>OY728130.1:1604753047-1609753047 GCA_963277665.1 Viscum album
TAGGAAACATCATCACTGGTGGGCTTATAAGATATTTCTTAAGTAAACCTAATTCCTCCTAACAATAATCATCCCACTGACATGTAACTCCATTTTTCATCAACCTCATGAAGGGAAAACATTTTCCATCAAGGTTGGCAATGAAGCTTCAAAATTAAGAAATGATTCCTTAAATGAATCTCATATTTATGACACATAAGGGAGGTTACATTCCATGGATATACTATGTCCCCTTGGAGTTGAAATTGATTCCATGGTGGCATATGATGACGTCGATAAATTTCCCTAATGGTAACCTCAAAAAGAAATTTCAGGGGGATCATTTTCTGGTTCTATTGTTGCAATTTGTTGAAGACGGTTTCATGGTTTGTCAGGTGGTCTGAGCATTTTGAAGATTTAACTACTAGGAAATTGACATATAATTAAAACTAATCCTATTATGGGTTTTAATATGTGATTCATGGCATGTTGGAATATAGAACCGACATTCTTCAATCTAAATGGAATCACCTGATAGCAAAATACTTCATTGGGGCCCTAATGGTGGTGGTGTATTGAACTTTCTAGGCCATTGGGATTTGATTATATATCAATATCCATCTATGATAGAGAGATCCTGATATCCAAAAATTTAATTTATTAGTAGTTCTTTAATCGAAAATTGGAATTCATCCTTCACGCAGTGTTGGTTAAGATCCCTGAAATCGATACATGCTCGGATTTTACAATTCTTCTTATTGATGGGGTTTATATTTTCAAGGAAATTAGGATATTTAACCACCATAATTAATTTGGATATGATGATATTGTATACACAGAATATATCTTGTAATAATTTTTTTGGTTATGTCCACCTTACTACCAGTTTATATCCCCAATTTTCTATTGGAATCTAAGTTGATGAGTGGAAACCCTGGCTTCATGAAATGACATTTATTTATACTTCCAAGTGAATAAATCTTGATGTCGTCTCAAGAAAGAGGTATATAACTATGTATCTTTAGAATAAATTTCAGCACTAATCAAGGTGGGTCTAGGATCTTCTTATATTTCCATATTTATTTCACTATGTTCATAAATGGTTGTATAGAAACCGTCTTCAAATTCTAGAGGGGTGCCCCTACGGTACTTCTCATATTCATATTCATCTTCTTCATCTTATTCCTCATGTTAAATAGGGGAATAATGTCTTCGTATAAATTATATAGAGTTAAGAGAGGAGTCAATTTGTTGATATTTTAATGATAAAATGGATTCCTTTAACCAGCTATCGATGCGGGGGTTCATTGAATTTATAGAGAGGATGGAGTAAGGGAAATAGAAGTTTCATCATCTTCTTTGGGTGAAAAGATAATATTTTATGAATTAGTTGGTGAGGCTATGATTTATTGGTTCTCTAGGGATAGATCAAGGGAAATTTAATCCAAACATTCACCTATGTTAGGGAGTCAGTAAAATTTTCAACACTATTATAATCAATTGTCATGACTAAAACCAGGAGGACTGTATAACATGCATATAAAGATTTACCTAGACACCCGACCTGATTGATGGGTAGTAGGTATTCTTCACTGAGCTATTTGGAGGGGTTGATTGGGATCACTTCCAGATTGTTTAGGGTTGTGACCCAATCAACACCATCTACCAAGGGTTGTTTCCCTATGCCTTGATATAATCCTTTGTTGATATATTGCGACTAATATGATTTAAAGGGGGAATTATTGGTTTGAAACCTCCCATTTTGACCATTAATGTAGTATTTGATGCACTTATATTACGATTATGGTATTTCCATGTGTTGATGCAATCGAGGACTTCTTAGAGCAACATTTAAGGACACATTTTTCTGAAAAACATGAAATTAAGGGTTATCCATGATATCTCCAAACTGATCCTTGAGAAGGATTTATCCCAACAACTTTAGCTCACTTTTTTCATATCCCTACAGTGTTATGGTGGAAGGATGAAGGTTTTCATCATTGAAACCCATATGGTGAAGTGTTTACCCAAGAATATGAATAACACCAAATACATTTTCATTGATAACATTTTTAATATATACACCATTTATCCAACCAAACATATACAAGGGTCTAATGTTTTCATATATAATTAAATATTCATATTAATCTTTTAAGGATATAATAGCATGGAATTCTATTTTATCTATCTTTTTTTGATAGAGTTCATCAATGAAAACATAATATTCACACTCATTAGGGCTATGTAAAGGATCTATGAGTTATTACATGAGGACTTTTGATAATCTCAGGGAATATAGGATCGATATATTGGATGGTACCAAGGATAGCTACTTTAGGATTTTATAATTCTGATTTAAAGGATGGTTCTTCCACATACATGAATTCCATTTTATTGGTGATTTGGGGGTTGGGTATAGGTTACAGATAGATCATATCTTGAGATAGGAGATGGATGCAACCTTATTGAAGGTGGTTTAGGTTGGCTAGGTCTACCTGTATGATTATGGATATTAGATATCTATTATTTTTTTGATAGATAATCTGTAGTAATTAGGTCAGAGTTGATTCTGGTAGGTGCAGGGGAATTTTCTTGTTCGTTTTGGATATGATAAAGGAGATATTCAATGTGTTTCTTACACATTTACTTTCCAGGTAGATATATGACTAGAAGTATGGTTTCTTACATGGTTGTGTCTTACCCCAATATATCAGATGTCGGGAAATCATGGTCATACTCACACTCATAATCAGAGAAAGAATCCACTAATTGAATTAAATTATTGGAACCAAATATGAACTCATCATCCTCTAAGGAAATTTATCAGGGGATCATTTATAGTGGTTCTATTTGGTGAGTGGTTAATGTGAGTTTAGATCATAGGGTATAAAATCTGAGAGGGTCAAAGATGAATTTTTTCTTTATACAGGTTCATCTTTTATCACATTCACACTACATTTTCTTTAAACATCATTTTGGATGGTCGACATTTGTAGGGTTGTTTTTCTGATGAAATTAGCTGCATTACAGCCAGACCATATTAGGTTATGGATGATCATTTCAACTATTCTCTCAGAATACAACGTGTTCAACTTATTTCCTTTCAATTCATCCAACTATCTAACATATATTCCCTCATACTAACAAATTCATTCCACTTTCCTCCTTCATCTGTGTAGTATTTGAAAAATATTCCACTTGCACTAGTGGCCATCCTAGTTTTACTTGACTAGAATCTATCATTTCATGTAGGAGGAATTTGATGTTGAAGAATTACTAAATGGAATATCCCAGTATCTGGTGAAAGGGGCTGTAACCTAGTCGACCATCAATACCACATGGTCATTCCTTTTTGGATCTAGTTTATCAAGTAAATAATAATCCCTAGTGACTATAAAATATGAACGGACTTGACCATATCAGAACAATTAAATTTTATCCCTTTATTCCTTGAATTGATTTCCCTTGTACCCTTCCACTTTTCTAATCAATGAGGGGATTTCTATTGACACCTGGGGGTTCTGTGCAATATGATGTATTTTTGGGAGCTAGAGTAGGCATGGAAGAGTGCTTAAGTTTAAAGGATACGGCTTCCCCATTTTCATATTTTTCACAAACATAGGAAGAGTTAACTGAGATAGGATTATTGTTTTTTGGGTGGTGTCATACATTATATTGGAATTGGAACAAAAAATCTAGATACCACTTGTATATTTCACTAGTATGAGTGGCATTCAATACTCTTCATAATGGATATCAATTCGTAGAGCAAGAATATTCTCATAGTATAGTGGTTGTTTTAGGGAGTAGGTAAACCAATTCTATCTAGACATGAAATTTGAGACCCTATCATTCTCACATTGTTTAGATATTCAAAGGTCATTGAGTTCTATCTTATGAAGCGTTGAGAAGAAATAGAAGAGGAACTGTTGATGGATGTCATCCCATCCCTTGATCGACTAAGCTGGAAAATTGGTGTACCATACCATGGGTGGCCTATGTAGAGTCCGCACGAAGCATTTGAGTTTTAATTCGTCTTTTTTTTCTTAGAAGTTACCATCATAGGATCATAATGGGATGAATAGTGGGTTATATGTTTTTCAATTTCACCTAATCCATTGAATAATAGCAACACATGACTCTTGAAGTTTGCTGGTGGTAGGGTGTCACTCACCCATTTAGGGTATGTTTTTTTTTCTTGTTGTACTTGTGCACATTGCTCCTCCCCATCTTCCAATTGAGATTCCAATGACTTGATTGTGTCAATAATTAATTTATGAGTGTTCTTTTGAACATATTATAGGATGGGTGAAAATGGAGGCATGATTTGATAGTCTTGTTTTATCATTATTTTAATGGGATACCGAGTCGAGGACATCTTTTGAGAATTTTCCTCAACCAGCTCTAATTTTATCCTTAATGGAGGGAAATATTTATATCCATCCATGACCAAGTCTAGGTGAACCAATGGTTTAGAATCATAGTTGGGTGGATATCTTGGCCTTTCTTTAATTGATGGGATGTATCCTTACAACTGAGTTACACTAGTTGGAAGTGTACATTGAGGCTTTTACCGAGGGGATATTTTTTCAGAAATCTTCATCAGAGATGCTCATCGTTGATTAGCATATACTATTTGATTTCTCTATCTTGATAAGTGAATATTCCTTTGAGCATAGGAAGCCGTTTTTCCTCAAGATGAAGTAGTGGGTCATATAAAAACTTACTTTTACTATTATCCCTGATAGAGATTCATTGAGAAGGTAATTCCATATTGATTAGGGGAAACCCCAAATTCAAAGTGATTATCTAGTTTTGAGTAAGTATAACTTCATTCATGTTGTGGAATTTATTAATGGTGGAACCATCCACTCATTGCTCTTCTATATTTTCATCATGTTTTGTGTGGTCTGCTAGATTGATGTCAATGATTTTCATCGATTCATAATGCAACATGGGTGTCATACTGGATACTGAATAATAGGACGGTTTATTGTGCATATATATGGACACACCCATTCCTTTTTGGGATCCTCTTCTGGCTTTTTTAAGAAAAGTAACTCAAGGGTATCCTCTATGCAACCCAATCGTGTGTCTCCCTTATGAGAGTACTACACCAGAGGATGGGATGAACTAGGAGACCGTTCTTCATATCATCCTTTCTAAATGGGAAAATAAAACTTTTTATTAAGGGGTGGATGAGATGAAAATACACCAGCCCTATGGTTGGGGTTTCTCCCATTCTATTGTTATTATACACTAGTCATCATTTTTAGGTATTACAGGTTCATTTGGTCTTAAAATTCTCCCATCCTTGTGGGATGGGGATAATCTTGTAATACAGAAACTGCTGCTACAGTCACTTCTCTCTTAATCTCATAAATCTCTGTTAGAGTGTGAACCAGATTTAATGTTGGGTATTCTTGTGAACGTTTTTGTTCAAGGACATTAGAAATGCTTGGTGATTGGATTCCCTTAGGAAAAAAGCCTAGTGAATGTTATAAACTCCCTAGATCAGGAGTTTTTTATGTATTTCTCATGTCCATTCCAAAACATTTGTAGAGTTACTTGATACATGGTATTGTTGAGAATACTATATTTATTGAGAAATGGTTTATATTTTATGTTTCCTTCTGAAAATTTCATTATATGATTTCATTTCATGTAGGTTATACTTAATGGGGCATGTGGTACAATTAAAAGCTCCATGGTCTCCCCATACCTGGATGTGGGAATTAGACAAGGCATGAAAAATTAGACAATGCAACTTATGTAGTGCATTGGGTTAGGTTAGTTATAGATATTTTGACATCATATGCGATTGTTGTCGATGCCCAAATGTAAGGGCTTCCAAGTCTATTTGACAAAAAATCTCTCTCAATGTTTTGATATAGCATTAATACTCCATCATAAGAAATAAATTCTCTTTTAAGTGGAAGAGTGTTTTCTAGAAGTTCAGATGAATTTTATACATGGAATCTTCTAATAACATCCTTGGTATGTCAAACTGAGAAGTGGACGAGAGGAAAACATAAAGGGTATGTCATTAGTTAGGTCCAAAAGGGGAATATATTACCTGATAGGGGGTGAATCATGGTATGTATATTCCTTTTATAATTATTCCTTCACCAACTATATCTTGACCCTTTTATTACAAGGGTAACTTTTCTTCCTCTTTAGTGCTTATGTTGATCATATCCTTTCTAATTTTATCTAATGAGGATGGACTGAATGTAATGAAATAAATCAAGCATAAGGACATATAGTTTTTTATTTGGTTCACCCTCACTGGTATACATCCAAGGAGCATACAACAACGATGTTCCAATGTACCAAATCCACTAAGGCTCAATACCAATAATGATGTTTGTGACAGATCACATCTAGGTCTTAGATCACTATCTTTACAAGGTTTAGGGTGTTCTCACTGCATCCCCAAGGGTCACTCCCTATGTATCTTTCTCTGGATCACTACTAGTGGAACAAATCATTATATTCCTCTTCCTTTTTTAATGCTCTAGAATGGATCCACACACCATTTATAGATTTATAGGCCCCACAATGTTTATGTAAATGCAGGTCCATATATTATTGCTAAATAAGGCATTCTCAACTATAGGTATATTTTCTCTTGATGCCCCTTCTATGGTTCTCCTTCAATACCATGAAAAAACCTTGATGCAATACTTCCACTTTCCAGAAAACTAGAACAGACTTCTCTTTACTGTAGAAAAAAAATTACCTCATCTTTGGAAATATCATCAAGTGATGATAATTTTTACTTTTACTACTTCGAATGTTGTAATGAATAATCTCATTCTACGAGTATTTTCAAATGGTGCAGATCCTCTGTCTTATTATCCTTATTTAGAATTCAGATATGACAATGATACTATTCATAGGGAAATTTAAGCACTTATTTCCATGCATAATATTCTAGTGTGATACCCATGAGCAAGACCTTGGTGCATAACTCCTTTTACGAGATCCTGGCATGAATGCCTTTCACCTGGCATGAACCCTAACACCATGGGAAAAACCCTAACACCTTGGGAGAACACTTAAAACCTTGTGAGAACCCCTATAACATATTTGCGAACCCTTGGAACTTTTCACGAACCCCTAGTATCTTGTGCGAACCCTTGATACCTTAGGAGAATACCTGACACCTTTTGCGAACCCCATGAACCATTGCGCGAACCCTTGGAACTTTGTGTGAACCCCAGGTACTCTGCAAAAACCCTTTGGAGTTAGGGAGAACCCATGTAACCTTGTGTGAACCCCAAATGCCTTGCACTAACCCCTAGTGAGAACCCCTAGTCATAGTAACCCAATTGTGCAAACTCTTGGTCGCCGCGAACCCCTAGTGAGAACCCTTGTCACCCCTTTAGACATGCACCACTTATGAAAGTCTCATTCATGAGTCTGCTGTCATGAGTATACTTTCTCCCTTTGCGCAAGACCTTGTTCAGAACATGTGAAACACTAACATGATATCAACCACATATACATATTCTCCAAGAACCTCTATCATGAGAATTTACTGTGTGTCTCTTATCCAGAGGAGCATCAGATTAATCTTATAAGAAAAACAAAAATAATTTATTATGGAAGGGTCATGGGGTATATATAGGCAAGTGTCCACCACATTAATTACTAAAATCATATATTACCTTCACCTCATTGAAGTCATAGGCTCTTCAAGATCTAGGTTTGATATTTTTTCATTCTTTGCATGAGATTCAATCTCAAGTCCTCAGTCAATATTAATGCTTTGCACAATTTCTCGATCAGCCTTTCCACATGAAAGTCCTTAGGTGTGTCTAGAAAGCTCTAGAACACACTTGGGATAGATAGACATATTTTTCATGACATTATATAACCCTCTTCATATGGCCCATATTTTCAAGAGTTACATCATTGAAAATCCAGTATAAATACAAGATATCACTTATTCCAAGTTGTAGGATCTATGATCTCTATTAAATAACACAATAATAAAAAATATAGAGGAGGAAAATGGTGTTCACAGTCACTGTAAGACATGTGATGTGCAACTTAGATAACTCACATGATACCTCGAGTCCCTGATGACATGTCCACCACATCATGTAAATTCCCTTGGCATGTCAGCATTCACAGTACATGAACCTTCCTTCATCAATCAATCTCAAGCCTTATTTCTATCTACTCTTTGAACAAGATCTGGGCCTGAGCTCCAGAGATAGTCATGAGTGCTGTGAAAGACTCCTCTGTGAACTCCAATGATAGTCATGAGTGCTGCATTAGACCCCTCCATGGGCTCCAAAGACAATTATGTGTGCTTCATGAGATATTAACACTAGACCCAAATTCAATCACATGCTATCATGTGATTTACAATTTTATTTTCTTTAAATTATTTTCATGACCCATTTCGAGTTTCAAAGAAAACTATGAGTGTCATGCATGATCACATTTCCAAATCACCTCAGCACACACACTTCTCCTTTAGACTCAAATTCAATCATGCCCATCATGTTATTTATAATGTTATTTTCTTCCAGTATTTTTTCGGAGTCATCACGAGTTCCAAAGTCAATTATAAGTTTCATGAAAACTCATCATGTCTTCTTTCAAAACCATCCTCTATCAACAACCTCAAATATTTTGAAAAAACACAATCATCCCAAAAGCACCATCAAGAGGGATTTTTGGATAACAATCTCCCCCATTGGGTTTGTTGAAAATTAGTTACGTTTTGGTACCACATTAAAGATCCTTATATCATCTTTAAAAAATTTTCTTCTTTTGATTACAATATCGATTACTTATTTACTCAACACATGATCTATGATTTCATAAGCAATGCTCGACATGAGAAACAAGAGTATAAAAAAATTTTATCATTAAAAGACTTCAATTCATTCCAAAAAGACACTTTTTCTTTCATCATGAACCTCAGGTATCGTGATATATAATCTTCGATTGATCACTTATAGCATCATTAGATTTTTTACTCCCCCTATTTCACTTCTCCCCGTATATCACTGCTCCAGCTGTTAGCTTCTCCCTATGTCCTAACAAATACATTTTCACTCTTTAAAGAACTACACTATCTACCCCTTTGTCAATGAACCCAAAGGCCACTCCTTTGTGGTCTGTAACTGTGTGAATTACAAATATCAATAAATTAGGGAAAACACACCATACCTTGGGGAGAGGGGGCCCACATCCAAACTTTTTGATGTACAATGACTCTATTGTACTCCTAGAGCTAGTCAATGGATTTAAAATGCTTATTTAGGTAATGTCTTTGTCAAAATATATTTAACTTGTTGTTTTGTAGGTAGATACTCTAATTTCAAAAGCCCTTAATCTACCTTCTCCTTGATAAAATGAAACTTGATTTCAATGTGCATTTTCCTTGAGTGATGGACTGGATTTCAGATCAGATTTATAGCACCTGAATTATCATAATTAATTATGATCAGAGATTTCACTTCCACTCCCAAATATTCAAACCGCTTCTTCATCCTCAAAAATTATGTGCACACTTGAGGAGCCACAATATTTTATGCTTCTACAGTACTTGATGTGATTTAGTATTATTTTTTTATTAGAAAAAAAATAAGATATCCTCCAAGATAAAATGCACCACCTGATGTTAAATTTCTATCATAAGCTAAACTAGCCGAATCTGTATATGTATATCCCAAAAACTCAGGGTGATATTTTTTATTATACATGAAACAGATATCCACTATGCCCTTTCTATACCGAATTATTCTTTTCACTTCATGAAAGTTGATTTATTTGATATTTATTTGATATCGTGATACTTTACATGAGGTAAAAACAATATCCACTCATGTCACTTTTACGCACAATAAGCTTCCAATGATCTTCCTGTATTCTATGACATTAACCGTTTGCCTATATCATCCCATGATATCTTCATCTGAGTAGCCATTGGACTCATCTTCCCTTTGTAATTATCCATTATAAATATTCTCCGACCATCATTCACATATTAAGATTGATAAATTAATGTTAAATTCTATCCTTGTGTCACTTGTAATCCAAGGAAAACATCAGTTCACCAATCATTGAAATTTTAATCTCACATTTCATGAATTCCGCAAACTGATTACACCAATATTCATATGATCCACCGAATATTATATTATCAACTTATAACAGCACCATAAAACTTTGATTACTATCACTATTGACATATATATTGTAATCAAATCCACCACCTAGAAAATTGATCTTCTTAAAAACTGATCTATTATTGAATAACATGATCTCATTTCTTGGGTCAACCAATAGAGTGCCTTTCATAACCAAAAAACTTTATTATCATCATTATGAATAATAAAACCTTCCAGCTATTCGATATATACATCTTCTTCCAGAACCCCATTTATAAATAAGTCTTAACATTCATATGTAAAAAATTGAACTTTCATTTCACTAATATAGACAAGAATAATATAATAGTATCTAGCCTTGAAATAGGTTCAAATGTTTCTGCAACATCTATACCACTGAGATACCTCATCTGATTAAGAGATATAATTCCCCCCTATGGTATGAAACTCTTCAGATTTTTGGGCCCACTGTTTAGACCCAAAACATTATTCTCCTCTTACATCATTTCTTCACATGTGACAAAAGGTTTGAGAAACTTCTCCAGCTTAATAACATTTTCCATTTTATCTTTATTTTTCTTGATATTTTCATTTAGTGAATTTACCAATTAGAAATGAGTCATAAAAATAACCTATAATCCAACTTAGTCAGAACTCAGTGTAAGAAATAAGGGATAATGTTAATAACACCATCACTATCCATATATATCATGAAACCATAGACCATTAACTTCTTTCAAGATGTAATTATATATTTCTTCTTCTTCTCTGGTAACTGATGTGAAATAGTTGACATTTTGGTTCACATCACATCAATATTTTTCATCTTTTGATGCCACTTCCCCTCAGATCTTATCTTCAATTTAACATGAAACACATGAACAAATGTTAATAGAATTTATACCCATAGGGACAGAGGAATCAATATAATCTTCAAGAAGAGTATTATGGTCAATCTTGATGTATAAACCCTTTGATACTTTCTTGAAAAGCACCGCACAAATTTTTGTGCCTATTCCAATTGCCCATCCAACTTCAATTTTTCTATCCATATGACAAAATATTCTATAACCAAATGCAGAATTTTATTCTAATATTTAGAATTTGCAGGATTTTCCTTTTTCACAATGTGGGGTTTTAACCCATTTTTACAAATTTTATTTCTTTGATGCCCCACTAAAATGACATTTTCATGATAATTTCACTGAGCAAGAATCTCTCTAATGATCATCTATCATGCTTCTTCCTATATTGAAAATACATATCTCCTGACATCACTTCACTCCATATCTCTTGGCATGTTCAATTTTTAAGGAATTATTTATTCAATTTTCTTTTATTAGTTATCCTTTGCATGCCACCCTTTCTTGTTGGGGGTTGAGTCTTCCACTGAAATTAAATAATTCTTAATCACACTTGGGAAATATCAGGTTCTTATTTAGACATTGAGACCTTAGGATTCTATAAAAATAGTCATGGTGTTTCCATATCTTCCACAGTAGTAACATTTTACAAAACATTTATTTTGAGATAATTTTATTTCATAAATTTCATGAAATTCTACATATTCACTTATTTAGAAATATTTCTGTCTTCACAATATGAAATATATTCAAATGGCTCAAAGAAAAAAATAGGAAGTATGACCATACATCCAAAAAATATATCACATGTTATCAATGCATCCTTTAAAAAAAATTAGGTCTATTTCCAACACCTACAAGATTTCCTTTATCTCTCGACATTTTTACATATTTCTTACTATCATACATGGGAGGAGGTTCATCATATCCAATACCTGATTTTAACAAAATAGATTTTCTTTGGGAGGAGAAAATAATATCTTATTTTCCCTTAGAAGTAGAATATTTTATTTTCATTTCATTATCACATGATGAAGTATAATCAAATAGTAAATGTATAGCATCCTTCAACTTGGGCATGCCTTTGGCATTAGATTTATCCACTTTTTTCCTCACTAATTATAGTTGTTCTCCCAATTTCTGAATCTTTATATCTCTTGATTCAATTTTAGAATTATTTTCTATCGTGATATTCATCCCACAACTAATCTCGTCTTCCAATTATTGGGTGAGATAAATAAACATGTCATATTTCTCCTTTAATATAGAAACCATTTGAGCAACAGAATCATTACTGCATGTATTATCCATTTTTAGCCTTTTTCTTTTTCTGAACTAGTTTAGTTAGGTATGTAGAAAGATCATAATTACTAGATTTTTTATTCTGAATTTATTCTAGTTTTAGATTCTATTAATTTTCATGAACATTGAGTTTTTATATCTTTATAGAATATTTTTTCAGTTATCCATCTTGGGAACCATTATTCTACCTCAGATATGTAGCCACATCAATACGAATTTTATTTTAATCTTTTATATTGTTGACTGCAATTTCAAGTGATTCGATCTTGATATCTTTATATTTAATTTCTTCATCCAAATTCTGATCTAATTCCATTATTTCATGGAAAAAAGTATACTTTGTTTCAAATTGGAATTTCTTCATCATCAATAGTTTCAACATCACTTGGAATGTCAAGTAATTCACTTATTCCTGCAGCATCATTGAGTGAGTCTATATTTTCACTATATTATTATCCCAAACCCTTCTTCAGTAATCTATTGGTTTTTATTAAACTGAATCAATCATTTTCCTTAGAAACTACCACAATGTGGAATACCACCGGAGTTTTGTTTCTTCTTTTTAGTTCTTCTCTTCTTCATGGCACAGTAAGATAAAAGAAAACTGAAACCTCAATTCCAATAGAAGTGTAAAAAATTTCATAGAAAACAAATAAATAATGTAACCTATACTATAATACCAATTGTTAGATCCAAAAGGGGCCTAGATACCCTGAAAGGGTTAAATTAGGGAATGAATATTCTTTTCAGAATTCATCCTGACCAACTAGTTCTTGAACTAATTATTACAAGGGTCACTTTTTGTCCTCTTTAGTAGTTATTTTGATCATTTCCTTTCCAATTTTATCTGATGAAGATGCACTGAACGTAAAGAAATAAAGTAAGCATAAAGAATTTTTTTTACTTGGTTCTCCCTCACTATGATACATCCAAGGATCATACCACAGTGATATTCCAATGTACCAAATTCACTAAGGCTCACTACCAATAATGATGTTCAGAATAGAAAACTTCAATGCACAGGCTCACTGCCGTAACATGGTTTTGGGTCTTATCTCTAATTTTCCAAGGGTAACTCCATATATATCTTTCTCTGGCTCACTATCAATGGAATGGATCACAATATTATTCTTTCTTATCAAACTACTCTGGATTGGATCCACACATAGTTTATTGAATTTTAGGTCCCACAAATTTTATGGACATGTAGGTCAGTTCATTATTTCTAATGAATTAATCCTCAATTGTAGATAGATTCTCTATTAAAGATGCTTCTAGTTTTCTCATCCAGTTACATGAAAACACATGGATGTAACACTTCTACTTTCCATAAAATTGGAACAAATTTCTCTTTACTATAGACACTATAATTACCTCATATTTGGGATGATATTTAAATTCGGTCAATTATTCCTTTCACTACTTCTAATGTATTTGTGAATAACCTCCTTCTATGAGTATTTTCAAATGGTTAAGGTCCTATTTCTTCTCCTCCCCCTTTATAATTCAGACATGACAATGATACCATTCATAGTGAAATTTAACCATGTATTTCCATGTGTAACATTCTAGTGTGATACCCATGTGTGAGACCTTGGCACATAAATACTTTTACGAGATCCTGACACGAACCATTATAATCTTTCACGAACCCCTGGAACCTTGGGAGAACCCTTGAAACCATGGATAAATCCCTAGAACCTTGTGGAAAACCTTGTAACATTTTATTGAATCCCTGTAACCTTTCCAAGACCCTTGGAACTTATCACGAACCCATGGTTCCTTGCGTGAACCCCATGTACCTTGGGAGACCCCCTCACAGGTTGTGAGAACCCTTTGAACCTTTGTTTTGTACCCTTTTCACTTTGCGTGACCCCCTATAACTTTTTGAAAACCCTTGGTACTTTGGCAGAACCCCTGGATCCTTTTGATAACCCTTGGTGCCCTGCACAAACCCATGGAGTAAACCCTTAGTCACCGCAAACCCCTTGTGTGAACCCTTGGTCAACACGAACCCCTGGTGTGAACCCTTGTTTGCACTTTGCTCAAGACCCACTCGGTGCAAGTATCTTTCATGAGTATACTGTCATGAGTCGTATTACATGAGACCTCTTTTTACTTTTTATTAGGACATTGTTCATATTATGTGCAACCCTTACGTGATATCAATCACATATACTCCTCTGTGAACCTCTTTTGTGAGATCTCACCCCAAGTCTCTTATCTAGACAAGCTTCAAAATAATCTTTTAAGAAAAACATACTCAATTTTTAAGGATGGGTATTGGGGTACATATAAGTGGGTTTACACTACCTTAATTAAACAAATCAGAAACAACAATCCACCTCATTGGGATCATATGCTCTATAAGATCCGGGTGTGAGATTTCCTCATTGAGATTACGTGATCCACAAGATCTGGGTGTAAGATTTTATCATGCTCTATCTAATATCAGATTGTGAGTCCTTAGTCAAAATTCATGCTTTGTAAGATTCCTCTATCAAACATTCCACAAAAAATTCCTTGGGTGTGTTGAGATAGCTCCACTATTCTCTAGAGATAGATGTACAGATTTTTCGTGACATGATTTTACCCACAACAAATGGCCTATTTTGGTCACACGATACATCATAAAAAAATCAATTATAAATACTAGATATCAATTATTCCAAGTTTTAGGATCTGCAAACTCTAAAAAATAACACAACTAGAAAAAAATGGAGGAGTAAAGTGGTGTTCTCGGTCACTATAAGATATAAAACGTGCACCACTTCCAATCCGAACGACACCGTGAGTCCCTAGCAACATATCCATCGCATCATGCGATGTCCCTTGGAATGTCAGAATTCATAGTACATGAACCTTTGTTCAACAATAGTTCTCAAGATTGAGTTTTTTTACTTTTGAAGTAATATCTAGGTGCGATCTATAGAGATAGTCAGAAGTACTACACAAGACCCCTTCAAAAACTCCTAAGATAGTCATGAGTGTTTCACAAGACACCTCTGTGATCTCCAAAGAAAATCATGTGAACTCTATGAGATATTACAACTAGAACCAAATTAAATCATGTGATATCATTTGATTTAAAATGTTATTTTCTTCCAATGATTTGCATGTCCATCACGAGTCTCAAAGACAACTATGAGTGTCGCATGTGATCACATTTTCGAATCACATCAGCACTCACACATATCCTGTATAGTAAAAATCAATCACGTAAAATCATGTGATTTCCAATTTTATTGTCTTGTAATACTTTTTGTGAGCCATCATGAGTTCCAAAGTCAACAATTTGTATCGTTGTAAATCATATTGCCTTTATTTATATCCAACCTCGGTCAATAACATCAAACCTTTTCAAAAAACACAATCATTATAAAAGCACCATCATGAGAGTATTTAGATAACATCTTCCCTGGACAATTAAATTATTATGAGAAACATATCTTTTTTTCTTTTTTTAGAGACTCCACTATATGATCTACCCAATATGTGTCCTTCTTGATATTTTTTACTTGTAGTGGGGCTAGTAGGGGTCTCATTGGATTGTGAATGGTTAAGGAAGGATCAGAGGATGAGCATTTCCCTAGGACGTATCCTAGATGGGAAAGGATGTTTCTTATTATTGATAGTTAATCTAACATATTTGGAACCATATTTCCAAGAACCTTAGAGTATGCTTGATTTCTCATATTTGAATTGGTAAGGGGATGGAATTCCCACCGACATGAAATGCTATTAAAGGGAGGACCTTTGTAGTGGCTTCCATCATGGAATGGACTACCATTACAAACCAATGTATGAATACAGGGAGAATGTCTACAGTGTATTCCATGGGGGGCAGGGACCTTTATGATAGATGATTGAAAGGGGACAAATTTCTTGTTGTAATAAGGTGTCACTATGGGGAGGACCTCCATAGTTAATGCCATCATAGAGAAGACTACCATAACAACTCTATGTCTGAATATAAGTATAATATCTAAAATGTATACCCATAGGAAGAACTTTAAGGTAGAAGATATCAATGTTATGACCTTATTACTATTTCTTGTCTTTGTTGGGTTGACCTTCACATTGAATGACACTAGGGAGAGTACTACCATAACAACTCAACAACCAACTACATGGAGAATTTCTACATCATATACCCTATAGAGGACATATAGGGAAAACAAAAACAAGGGGAGAACCTTATTGCTATTTATTGACCTTTTTTCATGAGGAGGTCTACCATGAAAGTCATTAATAGATAATATCTTATGATAGATCTATTTGTTCCCATGAAGGAATGCCTGTGTTATGTGCATTAAGGAGGGCCTCCAGAGAAACTGGTAAAATTTTTGTGGGAGAGGACCTTTATAACTAATATTACCACATTCGTAATTTAGTAATGTGTTAATATTATCCTAATCAACCACTTACATATGTTTTTTGGCCTCAAGAACACCATCTTTCTGTAGAGGAGGGTCGTGAGTCTACTCTTTATTTTCCAGTTTCCTTTTTCATGAATTATTTTTAGGAATTATCTTGAGAGTGATTGAGGCTGCTTACATAATTGGAATCCTTAATATGCATGTTCATATTAATGTGGATCATGTAGTGAGTTGGTGATTTTCCAGCGAGTTTCTATATTTCTGGCAATGATATATGGATTCCTTGGAGCTTCCACCAAAGTGGATCGGTATTCCCTAGTTCGAACATGTATTTGATCCCTATCCTATTATATATTTATCACATAATATTTCCAACAAACCTCATGAATGGTAGTAGTTGCGAATATATTCTCCTGAGTGACCACCTCATTGTGTGGTTGAGTCACCCCCTTGGGGAGGCAGGGTTGTGAGATTGACTCCTCACTATTTCTAAAGTCATGATTATAAATATGAAGGTCTATAGGATATGGTCAATGATTTATATCTTATTCTCCATAATTAAAAGGATGTGTTGATAGATTTCTTTAGTGTGAATGTGAATATATTCCCATTCTGGGGTAAAATCAAGAATGTGTGCCTGATATGATCCTCCATTTCCTTCTAGTATGTAATGACATTTCTACAGTGCAGGGAGAGATGTACAAATTTTCACTTGATTTACTATTGGGATACACTAAATTATTTCTCTAATTTCATCATTATTTTAATATATTTCTTGACATGAATGAGACATAAATTACATATTCTCTATAGAATCCATCATATTTGATTTATGGGATTGATATTACTCCACAAGAATTTACATTTTCTTATTGATTCCCACTGAATTTCACTAGGGGATTTATATTTTCAAGAATGAATTTGTGTCTTCTCGTTAGTTTCCAATGTATTAGACTAATGGTATCCATTTTCATTGGAAGTCATATGAATATTCATGCTCCTTCTATTTAGATTACAAGCTTATCTTGTATTAGAAGGAATTTCCATCTACCTATATCTTTCTGCCATATTTTTATAGTGGTTTGAGAAAGTAGTATCATGGATTTGTACATGGTCATAGTTTTCCATTGTATTTTACTGATGAGATTCACATTTTAGAGAGTATATTTTATAAAACTCATGTAATTAAATATTTCAATAATGATATTTATGATGTTGAGAAGGAATATATGTTTGCTCATAGATTGTGGAAATATTTATCTGGTAGGATTCTTCACCAAGAATGACAATGATGGAATTTCCTGATTTTTTTGATCATTACCATTTATGGAAAACCAAGGGACCTGGGACTTGTTGACATTAGGTAGGGAATGTGAGGTAGTATCCGCTTCCTGATGATTATATTATGCCACCCAATTTTTGTGGGGATAATTTATGCCATGGGTCCCTGGGAGTAATCATGGTGATGCTGGGATGAAGTCATTGGTTATGAATACATCATCCCTTGTATGGTAAGTGATGAATTAATTATCACGTTATAGGGATATGATACTAAAATTATTCAAGAGTTCTTGTGGAGATGTATTGTTTTGGACCTCCAACAATCAATAGGAAGACAACTGTCGGGGCTTCATGGACTGGGGGGCCTATCGTGCGACCTCCATTATGGGGAGAGTATCCTTTTAGTGGTACTTTCTAAATAGTTAATTTGAATCCTATCATTGATGAATATAGGTGGGAGAGGGATTCAAAGGTTTGATTAAGGACCATACCGGTGTAGTAGATAATGCACATGTTTGTGAAAGCTTGTGAGATTCCATTAGATTGAAGAGAGATAAGAAAAGTGCCTATAATATATTTGACAAATATAGATCATAAAACCTCATCAATGTAGAATCTCATAACAATATGTGTAATTAAAATTATTGTTTGGACCTATTCCATTTTTTATTCAAAAGGGGACTAATGTAGAATAACACTTCCACCATGGTTAATGATTCACATTGGGTTCACTATTTTGTTTCTGATGAAGACCATTTGCGCCTAAATAGTTGATTGGAAGGGCTTGAATGGTGTGAAATCAATCCATTTAGATAAAACATCTTCAAATGGTCTCTTAAGGGTTTTTTCATGGATCCATAAACACCAAACAACTATCATATCAATGAATTGTGGACCCACCTTCCATAGATCGATGTTCATTGGGTAAATTGGCCAACGACACTTAAGAACACACATTGGTCGAGAGGATGGGAAGTTGGGATCATCACACCCTTTTGGAGAGACATATTTATTATTCTTAGTCTATCTTGTAGATTTAAGATATTTTCATGAATCTTTGTCTCATTCCCATATATGCATATGTGGATTACCCTGAGGTTATGATCTATTATGATTTCACATGGGTTTAGAATCATCTTTTTGTATGCTATGTTCACCATAAATGGAGGGATCTGTATATATATAAGTTTCTCCATAAATAGTACCCTTCTATGGATAGATTAGATATTCTTTTTCTATTTTATATAGTGATTTTGGTTTTAATTGATGTGATGTAGCACTCTTGAGTTTATCATTTTCTAGGGGGATGAGATTTATTTTGATGTTGGGATGGAACTCATAAATGGGTTTCCAAGGTATCATCGTGAGAGAAATTGGCACCCACATATTTTTGTGCTACATAACTAGAAAAATCCCCTTTTAAGGTCATGTGACAAGGATCAAACTCTGAAGATCAATTTCATGTGGTAAATCTGCCCCAACGAAAGGTTCGTAGTCAATGATGGTGTGCGACTTATGACAAGGTGTCTTGAGGGGGCCATAAGATATGTGGAATCCTGGGTGGATATGAACCTACTAAGGATGTGGATGGGAGAACATTAGGTTGAATTTGGGTGTTTATTTTGGACCCCAGGTAGGATTACTTTGTATCATAGTTCTCTAAGGAATCAAAGCTGATATAGTTTGGCATGTTGGGGTATACACATGAAAGATTCCCATTTGGATTTGAGGTTGGAGATTACAAATATAGAGAATGAATATTTTTATTAAGGCATGGTTGTGGATAAAACCAAAAATTAGGTCTGTATGGTTGATACTTATACATAGATTCTTCCCATTTAAAGAGAATTACACTTGGTTTGTTTTTGTTTGGGCCTTATGCCTCAAAGCTTCCCATTTAAATGGAAATGATTAGTTGATTATACTATATTGGAGGCCCATTTACGGTCACCGGATTTTATTGGGGATTATAATCCAAGATATACACATGGTTCATGTGGTTGGGTATTATGATTGGATCATACTATTTGGGTTAAAATAATTTTGGGGATTAAACATGGAATCCGTCAATTTGGATTTCGGTATCCTTAAGACATACATTGAATGAGAGGCCCATTTGAGGTTTGGGACCATATAGATGTCATGATAACCACTAACCTTTAAGCCCACATAATTCATGAATAGTGTGATAACCAATATGGATTAGTAGATATGAGGATCACATGATTCCACTATATCCATTGGTGGACGAAGTGATGAAGCCCAAAGGGAGAGGGAGAGAGAATTGAGTGCTTCCATTTTCTATTTTATCTTATTAACCAGCATAGTCATATCAAGTTATCTATCTAGAAACAAAATATTCTGATACAAAGAGGATCAATATTTCAACCTATAGTAAGAAAGGATATGGTCTTACTCCAAGAAGTATGCTCAAAAATTGGTTTCGAGGTGGTGGATTACATTCCTTATTTAAGGGAAAGAAATGTGTGATCCTTTTCTTCACTACTTAGAATGAGGAGGTTCACACGATCACTCTATGTCCAGATCCGTAATTATAATGGGATTGTAAACCCAGATATATTTCAAGGGTCCGCCTTTTTTGGAGGTTATACATGGGACTCTGCTTACCATAAATATGTAAACTAGAGAGGTCACACTGATGTGACTGGTGGTCTTATCATGAATTTCAAGTGGATTTGGAAGAGGGAACGTCCTAATGTCATCTGATTGGCTCATAGAGGGGCCAAAATGAGGGACGATGACATGGGAAAATGGAGTAGTAAGGGATACATAGTAGAACACCCAATGATACCGCACTATGCATAGAAAGTACTTATGTGGGACGGTGTTCCCTCTGCATAGTGTGTTGTTAATCGGGTGGGGGTACCCTCTGCATAGTATTGTATTATGTTGATTTGGGTTCAACCTGTATAATGTGTTGCTACATGAGGCTAGGATCTGTCTATATAGAGTATTGTTACATGGGGTCGATTACCTACCATGTAGCATTTTCTATATGGGGTAGTGTTCTGCATGCATATCATTTTTCTATACGAGAGTCTTATCCATAAAGGATCCATTCATTTATGCCCCAAAAAATGGTTTCTATAAATTGATTTTGGCTTCATGGAAGAATGGATTATTTATTTTTTCTTCCTGAATACTTTGCAGAAGATTTTTTCCTGTTTGGAATCGATATAGAGGCTATAGATTTTCTATTTCCTCGTCACTTGTATTTTTTGAATCTCTTTGGTTTGGTTGATGGTTTTGTTGTCATTATTTCAGTCCCACCTAGGGTCTTTTTAAAGAATATCATAGGGACTAAATAATTTCATGGATGGTTGTACTTGGTGGTCTATGAGGTATTATTTTGTGGGATCCCACAGAGGGGACCCCAACCCATGAAAGACATAGTCAGTGGTGTGTAGTTGATCATATAGGGGGTCGTCATTTTTTGGGGAGGAAATAACTGATCGACACTGCAAATTAATTTTCCTTCTCCATAGGCACTGGTGGTACCACATCATCCAATGAACAATTTAGTTCATGAGGATGGTTGTTTGTGTGGACAGAAATCACCGCATGACCCCAAAATACTTTTTCTTTTTTTATAGGTTCTCACGGCACCGCCTTATATTGCGAACGATTTAGTTTCTATGGATGGTCATTCGTGGGGTGAAAATCACCGTCTTACCCTGAAAACTAATTTTGTTTTGTTTGCAAGATTCGGTGGTCTATCTCATCCCTCAAACTATTTTTTTGACTTGGTTCTTTGTGAAGTAGAAAAACTCCATGTGGAATGGTGGTCCATGAAACAATTTTTACATTGAGGAATCAATCTATACTTCATAGTTTCACAACTTGGAATGATTAATTCAAAATATTTTTGTTTTATTTACACCTTTTATAATTTTGATAGTGTTCCCTTCTTTAGATATGTTGAATTTTTAGGACCCAACCCTAGTGTAATTATATTACTGGTAAAATTAAAATAAGGTTTTTTAATATTCAATATATCATGATGGAATTAATTAAATCATTATTTACCTAAAGAAATATTATTCCCTAAACAAGGAAATATTTAAAAAAAATTAAATCCAATAAAATTTAATTATAGTTTGGATACACTTAATATCTGATCATCTAGGCCCCTTTATCGATGGAAATAATTAAATATTCTTAATGTTTATGGCCAGTACCTAGAAATTTTTCAACAAAACAGATAGAGAAAGAAGTTAATGAATAAACAATAAGAAACATCATGTGATTTCTAATATGAAATATAACAAGTTTTTGGGTTGAGATATCATCATCTAGCTTCATATTGCAACACCTCGACTCTAATGCTCTTGAGCTGGGGGATATTTTACTACATTGTCTCAAGAACAAAAGACTGCATCTTGAATGACTAAATTGTCTAATAATATTGTGTGACTAGATATCCATATGATTATAACATTACATAAGATACAACAAAATATAATATAATAATTTTTAGAAGAGATTTATTTTTTATTCAATTAAACATATGATTTAATTTATTGAACCATTATTCATATCACGGGGAAAGGAAAACATAATAAAGGCTGAGCTTAGATTCTCATTAAGGGAATCACATAATAGAATCCACCACATGGTAGATAAAATATGATATATAAATAAAATAAAACATTACATATAATTAATACCACAAAGCGAGGTAGATCCATGAATAGAATAACAACATAAATAATAACATGGATAATAATAACTAGTTTCATAACGAATGAATGCATAATTCCAGACAACATTATCTAACTATCAAGGCCTTATGCCAATAAAACATAGATAAATTGTTATGATTTCTTCCAAATACCCAAACTATTTTTCTCATGGGGCCTACTGATTCATCGAGAGGTAGTAGCTGGTCCCACTAATATCTTACTATGTCCAATTCACTAATTATAAAAAATGTGTGAAACATAATCAGGATAAACATTGTTATTGGAATGCTAGGATAAAAAATGATAATAATTTTCTGATACATAAAAAAGATCATAACCCATATTGAGTAAAAGTGATAATATTACAAGAATATGACATCCAATATAAATTATAATATTCATAAAATATTGAAAATATATATTATTATAATTTAAAAATATCACTATAATATTTATTGAGGGAAATAACCATTCCATTTTAAAAAAAATTATTTAAAATATCAAATGTTTCTAAATCATAAATAATAAATTTAATTTGAAAGGAATATTTTGAAAATGTGAATTATTATTAAAATAAATTTTCATTCAAAAAAGTGGGAAACTCTATTAATGCTGTATAATTTTAAAAAAATTCCTTTTTTACTTTTTAAAAAATGTTAGAAATCATATCATTCAGAAAAAAAATGAACATTCATTTTCAAGAATTTTAAAAAAATTAAAAAATGGGTAAGAATTAATTTAATAAATCATTGGATAAAATTAAAAATATTATTTTATAAATTTTATGGGAAAAAATGGTCATAGAAGAGAAATATTTTTTACAGGGTGAAAAAACTTGGTTCACTATCCTTAAAAACCTTATTTCAGTTTCTTCAGAACTTAAAAATTGGAAAAATAAAATAAATATTATAATTTATATAATTAAATATATAATTCAAAACTATATATTTTTTTAATTTAGAAAGATAAAATAATTTCCACTATGTAGTCCTAAACATAAACAATCTTAAATAATTATGAGATTATGACATAAACCCTTATCTCAGGCCTAACATGCATTGTATGTGATTTTACCCTCCGTTATACTAATTTAAATTTGTTTTAATTATATAAATAACACTAAAATACATATAATATAATATATTATCCAATAATAACATTTAAATACCCATTTACCGAAAATTATTTACTAAATTCATCATTTTTTGAGGGTTAACTGTTGACTTTTTCATGTAAGTTCTGGAACAGTTGTTTCAGCACTTGTAATTTGATAAAGGTTCAATCATCATTACAATGAATATAATTATATATATAAATTATATATTAATTATATATATATATATAATATTTATAGTTATCCATGAAAGGTAGAGGTATGAAAATAAATTACACGATTCATGGAGATAGTAGACCGGACGTATGCATGAATGTTGTTTTCACTTTTAGATAGATGGAAATAAATAATTGTTAATAGTTATTAAAATTTACATAATAATTATTATATCATATATATCATATATATTCATCAATTATTTCTATTTTATCATCTATTTCAAAATAAAATGGAAAACTAATCACATTGCTTAATGGAGGTTGCAGTCCTCACAAACACACAAGGGACATTATCATCTTCCAACAGATTGAAAGGTAACAATGTAGATGTAAAATTATATTTTAAAAAGTATAAAAGTATAAAAAATATCATATATTTCTATATACTTTAAATCCATCATCATACCCATTCGTGTGGGGCATTGATGGAAATAAAATTACATCATTTCACGAGGTTGTAATCCAATGTCCACACGATCGCCTGTTTCTTTTCTGATTTGATGGAAGAGGGGATTGATAATTTTTTTTCATTAAATATAATATCATATAATTTTATATTATATAGTGTTTATAATATATTTAAATTCTTAATAAATAATTTAAAGAGGTCAAAGAAGAAGTAAAAAAATAATGATATTGGTCAAGACCGTTACCTTCTCTTAGAAAAACATCATTTGGATATACTATTAAGGACAGTAGGGTTGTCATTTTGGTAATAATAGAATATATAAAATGATGATATGGGATTTTGGGATATATTTCCGATGTATTTTTCCATGATAATTGTCTCAATAGGTTTGAGTGAGTGAGGAGAGGAGATGTCTTTTTATAATCATAGTGAGTGGTACAATTGTAAATTTTCAATGTTTTAAAATAATACCTTGTATATTTCTTTGAATAATGCCTAAAAATGGTTCCTGTTATAATGGTAAAATTTAGGTTATAAATAATACCAACAAATGTGGCTTATGAAAGTGATTATTTCCTTGTAACCCATAGAATTTTATGCTAACTGCCGATAAAACTGTTTTAACGATAAGGATGATAGATAATTTTTTTTAATAGTTGTTAATATTTATTATGAAAAAGTAAGTTTAACACGTTAAATAATAATAATTATAATTATTAAAAATAAGAAATTTTTTTATATTATTCCATTCATAGAAGTGGTATAATCTACTTTAAAAATAAACCCACAAATCACATTGAAAACAGTTTTAAAAAATTAATTTTTTAAGGACAAGATGATATCACATTAAATATATGAATAGTAACAATAATTATTTGGATTTAAATTTAAAAAATTATATATATAATATGAATATTTCATTTAAATAATCATTCATTAAATATTATTTTAGTTATTTGAAATGTAACGAAATTAGGATTTTTTCATTGAAAAAACTGTTTTCTAAAAAATATACCTTTTACCTCCAAATGACCATATATTTATTTATATCATATATTTAGTCAATAAATGTTTAATTATAAAAAATATAACACATAATTATAAAAAAAATGGGAAATAGTTAAATGTTACATTTAAAATTATGCATAGAATGTTATTTCTAATAGAAAATTATTGAAAATAATCATAGGATTATTTTTAACTGCTAAGTTAAAAATTTATATTCATCCTGTTAATTTATTTTTTGTACTATCATATATTAAAATTTTAATTTTACTAATTAAATTTAATTTTCACTTATTATAATTTATCCTCTAGTGTTAAATTCTTCCCTCTTACAAAAATTTCTTCCACAAAAGTTTTATGGATATTACATTTTTAAAATACGAGGGTGGTTCTTCCTTATAACATCCTATGATTCCCCTATTTCTTCTTTTATTTTATGATTTATCCAAATTTACATTATGATTTGAGTGAAATGATTCCCAAATACATTCTCTCAAGTGTTATGAATAGGTATAGGCTCTTCACACAAAGATTAATTAGATTCAAAATATTTTTTATCATAGGTGACCACATGTGCTATGTTTGGAATATACTTCCTTAAAAGTTATATATAGAACACATCATTTATTTTGAGAAAATTGGTGGAATTTCTAACTAGTAAGACATAACCCTAATTATTTTGATAATATCAAAAGGTCCTGTATACCAGGTTCTCAATTTCACTTTCATAGAGATCCTTAAATTACCCTTATTTGGATATACTTTCACGATAACTTGGTTTCATAATTAAAATTACAAATACTTCCTCTGGTTGTTGGGAAAAATAATTTTACTTATTTGATGTTTTTTATTCTGAGTCTAAAGAGTCTATACATTTATCATTGTCCCCTTAATTTGTTCTTTTCTAACTAGATTCCTTTCAACAACTTCAACCCACCATGTTGGAGTGTGACATCCCTTTCAATGTAATGCTTTATACAATGTCATTATATATGGGAATGGAATATATTTCCAATGGAAGTCTCTAATAAAGGTAAATACTAATCTTATATACCTTTAGTGTCAATACAAAACAACCTCAACATGTCTTCTATTATATCAAAACACCTTTTAGATTATCCATCAGTTTGATGGTGACATGTCTAAATCAATTGAAGATCAATATCAAGAGAATTGTGAACACTTTAATAGAATTTAGATTTAAATCATGGATCATGATTATATTAAAATGTAATAGGTACACCATTTTGTTTTAAAAATTAATTAACATATATGTTCAAGGTGATTAAATGGTAAATATTCTCTTATGGAAAGTAAATGTATAGATTTTCTTAGTTGATAAAAAATAACCCATATTTCATCATTATTTATACGAGTCTTTTGTAATACAATGAAAAATTAAATAGCAAAATCACCTCTTTTCCATATAGGAATAGGTGGAGGTTGAGTAACTCCTCTTAGATGATATCTCTCATCCTTCATCTATTGGAAAACCAAGTTTCTTTATACATAATCATCAATTTAACACTTCAAATTATGACACCAAAAATTTTAGAAAAAATACATATACATATTGGATTATATAGGATGTTTTGAGACATTAAAGCATCGATAATAATAATATCATTAAATTTTGAGCTCATGTATAGATGGGACTCATATCCTCTTTCCAAATTTCATAATTCCAACTTCATATACAATGTCTACCAATTTTTTATACCTCATATATTTAACTTTATTTTAAAACATTTAATCATTATTATGAGAAATTTTTATATTTTCTAATAATGATGTCTTGTAAGTCATTTGAAAAAGTTGTGATTTCTACACTTCTTTAGTAATCACCATATACATCTTCAATATATTTATAAACATAATATCTCTATTAATCCTTGTTTTTAAGGACACTGTGATCTTTATTTCTCAATGAATCCACAACATTATTTTCCTTCCCATGGTGGTAGATTATTGGGAAATAATAATCCTTCTATAGTTATATCTATAACCATTTTTTCATGTTGAGTTATATCTATGAAAAAATATATATCCAACCCTTATGATCCCTATATATCTCACATATTTCTCCATAGAGATAAATTATCCATATAATCCAAGAATATATTACTGGAAAAAAATCTGAATTATGAGTTGGATAGTTCATTTCAAGAGCCTTTAATTTCCTTGACACAAAAAAAATAAAATTTTTATTCAGTATATGGAAAAAAAAATTACCTTCTTCAATGCATCACCATATTTCAAAATTCAATCATTTTCTAATGGTTGTGTCAAAATGGGTCCATCGACCAACCCCCTATTTAATTATTTAAAACATTTTGTACATTCCTTCATCTAAATAAAATTATCCCCATTTATGGCTAAGTTTAGTTAACAGGTCAAAAATTATAGAATTTGTTTGAACAAATCTCTGGTATTCACATTCCGAAAAAATGAAACTACATAGCTCAATTATGTTCATTTTTGTAAGAAATTATTTGAATTATTTTATCTTCAAATTATCTACTAGGAATCCTTCAATGGAGAAAATTTGAATAATAAAATAATCATTTGGAATCCAGAATTCACACTTTCTAAAATTTTCATATAACACACTTCATATTAGAGTCTCATGAAAGATATACTGTTGATTATCAAGGTATTAATATATTTTAAAATATACCAACATATCAGTAATAAATACCATAATAAAATCATCAATAAATTGATTTAATACTCCATTTATTATATCCACAAAATTGTAGGGTTTATTAGTCAATAAAAAATGAATTACTATAAATCAATAGGGTCCATACCTTGTACGAAATGTTGTCTTTGGAATATGTTCCTTCTTTACATCCAATTGATGATACAAAGAATAAATTTCAATCAGTGAAACATATTGTGCTCTATTAAGATGAAAAAAATAATTCATGAATATCATGCATATGATAACTTCTGATTATCATAAAAACAACTACTTAACTGTAAAAAATGCACAAAATTATAATAAACATATTTATTTTTAATGAAAATAAAAAAGGGATACCAAAGAAGAAACACTAGGATGTATAAATTCATTATCACCAAACTCATATAGTTGTTTATTAAAATACACTAATACCCTAATGGATATTCTATTGGGAGTATTTTATAGACATATTTCCCCTGGGATGAAATCATTAAAAATTAAACTTCACGTATTGCTGGTTGTCTAGATAATTACTCAGAAAATAAATCAATGTATTTGGTATAATATATTCAACCTAAATTTGAAGATTAACTTTTACCTCCATATATTTTATCTTCTCTTATTCTCTAATAATATCAATCATAATAGATAATAGAGTGGATTTAGGTATGATTTATATGACCAAATCTCCTCTATAATGATATAGAATTCTATATCTTCATCAACAATGCTAATTTACTTCTCTTTATAAATTTTTTGCATCATATTTGAAAGTAGTCCATACCAAGGTTTATATCAAAATAAACTATAGTTATAATAAAAAAGTATGAAAATTTGAAACATTTATGTGTCATAATGGGAACTAAATGACTCATCCTTACTGTGGTGAGACTTCCACTGTGAGTTTTGATTGATAAATCCCATATTAGGGTGCTAGGTAAATATCCAGTTTTCTTAAAAAACATGAAAGATAAAAAGTGTTTTATGATACAAAATTAAATTAATCATTATATTAAATTATTCATGTGATTAATGTAACTATCACCACATCTTTAGGATATTTATCCTCCTCTTTTGTGATCACACAAGCTTGGCCTATCTCTCAAGAACGTTTCTAAGGAAATTAAACATGATGCATGGAAATATCATTTTTAGAGTGCCATATCTACACAAAGATAAATAGGTGTACACCAGAATCTTCTTTCTTCCCATTACAGTCTCAATCTAGGATGAACTTTCCTACATAAATAATGAAAAATATCATTCTGTAAAATAATATTCCATAGTGTTTCTTTCTACATTAATTAAAATTCAGAAATTACACCCTTCCATTCTTCCATTTTTCTATATATCATTTTATATATTTCATAGAAACCGTTTTCTTATCACTATTTATTTTACTTCTATAGGTATTTGAGAGTTTTTTATCTATCTTGATAGCACCAGATACTATGTCACCATTTTATGAAAATTCTTAAGATACTAGTTCCCATTAAATTAATAGATTTTGAAAATAAAATAAACAATAAATATTAATAATTGGATTATATACGTAGTTGACAATATGTCTTTCAATATTTATAATGTTGTCTTCAAATGTATCAATATTATCATCTTCCTTTTGTATCAGAATCAAGAATTATCTATCCATATTCACTTGTTTCTCATGAATAAAATATTATTCAATGAAATGAAACTTCAAATATCTACACTCCATGTTTACTATTTCATAATGACCTATATAATTTTGAATTAAGGACCACTATTGATCCGAATCACCCATGAGATGATTAATTTCCATGGAAACTTAATCTCTTTCATTATATCCCATTGTATGAAATATGTTCTCTAAGGAAATTATATATCTTTGACCATAAATGGATTAGTAGTCACATTGATTGATATAAATTTATGATAGATAAAATATTAAAATATTTTTCACCACATTATATATCCAAAGGAGGCCTAATACCAGAACGTTTATTGGTCACAACCATAAGAAACTACTGAAATATATTTATAATTTGATCATCTCCTATTGTAACTCCATCTCCAAAACAAATTACTTTTCTTAGAAGGAAAATACCTACAAATATTGCACAAATTTATATGGTTCATATTCCTTATGTTAGGCCCCATTTCTAAACAATTGTATACACTCTATTAGGTCATACCAATTTGAAACAAAATGTTTATTTTTAAAACATCTGAAATAGTTGAGGTAACAAGAAAATTTATTAATAGCTAATATTGTAAAAAAATCATAGTAAAATTATGAATATTATTAATATATTTCAATAATTCATAATGTTTTGTAAATCAAATGTGATTTAACCCAAGAATATCTTCTAGTAGGGTCAATTTAGAGGCGTTGTAGGGGATCATTCATCAAAATAAATAACGATGTATGGGAAATTCTCTACGAAGACTTTTTAGTGTCATTACCCCTTGATTCATCTAGAAAAAAACCACACCCCCTTATAGTTCCCACATATGTATGAATATCTAAGAAAAATTGACAATCCCACACTTAACAAAAACCTTATTAAAATAGTTTTAAATTAGTCATATCCTCATTGTTTTTCATACGGTTTTGTACACTATTATATGTTTATTTTAATATAGTTCCCAAGGATTCTACTAAACATAATTTGATACCAACTATAACATTCTAAATCCAATATCCTAAAGACAATTGTTATTTTACTACATTGGAATAAGAACAAGGGATCACATACCAAAGGAATGAATAATTTAATAGTCTTTAGAGACTTGATACATACATGATTTTCATATTAATTTAGAAGAAAAAACATATAATAAAGTATTTCTTATCATAAAATTATTATTTATTTTTTAAATCACTTATTTCAATCATAGATCTCTTATTCATATCCTGGGTAAAGTAAAATAAAAAATGTTGACATTAGATGCTTAGTAAGGTAAATGTTAAAATAGATGCTATCACACAATAAATAAAAGATGAATATTATGATAAAAATATAAAATAATAAAATATTCCATATAAATAATTACATTAATGGGGACTTAATCCATCAATAATAGTAAAAAATAAACAATCACATGGACAATGATAAATATTTTCACAATTATTGAATTCATAATTCCAGACATTAAAATATTATCATTTAGGAATTTATCCAAGAACATATGAATTAAAAGGTAATATACATGAAAAATACCCAAATTAGTTTGTCTCGAGAGACCCATTGATAAAAAATGGTCTATAATGGCTGTTTCATGAGACTTACTATATCCAATAAATTCAATATATGAAAATGGTGAAACATAATCGATTTAAACATTCATATCGTAAAGATTGAATTTGGAATGTTAATTATTATATAATCAAAAAGAATAATCAAAACCCATCAAGAGTTATATAGGGAATGGTATGATTAGATTACATTCTCATTAAAGTATATTATTCATCAAATAATGTGTACATATAAAAATATTATTTAAAAAGATCCCATGATGATTTCTCGAGGTAATTTCCCTTTCCATTTTTAAATAAAATATTCAAAATTGAAAATTTACGAAATATTTGAGAAATAAATTTCATTGAATTGAATATTGAAATCATGAAAATAATTATTCAATAAAATGAGTGCTCAATATGGTGGGAAATTCCATTCATACATTACAATTTAAAAAAAAGTTTCTTTTGATACATTTAAAAAAGGTTAAATATTCTTCATTTAGAAAACAATAGGAAGATTCATTTTCAAAAATCTTATAAAAATTCAAGAATCGGTAAAATTGTATTTAATAAAAAAATTAAATTATATAAATAATAGCCTTTTAGATTAATTTTGGTAAATATGGACATTAAAGTGAGATATTATCTTCCATGTGAAAAAATATCCATTTCTGTTAATTTTTCTCCAATATAATGAGTTCATAAAGAGTAATAATAGGAAGAAAAAATTATAATTTAATTAAATAAACAAATAATAATAAATATTTTTATTTTATTATATAAAGATATAATAATTTTAATACCATAGACTTAAACATAAACAATCCCAAATAATGATATGTCATTGAAATTAACCAATACCTCACATATGACTTGTGTTGTATGTGATTTTAGAAAACTATATGTTAACTAAAAATATATTATACTTATATTACATAAAAAATTCCATACTTATAATATGATATATGATCTAATCATAATATTCCAAAACCCAGTTTCTAATAATTATTTATTAAATTTTTTATTTTTGAGTGTTAACTGTTTCATTTTTCATGTATGCTTCAGTTCAGTAAATTAATTCCTCATACATTGATCATTAATACATATTAGATATATTGGTAATGATGATATAAATATCACATGTATTCAATATATATATATATAATGTTGTGGTAGAAAAATGAATTACATTGTTCATAGAGATGGTATTTCGTACATGCTCATGAATGTTGTTTTTGCTTTTTGATTGATGGAAAAAAGTAGGTTAAATAATAATACACCGTTAACTAATCCTTATTATATCACACACACACATATATATAATGTTATTTTAATATATCCTTATTACCATACATGTCAAAATAAAATGAAAAACGAATCACATATCTTCGGGGATAGGTAATACACATGTACACATGAGAAACATTATCTTCTTCAAAAAGATAGAAAGGTAAGAATTTATATCTGATATTATAATTTTATAGGTATAATAATGCCTTAAATATCATATATATACCTTAAATCCATCATTATATCCAATTGTTAGGGGCTGTGATTGAAAATTAATTATCTCAGTTCACAAGGCGATAGTCCACCGTACACACGATCAACACTTTTGTTCATAATTTGATAGAAGAGGACATACATAAATACTATACCATGAACATAATAAAATTTCACTATATTATATATATTGGTGTAATTATTTTGAAATTATTTATGAATAATTATTTTTGTGAATGAAGATTTAAATAAAGAGCTTGAGAAAGACAATTACATTCACTTAGAAATTCCTCATTTGGTTCCCTTATTAAGGACAATAATGTTTTTATTTTGTAAGTTAAAAAGGTATAGAATGTGGATAAGAAGTTTGCGTATTTGTTTTATGTTTTTTCAAGATAAAATACTTAACAGGTGTGATGGACTAGGGATAGGAGGATCTATTTTATAATTCAGGTGAGTGGAAAACTTGTCATTTTTCAATTCTTTAAAATGATTTCATTTTACATTAATCAAAAGATTCTCAAAAAAATGGATCAAAATAAAATTTGGTAAGCTTAGATTCTATGTAAAACTGAACAATGGTGTCTATTCATGTGTTCATTTCATTTTTTCCCTTATCATTTTTTATTAACCCCAAGTATACCAGTTTAATCCCTAACCACGATTTTTTACAATTATTTATGAAATAAATTAAATTGAATACATTAAATAATATTAATTATTATGAATATAAATATTTTATCTATTTTATCAAATTCAATTTATATAATTGATATAACTTTGTTTAAAAAATTTGACAATTAGTGTCATAAATAATTTTTCAAAACAAAAATTCATTTTCTAAGTGTTAGATGATATAACATTAACTATATGAATTGTAATAACAATTTTATGTAATTAAATTAAAATATTTAGATATATAATCTATAAATACTTATAAAATTATTAATAAATAATTCTTATTTTAATTAATTTAAATTTAAAGACATTATGACATAAAATAGTTTTTTAAAACATATTATTTTTACCTACAAATCATCTTATCTTTATTTCATTCAAATCGATTGTAAATAAATTTATCATTTTACATATTATAACACATTATTATAAATAATATTTTTAATAGACAAATGAAACATTTTTAATTATTCATTGAATCTTATTTAAAAGGAAATTGATTGAAAATTCATTTTTGGAATATTCTAAATTATGTTCAAAATCAATACTGATCTGATAGAATTATATGTTCTTTCCATTAAATATTAAAATGTGAATTTTCTTATAGATTTCATAAATTATAATTTTCACTTACTATAATTCATTATAAGGTGTTACATTTTATTTTGTGATCATTGTTTATACTCGATTAAGCATTAATTATCTTTCATAATTTTTTTCTATAAACTACTATGGATGTGTATTTATACTAGACAATTTATTTTAAATAATAATTTTATTATATCTTCATATATTAATATGGTATGATAAAATCATTTCATAATAGTTATTTTAATTTCACATAACTTATGAAACACCTTACATATGTTACCTCTATCAGAGAATATGTCAATGAATTTTTCATCCATACATCTATATACATTTTTCATAAAAAAATTAACAATGAATTCAAGTGAGATAAACAATAAAAAATATAAAATAGGAATATAAAATAACCCAAAAAAATTTGTAATTACTATTTCTATATATACTCTCTTGAAATCTATTCATAGATATCACCTGATGTGAATATCATGAGAATAATTCTCAATGTCTTATAAGCCCCCACACATGTTCTTCTGAAATCATCTAAGTATCGTCTAATAATTGTATCTACATCATATGAAATATTTATTTATTAATATATCTTAATAATTTCACAAACCTCATTATTGTGGTTAAATTCTATAACTATTTTATGATATAACTATTATATGTACAAAATCATGTTCACATTATGAAAAAACAATTCATTGTGCAATAATATAAAATAATTTTATATTTTTTAGTCCAAGGTACAAAGTTATTTTGTATTAGGGAACCAATTCAAAAATAAGTATTGGTCTTATTTTATGAGAATATATGAGAATTTGTTAGAGTATAACATCCAAATTGTAAAGGAATATTTTATTCCATCTGATCATTTTATTTCAATAGATATAGTGATATCATAAATAATATGACTATGTCAAGAGTAGTGTCTATCATGGACCTATCATATTATAGTATTACTTATAGAATGGTAATTTATAATTCATGTTATATCCTATGATTAATTTTGGAATTCAATATTTATGTGTTATCTTTAATATATGATTATCTGAAAAGGTATCATTAGTTAAAAATTTCACAAGATTAAATGTATGGTATAACTAATTACACATATATGTTAAGTACATGGTTCAGGGATTAAATAGATGCAACCATTTTGACTTACTAATAAATTTTATAATAAATGATTACATTCACCATTTCCTAGTTTATTTCCATAAGGGATATATATATATATTCCATATTCCATTTAAATGATCTGATACATTCTATGGATTCTAAAAGGAACTATACCTACACAACCCTTTTCCGCCTGAGGTACTAGTATACATTGGTTTCCAGAAAGGTCTAATATTAATTTCTGGTTATTTATTTATTATTTAAAAACACCAAATATGGAGGAACATATTTTTCATCAATAATAATATTCACCAACCACTGTCAATGATGATCATTTGTTTTCTTAACATTAGGGTAAGGTACAAATTACATACATTTGATTAAATAAGGTTTTGGTTTTTTAGTGAATGTTCTTACACTACACAGAATAAGTTTTCTATAAACCTATTAATAACACCAAATATGTGGAATTCCTTCAGAAAATGATCACACCTTCAAATATCATTAGCTAATACTATAAGTTTCAACTTTTGAGGTATCGTAGTTAGTGCATGATGAAACATATTCTATTAATGTTTATTTTATTTTCTTATTATTCAATACATGTAGTTAAATATATCATTGGGTTTTTGAAAAGGGTACCTTTTTTGAATTATTCATTTTATTTGAAATCCAAACAAGTATATTATCCAAATTGGACATACATATTTCAATTACAAGGTTGTAGTTATGTAGACATTCTATATTTAATACAAACTGATTTTTGTGAGCTTACCCTAAAGATATAGGTGATACTTGGAAATATACTCGTACAACATTTTTTAGTATGGAATCCAATATTTATGTTGTTATTTTATTCCCACCATGTATATCATTGCACTCCAATGGTGATTATTATTTTTATTTTCGGATTTATAAATATATTGTGTTCTATTTTTAATTATATATTTTATTATTTTATATTTGGAATACCAAAATGATTCCACATTACAAGATGAATTTTTTATGTACATAAAATATTTATTATTTTATTAATGATACCAAGGGAAAAATATATTCATAGTATAGACTAAACAATCAGTACTAGTATGTATGATTATTTTATAGTGGGAGATGCATGAGGTTATGTGGTGATCCAGATCAGACCTAATAACACGGGTTAGGGTAGACAAAATAGCACCATAGCCCATTGTTTTTTATCACATGACTTTGAGACTGAATATACTATAAATAGGTTAGTAAAAATAATTATAAGAAGATTTTATTCTGTATTTATAAAACCTATATAGATGATACCCAGGTTGCATGTGTTTTGGGTTGTTATTCTTGTTGTTTTTATTAATTATTATTTATATTTTATCTATTGAGGTTTTTATTTTTTGTTTTTTCATTTACTCTTAGAGTAATATTGAAATAGAGCATGAGTACATGTGTCATATTGAATTTATTGTTCCAAAACATATGTTCTATCTTGTGTGAGGTTAGAAAAGATTTTTTTAAATAGATGTTATTATTATTTAAATTATGAAAATGAGTTATTATATTTTATACTAACAATTTAATTATATTAATTATAGTTAATTTAGACCTATGATTATTTAGTTTTTTATTAAAAAATTTATATCATAGTTATATATATTGGTATATGTTTTGAGAACATAATCTTATGTAAATTATTTTGTTATTATTTGGTGATTTACAGAGAATAGAATTGTTGATAAATACTTGATGGGAAATAGTTGTTCATATAGGTAGTGGTGTTTGTTAGTTGAGTGTTTATATCCTTATTATATAGATTTTGGGAAGATGATGAGTTTAATGATTGGAATAATTATTTCATCATTCATTTCCTACCCATATTTAAATATTGGAAATTATAAACTAATTCCAAATATATCCAATTAAATGATTTATCAATTCAAAATTTTACAACCAAAAAGTTGTTTCAAGGAGTTGTGGTTGTCTTGGGATGAGAATTCTCTTGACATACCTATAACTATTCAGTAGATAGGACTAGAAAATTCTCAAGGTGTTATCCCGATATTTTAAGGGGTGAGGAACTATAGGTTGGGGAATACAGATGTGTTCTAGTACGAGGAAAATTTATATTAGTTTTCTTCCACTATATACTACTTCACTAAATATTTTCAAAAAAAGAATCCTCTCACATTTTAGAAAATGGAAGGTCCTAAAGATACATAGGAAAATATCAACTTGATTTAATGTTTATTCATGTTTATTATAGTACCTAATAATATTTTGGTGAAACTAGAAACCTATATATGTCTAGGGAATATAAGTCATTTCTAGGATGTCCTGGTATTATAAACAACTATTATTTATTGATATGGGGGGCCTTCCATACACTATTATTATATTTTTTTTCAAATACAACCAAGTTCAGTTGGGATGATAATTCAAAAATCTCCATCAAGAAGGAATCTTTATGACTAAAAATACACTATTTTTAGACATGTTGTGAAAAATATCGTTAATATTTGGGAATAACTCCTAAAAGAATATAAGTTCTTCATACTCGTATAAATAAATATTTTCATTCATGTGAGGTTGTTTAATTTTACTATATTCATTGAGGTGGTTTGTAAGGTTCACAACCCTAATAAAAGATATGCATGATGTTTAATTCTGCGTGTTCTTCGTTCTTTTTTGATGTTAGGAGAATCTCTTCTTATGAATAAATGGAATGATGATTAGATATTCTGTGATTGTGAGATATGGGTTAGTCATGACTATGGATTTTTATATTATTTACTATTGGGAACTCTTTTCATATACTTCTAGAAAAATAATCTATTTCATTTGTGGTCAGATTGAAAAAGTTATCTAAGGGATTGTTATACTTGTAGAGGGTTTGAGGGTTTATATTCATAATATTGAATTATTGAAAAAATGGTAATTTGGAATAAATCATACCAAAATTAGGTATTAAGAAAATATTCAAGGGAATAATCTTAAATAGAAAATAAGTAATTTTCTAACAAGTCGTAGAATAGAGGTGGATGAGGATTTGTTGGTCCACAATAATAGGTTCCTTAGTTTCTAGTAACTTATGTTTGTGAGAAATCACATAGGTAGACTGAAGGGTTAGATGTTTTATACCATTTTTCTTTATATCAGGTTCATTTAGATAGGGGTGTGATACTATTGATAGTTAAAGTTATAATTATTGTTACTTATACATTTCCTAATTCCATGCTTGATATTTGGGTGACATACACATTTATTTTGGAATAAAAGGATTCTAATTCAGGTCAAATTATTTACCATTATTAATAGATTTTAATATCATTTACACACTTGGAATGAATATTATTTTGGGTTAGGAGGTTCTCAAACTATTTCATAGGGGTCGAGGGTAATAGTCTCTCTTATGATGTTTTTTAAATTTTTCTTATTTCAAAATCATCTTTCATATGTACTATATGATTCAAATTCAAGAATACATAAATAATTATAGCTGGAACCTTCCATTCAATTATCTTATAGGTTATAGATAAACATTTATGGAAGAATCAAGCTTCCATATTGGTAGAGTCGAAGATGAAATTTAGTAGCAGGGAGAGATAAAAAAATATATGGTTAGTATAGTCTTCAGAGATATCAAGTAATGGTTAATGTGATTTTTTATTCTATATTAGACCATTTTCATGATTTTTTACTTGATAATTGTAATTTTACCACATCATTGAGTTTTTATAATTAATAATGATCATGTTTATAGTTCAAGGGATATATCGATATAATCCTATTTTATATCACCAGTTGACTTGATGGAGATGCCAATATTTCTCATGGGCCTTGGGGAGATGGTATTTATAAAAGTAGATATATCTTCATGGGGTGTTATATTATTATTTTCAAAAACAATATTAAAAATCTATGACTATTCATGGATTATAGGAATCTATATGAGGTTAACATTATGAATTAGAATGCACTTTCTTGAATAGAAAATTAGTTATTTCAATTAAAGGCATCGTGGAGGTTCTCTAAGATTGACCTACGATTATGCTATCAGTAGATTTCAGTTTAGATATAGGATATCCAATATATATCGTTTGAGATAGATTATAGGTTATATGTTTTTCTAGCGATTATATTTATCTCGAAAGATGCATTGATTAGTTAAATCTTTTTTTGAGATTAAAGTGAGGCCCATGTATGAAAATACTCTTCTTTTTTGGATAAATGAAGGAATTATACCATCAATTATAACACATATAAAGATAGTATGGTAGTATTTTTGATAGAGGAAGATGATGTATTATTATATATATATTTATAGCTACCAGAATACAAGAAGAACTTCCCCATATACAACTTAGAACCACTCTACGTGGCTTATGATTTGAATATTTGGAACCACTATCTCTTTAGATAGATTTTGTATTCTAAATAGACCATCAGATATTGATGTGAATATTTTTATAGTATGATTTTAATATTTCAAATATGTATATAATTGATTACCTCAGAATTTTCAATATTTTGATTGATTATTCCTTTTATAAGGGAATGTCATAAAGGATGTTAATAATAGTAACACTTATGAACATGTAGTAATAGAATCTAGTGAATAATTTTTATTGATGAGACTTTTATATAAATGAAATATATATATTACCATAGATTGGGGAATATTTTTTTTATTATATTGTTATAACTATATGATTATTTGGTTAACTGAAATCTGGATAAGGGCCCAACAAAGACTACTCCATGTTATAGGATAGAATATTTGAAAAAAAATACAATAAAAAATGGATTTAGGTGGAGGATAGAGTACCCTATCTATATAAAATGGTTTGGGTCTCTTTATCTATGAGTAAGGAGTTGTTTTGGGACTCCAACACTTCTCAATGGATTTTACATCCAAGATTGAATAAGGCATATTATGATATTTTTCACTATTTTAATGGTGATGCCTGAGGAGATGAATCTTGGGAAATGGGTGACATTCAATGTTATTAGAAATTTATGTGTGGGTGAACTAGAGAAGGGATTGATTTCATGTCAGAATGATTTTTTTATTCAAGATTCTTAAATCTATGTATTATTGTATATTTTAAATATTTTGTAGTCTATAAATATATTTTTTAAAATGAATAAAAATATATTCCAAATTAAAACTATCATAACCACTTTGAATATGATTGGGTATTTATTTGATGAAGGTATTATTTGTTAGATGTGTTTGATAAGCTCTAGGTTTGAGAACAATTGTCATGTTGACTCAATTATTTGAGGGTCATGTTATATCCCCAAAGGAATATATGATTACATTAGCTACCAATAGTTATTTGGTGGATTCAGAATGTGGTTATTATATACTTATTTATAAAACCTAAAATACCAACCAATGATATTTATATGTTATGTATTTTAGTAAACATTAAAATAAAGGCATCAAATTTATATTCTTTTCATAGGGGCCTAGTTAGTAGATAAAGTAGTTAATATATAAATTAAATTGATAGTTTATCTACCTAGGATTTTTATGACAATATCATATGATAATGATTCTTGATTTATATCCAAAATAAAATAGTGGTTTAAAAATCCATTATGAATCTTTCAAATCTCAATTATACTTATCACCTGTAGAAATATGCTACATCAGAGTGGATAATCATGATATTGGTATATATTCTCTATGATGGAATATTAAATTTTGGTGGTTCTTATGGGGACCATATGGATTTGGATAGTCTTTTATTTAATGAAAAAAAACTATTAAGATTGATTAAAAATTTATCCTAATAATTATCCATATTGTACTCTAGTATGGTTAAATGTTTTTGAAGTTGTTATCATTAATAAATGAAAATGTTAGGAGGTTTTAGAATAGGTCTCATTAATATAGAAGTATCTAGTCACCACATAGAGGAGTAAACAATAATATATGGATTATAGGTAAAAATAATTCTATTTTACCAGAGGTGACCATGAATTAGTTTAATTAAAAACATGGTTGGGTTATTATATATTGAGGAAGTAGGTGAATCATGTGTTACTAAATATGAGTATGTTTGAGTTTCGGGAATTGATTAATATGTTCACATGCCAACTTACAATTTCAATAACATATCCAGATATGTATACTATATTTTATATTTCATATACCCATGATTATGATCCAGACCCCTCACATGTTATAAATTTCAAGGATACACGGTTGTAACTAGATGTATATTTTGAGGAGAAACTAGTTCAAATAGAGGATCAATGTGAGTGGGTGTTCTTGAGTAATGAAATATGGTTCCACTAGTACTGGTAATTTTCATTAATTAGAATATTTAATGGTATATATATGAGTTGGATTTATATTTTGGATTTCATTTTCTAGAATATTTTGTTTACTATCCTTATATATACTTCTCAAGGGAGAGAGGTCCTATAATGGAAGTTTATAATGACTCATAAATTTTGAGGTTTATTCATAACTAATTAATCAGATTTAAATAAGATCATTATGTGTAATTTAATGTGAATTTTTGGCATTAATAGATTTTTTGGAGTAATAAAGTTAAATCACATACGCACTATGGATGGAGTATAGTAGTTGGAGCCACAATGTAATAGGAGTTGGTCCACCAAGTTTCAAAAGTATTTTTTAGTGATGTATTTGACCATAGATGCCCACTGTATAACTAGTGGTCCTATAACTAGTAGATAGTAAGGCATTAAGTAATCAAATTACATCTAAAGAGTACTCAATGTTCAATACACTGAAATTCACTAAAGTTGTTTTTTTGTAAAATCCAAAAAAATTATTTTAATTCTATTTCTCTTTTAATCCACTCATACAATGAATGGAAACCCTACTTACTCTCTCTACTATTTTTTTATATATTTTAATATCCATTTCTAAGTCAAATTCATGTCCCATAAACTATATTCATCCTATTCTAGTATGATTAACAGATGGTAATGTTCAATCATTGTATTCATATATTGTCACCTCTTTATCTATCTAAAATAAGTAAATATAACATATTATACATTGTGATTATAATATGATGGAATGATATTTAACTAAGTGTATTTTTATGGAAATTTCATGCTCAAAATATAATTTTATATGTTATACATTTTTTATATGAGTCTATATAAGATGCTAATTATATAGGTTTTTTGGGTTTCCATTTGAGATCTATGTAGTATTTTATGATGCATTAATTGATATGGAGAGGTGAGAACTGAATCTTAAAAATAATATGAGATTAATTAATAATCTTGGTTTTGTTTTTAATAGGTTTCGGTGTTATATGTTATAGACAATCAACCAAGGGAAATAAGGTTTTGGTTGAGTGTTTTTTGATAAAATAGATAAATAAAGATGCTTTCTATATAATGTAAACATTTTTAGTGTATTCCATCATGTTTGTGGAAGGAAGGATGTGAGAGAAAATATGATAGGATTGTATTTAGTTAGGTCATAATAGTAACTGTAGCCTATGTAATTAAACTCTTAGTGAGAGGATATTTGGGTATGTGATTTGTCTTATAAGTGAGTATATTTAATTCATTGAATTAGTATTCTTGGGGGTCATGGGGAATAATGATTACCCAGGATGCATTGATATTCAATTTCGTAAAGGTTTAGGCCTTGAGTACCATGTCTTGTTGATGTTATCACTACTTATTAAACTTAGGTGATTTTATGTTTCTATGAGGTGGTATATGTATGGATCAAAATTCTACATAAATTCAATTTATATTATTTCTGATATTGGGGAATGGTAATGCCACTCATATTTCCCTATTATTATTATTTTACTGGAAGTAAATAGGACAACACTTCCTCATGATTCTAATTCATGTCCTTACTCATCTTAATGCTAGTGTTTTGAAAGAGAGTCATTCCAACTATATATACTATTTATTAACAATGGATTAGAAAGCTTAGTACTTTCTATTTATTTAGATAATAACCTTTCATAAAGATATAGGATTTCATGTTATATCTACATTATGATGTAGTGGTATTCCTATAGTATAGAATGATACCTTCCACTTGAAATAGTTGAAACATGCACGATGGACAATTATAATAGCCTAATTATAACATCATGATAGGGATTGGGAACATAATTTTTTAATTATCCAATTTTTAATACATACACTCGTGTATATTAAAAGATTAATATTAATTGATCAGCAATGGTTTCAGACTATTTTTTATACTCGTTCCTTATATGTGAACCTTGATGGACATATATATTTCACTATCAATGGTGAAGGTTAAAGTAAATACCTTATGTAATGAGGTTTATATTGATGATATTGGCTTATATATTCCATCAATAATGACATATACTCTCTTGGAATCATTTTATAGAGACCCCCTATATTCATTTGTTTTAAATTTTTACAAGTTATATAATCACCCACATATGTGGACAATTATTTTGATTGATGATGTATGACTATTATGTGTTCCATTTCATTATTATATTTTATAATATTTATATGAATAATATGTGTCTATGATTAAATATTATGGAATCAATTCTCATTTTATTGTTATCTCTATATTTATTTTTTGGTCATGATTTTATGGGAATAGTGTTCCGCTATATGGAATCGGTCATTACTACTAGTTAGTAACCTATAGAATATGATGAGATGTGTTTTAGGTCATGTGGGTATCTATTTAAGGATCAGTAACCTATTATTGGGTATACTGCATTATAATTTTTCAAAATTCACTATATGTTAAAAAATACCACAACATGATATGAATAATACCCAATCTTCATCTTATTCACATGACTTGCATAAGATGTAGTTGAGGTTTGGCTTAGTGGTAAGCACCCCATAATTCTACATGAAAAATTGGGGTTCAAAACCCATTGAGCACAGGGTACTGTAGTAGTACTGTAGCTTAGTATAGTAGCATCGGAACTGTAGCAATGATGGACACTATAGCAGTGACAGAGTACTGTAGCAGCAGCGGGTACTGTGCAGTACTATAGCAGCATGGTACTATAGCAGTACTATTCACAGAATGGGCTTTGTGCCAAAAAAATGGGCCTATGGGCTATGTAATAGGGTAAATGTCCACTGGGCCTTTGGGCTATGTAATGGGTCTCCCTCTACCTAGTTAAATAGGTATTTTCTTTGATTTAATAATAAATTAGGCTTCAGCCCCAACCTTTAAAAAAACATGACTTGTATAAGATATGTATTAATGTTTGATAATTAACATGTAATGAATCTTATTAATAATGGGTATTATGTATTAATGTATATTTTAAATCCTATGTTGACCACATAAATATATTATAACATTCCATGTGGTGTAAACAATGTAGATAAATAATGAAAACAAAGTTAACTCAACAACATGTGTGAAATTTATATATTAATAAGAGAACGATGTTATATTAATCTTGACATACAACTATAAATGTTAATTTACATTAAGGTAATTTAACTATGATAATGTAAAAATTTACCTCAGTAAGTATAATTTTCATATCATTTATCATTTTATAAATACATTAGAAATATTGGGACCCCTATGTTATAATAAAATTCCAATGGAACCCTGATAGGCTTGGGTGAAAAATTATGTTGTTTAATTTACAACATTTTTAACAAACTTAAATCCTAACAATAATTTACCTTTTAATATTATTCTCATGTTATATATGACACCATTCAATATTTATCTCCCAATAATGCATCCACATATAATATGCATGTTCAATTTAGAATATAAACCCCATAATAGATAAAATTATTTCAATACTTCTCCTGCATTAAGCTATATCCAAGGATTAAACCCATACTCTTACTGATGTACATAAATCCATTATCATAAATTTTATTATGGATAAAAAGTTATATTATGTAAACACATAAAAATGATCATTTAATGAAAAAATGAATATTTAGGGAGAGAATCACCACACCCATGGGAGACTTCCACTTCATTATATTCTAAGAAATGTATGGAAGAAGGAATTATCTATTTATAGACATAAGGATATCTGAAACAATAATATTTAAAACTTAATAGATAAAAATTATGAATATTTTGGTATGATTATAAATTTTAGTAAATTTTATTTACTCATTCTCTAGTATTATGTATGTGTTGATGAATTTCCATTAATATTTATTGTTCTTCCCCGCATAAGCTAGATCAATAATGTAAGATCATACCCTATATTATCTCACACTATTTATAAATACTATCAAGGTAATTATCTATATAATTAGTTTATATTGAATTAAAAATAAAGAGTTTATTAATGAATTAGAAATAGCATAGAAATCGCGATTGATTAAATTACTCACAGTTCCATAGATTCATGGAAAGTCTCACACCTATTAAAGTGTGATAAATTATGTACAACATGATCAATCAATAACTTCAAGGAAATAGACACATATCCCATTGTATTCATGATATATGAATAAAAATTTCACTCAAATTTTACCATCACTACAATGTAATAAATTTAATAATGGTGTAATGTCCTCACAACTCATATTATTGTTCCACCATGATTAGTGAAACCACACTAAGAAGGGGTAAACATACGTTGATAAATTTTATGCAATTCAATACCATTTTTTAACTCTATAGATATTAAGGTAATATATATCACTCACTCCCAGCTCAACATTATTTTCCTTGAAATTAATATGAGAATAAAATAAAAATGAAAAGGAAAATAAGAGTTTACTAAAAAGGTTCTCCTCAAATGTGGATGATAACTTTCCTAATACACTGGTGATGTTTTCACAATAAAAAATTAGTCCCTTATATTATCAAGAAGATCCAAAATAAATGTTATATCCTTGAACTTGTAATTCAAATTCCCTCTAATAACCCTTCTTATAACCTACTAGAAAAGCATGATCCAACATTCTTTTTTTGACTCTCACACTAACCATGTATTCCCCAATGGATAATATATTTGGATTCATCCTCATCTAAGTATAATAATAAATGTAGGCTTGCGTCTCTCTATGATGGTGTGAATTTGGTCATGTTCCTTAATATATAGCTATCAAAGACCTTTTACAAAAATCATAAAATATTTTTTTAATACTTCATTAGTCATTATTAAAAAAGATAATTTCATTTTTTATAGAAATTATTTTACTATCGATTTTCTTAAAAGAAATGTAATTGGATTCTATAAATATTATATTTTTCGATAATTATTAAGAATTATATTTCATATTGATTTTTGGTTCTCTATTTTTTTAGGACAATAGATATTCTGCATAGCATTAGCATCAGTAATCCCTCAAAATTTTCCCTTTATCCTTCTTGTAATATTTGTAATCTTATAATTATAACATGATATATTTTCCATATTTTAATGAGAGAACTATATTAAATAATTAGTGTGATATTATATTCCTCAATTATCTATAACAAATTTCTTCTAAAAAGACAAAAAATAATACAATTAATATGATAATTATATATTTTATACTCCCATAATTTTTTTCTACATTCAATATATTTTACAATAAAATATTATCAATACTCGTATTTTTATTTAAACACCACAAAACCAATTACTGATTAATAAATTTTTGAATTTAGTTTTTCATTCAGGGAAATAAAAACTAAACAATGTTTCCCATTCATATAAAAATATCATATTATTCATGTGATGAAAAAAATGTTGTATGGAGCTCCTCATTAACAGGGTAAAAATTATTAATCATTTATCTTCAAAAAAAATCATTTTCATAAAATCTTGATTATAATAGTTATCATGATACTTGATTCACTGATTAAAAACATAGTATCTTCTGATATAAAACATACTTTTCTTTTAGAGTAAATGTTTTATTAAATACATATATGTTATGTATTTAGTTCATTGTCTTTCATATCATTGAGAACCTTATAGTAAATCATACATTTGACAATGTTCATATTATGTATACTCTAAAATATCTCATATATAAACTCAAATAACCTATATAGAAATGTGGATATAGTATATATCTACATTTTATCATGAAATATATAACGTACCAAGAGAATATATTATGTTTTAATTGTAATATCTTACATATGATCTGAAAGATTTGATGTATCAACCAAAATATCTTATACATCAGTATGATCTCTATTACATTCCCAATTATTATTTCTAATATATATATATATATATATATATTAATTATGGGTATATGGAAATAATGAAATTATCCTATATAGCAGATTAAAACCCATATAAATAAAAAAATCATTAACATAATAAATGTTATATAACATAGAAAATAATTTTTACCTATGATTCTAAGTAATATATATTTTAATAATTAATGTATTCATGATTTAGGTCACAGAAATAATATTTTTATACTTGTTACCTCTAATAGCATTACATCATCCAGTGGATCTTTGATCGTATCAAGAGGATTATTGATCACTAAAGGGGTGGTCATACATCTTCGTAGAGATGAATGGTGATTAATAATGATTTAGAGTTTTAGATTTGTATTATAGATTATATAAGAACTAAATACATATATCATATCCCTTTTTATAGGATCAAATGTTAATGTTCATTTAGTAATGACAATCGGGTTACAACTTCCATGTCATGGATTTTCTGTTCCATGGAGTTCAATATTCATTAAAATCATTAGTATATGTGCAAAGAAATAAATTAATATAATTATAATTAATAATTTATGTAAATACATTAATAATTCAATAAATTCAATTAAGAATCAAGGAAACCATGTTGTCGAAGGTGCTGAATTCATGCATATGATATCTCTCATTGTATGTCAGTCATACTATATAGTGTAAATCATCATCGAATATGATATAAGAATAAAAATTCGTATATAAATAATTATGATCCATGTATATCATCATATAAAATATACCTAATTTTATTAATTCAAAAAAAGTATCCCCCTAGTATATGGATATATTGAAAATCCTCACAACTCATTATGAATCCATCCAATTTTTTTGTATATTGTTTATAAAAATCTCTTTATTTAAAAATAATTACTTTTTCCAAAATTAAATTATTATAAAAAAGAATAACAATGTAACCATGAATTTTTTTTACCAATGATAAAAAAATAAGAACTATAGATTTTATATATGTAAAAAACTGGCATCCCTCAGTAAAGAATCAATGTTGCTCAACCTATAAAGGCATCTAGTTTCATCTCAATCAAAAAAACTCATATCCTAATAGGAACATGTCTACTATATGACAAATCATATAAATCCTATATATAATTTTATATCCCTAATTTGATTTAATATATTGGAAACTAGTCATGGAACATGTCTATATAGTATAGATTATCTCATTTACCATCAATTACCTTAAATACATTAACTAATTTGATGGATACAACACATGGAATTCATTTTGTATATGAGAATATTAGATTTACCTCATCCATGTTGATGAGAACATCATAGGTGACTCATTTAATCATGGAAATGGATTCCCTTAGTCAAATTCAATCAAGGGACTAAATATATTTTCTCATTATATGAGTGGAAAAGCCACATATTGGTTGGGATCCAACCGAAAACATGACCAAAAACATACTGAACTGACCCCTTATTGGCTAATCCTCATGGTTTCTAAATGTAAAATATCAAAGTATGATGGTTCTCATATAAATTATTTCATTAATCATCGGTTATAAAATTGAAAATAATCATACACCATGAAGTATATAGTTTTATGAAATATATTCAATAAGAAAAACTTTTGTTAGATAATCCATATTTCAAGTCTCAAATTATTAACTCATGATTATATTATAAAAATATTATATATATTATTTCTATAATTTATAATATTTCACTCAGGATAACGATAACATATCCATATATCCAATAATACTCCATGATGATCACTGATTTGGGATGACTCAATGTTCTAGTTTGAGGGGATTTTATCATTCCATTGTTTATGGTAAAAAAAATTCATCACACTTGAATGAATGATAAATAGATAATATTATTTTTTTATATTTCATGATATTTTATTCAACCATTATAGTAAATTTCTTACGTAGTATATACCTAGTGATTTAAGATGACCCTCATGTAGTTACAATGGAAATTTATTCATTAATAGATCCACTATATTGTCTTATATAGACCCCAATAAATCTAAATATCTCCCTACATTATTACCTCTCATAAGAGAAAATATATTTGAAGGATTTTTTTAGTCATTTAGTGATATATGGGTTCATTAGCCAATGAAATTGATTTTTATTTTCAAAGAAAAAATTAAATGGTCCATCAACATTAAATACCAACTAATGTTTATAAATGATCTTTATGAGAAAAATATATTCATTTACAACATCAAATATAACAATGTGTTATGCCTCTATTCTACAGTCCACCATAATAGATTTATTGGATTTATTATAAGTTTGGAAAAAATGAACCTAACAACTACCTCATGTCATATTTTTTTGATTGGAAACTAACATTTCTATAACCCCTTACATAGAGATCATTCTCTCCTCTGAAGAACTATAATATATTCTTAGTAATTCTTATTTCCTACAGGATTTTCTTAAAATTAATTGCGTGACTATCACTAGGATTTGATTGCAATATATTTTTTATTATAAGAGAAAAGGTTATATCATGATGATTTCACACCCCGAAATTAAATATATAACATAATTAAGATTCATATGAAAATATATCCATCATTTATAAAACCTTAGAGGGACCGTGAATCATCATAAGATTAATCCCATGAATTAATAGTGAAAACCCCTTTTAGAGTTCTCCATGATAAACTAAATTAGAAAATTACCCACATATATTCCTTGAAAATGCCTAAGAATCCTCATACATCATTTTAAATATCCATACAATGTATACAGGATACATCACTCATGTATTTTTCAGAGAACCATTTATCAAATAACATATTTATAATGTATATTGTTGGGACGTCACTTCTAATCAATTGATATATCATCTATATAAAATATTAGAAACACTTCATACTCCATCTAAACCTAATATATACAAAAAACCATCCACAATATTGATGAAACTACTCTCTTTGATTTCATCACACACAATCATTTTCAATCAATAATATTACATTTGTCCCAAAATTAAATTTTTCAATGACCATACTGTAAAATACACATATATAAATTCAAAACCTTAAATCTATATAATATAAAAATACTCAAATAAATTTCTATTAAAAACCATGTTGAAATATATTTTATATATCACATAAAAAATTTGGTCATCTATCAAAATTTATATCCAAACATAATTCATCATCGAAACAATTAAATTTATTTTTTCATAATCAACACCATGAATTTTTTTTCACCCATTTCCACCATGAATGAATTATTGGTAGTCACTATACCATTAATGATATATTTATATTGTAATATTAAATTTCACCCTATGGGTATCACCCCTTTAGTTTCATTAAACATCTTTAAAAATTCATTTATGTTCATGTAGATCATTGATGATTACAAATATTTTAACCATTTATAATAATCTTAACTCTCCATGGACTCTCAGTATGTATAAGGTTCATCTCTTATTAATGTTAATTCATTTTAATTTACCATATGAAACCCATATCTCATAGTATATCAAATAATATTACCATATTTTTTATATTGTATCCTAAAATGACTAATGTCTTCTTCTATTACTCTTTCTGTAACTAGATCAATGTTTATCTAAATAATTGTTATAGATTGTTGGGATTATATTTATCTTATATAAACATTTCTCCCAATGAAATCCTAAATTATTTAATTCATAGCAATAAAAAATCATGTTTTATCATAAGCAGTTTACAATCAATAGGATTAAAAAATCATTATCTTTTAGTTTCTTTGGGATAAAAAATCATTTAATATATTTAGAGATGAATTTATCTGATTCCAAATGTAATATATATGCTTCAAAACCACAAATAATATAAAATAAATATCATAAATTTTGAGGAATATATCTAAAATAGTGTCTTTATGACTTATTTATAAGGTATTTGGTTATGTATGAATATGATTTTTTTAGTGTGTATCCCCAAAATGAATCGATAAGGTCAAACTGACTCATTCAATATTTAAACATAACCAACAAGGTTTGATTCCTCCTTTTAGATAAACTATTCACTTATATTGTACCAGGAGGTGTGGGTGTGAAAAAAAATTACACAACATCTCAGATGATCAACGAAATCATGGATGATTTATTGACCACCATGAGCCTAATAGACCATCTTAATTCATTTAATCAATTGATTCTATAATTATTTTTCAATCAATTTCAACTTTTCAAAGGATTCATACTTGTGTGTCATAGAAAATCACCACAAAATCTAATGGAATATGTAAAAGTAACTACGTATCTATAAATAAAATTTCATGTTAAATCATTTTTTCACACAAATCAGTTTTTATGGGATCCAAAAAACCACTAGTTTTCCTCCTTTTCTAATAAATGGTTATTTTGTAAAATTTCCCAACAATTATAAACATTAGGTGTAAAATTAATCAAAATTGAATTAGTATAACAATAAATATCCACGAAGTATTTGGATATGTTTCTTATTTTTATTTCCAAGTAGGTATTATCATAGGTTGGTGGTTTTAAAATCAAATTCAAACTAAATATTATAAATATTATGGAAAATAATAACCATATATTTAATTTATAAATTATTTACAATATTTATATTTCAAAAAATCATTTAATTGATAAATATATAACAAAAAATAAATCCAAACAATGATTTTAAATACCATTTTATTCAAAAGATGTATATAAATAAACTTTATATTTATGGTAGGAACATAATAACAGTTCTCCAATTCTAGAACTAATAAATAGGGTAGACATTGAACATAAGTTATGAAATATATAGAAATAAATCACTCACTATTTAAAACATGATGATATACTTCTCCAAAAAACAACTACCACATATAAATGAGTCTGTGTTTATTAGGAAAAAGGTGTGAGGAAAACACAGTATCTAATACATATGATCCACAAATCTAAAAAATGATCACTAAAACATTCAATGTTAAATGATAAAAATGTTTTTTTTGATATACCAAATCAACCTTGAATAATTGTTTAACTGTTTAAAACATTATACATATAAAAGATCTCAATATGATTAGCATGATGTTTTCTAAAATAATAAATCAATTGATATATATCAATTTTAATCATGTTTTTTTATCTTTTAATCAAAAAATTTTAATGATATCACTTCGTTGAAAATTTATTTCCTTAGATATCATATCCATTTAGTGCATGAATATAAATATTCCTTGAATAATTGAGTACACTTTAGTGTTCATATCATAAGATATCTATTTAGGATGGTTTTCATGCCAATCATGAGAACTGTTATTCCAAACTATTTGAGTGGATAACTATTTAACCTAATCAATAACTTGGATTAAATTAGTTTTATACCTCTTGTATCACAAAATTTAGGGTTTTCCATCTAAGTTTCACCAAAATATAAAAGTTAGATTCAATACACTAATGGTTAGAAATATCCATTTCATTTTTTACTTAAAAAATATAATACATGAAAACCCTACATTAGTAGTAACTATGAAATTGAATGGAAAATGTATTAACATGTTCTAATTTTAATGGAATATCAAACTCAGTATTTTTGGGGTTTATTTTAAATGCCTCTCCAATTTTACATACAATATATCCATGTTATTTTTATTTATTTATTCATATTAATCATTATTTAGTAATTTTTCATTCCTTTTGTATGCATGCTTCAAACGAATTATTTTTTAGAATCCATATTCCATCCACTATACCAATGTATACACAACATATTAATGTGAGACTATATAGAAAACATATAACAAATGTTACTAGAAAAATTGAATCCAAACATATTAAAACATATTAAAATGAATCATACACATATGTTATGTGAAATATTTATTTAAGTCATTAGGATTATTAGATATTGAAAATATCCAAATGAGAAATTCTATAGACATAGATTACCAACACTAAAAATTATAAATTAATAAATTATCCTCCAATTTAGGGGTAAATCCAACACAAATTATCTCTATTTGGGGATTCAATACATGAGGTATAATCCAAATCATAATAACTCTAAAACCAAATATTGAAAAAAAATTATTAAAAACTAAATTTAACATAATAATATTAGTTAGAAAATGAGTCAAGGTAGATGAAATATAAATATTACATTATCATTCAAGGGATGTAATACAATGATTGAAAATTTATATGAAAACATTTATCACAAAAATTAATAATACATAATATTAATATTTTAAAATTATTTTATAAATGTGAATATTATAAAGGTGTAAATAAGTAAAATTTTGCCTTATTTATTATCCAAAATATGATTTAAAATTCGAGTCTTTCACTATTTAATTTATTCATGAAAATTTTCATTTTATATGGAATAACATTTATTATTTATAATTATTTTATAAACTATAAGATATTTTACATGAAATATTAAATTTTTTTAACATTTATTCCAATATTGTATTTTAAAACTTATAATATGTATTATAATTTAGATGTTATGATAGATAAATAAGGGAAATTATGAGTATAAATTATATTCAATTATATAGAAAAAATAATTCTCTATGACCAGTATAACATATCATTACTACTAATGTATGAAGTAATCGATCTTAATTTAATATTTTAGCAATATCAAAATTATTCATTGATAAATTTAAAAAAAATAAAGATTTAGTCCTATTTTACTACATTACACATCAGATTATATGCCATAGTACTAAACCATGGGTTTTCACTATATCATAATTTATGAAATATATATGTTATAAAATATGAAACACCAAACTAGAAGAATTAAAATATATCAAACTTTATTAGATAGCTTAAATGAATTATGGTAGATTAAATATTAAAAAATACAATGTAAAAACATTGATCCAAAAAATTATATGTCTTTGATAACTCTTAAGGGTTTAGTGCGATAATAAAATGATCATATGAAATGGAAGAAAACCCATAGAAGAAAAATATCTATCTATAATAGATCCAATTTTATATACGGATAAAAATAAACAGTACCCATGTTACTGATAAATTAATTTTCTAATATATGATGCATGCATGATTGGTATAATTATAACCTTATAACTCTTTCTAATAAAGGCAATACACACGCCTGTGGATCCTTGATCAAATCAAGAGGATTATTGATCACCATATGGGAGATAGTACCCTATCCCTAGAGATAAATTATGATCAAGGAATAGAGATATGGTTAAATTTGGGTTATAAAATTGAATATACAACCAAAATAGAGATCGTGCCCCTTTTAATAGAAACACATGATTCTCTTCATATAATAAAGAGATTTGGGGTCTGAATTCCATCTCATGGTGTTAATTCCCAATATTTCTTTACATTCCTTGAACTATTTAATGGATGTGTGAATCCATAAATTAATAATATTATTTTACATAACCAGGTTCAATCCACCAATGGAAGAATTAAATATATTTATAACTTTTTAAAAAATTATATTTGAGTTGACTAAATGAATACACATGATATCCTATATTATATTACAATAATACTATATGATTTTAATATATTATAAGAAGTGATATGAGACTAAAAAATCATATATATCTAAGTATTATCGAAGGATATTGTCATATATGATGTCCCTAATTATGTACATATCCAAAAATTAGGTATCAATATAATATCTTAACTAAAATACATATCGTATTATATTTCATAGTTGAAACATCCAAACAAATATCAGATTATTTATAATGTCTCTTTTATAATCCATGTTTCCTCACGGATTTTGGGGATGACCTCCTGGACGGGAGATTCAAACGTTCCAATCGGTTTCTAGTGGGTTTGTTCGTAGAACCGGAAACATCCAACGATTCCACATCCGTTTGGACCTACTTTCCAAAGGCAGGCGTTCATTAGCTTGTGGACTGATGAGGGTTAGAAATTTTCATTTGTCGAGAGGATTGGAGGTCGGACTCATCACACCTTTTTGAGGGGAATTATTGTCTACTCCGGGACTCTCTTTATAGATTTAAGTTATGTTCGTGAATCCTTATTACATTACCAAGTATAAAATGCGCTTTCCTTTAGTTTTAACAATCAATGATTAAATATGCATGAAATTTAGAGAATCTATTATATGTATTCGAGGATATTCATCAATAGAGAATCATCTATATCTGTTTAGAGATTCTTGGTCAATGGTATCCTTCAAAACATTTATATAAAAGTCTCTTGGTCATTATGATGACCAGGCTGGTTTTAAAGCCACTGAGTGGGGAACTTGATGTTTATCGTCATTCAGAAGGACATGGATTATTTCAAAGTTGGGATCGAACCCAAAAATGGGCTACCTACGTATCCTTTTTTTTGGAAAACGAATCAGAACCCACGTAGTTCGAGTAATGGAGTATGATTTTTATGATTGATGGCTCAAAGAAGAATGTCATAATTAATTTTACACTCTAAGCTCACGTGAGTCATGCTCGGTGTGAGAAACAAGAGGTATTAGTAAAAAATTAGACAAGTGTGCCATGAAAGATGCAATCATAAGAATTTGTTTGGGGCTTATGTATGTATGATTTCCCAGATAGATGAAGGTTTAGGATTCATTTTTAGGGAGAAAATCCATGAACAGGGTCCATAATGTTATATGTGCTTCATGGAGATTTGAATACTCTAATCTTAGGGCTTACTCCTAAGGAGGATGCCCAAGTTAGGAGAGCACTTATGACCGGGTTTTACTCCTGAAAATGAAACCCAAAGCAAGGGTAAATTAGGACTGGTTAAGAGAAATTTAAGGGGGCTTGGGGTTTACTCCTGAAAAGGAAACCCATGATTATGACTGGGACTTACTCCTAAAAAAGGAGGCCCAGGTTAGGGGACTTGGGGCTTACTCTTGAACAGGAAGCCCAAGATTATGACTGAGTCTTATTCCTGAAAAGGAGACCCAGGTTAGGAATTAAGGTTTGGGGCTTACTCCTGAGGAGGATTCCCATGTTTGGGAACTTTAAGAATTTGGAGCTTACTCCTAAAGAAGGATGCCCAGATTTGAAATTGGGGCTTACTCCTGAGGAGGATGCCCAAGTTAAAGGATAATGATTGGGGCTTACTCCTGAGGAGGATGCCCAAGTTTGGGAACTTTAAGAATTTGGGGCTTACTCCTAAAGAAGGATGCCCAGATTTGAAATTGGGGCTTACTCCTGAGGAGGATGCCCAAGTTAAAGGATTATGTTTGGGGCTTACTCCTGAGGAGGATGCCCAAGTTAAGGATTCTCTCATCTTAAATGATGAGGTTGAATGAATGAACTCTCTATATTTAGTGACATAAGGATATTTAAATCACTAGGTTTTGAGAGATATTCCACAGAATTCCTTTCAGATAAGGAATTAAAATCAAGAAATCATGCCATAAATGGATTTGAAGTGTTTCTTGAAGACTGAATCTTGAAAAGGAAAGGTGTAATGACTTAAGAGGGGTAAAATGGGAAATATGGGCACCCAAAAAGGTAGGGGCGCGCAAGCCTTGAAAGGCGCGCAAGTCTTCCGTGGGCACGCAAGTATTGGACGCGCAAGTATACCTGTGCGACATGTGGGGTACATGCGCGATTTTCAACCAGTATTAGAATACTTGAGCGACTCATTTTTAATCTCTTTAGAATCCTCTTGAGGTTCTTCCAGAAAAGGGACGCGCAAGTTATATTGAAGGAATAAAGCGGCGCGCAAGTGTTGATGAGTTTCAACACTTAGGCCTTCCTTCTTCTCTTTAGATCTTCTATTCTAGGTAAGAAATTACCTTAGAAGTGTTCCGGAAGCTTTGAGAAGAGACTTGGGCATCGGGAGAATCAATCTGAGTTTCAGAAAAAAAAAGATCCTCTCGAATGGGGGGCCCACAGGGTCAATTTATAGGCAGGAGAAGACCTCGGGCGGTTACCGGGCGGTTACCACTTAGGTCGCGCAAGTCACTTGCACGACCATAAGGCGTCGCACAAGTAGACTTGCACGACCACTAGGCAGCGCGCAAGTACTTGCACGACCACTAGGCTGCGCGCAAGTGTACTTGCGCGACCATGAGGGAACTTGCGCGACCTATGGGAAATTTTCTCCTTGTTCATCCCTTTGTCAATTTTTGATGTTTCTTCAAAGGATGATTCACTTTGGGCTCAGATATTCCCCTTTTTCAATCTTTAGATTCTGTGACGAAAGGAGCATCAACAAAAGTCCCCCCTCAGAGTTGGATCTGGAAAGAAATGAGGATTTGACTCTGAGGAAATTGAATACATTCAAAGGAAAAGGGGGCGCGCAAGTCTTCAAGGCACAGAGGGCAGCGCACAAGTGTACTGGAACATGACTTTTATTCAGAGTTCCTTTGTCTTTTGTGGGCAGTTTAAAGTCATGACAGCCGGATATAAAGGGGCTAATGTTTAAGGTTGAAATAGCTTTGACCAAAAATGGGTTAAAATTGATTCAATTCCTTGACAATTTATCTGAAAAAATATTACCATACTCAAGTATGAGGGAAAATATGTAAACTATGACTTAAGAATATTTGAATTTGAGGAATGATATAAAAAAGAGCTAAAAGGCATTAGAAGAAGTAGTTTCCAAGAATGAAGTTACCATTATTTAACAAAACCCGTTAGGGGGTTGAAATATGCAGGGCCACCTAAGGGCATTGGCTGCATGGTTAAATAAATAGCATCTTTTGGCTGACAAGTCTGTTATGTGTACTGTTTATGCAAGGCCACCTATGGGCACGTCCTGCATAGTCAGGAAAATGAACTCCCAGAAATTTACTTTCCTAGTTCTAAAAGCGAGTGAAAGTTTATGGAGATTCAAATTTTATAAAGTATAGAGTTTGTTGTATGGAAAGATGCACTTGAATATGGAGAAGATATTTCCAAACAAGAATATCGAAGAACTGGATGAATATCACTCCTACGAAGGTCTGACCCAAACGTAGGGAAGAAGAATAAACCATAGACTTGAATACTTTCAGATCATGAAAAAGGATATGGGACAAATATGTTAAGGAAGGCTATTTTTTCGGATCCCTACATACTGTTGTTTTGGACAAATAAGGACAAAAGAGGCATTCTTACCAAGAATGAAGTTAATATTATTTAACAAAACCCGTTAAGGGGTTGAAATATGAAGGGCCACCTAAGGGCATTGGCTGCATGGTCAAATAAATAGCATCATTCGGCTGACAAGTCTGTTATGTGGACTGTTTATGCAAGGCCACCTATGGGCACATGCTGCATAGTCATGCAAAAGAATTCTCAGAATTTTGACATTTTTGTGATTAGAAGTCATGAAAAGGTTTATGAAGATCTGAAAATATTTAAGGTTAGGATTATAACGCATAAAGATGGGTATTGTCCAATGTATATAGAGATACATAGGTCAATGATAACCATAATCATGTTGTGGATGGGTCCGGAATTGAAATTTTGGACTTCACTACGTATCTAATAAGAATTAGAATCAAGCCATACGTAGTTCTTGAAATGCAGTTTAACGTCGTACAGGACGGAAGTATGAGAAATCTTAGTTTAGGGTCATAGAATTCGGACCATAATAATGAATACACAGTGTGTGTTTTCATGAGGACTTTTCAGCCAAGGGACTGAAAGTGAAATTTGGGGTTAGGCCCAAAAGACTTGTGGCTGGATTCGAGGGATACTCGAACGTTCCTACGTATCCCATAAGGATGGGAATCAAGCCCACGTAGTTCTATAATTACCCTTTGTACAAATTTGGTTCGTACATGTGAAGGGTGAAAGGGGACTTTAGTGCAATGATGGTTTAACCTGAGATAAAAAGTTTAGGCATTACCATGTATGCACGAAGTCTTTTGAAAATGAAACAAGATTTAAAAAAATCAATGTCAATAATGGTTCCTTCTCAAATGAGGGAATCAAAAAATATTGTAGTTTATTGTCGTACCAGACAAATGTGTTGTATAGTTTAACGTCATATAACAAGGAAGAAAGTGAATCAATGTAAAGATATTGATTCCAGGGGCAGTTTCATGAATCAACATCATATGATATGGTGGTGAACCGATGTGAAGAGATTATTTTTGGGCTTGAACCTCTGGAGGCTGCCTACATACCCATCCTGGAGGGAAATGATCAAAGTCCGTGTAGTTCAATTAAATAATGAATTAATGATCAATTTGTTCTTGTGGACAATGATCTAATAAAAAAATTTGTTGGGACTTACACATGGTTAGTGGCCCAAAGGGAGTGTTATGGTTGATGTTCGCTCTAAGCTCACGTGAGTCATACTCGGTGTGAGAAACAAGAGGTAATAACAACCTTAATGATGCACAGTTTAATGTCATGTAGGACATAAAAAAGGGACTATGCAGTTTAAAGTCTTGCAGTTAGGACTATTGGTGCTGCACAGTTTAGTGTCATGTAGCAGGGACAAAATATAGTTTAATGTCATGTAAGACATATCAAGGATTTTCTGTACAGTTTAGCGTCATGTAGTTAGGACGATGGGGATAAAATAGTTTAACGTCATATTGGACGAAAGGGGGACTGTGCAGTTTAATGTCATGCAATAAGGACAAAATAACACACCATTTATGTAATGTTGGACGAAAGTGAGAATAGTTTAAGGTCATATGCATGGACCATGGATGGTGCAGTTTTAATGTCATGCTGGACCTTTGATGATAATATAGTTTAACGTCTTTCCGGACGTGAGGGACTTTTATACAGTTTAGCATCATGTAGTTAGGACGTCACAGTTTAACGTCTTGCTGGACATAAGGGATTTGCAAATAGTTTATGGTCATATACATGGACTAGGGATGATGCAGTTTAAGGTCATGCTCGACGGTTTAGGGAACTTTTTCACAGTTTAATGTCGTGTTGGACGAAGTTGCAGTTTAAAGTCATACTGGACCATTGCTGTATAGTTTAACGTCATATAGCAAGGACGAACTGGTGCTGTACAGTTTAAAGTCATGTAGCTTGGACTACGGTGAACCAATACGAGGATATCAGTTCTGGGGACTTTTTACAGTTTAACGTCATGCTGGACGATGAAAGTGCCACACAGTTTAATGTCATGTTTCTAGGACACAATATAGTTTAATGTCATCTCGGACAAATAAGGAACTTCTGTACAGTTTAATGTCATGTAGATAGGACATCACAGTTTAACGTCTTACTGGACATAAGGGATTTTCAAATAGTTTATGGTCATATACATGGACCAGGGATGATGTAGTTTAAGGTCATGCTGGACGGTTTAGGGAACTTTTTCACAGTTTAATGTCGTGTGGGACGAAGTTGCAGTTTAAAGTCATACTGGACCATTGCTGTATAGTTTAACGTCATATAGCAAGGACGAACTGGTGCTGGACAGTTTAAAGTCATGTAGCTAGGACTAAGGTGAACCAATATGAGGATATCAGTTCTGGGGACTTTTTACAGTTTAACGTCATGCTGGACGATGAAAGTGCCACACAGTATAATGTCATGTTGCTAGGACACAATATAGTTTAATGTCATCTCGGACAAATAAGGAACTTCTATACAGTTTAATGTCATGTAGATAGGACATAATATAGTTTAATGTCATCTCGGACATAATACAGTTTAGTGTCATGTAGGACATAATACAGTTTAGTGTCATGTAGGACAATAATATGAACCAATGTGACTTTTTTGGCTCTGGGAACAATATTTTGTGTTAATACAAAATACTTCTTCAGTAAATCTGGAATTAGTTGGAGTCGTGATGTGTTCTCCATCCATTGAGATTAGATAATACGCTCCATTGGAGTAGACCTTATGTATTGAATAAGGTCCTTCCCATTTTGGTTCAAGCTTGGGAGGCTTCTTTCCTGGTATCATTGGTGCTCTGAGAACAAATACCAATTCTCCCTGAATCTCTAGAACCTCCTCGGATTCCCTTATTTGATAAAGGGTATTCAGGCTCATCAAGACTGGAATATAGATCTATTAATTGAATCATATTAACAGAACCAAAGATTAGCTCTTCGTCTGATAAAGACTCTGCCTGGTTAGCCTGTTTAGGCTGGGCCGTTTGATGGGGCGGTGCCCGTGGCTTTGAAGTAGATGGCATGAAATCTGCCAGAGTCAAAGACAATTTAGTCTTCGATACATACTCATCTTCTCCTGATTCCTCTTTCTTCTTTGAATTGCGCTTTCCTTTTGAGGATTTGTCTTTTGATGGAGGCTTTACTTGTAGGAGACACAATTGGCTTCTTCAATTGTGTTCTCAAAATGGAATGGGTCCGATTGATTGTCTTTCTGACCATCCAATCATCATATTTTTTCGCAGTTTTTCTTTTGACTTCCTACCACTCGCCTCCTTCCTCTGGATCTGTAGCGGTAATACACGCTACATGAGCTGAAGAACCCTTCAATTTGACTTGTCCCAAGTCGACCATCTTTTGCAGGAGGTCTTTAAAAACAAAACACTCCTGGATGGGATGCCCCAACATTTGATTAAAGGGACAATAATTGGGACGGTCTTCATCTCCTTCCTTGTTTGGCCTTTTGGGCACTGGTAATTGAACCAAATTATTTTCCAGAGCTGAAATGAAGTAACCAGGAACTTTCTCACTTCGAAAAGAGTATGTTTTACTCTTCATATCCTCAAATTGTTTTCGTCGTTGATCTTTTTGATCATTTGGACGAAACATCCTTTGTTGTTGGCGTTCCGGAGGTGGAGCCCTTCGAGAAGATGAAGGTTTTGAAGTAGAAATAGGTACAGGTGTTTGTTTAAGCATAACTGTAGCAGTTTCCGCTTTACCCATTCTCCTTCCTGGAGCTGATGGAATTATACGAGATTTAACCTTAGCCTGTATAAGTGAATCTTCAATCTGTTGAGCGATTGAAGTAAGGTCTCGAAACCCTCCTGTGTATTTCACAGGGATCAATGGCGTGCGTAATTCGTCACGCAAATTTGCCACACAGATTGGCAAAAATTCCTCCTGAGGGAGTGCTAAACTCAGGGAATACATTAATCCCTTCCAACGAGCAATGAAATCAGAGACTCTTTCATTCTCCCTTTGCTTGCAGATTGTAAGATCGAAAACTGTCGTTTTTGGAAAAGTTGAGATAAACTGAAGAAGGAATTTTTGACGAAGATCCTCCCATCCGATGACTGATCAGGATTTCAAGCTTGTATACCAGACAAAAGCTGGTCCTTGCAAGGTTCGCACGAAGCATCTGAGTTTCACTGCTTCTTGCTGCTCTGGAGTTCCCATCATAGGATCACAACAAGACACGCAATGCGTCAAATGTTGTTCAGGGTCGCCTGATCCATTGAAAGTAGGGAAAATAGGGTTTCCAAAACTGGATGGAGGAGAAATTGAATCTACCCATTCAGGGTAAACATTCTTTTCAGGTTGAACTTGCGCCTGTTTCCCTTCCATAGTTCCTAACCGAGCTGTTAATGACTCAATAGTAGTTATTAACTTTTGAGAAACATCAGGTTGAACTTGGTTTTGGGTAGTTGCAATGAATGGAGCTTGGACAGACGTGGTGGTTGGTGCTGCAACTGATGGTAGTGCTGCCAACCGTTGTTGCGTTTGACCCGTAGGATTAGACCTCTGAGGGTGTACTGATAAAGGAGGATATTCCTGGTCCATCTCAGTAGTTACAACAAATTCCTTCGGCTGTTGGACTTCACCATCCTTAAGAAAAAGCCTACTCTGAAGTAGTTCTACATTCAACCTTCTTAATTCATTCATTTCTTCCTCCTGTTGTGCAAACCTTTTCTCTAATGAGAGCGATTGACCTCCTTCAGAGGAAGGGTGAGAAGTAACCCGATTCTTTCTTTTCCCCTTATTGGATCCTTTTCGGAGAGGGGGAAGTTGGTTACTTGAAGGAATACTCAGATTTTGGGTAAGACTTTGATTACATGTGAGCACACCTTCTTCAATTAGGTCTGTGTGCGCAACTTCTTGAGCCGGAACCTCTTCGTCTGATCCCTCTGATTGAGCCTCATCTAGTGAATCAGCAGCAACGGCATTGATGACATTAATGGATACATACTACATGGAATCCTTTCTATCAGCATTTCTGTGATATTGTCTTCTTCTATGTCCATGTTGAGACATGGCATTCCGTTGACTTGATCCCTCAGGAACTTCTTGGAGAACCGTCACTTGGAGAGAATCTCCTGATAGCTTGGCTCTTCGTTCCTCTTGAGGCTTATTCCCTAATCGAGAGAATACTGACTTTCTCTAAGGGAGGGGTTGAGGATTTGAAAAAGTCCCCAGTCCGGTGGACTGGGGATGTTCCTGCTGCTTCCGCTCAACTCCTCGAATCCCATTTGTTGACTCTGAGGGTTGGGTTAGAGAAGTCCCCAGTCTGACAAGCTGGGGTGTCTCTTGACATGCTATGTCTGAGATCTTCTTAAAATCTCATTTGATCTTGCGAATCTTAGTTCGGAAATTAGCTGGATGCATTAACCTGTATCCACTTTTATCACCGGGTTCAACAGACCGTTGGATGATTTCCGAAACTTCTGTCATTTGATGACGTGTTTGCTCCAGACGAGAGGCTTGTGCAATATTCTCGCCTTCTTGATGTAGGAGAAATTCAACAACTTGTTCTCTATATACTTGATTTTGAGAGGAACTAGTTGAATCCTGTTTTTGAGCAAGCTTTTGATTATGAACAAAGCCCATTGACTGTGGCCGGCCATGGGCAATAACATTGCATGATACCATTTTCGGCGGGCTTTTCTGACTGGAAAGCACGGTGAAATGTAGTACTCCGTGAACACCCCATCCTCTGATATGAACATCAGATGGAGCATTGGCAGTTAACTGAGGCAATTTTCTTAGTGCGCCAAGGCATGAACGTTGAAGGGTTCTTTGTTGCTTTTCATCCTTCGGATACTGAGAGACTGATAAAGATACCAAATCAATCTGGCGTTGTAACCCTTCTATTATCTTAATATGATTTTCATAATCACTGTAAGATAATACTTTCTTCTTCAATTGACAAAGAGTCTTCCATATGTTGAGACGAATATCATGGATTCCATTATCCGTCAACATCTTTGGAATGTCGTACTGGGAGTCAGCCAAATGCCAAAACATGACTGGTACTTCACCTTTTGCCAGTTTTTTCTTCATGTTCAGCATTTCCTCTTTATCATTAAATGAAGATTCTTCTGCCTGTTTGGACCAGAGTTGGTGTTTCCTTGTTGCTTCATCGGATTCAACAAGATTGGTAGAGAGATCACTATTCATTCTGGAAGATGAATGACCCAGGGATGGTTCGGAGAATAACCTGAACCCCAGGCTATCTTCTGATGGGGAAAGAGTTTCACCTGTTGATAGTAAAGCATCAGACATGACTGGTTTTACGTTTGCAAGTGCCTTGAGATAGGAGGGCTTTCTCGTCACTACATTGCCTTATGAAGAATTTTCGAGACAACGTGAATCACTACTGCGGAGAGGACTTTCGCAGCGAAATTTATCACCATGAGGAGGACCGTCATGATGGGTTACAACAAAAGATGAAATCTCTTGCTCGTTGGTCTTCTGACCACACAGAGGGTTCCTGTGGCTCTCATCTGAAGATGAAACTTCAAGATTGACCGAACTTTCATAAAGCAAGCCTTCATGAGGAAGTGTCTGTTGAAGACCTTCAAAATTAATTTTCCCGTTATTGGGAACTGAGGGAGTAGAATCTTGAATTCCGATAGATAAATTTCTGAGTGCTTCATGAACTCCAACATCGAGAAAGGCCTTATTGCATATTGGCCTTTGATCTCTTGACTGTGCTGGGAGGATCTTTTTCTTAGATGCCTTCTTACTCACTTTAGAAACCACTTGTTGACGAAAGTGGTTACTCTGAGTAGGTGTATGTTCCTGATCAGGAAAGATGGTCAGGTCAGGCTGACAATCTCCACTCAAATCAGGTGTATGTGCCTGACTTTGTTGTCCGTATGATATGGGGGAGTATTCCCCATAACCCTCTTGGACAGGAACAGATTTGTGTGTCTGTTCCGGAGTGAATCGTTGATGTGTCACTCTACTACTAGGGATAGATTTATGTGTCTATCCCTGAGATGATGCTGAAGCTGTTATGATATCCTGGAAAACATCCAGAATATGAGCAGGAATTTGCTTCTGCTCTTTCACCATTGACAAAATATGTTTGGTGACTTCAGCCGCCGGAACGGGGATATACGTCCATTCCGGGCTTGGAGTAGGTGTATGTGTCTGCTCCTGTCCTCCTTTTCCTGTCAGTGAATCCTGACAGTACTCAAGTGTGGAGGCAGAGAGTTGAGTGTGCCTCCTGTTTGTCGTCGGGGCTTTCCAACTGACTTCTCCGTGCGCTACCAAGCGAGACTGTTGGTAGCTTGATTAGTATTAGCAGGTGTATGTTCCTGCTGATTACACTTCGCCAAACGCGGTTGACGAGATCCATCATATGTAGTCAGACGAGCCGGCTGACTAACTGGTGATGTATAAGCAGGTGTATGTTCCTGCCTATAGTACTCCGCTGGAATTGCCTGGCGGGATTGGCTTGATGCTGCCAGACGAGTCTGCTGGACAGCGGAATTAAAACGGACAGGTGATTGTGCCTGCTCGTTGTTTGCCACCAAGTTAGGTTGGTGGACTTCTCCGGAGATGGCAGGGATGACAACATGCCCATTGTTCACCGGATTCCGTCTCTGGCGGTTCATCTTGCCTGCTCGGGTTCGAGGAACCTGAGCTGAATGCCTGGAGTCGGTACCCTCATCATGTTGAGGGCGCACTACCGCACGAGTCTGGCGGCGATTGTTGATGGGAGTCCTTGAGAAGGACTCCTGTCTTTTTGAATTAAGGTCCTGCGGGACCTGCTCATTCACTTCATCAGAGTAAGGGAGTGAATGGAAATTGCATTCCGGGGATAACGACCCGAAACGGTTGGAGACGGTAGTCAGCACCGCCTGCTTCTTGATCGCTGGCCGCCGTTGTCCGGATGACCAGGTAGAGTTGTTAACTTGGAGGGCATGACGAGCGGCCTCCAGAGTTGGGATAGTACCGTTGAGACGGTACTCCTTAACCGGTGCATTAGAAACCCAGCGTTAAAGATGCTGAGTTGGTGATGTCATCCTCAGAGCGGACGACGTTCCAACAGGAGTAGTAGCATTGGTTTTCACAGCAGCAGACCTCACAGTAGAGGTTTTCACAGAAGTAGTATTCACAGAGGTAAATTTAAGGAAAGCCATTTTGCAGAAGATCTTGAGAAAAAGAGTGCATGTTCCATATAACATACATAATCAAGATGAATCCGGCCACTGCATCTTTTGGATGAGCACATGTCAATGATTGCTTTGTTGGCCCAAGGGGCCTAACAAATAAGAACAATATCACTTTAACTTGGTTAAGGATTCAAGTCGGGTTCACCATTTTATTTTCCTCACGGATTTCGGGGATGACCTCCTGGATGGGAGATTCAAACGTTCCGATCGGTTTCTAGCGGGTTTGTTTGTAGAACCAGAAACATCCAATGATTCCACATCCGTTTGGACCTACTTTCCAAAGGCAGGCGCTCATTATCTTGTGGACTGATGAGGCTTAGGAATTTGCATTGGTCGAGAGGATGGGAGGTCGGACTCATCACACCTTTTTGAGGGGAATTATTTTCTACTACGGGACTCTCTTTATAGATTTAAGTTATGTTCGTGAATCCTTATTACATTACTAAGTATAAAATTCTCTTTCCTTTAGTTTTAACAATCAATGATTAAATATGCAAGAAATTTAGAGAATATTTTATATGTATTTGAGGTTCTTCATCAATAGAGAATCATCTATATCTGTTTAGAGATTCCTGGTCAATGGTATCCTTCAAAACATTTATATAAAAGTATCTTGGTCATTATGATGACCAGGCTAGTTTTAAAGCCACTCAGTGGGGCACTTGAAATTTATCATCATTCAGAAAGATAGGGATTATTTCAAAGTTGGGATCGAACCCAAAAATGGGCTACCTACGTATCCTTTGTTTTGGAAAATGAATCAGAACCCACGTAGTTCGAGTAATGGAGTATGATGTTTATGATTGATTGCTCAAAGAAGAATGTCATAATTACTTTTACACTCTAAGCTCACGTGAGTCATGCTCGGTGTGAGAAACAAGAGGTATTGGTAAAAAATTAGACAATTGTGCCATGAAAGATGCAATCATAAGAATTTGTTTGGGGCTTATGTATGTATGACTGCCCAGATAGATGAAGGTTTAGGATTCATTTTTAGGGAGAAAATCCATGAACAGGGTCCATAAAGTTATATGTGCTTCATGGAGATTTGAAAACTCTAATCTTGGGGCTTACTCCTAAGGAGGATGCCCAAGTTAGGAGAGGACTTATGACTAGGTTTTACTCCTGAAAAGGAAACCCAAATCAAGGGTAAATTAGGACTGGTTAAGAGAAATTTAAGGGGGCTTAGGGTTTACTCTTGAAAAGGAAACCCAAGATTATGACTGGGAATTACTCCTAAAAAAGGAGGCCCAGGTTAGGGGACTTGGGGCTTACTCCTGAAAAGGAAGCCCAAGATTATGACTGGGTCTTATTCCTGAAAAGGAGACCCAGGTTAGGAATTAAGGTTTGGGGCTTACTCCTGAGGAGGATGCCCAAGTTTGGGAACTTTAAGAATTTGGGGCTTACTCCTAAAGAAGGATGCCCAGATTTGAAATTGGGGCTTACTCATGAGGAGGATGCCCAAGTTAAAGGATTATGATTGGGGCTTACTCCTGAGGAGGATGCCCAAGTTTGGGAACTTTAAGAATTTTGGGCTTACTCCTAATGAAGGATGCCCAGATTTGAAATTGGGGCTTACTCCTGAGGAGGATGCCCAAGTTAAAGGATTATGTTTAGGGCTTACTCCTGAGGAGGATGCCCAAGTTAAGGATTCTCTCATCTTAAAATATGAGGTTGAATAAATGAACTCTCTATATTTAGTGACATAAGGATATTTAAATCACTAGGTTTTGAGAGATATTCCACAGAATTCCTTTCAGATAAGGAAGTCAAATCAAGAAATCATGCCATAAATGGATTTGAAGAGTGTCTTGAATACTAAATCTTGAAAATGAAAGGTGTAATGGCTTAAGAGGGGTAAAATGGGCAAGATGGGCACCCAAAAAGGTTGGGGCGCACAAGCCTTGAAAGGCGCGCAAGTCTTCCGTGGGCGCGCAAGTATTGGTCGCGCAAGTATACCTGCGCGACATGTGGGGTACTTGCGCAATTTTCATCCAGTATTAGAATACTTGAGCGACTCCTTTTTAATCACTTTAGAATCCTCTTGAGGTTCTTCCAGAAAAGGTACGCACAAGTTATATTGAAGGAATAAAGCGGCGCGCAAGTGTTGATGAGTTTCAACACTTAGGCCTTCCTTCATCTCTTTAGATCTTCCGTTCTAGGTAAGAAATTACCTTAGAAGTGTTCCGGAAGCTTTGAGAAGAGACTTGGGCGTCGGGAGCTTCAATCCGAGTTTCTGAAAAAAAAAGATCCTCTCGAATGGGGGGCCCATAGAGTCTATTTATAGGCAGGAGAAGACCCCGAGCGGTTACCGGGCGGTTACCACTTAGGTCGCGCAAGTCACTTGCACGACCATAAGGCGTCACGCAAGTAGACTTGCACGACCACTAGGCAGTGCGCAAGTACTTGCATGACCACTAGGCGGCGCGCAACTGTACTTGCGCGACCATGAGGGAACTTGCGCGACCTATGGGCAATGTTCTCCTTGTTCATCCCTTTGTCGATTTTTGATGTTTCTTCAAAGGATGAATCACTTTGAGCTCAGATATTCCCCTTTTTCGATCTTTAGATTCTGTGACGAAAGGTGCATCAACAATCCAAATAATATATTGTATCTTAGTGAGTTTTAATAATATAATAATTTCTTATTTTTAGAATTATCTTACCTATACATTAAAACTCCACTTAAAATTCCAGAAAATTATCGACTATGCTCAAAACATATTTAAGAATTATCATAGAACCCCAATCGAATTAAACTCTAACCAAATCTATTTAGGATATATTAAAATATTATTTCACTATATTAGAATCATCCTAAATATCTTGCTGCCTATAAAAATCCTTATAAAATAGAAATAATATTCTGTGGGGCCATAAGGATTCATTTTTAAAAAATGGATTACATGGAAGGATAAACCATTTTTGATTAAAAAGGAAGGAAATGGAGCAAGGTGATACACATGTACGACTGAGTGGGTATCTTGAAAATATGTTTGGGTTCCCTAGTTACAATTACCCCACCAAACATTTCCATGTATTTTTTATGTGGGGTAGATGATTTCCATACCAATGACTATCAAGCAGTGGGACCAAGTCATCATATGTGACATGACAGGAAGGTGATGATGTGGTGAAGCGCACTAGGTGAAATCATGTGTGTATCATGAAATATATACATGTGTTTTGGTAAGGATAATTTGGCCCTATGTATACATTATTATTATGTTCTAAGGGGTGTCATTTCATGTTGTATTAGATGTATACCCAATACATTATTTGAATGAAGGAGTGATTTTTAATTAATAGTAGTGATATTATATTATGACTACCATTATGGGAGAAAGTGTATTCAAATTTTAACATTACACAATACGGGTTTCTCAATTTGCCCTTAAGGAAGTTTTTCCTTGTGTCTATAAAATTTACTTCATGAAAATTGGCCTTTGAGCCATCATATATAATAAACAGATCATGTGACTAATTAATATTTCTTTGGGGGAGGTGGGAGGATTAACATAATCTAGAGTATATGTGTGTGTTGTTCGTTTTTTGTTAATCATAAATACTGAGAATAAATTTATGTTTTGAAAATAATTCAGTTCTAATCTCAGTGAAGTTCCTTCAATCCTCATTCATTAGTAAAAAAATCCAAATATAATGATAAATTTATTCAATACTTCAATTAATATTTTCATATCACATGATTTGTTAATCTAAAATTCTTCATAGATTCACTTCGCCACACATATTAATAAAAAATTTAATTTATCTAAATACAACTCTACACCATGTGGGTTCAACACATATCCTCTTCAAAATCATGTCCTAAAAGATATACTACATTCATAAATTGTTCTATAGTTACTCTAACAATATTATTCACATATTTTAATCTAGAAATAATGAAAATAAATATGATGTAATTAATACTTCTTCACTAAACTATACAATTTGATTAAGGTGTGGCCTTTTGGCATTAAAAAAATTCCAAAAAACTCATTCGCACCTTTCCAAACAGTATTATGCAACATGTTACCATTAAAATATGATTTATTTCTCGCCCAGTCCTATTGTTCATTCATTGTGAAATTTTAAAGTTATAGAAAATTACCATTTATATTTCTATACTATCCTATCATATAACACTAGTACCATGCTTCAATGTATATAAATTATTTGGTAATTAATATTTACCTTATACATCCATATCTTTTACCCTGTTATTACAATGTATAAATAATTTAGTCACATGTTATAAGACATGCACTCTCAATCACATAATGTCTGGAACCATATGTCTTCCTATGTCATGTACATTGACCCAATTTGTGTCATGTAGACCATCATGGCATGTATTCTATACAAAATATACAGAAAATGGGTTGATTAGTCATATTTTGATCTAAACCTAGGTTATTTATGTTGTGACAGAAGATTTTTTTAATTAAAAAAATAAAAAATTTAGTTTCAGAGTCATTAAATATACTCAGTGGTAATATATTAAATTTATCCTATAAAAAACCAAAGAAAATATTTACGTGGTTCTATTAATATTGAGGTGTATCATTTACCCATGAGTTTATTCTTGTAATAATATTGAGCATATTATATTTTATTCATTTTTTATTTTTAAGTGATTAACTAAATATTCATCTCAATAAAATGAATGGAAATATTTTTTAATGACCCTATATCTTCTATTTAGAACCTTCAAAATACACTTACAATATTTTGGAGGATTTCAAAGGGTCTTTTTAGTGTTTTAAACACATTATAGCCACATACAAAATATATCTTAAAAATTATATATTCCTTTTAGACATCATGAACGTTTGGGTTGATTTTATTATATCTCATAAATGAATTTTAATATGATGAAATTGAAACAAAGGCTGTGTTCAAGAAAGGGGCTTATGTTAGGGGTAATGTAACCTTTATTCAAAATTTAGGACATAGGATGTAATGGGGTTTTTTTCATGTAATTATTAGGAATACATTAACATATCTTTTAAGACATACATTATTCCAGCGTGGAATATAGAGTCTTGGAGAGCCTCATTACATGTATATTAAAAGTATCAAATAAATTATATCACATGCATTACTTAAAAAAGTAATTTCTACTGAATGGTGTTTCATATAGAAAATATTCTACCTCAATTAAATCAAGAATGTGGGTTTACCATAGGAGTGACATAATTTTTTTTGACATTAGATTCTTTGACAGAGTGAAGTCATGGGGGGTTTATATGAATTAAATAAATTTTTTAATTCAATTATAATTATTTTTATAACCCTAAACATCACCTCTATATAATATCTATTCTAGATATTTCCCATGGGATAGATATATAACTTTATTTGGAGACTAAGAGTGGATCTCCAGTGGAGAGTGAATTGGTGGGTGGTTGGGGGATCCCAAATCTATCATTGGAGTACCGCAAGGATCATAACCATAAATAGAGGTATTGGATCATGTGAACCATAATAACGTAAAAATGTTCATCATAAAAAATTGGTTCTATTCCTGGGTAGTGTTTTTTTGGTTTTCTCCCAAACAAATGTTTTAGATATACATGAAATAATCCTTTCCTAATCATAGTAACAAATTTGTGTTTCTTAGGTGGTACAATGTATATATTATTTTCCTAGATCTTCGAATTTCAGATTTGTTCTTCATGAATTATTTCATCTATTATAATCCAATATTATTGGATTCCAATAACGATTGACAATGAAAAATGGTCACCATTCATTGTTAACATTTTTTCATATTCTATTATCCCTCTATTATTACCATTCTATATCGGAAATTGGTTGGATGAAGATTTCAAGGTATCTAAAAAGACTGATAACTTTGAAATAATTATTTTTTAAAATGGATTTCGGCCCCAATTTATGGGTTAGGTATTAAAGAAATGAAGGAGGTGTGGAAGTAACATCTATATTCTAATTATGGATTATCTAATAGAGTATTTATGATTCATATTAAGATAATATCATTGATGTAGTAGAAATAAGTGATCCCAAGTAATGGGTGGACGAAATCTATCCACTGATGAGGGTGTCTTCTAGTAATAGTACACACAGAAGGTTTCTAATGGTCATAGGAATACAAGTACATCAAAAGGAATCATTCGATGGTTCTCTAGTTATGAATTGTAGGAGTCTATGTTCTATCCAATCATAGAGGGTTTTCAACATATATCTTGGCATTATGGTGGGATTCTAAGTAGAATTGAAGGCACCAGTTTAGGTGCAGTTGAAACTACATGAATAAACATTTGTTTCTATAAAATCCCAACATACACATTGTATAATATTGAGAACACACACTATGTAGTGCCATTTATATAACATCAGTTGTTTTGGGTTACTTAAATATCACATTATGTGTTGATAGAACCACATGATGTATGAAAATACTTGGTAAGACAAGCCATATGTATAGGGAACACGCCTTGGACCCCGTGTGGTTAGACAAATCATATTCCCCAAGAAACATGTCATTTATATGAATATGGATAGATGATCCATGTTTCTGGAGCCCAGATGAATTGGTTAGAGGACACGATCATACCTTAGGATGGAAAGATATCATGTAACCCATATATAGAAAATATAGATTCTCATTGATTCCGAAGCGTTGATAATTAGAGAACATTCCCATGTGTCTTGGTGAGGTCATATGTCAGGTGACACTCTGTACTTCCATGTTCCTTCCTCATGAACATCCTTCTTGTATATGCCATTCTTTGAGACTCCAATTAAGGTGTGCAAGTAACTATCCTGATTATTTATTCTCATATAACTAAATGGTGGTCTCCCTTTAACGTGAAATATTCAACATTAAGTGTTTCTAGAGGGATTATTATCTTTGAAAATAATAGCTTATAGTTGCAATTTGTTGTGATCACAATACTATCTCGAGGGTTGTTAACCACCTTGTCACCCCAGGTAATGATTCCCTCGTATTCTTCATATTGTGAGGGTTGGAAAAAACTTATTATATTTGGTGAAGTTTCCCAATCTACAGAATGTCACTCCCATCTTCGGTCTCCATTGGGAAGAGGGTTATATACTAGAAATTATACCCCTCAGTTCTAGAGCACAATGTTGAGGTGTGATCCCTTCCCATAGATTATTGTGATAAAAATCAATATAAATATGATGAATATACATCCCTTCTAGATGTGGATTTTAATGGAATGGTGTGGTCCATCTACATGAATTCTGGGATGTTGTGTATTGTGATGGGAATAAAAAATGGACGTTTGGAACTCTAGGTTTACTCATCATTCTTAGTTGGGAAGTGGTGATGGAGATCCAATTTCAATCATCATTTGGGATTATTTTTTATCATACATGGGTTATTATTGTGGTTCATTTCTTATATGTTGATTTATATGACTTCTTGTCATTGATCTATCTACTCTTTATTGATTACATGTGTTTGGGGACTTCGAGTTATCCTACTAGGAATGTATATACTCAACCATTCATGCGATATTCCATAGATGGAATGTATTATTGAAAATACAATCCATTTGATATATTCCAATGTAGACCAAGAGTAGTATAAGAATAGTTATACTAGATAGACCTCAAATGGATCTAAAGGTTTCATTTATGGTGATACTCTTGTGATGTTAGCAGGTTGAGTTTCATTGCAATTTTTTGTGGGCTGGTATTTGAAACATTGCTTCTATAATAATAATTTTCATACATTAATGTTTGATATAAATTATAAATAAATTTACAATATAAGTTTTATACCATTGTACATATATTTTTATATAGATATGGATATGTCTGTTTAGGTACTTTAGTCTTAGGCCACTCATGTGTGTGATATGCCTACTCGGTGTAAGTTTCCATCCCCTGAAAAATTGGAGTGGGATTAGGACTCAAAAACATTGATAAACACTATCCATGTGGGAAAATGAGGGTGTATTCATGAAATAGAGGTAATATAGGAGCTCATCCCAAGACATGATTTTTTTTTCTAGTAGTGAGGTTTTAGTTTGGAAACTATAGCAACCATGATAAGGTGTCTTGAGATCAGTTCTCGGGTTTGGGATCTCAGTGTTAATGTGAAGATCTAAGAATCCATTCACTAGGACTCTAATAATCTACTTGGTGAATTATAATAAATAGGCACTGATTAAATGGTGAACATTTGTGAATGCATAATATAGGAATGGGTTTCTGGTTCTATGTCCTTCTAGGTTCACCGCCCCTGAAATGCTCTTTTACTATAATACGTCATGATAATTTTCAAGATTCCTACATAGAGGTGGACTTATATAATTCTTGGATATCGGTTTTATGACGATGAATTCAGTTATGAGACCTTAATTTAGTGACCCATTCAAGAGGAGTTTCCTCAAGGCGGGAACCATGTAGTGCTACCTCATGTTGAGTAGTGCATGGACCCACCTTCAGTGGTCCATGTAGATGATCATATGCATGATGAGTAGTGTATGGATATAGAAGTATATTATGATGTAAAAAAAGTATTAAAATGTTTCAGGAAATCCATCAATAGTCACCTCTTAGGGTTTTTTATGAGCTAGAAACATATGTTGTAGAGGATTGGCTTAAGGCAGTGGTTGGGATTTTCTGTAATGTGCACAGCCTGGATGACCAGATTGTTACACTCAAAAATATAATTTTTTATAGTTAATTAATTGGTTCAAATACTACCAAATGATATTGAATCTATCTTTATTTCACATCATGGGTTAAATATATAGATATTTCTTAGTTTTTATTATGACCATGTCCCCCCATTTGATTGTGGTAGAGGACTGATGTAGGAATTTGGTGTGAATGTACCACATAGTTAAGACCCCAATTGATGGTGGTTTTGGTAGTGAGACATATATAAGGAGATTTAGGGTGTTTTGGGTCCTATTATTAGTGATTTTTATGATACATTCAGCATACATGGAAGAGGGGTTCCCCACTAAAATGTGTTCTGTTGACGGGATTTAGAATCATGTGGGTGATTAAGTACCACCCAAAGTGGACAGCATTGATGTGTGTAGTAAATTTCCTTCAACCTTTTAATTTTGAAATGTTATATGAGATAAGGTGTAAGACAAAGAGTCGGGTAAGGATGGTTGGTTGGAAAGGGGAAATATTGCGTCAGAAGTAGGAGCTTGTGACAAAAATATTTGATTGTTGTTTGAGGTAAGACCAATTCATTATCTACTATAGTATATGTTTTAGTAAATTATGTCTAGATTTTTTTTCATTTACATATCCCCTATTCGAGACTTGGAAATACCTGTGTATCTAATTTGGATGAATCTGTTGTTCAAAAGCTCTAATATAGTGGTTTTGGATCACATATTTTTATCAGTAGTGTGACATATCTTTCAGAAGGGAGATAGCCTAATGTGAAATCCTTCCAAAGTTTCATTGAGTCCTAATAATGTTTTCATAAATATGGAATTATTTTTTACTATTTATTGATAGATTAATTATACTATTAATAGTTTCATATAACCCAAGTTTCTGGAATGAATCAATCCTTATTTTATTTCAATAAATATGAATAAGAGTTTTATGATCTCATGTGTTGGTGGATATAGTAAATTTCTTATCTGATGGATAGTATGACCTCTAGGGTGGTGGGTGATATGATATTTTAGTATTTTGTGGTGTAAGAAGAGTATTCTGACTTCTTTTCAGAGGACTTTCTAGTATTATCTTCTTATCAAAATTTTATATTCTGTAAATACTTGCTCCATGGATGACTCTATATCTTTTATATCATATCATATGACATAATATAGTTTTGACTTATGGATATAGAGTTAGAAAATCTATAGATCATTTCCTTTATTAGATCCAATGTGTTCCTTTGGGTTACCAAGTTTATATCACCAAATAGGTGGATGATAGATTTATATTGGGTTTGGATTAAGGTTTCCTAAACAATGTTTCTGTTTGGTAGAAATTTCAACCCTAGAAAATCAATAATTTATCCAACTATTGGTTAGGGTGGAGTTGTTCTTGGAGTTTGACCATAAAATGGGGTTTCACCCACAATGGGTTTGAGAGTGGTTGTACTGATTGTTACTTTCTTAAGACAATATGGTTTCTGGGAGTTCATGGTGGCACCTTTCGGTGTGTTTGAGGCACTATCAATGTTTTTAAGACTTATGAACCGGAACTTTGAACCCTTCTCAGATCAGTTCATGGTAGTATTCTTTGGCATCATTCATGCATACTTAGTGTTATCTGTGTACTACACACTATACTTGAGGATAGTTTGGACATGTTCTGAGAGTTCCAAAATTTTGGTGATCTTTGGAATAGTCATTTCTGGAATTAAGAGTTCCATTTCATGGGATATTCCTCTTCATACATGGGTATGATTGTAGACCCATTAAATGATAAATTGCTATTATATCAGGAGCCACCTAAGAGTGTGGTTATAGTATAAGTCTACCATAATGATGTTTCCATTCACTATTATTGAGAGAGTTGACAGTGAAATGTACCTCTAGTCAATGTTTGCACACCTCTGTTCTATTTTGAACCATGAAGAAGAACATTGGGTTATAGATCATGAGACATCACTTGATCATATATCTAATGGACAAGTTCCTAATGGAGTTTTTGAAAGTTCTGTTCACATCAACCTTCTAAGTATGGATGATAAAACCATCCAGGAAGTGTGAGGAGGTGATGAGTTGGTTTCATTATCTTAAAAGTATAACCATGATAGATGAGGATATACTAGGATCTTTTAGAATCATTTTTGGCAGTCAGTGATATTATATACGGTTTTTTAGTAATCTCTTGATGTATTTCCTATGAGTAAGTGAAGGTCTAGGTGCATATATGGAAGTGGAAATTAAATGGTATATTTGTGTTTTTGGTGATAAAACTTCCATGATCAGTTACATGACACAAAGAACTCTGACAGATTATAGACTGGCCTTCCATGTTGTCCCACTTCCTAACCATATAAGAGAATATCTTAGTGGAGAGCTTGGGATGCCTATGCGTACAATATTTATTCTGATGTCATTAAATTTCCAAGGTTATCATTTTATACTATTGTTGTTATTTCATGTAATGATTTAGATAGGATATAGGAGGCTTTGGTACTCAGTTGTGATTTAGAATATAGTTTTTACCCTAGATAGATGACTAGGTAATGAGGTCTATTTTGGTTTGAAAGAACATGGTCTTGGTTAGCTTCATATTTTCTTAACAAATATGGGAGTTTCATATACCAACATTGCTATTTTTGTAACAAAAAATTTACAACTCCACCATCTCTATAGCACCATTCAAGTCCATTTAAAAGGGGACCCTGCTTGTCACCATTATACAGGGCGAATTCAGTGGTATAAAACATGTATGAGACTTGGTTTTGTTTTAGAGATGGTCGATAAAGGTAATGTTCATCTTGTGATGGAAGAGAAATAACTAGAGATATCGGGGTCCCATGTCGATTATTGACGTTTTCATTTGGATTTACTCAACGAGATCTTGTGTTTTGAGAGGACTTGCATTCAGGTGGAGTATAGAGTTTTAGTCAGGGATTTAGGCTATCTTTGAGGATCATATAACCTTTTCCAAATTCTACAATGGGTTAGTGAGGTGCGATACTACATGTACATATAAATTTTGATAGACTAGGTTAAAAATGTAATCCATGTGTCACAACAATGGAGATATTTCCATAAATCATTGAACAATGTTGACCTGGGTGATATGAAAATTTGGAGTAAAATTAAATATTCGAGGAGCTAGATGATTTTTGAGAACCAAATAAATAAGACTGTACTTGGGAAAGAGATTCTCTTAGGTGAATGTTTTTATTGTAGATAAACCTTTAGGAGAGATTGTGGAAGTGGTAAACCCCAATGATAGCTAAGTATCCTCACTTATAAGATGATTTCAATTTTTGGGATGAAAATAATTGAAGGGGGGAGAATTTAATGAGTATTTTTTCCTTTTAAAATGTTGTAATATTAGAAGGATTATTTTTTGAAGATTTTATGCGAGTCTACATGGGATTACAGTGCCCGAAGGGCCTCAGTGTGGTAATACTAAAAACATTAATTATAATATATCACATGGGCATAGTCATTCATAAATAATAGAATATATCAAAAATTGTATTATGGATAATAAATCTATGACTTCCATTAAATTAAAAATATGGGTTTTACCCTAGCCATCACATAATTTATTCAACATTGGTTGATGTGATAGAGTGTAGTCGTTGCAGATTAAATGAATTAAATTTACTTATTAATTTAAATTTCATTATTTTCCAAACAATAAGTGAAAGGCTTATATAAAAACTTCCATTGATATTTCCATTATCTTATATTCATAATTATAGAGGTAATGAGAGGATTATGGTTTGGTGGTGAGTGGGTTTATGGATTTCCATGAGATCATATATCAATGATCAGAGTATCATGAGGATCATCTCATTCAATGGAGTCCTTAGATCACAGTAATGATGATGATGGAAAATCATTCTTCATTAGTGATTGATCCAAACCTGAGGTAATTCATTTATTTTTAGGTTTTATCCCTATTTAAAATTTTGAGATATACATGAATTAATTCTTTCCTAAATTAATTCACAGATTGATCTCTATTGGTTTATCCAACATTTACTTTCTCTCCTTGGATTTTGGAATTTTAGGTTTGTTCCCCATGGATTATTACAGTCATTATAATCCACAATTCTTGGAAACCTATGATGTTGGCCAAACAAACATAGTATTAATTCAATGATAACATTATGTCTTATGTATTCCTTCAACAAATCTTGGTGTTCATCATCAGAAATATATTGGATGGTAATTTGATGAAACCCAAAAAGAAAAATCATTTAGCATTCATTGTTTGGAATAAAATAGCATAGTCATGATTAAGTGTTTGGTTTTGGATAAGACACAAATTTTTTTATATTACTTTATGAATTCAATAGTATATAAGAAAATGTTTTAATTTTTAGTTGGATTCATCACATATCCTTAATTGAGCAGTGATTGGAGATCCCAAGTAAAATTTTTCTAGAATACATCCACTAACAACGATGACATCCAGTGATAGTGCAAACAACAGTTTACCAAAACCTACGATGCGCGTTTTCTTTTGAAGTAGAAGATAACTGTTTTTTCAATTAATAATAGAAGGAATCCTATTTATGGACTAATATGGATGATGTAAAATATAGATCCTAGCATTGTGGTGTGATTCACTATGAAATAAAATCCCTAACTAGAGATTTGGGTGATACCTCTTGTAGAAGAATTAGATTTTTTGATACATTGACTTACATGGAATGTATGTAGAGAACACATGTAGTGTAGTCCCCTAAATGTTGTGACTAGTTTTTTTGGACAATATCATACACCATGTGGATAGATGCACATGCCACGTGTCCCTACATTGATATCCAAGACATGTGTGGATGAAACATTTTCCAGACCCCATATGGTTAGACACTGCTTGTACCCTAGGGGAACACCATGTATATGTACATGGCTAGACAATACATGTATTTGGAGTACACTGGAATGGTTTGGAGAACTTGAGTATGATATAAAGTACACAAGCATACAATGAGAAGGGAGTACATGTCATGTACCCCATTTACACACTTTGTATATTCACATGGATTTCCAATTTGGTCTAGGAAAGTGAATTCATAGGTTTTCTAGATAGGTTATACATAATGCATCCCTCTATACATGTTGTATACATTTCTCAAGAAAATCCACCATGATTATCTCAATGATTGATACTTGTATTTTATGTCTGAGAGTATAATATCCAAGAAGTTATCCTCATATAACATGATGGTGGAAATCATTAAAACATATGGATTATGATACAAAGTGATCATAGCAGGATGATTCTATTAGATATTCATAGTTGGTATCCATGATATGGGGTGATCATCGGAGTGTTACTAGGGTTAGAAGACCCATTGTTTCACCAGGGTGTAGGTCCTTGAAACTCTTTACCAAGGTAGACTTATAACCCCCCATACTTCATTGGGTGTAGGACCCCAATATATAGAGTGGAATACCCATTTTATAGCTCCAGTGGTGAGAACAAAATCCATTGAAGATTGTACCCCCTCAAGTGTGGAGTGAATTTTCAAGGTTTGGGCCCTCTAAATGGATTCTTGAGAGGTTACACAAGATTCATAGACTGAATATAGAAACCCATTGGCTATATTATGTAGGGGTGAGGTGTGGGAACAATACTTATATTCTTATGATGATATGCATGCTGATGGGAATCAGAAATAGGACTTTGGAGTTATATGTTGACACATCATTAATATCTTGATGTGGATATGGTGTTCTCCTTTATCTCATTAATTTAGATTCATGTTTAGTATATCTAGGTTATGATTAAGGTTGCTATATCATATTGTTATTGAAATGCCTTTATGGCATTGAGCTTCCTCCTCTCTCTGGATGACTTGTTTTTGGTGATATCATGGTGTACTACTAGGTATATATATACTCAACCTGGTGTGAGATCAGCCATCACTTGTTGTGCTTTAAGTAGATGGAATTCAATTCATTATAGTCTTATGTGTACTAGTATCATATGGATCTTAGTTAAGATAGAAAATCCTCATATGAATCATAGAGATTAATTTTTGTAGATGGCCTCATGTTTTCATCACGACGATTCCTTTTTATGTTTTTTTTTTGGGATTGGATTTATCCCTTAGATTTTATTATACTATCTCATGTACTCTGATATCAAATAGATTTTATTTACACTATAACAATTTTAATTTTTTAATTTTCATCATTATAATAGTATATAGAGTTTTTTTGGGTGTGTACAAGAACTTTAGGTTAAGGCCTCCCATGATAGTGATATGACTACATGGAGTCAGTTTCCTACCTTTGAGAAAATATGGGATATATTGGAGGGTCACACTCAGCTTACTGATGGATAGGTAGGCCTTGGAGGGTCAGTTCATGACACAGGTGGACCCGTTATGGATGTTTTATTTAAAGATATCAGTTATTAATTAGTTAATTAATTTATTTAGGATTATAGGAACATTAAATTTGATATTAAATCCCATAGACTATTTTTTTAATGTTAGCTACAATTTTCATAGAAATAATCCTAGATTGAAAAATAGTAGATCATGGCCATATTTTTTGTCTAATCCAATGTTATTTAAAAGGAATGATACTAGATCAATGATAAAATTATTAATGGAAACATGTTACTCTGATAGATAGATTCATTTAATCAATGAATAATTAAGGACATGGTCCTTATTTAATGAGGTGGATCTTTTTTCTTATATTTACACATCATTTTTAATGATAAATTATTTGTTAATAACTCCCACCTCATCCCCCTTGATTATATAATTTTATCACCATTTAGATCATTTTGGATAGTCAATTATGATATTTCTTTTGGTTTTTCTATGGGAATTAAATGCATGAAATTAAGGAATTTACACATGAAATGAATATCTATGGAATTTCTATTTGATAACTACTTTATATTTCTCTAATTAAATATCCCCTGCCATTTCGTTTATTTTTACTGTGATTTAGATATAATTTTTCTAGTTCTTAGTATTCATATAATCCATAATTCATAGATTTTCCTCCATCATGTTTTTAGTGAATTGTTATATTTAGTCATCGATTTAGCATATAGATTGACATTGGGATGTATAGAGTTGTGAAGTAGTGATGTGTTTTTACCATAGTAAAATTATAGGAATGAAAATAGTGAATGAAATATTTTGTGTGGCCTGAAAGAAATGAAATCATTGTAGACTAAGACAATTAAACTAGATAAGGAACACAATGACAGATTGTGTGGTGGGAAATACCCTTGGGGTTTATGGATAGTTATGGGTGGAAATATTTTGTGTCTGGAGGTTAGGTTGGGTGACTATTTTGTTAAAATATGAACACTCGACAATTTTAGGAAAATAATGCAACCACCTGAAAATTAATTGGAAGAAAAAAAGTAATGTAACACAAAAATTACGAAACTAGGGTTCTAAAAGGTAATAAATACCATAGAAAATTTGTTATGGATTCAAATCACATGTAGGAATATTATTTTAATCGATCTACATTCCTAACCACTTAGAATATAGTTTTATTACATTCCATATTTGGCCTACAGAACATGGCATGGGTAATGGTACACCTCATGGAGGTATCTGTGGATCACACACCATGTGTCCATAGAGGAAATTACTATTTTCAGTGAATACTCTTATTTGATGCATGTAATAACACATTAATTCATATCATAGTAATTTAATGTTATATATCACCATAAATATTAGATGTACACCAAGAATATAGAGACCCATGTATTATGGATACACAAAAGTACTTTATTGGTCCCATATATTGTGTTCATTATTGAATGCACTGTGTAGTTGGATATTTGATGATATATGAATATAAGTACATTTATATGCTCCACTATATAGGTAACACATCATATACCCCTATAGTACATTTCATGTTATTTTAAATATATAGTATTTATTCTCATATCCTCTTTCATAAGAATTGGGTTTAGGGGAATGGGTAGTCTATTTGGAGAATTATTTTACATTGGATGTGATAGTATGAATTTATTTAGTATTAAAGGTGATTCCTGAGGTGATACATATAGTTGAAAATCCAAGGATATTTGGTGATAATGAAGGGGCTAGGGTGTGATGGACATAGTGTTCTTAGGGTTAGTACCCCTAGTAGTTAGTTAATGTCAAGACATGGGTCCCCAAAATCATAGATTCAGTTAGTATACCCTCCCTTATACTAAAGACTGGGTTATTTTATCTATGTATTTTACTATCCCCCCTCAAACATATAATATATTTGGGAGAGGTATGTCCTCGGGGGTCAGTAACTATAAGGCCCCAGCCTTAAACATTACTTAATCTTGAGATAAGTCAATAATTTGACATTAATTCACATTGATGATCTTTTAAGGGTTATAACTTTAAAGAATTAGGTCAAAAATTATTCATAAAATCTTGAATATTAAATGTATACACTTATACTCACTACCCATTTTTTTATATAAAATAAAAACTCTTTAAAATGAAACATGACATCGTTTTATGTTTTAAAAATATTAAATTTCCCTGATCCCATCCTTGAATCTATTCTTCTTTATGTCCTGTGAAAAACATTTCAAAAATTTGGATGAGAATAAAAAGCTTAGTAAGGGATACATAAAGAAATAAAATAGTTATTCTTGGGATAACATAAAAATGATGAATAATTTATCATAAAGTAATACTTTTACACCTTTAAGAAGTAGTAAATATAACTCACTGGATATAATCTCATTACATACCCTTTTTGTAACTATAATATTACCATAAATATAATAAAAAGCATCTTATATAATATAAATGTAATTTAGGAACTAAACATACTTGAAAATAATAACCATATGGTCGACTTCCACACATATCACTAAATCAGATAGTCATACGACCGACTTCCATACCCAATGCTTCAGAGACTATAACGTAACCACCCATCATTGGTTTATCAAGAAACCACCAATCATTTGGTTTATCACATAACCACCCATCATTGTTTTGTCACATAACAACCATCAAATGTTCATGTACCATTATATAATCATAAAACATATAATATTGAAAATATCAATATTTCACTAACAAAATTTCATTTGAAATCACAATAAATAATTTAAAGATATTGAAATAGAAAATTTCAAAAACCATTTGAAATACCAAAACACCCAAAAAATAATAATGTATTTTTTTCCTTTAAAAACATTATGTCTTATAGAGAAATACAAATATCAAATGATGATTACAGCGACAGAGAGGTCATTGTCCCTACATACATTACAAACATTCATGTTGTAGTTTAGTAAAACATTTAATAGAAAATGGATTAATTTTGGAAACCATAGAATTTAATTAATATAAAAATGGTATAATTACACACCATATAAAAGAAGTTGATGTATAAACCAAAATATTCTTCAATGAAAGGAGATTGAGATAAAGTCCCTTTCCTTGTGTCCGACGTGTTACCTTGGTTCCTTGTTCTTCATGAATAATAAACATAATTTAAATTCAACTTGTTTCATAATATTTTTCAAGTGTATTATACCTTTAATATCACTTATTACTACGTTATAAAAATTTCATAAATATTTAAGTTAATATCGGTCGTTTTTTCAATATCGGGTACTTGAGTGGAAAATGAACTTGTTATAATTACAAGTTTTCTATGTGGACAAAATTAAATTATCTTCAGATTGATATTCATGAATTAGGTGTCATATATATCATATATATGTAGTATATATTCATTTATAATAGTCTATAAAATTTGGAGATAAGAAATGGAATGCACCGTTCATGGAGATGGTAAGCCATACGTACGCATTAACAGAACATTCCTTTTTTTAATATTTAATGGAATGGAAACTAAATAATAGATATGAATATTATAATTATTCTATAATATAATATTTTATACATGTTACATAACATCATTAACTCCATCTCTTATACATTACATGTATGTCATGAACGATTCATATAACTTTTAGGGGCAGTAGTACACACTTCCTCATATTAAATTATCATATTTACACATTATGGATAACATAAAGGTATTATTTAAATAACTCACAGAGACAATATAAATATAATATATATCATATATAAATATATTTCCATCATTATGTTTACCAAGAGAGACAGTAGGATATAATTGAACAATCATCGTTTCATGAGGTCGTAGTTCATCGTCCAATGAAACAGTATGTTCTAAATCTAATAGATAAAGGTGTGTGTGAGTTTAGGTAGAATCCTTGGAAAACAATATCCTAGTAAATTTAAAATACTGGTTTTGTTATAAAATAATTGAATAAAAATAGTTTAGTGGGTTGGATAAGGAAAAATAAATGAACCAAGCTTGATATAAGACATTACCTCGAATCAGGTAACTCCTTTTGACATACGATAAAAGGCTTTCTTGAATTGCCTTCTACCCAAGGTAAGGATTCTAAGAGGAATTAAGGGATAATGGGAGATTATTGGAGTATAGTTTGGATGAGCTAGGTGACTTTGGAGGTGTGAGTAAGGGTTATAGGTGATTCCCTTTTATAAGATGTAGGAGTTGCACTTTTAGAAAGTTTTAAAGATTAATTTTATTATAAAAGTACTTTCAATTTCGAAAGGACCCCAAGTAATTAATTTCCAAGATAGTTTCTTGTGGGTTTAAAGCCTATCAACCAATAGTTTCAAGACAAGTATATGTCACAAATGTAACATTATATTTTAGCTTTAACCCTTAGTTAATTATTTTTTTCTCTTACAATGTCTTCTTATACATTCACAATATATTGTTAATATAGTCACTATAAAATGAAAATAGAAACTCAAGTGGTTCATTAATGAAATTTTCCAAATTATATATGTCATTTTTCTGAATCTTATATTTTTAGGACTATTATATCACTTAATAAAATAGTATTTGTTTTAAAAACTCATTTATGACAATCTTCATACTATTCATATCATGACTTTTTTAAAAACCCATTAAAACATTATTATTTTGAAAAAGAACATCATTAATTAAAATATAACAATTCATAATGATCCATAAATTATGTGGATTACTTAAATAGTTTTAAAATTATTTTTTTAATATTTATAATCTCATTTATTTAAATCAGTCATTATTAAGGTAATCACTACATCATAATTGTGTCATAAATAAATTTATTTATGTGATGTCTAAAAATTATAAATAAAATAACATGATGTATTAAATATTTTTATATTTATAATGAATATTTATAGTCGAAGAGATCACATATAAAACCCCATATACAAATTTTTTTACTAAATGATAAATGCTTTTGTTACATTCTTTATTACTTTAAATTAATTCTTATAAAATGTCATGTTCACATCAACGTGGATCCATGGGATCCCAAAATCGACCCAAAGATTCCCATGGTCATACATATCTCATACAATAGGATTAAAACACGGTTCAAGGTAGTTTAATATTGTTATAATATTATTTTTTACCCGTATTTACCAGATTTACCCTTTAACCATGGTATATAACATAATTACTGAAGTTAGTATTCATAATGTCTAAAAATAAATGGTACCTGTTTATAAATTTTGACCTCCTGATTCCAAATATAGAATCTATTTTTCCAAATTCAAAACATATTGGTTGAAGTAATTAATTTAAAATTAATTACAGTAGTCAAAACCTAAAAGCAGGTTTTTAATAAGTAATAACTATCAAAAGATTGACATGTGTTTATGTCTAATTTCAAAGTAGAATTACTTCCAATGACAAAAATTATTTTAAATAATAAAAATATAATCCAATTTTCCTTTAAAACAAATAAAAAAAATTTAAATATATAAATATATTAGATGAAAATGTAGTTTTCAATTAAAATCCAATATTTTTCACATTTTATAATAATATGAATTTTATCAGAAAAACAAAAAAATTTCATAGAAAGTAAATTTTGTGTATTGATTCTATAGAATAATTATATTTTGTCAAATAAAACATAAAAAAGTAACAAATAATATATTTAAAAATGGTTCTCCCTCAAAAGGTGGTAAAACGATCTTTTGAAAATATTATAGTATTTCTTGCTTAAAATCAGATTCATTATTATTTGAAGCCTCTAAAATTTATTGGATAAATGTAAAGGCATATAAAAGAAATAATAATCATATTTTAGTTAGTCTTATTTATTCTCTCCAATAAAATTTCTATGCACTAAATTCCATTTAAAATAATAATAATAATATATTATTTTTTGGTATAATTCAACAATGTGTGCAACATAAGATTTCATAGAAACCCGTTGTTGTGTGTTGAGTATGCTATCAGAAATAACATCCCATTTAAAGTCGAATTAATATTTAATTCAAAAATATTAACAAATATGAAAATGTAAAATTCGTTATTTACCTAGAATGTTACAGTTATCCCCCTCGACAAATATTTCTCCATTAGTGATGTGAGGGTCTTCCACTATAGTTCCAGTGAGGTTACATTATTTTATCTATAGGATGATATCTATGATATAAATGGTAAGAACCCATTTTTATTTATTCTATCCCTCTTCAATTTGTGGGTTTGATAATAAATTTTATATAGGATGAGGTAAGAGTGATGGAACTTATTATATACACACCCTTAACTACATTGTATGCTTTAGTGAGGAGTGGTTACTCCTTTACATTTTCTTGTAGTGTTGTAGATATTAGAGAGGATAAGAAAACTAGATGCCTTTAGAATTTTGAATCCTTATTGAAACCATTTTATTATTATTATTGAGATGTAAAACTCTCTATCAACTTCAAGATTTGTAAAAAATTTAGGAATTTGAAGATCCCTTATTTTTTTCACAAGGTACTACTGTCATTGATTTTATATATAAATTTTGTGACATTATTGATTCAATGAAACTTATAGTGATAATGTATATTTTAGATCCTTAATTTTATTTCTCCTTCTTACTCTCTCATGCAGAAGTTTTTTATCTGAATAAATTCATAAAATTTACTTTTTTTTGTTTAGGGAATCCTATATAAAATGATTACACTCACTTCTACACAAGGATTATATATCAAATTGTTGTTTCTATATTGATGATGTAGGAACTGGGGGTGGTATTGGTTTTTATAGATATGTAATATCATGTTTGGAGATGCATATCTGAGATGCTTCATCATTCATGGTGGATTATGGAGGATCATGATAGTAGTAGTGGTCATTGTGATTGTAAAATGATCAAGGAGAACGCAAAATAAAGAGGATATTTCGAGTGTCCTATATCAAATAGATTCAGAGGGTACTAGATGTAAACATCCTTTTATTTTCCAATTTTTGGTATTGTTTTTTAATTTTATTCCTAAATCATGTATTGTATAGAGTTATGTTTTGTATAAGTATAAACTGCTGTATTTTTTAAATTTTATTGTATCAGACATATGTTTATGATTCAATATGTTATGGACTATTTACATAAATATTTTTTTTATATTTATACTCGGTACTAGTCACTGTCCCCTATATTATTGGAGGGGTATTGGGGTGGTACAAACATTATACATGTGACTTTTTTCACGCCCTAGTGGTAAATGATGTGGTGGTGTGATAATAAAATGGTGATTCCATAAGGATTGTTTGTGGATTTTGTAGTCATGTGAGGACTTTTTGAGAATTTTTTGAAATGCTTTTAATGGTTTATTCAATTTTGTTATTATAAATGGAAGACTAATGTCGATAAAATGAGTGACGTATCAGTTTTTAGGATATGGTTATAAGTAAGTTGAATTAGAGATCAAATAAATGATTTTTAAGTATAATCATGTTAGTAAATGAGTCATAGATTGGTCAATATTGATTTTACATGAACCTATTATGTAAATTAATTTGGATCTATTAAAATATTTAAGGCTTTATCCAATTAAAAATATGATGTTACCCATTGATACACAACTTTTGTGTGGAGGCATGGTTGTGATGATCCCATAATTTTAGTCATGAATCTTTCAACTGATTAGTGAGTGATGATAGGTTGTTTTCAAATCTAATTTTATAGATGTTATTATCCTGCTATCTATGGTAGTTTCCCTCCACTTTATTCTTTGTGATGTTTACATGCAAATAATATGATAGTTTCTAATAATTTGGATAATAGTACCCAAAATATGGATATTATTTGTATGTTATGATGATAAAGGCTACATTGGTTTAAAGGGAATCCTAAACATTAGATGATATAATATTATTTAGAGTTAATGACTCTAACCTATCTCCAAATCCAAACCTTCATAGAGAAGATGATAATTATTTCGTTGAGATTCCTATATAGAATAGTGACCTATTGATGGAACAGGTTTAATTTTTTCCAAGAGCTCAAGATGGGATTATCTACCACCGTTTATGTTTGTGACATTTCCAATGATGTTTTTTCACTTGATGAATTTATACTCCTTATAGGAAAAATATAATGTACATGATCAAGTTGAATCCTATAGAATTAATTTGGCATTTCTTGTTCTTGTTTTATGTCCTAATAATTGAATCTTAATGGTTAAGGAGGGGATTATAGATTAAGAGTTATTGAGTTGTTGTTGTGTTCTCACACAACTCTACCTATAGTAGAAACCTCATTGTAAGGATTTATATTTGGGTATTATTGGAAGGTATACATGTAATGACCCGAAGCATGACGTACATGGACATTACATTACTTTTGCGGAATACTTAATACATAACAAAAACAGACACACAAATACCGTAATAGTTTAGTGTCATTGGAAACTTGGGGAACGTAATCTTCTAATCGTGGTGAAAGATCTTCAACATCTCCCACAAAGATCTTCCACTTTTTGTTTCCTTACCCTAAACTTTTCGTTTAATCCTGGGGGAAAATAAAACATAAAAATGGTGAGCTAAAATGCTCAGTAAGGGTAAGCATGGATAAAATAAAACATACCATATACATTTGAAGTTAAAAACATGAACATAATGTTTAAACATCAAAATCATGAGCAACGACATAAGACATGGAAGTACATAAGGCATAGATCATAATGGAACATAAATCATGATAAAATATCATGGGAGTAAAACATGTAATTGTGGAATCCATTAAGCACATGTAATTATTTCCATAGTAGACAAGGAATTGCTGCCAAGACCATCTTAGTGGACAAAGTCCCTTTCTGAATCGAGTTCACTCCTCATTCCAGTCCTGTAATACTGAACCATATTTACTTACCGTTCCAGCCATGTCTATCTCTTGATATATAAATTTTTACCCAATGCATTGGAGGGAGATATAGGTCCCACCCATCTCATAATGAAATCATTCTTACTTGTTCCACAAAATGAACATACATCATTCATAATAACCCAACGAATAAAATGGGTTTCAAAAACATCATCCCATCATCACATAATCCATATAAAATAAATGGATATAATTTCATAATAAGAAAAGTGAAACCATGTAAATCATAGAGACATTATACTTGAAACATACACATATGAAATAATATCATCTCAGATGGGAAAATGGTTTTGATAAAACCCTTGAAATGAATTCTTGAGGAAAATATCCTTTCTTCTTCAAAATAAATTTCTTTTCACAAAACGTCATGCAATTTTAAAAAAAAATAGATTTTGTTGAAAATAGTCATGAAATATTTTGGAGGAATCTTCATGAAAATAAGGCTTTATAAAACAGTAAAAATCTTTTCATGCCGTATTAGTTAAAGAAAACATTATTCTCGTACTTTTGCCGGAAAAATCAAAAAAAAAGTACCTCGTAACGTAAAAAAAAGAATGATTTCTTACATACCATTTAGTAAAAGTAAAAAATGGGTAAAAAGGAATTTAAAAATACATGAAAACACTTTTATAAAACATGGACATGGATGATAGAAATAACCCCAGTAAATACTTACGAATAAGCAATCTCGGATAAAAATGAGATTTTCACAATTATCCCTTACCTTAGGTCTGATATGCTTCGTATGGATCCGAACCTCCTGTATAATGATTTAAATAATTTCATTGACTTATTAAATAATCATATTAATTTTTATTATATCATATATGTTTCACTTATGACTTTATATTACCTGTACTTTTGTAAATTCCATGTTAAAGTAGCGTTTTGGGTAAAATCATTTCATTTGTCATTCGTGTTTTGACTTGTAATTATTCATAAGATCAATTAGATCATGATTACTTAATTCCACAATATAAAACATGATTTATATAAAATATATATTCATAATATACATATATATAATAGATATATAAATGGAAAGAAATACACCGTTCAGGGAGACGGTAGGCCGTACATACACATGAGCGATGTTTTCGTTTCCTTATTGAGTTGAATGGAATTAAGTAGACTACATACATACATACATATATATATATATATATCCAGTATCTTTATGATGTCATATATTTCATTATTATTTCTTATATATACTTTATAATCATTCTTAAATGGTTAACATGGAGAATGAATCTCTTCGTGTCGTGGAGCCAGTAGTCTGTACGTACGCACGAGCGATGATATTGTTCCAATAATTATTGAATTGAATTGGAGAGGATGATAAAATATATCATAAAAAGTATGATGTTATAATAACTATGTATAGTTATTCATTACACCATTTTACTCATCTAATTAAGGTGGTGTTGGAAAAACAGATTACACCACGGCGTGAAGACGGTATTCCGAACGTTTGCACGCGCGGTGATTTCATTTTCTGTAGGATGGATAGATGGTGAAATAGGGTTGTTTCATACTTATAATAACATATCAGTATATTATTGATACTGATGTTATTACTTCATAATGAAAAAACTAATGAAGAATAAGTATAAGAAGAAATAAAGTTGAAAAATCAGTAACAAACATTACCTCTTCTTTGTAGCGCCTCTTTGAGACCTCCTCTTCGGGCACTAAAATTGGTCTTTGGAGAAGACCAGGACCTCTAGGATGTTTCTAGGGAAGTGTATAAGTGAATTTTGCAGGGTTTGGCCGAGCTTCAAGGCTCAAAGAGGTGTGAGGAAGAGAGGGAGGTGGTGCCCTTTTATAAGGGAGGAGAGGGGCACCTTTGGGAATCTTAAAAATATTAATTTATAATACATTTAACCCCAAATAAAAACCTCCAAAAATGACTCATATTAGAATATTAGATGAGATATGGTTGTAATATCATCAACCAATAAAATTTATACATGTTAGGAAATTATTTTAAACATTTTCAACTTCATTTATCCTTACTTAATCAATTTAATTTTATTTGTTGTAATAATATTCTAAATTTTAAATTATAATAAACAATTACTTATTTGTTGTGAATTTCCCATAATTGGATAATTTATAATATTTTAGAAAATATAAATTTATATTTATAATTTCTAAATATTTTTGTGATTTTTAAAAAAAATTATAACATGTTATTTTTATAAAATAACAATAGTGTCAATTTTGACACTATTCATTTATATGAATTTAAATAAAATATATACAGAATATATGTTTGAAATAAAAGATTTAATAGATTAATAAAAGTTCATATGTATCTATAAAATTAGTGGAGAACATTAAATAGTTTATATAATATTTATTTTGTTATTTTTAAAACCATTTATTTGATTTATTTCTTAATAAAATAATTACTACAACATTTTTGTATAATTATTTAATATACTTATTTTTTGCATAAAAATTAAAAATAAAATATTATGATGAAGATAAATCTACTACCTTTCAGAATAATACTTTTACTCGAATTTATCATCTCAAAATCACAATATTTATATTGTTATATTTATTAAATTATGAAGGTGACAACTTTGGCATCATTTAAAATAAAATAATATAACTGTAATAATCACTTTTATAAGACTTCGAATGGTTATATATTAGGTCATTGGATGATTATGGTATATATATACACTAAAAATAAGTTTTGGTCAGGTTTTTGGGCCTTTTAATGGGTATTATTATTTCAATAAAAAGTATATTATTGATTTTTCACTTAATAAATAATTTCTGCATCATTAATGTATTACCATTAATGACGGTTATTTAATCCCTAAAAATTATAAATAAATTATCATGATGTCGATAATTTTATTATATTTTTGGATACTATTAATGTTCAAAGTATTATTATGTTTATCTATAAATTAAAATTATTATACTTATACAATTTAAGTGAGTGAAATGTTGTCACTTTCTTTGGATTTAATAATAATTAAATTATTTTCATGGTCAGAAGTCCATAAAATGAATCTAATCCGACCCTTAGGTGATATGGGTCTACTTTTATCCATCAAATAGAATTTTTTCATGTGTTAGGGTAATTTTATAATATTATATTTTCCCTTAATTACCCGATTTACCTTTAACTATGGTAAATAAAATTTACCGTAGTTACTATTCATAATTCCAAAAAATAAAAAGTAGCTTATTAACATAATTTGTACCCACTGATTCCAAATATGGAATCCTTTTTTCCAAATTCAATACACAAAATTTACAGAAATTAAATTAAAATTAATCCCATTGTTGAAAGAAAACAGGTTTTTCTTTAAAACATTGCAAAAGATTGAATTGATTTAACCTACGAATTCAAGGTAAAATCAATGATAATGACATAAATTATATTAAATGTTAAAAATATATTCTATTTATACTTTAAAACCATTCGATATTATAATTTAACCACATAAGTTTTTATGATGAAAAAATTGTTTTTAATTAAAATATAGCATGTTTGTACTATTCATTAAAATATGAAAGTTATTAGAATAATATGAAAAATTTATCCAAGGTAAAATTTTATATCCTGATTCCAAAGAATAATTTAATTTTACAAAATTGGACTTATGAACATGTCAAAAACTATATTTAAAGTGGTTGATCCATCAAATTAATCCTGTTGTTGAAAGAAAACGGGTTTTTCTTTAAAACATTGCAAAAGATTGAATTGATTTAACCTACGAATTCAAGGTAAAATAAATGATAATGACATAAATTATATTAAATGGTAAAAATATATTATATTTATACTTTAAAACCAATCAATATTATAATTTAACCACATAAGTTATTACGATGAAAAAATTTATTTTTAATTAAAATATAGCGTGTTTTTATTATTCATTAAAATATGAAAGTTATCAGAATAATATGAAAAATTTATCCAAGGTAAAATATTATATCCTGATTCCAAATAATAATTTAATTTTTTAAAATGGAACTTATAAATATGAAAAAAACTAGATTTAAAGTGGGTGAGCCATCAAAAGGCGGCAAAACTGCATTTTTTTTAAAAATACTTATTTTACCTGAAATTTTTTTTAGTTCTTATACCATGTTCTAGAAAATGTGTAATATGAATAATAATGTTATAAAATTCAAAATATAGTTAATACTATTCATAATGGCTAGTTCGTAATAATATTATAATAACATATCATTGTTTAGTAAAACCTGATATTGTGTACAACACATGCTATCGAAGAAGGTCACGATTGCGTGTAATGCAAGCCAAGTTAGGGTTGCGTATAGTGAAAGACTCTTTTTTTGTTTCATTATAACAGAATCCAACCATTATTTCATTTATACATTGAATATATATATATATATACTCAATGTTGCGTAGAATGACTATTATCAAACAAACTTGAAATTGTCTGTAACACAATATAAGAATAGTGTTGCGTATACGGCAATCTAATACGGTGTTGCGTATAGCGCAAGATAATCTTGGTGTATCGTACAACATAAAATATGAAAGAAATTAAAAAGAATATATTTATAAAATCTCGGGTTATTGCATTCTACCCCCCTTAAAAATAATTTCGCCCTGGAAATTCGTCAGGGTTATAAATGGTTTTCTACATGAAAGTTTCTTTAATTGAAACCCACATCGTAAAAAGCAATACCAAAACTTATCTTTAAAAATTAATGTATGAAATGTAACGGTTACCCAAATAAACTAGTCACTGGGTTTCCACATAGGAGAACATAGGATAAAATATGGATATGGAAGAGAAATATAACCTTCATGTTCTGATATTGAGTGGTAGAGAACATGGCTATGAAAAAGCCAACAATCATAAAGACATATATTTGTGTTGATCTAAGGTACCATTTTATTCATCGGATATAAGGTCACTAGGGAAAAAATTTGGTTTTCAAGATCATTTCCCTAAAGTTGATGAATTAAAAGAAATAGTTACATGATTTTGGTACAATGTCACTGTTGTTCATGAATTGAACAATTTCCACTTCATCCCTTAAAGAAATGAAGTTGTATTTGTTATTCGTGATGTGTTAGCAGGTCATGTGATAGAATGATGGGTCATTCCATCTGTTTCAAACAAAAGGTTTGCAAAAGTTATAACTCCATCATTTGGTTAGATTAATCGTATATAGTTCCAAAAATGAACTTATACTTCATATATCATACCACATAATAAAATAAAACTAGTTTCTACTAACCAAGGACTTCCTGTAGGCCAGTGGTAGGCGATAAAGGCCAGTCACACTTCAGTTGTGGGTTTGATTCCCACAGCCTTGTCCGACGTGATGGGCTGTCGCTCGTCCTGCAGGTTGTCCTTTTTCTAAAACAACATTACTATAACATCCCATTAATAATATCGAAAAAAGTTCTATCCTTAAACAATAATATCATATGTCCTACATAATCCATTCTAATATTTATCTAAAATACTTCGGTCTAGGCTCATAGTATAAAGAATACTATTACTTGAAATGTCATCAACCAACCACAATATATCCACCATTTTATTGTTGGTCGCATTCCAATCATGTTAATACCTTAATCATGCATTCTCTTGAAAAATAAATACCCATTAAACCTTAGTGAAAACACGAATACTGACAAAAGTTAACTCTTTCCACATACCAAACTCCAAATATTCTATATACTCAAACCATGATATAACCTTATCCTTATATCAGTCATGAGCTCATGAATACTATCAAACATTTAATTTTCTCTTTATCCCTTCATTATGCGCATATCATCTACTTTCCAAAAATACTGGTACCATTCATCACACACTTTCAAAACTTAAGGAATGAAAACAGTGTAACAATCCTTAGATGTATCTTTATTCTATAGTACCATGAGATTACTTATACAACATACACTTGATAAACATGTAATCATTCCACTACCTTCTTAAACCATTGACCGAGCATCAAAAATTATTTCATCTCATATATCATTTTTAGTCTCTTCATCATCATCAACATAAATATTACCCATACGACCATACTGATTCTCTTCATGACAATTTTCCTTACGTCATTGGTTTTCATAATTCCCGTACATTCCACATTTAAAACATTTGGCCATTGTTGATGTCATAGCAATACCATTATCCTCATCCATGGTGTTGACTGAACCTTTTCCTTTGCACTTACTGGATTTATGTCCTTTTTTTCCACACCCAATGAATCTTCCAGTTCCTTTGAAACATTCTCCTTGATGCCTATTCCCACATGATTTACATAGGGAAAATTGAACATTCTTTCCTCCATGATCACCATTTAACTCTATCTTTCTCTTATTAGCCGAGTCAGGAAACTTACCAAATTTGAGTTTATTGATCATACTATGAGATTGCTAATTCGGCATAATAATGATGTTTGGACTTCCAAATCCCATTTCATTTGGTTACTCATGAATAATATCATTCCATTGTCCATCATATCCTCCATTATCGTGAATCATCTTGTTTCCAGCCATTTTCTAAAACCCAAAAAGAATAGTGTGAGAGGAAAAAATCATAATAAAGGGGGAGTAACTTCAATATCTAACATCATAGGTTTAATCTAATATCGTTACCATAATTCTAGGACTATAACCTATACATATACTTAACCTTAGGGACATACCTAGACATACATTAGAAATATCTCTAGGGATATCACTAAAGTTCTTGCATCCTAATTTCCAAGGGTTGACCGAACCTTTCCTCTAATACCAACTATAGAGACCTGAAGCTTGACGTACATGGAAATTACATTACTATTGCGGAATACTTAATACATAACAAAAACAGACACACAAAGACCGTAATAGTGTAGTGTCTTTGGAAACTTGGAACGTAATCTTTTAATCGTGGTGAAAGATCTTCAGCATCACCCGTAAAGATCTTCGACTTTTTGTTTCCTTCCCCTAAACCTTTCTTTTAATCATGGGGGAAAATAAAACATAAAAAGGGTGAGCTCAAATGCTTAGTAAGGGTAAGCATGGATAAAATAAAACATACCATATGCATTTTAATTTAAAAACATGAACATAATGTTTAAACATCAAAATCATGAGCAAAGACATAAAACATGGAAGTACATATGGAATAGATCATAATGGAACATAAATCATGATAAAATAGCATGCGAATAAAACATGTAATTGTGGTATCCATTAAGCACATGTAATGATTTCCATATTACCCATGGCATTGCTTCCAAGACCATCTTAGTGGACAAAGTCCCTTTCTGAATCGAGTTCAGTCCTCGTTCCAGTCCTGTAATACTGAACCAGATTAACTTACCATTCCATCCATGTCTATCTCATGAGATATAAATCTTAACCCAAGGAATTGGAGTGAGATATAGGTCCCACCAATCTCATAATTAAATCATTCTTACTTGTGCCACAAAATAAACATACCTCATTCATAAAAACCCAACGAATAAAATGGGTTTCAAAAACATCATCCCATCATCACATAATCCATATAAAATAAAAGGATATAATTTCATAATAAGAAAAGTGAAACCATGTAAATCATAGTGACATTATACTTGAAACATACACATGTGAAATAATGTCATCTCAGATGGAAAAATGGTTTTGATAAAACACTTGAAATGAATTCTTGAGGAAAATATCATTTCTTCTTCAAAATCAATTTCTTTTCACAAAACGTCATGCAATTTTAAAAGATAGAGATTTTGTTGAAAATAGTAATGAAATTTTTTGGAGGAATCTTCATGAAAATAAGGCTTTAAAATCCCATAAAAATCCATTCATTCAATATATGTTAAAGAAAACATTCTTCTCATACGTTTTCCGGAAAAATAAAAAAAGTACCTCGTAACGTAAACAAAAGGAAGATTCCTTACATACCATGTAGTAAAAGTAAAAATGGGTAAAAAGGAATTTAAAAATACATTAAAAAACTTTTATAAAACATTGACATGGATGATATAAATAACCCCAGTAAATACTTACGAATAATAAATCTCGGATAAAAATGTGATTTGCAAAATTATCCATTACCTTAGGTCCGATATGATTCATATGGATACAAACCTCCTGTATAATTATTTAAATAATGTCATTTACTTATTAAATAACCATATTCATTGTTATGATGTCACATATGTTTCAATTATGACTTTATATTACCCGTTCTTTTGTAAATTCCTTGTTAAAGTAGCGTTTTGGGTAAAATCATTTCATTTGTCGTTCGTGTTTGGACTTGTAATTATTCATATGATTAATTAGATCATGATTACTTAATTCCATAATATAAAACATGATTTATATATAATATATATTCATTATATACATATATATAATAGACCTATAAATAGAATTAAATACACCATTCATGGAGACGGTAGACCGTACATACGCATGAACGCTGTTTTCGTTTCCTTATTGAGTTGAATGGAATTAAGTAGATGACATATATATATATATATACTTATATATATACATAAATCCAGTAGCTTTATAATGTCATATATTTCATTATTATTGCTTATATATACTTTATAATCATTCTTAAATGGTTAACATGGAGAATGAATCTCACCGCGTCGTGGAGACGGTAGTCCATACGTACGCACGAGTGATGATATCATTCCCATAATTATTGAATTTAATTGGAGAGGATGATACTATATATCATAATAATTATGATGTTATAATAACTATGTATAGTTATTCTTTACACCATTATACTCATCCAAGTAAGGTGGTGTTGGAAAAATATATTACACAACGGCGTGGAGACGGTATTCTGTACGTACGCACGCACGGTGATTTTGTTTTCCGTAGGATGGATACATGGTGAAATAGGGTTGTTTCATACTTATAATAACATATCAGTATATTTGTGATACTTATGTTATTACTTCATAATGAAACAACTAAATAAGAAGAAGTAGAAGAAGAAATAAAGTTGAAAGAATCGGTAACGGACATTACCTCTTCCTTGAAACGCCTCTTTGAGACCTCCTCTGAGGGCACTAACATTGGTATTTGAAGAATAAAAAGACCTCTAGGATGTTTCTAGGGAAGTGGAGAAGATAATTTTTCAGGGTTTGACCGAGATTGAAGGCTTAATGTGGTGTGAGGAGAGAGGGAGGAGGTTCTCTTTTATAAGGGAGGAGAGGGGCACCTTTGGAAATCTTAAAAATATTAATTTATAATAAATCTAACCCCACTTTAAAACCTCAAAAAATGACTAATATTCGAATATTAGATGAGATAGGGTTTTAATAGAATAAACCAATAAAATTTAGACATGTTAGGAAATTATTTTAAACATTATCAACTTGATTTATCCTTACGTAATCAATTTAATTTTATTTGTGGTAATAACATTCTAAATTTTAAATTATAAAAAAATAACTTATTTGTTGTGAATTGTACATAATTGGATACTTTATAACATTTTTGACCATATAAATATAAATTTATAATTTTTAAATATTTTTTCAATTTTTAAAAAAATTTATAATATGTTATTTTTATAAAATAACAATAGTGTCAATTTTTACACTATTCATTTATATGAATTTAAATAAAATATATAAATAATATATCTTCGAAATAAAAGCTTTAATAGATTCATAAAAGGACATATGTATCTATAAAATTAGTGGATCACATTAAATAGTTCATATAATATTTATTTTATTATTGGTAAAACCATTTATTTCGTTTATTTCTTAACAAAATAATTACTACAAAATTTTTGTGTTATTATTTAATATACTTATTTGTTGCATAAAATTATAAATAAAATAATATGATGAATATAAATCTATTTCCTTTTACAATAATACTTTTACTAGAATTTATCATCTTAAAATCACAATATTTAAATTGTTATATTTATTAAATTATGAAGCTAACAACTTTTGTATCATTTAAAATAAAATAATATAAGTGTCATAATCACTTTTATAAGAGTCAAAACGGTTATATATTAGGTAATCGGATGATTATGGTATAGATATACACTACCAATAAGTTTTGGTCCAGTTTTTGGGCATTATAATGGGTATTAATATTTCAATAAAAATTATATTACTGATTTTTCACTCAATAAATAATTTCTGCATCATTAATGTATCACCATTAATGATAGTTATTTAATCCCTAAAAATTCTAAATAAATTATCATGACATAGATCATATTATTATATTTCCGGATACTATTCATTTTCTAAGTTTTATGATGTTTATCACTAAATTAAAATTATTATACTTATAATATTTAAGAGAGTGACATGTTGTCACTTTCTTTTGGTTTTAATAATAATTAAATTATTTTCATTGTCAAAAGTACATAAAATGAATCTAATCCGACCCTTAGGTGATATGGGTGTACTTTTAGTCATCCAATAGAATTTTGGAATGTGTTAGGGTAATTTTATAATATTATATTTACCCTTAATTACCTGATTTACCTTTAACTAAGGTAAATAAAATTTACCGTAGTTACTATTCATAATTCCCAAAAATAAAAAGTAGCTTATTGAAATAATTTGTACACACTGATTCTAAATATGGAATCCATTTTTCCAAATTCAATACACAAAAGTTGCAGAAATTAAATTAAAATTAATCCCGTTGTTGAATGAAAATGGGCTTTTCTTTAAAACATTGCAAAAGATTGAATTGATTTAAACTACAAATCAAGGTAAAATAAATGATAATGACATACATTATATTAAAAGGTAAAAATATATTCTATTTATACTTTAAAACCATTCAATATTATAATTTAACCACATAGGTTATTACGATGAAAAAAATTGTTTTTAATTAAAATATAGCGTGTTTTTACTATTCATTAAAATGTGAAAGTTATCAGAATATTATGAAAATTTTATCCAAGGTAAATTTTTATATCCTGATTCCAAAGAATAATTTTATTTTTTAAAATTGAACTTAGAAACATCTCAAAAACTAGATTTAATGTGGGTGTGCCATCAACAGGCGGCAAAACTGCATTTTTTGAAAAATACTTATTTTACCTGAAAATTTTATTTTGTTCTTATACCATGTTCTAGAAAATGTGTAAGATGAATAATAATGTTATAAAATTAAAAATATAATTAATACTATTCATAATGGCTATTTCATAATAATATTATAATTACATATCGTTATATAGTAAAACCCGGTATTGCGTACAACAGACGCTATCGAAGAAGGTCGCGATTGCGTGTAATGCAAGCCAAGTCCGGGTTGCATATAGTTAAAGACTCCTTTTTTGTTTCGTTATAACAGAATCCAACCATTTTTTCATTTATACATTGAATATATATATATATATACTCAATGTTGTGTAGAATGACTATTATCAAATGAACTTGAAATTGTGTGTAACACAATCTAAGAATAGTGTTGCGTATACTACAAGCTAATACTGTGTTGCATATAGTGCATGATAATATTGGTGTATCGTACAACAGAAAATATGAAAGAAATTAAAAAGAATATATCTTATATAATCTCGGGTTATTACAATTCACCCTTAATATTGGAGTAGGTTTACATTTTATATAAATATATCAAGGGGGGTTTAGTGAATGGATCTCCATCACAAAAAAGGTTATAAAGTTTGGAAATTTCTTATTGAAGGTAAATACTAAGAGGGATCAAATTTGGTTATGAATTAGATAGTGTTGAATTTTATGGATATGGATGATACATTAATCCTCTCCCATCATTCAGAACTTTTTTTTGTTTCATTAATACATGAGGTGTTGAATGTCAGAGTCACATGATGGATTCCTATAATTGGGAAACAATGGGGGTGTTGGAAGTATGATCCAAGTCATATCTTCAGGAAGCATCATACAAGATTGAATGAAAATGATTTATTAATCATATACCATATTATTAAGAGTTAGGTATTAAACTTAAACCAATATCTAGACCCTTGTTAGATAGAAATCTTCAACTGATGAAGACCACCATTCACTTAACCACTATGGTAAAGTGAGTTTATACTTATTATAGATAACGTTAGGTGGGGGGATTTAAAGGTATTACCTTGTATAAATATGATTTCTAGTGGTTCCTACTTAAAAATAGATTGTTTAGATATGATAGTATTATATATTGATACATAATTGAGTAAATGAGGTAAGATATAACCCCTATAAGGAGGAGAATTCCTTCAAGTATTGTAAGTTAAGTCCACCCTAAAGATATTATAGTTATCTACCCATAGTACAATGAGTGTTGTTTTATATTCTATGTGCATGGCTGAGAGTAAATGTCCTACAGTTATGTAGTAATACATAAATTTTTATAGCTGATACTGTGGGCTATACCTTGATTAGAGAATTTCGTAATAAGATACATGTATTTAGGTGACTCAATTCTAGTATTACTATGTATAATGATGAACAAGTATTTAGAGTTTTTTTGGGAATGCTGACAAAATACTTAAAGTTTGTGGCTCAAGGAGGAGCCTATTTATGATTTAGGGAAATAAAATGGTCTCTCCCTGAGAGTATCTATTATATTATGTCATATTATACCATGATATCTAGATTCATGGAGTAGAATTTAGACATTATAAAATTAAATCCATGGTTTTTAATGAGATTATAGTGTCCCAGAAATGGCATGGTGATTGAAACTATCTGAAAAGAACTCTGTGTCTAGATGATAAAGAAGGTGGATGATTAGTTATATTTAGAGTAGAAGATTCTTAGGCACAGAGGGAGATGTCATTCACTATAGATAAATGGTGGTGGACCAACACTATTCCCTTGTAGGAGAGGGGCCCTTGTTGACGGTGTCAAATTAGTGGTCCTTCACGATCAGATGATCTAATGTGATGGAACCAAATGGTTTTTTTGGACATGGGGAGTATTTCATCAATTTCCCATGGTGGATAATTTATTGTCCTTGGGTTATATATGAAATATTGGGATTTGAATCCTGATTAAATTCCCCCTAGGGTATTTCATCAAACAGTGTGGTATTTATTATTAATAATTAATGGTATACCCATCACGTGGTCAATCTTACTCTGCAGTAGAAGACGATAAATTATCACGAGGTTATGGATATTAGTCACTCAGGTTTTGGTAGGTGTTATATTTGGGATTAGATAATATAGATAATGGTTATCATAATAGTATGAAAATTAATTTTGGATACTAGGTTATAGATAGATAATTTTTATGAATATTTTAAAGAGACTGGGAAATAATAATCATGTCTGATTTGTGTGAAAATAGATATATTGGTTCATTTTTATTAAGAGAATTTTATTATGGTGTAAATAGATGTAAGTGCAAAGAATCGTGTTTTTTATATCTTAATGGGTGTTATTGAAAAATAGTATTGATGTTCTCAGTGGTGGATTGAAGTGTAGATGCATTTTTCTAGGAAAAGTACTATAAAAAACTCTTTAAAGGTAGGGAGTAAAGAACTTCCATAAGTTTTCACCATGTAAGAAACTATTTTGAGGTGGATTTATATGGTTCATGGATTCAATTCATCCCATATGGAAGTATGACCTTTGAAAGGGAAAATAGTTTAGTGTACAGAGGTTTGGAAGCACTCATTGATAATTAATGTGTCTTTTCACTATGGTATTTCTTTTATATAAACTATTGATATTGAACTTTTTGATGAAATAAGTTTTTCCATTCTTTTTCAATGGTATAATGGGTCCATTTATAACACAAACCTATAAAATAATGTAGGTTCATTAAAATAAAAGTTGATTTGAATTTGAGGTTATTTCTGGAACATTATTGAGAAGATCTAGATTATTCAATTTTAGGGACAAAAGCGTTTAATGTTGGGGAGTACATAGTAACCCATAGTTGTATCGAATTATAAATGGCTCAATTTTTAATTTCAAAGTAATATAAAAACCCTAGGGGAAATAGTAATTTTTCACTTAGAGACTACATTAGAAATTTTTTAGATGGTTTCATTGATATCAGGGTGAGGAATTTATCATCACATTTGTCATTTGTAAAAATTTTAGCATGTTTTATTTTATATTATTTTTACTATTAAATGGTTAAATAAATATATATCCCATGAGTAAGAAAGGTAAAACAAATTTGAGGCCCTAAATGTTTTGTTGCATCTTGTGAATAATTGTATAATAATTTGGTTAGTTTTTATTTGGTTTTTTAGTATTTGAATTACCATAAAGGATATGAAATAATCTATATTATAAATGATATATAATTTCTAACTAACACACATATTTTAAATGAATGGATAATATCTCCTAAATGGAATTTTGGATGGGGAAACAGAAACATTATTTCTGTGATATGAGTTTTATCTTAAGGGTGATATATCCTTCGTCTATATCACAGACCCCATAATTCTCTATCACTAGTGCATCATTTAATAAAAATAATTAATATTTTAATACATAATAATGTGTGAATAAAATCATAATATTAAGAGCATATATGTGGATACAAATTAAAAGATATAATATTAGATGAAAAATGGGACTATATCTATAATGGAATCAATGAAAAAATATCATGGAAAATATAGAAAAAAACATTAAATTAGATATAGATTAAATAGTTATCCATTATTCGTTGTGTAAAGGCCTTTTTTAGATCAATTCCTCATTCATCATGATTATGTTTTGGTGAATCCCCAATACTCACCAACTATTTATTGTTATTTATATTAAATCATTTTATAGTGTCATCCATGATAATTTTTTTATTTTTCACTAAAATTTTAATTCTTATAATCTTGGAATATCTTAAAAAAATTAGTCCCTATGGTATTTTATATCAATTACTTTGGTGTTTTTCTAAATTTACATATTCCCTACCATTTCACATATTTTGTGGTTCCCCATGTTATTTTTTTTCACTTTTTCCGTACACACACATGAAACTATTATTATATTCCATTTCATACATTGAACTGGGAGATATAGCCAAAATACATTGATTTATCCAGTGTTATGACATTGGGGTGATCAGAGTGAAGTTGTATAGATAATGATATTTCTTGGATAGATAGTTTTGAATGGATTATTCATGATAGGATGCAAGATCTCTTAGAAAAACATACTAAACTATTTCTATGGAATAAGAAACATAGTAATAAATAGAGTGTTGATAAGAATTCCTAGAGATACAATATAGTTGTGGGTTGTATGATAATATGGCTATATGCGAGATCAGGTAATGAAGGTGTGAAAATAAGAATACTCCATAATTTTAGTAACGAAGTTGACTAAATAGTGTAAATATTGGATAAAAATAAAATTTGTACCTCCCTAGCTGTAGAGACAGGGTTTTGTAATCTTAAAAATATCACCGAATATGTTATATGGATATACAGTCCTTGTACCAATAATATTTTGTAATCAAATACTTTACCTGTTTTATGAAATATTGTTTGAATACATAATTTTTCTTTCCTACATGATAAGGATAATGAAGGGGTACATTCCAATGCAATATCCACAAACCAAATTGAAATTATCCATTGATTAAAATTATATAGTCAGACAATATAATACTCATAGAATGAAAGTAAATGGAATTTGTTATCATTGGAATAAAATGTTGTGTATCACCTTAAACATGTCATGTACCTTGATATGACAGGGCCACATGTATTTGGGATATATACAATGTACCCCACTAGTACCTCATACCATGTACATTGTATGACACCTAGTGTAGGTGTTGACGCTCCTTTCCATCACAGAGTCCAACGAATGGAAAAGTGGAATACCTTAAGCACATTGAGGGTCACCCTCTGAATAATATCAAAAGTTGGCAAAGGCATGGACCAGAAACTCATTTGAAGGGAGTCACGTAAGTTCCCTGTGCGCCACACAATTCACATGCGCGCCACCTATGGGTCGCGCAAGTCACTTGTGTGCACTATTATTTTTTTCACCCATGGTTCCCAGTGGACTACAAATAGCCATTGTGGGCCCCCCATTTCATGGACGAATTTTCCAAAACATAGATTCAAGATCTGGTCTCCCAAGTCTCTGTTTGACGTCTTCCAAACACATCTAAGGTAATTTATTTTCCTAGAATGTAAGCTCTAAAGAGGAAGAATAAGGCCTAAGTGTTAGAACTCATCAATACTTGCACGCCTAAGTGTCCACCCCTTAAGGGAAATGAAGACACTTGCATGCCACCTTTCCCTCTCAAGGGAAATTACGCACCATCCTTCTGGAAGCCTCTAGGGATGATACTAAAGGCTTGAGATAAAAGTTTCCCAAGTATTACCCTATGGATTATTCTTCGCCTAAGGTGACTCATGTCGCAAAAGTCTACATGCGCGACCAGGACATGCACGCCAGAATGATACTTGCGCTCCTCCTTCCTAGTCACCTCTATCCTCAAATCCACACCTCCTATTCAAGATATATGCTTTAAAACCCTCTTAAAAGGCATTTATTTCATGGTTCTATAGTTTATTGCTAATCTAAAAATAATTATGTGATAACATCTCCCAAAACCTCGTGACTTACAAGCTTTATGTCACCACAGTTAGGGTTTTCCTATATAACAACATCCTTTGAGATGAGAAGATCTTCTAATTTGGTTATCCTTCTTAGGAGTAACCCCCAAGTTTGAAGTCCCCTTAACTCATGCCTCCTTCTCAGGAGTAAGCCCTAGTCATAGTTTCCTTAATCATTAGTATCCTCATCTAGAGTAATCACCAATCTTAATATCTTTTGATTTGGGTCTCCTTCTTAGGAATAAACCCCAATAATAAATCCATTTTAATTTAATCCTCTTTATCAAAAGTAAGCCCCAAATTAAAACTCCAAATCTTCATAAAGTACAAATACCTTTATGGACCCTTCTCATGGGCTTCTTTCCTGAAGTAAGTCCTGGTCTTCATTTACCTGGGCAGTCATACATATGTAAGTCCCACATCATTTCTCATAACTACATATTCCATGGAACCATTGTAAAGTTTGTTGATACCTCTTGTGTCTCACACCGAGCATGACTCACATGAGATTAGAGTGTGAAAGTAATCACGACATATCTTTTTTGGCCCATTAACCATGCATAAACCCCATATTACTTTACCCGAACTACATGGACTTTGATCTCTACATTAAAAGTAGAGTACGTAGGAATCCTATATAAGGTTCAAGCGCATATTTCATTAATTATTTACCATCCCATATGACGTTAAACTATATTCTTCTTATCGAACTATGTGGGTTTTGATTCATTTTTAATGAGGATACATAGGTAGCCCTTCTGTGGGTACAATCCCAACTCTGATATAATCCCAGTCTTTTTGAATGAAAATAAACTTCAAGTTCCCCACTGAGTTTCTTTAAAACCAGTATGGTTATCATAATGACCATGAGATTTCTATAAAATGTATTTAAGTATACCATTGACTAAGAATCTATAAATACATACAAATTATTCTACATCGATGAACAACCGTAAATACATATAGAAGATTCTCTAAATCCCAAACATATCAATCATTGATTTCCAAATCTAAAGGAAAACACATTTTCATGCTTGGTGAATTAATAAGGATTCGTGAACATAAATTAAATATATATGAGATTCCCGAAGTAGGAAATAATTCCACCCCAAAAAGGTCTTATGAGCCTAACCTCCCATCCTCTCGACCAATAAAAATTCTTAAGCCTCATCGGTCCATAACTAATAAGCACCTACCTTTAGAAGGTAGGTCCAAATCGATGTAGAATCATTGGGTGCTTCTGGTTCTATGAATAAACCTATCAGAAACTGATTGGAAAGTTTGAACCTTAAACAAACAAGGTCATCCCCATTTCTAGAAAAAACAAAAAATGGTGAACCCGACTTGAATACTAAACCATGTGAAATGATGTTTTTATTATTTGTTAGGACCCTATTAAACTCAATATGAGGGCCAACAAAGCAATCAAAAACCTATGTTCTCATCTTAAATATGTATTCTGGCCAAACCTATATTTATTATGTCTACTAAATCAAATAGGATCTCTTTTCCATGATCTCTCGACAACACATAATTTATTCGTTAAAGTTTACACCTGTGAATGCCTCGACCGCTACTCCTATTGGATCCTCATCCACTATGAGGATGACATCACTTAATCAGCACCTTCAACACTGGGTCTCAAATGCACTGGGGAGATAATAACATCAACACGGTTCCATCCTGACTCTGGAGGCTGCTCGATAAGCCCTCCAATTTAACAACGCACCCTGGTTGTCCAGATAGCAACAACCAATGGTCAGGAAGCATGTGGTGCCAACCAACATTTCCAACCGTTTCGACTTTTTATCCCCAGAAAAAGAACAACCAATCCCTACCATATTATAGGGAGGTGAATGAATAGGTCACTCAAGGAATCAATTCAAGAATATAGGAGTCCTTCCTGAGGACTCCCACCAACAATCGCTACCATACTAATGCGGTAGTGCACCATCAACATGATGAGGGTGTCGCCTCTAAGTGTTCAGCTCAGTTTCCTCAGACCCGAGCACACAAGACGAACCATAAGAGGTGAAATTCGGCCAACAGGGAGCAGGTTCTTACCTATGCCCTCTCTGGAGAAGTCCATCAATCTAACTTGATGGAAAACAACAAGCGGGCATATACACTCATCCGTCCAGATTTCACCACCCAGTAGACTCGTCTGGCTGTAACGCACTGATTTTGTTAATATTTTTATGTCTTATTATATACTCCCTTTTCTGATTTTATATGAAATGTTCATAATTTGGGTGAAATATTAATGTTTTAATATTAAGTATAATTTTTGAGCATTTTTAGAAGTAGTCCAACTGAGTCAGTTTACTGTTTTAATAATAACTATCACTATACTGATCCAAATGGTGGTGTTTTTGTTATTTAGGATTCATAATTCAATAAAAAATATTTCATTAGAAGGAATCATGGGCCAATTCTATCATTTTATAGATCATATGGTCCTCACAAACAAGAGCAAAGAATGTGTGAAGAAACTGGACTATTCATGAAGATTGATTTACTGGGAAACATAAAGAAGTCCAAATTCCATTATTCTACACCATGGTTCGGGGGAAAATTTAAGGAGTCCAGGATAAAAATTTCGAGTCCTAATAAAAACAAAAATGGGTCCAAATGATTCATTGAAATCCAACCCACCATTCTGGCCGAGAAATAAAAGAATCACACAAATTTTGGCATTTCTTGAGATGTGGACATCTATTCGAGCTAATATTATGTAGTGTGAAAGAGGAGATAAGGCTAGACAACGTTTTTGAAGAAATGATTTTTTTGTTGAGGGCATATTCCTATTCCAAAACCCATTCACATTATGGTCTTTGAAAAGGTATGGATTGAAATGGAAAGATCAGAATTGTTTAGTAAAACCACCATAATATTTTATCCATAAGTTCAATGGACTCAAAAATCTCAAGGTCCAAAGAGGACGTTAATATCTACAACTTTCAAGAAATATATATTTCATGATTTGGATGTATGAATTTTCAAATTGGCGAGCCAAGTGGAGGGGTAATTCTGGAATGCAAACAGTCCACCTTGGGCTATTAATACATCTCCTCCTCTCCTTTCAAAAGGGTTGGCATTTCAGAATAGAGGAGGATAAATTGGAATGAAAACGGCTTTGTCAAAGGCCTAGGAGGACAGTCCAAACTCAATTTCTCACTTGAGATACCCTTCCTCCTCTCGTTAATTTCATTTAATTTTGTGTTCTATTTCATTTAAAATCTTGTAAGTGTTTGTTTTGTAATTCTGTTTTAATGAATGATTCTTCATCAATATCTATCACTCTCACCCACCTTATGTAGTTTAATATTAATGTTCTTAAAATATCCTAAATCAATTTAATATCCTTTCTCTTATTTTGCTTCCTCATTCAATCTAAAATCTATATTTAACAATTTCTTCATCATTTGTGTGTGTGTTTAGCGCACAACTCTTATCTTGTCCTTTTCTTTTTCTTCTCTTTATAATTTATCACCATAAACATATATTACCAGATTAATAACCATCTTAATGGATGAGTAAATATATCATTGGGGGAGTTATAATTTTGGTATGTTAATCAATTGAGATCTTTTCCTCGACGAGTATTCGTTGAATTAATATTGTGTATGTTGGACTTAGTATGTGATGGATTAATGGCTTGTTTTGTGTAATGCGTGGTTTCCATGGATTATTGGAACCATACATATAGTACCATAAACAATATATGATCATGATTAGAACCCTAAGTTATGTTAAGGCTTGGATTAAATCCTTAACACTTGGGAATTCCAATCAACGTCAACTTGTGACATGGGTGTTAATTTAAACTCAATGTAAAGCAAAGCTCAAGAATATCACAAGCTTAACTGCCTAATGATGAACTCACCCCAATATTTATCAAATTGTTAAATCAATATTAATCAATAAATAATTTCATTTTATCTTTGCAAACAAACCCCCAATAAAAATACAATCAATTAAGAACAATCGACTGTTAAGATGTATCATCATTGAAGATTCGACTCGAGTGCTGCTATTAACATTAGCCGAGCAACGAAACCTTGACCGGTCGATAGGCGACAATCAGACGTGCATTTCAAATGGTGCCTTTTCTAGGTATGGTTATTTATGTAGTCATAAGTTTCTGGTTATTGTATTAAAAAACCAAATAAAAACAAAATTTTAAAAAAATTGAAAAAAAACACAAAGAAAAACCCGTCTTCTCATAAAAATCCAAAACAAAAAAAAATACAATGAAAAAAATGTCTTCCTCCTTCCAAAATATTACTGAATGCCCCACATCCTTCCAAAAAATCCCTCATATTTAATTGAACCTGAAATTGAGAAAACACTTTGCCAATATAGGAGGAACATACAAGATAATCAAATAATTCAAGAACCATTCCTTGTCCAACCAATTGAATTAGATGTGGCCAATCCTAGGGAACAAACAAATAAAGAACTTACTACCCCTGATATGAATTACCAACCTCTTGGTATTCAATATCTAAACATAGAGGCTGACATAGAACTCAAATTAGGTTTGATTCATCTTCTTCCTCATTTCAATAGGCTAGTTGGTGAGGATCCACATCTACACCTTAAACAGTTCCAAGTGGTGTGCTCTACCATGAAGCCTCAAGGGGTTTCTGAGGAACAAATAAAACACTGAGCATTACCTTTCTCCCAATATCAAACTGCTAAGTCATGGATTTAATACCTACCTCTTGGTTCCATAACCACATGGAATGACATGTAGTGAATCTTCTTAGATAAATTCTTTCCTGCTTCTCGTACTGCTTCTATCCGAAAGGAAATAAGTGGTATCCATCAGTTACCAAGTGAATCACTCCATGAATACTGGGAGAGGTTCAAAAACCTTGTTGCAACCTATCCACACCATCAAATCCCTGACAAATTTTGATAAAATACTCTTATAAGGGGTCATTGGATATTGGGAGAACTCTCATAGATGCTGCAAGTGGTGGTTCTCTTGTTGATAAAACTCCTGCAGCAACAAGAGATATCATAGGTAACATGGATGCAAACACAAAACAATTCCATACTCTAGCACATGCTCAAGTGAAACAATCCCAAGATAATCAATCAATTGAGCCAAACAAGATGACTAAGTGGACGAGTGAACTTACATGTCTTCTATGACAACAAGATATGACTATCAAATCCCCAACCTCGTCTTCTCCACAATCAATGTTTCCTGGACACGTCAAAAACTATGGAATCTGTAACTCTCCATCTCATCAAAATAACACATGTCCACAACTTCAATAGGATCAATCTGATTCATCTGGACCAATGGAGCTTAATGCAACATATGATCAGTGGAACACCAATCATCAACTATCAGTTTAGTTTTTTAGAAACTTCAACCAACCTCACTCTGAGCCCTTATCTTCTTCCTATAACCATGTCCATAGGTATGGTAATCCCATATCTCATCCTCGTCAATTCCCTCCGCAAAACCCAAACAATTTTCAATATGGTCAAGTTGTTGGTAACTTCCAACAACCTTATCCATTTATTCCTCAACCTCAAAGGAACAATCCTCCTCTTAGATTCCACTATCCTAGTGAGCCTTCCCAATTCCCAAACTAATAAAATCGCTTTCCCAAGAACCAAAATCAAGGTAATCTCAATCTTTGACATGCCTCTTATTCCAAGTAACCATGGGAAATCACTATTTAAGATTTGCCTCCTTCACACATTCTAGTCTCAATAACATTGAAACCCAAATTGGTCAACTTGCATCCCACCTTAGTCAGCAGCAACCATCCAATTCTTCCCAACTCCCAGCTCAACCATTACCCAACCCCAAGGGTAATGTAAGTGAAATTTCACTTAGATCAGGAAATAAAATTGCTATGCCTTAGGATAAGTCCTTTAAACCTCCTTTTAATGTTGACCTAGAAAATGAAAAGAAAAAGAAAATTGAAAAGTAATCTGAATCCAATCCATCACCTCCTTCTATTCCATTTATGAATCCAATTCCTTTTCCATAAGCTGTTTCTAAGCAAAAGGAGTCCTTTGAACCATATACAGAATTGCTCGACATGTTTAGACGTGTTGAAGTCAACATTCCTCTCTTAGATTCCATCAAACAAATTCCTAAGTATGCCAAGTTTCTTAAGGAATTGTTCACCCAAAATAGGAAACATAGGACCTTTGAAAATGTTTCCACCCAACATTCTATTCCCATAAAGTGAAAAGATCCAGGGACCTTTACGGTTCCATGCCAAATTGGAAGTTCAAACTTTGATGATGCACTCATAGACCAAGGAGCCTCAATTAGTGTCATGCCCAAATCCATATTATCCAACCTTGGTCTAGGTCCGTTACATCCAATGAGTGTTGTTATTCAATTATACTATCGAAGCATATCCAGTCCTTAGGGAATAATTGAGGATGGTCTTGTTCGTGTCAATGATATTATCTTCCCTGCTGATTTCTATGTCCATGACATGGAAGGTGAGACGAACTCTTCTCGATCTCCCCTAATTTTACAAATACCATTCCTCATGACAGTGAGAACCAAGATTGATGTCCATTCAGGCATCTTATCCATGCAATTCAGTGACCAACTGGTCAAGTTCAACATTTTCCAAGCCATGTGATACCAATCTGAGGATCACTCTGCATTCTCAATTCGTGCTTCTGAGGACACTTCCAAGTTTCAATCGAACCCCAATCCACCATGTTCTTCATGTTCAAATGACAAAGGATCTTGTGAAATTTTCACCATGATTAACCAAGTCATAAATTGTGAAGTTGATGTGGACCTCTCATTTATAGACTCCATCGATCTAGAGGAACTTGAAAACTCTCTTGAATCCCACATCAACTCTGATCTCTACTGCTCCACCTCTGACAATATTAAAGAAAATGAATCTGAAGCAACTGAAGTCCCTTCCTCCATTCCTGAGTTGTCTAACCCTTAAATGAAAGATGAGACTGATCTGAAGCCTCTTCCTAAACACCTGAAATATGCATTCCTTTTCCATGATCACTCTTATCCTGTCATTATCTCATCTTCACTTTCCGAAACTGAGGAGTCAAAACATGTTCAAGTGTTAGAGGAAAACAAAAAGGCCTTAGGGTGGCCCCTAGATGACATACCAAGAATCAGCCCTGCTCTTTGTATGTATCACATCCATCTTGAGGAATCATCCAAACCAATTAAACAACCACAACGAAGACCCAATCCACACATACTTGAGGTAGTTTGGGAAGAGATCACCAAGCTTATTCAAGATGGTATTATTTACCCAATTTTTGATAGTGAATGGGTTAGTCCAATTCATGTTGTACCTAAGAAGGGTGGGATAACTGTTGTCACAAATGAACATGGAGAGGTAGTGGAAAATCATGTGAAATAAATGGCGTGTGTGCATTGACAATAGGAAATTAAATGTTGCAACAAGAAAAGTTCACTACCCTCTTCCATTCCTTGATCAAATGATAGAAATATTAGCTGGAAAGGAACACTGTTGCTTTCTTGATGGATACACCAGCTACATCCAAATCCCAATCACACCTCATGACCAAGAAAATACTACTTTCACATGCCCCTTTGGAACATATGCATATAGAAGAATGCCTTTTGGACATTGCAATGCTCCTTCAACATTCCATAGGTGTATGGTGAGTATCTTTTCTGAATTCATTATACACTACATGGAGGTATTCAGGATGACTTCACCATTTTTGGTGAGTCATTCGAATCTTATTTGAATTCTCTCTCTCTAGTCAACCGAATGTGTTTCAAGTGTAACCTTGTGTTAAATTTTAAAAAATATCACTTAATGGTTGCAAATGGGTTTGTTCTAGGGCACATAGTTTCAAAATATGGTATTGAAGTTGATCCTGCCAAAATTGATGTGATATAATCACTTCCTGAAGCCACTTCTATTCGAGTCATCAGTTCATTCCTCGGTCAATACAGTTTCTATCGGAGATTCATCCATAACTTCAGTAAGATTTACCTACCACTCACTCGGTTACTACAAAATTATGTCACCTTCCATTTCGATAAGTTTTTCAATAGATCCTTCATTGAACTCAAAAATACTCTCACATCTGCCCTGATAATCCAACCCCCAGATTGGTCTTTACCCTTTGATTTGATTTGTGATGCTTCCGATAGAGCAGTTGGGGCTGTTCTTGGTCAAAGAAGAAAAATAATTCCTCATGTCATATATTATGTCTCAAAAACATTGGATGAAACTCAATATCAGTAAACTATCACTAAAAAATAACTATTAGCAGTTGTTTTTTCCTTAGATAAATTCCGACCCTATCTCTTAGGTGCCAAAATCATCATCTTCACAGACCATTCTGCTATAAAGTTATTACTCATGAAAAGTGATTCCAAACTGTGGCTTATAAGATGTAATCTAACGCTCCAAGAGTTTGACCTTGAAATAAAAGATAGATTAGGAAATCAAAACCCAGTGGCTGATCACTTGATTATAATTTCTAATTCTTCTCATTCTAAAATCATCGATCCTGAATTCCCTATTGATCACCTTTCATCTCTCACTCCATAAATACCATGGTATGACCCAAGTGTAAATTACTTGGATTCTGGTGTTTTTCTTGAAATGTTTTCAAAAGAATAGAAAATGAAGTTGAAAAGTGATTCAAAACACTATTTTTGGGAAGAAAATAAACTTTGGAAAAATAGGGCCGACATGGTAATTAGGAGATGTGTTGATGAAGATGAACATTACTCTATCATAGAATTCTATCAGTCAATGCCAGGAGGTGGCCACTTTAGACCACAAAGGACCTCCCGAAAGGTCCAAGACTCTAGATTCTTCTGGCCTTCACTCTTCAAGGACTCACATGAGTTCTCTCATTCATGTCCCACTTGCCAAAGGTTTTGCACAATTTCAAAGAGAAATGAAGTGCCCCAAAACCCTTTAATTTTATGTGAGATCTTCGATGTTTTTGGTATCGATTTCATGGGACCATTCCCCCCTTCAAATGGATTCTCATACATCATTATTGTAGTTTATTTTGTTTCTAGGTGGGTCGAGGCCAAACCTACTAGAAAGGATGATTCTCATACTGTTAGTGAGTTCCTAAAGATACACATCTTCCACCGATTTGTCACACCTCGTGCCTTGATCAGTGACTTAGGAACTCATTTTTTTAATAGAACCATGAAATCTATTTTGAAAAAGAATGGGGTTGTACATAAAACTTTAACTTCATATCACCCCCAAACAAATGTCATGGATGAACCTTCTTATAGGGAAGTGAAAGGAGTTCCTGAGAGAATTGTAAAACCCACTAAAAAAGACTGGCCAAAAAGACTTGGTGAAGCAATTTGGGCTTATCGAACTGCCTATAAAACACCCATTGGGATGTCTCCTTTTAGGATAGTTTTTGGTAAAAAAATGTCATTTTCCCGTTGAAATCCCTCATAAGTCATTTTGGGCAGTGAAAAATTGTAATTTTGATCTTGAAAAAGCTGGTGAATAAATATTGTTGCAATTGGCTGAACTGGAGGAGCTTCGAATTGAATCCTATGAGAATTCCACTCAGTATAAAGAAAAGGCTAAGGTACTCCATGAAAAACACATACTGATAAAGGTATTTCATGGCGGTGAAAAGGTAATTCTCTTTAATTCTCGATTTCAGCTTCTCCCAGGTAAGCTTAATTCTCATTGGGAAGGTCCTTTTGTTATTACTAATGTTTACCCATTTAGTGCAGTGCAGGTTGAAGACCCCTCTTCCCAAAGGACATTCACGGTTAATGGAAAACGGTTAAAGCATCACTATGAGAGGACGCACAATCTTGGATCAACATCGACTTCCATTGGATCCCCAATTTTTGTACTCGATCCACTACTAGATGGAGATGGTGACCCACCAAATCCAAACCATGTGCACCTGTTTCCCTTTAACTCTCTCTATCAATCTTACTTCCTCTACCTCTTTATTCCTCCTCCCCATTCTTTCATTTTTTTACCACTTTCTTTTTCAGAACCTTTATTTTTCACTTTCTCTTTTTTGTGAGTGTGTCTTTATTAAAAACTAAAAACAAACAAACAAAAATAAATCATAACAAAAAATAAATTACTAAAAAAAAGATTAATGCTTACTCACTATTGAGTATTGAAATTTTTTCCAACCTTTTTGGGTAGTCAACATGCATGTTTTCATCTCAAAAAGATTTTATTTTCATCGTGAATTTGGATAAAGAATAGTGTGTCAAAACCAAAAAAATTTGAATGCTCAATTTTTTATTTGGAAAATGATTTTCCCAAACCGTGAAGAACAAAATTTACTTTCATGCCAAGGCCACCTATGGACATCTTTTCAAAATGTGTGTTTTCACCCCGATTTGTGAGTCTTGAGTTTGTGGACCTTCGAGCTGAATTTACTACTTTATTGTGCATTAATATGATAGAGCCATTTTATGAACAACATGAGAATCATAATAGTCAAATAGCCTCGCATTAAACATACATTAATCCTCATTTTGAATTCCCCTTAGAGCCTATGAAAACCTTTTCCTTGATCGCCACATTATAAGACCAATACCTTTTCCCACCCAATATTAACATGGATTTTCATTGCTTATTTTATTGAAATTTAATTGTGGGTGGAATGGATTTCATTTTTTGGGTACCCTATTAGTTATTTTCAATGAGTTATCATCTTCTTGAGGGAAAGGATCATTTTAAGTGTGGGGAGAGGTTGTCATTCAGTGAGTTTTAGGAATGTATGTATGTTTATGAAATCTTGTAAAACTATTTTTGCAAAGTGTTCAAAAAAATCAAAAAAATAAAAAAAAAATGAAAATAAGAATGGGTTTTGTCTTGGGTAGGTCAAAAATCACTATTTATCAGCCTTTGATCTTGTTATAACTATTAAAATTATTGTCGTGAGGAGAAAAATCGTGGGTTGAGATATGAGTGTGAGATCTTGTCCAGGTTCGACTCTCGAAAAGAGAGAATAAAAATAATAAGAAAAAGAAGAACACTTAAATTATATTCTTATGTCATTGAGAGAAGTTTTGTGGTTTGTAAATATTTTATCTTCTTATCCCCTTCAAATTTTAGTCCTCTATTGTGTCTTTCTTCACATAATCGTTCCCTTCAAAATATGTTTTTTCATTTCCTTCCATGTTTTATTTCAAAAAAAATGTGCATTTCATTTTAAATATTTTTCATTTAATCCTATTCTTCTCTCTCTTGGACATTATATTCCTACCGTCCCATAGCCACAGAAAACCCCTTAAAAATTCCTCTTGATTCTTGTGCACTTTGGATAGGTATTGGAAGCTGAGAGCTCTTTCAAACTCTATGATTTTCACTTTTGGTTGGTGAAAGAGTGAACCTCCACAAATGAATTTTATCGTCTTGAGAGGTGTGAGTTTTGAGTGTCCACATTTTCCATTTCAAAATTTGAGTATGAAAAAATGAATTATTTTTGGAACATTGTTTCTGTAACAACTTCTGGTGGAATTCAAAATGGACGAGTGTAATAGTCTAAACCTCCCCTGATTGGAGAAAACAAAATTTTAATATCTATTAGTGAGTGAAAATGATTTAGTTATGTTTTTATATTTGTTCCACATGAGGACAAGCATAAGACTAAGTGTGGGGAGTTGATGTTGCTATTATTTTCATGTCTTATTATGTACTCCCTTTACTGATTATATATGAAATGTGCATAATTTGTGTGAAATATTAATGTTTTAATATTAACTATATTTTTTGAGCATTTTTAGAAGTAGTCCAATTGAGTCAATTTACTATTTTAATAATAAATATCACTATAATGATCCAAATTCTGTTTTTATTATTTTGAAGTATTCTAAATTCAATATAAAACATTTCATTAGAAGGGATAATGGGCCAATTCTGTCATTTGAAGGATCATGTGGTCCTCACAAACAAGACCAAAGAATCTGTGAAGAAACTGTACTATTCATGAAGATTGATTTACGGAGAAAAATACAGAAGTCCAAATTCCATTATTCTCCACCATAGTTCTGGGGACAGTTTAAGGAGTCCAGGATAAAAATTTCAAGGCCTAATAATAATAAAAATGGTCCAAAATGATTCATTGAAATCCAGACCGCCATTCTGGACGAGAAATAAAAGCATCACACAAATATTGACATTTCTCCTGATGTGGACATCCATTCGAGCTGAGATTTTTCATTGTGAAAGAGGTGATATGTCCGGACAAATCCTATGAAGAAATTATTTTTAGTTGAGGGAATATTCTTATTTTAAACCCATTCACATTATGGTCTTTGAAAAAGTATGGATTGAAATGTATAGATCATAATTGTTTAGTAAAACCACCATAACCATTGCTCCATAAGTCTAATGGACTCCAAATTTTCACAGTAGGTAGAGCACTTTAATATCTAAATCTAGGAAGAAGGAGATATTTCATGATTCGTCTATATGAATGTCCAAATTGGCGAGCCATGTGGAGGGGTAATTCTGGAATGCAAACAGTCCACCACCTTGGGCAATTAATACATCCCCTCCTCTCCTTTCAAAAGGGTTGGCATTTCAGAATAGAGGAGGATCAATTGGCATGACCAAGGCTCTTCCAATGTCCTGGGAGGACATTCCAAACTCAAGTTTTCAATTGATATACCCTTCCTCCTCTATTTCATTTCATTTACTTTTGTGCTCTTTTTCATTTGAAATCTTGTAAGTGTTTGTTTTGTAATTCTGTTTTAATGAATGTTTCTTCATCAATATCTTTTACTCTCATCCACCTTCTGTAGTTTAATATTAATTTTTTTAAAATATCCTAAATCTTGTTAAAATCGATTCTTTTATTTTTCTTCCTCATTCAATCAAAAATCTATATTTAAAAATTTCTTCATCATTTGTGTGTGTGTTCCGCACACTACTCTTATCTTGTCCCTTTCTTTTTCTTCTCTTTATAATTCATCGCCATAAACCTATATTACTAGATTAATGACCATCTTAATGGCTGAGTAATTATATCATTCGGGGGAGTTATAATTTATGTATGTTAATCGATTGACAGCTTTTGCACGATGGGTATTCGTTGAATTAACATTGTGTATGTTGGACTTAGCATGTCATGGATTAATGACTTGTTTTGTTTAACGTGTGGTTTCCATGGATTATTGGAACCATAAATATATTACCATAAACAAGATATGATCAATATTATAACCCTATGTTAATTTGAGGCTTGGATTAAATCCTTAACACATGGTAATTCCAATCAACGTCAACTTGTTACATGGGAGTTAATTTAAATGCAATATAAAGCAAAGATCAAGGATATCACAAGCTTAACTACCTAATGATGAACTCACCCCAATATTTATCAAATTGTTAAATCAATATTAATCAAAAAATCATTTCATTTAAGCTCTACAAACAAACCCCCAATAAAAATACAATCAACTAAGAACAATTGACTATTAAGAAGTATCATCACTGAGGATTCGACCTGAGTGCTGCTATACACATTAGCAGAGCACCGGAACCTTGAACAGTCGATAGGTGACCATTGGCCATCCGTTTCACACACAAACACCTCCAAGAAATTCCGATGGAGTATTATAGGCAGGCACATACACCTATTTATTATTCATCAGCCAGTCAGCAGGCTCGTCTGACTACAACCAAAGAAGCTCACCAATCAAATGTGGTGACCACCTGTAAACAAGCACATACACCTGCTTACACTCATCAATTCTGCCAGCAGTCTCGTCTGATAGTCTTGAATGAAGTTCGTCAATCATATTTTGTGGATAAAAATCAGCAGGCACATACACCTGTTATTAATAAAGGTAACCAAAATTCTTAATTGGTAGCACCCAGATATGTCATTTGGAAATATCCAATGACAAACATAAGGCAGACACAATGTTTTTCCCCCACACTTGAGAACTGTTAGAATTCACTAACAGGAAAAGGAGGACAGGAGCAGGAATACACACCTACTCCAAACACAGAATGTATGTATATTCCCATTACAGAAGCTGAAGTCACCAAGCACATTCTGACAATGCTGAAAGAGAAGAAGAAAATCCCTACCTATATTATGGATACCAGTCAGAATATAATAACAACATCACCAGCAACACAGGGAACGAAACATAAATCTATCCCTATCATTGGAGTGACTCTTTAACATGCCACTCCAAAGCAGATACACACCTCAATTCTATTCTAGTAGGGTCGTGGGGTATATTCCCCCATGTCATACAGGAAATCAGGTCGGGCACATACACCTGATTTAAAAGGAGTTAATCAGCCTTACCTGACCATTTCTCTTGAGAAGACACATACACCTTCCCATAATAACCACTTTCTTCAAAAATTGGTTTCCAAAGTGAGTAAGAAGGCATCAAATAAAAATACCTATCCACAATAGTTGAAAAATCAAGATCTAATCTGCAATAAGGCCTTGCTCAATGCTGGAGTTCTTGAAGCCCTCACACTATTGTCTGTTGAAACTCAAGATTCTACTCTCTCATTTAAAAATTTTGAAAGTAACAACAATAATTCTAAAGGTCTTCATCAATAACATCCTCATGAAGGCTTGATTCATAAAAATTTGGTTAATATTGAAGTATCATCTTCAGATGAGATCCATAATAACCCTCTATGTGGACAGAAGAACAAGGAGAAAGTGGTTTCATCTTTTGATGTAACCCACCATAGTGATCCTCCCCCTGATGATGAATTTACTTATGAATGTCCTCTGCAGTAGTAATGCACATTTCCCAGAAAATTCTTCAATGGAAAATGCAGTAATGAGAAAGCCCTCTTATCTCGATGAACTAGAAAATGTAAAGATAGTCAGTTCTGATGCCTTGCCACTAGCTAGTGAAATAATTTCTCAATCAGAAGATAGCCCATTGTGTAGGTCATTATCCGAACCACATCTGGGTCATTCATCTTTTAATTTGACAAATGAATTATCTACCAATCTTGTTGAATCTGATGAAGCAACAAAGAAACACCAACTTTGGTCCAATCAGGTAGAAGAATCTTCATCAAATGACAAAGAGGAAGTGCTAAATATGAGAAAAAAACTGTCGAAATGTGAAATACCAATAATTTTTTGTCCTTTGGCTGACTCTCAGTTTGATATTATTGAAACGTTCATAGAAAATTGTATTCACAATATTCGTATCAACATATGGAAAACTCTTTGTCAATTAAAAGAGAAAATATTATCTTATGATTAATATCAAAATCATGTCAAGATAATATAAGGGTTGCAACGCCAAATTGGCTTGGCATCTCTCTCAGTTTCCTCACATTCAAAGGATAAAAAGTAGCAGAGAGCCCTTCAGTGTTCATGCCTTGGAATATTAAAAAGGTTGCGCCAGTTAATTACTAATGCCCCATATGGTATTCATATCATGGGATGGGGTTTTCCTGGAGAATTTAATTTCACTGTGCTCTCTAGTCAACAAAGACCAAAAAAACTGGTCTCATGAAATGTTATTGACCATGCCTGGCCACATATAATTGGTTTTGTGTGTAATCAAAGGCCTGCCCAAAAACATGCCTCAACTAGTTCTTCCCAAAGTCAGGCATATAAAGAACAAGTTGTTGAATTACTCTTGCATCAAGAAAATGAGAATATCGAACATGCTTCTTGTTTAGAGCATGCACATCATCAGGTGACAGAGGTGTCAGAAATAATCCAACAGTCATCTGAGTCAGGTGACTTGAGTGGTTGTAGGATGATGCATTTGTCCAATTTATGAACTAAACTCCACAAAATAAAGTGAGATTTTAAGAATGTTTCAGATGTAGAAGATCAAGATCCACCCTAACATGCCAGATTTGGGACTCTTTTAATCCAACCCTCAAGATAATCATATAGGATTCGAGGAGTTGATCCGGAAAAAAAGGAACAGCCCCAGTCCACTGGGCTGAGGTCCTTTTCAAATTATCAATCTCTTCCTCAGTGAAAGTCAGTCTTCTCTCGATTAGGGAAGAATCCAAAGAGGAATGCAGAGCCGAATTATCTGGATATTCCCTCCAAATTACAGTTCATTAAGAATTTCATGAGGGATCAACCAAACAAAAGGCAATGTCTCATAAAGTACATGGAAGAAGACAGTATGACAGAAGCACTGACTGAAGGGCTGCAATGAATTATGCATTGATAAATTTCATCAATTCCATTGTCACTAGTCCTTCAGAACATGAGGCTCACTCAGAGGGATCAGAGGAAGACATTCATGTTCAAGAATCTGTACACACAGAAACGAAAGAAGGAGGTGGCGTACCAGAAGACAGAGGGTTGCCCAGGGGAAAGACATTACTTTGGGTAATTCCCTTCCATACACCAGAAAGGCTCGTGCCAAGAAAAAGGGTAAAAGTCAGGTTACATTCCACCCTACCTATAGATAAGGCCAATCACTCTAATTAGAGGAAAGGTTCACACAGAAATAAGAATAAATGAAGGAATTAAAGAAGTTAAATGCAGAACTATTTAAAGTTAGTCTTTCTCCAAAGCATGCTGGAGTTAATCAATCAAGGGAATTTATTGCAGCTACTAGGATGGATCAAGAATATCCCACTTTATAAGTACACCCTTACAGATCCAATCATATGGTTCATACACGACAAAAACCGGAAATACTACCATCAGTGGTAGTACTAGTCACCACACCCGTCCAAACTCTAGTTATTGCACCTTCTTAGGTCCAAGATCAACCAGATGTTTCTAAAAAATTAATGACTACCATTCAGTCATTAACAGCTTGGTTGGAAGACCTGGAAGGAAAAAAGTGCACATGTTCAACCAGAAAAGAGAGATTACCCTGAATGGGTGGATGCAATTCCTCCCCCATAAAATTTTTCGATTACCAAATTCCAAATTTTTAATTGTTCGGGTGATCCTTAACAACACATAACACATTTTATTTCTCATTTTGATCATATTATGGGAACTCGTAAAAAACAAGAAGTAGTTAAGCTTCAGTGTTTTGTGCAGTCATTACAAGGACCTGTTTTTTTCTGGTATACAAGTTTGCAATCTTGGTCAATTACTGGGTGGGAAGATCTCTGTCAAATATTTCATCTTCAATTTAGCTCAAAATTGCCATAGATGACAGTTTTTGATCTAACCAATTGTAAGAAAAGGTAAAATGAATGTGTTTCAGATTTTATTTCATGTCAGAAGGGATTAACATATTCCTTAAGTTTAGCACTCCCTTAAGAAGAATAGTTGTCAATTTTTGTGGAAAATCTGCGTGATGAATTATGTACAATGTTGATCCCTGTGAAATAAACAGGAGGGTTTTGAGACCTTACTTCAATCACTCAGTAGATAAAAGACTCTCTTATAAAGACTAAGGCTAAAACTCGTGTAATTCCATTAGTTCTAGGATGGATAATAGGGAAAGTAGAGACTTCTACTATTACACTTAAACAAAAAACTATACCTGCTTCCACTTCAAAACCTTCATCATATCGAAGGGCTCCATCTCATGAACATCAACAACAATAGATGCCTCATCAAGATGATCAAAGATATCAATGGCGGAAATAGTTTGAATATTTGAAGAAAAAAGTTTATTTTTTCTGGAATGAACAAGTTCTTGGCCACTTCATCTCAGGTCTGGAAAACAATATGGTTCAGTTTCCAAGGCCCAAAAAGACAAACAAGGAAGGATATGAATACCTCCCCAACTATTTATCGTTTCGTCAGATGTTGGGGAATCCCATTCAGGAGTGTTTTGTCTTCAATGAACTCTTGCAAAAGATGGTGGACTCTGGACAAGTAAAATTGAATGATTCTTCAGCCAAGGTATCATGTGTTACTACTTCTGATCCAGAGGAAGAATGCGAGTGGCATGAAGTCAAAAGTAAAAATGCTTAGAAATATGATGATTGGATGGTCAGGAAAATGGTCAAATGAACTCATACCATTTTACGAACACAATTGAATCGTCCAATTGTGTCTCCTTCTATGAATTCCATAGAAAAACCCCCTTAATCAGAAGGAAAATCCTTGAAGAAGCAGTGTAATTTGATGAAAGAAGAGCAGTCAGAAGAAGACATGCTCGTGTTAAAGCCTAAGTTGTCTTTGACTCTAGAAGATTTCATGCCATTTGCTTCCAAATCATGGGCACCGCCCCACCAAATGGAATAACCTGAACTGGTTAATTAGGAAGAGTCTTCATCAGATGAATAATTGATCTTTGTTTCGGTTAATAAGATTCATTTAATAGATCCTTAGGCCAAAGACCGTTTCGATTAGGATGAAAATAAGTTCCCTGTATCTAATAGTGGAAATATAGGAAGAGATAGAGGTCTAGGATAAAGGGGAAGACGTGGATTTTCCAGAAGCAACTATTTCAATCCTACCCCTGCTAGAACTGTATATGCGGAAGAAACTTATGGAAAAGCCCTTCAGCGGGCTCAATAAGAATGTTGACGCTCCTTTTGTAAAAGAGTCTAATGATTGGAAAAGAGGAATATCTTATATCAAAGTGATTCAACCATTGGAAAAATATCAAAAAAATTTACAAAGGAAGGAATAATAAGAACATTGTGCAAAGGTCGTGCAAGTTCTACCATGGTCTCACAAGTACACTTGAGTGCTGAAGTTGGTCATGCAAGTAAACTTGCGAGCCAAAGTAGGTCGCGCAAGTCACTTGATCAGCCTCTTTGAAAACCGCTCAGTGTCTTCTCCAGCCTATAAATACCCTCGGTGGGCCCCCCATTTGAGGGATTTTTTCCAAAATTCCCAGATAGAGCTCTGAACGCTCATGTCTCTTCCTCAGGTCATCCGAACTCTTCTAAGGTAATTATTTACCTAGACAGGATGGTCTAAATAGGAGGAGTAAGGTCTAAGTGTTACAATTCACTAACACTTGCGCGCCTAAATGTTTTACCCTTAAGGGAAATAAACACACTTGTGCACCGACCCTACTTCTTCATCAGAACTTGTGCGCCATCTTTTGGAAAGCCTATAGGGATAATACTAAGGGTTTGAGCCAAGTCTCACCCAAGTATTAGTCAAAGACTGAAAATCGCGCAAGTACCCATCTATCACACAGGTATACCTGCGCGACCAGTACTTGCGCGCCCATGCAGTACCTGCGCGCCTTCCAGGACTTGTGTGCCCCTACCTTTTGGGTGTCTTTCCTTCCCATTTCACCCCTCTTATGTCATTCCACCTCTCCTATTCAAGATTTAGTCTTCAAGACACTCTTCAAAGCCATGTACGGCATTATTTCTTGATTTGGCTTCCTTACCTGAAAGTATCTCCATGGAACATTTCTCAAAATCTAGAGATTTAAAGATCGTTATGTCACTAAAGATTGAGATTTCATTCATTCAACCTCATCCTTTAAGATGAGAGAATCCTTAACATGAGCCTCCTTTTCAAGAGTAATCCCTAGTCTCAAATTTGGGCATCCACCTTAGGAGTAATCCCCAACCATAATTCTCTTAACTTGGGCCTCCTTTTCAGGAGTAAGCCCTAGTCTCAAATATGGGAATCCTCCTTAAAAGTAAGCCCCAACCATAATTCTCTTAACCTAGGCCTCCTTTTTAGGAGTATGCCCTAGTCTCAAATATGGGCAACCTCCTTAGGAGCAATCCCCAAACATAATTCTCTTAACATGGGCCTCCTTTTCAGGAGTAAGCCCCAGTCTCAAATATGGGCATCCTTTTTAGGAGTAAGCCCCAAACATAATTCTCTTAACCTGGGCATCCTTTTTATGAGTAAGCCCCAATCTCAAATATGGGCATCCTCTTTAAGAGTAATCCCTAACCATAATTATCTTAACATGGGACTCCTTTTCAGGAGTAATCCCTAGTCTCAAATATGGGCATCCTTCTTAGGAGTAAGCCCTAACCATAATTCTCTTAACCTGGGCCTCCTTTTCAGGAGTAAGACCCTGTCTCAAATATGGGCATCCTCATTAGGAGTAAGCCCCATCCATAATTCTCTTAACCTGGGCCTCCTTTTCCGGAGTAAGCCCCAGTCTTAATTTCTCTTTACCAGTTCTAATTTACTTTTGATTTGGGGTTTCTTTCTCGGGAGTAAAACCCAATCATAAGTTCCCTCTTATCTTGGGCATCTTCCATAGGAGTAAGCCCCAAGATTAGAGTATCCAAATCTCTATAAAGTACATATACCTTTATAGACCCTGTTCCTGGATTTCTTCCCTGAATTAAATCATAATCCTCATCTATTTTGGGTAGTCATAAACACATAAGCCCCACATAATTGCATAATTAGTGGGACAATTGTCTGGTTTCACCAATACCTCTTGTTTCTCACACTGAGCATGAATCACGTGAGGTTAATGTGTAAATGTTATAATGACTTATTTCTTTGATCCATCAATCACACAAAAGCATCATCCTCCCTTACTCAAACTATGTGGGTACTGATTCCTTTTCTAAACAAAGGATACGTAGGTAGCCCATCTGCGGGTTTGATCCCAACTCTGAAATAATCCATGTCCTTCTGAATGACAATAAACTTCAAGTGCCCCACTGAGTGGCTTTAAAACCAGCATTGTCATCATAATGACCGAGAGAATTCTATATAAATGTGTCGAAGGAAACCATTGAGAAATAATCTCTAATAAATACAGATGATTCTCTATCGATGAAGAAACTAAAATACAAATAAAAGATTCTTTAAATTTCCTAAATATTTAATCATTGATTTTCATATCTGAAGGAGATATCATTTTATATTTGGTAATGTAATAAAGATTCATGAACATAACTTAAATCTATAAAGAGAGTCCCAGAGTAGACAACAATACCCCTAAAAAAGGTGTGATGAGTCCGACCTCCCATCCTCTCGACCAATACAAATTCTTAAGCCTCATCAATCCACAAACTAATGAACGTCTAACTTTGGAAATTAGGTCCAAATAGATGTGGAATCATTGGATGATTCCGGTTCTACGAAGAAACCAGTTAGAAACCTATTGGAATGTTTGAACCTTCAATTAAGGAGGTCATCCCCAAATTCCGAGGGAAACAAAAAATGGTGAACCCGACGTGAATCCTTTACCAAGTTAAAATGATGTTTTACCTATTTGTTAGTCCCCTACTTAAAACTCATTAAGAGGGCAATCAAAAACAATCATTGACATTTGTGCTCATCCAAAAGATGTAGTGGCTGAATTTGTCTTGCTTACGTCTGTTATATCAAACATGCACTCTTTTCCAAGATCTTTTTCATTTCCAGAATGGATGCTCTAAAGTTCACACCTGTGTATACTGCTGATGAAAATGCCACTATGGCTACTCCCTCTAGATCTTCATCCGATCTAAGGATGACATCACCTACTCAGCGTCTTCAACATTGGGTATCAAATGTGTTGGTTAAGGAGTACCGTCAAAATGGTACCATCCCAACACTGTAGGCTACCCAACAATCCCTCCAAGTGAACAACTCACACAGGTCCTCTAAACAACAACGACCAGTGATCAAGAAGTAGGCATTGCTAACCACCGTCTCCAACAGTTTCTAGTCGTTATCCTCAGAACACAATCACCATTCACTCTCATATTCTGGGGAGGTGATTGAGTAGGTCCCTCAAGGCCTTAATTCAAGGAAGCATGAGTCCTTCCCGAGGGCTCCCATAAACAATAGTCACCAGACTCGTACGACAGTGCGTCCTCAACATGATGAGGGTGTCGACTCCAGGCGTTCGGCTCAGGTTCCTCAAACCCGAGCAGGCAAGACGAATCGCCAGAGGTGAAATACGGTTAACAGTGAGCAGGTTCTCATCTCTGCCATCTCCAGAGAAGTCCACCAACCTAACATGGTGGAAAGAAATTAGAAGGCACACAGAACTGCCTATTTTAATTCCAATGTCCAGCAGACTCGTCTGGCAGCATCACGCCAATCCCGCCAGGCAATTCTAGTGGAGTACTATACGTTGGAACATACACCTCTTTATACATCATCAGCTAGTCAGCAGGCACGTCTGGCTACATATGATGGAGCTCATCAAACACGTTTGGCGAAGTGCAATCAGTAGGCACATACACCTACTAGTATTAATCAATCCTACCAACAGTATCGCTTGGTAGAATTTGGAGAAGTTAGTTGGAAAGCCCTGGTAACAAACAAAAGGCAGACTCAACTTTCTGTCCCAACACTTGAGTACTGTCAGGATTCACTGACAGGAATAGGAGGATAGGAGAAGGCACATACACATAATCCAATCATGGAATAGACATATATCCCGGTTCCAGCAGCTGAAGTCACCAATCATATTCTATCAATGTTGAAGATCACAAGAAAATCCCAGCACATATTCTAGATGCCTGCCAGGATATTATAAAAACTTCAGCGACATCTCAGGGAAAGACACATAAATCTATCCCTACAAGTGGAGTAACAATCAATAGTTGACTTTGGAACAGATACACACATCTGTTCCAGTCCAAGAGCATTGTGGGTCATACTCTCCCATATCATACGGACAACTATGTCAGGCACATACACCTGATTTGAGTGGAGATTGTCAGCCTAACGTGGCCATATCTCCTGATCAGGCACATACACCTGCTCAGAGCAGCCACATTCGTCATCAAGTGGTTTCCATGGCGAGTAAGAAGGCTTTTAAGAAGAAGACCCTCCCAGCACAATCAAAAGATCAAGAGCCAATCTATAACAAGGCCATTCTCGATGCTAGAGTTCTTTAAGCACTCATACAATTATCTGTTGGAATCCAAGATTCTACTCCCTCATTTCCCAATAATGGGAACATTAATTCTGAAGGTCTTCAACCGACACTTCCTCATGAAGGCTTTCTTCATGACAATTCGGTCTATCTCGAAGTTTCATCTTCATATGAGAGCTAAAATAACCCTCTGTGTTGCCAGAAGACCAAGGAGAATGAGATCTCATCTTTTGTTGTAACGCACCGTGGTCGTCCTCCACATGATGATGAATTTCACTGCGAAATTCCTCTCTGCAGTAGTGATGCACATTGCCCGAAAAATGCTCCAGTAGACAATTTAGTGCCGAGAAATCCCTCTTATCTTGAGGCACTTGAAAATGCGAAACTAGTCATGTCTGATGCTTCATCGCTAGCAGGTGAAATACTTTCTCAATCAGAAGATATCCCAAGGTGTAGGTCATTCTCCAATCCACCCCTAAGTCATGCATCCTCTAGTTTAATCAGTGATATCTCTACCAATCATGTTGAATCTGATAAAGTAACAAGGAAGAACCAGCTCTGGTCAAATCAGGTAGAAGAATCATCATTTAATGATAAAGTGTAAATGCTGAACATGAGAAAACAACTGGAAAATGGTGAAGTAACAGTCATGTTTTGGCCTCTGGATGACTCTCAGTATGACATTCCAAAGATGTTGACAGAAGATGGAATTCATGATATTCGTCTCAACATATGGAAAACTCTTTGTCAGTTGAACAAGAAAGTATTATCTTATGACGAATATGGAAATAATCTTATGATAATAGAAGGGATACAACGTTAGATTGACTTGGAATCACTATCAGTCTCTCGATATCTGAAGGATGGAAAGCAGTAGAGATCCCTTCAACGTTCATGGATTGGCACACTAAGAAGATTGCGTCAGTTAATTGCCAATGCCCCATCTTGTATTCATGTCATATGATAGAGTGTTCATGGAGCACTACATTTCACTGTGCTCTCTAGTCAGCAAAGCCTGCCGAAAATGGTCTCATGCAATGTTATTACCCATGGTTGGCCAAAGTCAATGGGCCTTGTTTGTTATCAAAATATTGCCCATGAACAGGCTTCAACTTTTTCCTCTCAAAATCAATCATACAAAGAACAAGTTATTGAATTACTCCTGTATCAAGCAAATGAGAATATTGAACAATCCTCTCGTATGGAGAAAGCACATCATCAAGTGACAGAAGTGTTAGAAATCATCCAACGGTCTTTTTAACCAGGTGATAAAAGTGGATACAGGTTAATGTATCCAGCTAATTTCTGGACTAAGGTTCGAAAGATCAGGAGAGATTTTAAGAAAGTATCAGAAATAGCATGTCAAGAGCCACCCCAGCTTTCCAGACTGAGGACTCTTTTAAACCAACCCTTGGAATCAACAAATAAAATTCGAGGAGTTGAGCGGGAATAGCAGGAATAGCCCCAGTCCACCGGACTTGGGAATTTTTCAAATCATCAATACCCTCCTCAGTGAAAGTCGGTCTTTTCTCGATTGGGGAAGAAGCCTCAAGAGGAATGAAGAACCAAATTATTAGGAGATTCCTTCCAAATTACGGTTTATCAAGACGTTCCGGAGGGATCAACATAACAAAAGGCAATGTCTCATCAAATACATGGAAGAGGACAATATCACAGAAATGCTGATAGAAGGGATGCGATGCATTATGCATCAATGAATATCATCAATTCCGTTTTTGTTGATCCACCAGATGAGGTTCACTTAGGGGACTCAGATGAAGAGGTTCCTGCTCAAGAAGATGTACGCATCGACACAAATAAAGAAGGTGTGTGTACACGAAATCAATGGATTACTCAGAACCTAGGTAATCCTTCAAGTAACCCACTTTCCCCTCTTCGAAAAGGATCCAAGAAAGGGAGGGGAAAGAATCAGGGTACATATCCTTCCTTGGGAGAAGGCCAATCTCTCTCACTAGAGAAAAGGTTTTCACAACAGGAGAAAGAAATGAAGGAATTAAGGAGGTTGAATGCATAACTACTTCAGGGTAGTCTTCTTCTTAAGCGTGCTCGAGTCTGTCAGCCAAGGGAATTTTTTGCAGCTACTGAGATGGATCAATAATATTCTCTTCTATCAGTACACCCTCACAGGTCTAATCCTACGAGTCAAGTGCAACAATAGTTGGCAGTGCTACCATCAGTTGCAGAACCAACCACCACATTTGTCCATGCTCCAGTCATTGCACCTACCCAAGTTCAAGTTCAACCGGATGTTTCTCAAAAGTTAATAACTACCATTGAGTCATTAACAGATCGGTTAGAAACTATGGAAGGGAAATGTGTGCAGGTTCAACCAGAAAAGTAAGTTTACCCTAAATGGGTAGATTCAATCTCTCCTCCAACCAGTTTTGGAAACCCTATATTCCATATTTTCAATAGATCAGGTGACCCGGAACAACATTTGACGCATTACATGTCTTGTTGTGATCCTATGATGGGAACTCCAGAGCATTAAGAAGTAGTAAAACTCAGAATGCTTTGTACGGACCTTGTAAGGACCAGCATTTGTCCGGTATACAAGGTTGCAATCTTGGTCAATTACTGGATTGAAGGATCTTCACCAAATATTCCTTCTTCAGTTCAGCTCAACTTTTCCAAAGACAACAGTTTTCAATCTTACAAACTGTAAGCAAAGAGAGAATGAAAGGGTCTCAGATTTCATTGCTCGCTGGAAGGAATTATCATATTCCCTAAGCTTAGCACTCCCTCAAGAGGAATTGTTGCCAATCTGTGTGGAAAATCTGTGTGACTAATTAAGCAATCCATTGATCCCTGTGAAATACACAGGAGGGTTTCGAGACCTTACTTCAATCGCTCAGCAGATTGAAGATTCCCTTATACAGGCTGAGGCTAAATATAGTTTAATTCCATTAGCTCCAGGAAGGAGAATGGGTAATGCAGAAACTACTATAGTTATGCTTAAACAAGCACCTGTACCTGTTTCTACTTCAAAACCATAATCTTCTCGAAGGAATCCACCTATTGAGCGCCAACAACAAATTCCATTTCATCCAGATGATTAAAGAGATCAAAGACGAAAACAATTTGAGGATCTGAAGAGAAAAACATACTCTTTCCATAATGAACAAGTTCCTGGTTACTTAATTTCAGCTCTAGAAAATAATTTGGTTCAATTTCCAAGGACTAAGAGGTCAAAAAAGGAAGGAGATGAAGATCGTGCCAATTATTTCCCTTTTCATAAAATGTTGGGTCATCCCATCGAGGAGTGTTTTGTCTTCAAATACCTCCTACAAAATATGGTCGACTCATGAAAACTCAAACTGAAAGGTTCTTCAGCTCAGGTGGCATGTGTTACTGCTACAGTTCCAGAGGAGGAAGGCGAATGACAAGAAGTCAAAAGCAAAACTACACAAAAGTAAGACGATTGGATGGTCAGAAAGACAATCAACCGAACTCATGCTATTTTTCGAACACAATTAAAGAAACCGATTGTGTCTTCTGCCATGAATGTTGTGGAAAAACCCTCTCCATTAAAGGTAAAGTCCTCACAAAAATTGCATGATTCAAAGAAAGAAAGAGAATCAGAATAAGATGTGTATGTGTCAAAGCCTAAGTTGTCTTTGACTCTGGTAGACTTCATTCCATCTACATAAAATCCATGGGCACCGCCCCACCAAACAGCACAACCTAAACATGATAATCAGGTTGAGTCTTCATTAGACGAAGAGTTCATCTTCGGTTCTGTTAATAGGATTCAATTAACAGATCCATATGCCAGTCGCAGTTTTGATTTCTATGAGACTGAATTCCCTGTATCAAACAGGGGAATCAGAGGAAGTTCCAGAGTCTTAGGAAACAGGGGAAGACGTGGATCTTTCAGAATCCACTATTCTAACTCTACCCTTGCTAGAACTGTGTACGCAGCAGAAACTCATGGTAGTGCCCTTCAGCGAGCTCAGCAAGAACAAGAAATTTCATCCACCAATAGCAACTTCAGTCCTGGCACAGTTATTTTGGAAGACCGGTTGAAGGTTCCATCTTCTTCCTCTCAGCAAGTAAATGGATCTAATTGGTCTAATCTTCCAAAACTAGGAATATTTCCAACTCCTATCCCAATACAAGATGCATCAACTTCTAAAGCATATGCTTCCAAGGTACCTACTAAACCACATATTATTGCTGGGAAACGCAGACCTATGGATCGAAAGTATGATGTATTGAAACACTTGGCCCAAGTACCAGCCTATTTATCAATTTTGGATTCTTTGAATCTGTCAAAAAGATATTCAGGAAGCACTCATCGAGGCTTTGTCAAGTCCACAGATGTTTGAAACGGAAATTGCTGCAGCTGAAGTCTATCACATAGAGAATAATCCTGCAGAATGTCATGCAATAATATCTTTTACTGATGAAGATGAAGATGTTTTTGTGCATGGGAATATTAGAACTTTGTACTTATCTGGAAAGGTCAATGGAATAGACGTCCGAAGATCTTTCATTGACAATGGTTCAGGAGTCAACCTCATGCCCATTCGTACACTTCGTTGATTGGGCCTCACAGAATATGATTTATCTCCTTCTACCACGATGTTACAAGGATATGATAAAAATGAACAAGAATCACTGGGCGAAGTTACACTTAGAACTCAGTTTGGAGATCTTATATCCAATTCGGATTTCATGGTTTTTGATCAAGACTCATCTTTCAACATCTTGCTTCGAAGACCCTGGCTACATCAACATGTGGATATCCCTTCATCATACCATCAATGTCTCAAATATTGTTTTGATGGTCAGGTTGGTAAATTGTAAGGGGATAAGGCCACGTTCAAGACATGTGAGTCTCAATACATTGAGGCAGAATTCTATCACATGAAGGGAAGGGAGAAATCCACAAAAAAGAAGATTACCAAATTTAATGCTCCATATGGTTTAGAGAAAATTCCAGTAAATCCATTTACACATGTGAGTAAAGATTATGTGTTTCCTATCAGTTAAATTGACAAGATAGTCCCAAATCAAAATACTCTTATGGAAAGATCCATAATGTCAATTACAGTAATCGATCCAGACAACATGGGAAAAATTAGTAACCCACCAAGTAGTGATGAAAGAAAAAATGGTGACATCTTCATTTCATATGCTGAAATCCAACAAGTCTATAGTTCTCCAATTAGGCTAGAAGAACTTATAAAAACATCGGAGGTGAACAATGAAGTTGATTATCAATCCATCATCTCCACTTTATTACCCAATGAAGCCCCTTCATCATCAATTGGGTCGGAAATGGAAGCTTCTTATTCAAGATGAGAAAATTTTGACATCTCTTCTGATCATGAAAATTCTGCATTATCATCTACTATGCAAGTGGAAACTGAAGAAATAACACATGATGAAGATGAAGAGGAAGATATCAGAGATTTTCCTCCAGCATTTGAAGAGGGTATCTCTACCACTGTGGATGAACTCAGAGAAATAAACCTGGGTACAAAAGAAGATCCACACCCCACTTTAATCAGTGCGGCCATAAATCTTGAAGAGCAAGAGATGTATATTTCTTTTCAAAAGCCAAATAGAGATATATTTTCTTGGAGCTATATAGAAATGACCGGGATTGATCCTGATGTTGCTACTAATCATTTTGGTTTACCTAAAGAACATCGAGGATTTAAGGAAGCCAAGAGAAGAACACACCTAACTTGTGCTTCCAAAATTGAGGCTAAAGTGGATAAGATTATCAAATCTAACTTCATCAGAGAAGTTCAATATCCCAAGTGGTTGGTTAATATTGTCCCTGTAAAGAAGTATAACAGACAAATTAGAGTTTGCATCGATTTCAGATATCTTAATAAGCATTGTCCTAAGGATGATTTCCCAGTTCCGATTACAGAATTTTTAATTGATGCAACAACTAGCTATGAAGAACATTCCTTCATGGATGGATATTTCTGATATAATCAGATCTGAATGGCCCCAGAAGATGAGGAATCCACAGCCTTCAGAGCCCCTCGGGGTTTGTTTTTCTACCGGGTAATGCCCTTTGGCTTAAAGAATGCATGTGCAACCTATCAGCGTGACATGCATCGTATCATCAAACCCTTCTTAGGGAAGTTTGTTGCATGCTATGTAGACGATTTGGTGGTTAAATCCAAACAATGATCTAATCAGTTGGCTGATTTGGAAGTCATATTCCTCAAGCTTCGACAATATAATTTGATGATGAACCCCTTAAAATGTGATTTTGGGGTAACCTCAGGAAAATTTCTCGGCTTTGTTTTCCGCCATCGTGGTATTGAAGTTGATCCTGAGAAGACCAAGTCAATCCTTGGTATGTCACCTCCACAAAATTTGAAAGAATTAAGAGAACTTCAAGGACACTTAGCCTATATTGGGCGTTTCATCGCTAATTTGGCAGGAAAAAGTTTACCCTTCACCAAATTGATGAAGAAGGGAGTCACTTACCAGTGGAATGAAGAATGTCAAAAAGCATTCGATATTCTCAAGAAATACCTCTTGAGTCCATCGGTAATCATTCCAACTGTTGATGGAAGACCACTTATCCTCTACGTGACACCTCTAGAGCGATCACTGGGTGCCTTTCTTGCTCAAAAGAATGATGCTAAGAATGAAAACAACCTCTACTATCTCAGTTGAACTGTGCTTTAAGTAGAAACCCGGTATTCAACTATTGAGAAGTGCTGCCTGAAATTAATCATTGAAGTTCAGATGTTGAGACACTACCTGCAACATCACGAGGTCCAATTGGTATCTCGCAATAACCCGCTCAAATTCATCCTTAGTAGTCCAATTCTTACAGGACGCCTGGCAAGGTGGGCAGTTATTTTGAAGCAATTCGACATTAACTATGTGTCTCAAAAGGCAATAAATGGCCAAGCTCTGGCTGATTTCCTGGCTCAACACTCTTCAGTGGAAGACACATCTTCAGATATTTAACTCCCTGATGAGGAAGTCTTCTCTATTCAAGAAATTCCTTAGGCATGGGAACTGTATTTTGATGGTGCTTCCAGATGTCCAACAGGGAGGGAAATGGAAAATCCTAAATTCAACAAATCTGGCTTAAGAATTGTGATCATTTCTCTAGAAAAGGCATTGTTACCTTATTCCTTCTTATTGTGGGAATGTGGTACCAATAATGAGGCAGAATACCAAGCTCTCATCATAGGCTTGGAATTAGCACTTCAAGCACAAGTGAATCACTTAAAGGTGAAAGGTGATTCAGACCTGGTAATCAAACAATTCAATGGGGATTATGCCATCAGAAAAGAAGAACTAATCCATTTGTATGATTACGCCAAAGAGTTAATGGCAGAATTCTCTCCGGAAATGAAATTTTCTTATGTCCCGAGATCACAAAATGCTCAAGCTGATGCACTCGCTAATATAGCCACAGCTCTGGAAGATCCAAATCGAGACGAGACAACCATCTGTATTGCCCACTATCTTGCAATTTCACCTTATGTTCGAATCAGAACAGAGGAAATTAATGAAATTAGTCCCATTCCTGAACCAAATGGTCATACTACAGGATGAATTTCACCTATCAGGGAATACCTTCAAAATGGAACACTTCAACCCGATTGAGCCGAGAAAGAACAAATCTGGCGATGTGTGGTCAATTTTTCTCTTTATGATAGCCCAAATCACCTAGAGAAAATTCTCTACAAATGTGGTTTTGAAGGAGTTCTGTTCAGATGCATTGATGGTGAGGAGACAATGGCTGTCATGAAAGAAGTGCATGCAGGAGTCTGTGGTGCCCACCAGTCTGGACATAGACTGTCTGATTAGAATCGAAGGCTTGGATACTTTTGTCCTTCAATGATACAATATTGTGTTGATTTCACAAAGAAGTGTCATTCATTCCAACTACATGCCAACTTCATTCATCAACCTCCAGAGTAGCTTCATTCAGCTAAATACTCATGGCCATTTTCCACATCGGGAATGGATGTGGTGGGACCTTACCTTTCAGCTATAGCTATGTAGTTTAAGTACATTCTTACTTCTACTGACTTTTTTTCCAAATGGGAATAGGCAATACCTCTCAAGGAAGTCAGTTCTAAATGTGTTGTTATCTTCATCAAGTCTAACATAATTACCATATTTTATGTCCCTCATACCATATTGATGGACAATGGCACTAACTTCTGTTCATCCGAGGTGAAGAAGTTGTATCAAGAATACAACATCAAATCCAACCATTAATCTCGGTATCATGCAGTGTCCAATGGCCAAATAGAAGCCTTCAACAAGACTCTTTCAAATATACTGCAAAAGATGGTGGATAAAGATAAAAATTTATGTCCTGATAAACTCTTTCATGCTTTATGGGCTTATCGGACTACCACCCGCACTGCAACGTGGTCTACTCCATATTCATTGGTATATGGAACAGAAGCAGTCTTTCCAATTGACGTTCAACTACCCTCGCTCAGAGTTTCCATTTGTGATCAATCATCTACAGATGAACAATATCAAAAGATATTGAATGAATTGGAATGGTTAGATGAGAAAAGATTGTGTACTTTGCACCACTTGGAAGTCTATCAGAATCGAATAGCATGAGCTTTTAACAAAAAAGTTTGTCTTCTTTCATTCACTCAGGGAGAATTGGTATTAGTTCTCAGAACTCCAATGATACTAGGAATGAAACCTCCCAAGCTTGAGCCAAAATGGGAAGGACCTTACTCAATACATAGGGTCTACTCCAATGGAGATTATTCATTAATCTCAATGGATGGAGAACTCATCACTACTCCAACCAATGCCAGATTTTTGAAGAAGTATTTTGTATAAACACAAAATATATTATCATGGTCCGGTATGACCTTAAACTGCACCACCATCCAGCAAGATGTTAAACTGCATCATCAACGGTCCATGCATATGAACCTAAACTATTTGCAAGTCCCTTACGTCCAGCAAGACGTTAAACTGCATCATCTAGGGTCCATACATATGACCTTAAAATATTTGTATTAATTTCTTCTCACTCGACATTAAACTATGGGGAGAAAATTTCCCTATTTTGTCATCACTGCATGACATTGTACTACACAGTCCCCCTTCCGTCCAGCATGACGTTAAACTGCACCATCTATGGTCCATGCATATGACTTTAAACTATTCGCACTTTCGTCCATCATGACGTTAAACTGTGAAAAAGTCCCTAATACGTCCAACATGACGTTAAACCATGTCCCCCTTCATCGTCCTTGCTATATGACGTTAAACTATATTGAAGTCCCTTTTGTCCAACATGACATTAAACTATATTTTCCCCATCGTCCTAACTACATGATGCTAAACTGTATAGAAAATCCTTTAATACGTCCTACAAGACATTAAACTGTACTTTGTCCCTGTTACATGACATTATACTGTGCAGCACCAATAGTCCTAACTGCAAGACCTTAAAACTGCATAGTCCCTTCATATGTCCTACGTCACATTAAATTGTGCATCATTAAGGTTGTTGCTACCTCTTGTTTCTCACACCGAGTATGACTCACGTGATCTTAGAGAAAACATCAACCATAACACCCTCTATGGGCTGCTAACCATGCGTAAGTCCCAAAATCATTTTTTAGGTCGTTGTCCTCATGAATGACTTGATCATTAAATCATTCGTTAATTGATCTATGCGGACTTTGATCCTTGCCTTCCAGGCTGGATACGGAGGCAACCTCCTAAGGTTCAATTCCCAAACCAATCTCTTCACATCGGTTCACCTCTATCTCATACGATGTTGATTCGTGAAACTGCCACTAGAATCAATATCTTTACATTGGTTCACTTTCGTCCTTGTTATACGATGTAAAAAAATACAACACTTTTTTCTAGTATGAAAATAAACTACAATATTCTTTGATACCCTCACCTGAGAGGGAACAATTATTTACATTGATTTTTCAATCATGTTTCATTTCAAAGACTATGTGCATACATGGAAATACCCAAACCTTTTATCTTGGGTTAAACCATCATTTTACTAATGTCCCCTTTCACCCTTCACATGTACGATCCAAATTTGAACAGAGGGTATTTCTAGAACTACGTGAGCTTGATTCCCATCCTTATGGGATACGTAGGAACGTTCGGGTGTCCTTCGAATCCAGCCCCATGTATTTTGGTCCTAACCCCAAATTCCACTTCCAGTCCCATGGCTGAAAAGTCCCCATGAAAACACACTCTGTGTATTTCTTACGATGGTCCAATCTCTATGAACCTAAACTAAGATCTCAAATCCATTTTCCTAGATGACATTAAATTGTAGTTCATGAACTACATATGTCTTGATTCCCATCCTTATGGGATACGTAGTGAATCCCAACATTTCCATTTAGAACCCAGCCACAACATGATTATGGTTATCATTGATCCGTGTATCTCTGCATACATTGGACAATACCCATATTTATGTGTCATAATAAAAATCTTGAATACTTCTTGATCTTCATAACCATTTTCTTGACTTCTTGTCACAAAATTTCCCATTTCTGAGAGTTCTTTTGCCTGACCATGCAACATGTGCCCTTAGGTGGCCTTGCATAAACAGTCTACAGAACCGACGTGTGAGCCAAAAGATGCTATTATTTGACTATGCAGCCAATGCCCTTAGGTGGCCCTGCATAATTCAACCCCCTAAAGGGTTTTTCAAATAGTGGTAACTTCATTCATGGGGGGAAGATGTCTTTTTTCCTTGATTGTATTAATGAAAATATGTAGGGATCCGGAAAAAAATGGCCATCCTTAACATATCTGTCCCATACACTTTTTCATGATCTGAAAGCATTCAAGTCTATGGTTTATATTTTCCTTCCCTACATTTGGGTTAGACCATCGTTGGAGTAACATTCATCCAATTCTTAGAAAAACCTATTTGGAAATATCTTCTCCATATTCCAGTACATCTCTCTATACAGAAAACTCTATACTTTGGAAAAGATGAATCCCCATAAACTCTCACTAGATTCTTAGCAGTAGAAAAGTAAATTTCTGAGAGTTCTTCTACCTGACTATGTAGCACGTGCCCTTAGGCGGCCTTGCATAAGTAGTCTATATAATGGACCTGTCAGCAAAAAGATGCTATTTATTTGACTATGAAGCCAATTACCTTAGGTGGCCCTACATAATTCAACCCCTAACGAGTTTTCTAAATAATGGTAACTTCATTCTTGGAAACTACTTCTTTTAATGCCTTTTAGCTCTTTTTCATATCATTCCTCAGATTCAAAATTTTCTTAAGTCTTAGTTTCCATATTTTCCCTCATACCTAAGTGTGGTAAAATATTTTCAGATAATTTTTCAAGGAATTGAGTCAATTATAATTCATTTAGTCAAAGATATTTCGACCTTAAATACTAACCTTCTTTTGTCCGACATGAATGAATTTAAACTACCAATAACCACAAAGACCCCTGGATTTTATTTTTCCTCAGAGTCAAATCCTCCTTTGTCTCTGGATCCAACTCTGAGGGGGGGAATTTTTCTGACGCTCCTTTCATCAAAGAGTCTAAAGATTTGAAAAGAGGAATATCTTAGATCAAATTGATTCATCCTTTGGAAAAATATCAAGAAAATTGACAAAGGAAGGAATAAGAAGCACATTGTGCAATGGTCATGCAAGTTCTACCATGGTCCTGCAAGTACACTTGTGCACCAAAGTTGGTCGCGCAAGTAAACTTGCGTTCCCAAGTTGGTCATGCACGTCACATACGCTCCCTCTTTGAAAACCGCTCAGGGTCTTCTCCAGCCTATAAATACCCTCAGTGGGCCCCCCATTTGAGAGATTTGTTTTCCAAAATTCACAGAAAGAGCTCTGAACGCCCAAGTATCTTCCTCAGGTCTTCCGAACTCTTCTAAGGTAATTATTTACCTTGAATGGAAGATCTAAATAGGAGGAGTAAGGTTTAATAGTTAGAATTCACTAACACTTGTGCGCCTAAATGTTTTACCCTCAAGAGAAATAAACACACTTGCGCGCTGCCCTACTTCATCATCAGAACTTGCATGCCATCTTCTGGAAAGCCTCTAGGGATAATACCAAGGGTTTGAGCCAAGTCTCACCCAAGTATTACACAAAGACTGAAAATCGCGCAAGTACCCATGTGTCGTGCAGGCATACCTGCGCGACCAGTACTTGCGCACCCATGCAGTACATACGCGCCTGCCAGGACTTGAGCGCCCCAACCTTTTTGGGTGCCTTTCCGGCCCATTTCACCCCTCTTATGTCATTACACCTCTCCTATTCAAGATTCAGTCTTCAAGACACTCTTCAAAGCCATTTATGGCATGATTTCTTGATTTGGATTCCTTACCTGAATGGAACTCTATGGAACATCTCTCAAAATATAGTGATTTATAGATATTTATGTCACTAAAGATTGAGATTTAATTCATTCAACCCCATCCTTTACGATGAGAGAATATTTAACATGGGCCTCCTTTTCAGAAGTAAGCCCCATTCTCAAATATGAGCATCCTCCCTAGGAGTAATCCCCAACCATAATTCTCTTAACCCGAGCCTCCTTTTCATGACTAATCCTCAGTCTCAAATATGGGAATCCTCCTTAGGAGTAAGCCCAACCATAATTCTCTTAACCTAGCCCTTCTTTTTCATGAGTAAACCCTAGTCACAAATATGGGGATCCTCTTTAAGAGTAAGCCCCAACCATAATTCTTTTAACCTGGTCCTATTTTTCAGGAGTAATCCCCAGTCTCAAATATGGGCATCCTCCTTAGGAGTATGCCCCAACTATAATTCTCTTAACCTGGGCCTCTTTTTTAGGAGTAAGCCCCAGTCTCAAATATGGGAATCCTTCTTATGAGTAAGCCCAAACCATAATTCTCTTAACCTGGGACTCCTTTTCAGGAGTAAGCCCCAGTCTTAATTTCTCTTAACCAGTTCTAATTTACTTTTGAGTTGGGGTTTCTTTCTCAAGTGTAAAACTCAATCATGAGTCCCCTCCTATCTTGGGCATCTTACATAGGAGTAAGACCCAAGATTAGAGTATCAAAATCTTCATAAAGTACATATACCTTTATGGACCCTGTTCCTGGATTTTTTCCCTGAAGTAAATCTTAATCCTCATATATTTTGGGCAGTCATAAACACATAATCCCCACATCATTGCCTCATTCATGGAACAATTGTCTGGTTTCACCAATACCTCTTATTTCTCACACCAATCATGACTCACGTGAGATTAGAGTGTAAAAGTAATCATGAATTCATTCTTTGATCCATCAGTCACGCATAAGAATCATACTGCCTTACATGAACTACGTGGATTCTGATTCCTTTTATAAGCAAAGAATACGTAGGTAGCCCATCTACAGGTTTGATCCCAACTCTGAAATAATCCATGTCCTTCTGAATGACAATAAACTTTAAGTGCCCCACTGAGTGGCTTTAAAACTAGCATGGTCATTATAATGACCGAGAGACTTCAATATAAATGTGTCGAAGGAAACCATTGATCAAGAATCTCTAATAAATACAGATGATCCTCTATCAATGAAGAACCTCGAATACATATAAAATATTCTCTAAATTTTCAACATATTTAATCATTGATTGTCAAATCGGAAGGAAAGATCATTTTATACTTGGTAATGTAATAAGGATTCATGAACATAACTTAAATCTATAAAGAGAGTCCAGGAGTAGACAATAATTCTCCTCAAAAAGGTGTGATGAGTCTGAACTCCCATCCTCTCGACCAATACAAATTCCTAAGCCTCATCAGTCCACAAACTAATGAGCGCCTACCTTTGGAATGTAGTTCCAAATGGATGTATAATCATTGGATGTTTCCGGTTCTACGAACAAACATGTTAGAAACCGATTGGCATGTTTGAACCTTCAATCAAGGAGGTCATCCCCAAATTTTGTGGGAAACAAAGAACAGGAAAGTTCTTCCACACATGTTAGATTCGGTCCTAACACAGTTATTTTGGAAGACCAGTTAGAGGTCATACCTTCTTCCTCTCATAAAATAGATAGACATAGTCGGTCTAATCTACTGAAACTAAGAGTATTTACAACTCCTACCCTGATACAGGATGCATATATTACCAAAGAATCAACATCCAAGGCACATGAAAAACCACTTTTTAATGATGGGAAATGAATACATTTAGACCAGTCTATAAAAAGATCTTCAGGAGGCTCTTATTGAGGCTAAGCAAGTCCTCAAGAATTCGAATCTAAAATTGTTGTTGCCGAGGACTACCATATAGAGAATGATCCTACAGAATTCAATGCAGGGATATCTTTTATAGATGAAGTTAAAGATGATGTTGTCCATGGACATATCATACATCTGTATCTATATGGAAAAGTCAATGATATAGACCTTTAATGAGCTTTCATTGATAATGACTTAGGAGTTAATCTCATTCCTATTCGTACACTTCATCAATTGGGCCTCACTGAATCTGATTTATCTCATTCTACTTTGATGTTTCAAGGATATGTTAACAATGAACATGAACCTCTAGGTGAGATTACACTCAGAATTCAGTTTGGAGACCTTATTTCTAATTCAAATTTCATGTTTGTTAGTCAGGACAAAGCCTTCATCATTTTTCTTGGAAGACATTCACTACATCAACATGCAGTCGTACCTTCATCATACCATCAATGTATTATATATGGTTTCAATGGTCAAATTGGGACATTGTATGGTGACAAGGCCCCATTAAAAACATGTGAATCTCAATACATTGAGGCAGAATTTTATCACATGGAGGGAAATAAAAAATCCACGACAAAGAAGGACACCAAAATTAATGCTCCAAGTGGTTTGGAAAAGATTTCAGTAAACCCATTCATACATATGAGTACCGATTATGTGTTTCCTATCAGTCAAATTGACAAGATAGTCCTAAATCCAATCACTCTGATAGAAACCTCCATAATTTCAATTACGACAATCAAGCCAGACAACATGGGAGAAATTGTTGATTCACCAAGCAATGATGAAATCTTAGATGGAGATGTCTTCATTTCATCTGATAAAATCCAGCAATATTATACATCATCAACCAGGTCAGAATAAGTTATTGCAATGCCATAGGAAAATGATGATATCGATTCCCAATCCATCATCTCCTCTATATCACCCCAGAAAGACCCTTCATCATCAATAGCGTCAGAAATGGAAGCCTCTTCCCCAAGATGTTCAAATTTTAACTTCTCCTCTGAAAATGGAAATTCTATTTCTTTATCTACTTTGCAAGTAGAAATAGAAGAAATAACAAATATTTAAGAGGAAGAGGAAGATCTCAGGGATGCTCCTCCAGTATTTGAAGAGCGTATCTCTATCACTATAGATGAACTTAGAGGAATAAATGTTGGTACAAAAGAAGATCCAAAACCCACTTTAATTAGTATATCCATGACTCTTGAAGAGAAATAAATGTATACTTCATTTCTAAAGAAAAATTGAGATTTATTTTCAAGGAATTATACAGAAATTCCAGGTCTTTATCCTGATGTTTCCACTCATCATTTGGGTTTTCCAGAAAACATTGAGGATTCAAGCAAGTAGCAAGAAGAACGCACCCAAATAATGCCTCAAAAATTGAAGCTGAATTTGATAACCTTATCAAAGATAACTTCATCAGAGTAGTTCTATATCCCAAACGGCTAGCTAATATTTTTCCTGTCAAAAAGAATAATGAAAAAATTAGAGTTTTCATTGACTTTAGAGATCTTAATCATCATTGTCCCAAGGATGGTTTTCTAGTTCCAATCATAGAACCCTTAATTGATGCAACAGCTGGCTACGAAGCTATTTCCTTCATGGATGGATACTCTGGGTACAATCAAATATGAATGGCCCCTGAAGATGAAGAGTCTACAGCCTTCAGATCTCCTCAAAGTGTGTTTTTCTATCGGGTAATGCCCTTTGTCCTTAAAAATGCAGGCGCAATGTATCAATGTGTCATGCACCATATCTTCAAACCCTTTTTAGGGAAATTAGTTGAATGTTATGTGGATGATTTTGTGGTTAAATCTAGAAAACATTCTTATCATTTAGATGATATTAAAATCATAGTCAACAAACTTCGAAAACACAATTTGAAGATGAACCCCTTGAAATGTGATTTCGGGGTAATCTCAGGAAAATTTCTGTCTTTGTTGTACGCCATCATGGTATCAATGTTGATCCTGAGAAAACAAAATCAATCCTTGGTATGTCACCTCCTAGAAATTTTATGGAATTAAGAGGACTTCAAGGAAACATGGCCTATATTCGGTGTTTCATTGCCAATTTGGCTGGTAAGTGTTTGGCCTTCACCAGATTAATGAAGAAGGGATTCACCTACGAGTGGACGGAAGAATGTCAAGAAGCATTCGATGTTCTCAAGAAATATATCTTGAGACCACCGGTATTAATACCACTCGTGGAAGGAAGACCACTTATTCTCTATGTGACAGATTTAGAGCAATCATTGGGTGCATTCCTTACCCAAAAGAATGATGTTGGGAATGAAAACAACTTTTACTATCTCTATCAGACTATGCTTGAGGAAGAAACTCGATATTCAAGTATTGAAAAGTTCTTCCTAGCATTAATCTTTGTAGTTCAGAAATTGAGAAACTACCCGCAATATCATGAGGTCCAATTGTTATCCCGTAATAACCTGCTCAAATTTATCCTTAGTCATTCAAGGCTTATAGGATGTATAGAAATGTGTGTATTTATTTTGAAACAGTTTGATATCCAATATGTGTCTCAAAAGTCAATAAAAGGCCATGATCTGGCCGATTTTCATGCTGAACACCCATCTGTAGAAGATACATCTTTAAATATTAAACATCCTGATGAGGAAGTCTTCTCTATTCAAGATAATCGTCAAACATGGGAAATTTACTTCAATGGTGCCTCCAGAAGTCTAACTGGGAAGAATATTGAAGATCCCAAATTCAAAAAAGTTGGGTTAGGAATCGTGCTAATTTCCCATGAAAAGGTGGTTCTATCCTATTCTTTCTTATTGTTGGAAGGTGGTACAAACAATGAAACAGAATATCAAGATCATATCGTAGCCTTGGAATTAGCGCTTCAGGCACAAGTGAATCACTTGAAGGTAAAAGGTGATTCAGATCTGGTAATCAAACAAGTCAATGTTTAATATTCCATCAGAAAAGAAGAAATAATCCCTTTGTATGATTACATTAGAGAGTTAAAGGTGGAATTTCCTATGGAACTAACATTTTCTTATGTCCTGTGATCACAAAATTCCCAAGATGACGCACTGGCTAAGGTAGCCACAACCCTAACAGATCCAAATCGGGATGAAACAATCATCAGTATTTCCCACCGTCATGTAGTTTCACCTTTTGTACAAATAATAACAGAAGAAATCAATGAAATCAATCTCATTTCTAAACCATATTGTCATAATATAAGATGGATGCCAACTATAAATGAATACCTTCAAAATGGAACACTCCCACCTGATATTGCTCGAAAAGAACTTGTCTGGTGACGTGTGGTCAATTTTACTCTTTATGATAGCCCAGATCACCAAAAAATTCTCTACAAGCGAGGTTTTGATGTAATTTTCTTCAGATGTATTTATGGTTAAGAGAAAATGGCTATCATGAGTGAAGTTCATGTAGGATTTTTTGGTGTCCACCAGTCTGGACATAGACTTTCTGGTCAAATTCAATGTCTTGGATACTTCTGGCCTTCAATGATGCATGATTGTGTTGATTTCACTATGAAGGGTCATTCTTGCCAAATATGTGCCAAATTTATTCATCAAACCCCAGAGTTGCTTCATACAGCTAAATACTCATGGTCGTTTTCTACATGGGGAATGGATGTAGTATGACCTTATCCTCCGGATATAGCTAACCAGTTTAAGTATATTTTTACTGCTATTGACTTATTTTCCAAATGGGCAGAGGAAATACCTCTCAAAGAAGTTAGTTCTAAAAGAATTTTTAGCTTTTCAAGTCCAGCATCATTACCAGATTTGGTGTCCCTCATTCCATATTGACAGACAATGGCTCCAACTTCTATTCATCTGAGGTGAGAAAGTTGTTTCAAGAATACAACATCAAATCCAACCATTCATCTTAGTATCATGTAGCACCCAATGGCCAAATAGAAGCCTTCAATAAGACTCTTTCAAACATACTACAAAATATGGTGGATAAAGATTAGAAATAATGGCATGATAATATTTTTCATGCTTTATGGGCTTATCGGACCACCACCTGCACTGCTATCCAGTCAACTCCATATTCATTGGTATATGAAACATAAGAAGTCTTGACCATTGAGGTTTAATTACCTTCACTCAGAGTAGCCATTTGTGATCATTCATCCACAGATGAACAATCTTAGAAGAGATTTGATGAATTGGAATGATTAAATGAAAAACTATTGTGCACCCTGCACCACATGGAAGTCTATCAGAATTGAATAACACAGAATTTCAATAAAAAAGTTCGTCTTCATTCATTTATTCAGGGAGAATTTGTATTGGTCCTCAGAACTCCAATGATACGTGGAATGAAACCTCTAAATCATGAGCCAAAGTGGGATGGAACTTATTCAATACATAATGTGTACTCCAATGGAGCTTATTCTTTAATTTCAATGAATGGATAATTCATCACGACTCCAACCAATGCCAGATTCCTGAAGAAGTATTTTGTGTAACAAAAATGCTATCGTCCTACATGACGTTAGACTATAAACAATCCCTTATACATCCTATATGATGTTAAACTATAGAAGTTCATCCTACATGACGTTAAACCGTACATGTTCATCCTACATGATGTTTAAACTGTGAAAAAGTCTCTTAATAAGTCCTACATGACATTAAACTGTGCACATGTCCCGCAAGATGTTAAACTGCACAACAATATATCATAGCTACATGACGCTAAACTGTATAAAACCATTTGTCCCACATGACGTTAAAATGTGCAACGCTAGGGTTGTTTCTACCTCTTGTTTCTCACACCGAGCATGGCTCACATGAGATTAGAGTAAGATTAAACCATAACTCCCTCTCTGGGCTGCTAACCACGTGTATGTCCCATCACCATCTTCAATTCATTGTACTCAAGTAAAAATCAAACAACAGTTCATTCTCAATCGAACTACGAGGACTTTGATCCCTGCCTTCTAGGCTGGGTACATTGGTGACTCCCGAGGTTCAAGCCCAAAGCCAATATCTTTACATCGGTTCACCTCCATCTCATATGATGTTGATCTGTGAAGCCACCCAAAAACAATATCTTCACATTGGTTCACCATCGTGCTACACGACGTTAAACTATGTAGGTCCCTTTTGTCCCTGCTACATGACACTAAACTGTGCAGCACCATTGTCATTGCTATATGATGTGAAACTATACAGTCCCCCATTTTCCTCAATGTAAGACATTAAACTGCATAGCAATACTTCCTAGCTACATGATGCTAAACTGTGTAGCACCGGTCCATGCATATGACCTTGAACTATTCACACTTTTGTCCTGTATGACAATAAACTACAACAGTCTCTGACACCCTCACCTGAGAGAGAATAATTATTAAAATTGATCTCCAATCATGTCATATTCCAAGGACTACATGCATACATGGCAATGCCCGACCCTTTAATCTTGGGTCCAACCATCATTTCACTAAAGTAACCTTTCACCCTTCACTTGTACGAACCAAATCAATAGAGAGGATATTTCAATAGCTACGCATGGATTGATTCACATCCCTATGGGATATGTAGGAATGTTCGAGAATCCCTCGAATCCAGCCCCAAGTCTTTGGGCCTAAACCCAAACTCCACTTTCAGTCCCTTGGCTGAAAAGTCCCCTTGCGATCACATGAATGTGGTATGAAAACCCTGGTCTTTATTCACATTAGGTTTATAACAAACACACAATATGTATCCTTCATTAGGGTCCAAGCTCTATGACCCAAAACTATGATCTCCTACGCTCTCGTCCAACATGCCGTTAAACTGTATTTAAAGAACTACGTATTTCTTGATTCTAATCCTAATGAGATATGTAGTGAAGTCTAGCATCTCAATTCAGGACCCAGCCACAACATGATTATGGTTATCATTGGTCTATGTATCTCCTTCACCCATTGGACAATACCCATTTTCTTGTGTCTTACTCCTAACCTTAAATACTTTCAGATCTCCATAACCCTTTTTCATGACTTCTCGTCACAAAATGTTTGATACCTAGGAATTATTTTTCCTAACCATGCAGTATGTGACCTTAGGGGGACTTGCATAAATGGTCTACAAAACAGACCTGTCATCCAAATGATGCTATTATTTGACTATGCATCACGTTCCCATAGGTGACCCTGCGTAATTCAACCCCCCTATAGGTTTTTCAAATAGTGGTAACTTCATTCTTAGGGGGAAAACCTATTTGTCCTTATTGGTCTTAACGACGATATGAAGGGATCCGCAAAAACAATCATCCTTAACATATTTTCCCATACTCGTTTTCATGATATGAATGTATTCATGTCTACAGTTTATATTTCCCTTTCCTACATTTGGGTCAGACCTTCACAGGAGTGAGATTCATCCAATTCTTTGGAAATATTGATTGGGAATATCCTCTCCATATTCAAGTACCTCTCTCCATACTGCAGACTCTATGCTTTGGAAGATTTGAATCTCTATAAACATTCATTGGATTTTAGCAATACAATGGTAAAATTTCCAAGATTTCTTTTTCCTGACTATGTAGCATGTGCCCTTAGGAGGCCTTGCATAAGTAGTCTACATAACGGACCTATCAGCGAAAAGATGTTATTATTTGACTATGTAGCCAATGCCCTTAAGTGGCAGTACTTAATCCATCCCCCTAACGGGTTTGTCAAATAGTGGTAACTTCACTCTTAGGAAATACTACCTCTAATTCCTTTTATCCCTTTTTTCATATCATCCCTCAGATTCAAAATTTTTTGAGCCATATTTTACATGTTTTCCCCCATACTTTAATGTGGTAATATGTTTTCAATCGACTTATCAAGGAATTGAGTCAATTTCAATCTATTAGGTCAAATCAATTTGACCTTAAACATTTGCCTTTTTGTGTCCGACATGGATGACTTTAAACTACCAACAAGAGATAGGGTACTCATTAAATTGGGAACCTGTAAAAGGATGTCTGAACAAAAGTCGAGACCCAGCTTGCTAAACATACATTTTGTATGAATTAGGAAATATTGAACAACAAAAAAATGGAATGTTTGTGGGGTTGTTTGTATAACTGTAGCAAAAATCAAACTATGCTTACTAGGCCCGTTGGCTTAGGTAAAAAAAATTTAAGTAGTTAGAAAGAGAATACAGGTACAAATGGTTGAGGATGGAATATATTTTTCATTGATGCACAAGATTAGAAGAACATCCATAGATTGGAGAATCCTCTCTTTTTCAAGAATTATAAGAGGCTTCCAACATAACTTTTCATTTAATTTTCAGCATCTTGAGATTCATCAACTTCCACTTGAAGTTCATTCACTTGCCCGGATTCACTCTTTTCAGCTTAATGGAGTTCTTTCATGGCGTCAGCGATGGCTTTCATACCTTCTGTTTGGAATCCTCCCAATGAAATGTTAAGCTAGTCAAGTTCCCCAGTAATGTCATCTAGCTGTTGATGAAGGTTCATATGTGGGACAACTTTCTCCGTAATCTTATGCTTCAGCTCCTTCAGCTTTGCAGCATGATCATCCTCAGCTCGGGACACCGCAGCCTCAAATTCACTGATATTGGTCTGTAGCCTCACTCTGGTCAGATCTTGACGTCACTTTTTCTCGTGCTCCCTCCTTAGGATGAATTGTTTTACCACAGTATGGATCTCTTGATATCCAAAAACACCAAGTCCCATCATGACAGACAAGGATGAAAATCACGAGATCTTCAAAGATAGCTCTTCAAGAGGCACTTCAGATATGATCATCCATATATTCTACCATGCCTTGCGTTATGAGAATTTGAGTGCCTTTTGAACCTCTAGGTCTGATTTAGTATAACTATCACATGGGGGAATATAGTCTGAGATTAATTCACTTAAGGAAGTTCCATGTTCTGCTCTTTCCCCCTGACCCTTGGTACTTCACATTCTACTCCCCTTGGGGATGTGGCTGACTCTTCACCTCCAGATCTAGCCACCGAAGTTGAAGGCCCTGCATAGTCAATTAAAAGCTTTGGTTAGTTTCAAAGGTAAACAAAAGTTGATTAGCTGTCCTGAAAATTATGTACAACCAAAAATATTGTCATCTTTTACCCAACGGTAGATCAGTAGCATGAGAAGGCCCCTTCCTATCTTTCCTAGCTTTAACATGATTTTAAAGATGAGTTTCTGGAAGCTCTGCCGGGTTAAGCTCCACTTGAGCTAGCATGTCGACTATGATAGGGTTGTCTTTACCCCCTTTAGGCATCAGCAGATCAATAGCTTTCTAAGATGGAACTGCACATCTCAACAAATCACAGTCAGTGATGTAATAACTTTTTTTAACCGGACGAAGTATAACACTCACATCCAAAGTCTTCTAAATCACATGGTAATTTAAATTGATCTAAATTTTCTTCAAAATATGCGCCAATTTTACTCATTTCATCCAGTGATATCCCAGATACCTGGTTAGTCTCACCAGTGGGAGATTTTGACATGTCTTCTTGGTGACCCTCCTCCTGCGATCACCGACCCTAGATAGCTTCCTCAAAAAAAATTGCAGAGTCAGTTGCAGTGGTCGCCAAATGTTATGTTGCATGAGTTAAACCTAAATCATAACATAATGGAATTCATTTGATGTTTTCATTCAACGTTCTATGAAGTATTGTTAATTTACCATAAGTTGGCTCTACTCTCCTTACAGCAGCAACTTGATTAGTACTAGGAACAGACACTGGCTCTTTTTCTCTCATCGTTTCTTCAGGATCAGCCAAGTCAACATGAATTTGCGACTGTTCACCATCACCCTCCGTTGTTCTTAGTGGAGGGTCAGTCCTCTCCCTCAAAGGGGAAATCGAAGAATCCCCAGCAATCCCAATAAGTATAAGAAACCTTTCTTGAGTTAGGATTCATGACTATTTGAAGGACTTACCACTACTGATGAAGCGTTTAGCTATGGAATTATTCCTTCGATGCCTTTTCTTCTTTGACTTTTTGGGTGTGTTGAAATTTTCACCTCGATATACAGATATCATAGAGATTAAATCCCTGTCTAACTCCTCTTTCATGACTTGTTGGCATGTATATACATTTCTTGTCTCATGAGGAGATTCAGGGACTCCAAGAGCACTGCCACAAGGGTTATACTGTGGTGAAGAGACCTCAGTGGTTCCCTCCTTAACTAGCTATAGGATTAAGAAAGTAATTTCCTTGAGTAACAAATCATTGACTGAAATCACATTGCAAAGAAAATAAGGAATGAAATTTACATCATCAAGATCCACGTAATCGTTCCACTCATCTTCTACTGAAGTACCAATCCCCTCAGTGGCACCACAATCCATCATGTCCTTCACATGCATGGTGATAGGAATAGAATAATCAGTGGCATATATGTGCATTTCTAGCTCTCTGATGCAATCCCGCACTTCATTGGGGTTATCCTAGAAGCGGATATCAGTAGAATAATGTAGATCCCCTACTCCGGGGATATGTTGCGCTTCACATAAGTCCATCTAGGCGGTTTGAACATCAAAATATAAACTCCCCCATGTTTGGACAGCCTCTGGTCATAAATAATGGACACTAAATTTCCTCAATGATAAAACTCACCATGATTTGATAGAGTAGGTCTCTTGATTCTGGCAGGAGGATTATATTTGGCATGAGGCAGTTTTGACGCATTTCATGCCTCATCATCCCCATCCTGGGAATCCGGTGAATCATCCCCGGGTGACGAACTCGGTGAATCAGCTTCAGGTGAGGAAGAGTCACCTTCCAGATGAAAGGTTTCTTTCCTAACATTTCTCTTTTTACACCCCACCTAGGAGAAATGAAAATTCAATACCCCAACTGGGTATAATGCTAGCCAGTTGTCAACATAACATGTAGTCAATTGACTCACTGCTCCAGCAACTAGTAGATCAAACACAGCCTCGGTCTTCCACATAGCTGTAAGAAACCATAGTTGTTTGGAAACCATTGGATGCTACTCAGACCTGACGTGCATGGGAGTGGATACAACAATCTTCTGCAGACACATGAATTGGTGTGAAAATATATATGGAGCATAGGACTCGAATATAATATTTTTGACAATTTTGGTGACCAATACACCATCTCTACAAGACAACATATATGACCTCAATTATAGGCTAGTTGTTCCATAATCAAAAAACCACCCAGTTGGCAGGTTTCCATAAGGAAAGAAATGAAATTCCATGAAAATGCTCAGCCTCACCTTCAAATCATAGTAATTGAGGGACAATGGAGAAATTCTAGAAAATTCTTGCACTGATGGCCTAGAAGAACATCCAGGAACTTGTACTCCATTCTGTATAGTTTATGTTCTGAAATGATTGGTGATCCATCCCCACAAAACTTTGAATGGTACCACTATTCTCAAAGGATACTTACCCATATAGACATGGAGTATGCTCCTGTGAATCATCGCCAAAACCGGGGTGGCCAACCCAAACATTTTTGTCTCATCCAACATGGCTACAACAAAGAAGGTCCCTGGCCAAACTCCTCCCTTCGAATCCCTAACTTGTAGAAGATAAATTCTAAGCCACAAGGATATGAATCCCGCCAGACAGGTCTTCTCTGGGATTCTTTGATTCACTTCGAACCCCCACTTTTCATACTCTCCCACTTCTAGAGTTGGCCAAAATGTGCCAAGAGAACCCCTCTACTCTACTATGGGGTAGCTGGTAGGATGAGTACAGGTGGGCCCCTTATCCTTCTTCTTCATCAAAAACATGTCCATCCATTCTTCTAGATGAATATCTTTTCTAGAGTGGGTTTTCGTGGTTTTGGTATTCTTAATATTGTGGTAAATTTTCATTAAATATCGAGCCAAATCCGAAGACTTCTCCAAATCATTCTAGGTCACCTTGGGGGAGATGAATTCATCATACATATCTCCCAAAATTGGAGCCCCTGAGATCATGTAGATATACCACAAGATGATGCCTACTTCACCATGAGTCTGATAGAAATAATTGGTTTCTAGGCTCCAACTGCTTATTAAACCTGGCACAAAATTGTCATTCCTGTAAAAATATGTTTGCCCGGCCTAGAAGGATTCATATATTGTAGCTCCCTTCATATCCTCGACAAAATCTACACAAGTTTGTCGTACCCAATATTCCCACATCCAAGTTGGCTTCACACCTCCTCCTGGACAGAAATCCCAACTCTTTTTCCATCCCTTAGATTGGTCCATCTAAAAATTTTAGAAAATAGAGGGATAACAATGTGGCTGCAGCTCAGGCATGTGAGGCTTCAATTCTAGAGCACATGGGCTGTGATGTATTATTTATTCCTTATCCACTTTTCTAGCATTGAAAAATGGTCCTAAAATTGAGACATTTGCCGAAGAGAAATTGATGTAAGTCCTAAACTAGGAATTAGGAATATAATTATTTGCCTCTGGAATGTTGAATCCTTGTATATGAACATGTCCATATAAAGGCAACTAGATGCTCTGTGGGAAATTGACATGATATTTATTCCAGTACTTAGCCAAATCCGGGAGAGTGATATCGTAGATACCATAATAATCATAACCAACAATGTTCATCATGTTATCTATTATCTTGTTGGCCTACTAATCAGCTGATCCAAATCTTTTGCGAGCCATTGAATCTGGAAAAAGATCAAACAATTAACTTTTAACTAAGTATATTTTTATGAAATATTTGTAAAGAAAACAAAAAAATGGCTAAGGAATTAAGGAGTGCATGATTTTCCACGCAAGTATTTCCACACAAGTATTGTCATTCATTTATTGTTGCACTAATGATGGCGTGCAAGTCAAAATCCTTAATAAAGAAGTGAGACACAAAGAAGAGAGATTGACTGAGAAAAGAAACACCCTTGCGCGAAGAGAGCTGAAATGATTTGAAGGTAGGATGGTTTGCGTGAAGTGATGCCTATATATATGCGATCCTACAACCCTGCGCGTCGGAACCTATGTGCGGAAACTTGCGTGCCTAAAACCTGCATGCCGCTGAACCTTGGTTTCTCTTTTTCCTCAGAGTCAAATCCTCTTTCCTTTGTCAGATCCAACTTTGAGGGTTACTTTTGTTGATGCTCCTTTCCATCACAGATTCCAACAAATGGAAAACAAGAATACCTTAAGCACAATGAGGGCCACCCTTTGAAGAATATCAAAAATTGACAAAGGCATGGACCAAGAACTCATTTGAAGGGAGCCATGCAAGTTCCATTCATTCCGCGCAGGTCACTTGCGTGCCACCTATGGGTCATGCACGTCACTTGCACACCCTGTTCCTTTTTTTTCATCCATGGTGCCCGGTGGCCTATAAATTGCCCCTGTGGGCCCCCCATTTGGGGGACAAATTTTCCAAAACTCAGATTCAAGCTCTGGTCACCCAAGTCTTTGTTTTACTTCTTCCGAACACGTATAAGGTAATTATTTACCTAGAATGGAAGTTCTAAAGAAGAAGCATAAGGCCTATGTGTTAGAACTCATCAATACATGTGCGCCTAAGTGGCCACCCCTTAAGGGAAATGAAGACACTTGTGCGCCTCCTTCCCCTCTGAAGGGAACGTGCGTGTCATCCTTCTGGAAGCCTCTAGGGATGATACTAAGGGATTGACTTCAATGTTCCCCATGTATTACCCTATGGATTCTTTGTCGCCCAAGGTGACTCAAGTCGCGCATGTCTACATGTGCGACCAGAACATGCACGCTAGAATGATTCTTGTGTGCCTGCTTCCTAGTCACCTACTTTCCTCAAATCCACTTCTCCTATTCTAGACATATCCTTTAAAACCCTCTTCAAAGCCATTTATGGCATTGTTCCTTTGTTGGATTCCATATATGAATGGAATTCTGTGAGAAACTCTCCTAAAAACTCGTCACTTAAAAGATTTATGTCACCACGGTTAGGGGTTTCCTATATAACCTCATCATTTGAGATAATAATATCTTTTGATTTGGGCCTCCTTCTCAGGAGTAAGACCCAAGATATAAGTCCCCTTAGCCTGGGCCTCCTTCTCAGGAGTAATCCCCAGTCGTTGTTTCCTTAAAAATTGGGCATCCACTTTAAGAGTAAGCCCCAATCTTAATTTCTTTTGATTTGGGTCTCCTTCTCTGGAATAAACCCCAATCATAAGTCCCTTTTATTTTAGGCATTCTTCTTAGGAGTAAGCCCCAAATTAAAAATCCAAATCTCCTTGAAGTCCAAATACCTTTATGGACCCTACTCATGGGATTCCTTCCTGAAGTAATTCCTGGTCATCATTTAATTGGGTAGTTATACATACGTAAGCCCCACATCATTTCTCATAACTACATCTTTCTTAGAACCATCTTCAAGTTTACTGATACCTCTTGTTTCTCACATCGAGCATGACTCACGTGATCTTAGAGTGTTATAGTAATCGCGATATATCTTTTTGGACTATTAACCATGCATAAACCCCATATTACATTACCTGAACTACGTGAACATTGATCTCCGCATTAAAAGTAGAGTACGTAGAAACCCTTTATATGGTTCAAGCCAATCTTTCATTAATTATTTTTCATCCCATATGAAGTTAAACTATATCCTTCTTATCGAACTACGTGGGGTCTGATTCATTTTAAATGAGGATACGTAGGTAGCCCTTCTATGGGTACGATCCCAACTCTGAAATAATCCCTATATTTCTGAATGAAAATACACTTCAAGTGCCCCACAAAGTGGCTTTAAAACCAACATGGTTATCATAATGACCAAGAAGTTTCTATACAATGTATTGAAGGATACCATTGACTAAGAATATCTAAATACATATGGATGATTATCCATCAATGAAGAACCATAAATACATAAAGAAGATTCTCTAAATCTCAAACATATCAATACTTGATTGAAATATCTAAAGGAGAACTCATTTTAATGCTTGGTGAATTAATAAAGATTCGTGAACATACCATAAATCTATAAGAGAGTCTCGGAGTAGGCAATAATTCCCCCCAAAAAGGTGTGATGAGCCTAAACTCTCATACTCTCGACCAATGAAAATTCTTAAGCCTCATCAGTCCACAACTAATGAGAACCTGCCTTTGAAAAGTAAGTCCAAATGGATATAGGTTCATTGGGTGATTCTGGTTCTATGTATAAACCCATTAGAAACCGATTGGAAAGTTTGACCCTTAAAAAAACAAGGTCATCCCCATTTCTAGAAGAAACAGTAGGTTAATCTTGATTTCCATGTGAATATAATTACAAAAAAATTCTACCCTAGAGGGACTACACACTGTGCACCTCTATTGTTTTTGACATGTAGTTTTATAACCTTGGTGATTTTTTTAACTCCCATATCAGGAAAAAAATATTTGTTTATAAGTAGTTAATTATATGTTCTTTTACATATATCATTGTATGGAAAACCTCTATTTATCATTAAAGGTGAAATTTGAGGTGATAAATTTAGTTTAAACTTTTTATCTTCATAAGGACAATATCATGGTTTTTAACTCATTGGCAGTGAGTTTATGACTTGGAGATGCTCCACTACATCACATATTGGGTTGGAACCTGACCCCCATATACTATAGGTGTAGATAATCTATATATGGTGTTGATTACCCATATATAAGATCTTATATGGTGAGAGGTTCCTTTTAAAGATTATATTACCCTGTTTAACAATACTGATCCTTTCGAGAGGTGTGGATCCACCACTAAATTACCAATGAGGTAACCTATGTTTTCATAGTTAAGTGGTTATGATAGGTTGTGTTATTTCACCCTTTAATGACATATGTACATGGTCATGGTGTAGGTTCGCCAATATATTTATCATACATTGATGAAAAAATGGTGGAAGGTAGGCGAAATAGTCTCTCAACCATTTCAAAATCTTTAAACAAGTGTAATTACTCATTTATATTTTTCTATTTTGATTTAGAAGTTGGTGATGTAAAGTAGATTACATGCCTCAATACTTGTGAGCCCTCATGAACCCAATTATATTCATTTAGCTAAATTTTTTGAAAAAATATTGAATTTAGAAGACTTGGATATTTTGATACACCAAGAATCCATGGTTTTTGTTGGGAATGACCTTAAAATATTGGTAATTAGATGACATGGATGTTTTTACATCCAGAATACGTAATCTAATCAAGAACATCTGGGTGAATTATTATTTTCATATTGATTACTCTTCCATGTAAGGGGTTTTTTAGTTTAATGATTTATTATTTTTTCCCTTGTGGTTTTGAGACACTGCAAAATATTTTTATACACATCCATTCATCAGCCTTGTTACTACTTATGATGATTGTTTGAAGATAAATCATGCATTAGTGATTGTATTGATTAATATTGATTAGGTGTTTCTTATTTTGAGCTAAAACTTTCCAAAAGCTGATGATGCATGGTTGGGCATGGTAGTTGATGATGTTTTCAAATAATTTTATTACTAGATATTGATCTAGGAGTATACAATAAAACATGAACCTCTCTTGATTCATGTGCCTATCATATTTTGAGTCTTACCAAATGTATAGTTCATTTTTTACTATGTTTTTTCTAATTATATATAATGTCTACTGAATTTATTTTATAAATTTTATTTTCAAAAATCTATATTCTACAATACTTTCTTACTATTGATGCATCTAATATATGTATTTATTGTAGGTTTTTATATCAAGTGTAAATTTATATTGTGTAACCTTCATACTCGATGCTAGTCACTAGGCGCTGTCTTATAAGGGTGGTCTTGGGGTGGTAGAATCACCTAATTTTTTTATCATGTGCGGTGTTTTGTGTGGTAGGCCAGGTTATTATACCCAAAACTCATATAACATATGTTTATATTACCTAAACATAGTATGCACTACGTATTCCACCTTATATTATCCAATGAACTACACACCATGTGTCTTATCATCACACATTGTGTTATCAATAATTGCATACACATACACCCTCTAAACTATCCAAATCCACATGTTTCTATAAAACATACTCCAATAACAATGATAATACATATAGTAGTAGTAAAATTAAAAAATTGGAAAATTATTGAAAAAGAATGATTATGTATGAATAAAAATTGATACTGACCTCAGGATTCATCATAGGTGCATCGAGGATAAAACACAAAAAATTCACAATCCATTAATGTCACCTCATGATTCGTAACTTTAAGATTCCATAACAAGTTTAGACTAACATATCTTATCCCATAATATATTTATATCACAATATCAAGGAAGATAGGACTAACATGTTCCACCAATGTTGGAATGGGGGATTCCCACAGGGTGTGGAATAAAAAAATGAAGATGAAATTAAATGGGGACCTGATAATTAATCTTCCCAGGACCAAGAACCAACCAAAATTTGTACCTCACATAGGTAAAACCACATGTACTAGAACCTTAGAAGAATTTTGAATCCCCATCAATGCCTCTAGATCATAATATCTCCAATTTCAAGACCATGGTAATAATCCCATCCAATAAATAATTTAACCATCATAAAATATTTTGCTGTACATTTGTTAGGGAAAATACAATTTCACCCTAATCAACATTTTGAAGATTCAAAACCCCGAAATTTTTTATTTCTTACATATATAAAATACCAGGTCACTAAAGGGTTCCATATAGATCTATTAAATTTGAACTTTTTCCATGATTTCCTCTCAAGGTCCACGGGAACCATATAATGAATATTATTTTAGAATACATACGTAACCCTCTTACCATTAATATTGAATTAATATATTAGTGATTATTTTTTATGTTATATTTTTATAACTAATATCTTTGAAGATTGTATTCTCTTTTCTAAGTATTAATACTTATCATTGGAGCTTTATCCTACATTATTCCAATATGGGATTTCTGAAATAACATTTGAATTATTTTTAACTTTTCCACTGTCTGGTTTTCAAGAAATTATTTACTGAATGTTTATGATGAGGAGTGAAACTTATTTACATCTAAAATTCATTTTTTTCACGTGATGGTATCCTAATGTTATTATTATTTCAAAAAATTTCTTACATTGAATGTATTATTCAAAACACGAATAAAATGAATTTTTTATAATGGTTATGAATGATGTGTGAAAAAGATATATTCTAGGAATTGTTTCTCACACTATAACACACCGAAATTTTGGTAAAATTTTATTTCCTTAAACCATATTTCTATCCTTCAAAATTATGATTTTCTATTCTATTAAAATATTGCATCTAGAGTATGGTGTAATTCATGCCATATTTGAATCAAACCACAAATTGTTTTTAGTAATAATAATAAATTATAATAAAAGTACATAAAACAATGTGTTATAGACTAGGGATGATTATATTCCTTAAATGTTCATAAAAATAGGTTCAAAAATAGAAAATAGAAATATATATAAAATAGTAAAATCCTCTAGTTCATTTTACCAGTTAAAAATCAATATTAGTTTAACTAAACCGTCAATGAAAAAAATGAAAGGAAAAAATACTTTCATGAAATAAAAATTAAAAATAATAGTAATAATATGTGTTATTTTTTGTGATGGAATGGGATGAATTTTTATAATGTAATGGGGGATATATAGACATTGTATGTAAGTTATTAAATGATATATAGCCTTGGGGTATAATACCCATAAACATATAATTTATTTTCAATTGCATGGAATCTATTTAAACGACATAGAGATTAATTAGATAATTATATCATATAATTTAATTATAAAAATTTAATTAAAATAAAATTAATTTTATGGGAAAATGTTTAAAATCCATTAATTTACTTGAAAAAAGTCCATTTATTATAAACAAATAATTTTATTTTTATGTTTCAGATTGTTGATATATTTATTACATTTAAATAATTATACCAATAAAATATATAGAAAAAAATGTAAGGAATTAGTAGTACAATGAATTAATATTATCCAAAAAAAGAAACTGTTAACTATAATTACAAAAAATTTAAATATCCATGGCTATTTTTTATATAAAAACATTATTTTTTATTTATATTATATGTTCGTATGAAAAATTAAATTTTCTCTTATTTAGATTATGAAATCAGATAAAATATTTATTTTTATAGATATGTAATATTTAATAAAAAAATATTTTTTAATTTAATTAATTAATTGTTATATAAGGATTTTAAAGAGTTTCTATCAATGAATTATATTTATGTGTAATGTAATTTAGTAATAATAAAATAAATTAATCACTATTTATGGATGATTTTAATTAAATATTGTATTTATATAAATTATCTTATAAATTATAAATCATCTAATGATTATTAGTTAGTATAGAATTATATAATATAATTTAACAAAGTAAAATAATATATAAAAACTAACATTTATCACTTTTTGATATTTAATACAATAAAATGAATTTTATATTTGGAATAATCATTCCTGAATTTGGTAATAAGATCATATTTTGATTAAAATAAGTTATCAATGTAAAAAATGAGATACAATGGGGAAGGTAAAATAAGGTAAATTATGTTAAATAAGGGGTAATTAAATAAAATAGAATATAAAATATACTAAATTAGTTTATGAGGAAATTTTTGACATCAGCATACATTATCAAAATTATTTTTTTACTTTGAATCCACTATTCCTATGAAATTAAATTATTTACTTATTAAGAAATGATTATTTGAAAATTTTCCACTCAAGAAAGCCTATAAAAAGACACCCACTACCCATATAAAAGATCATATTTTCTTTTTATCCCTCTAAAATAAATTACTAAATTATATCACTAACATGAATATATCATTTTTGGTAACCTATATTTAGATAGAGTCCCAAATGATTCATTTTCAAGAGCCTCTCCTGATAAGGTTCATGTATTCAATGAGGATAGTGTTCATTTTACCATACAAAAATCGACAATAAGGGGTTTTTATCTCAAATTCTATTTTTTACACATGGTTCTTAATATGAAGACATTTTGATTTATTTTGTGTATTTAATACAATTATTTATTATCTTATCATAGTTATATTTTTATTCATGGTGTTTTAATTTCCATTATATGTTCTCAGTTTTGTTTTCAAATGTCTTACTCATTACCAAAGACTTAAGGGTTTTTAAAAATCAATTCCCTTTCACTGAGTTATAATGATTATTTAACAATTTATAGATAATGAAATTTGTTAAAAAAATACACATTAGTTTTCTTTTTTAATTCTCCTCTTCATGTATTCATGATTTTTGAAAGAAACTCCTTTTCTCATTATTATAATATAATATATTTTTATTATAAAATTTATTAAAAATATAGAGGTTTTGTAGAATCAATCTACTCCATTAATTCACACATATTATTATTTGTATAAATTCTTATATGTTAGTTATATTATAGTTTTTCCAGAAATTATATGCAATATTACCTTTCCCTTCAATTATTTTTTACATTTTTATGTTAAAATTGTATTCTTAGATATACCTATTTATTTTTAAAATTATGTTACTGTGAAGAATAATTTGTATCCCCTCTACTGGTTATTTCCCCTCCATAATTATATTTTGTCTTATCATAATTTTTATCCATTTATTATTTTCAAATCCATAATATTTTTATCTAACATAATCTTCATATTTAACTTTTTTTATTTCCAAAATAAATTTTTAGAACTCTTTCATCAATGAGTGATTTCTCTAAAACTACTACAAAATCATAAACAAGAATTTAATTTTTAATTTAATATACTTTTTAGCTTCTACTCCGCATATCAATACATAAGAATTATTTTATTTTAGGTTTCTAATATTTATGATACATTTATATTATGTTTTAAAAAAAACTAAATGTCACCTTCTTCAAAATAATACTATAATTGGCTCTAAACATTAATTTTTTTTTATCAAAATGGCATAAATTGTTTATGAAAAAACCAATCATGATTTCACATTGATTTTCCTCTCTATATCCACAAATTCAATTTATTAATGAAAAAGTTTCATGAACAAGCCCTAAAATATATTATGGAAAACATATTTTTGGATGCTTAAATTTTTTGTATCAATCGAACCAATTCATAATTTGACTTATGTGATATCATTTAAAAAACAATATAACCCATCTTCCTTAAATGGTATTTTTTCCTCATATGTTTTATTATTTATTTCATGTGGAAACCGTATATATGTTTTATCTTTATATGATATATTACATTAATATATCTATCCAATTTATTGTGTAATTATTTATATCTCATTAGATAAATATATTCTATGTGGATAAAATTTTTATTTTCATCAATGCATACAACTCCTTACATGTATATGATCATTTTTAATCTATGTTATTAATTTATTAAATGATATGATTGTAATATATATATGTTCACAACTCCATGAATGGACATGATTTAGGTTAAGATATTTTCATAACTCCACAAATGGATAAGATATATACTTAACTATGTTAAAAACATTGTGCTTGGTATCGATTTATGTTAACCAATGTCCACAAATTTGTGTTTATAAGTTTTTATAGGTTTATTAATATGTGTATTTACATGAATTTGGTTATATATGTTCATGAATATATGGATTAACTATACTATTTCTTTTCGACATACCAATTTTATTCAACACATGACATGATTATTGAAAAAATGTTCCACATTTAGGATTAATGTTATACTAAAAGTTTTATTTCTTGACTCTTGTTTTATAGACTATGTTTTATTTGGTATTATTATATTATGTTATATATATTCATACAAGTTTTTTAACATAAAATCATGTCAATTGTATGCTCAAATGAGATCTCAAATTTATATACCTTCTATCCACCTCTTATTTATCATCTATCCCCCTTTTATTTTTCTTCCATTCTACAAATAATGATGAATAATATTAAGTATGATGTGGGTTAAAGGATATAAATTCTGAATAATATTTGTGGGATAGTTTTAAGAAATAATGATCTATGAGACATTTATGTTTCCATCCTATTGATATGGTAAATATTTGGGTTCAGGGATTGTGTATATCCATTATGAGATGTAAATTTTAAATTATTTAAATGATTTAAAATATGTTCATGCTAGTTTTAGGTCATTTAAATTGAAATAAAGAATGTGATTAGATATATTTTTTCAAATTTCATAAAAATTGTAAGAAAACTAAAATTAAATTAATAGAGGTTGAATTAAAATTATTATATGTAAAATGAATGTTTTTTAAATTAAGACATCTCATGGGTGATTTTTCAGGTTCATATCATTATTTAATCGAATAATATTAAGATAATACAATTTACTACCCATGAAACCCCATTCAATTATCTATAAATATCTATAACTAAGTTGATTTCCGTTTACAATGAGTGTGACCAATAATGTAGTGACCGTCCTAATGAGAAACCAAAATAGGATACGTGATAGATTTTAAATCATTTAAGGAAATGAAATATTAATTCAAGAATTATAAATTAAACTATATTAATAACTACAATGCGATAAATAAAGTGAAAAATGATTTTGATTCTATCATTCATAAATAACCACCATCCATTACGTGGTATTTTATTCCACTTATTATTGAAAAATTGGTTTATATTACAATTTTTTTCTCTTTTTTCTATATATATAAACATGGAATGTTTATTTTAGATATTTATCATTTTTATGATGAATTTAATCAGTTTTTTACTCGAATTAAGAAAATAAGGAAAGATGAAAAATTAAAAACCCTGAAATTTGTAGAGTTAAATGGTTTTATTAAATAAATAATTTTCATAGATTGGGAAAATTAATATAAATATATTTTTACTTAATAAAAGGAAAAAAAATGTTTAATATATTATTTATTAAAAAAATAATCCAAAAATCAAAAATCATAAATTTACTGTTTTATCAATAACTCTAAAATAAAAAACGATATTTCATTTTGTGACATGAAACGAATTCATCAAACATTGTTATCCATAATATAATATGGTAGCTATGAAGAAACTATTGAATGTGAATTTAAAGTGGAAGTGGAAATTGTAATATCTCATTATCCATAACATTATAGTGAAAAAAATTTGAAATTGATTTTAATGGAAACTCAAATGATAAATCACTTAATTTAATGAAAATTCAGTCAGTTATGTTCCTAAAATGTGAGAGGAAATCCCTTGTAAAATTGAAAAAATTCACATCAATATTCATTAAATTGATTAAATTCTTGTAATCATTGTTATAATAAAACAATGGCATCAAATAATAAAGTTTGTAAATATATAGAAAAAAATTTTAATTATTAATTGCTAAAAATTGGATTGTATAAAAAATTTGTTTTCATTATAAACAATATTTTTTCCCTAAACAAAATTTATTCATATTTGGATATAATAATTTAAGATAATTTAATGTATATATATATATATATTAATGAAGAAAAAATCATACATTTATTATTAAATAGTTAGTAATAATTTTAAAATTATTAAAAAGATAAAATTTTCAATGAATTATGTGTAATATATTTTTATATTAATAAATTAAATTGATTGAAATCTAATGATGGTTTTATTGAAATGTAGTGTTTTGAAATATAATAAAATAAATTTCTATTCATATAATGATTACTACTTGGTTTGGAATATGAATTGCATCTTATTTTATGAATAAAAATATATTATTCTAACAAAATTAATATGTGTTATATTTCCTCATAATATTTATTTTATAACATTATGAAATTTAATTAAAAAAAGGATTTCATTTATGGAATATATATATTAAAATGATTTCAAAATCGCAATTTGATGAGTCATTATTCCAAAATGACTGGAATATGGAATGATATACCCCATGATTACTTATCTCTTTTATTTTTACACTTTTGATCCACTTTAAATTTGGAAATAAATTATTTACTAATCCAATATTTTATATTTTTGAAATTTATACTTAATGTCACAAATAAAATTTGTCTGATACTACTAACTATAGAGAACATACTTTTATTTTGAAACACTTGAATACCTATATAAGTTACCTTCTGAACAAGCCTATACCTTGTTTAGTAACCTCATTTAATAAGAAAGAGTCCCAATTATATCATTTCCCATATTCTCTATATGAGAATTTTCATATTCTTAATGATTCTAGATAACGTATAGACAACATGGATTCCATGGTAAATGCTTTTGGTCTCAAATTGTAACGCCCCGACCCTAGTTACCCAGAGTCGGTGCATTATTACATAACATTGGAATGATCACAAGAAAGATCAAATCTCGAAATACCGATTGGTTTAGTAGCCTTGGAAACACTAGATATATTCATATGTTTTACATTACATCATAAAGTGAAAAACTACTATGACAACATAATGTCTCCATAGTCCACACTATTATCCCCTCATAATATCCCTATAGGTAATTCATAACTTACTTCTTCACATCCTGGGAAAAATAAAACATAGAAAATGGGTGAGCTCAAATTCCCGGTAAGGATAACAATATAGCAGAACATTCAAAAATAAGAATAAATATTTAAGGCAATGCATTACTAAAACAAAAGCCTTTTAAACTTGAACTTCAAAATAGTATGGCAAAAGTAAAATGAAATAATGCCATTTACTTGTTCACATGGATATTATACTAATCGAATAATCACATGCAATATCAATAACCACTTTCATAATGTTGGAATGCATAATGCTAAACTTTAATTTCTTTTTCAAGGCCTCCTCCCAAGACCTTGGGGATATCTGTAACCGGAACCCAACCCGGAGTGCCTCTAATAACCGGACACCAACCCGGAGTGCCTCTAATAACCGGAGACCAAACCGGAGTTCCTCTAATAACCGGAGACCAAACTGGACGGCTTACTTTTACCGGTCCCCAACCCGGAACATACTTGTCTAACACGTTCATCTGAATGAAAGGTTGAAATATAACATAAACATTCAGATTAAAAATAACTTATGAAATGTCAATACTTTAAAAATAACCATGAGTGACATAAGAATAGCTTATCCACAGTAAAAAATATCACAAAACCTTCAATAAAATATGGACGTTTTGTATCATAATAAATCAACTTCAAATAAGCTTAAAAGCCATCAAAGGATGTTGACATAGACAAAATCAAAACTATTTTAGAGAAATATCTCTCTTTTTTTAAATCATTTTAAAAGTAACATAATTATAAAATAATACATTTAATTTGAAAATATTCGTATAAGCATGTAAAGGAATATTTGACGATTTTATAACGGCGGTAAATAACCGCACCCGCCGTATAAGTTAAAAAAACATTCTTACCTTAATTTTGTCGAAATGGTTAAAAAGCACCTTGTTTGGAAAACGACGGAAAGATTCCTTTATAAACCTCTTATAAAAAGTCAAACAAGGGTATAAATGACTTTAACCCATATTCTTGTAAATAGTAAAAATGTTTTGAAATACATTTTTAAGAAACATGGATGTGGAAGATAAAGAGATCCCAGTAGATTATTACGTATAAACAACCTCGGATAATGAAGAGATTGTGAAATAACCCTTACCAATTTGGTAACTTATGAAACATACAACCCATGAAAGAGGTATCATACAATGAATATGTAAATACACATAAATTAGAGTGTATTATACAAAGAATATAATTATGGGCAGTACATACACCACACAAAAGGTGATGGTGGAAATATGGCATGAATCTCACGGGAATAAGGAGTGCGATGAAAACCCCTTACCTTTTACTTTTCCTTGGTTGGGGTAGGTTAACCTCCTGTATAATGGTGAAATAATTGTTATTAAATTATACAAGAATCATATAAATTAATATGATATCATATATGATCTTTTAATATTGATTTGATAATAATATCTTAGTATTATCGTTGTTTCGGGTGTTAACTTACTTGTTTTTTTATATGTTTTGTTACGTAAGACATATTTGTAATGGATAGTTTGTATATTATTCATATCCATAATGATATCATGTATTTAAACATCATCTTTAAATCATCAAATGATAATTATACTTGAATGGATACGATGGAGAATGAATCTCATCGCGTTGGTGGAGACGGTAGTCCGTACGTATGCACGAGCGACAATATCATTCTTTTAATATTAAAATAATATATAAATGGATGGTAAATCATATATACAGAATAATTAATATGTTATATTTATTATTTACACGAGTTACACATCATTATTATACCCATACAAATAATAATATATTGAATAACAATTACACCACGACGTGGAGACGGTAAGCCGTACGTACGCACGTATGGTGACATGTTATTCAAAAGGGTGGATAGAATACTGAATATGGTTGTACCATATTTATAATAACATCATAGTATATATATGATATTGGACTTATTATTTTATAATGGTAAAAACAAAGGAAGAAGAAGTGGAAGAAGAAAGGAACTTGGAAAAGTGTGGTGAAATCATTACCTCTTCTTCGGGTTCTTCCTTTTGATTTGATCAAAAGGGCTCCATAGGTTGGATTTCTGATCAAACTAAGTCCTCTAGGTTGTACTGAGGAATGTTGGGAGAGTATTTGGGTAGAGTTTGGCCGAACCAAAAGGCTTTGAAGGTGTGAAGAAATGAGGAGGAGGAGTGCCCTTTTATAAGAGGGGTGAGGGGCACCTTTGGAAAAGCTAGAAATATTAATTTATAATAAATTCATATTCGGTTTATAATGGCTCCAAAGTTCATTATTAAAAGGATAAGGTAGGGATAGGTCGAAAACCACTCAACCAATAGAATTTAGACAGGTTTGGGTACTTATATTAACCTTATCTTTAAGTATTAACTCTAAGTTAATTAGTTTCACTTTTACAATGTCTCTTTGTATTTTTATATTATATGGTTAATAAACATACCATATACATCCAAGTGACCCCCCAGTAATACGTTAATGATGAACCTATCATGATATAAGTCTATTGGCCGAACCTTAGATTTTTAGGAATTTAAAATCAATAAATAATATAATATTTGTTTTAAGAACTTTTTTATGTCAATTTTGACACTATTCAATAGTTGATTTTTTTGAAACTCATAACAGATTGATTACTTCCAAAAAAGTCACTTAAATCAATCCTAATATATCATATTATCCTATAAAATTAGTTTAATTCATTAAAAGTTTCATATTATATTTATTTGGGTATTTATAATATCAATTATTTTAATTTTTCACTATTATAGTAATTAATTCATAATCATTGTGTCATAAATAAATTAAATTATTTAATGTCTAAAAATTATAAATAAACTACCATTATGTAGGAAATCTTTTAATCTTTCTAATTAATATTTATAATATAAAATCCAACATATATAACCCTATGTAAAAATTGTTTTTCTAAAAGATATATGCTTGTGTCATTTTTGTATTAATTTTAACTTAATTAAAATAAAGTGTCCCTATCACCTACAAGTGGCACCATGGGGTCCCAAAATCGACCCAAAGATGACTATGGTAGAACATGTATCAACCAATAAGTCTAGGACACGTTTTATTGTAATTTAGTATTATTAAAATATTATTTTTTAACCCTTATTTACCGGATTTACCCTTAACCATGATAAATAAAATATTTACCGCAGTAATTATTCAAAATGTATAAAAATAAAAGTTACCAATTTAAACAATTTGAACATCCTGAGTCGAAATATGGAATCCATTTTTTTAAATTAAAAACACAGAAGTGGTAGAAATTAATTTAAAATTAATTCCCGCCGTCAAAACAAAAAGCGTGTTTTTAAGAGATAATAACTATCAAAAGATTGACACTTGTTTATGTTCGGTTTAATTGTAAAATTATGTCCAATGACCAACATTATATTAAATGGGAAAATTATATTCTAAATATACTTTAAAACCACTCAAATTCATAATTCATTACTATTAATTATTTTGATTAAAAAAGTTGTTTTTAATTAAAATTTAGTAATTTTAACTATTCATCAAAATATGAAAGTTATCCGAAAAGTACCAAAATTTCACCTTAGGCTAAATTCGATACTCCGAATCCAAAAATGATGTCCATTTTGAGAAATATAATTTCTAAAATTTTAAAATGTAGGTATTACTATTCATAACGGCTAGTTTTATTGGTTGTGGTGTGTTAGAACTCGAAGTTGCGTACAACACACGCTATTATATTATTCAAAGGAAAGCGTACCGTGGAAGCTTGGGATGTTTCATTTTAAATTTTTTGATGTCCCCCATTTAGTCAAAATGTTTAAAATATTTTATTTAACAAGGTTTCACTATTAAAAGTTGATAAAAGTGCAATACTGAAAATGAATCTGTTCTTGCATTATGTCTAAGAAACTCATAATATGGATTCTAAAATTATAAGGATTATATAAAGTTTAAAATTTAGTTAATACTATTCATAACCTCTTTTTAATGTATTTTTTTTGGTAAGTCATGGTGTGATTGAACTCGGTGTTGCATGTATTGCATGTTATTGAATTATTTTGAAGAAATAACACACTATGAAATCTTGGGGTGTTACATTCTCCCCTCCTTCAATAAATTGCATCCTCGCAATTTGATATTGTTCTTAGAAAATAAAAGGTTGAAAATAGAAAATATATTTGTGGGAAAACCCACATCGGAAATTCGGTTACTAAAATTTATTTTTAATATGAGGAAAAGAGAAATGAAAGGGTCACCACCAAATTATGATCTCGATTAGGAGAACATTGGTGAAAATTAGAGACATATAATTGGAGGAAAAACGTAAATATTTATAGATAGTGATTGAGGTCATCAATCACAAACAAGTATAAAATTGAGGTCCTTAAACTCATCAATCTATGATGATTTGAAATACCATCGGTTCAACAAAACATAGGGTATTGGGATAACACATTTTTGACATTTCAAAATATCTTAGTTGAAATACCACATCGAAAAATGAATTAATGAGGCCTCTATTTAAAATAAAGAGTGGAAAGTATGAAGATTACCGAAAATAACACATACTAGGGTTCCATGTAGGAAAATATCGATATGGAAGAGAAATCTAACCATCAATTATCTGATGGAGAGTGGTAGAGAACATGGCTATGAAAAGGCCAACAATCCCAAAGCCATAAATTTGTGATGATTTAAGGTACCATGTAGGACAACATTTTTGTTCTAAGTTCCTTTTATTAATGTTGAGGAATTTATTTATGAGATTGGTTAAGATCATAAGGTGATATACTTACTTTATAATTAGAGTTTTATCCATTAATAAATTTCTATCACAAACTCATCTTTCACTCTAAAAGATAATAGAACATAAAAAAAATTCTATTTATACTATTCGTACAGGGTTCCAAAATAAATGAATTTATAATTCATCTACCAGATCTTTTAAAAAAACTACATTATTTAATCCAGGACATCTCGTGGGTCAGTGGTATGTGATACACCCTTGTCTCCCTTCGATTGCGGGTTCAAGTCTCGCAGCCTTGCCGGACGCGACGGGTTTCCGCCCGACCACCGGGTTGTCCTTTTATGGCAATCCAAAATAATCCAAACTAGAACTATCCAAAATACTTCTGTACAAACTCACAGTCCAACATTTATAAGGAAGGTAAACATAATGTAGATCCTTTTTACCCCGTAATAGCATATGAATACCTTCACCATGTATTTTTTTAATACACTGAAACATCCTGAATTACCATATTCCTTATTGATTACATTCATGCTCCCTTATTCTATATAGAGTGCTGGATATACTTCATCAATCAAAAAATGTTTTAAACCCCAACAATGATGGAATATACAAATCATTAATCAGTTCCAAGGTATTCAAGAATATCCCATATAATTTATCCAAAACAATCATGTATTATTCCAAAATCACTACCTCAGTATCAGAACTATATTATGGTTTATCATTCTCTCAACCATATATTTTCCAAAAATTTATCCTGCTATTGAGTCACTTTTCTTTTTTCCACACAATCTCAAGTCCTTAATGAAATAGTACTGCAGTACAATCCTTATATACTCCATAATTATTATAACAAGTACATTTTTGATACAACACTCAATTGACATAATCAACATAAGAACTCTAATCATTCCTCTTCATCTATGGTAGAATCATAACTTTATTATTATCCAATAGAATCATTTGCGGCATAGTCTGATAACTGGGACATAGGTTCGCGTAGTGTCCAAACTCCTTGCAAATGAATAATTGTACATTTGAAACCATTTTCTTACCCCTGCAGTCATGTACTTTGTGCCCTTTTCCTTCACACTTATAACAAACTCCCCTTCCTTTCAGGAAAGTTTCAGGGTGTTTCTTTCCACAGTTATCACATATGGGAAAATTATTCTTTTCCCTCTTCCCTTTATACATCTTTCTCTCTTCCATCCTTTTTTCTCTTGCTTCCCTTCAAAGCCATAGGACTCAGTAAACTCTTTACTTATCTTATCAACACATGATTTTATTTCTTCATATGATGATAATACATGCGAGTCTATTTCTCTTGTAAATTCTGGCTTAAGACCATAAAATATATGATCCATATTTCTCTTTGTATCATGTGCATTGCTAGAGTTCTCATTCCTTCTACTTGGCGCCATTTCTAAACAATGGCATACATTAGATTAGTTTATGAATAACAATTCCTAATCCCAAACCTGTAAAACACATAACATAAATTAAATAGTTTATGGATATAATCCATAATCATGAAAATGTCTCCTTTGAGAAATTATATACTCATAAACCCTTCATAATGATTTGTAAAGAAAATGAGAGTTATCCTAGGAATATCCCCCGGGATTGTCGTAACCAAGAGTGCAGCAAGGCCCGTTGTCGTGCACCAGTTCCCGTTCGAGTCTAGCTCAAAGCGGTGTTTTCGGGTTTTACCCCTAGGTACATCTGTGCCAGAGCCACCTCTACTTGCTCGTATCCAGACAGGGATGTATTGCTCGGAAAACTCACAAAATCTCTACAATACCAAAATTCTAGGAAGTTCTTCTATACTAATCCTCAAAATTCATCTTAAATCTATGTGCTCTAATCAGAGTTTATCTAAATCTAGCTTCCAAGGTTTGTACTAAACTTCCTTGGATACCAACTGTAATGCCCCGACCCTAGTTACCCAGAGTCGGTGCATTATTACATAACATTGGCATGATCACAAGAAAGATCAAACCTTGAAAGACCTATTGGTTTAGTAGCCTTGGAAACACTAGATATATTCATAAGTTTTACATTACATCATAAAGTGAAAAACTACTACGACAACATAATGTCTCCATAGTCCACACTATTATCCCCTCATAATATCCCTGCAGGTCATTCATAACTTACTTCTTCACATCCTGGGAAAAATAAAACATAGAAAATGGGTGAGCTCAAATGGCCAGTAAGGATAACAATATAGCAGAACATTCAAAAATAAGTATAAATATTTAAGGCAATGCATTACTAAAACAAAAGCCTTTTAAACTTGAACTTCAAAATAGTATGGCAAAAGTAAAATGAAATAATGCCATTTACTTGTTCACATGGATATTCTACTAATCGAATAATCACATGCAATATCAATAACCACTTTCATAATGTTGGAATGCATAATGCTAAACATTAATTTCATTGTCAAGGCCTCGTCCCAAGACCTTGGGGCTATCTGTAACCGGAACCCAACCCGGAGTGCCTCTAATAACCGGACACCAACCCGGAGTGCCTCTAATAACCAGAGACCAAACCGGAGTTCCTCTAATAACCGGAGACCAAACCGGAGGGCTTACTTTTACCAGTCCCCAACCCGGAACATACTTGTCTAACACATTCATCTGAATGAAAGGTTGAAATATAACATAAACATTCAGATTAAAAATAACTTATGAAATGTCAATACTTTAAAAAAACCATGAGTGACATAAGAATAGCTTATCCACAGTCAAAAATATCACAAAACCTTCAATAAAAGATGGATGTTTTGTATCATAATAAATCAACTTCAAATAAGCTTAAAAGCCATCAATGGATGTTGACATAGATAAAATCAAAACTATTTTAGAGAAATATCTCTTTTTTTAAAATCATTTTAAAAGTAACATAATTATAAAATAATACATTTAATTTGAAAATATTTTTATAAGCTTTTAAGGGAAGCCTTGACGATTTTATAACGGCGGTAAATAGCCCCACCCGCCGTATAAGTTAAAAAAAACATTCTTACCTTAATTTTGTCGAAAAGGTTAAAAAGAACCTTGTTTGGAAAACGACGGAAAGATTCCTTTATAAACCTCTTATAAAAAGTCAAACAAGGGTATAAATGACTTTAACCCATATTCTTGTAAATAGTAAAAATGTTTTGAAATACATTTTTAAGAAACATGGATGTGGATGATATAGAGATCCCGGTAGATTATTACGTATAAACAACCTCGGATAATGAAGAGATTGTGAAATAACCCTTACCAATTTGGTAACTTATGAAACATACAACCCATGAAATAGGTATCATACAATGAATATGTAAATACACATAAATTAGAGTGTATTACACAATGAATATAATTATGGGCAGTACATACACCACACAAAAGGTGATGGTGGCAATATGGCATGGATCTCACGGGAATAAAGAGTGAGATGAAAACACCTTACCTTGTACTTTTCCTTGGTTGGGGTAGGTTAACCTCCTGTATAATGGTGAAATAATTGTTATTAAATTATACAATAATCATATACATTAATATGATATCATATATGATCTTTTAATATTGATTTGATAATAATATCTTAGCATTATCGTTGTTTCGGGTGTTAACTTACTTGTTTTTTTTTATATGTTTTGTTATGTAATCCATGTTCGTAATGGATAGGTTGTATATTATTCATATCCAGAATGATATCAAGTCCATAAACATCATTTTTAAATCATAAAATGATAATTATACTTGAATGGATACGATGGAGAATGAATCTCATCGCGTTCGTGGAGACGGTAGTCCGTACGTACGCACGAGCGACAATATCATTATTTTAATATTAAAATAATATATAAATGGATGGTATATCATATATACAGAATAATTAACATGTTATATTTATTATTTACATGAGTTACACATCATTATTATACCCATCCAAATAATAATATATTGAATAACAATTACACCACGACGTGGAGACGGTAAGCCGTACGTACGCACGTATGGTGACATGTTATTCAAAAGGGTGGATAGAATACTGAATATGGTTGTACCATATTTATAATAACATCACAGTATATATATTATACTGGACATATTATTTTATAATGGTAAAAACAAAGGAAGAAGAAGTGGAAGAAGAAAGGAACTTGGAAAAGTGTGGTAAAAATCATTACCTCTTCTTCGGGTTCTTCCTTTTGATTTGATCAAAAGGGCTCCTTAGGTTGGATTTCTGATCAAACTAAGTCCTCTAGGTTGTAGTTAGGGATGTTGGGAGAGTATTTGGGTAGAGTTTGGCCGAACCAAAAGGCTTTGAAGGTGTGAAGAAATGAGGAGGAAGAGTGCCCTTTTATAAGATGGGTGAGGGGCACCTTTGGAAAAGCTAGAAATATTAATTTATAATAAATTCATATTCGGTTTATAATGGCTAAAAAGTTTATTATTCAAAGGATAAGGTGGGGATAGGTCTATAACCACTCAACCAATATAATTTAGACAGGTTTGGGTACTTATATTAACCTTATCTTTAAGTATTAACTCTAAGTTAATTAGTTTCACTTTTACAATGTCTCTTTGTATTTTTATATTATATGGTTAATAAACATACCATATACATCCAAGTGACCCCCCAGTAATCCATTAATGATGAACCTATCATGATATAAGTATCTTGGACGAACCTTAGATTTTTAGGAATTTAAAATCTATTAATAATATAATATTTGTTTTAAGAACTCTTTTATGTCAATTTTGACACTATTCAATAGTTGATTTTTTTGAAACTCATAAAAGATTTATTACTTCTAAAAAAGTCACTTTAATCAATAATAATATATCATATTATCCTAGAAAATTAGTTTAATTCATTAAAAGTTTCATATTATATTTATTTGTGTATTTATAATATCAATTATTTTAATTTTTCACTATTATAGTAATTAATTCATAATCATTGTGTCATAAATAAATTAAATTATTTAATGTCTAAAAATTATAAATAAACTACCATTATGTAGGAAATCGTTTTATCTTTCTAATTAATATTTATAATATAAAATCCAACATATATAACCCTATGTAAAAATTGTTTTTCTAAAAGATATATGCTTGTGTCATTTTTGTATTCATTTTAACTTAATTAAAATAAAGTGTCCCTATCACCTACAAGTGGCACCATGGGGTCCCCAAATCGACCCAAAGATGCCTATGGTCTAACATTTATCATCCAATAAGTCTAGGACACGTTTTAGGGTAATTTATTATTATTATAATATTATTTTATAACCCTTATTTACCGGATTTACCTTTAACCATGGTAAATAAAATATTTACCGCAGTAATTATTCAAAATGTCTGAAAATAAAAGATACCTATTTACAAAATTTGAACATCCTGATTCCAAATATGGAATCCATTTTTCTAAATTCAAAACACAGAAGTGGCAGAAATTAATTTAAAATTAATTCCCGCTGTCAAAACAAAAAGCGTGTTTTTAAGAGATAATAACTATCAAAAGATTGACACTTGTTTATGTTCGGTTTAATTGTAAAATTATGCCCAATGACCAAAATTATATTAAATGGGAAAATTATATTCTAAATATACTTTAAAACCACTCAAATTCATAATTTATCACTATTAATTATTTTGATTAAAAAAGTTGTTTTTAATTAAAATTTTGTAATTTTCACTATTCATCAAAATATGAAAGTTATCCAAAAAGTACCAAAATTTCACCTTAGGCTAAATTCGATACTACGAATCAAAAAATGATGTCCATTTTGGGAGATAAAATTTCTAAAATTTTAAAAGGTAGGTATTACTATTCATAACGACTAGTTTGATTGGTTGTGGTGTGTTAGAACTCGAAGTTGCGTACAACACACGCTACTGTATTATTCAAAGGAAAGCGTACTGTGGAAGCTTGGAATGTTTCATTTTAAATTTTTTGATGTCCCCAATTTAGTCAAAAAGTTTAAAATATTGTATTTAAAAAGGTTTCACTATTAAAAGTTGATAAAAGTGCAATACTGAAAATGAATCTGTTCTTGCATTATGTCTAAGAAACTCATAATATGGATTCTAAAATTATAAGGATTATATAGAGTTTAAAATTTAGTTAATACTATTCATAACCTCTTTTTAATGGCTTTTTTTTGGTAAGTCATGGTGTGATTGGACTCGGTGTTGCGTGTAGTGCAAGTTATTGAATTATTTTGAAGAAATAACACACTATGAAATCTTGGGGTGTTACACAAATTCCTTTCTTTGCAACATATTTCATATTATGAAAATATTTCACTAATATGTTTTATATAAAACAAATTTAAAATATCTAATCATAATTTTTATTTTAATATGGTATATAATGTTAAATTTCATTTTTTATCTTTCATTTTCAGTTGAATTAATCATTAGCAAATTCATAAATGGTCTTTCTTAACTTAATTATAATTCTTTTTGTTATAATAATTTTTAATTATTTTTACACGGTCTCATCTTCCTATCATGAATATTAGTTTTCTCTATAATATATTCCCAAAATAATTCGTCATTTTCTCATTTAATTTAAATTCACATTTTTTATATATTATTTCCTTTTATAATGAAATTTATAGAAAACAAAAGGTTTTTCATGACTGAATATCATTTCATAGGGACTTAGAGTTCATTAAATAACTTTTTTATTCAATATTTGGTATATCCTAAATTTTTTATAATTTAAATGGAATTATATATTTTCTTTTGGGTAAATTATATTTATGGTCATAATATTTTATATTTTTAGAATTATTTCTTTAGAAATATTATATTGTTATGAATTATTCTCATCATATCTAGTAGTTGTTCATTTTTTTCCATATTATTTATTACCCCAACTGATTTTTTTTTTCATATTTTGAATTTAATATATGTATTAAATTGTATAAATTATATATTTTACTTCAAATCTATCAAAGATGGATTTTTATAACTATTTAACCACTATGGGTTATCTCCAACAAATAATAAAAAAAGGAATATTTTTTATCATCATATATTTTTATCCACCATTTCATATTTCATTACAAAAAATTTATTTATTTTAGGGTTACATTATTGAGGATTCATTTATAATATTTTTCTAAATAATTCTTATTACCTTAAAGGAAAATATTTTCCTATGTGGCTTGAAATATCAAATTTTTATGACAACTTATATATTTTTTGAAAAAACTTTTTAGGATTTAAATTCGATTTTCCACAATATATATATATATAATATACCTTATGATGTACTATTCGTGATAACATTCTAAATTCTATTATGATGTACATATTTGTGGAGATCCACATTTTTGGTATCAACCAAAATAATTCTTGATGACATCTTATGTGATTTCATTTGAAAATTATATATAAAAAATCTTCTTTCCAAAGACTTATTTCTTAAAAATATATATGAATAATTTATTATTGATAAAATATATATGGTTTAACATTTTATGATATGTTTGTCAAATAATATCCTCAAATTCATTGGTTAAATCATTATACAACATGAGAAAAAGATGTTTTGAATGAATATGATTTCCCATTAGATTTATTCACAACACCACGAATGTACATGATAAATGTTTAGCTATGTTCATATATTTTTTCATCGATATGATTACTAATTAGTTATTGTAAATGATTTTTTCATGTAAATTTATGTTATTAAGAATTTATGAAAACTCTATTTATGGACATCATTATTGTTTATCTATGTTCACAACTTCATGGTAAGACATGTTTAGTGTTGATATATGAGAACAAATTTGTTCATGGTAATTAATGTTCTTATATATGATCAAACATATGTTCAAGGACAAGAACATAGTTTTTTAATTTCAAAAAAGTTATATAGTACCTATAATTGTTTTCACATGCCTATGTTATGATCTATAAAACATGAAAATTTAATCATATTTCAACACTATTATGATTTATTGTATGTGAAAAATACTTATTTTGTAGTTAATGATGTATAAAATTTATTTAATTGGGTATGAATTTATATTTTATGTCTATTCCCCTTGATTATGATATCATAAACACAGGTTTTAATTTTACATAGTTATGACGTTTTATTGGTATCATTTATGTCAACCACTTATTGCACATCTGAGATCAGCCTTTCGTGTCATTACATACACCAGTTCATTCACAAGAATATAAGATGATAAGTATTTATAAAGATATAATTTGAGAATATTATTTTAATGATATTTTCAATAAATAATGTTCAATAACAAATTTATGTATCTAATCTCTAAAGATACTAAACATTTGGGATTTATAATTGTGTGTTTTATTTTTGAGATTTAATGTTTTAATTAAGGGATTGATTTAAAATATATGTGTTATTCCATGGTCACCTCACACACTTATATTAATTACGTGTAATTGTATGATCTTTAGATATTGGGAATGGTTATGATGTTACTGTAGGTATGGTAGTCTTGATGGTCCCAGTCAATAGAGTATTTTTCATGGAATATGGGGATGTGGTATTTCATTTTTTATCTATTTAGTTTTCTATACTCGATACTATATTTCATCCATTTCGGCCCTCTATTTCTCATATCTACCTTGTTTTATGTTGGGATTTTTTCATCATTGGTTTAATTCAATTTCTGGATTGTTTTGGGTTTCTTGGTATTATTTTTATTGTTTTGAGTATTTGTATTCTAAATAATTCATTACATTGATGCATAAATTTATTAAACTATATATATATATATATATATATTTTATATTCTATGACAAACTAGTTGGTTATATTGATATTCATAGTGTGTTTCCTCTTGGTATTATTTTCTATAATAAGTTAAATGTTTCATAATTATGTTTGTTTGTATGAGTGAGAACTAGTTTCTATCATATGGTGATCGAGATAATTCTTTATTCCATCTCACATATTGGATGAGGTACCATATCAGAGGTAGATCAGGATGGTTCGTGAAAAACATTATATTAGATAATGGTGTTTATTTATTGACATTTTTGTAGAAAAAATATTATATCATTAAATCCAGATATTTTGGTGTTAGTATGTTTCAATATAAAACTTTTTAAATAAGGACTTGGGATACTTTAGGGGTTTGAGATGTCTGTGTCTTTAATTCATTGTTTTTTCTCAATTATTATTTGATTATATAGTATTTATTTTAGTTTTTTTTGTTACAAAATGATTTTTGGTAGTTTTTTTAAAAATTGCATGATTTGGAGTATAAATAATATGAAACAATATATTTAATCATTTAGAAAAACATGCATTGTTCATATATAATTTCATAGATAACTACTAGTAAACATTCAATGGCTAGTGCATACTCTTCCAAACGATGTGACCAAATGTTGCATTGTTGAATATTTTACAACAAATTATATTGTTTCCCCTTGTAGTTTTAAATTTATTAAATCATTTAATTTTTTTTAATTATGTTGAATTGAACTATGTACTTGGATTATCAATTGTTGTTGGGAATAAATTATTTTGATCTTTTATTCTAAAACCATTTGTGTTTACCATTGAAATAAGGGAAATTTCATAATCTAAAAAATTTTAATTAATGTTAGAATTTAAATAGAAGATTTATTTTTTTATTTTTCTAGTTCTATTTGAATTGGAGTTTGTGTAAAATTATTTATTGTTATAATTATAGGGTTTAATATAATTAAATTGAGTTTCATTAATGATTATTAATTTTAAATGATTTCAACTACTTGTTATAAATAATATTTTGGTATCTACGGTCATCTATATCATTAGAAGTTCTATAAAACCCACATTTATCAATGTGTTTTTAAGATTACTTTAAAATAATTGTTTTTTGGATTTTCATACATCATAGATTTTAATGAGTTATTCTGGGGTATTTGGTAGTGTAAATGAATTTATATTGATATTTTGGAGAATGAATATATATTTTTTATATTTAGACATGTGATGTTTTAAATCTCTAGGACTATTTTGATTTTTTTATTCCACAAACATTTACAGTACACCCCCACTATGTTAATAGAGATTGTTTAGATGGATTTGTAGGTTGTTATTTAAATGTAAACGCCTTGATAGATTTAATTCCACCTGAATCAGTGTTTTGTCTGAGAGTATTGTGGTTTATAGTGTTCTTACACTTCCAGATTAAGTCAAATAATACATTTATGAGTAATGGAATTTGATTCCTGTATTCTTAAATTGTTAGGAAGGATCCCATGTGGTGGAAGAGCGTATAGTGAATATTGAGAATAAATTTAGCCTCCTCAAGCTCATAAATTCTCTAAAGCATAAGTTTGTTTCTCTTTGACATGTTGTTAATACATGGAAGTAGTTTGAGTATATTATTCATTCTAATTAAAATTGTCATTCCATGGGAAGGATTTTATTCTTTTTGCAATAATAAATACTTCCCTAAAACCATGAAGGTGTTTAATATTATGGAGTTATATTACCATTGATTAGAATATGTGATTTTTATTTCTGTTTGTTTATCACTTTATAGTGCTGGTAACTAATCTACGAGAGAAATCTTTGTATATATATTTAAAACATTCAACATTTGAAATATGGAATCATTATAATATTCATTTTATAGTGGTTTTCGATATCCTAAAATCTTACATAGATATGGAAATGTTGACTCTACTGAATAAGTTGAGCATTGATAAAATCCCATACGAGATTGGTATATTCTCCATTAAAAAAGGATTAAATGGGATCTTCGGTGGTGGAAAGGGGAAGTATAAAAAACATGATCTGATGTGTAGTTTTATGAAGAATCTATCCAATTTCTTCTCATCAGATTATTTAATGAGTTGGTATCTAGTATTTCGTCAACACAGTAATCAGGGTTATAAGAAAACAATTAATCTTGAGGCTCCCAAAGTTGCCCAATTTTTTTTCATTTTTGTCACATGTATTTTTCTTAAGATTTAATTTCTAAAATATTATGATATAAATCTACTTATTTAAAAATTATCTTGGTTCAACCTACTTAACCTAATACTTTTTAAGATAATTTTTGATATAACTACCTTCATGTAATTTTATCGGAGATTTATTTTATTTATGATGATTTCATTAACTAGTAATAAACATTAGTAGGGATTAATTTTGGTAAAAAAATTGATGTTAGTTATTGATAATGATTTATTTATAGTATTTATAAATTCATTAATAGTGATTTTTTGGTATTTGCATATATTTTTCAGTTGAAACATTCATTGAGTCTATTTCTTACTTGGTATATTTCTATTTTGTTTCAATTTATAGGAAGTAATGAATAATATTTTGATAATTAGAATATTATAATAATTATAAATAGGGTAAGAATAAAATAACAGGTACCCGCCTTCTTATACTATATGGTCACATGAATCATTTTCATTTTTCATTGAATGGTTGTGAAATTTGATTATTAATTTATGTGTTTAACACCCCAACCATACCCTTCCCGGAAATAGGTTTCAAATCCATTATCATTGTTCTTTAATTTCAATCATTAATGTTATTTGAGGATTTTATCAAATTAGTGTTCTATAGAGTATTTTTATAATTAGTGTTCCTTATTTTTCCGAATCATGTCTCTCTGGAGGAAGTCAAAAAATATGATGTCTTTAATCAATAAATACATTAAATAAATTATTATTGGTATAAATTCATATATTCAAGAGAATTATCACAATATTAAGTCACTTTTCTTTTTATTTTATTTATTTACTAATTTTATTTAGGTTTTTATGGAGTCTATGGTATAATTTTTCTTGATTTTTGAATATTTTTGTGATGCACAATAATTATACTATCCTGAAAGTTATAGTGGAAACCTTGTGATGTTATCTTATGTATGTGTTATTAATTTAATGTATTCTGAAAAATTATTTCATAGTTAAGGAACACCATGTACGTCTTCTCTTATATATGGGTATATTGATACATGGTTATATTTTTTTAGTGAAACATGCAAAAATGACACATGCATTTTAGTAAAAAATGTAGCTACAACTATTCATAGTTTCTTTTTTTTAGTGACCATGTCTAAATAGTTACACATGGGGGATTATAGTTTCTTTAATAATTAATTATTAGTTCATTGTTTGGAGTAACAATGTAGTCTCACACATGTGATTTTATATTCATAATGATTTTCTAGTATTTTATTGTCCACATATTAGGAAGTTTTAGGGGAAACTATGTGGGGAAATTTATATATCTGGGTAATTTTACCCACTGGATTAAAGAGGTTGTGATAATATCTTAGGGAACGATGAAAAATATTTATGCTATAAGTGAAAATAAAATCTTGAAGAGGATACGTTGTTAGTGAATTACCTGGAAAACTATTCCAAAATCATTCAAGCTACCCAATTTCAATAAAAGAAAAATTACTGGATTTACCCTGGAAATATTTAACCATATTTTGGAATCACTTATCACTCAATTAAATATTTATAAACTTCATGGAATTATACTCTCTCATTCCACTCCTCACTTTAATATTCTCTATGAAGTTTCTCCCTTATTTAGTGATTATGTTTTTATATAATTTAATCTAAACCTCTCTTTATATTATTCAATTGTATTATTCTGTTAATTTAAAAAAAATATTATTTTCACGGAGACCGAGGATTTTAGATAATTTGTACATAATGATTTCTTATCTATGTAATGAATTTTTTTTATAAGTTTCACATTGATAAAGTGTTTTTATTGATTCACTAGTTTATAATTTTATACTATTTTAATATGAAAGGAAGGTATTTCTAGAAATTATAGAATGGATATAAAAAATAATTTTAAAACTAATGGGTTTTTAAAACTCAACTCAAATTTAAAAAATCTATCACATATTACAAAATAATTTATTTGAAACATATTGTGTGTATAAATTCTTTAAAATCATCTTTTTTGTTTCACTATTCATTTTATATGATTTAGTGATATGTTTTTAATTCATTAAAATGGTTGAGTTTTAGTTGTCTTTCTAATGAATTAATAATTTGTTCCCAATGGTCTTCCTAATTTTTTCTAAAAGATTAATTTTTCACATTATAGAAAGGTCTTATGATATGGTTTGGACTTTGAAGTGTACCCATAGTGTTTTTTATGTAAAATTTAATGATTTTATATATTTATTAATCATGTATATATGTTTTTTTATTATATAAAGTTAATGAATAAAGCGGTGATTATATGAAGGATAGTCAGTGCTGAGGATGTGTTCTGATTATTTCTTATCATATATGACACAATATGTACATGTTTATTTATTATCTGTCGTTGTTTTCATTACAACCCATAGGTAACTATGCGTGAAAAAATTGTCATGATAACTACACAAGTATATAATTATGCTCTACCTAGTGGACCGAAGTAAAGATAATTGTATTCTTTATTTATTTTCTCCCTTGGTCAGACTTAGAATGTTTTGATCAATAATTGAGAAAGTTAAATCACATTTGAAACCAATATTATGTAATTTTTTTGGATTTTATCTTAATTATCTCCATATCTAATATAATTTATCATGATGGTTACATTTTATCTATTCCATTAAAAATATTTAAATTATATTGTTTACCTATTATATTAATGATTAATTTTTATTAGCTTTCTCTTATTCTTAACTTATACACAGGGAAAATATTTTCTCCATTTAATAAAATAATTAATATATCTCTTTATGTTATTATTCATTAATGTGGAATGGTTATTCAATGATGGGGTGTTTTTATTTATTAATCCCAATTGTGATTTCCATAACAAGGTTTAAACTCTTTTTGTTATTTCAAATGTCATGTTTTCTAGAAAAGGTTTAATATATCTGTAATCTTTAATTGTATACATATATACCATTGAATAAGGGATTTTATGTGATGTTACCATGGTACTAGTTTAATATAAATTCAAATTCTTACATTGAAAATTTTATTCGACATTTTATCAAACAGATTTACTTTAAAAAGGATATAAATGGGGTATAGGGGATACCTACTACGAATTTTAGCTAATTCCAATATAAATTACATGATTTAGATGGTTTGTTGGATCATGATAATGGTTGAGTTGAAATTTCAGGTATAGTGGTTTTAGTGGTAATAATAATAGTTTTTTTCATGATACACGGATAATAGTTTTTAATTTTATTTTTATCTCTCCGGTTTTGTTTATTGGATACCATTATATCATGCATTTCTGCCTTTTATTTCATATAACCCCCTTGTATTATATTGAATTTTTTTCTGTTGTTTATCAATTCCATGTTTTTATGATTAGTTAGGTTTATGGTATTTTTTTATGTTATTGAGTTTTGTGTTTCCCCCTATTCCTATTTTGGTTTCATTTATTTATGGAACTACTTATTCATATTTTAATTATTCCCAAACTTATGGATTGGTGATGAAAGATTTCATTGTGGAAGTGATTTTTGTCTTCTATACTTTATCTTGATAAGTCATTCCAAAATTTATATATTGTGATACCACAAAAATAGTTATCATCATATGGTGATTGATAATACACTTAATGGTATATCATGTGTCATCTCAAGTATTGGACCAAGGGCCTCAAGGGATGGTTCATGTCATAGACACTTGAACATGGTACATTGAAATGACAATATTCGTGAGATAAAATGTCACCTAAATTCTTAATACAAATATTGAATATTTTAACAGATAATTGATTTTTAACTATTTGGTTGTTAATTTACCCACTATATCATATTATTCCATAACAATTCATTCTTCTATGGGGTTACTGAATGTGGAAATTGAAACATTATCACATTCATCTCACTCATCCTTTTATTAGTTGCATTTCTAAAATATATATTATTCTGAAAAAACGTGATACATATTCCACAACTCTTAACATCATTAATAATTTTGAAAATTAAAAACCAAAATTTTATAATATTTGATTTTATAGAACCAAATCATAGGAGGAATTTTAGACCTGATGTTATTTTTTGTTCTACTAGGATTATTGTGATCATACTGAGTGGAGGTGAATCACTTTGGATAACATTTAACTAATAAATAAACATCATTATCTATTCGGATATTCGGTGAATGAATCTCACTCTATATCGTATCACCTTCAGTGTTATTAATTTTATGTAAAAAATAAAGTAAAAAAACAAGGCACAAAAGATATTATTATTTATTTTCATCTATGATGTGGATGAATAAATCAAAAATATATTTTTGTGGTTATCCTACTCTACACTACTTCCATTTAATTATAAAAAACCCCTTAATGAGTATATCCTTGACCTTTTTATCCCATGTATAATCAATGATAATTTTCAACACCAATTGATAAATAAAGAACCTAAATTCACTATTCATTCTTAGACACAACCCAAGACAACGTCTTTGTATACTAATTCATACGTTGTAATATTAAAAATTATGATCAGTATTATAGCCTTATGTATGTATTATAGAGTTAGAATATAATCATGTACCCCAACATATGTAATTAATAAAGGTATCTTCAGTAAAAAAATCCCAAAAGGTTGTATCAGTACTTATGAAGTCCTTTTGATAATGATAGAATAGGTTGGTTTTCTCACTATTATCTCATTAGAGATATTTCTTATAGAAATAACTTTTTTCTATCGATTTAATCATTCAATTCAATGATAATGATGGATATTTCAAACAAAATATTGGATCCTTCATTTTCATCAACACAATAAATATTTAGGATTGCATTATCATCATTTCTCTATCATATTATAATTATTCTGCTTCATATAGTTATAATATTAAAATTATCACAAGAGAAATTTTTTATATTTGAATATGGACATTTTTAAAAAGAACCAGTTTGATATTATCTTCCATAAAACAAAGTGTCATTTTTCATTAAAATTTTCATATAATATAAATAAAAACTTATCCACAATATAATTTACACACCAAAAAAGATTTAATTCATTTACATCATTGCAATAATGAATAGTTATCCCACATCATATTTATCAAAGAATTACATAGAACTCATAAATCATTAAAATACATTTGCATGCATGTTTTGATGCATAAAAAACTATTATAGTGCAGTATCACCTTAACGGTATAGGTTACTATTATATATGGGTTATAATAATCCTACAATGTGTCCTTGTACCTCTTTCATACAAATAATAATTATTCTTTAACCATCAATATAAGATATTTCTCATTGAACAATGATTATAAATATAGTTACTATATTTTAACCAATAATAACCATATATATGTTTTATATCATAAAACTCGCTTTTCCCCATGGAGAATTAATCTTAATAGCACACATACACACAGACACACACACACACACATAGACACACACACACACACACACACACATATATAACATATCCTCTTCACCATATTATTTGTCATTTTAAACTTCAAAATAATTCATGTGTGTGCCAATTTGAATCTTACATAGAGTGTATAATATCTTACATATTAGATCAAATATATATATTTTAACATTGGGGATCTAACTCTCCACTAATTGTTTTAAAAAAAATATATTTAATAACAATATAATATATTAGTTATTAATTAAAATAATATGTGTGTTGATAAATATCTGATATATCCACCATGATATTCTATCTACCACTGTGAGCTATGTTATATTCAAATTTTCACTTATCTCGTTGATATTATATATGATTATAGTATATTTCATAACATATAAAATATTTCAAGTGTTATATTAAAAAATCCAAAAAACATTTTTGATCATTGAAAATACCTTAAAAATCATCTTGACAATATTTCATATATTAATGTGCTTCAATATTTTCCTATTTTTTGATTTTGAGAAATATCTTATGTATTCCATAAATATTTACCTCAAATTCCAAAATTTCATTAACTTAGATCTAAACTCACTTATGTCATATAAGTCAATCATTATCAAAATAAACTCCTTTAAATATATTATAAACATATTCAAATATAATATATATATATCAAAATTATTCTAATTCTCATGGTGTATATAAAAACTTTATAAAGAAAATAAATTATTTTTCACTAAATCAACAAACATGAATACATCATAAAAAATTTCATGTAACATCAGTATTTAATGTTTGATAATATTTAAGTTGTATCTTTGTAGGTATATCTCTCAAATACTATATAGATATATAGTATACAATAATCACCACAGTGTTTGGAACCCGACTTCCTCATATTACCCAATTTTTTTAAACTAAATAAAAACATGAACATTCATTACACATTCTTATCATTTCAACCAAATTTCATATTATTTGGTTGAAAAGTAATATGCATGCATTATTTTTATAAACAACACCATGTTACAATATTTTAATAGATCCCTAATAATATTGAAATCAACTCAAACATTTTTCAATATCTTGTTAATAATTAGACACACGCATTTCCATGATCTAAGATCTTCTTTTAATCCTTATTCAATATTCACAACTCAAAATACCATGATGAATTACATGGGTAATTCACTCATGTTTCTCATTACACATGATTGGATATTCTAATTAACTTCCATGAATCTCTTATCAACATATATTTTTGTCACTATTATTTAATATAACAATAACTCAACACAATGTTTGTTCAATAATCTCCCCAATTGGATTTATTTTCAATAACCCTATAGAAATTTCAGGTCAATATATATTCTTAATTTTCTTATTTCTTGCCCATATTGATCATAAATACAAAAAAACTAGAGAATATGTAGTATCATATCACATTATTAAATGCATCAAAAATTATTATACACTTTTAATATGTTATAAATGTTTAGTGTAGAATGAAAAAAGTTCTAATTAATTAATAATAATGTGAATAAGCGAACTAGAATATGATATGAACTCCAAATTTACTTCCTTTTGGGAATTTTTAAATATATTTTCCATATTATAATAAATGTTTTTTATAATATCATTATTTTTATCACAATTTTCTATACCAATCCCAACAATACAATAAAAAAAATTAAAATATTTTCAGAGATAGTGACAGAATTCATCCTATAAATTTCTCAACAACTCTCCCTTTTCATGTCGTTGGTCAACCCAATTTGTCACCATCATATTCAATATTGATACTTACAAAATAAGGGTGAGGTAATATATTGACATTGATTTTCAATGATATATTCCATGCACTTTTTCTAGTATTATAGATCGATAAGAAATAAAAACATTCCATGTCATTATCAAATACCTCTCCCCCTCAATGGGTAAACATCATCTTCACTATATCAATGTATATTTATTCATTAATTAATTCTTAAGATAATTTTTCTGGATCTCCCTGTGAAGAAACATCTAATTATATATATATATATAATAGTATTTTATACTGCTCAATTCCCACTAGGAATAATCCATAACATTTAATTCACTACATCGAAATAACAAACACACTGTATATTGGAATATGACATTAATTACAAATACATTCATAATAATTAAAGTATAAAAGTTCCATATCATCTATGTAAAACATTAATTTTTTGGCTATATAGTTGATATAAATATTTTTGATTCTATTTCAAATTTTCATGTTTTTATTCTCATTGCGAGGAATAACCTAATTTTACCTTATATATAATTCTTTTTTGTGAAAAATGATTTGTTTTATTATCCACCATAATATGTGACTATTTTTCTGGTAGATTTTCATTATTTTAAATCACTTCATCAAAAAAATATGATCAAATTATTTTATACGTAAGTCCATATTTTTTACACATTCTATATTTCTCATCAAGAGATCATAGGAAATCACCTTATGATAACCTCTCATCAAAGTAAAATTCATCATGAGGGATTACTCATTTTCATTTACATAATAAATTCTATTTTTTTCTATCAATCCATACGAATCGAACTAAGAAGTAAAAATGATGAAAAAAAATTTGAATTAGTTTTCATGGATTCTACACTTGGTTTTTGATGAATATTTAGATTAATATTTATAATAAATCATTCATGATATTTTAATTATTCTATAATGATGTCCTTAAATAATTAAATAATTTTATTTTTCTATTTGATTTATTTAATTAATTACATATTTATATTTATTTCATTACCTATAATACCCATAGATTATTTTTTATTATCTTAGGTTTTTTCATTTTCATCGAAAAAAGTTGTAGCTTAATCATGTTAGTGTACCATTATTATTAATATTTTTTGGTTTTCGTGATTTATTATATTTGGTTTTCCCATAAAAATAAAATAACATACATTTCATATTCACTTGGCATTTCTTTATAATTGTTTCCTTCATTTTACTACAATATTTTCCATGTGGCTTTTTATTGTAAACCACCATTCTTCTTCTTTGATTTAAATCTTTTTGTAGATTCCAATAAACTTTCCAATAAGTTTAAATATATTTGAGATAGATAAATTATTCTTATTTTTGTTCTTTTAATCAGCTTATCTATTATACAACATAATATATGATTTATTTCAGTTCTATATGTTGACAAATTATTCAAGTAGTTAATGTATTTATTATAGAACAATACATAGACCTATTAGTATATGATAAACTAAGTGATTCTACATTAAAAGTCGACTTTATTGAGTTTGGTCCCTATTTTTTATGAATTTCATCATTTAGTTGGTTTAAATTTTCAATGAAACTCCTTATATGATTACTTCCATTCACCATATAAATAGTATTAAGATCTTAAAAAATATAAATTATCTAACAATATCCATATTTTTATCTCAAATCTAAACTATGAAAGAAAAAATAATTTCCACAATCATAAATTCTTGGATTTGATGGTACACCATTATTTATTCATGTTGTGCATTTATCTGAGAATGATTTCAGGAAATTCTTTCTTGGGGAGAAAATAATTATAAAAAATTGATCATTCATAGAATGTTTTGTTAGAGATATTATTTTTTGATTATCTTGAGAGGGATTACTTGTTCCACATTCAAATTTTTTAAATTTGATTTCCAATTCAAGAATCCTTACATTGAGTATATTTTTATCATCCTTTGATGATATCAACTTTTCATAAAACTCATGTCATGTTTCTCTACATTATCTTCACGCATATTGTTCTTATCACATAAAGAAACATGAATATTATAAATCCTTTTATAGATGGTCCCAAATTGACCATACATGAAAACAATTAGTTCTTAAAATTCCAAAATATTTTCATTAAGACCTTTATTGGCTTCATCATTTTCCTAAATCACAATATGAAATTCCTTTTCTAGAATGTATTATAAACATACCCACATTTCATTTGTAATTATTTTAAAAAAATTAATCTTATTAGTTTAGAACCTGTTAATGACATATGGTTTAGCGGTTCCTACATTATTTCACTATCTTTATCAATTTATTTGATCTATTCCAACAATTGTTTAAAAGAGAAATAAATGAAACTGACTACATAATTTGTAAAATTATTAAATATATTCATCGAATAATAATTTGTGTTATTATATGATTTATCACATGATTACTTGGGGATACAATCTTCCTATATCAGACACTTATATTCCTTTTATTTTTATATTATTTATTTAATTATTTAGGTGATGTTGGAGAGTCTATAGATATTTTTTTACTATGTTTTAAAAAAATATCTATTTCACATGATTCACTATGAAATTTCATGGTAGGTAGTTACCATTTTATGCCACCTTATGTATGGATATTTTATATAAATGTTTTGTCCTTTGTTGGTGAAAAGCTTAGTAAATATTTTTGAGTATACTTTTATATATGGATATGACCATATTTAATGATATTCTTTAGTCATTGATGTATAGTTCAAATATTGTGTTTTCGAAACCATTCAAACTAAACTTATGAAAAGTTTATTGTTTTGTAGAAACATAGAATAAAACCTTACACTTTGGGTTTTATTATTTATTTCGTGATACATTTTTTCTTTATGGTTTGTAGTAACCATTCGATATCATACATAATATTCTTTACAAGTGACAATTATCATTCAATGGCCTAGGCATGGAATGTTAATGGTCAGGTTTAATCATATGAGGGAATCCTTATTTATGGTCGTTTTCTATTATTTTATTGTACACAATCACATTGGGTTTTGTAGAATCATGTCAAATATATATGAAATGGTTGTAACTCAATTGCAATTTTGGTTTCATAGTAGGAACATGATTCAGTTAAAAATAAATATAAACCCTAAACTTTTCCTTGTTTTGTTGCATGTGATATTAAAATATTTTTCTATTTAAATTTAAACTTATTTTGTTGTTAAATATCTCCCTATATCATATATTTTGTACCCAAGAATATCATATTTCATTACACTTCACACCATGAGAATCTTCGTATTGTCTCTTTATCTAATGTGTTTATTCTTTGAGTTAATTCAAAATAAACACCTCATTCCTTTTTATACTAACTTATTCTATTCATTTCTATCTATATGATATTCATGGTGTCCTAGGGTTTTATGTTACCTAATTTTGATATGGGGTCTTATTGATTGAAGTATTTTAAAAATCTTCAAAGGGTTTCTTTGTACCTCCCTTTTTCAATTTAAACTATTTATTATAGATTTAATGTATTGAGGTAGATTTGTCCTTCAACATATCTTTAAACATGAAGAGATAAAATCTTTCTTGTTTCCATGCAATTTTTTTAAAAATTTTCATGGGGATATTAAAAGTATCTATTAATTACAATATAAAATAATTTATATTTATTATATGAATCACATAACTAAAGGGGTTGTATGATTTATTAGTTCATAATTATAATTTTTTTTCTTTTTATGTAAAGTGTTCTTAGAAATTTCTACGAGTCCTTTCACAAGGGATATTAAAACTAAATGAGTTTTTGACACTCAATTCATTTGTGAACATGATAGATAATTTTTTTAAAATATTGTTTTTAAAACTAAGGGTATGTATGGAATCTATTAAATTATATTTTTGATTCATTGTACATTTAATAATTCTTTATTATATTTATGTATTTCCAAAACTATATGGAGTTTAGATTGTATTTCATAAAATTAGTTTTATCAAAATTGATATTTTATTGATGTTCCAATGGAATACATTGGAAAATTAGGAAAAGGTATTCAAGATATTATTATACCATTGAATTGAGACACGTATTGAACATTTTATAAAATGTATATATTATGATGATTATTTAATTTGGGTTAAAGATGTAAATATTATTATTATTCTTGAAAAAATCGTATTCTTCTATGAATTATTATCATAGAAAAATGTTTACTATTATTATTTCTTATCAAATGTGATGCCTAATAAGAAATTTGAATGGTCAGATATATTTTTTACCTGATGAAACATGGGTATTGAAGTGGGAAACTAAAATATAGGGGTTAAATTAAATAATGATTCCACTCTGGATGGTGTCCCGACAATATTATCAAGCCATATTTTGGAGATTTCCCCCCATATTTTCGATAGTTATGGTAAAAATGTGTATTGATTTAGTCGAAAATCATCACGCATAATATTAAAAATCCCCTAGAACCTTTATTGGGTTGTTAGTAAGCTGAGTGTGGCAAACCAAGCATAGATTCAATATACTAGGTCATACTGAATATTACTAAGAAGGTATAAAATATACATGAAAGGCCATTTCCTATACAAACAATATATTAACAAAAATATATATCCAATCCCAATAACCACACCCACATGTGATATATATGAATAAATAATATAATACATCAATGAAAACTCATTATGCATCACAAGACATAAGATAAAAAAGTAAGTAAAAGAGGGGGAATAATATAATGCTGAATAGTCCCAAAATTATCCCATTATGATCAACATAGAAGTCAAGTCACAATGTTAGACCACATTGAACACATCATTGAAATCAATGAGAATAACTAGGATCCCATTAATTTAGAAATACTAGATACACTCCTAAAAAATTTCCACTAATCTATATGCCATCTATAAAGAAATAACATCTGTGGGGATAAACCATAGGCAATGTTGAGTATAAAAATACAAAAAAGAATGCCCTAAAGAAATTTCATCACACAACAATTTGTTTCTCACAATAGAAGGTGGAACAATATATCACTATTACTCATGTGAAAGAAAAATAAACATAGGTAAGAAGGTATGGACTTACATATCAATAAATCTCTATCCCAAGACTCGTAGGGGAAAAAAGTATTCCACTTATAGTATATATGATCAACGAAATGAGTATCTTAAAAATAACTTCATTCTATAGGGAGAGGAATATACAACCCTGATCATTCATGATTTGAAATATGAAACCATATCATTTCAGAATATGGTACCACTTTCCAAATAAGAAGAGCGTATAGTGGGGAAATAGTTTGGGATGTGAATTATAAAATTATAGAACAATATACAATGATCCACACATAATACCCCAACATCACTAATCACCTGGTATTGAGGGAGACAACGTATACTCAATAATGAATAATTATTCAGGGAAAAACCCTCTTTCATTAAAATTCACATATATACACATTGATCATAACATCAATAGCTAATATTCTAATAAATTTGGGGGACCAACACATCATAAAAATTTATACACATGATGGGGGAGTAAATACCCCAGTGATGGGTGACCCACATCTCATTCAATTAGGAATTCCATTACCTAACAAAAAATGGGGAAAAACAATTTCTGAATTTACATTGGACTATGAATGGTGGATTATGGTTTAGATATGCTCTGAATGAGAGATCAAAAAATAATATGGAGATTCAGACCGATATAGATCAGTTCGACCATAGTTGTGTACCAAAGGGGAATCTAGAGCACCCTATACACCCAAAATGAACAAGAATGAAAACTAATATATGATTCACAAATAAAATAAACATCATGAAACCATTCCATAACCAAAATGGTTAATTTTTACCTCATTGGAATAAGTAAATCTCAGAATGGATCTCCAACACCAGAGGAGGATAACTATCTCCCAAAATGGGGAGATAAGATATTATCACATTTGATGGAGAACCTTTAGCCCCCATCTTAAGGGGTGTCCTATCTCCATCTATATAAGGGTTAACCTACACCAAAATATGATCTCTAGGAAAGATATAAACATGAAAGAAACTCACACCAACTCTTTGTGTGATACATACTCCATCAATTTTTGAGATACTTATCATTTCATTTTGGTTCCCATCTCTATGGAGTACCAAATACCGAGTTCTTTCCACTATAACCTAATGTAATTAGTGTATAATAACTTATAAAAATGAAAACAAGTAACACTCTAATCATATTAGTCTCAATAATTATTCTCAAATCATGTGGTAGAACATGGGAGAAATGATATATTTCGGTTTCATTATAGAGTGTCATTGAAAACCATATGGGAATGACAATAGATTAAAAAATTTCTAACATTCTATGTAATTAACATGAACAAACTCATAAAATTGGGTGAAAGAAAAAAAGGGAGTCACATATAGTTCCTCTTCAAGCCATATTCCCCTTTAGAAAACTCCAATGCATTCATGGAACTATTGAAGAATACCACAAACTCTAATATTTGTGACTTTAATATCCTCCATATATGCACAATTACTAATAAAATCGTAGATTTATAGAAAATGGGAATCTATGAAATGGTAACATTCCTTAGAAACTGAATACTATTAGAAAATTCACTATACATGCACATTAAATAAATATTTACATTGATTTAGTTCTCATCATCAAGGAGGTAAATCCACAATTATCCATAAAAAATATCTATTATTTCCTATTCTATTTAAGAGGAAACCATTATCATGTTTTATGTGGAATTTTTCTAAGAATAAACTATAAAATTTTAAAAACATAACTAATGGATGAGATAATATAGAAAATTTCACCAAGGTTGATAGTTCATGATGTGTTCAATGTTATATATGATGTGTATGTTCTAAATTTCAGGTTGAGAAAGTATCCTTACTTTCTCACTAGATAATCCCAAAGTATATAGCATTAGAATTGTAGTATATTTCATATTTTGAAAATGTATTATACTACATGTACTCCCAAATACACCATCATGGTGTTTACCCAAGGCCTCTCATCATGAAAATATAGATATAAATGACATACCTCAAGAAGTACATGACATGCATACGACATGAGGCACTATCTCATGTCATATCTTAATACATGTGATGCACTATTGAGGAACGTATCATATGGAAAACTAGGTCTTCCCATATCATTTAACCCAGATCGAACCATTTCATATACACAAAAGGCCTTCACTACTACACTCCATGTACCCCAAAAGAGGTGACTGAATGTGTTCTTAGCCACACCATGGGTTATGCAGCCTACAATCCAATAAAATATATTCATAAGAACTAAATTTCAATTTCTATCCACGTGCTACCATAAATTTATCAAAAAAACCATATGTGTTTGAAAATATCACACTACGTGATCATTAATTGAATACATAAACACCATTGGAACAATATAAATTCTCTTATTTTACATCAAATCATGCCTTTTCTATCCTTTAATAAACTGGTTGTAGTGTAAACAAAAATAGAAATCTTGAAAAAATAAAAATACTGGAATACGGAAGAAATAATAATAACAAGTCCTACTCGAGGTTCAATCGCTGGATCTTTGTGTATCACATGACAATAATTCATGTTATATCATCATAACCTCCTAATTTATGAATCTGATATTTCACTACATGTAAGGATTGACTCATGTCCTCCCCTACACCCTTTTTAGCATATTATAAAAAATGGGAGGTCTCCCTATTCACCCAACACATGAATGGGAGATTCATATGGAGAGGGAGAATAAATAAATAAAAATTAATAAATGAGGACCCAAATATAATGTGGTTCATGACTAAGAATATTTTTTGAACATACACCTCACTTAGGTAAAACCACTAATTTTTTACACAGTGTAAAAGAATTAATATTCCTATAATGATCTACAATTTAGATATTGGCATTCACATGCAAGAGGATAAAAAATAATAATTTATTATATATTATATATCAAAATATATTTAACCAACATGGAATCCTAAAAACATTTAACCCAAGGGTAAATATCATATCATAAAAAACATTAGAAAATATTTATATGTTTTTTATTAGGATATTCATTTTCCCCTATTAATGGTATAGAGCTCAAAACCCCAAAAATGTATTATGTATTCTACAATGGAACTCATGACTCACTATAATCTATAAATTATATGGATTTAATTTAGGGGTTTTCATATTTTATCTCTTGTGACCCTAGGTATTCATTTGATGCCGACGATTTTAAAATTCTTATTTTATACTAATACCAGTTTTATTTAACTAATAAATTGTTAATTGTTTATATTTACTTTATATTTTTTCTAACTTAAATAAAAAATAAATATTCATCTTCAATAAAAAAACATTGTCAAAACACCACATTAGAGGTTTCTTTATTTATATACAATTGTTTTATATATATATATCACATGGGATTTTCAATAATACCTATGAACTATTTTCCTTATATTAAGTGTAATTATTTTAGTAAGACCATTAAAGTATGTCTGTGATTAAAAATATAACATTCATACAATTAAAAGAACATTTTTATGTTATGGTATAATGTGTAACACCCCAACTTTCCACGGTACGCTTCTCTTTGAATAATACAGTAGCGTGTGTTTTAAGAAACTTCGAGTTCTAACACAGACCACAACAAATCAAACATGCTGTTATGAATAATAATACCCACATTTTGAAATTTTATATATTTTATCATTCAAAATGGAATTCATTTTTGTATTCGTAATATCCAAATTAACCTAGGGTGAAATTTTGGTACTTCTCGGATAACATTTATATTTTGATGAATAGTGAAAATTACTAAATTTTAATTAAAAACAACTTTTTTAATCAAAATAATTAACAATGATAAATTATGAATTTGAGTGGTTTTAAAGTATATTTAGAATATATTTTAACCATTTAATATTGTTTTGGTCATTGGACATAATTTCATAATTACAACGGATATAAACAAGTGTCAATCTTTTGATAGTAATTATCTCTTAAAAACACACTTTTTGTTTTAACAACGAGAATTAATTTTAAATTAATTTCTTCCACTTATATGTTTTGAATTTGGAAAAATATATTCCATATTTGGAATTAAGATTTACAAATTGTGTGAATAGGTAAATTTTATTTCTAGAAATTTTGAATAATTACTTCGGTAAATATTATATTTACCACGGTTAAAGGGTAAATCCGGTAAATAGGGGTAAAATAATAATATTATAATAATAATAAATTACCCTAAAACATGTCATAACCTTATTGGTTGATACAAGTCCGACTATGGTCATCTTGGAGTCTATTTTTGGACCCCATGGAGCCACTAGTAAGTGACGAGGACACTTTATATTAATTAAGTTAAAATAAATACAAAAATGACATAAGCATATATCTTTTAGAAAAACAATTTTTACATAGGGTTATATATGTTGGATATTCAACTATAAATATTACGTATAAATCTAAAAATCTTTCCTACATAATGGTAATTTATTTATTATTTTTAGACATTTAATAATTAATATTATTTATGAAAAAATAATGATGCAGTATTTTCCTTATTAATGAAAGAGTCAAATAATTGGTATTATAAATGTTAAAATAACTATAATTTTAATGTTTTGATGAAATAAATTAATTTTATTGGTTAATATGACTTTATAGGATTTCTTAAATGAATTTTTTTTGAATTAATAATGTTTTTAAGACTTTAATAAAAATCAATTATTGAGTAGTGTCAAAATTGATATAAATGAGTTTTTAAAACAAATATTATATTATTAATTGATATTATATTCCTAAAAATCTACATTTTGGATAAAAGACTTATATTATGATAGTTGTATCATTAATGGTCCACTTGGGGGTCTCTTGGATGTATATAGTAAGTTTATTAACTATATAATATAAAAATACAAAGTGAAATGGTAAATGTCAAACTAATTAACTAAGAGTTAAAACTAAAATATATGGTTAATATAATGACCCAAACCTGTCTAAAATCTATTGGTTGAATGTATTTAGACCCATCCCCACCTTATAATTTTAATAATCCACTTTGGAGCCATTAGAAACCGAATATGAATTTATTATAAAATAATATTTCTAGCTTTTCCAAAGGTGCCCCGCACCCCTCTTATAAAAGGGCACTCCCCCTTCTCACTAATTCACACATTAAAATCCTTTTGTATTGGCCAAACCCTGCAGATATATCCTCTAAAATTCACTCACTTCAACATATAGTCCTTATTTTGATCAGAAAGCCAACCTAAGGAGCCCTTTTGATCAAATCAAAAGGAAGAACCTGAAGAAGATGTAATGTTTTCACCACACTCTTTCAAGTTCATTTCTTCTTCAACTTCTTCTTTCTTTGTTATTAAGATTATAAAATAATAAATCAATTATTCTCTATATAATGTGATGTTATTATAAATATGGTACAACAATATTCAGTATTCTATCCATCCTTTGAATGACATGTCACCATACGTGTGTACGTACGACTTACCGTCTCCACGTCGTGGTGTAATAGTTATTAAATACAATATTATTTGGATGGGGTATAATAATGATGTGTAGTTAATGTAAATAATAAATATAAAATGATAATTATTCTTGTATATATGATATACTATCCAATTATATATTATTTTAATATCAAAAGAATGATATTGTCGCTTGTGCATACGTACGGACTACCGTCTCCATGAACGTGATGAGATTCATTCCCCATCGTATCCATTCAAGTATAATTATCATTTGATGATTAATAATAATGTTTAAAGACTTGATATCATTCTGGATATGAATAAGCTACAACCTATCCATAAAAAACATGGCTTATGTAACAAAAATTATAAAAGAAAACGAGTAAGTTAACACCTAAAACGACAACAATACTAAGATATTATTAACAAAGAAATGTTAAAAGATCATATATGATATCATATTAATGTATATGATTCTTGTATAATTTAATAACAATTAAATCACCATTATACAGGAGGTTATCCTACCCTCAATCGAGGAAAAGTACAAGGTAAGGGTTTTCATCTCACTCCTTATTCCCGTGTGATTCATGCCATATTGGCATTATTACCTTTTATGTGATGTATGTACTACCCATAATTGTATTCTTTGTTTAATACACATTAATTTATGTGTATTTACATATTCATTGTATGATACCTCTTTCATGGGGTGTATGTTTCGTAAGTTACCAAATTGGTAAGGGTTTATTTCACAATATCTTCATTATCTGTGGTTGTTTATACGTAATTATCTACTGGGACCTCTTTATAATCAACATCCATGTTTCTTAAAAATTTATTTCAAAAAATTCTTACTATTTTATAGAATATGCTTTAAAGTAATTTATAACTTTTTTTGACTTTTTATAAGCTGTTTATAAAGGAATCTTCCCGTTGTTTTCCAAACAAGGTCCTTTTTAACTTTTTCGACAGAATTAAGTTAAGAATGTCTTTTTTTTAACATATACAGCAGGTGCGGCTATTATTCGTCTTTATAGAATCTTTGAAGAATCCCTTACAAGCTTATAAGAATATTTTCAATGTAAATGTTTTCTTTTATCATTATCTGACTTTGAAATGATTTAAAGAAAAAGAGATATTTATCTAAAATAGTTTTGATTTCATCTATGTCAACATCCTTTGATAAATTTTATACTTGTTTGAAGTTGATTTATTATGATACAAATCATACATATTTTATTTCAGGTTTTGTGATATGTTTGACTATGTATGAGTTATTTTTATGCCATTAATGGTTTATGATTAATTTTTTTGCATTTTCTATACTATTTTTAATACGAATGTTTATGTTATATTTCATCCACTTCTTAAGATGAATGTGTTGGACTGGTCTGTTCCGGGTTGGGGTCAGGTTACAGCAGACCCTCCAGGTTGGTGTACAGTTATTAGAGGCACTCCGGGTTGCTGTCCAGTTATTAGAGGCTCTCTGGGTTGGTCTTCGGTTATTAGAGGCACTCCAGGTTGGAGCCTGGTTACAGAGGCTCTCCAGGATGGAGTCTGGTTATAGAGGCTCTCCGGGTTGGGTCCCGGTTACAGTTATCCCTTAGGTCTTGGCACGAGGCCTTGACACTGAAATTAATGTTCAGTATTATGCATTTCCATCATTATGAAAGTGGTTAGTGATATTGCATGTAATTATTCGACCAGTAGAATATCCATGTGAATACGTAAATGGAATTATTTCATTTTACCATTGCCATATTATTCTTAAGTAAATTTTTTAAAGGATTTTGTTTTAGTTATACATTTCCTCAAATGGTTATGATTATTTATGAAAGCTTCTGCTATATTATTATTCTTACTGAGCATCTGAGCTCACCCCTTTCTATGTTTTATTTTTCCCAGGATGTGATGAAATATTTTATGACTGACCTGTAGGGATAGTCTGAAGGGGATATGAGTGTGGACTATGGAGACTATATTATTGTAGTTTTTCACTTTATTATCTAATGTAAACCTTATGAATGTTTCTTGTGATTCCAAGGCTATTAAACTAATAGGTATTTTGAGACTTGATCTTTTGTGATCATGCCAATGTTATGTAATAATGCACCGACTCTGGGTAACTCAGGTCGGGGCATTACAGTTGGTATCAGAGTAAGTTTAGTACAAACATTGGAAGCTAGATTTAGATAAAATCTGATTAGAGAACATAGATCTAAGATTTACATTGAGGATTAGTATAGAATAACATCCTATAATTTTTGTGTTGTAGTGATTTTGTGAGTTTTCCAAGAAATACATCCCTGTCTGGATACGAGCAGGTAGAGGTGGCTCTGGCATAGATGTACCTAGGGGTAAAACCTGAAAACACCGCTTTGAGCTAGACTCGTACGGGAACTGGTACACGACAATGGGCCTTGCTGCACTCTTGGTTACGACACTCTCGAGGGATATGCTTAGGATAATTCTCATTTTCTTTACAAACCATTATGAAGGGTTTATGAGTATATAATTACTTAGTGAAAACATTTTTTTTATTATGGATTATATCCATAAATAGTTCAATATATGTAAAATGTTTTATAAGTACGGAATTATTTATTTTGAATCATAATCTGATCTAGTTTATTCCATTGTTTTGGAAATTGAACCTAGTGGAAGGAATGGACACCGTATCAATGCAAGCACTCCATGTAGGGATTTCCCTCCTGCTCAAGATAATTATAAGGGAGCTGGTGATGCAACTAGTGCTGATCAACTAATCACCATACTGGAACAACTCACTTAGGTTATGAAAAATAACCTTACCCATATGAAGCACCCTGATCCACGACATGGAGGATCAATGTTAGATCGCTTCATGAGGCAACAAACACCAACATTCAATGGTAGTATAAATCCATTGGTAGCTGAGCAATGGATAAGTTCCCTAGAAAAAAATATTTTAGGCTTTGGGGAGTAGTGAAAGGGAGAAGGTTATCATGGCAGTTTATCACCTCCTTAGATATGCTGATCAATGGTGGTCATTGATACAAAACACAAATGAAGTTGATGAAGTATCAAATATGGAATAGAGAGATTTCAATGAGCTTTTATTAAAAAAATACTTTCCTCGTGACCATCAATCAGATATAGAAAGGAAATTTCTGAGTCTAAGGCAAAAGGAGGCTGAGAATGTTGGAAAGTATAAGTCTAAATTTACAAGGATAGCAAGGCTTGCTATAGATTATATCTGTAACCCAATATATAATATTAATCATTTCTTTGATGGGTTAAAAGAATTTCTCCATCGAGCTTTAGTATCACAATCCTTCTCATCGTACGAAAGTATTGTCTCATGTGCTATCATGATAGAAAAGGAATTCTCTATGTCTTATGACAACAATGTAAAGCAAGAGAAGAAGATAACGGTGGATCAAGAGACAGATAAAGAGAAAAGGGAAAGAAGTATTTTCCATTATGAGATAATTGTGGTAAGAAACACCCTGGTACATGCCTAAAATGAATGGTAGTTTGTTACAAATGTGGATAAAAGGGTCACCAGACTCGTGATTGTAAGGGAAAGAAAGAGGTTGTCAATGTTGAATGCTACAATTTTAGAGAAATGGGGCATTATGCAAATGAATGCCCTAATACTCAAAGAAAATTACCTCAGAAAAGCCAAGGGAGCAAGGCCAAGCTTATGTTGTGACTACAGATGTGGTTGAATAATTAATGTATGTGTGTTTTTGGACTCAAGGATTATATTCTGGTTAAATGAATAATGTGATATATATAAGTATTGTACTGAAGTAGTTGTTGTTTTCATTAAGGTTTTAATATGATGACGGTAATCATATTTTTAGTATGTGACAATAATAATCATTACTTTGGTTGGGGAATCTAATTTTACAACTGATTTTGGAATTTAGAAACCTTTAAGAGAGAGAATTTGGAAAAAAGTATTTTGGATAACTATTAATGTTGGAATGGATTATGTTGAACGTTGGATAGTATGGCTTAATGTTAAATCATTTCTTAAGATTTGTTTTGGGATATTATAATACTATAGTTTTCGAAAAAGGACAACCTGAAGGTCGGGGGATAACCCATTGTGTCGGCCAAAGCTGCAGGAATCATACCCACAATCATAGTGAGACAAGCCTTTATTACCTACCACTAGCCTAAAAGACGTCCCTTGTTATTACAAAATAGTTTTCTCAATCTAAATGTTATGTGTTAATATTTTGAACCTTGCATGGTTAGGATAAATATAATATTTTTGAGTTCTATTATCTTTTTGAGTGAAATATGAGTTTGTGGGAGAAATTAGTTGAAGGTTGAAACTCTATTTGTCACGTATATATATATGTACCTCTATCTTATAAATTAATTCTTAAACATTAGGAAAGTTATATAAAAAAATGTGTTATCCTAATAACTTATGTTTTGTTGAACTGATGATATTTTAAATCACTATAGATTGAAGGCTTTGAGGACCTCAATTTTACACTTGTTTGTGATTGATGACCTCAATCACTCCCTACAAATATTTATGTTTTCATCCAATTATGTGTCTCTAATTTCCACCAATGTTCTCTTAATTGAGATCATAATTTGGTGGTTACTTTTTCATTTCCCTTTCCCTCTTATTATGACAACATTTTTTGAACCTTATTTCCGATGTGGGTTTTCCACAAAGGTATTTTCTACTTTCAACCTTTTATTTTCGTTGAAAAATTTCAAATTGCGAGTAAACAATTTATTGAATGAGGGGAGAATGTAACACCCCAATCATCCACGATACGCTTCTCTTTGAATAATACAGTAGCGTGTGTTGTACGCAACTTTGAGTTATAACACACACCACAACCAATCAAACTAGCCATTATGAATAGTAATACCCACATTTTGAAATTTTATAAATTTTATCTTTCAAAATGGACTTCATTTTTGTATTCGTAATATCGAAATTATCCTAGGGTGAAATTTTGGTTCTTTTCGGATAACTTTTATATTTTGATGAATAGTGAAAATTAATAAATTTTAATTAAAAACAACTTTTTTAATAGAAATAATTAACAATGATAAATTATGAATTTGATTTGTTTTAAAGTATATTTAAAATATATTTTTACCATTTAATACAATTTTGGTCATTGGACATAATTTCATAATTAAACCAGACATAAACAAGTTTCAATATTTTGATAGTTATTATCTCTTAAAGACACGCCTTTTGTTTTAACAACGGGAATTAATTTTAAATTAATTTCTGATACTTATGTATTTTGAATTTGGAAAAATGGATTCCATATTAGGAATCAGGATTTCAAAATTGTGTAAATAGATAAATTTTATTTTTAGACATTTTGAATAATTACTTGGGTAAATATTATATTTACCATGGTTAAAGGGTAAATCTGGTAAATAAGGGTAAAATAATAATATAATAATAATAATAAATTACCCTAAAAAGTGTCCTAATATTATTGGTTGATAAAAGTCTGATTATGATCATCTTTGAGTCTATTTTGAGACCCAATGGAGCCACTTTTAGGTGATAAGGACACTTTATATAAATTAAGTTAAAATATATACAAAAATTACATAAGCATATATATCTTTTAGAAAAAAAAATTTACATAGGGTTATATATGTTGGATGATAGACTATAAATATTCATTATAAATCTAAAAATATTTCCTACATAATTTTATTTTATTTATAATTTTTAGATATTTAATAATTAATATTATTTATGACACAATAATGATGCAGTATTTTTTTATTAATGAAAGAATCAAATAATTAGTATTATAGATGTTAAAATAAATATAATTTTAAACTTTTGATGAAATCCATGAATTTAATTGGTCAATATGAAATTATAGGATTTCTTAAATGATTTTTTTTGAATTAATAATGTTGTTAAGACTTTAACAAAAATCAATTATTGAATAGTTTCAAAATTGACATAAATGAGTTTTTAAAACAAATATTATATTATGAATTGATATCCTATTCCTAAAAATATAAGGTTCGGCCAAAGAACATATATCATGGTATTTGTATCATCAATGGGCCATTTGGGGGTCTCTTGGATGTATATAGTATGTTTATTAACTATATAATATAAAAATATAAAGTGACATGGTAAATGTCAAACTAATTAACTAAGAGTTAAAATTAAAAGATATGGTTAATATAATGACCCAAGCCTATCTAAAATCTATTTTATGAAATTATTTTGACCCATCCACACCTTATAATTTTAATAATCCACTTTTGAGCAATTAGAAACCGAATATAAATTTATTATAAAATCATATTTCTAGCTTTTCCAAAGGTGCCCCTCACCCCTCTTATAAAAGGGAACTCCCCCATCTCACTAATTCACACATTCAAAGCCTTTTGGCTCGACGAAAACCTACCCAAATATCCTCTAAACTTCCCTCAATTATTTCTAGAGGCCTTAGTCTTATCAGAAAGAAAACTTAATGAGACCTTTTGATCAAATCAAAAGGAAGAACCCGAAGAAGATGTAATGTTTTCACCACACTATTTCAAGTTCCTTTCTTCTTCAACTTCTTATTTCTTTGTTATTACCATTATAAAATAAAAAATCCAGTATCCTCTATATACTGTGATGTTATTATAAATATGGTACAACCATATTCAGTATTCTATCCATCCTTTGAATGAAATGTCACCATACGTGCGTACGTACGACTTACCGTCTCCACGTCGTGGTGTAATTGTTATTCAAAACATTATTATTTGGATGGGTATAATAATGATATTTAATTCATGTAAATAATAAATATAACATGATAATTATTCTGTATATATGATATAATATCCAATTATATATTATTTTAATATCAAAAGAGTGATATTGTCGCTCGTGCGTATGTACAGACTACTGTCTCCACGAACGCGATGAGATTCATTCCCCGTCGTATCCATTCAAGTATAATTCTCATTTTATGATTAGAAATAATTTTTAAAGACATGATATAATTATGGATATGAATAATATACAACTTATCCATAACAAACATGTCTTATGTAACAAAACATATAAAAGAAAACGAGTAAGTTAACACTCAAAACGACAATAATACTAAGATATTTTTAACAAAAAAATGTTAAAAGATCATATATGATATCATATTAATGTATATTATTCTTGTATAATTTAATAACAATTATTTCACCATTATAAAATAGGTTAGCCTGCACTAAACTAAGGAAAATCACAAGGTAAGGGTTTTTCATCTCACTCCTTATTCCCTTGAGATTCATGCCATATTGGCACTATTACCTTTTGTGTGGTGTATGTACTGTCCATAATTGTATTCTTTGTGTAATACAATTTAATTTATGTGTATTTAAATATTAATTGTATGATACCTCTTTCATGGGGTGTATGTTTCGTAAGTTAGCAAATTTGAAAGGGTTTATTTCACAATCTCTTAATTATCTAAGGTTGTTTATACGTGATTATCTACTCGGACCTCGTTATCATCAACATCCATGTTTCTTAAAAATGTATTTCAAAAAATTCATACTATTTTACAGAATATGGGTTAAAGTAATTTATACCCTTGTTTGACTTTTTATAAGATGTTTATATAGGAATATTTCTGTCGTTCTCCAAACAAGGTCCTTTTTAGCCTTTTCGACAGAATTAAGGTAAGATTGTATTTTTTTTAACATATACAACGGGTGAGGCTATTTTTCGTCATTATTAAATCTTGGAATCTTCCCTTACAATATTATAATAAAAATTTCAAATTAAATTTTTTCTTTTATAATTATTTGACTATTAATTAATTTAAGAAAAATATATATTTCTCTCAAATAGTTTTGATTTCATCTATGTCAACATCTTATGATAAATTTTACACTTGTTTGAAGTTGATTTATTATGATACAAATCTTCTATATTGTATTTAAGGTTTTGTGATTTGTTTGAATATAGATGAGTTATTTTTATGCCATTACTAGTTTATGATTAATTGTTTGGCATTGTTTATGCTAGTTTTAATATGAATGTTTATGTTATATTTCATTCACTTCTTAAGATGAATGTGTTGGACTAGTATGTTCCGGGTTAGGGTCTGGATACAGCAGACCCTCTGGGTTGGTGTACGGTTATTAGAGGCACTCTGGTTTGGAGTCCGGTTACAGAGGCTCTCTGGGTTGGGTTCCGGTTACAGTTATCCCTTAGGTCTTGGCACGAGGCCTTGACACAGAAATTAAAGTTTGGAATTATGCATTTCCATCATTATGAAAGTGATCAGTGATATTGCATGTGATTATTCGACTAGTAGAATATCCATGTGAATATGTAAATGGAATTATTTCATTTTATCTTTTCCATATTATTCTGAAGGTCATGTTTTAAAGGCTTTTGTTTTAGTTATACATTGACTCAAATGTTTATGCTTATTTATGAAAGATTAGGCTATATTGTTATCCTTACTGAGAATATGAGCCCACCCCTTTCTATGTTTTATATTTCCCAGGATGTGAAGAAATATATTTTATGACTGACATGCAGGGATAGTTTTAAGGGTTTATGAAGGTGGACTATAGAGATTACATTATTGTAGTTTTTCACTTTATGATTTAATGTAAACCTTATGAATGTATCTGTTGATTACAAGGCTATTAACCTAATCAGTCTTTTGAGACTTGATCTTTTGTGATCATGCCAATGTTACGTAATAATGCATCGACTCTGGGTAACTGGGGTGGGGGTATTACATAATGGTATTGGTTTTATTTAAAAATCAAATCACAGTTTGTTCTATTAAAAATTATCATAAAATGGATTCCCATTTAAATATAATGTATGTGGTGTATGGTGGTAACCTAATGGGAATTTTTTCTTATGGCTGCAAATATTACATTTTCTACTTGGTTATTGGGATATCCAGAATGGATGATATTCAGTTTTAGTTATAGAAGAACTGGTGGTTCTAGAGAAAGGATTATTTTTTATAACATGTGTATAAGAGTTTATTTTATTTTGAACCTCTTTGTTATTTGTATATTTTTCATCATTATATTAGTAATGATTTCCATTATTGTCTTATACCTCCCATGGATTATGCTAATGTTATTTATTTTTCAGTTAAACATATGGGAAAATTTTTGGTGGGATTCATCATAGTGTGAGGATGATTTGTAGTTTTTCCCCCTTGATGCATCTATTTTATATAATTTGTTTTTTGAACTAATTATTTTTATTTGAATCATTACCTGAATTATAGAGTGGTAAAACCTATCTTTTGGGTGGAATGCCTCTTTATAATATCTTTATAACCTAATGAAATTGTTCATAATGATATATTATTTGATTACCTTATAGTAGGATCTAACTAGTGCTGATCAATAATGTTTTTCATCCTATGGGACATTCCAACTCTGGTACCAGATCGTGGGTAACTCTGGTTGGATCATGATAAAATAGTAAGAAAGCCATGTTATTTATTTGGGAATGACATGGTAGGTAGGAGATAGTATCATTAGATATCAATATATAGATGTGAGTATGTGTCATTCTAATAAATATCATATTGAACGTTGAGTTACCATGGCTATTCAAGATTTGTGTATGAGGACCTGATCATTTTAAACCAATTCTTACATGATTTTTAAGAAGGGGTTCACTATATTACATTTAAATTATACATTCAGTTAATATTATTTATAATTAGGAAAAAAACCAAAATATATCACCCTTATAATAAATTGTTAACAATTCTACTCAATATCATTATTTCCACAAAATTAGATAGGTAAATTTAAACATCTGTTTCATTAAAAATGTTCTATTCTTGAATATTGAATCCCTATAGGGTAAAGTTATACTATGATATATTTCATACTCATCATTATAAACTATGATTATTTTTGAAAATGTAATATGAAAACAAAATTATCATAAAGAGATAGATTTTTTTTAAAGAAACTCATTATTCTATTTTAAAACCATGAGATCATAAACATAATTTTTTCTTTAACATAATAAACATTGAGCCAAAATAATTGTAATAAATACACATGGAATCATCTTTATTACCCAATTTTTTTTGAAAAAACATTATAATAGAAAAAATGAAAAATAATAATTATACCGGTTTCATATAAAAAATGATATCTAATTGAAAATGTATTTTTCTTAAAAACATTAATTTTGACCCTAAAAGGGTGTAATTATTCCTTCAAAATAAATGATAATTATTTTAACTTTTTAAATCCAAAAAATTCATTGAAAAATAATTCGAAATCATATAAAAGTAATGTAGGTTCCTTGGTATAACATCTTAATATAACTCATACAAGAACCCTTACATTTTAAATAAAAATTACGATCAACTTCCAAAATAATTATCTCGAGAACATAATAATTATCCAATGCATTAAAGAGATATAGTGGTCTTGCCCATTATAACAAGATATATCAAAATCATTAATTAGCAGTAACAATGTACAAGGACCATAACATGCATTAAATCTATAAAGTCTTCAATTTCTATAATCAAGATCATAAAAATATACTATTTAATCCTTCTGGAAAACATTTTATGATATTTATATATACATTTCCTTTATTTCTTTGAAAACAAAAATTCACAAAACAGAGGGAAGGAGAATTTTTTATTAATGAAAACATATATTTATGTAAATTAATATTGACATAAAATAATGGTTTTAGTGGTGGAAAAATTCACTGACACCATATATGTTAAAAGAGAATATTCGTTTTTTCTTCTTGTAAAGAAAGTTAGAATATTCCGTATCAAATATATTAAATTATTCATTTTAAAACCTTTTAATTAATGTAATAAAAATTATAACTGTTTTATAATTATTTATTGTCTATATAAATACACCAATGAAATAATTTTATAAATATTGACATGGAATATAAATATTTAGAAAATAAATATCTAAAACAAATTAAAAATGGATTTTAAGGTACAGTTTCCCATGACTCAAGTCTAACTAGTCACATAAAAAATTATACTTCTTGAATAATAAACATATGTTAATTATTCAATTTTTTAATAAATATTTTCTTGTTAATTATTCCTTTTAAATTATTTATTTCCATTATATATTTAATTATTTCATCAATTAATTTCATGTTATATGTTTTGTTATTATAGAGATAATATATGAAAAATGAAATTAGTAGGTTGAATGTGGTCAAATAGGTCACTATTCTATTTTACGAAGATTAATAATCACAAAATATTTAATATTTTTATACATAAATTATATTTTAAAAAACCCATCATTAAAAGTTGTTATGGAATACAAATTATGTTATAATCATGGAGAAGGTGAGTCATACATATGCATGTGTTACATTTCAATCCATTAGACAAACATGATTGAATAAAAGTACATATTAGTTTATAATTATACAATTATTATTATATAATATATATTATATTATTTCTCTCAATATACTTAAATATATTAGCGATGCGATGTGGTCGTGAAAAATGAATCACCTCACTTTATGGAGGTGGTAATTGATATATATGCACGAACGACACAACCATTTTTTAATTGATGGTATGATAAGAAATATAAGATATATTTTCATTAATTAATTAAACATATATCATAAATATCACACACAGACACATATATATATATATATATATATATATATATATATATATTTGAAATCCATCATTATAACCATATGTGAGAGGTAGTGATGAGAAACGAATTACATCGGTTTGTGAGGCCATAGTCCTCCATACAAAAGAATTATCCTTTAATTTATAATTTGAATGAATAATTGATGGAAATATGTTTCTAAATTAAAATAATAATATTATAATATATTTAAGATAGTGAATATACAATTTCAATATGGGTGAATAACTTATTAATGGGTTATAAGAAGACATAAAATGAAAATGATTAGTTAGGACCTATACATCTTCTTCAGACAACCTAATTAGGTTTATAATAGATTCCATAATAAGAATGTTTTATGATCATACCAAGTAATATAATATGTGGAGAGTTATATAAATGGTATTGTGGTATGTATTTTTAACACTTATATATTTTGTGATTTTTTTTAAATTAAATTAATCATCCGGATATATATCATTTCACACAACACATTATATATTATTTTATTTATATAAATACTAAAGAAATAAGTTTGGACGGCTATATATGAAAAAACAAGTTGATATTTCACTATAAAAAAATCTTAGATTAGTTTGATGTGCACAAAACAATGAGTTAGCTTGTGTTACACACATGACCATGTTTTACCAACTTTTAATAGGGAACCTATTTTGAAACTAAATTACGACACTTTTAAGAGTTTCATTGCTAAAAACATACATAATTTTATAATTTAAAATATCAAAACTATCTTATGGTGAATTTTTGGGATTTTTCTGAGGAACAACATTTTTATGAATAGTAAAAAATACGGCATTATAATTTGAAATCGCCATTTGGTTTAATTACTTATTAATGTAAAATTATATTTCAAATTGTTTTATAAACACATAGTAGAAATACTATACATATATTAATCCAATATATGTTAATATAGTCCTTTTTATATGTAAATTAGATATAAACACTTCTTGAACTATTAATCATTTTTACTTTAAAACCCCACTTTCCCGACACATTTGTGGGATTGGCGTTAAAACTAATTTTCTGAAATATATGATTATTATTTTGAAAAAAAAGCAATAAAATATTTTAATCAGTATAATATATTTTCAATATTAATATAAATTAAATTTTTGACTAGAAATATTGTTGAATGTGATTAAAATTAATTACGATAAATAATGAAACAATTAGCATAATAAGGGACTAACCCTAAATATTAAGGGCCAAAATGCCATGGACACATGTCCAAAATACATTGGATGAAAATACTTCTGACACATACCCTATTTTTATCTAAATTTAAATGATATTAAAATTTTATTAAATAGAAGAGCCCTATAAAGATGTTATGTAATGAAAATGTCATTAATGGCAACCCTCCTTACCTTTTACATTTATAAAACTTTGATATATTTTAAAAAAACATAATATTTTAGGATATACTTATCGTTTTGAAAGATAAATTGTTAATTTTCATTATAGTATTATTTTTTAAATTTTTATAAATGATTTATTTACATAAAATGATTAAGAAACACAACCATAATGATCATTTAGTTAATAATTAACTAAAATAAATGGTACTCTAAATATTTAAAGTTAATTAAACTAATTGAATTATTTAATAATTTTTTTTAATAAATATATCATTTTACATAGCTTTAAACCTAATATATTTTAATTTTAATTATATTTTATATTATAAAATTATAATTAATTAATTAATGTCAAATTTGACATTAATGTTCTTTTACAAGAAATTATAAATGATTTAAAATAAATAAAAATTATATATCATACCAAGTAATGTTTAAGTGTTAATAAATATTAAATATGGTATAATAATGGAAAAAATTATCTTTTATAATTGAAATATTTACCCATATATTTTAAAAACATTGTTAGCATGGCCCTAGTTTAAGCAGTGTTTTAGCACGTAATGTGCTCTTATTTTAAAATAATTTTCAAAACAGATGATATTTTATTATTTTAAGAATAATATATAATATTAAGAATTATGTGGATCTATAATTTCTAATAAATCCCACATTAATTAGAAATTATTGGTTAAATAACATATGTTATAAAACAAAACACTTTATGAAAACCAAAATGATAAATTTGGGGAATCATAATAGTTAAGAAACCAAATTAATAAAATAAACATATTTTAATGTAGTGTAGGGTAATATTAACAATTATTCCACATTAAATCTTTATTTTTATATTTTTTAGTGATATTATATATAAGTCCACAGCCTTAAACATTACTTAATCTTGAGTTATTACATGAATGCATGTTGAGGATCTTTTCAGGATGGGAGTTTTAGAGAATTAGATCATAAATCATGCATTACATTCCACATTTAAACAAGGTGGTTACATAAAATACAATATAAATTTTTCCCATTAAAGGAGACATATTTAAAATAAAACATGGATTCTTTCTTGACACATCCTCGACACTATCATCACATCATGTACTTTTCCCTAGACCTGTGAAAAACATTTCAAAAACATGCGATGAGCATAAAAAGCTCAGTAAGGGATGTAAAAATACGGAATGAAAATATTAGTCCATATATACATAAGAATTAATGAAATTATTCTTTACTCATACACTTATGCACTTTAACATACCTCATGAAATCATAATATTTATGAATAACTCATAGAAATAATAAGACATAAATGTAACTTGAGGCATTAATAACATTCTTACGTAGGGAGTAACCCCCATGGTTACGTTTAGAATACCCATCACAGTATATTCCAAAAGTCTCTTTGGAGAAACCTTAGCATTTAACTCCATCACGTTACCCAATGAATTAAAGAGTTATCATGGGCTCACCCGCCCATAGTTTATCACGGAACCACCCATCTTCATAAAAAATTCCCAAGAACCATAACATAATTGTATCACATAAAACATGGATAAATAAAACATAATATTTTCACATTTAAATCACAAGATATCAATAAAAGACATTGATAAAATCAAAAAATTATCAAAACCATTTTCAAAAACAAAATAAAATAAATATAAAATACTGTATTTATTTTTCATTTTAAAAAAGTTATGGCTTGTAGAGGAAGCCGAAACTCAAATAATGGTCATGACGGCGGAGAAGTCGTTGTCGCCGTATAGGTAAGACAAAAACATTCCCTTTTGGAATTTAGTAAAATGCTTCATGTAAAAATATTCCTTTTGAATAAAAGTAAATGTAAAAGGGGTTTATACACCGTATAAATGAATTTTTTGTATAAAACAAAATATGCCTCAATGAAAGGAAATTGAGACGAAGTCCTATACCTTTTGTCTGACTTGACTCGACCGTTCTTTAATCTCCTAAATAATAAACTAGAGTTAATTTCTAATTGATTAAGAACCCTTTTCAAGTTCATTATTAATTTTATATCACTTATTACCATGTTATGAACATTATGTAATTATTTAATTTAATAATGGTCGTTTTTTCTACCCGTGGTAGTTGAGTCAAAAATAAACTTCTTATAATTACATGTTGTTCATGCTTTAAAATATAAATTATATCCAGAATTATATTCATGATTTATATGTCATATAAATCATATATATCTAGTATATACATGCATTTATAATATTACATAACATTTATAGGTAAGAAATGAAATGCACCATTCATGGAGACGGTAAGTCGTACGTACGCATGAACACTACTTTCAATTCTATTTCGTATTTAACAGAATGAAATCATAATGATATAAAGGTATATTATAATTCCAGTATGATATCATATGTAATAACATTAACTCCATCTTTTATACATCCCCGATATGGCATTAACGAATCAACTCACTTTGAGGGGGCGGTAGTCCTCACTTCCTAAAATAAAGATATCGCGTTTAACCATAATGGAAACCATAAATGTATTCCATAAAAAAATTCAGAATCAAGTGGAAAAAATAATCATAATATATATCATATATAAATATAGTGACATCTTAATGGCCAACATGAATGGTGTTAGAAGAATATTGAACAATCATCGTTTTGTGAGGCAGAAATTCTCCATCCATAGAAACAGTATGTTCTTTAACGATTAGACGGAGGTGTGTGTAAGTGTAGCTTGAATACATTTCATAATAACATCATATTATATTGAAGATACTTGTTTTGTTACAAAATAAAGGAATAGAAAGATTTTAGGGTGTAGGAGAAGCAAAATAAAACAAAAGAACACAAGTGAAGACATTACCTTTAAATCAGGTAACTCCTCTTACTTTGAACCAAAAGGTTTTTTTCTGAGTTTTCTTCCTAAGGTAAGGCTTATAGGATGAATAGAGAGATGTGGAGAGATAAAATGATCAGATATTGGACGATCCAATGGATTTAATGGTGTGGGTAAGGTGGTAGATGTGGCGGCCTTTTATAAGGAGGAGGGGCACTCTTGGAAAGTCAAAAAATGTTACTTTATTATATAATGAGTTTTGGATTTTAAAGGTCCCAAAATTATATATTTCTAGGATAAGGTGATAAGGGTTCTAAATCCACCCATCCAATAGGTATTTGACAAGTTAAATTCTTATATATTACATTAGGTTTTCATTTTATTTAAATCGTTCATTAATGAGTTAATCGATGTATCATCATGGCGTCATAAAAAAATTAATTTATTTAATGTCTATAAATTATAAAACAAATAAAATGATGTAGGAAATATTTTTATCATTCCATTGACTATTTATAGTCTATAAGATGATTTATGTAGACAAAATTTAAATTGTTTTACTTTGGTGTTACATACTTTTGTGATATTTTCTTTTCTTAAAAAATAAAATGATAAAGTGTCACTATCACCCAGAAGTGATTCCATGGGGTCCCTAAGTTGGAACAAGGCATCCCATGGTCGTCCATGACACAACAAGTATCATTAGGACACATTTTGGGGTCATTTTATTATTATTATGATATTATTTTATTACCATTAACTACCCGATTACTAATTAATCACGATAATTAATGATAATTACCATCGTTACTATTCATAATGCCAAAAAACAAAAGAATCATAATTACATAATTTGGAACTTCTGATTCCAAATATGGAATCCATTTTAAAAAATTCCATACACAGAAATTGTAGTAATTAATTTAAAAATAATTCCCGTTGTAAAAATAAATAGCGGGTTTTTTTAGAAACAATATCTATTAAAAGTTTGAAAATTGTTTAAGTCCAATTTTAATGTGAAACTAATTCCAGTGACCACCATTGGATTAAATGGTAAAATATCTTCTATTTAGACTTCAAAACCAATTAAAAAGATAATCAATCGATATAATTAAATTATATGAAAAAACAGTTTTGAAGTTAAATGCAGTATTTTTCACAATTCATTAGAAAATGAACATTGTCAGAAAAATACAAAAAATTTATCCACAGTGAATTTCAATGTCTCAATTCTAAATAATAAGTTTCTTTTGAGAAATAGAGCTTATAAAATTGTCAAAATATAGATTTAAAAATGGTTCTCCACCAAAAGGTGGTAAAACATTCTTTTAAAAATATTAGAGAATTATATGCTTAAGATTGGACTTATTCTCATTTTAAGCCTCTGAATCACTATCTAATTCATAAATAGACATAGATATGAAAAAAAAATTATTCTTTAATTACTTGGTATGATACAACCTTCCCCCCTTTAGAAAACCGAGTTCCCGTAATTTATTTACTTATCTAATAAGTGGGGGTATTTATCCCTCATTACATTTTTAGATTCGCATGTTCACTCTTGAATCATGTGGTTTTTCCACAAAATCTTTACTTGATGAATCACCTTATTTTGAAATAATTTCTCCATGTGGTCAAGAATCTGTACTAGTTTTTTCACTTAAGATAGGTTCTCTTCCAGCTAAACTACCTCTGGACTCAAGACATGAGATGGATCTGGCATGTACTTCCTTATCATTGAAACATGAAAAACATTGTGTACCTGAGATAAACTCAGAGGTAAAGCCACTCGGTATGCAACTGATCCAACTCTCTCTAGAATTTCATATGGTCTAATGAACCTTAGACTCATCTTTCATTTCTTACCAAATTACAACACACTTTTCCATGGTGAAACTTTGAGGAAGACATGATCACCAACCTCAAAAGAGAGATCGTTCCACCTATTGTACGCATAACTTTTCTGTCTACTCTGAGTTGTTCTCATGTGTTTCTGTATCAGCTGAAATTTTTCTACCAACTCTTCTACCAATTCTGGTCCCATTAACTTCATTTCACCCACATTATTCCAAAAATATGGAGTTCGACACCACTTCCCATATAATGCATCAAATGGTGCCATATGTATACTGGAATGAAAACTGTTATTATAAGAAAACTCAACCAAAAGAAGATGTTGGTCCCAACTTCCCTGATAATCCATCGAACAAGCACATAGCATATCCTCCAAAGTCTGAATTGTTCGTTCTGACTGCCCATCTGATTGAGGATGAAAATATGTACTTAAATTTAGTTCAGTACCCAAAGACTTTTGAAGGTCTTTCCAAAAGTTAGAATTAAACCTAGGATCACGATCAGATACAATGGAGAGGGGAACACCATGTAACCAGACTATCTCTTTAAGATATAAATGAGGAAGTAGATCTAGAGAAAAAGTATCTTGTATAGCAAGGAAATGAGAAGATTTAGTCAAGCGATCAATAATAACCCAGATTTCATTATTACCTCGAGGTGTCTTCAGCAATCCCACAACGAAGTCCATGGATATATTCTCCCATTTCTACTTTGGTACTGGTAAAGGATGAATCATCCCTTTCAGTAACTGCCACTCTGCTTTTACTATTGACAAGTCAAACACTTCACAGTAAAATCAGCAATATCTCTTTTCATTGCATTCCACCAGTAATACATCTGAAGATCTCTATATATCTTAGTACTCCCAGGATGAACTGAAAATGGAGAACTATGAGCTTCACATAACAACTATCTCTTCAACAGTGAATCACAAGGCACACACAATCTCTTCCCAAATCTCAGAAAACAATCATTATCAATGTTGAATTCAGGCAACTTACCCTTCTAAACTAGCTCTACCTTTTTATGAAACTCACTGTCTTGCTTCTGTGCTTGCTTAATTCTATCTGATAGAGAAGATTTCATTGATACCTGAAACAAAATAGAAGAACATCCTAAACCAGAAAATTCTATGCCAAAGTTCATCAAGTTCTTAAACAATGGACCACGTTCCAAATGTAACATGGTAAATGAAGCATGAATTTTTCGACTCAAAGCATCAACCACTTTATTTTCTTTTCTCGGATGGTAATGAATTGTACAATCATAATCCTTAATTAATTCTAGCTATCTCCTCTGTCTCATGTTCAATTCTTTATAAGTGAATATATTCTATAAACTTTTGTAATCAATATATATTTCACACTTTACACCATACAAATGATGCCTCCAAATTTTTAAACCGAAAACCACAACAGCTAATTCCAAATCATGTGTATAGTAATTTACCTCATGAGTTTTCAAATGATGTGAAGCATAAGCAATTACCTGATCATTCTACATTAGGATGCAACCAAGTCCTTTCAATGAAGCATCACTGTATATAAAAATCTCACTATTCTTGGAAGGTAGCGCCGAAACTGGAGCATTCACCAATCTTCATTTCAATTACTGAAAAAACTATCACATTCTTTTTTTTAGATAAACTTAACACCCTTCCGAGTTAGATTAGTCATTGGACTAGATAACTGGGAAATGTTTTTAACAAACCTTTGGTATTAGCTTACCAAAACATGAAAACTATGTATCTCGGTTACATTTGTGGGTCTTGTCCATTCATCAACAACCATTGTTTTTGTAGGGTCAATAGTTATTCCATCTTTAGAAACAATGTGACCAATGAAAGAAATTTGTTGAAACTAAAACTCACACTTGCGGAATTTCCCATACAATTTATTTTCTTTTAAGGTTTTAAAAATAACCCTTAAATGACTTCCATGCTAGTCTTTACTTTTAGAAAACACCAAAATATCATCAATGAAAACAAACACAAACTTATCCAAGAACTCAAGGAAAACTCTATTAATAAGGTCCATGAATACAGCAGGTTCATTGGTTAGCCCAAAATTCATTACTACAAATTCATAATAGCCATATCTTGTACGAAACACGGTCATCGGAACACCTTATTCATTTACCTTCAACTGATGGTACCCCGATCTCAGGTCAATCATTGAAAAATACTGAGCTCCCTGGAGCTGATCAAACAAATCATTGAAATGAGGCAAAGGTTATTTTTTCTTAATAGTGATGTTATTCAAGGCTCTATAATCAATGCAAAGTCTCATTGAACCATCTTTATTTTTAACAAATAAGATAGGGTCACCCCATAGTGATGTTCTAGGTCAAATGAAACCTTTCTATTATAAATCATGCAATTTCTCCTTCAGCTCTAATAGTTCAATTTGAGCCATTCGATAAGGGGTTGTTTGAAATTGGATTAGCCTCAGGAACTAAGTCAAAAATGAATTCAACTTCCCAATATGGTATTATTCCAAGCAACTCATCAGGAAAAACATCAGGATACCCATTTATTACTAGCACATCATTAATCTGAACGGTTCCTCTTTTTCAATAATATGTGCAAAGTGACATTCATTTCCATCTTTTACAGGTTTCTCATCCTGTTGATATGTTATCAACAGTAAGGGTTCATTCGTGTACCCAAACTGAAAGGCTTTCTGAAAATAAACCTCTTTTCCTCTACAATCAGTCTTAGGATGGAAAATAGAGAGCCAATCCATACCTAGGATAACATCAAGCTCTACTAGAGGTAAAACAATATGTTTTGCATGTAGGTTCTTTCCACGGATAAGGATAGGAAGATTCTTATAAATTATTTTTGCCTCAACATTTTGCCCAGGTGTTTTTTCCACAAGTTCAGTAGTCATTTCTTGAGATGGAATTTCCAATTTACTAGAATGTTTTTTAGAGATGAAAGAATGTGCAGACCCTGAATAAAACAGCACTCTGGCATAATCTGAAAAAACAAAAAAAAGTACCTGACACCACTTCATTTGATGGCCCAACATATGCTGAAATAGTTTCAAAGGATTTCACCACACCTTTCTGCCTGTATTTTGAGTGCTTCCCATCATTCGAGCTCTTTATTGAACACTCGTTTTCATAATGAACCATCTCACTGCATTTGAAACATTCCACTAACTGTAAATCCAATTTGGTCTTACCATCACCCTGATATTTTTCAGTGAAATCATGAGCCTTATGTTCCATCTTACTACATTAATAGCACTTTCCAATATTCAAAAGACATTCCCCAGCTTGCCTTTTACCACATTTATGACAAACTAAAAACTTATTTTTCTTAGGATCAGACCTCTTTGAAGGATTCTTCCCTTTCTCCTGCCACCTCGGTCTTTTCTTCTGTTGGTTGTTATATAACACTTGATCATCGGAAAACTCCATTTCCACCTTCTCATCACATCGAACAAGATTTTCATAACTCTTGATCTCACTAGAAGCTAAAGATATTTGATATTTTGGATTTAATCTTGAGTAAAAACGATTGATTTTACTATCAAGGTCTCAGATAAAATTTGGAGCATACCTTGTCAATCGAGTGAACCTTTCTTCATAAGCAGCCATTGAGTCATCCTCTTTCCTCAATTCCAAGAATTATTTTTCCATCCTAAGTCGAATAGCCTTAGGAAAATATTTCTCAAGAAGCATACCTTTGAATTCATCCCAGTCAAGAGCGTCAATCTCATCAGTGTCCCTGATAGTTTTAACCATCGACCACCACTAATCTGCTTCACCCTCCAAACGGTAAACAAAAAGACTAACCTTATGATTGTTTGAACATCCTATGACATCGAAAATCTTCTACAGTGCTTCAATCAACCTTCAGCTAGCACATGGTTAGATGATCCTATGAATGATAGGGGATGTTGCCTCATTAAATGAGGTTGATTGGTTGAACACCCCATGACATCGAAAATCTTATCCAATGCATTAATCCACCATTCAAATAGAATAGGGTCATATGACCCTATGAATGATAGGGGATGTTACCTCATGAAATATTCCACCACTGACATGTTCCTCTGCGGTTGATCTTGCTGATCTCGTGCATAGATACCACCACCATTTATCGCTTCAGTCAACTGCGCCATTACTGCAACAAACTGTTCAGCTATAATTCCCACTATATTAGGATGCTGATTCGAAAGGTCATTTCCTTCTTTATGCCTTCCTAGCACTACTTCCCTATTTCCTCTGTGGAAAACCATTCTGAACAAACATGTCTTAGGTGAAGCAACATGGTAATATTCAAATTCTATATCATTTCAATTTGACCATAAAAAAAATATTTTTGGATAATCATTCAATAGAGTTCTAACTCCTAAAGATATCTTTACTAACCTCTGAGAACAACTATATGGCCCCAGCCATAAACATTAATTAATCTTGAGTTATTACAAGAATGCACGTTTAGGAACTTTTTAGGTTTATATTTTTATAGAATTAGATCCTAATTCATAAATTACATTCCACATTTAAACAAGGTGGTTACATAAAAGACAATATTCATTTTTACCATCAAAGGATACATATTTAAAATAAAACATGGATTCTTTCATGAAACTTCCTCGACACTATCATCACATCATGTAATTTTCTCTTTGACCTACGAAAAACATTTCAAAAACTTGGTATGAGCATAAAAAGATCAGTAAGGGATATAAAAATACGGAATGAAAACATTTTTGCATGTATACATAAGAATTAATGAAATTATACTTTACTCATAAACATAATCACTTTAACATACCTTAATAAATCCTATGATTTATGAATAACTCATAGAAATCATAAGACATAAAGTTAACTTGAGGCATTAATAACATTCTTACGTAGGGAGTAACCCCCATGGTTACGTTTAGAATACCCATCACAGTATATTCCCTAAATATCTTCGGAGAAACCATAGCGTTTAACTCCTTCGTGTTACCCAATTCATTGGAGAACTATCACGGGCTCACACACCCATAGTATATCATGGAACCACCCATCTTCATAAACAATTCCCAAGAACCATAACATAATCATATCACATAAAACATGCATAAATGAAACATAATATTTCCACATTTCAATCACAAGATATCAATACAACACATTGATATAATAAAAAAATTATCAAAACCATTTTCAATACCAAAATAAAATAAAATTAAAACATGGTATTTATTTTCCGTTTAAAAAAAGGTATGGCTTGTAGAGGAAGCCGAAACTCAAATAATGGTCACAGCGGCGGAGAAGTCATTGTCACCGCATACGTAAGACAAAAATATTCCCTTTTGTCATTTTGTAAAACGCTTCATATGAAATGATTCCTTTTGAATAAAAGTAAATTTCAAAGGGGTTTATACACCGTTTAAAATAATGTTGTGTATAAAACAAAATATTCCTCAATTAAAGTAGATTGAGACGAAGTCCCATACCTCATGTATGACTTGACTCGATCGATCTTTAATCTCCTGAATAATAATAAACTAGAGTTAATTTCTACTTGCTTAAGAACCTTTTTCAAGTTCATTATTCCTTTTATATCACTTATTACCATGTAATTAACTTTATGTAATTATTTATGTTAATAATTTTCATTTTGTCGACCCTTGGTACTTGATTCAAAAATAAACTTCTTATAATTACAAGTTATTCATGTGGTAATATATCCATTATATACAAAATTATATTCATGATGTATATATCATATATATCATATATTTCCCGTATATAAATGCATTTATAATACTACATAACATTTAGAGGTAAGAAATGAAATGCACCGTTTATGGAGACGGTAAGCCATACATACGCATGAACACTACTTTCATTTCTATATCATATTTAATGGAATGAAATCATAATTATATAAAGGTATATTATAATTATAGTATGATATCATATGTAATACCAATAACTTCATCCATTATAAGTCCTATATATGGCATTAACGAATCAAATCACTTTTTGGGAGCAGCAGTCCGCACTTTCTAAAATGAAGATATCTCGTTTATCCATAATAGAAACCATAAAGGTATGCCATAAAAGAAAAATACCGAAGCATATGGAAAAAATAAACATAATATATATCATATATAAATATATTGACATCTTACTGTCCACCATGAAAGGTGTTAGAAGAATATTGAACAATCATCGTTTCGTGAGGCAGAAATTCGCCTTCCACAGAAACAATATGTTCTTTAACCATTAGACGGAGGTGTGTGTAAGTGTAGCTCGAATAATTCTCATAAAAAAATCCTAGTATATTTAAGATACTGGTTTTTTAGAAAATAAATGAATAAAAAGAGTTTACGGGGTAGGAGAAGATATATAAAACAAAAGAACACAAGTGAAGACATTACCTTTAAATCGGGTAACTCCTCTTGGTTTGAACCAAAAGGGTTTATTGAAGAGATTTATGCCTAATGTAAGGATTCTAGGATGAAGATAGGTATTTGGAGAGAAACAATTAGTAGATATTGGCTGATCCAATTTTTTGATAGTTTTGGGTAAGGTGGTATAGGTGGGGGCCTTTTATAAGAGGGAGGAGGGGCACTCTTAGAAAGTCAAGGAATGTTACTTTATTATATAATGAGTTTCGGATTTTAAAGCTCCCAGAATTATATATTTCGAGGATAAGGTGATAAGGGTTAGAAATACACCCATACAATAGGTCTTTGACAATTTTATGTCTTAGATTTTACATTATCTTTTCATTTTATTTAAATTGTTCATTAACGAGGTAATCGCTGCATCATCATGCTATCATAAAAAAATTACTTTATTTAATGTATAAAAATTATAAAAAAATACTAAAATGTTGGAAATATTTTTAGATTTCCAATGATTATTTGTAGTCAAAGAGATAATTTATGTAGACAAAATTAAAATTGTTTACTTAGGTGTTACATACTTTTGTGATATTCTCCTTTCTTTAAAAATAAAATGATAAAGTGTCACTATTACCCAAAAGTAATTCCATGGGGTCCCTAAGTTTGCACAAGGCATCCCATGGTCATAAATGACACAACTAGTAGAATTAGGACACATGTTGGGGTCATTTTTTATTATTATGATATTATTTTATTACCCTTAACTACCTGATTACTAATTAATCCTGATAATTAAAGATAATTACCGTCATTACTATTCATAATGTCCAAAAAAAGGGTCATAATTAAATAATTTGGACCTTATGATTCCAAATATGGAATCCATTTTAAAAATTCCAAACACATAAATTCTATTAATTAATTTAAAAATAATTCCCGCTGTCAAAACAAATAGTGGGTTTTTTAGAAACAATATCTATCCAAAGTTTGACAATTGTTTATGTCCTATTTCAGAGTGAAATTAATTCCAATGAACAAAATTGGATTAAATGGTAAAACAATATTATATTAACACTTTAAAACCAATTTAAATGATAATCTATCCATATAATTAAATTAGATGAAAAATCAGTTTTGAAGTAAAATGCCGTATTTTTCACTATTCATTAAAAAATGAACATTGTCAGAAAAATACCAAATATTTATCCAAAGTATATTTTAATGTCCCAATAATAATGAAAATTTTAATTTTTAAAAATAGATATTATAAAATTTTCAAAATATAGATTTAAAAATGGTTCTCCATCAAAAGGCGGTAAAACAATCTTTTAAAAATATTAGAGAATTCTTTGCTTAAGATTGGATTTATTCCCATTTTAAGCCTTTAAAACACTATATAATTCAAAAATAGACATAGATATGAAAATCCATTATTCTTTCATTACTTGGTATGTTACATTATATAAAGGATACCTCCCATTAATAAATAACTTTTGGTGTTTACAAGAGTGCCACTCATCCTTCACTATAAAAAGGATTGCATTCCCCCTTATTCATGCACATCAAACCATATAGGTTTGAAATATATCATCCCAATACACATCATAACATCTATAAATTCCTCATTAATGAACCCATTTGGGTAGATATCAGTCCATGTAATCCGTTTGGGGAAAACCAAAATCAGTTATCAAAAGAAGTTGTAATATCCTTCATAAAGCTCTTTTATTTTATTTTCTTTATTGACACCTCAACTCTCATTATTAGATTATTAAAAAAAATCCTAAATATAATTATATTCTTTACACTAAGTGTTATATCTAAACTAACACACATTTCCATTTAATGTGTCAAGAACATACATTTTATGATTAAATTGAACTACAACCTCACAAAATAATAACTGTTTGTTTTTCTTTACCTCCATTAATGGTTGGGAATAATGATGAGGACACTATTTTTATAAGATATATATTATAATTATTATTTCGTTAATTATATTTAATTTTTTTAAAACACATATTAATATACTTTCCATTTTTTGCAAATACTATAATATCGATTGAAGAAGTGTGAACTACGTCCCCCTCAAAATGATGTGATTTGATCAAACTCTACATGGAATGAATTAAAGATGACTTTAATGAACATATATGATATCTAATATAAATAATTTTTTTGAATAATTTTATATATATTATATATAAATATATTTCATTTACTTACTCTCATTCAATGTGACAATAAAATAGAAACAACATTTATGCATACGTACAATGTACCAACTCCAGGAACATTCTATTAGATTTCGTACTACTATATGTTATGTATTATTTTAATAAAAATATATTGAATATAAATAATATTTATATGATGGTTTACTATTTTTAAATCATGATTTATCTATAAGTACCAAAGATAAAAAACTAATACACATGAAAACAATCGAATACTACTCAATGTGAAACTTTATCCTAGAATTATTGATAAGAAATTAAAATAAAGTCATAATAAAACCATATATGAAATTATATATAAGAATTTTTCTAATTTATATATGTATAATAAAAATATATTTTTTTACAGGAGGTTTGAATTAGTGAAACAATAGTCAATACATAAGGTAATGGGATTTCATCTCACATTTCATTTCAGAGAGATACATACCTTAATCGCCCCTCATTTATTTTGTGGGGTGTGTATACTGCCCAAATATATATTATATGATTATTAAAATTATTTTTGTGGGTATTTACATATCCATTTTTTGAAATTTATTTTATGGGGTTTATGTATCAAAAGTTACCATATCGATAAAGTAACTTTATCTAAATTTTTCTTTTTTGAGACACATGTCATGTTATGCACACATATTTTTCTAGGAGTTTAATATACTACCTTTTGAAAATTTATATCATGAATTAATTTATTTTACTTATATTTTATGCTTCATGTAATTTTATCATCTCTATCATTATTTAATGTTACCAAAATGGTAATAGTTTGTTTCTATAATTTCCTAATTTATTAAGATATTTTACGATTATGAATCCATTTATGAAATCTTTTGATCTATATTTCAAGAACTATCATGAAATTTATCACCCTTTGGATATGAATGCTATAACCCTATAATGGTAATATTTTTCTACTCTATGGAACTTAATATATTTAATAAAGTGTTTCTAAGAAAATATGATATTATCTCTCATGTTGATCGAAATCTATGTCCTTTGAAAACATTATTTTATAAAAATGTTTTGAAAAATGTTTTACTTTTACTATATGATGTAAATTTAAATTTTAACCATGTTTTATCTTTTAGAAAATGGATTTGAAAATAAATATTTGTATCATTTAATGATCATGTCACTTTTCAAAACATTCAGGGTAAAAGAGGAATGTTCAGAATGTACAAACATACCCTCCGTCATAAGCTCAATATCCTTGAATCTAACATTGTATGTTTATAAGTTATTTTTCATTGAAATGTTTTTTATTAATATTTTTGAAATTCATCGTTTTTAATGTTTTTTTCCATTGAAAAAGGTTTTCAAAAATGTTTTATGGTTATCAATGCTTAATTGAAAATTTTCCAAATTTATTTTTAATGAAAAAGGTTTTTTAAAACTATTCTTCATATTAAAAATAATTTAAAACATTTTCAATCATTGTTTGTATGTTTTTAAAGTATTTACAAAGAAATGGTTTCCAATTTTTTTACAATATCTTATATAAGATTCAAGGAAAATGGTTTCTAAAATGTTTTCAATCTCTCTTTATATCTTTTAAAATAAAAAGGATTCCAAAATCTTCCCAAACATTTATTTATATTAATTCATGTTTATTTTCAAGAAAATGGTTTTCTAAAGGGGTATTGTTTTAAATACCTTTTTCAAAGAATGAAGGATATTTTTATCAAGAAATGTTTTTAAAATACATTTCAAAATTATTTTCTATCTATTATGAAATATATTGATGTTAATCATCCCCTTTTGGGAAATGGTTCAAAGGATTCATTCATTTTATTTCATTGAATGGATTATGTTTTGATGATATGATGTTTATAGAACCCATTTCTATTTCATGGGTTATGTGATTATGAAACCCACTTTTTTCATGATTTATGATTTAATGAAAGTGTTATGGAAACTATCTATCTTTAATAGGCTATGATGTGATGAAATGTTAATGATAACCATTTAATTTCTTGTATTAGGATTGGATGTTTATAAAACCTATAAATTTTCATGGTTCATGATATGATGAATTGTGTAAAGACCTAGAAAATTACATGTAATTTTTTTAATTATTTGGGATAATTACGAGTCTACAAAAATTGACGGCGCGTGCTTCTGAGGCCCGGTGTGGCCGAAATGGAATATTGAACATTTTTTAAGGTATGTTCAGTAAATTACTGAGCCACATTTTCTATCTTTTGAACCAGTGATTGGATTAAAAACCCAAGGACACCATTGAATCTGAAGTGCCAGGATTTAATTAAGGGAGGCTTCACTTCGACCATAGTAGGTCGGGATCAAAAGTTAGTTTTTTGGAATTTTTAAAGAAAAGTAAAATAACTTCTAATTGTTATTTTATTTTATTTTTTTCTCTAGAAGATGAGTGGTGGTGGGAGGAACGGTGAATTTTCAATCCATTTAATGGATTGAATCATAAACTACGTAACTCCACCATTGTGAATTAAAAGAGGGTCATCAATTCATTTAATGAACCTCATTAATTCCTCAATGTGTTACTCAGCTTTCCCCTCTTATTTAAATGAAGTTATGGTGAGGTTTTGGCACGACTTCTTCAAGCGAGAAAACTGTGGTGAAGTCCTACAGTAACATCCACCTAGAGGATGCGACTGGATTCATGAAGCGGTGATGAGAACCACTAAATCAAGAACCAAGGGCAATAATGGAGGAGGTTCTGTCGATCATTGTCACTGGATGTCTCATCCAGGTAGGTTTTTTTATATTATAAAATATTCCATTCACCATTCATGATTTATATGAAGAATACAGATCAACTGACCAACAGGTTGATATTGGGATCATTCTTTAAACACGGGAGGTTGATTCGGGGTTACAAGTCGGGAGTTATTTCTAAATTCTCTATTTGTTGTTAACACCCCATGTTAAAATGCTAATGCGGAGGGAGCGTGCCAATCTGAACAGGGCTGAGACCCTCCGCTGATCTTGTTGTACCTGTGTTTCCCATGTGTGACCAAGAAATGTGATGGAAAATGAGAGATAGGGGTCACATAGTGGTGTATGTGACCCGAGAGGCTCGTACGTGCAGAGGTCACCAAGAACGGACCACCGGAGCATGTTCGGTGGTTTGTAGAAAGAATCGCCAGTGCGCCATTCCAATGGAAGCAAGCTGTTTTCGGAGGAGGCCCATGACAACTGTCCATGGGTAGGGGGATGGCATTGCGTCATTGCGCACCGCAGTGGCCAGAGGAAGCTGGTCCGAGCCAGCCACATGGGAGAAACGGGCGGCAACAGTCATGGCTTGCGGGTCGCGGTAGAAATGGGATGTGCGACCTCACGTCACGCCGCATTGGCTGGTGACCGGTCAGGCACCTATTCGACCATTGAAAGTGGTGGGGCAGGGCCCCACCAGCCAAATAAAATGGTCTTGTGCCCACATGGCTAGCTGAAGACATGGTCCACCCTCAGGTGGAGCGGGCTGGACGCGAGTCTGTCGAACGGGCCGGACCCGCCTAGTGGGCCAGTGCGGGTGGGATGAGCCCTACCCGGCAGGCCTGGCCAACCACTGCCCGGGCTTGTGAACCAGCCGGGCCAACCACGATGGGCCAATCCTTGTGAAGCGGACCGAACCTTAACGGTCCAGACCCAGGCGAGGTCAGGTAGACCCTAGGACCAGTTGCGTTGGGCCGGCCTGACCGAGTCCGACCGAGCCAAGACCCAACCGGCCCCCGAATAAAGAAAAATATATAACAGACGAACCGAATGTCTGTTTGAAATACCATAAGTGGTGTTGGGACCCCTTTTTGGGAAGTGGTCTCTTTGGAATAATCTAGTGGACCCGACCGAGCCGGTCCGGACCGAGGTACTATCCCCCCCATTTTCACAGAAAGAGGTGTAACTAACAGACCGAGCATCCGATAAATGCATTGTCTATAGATTAATGATCCTAGAAACAGGGAAATCCTTGGATATACTATATTTGAGTTTTTCCAGAGTTTTATTGGGACATGGGTTGGATCTGTCTTGAATCCAATCTGGCCCTTTTTTCAAAAGTGCCCATATCTCACAGACCAGGCGTCTGATCGATGCATCGTCAGTCATGTTGGGACCCCTATGAAGGGGAGGTCCCTTGGGTATGATTTTTGAGGGACTTAAAACCAGTCGAAATATGACCTATGGCTTAAGGAGATGAATATTTCAATGATATAGCATACTACGTGTGAGAATCCAGTGGCTAGTTGTGGCATGATGAAGAAAAGAAACCAATACAGGTCCATATCAGAAACTCAAGAGTGGGATGATCTAGTTATATGACTAATCATACCTACCTTTGTACTAGTGACCAATATAGGTCAGCAACAAAGACCAATACATGTTAGTAGTAGCGACCAATATGGGTCATCACCAGCGACCAATACGGGTTACCACCAGTGACCAATACGGGTAAACATCTAGTGACCAATATGGGTCATCATACAATGAACTATAAGGGTCAGCAGTAGAGTTACTACAGATAGGATAATCTGGCTTTATGACTAGTCATCCTGATCACAATATCCTTGAAGTTATACTGTTAGAGTGAGATGTCTGTTTTGATTTGTGCTTAATTATATAGACCATTCTTGTGATGTTGCCTTTGTTGGGTTTCTTGTGATATTTTCCTTTGTGGACTATTAAGAGGCCTTAGGGGTCTCAGGGTCCCCTAATGAGTTGTTATAATCACCATTGCACGGGCTCCGCCCTCACCTGTGTGTCTGGTGTAGACTACTGAAGCTCCGAGTCAGACATTAGAGGTTCGGTAATTGGTGGAGTTTGGTGTGACGAGAGCTTTTGAGATCTTCTTCTTCAACTTCAAACTTACAGCTACTACAGTATAGGTAGAGCTCTAGGGTAGATGTGACAATTGTTTACTTTATTTTCAGTTTCTAGGTCTTGTATTTGGGCCCATTGTTTTTAGTTTTTAGTTGTACTTATGGTTGTACTTTACTCTCATGGTTATAGCTTACTTTTGCTGGTGGTTAACTTCAGTTGTATTTTTTGAGTGTGTACAGATATCTAATGCAATGTCTTTTTTTCGGAAAAAGATATCAGGAGAAAGTCACCAACCCTTGGGATTTGGTAGGCGGTTTTGGGATAGTCACGTTCAGGCCCCATGGGATGGGTCATGACAAAGTGGTATCATAGGGTGGTTGGTTCTACCAGAAGAACTAAGAGTCCACTTTTAATGAGGAAATGTTGTAAAGTGTCTTGAGTTCAGTTTTTAGTTCAAGGAGTCTAGTGTTGGAGCGGCGGCCGGCGTATCCATACACCAGGACCCCGAATTTTGTTTTCTTACATGGTACATTAAAACCCCGGTTGCTAGTGTTTTGAAAGATTTTATTGATCTTTCTTGAGTCAGATCACCATGTATAACATATTGAACATGCAAAATATATTTCTTACAGGATGCCTCCATGAATACATCCAGTCATAATTCCGGTTAGATATCATGACAGTGTCCCACAGAGTGATGAGGAATCTCTACAGGGACCACTCACAGTGATAGCACCTTCCGGTGGTGTATCGGAAGCACCACCACCCATTGAGATGAAGATTATACCAGTGGATCATGCACGCCGTTTGAGTGCATTTCATGAGTTCTAGATATTGAGGCCTCTATGGTTTTGTGGCGAGACAAACCACCATGCAATAAATTACTTTCTTTAGGCGGTTTTAGGGATCTTTTATTAGTAGAGACACCCACCGAGCAGATGGCGATCTTGGCCACTATCATTCATTAGGGATCAGCAACATTATGGTGGAGCTCAATGCTCAAAGTGCATGAGGAGATGAACCTCCCATGGCCGAACATTGAGATCCTTTCCAAGGTGGAGTTCATGCCAGCGACACTAGGATTTGCGAGTATTCAAGAGTTTCTACATCTATAGCAGGGTAGAAAGACTGCAGATTAGTACTCTGTGATATTTACTAACCTCTACCGATACTCCACCGACATGGTACAAGACCCTTACTTCAGGGCCAGAACCTTTGAGCATGGGATCTGATGAGAGATCAGTGCAACGACAGTTTTTCCCAACACCCCGACACATGATAGGGTGCTAGAGAGAGCTTTGCTAATGGAGAGCTTCCTTGATGAGCAGGCACTGACAGTGAGATCCCCTACTAGACGACAGGTAGCAGAGTCATCTGTAGCTGGTAGTAGAGAGACGATGTAGAAGCCCAAGCTAGCTAGACCTTTTAGAGGGATACCATAGGATGCAGGGTAAGAGTTGCAAGGTTCAAGAGGATGAGGGAGCCACCAATGAGTCATGATCTGTTTTCTAATGGGGACAGGGTTAAAAAGATTATGTCTATCCGACCCCCCCCAAGCGGATGATCGACAGTCGGTGGTGGGGATATCATGGAAGCGATAGTAGCAGAAGCATGAGCATTAGCCTGGTGGCTGATGAGGTAGGGGAGTAGGATGTGCAACAAGAGGTGGTCGGGGTCACCAGGAACTACCACCACCACCCCCAGGTAGTCTACCATGAGCTCAAGGTGCATGTGGATGGGGTCCGGACCAACTACAGGTAGTAGAGGCGCATGATATTAATGTCCCTAAGATGATACGAGATATGATTTGTATCTTCTCTACTCTAGATGTACTGGTTATTGACAATGGTTCAATAAACTCTTTGTTTTACGCAATCTTAGTTCGGGACTATGAGATTCCGACTGAGCTTTTAGATTGACCTTTGCATTTGGATACTCCTATATGAGGAGATTCAATGGTCATACACCGGTGCCGACAATGTGATCTTACTCTCAGAAGGAATATTTTCATATGGGATCTTCTTGTAGAGATGTTGAAGCCTGTCGACATCATTCAATGCATAGACTGGCTATCAACAGTTCACGCACATATTGACTGCTTGAGACGTACACTGTGATGTATTTGCAGAGATGGATGCTAATTTTCCTTTGTCAGTGAGAAGGAAAATAGAGCCACACGAGATGGACTTTCCCATAGTATGGTGTTACCGATTACATATCAGCTGGCTTGCATGAACTTCGAAATAGTGGATGAGGTGAGTCCACAATTTCTAGCGGCGGTGGATGAGTATGAGGATGTCTTTCCAGAATATGTACTAGGGACACCTCCTCATAGAGAAGTATTCTTCCACATTGAAATGTACCTAGGAATATCACTGATTTCTACACTAGAATATCAGATGACCCCTACAGAGCTTCAGAAGATGAGGGTATAGTTGGAGGACTTTCTGAGGAAGGGATTTGTAAGGCCCAGTGTTTCTCTACTGGAATCCTCAGTGTAGTTTTCCAAGAAGGAAGATGGAATTTTGAGGATATTAATGGACTTCCGGTGCCTAAACTAGGTGATAGTGAAGAACATGTATCCTCTAATTAAGATTTTTTATCTTTTTGATCATTTTAAAGGAGAAAAGTTGTTCACAAAGATAGACCTCAGATCAGGCTATCATCAGCTAAGGGTACGGGACGGGGACATACCGAAGATAGCCTTCATTTGTTGGTATGGCCATTACGAGTTCTTGGTGATGAATTTTGGTGGAACTAACACTCCAGTTGTGTTCATGGGGCTCATGAAAAAGATCCTTCAATCATACCTCGATCGCTTTGTGGTGGTTTCCCTCAATGACATCTGGGTGTACTTAGTGTTCAAGGAAGAGAACATTGTATGCCTGAGGATATTCTAGACACACTTCAGGAGAACCAGTTATATAGGAAGCTCTTGAAGTGTGTGTTCTGGATACAGAAGGTCCAATTATTCGGACATGTCATCTCAGAGGCTGGAGTCACTGTGGATCTAGAGAATATCAAGGAAATTCTTTCTTGGGAGCCACCCATGAGTGTTACTGAGGTGGGTAGCTTCTTTGGATTATTTGTCTACTATCAGATGTTCATTCCCAATTTCTCTAGAGTAGCAGCACAAATGACTACCTTGATGAAGAAGGGGAAACCCTTCTTGTAGTAAGAGACATGCCAGCAGAGATTTCAATAGCTGAGGTGGAGACTGACCAGTGCTCCCATCATGAGGTTGCTAGAGGAGGGAACTGACTACATGGTTTACTGTGATGCATCTGGGACCAGACTCAGTTGCATCCTGATGAAAGAGAAGTAGTGAATGCTTAAAGATCACTATAGATAAGGCCTCATGAGTATAATTAAGTGACTCATGACTTGGAGTTGACAACAGAAGTCTTTGCATAGAATATGTGGTGACACTACTTGGTGGGCGAGCGGTTCATTATTTACTACGACCACAAGAGTTTCAGATATATCTTCACATAAAAAGATCTAAATTTGAAACAGCGATATTGGATATATATTTTCTAGGACTATGCCTTTGAGATTGTATATAATCTTAAGAAGGAGAATGTAGTGGCAGATACACTTATCCAGAGATCGAGTTCGCAGCTATAGAATGGGGATTCAGAGTAGTTAGCCTCACTTGAAATATCTTATGCGGATAGAGATGAGAAATTATACCTTCAGTCGATGGTAGTTTCCCCTCCACACCTTCAGCGAGTTAGGGAGGCACAACTCAGATACAATAGCTCTAAGACTACACATGCTCAGATATCCTCAGGACTTGCACCTGATATATATTCTGATAGTGGGGAGCATGCTATCCTTTTCAGAGGACGTATAGTTTTACCAGTGGCACTATGAGAGGAGGTGCTAAGGGAGTTCCATATATCCCCCTTGGCAGTACATCCAGGATTAATGAAGATGTATTAGGATCTCTGGCATTAGTACTGATGTCCAGTCGCACTACATGAGGAAGTGATGAAGAGTTTGTTTCTAGATGCGTCAATTTCCATCAAGTGAAGGCTGATCACAGGGTACTAGCAGGATTAACCCAACCCCTCGAGATAACAGAGTTGAAGTGGGAGGGATATCAATGGACTTCATGATGGGGTTACCACATATGTCTAGAGGGCACGATACCTTCTGGGTGATCATTGACCGACTCCCAATGTCGGCCCACTTCCTTGCTATTCGAGATATGGATTTGGTAGAGAGCATGGGAAGTATTTATGTTTAGAAGATTGTGTGACTTCACGGGGTGCCTTCAATGATAGTCTCAGACCATGACACACACTTCACATCCCAGTTTTGTAACTTATTGTAGGAAAATTTTGGGACTCAGCTTCGCTTGAGAAGAGATTTTCACCTGTAGATAGATGGTCAGACGGACCAGACCATCTAGACCATGGAGGACATGCTTCGTGCATGTGTCCTAGATTTCGGTCATAGTTGGGAGGAACACTTACCCTTGATGTAGTTCTCGTACAACAACAGCTCCCATTCCACCATTGGTATGACCCCTTTTGAGGTGTTGTACAGAGAATTGTGCAGATCACCCTTGTGTTGTACGAATCGAGGAGTGCCCACACTCATGAGCCTAGTAATTGTACAAGCCATCACTGAGAAGGTAAAGGTCATCCGAAAGTGGATGAAGACTACACAAAGCTGACAGAAGTCCTATGCTGATAGGCGATGGAGACCATTGGAGTTCCAGGAGGGGGACTACGTATTCTTGCGAGTCTCCCCTTAATGAGGACTGTGGTGATTTGGCCGATGTGGAAAACTCTCAGAGAGGCTTATCAGAAAATTCTTGATAATTTGAAGGATCGGTAAGGTGGCATACCACTTGGCACTACCACCGTAGTTGGAGAGGGTGAATGATGTCTTCCACATATCCTAGATAAGGATATACATGTATGACCCATCTCACGTCATCAACCATGGCGAGTTAGATATTGATGACAAGGTGACTATTATAGAGTATCAGGTGGAGATAGAGAATCGAATAGAGCAGATCCGTTAGGGGTGTTTGATACCATTGTTGCTTGTTTTTTGGTAGCATGAGAGTCTCTAGGATCACACATGGGATCTAGAGGCTCATATGAATTCCCAATACCCATCTTTGTTTGTGTAGTCTGGTTTGTATTTCGGGGATGTAAAGCCCAAGGGTAGGGAGAATGTAATGGCCCTGAAAATTCAGTGTAATTTTTTTAATTATTTAGTATTATTATGAGTCTGAGAAAATTAACAACACATGATTTTGAGGCCCAGTGTGCCTGGAATAGATTTTTTAACCTCTTTTAAGGTATGTACTGTAAACGTGTGGGTGACATTTTCTATCTTTTGAACTGGTGCTCAGAATAAAAATATGAGGACACTGTTGAACCCATAGCTCCAGGATTCTCTTAAGGGAGGATTCACTTCTACCACAATAGGTTTGGATAAAAAGTTAGTTTTTGGAATTTTTAACGAAAAGTAAAATAACATGTAACTATATTTTTTTTCTCCAACAGATGAGAAGCAGTGGCGGGACCGGTGACTTGTCAATCCATTTAATGGCTTGACTCATCAACTGCGTAACTCCACTATTGTGAATTAAAATATGTTCATTAATTAATTTAATAAACCTCATTAATTCCTCAATGTGTTACTCACTTTTCCCCCTCCTATTTAAATGGAACTTAGGGTGGGGTTTTGGCACGACTTATTCAAGCGCAGAAACTCTAGTGAATTCTTGCGGCAACATCCACCCAGAGAACGATACAAGAATCAACGAGAAATGAAGAGCGCCACTGAATCACGAACCAACGACAACGAGAAAGGAGGTTTTGTCGATCGTCGTCAGCGGACGTCTCATCCAGGTAGGGGTTTTTGTTTTTCATGTTATAAAATTCCTCCTTCCCTATTCCTAATTTATTAGAGAAATGTGGATCAACCGACCAAAGGGTTGAACTGCAGATTGTTCTTTAAACACCTGAGGTTGATTGATGGTGACAAGATGGGAGTTATTAAAAAACTCTCTATTTGTTGTTAACACCCCTTGTTAAAACGCTTACGTGGAATGTGTGGGGCAATCCAAACAAGGCCCATACCCTCCAATGATCTTGTTGTTGTTGTGTTTCCCATGTGCGGCTATGCAATGTGATGGAATGGAAGAGATAGGGTTCATGCAGTGGTGGCGGTGACCTGAGAGGCTTATAGGTGTAGATGGCACCGGGAACAGACCACCGAAACATGTCTGATGGCCCGCAGAAACACTACGGGAAAAATGGGTATTTGCGATGGGTCATTTGCGACGGGATCCCTTCGCAAATGGCCTTTTGCGACGGGGGCCCGTCGCAAATCGCCTGTTGCGGAAAACACCGTCGCAACAATAATTATTTGCGATGGGCCTATCGCTGAAGCTATTATTTGCGACAGGGATCCTTCCCGTCGCAAATAATACTCCGTATATTTGTAAAAGCTTTTAAAAAAAGTAATTGCGATGGGCCCCGTCGCAATTTTTTTTTAAAAAAACTATTATTAAATTATTTTAATGGATATAATAATAATACTATTTGCGACAGACATAGTATCCCATCTCAAATACTATAAAAAAAATATAAAAAATTATTAAAAAATTATTTTAATTAATATAATAATAATCCAATTATAATTCAAAAATAAAAAATAACAAAATATTAATAAATGATTTTAATTAATATAATAATAGAATTATAATTCACAAATAAAAATAATAAATTATTAATGAATCATTTTAATTTTTATAATAATAATATAATTATAATTCAAAAATAAAAAATAATAGAATATAAATAAATAATTTAATTAATATAATAATATTATAATTATAATTCATAAATAAAAAAAATATTAATAAGTTATTTTAATTAATATAAAAATAATAGAATTATTTTACATTCAAATATTAAAATAATTCAAATATTACAAAAAAATATAATTAAATTATAATATTATAAAATTTTAATATATATATATAATTTAATATTATAAAATATAAATAATATTATTAGTCATATTAATATTGTTATTTCAAAATATAATATTATTAATATTTTATAATGTGACTGAAACTATAAATAGAAAAAAATTCATATTTTTATTTAACAAACGTTATAACATAAAAACAAACTCTAATCTGAAAGAGGGGGGAGGGGGAGATCTGCAGATGCTGGTAGAGGAAACTCCATCCCTAAAGCATGAGTGAGTCGGCGCATGTACTCCATCTGCTCCTAGTGCTGCTGCTGCCACCGACTCATCTGCTCCTCGTACAACTGCTGCTGGTGTCGACGCTCCTCCTCGTGCTGCTACTGCTGCTGACGCATCTGCTCATGCTCCTGTCGGAGACTCTCTATCAATGTAGTCCGAGATCGCAACTGATCCTCATACTATGTAGCAGAAGAAGATTCACGAGCTCCTCTCGAGCTGGACACCGACATCGCAGCACTGCCATAATAATCTCCGGAAGTCAGTCGAGAGCTAATACCAACTACCCGGCCCTTCTCGAAGGCATTCTGGGTGGCCTGCATCCATGCCGCCTCATCAAAATGACGGCTAGTGGTCTGATCTGATGACTCAGCCTGACTCTCAGGCCGGGCCTATGACGTTGCGGCCTCATATGACTCCTGTAGTTGCAATTTAAAATTAAAATTGTGAATATATTATATGCAGTTAATTTTTAAACATGAAAACAAATAATACTGACCACGATGTGATGCTGACGATCACCTCTAAGCTCCCCAGTAGCAGGATCACTATACATCCTCTTATATACGTCGTACTCTGTAATGTCGGGGTGCTCGACAACCTATAAGAATAAAAAATAAACTGTTCATATTTATAGTTATATAAAATATTTATAAATAATGTATGTACCAGATGCTGTATATGAGTACTGAAAGAACGACTCCCAGCTCGATGAGTCACCTCTTGTCTCCCCCGATTCTGCCTCCCCACCGATGATCTCTTCTTAAAGGCACCACTCAACCAGTGCGCACATAATCCATCCCATACATGGGATGATATGTACTCTAGTCGGTGTGCTCTACATAACTCGTCAAAATCGGACACTCCTGCTTTCTTCATGGCAGCTTTTCTTAAATTGTGCAAAAATTGACGCAAGCAATCACGCATGGCCACCTCCCATGCCTTGTGTATGCCTTCACACATGGTATCCTCGATCGGATACCATAAACCCTATAAATAAATCAAAATATCAAGTTAGAAATGAAATAATTTTCAAAATAAAAATTATTTATTTACGTACGTACCAACCAATGGCTGAACATGGCCTGCTACACATCAATCGGAATCTGCTCCCATGTGGTCCCTGGCTGAGAGAAATAGTTGCACAAAATAGCACTTCCCTGTCAGACTGCTATATGCGGAAAACTGTAAAAATAATAAACATTTATTATGTGAATAGATTAATGAAATCTTAGTCAAATCCATAGATTATCACACAGGTTATCACACCTCTGTGTGCGTGGATCAAACCCAAGACGTGGACGTCGCTCGGGGACGGGGTCAGGAATCATCAATCGTGCAAGACCGCGCCCCCTCCGCGTACTCTCTGGAGTGCCTACAGGCTGAGGGTCCTCTACAAGCAACTCATCCGCATCGAAATACAGGTCAGTATCCGCCAACTCATGAAATGTCTCGTCGTCCATCTGAAACAGAAAATGTTAATGTTGTTAGCAAATAATTGATAATTACTATTATATATATATATTATGATTGTATATAACTACCATGGAATTCTATCAGTGTTCATCTTCATCGTCATCTTCATATATGTCAATATCATCTTCATATTCCTCCTCAACATCATCGATATCCTTTCGAGTTCCAGTTGCTTCATCCCTTACCATTTCAAATTCATATGTGACATCATTAACATCATCGTCATCACTGACTCTTAAATGTGGGGTGTCATCATGGATACTCATGTATCTTTGTAAAAAAGATTTATTTTGATGACTCTCTTGAAAAACTTCAATTCATTGCACATCAGTGAAAGCACATTCACTTTGACTAAACTGATTGTCTCGAATTTTGATTTTTATTACACTCCACCAATCAGTCAAGTCTCTTGATGTAGCACAGTACTTTGCGTAATAAACTTGATGTGCCTGTTGAGCCAATAAGAATGGTTCATTTACTGTGAGAACACTTTTACATTCAATATCGATGATTCCATGACTCGGATGAACACGCACAGCTCTCTCTGTATCCAACCACCGACATTTGAACATGGTTAAGTAATGTTGTCCAAGATAACAGAGTTCAATGATTTCATCAAGTATTCCATAAAATTCAACTTCATTTTCTTGATGATGAGATCCGTTCAAGCTAACTCCATTGTTCATTGTTTTTTTTCGATTCCCCATATGCATGTGTGTGAAATCGAAATCCATTCACCACATATGCATTATAAGTTTTAACAAATTTGGAAGGTGGGTTACTCAATATACATAGCCGTATGTCAATTTTATCAGCATGTCGAGACACCTGAAAAGTTGTGAAATAATTATAAATATAGTAAACTATACATTTAATGAGTTTCTAAAAGATAAAGAATTTATGTTACCAGTTTTTGAAACCACTGAGAGAATTTTTTCAGTCGGCGTTCTTCGAGAGAAGATGCTGTAATTTGTGGAATCTGTTTCATGATATGATTATCATACAACCTATAAAAACCAATTTTATTTACTGTAACATAAATGATTGAATAAGTGATATAAACACTTACAGTACAACTGATGTCATCTCTTCACAGTTGAGAAGAACATACGTATGAGCTCTGTGATGTTCATCATCTGAAAGCCAGCGTTCATAAACTCCACCAAAACCAAGATCTAGCTGTTTGAAAACAGATAATTGATTGTCGATTTCATCAATATTCCTCTCGTTCCGTCCCATTCGGTTTTGATTTTAAGGATACTCAGATTCAAAAAAATGGGAGCAGAAAAAATATATTTCCTCTTGCAAATAATCTTCTGCAATAGATCCTTCAACAGATGCTGTGTTACGTACTTTTATTTTCAATTTTTGCATGCATCTTTCAAATGGGTACATCCATCGAAATTGTACTGGACCACCACATTAGGCTTCATATGGAAAATGCAACATCAAATGTTCTATTGAGTCGAAGAAAGACGACAAAAATATTTTTTTCAGTTTACATATAATTACAACAACATCTTCTTCAAGTTTTCATAGAGCGTCATAATCTGCTGTAGCCGCACAAATTTCCCGAAAAAAATGAGACATGTCTGTTATGGAATCCCAAATAACAGAATTCAACAGACCTCTTAATCCAATGGATAGAATTCTTTCCATTATAACATGACAATCATGACTTTTTAATCCAGTAATATGACCATTCTTTACAAATCTACCCAAATTGGAAGCGCATCCATCTAGAAGTCTCAAATTTGCAATCCACTGACAAAATAATAAACGGTTTTCTTTAGACAGTGTATAAGCTGCTTTTGGTTTCAGTAACCTTTCTGTTATGAAATTCTCAAAAAGTTCCAGTTCTGGATGCCTGCAAATTTGGGCAAGATCTAAACGTGCATTTACATTGTCTTCTCTCTTTCCTGGCGTATCCAAAAATGTATTAAACAAATTATCAAAACAGTTCTTCTCAATGTTCATGACATCTAACATGTGTCGGACCAACAAATCAGACCAATATGGCAAATCCCAAAATATGCTACGTTTAATCCAATTGTGTATTTTCCCAAAACCAGAAATTTTCTATTGGTTTATTGTGGGACCAAAAGTGATGGGTGGTAATGAAAATAAAACTTATTTTAACTCCGAACCTGATAGCATTTTTTGGAGGGCCATCCCTTTCAATTGTTCCTTTTCCGAAATGAGATCTGTTTCTGCGAAAAGGATGATCAGCTGGAAGAAATCTGCGATGACAGTCAAAATAACAAGGTTTCTTTCCATGAATGAGCATAAATGCTTTTTTCTCTCCCATACAGTAAGGACATGATTTCTGACCATGTGTACTCCAGCCAGACAACATCCCATAAGCCGGGAAGTCACTAATTGTCCACATCAATTCTGCTCTCAGTATGAAATTCTGTTTCGTTGCAACATCATATGTACTGACACCAGTACTCCACAATAAACATAATTCATCAATCAATGGTTTCAAATAAACATCAATATTTTTCTTCAGATGTCCTGGAATTAGTAATGTCAAAAAGATATATGGCTCCTTCATCAACATCCATGGAGGTAAATTGTACGGAGTTAAAAAAATAGGCCAACATGAATATTGACTACCATAAGATCCGAACGGACAGAAACCATCAGTGGAAAGGCCCAGTCGAACATTTCTATCTTCTAAAGCAAAGGATGGATGCACTCTATCAAAATTCTTCCATGAATCACCATCGGCTGGATGATTCAAGCTTTTATCTGTTGAAATATTCTCTTTATGCTATGACATCATTGTCGCTGTATTCTTAGACATGAATAAACGCTTAAGTCTGGATGGAAGCGGAAAATATCTCAACTGTTTTACAGGAATCAAACCAGACTTCCCATGTTGTCCTTCTTTATATCTCAGTTGCCCCCAGAATACAAAATGCATTCATTTGAACATGCATGAATCTTCTGAAAAGTAAGTCCCAAATTTCGAACCAGCCTCTTACTCTCATAGTAATTTGCAGGCAAAACATTTCCTTCGGGTAACAATGTTTTAAGCAAAGAAAATATCTGGTCAAAACAGGTGTTTGACATTCCGTTATCTGATTTGATAGCCATAAATTTTGCAACTGCTTCTAATTTGCTCATCTTGCAGCCAGGATATAATGCATCCTCAGTAGACCTCAACAACACATAAAATTCAGACGGTGCCAACTCAGGATTTGAAGCTATATCAGCCGGAGTTTCTGTATGTTGAACAGATGAACCTGCAACATCAAGTACTAAATCTTGAAACCGGGATGGATCCGGAATCAAGTTGGTATCACCTACTCTGGAACTGCGTTCACCATGTTGATACCAAAAAACATAATCTGGTTGAAAACCAAAACGCAAGAGATGTCCCCCCACTTTGTCAAACGTGTCAAACGTTCTCAATGCACATTTTCTAAAAGGGCATTTTATTTTTCCTTCTGAAACAAATTCTGGATTTGATGCCGCAAATGATAAAAAAGTCTCCACACCCTCTACATATACTGAATTTAAACCAGAACCGTTTGGATTTCTACGTTGATTTATCCATATGCGGTCACCTAATAATGATTGTTGATGACCTCGTTGTTCCATATTTTTCTATAAAATATAAAAGCATTACTGGGTTTGAATAATTTGTTAGAAAAAACACTCAAGCAAGGATAATTATAAAGTTTACATCATACATGATAGACACAAACTTTTTATTGAGATAGACCTAAAAATTGACCCTTTAAGAATTGAATATGTTGAGAATAAAGCAAAACCTGTTACAAATATTGATAATTTTAATATTATATAAATTTTTTATTATTTTCATAGAACTAATATTATTGGTAATTATTCCTAATTATTTGTAATTATTCCTAATTATTGGTAATTATTCCTAATTATTGGAAATTATCGGTAATTATTGGTAATTATTGGTAATTATTACTAATTATTGGTAATTATTACTAATTATTGGCAATTATTACTAATTATTACTAATTATTACTAATTATGACTAATTATTGATAATTATTACTAATTATTACTAATTATTACTAATTATTGATAATTATTACTAATTATTACTAATTATTACTAATTATTGGTAATTATTACTAATTATTACTAATTATTGGTAATTATTCCAAATTATTACTACTTATTGGTAATTATTCCTAATTATTACTAATTATTACTAATTATTGGTAATTATTCCTAATTATTGGTAATTATTCCTAATTATTGGTAATTATTCCTAATTATTGGTAATTATTCCTAATTATTGGTAATTATTAGTTATTATTCCTAATTATTGGTAATTATCGGTAATTATTGATAATTATTGGTAATTATTACTAATTATTGGTAATTATTACTAATTATTGGTAATTATTCCTAATTATTACTAATTATTACTAACTATCGGTAATTATTGGTAATTATTGGTAATTATTACTAATTATGGTAATTATTACTAATTATTGGTAATTATTGGTAATTATTCCTAATTATTTGTAATTATTCCTAATTATTGGTAATTATTCCTAATTATTGGTAATTATCGGTAATTATTGGTAATTATTGGTAATTATTACTAATTATTGGTAATTATTACTAATTATTGGTAATTATTCCTAGTTATCGGTAATTATTACTAATTATTGGTAATTATTGGTAAATATTGGTAATTATTACTAATTATTGGTAATTATTACTAATTATTGGTAATTATTGGTAATTATTCCTAATTATTGGTAATTATTCCTAATTATAGGTAATTATCAGTAATTATTGTTAATTATTGGTAATTATTGATAATTATTACTAATTATTACTAATTATTGGTAATTATTACTAATTTTTACTAATTATTGGTAATTATTCCTAATTATTACTAATTATTACTAATTATCGGTAATTATTGGTAATTATTGGTAATTATCGGTAATTATTGGTAATTATTACAAATTATTAGTAATTATTGCTAATTATTACTAATTATTGGTAATTATTCCTAATTATTGGTAATTATCGGTAATTATTGGTAATTATTGGTATTAATTACTAATTATTACTAATTATTACTAATTATTTTTAATAATTACTAATTATTGGTAATTATTACTAATTATTAGTAATTATTGGTAATTATTCCTAATTATTACTAATTATTACTAATTATTGTTAATTATTCCTAATTATTGGTAATTATTACTAATTATTGGTAATTATTACTAATTATTGGTAATTATTACTAATTATTACTAATTATTACTAATTATTGGTAATTATTACTAATTATTACTAATTATTACTAATTATTTGTAATTATTACTAATTATTATTAATTATTACGAATTATTGGTAATTATTACGAATTATTACTAATTATTACTAATTATTACTAATTATTACTAATTATTACTAATTAGTGGTAATTATTCCTAATTATTACTAATTATTACTAATTATTGGTAATTATTCCTAATTATTGGTAATTATTCCTAATTATTGGTAATTATTCCTAATTATTGGTAATTATCGGTAATTATTGATAAATATTGGTAATTATTACTAATTATTGGTAATTATTATTAATTATTGGTAATTATTACTAATTATTCCTAATTATTACTAATTATTACTAATTATTACAAATTATTACTAATTATTACTAATTATCGGTAATTATTCCTAATTATTACTAATTATTACTAATTATTACCAATTATTACTAATTATTGATAATTATTGATAATTATTACTAATTATTACTAATTATTGGTAATTATTACTAATTATTGATAATTATTACTAATTATTGGTAATTATTACTAATTATTACTAATTATTCCTAATTATTGCTAATTATTGGTAATTATTCATATAATTACTTATAATTAGTAATAATTACCAATAATTAGGAATAATAACATTATTAGTATATTTTATTATTAATATTAAAATAATATAATTTTCTATATTATATAAAATTCTCCTTTCATTTGTGTGTTTTCTGTCTCCACATACAAATATTACATGTGGAGACAGAAAACACAAAGATGAAAGGAGAATTGTATATAATATAAAAAATTATATTATTTTAATATTAATAATAAAATATACTAATAATGTAATAAAGTAATTATTCCTAATTATTGGTATTTATTACTAATTATTAGCATTTATTCTTAATTATTGAAAATTATTACTAATTATTCCTAATTACCATTAACTATTAACAATACTAATAACTAAAATTTATTAAGTAACAAAACAATGTAAACATAATTAAATTACAACTAATTAAGAATAATTGAAACTAATAAAAAATTTAAAATAAATATTAAATTAAAATGAACATAAATACCTTTAAAATTGATATGAGGTTGATCTCTGATCGTTCTTGAAAACTTCAATATCAACTCTAGAGAAAAAAATTAAACTTATGAAACGCTGAACTCTATAAATAGAATTTTGAGAGAAGGAGAAGATGGAGTTTCTGAATGAATTGAAAAAAACGGATGGGGGTATTTATAGGTTAGATTATTTGCGACGGGTCCATTTGCGACGGTACCCGTCGCAAATGCCTTAGCCATCATTTATTACGGTCAACGGTCAAATAGTTATTTGCGACGGGTCCCGTCGCAAATAATAACCAGCCAACATACTATTTGCGACGGGGGTATATTCCCGTCGTAAATAGCTTTAACCGCCGCCGGTTTTTTGCGACGGGCGGTAACCGCGCGTCGCAAATAACTTTTCCGCGATTTGGCGTGCAAACCGCGCCAGCCCTTTTGCGACGGGGTATGCTAACCCGTCGCAAATAAGTAGTTATTTGCGACGGGGGAATTTGCCCGTCGCAAATAAGTTTCTAACGGGACTATTTGCGACGGGATTTATTCCCGTCGCAAATAACCCGTCGCAAATAGCCATTTTTTCCATAGTGAAAGAACCACCGGCATGCCATGTTGGTGGCGACCGGCTGGGGATGGAGGAGGCCAGCGGAAATTGGTGATAGGTGGTGGGAAGGCAGTGTGAATTCGCACACCACAGCGTATATAGGTAGCCAGATCGAGCCCACCGCATAAGAGAAGGGCGACGCCACCAGCGGCAGCAGCCGCGACAAGAGGGGGGGTACGCTGCGGCAGGTCGGCTGGAGACTGGTCGACCACCTGGCCGACTGTTTCACATGGTGGGGCAGCTCCCCACTGGATGAATAAAATAGTTCCGCATTTGCGGGGCCTGCTAGAGAAATGGGTCGGACCCGCGGGCCAGTGCGGGTGTGCCGATCCCCACCCGACGGGCCGGGCCAACCGCTAAACGGGCCCGTGAACCAGCCGAGATGACCTCGACATGACATACCCATTGAACAAGTCTGACCCATAATAGGTTAGACCCGGGTGGGGTTAGGTAGACCCCAAGACCCATTGCGTTGGGTTGTCCTGACCGAGTGGGACCGGGCCCAGACCCAATCGGCCCCTGAATAAAGAAACACCTGTAACTGATGAACCGAATGTCCATTTCACACACCATCAGTGGTGTTGGGACCCCTTTTTGGGAAGTGGTCCCTTTGGCATGATTTTTTGAACCCTACCGAGCCGGGTCATACTGAGGTGCAATCACCCACGTTTCTTGAAAATGGGTGTGACTAATAGACCGGGCGTCCAATCGACGTGTTGTTTGCGAAATAAGGACCCTTGCGACAAGGCGGTCCATTGGAGATACTATAGGTGAGTTTTGACAGAGTTTTATGTGTGACCTTGGTTGGATCAGACTTCAATCCAACCAAGACCTTTTTACCAAAGTGCCCATATTTCATAGATCTTGCATTCGAATGAAGCGTCGTCTATCACATTGGGACCCCTATGGTAGGGTGGTTCCTTGGGTATTATTTTTTTCAGGACATCGTACTGGTTGAAATATGATCGATGGCTAGAGGAGAATAATCTTTTGGAGATCAAGCATGCTACGTGTGGGAATCCAATGGTTATCTATGACATGAAGAAGAAGAGTGACCAATACGGGTCAACATTAGAAACTCCAGAGTGTGATGGTCTAGTTGTACGACTAATCATTACTCCCTCTATACTAGCGACCAATACAGGTCATCACCAGCGACCAACATAGGTCAACACCAGCGACCAACACAGGTCAACCCAAGCGACCAATACCGGTCAACACTAGCGACCAATACGGGTCAACACCAGTGACTAATATGGGTCACCATCTAGGGAACAATACGAGTCAGCATACAATGACATATATGGGTCAGCAATTGATTTACTACGGATAGGATGCTCTGGCTTTATGACTAGTCATCCCTATCCCTATAACCTTGAATTTATACCATTAGAGTGAGCTGTCTCTTTTACTTAGTTGTCCATAATTTAGATCATGATTGTGATATTACCTTTGTGGCATTTCTTGTGATGTTTTCTTGTGTGGATTACTAAAAGACCTTCAAGGGTATTGGGGTTCCCTGCCGAGTGGTTATAATCACCCCTGCATAGGCTCTACCTGCACATGTGTATCTAGTGCAGACAATTGACGCTCTGATGGAGACATTAGAGGTTCAGGACTTAGTGGAGTTTGGTGCGATGGGAGCAGTCGAGATCCAATTATTTTACTTCAGACTTATAACTAATATCCTCCAAGTAGAGCTCTATGGTAGATGGGAGAACTGTTTACATTCTTTTCATTTTCATGGGTTTGTATTCCACCCCACTTTTTTGAGTTTTTAGTTATACTTGTGGTTGTAATTTACTCTCATGGTTATACCTTACTTTTGTTGGTTTCATACTTCAGTTTCCCTTTTTGAGTGTGTACAGATCTCTAAGGCAATGCCTTACTTGTTTGGGAGAAGCCTTCAGGTGATAATCACCATCCCCTAGCCTATGTAAGGTGGGATTGGGGTAGTCATATCTTGGCCCCATGGGATGGGTTGTGACAAATTTTTTATGTCACATGTTTTATGATTTTATTATGTGATGTGTGGGACCTATATCTCCCTCAAATACATTGGGTAATGATTAATTTTTTATGATAAAAAGGGTATATAGTAGGGCATCCCACGGATAAAATAAGAGGTTAAATGGGATGGAATCCCAAGCCTAAAACCAGAGGTTACTGATGAGGGAATCCCAAGCCTGAAACATGAGGGTACACAAGAAGGCATCCCAAGACAGAAATAAGAGTGCACATTGGGGTCATCCTAATCATGAAAAATACGAGGGTACACGGCAGGGAATCCTAATCCCAAAGTAGATACACATATAATTATCCCAAGCCAAACATGTTATGAAGATCTTGGAAGAAATCCTTAACATAGGGTATTATTATGATTTTTTGTATGGAATAATTCCATATATTATTCCTATAATATTATCTCTTGGATTATGTTATTTATTTACTTATGATTAATGTCTTATGAAATCCCACTATTTATTCCATGATTCTTGTTTCTAATCATATTATATGCAGGGTACGATCTTATAATATATGATCACATTCTTATAACCATATTCTCATGATTATGCTTTCACGTCTCCCTTGTTTACCCATACTAAGAATTTGAGATCACCCAATTATATGTTTCCTTCCCTAGGTTATGAAGATTTGTATTATTCTTGATGTGCCTAAGAAAGGTACTAGTAAAAAAGAACATAGTAGGAGACAATGTGTCTCATTTTTATACCTGGGTTTATGTATCCACGTTTCAAAAGGCACAAAACTAATACGGTCTTTAGGCATTTGTTTTTGTAATGTATCATGTATTATGAATAAGTGATGAAATTTATATTTCTATCAAGAAAGGGTTGTTATAGTATTTTCTGATTTATGACACAAATAATGTGTGCCGATTACAAGAGATTGTGATTCCTTTTACAAGTGATGGGAGTTACACAAAGTGAGTTTCCTAAAAATTCTAAATAATACATATATCACATTCATTTCAAGTTGAATCAAGGAACACAAAATTTAAAATAAAATTTAAATGGGTCTAAAGAAATAAAAATAATGATATTTAGTTATTCGCTGGGTATATTTTAATCTTTACCTCCTAGATAGCCACATTAACATCTTTTTATCCTTAACCGTGATAACTTTACATTTGACCAAGATAATATAAGAACAAAAATAAAAAGAATCATAAAAAATTATGAAAATTAAAATTTAGAATCCATTAAATTTGGTTCAATTTCTAAAGGTGGATGAAATTAGTTTTAATATTTGATCACATTATAGATGAAAAACTCTTTTTTTGGAAAATAACTGATTTAAGTGTTAATATTATTACCTTGAAGTCATATAGTAAATTTGTTTCCCCAAATATTTTTGGATAAATAAAAAAAATGTATTTTTTTTTGAAATTTGGAGAAAAAAAAATAAATGGAATCATCCAACTATTACATTAAATGGAATCACACAAAATTAGTATTTAATTTGAATAAATCATAATTTATCTACACACAAGTAAAACATGGTTCAAAAAATTCAAAATAATGTTTTAAAATAAAATATTAATCTCAATTAATATATATATATGAGTATAAAAAACTTATCCAATAGTAAATAAATGTTTTTATATAATTGTAACCCCTATCTATTTAGTTTTTCCCCCAGAAGAAGTGATTCAACTTTAGAATTGGTAAAGATTTTTTCTGTGTCAAATATGCATTATAAAAAAACATTTTCGAGACCTAATAAAATAATAATAATTATTATGATTTCAAAATTGTATTTAATTTTTTAATATTATATTCATATAATAGGTAGAATATTATTTAAACGTAATCATAAAAACTAGTTGCAAAATATTTTTTTATGAATAACTGAATTTTAAGTATAAAAATATTTGCATACAAAAGTCAAGTATAATTTTGATTCCAATAAAACATAATTTATTGTATTTAATGAATTAGAAATAAAGAAATTTTTAAACAAATAATAAATTGAATATAATTTTTTAAATACATGAAATTATTGGAAAATATTTAAAAAATATTAGTATTTTTAACCATTCTTTTGAAAAATCAAAATATTTTGAAAAGTTATGATAATATATCGTAAGAGAAATTTTACATGTTGAATTCAGAATTATATCCTTTTTATAAAATTAAAATTACATAATATAAAATTAATTATTTAAAATTAAACCATATAATTAATGAAAACCCCAATTTGGTTAAAAAGTAATCCTTTTTTTGAAAAACATTTCCTTGTATTATTATAATGAATAAAAATCAATAAAATATATTTAATGAATATTGATAAGAGGATAACAATTTTTATTGGAAGATTACCTAGGTTTTTAAATTATTTACTCATTTTAGAAATGGATTCCTCTAAAATTTATTCATTATTTAAACAATTGACAATATTTTTCCTTCAAGTATTTTTCAGATTTCCATATTATTAATATTATCATATAATTTCTTAGAAAAATCTTAACCTAGAGAGTCAACTTATTCCATAATATATTCTCTTTCTGGTTATGAATATGAATGTATTTTTCCTTATAAGAAATGTTCTCTTATAACAATATTATTTTGGGGCTCAAAACAATAGATACATCTAACATATATTTTCATAACAATGAAACATGAAACACATCATGTACCTATGAAAAACTAGGATGAAAGGATAATTTATAAGAAAATTACCAAACATTATCCATGATTTCATGTAACGCCCCGACCCCAGTTACCCAGAGTCGGTGTATTATTACATAACATTGGCATGATCACAAGAAAGATCAAATCTCGAAAGACCGATTGGTTTAGTAGCCTTGGAAACACTAGATATATTCATAAGTTTTACATTACATCATAAAATGAAAAACTACTACAACAACATAATGTTTCCACAGTCCACACTATAATCCCCTCATAATATCCCTGAAGGTCATTCATAACTTACATCTTCACATCCTGGGAAAAATAAAACATAGAAAAGGGGTGAGCTCAAATGCTCAGTAAGGATAACAATATAGTGGAAACTTTCATAAATAAGAATAAACATTTTAAGGCAATGTATAACTAAAATAAAAGCCTTTTAAACTTGAACATTTAATATAGTATGGCATAAATAAAATGAAATAATGCAATTTACTTATTCACATGGTTATTCTACTAATTGAATAATCACATGCCAAATCAATAACCACTTTCATAATGATGGAATGCATAATGCCAGACTATCATAACCACATAGCCAAGGCCTCGTGCCAAGACTACAAATAAGATTTTTTCAAGGCCTTGTGCCAAGACACTAGTTTGTCTCATGAGACCTACCGATGCATCGAGGAGCTATAGCGGGCTCCACCTGTCACATATTAAGTCCAATGCATTCCCATATGAAAAGGTTTAAACATAACATAAACATTCGTATTAAAACTAGCATACGAAATGTCAATAATTTCACCATAAACTATGAATGGTATAAAAATAGCACATCCACAGTCAAACATATCACAAAACCTTCAATACAATATAGAAGTTTTGTATCACAATAAATCAACTTCAAATAAGCGTAAAATCCATCAAAGGATGTTGACATAGATGAAATCAAAATTCTTTTTAAAGAAATATCTCTTTTTATTTTGAAATCATTTATGATCCATATAAAATAAAACATTTTCTTTGAAAATATTCTCATAAGCTTGTAAGGTAAGTTTTGAAGATTTTATAACGGCGGAAAATAGCCGCACCCGCCGTATAAGTTAAAAAAACATTCTTACCTTAATTCTGTCGAAAAGGTTAAAAAGGACCTTGTTTTGAAAACGAGAGAAAGATTCTTTTATAAACCACTTATAAAAGTCAAAAAGGGTATAAATGACTTTAACTCATACTCTAGTAAATAGTAAAAATGTTTTGAAATACATTTTTAAGAAACATGGATGTGGATGATAAAGAGATCCTAGTAGATTATTACATATAAACAACCTCGGATAATGAAGAGATTGTGAAATAACCCTTACCTTGTACTTTTCTTTGGTTGGGGTAGGTTAACCTCCTGTATAATGGTGAAATAATTGTTATTAAATTATACAAGAATCATATATATTAATATGATATCATATATGATCTTTTAACATTGATTTGTTAATAATATCTTAGAATTATCGTCGTTTCGGGTGTTAACTTACTCATTTTCTTTTATATATTTTCTTACATAAGCCATGTTTGTTGTATCTTATTCATATCCAGAATGATATCAAGTCCTTAAACATCATTTTTAAATCATCAAATGATAATTATATTTGAATGGATACGATGGAGAATGAATCTCATCGCGTTCGTGGAGACGGTAGTCCGTACGTACGCACGAACGCTACTTCCATTTAATTTTTATTTTAAAAGAATCGAATCCAAATGATACATAGATATATTACAATTCCAGTATAATATAATATTTTATATATGTTACTTAAGTTCATTAACACCATCCTTTATACGTTCCATGTGTGGTATGAACGAGTCATATCATTTTAAGGGGGCGGTAGTCCACACTTCCTCAAATGAAATTATCGTATGTATATACAACATGAAACGAATAATGATATGAAATAAAATGGAATTACAGAAGCTTATATATAAAATATATATCATTAATATCATATTTAATTACAGTGTCATCATAATGGCCACCATGAGAGGCGGTAAGATGTATTTGAACAATCATCGTTTCGTGAGGCGTTAGTTTTCCATCCACAGAAACATTATGTTCATCATCCATTAGATGGAGTTGTGTGTATGTGTAGTTTTAATCCTTCTTTTAACAACATCCTAGTATATTTTTTATACTGGTGTTGTTACAAAATAATGGAAATAAAAAGAGTTTGGGGGTTGGAGAAGCAAAATAAATGAAAATAATTTAAGAGAAATCGTTACCTTTAATTTAGGTAACTCACTTTGGTTGGAACCAAAGGACTTCTTGAAATGCTTTCTGCCTAAGGGGAAGCTTCAAGGAGGAGGAGAGGGATATGGGGAGATTATTTGGGCAGGGTTTGGACGAGCCAAGTGGCTTGAGAGGTGTGAGGAATGAGTAGAAGTGGTCTCCTTTTATAAGGGAGAGGAGGGGCTCTTTAGGAAAGAGTGAAAGTATTACTTTATAATATATTTATATTCGGTTTATAATGGTCCAAGAATCATTGAGGTCGAATATAAGATGACTTATTTTCTAAATAACATAAACCAATAAGAATTGGACCGGTTTTAGATAATATTTTAATCATTATAATCTTATTTTTTTAAATGATTTATTAATGAGGTAAACATTGCATCATTATTGTGTCATTAATAATTTAAATTATTTTATGTCTAAAAATTATAAATAAAATATCATTATGTAGTAAATCTTTTTAGATTTCTAATGAATATTTATAATCTAAAATCCAACATATATAACCCTATTTAACAATTGTTTTTCTAAAAGATATATGCTTGTGTCCTTTTTGTATTCATTTTAACTTAATTAAAATAAAGTGTCATTATCACTTACAAGTGGATCCATGGGGTCCCCAAATCGACCCAAAGATGCCCATGGTCGACCATGTATCAACCAATAGGGTTAAGACACGTTTTAGGGTAATTTAGTATTATTATAATATTATTTTTTTAACCCTTATTTACCGGATTTACCCTTAACCATGGTAAATAAAATATTTACCGCAGTAATTATTCAAAATGTCTAAAAATAAAAGTTACATATTTACACAATTTGAACATCCTGATTCCAAATATGGAATCCATTTTCCTAAATTCAAAACACAGAAGTGGCAGAAATTAATTTAAAATTAATTCCCGCTGTCAAAACAAAAAGCGTGTTTTTAAGAGATAATAACTATCAAAAGATTGACACTTGTTTATGTTCGGTTTAATTGTAAAATTATGTCCAATGACCAACATTATATTAAATGGTAAAAATATATTCTAAATATACTTTAAAACTACTAAAATTCATAATTTATCACTATTAATTATTTTGATTAAAAAAGTTGTTTTTAATTAAAATTTAGTAATTTTCACTATTCATCAAAATATGAATGTTATCCGAAAAGTACCAAAATTTCACCCTCGGCTAATTTCAATATTCCGAATCCAAAAATGAAGTCCATTTTGAAATATAAAATATATATGATTTCAAAAAGTAGGTATTACTATTCACAATGGCTAGTTTAATTAGTTGTGGTGTGTGTTAGAACTCGAGGTTGCGTACAACACACGCTATCGCATTATTCGAAGGGAAACGTACCATGGAAGCTTGGGGTGTTACATTCTCCCCTCCTTCAAATAGTTGCGTCCTCGCAATTTATAGGGTATTACTGCATAAAAAGACTCGGGTGGTTCTTCATCATAAGTTCCTCGGGTTCCCACGTTGCCTCTTCCATCTTATGGTTTCTCCACAGAACTTTTACCAGACGCGTCGTCCGGTTTCTCGGCACTTGTTCTCTCGTATCAATAATCTTGACGGGCTCTTCGCAATAAGACAGATCGGGTTCCAGTTCTAATTCATCATAGGTGAGTACATGCGTTGGGTCAGGCATGTATTTCCTCAACAGAGATACGTGGAACACATCATGAACTTTAGAGAGACTTGGCGGCATTGCCAATCGGTAAGCTACAACCCCAATTCGTTCAAGAATTTCGAAAGGTCCGATGTACCTGGGACTCAATTTACCTTTCTTACCAAAACATATGACTCCCTTCCATGGAGATACCTTCAGGAAAACATGATCACCGACTTGAAATTCCAAATCCTTCCTTTGATTATCGGCATAGCTCTTCTGCCTACTTTGAGCTGCTTTGATGTGATTTTGGATTACTTTCACCTTTTCCACCGTTTCCTCCACCAGTTCTGGGCCTACAAGTTTTCTTTCACAAACGTCATCCCAACAGGTTGGTGTACGACATCTCTTTCTGTATAACGCTTCATATGGTGCCATCTGAATACTCGAATGGAAGCTATTGTTATAGGAAAATTCTACCAGAGGTAAATATTGATCCCACATACCCTGAAAGTCAAGTTAGAAAGATCTCAACATGTCTTCTAAGGTCTAGAATAGTCCGTTCTGATTGTCCATCTGTCTGAGGGTGGTAAGAAGTGCTCAAATGAAGTTCAGTATCCAGGGATTTCTGAAGACTTTTCCAAAATCTTGAAGTAAAACGGGGATCACGATCAGAAACAATCGATAAGGGTACTCCATGAAGTCTCGCAACTTCATTAATATATAGTATTGCTAGATGTTCCGGGGGTAGATATTCTCTTATAGTAAGAAAATGTGCTGACTTGGTAAGACGATCAACAATAACCCATATTTCATCGTTCCTTCTAGGAGTCTTTGGTAGCCCCATGACAAAGTCCATCGTAATATTGTCCCATTTCCACTCCGGTATGGGAAGAGGTTGCATGACTCCTCCGGGCTGTTGCCTTCCAGCTTTCACTTGTTGAAAAACCATACATCTTGACACAAAATCAGCAATCTCTCTCTTCATGTTGTCCCACCAAAAATGTTCATTCAAATCTCTATACATTTTGGTGCTCCCAGGGTGTATAGAGAAATTGGAACTATGAGCATCATCCAGCAGTTCCCTTTTTAGATCAGGTAAATCGGGAACACAATGTCTCTTCCCGAATTTCAAAATCGCATCTTCATACACAAAGTCTCTCAATCTCCCATCATTCACAGCTTTAATCTTCTTCTGAAATTCTTCATCATCGGTCTGATAACTCTTAATCCTTTCTAGTAAAGATGGTTTGGCAACCATTTGAAAAAGCATTGATGTTTCACCTTCCCTGGTTATTCCCATGTCCATCTTCACAAGATCCATGAAAATTGGATCCCTTTCAATTCTCATCATGTTCAAAACACCACGGTCTTTTCTGCTCAAAGCATCTTCCACCTTGTTTGCTTTCCCCGGGTGGTAGTGTATCGTGCAATCATAATCCTTGAGTAATTCAAGACATCTCCTTTGCCTCATGTTGAGTTCTTTTTGTGAAAAAATATACTTCAAACTCTTGTGATTAGTATAAATCTCAGATTTTTCACCATAGAGGTAGTGCCTCCATATCTTCAAAGCAAAGATCACAGCTGCTAACTCAAGATCATGAGTAGGATAGTTTTGTTCATGAATTTTCAACTGTCGTGACGCATAGGCAATAACTCTATCATTCTGCATAAGGACACAACCAAGTCCTTTCTTTGATGCATCACTATAAATAACGAACCCATCATTCCCCGATGGTAGAGTCAATATAGGAGCATTGACTAATATTTTCTTCAGTTCTTCGAAAAATTCTTCACACTCTTTTTTCCAAACAAATTTAACCCCTTTACGTGTGAGCTTCGTTAATGGGTTAGCCAATCGGGCAAAATTCTGGACGAAACGTCGATAATAACCTGCCAAACCAATAAAACTGCGTACCTTAGTTATACTCGTAGGTGCTGGCCATTCTTGGATTGCCTTGGTCTTAGAAGGATCAACATAGATTCCATCTTTAGAGACAATATGGCCATGAAAAGAAATCTCCTGAAGCCAGAATTCACACTTACTAAACTTCCCATATAATTCATGCCTCCTCAGAGTCTTCAAGATAATGAGCAAGTGATTTTCATGATCTTCGTAGGTTTTGGAGTATACCAAGATATCATCAATAAATTACACCACAAATTCATCGAGATACTCCTTGAAAACTCTATTCATCAGATCCATGAATACAGATGGTGCATTAGTCAATCCAAACGGCATTACGGTAAACTCGTAATGCCCGTACCTGGTTCGAAATGCTGTCTTCGGAATGTCTTCCTTCTTCACACACAACTGTTGGTATCCAGATCGAAGGTCAATCTTTGAAAAGTATTGAGCTCCATGCAGTTGGTCAAATAAATCATCAATACGAGGTAGGGGATACTTGTTCTTTATCGTTATAGCATTGATCTCCCTGTAGTCGATACATAACCTCATAGATCCATCTTTCTTTTTAACAAAAAGAACAGGAGCTCCCCATGGAGAAACACTAGGGAGAATAAATCCCTTATTACTCAATTCCTCTAGTTGTTTCTTTAGTTCGACTAACTATACAGTGGCCATTCTATAAGGGGTCTTCGATATAGGCCTTGATCCAGGAATCAAATCAATGGAAAACTCAACTTCTCATTCTGGAGGATGTCCAGGTAAATCTTCCAGAAATACATCTACAAATTCTTTCACAATAGGTACATCCTCTATTTGAACATTCCTTTCCTCACCGACAGTTATTTCATTCTCTTCCTCCCCAATAATTGAATTAAGTTGAGCTACCAGGGGTGGATCTAAATAAGAATTAGGTAGTGACGATTCTGCTCTAAAAATAAGGTGTTCCTTATCATTATCATCAAGAATAGTAACCTCGTTCTTCTTACAATAAATATTCGCATCATAGTCCGAAAGCCAGTCCATACCGAGGATTATGTCAAACTCAATCCTAGGTATGACGATGAGATTAGCAGATAACGAACATTTATGTGCTCTAATGGGGACTGATTCACAAAATTTTGTTGCAATAATACTTCCCATAAGAGTTTTAACTGACAACTCCCTTATTAAATCAAATTGGAAATATCTAATTTTCTTAGCAAACTGGGAAGATATGAAACAATGCGATGATCCAGAATCAAATAATGCATTTGCTAAACTTGAGGAAACCATTAAATTACCTGCCACCACGTCTTTCGGAGCTTCTACCTCTACAGTAGTGATAGCATAAGCCTGGCCTTGATCCCTTGGACTTTTCTGAGGTATGTTCTCCTGACGCTTAGGACATGCATTTGCATAATGCCCCATCTCCCTGCAATTGTAGCACTGAACGTTGGTAGCTTCCTTCTTCCCCTTGCAATCACGAGCTTGGTGGCCTTTTTCACCACACTTGTAACAGACTCCCATTCCCTTCAAGCAAGTACCAGGGTGTTTCTTCCCATATTTACCACAGGATGGATATTCAACCTTTCCCTTCTTCCCCTTATTTCCATTCCCAGATTGATCAGCAGGTCTCTTCTTCTCTTGCTTTGCTTTAAAGTCATAAGACTTAGAGAATTCCTCTTCGGTCTTGATAGCACATGAGACAATGTCTTCGTACGATGAAAAGGATTGTGAGACTAATGCTCGACGGAGAAATGGTTTTAACCCATCAAAGAAACGATCAATCTTACTTCTTTGGTTACGTATATAATCACCAGCGTACCTTGCTAACCTTGTAAAGATAGCCTCATACTTTGCGACATTCTCATCCTCCTTCTGTCTCAGACTTAGAAATTGCCTTTCCATATCTGCTCGATGGTCGCGAGGGAAGTATTTTTCTAAAAACAGATCTTTGAACTCCCTCCATTCCATATTTGATACTTCATCATCTTCCTTCATGTTTTGAATCAATGACCACCATTGATCAGCATCTCCAGTGAGGCGGTAAACTGCCATGATAACTTTTTTCCCTTTCACTGCTCTCCAAAGCCTGAAATATTTTCTCTAGGGAATTTATCCATTGCTCAGCTACTAAGGGATTTTTACTCCCATTGAACGTTGGTGGTTGTTGCCTCATGAATCGATCTAACATTGATACTCCACACTGTGGATCAGGGTGCTCCATACGGGTAAGGTTATTATTCATAACCTGAGTAAGTTGTCCCAGTATGGTGATTAGATGATCGGCACCAGTTGCATCACCAGCCCCACTATAATTATCTTGAGCAAGAGGGCAATCCCTACATGGAGTGCGTGCATTGATACGGTTTCCATTTCATCCACTAGGTGCCATTTCTAAACAATGGCATAAACTAGATCAGTTTATGAATCAAAATACATAATCCCATACTTATAAAACACTCAACATAAATTGAACTATTTATGGATATAATCCATAATCATAAAAATGTTTTCTTTGAGTAATTATATACTCATAAACCCTTCATAATTATTTGTAAAGAAAATGAGAGTTATCCTAAGCATATCCCCCGGGAGTGTCGTAACCAAGAGTGCAGCAAGGCCCGTTGTCGTGCACCAGTTCCCGTTCGAGTCTAGCTCAAAGCGGTGTTTTTGGGTTTTACCCCTAGGTACATTTGTGCCAGACCCGCCTCTACCTGCTCGTATCCAGACAGGGATGTATTGCTCATAAAACTCACAAAATCTCTACAATACCAAAACTCTACGAAGTTCTTCTATACTAATCCTCAGAGTTCATCTTAGGTCTACGTGCTCTAATCAGAGTTTATCTAAATCTAGCTTCCAATGTTTGTACTAAACTTCCTCTGATACCAACTGTAACGCCCCGACCCCAGTTACCCAAAGTCGGTGAATTATTACATAACATTGGCATGATCACAAGAAAGATCAAATCTTGAAAGACCGATTCGTTTAGTAGCCTTGGAAACACTAGATATATTCATAAGTTTTACATTACATCATAAAATGAAAAACTACTACAACAACATAATGTTTCCACAGTCCACACTATAATCCCCTCATAATATCCCTGAAGGTCATTCATAACTTACATATTCACATCCTGGGAAAAATAAAACATAGAAAAGGGGTGAGCTCAAATGCCCAGTAAGGATAACAATATAGCGGAAACTTTCATAAATAAGAATAAACATTTTATGGCAATGTATAACTAAAACAAAATCCTTTTAAACTTGAACATTTAATATAGTATGGAATAAATAAAATGAAATAATCCCATTTACTTATTCACATGGTTATTCTACTAATCGAATAATCACATGCAAAATCAATAACCACTTTCATAATTATGGAATGCATAATGCTAGACTATCATAACCACATAGCCAAGGCCTCGTGCCAAGAATACAAATAAGATTTTGTCAAGGCCTTGTGCCAAGACACTAGTTTGTCTCATGAGACCTACCGATGCATTTAGGAGCTATAACAGTCTCCACCCGTCACATATTAAGTCCAATTCATTCCCATATGAAAAGGTTTAAACATAACATAAACATTCTTATTAAAACTAGCATACGAAATGTCAATAATTTCACCATAAACTATGAATGGTATAAAAATAGATCATCCACAGTCAAACATATCACAAAACCTTCAATACAATATAGAAGTTTTGTATCACAATAAATCAACTTCAAATAAGCGTAAAATCCATCAAAGGATGTTGACATAGATGAAATCAAAATTCTTTTTAAAGGAATATCTCTTTTTATTTTGAAATAATTTAAGATCCATATAAAATAAAACATTTTCTTTGAAAATACTCTCATAAGCTTGTAAGGGAAGCTTTGATGATTTTATAATGGCAGAAAATAGCCGCACCCGCCGTATAAGTTAAAAAAACATTCTTACCTTAATTCTGTCAAAAAGGTTAAAAAGGACCTTGTTTTGAAAATGACAGAAAGATTCCTTTATAAACCACTTATAAAAGTCAAAAAGGGTATAAATGACTTTAGCTCATACTCTAGTAAATTGTAAAAATGTTTTGAAATACATTTTTTAAGAAACATGGATGTGGATGATAAATAGATCCCAGTAGATTATTACATATAAACAACCTCGGATAATGAAGAGATTGTGAAATAACCCTTACCTTGTACTTTTCTTTGGTTGGTGTAGGTTAACCTCCTGTATAATGGTGAAATAATTGTTATTAAATTATACAAGAATCATATATATTAATATGATATCATATATGATCTTTTAACATTGATTTGTTAATAATATCTTAGAATTATCGTCGTTTCGGGTGTTAACTTACTCATTTTCTTTTATATGTTTTGTTACATAAGCCATGTTTGTTGTATCTTATTCATATCCAGAATGATATCAAGTATTTAAACATCATTTTTAAATCATCAAATGATAATTATACTTGAATGGATACGATGGAGAATGAATCTCATCGCGTTCGTGGAGACGGTAGTCTGTACGTACGCACGGACGCTACTTCCATTTAATTTTTATTTTAAAAGAATCGAATCAAAATGATACATAGGTATATTACTATTCCAGTATAATATAATATTTTATATATGTTACTTATGTTCATTAACACCATCCTTTATACGTTCCATGTGTTGTATGAACGGGTCATATCATTTTAAGGGGGCGGTAGTCCGCACTTCCTCAAATGAAATTATCGTATGTATATACAACATGAAACGAATAATGATATGAAATAAAATGGAATTACAGAAGCTTATATATAAAATATATATCATTAATATCATATTTAATTATAGTGCCATCATAATGGCCACCATGAGAGGCGGTAAGATGTATTTGAACAATCATCGTTTCGCGAGGCGTTAGTTTGCCATCCACAGAAACATTATGTTCATCATCCATTAGATGGAGTTGTGTGTATGTGTAGTTTGAATCCTTCTTATAACAACATCCTAGTATATTGTGTATACTGGTGTTGTTACAAAAGAAAGGAAATAAAAAAGAGTTTGGGGGTTGGAGAAGCAAAATAAATGAAAATAATTTAAGAAAAATTGTTACCTTTAATTTAGGTAACTCACTTTGGTTGGAACCAAAGGAATTCTTGAAATGCTTTCTGCCTAAGGGGAAGCTTCAAGGAGGAGTATAGGGATGTGGGGAGCGTATTTGGTCAGGTTTTGGACGAGCCAAGTGGCTTGAGAGGTGTGAGGAATGAGTAGAAGTGGTCTCCTTTTATAAGGGAGAGGAGGGGCTCTTTAGGAAAGAGTGAAAGTATTAATTTATAATATATTTATATTCGGTTTATAATGGTCCAAGAATCATTGAGGTCGAAGATAAGATGACTCATTTTCTAAATAACATCAACCAATAAGAATTGGACAGGTTTTAGATAATATTCTAATCATTATAATCTTATTTATTTAAATGATTTATTAATGAGGTAAACATTGCATCATTATTGTGTCATTAATAATTTAAATTATTTGATGTCTAAAAATTATAAATAAAATATCATTATGTATGAAATATTTTTAGCTTTATAATGAATATTTATAATCTAAAATCCAACATATATAACCCTATGTAACAATTGTTTTGCTAAAAGATATATGCTTGTGTCATTTTTGTATTCATTTTAACTTAATTAAAATAAAGTGTCATTATCACTTACAAGTGGATCCATGGGGTCCCAAAATCGACCCAATGATGCCCATGGTCGACCATGTATCAACCAATAGGGTTAAGACACGTTTTAGGGTAATTTAGTATTATTATAATATTATTTTTTAACCCTTATTTACAGGATTTACCCTTAACCATGGTAAATAAAATATTTACCGCAGTAATTATTCAAAATGTCTAAAAATAAAAGTTACCTATTTACACAATTTGAACATCCTGATTCCAAATATTGAATCCATTTTCCTAGATTCAAAACACAGAAGTGGCAGAAATTAATTTAAAATTAATTCCCGTTGTCCAAACAAAAAACGTGTTTTTAAGAGATAATAACTATCAAAAGATTGACACTTGTTTATGTTCGGTTTAATTGTAAAATTATGTCCAATGACCAACATTATATTAAATGGTAAAAATATATTCTAAATATACTTTAAAACTAATAAAATTCATAATTTATCACTATTAATTATTTTGATTAAAAAAGATGTTTTTAATTAAAATTTAGTCATTTTCACTATTCATCAAAATATGAAAGTTATCCGAAAAGTACCAAAATTTCACCCTCAGATAATTTCAATATTCAGAATCCAAAAATGAAGTCCATTTTGAAATATAAAATATATATGATTTCAAAAAGTAGGTATTACTATTCACAACGGCTAGTTTAATTAGTTGTGGTGTGTGTTAGAACTCGAGGTTGCGTACAACACACGCTATCACATTATTCGAAGGGAAACGTACAGTGGAAGCTTGGGGTGTTACATTTCATATGATCTAATGAAAAATAATATAATACTTCCCCTATTACAAATATGTATAACTATTCTCCACGGAAATACATTTAGAAAAAAGTTGTTTCCTACCTCGAATGATAACTTTTTTCTTTTTTATCTACATAAATTTTCTACATTTTCTAATCCATCCTAGTTTGTTATTGAATCATATTCACATTTTCAACAATTTATTATCCCAATTATGGCCCCAACTACTTTAGATTACATAATTCATTCCAAAACTACAAAGTAAAACCTTTTTCAATATAATACCTCAAAAGGTGACATTTTTATATTTGAATGAAAACTATTATCATATGAATATTCTACTAATGAAAGATGATTTTATGAACCACAATGGTTATCCATTAAGAAATAATGAAGCATATCTTCTATATTCTGAATTTTTCTCTTTGACTACCCACTATATTGAGTGTAAAATGCTATAGTGAAATTTAATTCGTTACCTAAAAAAATATAAAGGGTTTTTAAAATATTAGTGGTAATTGTAGGATAACAATTAAAAATAATAGAGAGAGAGGAAATCCTTGTAAACTAAATATATCCTTGAGAAAATGTTGAAAAATATAATATAAAGGAATAGTATCTCAATATGAAGAATATTTGAAAATTTATTTAAAAAATAAACAATAGACTATATCTTGATATTTTATTGAGTTTTCATTGTTAATCATACAACAAAATCTAAAGATATATTTTCCTGTTTACACTTCATAACTATAAATGGTTGAATTATCACCTTTATTATTTTTCATTATTCATTAAACTACTTAATGTTAAATATTTCATAGAAAATTTCATAACATATCATTTCACTTCATCTTATGAGAAAATTTCACAAACGTATATGTAAATATTAGTACATCTAGGATGAATATAAAATATAAGTCTAAGAGCATTATTAAAAAAATTCTTTCTTAAGCTACAACTAACATGACAGTCAAAACATCTTTACAAAAAAAATACCATATTCATAAACATTAAACTCTCTAATCATATGAGCCTTGAAATATTATACCTTTTCCTATACCTTCTTCATATATTAATTAATTATATCTATAAAATATATTTTTATTGACCACGAAAACAAAATAGAAGAAAATCATTCATGAACAACTTGAAGTACAAAGTTAAACAAATCATTAAACAAAGGGTCTTGTTCTGAATAAATAATTGATAATTATGAATTACATTTACCTCTTTAGGAGTCATATACTTATTATTAATTTTAAATATGGTAATTTTTAGACTTTGATATTATTAAGAGATAAATATTAATTTTTGATGTCTTATGTTATACACTATACTAAGATAAGATTTCACTATAAGAAACACCGACTTAGCTTCCGGTATAAACAAATATATGCTTGTCTTGTATTATAGAAAATTTATTTATTTTTGAAATAATTCATTTCACACAATATTGAGTATAAACGTGCAACTAAATATTATAACCTAGTCGGTATATTGGCAGGTATGAATAATATAAACATTCTTATGATAAAATACTAAAATGAAAATATGCGAGTCTATAAAATTATAAAATCCCTATTGATTTATTTTATTAATTAAAACATATGTAATATATTAAATATACTGTTTAAAATTTATCTTATATGTTTTATAGACATTATATAAGAGAAAATTAATTTTTTGGAAAAAAGATGTATTTTAAAAAATGTAGTTTTGTTATCTTTTGATGGCACACCCATTTTAAATATAGTTTTGACAAATTTAAATATTAAAACTGATAAAATAAACTTCCTATTTTAGTGAAGAATATAAAAATTACTTTTATTGTAAGTTTTGGTATTTTTCTTATAGGTTTCATTTTTTGATGAATAGTGAAAATAATGATTTTTACTGAAATATTAATTTTCTTTTATAGTCATTAAATAGTAAAATTATGTTTTGGTTTGGATTTAAAAATAAATTATTTCTTTTTTTATACAATTATGTTTTTTAACATAATTGTATACGTGAATTTATTATAAAAACATTTCACATTTAAAAAGGGCAATTTTTCCAAAAAAAAGTTGTTTTTCATGAAATTTTACTAGTTTTATTTTAACATAAATCATGATACTTATGTGATATGAATTTTGAAAAATAGATGTAAAATTTAGAATATTGAGGTCCAAATTTTGTAAGTAGGTTCCTTTTATTTTTGACCAATATGAACAGTAACAATGTTAAATTTTGTTACCATGGTAAAGGGTAAATTATGTAATTTATGATAGAAATAGAATTATAATGACTACATAATGACCAAAAGAAGTGCAAAATTTTATTTGATGAATACAATCCAACCCTTAGTTGTTGAGAATTGATATTATGTTTTTAATGGATTCGTTTCATTGAAAATGACTTCAGAAATATTTAAATAAAATAAAGACATAAGTGTCATTTCCCTTGCCTTTAATATCTATTATATGTCCACATATTGAACACCAGGTGGTATTAATGAATATATGATTCAATTTTTAACTTAATAGACATAATTATTAATATAAATTTATTTTATACATTTTGGGGCCATTTGTAGATACTATGGTATTAATAATATTTTATTAAATAAAATTTTAAAGATGCCACATCCATGTTTTAAATAACATATCATTTTTAAAATAATGTTATAAAAAATATATATTCCACTATAAATTCTAATTGGAAATATAACTTTTTTTTCTTTATCATGGAAATTTATTTTTAATTTTTTATAAATAAATAATTACCTTAAAGGATTATAAATTGATGATGTTGAAATTATTTAATTGATAAAAAACAATAAATGAATTTTATTAAAATGATAATAAATATTAAAATTCCAAAAGAAATTCTCTAATATTATATTTATAGTATATATCCGCCATAATCATCCAAATATAGAGTTTGGGACCATTTAGAGCCTCATAAAAGTGACTATGACTCTTATATTATTTTATTTAAATTGGTGTTAAAGTTGTCACATTCAAAATTTAATAAGTATAACATTTTTAATATTGGATTTTACTGAAGAAAAATTAGACTACATATATTCCTATATAATATAGATGATTTATATTCATCATAATTTTTTATTTTTTATTTTTATTCAATAAATTAGTATATTAAATAATTACAGAAAATTGATAGAGTAAATATGTTATATATAGAGATAAAAAATAAATGTTATAAAAAATAATAAAATACATATAATTTGAGATAATTAATTTGTGTAATAAATTTTATAGATTAAATTGATCTATTAATAATATAATAAAATATTTTGTCTTAAGTTAACTTGTTATCATAATTTGTTTAAAAAACTATGTATATGGGAAAAAATGATACAATTGTTCATTTATTAAAATAATGATTTGTTAAATTATTTTAAAATCATAAAACATTTTAAAAAATATATAATAATTATTATATGGTTTTAAATGATATAAATTGTTATTTATTATTTTATTTACATCAAATAATTATATATTTTACCCTTTTAATATTGAAATAATTTTTACCCTAATTAAAATGAAATAAGATAACTAAGTGTTAAATTAAAATGATAAGGTTTGAATTGTTGTAAAAACTAGTCCAAAATTTATTTTTTATTGATATTATATCCTAATGTCACATTATCTTATAAACTATGAAATTCTGGAGGTATTTGGATGTGGTTTGTTTTTATTATAAACTAATATAGTGGGATACTCTAAATGTGCCCCTCACCTCACTACAAAGTGCACATCCTCCCTCAGAGTTTCACTTCACAATGACCCCTAAATATCATACATACCCTACTCATTTACCTTATTAAATTTATTATTAACATTATATAGGTTCTGGTCTACTCAAAAGACAAAATCTAGCATCTTTAAAAAGAGATATAGAGGTATCTCGGTGAAGAAGAGGTAATCTCCTCTACTGAGTTTTTCAAGCTTCATTCTTCTTCTATGTTCTCTTCTCGAGTTTTTTTTATAATGAATTAATGACTAAAGTATCAAATATATACTTATATTATATTAATTTTAGGGAATAACTGTATTCAATATTCTATCCATCCTAAAAAAAATGAAATCACCACGTGTGCATACACAAAACTTACCATCTCCATGACGTGGTGTAATCTGTTTTTCACCACCACTTGACTTGGATGGGAATAATGATTGAAATAATAAATATATAATAATATTTTAACAAATAATTTATTATGGAAGAATATATATATCACCCACCTCGATACCACTTCATAATTAACTAAATGATAACATCACTCGTGCATACGTAAGACCTACCGTCTCCATGATCCGATACAATTAATTTTACACAATATAAATTAAATCATAATGATATAAATTTTAAGAATAAATAGAAGTTATATATATTATGTTAATATCAATTTTTAATGATATATCTATGATGTAAAAAGGATAACTAGAATTGGTTCGACAAAACATGCATGAGAAAATGAAGCAGTTAATACATGAATAACGAGTAATAAAGAAATATTATTACCAAAAATATGGTAATATGATCATATATGATATCCTAAAAATAAAAAGGATTCTATTATAATTTAATGGAAATTTTTAATTCATTATACATGAGGTCCGGATACATACCAAGGATACTAAAACTAAGGTTACGAAATATTTGACAATCTCATTATTATTCATGATTGTTTGTACATAAGTATTTTCTAGGGTTTATTTGTCAAAAATGTCCATGTTTTATAAAAATAATATTATTTAATATTATCTTATGGGTTTTTCAATTCATTATTAAACATTTTTTACTCTTTATAATACTATTCGGAAGGAATCTTTCTTTTGTTTTCAACATGAGGTAATTTTTGACTTTTCTGACAAAATATGGAGAAGAATGTTTTTTTACTTATATGAAATGAATGGAATTTTACATTTTCATAATTATTAATTTAAATTATGGTTAATTTACAATATTTCAATTTTATTTTCATTTAAATTTTTTTATTTTTAAAATCACGCAGTGTTTTTAGAAAAAAAAATATTTTTGAAGAAGAAATTATATTTTCTGCAATAATTAATTTCAAAAGTTTAATCAAAATTATTATCTATCTAAGATGTCATTATCTAAATGGGGTTATGTTTCTATCCCCATTATTCCTATAATTCGATTGTGTTTATTATAGAATTATATTTATATAATTCATTTTTTTAATATAGATTATGATTGAATGATGCTTAAGAAACCCATTTCATTTCTGGTGTTATCCTGTGATCAATGATTTATGTTTTTGTAGAATAAATATGTATGATTTTCATTATGCGACTATTTTGACCTATATATTCCTCCAATTAATTGATTAGATGATTATATCTCATAATATAGTCATGACTGGAACAAAAATTAAACCCAGTTTAGTAATACAGGGCTAGAACGACATGTAAATCTAGTTCTGTAATATAGGGATGGAATGAGGAGTGAAATCGGTTCAATAATGGACTTTTGTACACTATGATGGTATTTGAAATAATCCTTGATAAATATGGAAATTATTTTCTATTCTTATGTGTTTTCCAAAATTCCATGTTTTGTGTCAATGCTATTTTATCGTTATTCATGTTCGTTATTTATTTTTGCATTAAAAACCTCCAAGAATTATTTCATGGCTCAAAGATTTTATTTTCAAAATTTATGATCATGATTTTAAATTCTAATGTGTATGTTTTTTTATTTTCTACATGGTTACCCTTACTGAGTATTTGATCTCCCTTTTTATGTTTTCTATTCTCTATGATACAAATACAGGTTTTAGGTATGAAAACTAAAGGGGCAGATTATTATGAGAGATGTTCAAGATCTTTCACCAAGTTATAAGAAGGTGTTCTGAGTTTCCAAAGACTGTAAACTAATATGGTCCTTGGGTGTCTATTTGTGTAATGTATTAATTATTCCGCTAAAAGACATGTAATGTTTGTGTACGTCATTCTTGGGTTGTTAGAATAATGAATCAGGCAGTCATAATACTTAATCAGTTCTAGCCATATTCTCTCTCCCATGTTCAACTCTTTCATTTTGATTATATACTTAAGAAATTTAAGATCATTATATATATAAAAGTTCACTCCATATAAATTATTTTGGTATATTTTTAAAGGAAAAAAATATAACATTTACATAAATTTCATGTATAGGATAATTTATCCCATGAAGGTTGAATTTTCATGAATAATAAGAAATAAATAGATCATTATAATTTATAACACAGCCAATTCAAATTAAATATAGATCATTATTAATAATAAGTTATCTATTTCTAAATTGAAGGCCCAAAACTAGAGAGTACCTTTTTAATTGGGTAAACTACAACCTCATAATTCCCAAACCTAGAATGAATCAATGTTATAAAAATGTCATCCTCATCATCCATTTTAAAATACTAAACTACATAAATATAATAAAAAAATAATCTATAGGGGAAAAGAATTACATATTCATAATGTTGATATTGTTCAATTCTCTTTAATAAATAAAATTAACCATGGAACTATCTTTATTTATAACTAAGAAAACAAAAGAACACCATGTTTAATGATTGCAAGAGTATATCCCCTATAAAGAAACTCCTATAACTAAATTTTAAATTTCAAATGAATTACTCAGGTCAATTGATAAGGATGTTTTTTTGTATTTCTACTAGTTACAATGTCAACAATAAATTCAATCTCTTGATCTTTTATAATGCAAAGAAAAACATCAGAAAATACATCAAGATATTCATTTACTATAATAACACCACCAATTTGAATAGAATCTATTGTGTCAACAATATATGGAACATACCATTAATTTCCATTTTTACTAAATTATTATCTTCATGATATAATATCAAACATATGAATTAATTCTAGTATAAAAAATCATTTTGTAAAACAAGTTCCTTAGCTATACAATATAAATTTTCATAACAAATAGAATTCAAAACCATTCTCATAATAACAATAAAAACCAAAAGAGGAAGAAGAATATGAATTTTAGGTAAATAATTTCAATAAAAAAAAACATTCTTACAATTTTATTTTTACATAATGATACCCCCTTGTAGTTTTACTATAATTTATTGATTCATTTCATGAGGTGAGATTAAAAATTTAGGAAAAAATAATTTTATATGAAAGAATTGTCAGACACTAAATCAAAAAACTAATTTTCAAAATATGAAGAGACAAGTAATTCTCTTAAATTTATATTACTAGATAGTCCAAAATCCGAAATGTAATTGGAATTGACATAGACATACCTTTCTATTTTTGATCTTGATGATTTCCATCTTTCATTCATATCTTTTGAAAATTATTCACATAATGAACCATATATTTACAATTAAATCATCTTACCATCATATTTTAATAATTTGTATTATCATTTTCATTTTATTGAAAATACACTATTCCAAACATTAATTTTTGGAGAATCATACAATATTTGTTGAGATAATTTACATGGTTTTGTTAACAATCTTAACAAAATATAGAATCTTGATTTCATAACCATCATATTTATTTGATCAATTATTCCCCATTACTTACAATTTAGATCATTTTTCTTATTTTTTTGAAGAATGGATAATACTTGAGAAAATATATTAACAAATTCTAGTACCAATGAATAGGTTTTTCATATCTTTTTAATTCAGATGAAGAAAATTCACTTTGATAAGTTGGTTTCATTCCAGATTAAAAATGATTAATTTTACTATAAATATTGTTGATAAAATTATGTGCATACCATTCCAATGAGGGGATGTTTTCTTCATACCCATCCATTGAATCTTCCTCATTCCACATTAATTCCAATATTCTCATTTCATTTCTATGTTGGAAAATCTTAGGAAAATAAATATCATCGAAAATATCCTTAAATTCAACTTATTCCAAGGAATAAATCTGTTTTATTTATACAGTGTTCTTAATAATTTGACACCACCCATCAAATTTACAATAAAATTGGTTAAATAAGAGAGAGTTTCATTTTCTTGTATAAACAACCCATTACCTTTTATATATTTCTATGTGGATTTAACCCATCCTTCAACTATCACATGATCAGAAAATACGATGAATTATGGGGAGTGTTGTTTTTTAAAATTCACAAATATATATGTCATACTCTAGGATGAATTTTTTTTCATACATGCATTGATACAACTAAAATTTATATCTTATGTTGTAGTCCCTTGTCCAAGATGCAACTTTTAAATGTGCTTTGGGCCTATTAGCCACTTGGCCTTATGCACACCTCCCTATAATCCAAAGGATTCCAATAAGAAGCAAGTATCTGAGAGGGGATTGTGGGGAGAATATACCCTCTTGAGAGTATAATAATTATGATGTGTATATATATATCAAGGGAAGAAACTCTACAGATTCTATAGAAGAATGATAGAACTAGATAATCATAAATAAATATCTGAAAAAATAATATAAAGACAAGTCCAAAGGTAATAATACCATTTGTACGCACACAAACTATAACATGTCATATAAGAAAAGAAATAGTATTGTCTCATATATCCAATCATCAATAAATACATATAATAATCAAACTAAAAGAAAATAGAAACTCCCTCTAATGTAGAGAAACCACCATAGTCTGTTTCTATCCTTCCATACAAGAGGCACCTCAATAGTCACTAACATCTAGCTCCCGAGCATGGATTCATACATGTTCTCAATATAATAAAGCAAAAATGAATCTCTATGGGCTCTGTAGAATTTGAGACCAAATCTTAGTTAGACACCACCTATTCATGTCTGCCTTACATCAATTGTAATGCAAGTTCATGCTTTTAATAACCGAAATGAATCACATGTACATTTAATAAATAACATTCTTTAAACTGTAATGGTAAGTCTAAATATGTTCCCCAAAATATATTTATGTCATACATCATTTATTTATATATATATATTCTCAATAGTGAGGATACATAGATTAGCTTCTATGTAATCCCCAGATGAGTATCACAAATAGTGATCCCTCAAGATTCTCTTATAATTATATAACTATCACTTCAATACAAACGACATGTCATAAATCATAAATCGTGTGACTAGAGTAAAAAAAATACAATTATCAAGTCCCTAGTACCTATGACAAATGATATCAAAAACTATTTTGGCTCAATGCCCTATATCCCAAGAATAATGATACATGTCCTCTAATAAGAATCATTTTTGGCTCAATAGTTGGAGTTGTGAGGAACGATGATGTATATCCTCCCAATATCCTGACCCACAACCTCAAGCATAAAACCGAGCCTCAACCCAAAATATATGGTCGCATCATCGTTAAAAGATGGCCCATGACCATCCACAAGGATTTCTACAATGAGAACCTCCATCCATACTGATGGTTAACACTATCATATGCCGCACAATATAACAGAGCCACCACCCAAAATGAGTGGTAAAAACCAACTAAAATTATTCATACCAGTGTGAACATGACTTGAATGACTCATCATTCTACAAGTTTAGAAGAAATAACCAATATATAAATATGGCACATCACCTAAAACCTCATTCCCCAACAATCATGTCGCTAAATCCTGGTGTTCATCACAATCTCAAATAACATGATCCATACCCTTATCCTGATGGCCTCATCCCCTTCCCCTAATGACCATGTTACCTAACTGGTTGATCATCACCACCCCATTTCCCGAGACACTCCTAACATGAATACCTCAACACCTCATTATATTTTATCTTTATTATCTCAACCTAGGATCCAATACAATCCCATTACCATGTAACCATTGAAAATAGTACAAACAATTTAATTTAAATAATAAAAATCCCTCTACCAGACTTTTCCAATTTGTCTCAATCCTCTTACCTAGATTCACACATATAAACGAGCAAGGGAATTCCAAAATAAATCAGATAATATAAATTTATTAATTTAAATGAATAAATTTAATTATTAGGTGTCTCTTCGGTGAACCAAACAATAGATTTTGGAACAAACACCCAAAATACTCAAAAAACTAGGAGAAATATATGAACCACCTACCTTAAACTCAAAAGAATACAGTCATCTTATATCAACCTCTAACTCAGAAAAAATTAGTAGAAATAGATATTTTTTATGAAATCCATGAAAATAGGATAACATTTATCAAACAGATTTATCACTCTGTATGGTAAGACAAATTGAAAAGAAAAGATAATGAATCAAAGGTCTCACTAAGAAAAATATGTCGCCATCAAGAGATTTTTAATTAGAGATCAGATGATGGATAATGACCAAATCCTAGGGGGTTAAGGGAAATTGGGGGACACTTGTTTCACACGAAGGAAAGAAGTATAAATGGTAGGGAAAAGAGAAATAGAGGGAAGTGGGAATGGAAATTTTTTAACTTTAAATGGGAGACATGGTATGGATGTATGTATTGGCTAACTGTGCAGGAACCATGCAGTTACCACTACCCATGAACTACACATGAATAGTCTAGGAACACAATTTTCCAAACCATGAACATTCTATGTGATTTCCATCTATTTATAACTTCATTTTTCTATCACAGTTACACACCTCCTCCTATACGGTTTTTCATACCATGTCCAATTCCACTATAGGGTACATAATTATTCATGAGAGGCCACATAGTTTTCCTAAACTTTAAACCTCTCTCTACGATTTCCCAAAATTGATTTTTTTGTTCATGTTGTCCCTGAGAATCACCCAAAACCCATAGGAAATTCCAAATCATTAAAACCTAATAGAAAACAAGTCCTTGGGTCAAAAAAAACTCCTATAATTAGGCTCCCATTTTCAATAAAAGGTTTTCCAACTCACCAAACTGAAAAATTCAGTTAGTTTGAAAAAATAAATCCAAAAAAAAACCTCTTTTGTTACATGTGTTGACAAAGACATCATAAAAACACAACCATGTAACAATTCTAACCATTATACGTTCCTGATTTGAAAAGATAATTTCCTCTTAAGGGATTTCTAAATTAACATCCTTCCTTACACGATGGAAAACTATTCTAATCATATTAGGACCTGGCCTTATTACCTTAAATTATCTTGAATTTTAGTCAATAAATCACTTCATTTATAATTGAGGGTATTTTTAGGTGTTGTTTTTAAGTGAATTAGGATATAATAAAAACATTACATTCCACATTCATATAGAGAAGATACCACCAAAACAGTATCCTTTTCTTTCAAAATATAGAACCTTTAAAATAAATCATGTTTTCTTTAAAAAATATTCATGACAATTATCTTTGATTTTTTCTTGTCTTAAACATCATTATAAGCAATGAAAATCATATGAAAAAAATTAGATGAGAGAAAACCTCAGTAAGGGATATAAGAAGTAGTAATGAAAACATAAGTTGATGTATACTTGTAACACATGAAATCATTTGTAAAAAAAATTATTGACACCCATATAAACTTACTTTGTAAAAATGGAGATTTCCATGATATTTCCACAAAAAATATAGAACATAATTATAACCATAAAGGTATATTGGGGAATTACTTACATCATATGGTAATTCTCTCGACTACCTTACAATTTGTAACCCTCACGACAACATTACAATTTGTGAGACCATCACATTTACACTTGGATTGACCATAGGTACAAACTACAACATACAAATAACCAATTAATTGGAGGTAGATATAGGTCCCAACCTTCATCATAAAAATTTCCCAAGAATAAGAACACAATCATACAACATGAATATTATCATAAAAGAATTTCTTTTGAATTTTGTAAAAATAAAATTAAAATTCATTTTTAAAAGAAAAGTCCCTTATAAATATCATATAATTGAAGAAAGATTTAATAGAGTGGATAAAATAGGTATATACACTGTAAATAAACAAAATTAATCATAATATAAAAAAATTTCATCACAAACTCTATTTTAATACAACATAAATAATAAAGTAGAAGGTTAACCCAAAGAATGGAAATCGAGTTAAGAATTCCCTTACCTCAGGATTGTCTTACCTTAAACATGTTTAAACCAAATTTATAATTGTTAAAAGAGTCTTATTAAAATATTATATAAAAATATTCATATTTATAATTCCTTTTATTATCATTTAAATACATATTTTCTCCATTTAATTGTGAGTATTCTCTTTCTTTCATGGTTTCATGTTCATTCTTTGCATGATTTTTCATGATTAGTTCATGATAGAAATTCTTGTTGATTGGAAGTAAAACTTAGGAAGTGGAATGAAATTGTATTCATATGTTTTCAAAATATATAATTATACCATAAATAAGTTTTTATCATATATGATTCTAGATCATTAGATAAAACATCAATGAGGTCTGTTCATATCATTTTTGGTGGTACACTGTTAATCATGAACTTGTTTCATTATATAATTTAATGTCATGAATATATGTTCATTATAGAACATGAAATAGGTTAAAAAAAATAAACTTCAAAATATTATTCAACCATTACAAGAGTTTTATGATCTTATTTTATGGAATTAATGGAAATTGGAAACAAATCGTCCATGATTTTGGTAAATCAGCACCTCGCGGACGGTGCTTTTATTTTCTGAATAAGTGGGAGTAGAGAAGAAAGAAGATGATTAATATCTAACATGAAAATGGTAACCTATAGATTAAATATGATTCTAGATATCTCACACCTCATGGATATGTGGAGGAAAAAAGAGTATGAAAAAAAGGAATTGAAAAGAAAACACATGAAATAGAAAAAGGATTTGTACCTCTTGATCTCTTATCCCTGATATCCTCCTCAAGGCCTTTAGGTTTGGCCTTTGGGTGAGACTAGAATCTCTATGACATGGGGAAGATCCTTGGGGTTGGAATTTGGTTGAACATAGAAAATTCTAATGGCATGAGAGGTGTGAGAGGAAGATGTGAATGAGGGTGGTATTTATAGTGGATGAGAGGAGGGATTTTAAATTATTTTAATCATTATTTTATTATTTTTGAAAAATAATATGAATTGTAATAATTATTGTGAAAAAATATTAAAGAGAGAATTTGAGTTTGAAATATTGGTATAACAACAATTAGGATGTAATAAATAGTGTATTTAATTGATAAATTGAATATACGGTATTTTACTGTATTTCACTTTTCATCAAAAATTCTAAATATTCAGAAAAATCCCAAAAATTCACATGAACCATTTTTTAACATGAAGAATTCAAAAATTAACTGCATTTTTTGAAAATAATTTTTCAAATAACAATAATTTAATTTTTAGAGAAAATTCTAATTTATTCAATAATACCATTTTAAAAACTATAACTCATTTCTTAACACCATTAAAAACAAATCAAGATGTCATTGACATAAAGTCTTAAGAAAATAAAATAATAATAAAATTTACTATTGATAAAATCATATTAATATTCATATTACTATTTATAAGGGAATATTACTATTCCCAAAAAAATAAGTAGGTTCCAATTGACTCCACATAGCATTCTGATCATAAATGTAGAAGGAATTTTTCAAAATTAAAAATACAGAAGCTCTAAAATTATATCAAAAGGATAGTTATAACTATCTATATTATAAAAAAATTCATGTATTTTAGTTTATTTTAAAAACAGTACTCTTTTACATTATCCCCACCTTCTGGAAATTGTGTCCTTATTGTTTTATTTACTTATTAAACATGTGAGGACTCCTTTCCCTCATAGCATATTTAGATTCCCATGTTACTTCTTCAACCATGTGGTTTCTCCAAAAAACCATTACCTGGTGGATTACCTTATTATGAAATACCTATTCCCTTCGATCAAGAATCTGAATTGGTTTCTCTTTATAAGAAAGGTTCCTTCTTGCTGAACTACTAGTTTGCTCAAAACACGAGATGAATCTAGTACATGCTTTCTCAACATCGACACATGAAAAATGTTATGTACCTCAGATAAACTCGGAGGAAAACCTACTCGATAGGAAACTGGTATAACATTCTCTATAATTTCATAAGGTCTAATAATCCATGGACATTAGTTTCCTTTCATACCAAAACACATAACACTTTTCCATGGTGAGATTCTAAAAAAAGATAATCACCAACCTCAAAAGAAAGGTCTTTCCTCCTATTGTCTACATAACGTTTCTACCTACTCTAAGTTGTCCTCATGGGTTGCTGGATCATCTTCAATTTCTCATCCTATTCCTCCACTAATTCTTGCCCCATTAGCTTCATTTCCCCAAATTCATCACAAAAATATGGAGTTCTACACTGCTTCCCATACAAAGCCTCAAAAGGTTCCATATGTATACTATAATTAAAACCGTTATTATAAGAAAACTCAACTAAAGCAATATGTTGATACCATATTTTTTGGTATTCCATTGAACAAGCTCGAAGAATATCCTCCAAAGTATTAATCAATCGTTTTGACTTCCCATATAATTCAGGATGTAAAGCAATAATGATATTTAAATATTTTACCAATGACTTATGATGAACCATCCAAAAGTTAGAAGTGAGCATTAAATCCCAATAAGATATAATGGCATGAAAAACGCCATGTAACCTGAAAATATCTTTTAGGTACAAATAAGAAAGCTGATGCAATGAAAATTTATCTCAAATAAAAAATATGTGAAGATTTAGTGAGCCGATTAACAACAACCCAAATCACATTGTTACTTAGGGAATTATTAGGTAGTCCTACCATGAAGTCCATGGATATATTCTCTCAATTTTACTTTAGCATGTGAAAAGGTTGAAGCATCCCCTTAGTTAACTTCTTCTCTTCTTCAACCTGTTGACATGTCAAAAATTTCATGATAAAATCAGAAATATATCATTTCATTCTATCACACCAGTAATAATCTCGAGGGTCCATATACATTATTTTATGGCATGGATGAACTAAAAATTGTGAACTATGAGATTCACACAACAAATATTTCTTCAACTGGGAATCATAAGAAACAAAAAAACTTCTACCAAATCGTAAAACACCATCTTTGTCAAGGTTAAATTCTAGAAACCAACCCATTTTAACCAATTCTACCACTTTCTGTAGCTGATGGTGTACCTTATACACATTCTTAATTCTATCTAATAAGAATGAGTGCTCAGAAACCTGAAACAAAACAGATGCCTTTCCTACACCAACAACTTCTATCCCAAAATTCCCCAAATCAGTAATCAAGGGATCATGTTTCAAATGTTACATGGTTAATGATACAAGGTGTTTTCAACTCATTGAATCCACCACTTTGTTTCCTTTTCCGAGATGGTAATTGATCATGCAATCATAATACCTTATCAGTAGAAGCCATCTTCTTTGCCTCATGTTTAATTCCTTCTGAGTGAATATATACTCCAAATCAATATGGTCAGTATATATTTGACATTTTGATCTATATAAATGATGCCTCGAAATTTTCATAGAAAAAAACCAAAGATTCCAATTTTAAATCATGTGTTGGATAATTTAACTCATGAGGTTTTAGTTTTCAAGAAGCATAATCAATTACCTAATCATTCTACATCAAAACACAACCAAGTCCCTTCAATGAAGCATCACTGTAGATGAAAAAATCACGATTTTGTGAAGGCATGGCCAAAAATGGAGCATTCACTTATCTATTCTTCAGTTCTTGAAAAATAATATCACATTATTTGGTCTAAATATATTTAACGCTTTTTCACATTAACTTAGTTAGCATGGCTAGATAACTATGCAATGTTTTTGACAAATTATTTTTAATAACATGCTAATCCAATAAAACTATGAATGTTTGTAACATTTGTAGGTCTTGACCATTCATCAACCACATTTGTTTTGGCAGGATAAACTATTATTCCATCCTTACTTAAAATGATCCCAATAAAAGAAATTGGTTGCAACCAAAAATCAAACTTGCTGAATATTCAATATAGTTTTTTTTCTTTTAAGGTTTGCATAACAACCCTTATATGTATTTAATGATCCTCTATATTATTATAAAATAGATTAATGTCTTCAATAATCACAACCACAAACATTTCCATGAACTAATGAAATATTCTATTCATAAGATCCATGAATAAAACAGGTGAATTAGTTAACCCAAATTGCATACCATAAATTCATAATGACCATATATTGTTCGAAAAACTGTTTTTGTGATGTCATCCTTCTTCACCTTCAGATGATGATATTTAGATTTCAAGTCAATCTTGGAAATTTCTTGAGATGCCTAGAGATAATCAAACAAGTCATCAATATGAGGAAAAAGATACCTTTTTAATAGTGATTTTATTCAAGGCTCTATAATCAATTAAATGTCTCATGGAACCATCATTATTTTTAATGAAAAAAATAATATCACCCTATAGTGAAGTGATTGGATGAATAAATCCTTTATCAAGTAACTCATGAAACTAATTTTTCATTTAAATAAGTTCAATTTGAGCCATTCGATATGGGAGATTTGAAATTAGATTAACATTAGGAACTAAGTCATGTTTAAATTCAAATTACCAATCAGGTATGACACAGATTAACTCTTCAGAAAAAACATCAAGGTATTCATTTACAACTCACACATCATTAATATGAACAATTCCCTTATTTTCTAGAATATGATAAAGAAAACATTAATTTCCCTCTTTCAACAATTTCCTTGCATCCAGATATGTTATTAGTAGTATGGGTACATTATTGTGTACAAACCGAAACTCTTTATGAAAAACAAATTCTTCAGCTCTACAATCAATCTAATCATGATAAACATAAATCCAATCCATTCCTAGGATTGAAAATTCTCTTTTTTTGGATTTTTAATAAACCCTCTTTATGGGTAAGCGGTAACCAAAACAGCTCAATTCAAAATAAAAATTACAGGACCCGAGGAAACCTCGAGCCACGAGAACCCTCAACATTCAATCCCATCGCCATCCACCATCACGCAATCCGGAGCACCTCATCTGCTGGACCGACGTCCCCATCACGCTATTCACCATCATCACCAAACCCTTGATCCGTGAGCCTGCATTGCCTCGAGCACCACATCACCGGAGCGCCGGTGAGCTTCACCGGCGTCCGTCGTCGCCAAATCAACTAGAAAACATGGAAAATAACAGAGATTTCACAAACATCTTAGAACCACTGAAAAAAGAACCAGAAAATCCAAAGTCTTCAACCCAATCGCTAGGAAATGTCACTTATGATCCTCAAACGACTCCACCACAGTGGGATAATGGCAACCAGCAGAAGCTGAGACCTCCCCATAGGACCAACGAAACTGCTGAGAACAAACCTGGAGCGCTCCGGAGAGTATACCGGCGAAAACACGGTCTTACACCCGCAGCTCTGAATCAGCAACCACGGCAGCCCATAGCGAAAATCCACAGCAGGAGAGGAAGCCACGGTACCACCGCAGGGAGCACAGAGGGGTCCGAAGAAAAAACCACCACTAGAGGGAGAAACCCTAGCGCATCCATCACAGAGATGGAACTTCAACCATTAAGAAAAATCAAAAAAAAACAAAAAAAAACAAGGATGCGAAGACCTCCCCTCCCCGGACCAAACCGGCTCCGTCGTCAAACTTCAAAGAGTCGCCGTCACCATCGTCGTCGCATTGAGATCAGTCGCGTAGCACCTCCAATGCGCTGAGGCAAACCCGATGAAGAGGGCACGGGATTCGGCGGCAGCCGAAGAGGGAAGGAGCGTGATGATGGTGAAAACCCTAGTCGCCCTGGAATGGGAAGGAGACGCCGCTCAGAGGCCCTCGGGTTGAACTTCCTATCAATCCATTCCTAGAATGACAACAAACCCGAATAAGGGAAAACTACAAGGTTTTTAGGTAATGTATTTCCATTTACCACAATAGAAAGATTATTATAATCCATCATTACTATAATATTTCCCCCTGGTATTTTTACAATAAGTTATTGTCTCATTTTTTATAGTGATATTTCCAATTTACCAAAAAAATTCCACAAAAATAAAGGAATGTGTAAACCCCATGTCAAACAAAACATTAGAAAAATCTGAGTAAACAAAAATGATACCTGATAAAACTTCATTGGTTGGCCTAATGTCTTTTGACGTAGTTTCAAAGGATCTCACTACACCTTTTTAGTTATAGTCTGGCTTCTTTTCATCATTTTTATCTTTATTTGGGATGAAATGTTCATAATGATCCATCTCACCAAATTTAAAAAACTTTATAGTTTTCTTATCTGGATTAGTCTTAGGATCATTTTCATTACATTAAATAGCCATATTTCCAAACATACCACAATGAAAAAACATCATAGTTTTGGTAAGGCATTTCCCAGGGTGCTTTTTTCCAATCATTTTATAGATAAGAAACTAGATTTTCTTTCCATAAAATTTTTTTGGTTGATTTTTAACCATAACTTTTCATCTAGACCCCTTATTCACCTTATTTTCAAAGTGCATGTGATCACTAGTAGACTCTATCTCTACCCTCTCAGTACATCAGATAATTTTATCATACTTTTGAATTCATGGGTGGCTAATTCATTTCGATACATTTTCTTTAATCCTCAGTAAAATTAGTTGATTTTTCTTTCGAAATGTAGAATAAGATTTGAAGCATAACTCCCTATCCAGGTGAAGTTCTCTTTATAAAAATCCACTGAATCATCCTCCTTTTTCATAATTTAAATTAATTTTTTCTCTATTCTATGTTTCACCACCTTAGGAAAATATATTTCAAGTAAAAATGTTTAAATTCATCCCACTATAATGCATTAATCTCATCCTAATCCATGATATTTTTTACTATTGACCACTACTGATCAGCTTCACCTTCAAAATGATAAATGCAATGAATTACCTTTTTATTATATGAACATCCAATAAAAATTAATATATTTTCAAGGGAATTAATCTATCATTCATCTTCTGTTGGGCCAGAAGATCCATTGAAGGCATGAGGGTGTTATCTCATAAAAGGTTCCACTACTATGAAGTTCTTTTGTAGAACCTCTTTTTGTTCTATTGCATGGATTTCAACAACATTTATTTCCTGAATTATCTAATCCATTACTATGAAAAACTGATTAGTTCCAATCCCTACAATTTTGGGCTGTAGATTTGGAAGGATATTGTTCAGTCAGTGCCTTTTCTCTTTATCTTCCTTTTTTCTTCTGTGGAAAACCATTCTGAAAAAAATATCTCTTTCGAAGCAAAATTTTAATCTATAAATGCTATATCATTTCAAATTAATCATAGAGTAAAAATCATTAATGGTATTTTATTAAAATAATCCTAACAACTAATGTTATATAAACCATCCTATGATACCAACTATAAGGACCCAACCTTATTACATTACGTAATCTTGAATTTTTTTCAAGAACAAACTTCCTTTTATATTGATTATATATTATGGTTTGTAGTTTTATAGAATTATGATATAACACAAACATTACATACCACATTCATATAGAAAATATACCATAAAAATAGTATCCATTGCTTTCAAAATATATATTTTTTGAAATAAGACATGTTTTATTTGAAAAATTTTCATGACACTTATATTCGCTTTATTATTGTGTTGAAAATATTCATACCCTTTGAAAATCATTTGAAAACATTGGATGAGCACAAAAATTTCATTAAGGGATATAAGAAGAAGGAAATAAAACATATGTCCCTGAATACTTGTAACAAATGAATTTATTTAAAAAAATACATATTTGTTACTCATATAAATTTAATTCAGGAAATATGAGATTTTTATAAGATTTCCACAAAACATATAGAATAGAATTAGAACCATAATGGTCTCTTGTGGAGTTACTTACATAATCTTGTAACACTCTCGACTACCTTATAATTTGTAACACTCAGTGCTACCTTACAATTTGTGTAACCATCGAAGTTACATTGGGAGTAACCATATCGCCGACCTGCAACTTACACATACCCAATGAATTGGTGGGAGATATAGGTCTCACACATTATCATAAGCAATAAAAAAGAACTATAAAACAATCATACAACATGAATAATTTCATGAAGACATTATTTTTTAATTTTCAAAAACAAAATTCTAAATGAGGTTTTTAAAATAAAAGTCCCTTAATAGTATCATATAATTGAAAATAGACTTAATAGAGTGAGTATAATTTATATATACACTATAAATACACATAATGGATCATAATATAAAAAAATTTCATCACACAAACAATTTTAATAAAACATTAGTAACGAAGTAGAAGTTTAACACTATTAATGGAAATTTGTTTAAGAATTTCCATACCTCAAGTTTTCCTTTCTTAAAACATTTTTAAACAATTTTTATAGTAGGTCAAAAAATGTTATTAATATCTTAAAAAACATATTCATGTTTATAATAACTTATATGATCATTTCATTACATCATTCTTTACTTTAGTTACTAGTATTTTGATCCTTCCATAGTTTTGGGTGTGTTCATTACATGATTTCCATGATCAGTTCGTGATGGATATTATTGTCGACTGGAAGTGAAACTCCTAAAGTGAATTGAAATTTTATTCATATATTTCTATAATATATAATGATTCAATAAATAATTTGTTATCATATATGATATATTATCATTAGATAAATAATTAATGATGCTTTTTAGATCATATTTGGTTGTTCCTTGTTAATCATGAACTTGCTTCATTATATAATATAATGTCAAGAATAGATGTAAATTACATAACATGAAATAGGTTAAAACAAAAAATTTACATTTAGATTAATCCATTAATATAATTTTATGATCATATTTTGAGGAAGTAATGTAAAATGGAAACACATCGTCCACAATTTTCTTAAATCGGCACACCAGATACTATGTTTTTTAGAATAAGTGGGGGAGCTGAGGAAGGAAGATGATGAATATTTTACATTAAAAAGGTAACATAAAACATTTATATGATTCTGGAGATTTCATAACTCTTGTATATGTGGAGGGAAAGAGATTATGATAATAGAATGTAATTAAAAAGAAAACACATGGAAAAGGAAGTTGATTCTTATTTCTTGATCCCTTTTCCTAGAGGTCCTCCTTAAGGCCTTTGGTTTGAGCCTTTTGGTGAGACCAGTAGATAGAGGAAATGGGGAAGATTCATGGGTAAGGAATGTGGTAGAACATAGAAAATTATCAAGGCTTCAGATCTGTGAGAGGAAGATGAGAATGATGGTGGTATTTATAGTGGAGGAGAGGACAGATTTTACATTATTTTAATCATTATTTTATTATTTTTTGTCAAATAATATGAATGACCATAATTACTGTGAATAAAATAGTAAAATTATCACATGAGTTCAATAAAAGTAGGATTATATCACTAATGATGTCATAAATTGTGTATTTAACTGATAATTTGAAAATAAGATATTTTACCATATTTCAACATTCAAAAAAAATTCATGATTTTCAGAAAAATCCCAAAAATTCACCTGAACCATTTTCAATGAGTAGAATTTAAAAATGAATTAATTATTTTGAAAATAATTTTCTAAACATTAATAATTTAATTTCTAAATAAAATCACAATTTATTCAAAAATAACAATTTTAAATCTATAACTCATTTTTTAACACCTTCAAAACATAATGAAGATATCTTTATCTTAAATCCTTAATAAAATAAAATAATATTTAATTTAGTTTTCATTAGGGTCATATTAATTTTCATATTACTATTAATAATGGTATGTTATTATTTAACGAAAAAAACAAATTGGTTCCATTAGACTCCTAATAACCTACTGATCATAACTATAGATGAAATTTTTTTGAAAATCAAAACATAGGAGGTTTAAAATTATTTCTAAAGGATAATTATAACTATATAATTTAATCAATGTTTGTTGAATTTAAATTTATTTTAAAACCTTGGGTGTTACAAGTCATACCTAGTTTATATGATGAAAATTTTTCATCATAAATGATATATCATGTCAACAACAAATTATAACATCTTAAGGTTACTTAATAATATTATACGAACCTATAAAAGTATATAAATTACCTTATGATACCAACTATAAAAAAATGATCCATTTTCAACCAATAATTACATGATTTAGTATAAGTGTTAAAAATTATTACATTTCAAGGATGTTTTTTGTTTGAATTTTTATAGAAATAAGAAATACACGTAAATAAAAATCCATTATAAATGAAAGGGTAAATTTCCACTGAATAAATAATTTTTTTGAAAAATATGATACTTAAATTTAAGCTTTTGATTCATTAAAACACATTCAAATTTTAAATTATGAATTCCATATAGCAAAGAGGTTTTCCTTGTTATAGTTCCTACTCATCTATAAATTGTATGAAATATATTTAAAAATATGGGATGAGAAAAAAATCACATTATGGGACATATATAAAAAATAACACGTTATTCGTTTTTAAAAACCTTTGATCACAAATGAGATTCTGGATTTAGCTTAATAAACTTTGACATCCAATAATGATATTACATAGACATTAAATCCTATTTACCATACAATGACTTCCACAAAATCATTTTATAGGGAAAACTAATGGAAAAAATCATACTATTGAGTTTTTCATATAAAACATGACAACTGATGAAAAAAATATCTTATATAAATTCCTTTTATCCTAAAATGTAAAAAACATTCTTTAGAGGAAATGATAATTTCATTCACATTTGGAATAAAAATAATTCAATGAATATTTGTTAAAATTTTAATAAAATTTATATAGTATTCTTGGGAAATCATCATTAAGGAACCATTACAACAAACCTAAATATTTCAGTAACTGATATGGTCAACTTCAAATATAATTCTCCAGAGAATGTAATCATTACCCAATGTAATGAAGAAAAATATCGATCTCACCTATCATCATATAAAAAGGGAATGATTGTCTTGTTTTAATAAAATATGGAGGTTTATAATGGGATAAAAATATCAAAAAACTATTTTTTAAGAGGGAAATTCCATTAATATAGTATATGATAAAATAGATCATTCCAATTTTCATTTTGAAATGAAATCTGAAAAGTTCCATATAAAATACATAAAAATATTCCTTTTGAAAAACATTAAAAGAAAGTAAAAACGTGACACAAAATTTCATTTATAGTTCACTTATATATATATAAATAGTCCCAAAAAATAATTTTCTGAGCATGGGAATGGATGAAAAAAAAATTAACATAAAAATTTAAAATAATTAAATTGTAGTTTTTATGTTAAAGAGTCTCAAGCCTCAAGTCCAATGTTAAAATACATTTTTTCAAATCCTGAACAATGATATTATGTTAGTTTTTTTAATTTATTATTAAAATTTTAAAATATATTATTGATATTATATTATATATTAAAACATTTTATTCAATTAGTTGATCGATTAGGTTCACATTAGATGGTTTGATGATATTCAGATTATAAGTCCAAAATTACTTTGGTAAGATGACTATAGTAAAAGTGGTAATTATTCCATAATCTAAATAACAATAATCATGAAAAATATATAATTATTATACATAAATATTACTTTTTCAAACCAATAATCAATGATGGTTATGAAAATTAAATTATGTCACAATCATTAAGATGGTGGGCCACATGTACGCCTAAGTAATGTTTTCATTTTTAAATGAACAAGATGGAAAGATTATAATTATAATTTCATGTTTTTAAAATTATTATTATATCATAAATTTATATTATTTCCTTATATATACATATATATATCATCAATGTGATGTGGCTGTGAAAATCAAATCACATCGCTTTGTGGAGCTTGTTATCCACATATATGCATTAATAAGATTATATATTTTTTAAATAGATGGAAATGTAAGGAAATGAATGATATATTTTATTTACAAAATGATAAATATTCCATTAATATAACTTATATACAATAAATCTATGATTATAACATTTTTGTGATATAGTGATGGAAAACGATTTACATTTGTTAGCGAGGTACTATTCCACGATACACACCATCAATTGATTCAATTCGCATTTTATAGAATATGATATGGGTATATGTTAAGCATTTAAAAAATAATATCCAATTAAATTTAGGATATTTACTTAATTATATTATTATGTTGAAAAATAATAGAATGAGGTAGATGATGAAATAAAATGAAAATTGTTGGTTAATATATATATCTCTTATTTGGAGAAATTATTTTTTATATTATACCCCGGCATTCCTTGGTAGGTGTTATTATAAAAAACTTGAATTTATTAAATGTATATGGATTCTATAATTTTATACAGGTGGGTATTGGAATATTTAGAGTGATAAAATGGTGTGTATAAGGGAATATATTATTTGTCCTTTTATAAGTGAGGGGAAGGACACACTAGGAATTTCATAAAATATTAAATAATTGAAATATCATAATCATGTAATGTGGATCCAAGGAGAAAATAATTTTAATAAAATATTTTATAGGGTGTAAATAGACATAAAAATCACATTTAAATATGTTACTGATACATTTTAAGCCTCACATATTCCTTATACCAATTTAATATCATTTTAACCTAAAGGGTGATAGCTTAACGTTTTACCATGATAGCACAATTTTAAGACCAAAAATAAAAGGTGATTTCAATAAATTTTTTGAAATACTAATTAAAAAATTTAAATGAATTTATTATGTTATTTTCCTAATGGTGGACGATGTTTCTTTTAATATAATAACAAAAAACATATTAAATGAGTTTTTCGGAGAATACCCAATTTATGCGTAAAAATATTATTATCTTGAAATGAAGTAATTAATTTGTTTAAATAAGTTTTCAATTAAGTAAAATAAAAATTAAGGGTTTTATAGTTTTTATAAATTGAAATCCAAATTTAGTCTTACAAAATTTCCATTAAATCCAAAGGAGCTAAAATAATTTTTAATTTGATTAAAATATAACCTTTAATTTGAAAAGTGAAGCTTTAGTTCCAAAATTAAATGTATTTAGTTAAAATAGACTACATGAATCTATAAATAGATAATTGTTAAGAAAACATACAATAGTATTATTGAAAGTTTTTAGGTAATTTTAACACTTATCTCCTTATTTTAACCACCAATAAACCTGTTTTAACCTTAATAGTGCTTTTAGAATATGTTGTTTTTAGTATTGATAATGACAAAAAATTATATTAGACCTATTAAAATATATTAATTATTATGAAAAAAATATGCAATCCATTATATAAATTTCAATTCACTGAAGTGTTAAATTTAAATTTAATATGAAACCCACAAATGTTACAAAATGCAGTTTTCCAAAAAAATAACCTTATGTATTTAAATGTTTTTATACCAAATTCAAGTGTAATGTTGTCTCCAATGAAATTTATTAGACTATTATCAAAAAAAATTAAATAAAGAAATTTTAAATAAAAAAATTTAATGTGACTTAGTAAATAATGTTACAGAAATTATGTATTTAAATAAAAATCTGTATTTTTAACTATTTTTCAAAAAACAATCATTACAAAGAATCTTAAAAATTTCATTCTATAAAATTTTTGGAATGTTTAATAAAAAAACATATCTTTTTTAAAATAAAAATTCTATAATTTAAAAACAATGATTTTAATTAAAACCATATAATTCATAAAATCCTAACTTTATTTATAAATTAATATTTTTGAATATAAATTGAAAAATTACATAAAATTATTATAATGAATATTAATTCATAAAATATAACTATTAAATATAAATAATACAAGAAAACTATTCATTTAGACAATACCTAGGTAGCCACAATATCTATTTTTTATTTTTCTTTATTTTTTTCTTTAAAAATTTCCTCATTATTTGAGTATTTACATATAATATTGATGATTTTTGAGATAATTTTTAAAAGATAATTTTTTCGACTAAAAGTGGAAAGAATAATATGGTCACACCATTACTATGAATTGTAATTATCCAAACCCCAGAAGCCTTGAGCTGGTGTCTTCCACCATTCCATTGAAATAATATATAAGGGAACGTATCCTGAAATACAGACTAGTTTAGTAGTCTTGATAAACTTGATAGATACATGAGTTTTACCTTACATTTGGAACAAAAAATTACCATATAAAAATTTTCAAGAAAATTATTATTTTTTCCACTAGCATATCCCTACATATTAGTCATATTAAACATCATGGAATCTAGTGGAAAGGAAAAAAATAAGGTTAAGATTAAATACATAGTATGGGTTAAATAAAATGGATGAAATAATGAATCAATGAGATTAATAAAAATGGAAAGGTAAATAACTAAACACACATTTCATATAATCAATAATATGATAAGGAATTGAATAAATAACATGGAATGTTAAATAACTGAAAATGAAATCCATTTAAATAACATGACAAAAATTATAATATAAGGAGTAATCATTATAGGAAGGTAACTATGTAAAAAGACATTCCATTTAATCAATATACAAATAAGTAAATGTATCCATAGATTTTGTCATATTGAATATATAATGGGTAATAATAACTAAATTCTGAATGAAGGAATTGCTTAATTATTTGACATTATGTTTCTCAGGTACATGATACCATTACTATCATGGTTGTTCACAATATGGTTTCAAATACTAGTTTAATTAACTTTTACGAGACTATTTAAAATTATTTTGTTACAAAAATGGTGGGTTTTTGGTCAACTGGTTTTATCCCATAGGGCTATTGATGTATTCAGGGGGTTATATTAGCCAGTCCCAAACCCATTTCAAAAAAATCAAAAGCATTACTCATATATAGAATAATCTATTTACTTCATGAACAATGGTCCTCATAAAATATCCATATTCATTAAAGGAAATATATTTTTCAATATTTCCACCATTAATTAAATAAAATTCAATGTAAACACCATATTTAAAAATGGTATAATGTTTAGGAAATAATCATATCCATTATAAGTGATATGGATATTTAAGGGCAATTTAATGTTCAATAATAGTTGAAAAGTGAATAAAATAAAGGAAAAATAATTACTATGAAAATTATTCATGGATGCGAATGTCAATAGAATCCATGGTCAGAATAATAAAATAATATCAATGGAAGAATAAGGATGATATATATACAATTTATTCCCACTGGATTAATAATAAGGGTTGTTTCTGTTGATGGAATAAAAAATATATGTAAAAAATATTGAGACAACACTCCTTTTTAATGGTAAAAATGTTATAAAAGTTCCTTATTCCTAAAGAGACCTGAAAAATCTTTTAAAATAATTTTGTAAAAAAATATACAGGTATTTATTAATAAAATCCTTTTTGAAATTGTAAATAATTATTTTTAAAACCATTTTTGAAAACATTATTTTTTAAGAAAATGGATTTCCGACCAAGTAGATAAATGAAATTAGATTTTATTAAAAACATTTTCTAAATAACAGTAATTACCAAAGAGTGTAAAAATTGTATAATCACATGAAAAGATAATGAATTACTATAGGAGAATAAAATTTAATTATTTATTAAAAAATGATCTTATAATTTCATTTATGGATATTCAAGAATAAATAATCTCGACTAAAGTGAGAATGTGATATAATCCCTAAAAATGCTCATAACTTTGAAGTGAGAATTAATCAATGAATTGATTATGTGTATCCAATTTATATCCACATAAAAAGTATAAATAGGAAAATTCATTATTAAAATTTATTATACGCATAATCATACTATATTAATGACATTGAAGATGTAATATAACCCAATGAAAAGGAATCGGGTTATGAAATTATTTTCAACATTGTAACTACTAATTCAAATCCAATAGGATGAAATTATTAAAATTTTAATATAAAATACCATCAAAAAATTAATTATCGATGATATTACATGTGAAATGGTTAGTATATACATCATATAATGAAATTATATATATACCATTACAATACGCATCAATAAAATGGAATTGATATGAATTCCCTTAACGTTACCATCCATTTGGTTTAACACTCTATAAAAACTTCCATAATGGTTTTAAAATATTAAGTACCTTATTAAATTACTATATTAATTTCTAAAATATCATATATAATCCTTTAAAAAATATTAACACCCATTTGTTGATAATCATAGATTATTTTCATTATTTCATGAGTTAGTATTCTTGTTTTTCAAGTGCATTTTAACTTGTTATATATTCATCATATTAAATTGATCATGATTTTATCACCTCTATAATATAAATATCTTATAAGTTCATTAAAGATTTATTTAAACTAATCCCTAAAATTGAATGATGGGAAATGAAAAACAGTGTACATGGAGATGGTAGGTCGTACATACACATGAATGTTGTTTCCATTTTGTAAGAGTATTGAAGGAATGAAAATTAAATGATATATATATATATATATATATATTGTCATTATATTATATTTTTTATTTCATATCTATCACATACTTTTTTTAATCACATTCTTAATACATTCTACGTAATGTGTAAATGAATCAAATCGCTTCGCGAGGCGGTAATATGCCGTACAAATGAGCGACATTATCGTATTCCCAAAATATATAAAGAATGAAGGAATGTTTGGTATAAATATTAAATAAGCATAATAATAAATAAATAAAATCTATATTATATATAAATTTTAACCCATATTTATTCCCAACATTGGAATGTGGTATTGTAAAAATGAACGACATCGGTTCTCGAGGTGGTAGTCCACCGTACCCACTAAAAAGAATTTTGTAACCTATTTTATGGATGTGTGTATGGGTTTTGGTCATAAAATTAAAATAAATACAACTCAGTGTATATAATATAATTAGGATATTACATAATAATGTTATAATAGGAATTTATCGAGGTGAATAAGGTAGTCAAATAAAACATCTTCTAGAAGAACATTGCCTCTTCTTCCAGTATCCTCCTTAGGTTTTCACTAATGCTTTCCATGAATGGAATTGTTCAAAATATTTGGCTTATACGATAAGTTTATGAATGTTTGGAAGTTATTTTGGATGTTATTGTCTGAAAAAGTGTTTTTAATGTTGTAAGTGCAGAGGATAGGGTGATTTTATATGTGGGGTTGGGGAACACTAGTAATGTTTTTGAAAGAGTGAATTCCAACCACATTTTATTCATTTCATCAAGGCCCAATAATATTATGTTCTATATTACTTAGGTTGTAGGGTTTAAATGTGGCTATAAAATGTGTTTTGGAAAACTTATGGGTCTTTTTTACATCGTATATTCTATAATTAACCATTAAGAAAACTTGTTATATCCTTAATCACTGTAATTACATTTCAATTTTATCGCTAATAATTTTTGTACAAAATTAAATTGACCTAATAATAAATCATATATTAATCATACCCAGAATATGGAAAAAATATTTTGAAAATAAATTTAAATATGTGTAAAATTATGATTTTAAACTAATCTTGGTGACATGATGAGAATGTTGGATTTTATAGTGAAAATGTTTAAGTTTTTATAATGTTTTTATTTCTAAACATAAAATGAAAATGATTAAAGTTAAATAAAATTTATTAATATATTTATATTGTAAATATTATTAATTTATAGTAAATACATAATTTAATTTATCATTATAAATTATTTAGAAAAAAGTCAGCATTCAATTAAAATCCATTATTTCTCATTTTTTATAAAAAAATTTAAACTTATCAGAAAGATCAAAAATATTCACCATATGATAAATTAGGTATTTTGAATGAATAAATGAATTTATTTTTTCTTATTAATTTTATAAATTTTATATAATTTAATTTTAAATTATGTTCACAAAGAACGACTGTTCATATTTTAAGAAAAATATTATTTTTTAGAAATCTTTTTTATGTTAAATGATTATAATTATCTTTTTAATCCATTGATCACTAATAAAATAATGAATAAAATACTTATATTAATAATTTATTTATTCATATTCATACCCTTCATTCCAGTTTTTGGTTATAACTATCTTATTAAATAATAATATTAATCGTATACTATTGTTATGTGAATCCTAGTCTTGTGTGTAACACAAGCTATCAAAGAAACTGGTTGTTAAATGTAACAAATAATAAATTAGTATAAAATTAAAATAAATCTATTGAATATATTTAATTTGTTTATTATTTTATATATCTCATAAATTCGTGGGATATTATATTCATTTATATAAATAATATCAAATATGATCTTTGCATTTTAAAATTTAAAGGTGTCAAATTCTACCCACCTTAAATAAATAATACAATTTTTATTTAAACTATTTCTCCATATTCATGGATATGAAATAATGAAGTACCATTGTTGAAAAACCCTTATAATAAAACATTTAATAAAATATCCTCTTAATAATAGAGAATGACAAGTACAAACAAAAAATGGAAAAAAATATAACTGGGTATCTAAGTAGAAGAAAATTGGTTCAAAGTGATGATATAGACATGGATGAAATGAATAAATAATTATATAGAGTGTTTTAGGTCATTGATAATAATAAATTTAATAGTCAATGGAATTTTAGGGGGATTTAATTTGGATCGGTGTGAAAAGGTCATTGATATCATCATAAATGATTGTAATGTGAAACTTTTTTTCAAGATCATTTTCTTAATGTTCATCCAAAAATGAATTTTTTATTCATGAATAAATAAAATTAACATTTAATGGATAGTAAGATCGGTAAAAAAGACTTTTATATCTATCTTAAACTATTTTCCAAACCCAATATAGTTATAAAGAGTTATCCAATATAAAAAATTAATATATAGACCTCAATCACAACACTGATTATTTGTCATTAATATTTATTATTCAAGTATTTGTTCCTAAATAAATGATACCTTAACCAATAAATCATGTATTTTTATGATTTGTGTTAAAATCTTATCATCTTTTAGTCATGGGATCATGCCCCACCATCTTACCAGATGCTATGGGTTGTCACACTACATGTGGGTTCTCTTTTTAATGAACTATATTAATATAATTCCAATAACATTCCAAAAAATATGATTCAAATCATTAAAATAAATTTAATCATTATATAACCAATTCAATATTGTTTTTAATAAGAATTTATATTTTTCTCCAAAGGAAAATAATATTATTAATCTATAATTAAAATTTCATTAATAATCATATATACCATAATGGTTATCAATACATTTAAACTTATGCCTTAAAATTTTGAAGGAATTTTCCCTTAATTAAATTTTCTACTAAAAATTATGCTTTCATAAATATCTCCCTCAATATCCTTAAATTTGTGACATTCCGACCACATGAAACCAAGAAAGATGCAAATAACACTTTAAAATAATTATAATTATTAAACTCATTAACCCATGACTGTATCCATAAATTAAATGTTAATGACTACACATTTTTTTATAAAATTTAATAGAGTTATTAGATGTTTCATGGTTATTTTAAGAAAAATCCAACTAGTAAAACAATACAAAAATTTATTTCTCAAATAAAAAAACAAATGTATTTAGTACATTTTATTTCGACATATGTCTTTCCATGGTTTAGGTATCCCCTTTAGCATCGGTAATTGACTTGGGTAATTCCCATAATCCCCACAATTAAGGTAATGAACTATAAATGGATCCTTAGGATGACATTTATTTCCTTCCAACACTCCCTTCATTTTCCACATAAATTCATTTCTTTATTCACTTATATTCAAAAAATGAATTATTTCCCCATTATATTGAGATACTTTACTAGGTGTCTCCTTTGAAATTTATTACATGATGTAAATCTATCATTTTTCCCCACTGTCAATACAAATCGAGCTCTTAGAAAACTCCATCATTCGATTCTTTGGTGTGTTCATGAGTGGGTTAAGGTACATGTTGTTAATCATATTTCAGAAAAAAAAAATTATGGATAAACATGATGTCTTTCACTATTATAAACATCCCATTTGTCGTCTCATTTCAACCACAATATCCTTTATTTTAAATTTTATCTTTATTCTTTTGGGTTCTATCCATTAACTAAGGCAAAAAAGCAATGTATGGTAAATAGTTATCATTATGGGAAGACCATATAATCATTTATAGGATGTCTAAATCTCGACACATTATCTTCCGTCTAAGAAAACATAGGTTCAAACTAGGTCATTCATTGTCAATAATTATTCAAATCGTTAATAATGGTTAGTAAATAAAATGTGAATTATCTTAACAATATCCACCAGGAGTGTCAAAACCAAGTTTATAGTATGGCCTGTTATGATGTACCAGATTATTCTTGAGTAAATCCCAACACCCCATTTTTAGAGTTATTACTCCTAGGTAATTTAAAGACCCGGAAATTATGTGATTTTTTTAAAATACATGGGATTTTTACGAGTCCGTAGTTTCTAACGGCGCTTGATTCTGAGGCCCGGTGTGCCTGAAATCAATTTCAAAAGTTTTTCTCAGGTATATTTAGTAAACGTACGTGCGGGATTTTATATCTTTTGAACCAGTTCTCATAATTAAAATCTGAGGGCACCTCTGAACTCACAACGCCGATATTCGCTTAAGAATACATTTACCGCAGTTGTGTTTTTACGAGGTTGGATGTTAATTTTTAGTTATTATAAATAAAATAAAATAAAAACATGTGTACATTTTTTTATTTGATTGGTGGTTAAAACCACAATGTTGAGGTTAGAGGTGGGGACCACCACACCCTAACCTCCCTTTGGAGGATATAACTAGGTGGGACACACTCTAGTTTGAACCCCTCCTTTAACTCCCATGTAAATTTCATTTAATTGGGGGAAGTCTATTAAATTTCCCTTGAAATTAATAAATCCACCTCTCCTCTTTTAATTTTGAACCTTCCATCTTCTCTCATTAAAGTTCCAAGACCCATTAATTAATGAACTGAGCTCCTATAATTAATTCATTAATTTGTATAGATTAGAATTCTTTTAAATTTGTTTTTGAATGCATGGAATGAATAAAATAATCAGGAGGGTATTTTTTTAGTTTGGGTGGAGACATAATAGATTTGGGAGAATTGTTGGAGAAATGAATTCTTCCATCGAAGAACGCTCCTTTTCTTCGTAGAACGTGAATCATCATCTTCTTCCTTCTTTAACCGGAGCAAGGAAGTGAAGCACCACCACCCACGAAGTACACCAAGGGCGTCGTCTCGACTCATCTTCCCCAAGCTCTACCTCCTCTGACCTTGACAGAATGTCGTCGGTTTTTTGTGACATCTGTGTTCCCTGACTTGTCAACGTACTATGACAAATATGAGGTAGGGTGATTTTCCTTTCTTGGGATTGAAATTCTCCATTATTATTTCTAAACGACGAACACAGACCAACCAACGGACAGGCTGATCCGTAGTTTGATCATTATTATGTGTAAGGGAAGAATTTCATGTGGGGTTTATATTTGGGATGGATTGGTCTTGTTGATGATCTTTTTAATCCCTGTTATCATCTACTAAAGCGGAGGGTGCGGGCCAATCCAAACACGTCCTGATTCCCTCCACTGATATTGTGATGTTCTTAGGCTTGTTTACTTCTTCGTGGGCAATAGGCCAAGGTGGAAACGGCGAAATATGGAAGTTCCATCATTGAGGGTAGCATCCCAGGAGGACCCACGGTGCAGACAGATCCAATTTCTGACCACCGAAGCGAACCCGATGGTCTGAAAAAGGTGGGTCACCGGGCGGCGGAGCTGGTGACTGGAGGTAGAGGTGGTGGTGGAGGCTGCACAACAGCCATGTGGAGGGACCAGAGGCCTCTTGGGCCACCCTGTCCGCGGGACGACTAGCCGACCGATGCAGTAGGCCCGCTAGAGAACCGCGGTGCATGAAGGCGCCATAGGGAGGAGGACGCGGCCCATGTCCATGGGCTGATCGACTGGGTGAACCGACCTGCTGCATGCTCACCTGGCTGGAGAACCACGATGCCTGCAAGCGCTGTGTGGGGAGGACCATGACCCGCAGCGTCGGCCACGTGCGCTGGGCCGAACCGGCCAGCTATGGCCGGCCGGGGCGGAAGAGGCGGCGGCGCCATGTGGCACTGTCGGGCAAACCGGACCGGCCCGCAGCGCAGGGCAGGTCTGCGGGTGGGCCGCAGCCCACCAGGCCGGGCTGACCCCCAGCCGGGTCAGACCCACCGAGCCGGGTCGGGCTGACCCGCCCACCCACTAGGCTTGACGGGCCGGGCCCGTCTTCGCATAAATGCCAATAAATCCTAGACCACATGTCCGAATGACGCACCTTCTATGGAACTGGGACCCTTTTGATGAGGAGGAAATTTTGGGATACTCTAAGTGAATTTTATAAAAATTTAGAAAATGGCCAATTTTGGATCAATCGTAAATCCAACCGGGCCCCTAGAACGTAAATGACAATAACTCTCAGGCCAGGAATCCGATTGACCCGCCGTCTATTGTGTTGGGTTCCTTATGACGAGACAGAACAGTGGGATACATCAACATAGGACTTTATGATATTTGATGTATTGACACTTGGCTAGAGGAGTGGACCCTCCCAAAATCAAGTGTTCTATGTGCGGGAACCCTAGGGCTGGCTGAAACTGAGATGACAGGATCCTCTGTGGGTTCGACAGAGATGACTATTGTTCTAGGATCCTTCGTGGGTTTGACAACGATGAATCCTATACTGGGATCCTCCGTGGGTCTGATAGTTTTGACTATTATTCCTGGATCCTGTGTGGGTCTGACAGAATAGTGGGTCTTCTATCCTCTTTGGGTCTGACATCTTAGATGGTCCTGTATTATATGTGGGTCCGATAGCTTAGATGAATCAGTAATGAATAGCTGGTCTTGTATCCAGTGTAAGTCTGACAGCTTAGCTGGACCGGTTTCCTGTGTGGTTCCGATAGCTTAGATGAATCACTGACTACATCTGATCATCTCTATCACTCTACAAAATATGTATACCTGTGTGAGCTAAGTCATGTATTTCAACCATTATCATCGTGGTGATTGACTTTACTTCCTTTGTGGAATGGTTTGTGTTTGGGCTCGAGAGTTGGAGCCGGACTATGATTGATAACTTAGGTATATGTTTGGGAATATACCTAAGTAGGGTTAGTTGATACATCGTGATTGCATCTTTCTACTGTGGTTTATCCATTGTAGATTCTAGGAGACCTTCAAGGGTCTTGCAGTCCCGTACTGAGAATTTTTATACTCACCCCTACACAGGTTTTGCCCGCACGTTGTTGTGTTCAGTGCAGATGACAGACAGCAGTGATCGAGGCTGAGGGTGATGAATAGGAGGCTTCTCGGAGCTGGACTAGATGAGACATACCGCAGGGGAGAGTTGTTTGAGTTCTGTACCTACCCTTCAAGTAGGATTCCCCGATGGACGATCCAGGAGATGTTTTCCATTTTTACATGTACTTGTACTTATTGTACAGTTTGGTTTGTATACTGGACCACTTAATTTCGTCACACTTTTATTTTTTATTTTTAGTACCTGTTGTCTCTACTGCTTGTGTTCAGACTATGTGTGTTATAGGTTTAAAGGTAATCGTTTCCCTTTTTATCAGGTAATCACCTTTGGTTCTAGTCACCAACCCCTGGCCTATAGAAGGTGGACTTGGGGTAGTCACGACACGGGCCCCGAGGACGGTTCGTGACAAATTGGTATCAGAGGAGTCAGTTCTACTGAAAAACATGGACTATGATTAATTAAACGGAAATAGTGTTTAGTGTTTTGGGTGTGGTTCTCAGTTTAGGGAAACCTATGTTGGTGCAGCGGCTAATGTATCCATACAGTAGGACGCTGACTTCTGATTTATGACTCAGTGCATGAAAACACTGATTGCATGTGTGTTTCCTTTGAAAAAGTTTTTCTTCATGATTACATTGTGTTAGCTCACTAGGAATAATGTTTTAACCATATAACACCTACTTCTTTTCAGGATGGCCTGATGAAGGCAACCATCTTGGGATCTGAGTTACGTAGGAGATGGTATCCCACCGAGCGACGATGCCTCGGTGCAGGGCCCCATCAATGTGGATGTACCAACAATACCACTTTCCACTGGGCCACAGATACCACCAGCTCCATCAGTAGAGAGTGCAAGACGCCTAAGTGCATTTCATGAGTTCTAGCGCCAGAGGCCGCCTAGGTTCTAGGGAGAGACGAACCCACATGCAGCTGAGGATTGGATAGAGGCTGTCATGAGAGCTTTTAGATTGGTAGGCACACTAGCAGACATCATGGTGATCCTTTCTGTGATTCTCTTGCATGCAGAAGCAGACAGATGGTGGAGCCTGATGCTCTAGGTTCATGACATGGGATCATTACTCTGGATGGAATTTGAGAGTCTCTTACACTCAGAGTTTGTTCTAGACACCCTTTGACCAGTGCAGATTCAGCAGTTACTTCATCTTCAGTAGGGCAGCATGACAATAGCTTCGTACTCAGCGAGGTTCACCATCCACTCAAGCTACTCCATGGATATGTTAGGAGACCTGTTCTCCAAAGCCCAGACCTTTTATTAGGGACTCAGGCATGATATCAGGGATTCGATGATCCCCCTCAGCATCCCGACACAGGCGGGGGTGCTGGAGCGAGCCCTTCTAGTGGAGAGTTTTCTTGATGAGCAGACACTAGCAGCGAGACCCACCACAGGGCAACACATAACGGAGTCTTCTGTAGCCGAAAATATATTGTTGTTGCAGAGGTCCATCCAGACTAGGCCTTAAAGAGGGAGACCCCAGGATACAGGTTTGGTTGTGCGGGGCACATGAGACATAACCAGTTTTATGAGGAGCGGGAAGTGCTATGCATGCGGCGGGCAGGGTCACATGGCTCATGACTGCCCCTCCCACCATGCAGATGAGAATCAGACAGTAGAGGGACCACCCCGTTAGAGGTATATATTCAACCGTGGAGGTCCTCTAGGAGCAGGCGGACATGGTAGAGGAGTTGACCGAGTAGTGGGTGGTGGACGACATTTCAAGGCTCTATCACCACCACCACCACCACCACCACCAAGAGGTCCACCCCGAAAACAGGTAGCTGACGGACAGAGGTGGTCTCAGCTCCAGGCTATCGAGGCCTACGACCATGACATGCCTGAGATGATTCTAAGTACTACATGTGTCTACTATACCTTTGCTCCAGTACTTATAGACACAGGTGCGAGTCATTCTTTTATTGCTACTGCCCTCGTTCAGAGCTCGAAGATTCCGACAGAGCCGTTGGCTTGATCCTTATTGCTAGAGACTTCTATGGGAGTAGACTCGACGATTACACACTGGTTCTGGTAGTGTGAGATTACTCTAGGAGGCAAGAGCTTCGGCTGTGATCTTCTCGTAGTGACGTCAAGGCCTTACGACGTCATTTTGGGTATGGACTAGTTATCCACAGTTCATGCTCAGATTGTCTTATTTAGGCACAATGTGTGGTGTATCCGAATGGATGGGACCAGGTTCACCTTCACCAGTGAGAAGGGATCCCTTGCAGCGCAGGATGGACTTACATAGGGAAGGGGACAACCGATCACACATCAGTTGGCTAGTCTCATCCTCATAGCGGTTGATGTGCAGAGTCCGAGTTGTCCTGTTGTGGCGGGACAGTACACGGATTTTTTCCCTCACGACATTCCAAGACTACCTCCTCGCAGAGAGTTAGACTTCTACATTGACATGTACTCTTGGACGACACCAATATCTAATCCAGCATATCGTATGGATCCCGCCAAGCTTTGTGAGCTGTGGGTATAGCTAGAGGATTTTCAGGGGAAGAGATTCATCCAACCAAGTGTTTCCCCTGTGCATCCCCAATTTTGTTTGCGAAGAAGGCGAATAAGAGCTTGAGACAGTTTTTTGACTACCGTCACCTGAATCAGGTGACCCTAAGGAATAAGTACCCACTCTTGAGTATTGATGACTTCTTTGATCAGCTCAAGGGAGCACGATGGTTCTCGAAGGTAGACCTTTGGTCAAGCTATCAACAACTCAGAGTTTGAGACTAGGATTTTTAGAAGATGTCCTTTAGGTGTCGGTATGTCCACTATGAGTTCTTGGTTATGCCCTTTTGTGTAACCAATGCTCCAGCAGTGTTCATGAGTCTCATGAACCTTATCTTTCACACTTACCTTGACCGCTTTGTCGTAGTCTTCATCGACGACATACTGATTTACTCAACTACTGAGGAGGATCATGAATACCATTTGCGGGTAGGAATGGACACACTCTGAGCGCACCAACTTTTTGGTAAGCTCACAAAGTGCCAGTTCTAGATTCAAGAGGTTCAGTTTCTGGGACACATCATATTGGAGGCTGGAGTTGTAGTGGATCTATCAAAGATCAAGACAGTACATGCTTGGGATCCACCCAAGAGTGTGACAAAGGTATAGAGAATTCTGGGACTGGCTGGGTACTATCAAAGAATTATTCCAGATTTCTCCAGAGATGCCGTACCGATTTCAGCTTTGATGAAGAAGGGTAAACCCTTCATGTGGTCTAAGAGATTCCAGCAGAGCTTTCAGGAGCTGAGGAAGAGGTTGACTAGTGATCCCATCATGGGGCTATCAGAGGAGGGCGTTGGGTATGTAGTTTACTGTGACTCATTAGGGACCAGACTTGAGTGTGTCCTGATGTAGGAGAGAGCAGTGGTCTTGTATGGTTCTCGGCAGTTGAGATAGCATGAGCAGAACTACGCTACTCATTACCTGTATTTAGAAGTAGTGGTCTTCTCCTTGAAGATGTGGTGGTACTATCTGATGTGTGAGCGTTTTACAGTCTACTCTGACCACCAGAGTCTCTGGTACATCTTCTCATAGAAGGGCCTGAACCTGAGGCAACGAAGATGGATCAAGTTCCTCCAGGACTATGACTTCGAGATACTCTATACTCATGGGATGGGGAACCTTATAGAAGATGCCCTCAGTAGGAGATCAAGAATTCAGCTGCTAGGAGAGGCGACAAAGTAGCTGGTCGTGATGCAGATATAATTTTTGGATAGAGATAGAGCATCCTTTCTACAATCTCTCACAGTCACTCCTCGACTTCTTCAGAGAGTCAGGGAGGCACAACATGGGGATGTTGACTGTGAGAAACGACATGCTTAAATATCCACAGGGCAAGCACCTGATGGATTTTTTAAAGGTGGGGAACCCGCCATTCTCTTCAGAGGACATACAATGGTACCAATTTCACTTTAGGAATAAGTATTGAGAGAGTTCTACACATCTCCTCTAGAGGTACATACAGAAGTAGCGAAGATGTATCAAGAACACCAGTGATATCACTGGTGGATAGGTATGAAGAAAACAGTGGTAGAGTTTGTCTCTCAATGCCTCACTTTTCAGCAAGTGAAGGTGGAGCACCAGGTTTGAGTTGTCTTGGTTTAGACCTTAGAGGTCCCAGTGTGGAAGTGGGATGGGATATCCAATTATTTCGTTACGGGACTTCCACAAGCATCCTAAGAACACAACTCTATATGGGTGATTGTCGACCGACTCACCAAGTCGGCCCAGTTCCTACCGATCAGAGAGTAAGGCTCAATAGAGTGCTTGGGAGGCCTCTACGTACAAGTGATCGTACGACTTCATGGTGTGTCATCGACGATCTTCTCTGATCAAGATGATCTTTTTACTTCCTGGCTGTGGAAGGGGTTGTAGGAGGCTTTCGGGACGCAGATTCACTTGAGAACCACCTTCCATCCTCAGATGGATAGTTAGACTGAGGTGACTATTCAGACACTTTAGGACATGCTCCATGAATGTGTCCTCGAATTTGGTCGTATCTAGGAGGATCACTTACCCTTGGTAGAGTTTTCGTATATCAATAGCTACCACTCCACCATCGGGATGGAACATTACGAGGAACTTTACGACTGACCTTGCAGATCGCCTCTGTGATGGACTGACCTTGGGGAGTCAGCACTTGTAGGACCAGAGATGGTGCAGGATATGGCGGAGAAGGTGCAGATCATCTAGGATCGGATGAAGACTGCACAGAGTAGGAAGAAGTCATATGATGATAGAATACAGAGACCACTGGAGTTCAAGGATGGCGAGCATGTCATTCTACGAGTCTCACCTCGGCAAGGTCTACGGAGATTTGGTAGAGGTGGAATGTTATCTCCGTGATTCATCAGACTTTTTCAAGTCCTCATTAGGGTAGGTGTGGTGGCTTACTGCTTGGCCCTTCCACCTCAGTTGCACTGGGTGCACAACGTTTTCCACGTATCTCAGTTGAGGTGATTAGTGCATGGCCCTTCCCAAATCATCGACCATGGGGAGATGAACATCGATGACGGGGAGAAATTTACGAAGGATCTAGCGGAGATTGAGGATCGACCGGAGTGGGTCCTATGTGGACGATCGATTCCACTAGTGCGTGTTTGGTGGTAGAACGGGAACCTCCAAGAGAGCACATGGGAGGAGGAGGCTCAAATGCATGCTCAGTACCCTCATTTGTTCCTTTAGTATGAGTTGTAGCTTACAGGGAAATACAGCTCTGAGGTGGGGAAAATATAAAGACACGAAAATTTCATGATTTTTTTAAAATACATGGGATTTTTTCGAGTTCACAGTTTTTGACGGCGCTTGATTCCAAGGCCCGGTGTGCCCTGAATCAATTTCTAAAGTTTTCTCGTGTAAGATTAGTAAATGTACATGTGGGGTTTTATATCTTTTTAATCGAAGCTCATAATTGAAATCTAAGGGAATCGCTGAACTCACAGCGCCGACATTCACTTAAGGAGACCTTTACCGCAATTGTGTTTTATCGAGGTTGGAAGTTAATTTTTAGGGATTCTAAAAAAAATAAAATAAAAATATGTGTACATATTTTTATTTGATTGGTGGTTAAAACCACCAAGTGGAGGTTATAGGTTGGTCCCACCACACCTTAACCTCTCTTGGGAGGATAATACTAGGTGGGGCCCACTCTAGTTTGAACCCCCCTTTAACCCCCATGTAACTTTCATTTAATTGGGGGAAGTCTATTAAACAACCCTTGAAATAAATAAAGCCACATCTCCTCTTTTAATTTTGAACCATCCATCCTCTCTCATTAAAGTTCCAAATCACATTAATTAATTAAATGAGCTCCCACAATTAATTCATTAATTTTTAGATATTTTAATTCTTTTGAATTTGTTTTGAAATGCATGGCATGAATAAAATAATATGTAGGATATAATTTTTGTTTGGGTGGACAAATAATAGATTTGGGAGAACTCTTAGAGAAACGACTTCTTCCAATGAAGATTTCACAACATCTTCGAAGAACGTGAAGCATCATCTTCTTCATTCATCAACCAGAACAAGGAAGGGAAGCACTACCACCCACAAAGTACACCGAGGGCGTCGTCTCAACTCGTCTTCACCATGCTCTACCTACTCTGACGTTGACGGAATGACGTCCGTTTTCCGAAACGTCCGTCTTCCACAATTCGTCAACGTACAATGACAAATTCAAGGTAGGATTATTTACCTTTATTGGGATTGATTTTATCCATTCTTATTTCTAAATGGAAAACACCGACCAGCCAACAAAATAGGCTGATCCGCGGTTAGATCGTTCTAGCGGGTAAGGGAAGAATTTCATGAGGGGATTAGATTTGGGATGGATCAGTCTTGTTGATGATCTTTATTGAACCCTGTTATGATCTGATAACACGGAGGGTGCGGGCCAATCCGAACACAACCCGATTCCCTCCACTGATATTGTGATGTTCTTCAGCATGTTGAATTCTTCGTGGGCGACAGGCCGAAGTTGCAATGACTGAATCCGGATGGTCCAGTGTTGAGTAGAACATCCCAGAAGGACCCCTGACACAGACAGATCCAATTTCCGACCACCGAAGTGAACCTAGTGGTCCGCAGAAGGTGGGCCGTCGGGCAGCAGTGCCGGAGATCGGAGGCGGCAGCAGGTGCGTGGAGGGACTGGCGGCCACTCGGGATGCCCGGTCTGTGGGATGACCAGCTGGTCGATCCGGCCGGCCTGCTGGAGAACTGTAGCGCCCGCAGTCACCCTGTGGAGGAGGACACGACCCACATCCGCGGGCCACTTGGATGGGTGAACCGGCTGGCCTCCTTCCGGTCGGGATGGAGAAACACAGCGCCCGCAGGCGCCATGTGGGGGGAACCGCGGCCCGCAGTGCGGGCTGTGTGTGCTTGGCTGAACTGGCCAGCTACGTCCAGCCGAGGCAGAGGAGAAGGTGGCGCTGTGTGGTGTCATCAGGTGAACCGGAACCGCCAACAGCACAGGCCAGTTCCACAGGTGGGACGTGCCCTACCAGGCTAGGATGACCCCAGTCGGGTCAGACTCGCCGAGCCGGGTCGGGCCAACCCGCCAGCCCACTGGCCTTGACGGGTCGGGCTCATCTTCGCCTAAATGTGAATAACTCCTAGACCGCACATACGAATGACACACCATTTGTGGAAATGGGACCCTCACGATGAGGCGGTATTTTTGGGATACTCTAAGTGAGTTTTGGAAATTTTTTTGAAAATGGACGGGTTTGGATCGAGCGTAAATCCAACCGGGCCCCTGGAACGGAAATGCCAATAACTCTGACCGGGTGTCCGATTGAGGCATCGTCTATCGTGTTGGGTTCCTTATGATGAGACAGAACTATAGTATACATCTTCCCAGGACATCATGATAGTTGATGTATCGACACTAGGATCGAGGAGTGGACCCTCCCGGAATCGAGCGTGCTGCGTGGGTGAACCCTAGGGTTGGCTGCGACTCAGATGACAGAATCCTCCGTGGGTTCAACAGCAATGACTACTGTATTAGAATCCTCCATGGGTTTTATAGCGATGGCTTCTGTACCAGGATCCTCCATGTGTCTGAAAGTTCTAACTTTTGTTCCTGGATCCTGTGTGGGTCTGACAGAATAGCTGGTCCTGTATCCTCTGTGGGTCCAACAGCTTAGCTACTCCTGTATCCTGTGTGGGTCTGACAGCTTATATGAATCAGCAATGAATAGCTCGTCCTGTATCCTGTGTGGGTCTGACAGCCTAGCTGGTCCTGTATCCTATGTGGGTCTGATAGCTTAGATAAATTAGTGACTACATCTGATCATCTCTATCACTCTACGAAAGATGTGTACATGTGTGAGCTGAGTCATGTCTTTCAACCATTATCATCATGGTTATTGACATTAATTACATTGTGAAATGGTTTGTGCTTGGGCTCAAGAGTTGGAGTCGGACAATGATTGATAACTTAGGTATATTTATGGGCATATAACTAAGTAGGGTTGGTTGATACTTTGTGATTGTATCTTTATAATGTGGTTTATCCTTTATGGATTCTGGGAGACCTTCAGGGGTCTCGGGGTCCCCTATTTAGTATTGTTATACTCACCCAATCATGGGATTCACCCGCACCTTGTTGTGTTCTGTGCCGACAACAAACAACAGTGATCAAGGCTGAGGGTGACAGATGGGAGGCTGCTCAGAGATGGACTAGAAGGGACGTAACGCAGGGACGAGTAATTCGAGTTCTGTACCTACACTTTATGTAGGATTCCCCGGTGGATGATCCAGGAGCTGTTTCTCTTTTAACATGTACTTGTACTTTTTGTACAGTTGAGTTTGTATACTGGCCCACTTAATTTCAACACACTTTTCTTTTCTATTTTTAGTAATTTTTTCCTCTTCTTCTTGTGTTCAGACTGTGTGTGATATAGGTTTAAAGGAAATTCCTTCGCTTTTTACCAGGGATTCAAATTTTCTTCTGGTCGCCATCCCCTAGCATATGGAAGACGGGCATGGGGTAGTGACGACACGGGCCCCGAGGATAGGTTGTGATATGTAAATATTTTATAGAACCACCTCTACTTGAAATATATATAAATTTATGAAATTCAAGGAAAACCCACAAAATATTTACCTTACCAAAACATTAGGATGTTCTTCTATACTAATCCTCATAGTATATCATATGTTTATTTACATAATCATTTTTTTTCCTAAGTCGAGTTTCTAATATTTCTACTAATCTTCCTTTGATACCATATATAGAGACCCCAAACCAAGAATCCTGGAACCATTTCATTATACCGTTACATTTCCATAAGATATTATGAAACACATCCCGAAAGACTGATCAGTTTAGTAGTATTGGTAAACTAGATATATACATGAGTCTTACATTACATTCAAAATACACAAATTACAACAATTATTATTATTTTAAATGAAATTAGTCTCTTTATCCTATCCAAATTCATAGTCACATTAAAAATTATAGAATCATGAGAAAAGGAAACATAAGAAGGGTGACTTTAAATACTTAGTATGGGTAAAATATAGAATAATAAATATTGACTCAATGACCAAAATCAATAAATAAAGGTAAATAACAAAACACACATTCTTTGTAATCAATAAATTGACAAGGAAGTGTGTAAATAATGTAGAATGATAAATAATTAAAAACACAATCAATTTAAATAACATGACTATAATGATAGGATAAGTCATAATCAAAATGGAAAGGTAATTAACAGAAAATAAATTTCATTTAGTCAGTAAAATAATAATAAATTAATTTTTTTTCATTATGAAAATATCAAGGATAATTATAACTGAATTCTGAATATAGTAAATGGTTATTTAATTTATTTCATTTATTCCATGTACATGATACCTTTACAGTTAATAAATTTTCAAGAATTTTTATCATAATACTATTAAGACCATTAAAAATATAATTTCAAACTATTTGGTTAAAAATGAAAAGTTTTTGTGGCCAAATGATTTTTCCCCATTAGACTACCGATGCATCTATAGGCTTAAATTAACTGATCCTAAACCCATCTCATACCTGACCAAATCATTACAAATATATGAATTAATCAATTTAATTCATACATAATGTTTCTTATAAAATATCTACATTTATTAAAGTGTGCATATTTATTAATATTTCCCTATGTAATCAAAATACTTTCAAAGTAAACACTATATAAAATAAATAATATATTGGTTAGGCAATAATAATATACAGGATAATAATATGGAAATCTTGGGGAACATTAATGTTCAATGAACACATGATAGGGAATAACTCCAGGGGAAGTAGATGACAATGAAAATGATTCAAGGAAGTTAATTTCAGTAATGTCCATGTTGAATATAATCAAAATACATCTCTAGAAAGAATAATAATGGCATCAGTAAAGAATATACCCATTATAGTATGAATAAGGGTTGTTTTCATTTGATTAAATAAATAATTTCATCAAAAAAAATTCAAAGGAAAATACCACGAATATATTGATTTTTTTGAAAAGCCATTTTATTGAAAAAAACAGTAAAAATATTTTTCTAAATTATTATCCTCTTAAATATACAATGAATGATTGATATAAATTATGGTCATGTTAGTGGGTAATTCCATACATACCCTATGGACTATTCTTTTTACCTCTTAAAAGGGTTTGAAAGGTGCGTTAATCGTAATGAATATATAAGATTACTTTGAAATTATTTTTAAGATAGAAAAAATGACTCAAAATTTATTTTAATAATCCATTTTGAAATGGTGATTTATTTTAAAAAATTAATAAAATAGTATTTTGTAAGAAAATAGATTTCCAATCAAAGATTGAAATGATGACATTTTTATTAAATATTTTTCTCAATAATTTTAAGTAAAAATAAGTGGGAAATTGGTACTATCAATTTAGAATATCATTAATGAAAAAGGGAAAAAAATTAATTTATTTGTTAATCTTTCATAATAAAATTTACTTTAATAGAATTTTAATCGTAAATAGTATATATTATATGGTGAACATAAAATAAACCCTATAATGTATCATAACACTGAAGTGATAAATAATTAATGAATTGATTATGTGTATCAAATTAAAATCAACATTCAACCTGTGGTGATGAAAAATATATATTAAAAAGTCAGTATTCATATAATCATAGAGTATTAATGACAATGAGGAAGTAATATAACCTAATGAAATGGAATTGTGTTATAAAATTCTTTAACCCATGGTAAAATTTAATTTAAATCATATTAAAAGAAACAATTCATATTTATACTTAAAATACAATAAATAATGATTTATTCATGATATTAACTATCCAATGGAATTTATATACACCATATAAGGAAATTATGGGTGTAACATTATAATATTCCTCAATGAAATAAAATTGAGATAAAGTCACTTACCTTATGCTTCCTTTTGGTTGAATGATCTTTAAAATCATTTATATTGAAATTAAGAATAATATTAACTTATAAAAGAACCCTTTTAATATTTATAATTTCATATATTATCCTATTATAAATATTTATCACTTGGTTGTCAACTATCATTTATTATTTTCATTATTTTGAGTGTTTATTACCTTGATTTTCATGTGTGTTTAGAATTTTATTTTTATAACTCTTACTTAAATCATGATCAAATAATATATATAATTTAATAAATTATTAAAATATAATTTTTAATCATTACATATTTATTTATATTTATACATTAAATTTGGTGGTAGGAAATGACAAACATTGTTCATGAAGATGGTAGGTCAAACGTACGCATTAACACTACTTCCAATTTCATTTCACATTGAAAGATTAAAAATTAATATATATATATATATATAAATATATATATATTGTCTTTACATTAATATTTTAATTTCATATATATCATGTGTTTTTATTAAAATCATGATTAATATATTCCATGTAAATCGTGAATGAGTCACAACGTTTCACGAGTCGGTAGTCCTCCGTATACTTGAGAAAAGTTATTTTATTCATATAAAATAGAAATCATAAATTCATGGGTGATATAATAATTATAAAATCCTAAAAACACCATAAATTTCATTTATATAATATAGAAATTATTAATCCATCATTATTACGAGCCTTAAAAGGTGGTATTGAAAAAATGAATGATATCAGTTCGCAAGGTGATTGTCTGTCATACACATGAATAATTTTTTATAACCCCTTTGATATAAGTGTTTTAACTTGTTTTTCATAAAATTAACATAATAAAATATATGTTTTATTAATATACTTATTATAATATATAATAATTTTAATATATTAATTGAAGAATGTGGAGAGGGAAATAAAATAAAAATGTTTTTAGAAGAACATTAACTCTTCTAGCGGTACATCCAGGAGTAGAGAAGTCGTTTCAAGACCTCCAAAGACATCACTGGTGGCCAGGTATGAAGAAAGAAGTAGTAGAGTTTTTCTCTCGATGCCTCACTTGTAATCAAGTGAAGGAGGAGCACCAGGTTTGAGCAGGCTTGGTTCAGCCCTTAGGGGTCCCAGAGTGGAAGTGGGATGGGATATCCATGGATTTCGTGATGGGACTTCCACGTACATCCTATGAACACAACTCTATCTAGGTGATTGTTGACCTACCCAATAAGTCGACCCACTTCCTACCGATCAGAGAGCAGAGCTCAATAGAGTGCTTGGGAGGCCTCTACATATAGGAGATCGTACGAATTCATGGTGTTACATCGACGATCATCTCTAATCGAGATGCTCATTTTACTTCCCAGCTGTGGAATGGGTTGCAGGAGGCTTTCGGGACGCAGCTTCACTTGAGCACCACCTTCCACCCTCAGACAGATGGTTATACTAAGAGGACCATTCAGACTCTTGAGGACATGCTCCGTGCATATGTCCTCGACTTCGGTCGTAGCTGGGATGTTCACTTACCCTTGGTAGAGTTTGCGTATAACAACATCTACCACTCCAACATCGGGATGGCGCATTACGAGTCACTTTACAGCCGACCATACAGATCGCCTCTGTCCTGGACTGACCCAGGGGAGTCAGCACTTGTAGGACCAGAGATGGTGCAGGATACGACGGAGAAGGTGCAAATCATCCCGGAGCGGATGAAGACTGCACAGAGTAGGCATAAATCCTATGCTGATAGGATACGAAGACCACTGGTGTTTGAGGATAGCGACCATGTATTTCTACGGCTCTCACCTCTACAAGGTCTATGGAGATTTGGACGAGGTGGCAAGTTATCTCCATGATTCATCAGTTCTTTTCAGGACCTCTACAGGGCATGCGAGGTGGCTTACTGCTTGGCCCTTCCACCTCAGTCGCACCGGGTGCACGTTGTCTTCCACGTAACTCAGCTGAGGAGATTCGTGCACGAACCCACACAAATAATCGACCACAGGGAGCTGGACATCGATGAAGGGGCGACATTCATGGAGGATCCATTGAAGATTGAGGATCGACCAGAGCAGATCCTGCGTGGACGATTGATTCCTCTAGTACACGTTTTTTGGTAGCACGGGAACCTCCATGAGAGAACATGAGAGCAAGAGGCTCAAATGCGTGATTAGTACCCTCATTTGTTCCTTTATATTGAGTTTTAGCTCCCAGGGCCATACTACTATGAGGTGGAGAAAATATAAAGACCCAGAAATTTTGTGATTTTTTAAAATACATGGGATTTTTACGAGTTCACAATTTCTCCAGGGGTGCCCTAAATCAATTTATAAAGTTTTTCTCGTGTATGATTAGTAAACATAAATGTGGGGTTTTATATCATTTGAAACTATTCTCATAATTGAGATCCGATGGCAACACTGAACTCACAACACCTGTATTCGCTTAAGAAGACCTTTACCGCAATTGTGTTTTATCAAGGATGGAAGTTACTCTTTGGGGATTCTGAATAAAATAAAATAAAAATATGTGTACATATTATTATTTTATTGGTGGTTAAAACCACATAGTGGAGGTTATAGGTGGGCCCCACCACTCATTAACCTCCCTTGGGAGTATATAATAGGTTGGGGACCACTCTAGTTTGAACCCCCTTTTAACCCCCATGTAACTTCCATTTAATTAGGGGATGTCTATTAAACTTCCCTTGAAATTAATAAAGCCACGTCTCCTCTTTTAATTTTGAACCTTCCATCTTCTCTCATTAAAGTTCCAACACCCATTAATTAATTAACTGAGTTCCCACAATTAATTCAATAATTTTTAGAGATTTTAATTCTATTGAATTCCTTTTGGAATGCATGGCATGAATAAAATAATAGGGAGGCTATTATTTTAGTTTGGGTGCACACATAATAGCTTTGGGAGAACTCTTGGAGAAACGACTTCTTCCAACGAAAAATTTTCATCGTCTCTGAAGAACGTGAAGCATCATCTTCTTCCCTCATCATCCAGAGCATGGAATGGAAGCACCACCCCCCAAAAAGTACACCGAGGGCATCGTCTCGAATCGTCTTCACCAAGCTCTACCTCCTCCGACATTGACGGAACAATGTCCGTTTTCTGAGACGTTCGTCTTCCATGACTCATCAACGTATTACGACAAATAAGAGGTAGGAGGATTTCCCTTTCTTAGGATTGACGTTCTTCGTTCTTATTTCTAAATGACGAACACCAACAAGCCAACGAACATGCTGATCTGTGGATCCATTGTTCTAGCAGGTAAGGGAAGAGTTTCATGCAAGGTTTAGATTTGGGATGGATCAGTCTTGTTGATGATCTATATTGAACCCTGTTATGATCTACTAACATGGAGGGTGCGGGCCAATCTAAACACGGCCCGATTCCCTTCGCTGATCTTGTGATGTTCTTCAGCTTGTTCCGTTCTTCATGGGTGATGGGCCGAAGTGGCAGCAACTAAATCTGGATGGTCCATCGTTGAGGACAACATCATGGGAGGACCCCCGGTGTAGACAAATCCAATTTCCGACCACCGGAGTGAACGCGATGGTCCACATAAGGTGGGTTGCCGTCTGGCGGTGCCGGCGACCGAAGGCGGCTGCAGCTGCGTGGAGGGACTGGCAGCGGTTCGGGACACCCGGTCCGTGGGATGACCGACCGGTCGATCCAGCCGGCCCGCTGGAGAACCGTGATGCCCACAGTTTCCGCGTGGAGGAAGATGCGGCCCGCGTCCGCGGGCCGCTCGACCGGGTGAACCAGGTGGCCGTCTGCCAGCCGGGATGGAGAACCACAACAACCGTATGCGCCATGTGGCTAGAACCGCGACCCACAGTTCGGGTCGTGTGTGCTGGGCCGATCCGGCCGGCTACGTCTAGCCGTGGCAGAGGATGAGGCGACGCCGCGTGGCGCCCCAGGGCCAACTAGACCTGCCAGCAGCACGAGCCGGGTCCGTAGGTGGTCCATGCCCCACCAGGCCGGGCCGACCCCTAGCTGGGTCAAACTCACCGAGCCTGGGCGGGCCGACCCGCCAGCCCACTGGGCTTGAATGGCCGGGCCTGTCTTCGCCTAAATGCGAATAACTCCTAGACCGCACATCCGAATGACACGCCATCTGCGGCACTGGGACCCTCACGATGAGGAGGTACATTTGGGATTCTCTATGTGATTTTTGAGAAAATTTAAAAAACGAATGGGTTTGGATCGAGCGTCAATCCAACCGGGTCCCTAGAATAGAAATGCCAATAACTCTCAGACCGTGCGTCCGATTGACGCGCCGTCTGTCACGTTGGGTTCATTATAATGAGACAGAACTACAGTATACATCATCTCAGGACTTCGTTATAGTTGATGTATCGATACTTGGATTGAGGACTGGACTTTCCCGGAATCGAGCGTGCTGTGTGCGAGAGCCCTAGGGCTGGCCGTGACTGAGATGACAGGATCCTCCATGGGTTCGACAGCACTGACAATTGTACTGAAATCCTTTGTGGGTTTGATAGTGATCAATACTCTACCGAGATCCTCCATGGGTCTGAAAGTTCTGCCTTCTGTTCCTAGATCCTGTGTGGGTCCGACAGAATAGCTGATCCAATATCCTCTGTGGGTCTGACAGCTTAGCTGGTCCTGTATCCTGTGTGGGTCCGACAGCTTAGATAGATCAGTGATGAATAGCTTGTCCTATATCCTGTGTGGGTCTGACAGCCTAGCTGGTCCTATATCCCATGTGGGTCTGATAGCATAGATGAATCAGTGACTACATCTGATCATCTCTATCACTCTACAAAATATTTATACATGTGTGAGCTAAGTCATGTATTTCAACCATCATCATCGTGGTGAATGACTTTACTTCCTTTGTGGAAGGGTTTGTGCATGGGCTCAAGAGTTGGATTCGGACTATGATTGATAAATTACGTATATTTATGGGCATATTACTAAGTAGGGTTGTTTGATACTTGTTGATTGTATCTTTCTACTGTGTTTTATCCTTTGTGGATTCTGGGAGACCATCAGGGGTCTCAGGGTCCCCTACTGAGTATTTTTATACTCACCCCAGCATGGGTGTCGCCGACACCTTGTTGTGTTCTATGAAAATGATAGACAACAGTGATCGAGGATGAGGGTGATGGATGGGAGGCTGCTCGGAGCTGGACTAGAAGGGACGTACTGCAGGGACGAGTAATTCGAGTTCTGTACCTACCCTTCTGGTAGGATTCCCCGGTGGACGATCTAGGAGATGTTTTCCCATTTAACTTGTACTTATACTAGTTGTACTGTTGGGTTTGTATACTGGACCACTTACATTCAGAACACTTTTCTTTTCTATTTTTAGTACTTTTTGCCTCTGCTACTTGTGTTCTGACTGTGTGTGTTACAGGTTTAAAGGCAATGCCTTCCCTTTTTATCAAGGATTCCCCTTTGTTTCTAGTCTCCAGCCCCTAGAATATGGAAGGCCAGCATGGGGTAGTCACGACACGAGCCTCGAGGACGGGTCGTGATAGGTAAATCTATTCTAGAACCACCTCCACTGGAAATATATATAAATGTATGAATTCCAAGGAAAACCCACATAATATTTAACTTACCAAAACTTTAGGATGTTCTTCTATACTAATCCTCATAGTATATCATATTGTTATGTTACATAATCATTGTTCTCCTAAATCTAGTTTCTAATATTTCTACTAATCTTCCTTTGATAACTTATATAAGGACCCCAAACCAAGAATCCTGGAACCATTTCATTATACCATTACATTTCCATAAGATATAATGAAACACATCCCGAAAGACTGATCTGTTTAGTAGTATTGGTAAACTGGATATATACATGGGTCTTACATTACATTCAGAATACACAAATTACAACATTTATTTTTTTTAAATGAAATTAGTCCCTTTATCCTATCCAAATTCATAGACATATTAAACATTATAGAATCATGAGAAAAGGAATCAAAACAAGGGTGAATTTAAATACTTATTAAGGGTAAAATATAGAATAATAAATAATGAATCAATGACCAAAACCAATAAATTAAAGTAAATATCAAAACACACATTATGTGAAATCAATAAATTGACAAGGAAGTGTGTAAATAACGTATAATGATAAATAATTAAAAACACATTCAATTTAAATAACATGAGTATAATAATAGGATAATTCATAATAAATATGGAAAGGTAAATAACTAAAAATAAAATTCATTTAGTCAGTAAAAAAATAATAAATGAATTTTTAGATTTTTTTCATTATGAAAATGTCATGGATAATTATAACTGAATTCTGAATACAGTAAATTGTTATTTAATGTATTTCATGCATTCCATATACATGATATCTTTAAAGTTAATAATTTTTTAAGAATATTTAGCATAATACTATTAAGAGTATTCAATATATAATTTCAAACTATTTTGTTAAAAATGAAAAGTTTTTGTGGCCAAATGATTTTGCCTCATTAGACTATCGATGCATCTATGAGATTAAATTAACTGATCCTAAACCCATCTCATACCTATCAAAATCATTAAAAATATATAAAGTAATCATTTTAATTCATAAATAATGTTACTTATAAATTAGCTACATTGATTAAAGTATACATATTTATTAATATTTCCCTATGTAATCAAAATACTTTCAAATTAAACACTATATGAAAAAATACTCTATGGTTTAGGAAATAATAATATACATGATATATAATATGGAAATCTTGTTGAACTCTAATGCTCAATGAACACATGATAGTGAATAACTACAGGGGAAGTAGATCACAATGAAAATGATTCAAGGAAGTTAATTTCAGTACTATCCATGTCAAAAATAATCAAAATACATCTCTAGAAATAATATTAATGGTATAAGTAAAGCATATACCCATTAGAGTATGAATACGGGTTTTTTCATTGATTAATTAAATAATTTCATCAAACAAATTCAAAGGAAAATAACCAGAATATATTGATTTTTTTGAAAATCATTTTCATTGAAAATAACAGTCAAAATATTTTTCTAAATTACTATCCTCTGAAATATAAAATGCATGATTGAAATAAATTATGGTCATGTTAGTGGGTTATTCCATACATACCCTATAGACCTTTCCTTTTACCTCTTAAAAGTGATTGAAAGGTGCCTTAATCGTAATGAATATATAAGATTACTTTGAAATTATTTTTTAGATAGAAAAAATGATTCAAATTTTATTTTAATAAGTCATTTTGAAATGGTGAATTATTTAAAAAAAAATTAAAACATTATTTTGTAAGAAAATAGATTTCCAATCAAATATTGAAATGATGACATCTTTTATTAAATATTTTTCTCAATAATTTTAAGTACAAATAAGTGGGAAAATGGTACTATCAGTTTAGAATATCATTAATTAAAAAGGGAAAAAATTTAATTTCTTTGTTAATCTTTCATAATAAAATTTACTTTAATATAATTTTAATTGGAAATAATATATATTATATGGTGAACATAAAATAAACCCTATAATGTATCATAACACTGAACTGATAAATAATTAATGAATTGATTATGTGTATAAAATTAAAATCAACATTTAACATGTGGTAGTGAAAAATATATATTAAAAAGTCATTATGCATATAATCATAGAGTATTAATGATAATGAGGATGTAATATAACCCAATGAAATGGAATTGTGTTATAAAATTATTTAACCCATGGTAAAATTTAATTTAAATCATATTAGAAGAAATAATTCATATTTAAACTTAAAATAAAATAAATAATGATTTATTCATGATATTAACTATCCAATGGAATTTATATACACCATATAAGGAAATTATGGGTGTAACATTATAATATTCCTCAACGAAATAAAATTGAGATGAAGTCACTTACCTTATGCTTCCTTTTGGTTAAATGATCTTTAAAATAATTTATAATGGATTTATGAATAATATTAACTTATAAAAGACCCCTTTTAAAATTTATAATTTCATATATTATCCTTTTATAAATATTTATCACCAGGTTGTCAACTATCATTTATTATTTTCATTATTTTGAGTGTTTATTACCTCGATTTTCATGTCTGTTTTGACTTTTATTTTTATAACTCTTACTTAAATCATGATTAAATAATAGATATAATTTAATAAATTATTATAATATAATTTTTAATCATTAAATATTTATTTATATTTACACATTAAATTCGGGGGTAGGAAATGACAAACATTGTTCATGAAGATGGTAGGTCGAACGTACGCATTAACACTACTTCCAATTTATTTTCACATTGAAAGAATAAAAATTAATATATATATATATATATATTATCATTACATTATTATTTTAATTTCATATATATCACATGTTTTTATTTAAATCATTATTAATATATTCCATGTAAATCGTGAACGAATACCAACGTTTCACGAGTCGGTAGTCCGCTATATACATGTGAAAAGTTATTGTATTCATATAAAACATAAAACATCTATTCATGTGCAATATAATAATTATAAAAATATAAAAGCACAATAAATTTCATATATATAATATACAAATTATTAATCCATCATTATTACGAGCCTTAAAAGGTGGTATTGAAAAAATGAATGACATCAGTTCGCGAGGTGATTGTCTATCATAAACTTGAATAATTTTACTATAACCCATTTGATATAAGTGTTTGAGCATGTTGGTCATAAAAATAACAAAAAAAAATATAAATTATATTAAAATAATTATGATAATATATAATAATTTTATAATATTAATTGAAGGATATGGAGAGGGAAATAAAATAAAAATGTTTTTAGAAGAACATTACCTCCTCTTAGGATGTCCTCATTAGGTTTGTAGTAAGTCCTTTATATGTTTTAGTTTTTCCATATACAAGGATTATGGATACCCTCTTTAGAGTACATTTATTTTTATTTTTAATAATGATAATTTAATTTATAATACAAAGATAAATAATAAATGTGTGTAAACTATATATTTTGGTAAGATAATTAATCCTATTTATAACCTATATTATAATGAATAGGTGATAACTATCATATTAAATAATGATATCAATAGTATATTGTTGTTCATTAAAACCCAATCTTGTGTGCAAAAAAAGCTACAAAAGAAATTATTTATTGTTTTTTATGAAATATAACTAAGTTTTTCTTGAATTAAATAAAATATAATTTATTTTTGTTATTTAAAATAGTAAATATATTGTGTAACGTAGGATGTTATATTAATTATGTACAAGCTATCGAATATGATGCTCATATTTTTAATTTTTTGGGGTAAAATCTATGGTTTGGAAAAATATTCACAAACTATGTATCCTATATTTATTAACTTATAATGAATACTATATGTTTATTAGAGGATATTTATGATATTTTTTGAAAAAATTTTGTAGTTATTGATTTATTAATTTTTTTAATTTTATCTCCATATGGTTTAATATTGATTTGTATTCTTTCCATTTGTTTGTTTAATTTGAATTGATTTGATTTAGGGGAAATTTTTTGATGTTTATTATAACTATTTAATGTGTTGTTTCATTATAAAACACTTTTTAGTAATTTTAATAGGAGAACTTGTATTTTCTAAATGATTTTTACTAAACAATTTGGATTAAAAATATGGTTTTATTTTATAGGGGATCAATTTTATTATAATAATATGTTATGGGAAATTTTGTATGGATTTTATTATAGGGTTTTATAAAACTCCTTTGAATTTATTTATTAATTATCAATTGTAAATTATTGTAATAATTTGTTTTTAAATTATTTTGAAATACCTATGGTAAATCATTTCAAAATGAGTTCTATGAAAACCATATTGAACAAGATTTATTAAAAAGATTTTGTAAGTAGAATTTCAAGATATCAATACATCATTATTTTTTATAAGTTATTGTTGGGTATTTTTTTTAAATTGGCTTCTCTTGATATTTTGAGATTCATTATTTTGATTTAATTTTTTATTAAGAATTTTTAGATCTTTATGCCTTCCTTGACTATATTTTTTTCTTTATTCTTTTTAAATATTACTCCCTCTAAGTTATCATAGATTATCTAGAGGAAGTTGTGGGTGGTTTTACACAACTAAACCACAAGATTGATCAAATTCGACCCCATTTAATTTATTCTATAATAGATATGAATCATAAAGATTTACTCCCAATTATCATTTAAAGTACTAAATTCTGATGTTCCAGAATTTTATTCCCCTTATATTTGAATAATATGAATGTTCCCATGAGGTTGAAGTATGGTTGGTGAATATAGAGAAGAAAAAAATTCCGCTTGAACTACTATAATCTCTTAAGTTATTATTTTAAAAATTATTGATTATATTTAATATCTGGAAGTGTTGGAATTATAATATTATAACTAAATCATATATCTATTCCATGGAATAATTCAATGATTTTTTATAAATAATTCCATAAGATAATTAATGTTTCTAAGGTGATGGATTTTACTACCTCAATATGAATTTTTGATTAGAATTATAGTATGTGAACGGTTTCATCTAGTGAGTATTATTTTTATTTAATATATCCATGTATGAGAATTTAAATTTTCAATAGTTCGAAAGATCTTTTTTATCATGAACTTTAGAAGAGATTTCAATTTTAGGCTTAGCCTCAGACATAGAGTTTGCAAAATTGGCTATCAGAAATAAGGTGGTCCTGTATTTAACAACTGAAGTGATTAATATTTTTGAAATTACCAGGGATGTTGAAGGGTATTCTTATGGTGGAACTGAGAATATATATAAGACACATCAAAATATTGGTGGAATGAATATTCCATCATGTATATATTCATCACAATCTTCAGGGATTAATTATCTAATAATAAATTTGTACAGTAAGATGGGTCATAAGATTCCTTAGTGTGGGAAATATCTAAAATACATGATTTTTTTGTTGGGTTGAATCATAAAATAAGGTTTTATAAAATATTTCCATGTAAACTATGTGGATCCAAAAATCCTTCTTCAAAATATCCTTTGCTTCAACAAGTATATCCTAATGTTGTTTTATAAACTTTTTGATATATTCTGTCTGCCTCAATAATATTTTTTCTAAAATTAATTTTATTTAACATGATTTTTTTTATTAGTTTCATTTAATAGAATTTATGTGTGTGTAATGTTTAATACATATTATTTGATGTTATTTCATTACTATATTTTTGAAATCATTAAGGGTAATTAGATTAGAGTTTTGTAATTTGTTAGTGAAACATTCTTTAATCCTCTTTATTATTTCAAGTTGTTATTGTTCCAATAAAATATTTTTGAGTAATAATTTTGTTATAGAATAAATGTTTTAAAATAATTATTATTATAGTAGATATACCACAATAAATAGTTATCATATTAATTTAGAGGTTTTAACTGGCTGATTTCCCTAGTTTCTAATCATAAAGAAATTCTAGATTATTAGAGGACATGTTTAACTCTATAATCCTATTGAAACATAAAATAGAACAAAATTAATTTATCATTAATATTTTAGGTTGTGTCTTTTGGTATTCTTTTCATTTTGTCTCATATTATTTTATGATGTCTTCTTTTGTTACGTGTTAGGGTGTTCTTTAGTTTTTAGAATCATGTCTCTTTGATTTAAGATAATCAATAAATTTTTGATAATAAATATTTTCTACTAAAAAGTTATTATAGAAAGGGGGAATGGTGAATAGAATTTCCAAGACCTAAAACAAATTTTCCTTTTATTTAATTTATTCAATGATTTTTGTGGACCTGAAGAAGTTTGAGGTTGATTTTCTTATACATTCTATTTTTTTTGGATCGTCCTCACCAATTAATAAACCTTTTATTAGAACCAATGTGATATAGTCTTTCATATGTAGTTTTTAGATAAATATATTTTTAATTGTAGGTGAATTATTAAGTGAAATTGTTTAGGTATACCCGTAGGTATTAACGTCAAGAGAAATAACGATATTATTTATTAAATGATGCATGATTAGAACATATTTTTTAGTAAATTAGATAGATCATAATTATATGGGGTCCCTAATGTTATTAGTACAAAATTTGAATATAATTGGGAATGGGTTTTCTAGTTCATTGTGTATTGATAATTTAGTGAATAGTATAGAGAAAGATACAGTTCCATACATAAGGATTTTGATATTTATGGTTTTTTATTTTGTAGCCTACGAAATCTAGGATCATGGTATGTGGTATCCATAGTGGTAAATCTTTACATATTAGTATTTTTCCTTATATTTTTCACATGATTTATTCATTGTTTTAAGATCCATGAAGGCTAGTAGTGTGAGGTGTAAAACTTAATTCCTTTAAAGGCTTTATAGTTAGATTTTGGATTTGTAAATCATGTGGGAAAGTAATTTTATTTTCTAATTTTTATTAAATATGAAATTTAGATTTTTCCTTACTAAAATTTACCATTTTGACGAACACTTACCTAACCATTTTACATTTTAGGACCCCATTTATAACAAATCAACTTTTTAAACATTATTATTACATTATTTTTATTATAAAAAATAATAATACAATACATAATCTAAAAGTTTGGTATCATTGGATAATTAGGCTTACACATAAAAATCATGGAAAAAAATTAACCTTAACTTTATTCTATAAACACATCCCACATATTATCTTTCAAAATTTCATTAGTACTTGTAATCAAATAAATAAATACATCAATGAAATGGGGAGATTAAATCCAAATAATAGAAGTAATAATATTAATGAAATATGATACATGAAATAATAAAATATATTCTTGATCAAAGTCATAATCTTCTAATCATAAGTCAATAATCCAAATCATAATCATGAGTGAATAATTTGAAAATAGAATATAATATTTTACATTCATAATAATTAAAAATCATTATAATTTTCTTAAATCCCACAAACAAGTTATAGAGAAGACTAGCATCATGTTCAAAAATAACATATGTTTAAAAATAATCATTTAAATATTTTTGATCAAATAGAGAATCATTTTTTATTGTTCACATATTATCAGATGATTTATAACATTACCCAATGAATTATATTGATATATAATTCTGATCCCATCTTTTACATCATCACATGATCAATATCATGCTATATAAATGGGAAGGATTTATCAATCATGGATATCAAAAAACTGAGGAAAAGGGGGATCATGTTATCATCATAACGAATATAAAAATGATTAAATAATGATACTTCCCATAAATATAATAGAGGGATTATATTTTTATATAATACAATGTGGAATTAATAATGATAATATCAGTTTTCATTGTGAAAATATGAAAAAATGAAATAGATGATGAGGGTCATCGAGGGAATAAAATTTCTATAATATTAATGATATAGATCATAAAAATGATGTCTGAACATGAATTTACATATAATAAACAATTTACAAAAATAAAAAATACTTATAATTCCATTAACAGAATCTTATAGAAAAAAAAGACAAATAGGTGTTCCGCGAAAAAGGAAAGAGTAGGGTTTGAGATTCCACTTCACCTAAGTCTCGTTATATTTCATCAAATTTTCACCTTATGTATAAAAACATATCTATATTGAAACATGAATTATGAAATGGATTATATTACTTTTAATTATTTCCTAAAAAATTTTAATCATTTGTATTTTTTACAATTATGTAATAACGAGAGAATGTAATGAAGATTTGATTTCATTTAAATTAAATAGTATTTCTTTGATTTTGATAATTTATCATTTATAATTTTTTAAAATTATATATAAATGTATATAAAACATTAAATTAAATTTATTTTACAGAATCTACACTAAATAGATATTTAGGTAGAAATATATAAATAATTGAAAACTTCCTTTTAGGGAGATGAAACAAACCATCAATCAAATATATCAAAAAACAACGAAGAGTTTATATACTAAATATTTATTAAAAATCTGTATTAGTTGTATAATAATAATATGTTATATAATTATATATTAAATTTTTTTGGAAGGTTAAAAAAGTAAATTTTTTTGGGAGAATAAATAATTAAGGGAGAAAAATAATGAAATGTGAGTTGGGGTAACCTCTTCAATGAATATTTACTCTATTACTATTGCTTTTAAGGACTACTTTTCTGGGATTCTAGAATGTCCCTAAGGCCACTATAAGGATTCTGATAATTAAATTTAGTGGATATTATGATTAGAGAAGTGTATGGGAAATAATTTCTCACGGGAAAATAGAGGGGGTATTTATACATATGGATAATATAATTTTTGTTATAAAAATATAGTTTATTTCCACATTTAGATAAAATACTGAGAATATTATTGAATACCATGAAATTTATTAGTTAATGAATAATTAACGGAGGGTTTCTTAATTTTAAAACTATCGAAAATATAATTTTATCTTATGAATAACTAATTAGTAGAAACTGTCTTTTTTATTGGAACAAAATATTTCTGAGGTAAAAGAATTTGAAACAGAGGTTTATAAATTATTCATATTATTTATAAATGAGTTATTTTACTACTTTAATACAGCATTATTCAAGAAAAGGTATTTATAAATTTTTAAGTAATCCTTATTTTATTATGATATCATAAAACTTATCGTATATTTAAAAAAATATATATTTTACTATTTATAAAAAATAAACCATTTTGAAAAATCATAAATTATAACTTTAGGCTAATATCAAGATAATAATTAAAAAACAATCATTTTATCCAAATATTTTCCTATAATTATGAAATTTAATTTTTATATAATATTTTTATTTGTTAAAAAATAATAGATTTTATAAAATGATTAAATTTTCAGCCTTTTAGAAAATTACTCACAATTTCATAAAATTAAAATTGGATTACAAAAAACCATTTTATAAAAATAAATTTTATTAAATAAATATATATTTATCATGAAAATATAATTTATGAAAATAAATCATATATGGTAAACCAAAAATACTAGTTTGTTTTATTTATGTGTCAAATCTAATTTAAAATAGTTAACAATTTTTTTAAATGCATTATGATTTAAATTTCTTATATTAATTAAATAAATATATGTATTTTTCGTTTTTATAACATGTTTTAGGTGTGTTTAACTATACTAAATTACCAATTATATAACATGTAAAATCAAAAGGAGATTTCCTTATATAAAATTCTTGGTCATTAAATTCATCAACCCATTAGAAATTTTGTAATTGAAATTTTATTTTACACACTATTATGAAAATAAATATGGGTCAATATATTTTATTATGTCCTTAGATTCCTATGTCACCACTTCATAATTATGGTTACACCAAATTACATTGAAAAGGCGAGTTGTGTTATTCCATAGAACTATTTCTGTATGATTCAATACCTTCACTAGATACTCCACACATTTGAGACAATTATCCTACAATATCCACACTGGATTTCATATTTTATATAGAATAGATATGAACATAATCAATATGGGTACATAGAATATGTTAGGGACTTGATATAGGTTTTTATGAGTTCTAGTAAATAATCCAAATCACTAATGAAATAAAGAAAACTGAAGGGGTTAATTTATCCAGGACACAAATTTACCTTTTTTCATATCTTATCACTCCCTTACAAGGGGACATATAAAAGAACCAATTTTCATCAACCAAAAAATTATATTTTTTTTTCAGAATCATTGGTATACCTCCTTTGTCGACAATATATTTGTCCTAATGTATAATTGAATGGATATTACCATATACTAAATTTGTTCAAAATATTCAAGTCACAATTGATTATATTATCTAACACCACCACAATGTGTTATAGTTCTATGTTTATTTCATTAGATGAATTGATAATGTTCCTTACGAATACTCGATAAGAAGATATTTTTATTTGTGAACTCCACCAATTGAATATATTAATCTCATCCACAATTAATGTCTGTATAAAAGTCTCTCAATATATCCACAACTTTTAGGATATCCCATACTGATTGGGAATCTATCTAAAAGTTATTGGACATTATATACATCATTTATTTTATTAATTAATGCGGAATAATTTTCTAAAACATTAAGGCCGACCCCATATCTAGATTAAACAAAATTGATATAGGTGTTCAATTTGGTCTCACAATTTATCAAATCTATATCATTTCATTTTCAGAGAGTGATAAGATATCTCAAATGGTGATGTAGTGAGGGGTCTTTTTATGATGATCCACCACAACCCATATATAATTATATCCTTTATATGTATTTAAAATACTACAAGAGAAATCAATGGTGATGTTATTCAATTTCTATATTGGTATGAGTAATGGTTCTATCACCCCTTATAATTCTTCACTTTTGTATTCACCTATTTTAATTTTAATAAATTTTATTTATATGAATCAATATCTTTTTTCATATTGTCCCTGAGTACTTCTATTGTATTTATCTATAAATATTTATTCTCTCTGAGTTTATAGTGAATTTCTATTTATGAGTATCATTTATTAGATCCTTCATTATATTATGCATTGTTGTTTGTTATATTCATATATTCAATCTTCCAAATCATTTTTCTTAAATTTTTACTTATGTAGATTTCAACTTTTTTTAGTCATCCAACTTTAGTATCATTATATATTCCATTTAATAATTCATTATCTTCTTAAAAATGTATATTTCATTGTTCAATTTGGTGAGGTAGTATTTTATTATTTTTCTTATGATATCGATGTATATATTTTTATTTTATAAATATATTGGACACTTATTTATCTTTATAGTTGGAAAGGTTTTTATTTTTTATTTACTCAGAGAATATACACATTATGTAAATTTTAGAGACTGTAGTGAATTGAATAATCATAGTCCTTGATTAATTATAATCATCTTGGGATATTCATGATCAGATACTTCTGAGATAATATCGTCTATAAAATATTTTTATCATTATTTTTTTCAATCTCCAATCTATAAGGATATAGCTTCAAAATATATAATGAAATATCCCAATAGATATCTCTAAATCCTATGTTGAATATATTTTCTCAAGGATCATCAATCCAGCTATCAGTCTATCATTTGGCATGTGTATCAAACCCCAGACATTCTATATATCTCCATTTTATATTAAAAATCCCTCATTCACATTATGATACCTTGAGTTTATGTCCATATATTATTAACTTCCTAAACCCCTTGAAGATATCTCTTTATATTCATCATCCAAAATAAATGTTTCTCACATATGTGTTAATATATATAGTGGGACTAAAAATTATGAGACACTTATGAAAAATACCCAATAATACTAATTTAATTCATGAATACTATGGATCTACAATATAATTATGGTTCTACACTATTCACAAATAACTTTTTTTAATAAATAATAAATAGATATCCCATTTCATGTGATAAAATCCACAAAAGGTTACTTAGTGTATAAAATAGTCATAATCATTGAACATATCATACAACTTATGATTCCTTAATATTTTTGTCCCAATTAGATAATATTACAAATTTCATTTAGTTATATTTTCTTATATGAGAATATCATCAATAAATACATGTAATATATTATCAATGTAGTCTCTAATTGAACTATTCATCATTTTCAGGAAAACTCTATGGGGTTTTATTTGTCTAAATAAAATCATTATAAATCAGTAATAACCATATTAGGTATGAAAATATTACTCTAGAATATCCTTTTTATTAACAATTTATTAAATATATCTAGGATTAATATATATTATTAGTAAGTACTATGCTCCTTGATATTTAGTAAACAAGTAATCAATCATTGATGTTGGATATTTTTTCCTTATTCTTACTAGGATGAGCTCCTCTTAGTAAATAAAAATCTATACTGACTCATCCATATTCTTGAAAAAGGGAACTAGTGAAACCCAGGTGATGAACTATGGTTCTTGAACCCCTTTGAAAAATAATTCATTATTTCTTTTTAACTCCCCTAGTTCTATGTGGCACATTGTATAGCGAATCATAGATATATGTGTTTATTTAATCTTATGTTTTATTTAAATGTCTACATCACAATGTAATGTAATTATTGGATGTTATTAAGTAAATAAATCATTATATTACCTCTTCATTTATGTATCCAAAATTTTGATTAATTCCTTTGACTTTACAATTTTAGTATAATATGCTTCATTATTTGTTAATAACTCCAACACTATTAAGGGATTAGATTAAAGGGATTAATAATATTTATTACATAAATAAAAGAAAATATTATGAATTTAAATATATAATTAAATTTCCTTTTTCAAATATTTGATGTGAGATATATATAATGGGATCCAATCATAGTATATAATGACACCAAATTCTACCAAAGGAAGGGTAATTATATTTACCAATGGAATTTTACCACAGATTATAACAAGAAAAATATTCCAATACTAGGTTTGCAATGATATCACAACAAATTTATTTTATATATTTCTCACATTCACGGTATTTAAGATGTAATTCAATTTTTTATAAGCTATTCCAGATATAAATGAATATGAAAAACATAAAAAAATTGGAAACCTCCCAATTCATCAGAAACTAAAAATTATACCTTGAATGAATTATTTTTCTTTCTATACCTTAGTGGATTTAATGTAATAATATTACCTTGATTCTTTGGTTTAGGTGGATACTGATATTGATTTACCTCAAAGGCCATTGGTTTAGTGTAGTGAATTTCAAAAATCCAAAGATCCTTGCAATTAAAGCCTTGGACATTGGGAGATGAGTCCTAATTCTCCATTAAATGGATTTTTATGCACTTATTTATTATATTTTTTATCTTAATTCCATTATATTGAACAATATAACAATTTACTCATTCCCATAAAAAATTACCTATATAATTCTTTCAATATTGTTTTACATGTTGGTGATTGGACCTCATTTCATCTGTTATCATTTATTCCTCCAAATTGAAAATAAATTATTCACTTCTTATATCCATATTCAGGGAATTATTTTCCAAATTAAATAAATACTTTGAGAGAACACTAAACAATTTATTCCTAACTCCCAATGAATTTTATTTCTATAACTTTTTGGATATGTGAATTTACACCAACCAAATAATAATTATATTTTAGAATCTTTATTAATAAAAAATATAATTTTAACATGAAGTCCATCTAAAATCCACCTTTTTTGTTGAAATATATTATCATTAAATTTTATTAATGTTTATAAACTATCTATCCATTTTAGAGTAAACTTTTTGAGAAAAATAATTTATAGGAAGTGTATTTTTAAGGTCGTCCCACCCCATTAAATCAACTTTTACTTTTGGAATTGTGTTATTGCTTAATTTCAACCAATGATTATATTTTTCTTTTAAAAAGTATTTAAATATCCTTAGTAATTAACAATGAAATTATCCTTTATAAGAATACTCACTCTGTTAACATGTAATAGATGTAACATTGATATTAAATGAACAATTACCCAATATATGAAAATAATTATTTATATAATGTCTCAGAACCTACCAGTCTATTAATTTTTTGAAAATATAGTGTTCAAGTTATCATAGGAAGTCAAGGAGACTCTTTTCAAAACATTTAAAAATTCATAGTTTTCCATGTTTTCAAACAGTGTCGTATCCCAACTGTGCCTCATCCCAATGTTTTCTCATGTTGGCAGTTCCTTGTGGACAGTAGCTCACCCTAGAGGTGGCTCCCTGGAGGTGTCTAACCTTGGATGTTTCTCACCATTGAAGGGGCTCACTAGAGGTGTCTCACCCTAGCATTGGCTCACTGGTGACAAGTCATCCTTACAGTGGCTCACTCATGGACACTCACTTTCAGTGGATCACAAGTAGCCAATCATCCAACTATTCCTCATCTAGAGGTGGCTCACATGTGTTACCTCACATGGAAGTTCCTTGTTAGAGGTATCTTGTTTAGTGGTGACTCGTGTTGAAGTGGCTCGCTAGCGGTGCCACATGATCAGTGTTCCCAGTTCTTTCAATTTTCCACTTTTTATGTATTCCATTGATGTAAAATGGGTTTAATGAAAATATTTAAAGGATTTGAGAAAATTAAAAGTACATAAATTACATCTTTATTTCCCAAAGAGTTGGGAGGCTTTGAAATTGTCATATTATGTAGTCTTGGTCAGATAATCCTTTAATGGAAATTCCAAACAGTTTCAAATCTTATATGTTCAAGATCTAATACATCTAAGGAGGGGGGACTTCCATTATTTCATTCTTATCCTTTATCTGAAAACCAAATTATCAGAATCCTTCTTCTAATTGGAGTTAAGTAACAAGTTGTATTTGGTGTCTTCCTCAATAATTTCTAGTTGTATGCATGCCCTTGTTTTTAGTGCAATTCATAAGTACCGATCGTGTTTCGTCCAAGAAGAATTTCCCTCATAATTCATACTTTTGCAACATGTGGGATAGGTATATTTTTTTTCATTATTAGGATATTTAACTACATATTAGTTAAGATAATCGAATTGGTTTTAAAATCAATATAATGGGGGCTGGAAAAAAATGACACAAAATATTACTATGTTATTATTATTATTGATATCGTGATTTGTATTAGCTAACTACCCACTATAAATTGTTTCCTTATGTGGTCCTTGACTATAAAATGAATGGTTTATTAAATTCATGTTGTTATGTTTCTATTCAATTCATATGTATAAAACTAGTTAACCACGTATATTCATCTAAGAAATGGATACCCAAGGATCATACAGTTTCTCTGATAACCCCAAAATTAACAAGTGGAATTCAATAAGTTATAACTTATTAAATTTAAAATTATTTTTTCTCTTAGTATGTTTGGTGATGTGGTTGTATATTGTGGTTGTTATGGGTGTGGTGTGATTATGGATCTGGGCTACAAAACTAGTTTTGTTGTAATGTGTTACTATATGTGGTTGTGAGTTGGGTGTTGGATATGTTAATATTATGAACTAGTTAGATTATTATAAATAATGAAAAAGTTTTTGTGTGAGTAATTGTTGATATTTTTTTGATAAAATGAAGAAGGATTCACCCTGTATCTATAGGTCACGGTTTGATGTGTCATTAATGTGAAAGGCATTAATTTACAATAGTTATCCACCTCTTTAATGACTCTTACTATGTTGCTTGTAATGTGTCATTCCAAATAGTTTCCTGGGTAGTGATGGAATGAATAAATAATTTTTTAATAGTGGTTGTAAAGGGTTGGGATAGTTTTATTACTGGAATGGAAGTGGTTAAATGGGATTAGTGGGAAATGTGAAATGAAATTTGTGGCTTGTTGTGCGGTGTTGTGCATTTAGAGCTAGCAGTAAATGTGATGTTGTTGTGAGCTAGTTGTTTCTCTAAGAACCCACGTGTTGGGATTATGTTTTTGTTATTATTTATATATACTTGTGTTTAATTGTGATTTATATACACACCCCACCCATGTTGATCACTATGTTCCAAACACCTACTTCATCATGTGAGGGTTTTTTTCCAGTATTTAGTGAGGAGTATAGATTGATGGGAAGCCACTCTTTTCCTATCTATCGTCTAGGTGAGGTAGGTATAGCATAGTATGTGATGGGTCGAGGTATATTTATTAATTAATGTGGTGGTTGTGATATCTTAGGTGCATGTGGGTGAGATATTTTATGGACCAAGTTTCATCTAACAAGATGTGATAGCCCTGGTGTTTATGGGTGAGGTGGTTTGTTTCCCAAGTGTCCTTAGAAAGAGATGTGATGTGCTTTAACAAGTGTATTTGGGATGTGATGTGATTTTATTGTTGTATAGGTGTGTGTGGGAGGGTTTTCTTGTGAGGTTTATGTGTGTGTTGGTGGGATGTGTTGTGAGGCTGAGGTGTGTGTCTGATTTATGTGATGTGTTATACAGAAGGGTTGAGAGTGCCAGGATGCATAACGGTGGTAAAGAGTGGCCTACAAGAATTAATGTTGTGTAGGGTACCCAATCATAGATGTCCTTTTCATTATATTATATTACTTGACTTGCATCACTTTTTGAGAATTTCTTGGTGAGGTTGGGATGGTATGTATACCTTGATTGATGATGTTTGGTTGTATAGTTTTCTCATAGAGAAAATTAGTATGCTTCTTTTACATGTGCATGTGAGACTTTTTATTTCATATTGAGTATATTTGTATGATTACCCTATGTATAAGAAACGGTTTTCATATTTCTAGGAGGATTACATGGACTGTGATGGGAATTACTAGATTAGGCCTTAGGATTGTTGTTGTGTCACATCTTTTTTCTTACATTCAAGTATTTACTTTGGATACTTTTCGGTATATGTATCAGTTTTATTTTATGAATACTTGTGGTATGGTTTGGGTTTCTCTTTTATTTTATGTCATGAAGTGGTTTTGGTTGATTCATTATATATCTTTATCTATTTTCTTATTTAGGGTAATGCCTCATATATTGTGATATCAGTACACCCTTTGGTCTAGTCTCCAAACCGAGGCCTACAGGAGGTGGGACTCTTGGGGTTATTATATATGTTTCTTCATTTTCATCACAAGAGAGGTAACTTTGGAAGAAGTAATTCATGATAGAGTAGTATCATAGGTAATCATTTATAGATATAATGGAGTTTAAAGCTATTCATGTCGAGGATTGCATGGGCTGGTGAGGAAACAGATCCAGTTTCACCTAGTGTGTGACACTGGCTAGAGAGATCAGCTAGAATATGAGATTTCAGAGCCCCCTGTGATCTAGTCCATAGACATTAAGCTTATTTAATGACCAAGAGAGTGGGACCTAATTATAGTGCAGATAAATATGAACGACACATTTATCATAATTACTTGATTTATTACTTAAATTTGGTTGTTTTGGGAAGGTTAAAATGGATAAAAAGGAATTAAATGAGTTAAAATGGATCTTAATGAAAATTCCATACCACTCGGGCTTATGAAATCTTTAACTTCCTTTTAGCTATGGATCTTGGTCATTTTCCTCATGTGGCTTAGACAGTGGAGGTTCAGAAGGTTTATCAGGTTTATCACTGTAGGGTTAATCTGGTTGAGGAGGATGATCAATGGAAGAGGACATTTCATACATTCTAGTAGATGTATCTGGGGAAATATGAGGGTAGTGTTTTAGACATGGATATAGAGATATAGATGAAGGATCTTGAGATCAATTTTAGTTGGATCCATGCCCCAATGGGGTAATAGGTCCCTTTGGTAGTCAGTCAAGTGTGGGGTGCAATGCGTCAGTTGTGGATGATGTTTCTATTAGAGTTGAAGGAGGTTGACATTTTGTGGGTTGACTTCTAGAAGGAGTTAAGAATGAAGTTTCTTTCGTTTACCATGAATTATGAGAAGAGGTATGATATCCTCTCCCTTCAGTATGGGAGTATGCTAGTGTGGTAGCTGGGAATGATGTTTAAGGACCTTCTGTATTGAGTTATGGACCTTTTTCCAAATGAGGACTATTATGCGAGATTTATTGAGGATGCACTATATCATTTTATTCAGTATGTAGTTACTCCTTTTTCATTTCAAATGTATTTGGAGTTTTATAAGAAAGAATATATGATTGAGTGGACGCACTCTTGAAAAGGTCTACCATGATAGGGGAGCAAATAGAGTTTTCAAAAGGAAGAGTTGTTAGTGCCCGATCTAAGGTGCCAGAACATTCGAGGTCTTGACCGAAATTGATTTGAACTGAACAGCTTCCTTTCCGAGATTCTGGTTCCAATGGTTTATATGCTTTTCCGGGGAGCTTTTCCCTTTTTTGGTTAAGATTTGGGGTCTATGGTCATCACCAAGTCCAATCACTGGTAGTTCCTTGAGCTCAGTTTAGTGGTGGTGTAATGATTCAACGCCAGTATCAATAGTTGTTTCCAGTGTGACCATTTTATCAGCAAGGGAAGTAGTCATTTACTCAACTAAGTGGAGATAGATTTGGTAATATAATAATTTGAGATGTTCTTCGTCATCTAAAACCATGAACTAAATGTGTCCATGAATGTAGTCATCAGCAGAGAGGTAGAAGAGTTGGGTATGGTTGGTAACATGTAGTGGAGGAAACATTTTCAATAAGTCCATAGATCGTTAGAGGTGTGATCAGTGTGTTTAGTACCTCTGTTTTTTCCATGATTAATTTTGAAAAATCATAATACTTTGTTTCACCCACTCAATCACAGGCTCTGGGACCCTACATTGTGACATTTTTCATGCCTTGGTGTGTAGGAATCTAGTTGGAGGCCAGAACAGCTTGTTTGATGTGTGTTGGGTGGGTGGGGGGGAGATTAATGATGGGACTACATCAATCTTGTGGGTATCCTTCCTTTCCATAAATTCATCCATATGATATCATCTTCAACTTTGATTAGTTGTATTTTCAATTTGATATTATCAAATGCTTCTGGAGGATAGCTGTGTTTTTAGATGTGGATAGTAGGCATGTGGAGTTCATGGGTGAGTGGAGTTTCCTAGTGTTTAGATGGTGTGTGGTGCCCCTTTATTCTTTATTAGATGAGATTCTAGTGGAATCAAAGGATTCTAAGATGCTAGAGGTTCCAAGTGATATTTGGGAGTTCCTATATTTTTTCCTTGAGGAGGTTGTGACACTACCCGCTCGATGTGATGTTGAGTTTGAGATGGACTTATAGCCTAATGCTTTTTCAATTTCAATGGATCTTTATCTGATAAAACCTTATCAGTTACAGGGGACGGGGATTTACATTGGTAATCTAATGCAAAAGTGTATTATATTTTATAGTGTGTATCTATGGGGTTCTCCCGTGTTTTTCATAAATAAGGATGAATGTGATTTGAGGTTTCTTATAGAACAACAAACATTAAATCAGTTAATAGTCAGAAACTATTACCATCTTTAAAGGATAATCATTCTTTTCTATCAGCTAAGTGGTGTGATATAGTTTTTAAATATCAATTTGTTGGTTGGATATCCCCAATTGGGGGTGAAGGAGGGAGATATCCTAAATAATTCCTTTAGATGTGGGTATGGGAACATTGAGTTCATATTCATGCCATTTGTTATTATGAAAGCACCATTCATGTTCATCAGGTTTATGAATTCCACGCTCTATGAGTTCCTAGATCACTTCATTAAAATATTCTTCAACAATATCTTAAAATAACATGAAGATAAGTAGGTGTATGTTGAACATCTAATAACTTTCTTGCATGTTCGTAGATACCACCAGCTCTATGTAATGTTGTCCAAGTGAATGTTATGGACATGATAAGTGAATTTTTTAAGGCATGTGGTATCTTAGTAGGGTGTTATAGTTGACTTGTCGATGGTTTAAGCAGTTGTTTCTTGGGAAACACCCAATAACATGGTAGATATTCATAGTTTATTTGGTATTGTAGGATATTATACAAGGTTTTTAAAGGATTTCTCTTGAGTTGTAGCCCTTTTGTCAAATTTTACTAGGAAGCACCATGTTTTTGGGTGGAGAGATCAGTTCTATGAAGTATTCAGTTTCCTGAAAGGGATGTCAGTCAATACCCATGTTCTTCAATTGCCTGAGGAATGGTAATTGTTGGAGGTGTTTTGTGACACTTCCCATCTAGGATTGGGATGCGTGATGTTGAAAAAGAATTAAATGATCTCATATGTGTCACGATAGTTACTTCCCAACAAGTGTAACTATTCTATCCATGATCTAGAGATAATAATAGTTGTGTTTTTACAGAAGTTGTCATGAAATTTCTTTATTATGAAGTGCATTTTGGTCTTCACATATCACAATTTTTTGAGATGTTTTGGTGATTTTGAGAGGTGTTATTTTAGTTGATATTTCCACCCTATTTATAGAGGATAAACAACATCTTTAACATCTCTCAGCTTCATCAGTATCTACTCAATAAAGCCAATTTCATTTACTAGGGACTGTTAGATATTAAGGATGACATGAAATTTGTGGAGTAACTAATAGAGATCTTGGATCATTGACTGATGGTGTTGTATGGATGTATCATTCCTTTGGTTCATGTTTGGTTGAGGCAAGGTGGCATGGAGGAGAGTACTTGGGACCAATATATGAAGATGTGTGCCTAGTACTTGGTGTTTTTTTTATTTTTTCATTGTTTTGTTTTTCGTTGTGATGTGTTGTGTGAGCCTTGTTGATTTTGAGATGATATGTTTCCACTTGTTTTATTATGTATGTTGTGCGAGGTGTGATAATGTATTGATTTATGAAATGGGTAAGGACTAGATTCCTCATTGGGAAAAATTAACTTTGATTCAATTAAACATTTGTGTGTGAGTTAGTACCATCCAAAGAAGATAGTTTTTTAAAATTGATCATGGAATTTTCTGATTCTTGTGTTTGTACAATGCGAGTTATTGTTATTGGGTATTGTGTTTTGTTGTTATTTGGGTTGACGTGTCACCGACCAAGTTGATATGTCCCGATTAGATGATGTTGGAAGATGTGTTCTTGGGTGTAGATGTTTCCAATCCAACTTTTTAACAATACAAGGTTGTTTATCCTTGATATTTTACATTTTTATTTGATATTAGTGTCTCAACTCTGTTGAGATCCTTGGGATTCAGCACGAGGTATGGTTTTTCAGACCATTACTCTGATTACCTTTAGGTTTGTTTTGAATAATCAAGGGAAAGAATAGTTTTATAGGTATATAATGTAATAGATCAAAACATTGAAGGTTATTACATTGTTGGAAATCAGGTGTATGAGTCTTCTTGGGAAGTCAGGGTGACTTTTTTCAATGCCTCGCATAATTCCCAGTTTTCCATATTTTCCAATGGTGCCTCCTCCAAACGGTTCCTCCCTCCATTGATGTCTCATGATGAAGATGATTACCTTATAGTAGATAAACCTAGATTTTTATTATCATTGATTTGGATTTCTCTCATTGTCTCACCCTGGTGGTATCTCAATTAGGTGGTGGCTCGATGGCGATGTGTCATCATGGCAAAGGCTCATGAGCAGTCCCTCGCTGGTAGCGTCTTGATTGTGGTCACTCATCCAATGGTTCCTAATCTGGAAATGGGTCACGGGTAGTTCCTTGATTAGTAGTTCCTCACAATTGGTGCCTCGTCTAGCGGTCTCTCCTCATGTGGTGTCTCAAGGGTGTTTCCTCGTGAGTATTATTGCTAGTTCTTCCAATTTATCCTTTTAACATCTTCCATTGATTTAAAATGGTATTAATGGAAAATTTAAAATTATTTGATAATAATTTAAAGGCCTTAAATTATATCTTTATTTCTTTTAGAGTATGGATGATTTAAAATTGTCAATCCATGTGCTCTTGGTCAGATCCTCCTTTAAAGGAAATTATAAAATGTTTTAAATTCCATGTGTTCTAGATTTAATCCATCTATGCTTGGGTATTACCTTATCTATTTCTTCTCTATTATATTCATAACATACACCTTGAATCCTTATTACCATATGAGTTATGTAACTTGTTGTATTTGGTGTTTTCCCTCAAGAATTTCTTGATGTATGCATGACCCTATTTATAGTGCAACTAGTTAGTATCGATCATCCTTCTTCCATGTGTGTTATACTTTGTCTTTATAAATTTTATATCATGGTGGATGAGTATACAGATACATACCCTCATAAATATATTTTATTCTAGATCAATAAAGATAATCTAATTGGGTAAAAATCAATATTCTGGGGGCTAGGAAAATTGATGCATGATCTTTCTGTTTTATTTTTATTATTTATATTCTCATTCATATGGGATAAATACCCAATAAAAATCATGTTTATTGGGGTTACTAGAATGTGAACTGATTTTTTTTAGAATTCATGTTTTTTTGTTTCTATTTAATGTTTATATTTAAATTTGGCAAACCACATATATTTGGCTAATAAATAGATTCCTTGAGATCAGGTGATTTCTATTATAATCCATAAATTAACTAGTGGAATTCAATAAGGGAAGATTTTTTAAATATAAAAATAATTTTCCCATTGTATATGTGTTTACGTTGTTGTACTGTGGGTATTTTTTGGGCATGGGGTTATTATCCAGCACGACTTCAAAACTGGTTGTGATGTAATGTGTTGGTAGATGTGGTAGTGAGTTCGAGGATGGTTCTGCTAATATAATGAACTGAGTGGATGAGTTTTAATAAGGATGGGAGTTTTTTTGTGGGTAATTTATGAGAGTGTTTTTATTGATAATAGTTAGAAATATTCACCCCATATTAACAGGATGTGGTATGATGTTTCATTAAGGTGTTGTGTATTAATTTAATATCGTTCTTTTCCTCCAGAATTATTGAAACTGTGTTTCTTTTTATGTGTCATTCCTAATTGTTCACAGGGTAGTGATGGAATGAATAAGTAATTATTTAATAAGGGTTTTAATGTCTTGGGTTGGTTTTATTAATTCATTATAAGTCGTTAAAATGAATTGTATTGAAGTGGGAAATGATATATGTGGCTTGATGTGTGGTTTGGTGAATTTTGAGTTAGCAACAAAGGTGATTGTGTTGTGTGTTAGTTGTTTTTATAATAACCCAATGGTTGGGATTGAGTGTTTCATATTATTAATTTATATATGTATTTATTTGTTATTTTTAAATTCTCCCCACCCATGTTGATAACTATGTGCTAAACACCTGTATCATCAAAAATGTGGTGTTTTTCCCAACATCTGGTTAAGATTATTGATGGTTGGGTACCCTCCCTTTTCTTCGATCTCATTTAATAGAGGTAGGTATGGAAAAGTTTGTGCCATTTGAAGTTAAATTAGTTATTTATATGGTGAATATGATAGCTCAGGTGTTTGTTGGTGAGGAAATTTGTGGCCCATGTGTCTTTAAGAAAGATCTCATAGCTCATGTGTTTATAGGCATTGTGGTTTGTTTCCCATATTTCATTGGGATATGATGTAATGTAAATTAAAAAGTGTCTTCAGGATGAAATGTGATATGTTTTGATTCATAGATGTGTGCGAGTGGGTTGTGTTGCAAGGCCCATGTGTGTGCGGGTAGGATGTGTTGTGATTCTCTATTATATGCAGGAAGGAAGTGATGTGGTATATAGAAGGGATGTGAGTCCCCTGATACACGATGTTGGGAGAGATTATAATACTAGTAGGAACCTAGTTTAGGGTTCCCTATCATTTAGGTCCTTTACATTATATTATATTACAAGACTTTCGTTACTTGGTGAGCATTCCTTAGTGATGATTAGATGGTTATTATACCATGCCAGATGCTATTTGGTTCTACTATTTTCTCACTCGGGTATGAGTATTAATCTTTTAAATATGCATGAGAGACTTTAGATTTCCTACTGAGTATTATTGGATTCTCACCCTAGGTATATAAAACTATTTTTAGGTTTCCAGGGAGATTATGTGGACTATGCCTTGAATTATTAGCTCAGGCCATGGGATAATTGTTGTGTCACTACTTTTAACATTATTTTTTGTTATTTAATTTAAAGACTTTATTGTATCTGTATTTGAATTATTTTATTAACTGGGATGTATTGGGTTTCTCTATTATATTAAGTCTTGGAGTTATTGTGGATTATTCATTTTATCCCTCGATATTGTTTCTTATAAAGGGTAATTCTTCCTATATTGTGAGACTAGTAATCCCTTGGTTCTAATCACCATCTTGGGACCTACTAGAGGCAGGACATGGGGGATATTGTCTCCCATTCTTCATTTATAGACCATTAGGGGTTTCTATTGAGGGAGGAGGTCCTGTCAATTTAAATATGACAATTATAACCAAGAAGTTGGATTGGAAGGTATGAATATGACTAACCTCATTATTAAATATAGAGGATGTACCTATTGTGCGAGAATATGTTGATGTGTTTCTAAAATATTTACCTAGACATCCTCCAGAACGAGAAATTGAGTTTTTTATTAATTTAATTTCTGGTTCTAGGCCTATATTGAAGACCCCTTATAGAATTTCCACTGTGGAATTAGTTGAACTAAATAAAAAACTAGAGGAATTGAGTAATAATTGATTTATTCGCCCTAGTGTTTCTCCATGGGGAGCCCCTGTCCTTTTTGTTAAGAAGAAAGATGGATCTATGAGGTTATGTATCGACTACATGGAAATCAATGCTATAAAAATAAAGAACATGTATCCCCTACCTCACATTGATCATTTATTTGATCAACTGCATGGAGTTAAATACTTTCTAAAGATTGAACTTCGATATGGATACCATCAGCTGTGTGTGAAGAAGGAATACATTCCAAAGATAGCATTTCGAACCAGGTACGGGCATTACGAGTTTATAGTAATGCCTTTTGGAATGACTAATGCACCCTCTGTATTCATCAATCTAATGATTAGAGTTTTCAAGGAATATATCGATGATTTTGTGGTGGTATTTATTGATGATATCTTGGTATATTCAAAAATCTATAAAGATCATGAAAATCACTTGCGCAATATCCTGAAGACTCTGAGAAGACATGAATTATATGGGAAGTTTAGCAAGTGTGAATTCTGGCTTCAGGAGATTTCTTTTCTTGGACATATTGTCTCTAAAGATGGAATCTCTGTTAATCCTTCTATGACCAAGGCAATCCAAGAATGGCCTTCACTGACGAGTATAACTGAGGTATGCAGTTTTTTTGTTTTAAAAGGGTATTATCAAAATTTTGTCCAAAACATTACACGATTGAAAAAACCCATTAACAAAGCTCACACGTAAAGGGGTTAAATTTTTTTGGACAAAGGATTGTGATGAATATTTTGAGGAAATGAAGAGAAGATTAGTCAATGCCCCTATTTTTACTCTTCTATAGGGAAATGACGGATTTGTTATTTATAGTGATGCATCGAAGAAAGGACTTGGCCGTGACTTTATGCAGAATGATAGAGTAATTGCCTATGCATTACGACAGTTGAAAATTCATGAGCAAAACTATCCTACTCATGATCTTGAGTTAGATTCTGTAATATTTTCTTTAATGATTTGGAGACACTATCTCAATGGTGAAAAATCTGGGATTTATACCGATCACTAGAGTTTGACGTATATTTTCTCATAGAAAGAACTCAACATGAGGCAAAGGAGATGGCTTGATTTACTCAATGATTATGATTGTACGATACACTACCACTCGGGGAAGGAAAATAAGGGGGAAGATGCTTTGAGCAGAAAGGATCATGGAGTTTTGAACAAGATGAGAGTTGAAAAGGATCCTATATACATGGATCTAGTAAAGATGGATATGGGAATCACCATGGAAGGTGAAACCTCAATACTTTTTCAAATGGTTTCCAACCCATCTTTACTATAAAGGATAAAGAGTTCTCTGACGGGTGATGAAGAGTCTCAAAAGAATATTAAAGCTGTGAATGCTGGGAGATTGAGTGACTTTGTGTATGAAGATGGAATTTCGGAATTTGGGAAGAGAATTTGTGTTCCCAGTATACCTGATCTAAAAAGAGAGTTGTGGATTATTCTCATAGTTACAATTACTCTATAAACCCTGGGAGCACCAAAATGTATAGAGATTTGAAGGAACATTTTTGGTGGGACAACATGAAGAGGGATATTACTGATTTTGAGTCAGGATGTATGGTTTTTCGACAAGTGAAAGCTGGAAGGCAACAACCTGGAGGAGTCATGCAACCTCTTCCCATACTTAAGTGAAAATGGGATAACATTACAATGGACATTATCACGGGACTACCAAAGACTCCTAGAAAGAACGATGCAATATGGGTCATTATTGATCGTCATACCAAGTCATCACATTTTATTGATATAAGGGAAGATTTATCACTTGAACATATAGTAAGGATATATATATTAATGAAGTTTTGAGACATCATGGAGTGCCCCTATCGATTTTATTTATCATGATCCACATTTTACATCAATATTTTAGAAGAGTCTTCAGAAGGCCTTGGATACTGAACATCATTTGAGCACTTCCTACCACCCTCAAACTGATTGACAATCAGAACGGACTATTCAAACCTTAGAAGACAAGTTGAGATCTTGCTCACTTGACTTTAAGGGTATGTGCAGTCAATATTTCCCTCTAGTAGAATTTTCCTATAAAAATAGCTTCCATTCGAGTATTCAGATGGAACCATATAAAGTGTTATACGGAAATAGATGTCATACACCAACCTGTTGGGATGATGTTGGTGAAGGAAAACATGTAGGCCCAGCACTGGTGGAGGAAACGATAGAGAAGGTGAAGGTAATCCAAAACCACATCAAAGCAGATCAAAGCAGGCAGAAGAGCTATACTGACAACTAAAGGAAAGATTTGGAATTTCAGGAGGGAGATCATGTTTTCTTGAAGGTATCACCATGGAAGGGAGTTATATGTTTCGGTAATAAAGGTAAATTGAGTCCCAGGTACATAGGACCTTTCAAAATTCTAGAACGAATTGGGGCTGTAGATTACCGTTTGGCAATGCTGCTAAGTATCTCCAAAGTTCACGATGTGTTCCACGTATCACTGTTGAGAAAATACATGCATGACCCAATGCATGAACTCACTTATGAGGAATTAGAACTGGAACCTAATATGTCTTATTTCAAATACCCATTAGGATTCTTGATACAAGAGAACAAGTGTTGGGAAACTGGACGACTCGTCTGGTAAAAGTTCTATGGAGAAACCATAAGATGGAAGAGGAAACATGAGAACCTGAGGAACTTATGATGAAGAACCACTCGAGTATTTTCATGTGGTATTATTTTAGAAATTTTGAGGATGAAATTATTTAAAGTATTGGAGAATGTAACACCCCAAGTTTCTATGGTATGCTTCTCTTTGAATAGTTCTGTTGCCTGTGTTGTACGCAACTTCGAGTTCTAACACACCTCAACCAATCAAACTAGCCGTTAAGACTATTAATAATTTTTTTTTTGAAATTTTATAAAATTTATCTTTCAAAATGGACATCATTTTTTGATTCGGAATATCGAAATTAGCTTAGGGTGAATTTTGGGTATTTTTCTGAAAACATTCAATTTTTGATGAATAGTGAAAAAACACTAAGTTGTAGTTTAAAACCGAATTTTTATTTAAATAATTATTTAAAGTCAAAATTGATACATAATACATATATAAGATCAATGTAATTCATTGTAGTTAGTTTAGAATGATTTTAGATATATAAAAAATTTATTGAAATTTTCACCGTCTTTTACACACCTCCTATGAGAATTTGAAAATTCACATAAAGCTTAATTTTACCGCTTCTGTGAGTGGAATATCGAATATCCTAGAGACACGGTTAATATGAAGGAGTAAAATGTGGTTCAATAAGGTAAAGTTTTTTTGGGTGAATAGTACCTTTTTACTTTTTTTACCACGGTTAAAAGTAAATAGAGTAATTAAGGGTAAAAATGATATTAATATTACTGTAACACATGTCCTAATTCTATGGGAAAAGATTATCTCGACCAAAAAGACCTTAGGAATAAAATATTATCATTTAGGTCCACATGGATTGGATTAGGACATTTATTATTATTTAATTCAAAGAAGAGTTAAAAGATTTAAAATCAATGTTTATTGAATAAAACAATTTTAATATATGGTTATACATAAGATAAATTCGATTATAAATATTAATTAGAAAGATAAAAATATTTCCTACATAATGGTATTTTATTTATAATTTTTAGACATTATATAATTGATTTATGTATGACACATTGGTGATGCTGTAATTACCTAATTAATGAAATATTAAAATAATTGATAATATAAATACCCAAATAAATGTAATTTGAGACTTTTTATGAATTCCACTAATTTTATAGGATAATATGAAATATTATTATTGATTTAATTATATTTTTTCGAAGTAATCATGCTGATATAATTTTAAAAAATAAAATAAAAGGCCAACTAGTGTCAAAATTGACATAAAAAAGTTTTTAAAACAAATACTATATTATTAATTGATATTCAATTCCCCAAAATCTAAGGTTTGGAAAAGAGACTTATAAAATGATAGGTGTATTATTAATGAAACACTTGGTGTTCTCTTGTATGTATATGGTATGTTTATTAACCATATTATATAAATATACAAAGAGACATGGTAAATGTCAAACTATTTATCTAAGAGTAAAATATAAATGATAAGGTTAATTAAGTGAACCAAACCTGTCTAAAATCTATTGTTTGAATTTATTTAGACCCATAACTATCATATAATTTGAATAATAAACATTGGAGCCATTATAAATTGAATATAAATTTATTATAAATTAATACTTTATGTTTTTCCTAATGAGCTCCTCCTCCCCCTTATAAAAGGACACCACTTCTAACCAATTTTTCATACCATCATAGCCTTTTGGATTGGTGAAACTCTGATAAAATACCCTCTAAAATATCCTAACCTAATCCTAGAGGCCTTATTTTAGTGAGAAATCCATCCTATGTTTCCCTTTTGATCAAATCAAAAGGAAGAACCCGAAGAAGATGTATTGTTTTCACCACCATTTTTCAAGTTCCTTTCTTCTTCAAATTCGTATTTCTTTGTTGTTTCCATTCTAAAATAATAACTCTACTATATTCTATATACTATTATGTTATTATAAATATGGTAAAACCATATTCAGTATTCTATCCATCCATTGAATGACATGTCACCATACGTGCGTACGTAGAGCCCACCATCTCCACGTCGTGGTGTAATTGTTATTCAATACATTATTATTTGGATGGGTATAATAATAATGTGTAATTCATGTAAATAATAAATATAACATGATAATTATTCTGTATATATCATATAACATCCAATTATATATTATTTTAATATCAAAAGAATGATATTGTCGGTTGTGTGTACGTACGGACTACCGTCTCCACGAACGTGATGAGATTCATTCCCCATCTTATCCATTCAAGTATAATTCTAATTTGATGATTAAAAATAATGTTTAAGGACTTGATATCATTCTTCATATGAATAATATACAACCTACCCATAACAATATAGACTTATGTAACAAACCATATAAAAAAAATGAGTAAGTTAACACCCGAAACGACGATAATACTAAGATATTATTATCAAAGAAATGTTAAAAGATCATATATGATATCATAATAATGTATATGATTCTTGAATAATTTAATAACAATTATTTCACCATTATATAGAAGGTTAACCTACCCTCAACCCAGTAAAATTACAAGGTAAGGGTTTATTTCACAATCTCTTCATTATCCGAGGTTGTTTATACGTAATTGTCTACTAGGACCTATTTATCATCCACATCCATGTATTGTTAAAACGTAATTAAAATAATTTTTAATATTTAATATAAAATGGGTTAAATTCATTTATACCCTTATGTGTTTCGAAAGGAATATTTCCATCATTTTCCAAATAAGGTACTTTTTGACCTTTTCGACATATTTAAGGTATGAATGTTTTTTTAACTTATACGACGGGTGCTGCTATTTTCCACCATTATAACATCGTCGAAGCTTCCCTTAAAATCTTATAAGAATATTTTCAAAATAAATTATTTCATTATGTGACTCTTAAATGATTTCACAATATAAAGAGATATGTCTCAAAACAAGGTTTTGATTTCATCTATGTCGACATCCTTTGATGGATTTTATGTTTATTTGATGTTGATTTATTATGATACAAATCTTCCACAATGTATTGAAGGTTTTGTGATATTTTTTACTGTGTATGTGCTATTTTTATACCATTCATGGTTTATGGTTAAATTATTTACATTTCGTATGCTAGTTTTAATATGAATGTTTATGTTATATTTAAACATTTTCATATGAGGAATGTATAGGGCTTAGTAAGTGATGGGTGGAGCCTGCAATAGCTCCTCGATGCATCGGTAGGTATCATGAGACAACTAGACGTGGAATTGGCGGAGGCCATTTCCCTATTTGATTTATGGTTTTGGCCGAGACCTTAATCATTTTTAGACATCTTGGACGAGGCCTTGACAAAATGTTTCATAATGTTCGACATTATACATTCCCTCATTATGGAAATAATATTGATGGTTCTTGTGGTCATTCGACTAGTATAATACCCATGGTTATGTTTTATTATGGCATTATTTACTCAGCTTATATTCTTTCCATAAATGTAATAATGTATATTATTGGTAAAGGCTTGTGGTTTAAAATATTTTCCATGATTAAAATTTATGTCATTTTCCACTGTATTACTTACCCGTATTGAGTGTTTGAGCTCATGCCTTTATTATTTATCATTTGTCTAGGATATGAAAATTTAGTTATGAGTGACATTTAAGCATAATCTAGGAGGTTTGGATGCTTCTAATGAAATATATTTGTGTTGTATTTCTCTTCGAGCTATAAATTTGAACATATGTATGAATCTTGTTTCCAATAATACTGAACTGATCATTCATCCGATACATGATTTCCTTGTGATCATGCCAATGATAGGTAATAATGCACCGACTCTGAGTAACTAGGGTCAGGGAATTACATAAGTGGCTGCACGGTTTGTCCGCACGGTTTGGTAAACCGTGTGCAAAATGTGTGCATGCCACTGCCCAGAAGAGGAGGGGTCACACGATCCATCCAAACGGTTTGGAAAACCATGCGCAAACCGTGTGCATGCTTATGTCTGGAGGAGGAAGGGTTGCATGGTTTCTCTTGGGCAGGGCGCATGGTTTGGATGGATGTGCGCAGGTCGTGCGCCTTGGTATGTATTGAGCAGTTTTTCTTTCTTTCATGCCCCAAGCCCCCGAAACACCCCCAAGGCCTCTCACACTTTTTGGAAACATTTTAAAACCCCTAACAGGGGGTTCAACCCATAACACAAAAAAAACACACCTTTCCAAAAACCGGGATCTTACAACCTCCCCACCTTATAATGGATCATCCTCGAGCCAAGGTTCCAAATCTCATTGATCCACCGAGGAGAAGTGTTCAGGCCATTGAGCCCGCATATCCTATTCCCGCTCCCAAGTTTCTTCCTAAACATTCTCTTGATTCCATAGTACTCCCACTAATGGAACAAACTTTACCCACAAGACATTCTCACTATGATCCACCAAATGAACTAGATTCTCCTCAACGGATGCATCAACCTCAAGATCCACATCCTCAGCATCAACCACGTGAGATGGGTCGGGGTGATATCATCAAATCTGCGAAACATGGAACACATCATGCATCCAACCATACCGCTGTGGAAGAGCCAATCAGTAAGCCACTGGACCGATCCTCTCCACAATCTCAAAAGGTCCCACATACCTGGGCGACAACTTACCCTGCTTCCGAATCCGTCGGTGACCCAACCATGGCGACACCCGAAGGCACACTTCATCAGCCACCCCAAACTCAAGAGGTCTACACCCTCGATATGCATATGGCTTCTGCCTACTCTGAGCCGTAGCCATTTGCTTCCTAATCAACTGAACTCTCTCTGATGTCTTCTGCACGATACTTGGCCCCAACAACTCAGTTTCAACAACCTCTAGCCAACACAATGGAGATCTACATGGCCTCCCGTAAATTGCCTCAAACGGTGCCATCTGAATCTTAGCATGAAACATGTTTTTGTAGACAAACTCAACTAATGATAGGTGTCTCTCCCAAGAACCACCAAAGTCCAATACACATGCTTTTAACATGTATTCCAACACTTGGATCGTACGTTCCGACTCCCCATCCGTCTGCGGGTGGAAAGCCATACTCAAAAACACTTGGGTACTAAGCGCCTTCTGCAACCCCTACCCGAAATGCGATGTAAAATGCGGATCTCGGTACGAAACTATGGTTCACGGCACCCCATTCAACCGCACTATTTCTCAAACATATAGCTCACCCAACTGGTCGATTGTAAAGGTCTCCCGGATTGGTAAGAAATGAGCCACTTTCATTAACCAATCCACAACCACACATATTGTATCATTATTCTATGGAATCATCAGAAGACCCATGGCCAAATCCATTGTTACATCATCCCACTTCAATTCCGGAATGGTAAATGGGTGCAACAAACCACCTGGGTGTTGATGCTCGTCGTTCACCTACTGACAGGTAAGACACCACCCCACAAAGCCCGCAACATCCTTCTTCATTCCAGGCCACCAAAACTACCTTCGGAGATCACGGTACATCTTGGCCAAACCAGGATGCACTGCCCACTTTGATGCATGGAACTCACGCATCAATTATTCTCACATACACTCTGGCACAACCACACGATCACGAACATGAACAACACCATCCACACCGACCACCAACCCAAAAGGTAGCTCCCCACCTTTAATCTTTTCCTTCATTATCAAACACTTAGGACCATCAAGATGACTTTCTCTAACTCAACTCAAGAGCGTCGACTCCATCGTTATGGAAGAAAGGGTGACCTGACCATTCTCCTCCTGCACCTTTAGGTGCATCTCTGCAAACAAATCCATCACCTTCCACTCGGTGCTGGACTTTTGAACCACCTGATGCTGAACCTCTCTGCTTAGAGCATCAGTAACACTGTTTCCCTTTCCTATAGTGTACACCAAATCCAGTTCAAAATACTAGAGATATTCTACTCATCTTCACTGCTGAAGATTTAGATCCCACTATGAGAAGATGTACATTAATCTATTATGGATGGTAAACACAGTAAACCGTTATTCCAATAGATAGTTCCTCCAGAACTTCATGGCGTACAACAATGCAGCCAACTCAAGATCATGAGTGGGATAGTTCCACTCATGGGGTCTCAACTACCTTGAGCCATAAGCTACAACCCACTCATCCTACATCAACACAGCCCCAAGTTTGACTCCGGACGCATCACAAAACATGATGTACTTCTTACCCGGCTCAGGTAAGATCAAGATAGGTGCGGTCTTCAACAACTTCTTCAACTCTTGGAAGGCATTATCCAAAGCCACAGACCATTCAAACTTGATTCCCTTCTTGGTCAAGCCCGAGAGTGGTGCTTCCAAGCAAGAGAAATCCTAAATGAACCTTTGGTAATACCCTTCCAAACCCAGGAAACACCAAACATCAGAAACACTCTTAGGCTGCTCCCAAGATACAACTACTGCACATTCTATGGATCCACTGACAGGCCTTTGAGATGATGTGACCCAGAAAATTCACCTCACCTATCAAGAATTGACACTTTGATAGCTAGGCATATATACGGTGCTCTCTTAGCGTACCCAAGACGATGTCAAGATGTTGGGCATGATCATCGTGAGTTTTCGAGTACACTAAGATATCTTCAACAAAGACAACCACAAACTGATCTAGGTAGGGATGAATGATTTGGTTCATCAAATCCATAAAAACCACCCGTGCATTGGTCATGCTGAAAGGCATTATCACAAATTCAAACAACCTATACAGACTCAAAAAAGCTATCTGCGGTATGTTAGAAGACCTTACCCTCAACTGGTGATAACCCGACCTCAGATCAATCATAGAAAACACTGATGCACCCCTCAACTGATCAAAAAGGTCACCAATTCTAGGAAGAAGGTACCGATTTTTCGCTGTCATTTGATTCAACTTCCAATGGTCAACACACAGCCTCAACGACCCATCATACTTCTTTGAAAAAAGCACTGGAGATACCCAAGGAGACTTACTAGGATGGATAAACCCCTGACGCTCCAACTCCTCAAGCTAAACCTTCAGCTCATGGAGTTCTATCGGTGTCATTCGGTATGGAGGAATAGAAACCGGCTCTACTCCTAGAAGCAACTTGATCGTGAACTCGATATCCCTCTTGGGTGGTAACCCCGAGAAATCCTTAGGAAACACATCCTGAAACTGATCCACCATAGGAGGAAAAAAGGACGGTTTTCCTCTTTCATTATCGTCAAGCATGAGACATGCCACTCGATCCGTGAGTCCATTCAACCGCTGACCAAACGGTCCTGCACGCCCTGATCGAACATCCCATTCACCACGGTGGACATAAGTGTCACCGTCAAGTGACCTGAATGATACTCTATGACAATAAAAATCTATGTGCACCTGATCCAACACCGACCAATCCATTCCCAATATTAGGTCAAACCCTAACATCTCAAGAACAAACAAATCCCATAGAAAATGACACCCACCAACTTCCAGGGCACATCCCTTGCACTGCTTAATATCCTCAACCCACACCCCCAATGGAGTGTCAATTGACATAACTCCACACGCTCTCTCCACAGGTAATCCCAATGCTACCACAAGTTGATAAGAAACAAAAGATTGTGTGGCACCTTTGTTAAACAACATAGTAGAAAAAGTAAAAGCTATAAGGGTCGTACCTCGAACAGTCGATGTTTCAGCCTCACCATCACCAGGCGCAAACTTAATTGCCTGAAGCTGACTTGCCCATTTACGCTGGGCTCCAGCCTAAATGCCCTGTGCTATATTGCCCTGCTGGCGTGAGCGATCATTCCCTGGAGTTCCATGTCCACTGCCCCTGCCAGTAGGGCCTGTGAAGCTCCAACTTCCTGGCTGGTACGGGGAAACTGATCCCCTTCCGATAACTGGCACATGCTTTTCACCATCATGCTCACCCTCCTGCCGAGGGTTCCTGCAGAACCTCTGCACATGCCCCATCTTTCCACATGAACGACACTCAACTGGAGGTCGAGAAAACTGACCACGCATATGCCCTAGCCTACCGCATTGATAACAAAACACCTGGTTCCCACTCTGAGTGGCTGGACCCCTCTTCTGACCACCTCGCTGGAAACTTTCTAGTCGACGCTTCCGACCCTCAGATGAAGCACCACCTATCCACCTAGCTGTAACGACAAGCCCACCACTCGAAGCTCCCTTCAGGTTCCCTTCAGAGACGAGTTCCTGACCCATCACCTCTAAAAACCTCTTCAAGAGAAATATATTCACTTGAGACCTGATCTGATATCTCAACCCATCCTGGAAACGCCTTGCTACCGCTGCCTTATCCCTTACTAACACTGGGAAGAAGCATCTCAAATCAGTGAAGCGACTAGCATAGTCCATCACCGATAGCGATCCTTGAGTCAGGCTCATAAACTCTGCATCCCCCTCATGTCTCTAAGTCTCTAGGTAGAAATGATCCAAAAATGTTTCTTGAAAAACCAACCACGACATCCTCTCAGCCTTCTCGGTCTCTGCCCAAAAGCCCCACCAACGCCTTGCCTGGCCCCACAACATGTAAATGACCAGCTTTACTCACTTTTCAACAGGGGTCTATAAATGGTCTAGTATCATCTAGACAGACTTTAACCAAAAATCCACTCCCTCTGGCCCACCCTCTATGGCGAAAGTCATAGGGTGCTACTACTGGAACTCCCTGGTCAGCTCAAACATACTTTGTGCAACCCGCCCTGGGTCCTGATCCATCATCTGCATAAGGCGTACCAGGTTCTCTCGGAACTAGTCTTCCCTACCTTCATTGATCACCACATTTTCGTGCTCTTCTTCCAGAGGAGAATTCTCAGCAACATCATCCTGATTCCCAACTGGAAATTGACGTCGTGGTGGCATCGCTTTACATTGCCAAACATGATATTTATAATGCGTACCATAAAACATTCACAACTTTATCAAATTCTCTTTACTTGCTACAACCCATTTTCATATCCTAATTCAACAACATTAGAACCTAAAATTCAGCACCCCGACCATCCCTACCACGGGCCATGGTCCGCATGGGGTAAACAACCATGCACTACCACCATACTCACACAATGTTTTACCAAACATTTTCCACTTCATTTCAAACCATTATGTTTTACTAAACATCCCTTACTCGCTTTTTTTATTTCATTATTCTCATTGTTTCTTGGTTTCATGAAATGCAGGATACACCCTACCTTCCTGCCTCACACACCCATCCCGTGCGTGTGACTAAGATGATGCATGCCACCTATCTCCCTAGGTTTCTACAATGATGCATGAATGAAAATCCTCGTTCCATTAAGTCTATGAGACAAATATCCTAAAATAGTCACATCAAACAACATGTGCATCACCCAACGGTGAAATATCATAAATTATAACATCACACAACCATGAAAAACATTTCCCACCCACGGTGACTTGGGTTTCCCCTGTACCTGGGTTAGCTAATCCGAAGCATGAGCTCATTACCAAGGCCCAACATGTCTTAAACCTTGGCTACCAATCCCAAATAACAATACCTTAGAAAAGGAGAAGAAATTCCACATCTGATACCACTTTGTAACATCCCCGGCCCGGAAGCCACTAAATCGGTGCTCCGAGCCGGGTAGTAACATGACCTTAAGCGCGCCTCCCCGTACGCCAAAGGCTACTGAGTTGCAGCGGGGGTCTATGTAGTCATGTGGGAAGAGTATACCCCCTTTTTATCAGTGTAAGCAACAACAGAATAAACCAAGTAGCAGAAACAATAACAAACAACAAGGAACATATATAACAACCATTTCCAATAATAAACATGTCATGTCATACTACAAGTGCAATAGTGAACAAAAGACCAAAATAAATACAACGGACAAAATCCCCAATATGGTCCCGACTCCAAGTCTGAATCCTCCACCAAGTGCTACCCATGTCCAATCACTATCTATCAAGGAACTTTTCCCTTATCCTAACCTTCAAACATGAAGTCTTCTTGGGTACCCATCGGCGGCCCGAGAAGGGTGTGAGTACAACTCAGTAGACCACCACCAATATTGTATACAAAATATCCAGTATAAAAAGTAGTGCATGAAAAAAGGAATATGAATGACAATTACCAAGTAATTACTTGAGGTTTCATTAACAAGTTTAGGGCCAAATCCATTTCCACTTCCATTACCATTCATTATACACCCATTATCACCATTTACCATTTCATCCCATTTCTATGGGATAATCACATTCATTATGTTACATGGGTCTAAGGCCGACAATCACCCGCAAGAGGGTAAAGACATCATTATCCAATCTCACTAGGACTAACCCACCTCATAACAGCCATATCCTCACCTCAAAGCCTTAGTCTGAGTGGATACCTCATAGCAACCATGTTTTCACCTCGAAGCCTCAGTCCGGGTAGATGCAACCGTTGGGAGAATAGATCATCAATCCTCATTCCTAAGTAGTGCATTTAGGGTGAAGTTCAGAGCATCAGTCTTCACTCAACCAATGGGCATAGATCCTCAAGTCATACCCCACTCTACCAAGCCATGTGCACATTATTATACATATTAGTAACCATCAACCAACCATACCATTTCCCCTTGGACAAACCATTCACAACAAAACACACAGAAATTCACATTATTCCTTAACCCCTTAACACATTACCATTGCACATCATTTAACCATTCACCCAATTCCCATGTGTTATGACTATCTCACTAAGCATTCAACACTAGACCCATAATCTATCCCATTATGGTCTTTAATCAGTTTACACATTAATCCATTTAACCCATTCATCATTTCCATGAATCAACCATTCAACCCATTCCAAATACCATTAGGTTATTTCCAAGTCTAGGTGCATCACCTAACTTCTATTCCAAGTTCAACCAATCATGACAACATATTCATCAAGGTCTCTACCATTTATTACAATAAGGTCACTTGTTTAATAACAATCACAATACCCGGGAAAAGCCGACACATCCCATGGATGACCCCAATTAGGTCAAGTCAATACCAACATATCCCACGAGGATCGTTAGGGTTCTCATTTTCCATTTAAAACACAATTATTACCAAACATGTCAGGGTTATTCCAAACATAACCAAAGGGAAACAAGAACACAACTAGACATGCACAAATACCCTAAATAACCAAGGGATATAACTTGTAGACCACATACCGAAAAACCATGGTTGAACGCACTCTCAATCGAGTCCCTTGACCTTGATCCGACCAACCTTTGGAGCTTCAACCTAAAACTCACCCAAAAGATAGGGTTTTAGGGTTTCAGAACAAAAGTGAGAGAAGATGCAAACCCTAAACCAAAAGGAGAACCAAGGATGAGATTAGCCTTACCTAGAGCTTCGATCCGCAAACAAAAACGCTCTAAATGGCCAACAATCGATGGATAACCATCATTGGTAAGCTTGGGTCAACCAAGTTTGTCGATAGGGTTGAGAGGTGGGAGAGGAGGAAAATCATGAGTGGGGTTTAAAAGCCCGGAGTGAAAAAATTTTAATTTTTCCCAACTTTAAGTGGCTGCATGGTTTGTCCACACGGTTTGGTAAATCGTGTGAAAACCATGCGCATGATACTTCCTGGAGGAGGAGGGGTCGCATGATCCATCTGCACAGTCTGGAAAACTGTGCAAAAACTATGCACATGCTTCTTCCCGGAGGAGGAATGGTTACACGGTTTCGCCTGGGCAGGCCGCACGGTTTGGCTGGCCATGCGCAGGCTATGCGCCTTGCTTTTTCTAGCCCATTTTTTCTTTCATCCATTCCCCGAGCCCCCGGAACACCCCCAAGGCCTCTCACACTTTCAAGAAAACATTTTAAATCTCCAAACAAGGGGTTCAACCCAAAACACAACAAAAAAATACATTTCCAAAAACCGGGATCTTAAATTCTGCATTGACCTCAACTATTATGTATTTATTAACATGGAACATGGGGAACTACATTCAATTGTCAATGTATATAGACATTAGGGTTATATACATTGGGTTTTGGAATTATTTAGGTATAGTTAAATGATTAGAAACATTCTGACTTAGGTTGAAGCGTATATGGTCATCAAGTATCCCATGAGGTTCCTGAAAAAGATGTGCTACTTACATTGTTTTTTTACAACTATTATTCTAGAACACTAATCTATTTATATTTAAAAACTAATTAGCATTATCCACCATTTTTAATGGTCAAACGAGTCTAAATCATACCCAGTTTGGTCCACCACTTCATATCGATACCAAATTCATTGATATAGGTAAGTATTAAGGTAATATCCAAACTATAAATTCATTATTTCTTGAATAGGTTATAATATGGGAGCATAGGATCGAGATAATTATGTGTAAGCTTATGGAGTTTATCAATATGTTATTTTCTAAAACTTTTGTATATCATGTAATGTTGAATTCCTACATTCCATTTTTTATGGACATGACGTTATCATTTTTAAATATGTTGCTATTAAGGGTTATATATACATTTAATATATAGAATATTTACTTATTATTTATCTATTACACTTCTTACATAAAGTTATTTATTATTATCTTTGCTATAATCCATTGTAGTAAAAGGAGGTATAATACCCCCTATATCATCACGGACCCTCAATTTTAGTTGGAAGCCACTGTGATAAGGGGAGTTTTACATGAGTCCATATGGTCTTTAGGTTTGGTTACTTATCAGTAAACCAGGACCAATGCATCAAAAAGTTGTATAATAGGTATCATTTATTTATATTTAAATTTAGGGTTGGTTGAAAGGATATTATGAGGATTCAGAATTTGGTAATGGGACTATTCATGGATGTATCTACCCATATATAGTAAAAAGTCATGTTAAAATTGTATTTATCATCACAATTGGATGACACAAATGGATTATAATTTATTTTATGATTATGGATATTTATCCATGGATCGACATAGAGAGGTATAATTGTTTATGAATCATTATAGGCACAGGAGGACATATAGATCTTGTATATTCCATTCCAAGATAATTTACAATGTTTATTTCTTGAAGCATATTTTAAGTGGCTTGATTAATATATTGGTTATTTTAAAAATATTTCTTGAATTAAAATGGATTAAATACTTTTTTACATAAATTTTTTATATCAGCCTAAGATGGGTTTAAGTACTTAACTTAATGATGGGACCTTACCTACCAAATATTACATGTTTGAGCTATATAACTGTTGTTATATGATCTGAAACATTAGTTTAGTGATATTAAATTGATTCATATTATAATTTATAAATTTTTCTTATACATATTTCAAATGTTGATCCATGTAATAGAATCATCGTTTATGGACATGTTACATCCTATCAAGGGGTGTAAATATCTGGTTGTAGTTACATGAAGTCCTATTAAAATATAATATCCTGTGATTTTAAAAGGAAAAACATTGTTCTTAAATGATCTTCTATATACTAGGTGACATAGTATTTCATCATTATTTTTCCACTTCTGTGAATTATATTTCAAAAAATGGACACACACTATTGCGAACAATATGTTATTTGGAGTCTGATAGAACCAAATTATTTTTTTTTGTGAATAGTAACATACCCTTATGAATCGTAATTTACCTTTATGAATTGTATTGTACTCTTCTAAATAGTAATATGACCCTTTTGAATAGTAGAAAAGGAAAATGAATAGTTAGATCACTAATAAATTTATAATAAAACAGAATCTTATAAGTGATAGGTGGTCATTATATAAGTCTTGGTATTTTTGGTTGGTCTTAAATATTTAATTAGAATTATATGATTAAATAAATAATATAAATTAAAATTCACTTTCATAAAATGTAATCATAAATTATTAATTTATTTTTTTATGGTTGTAAAATTATTTTATGAGACTTTGATTATTTTTTCAAGGTGTAATAAAATGAGTTATAGTATTAAAATTATTATTATTTTTGAATATATTATTATTTTATTTAAAAAATAATTTATCATATTTTTTAATAATTTTTATAAAAACGAGTTCATTTTTTAATTATAAACATCATAGAATGGTTAGAGTGATTTTTTCGGATTTTTATAAAATACTTTAATTTTTGTTGAATAGTAAAAATTACAGGTTTTTATAAAATATGATATTTTTTTTGTGAAATCGTGAAGGCATAATTAAGATATAAAATTTATTAATTTTAGTAAATAACTAAATTATTATTCTATAATAATAATTTGGTTCTGAAGTATTTCAGAACATGTATGTTATAATTTATTTCTTAATAGGTATAAAAATTATATTTAGTGCCGACGTAGTGCCCGCGCAGCATTGACAATGTCAATTTCAGTTCTTTATAGATAATAATTTACTGATAAATTTTTTTTAAAGAAAAATTTACTAATTATTCTGTATTATTGATATTTTTGGTTGATAATTTATAATGTTTAAGCTAAATAACATTAATCTCATCCAAATGTATGTGTAATTCATGCGCAGCGCATGAAAAGTCAAAATAAAAAATTTAATATGTTATTCTGACACGTATGTGAGTGAATATGAATAATGAATGAATATAGAATCTTATTTTAAATATAATTAAATTATAAATATTATAGTAATTTATTTAATGTTTATATATGAAAATATTAAAATTACATCTCGTGCAACACTGATTTAGTGCTTCTGCAAGCCTAAAAAATAAATATTTTTTATTAAAATTATAAGATGTTTTAAATTAATTTTTTTGGCTAAAACGTATTATATAAGAAAATAATGACCATAATCATGTTTTGGTTCAAATTCGGGACATTATGGAACCACATTGATCACATTAGGTCCAATATATAAATTTATTAAAAAGAATGACAACTAGTTCCCACTATAACTTTCAATTAGTTTAATATTTTAATGAAGTGTTTTTAGAATAATATTTGGATATAAATACTATTTTTAATGATTAAAAATGTATCTTTCTCATAGAATTTTATTTTTAAAATTTTGGTAATAAATATTTACATTAATGGCATGAATAATTATGATGTAGTAAATATTTAATTTATGAATAAATCTAATTAATGGTTTTTAAAATAGTAAAATATATGTAATTTGACTATTTTAAGTCATTTAATGATTTTTATAGGTAATTAATATATATAAGATATAATAAAAAATTTAATTCTAATTTGAAACAATGTTTTAATGTGTTTAAAATCATGACTGTTAATAGTTTATATTTTGACAAAATCATTTTCCAAGAATACAATATTTTATTAATTTATATAAAATTTAAAAAATCATTATCAAGGCCAAATATGATTATATTTATTCTAAAATAGGATATAATTTTATTTCTAGGCCTTTTGGAAGTCTTATAACTTATAAGAAATTTATATTATTTTAATAATTTGAATAATTCCAATGTTACCCATCACATCAATTATAAAAAGAGGCTCCCTCCATAAGATATTTTCATCACCTCAAGCCATATTGTTTGGATAAACTCTACCAAATTCCCTCCTCCTTATCCTTTTACACATTCTGGAGCTCTTGATCTCACAAAAATAGAACATCTAAGATCCATAAAGTGGTTCCCAAGGAGGAACATTCATGAAGTAAGGTTATTTTTTCATGTCTTTTAATTTATTTTTCACTTATGTAACACCCCATTCTTCCACAGAACGTTTCCCTTTGAATAATGCAATGACGTGCATTGTACGCAACTTCGAGATTCTAACACACCACAACCAATCAAACTAGCCGTTATGAATAGTAATACCCACTTTTTGAAATTTTATAAATTTAAGCTTTTAAAATGGACTTCATTTTTGGATTCGTAATATCGAAATTAGCTTAGGGTGAAATTTTGGTACTTTTCGGATAACTTTCATATTTTGATGAATAGTGAAAATTACTAAATTTTAATTAAAAACAAATTTTTGAATAGAAATAATTAATAGTGATAAATTATTCATTTGAGTAGTTTTAAAGTATATTTAGAATATATTTTTACAATTTAATACAATGTTGGTCATTGGATGAGATTTCACATATAAACCAGACTTAAATAAGTGTCAATCATTTGATAGTTATTTTCCCTTAAAAATAAGCAATTTGTTTTGATGACAGGAATTAATTTTTAAATTAATTAATGGAACTGATATGTTTTGAATTTTGTAAAATAGACATCATTTTTGAATTCAAAATATCAAATATAGCTTAGGCCTAATTTTTGGTTTTTTCTGGAAACTTTCATTTATTGATGAATAGTGAAACCACTAAGTGGTAGTTAAAAAACTAAATTTTTCATAAAACATAATTTTACCACTTATGTGAGTGGAATTTCAAAAATACGAGAGACACGGTTTATATCAATGGGTAAAATGTGATTCATTGAGATGAAAATAATTTATGGTGAATAGTAACTTTTAACTTTTATTTACCACGTTTACTAGTAAATAGGATAATTAAGGGTAAAAATGAAATTAATATTATCCTAACACATGTCCTTATTCTATTGGATAAGTGTATCTCGACCAAAAACAACATTAGGAATAAAATATTATCATTTAGGTCCACTTGGATTAGATTAGGACATTTATTATTATTTATTTCAAAGAAGAGTTAAAAGAGTTAAAATCAAGGTTTATTTACTAAAACATTTTTAATATAAGGATACACATAAGATAAAATCGATTATAAATATTCATTAGCAGGTTAAAAAGATTTCCTATATAATGATATTTTATTTATAATTTTTAGACATTAAATAATTTAATTTATTTATGAAACAATGATGATGCAGTAATTACAATAATAGTGAAAAATTAAAATAATTTATATTATAAATACCCAAATAAATATAATTGGAAACTTTTTATTGATTTACATTAATTTTATAGGTTAATATGACATATTAGGATTTATTTTATTGAGTTTTTTTGAAGTAATAATTCTGTTATGTGTTTCACAAAAATCAATTATTGAATAGTGACAAAATTGACATAAAATAGTTTTTAAAACAAATATTATATTATTAATTGATATTAAATTCCTAAAAATATAAGGTTCGTACAAGATACTTATATCATGATATGTGTATCATTAATAGATCACTTGGGGGTCTCTTGGATGTATATAGTAAGTTTATTAACGATATAATATAAAAATACAAAGAGGCATTGTAAAAGTGAAACTAATTAACTAAGAGTTAATACTTAAAGATAAGGTCAATATAATGACCCAAACCAGTATAAATTCTTTTGGATGAGTAGTTTTAGACATATACCCACCTTAAATTTTAAATAATCCACTTTGGATCCATTATAAACCGAATATGAATTTATTATAAAATAATATTTCTAGCTTTTCCAAAGGTGCCCCTCACCCCTCTTATAAAAGGCCACTCCCCCTTCTCATTAATTCACACCATAAAAGCCTTTTGGTTCGGCAAACCCTGCACAAATACTCTCTCAACTTCCTTCACAACAACCTAGAGGCCTTAGTTTTATCAGAAATCCAACTTAAAGAGCCCATTTGATCAAATCAAAAGGAAGAACCCGAAGAAGAGGTAATGTTTTTACCACCCTTTTTCAAATTCTTTTCTTCTTAAAATTCTTCTTTATTTGTTATTCTCATTCTAAAATTATTAATCTAGTGTATCATATACACTATAATATTATTATACATATGGTACAACCATATTCAGTATTCTATCAATCCTTTGAATGACATTTCACCATACGTGCGTAGGTATGGCTTACCGTCTCCACGTTGTGGTGTCATTGTCATTCAATAAATTATTATTTGTATGGGTATAGTAATGATGTTTAATTCATGTAAATAATAAATATAAAATGATAATTATTCTGTCTATATGATATACCATCCACTTATATATTATTTTGACATCAAAAGAATGATATTGTCGCTCGTGCGTACGTACTGACTACCGTCTGCATGAAAGCGATGAGATTCATTCTCCATCGTATCCATTCAAGTATAATTATCATTTTATGATTTAAAAATAATGGTTAAGGACTTGATAAAATTCTAGATATGAATAAGATACAATCAATCCATAAAAAACACGGCTTATGTAACAAAGAATATAAAGTAAAACGAGTAAGTTAACACCCGAAATGACGATAATACTAAGATATTATTAACAAATCAATGTTAAAAGATCATATATGATATCATATTAATGTAAATGATTCTTTTATAATTAAATAAGAATTATTCCACCATTATACAAGAGTTTAACCTACCGTCAACCAAGGAAAAAGTACAAAGTATGGGATTTTCTTATCACACATTCAATTCCGTGAGAATTCCATTGTTCACCACTTATTTTTTGCATGTGGTGTGTATACTGCCCATGATTGTATTAATTGTGAAATATGATTTAATTTATGGATATTTACATCATCATTTTACTATCATTTTTTCATGGGTGTATGTATCGTATGTTACCAAATTGAGATGGGAATTTAAAATTTCAGTTTCCATTTATTCGGCATTATGCAAACTTCATTGATTATTTTACTCCAAGATTATGTATGGAATCACTATTCATTTGATTATGTCATAATTTCTACTCCTCTTTCTGTGGATATAATTTTTATACACATAGACACTCCATTTCTAAATTCTCATGTCATCGGTATGAACTTGATAAGAGTAATTTTTTACCCAATCTCGATTTGTTGTGATAAACATCCAATTCATTGGTGTTGTTTTTACTAGAATATGTGTGAATGTCCTTTGATTGTTTTACACTGAATATCAAATCATATTTAGTGTATTTATATTTGTCACAGATAATTATGTCGTTGATTTATCCTTAACCTAAGGATACATCCTTTATGAGATATTTCATCTCAATTTACATTCCATTAGGACTTCTTCGTTGTTATACACCAAATCACTTTTATGTGGTGTATAAAATGTAATTTGACATAGTATATCATGAATCCCTTTATTCTCATGATATTAAAAAATTTTGATTACCTCAAATATTTTTATTCAAGTGTCTCTCATTTGGTTAGAAACTCTAACTAAAATACCATTTTTAAATGTTTTAAAGACTTATTCTTCTAAATATTTCTCATTATTGTCCATGTTTTAAAAATGGTTTTATGGATTTATTTATATGGACATTAATGTTTTAAAATTAAAAATCATTTGAAATGTTTCAAATTGGTATGGGACACTTTGATTCAAAAATCTATTTTTAAATAGCTTCTTCACAAATAGTGTGACTTTTAAATGATTTCAAGAAAAAGGGGGTTATTTCTCTCAAATAGTTTTGATGATTATTTTCATCTATGTAAATATCCGTCATTATTCTAGATTGAAGTTAATATGATACAATACAATCTTCCACATTGTATCGAATGAGTTATGTTTGACTGTGGATGTTCTATTTTTATACCATTCATGGTTTGTGGATAATGTATTAAAATTTTGTAAGCTAGTTTCAATATGAATGTTTATGTTATGTTTAAAAATTTTCGTATGAGGAATGCATTGGACTTAGTAAGTGACGGGTGGATCCCGATATAGCTCCTCTATGCATCGGTAGGTCTCATGAGACAAACTAGTGTCTTGGCACAAGGCTTTGGAAAAATATTATTTGTAGTCTTGGAACGAGTCCTTAGCTATGTGGTTATGATAGTCTGGCATTATGCATTCCATAATTATGAAAGTGGTTATTGATATTTCTTGTGATTGTTCGACTAGTAGAATATCCATGTGAATAAGTAAATGAAATTATTTCATTTTGTCATTTCCATATTATTCTAAAGTTCAAGTTTAAAAGGCTTTTGTTTTAGTTATAAACTTATTTAAGTGTTTATGCTTATATATGAAAGATTCTGCTATATTATTATCCTTACTGAGTATTTGAGCTCACCCCTTTCAATGTTTTATTTTTCCTAGGATTTTAAGATGTAATTTATGAATGACCTGCAGGGATAGTATGAGGGGATATGAAGACAATATGTTATTGTAATTTTTTACCTTATGATGTAATTTAAGACATATGAATATATCTAGTGTTTCCAATACTACTAAACTAATCAGTCTTTCGAGACTTGATCCTTTGTGATCATGCCAATGTTATGTAATAATGCACCGACTCTGGGTTTCTAGGGTCAGGGCATTACAGTTGGTATCAGAGGAAGTTTACTACAAACTTTGGAAGCTAGATTTGGATAAACTCTAATTAGAGCACCTAAACCTAAGATGAAATTTGAGAATTCTTAAATAAGAATTTACTAGAATTTTGGTATTTTAGAGATATTGTGAGTTTTCTAAGAAATACATCCCTGTCTTGAAACGAGTAGGTATAGGTGGCTCTGGAACAGATGTACCTAGGGGTAAAACACGAAAACACCGCTTTGAGCTAGACTCGAACAGGAACTGGTGCACGACAACGGGCCTTGCTGCACTCTTGGTTACGACACTCCCGGGGGATATTCATAGGATAATTTACATTTTCTTTACTAACCGATTTGAAGTATTAAATATATAAGATGAGATTAAATGACCTTGGTTAATCCTAATGTGTTTCAAATTGAGAATATGGTGACATGTTAATCTCTAAATGATTTTATGACTACTGTTACTCAGACAATGCTTTCTAGTTTTATCCAATTGCTGGATTCGAAGGAAGTCATAGTGACTTTGAGAATGATGTACAAGGTGGGAACGATGGTGGCAATGAGAAACAAAATGGAATGTTGATAGGCGTAAAAGATATCATCTTTATGCCAAATCAATTTTCCAAAAATATGATCAACAACATATATATTATCCAATTCCCGGACTCAACAAAGAAGAGAAAGGTGGTGAATGATAAGATCTCCAGCAGTGGAGACCATGGAGAAAGGAATCCTCAATTTCCATCATGTAGTAAATGTGGAAGGAGACACCCATGAAAGTGTCTCAATCGGACAAATTAATGCTTTACGTGCGGGAAGGAAGGACATAAAGTGAATAATTGCTGAAGAAAAATGAAGATTACTATGGAAGAAGATAAAAATGGTCCCAAGAGTCCATTTACAGTCATTTTCCATAAATATAGGGGACCTAGCCATTACCCGAGTGATTGCCCTATTCTATAGGATATTTTCTTGGACAATGAAGAATATATGTGGAAATAAATGGTTGGAGAAATGTTTAAAAAGTATTAGTGCACCTTGATGATGGGTTTACTTTGGAATAATTTTCTCTTGTATTTGTAACCCTACAGTTTTAAATGTGATAATGATATTTTATGAAGAATTATCTTTTCTCTTGTGGAAAAAATTATAAATAACCATTTGGTTTTATATGATCATTGGGTTTTAGGCAATTACAGGTTATTATAATTTGGGATGAAAATTCAAGGTATGAGATAACATTTGTGGTTAAATTATGTTATGGTTATTTTGAGGGATTTATCTCATTTTGTTAATGTTGTAAAATATAGTTTTTGAAAAAGGACAACACGCAGACCGTGTGACAACCCGTCGCATCGGACAAAGCTGTGGGAATCGAACCCACAACCAAAGTGCGATTGGGATTTATTTCCTACCACTGGACTACATGAATTCCCTGGTTGGTGTTACTATTATTTTTAGTTAAATGATATTATTGATCATTAATAATTTGATTTGGGATCTTATGTCTTATCAAATGAATACCCTTAGTATAGGAAAATGATTTGGTAATTAAGTGATAAATGTTATTTTGGAAGTTGTTCGCTTTGTTGTATGGAAAATAGAATAGTATGGGATTTCATTTGAGGAGAAATGGTGGATTTTTATCTATGTTTTTATTTGGATTTATAGTGATTTGGGTTGTTTATGGAAATGATTAGGTTAATTACTTTTATGTATGCGACTTTAAGAGTAATTAATGTCATTTGGAGATACAATTTAACGTGGAAGACTACATTCTTATAAGTTTTGAGTTTCAATATTAGTTTGGATTATATTGAAGGATTTTAAGGAAAATTTATTATTGAATGGTATTTATTTAGCTTTGGGGTATTGATGGTTTAATTTTAGAAATTAAGATTAGTGTTTTTTTTTCTCTAATGGAATATCCATTTGGGGGTCATCAGATATTATACTAACCATTTTGGTTTTGATTAATCTCTAAAGACAAGGTAAATATATAGTTTATCCTACATGGATCATGTATTTCTATATAAGTTTATTCTAGCTCTTCCATTGTGACCAAGTCTTCTGGAATACCCATTGTTAAAAAAATGAGTTAGTGGTAAAAAGTTATTAAATAATGAAACTCTACTTAAAAACTAAGTATATCTCTTTATTTTCTTAGTCAATATCATAAATTAATTCCTCATCCTTATGTAATGTAACTAAAAACAAAAAAAATGTTGTCCCTTTACTTTTCTTACTGGGAGACTAACGACAGTTTGTCCCAACACAAGATTGTGATTTTCTTATTGTTAACTTTCTCCTGATCACCTTTTCTATCCCTCTCCATTAGAACTGAACACTTATTTTATCGTCTATATCCATGTTTTCCTACATGGAATCCTAGTATGGGTTATCTTGGCTGACCTTTATACCTCTCTTCCATTCTTTTAAAGTGATAGTTTTATTGACTCTTTTGCCTATGTGGGACATTCCATTATATTCTCAAGCACAATTTTAAAACAATTTCAAGGACCCAATTTATTAAAGGAGGGGAGTATGTAACACCCCAAGCTTTCACGGTATGTTTCCCTTTGAATAATGCAATGACGTGCATTGTACGCAATTTTGAGATTCTGACACACCACAACCAATCAAACTAGCCGTTATGAATAGTAATACCAACTTTTTGAAATTTTATAAATTTAATCTTTCAAAATGGACTTCAGTTTTGGATTCATAATATCGATATTTTCTTAGGGTGAAATTTTGGTACTTTTCGGATAACTTTCATATTTTGATGAATAGTGAAAATTACTAAATTTTAATTAAAAACAACTTTTTTAATCGAAATAATTAATAGTGATAAATTATTAATTTGAGTGGTTTTAAAGTATATTTAGAATATATTTTTACAAGTTAATACAATGTGGTTCATTGGGTGATATTTCACATATAAATCAGACTTAAACAAGTGTCAATCTTTTGATAATTATTATCCCTAAAAACATGCTATTTGTTTTGACGACGGGAATTAATTTTTAAATTAATTAATGCAAATTATATGTTTTGAATTTGGTAAAATAGACATCATTTTTTAATTCATAATATCAAATACATCTTAGGCCAAATTGTTTGTATTTTTCTGGAAACTTTCATTTTTTGATGAATAGTGAAACCACTAAGTGGTAGTTAAAAAACTAAAATGTTCATAAAACTTAATTTTACCGATTCTGTGAGTTGAATTTCAAAAATCCGAGAGACATGGTTAATATCAAGGAGTAAAATGTGGTTCATTGAGATGAAAATATTTTTGGTGAATAGTAAGTTTTTACTTTTATTTACCACGGTTAAAAGTAAATAGGGTAATTAAGGGTACAAATGATATTAATATTATCCTAACACATGTCCTAATTCTATTGGACAAGTTTATCTAGACCACAAACAACCTTAGGAATAATATATTATCATTTAGGTCCAATGGGATTACATTAGGACATTTATTATTATTTAATTCAAAGAAGAGTTAAAAGTGTTAAAATCAATGTTTATTTAGTAAAACATTTTTAATATAAAGTTACACATAAGATAAATTCGATTATAAATATTCATTAGAAAGATAAAAATATTTACTACATAATTATATTTTATTTATAATTTTTAGACATTAAATAATTTAATTTATTTATGACACAATGATGGTGCAGTAATTAACATAATAGTGACAAATTAAAATAATTGATATTATAAATACCCAAATAAATATAATTGGAGATTTTTATTGAATTAAACTAATTTTATATGTTAATATTACATATTAGGATTGATTTAATTGACTTTTTTAGAAGTAATAATTGTGTTATTAGTTTCACAAAAATCAATTATCGAATAGTGTCAAAATTGACAAAAAATAGTTTTTAAACAAAATCTTATCTTATTAATTGATATTAATTTCCGAAAAATATAAGGTTCGTCCAAGAGACTTATATAATGATAGTTGTATCATTAGTGGACCACTTTTGGGTCTCTTGGATGTATATAGTATGTTTATTAACCATGTAATATTAAAATACAAATAGACATTGTAAAAGTGAAACTAATTAACTAAGAGTTAATACTTAAAGATATGGTTAATATAATGCCCCAAACCTGTCTAAATTCTATTGGTTGAGTGGTTTTTGACCTATCCCCACCTTAAAGTGTAAATAATAGACTTTGGATCCATTAGAAACCTAATATGAATTTATTATAAAATATTATTTCTTACTTTTCCAAAGGTGCCCCTCACCCCTCTTATAAAAGGGCACTCCCCCTTCTCATTAATTCACACCATCAAAGCCTTTTGGTTCTGCCAAACCTGCCCAAATACTCTCTCAACTTCCCTCAATACAACCGTGAGGCTTTTGTTTTATCATAAATCCAAACTAAGGATCCCTTTTGATCTAATAAAAAGGAAGAACCCGAAGAAGACGTAATGTTTTTACAACCCTTTTTCAATTTCTTTTCTTCTTCAACTTCTTCTTTATTTATTATTCCCATTCTAAAATAATTAATCCAGTATATCCTATATACTATAATATTATTATAAATATGGTACAACCATATTCAGTATTCTATACATCCTTTGAATGACATGTCACCATACGTGCGTACGTACAGCTTACCGTCTCCACGTCGTGGTGTAATTGTCATTAAATATATTATTATTTGGATGGGTATAATAATGATGTTTAATTCATGTAAATAATAAATAAAACATGATTATTATTCTGTATATATTATATAACATCCAATTTTAAATTATTTTAACCTCAAAAGAATGATATTGTCGCTCGTGCGTACGTACGGACTACCGTCTCCGCGAAAGCGATGAGATTCATTCTCCATCGTATCCATTCAAGTATAATTATCATTTGATGATTTAAAAATAATGTTTAAGGACATGATATAATTATGGATATGAATAAGATACAACCTATCCATAAAAAACACGGCTTACATAACAAATAATATAAAGGAAAACGAGTAAGTTAACACCCAAAATGATGATAATACTAAGATATTATTAAAAAATCAATGTTAAAAGATCATATATGATATCATATTAATGTAAATTATTCTTGTATAATTAAATAACAATTATTTCACCATTATACATGAGGTTATCCTACCTTATACCAAGGAAAAAGTACAAATAAAGGGATTTTCTTTTCTCGCCTTAAATTCCGTGAGAATTCCATTGTTCGCCACTTATTTATTGCATGTGGTGTGTGTACCGCCCATGATTGTATTAATTGTGTAATATACATTAATTTATGGATATTTACATCATAATTGTATTATACTTCTTTCATGGGTGTATGTTTCTTATGTTACCAAATCGATAAGGGAATTTGAAATTTCAATTTCCATTTATTCGGCTTTACGCAAACCTCATTTATTATTTTACTCAAGATTATGTGTGGAATCACTATTCATTTGATTATGTCATAATTTCCACTCCCCTTTATGTGGATATACTTTTTATACACATAATCACTCCATTGATAAATTCTCAAGTCATCAGTATGAACTTGATAAGAGTAATTTTTACTCAATCTCGATTTGTTGAGATAAACATCCAATTCATTGGTGTTGTTTTTACTAGAATATGTGTGAATGTACTTTGATTGTTTTACACTGAATATCCAATAATATTTACTGTATTTATATTTTTTACACATAATTTTGTCGTTGATTTATCCTTAACCTAAGGACACGGCCTTTATGAGATATTTCATCTCAATTTACATTCCACTGAGAATTTTTTGTTGTTATACACCAAATCACTTTTATGTGGTGTATATAATGTACTTTGACATAGTATATCATGAATACCTTTATTCTCATGATATTACAAAGTCTTGATTACCTCAATTATTTGTATTCAAGTGTCTCTCTTTTGGTTAGAAACTCTAACTAAAATACGATTTTTAAATGTTTTAAAGAATTATTCTTCTAAATCTTGCTCATTAAAGTCCAAGTTTTAAAAATGGTTTTAAGGATTTATTTATATGGACATTAATGTTTTGAAATTAAAACTCTTTTTAAAAGTTTCAAAGTGGTATGGGAAACTTTGATTCAAAAATCTATTTTTAAATGGCTTCTTGACAAATAGTGTGACTTTTAAATGATTTCAAGAAAAGGGGGATATTTCTCTCAAATAGTTTTGATGATTATTTTAATGTATGTCAATATCCTTCATTATTCTTGATTGAGGTTAATATGATACAATACAATCTTCTATATTGTATCGAATGAGTTATGTTTGACTATGGATGTGCTATTTTTATACCATTCATGGTTTGTGGATAAAGTATTGACATTTTGTATGCTAGTTTTAATACGAATGTTTATGTTATGTTTAAAAAATTTCATATGAGGAATGCATTGGACTTAGTAAGTGACGGGTGGAGCCCTCTATAGCTCCTCGATTCATCGGTAGATCTCATGAGACAAACTAGTGTCTTGGCGCAAGGCCTTGGAAAAATCATATTTGTAGTCTTGGCACGAGGCCTTGGCTATGTGGTTATGATAGTCTGGCATTATGCATTCCATCATTATGAAAGTTGTTATTGATATTGCATGTGATTGTTGGACTAGTAGAATATCCATGTGAATAAGTAAATGGAATTATTTCATTTTATCTTTGCCATATTTTTCTGAAGTTCAAGTTTAAAAGGATTTTGTTATAGTTATAAATTGCTTTAAGTGTTTATGCTTATCTATGAAATCTTCTGCTATATTGTTATCCTTAATGAGAATTTGAGCTCACCCCTTTCAATGTTTTAATTTTCCCAGGATGTGAAGAAGTAATTTATGAATTACCTGCATGGATAGTCTGAGGGGATATGAAGACAAGATGTTGTTTTAGTTTTTTTACCTTATGATGTAATGTAAGACGTATTAATATATCTAGTGTTTCCAAGAATACTAAACTAATCAGTCTTTCGAGACTTGATCCTTTGTGATCATGCTAATGTTATGTAATAATGCACCGACTCTGGGTATCTAGGGTTGGGGCGTTACAACTTAAACGTACTTCTAAACTCTTTTAAAATGTTTCATGAAAACTCCGTTACCAATTATGTACATATTTTATGTTTTTTGTGGTCTATGCATCATAAAATATCTCATCTTATTCCATTTTCTAAAATAACTAAATTGCAGTTTGTGGTGCGTTAATTCACCACCTTCGTAGATGATTATTTTTCCTTTCCCTTTTACCTAAGTCATGGAATGTTTAAATTCACATGAAATTGCTAAAAATGACATAATGTTATATATTTTACCTCGTCTAGTTTTTTATTTCATTTGTACAAGCAATACAATAATTAACCATCCATGGAAACAATGTAAAGCAGAGTCCCAAAACAATGAAATTAACAAAGTATTGTTAATAAATTGGTGGAATGATGTTATAAAATTGTCATATAATGGGTTATAAACATGAATATATCTCTTTAAATTATCAATAAAAGTCTTTTATCCATTATAAATGTGGTTTAAACACGTTTTATGTAAGACAAAACAAGTTAAGGGAATTCTAAACCCAAATTCCTTTCTTTGTGTTAAATTTCTACTTCATTAATTATGTGCTACCAAGATTTTTTGTGTAATGAATTTCATTTATATTATGATTTATTACCACATATACTCATAATAATTTCATTATTTTAATTCTCACATAAATTATATGATATTTTAAAGGTACTATCCTTAAAAAATATACTATTTTAAAATACTAATTTATGAAATTTAAAAACAATGTTTTTATGAAATTATATACTTTTTATTATTATGTTAAAGTTCATGGGAACCATTTATGATTAAGGGTGCGACCAAAATCTCCCTTCAATTCACTGAGTATGTGTATTTCTGAGCTCGGTCATATGCTTACTCCAAGTTTAACTGTGATGGTTACACCATAAGGTACCCTTGTGTAACGACCAGAAATTTTAAATAATATTTTATTTCATGACTTGGTGTGTTATTTATTTTTATACTCAATAAAAATATATAATTTTATAAATTAAGTTAGAATAATTAAAATGATATCGTTGGGTTTTGACAGTTATATGACAATTGGTCAATATGACTGTTGGAAACAATACTCTAAACGTTATGATTATTGTTTATAAATACCAATGATCAGGATTAATTAATAACGAAAGAAGAGTCATTGGACTCATCTAGTAGACTCGGGCCATACGAAGCCCATATATCAGAGCTTTGGAAGGAGGTAGCATCACTGGTCTTTTCTCTATACTAATCCCAGGACGAGCATCAACATGTTAAAATTGAACGTAATCGCCTTAATAAGTCGTTCAATTTGATATAAATTACCACGCATTCAACGTTGTCCATACCACCCCAAGATTTCATCACTTTTACACACATTACTATTAGGTCCTATACATGTGTTATAAGGATCTATGTAAGGATGCCTTAGATACATTGTGTAATCATTTTTTATAAATAAGCTTATAATATCTTATTATGGATTTTTTTTGAATTTAAAATGTCAAAATAAATAAGGACAAATTTTTTTAGAAGTGTAAAATTATTGACGAATATAGAAAAAAGTGTATTTTATCATATTTTTTATACATTAAATAATTAATAATGTGAAATGATTTTCAAAAAATGGACGTATACCACTATGATCAGTAAGAAATTTAGAGTCAAATAAGATCAACTTAATTTTTAGTTAATAGTAAATTGTGAATAGTAATATTACACTTATGAATAGAAATATGACAAATGGAATAGTAAGACAACTTAATTATGTATAAATATAATTTAGGAATCTTTAATGGTAATATGATATAATGGAATAATTAAATAACTATTTCAGAAATTTTTAGTTAAGTATTAGTATTTTTTAGGGTAAATAGTAGTTTTACTTATAAATTAAATTTCTCACACGTATAAAATTATTTTAATAAAATGGATTTTTTTAAATTCAGATCATTGATATTAGGTTAGGGTGAATTTATGATATCTTTATAAAATGCTTTGATTTTCATTAAATAGTAAAAATACATATTTAGTTTCGGTGTGTTTAATGACATCATTAATAATGTAATAATGAGGTAATAACGATGTAATAATGATTTAATAATGATGTTTGACTGTTGAGAAAAAAATATATGATATGAGTGTACCAAGTGGACAATACCATTGGAAAATACCATGGTAAAGCCCATAGTTTTTCGAATACCACCAATGAGGTATCCCTTGAAAACTAATAAAATATTCTCTCAATTGTTCTTTAAATACCAACCTTTTGGATCATTAAATACATCACAAATTACTAATCAATGAAAATATCACCTTTTTACCTTCTAATGAGTCATTATGAGGTTCCCTAAAGCCTCCAAGGTCCCAACATTTTAGTTTTTTAAGTTACTCTTCAAGGTAAGGGAAACTTTCACCCTACTCTTTTAGTGAAGTCTTTTTTATGTCTTATAATTTACATTTTCTTTTGTTGTGGTATGTTTTTATATATCTTTATTACTATCCATTTCATGTCTAGATAATGAGACACCGTTTTAACTATCATTAAATTATTTAATGAATTTTTATGTGACATCGTTAGGCTAACAAATTTCTATAAGGTAATTCAAAACATCTCTTTTATTCTTTCAAGTTCTATTTTATGTGGTATATCATTCAAATTTCCATAACATGTTATTATCTCCAATTAATTTTATGCCTATTAAATATTTTTATTTTATTATGAATGGTTTACTTCTTTTCCCTTTCTTTTTAATGTTTTCGTAAACCATGTTACATAGCTATTATGCTACAGAATTTTCGAATGAAAATCTCTCTCTTTTTCTCTATCAATAAATTCACTTATTTTTTTTATGTGATACCCAAAAATATATCATTTCTAGTGGTATTAAAAAATAAATAATTGTTTTTGGAATTGACATATATAAAACCTTATTTCCATATTTGTGGGTTATGAATGATATCATGATCATGTTTGTAAGAACATTTAAAAATGTCATAATTTTTATATGAAACCCATTTATTTTATTATAGTTAAGTTATTTATGAAATACTTGATTATGATCTTTGTGGATCACATGAAAATAAATACATATTATGTGTGTTCCTAGATAGAGCTCTAATGTGTTGGGTAAATAAATTAATCTCTAGAGATGACTATTATTACGATACCTTGGTTGAATATCCTTGGTAATTTTTATGACACCATACGGATAAACCATGGTGATATTCTTATGAATTTCCAAATTAAATGTTGTATAAAAATATTCAATTTATGATTCATGTTATTTTTAATATGATATTCCTCATTTTAGTTTCTTCTGTCTTTATACATTTAAACAAGTTCTTATTGATATCACATGTAAACCATTTCACTTGTTCCCCCTTACTAGGACATCTACTCACCCTCTACAATGATGTATCTCCATAGGTAATGTAAGGTTGTAATTGAACTTATGATGAATCTATGATGAATTATTTCAATTTTCATATAAGAATTTTGTATGTTTTCATGAGTTTTTTTCATGATTTCCAAGAAACTAAACTTTAAAGATCCTCTATTTGTAAAATGCAATGAAATTCTATGTAATAAAAAGGCTAGATTCCCTATTGGATCGTAATATAGATGTAAAGGTATATTATATTTTTCAATACAAGAGGGGGGTGAATTGTAGGTTTAAAAACATTGTATTTAAACTCTTAATGAAGAGAATAGTTGAAGAGGTCTTAAAGTAATAAAATTCACAACCAATACAAATGACTATACAGGTCTTGGATCCGATGGATATGAAATGATGTAATAACACAAGTAATGAAAAACAACTGTATTTGAATTGAATATAATGATTGGGGTGATACAGATGTAAATGACTCTACCATAAAATGTATAGAATATCTTAATAAAATATGTAAATAATGAATCGTAATTGTAAAAAATACAATAGAAAAGAATATGAATATAAAGTAGAAACAAAATTATTTCCTTTTTATTACAAAATGAAGAAGAAATGTAAAGGTATTTGTAACACCCGAGACTTTTATAAGAAATATTTTGTTTTTAATTTATATAAATCATCAAAGGAATCTTTCACTACACACAACACTAGCTTGACTTGCTTTACATGCAATCGCGACCTTCCTTGATAGCTTGTGTTGTACGCAATACCGAGTTTCACTAAACAACGATATGCTATTAAAATATTATTAAAACTAGCCGTTATGAATAGTAATAACCACTTTTTGTAATTTTTTAATTTTTATTTTTCAAAATGGACTTCTTTTTTTGGATTCAGAATATCGAAATTAGACGAGGGGTAAAATTTTGGTATTTTTCTGGAAAGTTTCAATTTTTGTTGAATAGTGAAAACACTGGGTTACTATTTTAAAACCGACTTTTTATTTAAATAATTATTAATTTTATTTAAATTTATTTTAGGTCAAAATTGATATATAATAACTATATATGTTCAATATAATTCATTGGTGTAATTTTATAATAATTTTAGATATATAAAAATTTTTTTGAACTTTTCACCGTCTTTTACCCACCAACTAGGAGAATTTGCAAATTTACATAAAACATAATTTTACCGCTTCTGTGAGTGTAATTTCAAAAATACAAGAGACACGGTTGATGTCAGTAAGTAAAATTTGGTTCAATGAGATGAAAATAATTTTTGGTTAATAGTAACTCTTTACTATAATTTGCCACGGTTAAAAGTAAATATGGTAATTAAGGGTAAAAATGATATTATTATTACCCTAAAACATTTCCTAATTCTATTGGATAAATTTAATTCGACCAAAAACAACCTTAGGAATAAAATATGACCATTTAGGCCCACTTGCATTAGATTAGGACATTTATTATAAATTTATTTAAAGAAGGGTTAAAAAAGTTAAAATCAATGTTTAATAAGTAAATAATTTTTAATATAGGGTTATACATAAGATAAATTATACTATAAATATTCATTAGAAATATAAAAATATTTCCTACATAATGGTATTTTATTTTTAATTTTTAGATATTAAATAGTTTATTTTATTTATGACACAAAGATGGTGTAGTAATTATCTTATTAATGAAATATTTTCATAATTGATGTTATAAATACCCAAATAAATGTAATTTGGGTCTTTTTATGAATTAAACTAATTTTCTAGGTTAATATGACATGTTATTATTGATTTAATTAACTTTGTTAGAACTAATCGTTCAGTTATTATTTTAACAAAAATCAATTACTAAATAGTGTGAAAATTGACATAAAATAGTTTTTAAAAAAAATATTATATTATTAATTGTTATTTTATTCATAAAAATCTGAGGTTCGGACAAAGGACTTAGATAAGATTATTTATATTAATAATAAACAACTTGGGGTTATTTTGGCTTGTTATAGTATGTTTATTAACCTTATAGTATAAGAACACAAAAAGACATGGTAAAAGTAAAATTATCTTACTTAAAGTTAAATCTAAATGATAAGGATAAAATTGTAAACTAAACTTGTAAAAATTCTATTGGATGAGAGGATTTAGACCCGTCCCACCTTAGTTTCTAAATAAATCAATTTGAAGCAATTTAAAACCGAATATGGCCTCATAATAAAATAATATTTTTAGTTTTCCCAAAGGTGCCCCTCTCCTCCCTTATAAAAGGGCACCTCCTCCCTCTCTTCCTCACACCACATTGAGCCTTCAAGCTCGACCAAACCCTGCCAATTTCTCCTCTCCAATTCCCTAGAAACATCCTAGAGGTCCTGCTCTTCTTCAAAGACCAATTTTAGTGCCCAAAAAGGAGTTCTCAATGAAGCGCTTCAAAGAAGAGGTAATGTCTATTACCGATTCTTTCAACTTTATTTATTCTTCCACTTCTTCTTCTTTAGTTTTTTAATTATGAATTAATAACATAATTATCAATTATATACTGATATTTTATTATATGTATAAAACATCCCTATTTCACAATCTATCCATCCTACTAAAAATGAAATCACCGCACGTGCGTACAAACGAAATATCATCTCTACGCCGTGGTGTAATCTATTTTCCACCACCACCTTACTTGGATGAGTATAATGGTGTAAATAATGAATATATATGATTATTGTAAGTTGATATTGATTCTGAAATAGTATACATACACTCCAATACAATTCCACGATCATGGGAACGATATCATCGCTCGTGCGTACGTACGAAATACCATCTCCACGATGTGATGCGACTCGTTCTACATGATTTTCATTGTATAATGATTAAATAAATGAATTGAGTGAATAAATATGATATATATTACACTAATACCATTTTTTAAATGAGTTATTTATAACCTAAAATGAAGAATAAGAATTTATTCGACAAAACATACATATGAACAAAAAGTAATAAACACCCGAATAACAAGTAACAATGAAATATTACTAATAATAAGATAAGAATATGACCATATATGATATCATAACAATGAGTATGATTCTGGAATAAGTCAATGACATTATTTATATCATTATACAAGAGGTTCGGACACTTACGAATCAAATCGGACCTAAGGTAAGGGAAAATATCACAATATCATTTTTATACGAGATTGTTTATACATCAAAATTTACTAGGGAATATTTACCATCCACATCCATGTTTCCTCAATATGTAATGTTATTTCCATCCACCTACAATTGTTTAAATCCAATTTTACCCTTCGGTGAGTTTTTTGTAAAAGATATGAAAGGAATCTTTTGTTGTTTTTTGTATGAAGTACTTTTTGACTTTTCCGAAATAAGTACAAGAAGAACGTTTTTTTAACTTATACGAAATGAATGGATTTTTAAAACATTATTTCCAAGAAGATTCCTTTACCGGTTTTCAATTTTATTTTTAATAAACTTTCTTTAGGTTAAAATTGTATGACATGTTAATAAAGGAAAAGTGTTTTTTAAGTAGAAATGATATTTTCCTCAAGAATGGAGTTCAAATGTTTTATCAAAATTATTTTTCATCTATGATAATAAAGGGTTCTGTTTCTATACATATTATTTAATTGATTTGATTATGTTGTGTTGAAATTATTTTTATGAATTCCTTTATCTTATATGAATTGTTTTATGATGTCACGATGTTTAGGAATCCCACTTTTATTACATGGGTTATGCTATGATGTATGGTTTATGATTTTGTGGCACAAATAAGAATGGTATCATTATGAGATGGGTGGGACCTATATCTCCCTCCAATACATTGGGTAATGATTTTATATCTCATGAGATAGACATGGCTAGAACGGTAGGTTAAACCGGTTCAGTGAAACAGGAATGAAATGAGGAATGAACTCGGTTCAGAAATGGACTTTGTCCAATAAGAAAGTCTTGGTAATGAGTCTTGACTAATAAGAAATGATTCTCTATGATTATGTGTGTATGTCACAAAGAATCATGTTTTATGTTATGATTATTGTGATTACATTTCACTACCATGATTTATCCCATGTTATGAAATTATGATTTTTTTGTAGGGTAAGATTTCCAAAATGTAATGTTCTTATGAATATGATGTGATTGATATTTCTTTTATTTACCCTTACGGAGAATTTGAGATCACCCTTTTGTATGTTTTCTTTCCCCAGGTCAGGAAGAATGTTATTAAGTAAGATATGCCAAAAGGTACCATAGATATGATAAAATAAATGGGAGACATTGTAGATGCTTTATGAACCAGTTATTTATGTTTCCTAGTTTCTAAAGAGACTATACCTATATGGCCCTTTCATGGTTTTGTTATATGTTGTAATAAGTGTACTTCAATTTTTAAGTACTAACAATGTATGTAAATTATGGGTCATTATAGTTGGTATCAGAGTCAAAGGAGGTAGGAATGTATCCGATCCTTGGGAACTCTCACATTTGAGCGTTGGACGAAGCATGGATCTCCGACCAAGGGCTTCATGAGGAAATAGATCCCACTGGGGATGGTGGTGTGTCCCACCCAGGGGGTGTAGCCGCCCATGGAGTTCCCTAATAGGTATCAATTATAGTCCACTGGAAGTAATTCCAGACCGTTATAGTTGGTATCAGAGGAAAGGTATAGTCAACCTCTGGAAACTAGGATGTGAAAGCCTTAGTAAGAATCCTAAAGATAAGTCTAAGAATAGAACACAATCTTAGTTTTTTAGAAATGGCCATGAGTAAACTAGGATAAGACCTTAAGTGTGAAATTTTATTCTTGATTATGTGGTTTTTCAATTATAATTAGTGTTGGTCACACTATTCTTCTTGGTTTTAGTCAATTGCTAGAACCCGACGGAACAGTGTTAATGCGGAATACGACGGGCAATGCAATGATTTTCCCCCTGAGCAACCAAACGTTATGGGAGATGGAATGAAAAATCTTGTAGCCATGCTCACACAACTTTCTCAAGCCATGAATCATGCAAGACTTCCAGACGAGCAATGGAAGGAGAAACATTCTGTTGAATCCTTCATGAGACATCGTCCATCTTCATTCAGCGGGTTTACTGATCCATTAGTTGCTGAACAATGGATTAGTACTATTGAAAAGATATTTTCAGTTCGTCAATGTTCTGAACATGATAAAGTCATCTTAGTAGTGTATCGTTTGTAAGGTGATGATGATCAATGGTGGAATCTTATCATTAATACGAGGCCAAGATATGAAATTGAGTCCATGGAATGGGACAAGTTCAAGAACATATTTTTCAATAAGTACTTCCCTCGTATTCTCCGAACAAAGATGGAGAAGGAGTTTCTTGAACTAAAGTAAAAGGATGATGAATCAGTTGGTACCTATGAATCAAATTTTACAAGACTTGCAAGCTATGATTCTGGAATTATTATCCAACCTGTGAGTAATATCGATCGATTCTTTAGTGGATTAAAACCAAGTCTTCGAAGGGCATTAGCCATAAGTGACTTCAATAGCTACGAGGAAATCGTTCGATGTGCTCTCAAAGATGAGATGGATGTTTGAGTAACCCATCAGTCATATGGGTTTGATAAGAATAGGAAAATGGAATTCAAAGGAAAATCTATAGATCACACTGAAAAGAAGATGAGTTTTCCCTTATGCTCAAAGTGTGGAAAGAAACATGGAGGGAGTTGTCTAAAAAGGACAAGTAAATGTTTCAAATTTGTAAAGGAAGGTCATAGGGCATTTTAATGCCACAATGATGGGAAGAAGATGTATAGTGATGCGAACAATGAAAAGGCTACCTATAGTTCACTTCCTACACTTCAATGTTACAAGTGCAAGGAAATGGGGCATTATGCCAATCAATTACCTAATCCAAGGGTTGTTGATGATGATCGATGTCAACAAACTCTTAAGGCAAAAGGCAAAGGAAAGTCACATGAAATTTCTATCAGCGATGTGGAGTACAACAACGAAGTGGTAAAAGCTACACTAACCATCCACTCTAAAGTAAAAAATGTTTTATTTGATTTTGGATCCACACACTTCTTTATTTCTGAAGAATTTTCTAAGGGTATCACCGTATTACCTCATCATTTAGATGTTGAGTTAGCTATGACAACCCCTAATGGCAGAACAGTTGCATCAAAATTTTATAATTCTTCTCCGATTGAAGTTTGTGGGAAAGTGCTTCCTGAAAATCTTGTGATCCTCCCTATAGTGGAATTTTATGTGATTCTTGGCATGGATTGGCATTCTCTATATGGAGCTCATATAAATTTCCAAATAAGGGAAATCATATTTCATATTCCAGATCAATATTTGATCGTCTATCGATGCAAGGATGAACATAACCTTCTAGTGGAAATTTCTTCCATATTATGGGTCTTGATTCCACTAAATGAAGGTTATTTATCTCAAATGGTTGGTGAGAAACTCACGATTAATAATATTCCCATTGTATGAGAGTTTGATGATGTCTTTCTAGAAGAATTTTCAGGTCTTCCACCAAATCGTGAAGTTGAGTTTTCAATAGAACTCTTACCGGGTGCTTTACCTATTTCAAATACACCTTATAGAATGGCCCCAATTGAGTTGCGGGAATTGAAGAAGCAACTCCAAGAGAATCTTGATAAGGGGTTCATATGCCCTAGTGTGTCACCTTGGGGAGCCCCTATTTTGTTTGTTAAGAAGAAAGATGGATCAATGAGACTCTTCATTGATTATAGAGAACCTAACAAGATCACTATCAAGAACAAATATTCTCTCCCGCGCATTGATGACTTATTTGACCAACTACGCGGAGCTCAATACTTTTCCAAGATTGATCTTCGTTCAGGGTATCATCAATTAAGGGTCAAAAGGGAGGATATACCAAAGACGGCTTTCCGTACAAGGTATGGACACTATGAATTTATAGTGATGCCACTTGGTCTTACTAATGCCCCTGCTATCTTCAAGGATCTGATGAATAGAGTCTTTATAGACTATCTTGATTAGTTTGTGGTAGTCTTTATAGACGATATTCTTGTATATTCAAAGAGCAAGGAAGAACATGAAGATAACATGAGAATTATATTGAAGACCCTGAGAAAGGATAAGCTTTATGCCAAATTTACCAAGTGTGAATTTTGGCGTCAAAAAGTTTCATTTTTGGGTCACATAATCTCAAAAGAGGGGATATCTGTGGATCCAGCAAAAACAGAGGTTATCGAAAGATGGTCCAGACCAACAATAGTAACTGAGATCCGAAGTTTTCTTGGTTTGGCTGGATATTATCGACGTTTTGTGAAATATTTTTCACGATTATCTAATCCACTCACTAGTTTGACTCAGAAAGGAGTTATGTTTTTTTGGATGGAAGAATGTGAAGAGAATTTCAAGGAGTTGAAAAGAAGGTTATCTAGTGCACCTGTGCTCTCACTGCCTTGTAGTGGAGAAAGGTTTGTGATCTACAGTGATGTATCCAAGAAGGGATTGGGGTGTGTTCTTATGCAAAATGTTATGGTGATAGATTATGCCTCATGACAGTTGAAAATCTATGAGCAAAATTACCCAACTCATGATTTGAAGTTAGCTACGGTAATCTTTCCATTAAAGATTTGGAGGAATTATCATTATGGAGAAAGGTGTGAAATTTATACTGATCATAAAAGTTTCAAGTATATTTTCACACAAAAGGAGCTGAATATGCACCAAAGAGGATGGTTGGAGCTGATTATGGATTACGACTGCTCAATTCATTACCACCCTGGGAAAGCAAACAAGGTGGAAGATGCATTAAGTCGACAAGACCATGCCAGTTTATCCATGATGAGAATCACAAAAGTTCCAATATTTATGTATTTACAAAGGATGGATCTTGGAATTATAATGAAAGGGGAAAAATCGTATCTTTATCAAATGAATGTTCAACCATCTATACATGTTAAGATTAACGAGGCATATAAAGAAGATGTAGAGTTACAAAAGAAGGTGAGAAATGTTCCTGAATTCAACCTTGATTGTGATGGGATAATAAAGTTCAGGAATAGGGTTTGTGTTCCTCCCATCCCTGAATTAAAAAAGGATCTTCTGGATGAGGCTCATATTTCTTCATTCTCTATTCATCTTGGAAGCACAAAGATGTATAGGGACCTAAAAGAGTACTTCTGGTGGGATGGCATGAAAAGAGAAGTTGCTGAATATGTCTCTCGATGATTGGTTTGTCAGCGAGTTAAAGATGATAGATAGAATTCTAAGGGGATGTTACACCCATTAACCATACCCGAATGTAAATGGGAAAACATCACTATGGACTTTGTCACTGTACTTCCTAAAACATTCAAAGGCAATAACGCTATCTCGGTCATCGTTGATAATCTTACAAATTCTGCACACTTCATTGCTATTTGAGAGGATTTCTCTCTAGATCAGCTTGCCAGGATATATGTAATGGAAGTGGTAAGATTGCATGGAGTACCACATTCTATTATATCTGAACGGGATCTGAGGTTTACCTCAACGTTCTGGCGAAGTCTTCAGCATACTATGAATACAGAGTTGAGTTTCAACAATGCTTATCATCCTCAGACAGACGGTCAGTCTGAGAGGACAATTCAAACTCTAGAGGATATGTTGAGAGCTTGCTCTATGGATTTAAAAGGTGGTTGGGATCAACACCTAACATTGGTGGAATTTTCTTATAATAATTTCTTTCACTCCAGTATTCAGATGGATCTTTATGAAGCTCTCTATGGAAAGAAATGTAGGACTCCAACCTGCTAGGATGAAGTTGGGGAAAGAAAGCTATTGTGAACTGATCTTGTTGATGAGATGGCAGAAAATGTCTGATTTATTCAACAATGCATAAGAGCACCTCAGAGTCGACAAAAACGTTATTCCGACAACCGAAGAAAAGACTTAGAGTTTGAAGTGGGTGATAAAGTGTTCTTACGAATATCTCCATGGAAGTGAGTAATGATATTTGGAAAGAAGGGAAAGCTGAGCCCTAGGTATATCGGTCCTTTCAAAATACTGGATCGTGTTGGGAAGGTAGCTTACCGATTTTCACATCCACTGAATCTCTCTCAAGTTCACAATTTGTTCCATGTATCTCTCCTAAGAATGTATATACCTGATACCTCACATGTACTCAGCTCAGAAGTTGTACCACTAGAACAAGATCTTTCTTATGAAGAACAGCCGATAGAGATTCTTGATCGTAGTGAAAAAAACCTACGGAACAAGACCACTCACTTGGTGAAAGTTTTATGGATGAACCACCAATTAGAAGAAGCCACATGGGATCTTGAGGATATGACGAGGGAGAGGTATGCTCATCTGTTTGTTACAAGTGACGAATTTCGAGGGCGATATTCATTTTAAGGGGGGTAGAATGTAACACCCGAGACTTTTATAAGAAATATTTTGTTTTTATTTTATATAAATTATCAAAGGAATCTTTCACTACACACAACACTAGCTTGGCTTGCTTTACACGCAATAGCGACCTTCCTTGACAGCTTGCATCGTACGCAATACCGAGTTTCACTAAACAACGATATGCTATTAAAATATTATTAAAACGAGTCATTATGAATAGTAATAACCACTTTTTGAAATTTTGTAAATTTTATTTTTCAAAATGGAAATCATTTTTGGATTCGGAATATCACAATTAGACTAGGGTGAAATTTTGGTATTTTTCTTGAAACTTTCAATTTCTGATGAATAGTGAAAACACTAGGTTACTATTTAAAAACCGACTTTTTATTTAAATAATTATTTATTTTATTTAAATTTATTTTAGGTAAAAATTGATACATAATTCCTATATAAGTTCAATATAATTTATTTGAGTAATTTTATAATAATTTTAGATATATAAAAATTTTATTGAACTTTTTCACCGTCTTTTACCCACCTCCTAAGAAAATTTGCAAATTTACATAAAACATAATTTTACCGCTTCTGTGAGTGGAATTTAAAAAATCCGAGAGACACAGTTGATGTACGTAAGTAAAATGTGGTTCAATGAGATAAAAATAATTTTTGGTGAATAGTAACTTTTTACTTTTATTTACCACGGTTAAAAGTAAATAGGGTAATTAAGGGTAAAAATGATATTATTATTACCCTAAAACATGCCCTAATTCTATTGGATAAGGGTAATTATACCAAAAACAACCATAGGAATAAAATATGACCACTTAGGCCCACTTGGATTAGATTAGGACATTTATTATTAATTTATTTAAAGAAGGGTTAAAATTGTTAAAATCAAAGATTAATAAGTAAATAATTTTTAATATTGGTTATACATAAGATAAATTCGACTATAAATATTCATTAGAATAATAAAAATATTTCCTACATAATGGTATTTTATTTGTAATTTTTAGACATTAAATAATTTAATTTATTTAGGACACAAAGATGATGCAGTAATTATCTTATTAATGAAATATTGACATAGTTGATGTTATAAATACCCGAATAAATGTAATTTGAGACTTTTTATGAATTACACTTACTTTATAGGTTAATATGACATTTTAGTATTTATTTAATTAACTTTTTTCGAACTAATCGTTCTGTTATGATTTTTACAAAAATCAATTACTAAATAGTGTTAAAATTGACATAAAATAGTTTTTAAAACAGATATTATATTATTAATTATTATTTTATTAATAAAAATATATGGTTTTGCCAAATGACTGAGATATGGTTTTATATATTAATAATAAACAACTTGGGGTTCGTTTGGCTTTTTATAGTATGTTTATTAACCAAATAGTGTAAGAACACAAAAAGACACGGTAAAAGTAAAATTATCTAAATTAAAGTTAAATATAAATAATAAGGTTAAAATAGAAAAATAAACGTCTCCAAATTCTATTGGATGAGAGGATTTAGACCCATCCCCACCTTAGGCTCGAAATAAATCAATTTGGAGCTATTTAAAACCGAATATGTCTTTATAATAAAATAATATTTTTAGTTTTTCTAAAGGTGCCCTCTCCTCCCTTATAAAAGGTCACCTCCTCCCTCTCTTCCTCACACCACTTTGAGCCTTAAAGCTCGGAAAACCCCTGCCAATTTCTCCTCTATATTTCCCTAGAAACATCCAAGAGGTCCTGGTCTTCTTCAATGACCAATGTTAGTGCCCAAAAAGGAGGTCTCAAAGAAGAGCTTCAAAGAAGAGGTAATGTCCGTTATCGATTCTTTCAACTTTATTTCTTCTTCCACTTCTTCTTATTTAGTTGTTTCATTATGAATTAATAACATCAGTATCACTCATATACTGATATTTTATTATAAGTATGAAACAACCCTATTTCACCATCTATCCATCCTACGGAAAACTAAATCACCGCGCGTGCCTACGTACGGAATACTGTCTCCACACCATGGTGTAATCTATTTTCCACCACCTTACATGGATGGGTATAATGGTGTAAATAATGAATATATATGATTATTTGAAATTGATATTGATTCTTAAACAGTATACATACACTCCAATACTATTCCACTATCATGGGAATGATATCATCGCTCGTGCGTACGTACAGAATACCGTCTCCACGATGTGATGTGACTCGTTCTACATGATTTTCATTGCATAATGATTAAATAAATTAATTGAGTGAATAAATATGATATATATTACACTAATAATATTCTGTAAATGAGGTATCTATAACCTAAAAAGAAGAATAAGAATTTATTCGACAAAACACAAATAAGTACAAAAAGTAATAAACACCTGAATAACAAGTAGTAATGAAATATTACTAATAATAAGCTACGAATATGACCATATATGATACCATAACAGTGATTATGATTCGGGAATAATTCAATGACATTATTTAAATCATTATACCAGAGGTTCAGACACTTACGAAGCAAATCGGACCTAAGGTACGGGAAAATCTCACAATCTCATTTTTATCTGAGATTGATTATACTTCAGAATTTACTGGGGAATATTTACCATATACATCCTTGTTTCTTCAATATTTAATGTAATTTCCCTCCACCTACAATTTTTTAAATCCAATTTTACCCTTTGGTGAGTTTTTAGTAAAAGATATGAATGGAATCTTTTATCGTTTTTCGCAGAAGGTACTTTTAGACTTTACCGACATAAGAACGAGAGGAATGATTTTTTTAAATTATACGACATGAATGGATTTTTAAAACATTATTTCCAAGAATATTCCTTTACATGTTTTCATGTTTATTTTTAATAAAATTCTTTTAGTTTAAAATTGTATGACATATTAAGAAAGGAATAGTGTTTTTGAAGTAGAAAGGATATTTTCCTCAAGAATGGAGTTTAAGTGTTTTATCAAAATTATTTTCCATCTAAGATAATAAAGGGTTCTGTTTCTATCCCTATTATTACATTTATTTGATTATGTTGTGATGAAATTATATTTATGAATTCCATTATCTTATATGAATTGTTTTATGATGTCACGATGTTTAAGAATCCCATTTTTATTACATGGGTTATGCTATGATGTATGGTTTATGATTTTGTGGCACACATAAGAATGGTATCATTATGAGATGGGTGGGACCTATATCTCCCTCCAATGCATTGGGTAAAGATTTTATATCTCATGAGATAGACATGGCTGGAACGACAGGTTAAACCGGTTCCGTGAAACAGGACTGAAACGAGGAGTGAACTCGGTTAAGAAATGGACTTTTTCCACTAAGATAGTCTTGACAATGAGTCTTGACTAATAAGAAATGATTATCTATGATTATGTGTGTATGCCAAAAAGATTCATTTTTAAAGTTATGATTATTTTGATTACATTTCATTACCATGATTTATCCCATGTTATGAAATTATGATCTCTTTTGCAGGGTAAGATTTCCAAAATGTTATGTTATTATGAATATGATGTGATGTATATTTCTTTTTTTACCTTTACTGAGCATTTGAGCTCACCCTTTTGTATGTTTTCTTTCCCCAGGTCAGGAAGAAGGTTATTAAGTAAGATATTCCAAAAGGTACCATAGATATGATGAAATAAATGGGAGACAGTGTAGATGCATTATGAACCAGTTGTTTATGTTTCCCAGTTTCTAAAGACACTATACCTATACAGTCCTTTCATGGTTTTGTTATATGTTGTAATAAGTGTACTTAAAATTTTAAGTACTAAAAATGTATGTAAAGTATGGGTCATTATAGTATTACTGTTAATTTATCCCAAATTGTACGGTATCCTTTCACATAGGATAAAAGGTCTATCTTATCACCACCTTGGTTAGCCCTCGATACGATGTTCGTTACAACTGTCTTCCTATCCACAGAAGCCCTTGATTAAAAAGGTAATAAGCACCTATGTCTTTCAAATGATTGAATGAGCTCGATATGATGATCATCACCCCATATTCTTATCCCCATAATCCCTCGATTGTTATCACAATGATCAGTCGCATAAGGAAAAACAAAGCACTTATAGGAATATAAGAAAATAGAACAATCCCAACATGTCTTTTTTTTCAAGGCTTTTGCAGGAATCAAGATATAAGTCACAGTACCCCTCTATAGAACTTGTAAGATCCAATAGTAATGTGTTATGGTTTGAATGACCTTTTATTTATAGGCATCAGGTTCTAGATTTCATATTTCCTCAAACGGTCATATTTCTCCAAAAAATTAGGAGGGACTTGGACACCTGGCATTACACCCGTCAAAAAAATTAACACACGACATCATTTTTATTAGTATATTACCAAATAAATGACATAATTTTAGTTAGAAAATAAGAATTAAAAAGGTATGAAACAATGATTATCATAAAAATATATTCAATATTCAAATAAGATATGAATTCAATGGATTACATGAATATGATGCATAACTTGGTTAAGAAGCCTAACATGGATAAGATGTATATTGTGGTTTTGATTCATGTAGTAGTTATGATTAGTATCATAATTTCAATTAATAACAAGGTTAAGATGCATGATGTGGTTACAATGTATATCATAGTTATGTTATAAGGTCATAATGCAAAACATGTTTATGAGACATGACCTAGTTACGATACTTGAGGTAACGATGCAAAACATGAATATGATAAATGACCTAGTTAAAATACATGTGGTGATGATGGATAACATTAATAAGAGACATGACCTGGTTACGTTGCATGTGGTTATGATGCATATGGTTACGATTGAAAAAACAACAACATAAATTTAGATGTATAAAAACAACATGTGTGGTTACGATGGAAAACCAAATATGTTATTAAGATATATGTGATTGTGATCGTAAAACTAAATATTTGGTTATGTTGTAGAACATCATATATGATTAAAATATATGTGATTATGATTATGAAATAACATATCTAGTTATGTTGTGAAACAACATACATGGTTATAATACATGGGATTATGATTAGGAAACAACATATCTGGTTATGTTGTAAAACTAAATGCATGATTAACAAGAAGGAATTTGTGATTTCCAAAACAAAAAGATCAATGGGAAAGTTGAAACATGTTTTTACTCGACAATCTCCCCCTTTTTGGAAATCACAAAACAATATAAATAAAAAAACATATCTCCCATTGAGTTTGTAACTCCTCTGAATGTAATGGTGAATAACACTAATTCAACCCTTAGATTAAAACAAATCACCAGGGATCACATTGAATTTACTTTTATTATGATTTCTCCCCCTTAATAAGGTACACATCAAATTATTCTTTTCAAAACCATATTCCTCCTTTGTGATTTTTAAAAAGAATATTAAAAACCATTCATATCCTACAAAGGGTTTGAAAAAAAGAGTGGGAAATAATAAACATTAATTTTAATGAAATAGTTTTATATTACACAACAGTTTAGAAATCATTCATTCCCCTTCAGTATTTAAAAAAGGATGAAAATCGACAGCATCATTTTCTTGAATTCTTTTTGGTCCTCCATCAACTTGTCAAGGGCTTCTTGTTGAGCCTTTAACTTCACATCCAATTCATCAATAACCATTTCATCCTTTCAGATTAATTGTTCTAGAATCTTATGGATTTCTTCTTGCTCTTTATGCTTTAATTCACGAGAATTTATATCATCCAATCTAAGTCTGTAGGCCTTCTCTAGGATAAAAACAATATTTGAGAGTAAAAAAATGTCATTATTGTCATTATCCAACTTTTTCTTTAGACCAATAAGATCTTCAAAAGAAAATTACTTGTGACGTTTTTAATCTTTAAAAGACATCATGTTTTGTTGTTGAATTAAGAAACCAACTTTTGATTCATAGAACTGAGAACATTTACCCAATGCACCAATTCATTCTTCTTGTCAAGATGACTCTTGAGACGATCGTCAACATTTTACGGCCAATTGACAACCTTATTACAAGCCTTACTGTGCACAGTATCACCTTCATTGAATATCATGAACTGAAATTCAAGACTTAGAAACCTATCCATCAGAATGTGGACAGAGTCTGTTCCATCATTGTGAACATTTGAAATAATTTATTACATGGCTTCATCTTTTGGAATGAACGGTATCCACTGTTACAATCTATTCAATTCTTGTTCGATGTACTGAATTTCCTTCATTGTGATTGTTCTTTTATAATATGTATCTTTAGTGTATTCATAGAGATTACCAAAATGAGTTTTAGTACTGATGAATTGAGCTAGAAGATTCTAATTCTTATAAGATTCTTCCACTTATTCTTATTTATCTGAAATCTGAATGGCTTACTTGTATTTAACCATTTGAGAATCATCTTTGGAAAGCTAAGGATATAGAGATAGACATTTTATGGATGGAACATTTATGGATTCAGTTGAAAGGTTTCTCTTATTTTCATCTTCTTCCTCTTCAACTTATTCTTCTTCTTGATCTTTTCCTTCCTACCGTTATTATTGTTCTTCTTTTTCTTCATATTATTGTATAATAGATTGTGTAGTTGATTGTTCATAAGATTTTTTCTCATTTCCTTTCTTTGGTGGAACCAATTGAGCCTGAATAGATGGCTCCCTTATTACAACACCAGTATTGGCTTGCTCAAATTATTTGAAAAGACTATCAAGGTCAATAGCTTCAGACCTTCTCTTATTCATTCTCTTTTTTATCTCTTATTCTTTCAATGTTTCTTCTGAACATATTTTCAACGCAAAGGCTTCAATAAGATCCAATCCAAACTAAGGATCCCAATCCATCTTTTTTTCCTTTTTCTTCCTCTATTCTTCAACAACATCATCAGATATAGCCTTTTGTTTCTTTGATGCCTTTGGAGTTTTAGGCTTAACTACATTTGTTTTTCCTGATGTTATTGTGGATGGATTAGAATGTTTTTTACATCCTTCAACAACTTTCTTTTTTTCTTAGCATCTGGATCTTTATCAAAAAAATTCGATTCATGATTGAATCATAACATGAGCCTCCTTATCATATCCTTACTAATTATGGACACTATGAAGGAAGTCACCTTTGACAAGACTTCAACATTACACATGATCAAGTATTATTTAATAACTATAATTATAATAAATGAATAACATGACCAACTATGATTTTGTTGAAATGGATTGGAGATACTTAATAATTATGAAAATGAATACCATAAGTTCTAAATTCCTCATGTTCACCAAATAATCAAGCACGAACACATCTGAAATACTTAACATTTCTTTTTCACCCTTTCTTGGTACTAAAAAACTTTCATCTAAAGGGAAATAATTTGATTATCCATTGATAAATGAATCACTTTTCTCTTTTCCTCATGAATCTCAAATTGTGATTATTCCTCTTTACTCTTATGAAAAGTCTCATCAGATTTCGGTAATTTATGAGAAGTATATAGAGAATTTCCCTCATATGGTGTACCTAGAATCATATCTTCTTGTTTTATGGAGGTTTTATACTTCTTATCGAACATCATTAATGTAATATTAAGATCATTGTCTGTCTCCATTGATTTATAAAATTTTAATACTTCATCACGACACATGAAATCTTGGTCTGAATCTGGTCATTGAAAACAAATTGATTCTGCACCTTGGAGGCATATTATCCTTTTCAAAGATGAATTAAAGGTCTCATAAAAATCATAGGAGACTTACCATTCACCTCAAAAGGTCATTGAAGGAAAATCAATTTGGAGACTTATCCTTTAGAGATGAAGCAGTAGATTCAGACATGAAAGACTAACTCGACCCTGAATATTTTCTTGGTTACAAAGGATGAGTAGGTCTTTGATTACGATAAACTGAGGTAACTATGGTTACAAACCTTGTTGAATATTTTTAAAGCATCATGATTTGATAGGAAAAAGAGGATTTCAATGTGGGATATATAGGTATGGGTTCTTTTAAAAAGAAATTGATGATCAATATTTGATCTTAAAAGATCCAATGGTTGATAATGATTCCGAGCTCTAGATGTTTTCCTTAAAAGAAAATAGTTTTTAGATTGAAATCGATTCGGAATTAAAAGAATTGAGAGACAACTATTTAAACAACTAAAACAAGGCTTTAGAAATTGTACCTTTCAGTGTATCAAGATGGATATATTATTTTTACTATATTGTTGTTATGATAGTAATATAAGAAAACCGTAAAGAATTATAAAACCAATGAAATAAAATAAGCTAGTACCGATTGGAAAATCCAATACTAATAATCTAGTACTGATGGGATAATCCAATAACAATAATCTAATACCGATTGGATAATCCAATAACGGTAATCTAGTACTGATGGGATGTGACATGAAACCTATAAAAAGTGATATTGATTAATATGAGTAATTGATATAAATGAAAAACTGGTTAAAAATAAAACAAATAAGTGAAACTGATAAGAATAAAAACTGATAAATAGAAAACCAATAAATGAAAAACTGATAAATGAAAAACCGATACATGGAAAATAGATACATGTAAAACTGATACATGCGAAACTTATATATGAAAAAACTGATGCATGAAAAACTGATACATGGAAAATTGATATATGGAAAACCGATAAGTTTTATATTGATGAACATAAAAACTAATAAGTGAAACCAAAGAGTGAAATGTATACCCCCTTTGAAATGGAGTAACTCAATGTAAGTAGATGGTTTAAAAAAGAAATAGATGTGAATGATTAATTGACAGTGATCATTTCTATTTTCAATTTAATGTATTAATATATATTAGAAGATAATGATTTTGTGAAAATATCAGCAAGTTGTTCTTGTATTCTGATAAATTATAAAATAATATCATCTTTTTTTGTATGATTCCTAAGAAAGTGATGCCTTATATCTATATGTTTTTCATGTGAGTGATGTGAATGGTTTTTACTAAGAGAAATGACACTGGTATCATTACATTGTATTTGAGTTTTGTAAAAACTCATGCCATAGTCAGTGAGTGTGTGTTGCATCTAAAACACTTGATCACAACAACTTCCAACTGCTACATATTCAGCTTCAGCAGTGGAATGTTCAATTGAGTGTTGCTTCTTGCATGACCAAGAAACTAATAAATCTAATAAGATATGACATGTTCTAGATGAACTTTTTCTAGCCATTATACAACCACTAATGTTAGCATGTTAATTTTATTTAAAAAAATATTTCTAGTATAATAAAATAGTCTTAATTCCATAGCTCCCTTTATGAAGAGAAAAATAATTTTCACATCTTTTAGATGTGGTTATTTTCGAATAGATTTATATCTTCCACATAATCATACCAAAACCATTCTTTCTAGAAAACTAGAAAGCATCCTATCATATTTCTGAAATGTTTTTGATCTATTAGTTTCCCATATTTATCAAGATAAAGTGTATTTGAGTTACCGATTGTAGTAATTATACTTTTCGTGTTGTCATATCTATACTTTTTAAGTAAATATTTGATATAATTATGTTGTGATATATAGGTTCCTTATGGTTTTTTAGAGACTTGAAATCCCCAAAAAAATCTTAACTTACACATTATTCTATCTTCAAACTCTGATTTCAATAGATTTGATGAATAATCAGTTAGAGACTACTGATTTGATTCAAATATAATGTCATCAACATATATTTTCACAATTGAAATGTTTTTCCATATTTATAAAAATAGTTGGGTCTGTAGTACATTTTTTATAATTGTTTTTAAAACAAATCATGTGAGTCTATCGTAACAATCTCTAGGGGTTTGATTAAGTTTATACAAATCATCGATAAGTTTAAAAAAATGATTTGGATGGTTTTAATCTAAAAAACCTAGAGGTTGTTCAATAAAAAATCATTCTTATACAAAACTATTTAGCAATGAACATTTTACAACAATTTTAAAAATTTTGAAATTGAAGTATGATGCAACGTCTAATAGAAAACGAATAGATTCAAGTAAAGGTACTAAATCATCATTTTCTTCATAGTCAATTCCCTCTTGTTGATTATAGTCTTTAAAAACGTGTCTAGATTTATATATTAAAGTGACTCAATTTTCATCACATTTGTGTCTAGAACCCCATTTCACACTAATTATAGTTGTTTTTTTGATCATTCAACCAAGGTCCAGAAATTATTCCATTCAAACTCATTTAGTTCATATTGCATTTCTTTATTCCAATATTCTTCACCCAAGGCCTCATTCAAAGTATTCTGTTTAAATAGAGATTGAAAAGAAATATTTTATATTTCATTTTTCAATGAATTTATAGTCCTTATGGGTTGATTTACATCATCAATGATATTATCACTAGGATGATTCCTAATAAACAATTGATTGGGGGTTTTTAAAACTTGTTCATCAACATAAGATAGAATGTATTATGGGGTAAATGTTTAAGAATAATTTTCTAGAGTACTTTCCTTTTTAGAAGAGTTTGTTATCAAAGGATGATAATCAGTTTGTGAAAACACATCTGTTGATGTGGGTAAGGAATTTTTAAAATAAAAGGGGTCAGTTTCATGGAATTTAAAACAGACTGTTTCCTCAATAGTACAAGAGTTTTTATTGAATTTTTTATAATCCTTATAAGTAGTGGAATAATCTAGTAATATTCCTTCATCAGATTTGGGTGCGCATTTATTTTAATTATCTTTTGTATTAAATATGGATACTTTGCATCCAAATGTTGGGATGTATGAAACATTATGGTTTTGGCTAGTCCAAAGTTCCTAAGGTGTTTTATTGAGAAATGGTCTAGTTAAAACATGATTTATAGAATAACATTTAGTAATAATAGCTTCAGCACAGAAATTATTTGAAATTGATTATTCAATCAACATGGTTCATCTCTTTTCCTGAAGAATACAATTTCTTATTTCAATAACACCATATTGCTGAGGGGTTCATGGAGATGAAAATTTGTGAGTAATACATTTATTACTAATTTTTTTTTTCAAAATCTGAATTTGGAAATTCACCACCAAGGTCACTATGAATATTTATTAGTTGTATGTTTTTTTTCTCATTTTTAACTTGTGGTATAAAATATTCGAAATATAAAAAGGCTTTTTATTTATTTTTTTTAAAATAGAACCATGTAAAAATAGTGTAGTCATAAAATAAAAAAATACATAGTATTTTCCTCCAATGCATCTACTTTGTGTGGGACCAAAAAAATCTATGTGCACTAACTATAATGAATTAGATGTTAAAGCTTCATTGATTGATTAAAAGATATTTTTTTTGTTTCATACCATGTTAACAAGGGTAAAAAACAATTGAATAATCATGTTATTGATCTGATAGATACTTAATAAATATTTACCTTGAGATTTTACAATGGTTTCTATGTTAACAGAGTCCTAACCTTTTATTCCATAACCATGACCGGTCTTCCATTACATTTAAGCAAGGTAAGCCTTGAATCCTAAGGTCTTTTATGTTAATTGTATAAACATTATTCATGCCTATGGGTAGATAGAATGAATTCATCCAATGAATTTTGAACAAAACATTTAAAATTCCTAAAATTCACAAGAAAACCTTCATCACATTATTGACATATACTTATAAAGAGTATCTTAATACATTTGAAGAAAAAATTTAAAAATAATTATTTTCCTAAAAAAAATATTACCTATACTAATAATTTTTAACTAAGCATTATCTTCAGAGGTCACTCTTCAACATTTCACTTCAAAGTACATTTCAATGAAATCCTTTTTCCCATTCATATGTCAAGAAAAACCACTAGACATGTACCAAATATTCTTATTGTTGGTACACTTTTTTTCAGAAAAAGAAACAATTATTTATTAGTAACCCAAACTTTATTGGATATAGAAATATTAGATACAAGAACTTGAAGAATCCATTTTTTTAAAAAATTGAGCTTTATTATATCCTAATGATTGAGTTTTATTATGAGGAAAATTTCTTTCCCAATGACCACCACATTGACATTTAGGGGAGAATTAGGAACTTTGGGGAACAAAATACTTATAACTAAAAATACATTTTGAAGTAATATAACCAACTTTAGATACATTTCTTAATGGAAATAATTGGAGAATAAATTTTATCAAATTATTTACATCCAGTAGTAATATTTTATAAGAGTTTATTTTGAGAAAAAATTTCATATTTTAGGAAGGTAACTAAATTATCATTCACATAAGAAATAATTTTGGAATTGTTTTTTATTTAAAGAAAATTTCTTCATAAAACTTGTTTTTCATAGTTCTTAGAATGTTTACCTTTATTAGAATTTATGTCCATAAGGTTTTTTGAAATATATTAAATATAAATAGTTTTCTCATTAAGATATTTTGAGAGATTTGATACTTATTTTTTATTAATAGTTATTCTAGAATTTTCCTTATAATTATTTTTCTTGAGTTTGGAATTCTCATTTTGGTGTATTCTAGAAAATCATGACACTTCTTCAAAAGTGGTTAAATTTTTCTGTACTGCGGAAGATTATACATCTGAAGAGTAAAAATATTTCTCATAAGGCCAATTATAATTTAAAGATACATTTATATAGGATTCTTTATTGTGTACTCTAGCCACAAGGAAATGATTTTCAATAGGTAATCTAGCTATTATTCTTATATTATTATGACCAGAAGATTCATATTCTAAATATTTGTCTGATGAATCATCACTACATTCAGTACAAGTATCATTTTCATTAAAGACATTCTTTGTGTTTGACTTGTAATAATTTTTCTTATTTCTTCATAATGATTATCCTTCCTATATTTATTTTGAGAAAAGGAAAATCTGGTCTAATATGACCTACTCTTTTTCATACATAACAAGATACTTTTAAGCCTTTTCTGTCATTTCTATCTTTCTTCTGGAATTTGTACTGAAATTAATTCTTTTTAATGATCTTATTCATTATTTGATCAAAATTGGATAATTCATTCTCTCAATAATCACATTCACTGGATTATGATATAACAAAAACGTTCTTATCTTGGTATCTAGTTACACATTATAGTGTTTTGGTTTTATATGTAGTTGTAAAAGCTACATATTCATTGTCATTTTTCTTCTTATTAAAATTTGAATCTCTTTTCATTATTGTATCATGCTGAAGAAGACTACCAAATAACTCATTAAGAGTAATTTTAGTAACCTTCTGATACTAATCTGTAGCTATCATTTTTTATTCCCACTCACTAGGAAATATATCAGTTATCTTGTCCATAAGAACATCATCATAAAGGCCATTTTCTCCCATGGATTGTAGACTATAGATGATTGTCATAAATATATTTTGTATCTTACATACCTATTTTCCATAGAAAAAAATTAATATTCTTCTCAGAGCATGGCTCTTCTTGTTTCTATAACTTTAGATATACCAAAATGTGATACTTCCAGTTTCTTCAAAATGTAATTGGGTGCTTCACATGAAGATATATAACTATATATATCTCTAATCATAGAACATAATAATGTATTATGTACCTTTTAATTTAGTTGATATTCATGTTTCTCTTGGTTAGTGAAGGTTCTTACTTCCTTGTCTGGGATTTTGTAATCTCCAGAGATCATATCAATGTTTTACACTCTATTATTGATAAAAAATGTCTTCATGTGATCTCTACAATGCTCATAATCATTCCAATAAAAAATTGGTGGTCTTGTTGGTTTATATTTTCAATTGACCCAATATACATTTTTACCATCTTATAAAACAAAAACTTTTCCACTCCACACATTAGTGTATTATGTAGTTATAAAAAAAGTTTTATAATTGAAATAAAATTGTAAAATAAATAAATAATGTAATACAAATTAGTGGAAACCTTTCTCTAATAACAATTGATGGATCGTAATATATATGTATATGTATATTAGATAACATAATACAAGAGGGTGGGTGGGGGTTAATTGTAGTTTTAAAAACTTTGTATGTAAAATAATAAGAAATACCTCAGTTTAAGAGGTCTTAAAATAATACAATTCACCACCAATAAAAATTACTATATGGGTCTTTGATATGATGGATATGAAATGATGTAATTCCACAAGTAATGAAAAATAGTTTTATTTGAATTGAATACCATTATCACAGTAATATGGATTTATATGATTCTACCATATAGTGTAAAGAATATATTAATACAATATGTAATGAGTGAATCATAATTGAAATAATTACAATAGAAATGAATATGAATAGAAAGAAGAAACAAAATTATTCTCTTTATATTAAAAAATGAAGTGGTAATGTAAAATTATTACAATTACTTTCTCCCAAAGAGTAGGGTATCGTTTCACATAGGATAAAAGGTAATTATTACAGCCACTATGGTAAGCCCTCAATAAAGTGATCGACATGACCATATTCCTATCCACAGAAGCCCTAGATTAATATATTAATGAAAACATTTGTATTTAAAATGATTGAAAGACCTCGATATGATGATCGAAACTATGTATTCCTATCTCTGGAATACCTTGATTGTTATCACAATATTCGGTCGTGCAAATCAAAACAAAGAACTTATAGAAATATAGGAAGATGGGACAAGTCGTTAATGTATTTTATTTTCAAGGGTTTTGCACAAAGAAAGAGAAAAGTCACAATGTCTCTCTATAGAAATTATAAGAACTAAAATTAAGGTATTCTCATTTGAATGACCTCTTATTTATATGCCTCAAGTTCCAACAGTCATATTTCCTCCAACAACCCTATTTATCTTAAAATTTAGGAGGGACTTAGACACCAGACATTACAATGGTCAAAACAAACAGAATACACAACATCATTTTTAATGGTGTATAACCAACTAAATGACATCATTTTATTTAGATGATAGTAAGTAAAAAAGTATGAAACAAAGAGTATAAGAAACAAGTAATCAATATTGAAAAAAGACATTAATTCAATGAATTATAGGAATACAATGCATAACGTGGTTATGAAGATTTATAGGGATATGATGCATATCATGGTTACAATTCATGTCGTGGATACAATTCTTATCATATTTTCAATACATAACATGGTTACAATTCATGATGTGATTACGATGTATATCTTGGTTACGATACAAAGTTACATTGCATAACATGATTACAAGACATGTCCTGGTTACAATGCAGGTGGCTACAATGCATAAAATGAATACGATATGTGACCTAGTTATGGTACATGTGGTTATGATGAATAAAATTAATACAATACATGAACTAGTTATGATTCTTGTGGTTACAATTCATATGGTTACGATTGAAAAAAAACATCATATAATTATGATGTTGAAGAATAGCTTGTGTGGTTACGATGGAAAACAAAAATATAGGATTACGATATATGTGATTCTGATCGTAAAACAACATATCTGGTTATGTTGTAGAAAAACATACATGATTAAGATATATGTTATTACAATTTCTAAACAAAACATCTGGTTACATTGTAAAACAACATATATTATTACAATATATGTGATTACCATTGTGAAACAACATATCTGGTTATGTTGTAAAACAACATGCAAGATGAAAAAGAAGTAATTTGTGATTTATAAAACAAAAAGATCAATAGGAAAGTCAAAACACGTTTTGAATCAACATGCCTTACCATGAGTGTTATATTGTAAGGTAGTTGTGAGGGTTATAAATCATAATGTCCCCAAGGGGGTTGAAAAATTAAGTAATAAATTCACAATGATACTTTCTGTTGTATTTATATTGTCTATGTTTATAGAAATATCATGATTTACAATGTATGTATGTGACAATTTATGGGTGGGAACTATATTTTAGTGAACTTGATTTAATATATTTATAAGTATTTATTAAATAATGGGTTTTCGTTCTTTTTAATACCCATACCGAGCTTTTGTGGTCTTCCAAAATTTTTAAATATTTTTTACATGATTCCTTACAATCTCAAATAAAATTTTAGGTGAAAATACAGATGAATCCAATTAGTTATTTTGTAATTTTTTTAAATTCTAATTTAATGTATGGTTTTTCAAATCATAAAAAACATAGACAAGAAAAAGGCCTCCAATTTATAATGTCTTGTGTATTTTTCTATTATCTTTTTATTAAAAAAAATACATTGCATGTTTTGTTGCAAAATCAAGAAGTGTGGGTTTAGGGCTTTACATTTGGTATTAGATGAATGGTCGAGACAAATTTGGAGATTTGGCATTTTTTATAGGAAATTAGTGATTGACTTTTCTTTTGAACATCTAGTAAATTATTTACACATAAGAAAATATTTTTTCATAAATATGAATAATTATAATTATAAGTATAATGAATGAATTATGAGGTCACAATTCATGAGGGGGGGGGGATTAACATCCTTAGGATTTAAAAGGAAACACGATGTGATTAATTGAGCTACAAAATAATATGTTTTTAGTAGTAAACCATAATTTTTCCACTTCTGTAAATTGAATTTTGAAAAACAAACTTACACGGTTGCAATTTTTATGTTATTTGGAGTCTGATAAAAAACCTAATTTTTTAGTGAATAGTAACATACCCTTATGAATAGTAATGTACCATTATGAAATGTAATGTATCATTATGAATAGAGAAATTAACCTTATGAATATTAACATCACAAATGAATGTATAATAAAAAAGAATCTTATAAGTGAAAATATGATCATTATATAAGTGATGGTATTTTTGGTAGGTCAAAAATATTTAATTATAATTTTATGATTAATTAAATAATTTAAATGAAAATTTATTTCCATAAAATATAATCATAAATTATTATTTTACTGTTTAGTGGTTGTAAAATAATTATATGAGAGCCTGATTAATTTTTCATGGTGTTATCAAATGAGATATATTTTTAATATTGTTATTTTTCGAATATATAATTATTTTATGTAAATATTAAATTAATAAAATTTATAAAATCATTTTAACAAAATTAAGTTTTTTTTAAGTCTAAAGGTTGAAAAATGGTTAGGGTGAATATTTAGTATTCTTTTGAAATAATTTAATTCTTTTTTAATAGTAAAAAATAATGTTTTTTATAAAATAAGATATTTTTTATGAAATATTGAAGACATAATTATGATATAAAAGTTATTAAATATATTAAATAACTAAATCATAATTTTATAATTATAATTTTGTTCATAAATAATTCAGAACATGTATGTTATATGTTATTTCCTGATAGGTATGAAAAATATTTTTTGTGTCGACATAGTGCCTGTGCAACATTAACAATTTCAATTTTGGTTCTTTATAAATAATAATTGTATAATAAAATATATATTCAAGACTAATTCATTAATTATTATGTATTATTTATGTTTTTCCTATTAATTTCTAGTTTTATAGTTCTATAACATTTATCTTATCCAAATTCATGTACAATGCTTGCAGACGGCAAGAAAAGACAAAATGAGAAATTTAAGATATTTTTCTGACATGTATATGAGTGAATATAAAAAATGAATGAATATAGAATTTTATTTTTAAAATAATTAACTTTTCATTATGATAATAGCTTTTATTAATTCTTATATTGGAAATAATTAAATTTAATTCTTGTCCAATGTTGATGCAATGCTTGTGAATGTCTAAGAAAAATAAACGAAACGTTGTTATTAAAATTGTAAGATGTATTAAATGACACAAATTTTGGATAAAAATTATTTTATTAGAAAATAAATACCATTAAAATGTTTTATTTCAAATTGAAGACATTATAGACCCACGTGGATCACATTAGTCCCATTAAAATATTTTATTAAAAAGAATGAAAACATGTTCGCACTATAAAATATAATTAGATAAAAATTTTAATGAATGGTTTTCCAGAACATTATTTTTTAAATAAAAACTATTTTAAAATCTAAAAAATTATATTTCCCATAGAATTATATTTTTTTAGTTTTTGGTAATAAATAATTACATTAATGTCTTGACCAATTATGATGTAGCAAATATTCAATTAACGATGAAATAAAACTAATGGATTTACAAATAGTACAATAAATATAATTTGATATTTTTATGTCATTTAATGATTTATATAGGTAATTATAATCTATATAAGATATAATAAATAATTTCATTTGAATTGGAAACATTGTTTTGATGTGTTTAAAGCCTTAATTGTGAAAATTTTCTATCTTGACAGAATCATTTCTACATGAATAAAATATTTTATTAAATTATTTAAAAAAAAATTAATGATAAATGACACAATGTATTTTAATAATTCTAGAAATTGGATATAATATTATATTTAGGCCTTTTTCAAGTCTTCAAACCTTTAATAAAATTATCATGTTTTAATAATTTGAGTAATTTTTTTGTTACCCATCACCTCAATTATAAAAGGCAGCTCCCTCCACCACACATTTTAATCACCTCAAGCCATATTGTCTAGATAACCTCTACTGAATTAACATATCCATATCCCTTTCCACATTCTTGAGCTCCTTGTCTCACAAAAATATGACTTCTAATATCCGTAAAGAGGTTCACAAGGAGGATCTTTCATGAAGTAATGTTCCTTTATCACTCTTTTGATTTTCTTTTCCCTGATACATAATAACCACCTAATTAAAAATATTTCAAGACAAACCTAGTATCACTTATATTCTGATGTGTTGTTGTGATTATGTTACATGCATCATAAAATCATTCATCTTCTCCATTTTCTAAATTAATGAAATTTTCATCTCTGGCTCTTTAATTCACCACCTCTGTAGACTATGATTTTTTGTTTCTCTTTTACTGCAATCATTAAATGGAAAAATTCACATGTAATTGTTTAAAATGACCTATATATATTTTATCTCTGATATTATATTATTACATTTTCACATGTTATACAATAATCAATTGACCATGGAATCCAAGTAAAACTCAATCCCAGAATAATGGAATTAGTAAAATATTATTATTAAATGGGTGGAATGATGTTATAAAATTATCATATGAGGTGTTATAAACATGAATATGTTTCTATAAAATTTAATAACACTTTTGTGAACATTATATAGGAGGTCTAAAGACATCTTAATTATGAAAAAACTGGGTAAGTGAATTCTTAACCCAGTTTCCATTCATTGGATTAACCTTATACTTCTTTAATTATATACTTACAAGATTATTTGTGTAACTAATTTCATTTATATCCTGATGAATTATGTGGATTTACACTATATACACATAATCCTTTCATTATATTAATTGTCACTTCAATAATATGATATTTGTAAGGGACTTTCCATTAAAGAATCTACTTTATGAAATTAAAAATAAATGATGTTTTGCAATCATTCACATTTAAGATTATATTATAGTTCTTGGGAATTGATTATTATAATGTGTGAGACCTATATATCTATCCATTGAATTGGGTATTCATAAGTTCGAGGTCCGATGTATGGTTACTAAAAGTGTAACAGCGATGGTTACACCATAAGGTAGCCATGATGGTTATATAGTAAGGTAGTCGTCAGGGTTATAACTCACAAGGTAGCTGTGAGGGTTAAAAAAATTAAGTAAGTAATTTCCTGAGTAACCTTTATGATCTATTTATGTTTTCTATGTTTATGGAAATCACATGTTTAATAAATTATGTATATCATACTTTATGGGTGAGGAGTATGTTTTGGGAGAATGATTTCATATTTTTATAATAATTTATTGAATAATAGTTTATTTCCATATTTTTATAACCCTTACCAATATTTTGTGCTCATACCATGTTTTTAAATGTTTTTCATTAGAATCCTTATATTTTAAAAGGAATGTTATTGTGTTAATGTAGATGAATCCAATTAGTTATTTTGTTATTATTTTTGTAAAATCAGATTTTATGTATGGGTTTTCAAATCCATCAAAAACTATACCGAAAAAGGTCCCCAGATATATAATATACAGTGTATTTTTATGTTATCATTTTATTAAAAAAATACCAGTACTTTCAGTCCGATGTAGGCCCCTAACCATTTATTAAGATAAAAGAAATGTAAAACATGCATGCACAACAAACCAGAGAACCGATAAGAAATCAAAAAAGTCATACCCATCACGACCCCCATGATAGACTTCCTCCGTAGTGGCCGACTCCTATTCTGAGATTTCATAGTGTTTTAGGATTTTGGCGTACTTTATTCTAAGGTTCAATTTATCCAAATATATCAACACCTATGATGATTTCTTGAAAGAGGATATTGTGGATATGAGCTTCGGTAAATCAGTGTAGTCTTTCCTCGACCTTCTGTTTGTTGTGGTGGACACCTCATTTCCAGAATTCTTCTTCACATCCTTGACAAAATCACTATAGAGAGGCCTAACCATATCACCATGGTTTTCCTTGTCAATTCTCTAGACGTACCCCAATTTCCCGAGACATCTTGGGAACTGTCTATCATCTTCTGGACCTACTCATGTCGCATATTACAGTCCACCATGGAAAAACATTGTGGCTTCTCCACCAACTCTTGGACAACATTCTCCTACCACACCTCACCTACTAAAGCATGTTTCATTGTGTAACCTTCTTTCATTGAAAAACTATCCTCCAATTGAGAAACCTATTCAGGATCCAACACTTGAAACCGGTTGCACGTATCAACTACACTCTTTAAACCATCATGTTGTAGCTGCATATTAGGCCCCTTACCAACCAGGTAAGGAGTTGTATCTTTTATTTTCCCAACACCAGCTGAATTAAAAAAACATCCCACCCTCCTACGGATCAACATCATCATATCTAGCACTAGCAACACATCGCTAAAGTATACTATCCCCATGGGTCCTTGAAACCCATACATGATCTTCCACTTTACAAATTTCTCTATTCCCAGCACCACCTCAAGGATTAGTATCATCCATATTAGCATGATTTACACCAGCCTCCAAGGTAAGGTCCTGATTCAGCCTCTCAAACACTGCCGTTACTATGATGTTAGAATTTCCCAATGCCGAGCCACCTAAAACATTTCTAGACATAACAAAATCTGTGAACTTCTGTCCCCAACCAGCATCCTTACCAGTTCTCTTCACCGTAACTGAAGTGGCTCTACTATGGCATTGATCATCCCAGTGACCCAAACGATGGCACCTTGGCCCGTAGTCAACTGATGATTCAAAGACAACCTCTTGCTTCCAGAAGAACTCCTCACCAACCGTAATCCAAATACATTCAACCAGCGACATCGAATATCCACATCAACATAGAATCTCGGATTAATAGGATGAATTACCAACAAAGTGTGGGAATCAGATCAGAGAAATCACCCCACAAAATTCCCAAACATATTGATTATAATTGGATTCTAAAATGTAAAAGGAAGGTGAGGAAAAAATACCTAGGTCACAAGAGAGGGTGAGACCCGATTCACACAAAGATCAAATGTCCACTGAAGAAGAAAAAATCTGCATTCACAACATTGGGGAGGAACTCTAGATGAAGCACAGAATAAAACATCCTCCTAGGAAAAGCGTATCATCAGATGATGCATGTTAATTAAACCCACCACTACGTGATCCTGCCAGTCCCATTTACTAAACATGAATCTATCAAATTCATAAAAGGAAGTCCTTCAATGATTGAAGCAAGCCACTAGCGTCATGTTCAGGCAACTCGAAGCCTCAAAAAACACAGTCAGTAAAATCGAGAGTTGAGGGTCCCAAAGATGATGATTTGGAACCTTGGGGATTAAAGATATTGAAAGAAATTAAAGGAGAAAGCTAGGGTTAGAGATGGGTGCAAATGCTGCCTATGGAGCTAGAATTGGTGGAAGTAATACCTCATCCCCCCTCCCAAATCTAGGATGGAGGGATCAATATTAAATCATCATCTAGGGAGAGGGCTTAAACAAATAAACTTCATGTTTTATTGATGAATTAGGAAGTGTGGGTTGAAATATTTACAAAAACTTATAAATAATAGGTATTTATAACTTTTGAATGTTAATTACACAAATAAAATAGTGTAATAAATATAAATGTTTTTAAATAATGACCCAAAAATAATTTGTTTTCTATTAAATAAGTTTTACAATTATAATATATAGAGATTTACTCTATAAATGGAAATTGACACTAGTTATAAGAAACCCCATATATTGGATCATAAAATCTTACCAATACCTTGATAATTGATTATTATTGGTGGGATAGTTTTATGTGGGAAATGAGCCATTATGCCAATCTGGATGTCAAACATAAATATATTATGTCATTTTATTATTTTGTGAGGAATGTATTTGTAATTTTAGACATGTTCCTCCATGAATACCTTCGATCAAGAACCAATATATTGACGATGACCACACTATCAAATATGTGGGATATCACCCACCATTAGTTCCACTAAAGACACCTCAATTAGTAAAACCACTAATACATGGTCTGTGTACTTATACTTATATTTATATGGGTTTAAAATAACTATTTTAGTCCATGGTGGTAGTTCCATTAGTTTCATCTTCTATTTGAGAGTTTGTGTGAGATTTTGAGCGGCAAAATCCACATAATTTCACAGAGGAATGAGGCCACTAATATATCTAGTGATATGTAGAAGCCATTCTATCCATCTTCACAAATACAGTGATTCAAATGAAAAGGAGGTCCAAGATCATGGTTTAAAAACTTCATGAATTTTCTTAGCATTAGTGAGATGTACTAAATTAGGTAAATGCACATCATGAGATGTTATTGATGGATTTATAGACTACTTCCTATGATTAATTTTTTTAATAAATCATAGAAGTATCTTGAGATGGGGAATTTATGAAAAAGGTGTAGGGAACTATGTCTATTATGGGCTCTTCATCATGGTTTACTATGATTCATCATTTTTAAACAAATTGTATTGGTGAAGATTCATCCATGGATATAAGTATTGAAGATGGGATCAGGTACTCCATGCAATCACATGTGAAACTATTTTGACCGCATACCATTTCTAAGATTCTAAACCAGGACCTTATCTCCTATAATAAATTGATTGAAGCTGGAGGAATAATTAATGGAGGTTCAGTATTGAGATAGGGAAGTGGTAAATATGGTGGTTTTAAGCGTCTCTTTAAGGTTATTTATAGAGTGGTGGTGGAAATATTATATGAAAGGGTAGTTATGTGTTATGATACTAATGTGGGAAACTTGGACTTGTAAATAACCAATGTAAAAAGGACCCAATTAAGTGTGAAGGAATTTTTATATTAGTCCATATTCATAGATTCTTCATAAAATTTCCATATATTCATTGTGGCAGATGATCCTAAAAAAATCCTCTATGAGGAGCCAGATCAGTAGCTTTATACTAAACTGGATGTGGAGTACCACTGGCGATACATTTTGTGGATGTGGAAAAGGTCGATGATGCCATATATATGATATGTAGTTATAGAAGTGTATACCTATTCAGAGTGTTCAAGATATATATCAAGTCCATAGAATTGGATCATTACATGTAATAGATCTTGTACTTGAGGACTAGAGTGTCAAACATTCTATAATATGAGGTTCAATTTTAATATCATCAGCTTTAATATATTATTTGTCTGATATAGATGCTTCACAATAATTTGTATATGTGGCTATCGTGGAAGTATTGAGCTAAAAATTCAATACATTTTTGGAGTGATGACTCTTGATAACCTATTAGGAATATGATGAATGATTGAATTCCAATGAAAGGAGTTCCCCAATGAGATTAGTTATTACCATTTCTTTTGTAACATTTTTTTCATTGGCATGATAGTCTTAAAAATCATCCAAAGGATGGGATGTTTTGTTCTTTTTCATGACCATATCTATTTTTATTTATTGAGGGTGTATTCATCATCACACGAGGGTAGTAAATATATATTTTAGGGTGAATTGGATGTCCCGGCTAGAAAATATATAATTCATCATCATTGGATTCGCAGAGTGGCAGTTCAGTTTGAAAGTGTTTTCCTAAATAATCTTGGAGTATGATATGTTGTATTTATTCCTATGTTGGAAAAATTTTGAGATGTTTTCATGATTAATTTTTTGTAATACCTCATAAGAGAGAGTTATACTTTTATATGTAACTTTTTCTAGGAGAAAATATTATATCCAATCGTCCATATAGGACATCTCCTACTATGATTCAAGAACTCAATAGGTAGTGAATGGGCCTATAATCTAATGTGTTTTTGTGTGACAATAATTAAACTTTGGGTTCACCCATACATCTCACTCAAAAGGTGGATGCGACCCTTAGAATATATGTAGATTACTAGTGGTTTAATCAGCTTATGGTTAAGAACGAATACCCACTCTCTTCTAAAGAAGATCTCTTCGACCATCTTCAAGGATATAGAGTGTTCTCAAAGATGGAGTTTAGATCAGATTATCCTCAGTTAATAGTTATACCCTATTATATTTTTTTAAAGATTTCATAATTAGATATGATCTACATGAATACATGGTAATTTTTTTGGTCTCACGTACGCAGTAGCTATATTTTTGGCGTTGATGAATCATGTTTCCCACCTTTACATGTACTAAATAGTGGAAGTTTTCGTTGATAATACCTTATTGTTTTCTCAAACCCTTCTTGATCATTAAAAACACATTAACATCATTATATGAACATTAACTGATCATATTTCAATTTATAATTTTCTAAAATTCCTCTTATGGATTGACAAGGTTCTCTTCCTAGACAATACAATACTGTAATTAGGGGTACCATTGGATCTTTAAAAGGAGAGATTATAAGTTTCCTAGTCTCAGCCCAAGGAAATTTTCTATATTCAATTTTTCATGGGGATAACTAGTCACTATAATCATTTTATTCAAGGATTCCCATTCCATGAAGAAAAGATTATTGGATTTGCCAAGAATGGTGTTATGATTAAATGGTTTGAAGCATTTTAGAAATTGATTCATTTTTTAAAATGAATGAAACCCTCACCAAAGATCCTAATTTTTCCAAATCATGCAAGAGGATATATAGTTTACTATATTGTATTAGGAATCAGGTTGGGATCTATTTTGAAGAAAGGGAATCATGTCAAGTAGTACGAGTCATGATAGTTAAGACTTCAGAAGATAAATTAAAAGTGGGAAGATCTTGAGTTAGGAGTAGTTTTTCATGATTTACATTGTTAGAGACATTATTTGTTTGGGAAATCGTTTCTACAATACACAAATAACAAAAAAATTTATTATAAAAATTTTATTTGATCCTCAATAAATGAAGATGGGTTGAATAAATTTACTATTTTGGCATTGTGATTTTATATATTCAAATAAAGGGAAAAGAAATTATTGGTTCTTTGATCCAGAAAACATAGAATCAATATGTTCATGAAAATATTTAAGAATGGAAATTGATGAATCTAATTTCTGAGATGAATCAATAAGTTCAAGATATTCTTATGTAGCATATTATTTTGACCACAACAGTGATATCAGTAATTATAAATATAGTTAAGAGAAGAAACTATGTGATATTGATGGTTTATTTCTGATTGGATGGTTTTTTATGTGTGGATCCACTTCATGTATGGGTTTTTATGAGGATGGGATATTTATTATTCCTGGATGTATCTATTTTCTAGATTACTTTTAAGAGAAATTAAGGTGATAATATCATTCCTAAAAAATGATAGTGTTTCTGGGATTTTCTATAATTTATTAGGACTTATTCTTCCAGTATTTGTGTCCTTGAATATGGAAGTACATAAAAAATTATGTTACTTAGTGTTTGTCTTGTAAGAAGGAGAAGGAAAAACACCAGTAACATGGTGGCCTATAATAGTCTCTACCAATTATAAAAAATAATCGGATGAGATCAAATTATATTTCATGATAGGGAATCCAAAACCACCATGGGGAAGTAAAACTATATAGGTGAACATTGATATACTAACCAAATTTTCCCACTTCCTACCTATTAATAAGACCTTCTAAATTGAAAAACATCTCATATAGTAATTCAAATAGATTATACGACTTCATGGAGTTCCTAACTCAATCATATTAGACAGGGATTCCCGGTTCAATTCAAATTCTAAAATTGTTTTCAAATATCATTTTTATAGGAACTTTTGATAACAACATACCAATGTAATTCTCAAAAAATCATTTATAGAAAATGATATCTGATAGCGTGTATGACACACAACACCAAACACCTAAGGGACTATAATATCAAGAGAATTTATAATATATTTACTATTATAAATAAATTAAATATAATTTAAATCTTTCAAATAATGTGACATTTTTTAGTGTACGCATCAAAAAATAAAAAGTTTCTTCAATGGCTCACCTTGTGCGTAAGACCGAGTTTTCCAGAATAATAATATATTATTAAAATATTAATATTTAATACAATAAGTTATAACCTAGCCATTAAATTAGAAGTTATGAATTAGATTAACTAAATGATAAAAATATATGGTTTACCTAAAAATGATCTGAATTCATTGGCTACAAATTAATTCGAAATTAATATAATAACTAATTGAATATAAAAGAAAATCTATTTATAAAAAACAATTTCTATGATCCAAAATATGTTTTATCCTACAAAATAAAATTATTTAAAATTAATGAGTCATATTAATGTAATATATACATATATATATTATTCAATATAATATTTTTCATATTCATCTAATAGATGAATATAGGCATGAGAAAAGAACAAACCCAATATTACACAAGAAACCTATATTTTATTAAGGCACTTTTATCGTCTTTTAATGGAGATGATATTATAAATTCAATTTTTGGAACATTTATCAGTCTTATATGTTATAATATACTTAATATTTCATATTGGAAAATAATAGAAACTTTAGGCTACATTTTTCATTTTTTTCTGTGATGATTTCTTTTATAATGAATAATTAAAAATACTGAATTCTAACTCGAAAATAATTTTTTGTAAAATTTACTTATAATGATAAATTAAATTTTTATTTAGTTTAAATATTGATTATATCACTTTAATATCATTTAAAACAATATATTTCATTTTAATCAATTTAAATTTGTAATTTTATATAAAAACTTACAAACATTAAAACCTTTTAACTATTACGACCTGCATTGTCATCCCACATGTGTGATTAATTTTAAATTAATTTCATACACTTATGTGATTGAAATTTGAAAAAATGGATTCCATATTTTGGCTAATACTAATTGGTAATGTCTCAAAAGTTGAATATAGTTTCTTACCAAATCAATTTGTGAATGTAATTAAAATTAATTACAATGAGTAATGTGAAAATTAGATTAACAAGGGACTATACCATAATCTTAAGGTCCAAAATTACCTAGAAACATGTCCAGAATCAATGCTATGGAAATATTTCAACCCTATATTACCATATATATAATTTTTTCCATTATTTTAGCAACTTTACTAGGGAAATACATGGGTGGATTTACTTTTGAAAACCATTTACATGAGTACCACTCCACCTCCACTATAAAAATTGAACTCACCCCTCCCACTTTAGCAAACCTCTAAAGACACTTTAGATCAACCATTATCTACCCAAAAAGCTCTAAAAAATACCTACCATCATCGTAGAATCCTCCAATTGGTAATAAACCTATCCAATGAATCGCATTGGTGAAAACCAAAAGGAGTTCCACAAAGAATATGTAACGTTTTTACTCAAGATCTTTATATTTTTTTACATTCTCCACCCCCTAAACACTCCTTATTCCATGAATATATAAAAACACCAGTATAGTAAATATACTGATATTTTTTTTATGTTTTAAGCTAACACATACAAACACTCCCATCAAATGGGTAATGAACTTATCATGTAGGTGTACGGTGAATTACCATATAATGAAATGATGATTGCCTGTTCTTCCGTTACCACCACTCATGGTGGGAATTATGTTGAAAAAAAAAGTTTATATATGATATATATTTAATTTATAATGAATTAAATCTTATTTAATACATATATATAACATACCTATATTCTTTATATTTTATGTAAATACAATAACAACTTTTTTGGAAGTGTGGACTACCACCTCCTAAAAGTGATGTGATTCAATCACATGGTATATGTTGTGTATAAATGATGGTTTTAATAAGACATGCGTAAGATAAAAAAATATTAAATTAATTAATTAATCAACTTTCTGTAAATATTATAAATATCATTAAGTTTATTACCCATTCAAAAACATCAAAAGCGATAACTTTGTTCATGGACATCTACACGACCACCTTGTGGACCCATTGTGATTTCTTTTGAATCACAATAATTCTATATATAAGTATATATGATTAAATAATATGGTATTTATTATATAATTATAATTCTATAATGATTTATTTTACTTAATTTATTTATATGGCGATCATTTAAAAACGGGAACATTACCCATGGATATGTACGTCCTACCATCTCTATGACTCATTAGACCATACTTGACCGACCATTGTTTTTTGACACATAATCCAAATTTGGTCAATACACAAGACATAAACATAATTGTTTAAGTAGTTTTATAAAAAAAATTAATAATTGAAATAAAATTTATGATAAGATTGAAAAACGATCTTAAGAATGTAGATAATTATCATAAGTTTGGTATTCATGAATATAAATACACACTAGACAAGTCTGCTCAAGCTAAAGAATTTTAATATCAATTTTTACATCTGTGAGATAAATTTCATATTCACCACTTAATTATTTTGTGTGGTGTAGATAAATAAAATATTATATCATTAATAATTATTTCTTCAAGGTATTTCAATTATTCGTTTAATTTTATTACTTCATGATTCTTATAATTTCAAATAATTAAAATTGTTATGGGACACTTTGAAATGTTAAAAAATTATCTTCCTCTTGAATAATTTTAATGATATTTCATTTTAATTTGAGGAAATTATATGAACGTTCTTCAAAAAAACCCATTAATTTTCCTCTCCTATGATTATTAATTACCTTTATCATGTATTAGTAAAATTTCACCACTCCTTGGTACTCAAATTTTTTTAAAACGTTTTTAAGAAAACTTGACATCATTCTCTATGTTGTCAGAGAACCTATTTCCTTCTTAAAAACCTATTATATAAAAAGGATTTAAATTTTATTAACTTTCAAAAATGATTTATTAATGTCTTTTAATCCTTTTACTCTTTTAACCATTTTTTCAGAGGAATCTTCTTGTCACTTTCCGAAAAAATAATTTTTTAAACATTATTACCTTTTAAAAGGTAATTATTTTTACCTCATATGACATGAACATATTTACCTACAATAATTTCTTTGAAGCTTCCTTTTTCCTATTTAAATTGATACATATTACAGATTTTTTTTTCCAAATGTAAATTTCAATTTTTTCCAAAAAGATGTATATTTCCTCTTGAATGTTTTTAGAAGATATATTTTCTAGTATTTATATTAATAAATTACATAAACCCTTTATTTTAACTCCTCTTGGGATATTTTGTATTGAAACCATCCTTATTCTTCTTCTGGATGGTTTATGATTGATTTGTCAAAGGATACTACTTATATTAAATTCTTTTATTCATTTTATTCCCTTGATATATTAAATTTTATACGATATTTTTACATTTAATTCCCCTAAATATACATATCATTTTTCATGGATATGATTATTTCATAAACCATATACAACTATTAATATGTTGTTTACATTGAAATTTATTTGATTATTTGGGGAAATTTTGATAAATATGTTTTCTTTACTCAATATAGATATTTGACAACTGATATTGTTTATTAATTATATTGATTACTAGATATGGGGAATGTTTTAGACATGTAATTATGGGTGGGGATCAAAACATATATATCCCCTCAATGCATCGATAGGTTCTCTTGAGACAAATAAATTACAGAAATTAAACATATTTATACCTATAGTTTTAAAATGTCTAGAGGATAGATCTTGATAGTAGAGGTTTTCATGTCATATAGGCATGATATCAAATAATTAATAATTTCATTAATTTTTATTTAGTATTTACTATCCATGACATTTTCACAATAACAATGTATGTGGATGCATTTTATTCTATGTTTATTAATAAATTGGTATGTGGGTTCAGTTATTTACCATTGCATAATTGTTATTCTCATTGATACAATATTGATTTTATAACGACCCAATATTTCATGGTATGTATCTTCATAAATAAATTTAATTCATTATATTTATTACACAGCACAGAACACCGAACTTAAATGGAAAATGATTAAATATTAACATGATCGTTGAAATGGTAATGTGACCATTAGGAATAGTAATGTGACCCATAAGAATTTTAATATGACCATTATAAGAAAACATCACCTTTGAATGTATAAATAAAATTTATGTATCTTATGGATGAAACTATTATATATTTATATTGTGGAATATGTAAATAAATTTTTTAAAAATGATAAATTAAGTGTTTGTATCATTTCGAATTGAAAAAGTTTATTTAAAATATAATTATTAATATAATGATTTAAAATTATTTTTTTGTAATATATATTTATAAATTAAAAATTTATTTTATTATTATTATAATATAAATTTATGAAACATTAATTAATTTTTCAAAGTTCCATAAAATCAGATATAATTTTAAAATCAATATTTTTTTTGAATAAATGATAATTTGTATTAAAAAATAAAATTTCTCTAATTTAAAAAGTTATTTTCATAAAATGTTGTCTATTATTTGAATTGAAAACTCCAAAAAAGGTTTGGTATAATTTTTTGGGATTTTTCAAAAAGAGTTTAATTTTTTGGGGAATAGTAAAATACTGTAATTTACGGTATTTGCTAAATACATGAATCATGTTGTCATGGATGATGTATGGCTGATATAAGCCCCATTATTTATAACTCCAATGTACTACCTACTTTATTTATTCATTATATTCATTACTATCGAAAGTCTTTAGAGAAAATATATAACTAATGAATAAATTTAAAAAACACCTCTCTCATCCACTATAAATACAACCAATTACCATATATTAACATCATATCATAAAGGCTTTATTGATTCTAATATTTTTTCTTAGAAAAATTAAAAATTACCTCCCCCATTTCATTAATCCTTTTTCCCTAACTAGTGAAAAATCCAATTTCCCAATGGAGGTTCTCATGCATTATATATTTAATAGGTAAAACTCTCTTTCGTTTTCCTTTATATTCTATTAGTTTATTTTATATTCTATTCTATAATTACATTCTATATCAAAAAATTCATGATAACTCTAGTATATTATATATTATTTATGTTTATTATTTTAATGGTAGTTCTATCAACAAACCCCTTCTTATCTCTCTAATTCAAAAAATGAAAACATCATCCATGTTGTGTCGATTTACAACTATCGTGGATGATGTGTATTACATTTCCATTACCGCCTTCACAGCTGGTCATAAAACCATTGATAATGTTAAAACAAATCATGTATTATACATATTATAAGTTATATAGTGTTATAAAATCAGTATATATACAAAATATTAATTAAAAAACAAAACTAGCTCGTGATTAGAAAAAAATTCCAGAATAATCTAAATGGATATCAACATGATTTTGTCTAATGAATCATCATAATATATAAGAAAAAGTAATATAAGACCGTTTAATCTTATTTAAGTTCATTCATTACATATAATTTAAATTCTAGATAGCTATTCACATTTTACAAGATCATTTATACATGTATACATGTGAACCAATAACGAAACCCAAAGAAACGAACCCTCTTGAATGAGGAAATTTAATCATAAAATTCATTAAAGGTCCATAAATGAACATAAAAAAGATGAACTAAATAAAAACCATGTTTAATAGGTTCTGTAAAAAATTATTTAATTTTCTAGGATATTAAGTGAAAGTGCAGAATACTTTCAGACATAATTTAATGTATTCTCATCGAACGACTATTTTTTATCTTTAGGATACTATTTAACTATCTTTTCGCATATGTAATTGTTATGTTTTCTTATTTAGACCTCCTAAATTTATTGTCTATTTTCCTAAAATATGTAACTTGATCAATTATTCCTTCATTTATGGGGAAATAATTTTTCTGACAAGGATCTCTTTTCAATCCCTCTAGATAAGCTAGCCCGATTTAAGGGAACATTCCAACTTCATACCCAGATTCATGTACACTCCATTAGTTCATTTATGTTTTTATGAAAGCAATTATTCATTTTCCCACTTTAAAGTCATTTTTATATTTTTCCCTTAATCAAACTGAAGCAAATCTTTACTTAAGTTTATTAAAAACACTTTTTAATTGTTTTCAATTCACATAAACATCATTTATCATGATCCATGACTCTTTTTTCTTATGAATTTATAAGTATTATTTAATTCCATTATTTTTTCGAAACCATTATTATTTTACCTTTGACAACTTATTCTTTGTGTGTGGTGTATGCATACTTACCTTTTATTTATAATCATAATTCATTGAAGATTTCATTAAATATCCATATTTCTTATACCATAGATATGATGAATCTCTTAGTCTTATACCATTTTAACATAATATATTTTCTTGGAATTTTATTATTGACTTGAATATATGTGTGAATACATTTTTTCACATTCAGTGACGAGTGAGACCTAGTTTTAATGACCTCCTTGACGCATCGACATGTATCATCAGACAAAACAATTTGTGAAAAATTATTTTTGTTTGTTTCCATATAGAATCACACAATTTATTACCCTCATACATAGACCATCTTGATGATATAATGCATCTTGTTCCACATACATGACATCTAATAAATAATCATTTTCTTCATTCAATATTTAGATATTAAATTCCTTGAGGTTTTTAATATGCAAAACATCTATGGATGAATTTTTCATTCTCAGGGTATTGGTTAGTTGTTTTTTAGATTATCCACCTTATCATAATTTCAGTGTTGTATTGACTTTTCATCATTAATTATTGCTTCATATAACCCTCGCTGAGTGTTTTATCAACCTATTTTTTTCTACCCTAGGTTGTGGAGTTCAAATATTTGAATAAGTTTGAAGAATCAGATTAGTTTTGTATATTTAATTGCTTATGTAATATTGTGACCATGTTTGTATTATGTTCTTCATGTCTAATAAATTGATCTATCATTTTTTATGTGTTCTATTGTATCTATTACATTGTAATAAAATGAACACGGACTATGGGTTACTTATTTCGGGGTTTTTATTGTTGGTTAGGATAGAACATTTAGTAGAACCCTTTAGAGATATATGTTAAATAAACATTATAATTATAATAATTTTTTATAGTAATTTTTTCTCAATAATCATGATGATTATGAGCTATATTAGTGGTCATTATTATTTAGTGATAGAGTCTAATTAGAGGAATATAGTCACTACCCTTAGACAAAGTAGGTCTTCAAACAATTAGAAATAAAAAAAGTTATTATTGGACCATAGCATATCATTTCCATATTAAGTTATATTACTCAGGTTATGAAGAATAACCAAATTACACCTATCTTGGATAGTTTCAGGTATAATAATCCCCCTATATTATAGTGGGACTACTAATTTAGTGGTCGCTTATCAGTGAATCACATCCTTTGAAAATATATTTATAGCATTGGTATGTAATGAAAATTAAAAGGTATTAATGGATGTATACTACCTAAAGGGAGATGTTGATCAATGGTGATCTATGATCCATAACACAAAATATGATGATGAAATATAATACATGTAATGGAAAAATTTTAAAGAAACTTTATTTGACAAATATTTCCCTCGTGGGAATCATACTAAAATTTTGAGAACATTTGTTAGACTATAGAAAAGAGAAGAAGTTAGTGTTATAGATCAGGAAACTACTATAACCAGACAATCCAATTGTACTATATAATACATAAATGATTCATAAATGCAATATTCACCATTTATTTTAAGGTCATAATCCATGAATCTGAAGGGAAATTTATTCTCAAACATTTTTATCATATGATGAAATAGTATTAAGTTTCATCAAATCAGATAAGGAATTTTCTTGATCATGTACATTCAAGTGGAATCCAGAGAAGAATAGGTCTTTTGATAACTATGAAAATGTATAAGCCTCAAATAATATATTTGTAATAAATAAATTTTGTTTATGAAAAAAATGTTGAAATAATCATTATGGGAAATTCATAAAAGTAATGAGAGTTTTATATAAGTGGAGAGAAAATGGATGTTTAGAAAATGCATGAAAGGGGAATAAAAAAATCAATGATGTTCAATTTTAATCTATAATTAAATGGGGTCTTATTAAAATAAATTTCCAAATTCTTAAGTGAATCTACCACATAAGAAGCTAAGGGGATATGGTCAGACTTATGTGATCACCGTAGTTGATGTAGAAGTGCCCAATGATGTGGTGGAAGGTAAAATAAACATATATTCAAATTTTTTCCAATGATTTATTTTATTATTTATAATCACACACATTTATATCTACCCAATTTTATAAGAAAATTAGATATAGACCATTTTATTTAATAATGGAGTATTCAGTTAGGACCCCTAAGATAAGTCTCAAAGTAAATAAAATGTGTCAGGAAATTCCTATTATGTCATATAAATGTTTTTTATTTGTTGAAGTTATCATCATACCAAATATTTGATATGAAATAATCCCTGGTATGGACTTTCATTCAAAATATTATGTGATAATTTATTGAAAGAAGAATGAAATTAAGATTTTTGTTGGAGATATAAAATCCATTATCTTTTGGAAAAAACACATCATCTGATTACTATCTATATAGAACCCCATTAGTTATACATGATGAAATTATTTGGGACTAAGATAAATAAATAATCTTGATATGAATAATGTAATATTAAAATAGAGTACATACCAATTATGTAAGAATTAATTGATGTATTTCTTGAGTAATTACACAGACTCCCCACAGAGCATGATTTTTAGTTTTCCATTGATTTAATCAGTAATGACATACCAAATTCAATTAATCCTTATAGAATGAACAATGTCGAATTAGTGGACCTTAAGAAGAAACTATTGTAGTTAAGTAATATTATATTTATTCTTCGTTTTTTCCCCTATAGAGAGCCCCTATTCTCTTTCTTTAGAAAAAATATTGATCTGTGAGTCTGTTCACTGAAAATAGAGAAACCAATTCTATTATAAAAATAAAAAGTATCTCCTACCTCAAATTGATGATTTATTTCATTAAATTCATAGATTTGAATGTTTCCCAAGATTAACCTACATTATGGGTTTGATCAGTTGAGATAAAAGAAGGAATATATTCTGAGGACAAATATTCAGATAAGATATGGACATTATGAGTTTATAGTAATGTCATTTTGATTAAGCAATGTAACCTTTATTTTAATAGATCTTATGAACAGAGTATTCAAGGAATATGTTCAATATTTTATTTTAGTATCCATTTATGGTATTTTAGTGTATTCTAAAAGATATGAAATCCATGATAATTACTTACATATTGTTCTTAATTTTCTTAGAAGGAAATAGTTTATTGTAAATTTTAAAATGTTTGAATTATGGATTCAGGAGATTTTTTTCATAGATATATTTTCTCTAAGGAAAGAATATCAGTTGTTCCTAAAAATATAAGAACAATCTAAAAATGGCCTATGCCAATTAATGTAAGCAATATAGGTAGTTTCATTGATTTAGCAGGATACTATCATCATTTTGTTCAGAATTATTTGAAACTGTCTAACCCATTAACCAAGAACACACATAAAGGGGTTATTTTTTTAAGAATGAGTTTATTTGGAAAAATAATCAAAGCATTATTAAAATAAAATTCAAGATTACATGATATGAAAATATGGGGTATGATTACAATCATTCGCATAGAGGGGGAGTAAGGCATCAGGGATATTCTCCATCCATGTAATGCCCTGACTTAAACCTTTATTTGTATGCCCATCCACAACCGTATTTTCTTCACGGTAGTTATGAATGAGATTGAGGTTGATTTATTGGAGTGAATAGAGGTACTCCATCCATCGAGTAGTTATCGACTAGGACAAATGAACCAACCCATTCCAATGTTCTTGGAAAATGGTAGTCGAGTCACTCTCAATCAATGTATTGTTCTATCCTTGGTGTTTTACATAGGAGATAGCATGAATGATACTCATCATTTTGGCTTCCAGAGAAGAGGTGATACCATATCCTCTAATAATCCACCTGAGGTTTTGACCAAGATGATTCTAGATGATGGCCCCACATCTCGCAGGTCATGGATTTCCTTCGTAAGTGCCATCAAAATTATCATTGATCCCTCTAGAAGTTGGGGGCTACAAAACTACTTCAAACGTACTTCGCAGTCAGTGAAACATTCTATAAACCTGTAGTCTTCTCATAATAGGGAAATCTTTTACTATGTTGTTGCGATTCCCCTTCTGAATCAAGGCAGCTTCAGAGAAAGCATTGAGATTCTAAGCCTGACCTTCATTTATGTAGAGTGAGAAATTATTGTGAAAAATTGAATTTATTTCAAACCATACCATATGAAAGTGATCAGCTATGACATCATGGAAATATTTTGGGCTTTTTTAGAGTTATCCATATCTACACAATGCTTTAGATGAGCATTAACAGAGTCAATAGTAATCCATAAGAAATCAATGATGTCATTAATATAGTTCAAAAGGGCAGTTGTGGTGGCACATAAAAAAATAAGCTATTTTTATCCTCTATATGTTTATTACCAAGAAGAAATTTGGAAAAAGTTTGAATCCCAAAATGTTGTGAACACACATCCGTTGGGATCCTGTCATTGGAGACACACCAAATAAGAGTAAGCTGTGAGGGTTTTATCCAAGGCTTGTCGAAAATATTGATCCAACTAAGGTCACATCCTTAGTCATGGAAGTAATGAGTGTAAAAATTATTTGAGTATAAGATGTAATTATGAGTAGGCTCCCAAAAAAGAAAACCATCCATGTTTTTGAAAGTATTGTTTTCAACTACATGAATGACATTCGTAGAGAGGTTATCAAATTTTGATTTAATGATATATTAGACGGTCATACTGATATGTTAATGGGTTTGATTCTAGATTTGAGTAGATAGAGGGGGACCGATCTAATTGTATAACCAGAATGTCATATAGGAGTCCTTGGAGGCCATCCATCTAGATTTGTTCATAAGGATGGAATATGATTTTTAATGGTAGGCTAGATGGAGGAGTTAAGAAAATTTATGTTTCCTTTTTTTAGTTTATCAAGGAACCTATTTTTGATGAATGAAATAGAAGGAGCATCATTGTGAATCTAATTAAATGTTTTTCTGGCTTGAAGTGATTCAATAAAGTGGTTCAAATATTTATTCCAAGACACCACTTGTTAAGAGGTTTGCAACAAGTAGACGAAGGAATAGTCACAAGCATCCTGTCCAAAGTACTACCAGACCAAACAATTTTTTTATGAATATTAATTTTTTAAAAGACTAAAAAACTAGTAATAAACCATCAACAAGTAAGACATTTTGGAGATAATAGCTTACTTTCCATGTTAGATTCTCCCTACTATGGAGAGAGACTTCCCCTTCCAAGAGAAGAGTCAATTTATAATTTGATCAACAATGTTATAAAAATAGCTTGATTTGGGCCTATCCCAAAATATAGGGACACTAAGATAAGTGAAAGGAAAATATCTTTAATTAATACCTAAATGATTGATAATATTGGTTTCTAAATTTATTGGAAGGTTTCTTCTAAAGAAAAGAGATGATTTTTTCCAACTGATGACCTAGCCTGAGAACTCTTCATAGTGAGAAAGAGAATTTTTTTGAGTTTTGATGATTCTTTTATCCCCTTTTAAGAAACAAATATTTTTGTTTGCATATAAAATATGTTTCTAGAAATTAGACATAACCTTACGCTGTGTAATGTGTAAAACCTTATTTTAAAAAATATATTATTTTATGAGAAAATATTTATGGTTATGATAGATTTATCAATTACATTGATTCTAATGATTATAAAATAATTATTATCAATAAAATTTTATATATTTAATAATAAAATAAATCCCAAATTTTGTTTCAATATAATATAATTAAGGTGAGAAAACAATCACTAACAAATTTTCATTAAAATGATGCATAATATTTCTAAATGTTGAGTATGGGTCTAGAAATTGAAAATAAGTTTTTCCTAATGATTTATTATAATTTATAATATATAATTTTAAAAGAAATTTTTCAAAAACTTCTATGAAATTTATGTGTGATATTATTAAGAAAATCATGTTTTCACCACTCACAAAAAGACCAATTATTTAGAAAAATCCCAAAAAAACATCCCTGGATAATTTTATTTTGGGGAAATAAAAATTAATATTAAATTATAATCTATAGCTTTTAAAAATTATTTATTCATATTTCTTTAAAATAAAATATATAATATAATGAAAATGAATTTTATTTAAAATAATATTTCCAATATATTTTATATTAGTTATTTGGATTCAAAAGGAAATAGAAATCACTCATTTACCATCATATAATTAATTATTGATTTTTTATAATTTATAATTAATATGTTTTGGGTGTTTATGTATGGTGTGGCATATACAAAATTTATAAAGTACAATATTAATTGAAATGGACATAAAATCATGGGTTATTAAATTGAATATCTTCAACACAAACTCAATTGTTCTAGTGGAGGTTTCACAAAAATGTATCATATAAACATATTTTTCATTTATTATAGGACAATGAATAAATTAGATAGGTAGTGTTAGACTCAGATAGGGTATTTTCCATTTTCATGGCTAGCTTATGTGTAACAGACCTTCGAGTTACCATTGATGAGATTATTATCATAATTTTATAAACTCTCTGGTGAATTCATGGATCATGATTAAAAATGTAAGATCAAATGATATATATACTCTAGTTGTATATTGTACATTAGTTAGTTAATTTAATGACTTAATTGGTGTTACTTTTTCTCGATATACTTTTCTTCCCAATTGCATGATATATCTATTTTCTACAATGTTTTTATATATCTACGATGGAATTAATTATTTTAACATTATAATATTATAATATTTCTATGTTTATGATTGAGGATAACACACTGTGATAGTGAAATATTTTTATTTCTTGAGGGGATATACCTTGGGTTGTTTGTTTCCACCAATTCAACCCTTTTTGTGATCCCTTTGACTGATTAGGATTTTTTATAATGTCTTAGTTTTTATAATTGTTTCCTTAATCTTAATGATGAAAAATCCATGAAAAATACTGGTGGGACCCCTAGATGACATGTGTCTAGAATATCATACTATGGAGGATGCCCAATGTTTCCCACAAAAAATATAAGAGTATACAATAGAGAATTCAAGTATAGTAGCTTTGATGGTTCAGGATATTGGCCCACTTCATCTAGGAGTTATTTTCCCTTTTTCTATCCCATGGATGATGGGAACTATGATAAATGGTCAACTACACTAGATACTTCCATGTCCAGCATCTTATAGACATTCAGAGAACTGGATGTCCTCATGGTAGGAAGTAATGGACATATATAATTAATTGTGTATTTTACCATATTGCTACACTTTAGTAATTCAATTCAAATATGGAATTGTTCACGCTAATTGTACCTACTAGGTGGTGTTGGAGAATGATGAGAGGGAAAAATAGCTTCAAATGTCTCATTTAAGAGGAAATCAAGAGAATTATCTATAAAGAATTTATTAACTATATTAGATAGTGGTATTGAACAATGGATTCTATTGAGCTATAGTAGTCTTCCATTTTTGTATCCAGATACTGCACTCATTTCACCGGGTAACTTCAGTTTTTATATATCTTGGATTGAAATTGGGCATCGAAATATAGATTATTTAAGGAAGGTCATTATCCTAAAACAATATTTTTGGACCATAATTTCTTCCTCACCACACACATAGCGGTTATATACAAGGCTTTGACTGTTAAAAATGTCCAAGAGGAGGATTGTGATGTTGGTATTATTATACCCTTCAGTTCATAGAAGGGTGGACCACGTACTGCTGTGATGAGTACCACTTATTGAATCCTAAAGAGGAGGACTGGGGAAATGAAATAGATTAATGGTATATATATACATTAAGGTATGAATTCTTCCGTGTCCTCATAAATAGTTATATAGTTCATCAACTATGTAATGATTGTTCATTTCTATAGGGCCTACCTAGAATCTCATATAAGTTATTTGTATTTTTTTCTAATGATGTATCTTCTAAAATTATACAAAAAAGCACCAAGGAAAGGATTCTATAAGGTATTGTGGTATATATTCTAAAGGATCCAATGATCTATTTGTGGTACTCATAAGTGGATTCATGTGATGACTAAAGATGAGATTCATGTGCTATATGGTCATGGTTGTGAAGTTGAGGTGGAATAGTTTATAAATGTCACAAAATACAGGGGATGGTGTCGAGAAGATTTCAAATGTTGTAGGCATAGTATTGATCACTTCTATCTTTATACTATATTTTTTGGTATCATATCTATATATTAAATCATATTTGTACTAGTTTTTTATAGACCTGACATACCAGTCAGGTTTTCTTTTTTATTTTCATTCCCTTGATATACAATTAGGCATGGTGGCAGACCATCTTCAGTGATCTTTTAGTTTCATAAAAATCATATATATTCATGTAGATCTATGAGAATTTAGTATTCTTGTGATAATGAACTTCTATGAGATTTTTAGATGGATTACAAAACTGGATTTTAAGTACACATTGACTTCTATAAAACATGTGTATAATTTATAAATCCTGTGGGAGAGACATTAGTGATTACAAGTGAATTAATGTTATGATAAGGTTAAGTGGATTCATACATGATCTATATTGGGATGAGTACATAATTTATTATAATACTAACACCTTCCTTAATTTTAAATAAAATCCCCTTTAAATTTCCCTTCAGTTTTTGGATCTCTATAAGGATGCATTTCCATTTCAGTTTACATCTATTACTCTTAATAGATGAGTGGAGTTCAATATTGAACTCATGACTAGTGAACATATAATTTTTATACCCCCTTAGAATATGGAGTTTAAGAATTTTATGGAACTCAAAGTACAATAGGAGGATATGGAATGAAAGTGATTTATTAGGCTGAGTACACCTCTCTAAGGTGCACTTGATTTGGTCTCCAAAATATGGAAGGTATTCATCAACTCTCTGTAAATTATTGGAAGATGAATCATGTAATGGGGAAGAATATGTATAATTTTCCAATGATTTATTATCTAATTGATTATTTAGTAGGATCTTAGCAATTTTCATGATCAATTTCTAATCATGTTATTACCAGTTGCAGGTTAGAGAAGAGGATATAATATGGAAAAATTTTATGAGTATGTAATGTCTATAATGTGTTTGATATTAAGATTTTTTTATGTTTATCAGGATTCTATCAGTTCTTTATCTATGAAATCTCCCATTTATCAACACCCTAAAATGTGATAAAAAATATGGTTGTGGAGTTTTTGTATATGAAACATTGTGAAGATACTTTTCATAAGATAAAGAAGATGTTTAATACAACTCCAATATTTTTCATCCAAATAATGGGATTGGATATTCCATATATTTTTATTCCTTAAGAGTTTGATTAGGAGTAGTACTGATACAAAGGTAGAAAGTAGTATCTTATGGATAACATTAGTTAAGACCACATGGGGAGAATTATCCTATCACTGAATTGGAGTTATATGTTTTGGTCCTTTCATTAATGTTTTGGAGGAATTGTCTCATTGGTGAGAGACTCATTCCTTATATGGACTACATTATTCATCACTATATCTTCAAATAGTAGCACATGAATTTGATAAAGTGATATTTTATAACATACCTATTGATGTTCGAATTTGAGATAGCCCATAAACTAGGAAAATATTACATCATTACCTATTATATTAGTCACAAGACACAATCAGTTCAAGAGCATAGTGAATATACATTTGAGGAACAATTGATCATGAAAAAGATATACTCTAATTATATAATAGATTCATGCAAAGGACAATGGATCGATGAATCTTTTCTTATTAGTGATCATGTCTTCCAATGTAGAATGGGTAAAGGTTATTTATGAAATTGATAAAGTGTGTGATGTGATGTGGGATTATCTAGTAGGTGGTGATGTTATACCTAGGGTTTAATTAGATGATTATGATGAAATCCTATCACACAATAGATAAATATTCCATTATTAATTAGATAATAGATGATAGTAGACTTCAATAAATATATGTTGGTGGTGAATCCTTGAAAAATAAATATGCATCATGAATTTAGGTTGTAGTTATAGTTACAATGGATGGTGAGGGACATTACTAGATTCTTATCTCAATGCCTTACCTACCAATGCATAATGGTTAATTAGCCACGTTCTAGTGGTTTTCTCCAATCACTACTAGTTTGTATATATAAGTGGTAGTGTAATGAACCAAAATTTTATTAATGAAAATTCCTATTGATCAAATTTAATGTCTTATTATGTAAAATGGTTATTTAACATATATTCAATTTCATGGTTTTATGATTTGGGATTTTGAAAAACCATTAAGAATTATTACTATTGCTAATATAGCTGTTGAACATGGATCAAATTATTATTATAAATATAGTTCATTAAGAAATAAAATTTACTCAGAAAAATGAAGTGATGGCCTCATCCAATAGAATTTTTCATTACAAAGGCAATTTTTCTATGTTCAAAAAGGAGGTGGCGTCATTGGTCTTCAATCTTGACCTAGCCCAAGCCGAGCTTCAGCACATTAAGCTGAAATAGAACTTTCTATAGAAGAAGGGGAAGTTGATAGTGAATACCACTTGATCGATGTTATCTGAGTCATCCTAAGAGTCTGTCACCATCACAAAAGTTCCCCTTCGGTCTTATGTGGGTGTTATAAGGGGTTATGTAACATGACCCAAGAACTATGATTATGTTTATTATTTTTGTATAGAATAAAGAATATACATTCATTTTATTATTGTTACTTTGTAAATGGGTTTTAACGAACAAATAGTATTTTAAGTTAATATTCAATTAAGAAAACTATTTTGGTGAATTAATAGATATTTGAATTAAATAATATGTTAATAAAATATTATCAAATTAATTTTTATTAAATATAAAAGATTTTATACTTTTTATGAATACAATTGTAATTTTTATCACAGTTTGAAAGTTGTTTTTGTCAAAACCACATGAATTTTTGATAAATGTCAGTTTTTATTTTAGAAGTCAAAATTCAAACATTTATAACATTATTTAGATAAAAATATTATTAATTTTTCAACTAGGACATTGAAATTATCCAATGGTGAATTTTTCAAAATATTCTGAGATAGTTGAATTTTTGGGTAAAAAATTAAATTCCTTTTTAATATATAATGTGTTTTATGACATCTTAATGACTTAATAGTGATGCAATAAAATAATAAAAATGGGTTATTCGAACAATATATGTATTAAAATTAAAATAATGTGATTTTATGTTTGGTTGATTTATTTTACAAAGCTTTAGTGGACCCTGCAGGCTCTATAAAATATTTGAACCTTTTAAATTTTTTTCCTTGAGAGTGTGTATCACCTCCATCTAAGAAACCCTGCTATTTTAATAAGTTGGGCCATTGGATTTGTCAAATAATTTTTTACACTCCCATTTGGAAAAAAACATGGTATGTTTTGTGATTTTTAATAGTTTAATGTGTGGATCTCAAAACCTAAATAATAAATAATTCCCTCTCTATTCCTATATTAACCCACTCAAGCTCCCACTTATCTGCACTCAATGCCTTTGGAGCTCGACAAAATTCTGCACTCATCTCTCTATAATCTTCCCAATTCACCCCAAGCTCCCATGAATCCACACTCAATCCCCTCCCAAGCCTTTGGGATCACATATCCAAGTAAGCCTGAACGGCCCGATTGCCTTCTTTTTTATTTTATTATGGATAATCCCCCTCTTAAGTGTGGAAGGGGAACCTTTACATAACCCGTATTGCCAAGGTACAAGGCCTGACTGACCCGTAATACATGAACCAAAGGCCTAGAGGCCCACCATGCCCAAGTAAGGGATTTCTTCCTTTCTCATTTATGTCCAAATTTCATTTATATTGTTATGACCTTTTTTGTTCAATTAAACATTTCAAGGTATGATTTCACAAATACCCCATACATACCTCCTTATGTTTTAATGATGAGATACCCCTTTATCTCTCATTAATTCTTCCCATGTACACACCTTACCAAGCCAAAATTCCGTAAGGGGTTTATCTCTCCTCATTGACATTCAAGAAATTCTTTTGTAATATGAATCTAAATTACATCTAATATATTGGTACATGTATCAATATGATCCAATTAATATAAATTTCATGTACATATTATGATACACCCATTTATCTCTCATTAACCATTTTTATGAATTCTTATGTCACACTGCTATACTGTCAAATTTGCACCCTGACTTTCCAAGACAATGTCATTGTGTAGTGATTACCATCCCCATTTCTCTATCAACGATATTCACCTAAATGAACATATAATAATTTATTATATAATTTCTTGGATTAATTCCACATTTATTTATCATGTAATAAATGATGATGCTTAATGAATCGATGTTACATGATCCATGTGGCACACTTATGCATGAAATGAAATATTTAAGAAGTGTGTGCCCTGATAACCCTCTAATGCGTTGGGTAAAGACTATTATCATGATACATCAAGTGAATTGAGGGTTTAATCATGCCAATTATAGTTAAATGAGGGTTTAATCATGCTCTATGTGCAATGAGCCTTGGCTCACGCTAAAATCATATTAAATGTTGTTTCTGCATTTCCATGTTATGATAATCATGCTATTTCATGTCTGTATGTTCTGGTTTCTCTTATTTTACATTGATATACCTATTTCATAACATAGACTATATTCTTATTGTTATTCATTTTTTAATCCCTAACTAGGATTTATATCTCACCCATTCCTTATGCATGTTACGAGGTTATCCCATGCAATGCTAAGTACGAAGGAATGTTGTGGTCTTGTAAAAGAAGTTTTTAGTAAAGATGTTGTGTTTTATGTACTATGTTGTTATGTAATCTTCCACAATTCACAAGACACTGGACATATTCATCCTCAAAGTTGTCTTAAGTGCATTTTTATGTCATAAATCATGTTTTAGTGTGTAATAAAGAAAAATGTTATTATATTTTGTATCATAGGATAGGCTTAGTTATTTTTGGGTTTAGGATTAAAAAACCCTAGTGAAATACTTAGGGATATGACTAATTATAATAAAAGCATCCTTAAATTTTGGCGATTACTCAGTAAGTGGTTTATCAAGTAAATACATCTTTGTTTGGATACCAGCAGGTAGAGGTGCCTCTGGAACAGATGTATCTATGGATAAAACCGGAAAACACCACTTTGAGCTGGACTCGAAAGGGAACCGGTGCATGAAAATGAGCCTTTCTTCACTCTTGGTTACGGAAATATTGGGGGATATGATTTAGTAAATTCATAAGATTAGTTCTAAAATTATTAATGGAATAAATAAACCCCCTACGTATGGATGTTGGGAAGATGATCATGGATATCATAGGTTGAATCCTATAAATTCATATGTTATGGAAATAAGTGTAATTTCTATGTTTTCACTTTCTTTAGATTACACTTTTTTTGTGTTACCCATAACATTCCTTTTATTCTAAAAAGTGGATGGTAATATGAGGAATCAAGCTAACAACCGATGCAAAGATCAATGTGATGACTATTCTAATGGGATTACCAATCTTATGGGATCGGGAATCACTAACGTTGTTATGATATTGTCTCAGTTATATGATTCTTTGAATAGAAACATGGTTCATGAGAAACATTCAACTCCCCCTAATAAAGAACAAGTCACAATCGAGGCATTCAAGAGACAAATGCCTCCTACTTTTAATGGATCATCTGATTCCACAATTACTGAAAAATGGATCAAACTCTATTAAAAAGATATTCTCTATCATTAAATGTTATAAACAAGAGAAGGTACTTCTGGATTCTTATCATGGGGAGGGTGAAGCTGATCAATGGTGGACATTGATCAAAACTAAAAAACATTAGGAGGAGATCGAGGCATTGTAATTGATGGATTTCCAGAAAATATATTGCGATAAATATTTTCCTTGCACACCAAATATATCATGTAAATGGACTTCCATTACATCAAGAAAGAATATGAATAATCCATCAGAGAATATGAGGAAAACATCACAAGGCTTTCACAATAAACCTTCATCTTTTTAATTACCCCCAAAGTCAAGGTTGACCGCTTCTTTGGTGGGCTAAAACCTAGCCAATGGAAGTCCCTTGAAATCTGTGATTTCGATCACTATGAAGAAAACTTTTTTGTGCCCTCAAAGTCGATATGGAGATTGGTGAATTTTAAGGATTTCATGGGGATAAGAATAATATGGTAGAATTCAATTCTAGTGGTCCGATTGATAAATCCAATACTGCCAAGAAAATCCAACACCCCACTTTCCAAAGAAGCGAAAAGAAGAACCCCGAAAATTTATTAAAGGGGAAAAGGAAATGCTTTATGTGTAGAAGAGAAGGACATATGAACATTAATTTCCAACAAGAATAACCCACTGCTGTGACATAGGAAAGGAATTCTATATTCAATTATCAACACATTTTTCACTGCTTCTACTGCAATGAACCGGTGCACATTGAAAACTAGTTCCCTAAGCCAAGTATTTTTAGAATTAACCAAAAACCTCCAAGGTAGAAAGGGAAATATTTTTCCATCACTACCGCCAAATTAAAACATAACAACGAAGTGGTGACATGTTATCCAGTTATATTTTCAAGAATAGAGAACATACATTTCAATTCTGGTTCTATGCATTCTTTTATATTTTAAAATTTTAGTAGAACAATCCCAAAACCACTACAAATCATGGAAGTAAAGAGGTCGGTGAGAATGGAAAATGGGGAAATCATTGAAACCCATTAATATAATTCCTCCCTTGACATAACTTTTGGATTGAACTTCTCGGAACACCTCTTCGGACAACCTTTGGTGGAAGTTGATGAAATTCTCTGCATGGATTGGCTTACCATATATAGTGCCAACATAAATTGCCGTGAGAGAGAAATCACTCTCCATTTGGTGAATTGGCCATGATTTTGTACAAGTGAAAGGAGGAGGTTGAATCTTATTTAGCACCATCATCTCAATATTTGATATTACTTCCCTTTGAGAATGCGTATCTGGATCAGATGAATGAGTCTAAGGAAGCAACCATCCATTAAGACATTCTTATTGTGAGGGGATTCGATGAAGACTTTCCCAAGGAATTGATTGGTCTTCCTCCAAGAAGAGATGTTTAATTATCAATTGATCTTATTAATTGGGTGTTTCCAATATCCAAGACTCTGTATAGAATAGATGTTGTGATGATTGAGGAGTTGAAGAAATAACTACAAGAGTATCTGGATAAAGGGTATATATGCCCAAATGCTTCACTATAGGGTGCACCCGTCCTCTTCACGAGGAAGAAGGATGTGTCGATGCATATAATACCGCAACCCTAGTTACCCAGAGCTGGTGCGTTATTTTAATACATTATCATGATTACAAGGAATAAAATCATGAAGGTCCGATCAGTTTAGTATTGTTGGAAAAAAGATTACATACAAGAATGTTATATTAGACTTTGTAACATACAACACAACATAAATAATCCATTAATAATTCCATTATTACCTTAGAATAACCCTGTATATCTATCATAATACACTTCCTAGAATCCTAGAAAAAAAACTAAGAATGGGTTGAGCTCAAATGCTCAGTAAGGGTAACTAATTTAGCAGAAGCCATAAACTTTTAATGAAAGATGTATAATAAAAACAATATAATTTTTAATCATAATCTTAAACATAATATGGAAAAAAATAAATCAAACATCACTATATAATCATTCACAAAGATATTCTAGTAGTCGAATAATCACATGTAATAACTAATTTCATAACAAGGTAATATATAATGCGGGACATTCTGAAACATTTTTTCAGTGCCTCAACCAAGACATCTAAAAATAATTAAGTCCTTGGAAAAAACCATATATCAAATTAGGAAAGGCCTCGGAAAATTACACGTCTCATTGTCTCATGAGACCTACCGATGCACTGAGGAGCAATAGCGGGCTCCACCCATCACTTTAATAAGTCTAATACATTCCTTATATGAAAAGGTTGAAACATAACATAAACATTAGTATTAAAACTACCATACGAAATGTCAATACATAATCATAAACCATTAATGGTATAAAAATAGTACATCCATAGTAAAACATATCATAACTCAATCAATAAAATATGTAAAATTTTATTATAATAAATAAACCTCAATCAATAATAATATCTAGTAAAGGATGATTAAATAGATTAAAATGATCAGTAAAACTCATATAATAAGATACCCCTTTTTAATGAAATCATTTAAAAGTCACACAATTTATAAAGGATGACATAAAAAATATATTCCTGAATCAACATTTCCCACACCACTTTGAAACTATTTTGTTATGAATTACCATTATAAAACATTCATGTCCATATAAATAAATCCTTAATTTTTTTTTGAAAACATGGACATTAATGAGATTGATTTGGAAGATTAAATATTAAATCCATTTAAAATGATTTTTTAGTTGAAGTGTTCCTTAAAAGAATAATTTTGAAGAGTATTTTATGAAACATGGATATGGATAATTAATATTTCCCGGAAAATACTTACACATAAACAATTTACGATAATAATGAGATTGAAGAATAAACCCTTACCTTGCACTTTACTTTGGTCTAGTGTATGTTTAACCTCTTGTATAATGACAATATTATGTTATTAAATTATACTAGAACCGTATTCATATTTATTCATATATAATAAATGATTAATTTATGAATTTATACTGACCATTCAATAATTATTTCCATGTTAAATTTACATTTCGGGTATTAATCACTTTCTTTATCGTCAGTGTTTTAACATGTTATTCTTGATCATATCATTTAGATCATGATTTAAATACATCCAGAATATAAAACATGATTTATATATAATATATATTTATATTATAAATATTTATAATAGATAGATATATGAAATTTAAAACACCGTTTATGGAGATGGTAGGCTATACGTTTGCATAAACATTGTTTCTGTTTTCATATCATATTGAATGGAAGTAATTGAATAAAATACATGTAAGTACATATATATATATATATTTCTCCAAAATAATTATAATGTCATATATTACATACTTATTAATTGTATATATTTTTATAAACATCGTTGAATGGTGAACGTGGAAATGAATCTTATCGTATCGTGGAGATGGTAAGTTGTACGTACACACGAGCGACGATATAATTTCTTTAATGATTAAAAGATGTGGAATTGGATAATATATTAATATTATAGAGAAATTATCATGTTATTTTAATGATTAATATACATATTACTCAACATTACATCCATACAAATAATATAGTGTTGAATAACAAATTTCACCACGACGTAGAGACGGTAAGCCGTACGTACGCACGCAAGGTGACATTTTCATTCATAGAATGGATATAATAATGAATATGGTTGTAACATATTCATAATAAAATCACAGTATGTATAAGGTAGTGGAGTTATTATTTTGGTATCGAAATAATAGAGAAATAGAATGTGGAAGAAGAAAAGAACATTGAAAGTGTTGATAAAATATTTACATTTTCTTCAGGTGTTTCCTTTGGATTTGAATAATAGGGCTTCTTATGTTCGCATTCTTCTCAATGTAAGGCCTCTAAGTTGAAGTGAGTGAAGGTAAGAGGAGATTTGGGTAGGCGTTGGCTGAGTCAAATGGTTTTGGATGTGTGAATTGGAGATAAGGGGTAGTGCCCTTTTATAAGAGGGGTGAGGGGAACCTTAGAAAAAACAGAAAATATTATTTTATTATACAGTCATATTCTGTTTCTAATGTCTCTAAATGAATTTATTTAGAGCCTTAAGTGGTTATGGGTCAAAATAATATCAAAAAATTGGTTTTATACAATTTTAGGTTTCCATATTGACCGTATCGCTATAGATTTAATTCTTATTTAAATAGTTTTACATTTACCATGTCTCCTTTTATTTTTATATTATATGGTTAATAAAGATACTATAAAATAAAAATAGAACCCCAAGTTCTTTCTTAATGATATATATATTACAATACATGTTATTTGGCCAAAAAATATATTTCTAGGAATATTATATCAATTAATTATATTGTATTTGTTTTAAAAACTATTTTATGTAAATTTTGAAACTACTTGGTATTTTGTTTTTGTTAAAGTCATAACAGCATGATTACTTCGAAAAAAATTCATTGAACCAACCATAAAAAGTCATATTAATCTATAAAATTATTGTAATTCATTAAAAGATTCAAATTAGATTTATTTGGATATTTATAATATCAATTATTTTAATCATTCATTAATAAGGTAATGACTGCATCATCATTATGTCATAAATAAATTAAATTATTTAATGAATAAAAATTGTAAATATAATAACATTATGTAGAAAATAGATTTATATTTATAGTAATTATTTATATTTGAAAATATAACTTATATAATCCCATGTAATTTATTCAACTAAAAGATATATATTTATGTCATTTTTGTCTTTACATTAAAATAATTAATATAAAATGGCATTATCACTCTCAAGTGGCTCCATTGGGTCCCCAAATCAACCCAAGTATTCCAATGATCAACAGGTTTCAACCAAAAAGAATAGGACCCATGTTAGGGTAATTTAATTTTATTATAAAAATATTTGTTTACCCTTATTTACCATATTTATCCTTTACCCATAGTAAATAAAATATTTACTAGAGAAAATATTCATAATGTATAAAAATAAACATTACCTATTTACACAATTTGGATTTCATGATTCCAAATATGGAATCATTTTTTCCAATTTCAAAACAAGGAAGTTGAAGAAATTAATTTAAAAATAATTCTTGTTGTCATAACAAAAAATGTGTTTTTAAGAAATAATAACTATCAAAAGATTGACACTTGTTTATATCTAGTTTAAATGTGAAATTATATCCAATGAACTAAATAATATTAAATGATAAAAATATAATGTAATGATACTTTAAATCCACAAAATTTTATAATTTATATCCATAAATTATTTCGATTAAAAATTTTTTTTTAATTAATATTTAGTATTTTTCGGTATTCATCAAAATATGAAATCTGTCATAAAAGTACCAAAAAATTATCCAAACTAAATTTTAATGTCCCGATTAAAAATAATAATTTAATTTCATTAAATTGAATATATAAAGGTGTTGAATATTGTTTTTAAAGATGTTTCTCCATTAAAAGGAGATAAAATTGCATTTTTTGAAAAATACTTTTTTTATCTGAAAAAAAATGAACTTGTGATTATATTATGTCTATGAAACACATAATATGGATTCTAAAATTATATAGCATATATAAAATTCCAAATTTAGTTAAGACTATTCATGAACCCTTTTTGAATGGCTAGTTTGGTAAGTCGTGGTGCGCTCGAACTCAGTGTTGTGTGTAGCGCAAGTTATTGAATTACTTTGAAGAGATAACATACTATGAAATCGTGGGGTGTTAAATTAAACCTACATCAATGAATCGGGTCCACACAATTTGAATTTTTCTTTGAAAATAAAATTTTAAAAATATAAAAATAAATTTATGGAAAACCCTCATCGGAAATTGGGTTAATGAAATTTAGTTTTAATAAGAGGGAAAGAGAAATGAAAAAGTCACCACAAAATTATGATCTCGATTAAGAGAGCATTGGTGAAAATTAGAGACACATAATTAGAGAAAAATGTAAATATTTATATGGAGTGATTGCGGTCATAAATCACAAACAAGTGTAAAATGAGGGCCTCAAATCCATCAATCAATGATGATTTAAAATATCATCTGTTCGAAAAAAAACATAAAGTATTAGGATAACAAATTTTTGGTTTTAAGATCCCTTCCCTAATTTTAAGAATTAATTTATTCATAGAAAAAGTGGAAGAAATATACTTGACATGTAGAGTTTCATCCTTCAACTAATTCCTACCACAAACTCATCATTCACTCCAAAATATAATATAATTCAAAAATCTTATATTTATCCTAATAGTATAGGGTTCAAAAAATAATAAATTTATAATTCATTTTCCAGAATAATTTAAAAAACTACATTACACAAAATAGGACATCATGTAGGCTAGTGGTAGGTGATTTACCCTTGTGGCACTTCAGTTGCGGGTTCATGTCTTGTGGCCTTGCCGAACGCAACGGGTTGTCAACAGACCTCTAGGTTGTCCTTTTTATAATAATCCTAAAATAATATTAAGAAATTTTTTTAACTTAAAAATTTTTATCCAATGTCCAACTTACTACATTATAACCTTATTAAATTTCCAAAATACTTCTATCCAAATTCACAGTCCAAAATTTATAAGGAAGGTAAACATAATGAAGATGTCTTTTTTCCACATAATAACATGTGAATACCTTTATCATGTATTCTCTTAAAACATGATTACACCCTGAATTACCATAATACCTTATTAATTACACCACTATGGGAAAAAAGGGCATTTGCAAAGGGTTATTTGTGACGGGATTAAATCCCGTCGCAAATAGTCCCATGAAAAACTTATTTGCGATGGGGTTATTTGCTCGTCGCAAATAAGTAGCCTTTTGCGACGGGACAACTTTCCTCGTCGCAAAAGGACTGGTGCGGTTTGCGCGCCAAATCGCGGGAAACTTATTTGCGACGGGGGAATATTCCCGTCGCAAATAACCGGCGGCGGTAAAAGGTATTTGCGACGGGAATATTCCCCCGTCGCAAATAGTATTTCGGCAGGTGGTTATTTGCGACGGGACCCGTCGCAAATAACTATTTACCAATTGACCGTAATAAATGTTGGCTAAGGTATTTGCGACGGGTATCGTCGCAGATAGTATTATTTGCGACGGGAGACCCGTCGCAAATAGGCCCATCGCAAATAATCTAACCTATAAATACCCCCATCCATTTTTTTCATTTCATTCTCATTCCTTATCTTCTCCTTCTCTCAAAATTATATTTCTTGAGTTCAGTTTTTTTCCAGTTTAATTTTTTTCTCTGGAGCTGATATTAATGTTTTGAAGAACGATCAGAGCAGATCAATTTTCAAGGTATTTATGTTCATTTTAATTTTTTATTTATTTTTAATTTTTTATTAGTTTCAATTATTCTTAATTAGTTGTAATTTAATTATGTTTACATTGTTTTATTACTTAATAAATTTAAATTATTAGTATTGTTTATAGTTAATTGTAATTAGGAATAATTAGTAATAATTTTTAATAATTAAGAATAAATATTAATAATTAGTAATAAATACCAATAATTAGGAATAATAACATTATTACAGTATTAGTCTATTTTATTATTAATATTAAAATAATATAATTTTTTATATATATACAATTCTCTTTTCATCTGTGTGTTTGCTGTCTTCACATGTATTATTTGTATGTGGAGATAGAAAACGCACAGATGAAAGGAGAATTGTATATAAATTAGAAAATTATATTATTTTAATATTAATAATAAAATATATTAATAATGTTATTATTTGTAATTATTGGTAATTATTTCTAATTATAGATAATTATTCATTTAATTACTAATAATTAGGAACAATTATCAATAATTAGCAATAATTAAGAATAATTAGTAATAATTAGTAATGATTACTAATAATTAGTAATAATTACCAATAATTAATAATAATTAGTAATAATTATCAATAATTAGTAATAATTACCAATAATTAGTAATAATTACCAATAATTAGTAATAATTACCAATAATTAGTAATAATTACAAATAATTAGTAATAATTACCAATAAGTAGTAATAATTACCAATAATTAGTAACAATTACCAATAATTTGGAATAATTACCAATAATTAACAATAATTAGTAATAATTAGTAATAATTATCAATAATTATCAATAATTACCAATAATTAGTAATAATTAGTAATAATTACCAATAATTACCAATAATTACCAATAATTACCAATAATTACCAATAATTAGTAATAATTAGGAATAATTACTAATAATTAGTAATAATTAGTAATAATTAGTAATAATTAGTAATAATTAGTAATAATTAGAAATAATTATAAATAATTAGTAATAATTAGAAATAATTAGTAATAATTAGTAATAATTAGTAATAATTAGTAATAATTAGGAATAATTAGCAATAATTATGAATAATTAGGAATAATTACCAATAATTACCAATAATTACCAATAATTAGGAATAATTACCAATAATTACCAATAATTACCAAAAATTACCACTAATTACCACTAATATTTGAATGTAAAATAATTCTATTATTTTTATATTAATTAAAATAACTTATTAATATTTTTTTATTTATGAATTATAATTCTAATATTATTATATTAATTAAATCATTTATTAATATTCTATTATTTTTTATTTTTGAATTATAATTCTATTATTATCATATTAATTAAAATAATTTATTAATAATTTATTATTTTTATTTGTGAATTATAATTCTATTATTATATTAATTAAAAAATTTATTAAAAATTTATTTTTTTATTTTTTTTTATAGTATTTGCGACGGGATATTATGCCCGTCGCAAATACTAGTATTATTAATAGTTTTTTATTTTTTAAAAAAAAATAGTTTTTGCGACAGGATACTATGCCCGTCGCAAATACTAGTATTATTAATAGTTTTTATTTTTTTAAAAAATAGTTTTTGCGATGGTACCGTCGGAAAAGGTATTTGCGACGAGACCCGTCGCAAAAGGTCTTTTAAAATTTTTTTACAAAAAATACGGAATACTATTTGGGACGGGGAGAATAACTGTCGCAAAAAAAGGCTTTAGCGACGGGCCCGTCGCAAATAAGTGTAGTTGCGACGGCGTTTTCAGTAACGGGCTATTTGCGACGGGCCCCCGTCACAAAAATCCATTTGCGACGGGATCCCGTCGCAAATGCCCCATCGCAAATACCTGTTTTTCTAGTAGTGCACTCACTCTCCCTTATTCCTTATTGATGACTAGATATAGTCCATATATCCAAAAATGTTGTAAACTCCAACAATAATGGAATAAACAAACAATTAATTAGTTTTAAAGTAGTTAATAATACCAAATATTATTTATCTAAATCTTTCATATATTATTCCCGAATCACTACCTCAGTATCAGAACCATATTATGGTTTATCTTTCCTTCAACCATGCATTTTCGAAAAAGTATAACTTTCTATTGAGTCAATTTTCTTAGTACCATATAATCTCAAATCCTCAATGAAATAGTACTACAGTACAATTCTTATATACTTTATAATTCTTATAATTTGTACACCATTAATACAATGCTCAAATGACACAGTTATTTAATAACAACATAAGAACACTAATAATTCTTCTTCATCTAAGGTATTATCATAACATGATTATTATCCAATAGCATCATTTGGGTATACTCTAATGTTTGGGAAATTGATTCTCCTAGTTACCCAACTTCTTGGAGATGAAGCATTGTAAACTTGAAACCTTTTTATTACCCTTGAAATCACGTTCTTGGTGTCCATTTTTTCCACACATGAAAAAAAACTCTCATTCCCTTCAAGTATTTACCATGGTGATTCTTTCCACAATTATCACATATAGGAAAATCTTTCTTTCCCCTATTCCATGTATCCATCTCTCTCTCTACCCTCCTTTTCTTCTCCTACTTCCCTTCAAAGCCATACGACTCATAGAATTCATTACTTATCTTATTTACACATGATATTATTTATTCATATGATGATAATATGTGGGAGACCTTTTCCTGTATAAATTTTGGATTAATACCAAAAATGATATGATCCTTCTTACTCTTTGGATCATGCGTATTGCTGGAGTTCTCATTCCATCAAATGGGCACAATTTATAATTAATGGCATACACTAGGTTTGTTTTATGAATCATAATGCATAATTCTAAACTTGTAAAATACCTAATGTAAATTGAAAAGATTATGAATATAATCTTTAATAATAAAAAATGTATTTTTTGAGGAATTATTTACTCTTAAATCTTTTATAATGACCTATAATGAAAATGTGAATTATCCCACGCATATCCCGGATGTCTGTCGTAACCAAGAGTACAGCAAGGCCCAATGTCTTTTACCAGGATTCCCAAGGTCAAACCTAAAACTCCTTGTCGGTGTTTTCACTTATAGGTACATCTATTCCAGAGCCGCCTCTACCTGCACGTATCCAGATAGGGATGTACTTCTTGTAAAATTCAAAATATTTATACAGTGCCAAAATTTTAGGAATTTATTCTATACTAATCCTCAATGTCTATCTTAGTGTAGTATCTCAAAATCAGATTTTATCTAAATCTATTTCCATGGTTGTTTCTAAACTTCCTATGATACCAATTGTATTTCCCCAACCCATGTTACCCAGAGCCGTGACATTATTTTAATACATTTTCATGATTATAAGGAATCAAGTCCCAAAGGACCGTTCAATTTAGCAGTCTTAAAAACAAGATTACATAGATGAATGTTACATTACAAATTATAACATACAACAAACCATAAAAAATAATTTAAGCACACAAATATTTCTTTATATTAACTATTCATATCAATCATAATTCACTTCTTGGTATATTGGGAAAACAAAACATAAGAAATGGGTGAGCTCAGATGCTCAGTGAGGGTAAATAAGTTAGCAGAAGTTATAAAACTTTATGGTAAGATGTATAATAAAAACAACACCCTTTTTAAAAATATTAATGAAAATAATATGGAAAAAATAAATCAAAAATCACCATATAAATATGCACATGGATATTCTACTAGTTGAATAATCACATGTAACAACTAATTTCATAATGAGGGAATATGTAATGCAGGACATTCTGAAACATTTTTTCAAGGCCTCGACCAAGACGTCTAAAAATGATTAAGGCCTTGACCAAAACCATATATCAAATTGATAAAGGATTGTCCAATTCAACATCTAATTGTATCATGAGACCTACTGATGCACCAAGGAGCTATAGCGGGCTCCACCCTTCACTTAATAAATAGAATACATTTCTCATAGGAAACAGATAAAATATAACATAATCTTTTGTATTTATACTAGCATATGAAATGTGAATACTTTAACCATAAACCATGAATTGTATAAAAATAAAACATCCAAAGTAAAAAATTTCATAACTCATTCAATAAAAAACCTAAAATTTTATTATAATAAATCTACCTCAATCAATAATAATATCCAGAAATGGATGATGATATATTTGAAAATGAGCAGGAAATCACTTTGAGTGAAATACCCATTTTTCTTGAAATAATTTAAAATTCCCACAATTTATAATGGGTGAAATTTAAAATTTATTTTTGAATCAAAGTCTCCCATGCCAATTTTAAACTTATTTTAAAGTAATTAACATTTCAAATCATTCATGTCCATATAAGAAATCATTAAAACAATTTTGGAGACATGGACATTGATGAGAAATATTTAAAAGAATAAATATTTAAAACATTTTAAAGAATGTTTTAGTTATATAGTACCATAAAAGAATAACTTTGAAAAGTCTTTTATGAAAAATTTACATGGAGAATAAATATTTCCCAGAATGTACATACACATAAACAATCAAAGATAATAATGAGATTGAGGAATTAACCATTACCGTGCACTTCCTTTGGCCGAGGGTATGCTTAACCTCCTGTATAATGAACACTGTATGTTTTTAAATTATACCAAAACCATATCCATGTTTATTAATATATAACACATGATTCATTTATGACTTTATACTACCCATTAATAATGACTTCCATGATAAATTTACATTTCGGGTAATAATATCTTTCTTTATCATAAATGTTTTAACTTATTATTTTTGATCATATCATTTAGATCATGATTTAAAAAAATACTGAATATAAAACATTATATATATATAATATATATTTATATTAAAAATATGTATAATATATAGATATTTGAATTGGAAAACACCGTTTATGGAGATGGTAAGCGGTACACATGCATAAACGCTGTTTCCGTTATCATATCGCATTGAAGGGAAGTAAGTGAATAAGATATATATAAGTACATATATATATATAATATATAATTTTAATGTCACATATTACATACTTATTAATAATATATATTTTTATAATCATTGTTGAATTGTGAAAGTGTAAATGAATCTCATCGCTTCGCGGAGAAGGTATGGTGTACGTACACATGAGCGTCGATATCATTTCATTAATGATTAAAAGGTGTGGAATTTTATGGTATATTAATTATATAGAGAAATTATAATGTTTTTTAATTATTTATATACGTATTACTCATATTTATATCCATTGAAATAACATAGTGTTGAATAACAAATTACACCACGGTGTGAAGACAGAAAGTTGTAAGTACACATGCATGGTTACATTATCATTCATAGGATGGATAAAATAATGAATATGGTTGTACAATATTTATAATAACATTTTTTTTGTATAAGTTACTTTAGTTATTATTTTTGTATGGAAATAATAAATAATGAGATAGTTGGAGAAGAAAAGATCACTGAATGAGGTGATAAAATAATTACCTTTTTTCGGGTGTTTTAGTTTGATTTGAGCAAAAGGGCTCCTTAGGTTATATTTATGCTCACGTTAAGTCCTCTAGTTTTTAGTAATGGAATTTTGAAGGAGATTTGGGAAGGGTATGGCCAAGCCAAATGGTTTTGAATGTTTGTATTTGAGATAAGGAGAAGTTCTCTTTTATTAGAGGGGTGAAGGGCACCTAAGGAAAACATTGAAATTTGATTTTATTATACAATAATATTGGGTTTATAATGGCTCCAAATGTATTTATTTTGAGACTTAAGTGGTTATGGGTTGTAATAATCTCATCCAATAGGTTTTATAAAATTTTAGGTTACCATATTAACTGTATCTTTTTTATTTAACTATTAGTAAAATAGTTTATCATTTACCATGTCTCCTAGTATTATTTTATTATATTGTTAATAAACATACTATAAAATTATAAGAGAACCCATAGTGTTTTATTAATGATATATATATTATTATATAATTCCTTTTTCAAAACTTATATTATTAAAAATATTATATCAATTAATAATATTGTTTTTTGTTTTAAAACCCAATTTATGTCAATTTTGATGCTATTTGTTAATTTATTTTTGTTAAAGTCATAACAGCATGATTACTTAGAAAAACATTTAATGAATAAAATCTATCAAGTCATATTAACCTATATAATTAGTTTAATTTATCAGAAGTCTCAAATTACATTTATTTGGATATTTATAATATCAATTATTTTAATCTTTAATAAATAAGGTAATTACTACATCATCATTGTGTAATAAATAAATAAAATTATTTAATTTCTAAAAATTATAAATAAATTACCATTTTATAGAAAATATATTTATATTTCTAATGAATAATTATAGTTGAAAAGATAACTTATATAACTCCTTGTAAAAAATGTTTTACTAAAAGATATATGTTTATGTCATTATTGTCTTTACATTTAATTAATTAATATAAAGTGTCATTGTCACTATCATGATGCTCAATGGGGTCCCAAAATAGACCCAAGGATGCCCATGGTCGAACATGTATCAACCAATTGAATATGAATCATGTTATAGTAATTTAATATTAATATAATAATATTTTTTTACCCTTATTTACCAGATATACCTTTTAACCATGGTAAATAAAATATTTACTGAAATAAATATTCATAATGTCTAAAAATAAAAGTTACCAATTCACAAAATTTGGACCCCCTGTTTCTAAATATGGAATCCATTTTTCCAAATTCATAACATAGAAGTTGAAGAAGTTATTTTAAAATTAATTCTCATTGTCAAAACAAAAAATGTGTTTTTAAGAAATAATAACTATCAAAAGATTGACACTTGTTTAAACCCAGTTTAAATGTGAAATGACATAAAATGTCCAAAATTAAATTAAATGATAAAAATATAATCAAATGACACTTTAAAACCACTCAAATGTATAATTTAAGACTATAAATTATTTTGATTAAAAAAGATGTTTTTATTAAAATTTAGTATTTTCATTATTCATCAAAATATTAAAGTTATCAGAAAAGTACAAAAACAATTTCTACACTGAATTTTTATGTCCTGATTATAAATAATCATTTTATATCATTAATGTGAATATATAAAAGTGTCAAATATTGGTTGTAAAAAAGGTTCTCCATTAAAAGGCAGTAAAATTGAATTTTTTGAAAAAATACTTGTTTTATCTGAAAAAAATGAATTTGTTCTTATATTATTTCAAAGAAACACATAATATGGATTCAATAATTATATGGCGTGTATAAAATTAAAATTCAGTTAATACTATTCATAACTTCTTTTTGAATAAATAGTTTGGTAAGTCGTGGTGGGCTCGAACTCGGTGTTGTGTGTAGCGCAAGTTATTGAATTACTTTGAAGAAATAATGTACTTTGAAATCATGGGGTGTTAAAAAGCACCATTGCATTTATTATTGTCAGCACAAAAAAATCATGATAAAGAACAGGTATCATCTGGCCTTAATTGATTACATGTTCAATCATCTATGTGAAGAACAATACTTCTCCAAGGTGGATTTGGAGTCTGGATATTACAAAGGGTGATGAAGTATGATATCCCCACGATTGATTTTCTTACAATATACATGCATTATGAATTCATATTAATGACTTTCTAACACACTAATGCTCTAGAAATATTTATGGACTTGATGAATAGATTCATTAAATATTACCTCAAGAAATTTGTTGTAGTATTTATAGATGATATTCTAATATACTCAAAAACCAAGTAGGATCATGATGAGCATATATGAACTATAATAGAGGCATTGAGAAAGGATAAGATCTATGAAATTTACTGCAAGATTGAGCTATGGTTGAAGTAGGTCTCATTCTGGGGTTATATCACCACAAAAAATAGGATATCTGTAGACCCCTCCAAGATAGCTACAATAAAAGGATGGATGATGCCAACATTAGAAACAAATATCCATAGCATCCTGGGGTCAGGTGAATATTATCACCGATTTTTGAGAAATTTGTCACTATTGTAAAAACCTATAACCAAGATAACTCATAAGGGTGTCATGTTTTCTTAGAGTGATGAATGCGAAGAGAGATTCATGGAGTTGAAAAAGAGGCTTATCAGTGCACCCTTTCTCACACTACCCAGAAGAGGAAAAATATCTGTGGTATTCAGTGATTATTTGAAGAAGGGAATGGGCTATGTGTTGATGAAAAATGACATGGTCATTACCGATGATTCAAGGAAATTGAATTTTCATGAGAAAAACTATCCAACACATGATTTGGAGTTGACTTCTTTAATATTTTATTTAAAAATTTGGGTGTATTACATATTTGTGGAGAAGTATCAAATTTACATTGACATAAAAATCATTAAGTTTATATTCACATAGAAATAGTTGAACATGAACCCAAAAATATGGTTAGAGATGATCAAATACTATGACTTCTCAATCCATTACCAACCTGGGAATGCGAGGAACGTAGTAGATGATCTTAGTAGAAAGGTTCCAGTAATTCTATCATTGACGATAATTGAACTGGGTCCAATCTTCTTAATTTTTTTGAAGATGGACATGTGACTCATAAACAAGGGATCATCATCAATCGTTTAACAAATAATAGCTCAACCATCTATTTTTGGAATGGTTAAAGATTCACAAAAATATTATGTGGGAATTCAGAAGAAAGTGGAAACTATTAGAAAAATAAAATCCTTAGTGTTCAATGTTAATGAAGAAGGAATTGTGATATTTTGGTCAAGATTATGTGTTCCATAAAATACGTAATTAATGAATGAAACTTTGGATGATGCACATAGTTAGAATTTTTCCATTCACCTAGGAAACAAAAAGATGTATCGATATCTCCAAGATAATTATTGGTGGGATAACATGAAGAAAGAAAGCGTTGAGTATATATCAAAGTGCTTGGTGTGTTAGCAAGTGAAGGTTGAGAGTTAGAAGTAAAAGGGGATGAAGAAACCATTACCCATACCTGCATGGAAATGGGAGAAAATCACCATGGACTTCATCACTAGACTTGTGAGGAAATCCTAATGAAACAATGATATCAGGGATTTTGTGGACCGTCTAACAAAGACTACACACTTCATTGAAATTCAAGAGGATTTATCATTGGATTAACTAGAACAAATATACATCAGAGATGTGGTAAAGCAACATGAAGTACCACAATCGATTGTATTTGATCAAGATCCAAGTTTTATATAACATGTTTTGGAAGAGTCTTCAACATGATCGGAATAATGATCTAAACTTTTGTAAAACTTATCATTCTCAAACTAATGGACAATCAGAGAAAAAAATCCAAACATACGAGGAAATATTGAGAGCATGATCAATGGAATTCAAATGAGGATGGGATCATCATATTCATCTGTATGAGTTCTCTAACAATAATAGTTTCCACTCAAAAATCCAAATGCGTCTTTATGAAGACCTTTATGGGATGTGGTGCAGAACACTGGCATGTTGGAATGAAGTTGGGGAGAAAAAACACAAAGGTCCATAAATGGTCGAAGAAATGGTGGAGAAGGTTAAGATTATCTAGTAGCACATTAAAGCTGCATAGATTCGACACAATAGCTGTACTTATAATCGTTGACGAGACCTAGAGTTTTATGAGGGGATATGATAATCCTTCGCATATCGCTAAGTAAGGGTGTTATGTGATTTGGGAAGAAGAGAATGCTTAGTCCAAGGTACATCCACCCTTTCGAGATCTTTGCCTGCATTGGAGAAGTGTCCTATCGACTAGTACTCCCAGAGAACCTATATCAAGTACATTATGTCTTCCAAGTATCACTCTCGAAGAAGTTCATAACGGTCACATAGCATGAACTCAATCCAAAGGTGGTACCATTGGAGAATGACCTTTCCTATAAAGATATTCTGATGAAGATCTTAGATGGTAGTGAAAAAGTTCTTCAAATAAGATAATTCCCCTCGTAAAGGAGTTGTAGTGAAACCACAAGTTTTAAGATGAAATGTGGTAATCAGAGGAAGTAATGAAGAAGAGTTACCTGCATCTGTTTTAGTGTGGGAAAAAAATTTCGAGGGTGAAATTTCTTAAGGGGGGATGATTGTAACGACCCAAACATTTATTAATGAAAATTCCTATTGATCTCATTTAATGTATTATTATATAATATGGTTATATAAAATGTATGAACATTCATGGTTTTATGTTTTTGGATTTTAAAATACCATTAAGAATGGTTACCTTTTCTAATATAGATGATTAATATTGGTCATGTGATTAGTATAAATATAGGTCTTTAACAAATCTAATTTACATATAAAAATGAAGTAATGGCCTCATCCAGTAGAATTGCTCCCTACGAAGCCCATTTTCCAGAGATCAGAAAAGAGGTGGTGTTATTGGGCTTTTCTCTTGACCTTTCCCATGTCGTGCTTCAATACATTATGGTTGAGTAGAATTGAGTATGGCAGAAGTGAAGTTGATAGATATTACCACCCAAGCGATGTCATCCTAGCCACCACAAGAGTCGTTCACCATCCCACACCTTACCTTTTGGTCATATGTGGGTATTATAAAGGGTTAGGTAATAATATCCTAGCACTATGATTATATGTATTATTTTTATATATAATAAATAATAATGATTCATTTTATTAATGTTACATTGTAAATGGTTTTTAAAGAACAAATAGTATTTTTAGTGAATATTCAATCAAGAAATCTATTTTGATTAATAAATGGATTTCTTAATAAAATAATATTTTAAGAAAATATTAGTAAATTAATATTTATTAAATATAATTGATTTTATATTTTTTAGGAATACAATTGTAATTTTTATCATGGTTTGAAAGTTGTTTTTGTCAAAACCCATGAATTTTCAATACAAGTCAACTTTTATTTTAAAAGTAAAAATTAACATATTTATAAAATTATTTAAATAAAATTAATATTATTTTCTAATCAGGACATTGAAATTATCCAATAGTTAATTTTTCATAATTTTCTGAGACATTCAAATGTTTTGGTAAAAATTAAATACTATTTTAAATTATAATGTGTTTCATGAAATCATAACGACCCAATAAGGATGTAAAAAATACAATAAATTGGTTCTTTTGGAAAATATTTTTTTTACCATTAAAATAATATGATTTTAGGTTTGTTTGATTTATTTTAAAAAAGCATTACTGGACCATCCAAGGCTTATAAAATATTTTGACCATTTGAAATATTTTCCTTTAGAGTACGACTTACCTCCACATAAGGAAGACTAATATTTTAATAATTTTGGCCATTGGAATTGTACAATAATATTTTCCACTCTCTTTTAGAAAAATTAATGGGCAAAAACCATGAGTTGGTTTGTGGTTCTGATTAGTTTAATGTGAGGAGCCCAAAACCTAACTAATAATGAAATCCCACTCTTCTCCTATAAACCCACCCAAGCTCCCACTTCTCTTCACTAAAATCCTTTTTAGATAGAGAAACATCGACTTTCCTGTCTCTATAATCCTCCCAAGGCACTCACATCTTCCAATAATCCCATCTAATGTGGCTCTCAGGCCTTTGGGATCACACTTACAAGTAAAAACTTTCTTCATTTCACATTTTGTCCAAATTTCATTATATTGTTATACAATTTTTTCCCAATTAAAAATGTTGGGTTATGATTTCAAACCTCCCCCATACTTCCCTTTTTATTATTGAATGAAGAGATACACATTTAACTATCATTAATTCCTCCCATGTACACCTATTACCATGCAGAATTTCTGTATGGGATTTATCTCTCCTCATTTACATTCAAGCAATTGTTTTATATTATGAATATAAATTCCATTGAATATTTTGGAATGTCTATCAATATGATCCCATTACTGTAAATTTCATGTACCTAGGGTTATACACCCCTTTATATATCATCAACCATTTTTATGAATTCTTATGTCACACCATTATGCTGCTGAAATTTGCACCACAATTTCTCAATCGATAGTCATTGTATAGTGAAAACAATTAAAATTTCTCTATCAAGGGTATTAAACTTTATGCGCATTGACTAATTGATTACAGAGTTTCATGTATAAATTCCACATTCCTTTATCATGGAAGAAATGATTATGTTTAATCAAACAATCCTATATGATCCATGTGGAACACTTATTCATGAAATGAAATGATTAAGAAGGGTGTTCCCTGATAGCGCTCTAACAGAATGGGTAAAGACTATTATTTTGATACATCAAGTGCATTGAGGTTTTACTCATGCCAATTCATGTAAAATGAGGGTTTACTCATTCTTCATGTGAAATGAGCATTGTCGCATGCTAAAATCATGTTAAATGTTGTGGAAATTTTCCATGTTATGATAATCATGCTATATCATTCCATTATGTTCATATTTACCTTATGCTCCATTGGTATGCCTATTGACTAACATAAACTATATTATTCAGGTTATGACTTGTTTAATACCTTAATTTTCATTATATTTTACCATTTTCTTATGCATTTTCCTTGGTTATCCCATTAAATGATATGTACGAAGGAATGTTGTGGTCATGTAAATGGCGTTTTCAACAAAGATGTTGTGTTTTATATTCTATATTGTTGTGTAATGTTTCTAATTTCCATTAACACTAGACTCATCAATCCTAAAAGTTGTCTTAAGTGCATGTTTATGTTATAAATCATGTTTAAGGGTGTAATAAAGAGTAGGGTTGTTATAGGTAGGATTTCAAAATTACATTGGAAGGGTTATTTTCCTTGTTGTGTATAACGTTGTCTCTATGGTCTAATATTTTCATTGACTACTTTTCATAAGATAAATCATATCCCAATTGTATTGAATATATATTTAGTACATTATAATAATCAAAAAACATTATCATAAAGTGTGATATAGTGAAGAAATAATTCACATTAGATAGTATAATTGGGACTATTATTCGATGGGACACAATATATATTTACTTTCCTCCCAATCCCATGAATCTGTTCCATGGAGATAAATAAAGTAAAACACTATCTCTAACATCAATCTGAATTTTTCATTAATGATTATACACATAGAAATTTTATCAAATTAGTGATTTCTTGATGTGTTTTTAAATGAACATATACTTCCTTCAATTTCATAAATCAGTTCTTTTCAAAAAAAATTATTATCTAATAATAAATATTAATATTTAAGAGTTCGACAATTTGTTCCATAGAGGGATTAATATTTCTCCATTTGAATTCATCAATGAAATATATTTCTATATGGGACCTCTACTAAAGTAATATGTGATCCCAGCCTCCTTTTAATTCAATAGATTAATATATTAGCATATATTCAATTTTTTATCTAGTTTATTTGTTCTGGACACCCGTATAGGGTTTAAATACCATAATGATGTTAAAATATGCATTCAAGTAATATCAATGTATTTTATAGAATCTATTTGTTAAACCTAAATATTTATTTGAAAAAATTAATTGTGTTGTTCCATATTCCTTTACCAATTATACAATATATATCCTAACAAGTAGTTCGACAGAAAAGTTTTATTTAAAAGGGATGATTTCAGAAGTCTCTATAAGATAATCAAATAAAATCCATATGGATGTTTTTTCCTTTTTATGTATTTTGAACACAAGTGATAAAATCCAAGGTGAGATTATCTAGTTTTATTATAGGAATGTGAAATAGTTTCATTTTCCCATTGGTCAAAATATTTTCTAGCATAAGTTGATTTCATATCGAGTACATTGAAGTATATTAAAAAATAGCACACTTAATTTTTCCCAGTTATAGTTCTCTTAATTATTTATCTAAATTTGGGTTCTATATTGGTGGATATATAATGTTTATCTTGGATAATATCTAAATAATTACATCTTTATATCAGTCTCTGATTGTATGAAATTTCATGTACCGAATATGACAACCTATACATGTAAAACACCTATATTCATGATTTATTACTTAAATATACACATAATACAATCCCAAAAGATTGTTATACCTAGTGTCTTTTTGAAATTTGGGACATAACACAAAAAAATAAAGATTGGTACAATGAAATTATTTAATATATATAAAACATTCTTAGATATTACATTTATCATCAAATACATCTTTGGAAAACATGGGTAAATACATAAGAAAATGGTGAGTTATAAAGCCAATTAATGGAATTCTCAATGAATAACATGATGAATTTAATACATGTTAGACAGATAGGAATATATGTGTGACATTAAAGGGGTTTAAATCATAAACATGATCATCAAAGATTGATATTAGATGATAACATCATGGATGAAAAAGAATGTTCCGACAACATTAACAAGGAATCATAAGCATAAGTCGAGGATTACCATCAATACATCACAACATAGTATGATTAGGTTAACCTCAGACGTACCATTCATAGAATACCATGAAACAAAAATATTATCCAATTAATTAGAGTAAAATTTAATTTTAGGCCCACCCTTCACATTTCTAAAATATACATGTATTTTTGTGACCCAACGATCATTTGAAATTAGAAAATCTAACATCACATTTAATTACACGGAAAATGAGTGTAGATTATAGAGATATATAGCCCCCATTAGTGAACGGTAGATACATCTTGGTTAATAACCTTCAGTGGAAATGGGAATTGTCATTAATTCCATAATATTCCTTGGAAACATGCAGGATAATTCTGTCAGCATAACATGTATACATAAAGATTCATTAAATGTTTTAATGCGAGTAAAATGTTTCCTAGCATTACATTTACACCATAAGTATTGTAAAATGGATGTGTATAAATGAATTTTAACATGATAAATTGGATTTCAAATGGAATTATACCATGAAATATCTAGAATAAATATGTTGAGGAGTTGATCCCATATTTCATCACAATAACAACATAGATAAACGTTATAATGAGAGGGTATAAATGACATCATATTATTAGAACATCTGTTGGATATTAAATGGGTATATATAAAGATTATACGACATCATAAATTTAGATTTAAATGGAAAAATAAAATATAAGGTGTTTAAATGGAAATGATATAGAGATATCTCATACCATAATAGGGAATATATAAAATCTTGATAAAAACTACTTGTGTGATTTATGACACTTTGGGAGATCATTAGAGAGAGTGGGAGTGAGGGTAACTTCATTATAAATGGTTATTTTTTGAATATTAGTGAGATAATGGTTGGGAATTTATATATTAATATGGGGGATTATTTATTATGTTTTAAACATTTATTTTAACTTTATAAGATAAAATATTGAATGCCACAAACCAAAAAATAGTATATTCCTCTGTTTTCCAGCAAAATAAGTGTAGTTTTTTTAAATTTTATAATTTCCTGAGATGAACTCCCTAAAACAATAAAATTGAAGATATATAATTGATTTATGATTATAAAAAATTAATTTCAAAATTGTAATATATAACATAGGCTTTGAAGGATTCATTATGTGTCTATGAAAATAACCAAATACCATTAAAATATTTTTTAAATGGGTAAAGAAATATTTGGTCCTACATGTCTCTTATGTAATTTTTTACATTACATTTGGTCTATAATTATTTCAAAATATAGATCATATATTTAAAAAATATTATATTTTTACCCAAAAATATGACTCTCTTAGAAAATTATGATAAATTTAACAATGGATAATTTTAATATATTGAGTTGAAAAATAATATTTATGTTATCAAAATAATTTTCTGAATATGAGAGTTTTCACATTCAAATAAAAATATACATTTAAAAAAAATTCTTGTTTTGTGATAATAACCAATTTCAAAACCTTATAAAAATTACTTTGTACTTCATTTAATAATATAATGATTTATAATTAAAAATTATTTTAGAATAATAACATTTTATAATTTTTTTAAAAACACTCAAATTTCTCAAAATATTTTCTTCATTGAAAGTATAAATTTCCCAAAAATAGTAATTCTATTAATTCAGGTCAAAATCTAATTTTCATTGAACGGATTATATAATCATTGATATAGTAAAAAATAAAAAGGGATAAGTATATTCATTATTTTATTAAAAACTAAAATATAAAAATACATCCTTCTAGGGTCTAGATACATGAACCCTTATTACACCATCATATATTTTAAGTGTATTGTGTGTGATGGTGGGGATTTCATTTGGTGGTTCAGAAAACATGGTTTGGGTCATGATCCCAATGAACGTGAATTAATACAATAAAATGTTTTTTATGATTTACTGGAATTTAAACATGGTATTGGTATATAGAAAATACCATTGATTCCTTATCCCTTTGAAGATTAAATAAATTGGATTCATAGGGTATGATCATGATGGTTTAGGTTATCTATCCTTCTATATATGAAAATTAGACATCATTATAAACAATAATAAAAAGTATTCTTAACAGTTACTATAAAATGGATATATTATAAAATTATATTATTATTTATGATATTTAAAATATGATAGGATATATTTTATTATTGGTCAAAAAATAACAATATTTGTGCATGTTCTTTCTATAAATATATTAATTTATAAATAAAATATTCATTTTTAAGAGGAATTTTATTTTCTAAATGTTTAGATCCTTATATTATTCCCCCAGCATAAATATTTTCCATTAAATTTTATCTCATGCTTTAAAATAGATGAGGATACTTCAGTTTCATTTCTATTGATGGTTATATTGTTTCTCCTCTAAATCGTCGTTCCACCAACACAAATTTACTGAGTGAGTTGTTTTATTTCATATAAAATTTTTATATGATATAAGATCTTCACTTACTAATTCTCATATAATAGTCCATTCCTTAGATGTACAACCTCCCGATTCAGTACATGTAAGGGGTGTGGTATATAATTCATCAAGAGAGATACACAGAACAGATGATGTACTTGAGATATGTTAGGTTGGAGTGCATGTCTATAGTCCACAATACTAATGTGATAAAGGATATCAATAAGAATTATGTATCTCAGAATAAGCTTTCCATTCTTCCCAAATCTCTTTAATTTCATCTATAGTGATAAATAATGATACACTTTATCTCTATCATCAAACTCTATATCTCTTTGGTGATTTTATGCAATGATTTTTAATTATATTTTTTTGGATTTTGTTTGATTTTGAATGGTTTCAAACATCCCTTTCATCAATATGATACCATTAGTTCCAATTATCTTTCTCTCTCTAATATCATCCATTCAAGTTGGATTCTGACACCTCCTCTCATATAGATCCTCCTAAGCTCTCATTTAAATTCTATAATAAAATTTTTTTTATATGAGAACTCCACTTAGGGAAGGTACTAGTTAAAAAATCATTGTAAATACTTTAAATATGATCTCAATATATCATATATAGTTTAAATGGTTTTATATGACTGAGCATCCATCCGAGATTGGTAAAAAGTACTAAAACTCATCTTTGTATCCAACACATTCTAATGGATTCTCCAAGAACCTTGAGGTAAACCTCAGATCACATTTAGATAAATTAGTGAGTGTAACTCCAATAAGTCTTACCACTTTATATATATATCGATCAAGATATAAATATTATCTGATTGAAATTAAATATGAAGAATTAATATGCAAGAACCTGATTTTTTTAATCAAGAAATACTCCATTAAATTTTGGTCTAATTCCTTTATATGGACATAATATGGATTGTTAATGAGTTAGTGAAGTGTTTTTTTGGGATTGTTCATAGCCCAAAACCTAGATTTTTTGGTGAATAATGCTTGTCATATTGTAAGATTAAACTACGCAAAGAAGGCCGCATGGTTTGATTAAATCATGAGAAGATGGAAATTATGTTGGAATAGGGCATATGGATTGATACTACGATGAATTTTGGGCCACATAGATGTGTGAAAAACTACAAAAAAATCATAGGGATCCATTAAGGTTTCCATTTTATTTCCCTAATCATGAAACATAACCAGGCAGTTTGCCCCTTCATATAGCTTCTCATGTACAATTTGCACATGGGTTGGCTAAACTGTGTTGCCAAACCATGCGAAGGAAAAATTTGATCAAATTTTAAATTTTCCCTTAAATGATGTTAAAAATAACCTATAATGTTATTTTATTTTTTAGAGGGAAGGAACTCAAAATCCACCCTTTAGGAAGACAAAAGATAATTAAAAAAATTGAGATAGACCGGCTTTCTGACGTCTGATTTGACCATTGTTCATCTTGTTGGGTTTGAAAATGTACATTATTTATTCCATTTTAATCTTATGTCATAATTGTTCCTCCCAACTATACTATTTAGGTGTAGGCTCATATGTCCCATTTTTAGTGAATGGATTTGTTCTTCTGATTTACTCTAATATAAGCCACATTAAAAGGTGATATTAGATGAGTAGAGCTGTAGGACCAAAATTTTTATGGTCTATAAATCATCTATTAATTTCCTTTTTCATGTTATAAATTTTTGTATCATCATGTTGATTTCATTGAGGGTTGGTTTTTAGATTAATATTTTAGGATTATAGTCATTAGAACCATGTTCTAAGACCCATTCCATGTTTGCTATTTAATTTTGGGGGTTACATCCACAACATCAACCACCTCATGTTGGGCGATGAGATATTATTTGGTTTTTACTATTTTGACACCTTTGAGGCACTGCTCAGGTCTGTTTGAGCTTAACTATTCTAATGGTAATCCTTCTTATAATAATTGGATATTGAATTGACTAATGTATAGTACCCTTGTCTTATTCCACTGGACATGTCTATCGTAAGTGCCTCAATTTAACTTCATTAATAAAGTTTAAATTTTAATTTTCAAGTATATTGGATATATACAAATTGGGTTTGTTTAAATTAAATGTATTGCCAGTGGTTTTTCGTCCTCAGAGAAACCTTTTCATGTAATGAAAGGTAATGTATAGAACCAAGTAATTAGATATTAAAAGGAATAAATTTTTGCATTCCCTCAGCCTTTTCATAGTAATAAAAGTATAAGGCTGAACCTCTTGACCTTATTAATTGATATCATTATCTATTGGCCTAATAGTATTGAAATTAATATATTGTTTCATGCTCAGTTTGCAATTTAGAACTAATGAAATGAAATGTATTGATCCTTATGATATGATAAATGGATTGAGTATTAAATGGAATAATTTAATAATTGAATTAAAATTTAGGTTCTTATTTACATATGGACCTTCACATAATCATTTTAGGAGTGGTATGACTCAAGGTAGCCATATATTCAAAAGGCAATTTCTTGAAATTTTTTTGAAACCATTTTTATTTTAGGTTTTTGGTTTCCTTTATTGAGAACCATCTTGGAAACTGACCCTCATCTATTAGTGGACTCCCATTATGAAACCGTAGGATACGTTTTTTACTATTATGGGATACTTTGGATACAATACTTGGTTCTATAATGGTTTTTATGGACATGAGGTTCTTTGTCTATACACACGGGCAAAGCCATAGTTTAAATCATTTTCACATGGATGTATTCCTTGAACATAGTTAGATAACACTATTTTGGATTGCATTGGATGATTCTCCATGGATTACACTTTTACCCATTATATAGGTAGCAGTTACTACTGAATTAGAGAATAACGAGGTTTACATCTCATTTATTATTACCTTGGAACCCTTTTTATATTATAATCATCATGGTTGCCTTATTATAGCATCGAACCATTACAATTAACAAAAAAATGAGAATTTAGTTTTAGATATTCCTCACATGAGATATTAATATAAACTAGAACTTAGTTAATTATTGAACATGATACATGTTTAAACACTGGCCAAAGGCTGATGTTTTTTAATGGGAATTTATATGGCTGTACTAATTTAATTTAATATATAAATTTTACAAAATTATTTTATTTCATATTACAAAAACATGATTTTATAAAAACATTTGGTGGTTTCCTACTGAGATTTATCTCAAACCATATATGGGAACATTGGGTACCCAGACAGACCATCTGTATGTAGATATTGAAAAAGGGAAGTGAATTGCTTTAGACACTTGATTTCTTGCTGTATTATGATAATGGTGGTAGCAGATGATTGAGTTGGAGATTAGGATTCTTGGGATAATTTTTAATCCTTTTATATACATTTTTATCGGATTCTTTTCTTCTTCTTGTATAAACATTTCCAAATTTCTAGATTCATGACATATCATAATCAGATTTTTCATATTTTGACATGTACTTCATTAATTTATAAATTTTGTCTTCTTCTTCTGTGCCACCTATTTACTTATATTCCTTCTGCTACTTATTTACCTATCCTTATATGTTATCCAATGAAATACACTCTGTAATGAGTGTATAGTCTCCCCCTTGATACAACATAAGGAATTCCTAGTAGTCAGAAACCTCTAGAGTTCATGGAGATGTGCATGAGGCCATGTGGCCTACCAGGCACAAGGAACCTGTTAAGTGGAATCTGAGTTGGAGATGTCATAAAGTGGTATTAGGTATTATTAACATGTTTTAGTATTTATAAAAAAATAGATAAGGGAATAGGAACACTGGTAACACTGGCATAATCTGTTCTTGGGCGTTATGAACCGATGATTAGGTTAAAGGCCAAGTTCCCTACATTATATTTGTTGTTATATTTTTCAAATTATAGTTGATATCATTTCACAATTTGGTGACCCACATTCAATGTAGTGTTGTTGATTTATATTTGAGATCATATTTCATAATTGAGCTAATGATACGAGGGAAGGGACAATTGTTACATGCATCATCATAATCACTTAGAATTCCCATGTAATTCATATTTACAAGACTTATAGGTCTATTTCACAACATTGCATCACATGATTTGAGAGTGATTATCGAGTGATATTTTGGTAGTTATAGTATGCCTATTCTTTTACTTGGCAATGACTATGTGATTATTGGTTTCAATTCCTAAGGTGTTATGCTTTCTTTTGGGTTGGATTTGGTAATTTACCGAGTTGTTTAGTTAGAATAAAAAACTGGATTTCCTATTCAGTGATAGGGAATATAAGCCCTAAATCAAAGAAAATGATGATCCATTTTAAATGAACATTGATATATGTAATAAGAAAATAAAAATGGTAAAAGATAAAATGGATTCAAAAGTGAAATGGTTGTATATCCTTATCCAGTCCTGTCATCTTTATAAAAGCAAAAGCATTGAACCTATTAGTTAAATACAAAATGAATAAAGTGGTTTTCAGTAAATGACGGGGAATGGTGTTATTGACCATTAATCTACTAGACCCCCTGTAACTTATACTTGAGAACTTAATAATTCCTAGACATTAAATTTGGTATATGGGGTAGTATACCATTGTAGTGAGCCATTTATTATGTTTGACTTCCTCCGCTGCATTTTTCTATATTCTCTTTTGCCTGTTATAAGCTGTGTTATTGGCCTTTGTAGACCAATGCATCCAGAAAATACTCCTATTGTGCACCTGGATGGTGGCGATGATTATAGTCTAGATTTTGAAGGCCTTGAGTATCCATTTTTACCTCCATGAGTTCCACATGAGACATCACCTATTATACATGAGTTGGGAATGGATTCTCGTGTTATAGATAGTTTCCTAAATCTATTGCAATACATGCATGGTGATCCTCGAGATACACCTACAATGGATAATATAACGTAGTCACACCAACAAAAGAGTCCTCCCACCTTATTTGGGGATAGAATCCCACATGATACTGACTCTTAGATTGAGAAAACCATTTCAACCATTTAGCATCTAGAGATGCCTCTATAGTGGAGGTTCAAGATTACTTTTTACATGCTGAATGATTCAGAAAAGTGATGGTCAGATGTAGTTAACCAGGATGGCCACTATACATGCATGGTATGGGATGATTTCCAAACTAGTTTATATAATAATTTTATTCTTAAGATGTTCAGATCTGACAGAGCTAGATATTTTATGAATCTCGATTAGGGTTCTATGTCATATATGGATTATTCAACACTTTTCCCTGAGTTACAATGATTTTCATCGCTTCAAGTCATTGATGATATTTCTTGTTTTTTATTCCTCAAGGATGGGATCATGTATTCCATATATACTCAAGTGAATATCTTCTTCCTACCTATCTTTTTTAAAATATTCTATCATGATCTTATCACTGATTGAAACATGATGGATGATGATAGTACCAGGCATAGAGGACCAATGTTGAGGCGGGCTATTATATCTTCCCATAGATGAATATGATATATTAATGTTTCACTTCAGGGAAGTGGAAGCTAGAGAACCTTTATTGGTAGCTCTATGTTGTTTCACCTATGTGTATGATAGGGGAACTTCGATCCTTAGTGGTATGGATACACTTTTTAGTGATAGGCTTGTGTGTGTATTGGGTATCGTTAAAGATTTTGTCAACACCTTCTATTAGCATCTTGTGGAAGAGGTTCCACACTAGATCTATCATCAGGGGAATGTTATTTCATCCTACATCAGATGGGGAGTTGGATTAGAACCGACATGACAGGCTGAGTAGGAGGTCTCAGTCATTTTAGTCGGACTCCTAATCACCAACAGTTACAATAGAGCAGTTTTGATCATGTTATTGCAATTGTTTCAATGGTCCTTGGATTAGTGAATTTTCCTACATTATATCTGATGCATGAGGAATGGGATGTAGAACCATCTACAATACAAGGTACAACTCTAGTTGCCTCTACTATCATTTCTACACTATTTTATTCATGTGATTCACACTCTATAATTTCTTATCGATCTTGGAAAGTCCCAGAATAGAAATTTATCCTTACTGCTTTGTAATGACCCAAGATACAATTTATGGTCAGAGTGAATATTCCAATGTATAGATCGTCCCATTAAGGTATGAAATTATCTTTTCTTCTGGGACTACATTGATCTCAAGATGGTGGGATTTGATTTCATTATCATAATGTTTTGGTTGGTTATCTATCACACATTTGTAGTCTTCTATCACTGTATGGTATCAATTAATTTACCGTAGGGAAGAAAATTATCTACACTAGGGTGAGTGAGATGTCCTAGCTAGTAGAGATGGATTAGAGAATCGTGGGATTGGTTGGGTGACAACCTAGATTTCCAATGTCTTCATGGAGGATCAAGTTTTACGTTAGTGGAAATTACTCTAGTTGTATATTGTTACAGATACATCATTATAGATGACTATTCTATCTTACCTCCAAAGAGAGAGGTAGAGTTTACGATTGACAATGTTCTAGGAGAAGATCTACTGTCCATTCCTCCATATAGGATGACACCTATTGAGATCAAGGATCTCAATAAGATGTTAGAATATGTAGAGGTCAGAGGTTTTAGTCAACCAAGCTATTCTTATTGGTGTTTGCCTGTGATTTTAGACAAGAATGCGGATGATACCTTTCATCTATCTGTGGATTAAGTATAGTTAATCACTACTAGAAAACTATCCTATACCAATGGTTTGGAACCGTTGGTATAGGCCACCAAACCATTGGTATAGCCTATACCAATAGTTTGGAGGACCGTTGGAAAGTAAGCCATGGGGATAGGTCTATACCAACAGTTTTTGGAAAACCGTTGGTATAGACCTATAGAAATGGTTTTGAAAACCGTTGGTATAGACCTATACCAATGGTTTTTAAAACAGTTGGTATATGTAATATGAAAATATATACCAACGGTTCCATAAAACCGTTGGTATATGTATTTCCAAAAAAAACATTTGTTGGGATTTGATCCCAGGACTTCCAGTTTTTCATTAAACAACCTAACCACTAACCTAACATGACTTTTGTGAATATAATTTCATAAATATATATATGTTTTATCATAATTATATTAAATTTTGATTTATAGAATGTTCTTGTTAAGAATATCTGATAAAAAATCAAAGGACCTATACCAACGGTTGTCAAAACCGTGGGAATAGACCTATACCAACGGTTTTGACAACTGCTGGTATAGGTCCCTGGATTCTGGAAGTGATGCTGATATATTGGGGACCTTTTCCAATAGTTTGGGAAAACCGTTGGGAAAGCCTACCCTTTCCCAATAATTTGGCCAAACCGTTGAGAAAAGTGGCCATAATGTGGACCTTTCCCAACGGTTTGGGAAAACCGTTGGGAAATCCTACCTTTTCCCAATGGTTTGGCCAAACCGTTGGGAAAGCCTACCCTTTCCCAATGGTTTTGGCAAACCATTGGAAAAAGTGGCCACAAAGTGGGATTTCCCAACGGTTTAGCTAAACCGTTGGGAATGGGGGTATAGAAGCGTTGGGAAAAGTCAGATTTCCATTAGTGAATCCAGAATATAGTAAAGAACTGTTATCCAATACCTCAAATAGATGACCTCTTTGACCATCTATGAGGAGCTAGGTTTACTCTAAGGGCGACCTAAGATTGGGATATCATCATGTGTGAGTCTGTACATAAAACATAACTCGTATAACTTTCCATAGTAGGTATGGTATATATGAATATCATGATATCACGTTTGGCCTCATGATTTTTTTTAATTGCTCTATTGAATATGGTTTTACCTCCCAATCTAGATTTTTTTATTGTAGAATTTTTGGAAAACATATTGGTGTACTCTCCCATTCATAGTGACCATGCTATAAACCTTCAGATCATTATAGGTACACTAAGTTAGAATCAAAATTTTTCCAATCCTTTTATGTTCCATTTTTGGATAGACAAAGTTCACATCTATGGTCATCTTATATTTGAATAATGAGCCTCTATTTCCCTGAGATGGGGAGTGTTTTGGTTTCTTAAGAGAACCCCTAGAACATGTTTTATGTATAATGTTTCATATGGAGGGATGAATATTAAATTTGTTTCATTAAGTAATTTTCATTCCTTGCATCACCTCTTACTGGTCTTACCATGAAGGGTGATAAGTTCCTATTGTTAGAAACGTGCGAGAAAGCCTTTCATGAGTTGAATGAAAGGATTTTCTCGACACCTATTCCAATTATTCTATACACAAGAAGAGTTTACATCCTATTCTATGATGCATTAGGAATAAACCTAGGAGTAGTGCTGATTCAAGAGGACCTACTCATTTTTTATGGATCTTAGTAGTTGAGGTCTCATGAGAGAAACAACCCAACATAAGAACCTGAGCTTACATTAGTGTTTTAAGACTTATGTTTATGGAGACACTATATGTTGGTTGAGATATATAAGGTGTATATAAAACACAATATATGAAAATATATCTTTACAAAACGTAAAACCCACCTCATATAGTAAATATGGTTTTAATATCATTAGTGTTCCTTTGATATTTCTTATATTCATCGAATGGGAAATTTGGTAGCAATTGAGATAATTCAAAAAAACTTAGGAAACATCCATATGGTAATCCACTGATGAACGTAAATAGATGGACCTCTCCTCTAAGATGCATATAATGATTCATGATTGTCAGGAGTCCAATCTCTCAGCCTTTATAGTTACCTCTTGACTCTTTGATAAGGTGGTCTAATTATAATTTTCAGATCCTGAGTGCTTCGTTCTCTATGAGACTATTTTAGTATATCACCTTCATTTGGATTGCTATGTGGAATGAGACAAAATCATGCATATACATGGATGTGTATGGGTTAATACAAATATGATATAGGATTTGGTGTGTGATTACCATGTTTCTCAATCTGTGGTTCATCCAGGAATATCCCAAATGTATCGAGATATATGATGCCAGTATTGTTGGCCTATGGTGATATGTTTGATATCAAAATTTATCATTAGGTGTTCCACCTATCAGTAGGTGAATATAGAGAACCAAATGCCTAAAATCTTGTTATATACACTTCCAGTATTAGAACATATATGGAAATATGTTTCCATGGAATTCGAAGTTAGATTACCTAAGTCACCAATAGTTAGTGATGTTGTATAGGTTTTCATTGAAGGACTGGAAAATATGGCCCAATTAATTTCTTTCTAGGAGAAATTATTGGATGATGAGATGGGAATATTGTATTCCCATGTGATCATTCAACAACATGTAGTCCCTCATACTATCACTTCAGATAGGAATGTTGGTTTAACATCACTGTTCTATAAGGGTTTGCTAATACATCTTGGTACATAGATTATTTTGAGCACATGTCTTCACTCTCAGATCATTGGATATTTAGAATAGAAGATACATGTTCTAGAAGACATGCTATGATCATGAATCGTTGATTTATGTGATTCTTGGTAGACGAATACCCCTCTAGTAGAGTTCACCTATAATAAGAGCTTCAAAGAGATAATTCAGATGGCTCCATTTGAGGCTTCATATGGTAACTCTTACTATTATACCCTATGTTTGTTGGAGGTAGCTGAGGATACCCTACTAGGTCCTTGTCTCATTTAGAAGACTTCGAAGCAGGTTCAGCTAATCAGAAAGTGTATCTATAGTACTCAATCTATACATGAGTCTTATGATGATCTCCGTTGAATACCAATAGAGTTTAAGGTTGGGAATCATGTTTTCCTACAGGTATTTCCCATGATATGATATAGATGGTTATAGTAGAAAGGGAAGTTGTCTTATCAAATTTTTTGTCTATTTGAGATATTAGAGAGTGTCAGGTCGATACCATATTCATTTTTACTACCTTAGAGGTATCATACCATGAACGATGTCTTCCTTGTTTTATTTCATTTATGGTATAATGTTGACCAATATCCCAATTTAGATCCCACAAAATATTAGCTAGATATTGATTCTTTATTTGAGTAGTATCCTATATGCATCATCGACCAGAGAATAAAGGCTCTATGAGGTCAGTATGTCCCTCTAGTATGTGTACTTTAGAAAAACAACCATGTAAATGTTGCAAAATGGGAGCGAGACACCGACATACATTCCTAGTTGCTAGTGTTATTCCTCGATATTGTTTCTCCTCCATTGGAATGTGAACATGGGAAGAGTTCCCCTAAGGGAGGAAGACTATAGGAACCCATTTTCACTTAGGTATAGATCAATTATATTTTATTCAAATTTTCATTTATGGACCTAATATAGACACCTAATGAGTTAGTAAAGGTATCTGGAGTGTCTGAGTCTTGGTTGTAGCCAATTACTCCACTTTTAGGGTGGAAAGGTTTTGTTTCATGGTATGATTAATCAATCTGAGGAAGGTTACATGGTTTGTTTAAACCATTTAAGGATGATTAGTTGGTTGGAATATAGTTCACATATTGATCAAACCGAATGAGTTGGGTCCCATGGACTTGCCAAAAATTAGTAAACAATTATAGAAGCATTTCACACAATTGGAACATGGCTTCTCCAGCTGTGTGGCCAAACAATGTAGTATTATACTTCTTATAGCTTCTCATGAAATTATTGCACAAAATTTAACCAAACCGTGTGACCAAACTATGGGAGGCAATATTTTGGAAAATTTTCCATTTTTTACTTAAATGGTGTTTTATAATATCATATCCTGTCATTTTATTTTCCACCAGAAAACAAATCCAAATCCTCCATTATTGAATCTTAATGATAGATAAACATTGATTGGAGATATATTTTATATCTTGAGTCCAAGTTGACCAGCGTTCATCTTATTGGATCCTGGAATTTACATTCTCAATTCCTCCCTTAATCTCAAGTCTTTATTCTTTCTCTCTATAATGTTATTTATATAACGGCTCTATAACCCAATTTCACGGTATTGTTCCATTCATTAGATATATTCTAATATGTGAAAAATTAGATCCTGTTACAAGATGAGGAGATTTATATAAGCTAAGGTAGGTGGTTTATAACTCACCCCCCAATTTCATAATTTTATAAATTGCCATATCATCAAGACAATTTCATTGGGCATCATCTTTTGAATTTATTTTTCATGATTATAGTCATTAGAAGTGTGGACTATGAACCACACCATGTATGTTCTTCATTATTTGTGGTTGTGTCCACAACTCAACCACCCCACGTAGGGGGATGTCACATAATTGGGTTTTTAATCTTTTGAAACTTTTGAGTAACCATTTAGGTGTTTCTGAGGCTGACCATTCCAATGGTATGCTTACTTAAAATAATTTTCTATTGAATTGACTAATGGATAGTACCATAGTACCTTTCCATCTGACCCTTCTATGGTAAGATCCTTAGTTGAACTTTTTTGATAAATGTTAAATGACAATTTAACATGTATATTGTATATATATTAATTGTATAGGATTATATTAAATGGATTTTAGGTGGGTTTTTATCCTTAGAACAACTATTTCATGTTATGAAAAGTTAAGGAGTGAACCAAGTAGTTAAATATGAAATTAAATAATAGATGCATTCCCTTGGCTTTTTTACACTAATGAAATGTAATATTTGAACCTCTTGAAAATATTAAATGATATGATTATCACTTGTCCTTATTGCATATGAATAAATGTTTGGTTTCATGCGAAATTTTCCTTATCACACTAATGGAAGGAAATTTAATGAAACTTTTTATATTTTTAATGGATTGAGTATTAAATGTCCTAATTTACTAAATTAATCATATATAAGGTACCATGTTACATATTAACATTGTCATCATCATTTTAGGAGGTGTTTGACACGATCTAACCTCAGATCCCAGAGTACTAGGTTTCCTTGTTTATTACCATGAAATCCTTTTTATATTATAATCATTATGGTTTCCTAGTTATATCTTCGAACTTTAACTTTTACTATAATGAGGTGATTCTAGTGCTGGATATGACTCATTAGAACTATTTATATATACTAGAACATAATTAATCATTGAACTGGTCACATGGTCTAGTAATTTCATAGGGCTAAAGCATGTATGTTGGTATTTATATTTCTATGATAATTTACTTTTATATATACATGTGTGCAGACTATTTTAGTACATATTTCATGTACAAGATTCTATACACACCATTAGTGGTGGCCTACTAAGATTTATCTTGCGCTATATCTGGGAGCCCTCCATACACGAGAAAATTATATGTATACCGGTGTTGACAAAGGTGGGAAGGATTATTAAAACACTTGATTGCTTTCTATATTATGATGTAGATGGTAGTAGATGATGAAGTTAGATCTCAGGATGCTTGGAATAGTTTTTGATTCATTTAATTTTTTTATAGCACGAATGTCTAGTTCTTGTATAGTTATTTCCAATTTTATTGATACATGGCACATCATTATCATCATTTGTACATTTTGACCAGTTTTTTTGTATCCTATTATTCTTATTTTCTTATGTTATTAATTATATTTACATATATTTCAACAGATACTTATTTACATGTTCTTATATGTTATACATTACGATACACTCTAGTATTGATGGTATATTCTCCCCAAAGACACAACCTAGGTAGTCACCGCTAGTAGAAAGCCTCTATAATTTAGGAAGATGTGCTTAAGGTCATCTGGACAACAAGGATCAGGGAACATGTTATGCAGAATCATAGTCCAGTATGTCAGATTATATTTGTTTTGACTAACTTGAAGATAATTTATTGGCTTTATATGTCATGAATAGTCTTATGATGTAATGTTGAGTTATGTTTGTCTATTTCCATAAATTAATTGGTAAGGGTATCATTATACCCTTAGACATCTTTCATTTATCCTTGACTTGTTTGAATATCACTAATCAAGATAAAATTTATGGCAATATCCCTATTTTTTCTCCCACTTGATGTTTTTCATCATGTATATATAATTTTGAAATAGTGTGTTCCCTAGACCCAACTATAAAGTGAGTTTGATTAGAACATCATGTGTACAATTAGATATACATTAGTTTTACCTACCATTATAGTGTATACCTTTTTCACCCACTGTTGAAATTGTAATGTCCATAGACTGATTATTTTATCATATGGTTATAGAAAATACTAGACTATAATGAGAACCTTAAGGTACTATGGAAATAATATTAAACAAGGGTCATATAGTCAAGATACATCTTTGAGATGGGATACACTATATGTTTTTCTATCTGGTGATGTGGGTTGATAATTATGGAGACTTTTATCATGAAGATCACAGATAGCGATCTCTAGTCATGAGATCATGAGGACATACCATCCAATAAGAACACCACATGTTTTTGAAGTCATTGGATGTTCTAATCTACAGATATATGTATTAGTCTCATTAAATGAGATAATTACAAATCTATTTCATTTATCATGTACTTTTATGAAAGAAAAAACCCATTATAATGAAATTGCGGAGAGGTATCTTGAATTGGGGGCGTCATTTGTGGAATGACATTTGTCGAATGGTTAAGAAAAGATTTTTCACATCCTAGTTAAGGAAGTAAAATAACTCAAGCCAAGTTGATTAGGATGGCAGTGCATTCATAAGACCATGGACATAAGATTAAAGGGTAAATACATCCAATTAGAAAAAAATATAATAAATCCAGAAAACAACGATGACACATGTGTCCATATTGATTTCTAAGATATCAAATATAATGAGATTATATTTCATAGTGCATGTTCGTAGGTTGGTTTTCACTATATGGACAATCCATATCCCTTTCGGGGCCATGTTGGGTTTCTGGATCCCACACCTGGTCTATGAATAATATTCACTACTGTTGAGATAAAGACCTAGAGGGTCACACACAATAGTGTATTCAAGAATCTTCCCTATTTATTTTAATAGATATACTGGGCATGGTGGTCCCCAATACTGAGGTATGGGTTTTTTACAAGGATATCTGATTACTAAACCAATATATAAATTAATAGTATTAAAGTAATGAAATATCGTCATTGAAATTACTTATTAAATATATTTACAAGTTTTAATATAAATACATGAAAATATTAATTGAATGAAAATTAGTTTAAAATATAAATAGTTCATTTAATATTTGTTGGATCGATGAGTTGAGTTAATGGATCAATAGTTATCAAGTAATATATTTATTATATTATAGAAAAGTGATAATATTATATTTTCCCTGTAAATTACTCATAATATTTCATTTATATCTTTTTAATTAATTTAGGGTCTAGGGATCCAACACCTGATTATTTCCAAAATAATCTATAAATAGAAGATGAGTGTCTCCCACCAGGGACAATTCACAGCCTCCTCCGCTCATATTCTATCTCCCACACTCTAGAGAGAGAGAGTCTCTAGATCTAAGATCTTAGATCGTTCTTTATGTCATGCATCACATGCTAGGTGATTCAGTGATTGTTAAAGCATCAATGGTGTTTTATGAACTCTATGCTAGAACCCATGTTTGAAAAATCATTGCACCCACATATTTTTGAAGCATATGTGGATGATATTGATTAATTAAGATTTATATTTTCCATTTAGCGATCACCAATGATGTGAAGAATCCAAGCATTGCTTCTGTTTAGACTAGGTACTTGTGGTTATGATCTTTGTGCTTAACACACTTCTGGTAAGATCATATAATTATACTAGGACGTGATTTATCAAAGTCGACAAGTTCATTTCAGTCATCAGTGAAATATTTAAAAACCTATTTTGTTGATTCCATTGTGTTATTGGTACCTTCAATTGGTATCAGAGTGATGTGTGAATATCTTAAGAAAAAAATAAATCTGTATGAATCTGTGAGGAGGGCATCATTATAGTCCCAATGCCACATACCTGTTATCAATTTGACCATGGATGTCCAGTATGCGGCCATCCAAATTTTTTAAATTTCGATTGAAATGAATTTTGGTTGGTATTAATATTCAAATAATTATAATTGATATTTTAACTCAAGATAGGTTGGTGGTGGTGTTTTAATAAATACATACTATTCTGATTGGACTGGTGGTAATAATAGTGCTTTCTGATTGAGGATAATTAGACACACTATTTGAAATATTAAAATTAATTTATTAATTTTATTAATTTATTTATTTTAATAAAATCATAATTAATTGTCTTACAATTTTGAACGTGGGATGTAAAAAAAGGAAGTTGAAAAAAATAAATATAAAATAACAATACATTTCCTTAGAGTGGCTCTCAGGTCTACATTTGACCAAAAATGAATCATTATAAAATAGGTGGTGGCTTTAATATTGTAAAAAAGTAAAAATAATAATGTATGACCACTTATTCAGGGTCAAAAAAAATCTATAGAAAGGGATGGAAACTTTTCCACCCCATAGGCCATGAAATCAGCACAACCGTGGGCCGACCCCTCCACGCTCATCATGCCACACCAAAAGCACATTGGTCAGCTCCTCCTTCTCCCAACCACCCACCATAGTGTGTTGAGACCCCTAACCATCAGATATATCATATCTTCCTCCATCGAGCTTCTTATAGTTACCATGCCATGCAGGCCTCTTTATTGCATCATCGGTGAGCACTGAGGTATTGGAATACCTCCTATGCCTGGAGCCACGCAGCCTGAACCCTATTAGCCACCGAAGCTAGTAGCCCATTCCTCCATAGGTACTCGAACCATACCATGTAGAAACACTATCTATTGAAGAAGTTCGACAACGCTAACCAGCAAGCATCCATGGAACGACCTCTATTGGATAGTCCACCACCGTAGATCTAGTATGGCTTGCCACTGACCGAATATGCTGCCCTCAAGTGATCCACACTACTATGTCTAGATCTACTTATCCATGCAACTTCTTTCCAGATCTTACTGTCCTCTTTGAGAAACAAATCCATATTAGGCCTTACCAACCTCTCCATAGCTCAATGAGATGCCCTATTAGACATTTCTTCCCCAAAACATGCATCAACGAGTCTTCCTGACATGGAACGAGTCTTGGTAGGCACGTCCATCATAGAACACTACTGCATGGGGTTTTCAAATCATGGAATTAGCTTATTCCGGTTCGGCCTGACCCACACAGGCTTTCTCTGGGTTTTCAATGCCCAATTAATTTTAATATAATCAAATAATAAATTAATAAATTAATATAATTTTAATTACAAATTAAATTAAAAGAGATTTATTTTTGTTTTAAAATTTAATTTTACTCTGTAAGGGGTAAATTAAATTAATTATTGTGATAAATTAAATTAATTAAAGGGATCTAATGTGGTAAATTATTGAATTTAAATAATAGGGAATTTTAATTCAATAAAATGGCCTAGAAAATATATTTAATGAAATTTTAATTTTATTAATAAATTTAATTTAATATCTAATTTTAAGGAATATTAGACATATCATGATCCCAAGATTGGACAATTTATGTCTTGTGTTTATTCTTTTATTTATTTAATTTATTTATTACAATGGTAATTTTTAATAAGTATTAAAAATAAATAGAAACCTTTGAATCATCTGCATCATTAAATGTATAAGGGCTTAAATTTCTATTTCATAGAAGTATTTAATAATACTAAGAACCCCTAAAATATGAGGAATTACTATTTTATAGTGTTCAGATCAGAAGAGATTCACATCATGCTGAGTGGCGGTTACACCCCGAAAAGGAGTTGGATGCATTGGATGGATAAAGGTTGCTACTCGAGTCGCAAGTGATGAAACTCAACATATTACCCCTAGGGTATAGGTTTATCAATTTATCACTGAATGTATCAACCATTAGTTTTATCACATGTCATGTATTAAATTTATTATTGCATGGTTTTTTATATTGTGAATGTCTACTTTTTGCACAATCACATAGAATAGTAAACAAGCATGCACAAATAAAATAAACGTGGGATGTGATAATTTTTCAATTTTTTTCTTAGTTATTTCTTAGTGAGATCATATTGAAAATGAATAAAAAAATAGAAAATTATTTCATTATTCACATAAAAATAAAAAAACCTCAAAAAAATTGTACATCTATATCGCCTTCCATCATTCAAATTTGATTAAAACTGGGGGTTTGGGGTGATTTCCATGCCATAACTAAGGGTGAATTTTACTAATGAGGATTTATAATGATATTAGTGGGTTGAAATAACTAAATCGAATGTGAGGATTATCCATAGATAACATTGTAACGTCCCGGTTTTAGAAGCCACCCTGAGGCGCACCGTATCTGGTTGGTCACAAGGCCTCAAGAGCATTTCCACAGACACCATAGGCTGCCGACTAGCAGTGAGGGCCTTGGGTGTGATAGTGGGGAAACTATGCCCTTGGGAGAGCACACCTCGGAAATAAATAAACATGAAATAGCAGAAGTAGTAAATAACGAACAATAATAAACATCGGAAGTCTAAATCAACAAACTAGAGCACATATGTATACATATGAAATGATGGAAGATACATATCTAGGAAAGCAGCCCAAAAAGTCAAAATGCTGAAAAAAAACACCACAGTACCAAAAACAAGTACAAAAGAAAAGTAAACAGATCCTCAGCATCGCAAGCCAAAGCTTTGTCCCATGCTCTACTGCTCCAAGCAATCAAGTACCAGAAGTTGAAGGGCGCTTTCCCTTGTCAATAACGGCAACAACATAGTCTTCTTGGGCCCAAAAGCATGGCCCAAACAGAGTGTGAGATAAAATCCCAGTAGGCAACCACCCGAAGATCTGTTCTTAACAGTCAATGAGTATATGGTAGGTAAAAGTACACTAAGCAGTAAACAACAACAAAAAAGTAGTAAGCAGTAAACAGTAATCAGTAAAGCAGGATGATACACAGTAGTAATCAAATCCACAACCTACAACAGCAGTGAATCAAACCACAAACAAGAAAGAAAACACTCTGGGATATACTCACAGTCATCCCATCTAGTCCTATCCAAGAAGTACCACAACCCTCTGGGCAGTGCACTCAGCCTAACCCGTCTGGTTTGGTTATATGAAATTATGAGACTCTCTGGGGAAGCTCACTTGGTCAATTCCCCTAATAGTATAGGGTAGTCAGGGACTCTCTGAGGAAGATCACGCAGTCTAACCCTCTTAGCCCCAAGGTCTAGAGACTCTCTAAGGTAGCTATCTCAATCAATTACTCCTATAGCCTCAGGTATACCACAGACTCTCTGAGGAATCTCACTCAGTCAATTCCTCTTCTGGATTGGGAAGGTTCTTAAAGATAAAACAAACAAGGTAAGACTCTATGATGAAGCACACTCAGTCTGCCCTCCTGAATTCTATAATAATATAAGGCTCTCTGGGAGATCACTCAGTACATCCCATGTAGTCTAATGTCCAAGACTCTTTGAGGATGATTTCTTGGTCTACCCTCCTTTAGTTTATAATGTCTACGAATCTTTGGGAAGCTCACTTGGTCTATCCCTTGTAGTCTACAGAACCAGTTTCTCTCAGCCCCATGTCGTTCAGTGCATAATAATTATATAATGCAAGAGTACACCTATAGAGCTACTTGGATAACAAAAGTAAACATATAGAGCTACATGGCTAACAGTCTACAGGGAAACAAGCCTGTTATACAAAAACACTCCATCCTATAAACACAAGGCATAGAAACAGGTGTAACAGCCAAAAGAAAATGAAACCTGAAGGTCTTAAATAGAACAAAGCATGGAAAAAACATCCATGCACAACAGAATATCCTCTAACATGATTAATTTACCTCTACACAAGCATACAGGAAAGGTTGGAAAACAACAAGATAAAAAAGGTAAACTCACAATACCCTGTTCACGGGTATTGGTGGAATTTTCATATAAAACTCAAGGACATTGAACGGTAAGGCACAAACCACCTACCTCGATCCTAGGAGACCGATATACTTGAACCACGGCGACTGATTCTCCTCCAAATGTCATAGATCTGAGAAAACACCCAAAATGCTCAACCCACGATATCTTGAGAAGGAGGAAGAATTTGAAAACAAACCTCAATTTGCATGAAGAACTCACCACAGCGATTCCAATGCAATTGATCGTGCTCGAATTAGATAACGGACAGAGGAACAGTGGCTCGTCGAAGATCCGCAGATTCCTGGTGCTCTCAGATAAAGAATCTAGAGAAGAAGACCTTTTCGTCGATTAGGCGTGACCCAGGTCCGTTTAATGAAAAAAAAGAAAGTAAACGTCTTGTACTTTTAGAGTACATGGTGTGTACTAGGACTTTTAATAATTCGCCAAAATCAGCCTCCACGTCACCCCTACACATCGTGTGTATGGCCTGGACATTTCTAGTATATGGCTTCGAGTGGGAAAATAGTACACATCGTGTACTCAGAAAGTACACGGCGTGTACTTCAAAAATATCCAGAAAAATTGTTTTTTTCTCTAAAAATCCAGAAAAAGAAAATCATACCTGAAACGAAGATCCAGGTTCTTACAAACATCCCCCCTTAAAGAAATTCGCCCCTAAATTTCCTTAAAAAGGCGTAGAAGAAGAAATCCAGAACAACTCTGGCCACTACGATCGTACATCAGCCTCCCTATCCCAGGTCTCGTCCTATACTTTCCGATGATGTCATAGCACCCGTACTACTGGAACAGACCACCCGCAGAGATCCTTCATACTGTGATCGACAATCCAGATAGGAGGCTCCTCGAACGACGTATCCATTTCAAGATCATCCTCCTTGGGCTAAAAGGCATGAGACAAGTCTGAAAAGTAACGTCGGAGCTGAGATACGTGGAAGACGTCATGCATAGCCCAGTACCTCTGAGGTAGCTGCAACCGATAGGCAACCAGCCCAACTCTCTTCAACACCTCAAACGTCCCAACGTACCACGGTGAATGATTACCCTGTCTCTGAATCCTCTTATGTCCCAACCTCAGAGTGACACGTAGGAAAACCTGGTCCACAACCTCAAACTCCAAAGGTCTTCTCTGCTGATCATCATAAGACTTATGTCTAGACTGTGTTGAAGACATCTTCTTTTGAATCAACTCTATCTACTCAGAGGTCTCCTGAACAAGACGAGGTCCCAGTAAAGCTGCCTCTACTGCCTCCAGCCAGCATAAGGGTGATCGGCATGACCTACTGTACAGAGCCTCGTATGGTGACATCTGAATGGTCTCCTAAAAAATTTTGTTGTAGGAGAACTCCACAAGAGGTATACGCTTCTCCCAGGAACCACCGAAGTCTAGAATGCAATCTTGGAGCATATCCTCAGGCACCTGGATCGCACGCTCGGACTGGACATCTGTCTGGGGATGGTATGTTGTACTCAAAAGTACCCGTGTACCCAAGGCCTTTTGAAGTCCCTTCCAGAACAGAGAAGTAAAGCATGCATCTATGTTTGAAACAATGGAGTTTGTAACTCCATGTAGACGCACAATCTTCTGGATGTACAACCATTCCAAATCATCAACACTGAAGGTATCCTTGATTGGAAAGAAGTGAGAAACCTTCGTAAGCCTATCAGTGACATCCCAAACAACATTTTTTCCCCAAGGAAGCCTCAGCAACCCGGTCACAAAGTCTATCATGACATCATTCCACTTCCACTCGGGAATGGGTAACTACTCTAAAAGCCCCACCGGTCGCTGATTCTCTACTTTCACCTGCTGACAAGTAGAACATCTCATGATGAAACCAGCAACATATTTCTTCATACCTACCCACCGGTATTGGTGGTGTAGATCATGATACATCTTGGTGACGCCAGGATGAACTACCCAAATTGAGGAATGGAAATCCCGTATCTGCTCCTAAAGTATGTCTACTGGCACCCATATGCATCCCTGGAAATGGAAACTTTCATCCCCACCCATTATCCATCTAGGAAGAAGGTCCCCTCCTGACACACTCTCTCGTATGACTAAGGCCTCTGAATCTGATAGTTGCCTCATCCGTACCTAATCAAGAAGTGTAGAGGTAACAACTACAGAATATAGGACAGCCTGTCCCTGCCTGCCGTGCACTTCCATGTGCATCTCAGAGAGCAGATCCATAAGCTGCCACTCACTTCTAGCCTCCTGAACTACCTAAATCTGGGTTCTTCTACTCAATTCATCTACCAATGCATTGCCCTTTCCCGGCGTATAGGCGAGATCGAGGTCAAAGGATTGAAGATACTCAACCCACCTACGATTTCATAGATTCAAATCACGTCGAGTGAAGATATACTTGAGACTCTTGTTGCCGGTGAAAACCAAAAAGTGCTCTCCCAGAAGGTAGTGCCTCCAAAAACATAAGGAATGAACAACAGCTACCAACTTCAGATCGTGTGTAGGGTAATTACTCTCATGTGGCCTCAACTGCCGAGACCCATATGCAATGACTCCATCTCTCTACATAAGCACAGCTCCTAGCCCGATACCTGAAGCATCACAATAAACAGTGTATCCCTTGCCTGTTTCTGGAAAGACTAGTATTGGTGCTGACGTCAACCTCCCCTTTAGCTCGTGAAGGGCTGAATCACAAGAATCTGACCATAAGAACTTCGCCCCTTTCTTGGTAAGACCTATCAATGGTGCTGCTTGGTGCAAGAAATCTTGAATGAATCGTCTGTAGTATCCCGCCAGCCCTAGGAAACTATGTACCTCAAAGACATTCTTCGGCTGCTCCCAGGAAACTATAGATCTAACTTTCTATAGGTCCACAGATACTCCTGCCTCTAAGATGATGTGACCCAATAAGTGAATCTGATCCATCCTAAAGTGGCACTTCAAGAGTTTAGCATACAGACGATGCTCTCCCAGTGTACTCAGAACGATCTCAAGATGGGTGGCATGGTCGTTTCGAGTAGAAGTGTACACCAAGATATCGACCATGAAGACCATGACAATGGAGTCCAAATAAGGATGGAACACTCAGTTCATCGGTTCCATGAAAACTACTGGCCCGTTTGTGAGGATGAACTACATGACTGTATACTCGTATAGACCATACCTTCTCTGGAAGGCTGTTAGAGGTATATCCGATGGTCTAACGTGCAACTGATGATAACCAGATGTCAAAATCATCTTTGAGAATATCCGAGCTCCTTGAAGCTGATCAAAGAGGTCATCAATCCTCGGCAGGTGATATCGGTTCTTGACCATCAACTGGTTCAGCTTCTGATAATCCACATAAAGTCGAAGGGTTCCATCTTCCGTTTTCGCAAACAGGACTGGTGAACCCCCAGGAGAAGTACTGGGTCAGATTAAACCATTTTCCTACAACTCCTCCCACTACTTCTTGAGCTCCTGCAATTCAGGTGTAGCCATCCTATGATGAGGAAGGGACGCCAGTGCCAATCCTGGCACGAGCTCAATCGAGAAGTATACCTCACGCTCCGGAGGCAAGCCTGAAAATTCCTCTGGAAACAAATCCCTGAAACGATCCACCACTGGGGGAATGTTTAACTGTGAAGTCCCCTGGTCATCTAGATAAAGACTAGAAATATGATTTGTAACTTTCCCTAGCACATGATGCTCTAGTACAGCTCTACCTACCTGGACATCCCACTTACCTCTATGAATAAAAGATCCACCCTCTGGTGACATGAAACTCACCCTGCAGCGATAGAAATCGATGACTGCCTGGAAAGGAACCAACCAGTCCATCCCGAGAATGACGTCATAACTTGAAATTTCTAGGACATAGAGGTCCCATAAGAAGTGACACTCCACAACCTCAAGAGGGCACTCACTGTACTGACGAATGCAAGATGTACTCATTTCGAACGGCGTGTCAAGAGTCAACAAGTCGGCAGAAGAAAATATACATAGCCCAAGGATCTCCACAAACACAACAGAGATAAATCTATGGGAAGAACCAGTATTGAAAAGAGATGAAGATAAAACTACGGCTACTAAGATCATACCTCGATCTATAAAAGGGTCGGGATCCTTCTCCTGATAGGTCTGCTCCAAGGCGAGAGACTAGCCTGCACCACGGCCCTGTGCCCCTGGCTGACCGCTCTGAGCTGATCCACTCTGATGTTGCTGATGACCTGGTGACTTACCACCACGGCCAAAACCTCCACCTCGGCCTAGAAGGCTGGAAGAAATCCAGTTCCCAGACTGGTGGGAAACTGGTGAAGAATCTCTAGAATGCGGGGTCATAGAGGAACCCCTACCACCAGCTGAAGGTGAGAAGATATGACAAATGCACTGAAGATGGCCCATCTTTCCGCATGATCGGCACTCCATCGGATCTCTCTGGCACTGAGGCCTAGTATGCCCACTTCTACCGCACTAGTATAATACAACCTAGCCGCCAGAAGACACACCCTGTGAACCTCGATCTCCTTAAGATGACTCTTTGTGACGCTTCCTACTATCCGTAAGAGGAACACCAGCTCTGTATGATGAACCTCCATGGCTCACTGCTTCAGAATCCCTCAGATTGAACTCAATAATCAGTGCCTGGTTGATGATGGAGGATATCGAATTCAACTGGAAGATATTCACCTAGGAACAGATCTCCTACATGAGACTGTCCTCAAACTTCCTAGAAAAGAACAACTCATCACTTGCTGGGATCGGTGTGAAACACTGTAGCTCAGTAAAATGGGACAATTACTCTATGACAGAAAGAAAACCCAACTGCAGGCTCATAAACTCCCGGGCTCGATTGGACCTCAGGGTCTTCGAATAGAAGTAGTCATAGAAGGTGCGTCAAAACTCATCCCATGACATACCCTGCAGGCGTCCTGACTGTGATATCACCTCCCACCACCTCTTGGCGGTGTCCTGGAGCATATAAGTAGCCAACTTTACCCTTTTCTCCAGATGTATCTCTAGGTGCTTAAAGATAGTCAGGCTGGCCTAGAACCACAACTCTACAACCTGGGGTCCTCCATCCCCTGATAAAGTAAAAGGATACTGCTGCTGAAAAACCCTCATCAATTCAGCCATCGATGGGGTAGGTGGCGGTGCTCCCTGAAAAGTCTGAAACATCCTCAGGAAGTCCTCCATGAACTGCGTATCAGCACCTGCGACGGGTATAACTGACGGCGCCAAGGCTGGAAATGCAGTAGGATCTGTAGGAGGATCAACAGGATGTCCCTGATCGGCAATATCAAGTGTTTGATCATCGTCTGGCAACTGATGCACAACTGGAGGACATCTCAGAGGTATAGCTCTGAAAGATCAAAAGCACACATTAGATCAGAATTAACAAGGAATGAAAACACAGGAGTACAAAATGGGAACAGGGAGAAGAAACGTTAATGTCTTATGAAACATGACTACACGACGTGTATAAAAACTACACGATGTGTCCATTAAAGCCATTACCATGGGCGCGTACCCCTGCCTTACAGGTTGTGTAACACCCAAAACTACACGGCGTGTTGTCCACGCACATGACGTGTACTTGAACTCTAAACCCCTGCCCGAGTCTCCTTACACGGCTAACCCACACGGTCCAAACTAACCCCAAACAACACGACATGTTCCCTAGGGACACAGCGTGTACTAGACATGGTCTCAGCGGCTCGTGTTGTTAGTTACATCACCATCTACATGCCTGACCCTTACATGGCGTGTTCCGAAAAAACATGACGTGTATAAGGGAAGTTAACACTGACCCGTGTTGTTGGCGACACGACCTGGTACCTGGGACAAGACTACACGGCGTGTTCTTTACCCACACGGCATGTATGGAAGAAGGTAACATCGACCCGTGTTGTTCGTGACACGGCCGGGTACCTTAACAAAACTACATGGTGTGCTCCTAACCAACACGGCGTGTTCTACCTGAGCTTCCCTGTACCGTGTTGTTAGTGACACGGCCGAGTACACGGACCGAAACTACACTGCGTGCTCCTAACCAACATGGTGTGTTCTATCCGAGATTCCTTGTCCCGTGTTGTTAGTGACACGGTCAGGTACACAGCTCTAACTACACGGCATAAACCTACCATACACACCGTGTTCCTTAAGGCATTTCTACAACAGCATGTCCCTACTCACAAGACCAGTGACACGGTCTAAAAACTACACAGCATGTAGTAAAAAATTACACTATGTGTATTCTGGGTTTTTCTGGGTTGTAGCTCAGAAACTACATAGAAGTCTTGAAAACATAAGAAAACAAGGCTAAGAGGTGCCAAATTCCGATCCATGAGGGCCCATACTCCCCACGAATCAAGCCTTGGAATCTCCTACAGTCATAGACAAGAGAAAACAGGATCATAATCCACCAATTTCCAATTCAAGAGGGCCCATAACACCTAAAGAATCAATATTTTGTGTTCATTTAAGTAAATTACAATACAAACAATCCTCTAATAATCTATCAGAATAACATGAATAATCTACACAAGGTCTACCACAACAACATGAAATTTCTAATGCACCCTAGATGTAATGGCAAGAATGCATGGCATGTGATCTCTACAAGTGCCTATATGATGCATGAGATGGAATAACCTCATCTCATTGGGTTGCAATAGAAATAAAACTGCAATAGTCAAAACAATAACACACAAAGCATGTAAATCACTCTAGGTGAAATCATATCAACCGTAAAATATCAAAACCAGAAAATTGCAGTAACGAGGTAATATAAGTTTTCCATATACACAGGTTAGCTACTCCCAAGAACATCTTAATACCAAGTACCAAATCCATCCTATCCCTAGAAAAAGTCTCCAAACAGTAAAACAAGAGAAAATAACTACTCTGATACCACTTTTTATTGTCCCGGTTCCTGAAGCCACCCAGCAGCGCCCCGTACCCAGTTGGTCACAAATCCTCAAGTGCATTTCCCCAAAGTCTAGAGGCTGCCGACTAGCAGCAAGTGCCTTGGGTGTTATAGTGGGGAAACTATTCCTTCATTAGTAGAGCACACAATGGAAATAAATAAACATGCAATAGCGGAAGCAGTAAATAACCAACAATAATAAATAGCGAAAGACTAAATCAAAAAACTGGAGAACATATGTATACATACGGAATGATGAAAGATACATATCTAGGAAAGCATCCAAACAAGTCACAATGCTGATCAAAAACACCACAGTATCAAAAAAAGTACAAAAGAAAAGTAAACAGCTCCTCGGCATCGCAAGCCAAAGCTTGGTCCCCTGCTCTCCTGCTCCAAGAAATCAAGTACAAGTAGTCGAAGGGATTTTGCCCTTGTCTATACCTGAAAAAACATATTCTTCTTGGGCCCAAAAGCATTTCACAAACAGGGTGTGAGATAAAATTCTAGTAGGAAACCACTTGATGATCTGTGCCTAACAGTCAGTGAGTATATGGCAGGTAAAAGTACACTAAGTAGTAAACAAAAACATCGAAGTAGTAGGAATTAAATAGTAATCAGTAAAGAAAGATGATACACTACAGTAATAAAATCCACAACCAACAACAACAATGAAGCAAAAAATTAACAAATAAGAATACCCTCTAGAAATTACTTTGAGTGATACCCTCTAGTCCTACCCAAGAAGTACCACAACCCTCTGGGCAGTGCACTCAGCCTAACCCCTCTGGTTTGGTCATAGGAAATTATGAGACTCTCTGGGGAAGCTCACTCCATCAATTCCCCTTATAATCTAGGGTAGTCAGGGAATCTCTGAGGAAGATCACGCGGTCTAACCCTCTTAGCCCCAAGGTCAAGAGACTCTATGAGGAATCTATCTCGGTCAATTCCTCCTATAGCCTTAGGTATACCACATACTCTATGAGGAATCTCACTCGGTCAATTCCTCCTCTATCCTGGGAAGGTTCTTAAATAGAAAACAAAAAAGGTAAGAATCTCTGAGGAAGTGCACTCGGTCTACCCTCTTGTAGTCTATAATAAATCACGACTCTCTTGGAGCTCACTCGGTCCATCCCTTGTAGTCTATTGTCCAAGAATCTCTGAGGAAGCTCTCTCGGACTACCCTCCTATAGTCTATAATGACTAAGACTCATTGGGAAGCTTACTCGGTCTATCCCTTATAGTCTATAGCACCAGGTTCTCTCAGCCCTGTGCCGATCAGTGCATAATGATGTTATAAGGTCAGAGTACACCTATAGAGCTACTTGGATAAACAAAGTACACCTATAAAGCTACTTGGCTAACATTCTACAGGGCAAAAAGCCTGTTATACAAAAACACTCCATCCTATAGACACAAGGCATGGAAATAGGTGTAACATCCAAAGGAAAATGAAACCTAAAGGTCGTAAACAGAACAAATCATGGAAAAACATCCAAACACAAAACAATATCCTCTAACATGATTAATATACCTCTAAACAAGCATATAGGAAAGGCAGGAAAACAACAAGGGCAAAAAGGTAAACACACAATACCCCGTTCATGGGTATTGGTGGAATTTGCATATAAAACTCAAGGACATTGAACGGTAAGGCAAAAAACAACTACCTTGATCCTAGTATATTGATATACTTGAACCATGGCTATTTATTCTCCCCTGAATGTCATAGATCTGAGAAAACTCCCAAAACTTTCAACCCATGATATCTTGAGAAGGAGGAGGAATTGGGAAAGAAGGATCAAGCAGAAGGAAGAACTCACCGCTGTGATTCCGACGCAATTGACTATGCTTGAATTAGAGAACGGACAGAGGAACAGTATCTCATCAAAGAACTACGGATTCACGGCGCTCTCAGATGAAGAAGCTGGAGAATAAGGCCTCTTCGTCGATTAGGCGCCCCCAATCCATTTAATGAAAAAAAGAAAGTACATAGTGTGTACTAGGTCATTCTGTACTTCATGAAAATCAGCCTCCACGTCACCCCTACACACCGTGTGTGCGGTCCATACATGTAAAATACACGACTTCGAGTGGGAAAAGAGTACACGACGTGCACTCAGAAAATACACGGTGTGTACTTCAAAAATTTCCAGAAAATTTATTTTTTTCTCAAAAAATCCAAAAAATGAAAAGCATACATGAAACAAAGATCTGAGTTCTTACAAACATTCTATCATTTTAGAGTCCATTTTTGAGTAAATCATGTTATGATTTTAAAATATGGTACTTTAGTCAACAGATCAATAAAATATGAGTTAATGTGGTTGACTAACAAGACACCAACCTTGAAACCTTCGAGTAGTGGTGTGTTCATAGCTTGAATAATAACAGGAGATGTTCAGGGATCTTTTCCAATAAAATACTCAAATGATATTTTATTCTAATTATATCTTAGAGGGTTATTATACATTTAAAAAATAGTGGTAGAGATTTGATGAATAAATTAGTTAATAAAAATTTCCTAAATCAGTAATACATATAAATGTTTTATTCCTATATAATTTTTTCTTAGCATGAAATGGAAAGTTATACTACATAAAATACTATGATAGATAATGGAAAAATCATATTCCCACACTTGTATGAGTATCAATAGTACTACAGGCACTTGGGTAGAATACTACTGTATTAAAAATTAATGGTTCTATTGTTCACAATAGATGTTAAACTACCATAGTAAGCGTGAGTGTAAAATATATTATAGGAGACCCATGTATATAGAATATTTTGGTAATGTGAAAATTCTATAACAAAAATATGATGAATGTTGTGGTCACTAAATTTGGTTGTGAGTGATAAAATAATGTAATCTCATCTCTGAGAAGCTTGTAAGGATAATCTGATGAGATATATGGATAAGGTGATGATTACACTGGGAATTTGTAAATTGAAATATGGGTCATGATCTTTCAATGGATCCCTTTATCATATCATTTTCACTTATTTATTGAAGTCTCATTTTAAGCTAAAAATGAGCAGTTTTGTGAAAACACTTTATTACATATTTAGGTATTGTTTTCCAAGTAAATAAGAATATAAAAGACATATTAATCATTAATTATTATGGATAAAAATTAGAAATAAAAGGATAAACAAGATACATAAAAGTAAATCCAAAAGTAGATTCCCATAATCATTCAATGAAATGATATTGAAAATAAACATGAGGTTATTTTCCTTTCATGTCATGAAATAAAACTATTGATGATTAACAGTAATAAATTCTAATTGATAAAGAAGGATATCACCTATTACTCAAGTATATTCATCACCATAAAATATAATGTTTCAGTAATACATGGGTATTTAATAAAATATTCCAATCATGTATAGGAAATAAATACATTTATAAAGTATATAAAAAAATATAATTTAGGTGTATTCTCCAAGTAGTTGCAAAAGGGTGATTACCAAATCAGTGGTGAGAAGTACACGAATACTATTTTTAAAAGATAATGATTATTATTAAACTATTATTGGGAATAAACAAAAAAAATTATCTCTCATTCTCGTTGGACACAATGTTACATTATTATGTGTAAAAAATTTGGTTTTTAGTGTTGAATACTCAATAAATAGTCTGGTATTGCAAGAATCATAAGAAGAGACTGATGAATATAAAATGTAAGACTTGTTTTCATAGTTGTGGAAAGAAATAACTTTTTTCAAGAAAAACTCATGTAGATGTCAATGATATACATAATAAGGTATTTATACTCATCTGAGATAAACAACCTTGTTATTATTGATGTATATATATATATATTTTGACAACGGAACCCATAAAAACAAAGGTAAGCTACAAGGATTTTGGAATTTGTATAAAAAGTGATCTTGAAATATTACAAGGGTAATCTAGTGGTATATATACTTCATAATATTTATTTATGTAATTAAAGAATTGTAAAACTAATGTATTCTATATGCATGATCAAATGATGTGATTTTCATCGGGTCGGCAAGCCGATGAATATCATGACAATGAAATCAGCGATCAATTTTTTTTTTATCATGGAGTACTTATTAAATGCAAATTAAATTATCAAAATCATGGAATTGATGTTAATAAATATAATCAATGATGAATTATTACATATTATTAGTGATTAACAAAATATAGCATAGAGTAATTCTTAAATTAATATTTTATACATCAGAGTGATGACGCTTATAGTATCAATGGGGAAACTTACAAAACCTTCCATTATATTCCATGATGCGGTTGAAAAATAATGGGGATATCCCTTAACTATATGTCAACTATAATGTCAAATGAATATCATATGATTCACAGTATGATAGAAATACATTATGTCATAAGGACATGTGTTTAGATGCAAAGAGTTTGTTTTGACATAAAGAAACAAGCATCAAGAAAAATTCATTGTGCATCTATTGTAATCATCCTTATAGTTTCGTAGGATATTACATAAATCCAAAATATATAAAGGGTATAGTCATAGTTAATTATTATATTTCTATATAAGGGTGCACATATCTATTAGGGATAGTAGGATCCAGATTGACATGGGTTTAGTCAACTCAAAGGGGGGTTATAATCTTCAAGATATAAGGTTCCCAATTATTCTCATCTCAATATATATAGACAAACAACAAAAGAAATTTCTTCTCCCCAATATAATTTTTCTCATAAAAATTATTACTAAATCCAAAACACATTTAGAATATAATTCATAATACATGTTGATTTCATTCATATTACTTTAGTCTATTAAAAAAACAAACTCCATGTGGGTTCAAAAATAACCAACTTTAAATATATTGTTAATATAATTAATTAATATCAAAGTGAATATATTTTTTATTCAATTTATTCGCTCTAATTATTGTTGAAAATAAATACAAAAAACCTTGATAGTGGGTTATAAAAACTCACCAAAATCCATGTGACATCAATTATTACCCTATAAGTCTATTTGATTCCTACTATGTTCAAAAAATAATAGGGTATATTATAAAAAACCTAACTATTAGTTAAAAAATTATGGTAGTAAATAAAATCCTTTTTATAGGGGTAATTACAAAAATTCATAAGATAATACCAAATTATTCAATGATGTCTGACAAGTTTTTTCAACATTAATTATTGCACCAATAATATCATAATGGTTAAAAATATTTAAATTTGATGACATGTAATTAATTATAAATCATTCCTTATCAACTTACTTACATTACTATGTCATTTATTAATACAGATTCTCCCACGTTACATCAAATGTTTTTCTTGAAAAATAGGGTTGATATTATATGAAATCATACATATTCAAGGACACATTAAATTTAATTTCCTAAAATTAAAAATATTCATAAAATAATAACTCTAGAATCTTATAAATTTCTCAATATAACTCACCCTCAAAGAGATAATCTATGTGAAACCTCATCAAGGATGATCACTGTATCAAACGTGAAGTTCCATGGTTTCTTTAGATACATAAGTTGAGTGGTAAATAAACAATTTACTTTTTAATTACATTATTTTGAATTTAACACATCAAAAATTATAAAGTATTTATCCTATAATATTTATATCTCATGTAATTACTCATACAATTCAATAAAAAACTAATTAGGCAAGGTAATTTACAAGGCTCAAATGTGATATGAGAGCATACATATTTCCATGACTCTTTACACTAAACAATCATGGAATATTCCATTATAAATTTATGTGGTTACAAAGATAAGATTTAACATTTACTGAACAATACATCACACACCATTAATAACCTTACACCATTAATACACGACTCCCCAATGTGTGTTATAACATCCCACTAGAGGATTAGTGTAATACAACACACGATTGCGACCCTCATCTTAATGATGTTATATGACATATCTTATAACTCAATACTCCTAAATATTTCTAACTATATTTCAATGTCCTTTAATGTATCCTTTCTTGAACTATTGATAATTTCTTTTTCTACTCCTTATCCATGGTTTGGAATTATTTTATAATTTCTCTTATTTTATGTATACTTTTGAAGACATCAGTTTATATTTTTCTATGATATGATTGTATTATATATCTATTTTCTCAGTTCATTCTTATTATTATTATTTGAAAATAATAATTTTCTTTCATTTTAGTATTAGTATCTCAATTCACATTTTTCAACATGTTTGGATTTCCTCAAGAAATTATAGTTTTGTATGTTTTCTGTGACATTATATATTCTTTTTTCGATACATTTATATCTATAGAATAGTATAATATATAACTTAGTTCCAAACTAAAATAGGAAAAATCCTAAATCATTGGCTAGAAGGTGATATATTATATTCAAATTTATTTATTTTAAGGAATGCTTATTACTAAAATTTATAGGATACTCATGATAGTTTCCTTTTTTATTCTCAAAGAAATCCATTAAAGTTAATTCTACTTGAACTTTTGTAATTATAGATAGAACCATACAATTATGACCAGACATAATTTCATGTGATATGTACTTATTATCAATCAATTTTTCACTGGAATAGAAATTATTTTGATGAATTTAGATATTTTTCCCATGAAGATCATGTAATTTAATCATATAATTTTTCTTCAACTATAATATATTTATTATGGAAGTTAGTGGTGTTTATTTTAGAATAAAAACCTTCACTAAAATTCCTTAAAATAAACAATTTATTGGAATCATCAACATAAGGATAAATTATTTTTATGGTTAATGATCCTTATTGTACATCATAACTTACATATGAAGTATATGATCATCATTATGGACTTTTTGGGATAAACCATAATATGTTTAAATTTAAATATGGATGATTTCCTTATTTCTTATTTCATTCAACACACAGTTCAATTTAATCTTATTCAATTTTGAAAATTCATTAAGTACTAAAGGACCTACTTATAAATTCTAGTGATCATACCTATGGATAATCGATACATTTTCCAAATATCACTTATATAGGTGCAGTGGAAAATATAAAGATCCACTAATATATAACTTTATCAATATAATTTTTGTATAATATTCCATGATGAAAAATATATGTTATTAGTATATGTGATCTATGTGAATCTTCCATAAATCAGATTGAATAATGAGTTTTTCCAAACATTGGAAATTTTCATCTTCGACAAAAAATGTATATAATATTATAAATATTCATACAAAATTAAATAATTGATACAGATGAATTAATATAACACATTGAGATTTGGTGATACAATTTTTTTTCAAACTTAATTTAATATTTTGATATTTTTCATTTCACGTAACACTGAAAATAAATTTTCCCAAAGTCAAATATGAATTTCACATGGAATTGGCTCTATGAATGTTACTTAAAATACTAAATTGGTGTATGTTACATGTATCACTGACTTGGTGTATTTTACACGCAACACCGACTTGGAATACGTTACATGAAACACTAAGTTTCTATGAATCATCATTTTTTTATAATTATTAAAAATAAGATAATTACAACCTAGATGTTAAACATAATAATATGAATTGTAATTGTTAAATATAAAATATTTTTATTAATTTATTTACACAAATAAAATTTGTTAACAGTAAAGGATATATATTTTTAAAGTCTTTATATGTTAAAAAATTATATTTTCTAAAATGAACTGCATTAAATGTCCGTCTATGAAAAAAAATTAAAATAATTTTAGAAACATTTCCAAATTTAATTGCATAAAATAAAATTCATTTTTTTAATTTATAATGATGAAATTATATTACATAGAAATAATGGGATTTTTTCTGAGAAACCTCATTCTTTGATGAATAATGAAAATATCATATTTTAATTCAAAACTGCATTTTTTTACTAAATTATTTAAAATGTTATAAATTATTTTATTAAGGTTTATAATTTTTATTAGATTTTTTTATCAATTAATCCAATATAGTTCATTGAACATAATTTGACATAATAATTGTATATAAAATCAATGAAATGTTTTGAATGTTTTTTAAAAAGACCACATTGTCAACCCATATGAAGGATTACGTTTAAATTACTTTCTACCACTTACTTGATTGGAATTTTTTAAAATAGATTCCATATTTTTAATTATAATTATTAATAATTTAAAATATCTTTAACTAATTTTTTTTAAAAGTAGTAGTGAATGAAATTAAAATTAATTATAACGATTAAGGTAAAATTTAGCTTATTAAGGGACTAATCGTTAATATTAATGGCCCAAATGACATAGAAACCTATCCATGATCCCTTTTATGGTGAAATTTAGACCCTATAATCCCTTTATTCTAATTTAGTCCATTACTAGATCCACTTTACATGGTAAAAACATGGGTAAGATTCCTTGTCCCAAAATTTACAACATTATGACTCCTCCTCCATTATAAAAGGCCTCCTCTCGTCCGACTTCTTACCAAATATAAAGACACTTTTTCAAAAACAATTCCATCCAAAATTTATCCTAAAATTCTCTCTCCTCATACTAGAGGCCACCCATTATGCACAAAGCAAAATATAATGAAACACTTTGCTATAAACCAAAAGGAGTTACCCGAATAAGATATAGAGACACGAGCCTTTTCTTAAATTACTATTACATCATTTTAAAGATAAACCACAAAATAGTATTACACATAGATTATCCAAAGGTTTAGTGTCTTGGGAAAACTAGGACCATACACAACAAATACAACATCAAGAATAAACATTAATTTAATTTCTTCTTCTCTAGCTTCTTATTGGAACTTGTCCTCTCCGTAGTACATGTAGCCACCAAAGGATATACATAAAAAGGGTTGAGCTAGAATCCCAATAGGAGGACAGATAAGAACAATATAGCTTGGGGTGATCATAATCATAACATAGGCAAAATATCATGAACATGAGAGGAGCACAACTAAAAGACTTGAAATGTGGAAATGCATAAAAATGAAACATCATGTATTAGTGGTTAACTACCACACATACTTGTGAACCAAGCTAGAATCTTGTTCACACATCATTTAAAATTTACTCATGAGATTAATCATATTACCCATTGCGTTGGATCACTGTATAATTCTGGGCGCACCCGTCACTTTGAAACATTCATATTGCGCTATGTAATTTCGGGTGCACCCGTCGCATCATAACATTATCATTTACATGCATGACACATAGAAAATTTATCAATAATGAACATAAATAACCCATGTAAAGGAATGGGTTTCATCTCATAATAACAAATTCATAAACATTGGGTTCCCAAAACAAAGGGGGAATCACATACTTCATATAAGAACCATCAACATTGAACAAAAAGTAAAAGGTGAGTTCTTAAAAGAAGAGTTACTTTGGAAAACATTTGGATAGTCATAAAAACCATTGAAAAACCTGTATATCCCATAAAATGAAAGACAAATATGAACAAAATATTTTAATGGAGTAATCATATCAAAAGGAGTGAAAGATGGAGAACCTGAAGGATGAAAGTTGGGTTCGAGGATTTCCCCTTACATTGTATCTGAATGCTTATTTCTCTCTAATTTTTTGTATAATGACATTATATTAATTAATTAGAAATTACATAACCTTTTATTCAGTAATTTGGATCATTATGGTTTCATTATGTCATTTTATGTTCCTTTGGATGACTTATACATTTTAAAAACATTGTTGGGGATGGTCGTTTTTATGTTTTTTCTTGGGTGGTTCACTTGTGTTCAAAAATTGATGTCCTTGTAGAACATTGGTAAACATCCATAAATGACATTACATGTCATTAATTACATTAAAGGAGTTTTAATGAACTTATAATGAATTTTATTATATCCATTTGGATGAATCATTAGATAAGAATTAAATGAAGATTGTTTGGGTTAATTTGGGCGGTTTTTCGATCACAATGAACTTGTTTAAACATATCACACAGTAATATGGCCATAGGTTATTTCAAGAACATTAAATAGAACATAATACATATAAAATATTCTGGTTCAACCATAAAAATGGTTTCATGACCATATTTGAAGGTATAAATGGAAGAATAAACTATGTCATTCTTGAAGGTGATAAATTAACACCTCACGAACAACGTTCTCTTTAATAAAATAAAAGGAAGAGGTAAATGGGGTTGGATGATAAAATATTACATTATAATCATAAAATTTCATTGTATGTATTATATTGGAGTGACAATAAAATTTGGAAGAAGATAGGTGGGGAGAGATCATGAAGTGAACTTGAAATTGAAAGGAAATTAAAGGAGAAGAGGGAGGGAAATTACCTCGGGAATACTTCTTTTGAGAACCACCTTAAGGGCCTAAGATTGGCCTTTTTATGAGACCATAAGACCTTGGACGTGGTGAAGGGGATAGAGAAGGTGTTTGGGAAGATTTTAGAGAAGGCTGGTGCTTGATAGGTGTGAGGAAATGATGGTTTGAAGGGTGGCTTTTATAGTCGAAGGGAGAGGGGTTCCCTTAATATAAAATTCATTAGTTTATTAATTTCCCATAAGACAATGAATAGTGAGTTTTGAATGAAAAAATAGTAATGTTATCATGTGATACCTAACCAAGTGGGCTAACATCATCAGAGCATCATCGATGACTCAATTAATCCATTATTTACCATTTATAGTAAATTTTCGGATTCTACAATTCATCAAAAATTCAAGTATCTCAGAAAAATCCAAAAAATTTAACCCAACCATATTTCGACGTGTATAATCCAAAAATGAAGTCCATTTTTTAAAAATATTACTAAATATTATTAATTTAATATTTAATTAAAATCATTATTTACTTAAAAACAGTTTTTAAGATTAAATTTTATTTTATAGTGCTTTCAATAATTATGTAGGGTCTTATAAAATAATCTAAAAAACTATAATAAGTTGATTCAATAATTTATGAATAAATTTTAGGGAATTAAATATTCTTTTAAATTAATTAATTAATTATAATTAATTATTTAGGACTTAAAAAATACCAAAATTTTTACTAAGGTCAAACTGTCACATTCTAAGATATATAAATTTTATTTAATTATTCATAGGTAATGTTACTCTTATGTTGGATGATTTAATATTCATAAGGGACATATAACTATTCCTAAGGTTATGTTACTATTCATAAGGGTAGGTCACTATTCACCAAAAATTATTTTTGTTTCATTAGACTCCAAGAAATCATCTTGAACACAACCGTGTATGTTAGATTTTTAAAATTCCAAACACAGAAGTGACAAACTTATGTTTAAAGGTCACTTATCACATAGGAGTTCATTATGAGGTTTTTTTTCATGTTATTTTATGACATAAATATAAGAAGTAAATTTTCCATTGAAAAACATTGGGTCGACACATTCTTCCCCCCTTAAGAAATTTCACCCCTGAAATTTCACTTTACATAAATAGGTAAGGGTGTGTCTCCTTCATTGCCTCTTCTGGTTCCCAAGTTGCTTCCTCAAACTTATGGTTCCTCCACAAAACATTGACAAGATGGGTTGTATTGTTGCGTAGAACCTTATCTCCCTGATCCAGAATCATTACTGGCTGCTCCTCATGGGAGAGATCATCTTTCATCTGCACCACCTCTTAGTTTAGTACATCTGAGGGGTTTGGTATGTACTTCCTCAGCAGTGATACATGAAACACATCATAAACGTGATCCATATTCGGTGGAAGCGAAAGATGATAGGCCATGGCTCATATGCAGTCAAGGATTTCATAGGGGCCAATATTCATTGGGCTTAGTTTCCCTTTCTTCCCGAATCGCATGACTCTCTTCCATGGAGATATTCGAAGGAAGACTTTATCTCCAACGCCGAACTCCGAGTCCCTTCGACGGTTGTCAGCATTTCTCTTTTCCTGACTATGAGTAGCTTTGATGTGTTTCGGGATAAACTGAACCTTCAATGTCTTCTCTTGAACAAGATCAGGTCCATGTAGCTTCCTTTATCTAACTTCATCCCCACAGGTTGGAGTTCTACATCGCTTTCTTTATAGAGCTTCATATGAATCCATCTGAATACTCAAGTGGAAGCTATTTTTGTATGATAACTCATCCAATAGAAGATGTTGATCCCAACCACCTTTGAATTCAAGAGATCAGGCTCTTAGAATATCTTCAAGTGTCTGAATAGTCTTTTCAGATTAGCCATCAGTTTGGGGGAGATAGGTCGTGCTAAAATTTAATTCTGTACTCAAAGCATGTTGAAGGCTCCTCCAGAACATAGATGTCAACCTTGGATCATGGTCAGATATATTTGAGAGTGGAAGACAATGCAGTATCACCACTTCCTTCACATATATTTTTGTAAGTTGTTCAAGCGAGAGGTCTTCCCGAATAGCGATAAAATGGGAAGTCTTGGTGAGTCGGTCAACCATATCCCATATCACATTATTTCCCTTTGATTTCTTCGGGAGACCCATGACAAAGTCAATAGTAACATTTTCTGATTTCTACATGGGAATAGGCAATGACTGCATCATACCTTTTAACTTTTGTTGCTCATCTTTAACTTGCTGACATACCAAGCAACTTGATATATGTTTCACAATCTCATTATTCATTTTATACCACCAGAAGTGTTCTCGGAGATCACGATACATCTTGGTACTCCCAGGATGGATAGATAATGTTGAGCTACGTGCATTGTCCAATAGCTTTTTATTTATCCTGGGTGATGAAGGCACACAAATCCGCATTCCAAACCAAATCACACCATCATCATTGATATAGAACTATTGCTGCTTCCCTTCCATTACTACATTCAACCTCTATTGTATCTCCACATCATCCCTTTGTTCTTCCTTAATCTTTTCTTTGATGGATGATTGGACAATCATTTTGTAAAGGTAGGATGTATCCCCTACCCTTATGATTTCCAAATCCATTATTTTCATATCAAAGAAGATAGGGTCTTTCTCAATCCGCAACATGGATAGAGTAACAGGTTCTTTTCTGCTTAGAGCATCAGCTACCTTGTTCGCCATTCCAGGATGATAGTGAATAGAGAAATCGTAATTCTTGATTAGCTATAATCATATCCTTTAATGCATGTTGATCTCCTTTTGTGTGAATATATACTTTAGGCTCTTATGGTCGGTGTATATGTCACACTTCTCTCTATAATGGTAGTCCCACCATATTTTCATGGCAAAAATCATGGCTGCCATCTCTAGATCATGCATCGGGTAGTTCTGATCATGAATCTTCAACTGTCATGTGGCATGGGCTATCACATTGTCATTTTTCTTGAGTACACAACCCAAGCCTTTCTTTTAAGAATCACTGTATATCACAAAACATTCTCCACTTTTCGGTAGTGTGAGTATAGGTGCAGTCATCAGACTTCTCTTTAGCTTCTTAAAGCTTCCCTCACATTCTTCCGTCCAGACATACTTTACACCTTTCCATGTTAACTTAGTTTGCGGGCTTGAAAATTATGGGATGTTTCTCACAAAACGTCTATAGTACCCAGGTAATCCAATAAAACTACCTATTTCTGTGACACCAGAGGGCTTGGGCTATTCCTCAATTGCCTTTGTCTTTGAAGGATCCACAGAAATTACCTCACTTGTGATCACATGTCCCATAAATGTGACTTGCTTCATCCAAAAGTCACACTTCCTGAACTTGGAAGAAAACTTCTCCTTTTTTAATGTCACCAACACATGTCTTTGATGTTCTTCATCTTCCTCCTTTCTCTTGGAGTAGATGAGAATATCATCGATAAACACTACAACAAAGTTTCCGAGGTAATGTCTAAAGAATCTATTCATCAAATCCATGATGATTTCAGGGTCATTAGTATGTCCAAAGGGAGTCAACAAAAACTCATAGTGCCCATACCTTATTCAGAAGAAATTCTTCTGAATATCTTCCTTCTTCACCTTTACCTGATGATATACAGAATGAAGATCTATCTGAGATAAGTATTGAGCTACACATAATTGGTCAAACAAGTCATTAATCCTTGGGAGAGGATACTTGTTCTTTATGGTGATCTTGTTGAGTTCTCGATAATCGATACACAACCGCATTGTTCCATCCTTCTTCTTCACAAAGAGCATTGGCGCACCCTAAGGTGATGCACTAGGGCGTATGAACCCTTTGTTCAGATTCTCTTGTAGCTGGTTCTTTAACTCCTCCAGTTAGATAAGAGCCATCCTATAGGGGCACTTTGAGATCGGAGTAGCTCCGGGTATGATTTCAATTGAGAACTCTACCTCACAATCCGGGGGAATTCCAAGTAACTCTTCAGGAAATGCATAGTTGTATTCCCTCACGATGGGCATTTCCTCAAGGTTGGAACTTTCCTTCGACTCAACCATTTGGGAGAGGTATGCTTCTTCATAGGGAATCAACACCCACACCATTGAAGGTTTTTTCAAATGAGATTCATGGTCTTTCTTGAATTTTTAGAGGAGTATGGGATGGTTCAGAATATGAAAAGATATTTCCTTTTCCCTACAATTAATATGCGCTCTATATAATGAGATCCAATCCATTCCCATTATAGAATCTAATTCCTCCAAAGAAAGTATTACGAGATTTTTCAGAAGAATCTCCCCACATACACCAACAGGAGAAGTGTCAAACACTTGGGTTGCAATTATTGCACCACTCTGTGTTTTTAAGGATATCTCTACTTCAAGGTTTTGGGGCTTCAATTCTATATTTCATGCAAACTTGGAAGATATAGAATAATGCGTAGAACTAGAATCAAATAATACTTTTTCCATTCTTGAGTGAATAGGAAGTGTACCTTATACGAATTTATTATCATTCTCCTCCTCCGCAGTAGTGATGGAATAAGACTTCCCTTGTTCCTTTGGCATTGGTGGATGCTAAGGCTGATTACCCTTGAGAACTCGAGGTTTAGTGCACTGGTTTGCATAGTGCCCAAGCTCTCTACAGTTGTAGCACTGAACCATGAGTTGTTCTCTCCTTTCATCAGCTAAATTATCCTTCCATTTTGTGTATTTTAAACACTCTTGAGCATAGTGTACTTCTTTCCCACACTTCAATCATTTCCCCATCCCTTAGAAGAATTTCCCATTGTGCAACATCCCACATTTTTTCTATGTCGGTCGTTGATTTTTCTTCCCGCCTTTGTCATTACATCCACCAACATGAAACTCCATCATTCTTTTCTTATCACTATATCCATTGGACCATTCTCCAAACTCCATCTCTACTTTGAGAGCACATCGAACAACTTCTTCATAACTCCCAAAGTCTTGAATTTCAAGAGCCTTTCCAAGGTGTGGTTTTAATCCACTAAAGACTCTATCAATTTTGCTATCACTGTTGATAACAAAACCTAAATCATACCTTACGAGCCTTGTGAAATTATCTTCATAGGTTGTGATAGATTCCCCTTCTTTTTTATTGAGGTCTATAAATTCTCTCTACATCTTCTTGAAAAGAGTTCACGGGAAATAATTGTTAAGAAACATTATCTTATATTCTTCCCATTCAATCTCTTCAATTTCCTCCCTTGGCATGGTGTTCTTAAAAAAAGACCACCATTGATTGGCTTCTCCATCTAGATGATAAACGTCTAGGGTCACCTTCTCCATCTCAGAACAGTGAATAACTGAAAAGATCTTCTCCATGTAGTTGAACCACTGTTCCGGAACTAGTGGATCAGAAGATCCACTAAACGTCGGTGGTCGTTGCCACATAAAACATTCGATATCTAGTTGCTCCATCATTGGTGAAGGAGGATGTTACAAATTATTATGATTATTGTTCTTAACCTGATATAATTGGGTAATAATCACCATGATGTATTTAACTCCACCTCCCAAATCATTGGGGATGTCGTTCGGGCAATCATTACATTGGACCTCGCAAGAGTTGTTGGCCTGATTTCTCCTGGTTCCCACCATTTTCTAAAATAAAAAAGGTTAGAACAAAACATAAGTAAACAATTCATGAATAACTTCTTAATTTAATTTTTTTTACCAAAAACATAACATATGGGATCCCTATGTAAATATTGTTGTGTGCATATTTGTACTTAGTCTCATGCTGTCGGTTTTCCCTAGGGTTCACTAATCCTAATTCCCAAATTAACTAAATCTTGCCTCTGATACCAACTATAGCGACCTGAGCCTTTTCATACATTACTATTACATCATTTTAAATATTAAAAACATAATATTATTACACATAGAGTATACAAAGGTTTAGTTTCTTGGGAAAACTAGGACCATACAGAACAAATACAACATCAAGCATAAACATTTATTTAATTTTTTCTTATCTAGCTTCTTATTGTCAATTGTCCTCTCCATAGTAAATGTATCCACCTAAGGATATGAATCAAAAGGGGTGATCTATAAGCTTAATAGAATATATAATAACAATATATCTTGGGGTGAGCAAAATCATAACCTAGGCAAAAGATCATGAACATGAGAGGAGCATAAATAACAGACTTGAAACGTGGAAATGAATAAAAATGAAACATCATGTCTTAGTGGTTAACTACCACACATACTTGTGAAACAAGATAGAAAATTTTTCACACATCATTTCACATTTACTCATGAGATTCATCACTTTACCCAATGAATTGGAGCTCTGTATAATTCTGGGCACACCCGTTACTTTGAAACGTTCATATTGCGCTATGTAATTCCGGGCGCACCTGTCACATCATAACATTATAATTAACATGAATTCCACATAGAACATATATCAATAATGAACATAAATAACCCATGTAATGTAATGGGTTTCATATCATAAGAACACCTTCATAAACATTGGGTTCCCAAAACAAAGGGGGAATCACATACTTGATACACGAACCATCAACTTTGAATGAGAAGTAAAAGGAGAGTTCTTAAAAGAAGAGTTCTTTTGGAAAACATTTGGTTTGTCTTAAATAGCAGTTAAAAAAATTTATATCACATAAATGGAAAAAAAATTATGAACAAATTATTTTTAAGGAGTAATCATATCAAAAGGAGTGAAAGAGGGAGAACCTGAAGGATGAAAGTTGGGTTCGAGGATTTCCCCTTACCTTGTATCTGAATGCTTCATTCTCTTTAATGTCCAATATAATGACATTATATTCATTAATTAGAAATAATAGAACATTTTATACATTAATATGGTTCATTATGGTTTCATTATGTCATTTTATGTTCCTTTGGATGACTTATAGAGTTTAAAATCATTGTTCGGGGATGTTCGTTTTTATGGTTTTTCTTGGGTTGTTCACTTCTGTTCATAAATTGTTGTTCGGGTAGAACATGGGTAAACATCCAGAAATGATATTAAATGTCATTAATGAAATTACAGGAGTTTTAATGATCTTATAATGAATTATATTAGATCCATGTGGTTGAATCATTAGATAAGAATGAAATGAAGATGGTTTGGGTTAATTTGGGCAGTTTTTCGATCACAATGAACTTGTTTTAACTAATCACCTAGTAATGTGGAGAGAGGTTATTTCCAGAACCTCAAATAGAACATAATACATATAAAATATTTTTTTTCAAACATATAAATGGTTTCATGACTAGATCTCAAGGTAGAAATTGATGAAGAAAGCTTGTCATTCATGAAGGTGATAAATTAACACCTCACGAACAACATTCTCTTTAATAAAATAAAAGGAAGAGGGAAATGGGTTTGGATGATAAAATATCCCATTATAATCATAAAATTATAGTATATGTATTATAATGGACTTACTATACAATTTTTATGCAGATAGGTGGGGAGAGATCAAAAAATGAACTTGAACATGAAAGGAAATTAAATGAGAAGAGGGAGGGAAATTACTTCTTGAATCCTTCTCTTGAGAACCTTTTTAAGGGCCTAATCTTGGACTACTTCTGAGACCAGAAGCTCATGAACGTGGGGGAGGGGCTAGGGAAGGTGTTTGGTCAGATTTTAGAGAAGTCTTGGAGCTTGATAGGTGTGAGGAAATGATGGTGTGAAGGGTGGCTATTATATTGGAGGGGAGACGAGTTTCCTTAATATAAAATTTATTAGTTTATTAATTTCCCCTAAGACAAGGAATAGTGAGTCTTGAATGAAAAAGAATTTTAATTTTATTGTGTTATCCTGAATCAAGTGGGCTTACATCAGAAGAGCATCATCAATGACTCAATTAATCCATTATTTACCGTTTATAGTAAATTATCGGATTCTACTATTCATACAAAATTCAAGTATCTCAGAAAAATCCCAAAAATTTACCCCAACCATTTTTCGACGTGTATAATAAAAAAATTATGTCAGTTTTTCAAAAAAAAATTAAATATTATTAATCTAATATTTTATTAAAATCATTATTTACTTAAAAATTTAGTTTTTAAGATTAAAACTGATTTTATAGTGCTTTCAAAAACTACGTAGGGTCTTATAATATTATATAAAAACTATAATACATTGATTCAATAATTTATGAATATTTTTAGGGAAATAAATATTCTTTTAAATTAATTAATTAATTATAATTAACTATTTATGACTTACAAAATACCCAAACGTTTACTAAAGTAAAATTGTCACTTTCTAAGATGTCTAAATTTTATTTAATTATTAATAGTTAATGTTACTCTTGTGTTGGATAATTTAATATTTATAAGGGTCATATTACTATTCATAAGGGTATGTTACTATTCATAAGGGTAGTTCACTATTCACCAAAAATTGTTTTTCTTGGATTAGACTCCAAAAATCATCTTGAAAACAATCGTGTGTGTCAGATTTTTAAAATTCCAAACACAGAAGTGACAAAACTATGTCTAAAGGTCACTTATCACTTAGTAGTACATTATGTTGTGTTTTTCATGTTATTTTATGACATAAATATAAGAAGTGAATTTTACATTGAAAAATATTGGGTCGTTACATTCTTCCCCCCTTAAGAAATTTCGCCCCCAAAATTTCACTTTACACAAACAGGTGAGGATGTTTCTCCTTCATTTCTTCTTCTGGTTCCCATGTTGCTTCCTCAAACTTATGGTTCCTCCACAACCCTTTAACAAGATGTGTTTTCTTTTTGAGTAGAACATGATCTCTTCGATCCGAAATCATTATTGTCTGCTCCTCACATGAGAGATCATCTTCCAGCTACACCACCTCTAAGTTTAGTACATGTGAGGGGTATGGTATGTACTTCCTCAGTAGTGATACATGAAACACATCATAAAATTGAGCCATATTCGATGGAAGTGAAAGACAATAGGCCACAGCTCCTATGATGTCAAGGATTTCAAAGGGGCCAATATACCTTGGTCTTAGCTTCCCTTTCTTCCCGAATCACATGACTCTCTTCCATGGAGACATTCGTAAGAAGACTTTATCTCCAACGTCGAACTCCAAGTACCTTTGACGGTTGTCAGCATATCTCTTTTGCCTACATTGAGTAGATTTGATGAGTTTCTGGATGATTTGATCCTTCTATGTCATCTCTTTAAGAAGATCGTGTCCAAGTAGCTTCCTTTCTCCAAGTTCATCCCCACGGGTTGTAGTTCTACATCGCTTTCCATACAAAGCTTCATATGGAGCCATATAAATACTCGAGTGGAAGCTATTGTTGTATGATAACTCAACCAATGGGAGATGATGATAACAACCACCTTTGAATTCAAGAGAGAAGGCTGTTAGAATATCATCAAGCGTCTGAATAGTTCTTTAAGACTAGCCATCAGTCTGGGGGTGATATGTCGTGCTGAAATTTAATTCAGTACTCAATGCTTGTTGAAGGCTCCTCCAGATCTTGGATGTGGACCTTGGATCATGGTCAGATAAAATTGAGAGTAGAACACCATGCAGTCTCACCACTTCCTTCACATATATCTTTCCAAGTTGTTCAAGCTAGTGGTCTTCCCGAATAGTGATAAAATGGGCAGTCTTGGTGAGTCATTCAACCATAACCCATATCACATTATTTCCCTTTGACGTCTTTGGGAGACCCGTGACAAAGTCCATAGTAACATTTTCCCATTTCCACATGGGAATAGGCAATGGTTGTAACATTCCATTGGACTTTTTTTGCTCAGCTTTAACTTGCTGACATACCACGCACCTTGATATATATTCCGCAATTTCCTTCTTCATGTTATCCTACTAGAACTATTCTCGGAGATCACGATACATCTTGTTACTCCCAAGATAGATAGAGAATGTTGAGCTATGTGAATTGTCCAATAGCTGCTTCTTTATCCCAGTTGATGAACGCACATAAAGCCGTGTTCCAAACCGAATCACACCATCATCGTCAATATGGACCTCTTGCTGCTTCCCTTCCTTTACTGCATTCACCCTCTTTTATATCTCCACATCATCCCTTTATGCTTCCTTAATCTTTTCATTAATGGATGGTTCAACAATCATTTGGGAAAGTTAGGATGTATCCCCTACCCTTATGATTTCCAAATCCATTCTTTGAATATCCAAGAAGATATGGTCTTTCTCAATCTGCAACATGGATAGAGTAGGAGGTTCTTTTATTCTTAGAGCATCATCAACCCTGTTCACCTTTCCAGGATGATAGTGAATAGAGCAATCGTAATCCTTGATTATCTCTAAATAACACCTTTGACGCATGTTGTTCTCCTTTTGTGTGAAAATATACTTTAGGCTCTTCTGGTCGGTGTATATGTCACACTTCTCACCATAAAGGTAGTGCCACCAGATTTTCAAGGGAAAAATCACGGCTGCCTGCCCTAGATCATGCGTCGAGTAGTTCTACTCAAGGATCATCAACTGTTGTGAGGCATATCCTATCACATTTTCATTTTTCATGAGTACACAACCCAAGCCATTCTTTGAAGCATAACTGTATATCACAAAACATTCTCCACTTTTCGGTAGTGTGAGTACATGTGCTGTGATTAGACTTCTCTTTAGCTCCTTGAAGCTTCCCTCACATTCTTCCATCCAGACATACTTTACCCCTTTCCTTGTTAACTTAGTTAGCAGACTTGACAATCATGGGAAGTTTCTCACAAAACGTCCCTAGCACCCCGCTAATCCAAGAAAACTACAGATTTTTGTGACACTAGAGGGACCGTTCCATTCCTCAGTCACCATTTTCATTGAAGGATCCACAATAATTCCCTCACTTGTGATCACATATCCCAAGAATGTGACTTGCTTCATCCAAAAGTCACACTTGATAAACATGGAATACAACTTCTCCTTTCTTAATGTTTCCAACATAAGTCTTAGATATTCTTCATGTTCCTCCTTGCTCTTGGAGTACATGAGAATATCATCGATAAACACTCCCATAAATTTGTCAAGGTAATGTATAAACACTCTATTCATAAAATCCATGAAGATTGCAGGGTCATTAGTAAGTTCAAAGGGCATCACCAAAAACTGATAGTGCCCATACCTTGTTTGGAAGGAAATCTCTTGAATATTTTCTTTCTTCACCTTGACCTGATGATATCTAGAATGAAGATCCACCTTTGAGAAGTATTGAGATGCTCTTAATTGGTCGAACAATTCATCGATCATTGGGAGAGGATACTTGTTCTTTATGGTGATCTTGTTGAGTTCCCGATAATTGATACACAACCACATTGTTCCATCATTCTTCTTCACAAAGAGCACTGGCACACCCCTAGGCGATGCACTAGGGCATATGAACCCTTTTTCTAGATGCCCTTATAGCTGATTCATTAACTCCTCCAGTTCGATAGGAGCCACCCTATAGGGGAACTTCGAGATAAGAGTAGCTCTAGGTATTAGTTCAATTGAGAACTCTACCTCACAATCCGAGGTAATTCTGGGTAACTCTTCTGGAAATACAACACTGTATTCCCTCACGATGGGAATTTCCTCAAGGTTGGAACTTTCCTCCGACTCAACTATTTGGGAGAGGAATGCTTTATCATAGGGAATCAACACACACACCATTGAAGGATTTTTCAAATGAGATTCATGATCTTTCCTGCATTTTTAGAGGAGTATGGTATGGTTCGGAATATGAAAAGATATTACCTTTTCCTAATAGTTGATATGTGCTCTACATAATGAGAGCCAATCCATTCCCATTATAGCATCGAATTCTACCAAGGGAAGTATTACGAGATTTTCCAGAAGAATATTCCCATATAATCCAACATGAGATGATTCAAACACTTGGGTTGAAATTATTTCATAACTCGGTGTCTTTACAGATATCTCTACTTCAAGGTTTCAGGGCGTCGATTCTATATTTCAAGCAAACTTGCAAGATTTAAACAATTGCGTAGAACCAGAATCAAACATGACTCTTCCCATTCTTGAGTGAATAGGAAGTGTACCTTGTACGACTTCCTTATCATGATCCACCTCCGCAGTAGTGACGACATAAGCCTTCCCTTGTTCCTTTGGCTTTGGTGGCTTCTAATGCTGATTAACCTTGAGAACATGAGGTATAGTGCACTGGTTTTCAGATTACCCTATCTCCGTAAAGCTGTAGCATTGAACCATGAGTGGTTCTCTCCTTTCATCGGCTAGATTCTCCTTCCTTTTTGTTTCTTTTCGACACTCTTGTGCATGGTGTCCTTCTTTCCCACACTTGAAGCATTTCCCCATCCCTTTGAAGTAGTTCCCATTGTTCAACTTCCCACATTTTTTCATGTGGGTTGTTGAATTTTCTTCCCTCCTTTGTCATTAGATCCACCAACTTGAAAATCCATATTTCTTTTATTATCACTATAAACATGGGACCAGTATCCAAACTCCATCTCCACTTTTAGATCACACCAAACAACTTCTTCTTAACTCTCAAAGTGTCGAATTGGAATATCCTTTCGAAGGTGTGGTTTTAATCCACTAAAGAATCTATCAATTTTTCTATCATTGTTGATAACAAAACCCAAAGCATACCATGTAATCCTTGAGAAATTCACTTCATAGGTTGAGATAGATTCTTCTTCTTTTTTCTTGAGCTCTATGAATTCTCTCTCCATCTTCATGTGAAGAGTTCTTGGGAAATACTTGTGAATAAACATTATCTTAAAGTCTTTCCATTCCATCTCTTCAATTTACTCCCTCGGCTTAGTGTTCTTAATCAAATCCCACCGTTGATCGGCTTCTCCGTCTAGATGATAAACGGCTAGGGTCACCTTCTCTATCTCAGAACAGTGAAGAACAAAAAATAACTTCTCCAGGGAGTTGACCCACTATTCCACAACTAGTGGATCAGAAGATCCACTTAATGTCATTGGTTGTTGCCTCATAAAACATTCGATATCTAGTTTCTCCCTCTTTGGTGAAGGAGGACGTTCCCCATTATTATGATTATTGTTCATAACCTGAGATAATTGGGTAAAAATCACCATGATGTTTTGAACTCCACCTCCCAAATTATTAGGGATGTCGTTCGGGAAATCGTTGCATTGACCCTCACAAGAGTTGTTGGCCGGATTTCTCATGGTTCCCACCAATTTCTAAAATAGAAAAGGTTAGAACAAAACATATGTAAACAAGTCACGAATAACTACTTCGTTTAAATTTTTTTTACTAAAAACATAACATAAAGGATCCCTATGTAAATATTCTTGTGTGGATATTTGTACTTAGTTTCATGCTGTGGGTATTCCATAGGGTTCACTAATCTTAATTCCCAAATTAACTAAACCTTACCTCTGATACCAAATATAGTGACCCGATCCTTTTCATACATTACTATTACATAATTTTAAATATAAAAAACATAATAGTATTACACATAGAGGATCCAAAGGTTTACTGTCTTGGGAAAACTAGGACCATACATAACAAATAAAACATCAATCATAATCATTTATTTAATTTCTTCTTCTATAGCTTATTATTTTCACTTTTCCTCTCCTTAGTTTATGTATCCACATGAGGATATCCATAAAAATGGGTGATATATAAGACCATTAAGAGGATATATAAGAACAATGTAGCTTGGGGTGAGCATAATCACAACATAGGCAAAAGATCATGAAAATGAGAGGAGCATAAATAAAAGACTTTAAATGTGGCAATGCATAAAAATGAAACATCATGTCATAGTGGTTAACTACCACACATACTTGTGAACCAAGATATCATATTTTTTACATATAATTTCAAATTTACTAATGATATTCATCACTTTACCCAATGCATTGGAGCACTGTATAATTCCGGGTGCACAGGTCACTTTGAAACATTCATATTGCGCTATGTAATTCTGGGCGCACCCGTCACATCATAAAATTATCATTAACATGCATTCCACATAGATAATATATAAATAATAAACATAAATAACCCATGTAAAGGAATGGGTTTCATCTCATAAGAACATATTCATAAACATTGGGTTCTCAAAACAATGGGGGAATCACATACTTGATACAATAACCATCAACTTTGAATAGGAAGTTAAAGGTGAGTTCTTAAAAAAAGAGTTCTTTTGGAAAACTTTTGGTTTTCCATAAATACTAGTGAAAAACCTGTATATCCCATAAAAGGAAATAAAATTATTAACAAAACATTTTTAAGGAGTAAACATATCAAAATAAGTGAAAGAGGGATAACCCGAAGGATGAATGTTGGGTTTAAGGATTTCCCCTTACCTTGTATCTGAATGCTTCCTTCTCTTTAATGTCATGTATAATGACATTATATTCATTAATTATAAATTAAATAACCTTTTATACATTAATATGATTCATTCAGGTTTCATTGTGTCATTTTATGATCCTTTGTATGACTTATAGAGTTTGAAAACATTGTTCGGGGATGTTCGTTTTTATGGTGTTTCTTGGGTGGTTCACTTGTGTTCATAAATTGATGTTTGGGTAGAACATGGGTAAACATCCTGATATGACATTACATTCCATTAATGACATTACAGGAGCTTCCATGATCTTATAATGAATTATATTATATCCATGTGGATGAATCATTAGATAATAATTAAATGAAGATTGTTTGGGTTTATTTGGGCGGGTTTTCGATCACAATGAACTTATTTTAACTTGTCACTTAGTAATATGGCCATAGGTTATTTCCAGAACATTAAATAGAAAATAATACATATAAAATATTCTGGTTTAACCATAAAAATGGTTTCATGACTATTTTTGAAGGTAGAAATGGATGAAGAAAGCATGTCGTTCTTGATGGTGATAAGTTAACACCTCACGAACAACGTTCTCTTTAATAAAATAAAAGGAAGAGGAAAAGGAGGATGGAAGATAAAATATCACATTAGAATAATAAAATTAAATTTTATGTATTATACCGGAGTTAAAATACAATTTGGATGGATATTGGTGGAGAGAGATCAAGAAATGAACTTGAACTTGAAAGGAAATTGAAGGAGAAGAGGGAGAGAAATTACCTCTTGAATCCTTCTCTTGAGAACCTCCTTAAGGGACTAAGCATGGTCTTTTTATGAGACCATAAGCTCTTAGACGTGGGGGAGGGGATATGGTAGGTGTTTGGGTAGAGTTCAGAGAAGGATTAAAGCTTGAGAGGTGTGAGGAAATGAGGGTGTGAAGGGTGGCTTTTATAGTGGAGGGGAGAGGGGTTTCCTTAATATAAAATTAATTAGTTTATTAATTTCCCCTAAGAAAAGGAATAGTGAGTCTTGAATGACCAAGAATAGTAATTTTATCCTATTATGTCGAACCAAGTGGGCTTAAATCAGCAGAGCATCATCGATGACTCAATTAATCCATTATTAAGCATTTATAGTAAATTATCGGATTCTACTATTCATCAAAAATTCATGTATCTCAGAAAAATAACAAAAACATACCCCAACCATTTTTTGATGTGTATAATTGAAAAATGAAGTCCATTTTTAAAAAAAAATCTAAATATTATTAATTTATTATGTAATTAAATTCATAGTTTACTTAAAATACAGTTTTTATGATTAAAACAGATTTTATTGTGCTTTCAAAAATTACGTACGGTCTTATAAAATTATCAAAAAAGTGAAATAAATTGATTCAATAATTTATGAATACATTTTAGGGAAATAAACATTCATTAAATTAATTAATTATATATAATTAATTATTTATGACTTACAAAATACCAAAACGTTTACTAAGGTCAAATTTTCACTTTCTAAGATGCCGAAATTTTATTTTATTATTCATAGGTAATGTTACTATTATGTTGGATGATTTACTCTTCATAAGGGTCATATTACTATTCATAAGGGTATGTTACTATGCATAAGTGTAGGTCACTATTCACCCAAAATTATTTTGGTTTCATTAGACTCCAAAAATCATCTTGAACACAACCGTGTGTGTCAATTTTTTTAAATTCCAAACACAGAAGTGAAAAACATATGTTTATAGGTAACTTATCACTTATTAGTTCATTATTTTGTGATTTTCATGTTTTTTTATGAAATAAATATAAGAATGGATTTTTTTTTTTGAAAAACATTGGATCGTTACATAAGAGGTAACTTTATTCCTCAAGTTCATTAATTATATTTTAATTCTACAAACCCTAAAAACATATTATAACATGGTTTTATAAAACCACTAGTATCCTAAATATACTAGGACTATTTAAGATATGGATTTGACTGACACTTATGCCAACTTTCATCTAATTAGTCATGAACATATTGTTTACGTAAATTGGGAATTATCTCCTCACAGAACAATGATAGTTCAATTTTCCTTTACCACCTATCATGTGGGATATTATGATTGGAAAACTTTATTTTTATGTTATATATTATATTTATTAAGTCTTTAATCTTATTTAATTATTTTAAAATACATATTCGCATACTTTCCATTTTGTGTAAATACGATAATTGCGTTTGAGAAATTTGGGCTACTACCCCTCAAAATGATGTGATTAATTAATACACTACATGGAATGTGTTAAGTATGTTTTTTACCTAATAGTACTAATTTAATGATATAATATACATATAGAGACATATATGTGATTATATTTATTTATTTCAATATGATAATAAAATGAAAACAATGTTCATGTGTACATACGTTCTACCGTTTCCAAGTACAGTTTCTTCCATTTCATAATTATATAGCCTATATATTATTATAATACTAATATAATATATATACATGATATTTATATCATTCTAAACATTATTTAAATAATTATATAAATATAAGGTCCAAAGATACAACAAATTAAGACACATGCAAAAACGAAATTGAATATTACACAATGTGAAACCTTTACATGGAAATGCTAAGAAGAGGCTAATATAATGTCATAATAAAACTATATATGTTATAATATATAATAATATGGTTATTTTTAATATTTATAACAAAAATATATTTAATATATAGGAGGTTTGAAGGATTGTGATGATAGTTAAGACACTTGGTAAAGGAATTTCATCTCACAATTTATTTCCATTAGATATATGCTTTATTCACCACCAATTCCTTTTTTGTGGTGTGTATAATAATCAGGGATGAATTCTATAGTTAATATACAAAAATTATGGGGTTTTTAAATATCTACTTTATTATCTCTCTTTCATGGGTTCTATGTTTCAAAAGTTATCAAATCAATAAAGTGATTTTCTCTCAATTTTCTTTATTTGAGGCACATGCCAAGTTATGCACGTATATTTTTCCATGAGGTGTATATTAACAATTTAACATGTTATATCATAAATATAAGTCTTTTAAATGTATTTTAATCTTAATATAATGAAATTATTTACGTTTTTTATGAGTTAATGTCACCTAAATGGTAGTAATTTACAGCTAAATTTCACCATTTATTGAGATTGTTTATGAGAATATTCCCATTGATAAATTATTATGATCAATTTTTCAAGAACTATCACTAAATTTATTAATATATGTTTATTAATGTTATATCCATGTAATGGTATAATTTTTACACTATTTTGTACATAATATGAATAAGAATATGTATTTTTAAAAGTATGAATTTACCTCTCTCTTTGTTCAGAAATCAATGTACCTTAGAAACCTTGTTTTCTAAAAAGGATTTAATTTTTTATATTAAATAATTATATTAAATTATTTTCAAATCATAATTTATATGTTTTAAAAAAATCATTGAAATGGATTTCAAGGATTTAATGGCTTATTTCTACATTTTCAAAGTATTTTCAATGAAATGGTTTTCAAAACATTTTAATGTTTTCTCTGTAAGTTATAAAATTTTATAAAAGAAAATTTATTTAAAAATGTTTTGATTATTATTTTATAAGCTTTTAGGGAATATGGTTTTCAAAATATTTTGATGTCTATTTTATAAAATTTCAAGGGAAAATATTCTCAAAATGATTTCAGGATAACTTTTTAATATATCAATGTAATTTTTATAAAAAATGGTTTTCAAAAGGATTTATGCTTTAAATAGATTTATTCAATGAAGAAATTATATTTATTCAATAAATTTTTCAAAATTATTTTCCATCTAATATGAAATCCGTTGATGTTACTCATTCCCTTCGAAGAAATGATCCAATAATTCCTTTCATGTTATATCAAAATATGGTTCATATTTTGATGGAATAAACCTTATAACACATGATACTCTTCCATATGTCATATTCCTTTGAAACACACTTCTTTTCACATGTTATTTATTAATTAAATGATTAAGAAACCTATATATTTTACATAGATTATGAATTAAGGAAATTTTATTGATACTCATTTCATTTCATGTGTTATGATTTTATAATTATAAAACCTACTTTTTTCAGGTGTTATCATATGTTGAATGTTATTTAATCTTATGGAATATTTATGTATCATTTTATTATTTCATTGATGTTACCATTATCTCCCTCAAATTCATTAGATAATGAAATGTTGTATATGAATAAGGGTTTTATTATTCAGGTCATGAGTGTAATGGGATATACAGAATGGGTGTGTGACCTGTGATTTCACTATTATTCAATGCCATGGCATATAATCTATCTTCTGGATAAGGTATTGGTTACTTAAAAAGTGTTTGGGGAGTGAGATAGGGGGATCCATTGTCTCCCATAATGCTTATCATTTACTAGGAGGCACTTTCCTAGAATTTGCATAGAGCCTTGGAGGAAAGAAGGATCCTTTCTTATCACACCAAAGTCTCAGTTGGATCCCTTTCACATATTATGTTTTCTGATGATCTTATGATTTTCTGGATTGGCAGTAGGTCTTCCATTTTGAATATTTTGAAAATTATGGAGGTCTATGGTTTCTTAAGTGGGCACAGTATCAATGTGAGGATGAGAAATGTTTTTATTTACAATAAATTCTCGAGAAGAAGAGCTCGAAACATCAAAAATATGTAAGGAATATATAGGAAATAATTTCCAATGATCTATCTTGGGGAACATATTTCTATGGGGAAGGTTTAAAAATATTTCATTGAGGACCCCATTAATATAATGTTTGGGAATATTCTAAGTTAGAAGTGAATATTTATCTTTTTCAGAGGTCGGGATGCATTAATAAAGAGTGTTCTTTCTTCAATTCGAAAGCATGTAATTTCCATTATTTCCCCCCACTGAAATGTATTATTTCATTGATGGAGAAAACTGTGAACTATTTACTATGGGATGCCTATTCCACGATCATGACGCATTGGGCTTCATGGAATCGCCTGGAAAAACCTATTGAGTAGGGATGAGTCGGTCTTGGGGTCATATACTTAACAATACAGTCCTTGCAGGCTCGTATGGAATGAGATTTTATTGTTGGTGAATCATTTTGGGCCAAAGTCCTCAGAAACAAATACGGAAAACACTGGGAGGAGTGGAATAGGCTGTAACTATCTAGTCTTGGGAATACTGTATTGCATCATCTAGAGATTCTTCAGGACTACACTTGTTGTGTGGTGGGGAGAGGTGAGATCAACCTTTGGCATGACAACTTGGTCAGTGAGAAGTTTTGTTCTTCGTTCTGTCATGTGCCAGATTTGACGGTTAAGGAGGCTTTTGGTTTTCCCAAACTTATGGATTCCATTATAAATGAGGATAAAATGGTTCTCTTCTGGGAGATTGTATTTAATGAGGTGGATGATCGAGTTTGTTTTACAGGTTCCATTTCAGGTTTTTTCAATTGGCATGATTACATGAAACTTCTTCAGCATGGAGGGGCTCGTGATGAGTGTGTTTCTCAGTTATGGTTCCAAGAGGCTCCGAAAAAGATGAATTTCCTTGTATGGAGGGCCCGAAATTACTCCATGCCAACAAAGGATAATATTATGAGGAGAGGGATCTACATGGCCTCGCGTTGCTATTGCTGTACTAACCCACAGTCTGAGTCGAAAATCGATCTTTTTTTCCAAAGTGAATGGGCCAAAAGTCTATAGTCACGACCCATCCTCGGGGCCCGTTCCGTGACTACCCCAAGCCCGCCTTCCATAGGCTAGGGGCTGGTGACCAGCACCGAAGGCGTAAATCCCGATAACTGGGAAGGCATTGCCGTTATAAAAGTAAACAAAACACCACAGAGTACAAGTGGAAGTAAAACACTAAGTAAAAAGAGAAGTGATGAAAAGTAAATAGGCCAGAATACAATCCCAAAAGAAATTACAACTACAACTAAAAAAGTACAATAGAAAAAAACAACAGCTGGAAGAACGGAAGCGGCTCCTGTGTCGTCCTCCTCGGATCCTACCTGAAGGGTAGGTACAGATGGTGCAGCTCCTGGATCGTCCACCACAGATCTTGTAGAGACCCGAAGCTGGACGTACATGGACATTACATTACTTTTGTGGAATACATGGTACATAACAAAAACACACACAAGGATCGTAATAGTTTAGTGTCTTTGGAAACTCGGAACATAATCTTCTAATCGTGGTGAAAGATCTTCAATATCTCCCATAAAGATCTTCCCTTTTTTTACCTAAAACCCTTTTTTATATCCTGGGGAAAAGAAAACATAAAAGGGTGATCTCAAATTCTCAGTAAGGGTAAACAAAAGAAATATCAATCACATCATATACATAAGAACATAACATTTTGGAAATCATAACCTGCAAAAGGGAGAATAATTTCATAACATGGGATAAATCATGGCAGTGAAATGTAATCACAATAATCATAACTTAAAACATGAAACATTGTGGCATTCACACATAATAATAGAGAATCATTTCTTGTTAGTCAAGACTCATTGCCAAGACTATCTTAGTGGACAAAGTCCCTTTCTGAATCGAGTAACCCTCATTTCAGTCCTGTTTCACGGAACTGGTATAACCTACCATTCCAACCCTGTCTATCTCATGAGATATAAAATATTTACCCAATTCATTGGAGGGAGATATAGGTCCCACCCATCTCATAATGATACCATTCTTATGTGTGACACAAAATCATAAATCATACATCATTGCATAACCCATGTAATACAAATGGGAATCTTAAACATCATGACATCATAAAACAAGTCATATAAGGCAAATGATTTCATAAAAATAATTCCCTCACAATATAATCAAATCAATGTAATTAAAGGGATAAAAACAGAACCCTTTATTATCTTAGATGGAAAATAATTTTGATAAAACACTTGAACTCCATTCTTGAGGAAAATATCCTTTCTTCTTCAAAAAACATTTTTCCTTTCATAACATGTCATACAACTTTAAAATAAAAGAAGTTGATTAAAAATAAACTTGAAAAAATGTAAAGGAAGCTTCTTGGAAATAATGTTTTAAAAATACATTCATGCTGTATAAGTTAAAAAAACATTCTTCTCGTACTTTTGTCGGAAAAGTCAAAAAGTACCTCGTATGAAAAAAGACGAAAGATTCCTTTCAAATCTTTTACTAAAAACACACCGAAAGGTAAAATTGGATTTTAAAAAATTTTAGATGGATGTAAATAATATTACATGTTCAGGAAACATGGATGTGGATGATAAAATACACCCCAGTAAATGCCAAAGTATAAACAATCTCGGATAAAAATGAGATTGTGATATTTCCCCTTACCTTAGGTCCGATTTGCTTCGTATGTGTCCGAACCTCCTGTATAATGATTTAAATAATGTCATTGACTTATTACAGAATCATATTCATTGTTATGATATCATATATGGTTCACTTATGACTTTATATTACCCATTCTTTTCTAAATTCCATGTTAAAGAAGCGTTTTGGGTAAAATCGTTTCATTTATCGTAGGTGTTTTGACTTGTTGTTCTTGACATTATTATTAACTATATCATGATTTCCATACTTCCAGAATATAAAATATGATTTATATATCATATATATTCAGTATATATATATATATATATATAATATATAGATAAATGAAATGAAAAACACCATTCATTGAGACGGTAGTCCGTACGTACGCATGAACGATGTTTTCCTTTCCTTATTGTCTTGAATGGAAGTAAGTAGATGACATACATATACATACATACATAAATCCAGTAGCTTTATAGTTTCATATATTTTGATTATTATTTCTTATATATACTTTTTAATCATTCTTAAATGTTTAACATGGAGAATGAATCTCATCGCGTCGTGGAGACGGTATTCCGTACGTACGCACGAGCGATGATATCGTTCCCATGGTCGTGGAATTGTGTTTAAGTGTATGTATACTATTTCAGTATCAATATCACATTATAATCATCATATATAGTTACTCATTACACCTTTATACCCATCCAATTAAGGTGGTGGCGGAAAATAGATTACACCACGGCGTGGAGACGATATTCCGTACGTACGCACGCGCGGTGATTTCCTTTCTCCGTAGGATGGATAGAAGGTTAATTAGAGTTGTTTCATATTTATAATAACATATTAGTATATATGAAATACTGATGTTAATAATTTATCATTAAACAACTAAAGAAGAAGAAGTTGAAGAATAAAGAAATTGAAATGATCGGTAATGGATATTACCTCTTCTTTGAAACACCTCTTTGAATCCTCCACTTAGGGAACTAAGATTGGTCTTTGAAGAAGATAAGGACCTCTAGGATTATTCTATGGAAGTGGAGAAGGGATTTTGGCCGGGGTTGGCCAAGCTTGAGTGCTAAAATTGGAGTGAGGAGGAGGGGGAGGTGGTGCCCTTTTATAAGGGAGGAGAGGGGCACCTTAGGAATATCTCAAAATATTATTTTATATTAAAGTCATAATCGGTTTATAATGGTTCCAAATGGTCTTATTTCGAAGCTAAAGTGGGGATGGGTCGAAATCCTATCATGCAATAGGATTTAGACAAGTTTAGGGTATTATTTTAACCTTATCAATTAGATTTAACTCTAAGTTAAATAATTTAACTTTTACCGTGTCTTTTTGTTTTCTTACACTATATGGTTAATACACTTACTATAACATGCCAAACGAACCCCAAATTGTTTATTATTAATATATATATCCTTATCTAAGTCATTTGGCCGAACCTTATATTTTTAGGAATAAAATAACAATTAGTAATATAATATTTGATTTAAAAACTATTTTGTGTCAATTTTGACACTATTTGATATATGATTTTTGTGAAAGTCATAACAGAATTATATGTTCGAACCAAGTTGATTAAATCAACACTAATATATCATAGTAACCTATAAAATTAGTGGAATTCATAAAAAGTCTCAAATTACATTTATTTTGGTGTTTATAACATCAATTATGTCAATATTTCATTAATAAGATAATTACTGCATCATCTTTGTGTCATAAATAAATTAAATTATTTGATGTATACAAATTACAAATAAACTACCATCATGTTGGAAATCTTTTTATCTTTCTAATGAATATTTACAATCGAATTTATCTTATGTAAAACCCTATATTAAAAATGTTTTAGTAAATATACTTTGATTTTAACTCTTTTAACTCTTCTTTGAATTAAATACTAATAAATGTCCTAATCTAATCCAAGTGGGCCTAAATGATAATATTTTACACTTAAGGTTGTTTTTGGTCGAGATAAACTTGTCTAATAGGATTAGGACATGTCTTAGGGTAATATTAATATAATTTTTACCCTTAATTACCCTATTTACATTTAACCGTGGTAAATAAAAGTAAAAAGTTACTATTCACCAAAAATTATTTTCATCTCATTGAACCACATTTTACTTACTGAAATCAACAGTGTCTCTCGTATTTTTGAAATTCCATTCACAGAAGCGATAAAATTAAGTTTTATGAAAAATTCAGTTTTTTAACTACCACTTAGTAGTTTCACTATTCATCAAAAATTGATGTTTTTCAGAACAATGCCAAAATTTCATCCTAAGCTATATTTCATATTCTGAATTCAAAAATGAAGTCTATTTTACCAAATTCATAACATAGAAGTTACATTAATTAATTTTATAATTAAATCCCGCTGTTAAAACAAATAGCGTGTTTTTAAGAAACAATATCTATCAAAAGATTGACATTTGATTATGTCTGCTTTAAATGTGAAATTACAACTAATGACCAACATTGTATTAAATTGTAAAAATATATTCTAAATATACTTTAAAACCACTCAAATTAATAATTTATCACTATTAATTATTTCGATAAAAAAATTTTTTTTTAATTATAATTTAGTAATTTTCACTATTCATCAGAATATGAAAGTTATCCGAAAAGTACTAAAATTTCACCTTAGGCTAAATTAGATATTCCGAATCCAAAAAGGAAGTCCATTTTGAGAGCTAAATTTTCTAAAATTTTAAAAGTGGTTATTACCATTCATAAGGGCTAGTTTTAATAATATTTTAATATCATATCGTTGTTTCGTGAAACTCAGTATTGCGTATTACACACGCTATCGAGGAAGGTCGCAATTGCGTGTAATGCAAGGCAAGTCAAGGATGTGTGTTGTGCAAGCTCCTTTTGGTGTAGAGTACAACACAGGACATTAGTGAAATTAAAAAGAATATTTTTCATAAAATCTTGGGTTGTTACATTCTACCCCCCTTAAAATGAATTTCGCCCTCGAAATGTGTCGGGGTTATAAATGGTTTACTATTCGAAAGTTTCTTTAATAGAAACCCAAATCGTAAAAAGGAATACCAAAACCAATATTTAAAAACAAATGTATGAAACTTAACGGTTACCCAAATAAACTAATCACTGGGTTTCCACATAGGTGAAAATATGGACATGGAAGAGAAATCTAACCATCATGTTCTGATGGGGAGTGGTAGAGAACATGGCTATGGAAAAGCCAGCAATCACAATGCCATAAATTTGTGACGATCTAAGGTACCATATGATTCATTAGATATAAGATCACTAGGACAACATTTTTGGTTTTCAAGATCGTTTCCCTAAAGTTAAAGAATTTGAATTAGAATAAATACTTACTTTATTTTGGTACAATCTCACTGTTCTTCGTGCCTTTAACAATTTCCACTTCATCTCTTAAATAAATGAAGTTGAATTTGTTATTCGTGAAGTGTTAGCAGATCATGTGATAGAATGACGGGTCATTCCATCTGTCTCAAAAGGTTAGCAAAATTTATATACATAAGTCGATCTATAGTGGGACTAATCATATATGGTTCCTAAAATGGGCTTATACTTCATATATCATACAGCTTAATATAATAAAACTAGTTTCTACTAAACAGGGACTTCCTGTGGGCCAGTGGTAGGTGATAAAGGCAAGTCGCACTTCGGTTGTGGGTTTGATTCCCACAGCCTTGTCCGACGCGATGGGTTGTCGCCCGTTCTACAGGATGTCATTTTTCTAAAACTACATTACTATAACATCCCATCAATAATATCGAGAAAACTTCTATCCTTAAATAATACTAACCTATGCCCAACATAATCCATTCCAATCTTTAGTCTTATCCATAATACTGCAATCCACACTCACAACATAGTGAAAACGATTACCAGAGATTTAACACCATCGTCGATCCCCATATATCATAAGATATGTTTTGTTGGTCACATTCCAAATATTCAAAGTCCTTAATCATGTATTCTCTTGAAAACCTTTGTGAAAACATGAATGCAGTTAAAATTTAACACTTTCCACATACCAAAATCCTCAAAATTCTATATACTCAAACAATGATATCACTTAGTCCTTATATCAATCATGAGCTCATGAATACTATTAAACATTTCATTTTCTCGTTTTCCCTTTATTATGTGCATATCATCTTATTTCCAAAAATATTTGAATCACATTGAATACCACATTAGACCAATACATAAATATTCCAATTTTCCATGATACAATATTATTTTGGAATCCCATTACATAAACACTAAATCATTCCACCACATCGTTATCATATTCAACATCGCCAATGGTGATCGCATGTGACTTCCCTTTGTCCTTTTCCTTAAGCGGTTGCTCATGTCGATCATCACTAACCCTTGGATTATGGCATTTATTATCATAATGCCCCATTTCCTTTCACTTGAAGCATTGAAGTGTTGGTGGTGCGTTCTCTGCAATGTTTGCTTTATTCACATCATTAGAATCCCTTTTTCCATTACTTCGACACTCAGCTACTCGATGACCTTCTTTTCCACACTTAAAACATTTTCTAGTCCCTTTAAGACAATCTCCACCATGCTTCTTTCCACACTTTGTGCATAAGGAAACATTCATCTTCTTTTCACCATTATTCTGAGATTTCTCCTTGAACTCCATCTTTCGTTTCTTTTCAAAACCATAAGATGGATATGTAACTCCAACTTCCATTTCTACCTTGATAGCACAACGCACAATTTCATCATAGCTACTGAAGTCTCTTATAGCTAATGACCTTCGAAGACTTGGTTTTAAGCCACTGAAAAATCGATCAACTTTACTTTCAGGTTGGATGATAATTCCAGATGCATACCTTGCAAGTCTTGTAAAATTCGCTTCGTATATACCAACAGATTCATCATCCTTTTGCTTTAGTTCAAGAAACTCATTCTCCATCTTTGTTCGAAGAATACGAGGGAAGTACTTACTGAAAAACAAGTTCTTTAACTCGTCCCATTCCATGGACTCAATTTCATCTCTTTGCCTTGTATTCTTGATAAGATTCCACCATTGATCTGCTTCACCTTCCAAACGATATACTGCTAAGATGACTTTATCATGATCAGAACATTGAAGAACTGAAAATATCTTTTCAGTGGTACTGATCCATTGTTCAGCAACAAGTGGATCAGAAGACCCACTGAAAGAAGGTGGACGTTGCCTCATGAAGGAATCAATAGAATATTGTTCCCTTCTCTACTCATTTGGAAGTCCAGAATGATTCATAAGTTCTGTAAGTATAGCAATAAGATTTTGCACTCCATCTCCCATAACATTTGTTTGTTCAGGAGTGCAATCATTGCATTGTCCATTGCATTGATCAACACGGTTCCTTCGGGTTCCAGCCATCGTCTAAAACCCAAAAAGAATAGTGTTAGAGGCAAAAATCATGCTAGGGAAAACAACATAATAAAGGGGAAGTACCATCAGTATCAAACATCTTAGGATTAATTCTATGATCGTTAGCGTAATTCTAGTACTATAACCTATACGTATACTTAACCTTAGGGACATCCCTAGACATACCTTAGAAATATCTCTAGGGATCTCACTAACGTTTTCGCATCCTAGTTTCCAAAGGTTGACTAAACCTTTCCTCTGATAACAACTGTAGAGACCCGAATCTTGACGTACATGGACATTACATTACTTTTGAGGAATACTTGGTACATAACAAAAACACACACAAGGATCGTAATAGTTTAGTGTCTTTGGAAACTCGGAACATAATCTTCTAATCGTGGTGAAAGATCTTCAATATCTCCGATAAAGATCTTCCCTTTTTTTACCTAAAACCCTTTTGTATATCTTGGGGAAAAGAAAACATAAAAGGGTGATCTCAAATGCTCAGTAAGGGTAATCAAAAGAAATATCAATCACATCATATACATAAGAACATAACATTTTGGAAATCATAACCTGCAAAAGAGAGAATAATTTCATAACATGGGATAAATCATGGCAGTGAAATGTAATCACAATAATCATAACTTAAAACATGAAACTTTGTGGCATTCACACATAATCATAGAGAATCATTTCTTGTTAGTCAAGACTCATTTCCAAGACTATCTTAGTGGACAAAGTCCCTTTCTGAATCGAGTAACCCTCGTTTCAGTCCTGTTTCACTGAACCGGTATAACATACCATTCCAACCCTGTCTATCTCATTAGATATAAAATCTTTACCCAATGCATTGTAGGGAGATATAGGTCCCACCCATCTCATAATGATACCATTCTTATGTGTGCCACAAAATCATAAATCATACATCATTGCATAACCCATGTAATACAAATGGGAATCTTAAACATCATGACATCATAAAAAAATCATATAAGGAAAATGACTTCATAAAAATAATTCCCTCACAACATAATCAAATAAATGTAATTAAAGGGATAAAAACAGAACCCTTTATTATCTTAGATGGAAAATAATTTTGATAAAACACTTGAACTCCATTCTTGAGGAAAATATCCTTTCTTCTTCAAAAAACATTTTTCCTTTCATAACATGTCATACGAATTTAAAATAAAAGAAGTTGATTAAAAATAAACATGAAAAAAATGTAAAGGAATCTTCTTGGAAATAATGTTTTAAAAATCCATTCATGCCGTATAAGTTAAAAAAACATTCTTCTCGCACTTTTGTCGGAAAAGTGAAAAAGTACCTCGTATGAAAAAAGACGAAAGATTCCTTTCATATCTTTTACTAAAAACTCACCGAAAGGTAAAATTGGATTTTAAAAAATTTTAGATGGATGTAAATAATATTACATGTTCAGGAAACATGGATGTGGATGATAAAATACACCCCAGTAAATGCCAAAGTATAAACAATCTCAGATAAAAATGAGATTGTGATATTTCCCCTTACCTTAGGTCTGATTTGCTTCGTATGTGTCCGAACCTCCTGTATAATGATTTAAATAATGTCATTGACTTATTAAAGAATCATATTCATTGTTATGATATCATATATGGTTAACTTATGACTTTATATTACCCATTCTTTTGTAAATTCCATGTTAAAGAAGCGTTTTGGGTAAAATCGTTTCATTTATCGTAGGTGTTTTGACTTGTTGTTCATGACATTATTATTACCTATATCATGATTTACTTACTTCCAGAATATAAAATATGATTTATATAACATATATATTCAGTATATATATATAATAGATAGATAAATGAAATGAAAAACATCGTTCATGGAGACGGTAGTCCGTACGTACGCATGAATGCTGTTTTCCTTTCCTTATTGTCTTGAATGGAAGTAAGTAGATGAGATACATATACATACATACATAAATCCAGTAGCTTTATAATGTCATATATTTAAATATTATTGCTTATATATACTTTTTAATCATTCTTAAATGTTTAACATGGAGAATGAATCTCATCGCGTCGTGGAGACGGTATTCCGTACGTACGCACGAGCGATGATATCGTTCCCATGGTCGTGGAATTGTGTTGAAGTGTATGTATACTATTTCAGTATCAATATCACTTTATAATAATCATATATAGTTACTCATTACACCTTTATACCCATCCAATTAAGGTGGTGGCGGAAAATAGATTACACCACGGCATGGAGACGGTATTCTGTACGTACGCACGCGCGGTGATTTCCTTTCTCTGTAGGATGGATAGAAGGTTAATTAGAGTTGTTTCATATTTATAATAACATATCAGTATATATGAAATACTTATGTTATTAATTTATCATGAAACAACTAAAGAAGAAGAAGTTGAAGAAGAAAGAAATTGAAATGATGGGTAATGGATATTACCTCTTCTTTGGAACACCTCTTTGAATCCTCCACTTAGGGAACTAAGATTGGTCTTTGAAGAAGAGAAGGACCTCTAGGATTATTATAGGGAAGTGGAGAAGGGATTTTGGCAGGGGTTGGCCGAGCTTGAGTGCTCAAATTGGAGTGAGGAGGAGGGGGAGGAGGTGCCCTTTTATAAGGGAGGAGAGGGGCACCTTAGGAATATCTCAAAATATTATTTTATATTAAAGTCAAAATCGGTTTATAATGGTTCCAAAGGGGCTTATTTCGAAGATAAAGTGGGGATGGGTCGAAATCCTATCATCCAATTGAATTTAGACAGGTTTAGGGTATTATTGTAACCTTATCAATTAGATTTAACTCTAAGTTAAATAATTTAACTTTTACCGTGTCTTTTTGTTTTCTTACACTATATGGTTAATACACTTACTATAACATGCCAAACGAACCCCAAATTGATTATTATTAATATATATATCCTTATCTAAGTCATTTGTCCGAACCTTAGATTTTTAGGAATAAAATAACAATTAGTAATATAATATTTGATTTAAAAACTATTTTGTGTCAATTTTGACACTATTTGATATATGATTTTTGTGAAAGTCATAACAGAATTATATGTTTGAACCAAGTTGATTAAATCAACACTAATATATCATAGTAACCTAGAAAATTAGTGGAATTCATATAAAGTCTCAAATTACATTTATTTTGGTGTTTATAACATCAATTATGTCAATATTTCATTAATAAGATAATTACTGCATCATCTTTGTGTCATAAATAAATTAAATTATTTGATGTCTAAAAATTACAAATAAAATACCATAATGTGGGAAATCTTTTTATATTTCTAATGAATATTTAAAATGGAATTTATCTTATGTAAAACCCTATATTAAAAATGTTTTAGTAAATATACTTTGATTTTAACTCTTTTAACTCTTCTTTGAATTAGATACTAATAAATGTCCTAATCTAATCCAAGTGGGCCTAAATGGTAATATTTTACACTTAAGGATGTTTTTGGTCGAGATAAACTTGTTCAATAGGATTAGGACATGTGTTAGGGTAATATTAATATCATTTTTACCCTTAATTACCCTATTTACTTTTAACCGTGGTAAATAAAAGTAAAAAGTTACTATTCACCAAAAATTATTTTCATCTCATTGAACCACATTTTACTTACTGAAATCCACCGTGTCTCTCGGATTTTTGAAATTCCATTCACAGAAGTGGTAAAATTATGTTTTATGAAAAATTCAGTTTTTTAACTACCACTTAGTAGTTTCACTATTCATCAAAAATTGATGTTTTTCAGAACAATGCCAAAATTTCATCCTAAGCTATATTTCATATTCCGAATTCAAAAATGAAGTCTATTTTACCAAATTAATAAAATAGAAGTTGCATTAATTAATTTTATAATTAAATCCCGCTGTTAAAACAAATAGCGTGTTTTTAAGAAACAATATCTATCAAAAGATTGACACTTGATTATGTCTGATTTAAATGTGAAATTACAACTAATGACCAACATTGTATTAAATTGTAAAAATATATTCTAAATATACTTTAAAACCACTCAAATTAACAATTTATCACTATTAATTATTTCGATTAAAAAAGTTGTTTTTAATTATAATTTAGTAATTTTCACTATTCATCAGAATATGAAAGTTATCCGAAAAGTACCAAAATTTCACCTTAGGCTAAATTAGATACTCCGAATCCAAAAAGGAAGTCCATTTTGAGAGCTATATTTTCTAAAATTTTAAAATTGGTTATTACCATTCATAAGGGCTAGTTTTAATAATATTTTAATAGCATATCGTTGTTTCGTGAAACTCAGTATTGCGTATTACACACGCTATCGAGGAAGGTCGTGATTGTGTGTAATGCAAGGCAAGTCAAGGATGTGTGTTGTGCAAGATCCTTTTGGTGTAGAGTACAACACAGGACATTAGTGAAATTAAAAAGAATATTTTTCATAAAATCTTGGGCTGTTACAGTTCCTACCTGAAGGGTAGGTACAGATAGCCTCCACAACGCTCTCACCCATCAACCTCGTCCGGGTGTCGTCTCGTCGCGAAGTTCACCTCCGGATACTGACTCATCGTGTCGTCCTCCTCCGGGTACTGACTCGTCATGTAGTCCACCTCCGGGTACCGTCCAATCCTCGAACACTCAGCCTCCGTCAGCACTGCCCGTCGTCTGCAACCAACACAACAAGGTGCGGGCATAGCCCGTGCAGGGGTGAGTATAATGATACTCAGTAGGGACCCCGAGACCCTCAAGGTCTCACTAAAACCAACATGGATAACCACAAAGAAGATCTCAACATATAACCTTTACTTAGGTATATTCCCATGAAAATACCTAAGTTATCAAGTAACCCATCTCAATCATGAGGAAAACACCAAGATCATGAAATCAACGGATAACAACTACCCAGGTAAATGCCCATACATATACCTAAGTTATCAAGTGACTCATCTCAATCATGGGGTAAACACAAGGGTCAAAAGACTCAGCTCAAACCAGGATTTTTATTATCGAAATTGTAACTGCTGAAGAGCTCCGTCTCTGGAGTGTACAGTGGTCCTGTCACGACTCCGAGGTACTGCTCACTAACCTAATACTGCTGAGGTACTCCTCCTGTCGAGTACCGCGGGCCAGCCACGCAAACACAGTAGTGCTTCCCGCCGGGGTATGCCACCCAAACACAACAGTGCACACCCCTAGTAGCCTACAGAGGTACTCTCCGAATGAGTACCGCAGGTCTGCACTGTCACACATGTAGTGCTCCATCCGCCATGGGTCTGCACCTCACAAAGTAGTGCTCCATCCACTGGGCTAGTCGACTCACTCCAAGTCGAGTCGGTCAAGCAGTCGTCAGGTCTCAGTCGGCGACACGGTCTCCGTACTCCGCACGCTCGTCTCTGGGAGGGTCCACTCCACAAGCTCCAGTTCGATACTCCAAGTATCTCAAAGTCCCACGAAGAAGTATCCCAAAGAACTGCCTCGTCACAGGGGTCTCAACGCAACAGACGACGCGTCAGTCGAACGCCCTATCTGTGAGTTACTAGCCCTTTCGTCCCAGGGGCCCGGTTGGTTTCGTGTACGAACCAACCCAGCCATATCTCAACTATACCCCAACTCTCATAGGGTAAACTCAAAGTGACCATTTCTCAACGTGATCACCAACGACGCTGACGGTTCATCAAACGGACGTCCGGTCTGAAAGATATCATCTTTTCTGTTCCAAGGGACTGGTTGGATTTCGGGTACATTCCATCCCGGTCACTATCCAACAGCAACCAAAACTCAGGAAATGTATGCCAAAAGTTCCGTCTCATCCAGAGAAATTCACCGAGACAGACGGCATGTCAATCGGACGCCCGGTCTGTGAGTTATTGCCTTTTTCGTTCCAGGGGTCTGGTTGGTTTCATGAGCGAACCAACCCGACCGCACTCCGACGACATCCAAACCTCAAGCGAATTAAGCCAAAATATCCGTCTCACATATAGGAATCAATCAAAGTTGACGACACTTCAATCGGACGTCCGGATCTCAAAATATAAGTGTTTCCGCTCCAAGGGATCGGTTGGTTTCGTATCCAAACCAACCCGTCCGAACCCAAAGTGTTCCGAAACTTTGAGTACGATATACCAAAATGACCATATCGATCCAAGGATCACATTTCCGCTGACGTTGCATCGATCGGAGGGCTACAGCTCAAGATATATGGGAAAGACCAAAGAGGGTCCGAAACGGGGGTTTCGGGCCCGGACCGACCCGGCCCGAGACCCCCTTGGGTCGGCCCATCCCGGGTCGACCCGACCCGGGTACGGGTCCGGCCCAGTCGGCGCGGTGCGGCCTGGCCCGACCTGGGCACGACCTGGCCCGGCGGGTCGGCTCGGCTCGGTCGACCGGCCAAGCGAGGGAACCGCGGCCCCCACCCAGGGGCCGCTCCGCGGCACCCGGACGCAGCATGCCAACTGCGTCCCGCCCCTCAGTTTCGCGCGGCCGCGGAACTAACCTCGCTGCCGCGGCTTCAGCCACGGTGAGTTTTTCCGGCGGCGCGCCGGGCGCCGCCGCTCCGGCGTGGTGCGCCGGTGGGAGCTTCCGCGGAACACCGGACGCGCTCCGGTGGTCCGTTTTGTGTGCGGTCTTCACCAGTGGTCCTCCCGGGACCCGATCTTCACTACATGGACCTCAAATGCCATACCGGCCTACTTCATCATCGTCTGTCGATCCGCACATCGATAAACAAGATGCGGAGGGTTGTCGGGTCGTGTTTGTTCGGCCCGCGCCGTCCGCGTTATGTGTTATCAATTGGAAAATAATAAACACATTATTTTAATCATTGACAAGGGTATAGTTTATCCAAAATAAATTATACGGACACCTTGCAATCAAATACCCATGCACGAGAGTTTAAAAAATGATTGCGCGACGTGACGACGTCGCGCATTCTTGCCGCTCGATCCCGCGCTGCGTGATGATGTCGCGCATCCTTGCCGCTCGATCCCGCGCGGTGAGACGGGACCGCGTCACTTTAGTTCGATCTGCAACAACAATAAAAACATTAAGGGAGGGGGACGGCCGTGTTTGTGCAGTCTGACCTCCTCCTGTTAACAGATATCATGCGGTCCAAATATCACGAATAAAATATAGAAGAGAATCACTTAAGGAAAATCATGTAAACCCCCTACCTCGGTTTCAAGAGCGGAGTCGCGGAAAGAGGATTTGAAGACGACGTCGGGGTGCATCTAAGGAGGAAGTGAAGTCTCCTCACGTGTTGCGGTGAAGAGGAAGGAAGGCATGTCGTCGTTCTTCGTGGAAGGATGTTGTTCTTCGTCATAAGAAGAACTCTCCTCAAAATTCTACAATGGTTTTCCCCACCCAAAATATTTGCCAACCAAAAAAATATAATAAGGCCCTCCCATTATGTAACATTGTCATGCATTTTCAAATTAATTCAAATTGTAAATTGAATTAATTATGGCATTAGTGTTGGGAACATAAATGGATGGGAGATGGAGAGGTTCACAAATTAATTAAGGGGAGAGTTAACAAACTTAATGAAAAAGGAGTTAATGGGAGAGTTCAAGGGAGTTATGGGGAGATGAAAAGTTTAGGGCACGTGTGGGCCCCACACCACTAATATCCTCTCATGGGAGGTTATGTGGGTGTGGGACCCACCTATAACTCCACATAGAGGAAATAACTAACATTGATTAAATAAAATTGAGTTCCACAATTTTATTTATCTTCTTCTAATTCCCCCCAAAAAAATTAACTCTCAACCCGCATAAAATGCAACTTCGGAAGAGGTCTCCTTAAGCAAAAACCGGCGCTGTGGTTTCATCGGTTCCCTCAGAATTTGATTCTGAGCACCGGTTCAAAAGTTATAAATTCCCAATGGTTCGTTCACTGAACGTACCCGTTCTAAACTTCGGAAAACTGTTCCGGGTACACCGGGCCTCGGAATCAGGCGCCGTTAGAAACTGTGTTCTTGTAAAATCCAAAAGAATATTTAGAAAAAATTTCCCTTGAAATTTCTGGATCTTTACATTACTCCCACCTCATGTCTTTACGTCCTCGTAAAGCTTTAACACAAACAATGATCACAAAAGCGGTACAGAGCACGCATCTGAGCCTTCCGCTCCCATGTGCTCACCCGAAGGTTCCCGTACTGCCATAGAAAGTGCACCCGAGGAATCGATCGTCCTCGTAGAATCCTCTCCTTTCGATCCTCAATCCCCACTGGAACCTCCGTGAAAGACACCCCATCGCTATCGTCCAGCTCCTCATGGTCGATGATATGTGAAGGGTCGAGCACGTATCTCCTCAGTTGAGATACGTGGAAGTCGTCGTGCACCTGGTGCAACTGAGGTGGATGGGTCAAGCGGTAAACCACCCCGCCTACCCATCTGAGGACCTAGAAAGGTCCATTGAACCTTGTAGATAACATGCCTCCATGGCCACATCTCTGTAATCCTCGTCGAGGTGAGACCCATATAAGGACGTGATCATCATTATCGAACTCAGAGGTCTCCAACTCCTGTTTAGAACACAAACTTAAAAAGACTTCTACCACGAGGGTAAGGTTGTCTGACTCAAGAATGATCGGCTGCACCCTCCTATGCATGAGTTATCCTGTGCTACCTAGGGTTTCCTTTTCGCTGACCAAGGAAAACCCATCCTGATGTCGTAGTTAAACCACAACTTTTTTGCCTAATACCGTCAATTTGTGTAAGAACTGTGATTGCCTAGTCTATACTCCAACCAACTTCGTAAGTCCTCGACCCTTCCACAAAGAGATTCGACCCGAAACTCTAGCCTCGAGGGTCTGACCACACCGTCAGCGTAAGTTTGATTATCGAGTCTCCTCCCAAGGAATCTCCAGACGTGAGGGTCAAGTCCACAGCTTACGGGAAACTCTAGGTCTGGGACAAGATTTGTGAAAGCGAGGAATGATTCATATCGACGTCTATTACTACAGAAGCTAGTAGTGGACACAGACTGTCCCTTGAATCATTTTTAGAGCCATTGGGTAACACTCCTTGACCGCATGCAGCTGCACTCTTCCTCCGGCCTCCATCTCCCTGAGCCTGGCGGGGATAACTAAGGCGGGTGGTGGTAGCATGTTAAGATGTACACCACCTCATGCTGCTCTCCTAGCTATGACTCCACATATGTTGCTTCACAGACTCATCTCTCCTTTAATATTCATCATATGGAAACATTTAACATGCCCGAGTCTCTAAGACTGGAGCCGGTTTCCTATTTCTTACTGCACTGTGCAGTCTTCATCCGCTCCTGGATGATCTGAAAGAGCTGCTAAAATTTCTCCTTCACCGAAAAGAGAAACTCGGTCTCATCCCCTAGATGAACCACTCCCATTGCCTAATACAGTAAATCCTAACATGAATGACGCATTCATGCCATGGATGACTTCGTAAGGCCTCGACGTAACTACTAAGAGATCCAACTGTCACTCTCGCCTCTGAGGGTCGAGTCACACAGTCGACATCAGTGTGAGGTCACTGGGTCTCCTCTAGTAGAAATCTCGAAAGTGAGGGTCAAGTCAACAGTTTTAACTGGGACCACTCAGTATCAACCAAACAAAATGACAGGAACACAAACAAAGATAAGTGCCTTTTTATTATTGCAGCTCATAGTACAAAGACACGAATACAACAGCAACATGGAACTAAAAGTACAAAGGACGTATCCACTATTTTCGCTCCTGTCTACCTACTCCCAGAGCTCTACTGCCTTGTCCACTTCTCGACTATTGCTCTAGCAACCGCCGCTGCTTCTGCCTCGGTGGCTCCTCCAAATCTTGCGGATCAACTGTACGAGGAGTCGGACAGTCACGTGCCAGGTGACCCTTTCCGCTGCATGAGTAACACTATCTATTTCTGGCACGCCTAGCTATGTCCCTACCCTGGGTGCCCCGCACCACTGATCCTAAAACCTGAGATCGCCTAACTGCTGGTATGGTCCTTCTGGACCTCTGCATCATCTGTCTACTGCCCACAGATGACTCGGCTACTGATCAAATAACACGCGACAAAGGTAGAAGCTCTTGAACACGCTCGGGGTGTAGAGCTACTGGCACAAACTCTACCCTGATGAAGGTCTCGAAGTCTTCCCATGAGATGTTCATCCCGTCGCAAAACTGGAACAAGTGGCTCCACCACCTGCCTGCTACCGCCTAAAGAAGGCTGGCAGCAAAGATCACCATGAAGTCTGCAGGCGTCTCCACTAGCCTGAAGACTCTCACCACAGCCTCTATCCAAACCTCAGCCGCCTGCGGGTCTGTCTCTCCCCGGAACCTGGGTGGCCTCTAGCACTGGAACTCATTCAGTGCACTCAATTGGAGTACATCGCCTACTGCTGGGGCTGGTGTCATCGGTGGCCCAACGTAAGGTAGTACCGCTGGTGCCTCAACAGCAAGAAAGCCATGTACCGAAGCCTCGTTGCTCGATAGGCTGTCAGTACGCACATCCCTTTGGGATCTAGCTGGTCGTTTGTGAAAAGACATCCTAAAAGAAACATCATGACACGGTCAAATGATTATACCTAGTGAGCTGACCTGGTTTGAGCTGATATTTAAATAAAACTTCTAGAAACACACATGCAATCAGTGTTTTCGTGCACAAAGTCAGAATTCAGTTGTCAGGGTCCTGGTGTATGGATACGTCGGCCGCCCGCACCAACACTAGACTCCCTGAACTGAAGACCACACTCAGTACCCTTAACACTATTGCTTCACAGAAAGAAAATATCAGAGTTATATGTTCTGTGGTAGAACCAACTCCTCTGATACCAATTTGTCAGGACCCGTCCTCGGGGATTGTGTCATGACTACCCCAAGCCCGCCTTCCATAGGCCAGGGGTTGGAGACTAGCACCAAAGGCATAAATCCAGATAACTGGGAAGGAATTGACTATATAAAAGTAAACAAAACACCACAGAGGAAAAGAGGAAGTAAAACACTAAGTACAAAGAGAAGTGCTGAAAAGTAAATGGGCCAGAATACAAACCCAAAATAAAGTACAACTACAACTGAACAAAGAACAAAAGAAAAAAACAACAGCTGGAAGAACGGAAGCGGCTCCTGGGTCATCCTACTCGGATCCTACCTGAAGGGTAGGTACAGATGGCGCAGCTCCTAGATCGTCCACCACAGATCCTACCTGAAGGTTAGGTACAGATAGCCTCCACAATGCACTCGCCTGTCAACCTCATCCGTGTGTTGTCTCGTCGCGAAGTCCACCTTCGGATACTGACTCGTTGTGTATTCCACCTCCGGGTACTGACTCGTCATGTAGTCCACCTCCGGGTACCGTCCAATCCTCGAACACTCGGCCTCCATCAGCACTGCCCATCGTCTTCAACCAACACAATGAGGTGCGGGCATAGCTCGTGCAGGGGTGAGTATAACGATACTCAGTAGGGACCCCGAGACCCTCAAGGTCTCACTAAAACCACCATGGATAACAACAAAGAAGATCTCAACATATAACCTTTACTTAGGTATATTCCCATGAATATACCTAAGTTATCAAGTAACCCATCTCAATCATGAGGAAAACACCAAGATCATGAAATCAACGGATAACAACTACCCAGGTAAATGCCCATACATATACCTAAGTTATCAAGTGACCCATCTCAATCATGAGGTAAACACAAGGGTCAAAAGACTCAGCTCAAACCAGGATTTTTATTATCGAAACCGTAACTGCTGAAGAGCTCCGTCTCTGGAGTGTACAGTGGTCCTGTCACGACTCCGAGGTACTGCTCACTAACCTAATACTGCTGAGGTACTCCTCATGTCGAGTACCGTGGGCCAGCCACCCAAACACAGTAGTGCTTCCCTCCGGGGTATGCCACCCAAACACAGCAGTGCACACCCCCTAGTAGCTTACAGAGGTACTCTCTGAATGAGTACCGTAGGTCTGCACTGTCACAAAGGTAGTGCTCCGTCCGCCATGGGTCTGCACCTCACAAAGTAGTGCTCCGTCCACTGGGCTAGTCGACTCACTCCAAGTCGAGTCGGTCAAGAAGTCGTCAGGTCTCAGTCGGCTACACGGTCTCCGTACTCCGCATGCTCGTCTCTGGGAGGGTCCACTCCACGAGCTCCAGGTTTATACTCCAAGTATCTCAAAGTCCCAGGAAGAAGTATCCCAAAGAACCGCCTCATCACAGGGGTCTCAACGCAACAGACGGCGCGTCAGTCGAACGCTCGGTCTGTGAGTTACTAGCCCTTTCATCCCAGGGGCCCGGTTGGTTTCGTGTACGAACCAACCCAGCCGTATCTCAACTTTACCCCAACTCTCATAGGGTAAACTCAAAGGGACCGTTTCTCAACATGATCACCAACGCCGCTAACGGTTCATCAAACAGACGTCCGGTTTGAAAGATAACAGCTTTTCCATTCCAAGGGCCCGGTTGGATTTCAGGTACAATCCAACCCGGCCACTATCCAACAGCAACCAAAACTCAGGAGAAGTATGCCAAAAGTTCCGTCACATCAAAAGGAATTCTACGAGACAGACGACGTGTCAATCGGGCGCCCGGTCTGTGAGTTATTGGCTTTTTCGTTCCAGGGGCCCGGTTGGTTTTGTGAGCGAACCAACCCGACCGCACTCCGATGACATCCAAACCTTGAGCGGAGTAAGCCAAAAGATCCATCTCACTTAGAGGAATCCATCAAAGTCGACGGCACGTCAATCGGACGTCCGAAGCTCAAGATATAAGCGTTTTCGCTCCGAGGGCCCGGTTGGTTTCGTATCCGAAGCAACCCGGCCGAACACAAAGTGCTCCGAAACTTTGTGTGCGGTATACCAAAATGACCGTCTCGATCCAAGTATCGCATCTCCACTGACGGTGCGTCGATCGGAGGTCTACAACTAAAGATATGGGCGAAAGAACAAATAGGGTCCGAAAACGGGGGTTTCGGGCCCGGACAGACCCGGCCCGAGACCCCCCTGGGTCGGCCCGAACCGGGGCGACCCGACCTGGGTGCGGGTCCGGCCCGGATTGCGCGGCCCGGCTCGGCCAGGGTGGCCCGGCTCGGCCAGGGCAGCCCGGCCCGGCCTGGGCGCGACCCGGCCTGGCGGGTCGGCGTGGCTCGGTCACCCGGCCGAGCGAGGGAACCGCGGCCCCCGCGCGGGGGCCGCTTTGCGGCTCCCGGACGCGGCATGCCGGCCGCGTCCCACCCCTCGGTTCCACGCGGCCGCGGAACCAACCTCGCCGCAGCGGAATCAGCCGTAGAGGGTTTTTCCAGCGGCGCGCCAAGCGCAGCCACTGCCTGCCGTTCAGCCACTGCCGGCTGCCGCTGCGCCTGCGGGGTGCACCGGCGGGAGCTTCCACGGACCACCGGACGTGCTCCGGTGGTCCGTTTTGCGTGCGGTCTTCGCCAGTGGTCCTCCCGGGACCCGATCTTCACTACAAGGCCCTCAAACGCCATAGAGTCCAACTTCATCCTCATCCGTCAATCGGCACATCGATAAACAAGCTGCGGAGGGTTGTCGGGCCTTGTTTGTTCGGCCCGTGCCCTCCACGTTAGGTGTTATCAATTGGAAAATAATATACACATGATTTTAATCATTTACGAGGGTATAATTTATCCAAAATAAATTATACGAACACCTTGCAATCAAATACCCACGCACGAGAGTTTAAAAATTGAATGTGCGGCGTGACGACGTCGCCCATTCTTGCCGCTCGATCCCGCGCGGCGTGACGATGTCACGCATCCTTGCCGCTCTATCCCACACGGTGCAACGACACCGCATCAATTTCATTCGATCCGCAACGACAAGAAAAACAATAAGTGAGGGGGGTGGCCGTGTTTGTGCGGTCCGACCTACTCCCATTAACTGATATCATGCAGTTCAAATATCGCGGATAAAAGACGGAAGAGAATCACGTAAAGAAAATCATGTAAACCCCCTACCTCGGTTTCAAGAGCGGAGTCGCGGAAAGAGGATTTCAAGACGACGTCGGGGTGCATCTGAGTAGGAAGCGGCGTCTCCTCACGTGTTGCGGTGAAGAGGAAGGAAGGCACGTCGTCGTTCTTCGTGGAAGGATGGTGTTCTTCGTCGTAAGAAGAAGTCTCCTCCAAATTCTCCAAAGGTTTTCCCCACCCAAAATATTTTCCAACCAAAATAATATAATAAGGCCCTCCCATTATGTAACATTACCATGCATATTCAAATTAACTCAAAATGTAAATTGAAATAATTATGGCATTAGTGTTGGGAACATAAATGGATGGGAGATGGAGAGGTTCACAAATTAATTAAGGGGAGAGTTAACAAACTTAATGAAATAGGTGTTAGTGGGGGAGTTCAAGGGAGTTATGGGGAGATGAAACGTTTGGGGCACGTGTGGGCCCCACTCCACTAATATCCACTCATGGGAGGTTATGTGGGTGTGGGCCCCACCTCTAACTCCCCTTGGGATGAAATAACTAACATTGATAAAATAAAATTGAGTTCCACAATTTTATTTAACTTCTTCTAATTCCCCCCCCCCAAAAAAAATTAACTCTCAACACGTATAAAACGCAACTTCGGAAAAGGTCTCCTTAAGCAAAAAATGGCACTACGGTTTCATCGGTGCCCTCAGAATTTGATTCCGAGCACTGGTTCAAAAGTTAGAAATTCCCGCTCGTTCTTTCACTGAATGTACCCAAGCTAATCTTCGGAAAATGATTCCGGGCACACCGGGTCTTGGAATCAAGCGCCGTCAAGAAACAGCGTTCTTGTAAAATCCCAAAGAAAATTTAAAAAAAATTTCCCTTGAAATTTCCAGGTCTTTACATTTATGGTCTATGATCTGTAGCTGGGGTTACATCAATCCTTCCTACTCTTCCCTGCAATATTTCATCATTTTCTGGTTTCAAGGTCTAGGGAATCATGAAATGGAATGCAAGAGCCACAACATAATCTTTCTTGATATTTTCTAGAGATTGTCAGTGGCTTGGAATAAAAAAAGGAAAGAGGTGAGACCCTCGGTTTCATTTCTGCAGGTTAGAATTAAGGGGATCGTACATGATCTAGGTTTTATGGTGAAAGGCGGACAACAGTCTCTTATAATATTCAAGTTACATAATTGGACAACCTAGTGGAATAGATCACATGGAATCTAGATTAAATGGAGTCCACCTATTCTCGGATATATGCTAAACGTGGATGGATCATTTATGAATGGTCAGATGCATGGGAGCGGTCTGTTGTGGGATGTGTATGGATTAGTGTTGTTCACCTTCAGTAGTTTTTATGGGTTGGGGAGTTCACTAGGTGCGGAGTTAAAGGTAGTAAAAATAGGTATTTGGATTTTCAAGGGCATTGAATTGATGTGTTTAGAAGTTGAATCAGATTCTAAAACTACTGTCTGAGCTGTAAAAAACAGGATGATCCACCTTTTCACTTATCGTACAAGGTTTATCGTTGTGCTGTGGAGCTCAGATGTGTTTTCTTGGTTCAGTATGTGAAAAGGGAGGCCAATATCATGGTGGATGCACTTTCACGTGGAAGTAGTATAGAAGAACCGTTGATGATGTTCTCTAGTTTGGGATCATTTCACCAAGAGTGTCATAATGTTTTTTGGGGATGCACTTGGGTTGCATCATTTTAGACCCTCGTGACATTCATTGTCTTTGGGCTAAGTCCCACATCATTTATAATAAAAAAGTCCATTTTCAATCGATTTCACAATTACTCGTTCATGGCATATAATAATTATTTACTTCTGGTTCATGAACTATGTACTTCAAAACGTTATTCCTTAATTCATATTTATGATATTTAAATATCAATGTGTGATCTTATAATGTTATTATCATGTTCTCATACCCCTATGCTAATGTTTGTTTTTACATATCCCTATTTTTAATCCTTATTAAGCATCTGAGCTCACCCCATTCTATGTTTCCTTCCTTGGGTTATAAAGATATGTATTTAGTAAGATGTGTCTAAGAATTGTTCTTGTTAAGAAGAATATAGTGGGAGACAATGTGGCTCTGTAACGCCCCGACTCTAGTTACCAAGAGTCGGTGCACTATTAAATAACATTGGCATGATCACAAGAAAGATAAAATCTCGAAAGACCGATTGGTTTTGTAGCCTTGGAAACACTAGATATATTCATAATGTTTTACATTACATCATAAAGTGAAAAACTACTAAAACAACATAGTATCCATATTCAACACTCATATCCCCACATAAAATCCCTGCAGGTCATTCATAACTTACTTCTTCACATCCTAGGAAAAATAAAACATAGAAAAGGGGTGAGCTCAAATGCCCAGTAAGGATAACAATATAGCGGAAACTTTAAAAAATACGCATAAACATTTAAGGCAATGCATTACTAAAACAAAAGCCTTTTAAACTTGAACTTCAACATAGTATGGCAAAAGTAAAATGAAATAATGCCATTTACTTATTCACATGGATATTCTACTAATCGAATAATCACATGCAATATCAATAACCACTTTCATAAAGATGGAATGCATAATGCCAGACTATCATAACCACATAGCCAGGGCCTCGTGCCAAGACTACAAATAAGATTTTGCCAAGGCCTTGTGCCAAGACACTAGTTTGTCTCATGAGACCTACCGATGCATCGAGGAGCTATAGCGGGCTCCACCCGTCACATATTAAGTCCAATGCATTCCCATATGAAAAGGTTTAAACATAACATAAACATTCGTATTAAAACTAGCATACGAAATGTCAATACTTTCACCATAAAACATTAATGGTATAAAAATAGAACATCCACAGTCAAACATATCACAAAACCTTCAATACAATATAGATGTTTTGTATCATAATAAATCAACATCAAATAACCGTAAAATCCATCAAAGGATGTTGACATAGATGAAATCAAAACTCTTTTTAGAGAAATATATCTTTCTTTTTTGAAATCATTTAAGAGTCATATATTTATAAAATAAAACATTTTCTATGAAAATATTCTTATAAGCTTGTAAGGGAAGTTTCGACGATTTTATAACGGCGGAAAATAGCCGCACCCGCCGTATAAGTTAAAAAAACATTCTTACCTTAATTTTGTCGAAAAGGTTAAAAAGCACCTTGTTTGGAAAACGACGGAATGATTAATTTATAAACCTCTTATAAAAAGTCAAAAAAGGGTATAAATGACTTTAACCCATATTCTTGTAAATATTAAAAAAATTTTGAAATACATTTTTAAGAAACATGGATGTGGATGATAAAGAGATCCCAGTAGATTATTACGTATAAACAACCTCGGATAATGAAGAGATTGTGAAATAACCCTTACCTTGTACTTTTACGTGGATGGGGTAGGTTAACCTCCTGTATAATAGTGAAATAATTGTTATTAAATTATAAAATAATCATATACATTCATATGATATCATATATGATCTTTTAACGTTGCTTTGTTAATAATATCTTAGTATTATCGTCGTTTTGGGTGTTAACTTACTCATTTTATTTTCTATGTTTTGGTACATAAGACATTTTTCTCATGGATAGGTTGTATATTATTCATATACAGAATGATATCAAGTCCCTAAACATTATTTTTAAATAATCAAATGATAATTATACTTGAATGGATACGATGGAGAATGAATCTCATCGCGTTCGTGGAGACGGTAGTCCGTACGTACGCACGAGCGGCAATATCATTCTTTTGATATTAAAATAATATATAAATGGATGTTATATCATATATAAAGAATAATTAACATGTTATATTTATTATTTACATGATTTACACATCATTATTATACCCATCCAAATAATAATATATTGAATAACAATTACACCACGACGTGGAGACGGTAAGCCGTACGTACGCACGTATGGTGACATGTTATTCAAAGGGTGGATAGAACACTGATTATGGTTGTACCATATTTATAATAACATCACAGTATATATATGATACTGGAGTTATTATTTTAAAATGGTAACAACAAAGGAAGAAGAAGTGGAAGAAGAAAGGAACTTGGAAAAGGGTGGTGAAATCATTACCTCTTCTTCGGGTTCTTTATATTTATTTGATCAAAAGGGCTCCATAGGTTGGCTTTCGTATCAAACTAGGGACTCTAGGATGAAGTGAGGGAATTTGGGAGAGTATTTGGGCAGAGTTTGGGCGAACCAAAATGCTTTTATGGTGTGAAGAAATGAGAAGGAGGAGCGCCCTTTTATAAGAGGGGTGAGGGGCACCTTTGGAAAAGCTAAAAATATTAATTTATAATAAATTCATATTCGGTTTCTAATGGCTCCAAAGTTGATTATTTAAATTTTAAGGTGGGGATAGGTCGAAAAAAACTCAACCAATAGAATTTAGACAGGTTTGGGTTACTATATTAACCTTATCTTTAAGTATTAACTCTAAGTTAATTAGTTTCACATTTACAATGTCTTTTTGTATTTTTATAATATATGGTTAATAAACATACCATATACCTCCAATCGACTCCCAAGTGGTCCATTAATAATAAAACTATAATTATACAAGTCTCTTGGCCGAACATTAGATTTTTAGGAATTTAATATCAATTAATAATATAATACTTGTTTTAAAAACTCTTTTATGTCAATTTTGACACTATTCAATTGTTGATTTTAGTGAAACTCATAACAGAATTATTACTTAGAAAAAAGTTAATTAAATCAATCCTAATATGTCATATTATCCTATAAAATTATTGTAATTCTTTAAAAGTCTCAAATTATATTTATTTGGGTATTTATAATATCAATTATTTTAAATTTTCACTATTATGGGAATTACTACATCATCATTGTGTCATAAATAAATTAAATTATTTAATCTCTAAAAATTATAAATAAAATATACTAATATAGGAAATCTTTTTTTCTTTCTAATTAATATTTATAGTTGAAAATCCAACATATATAACTCTATGTAAAAGTTGTTTTTCTAAAAGATATATGTTTGTGTGATTTTTGTATTCATTTTAACATAATTAAAATTAAGTGCCCCTATCACCTACAAGTGGCACCATGTGGTCCCAAAATCGACCAAAAGATGCCTATGGTCGAACATGTATCAAACAATAAGGTTAGGACACGTTTTAGGGTAATTTTGTATTATTATAATATTATTAGTTAACCCTTATTTACCAGATTTACCCTTAACCATGGTAAATAAAATATTTACCGAAGTAATTATTCAAAATGTCTAAAAATAAAAATTACCTATTTACAAAATTGGAACATCCGGATTCCAAATATGGAATCCATTTTTCAAAATTCAAAACACAGAAGTGGCAGAAATTAATTTAAAATTAATTCCCGTTGTTAAAACAAAAAACGTGTTTTTATGAGATAATAACTATCAAAAGATTGGCACTTGTTTATGTCCGGTTTAATTGTAAAATTATGTCCAATGAAAAAAATTATATTAAATGGTAAAAATATATTATAAATATACTTTAAAACCACTAAAATTCATAATTTATCACTATTAATTATTTTGATTAAAAAAATTGTTTTTAATTAAAATATAGTAATTTTCACTATTCATCAAAATATTAAAGTTATCCGAAAAGTACCAAAATTACACCTTAGGCTAAATTCGATATTCCGAATCCAAAAATCAAGTCCATTTTGAAATATAAAATATATATAATTTCAAAAGTAGGTATTACTATTTATAACTGCTAGTTTGATTGGTTATGGTGTGTTAGAACTCGGTGTTGCGTACAACACATGCTATCACATTATTCCAAGAGAAGCGTACCGTAGAAGCTTGGGGTGTTACATTCTCCCCTTGTCCAAATAATTTCGTCCTAAAAATTTCTAGAATACTTATCACATGAAAAGACTCAGGTGGTTCTTCATCATAAGTTCCTCGGGTTCCCACGTTGCCTCTTCCATCTTATGGTTTCTCCACAAAACATTTACCAGACGTGTCGTCCAGTTTCTCAGTACTTGTTCTCTCGTATCAAGAATCCTGATGGGCTCTTCGCAATAAGACAGATCCGTTTCCAGTTCAAATTACTCATAGGTGAGTACATGCGTTGGGTCAGGCATGTATTTCCTCAACAGAGATACGTGGAACACATCGTGAACTTTGGAGAGACTTGGTGGCATTGCCAATCGGTAAGCTACAACCCCAATTCGTTCTAGAATATCGAAGGTTCCGATGTACCTGGGACTCAATTTACCTTTCTTACCAAAACGTATGACTCCCTTCCATGGAGATACCTTTAGGAAAACATGATCACTGACTTGAAATTCCAAATCCTTCCTTCAATTATCGGCATAGCTCTTCTGCATACTTTGAGCTGCTTTGATGTGATTTTGGATTACCTTCACCATTTCCACCGTTTCCTCCACTAGTTCTGGGCCTACAAATTTTCTTTCACCAATTTCATCCCAACAGGCTGGTGTACGACATATCTTTCCGTATAACGCTTCATATGGTGCCATCTAAATACTCAAATGGAAGCTGTTGTTATAGGAAAATTCTACCAGAGGTAAATATTGATCCCACATACCCTGAAAGTCAAGTGAGTAAGATCTCAACATATCTTCTAAGGTTTGAATAGTCCGTTCTGATTGTTCATCTATTTGAGGGTGGTAAGCAGTGCTCAAATGAAGTTCAATATCCAAGGATTTCTGAAGACTTTTCCAGAATCTTGAAGTAAAACGGGGATCACGATCAGAAACAATCGATAGGGGTACTCCATGAAGTCTCACAACTTCATTAATATATAGTCTTGCTAGACGTTCCAGGGGTAGATCTTCTCTTATAGAAATAAAATGTGCTGACATGGTAAGAAGATCAACAATAACCCATATTGCATCGTTCCTTCTAGAAGTCTTTGGTAGCCCCATGACAAAGTCCATCGTAATATTGTCCCATTTCCACTCCGGTATGGGAAGAGGTTGCATGACTCCTCCTGGCTGTTGCCTTCCAGCTTTCACTTGTTGAAAAACCATACATCTTGACACAAAATTAGCAATCTCCCTCTTTATGTTGTCCCACCAAAAATGTTCTTTCAAATCTCTATACATTTTGGTGCTACCAGGGTGTATAGAGAAATTCGAACTATGAGCATCATCCAGCAATTCCCTTTTTAGATTAGGTATATCGGTAACACAAAGCCTCTTCCTAAATATCAAAATTCCATCTTCATACAAAATGTCTCTCAGTCTCCCATCATTTACATCTTTAATCTTCTTTTGGAATTATTCATCATCGGTCTGAGAACTCTTAATTCTTTCTAGTAAAGATGGTTTGGCAACCATTTGAAAAAGAATTGATGTTTCGCCTTCCCTGGTTATTCCAATGTCCATCTTCACTAGATCCATGAAAATTGGATCCCTTTCAATTCTCATATTGTTCAAAACTCCATGGTCTTTTCTGCTCAAAGCATCTGCCACCTTGTTTTCTTTTCCCGGGTGGTAGTGTATCGTGTAATCAAAATCCTTGAGTAATTCAAACCATCTCCTTTGCCTCATGTTGAGTTCTTTTTGTGAGAAAATATACCTCAAACTCTTGTGATCAGTATAAATCTCACATTTTTCACCATAGAGGTAGTGCCTCCATATCTTCAAAGCAAAGATCACAGTTTCTAACTCGATATCATGAGTAGGATAGTTTTGTTCATGAATTTTCAACTATTGTGATGCATAGGCAATAACCCTATTATTCTGCATAAGGACACAACCTCGTCCTTTTTTCGATGCATCACTATAAATAACGAACCCATCATTCCCAGATGGTAGAGTCAATATAGAAGCATTGACTAATATTCTCTTCAGTTATTCGAAACATTCTTCACACTCTTTTGTCCAAACAAATTTAACCCCTTTACGTGTGAGCTTCGTTAATGGGTTAGACAATCGGGCAAAATTCTGGACGAAACGTCGATAATAACCTACCAAACCAATAAAACTACATACCTCAGTTATACTCGTAGGTGCTGGCCATTCTTGGATCGCCTTGGTCTCAGAAGGATCAACAGAGATTCCATCATTAGAGACAATATGGCCAAGAAACGAAATCTCATGAAGCCATAATTCACACTTGCTAAACTTCCCATATAATTCATGGCTTCTCAGAGTCTTCAGGAAAATGCACAAGTGATTTTCATGATCTTCATAGATTTTGGAGTATACCAAGATATAATCAATAAATACCACCACAAATTCATCAAGATAATCCTTGAAAACTCTATTCATCAGATCCATGAATACAGATGGTGCATTAGTCAATCCAAACGGCATTACGGTAAACTCGTAATGCCCGTACCTGGTTCGAAATGCTGTCTTCGGAATGTCTTCCTTCTTCACACACAACTGATGGTATCCAGATCGAAGGTCAATCTTTGAAAAGTATTGAGCTCCATGCAGTTGGTCAAATAAATCATCAATACGAGGTAGGGGATACTTGTTCTTTATCGTTATAGCATTGATCTCCCTATAGTCGATACATAACCTCATAGATCCATCTTTCTTTTTAACAAAAAGAATAGGGGCTCCCCATGGAGAAATACTAGGGAGAATAAATCGTTTATTAGTCAATTACTCTAGTTGTTTCTTTAGTTCAACTAATTCTATAGTGTCCATTCTATAAGGGGTCTTCGATATAGGCCTTGATCCAGGAATTAAATCAATGGAAAACTCAACTTCTCGTTCTGGAGGATGTCCAGGTAAATCTTCCGGAAATACATCTACAAATTCATTCACAACAGGTACATCCTCTATTTGAAAATTATTTTCCTCACCCACTGTTATTTCATTCTCTTCCTCCCCAATAATTGAATTTAGTTGAGCTACTGGGGGTTGATCTAAATAAGAATTAGGTGGTGACGTTTCTTCCCTAAAGATAAGGTGTTCCTTACCATTATCATCAAGAATCGTAACCATTTTCTTCTAACAATAAATCATCTCATCATAGTCCGAAAGCTAGTCCATACCGAGGATTATATCAAAATCAATCATAGGTATGATGATGAGATCAGCAGATAAAGAACATTTATGTGCTCTAATGGGGACTGATTCACAAAACATTGTTGCAGTGATACTTCCCATAGGAGTTTTTACTGACAACTCCCTTGTTAAATCAAATTGGAAATATCTAATTTTCATAGCAAACTAGGAATATATGAAACAATGTGATGATCCAGAATCAAATAATTCATTTGCTAAACTTGAGGAAACCATTAAATTACCTGCCACCATGTCTTTCGGAGCTTCTACCTCAGCAGTAGTGATAGCATAAGCTTGGCCTTGATCCCATGGCCTTTTCTAAGGTAAGTTCTCCTAACGCTTAGGAAATTCATTTGCATAATGCTCCATCTCCCTGCAATTATAGCACTAAACGTTGGTGGCTTCCTTCTTCCCTTTGCAATAACGAGCTTGGTGTCCTTTTTCACCACATTTGTAACAGACGCCCATTCCCTTCAAGCAAGTACCGGGGTGTTTCTTCCCACATTTACCACATGATGGGTATTCAACCTTTCCTTTATTCCCCTTATTTCCATTCCCAGATTGATCAGCATGCCTCTTCTTCTCTTGCTTTTCTTTAAAGTCATAAGACTTTGAGAATTCCTTTTCGGTCTTGATATCACATGAGACAATATCTTCGTACGATGAAAAGGATTGTGATAATAATGCTCGACGGAGAAATGGTTTTAACCCATCAAAGAAACGATCAATCTTACTTCTTGGGTAACGTATATAATCACCAGCATACCTTGCTAACATTGTAAAGTTAGCCTCATACTTTGTGACATTATCATCCTCCTTTTGTCTCAGACTCAGAAATTTCCTTTCCATATTTGCTCGATGGTCATGAGGAAAGTATTTTTCTAAAAACAGATCTTTGAAATCCATCTATTCCATATTTGATACTTCATCATCTTCCTTCGTGTTTTGAATCAATGACCACCATTGATCAGCATCTCCAGTGAGGCGGTAAACTGCCATGATAACTTTTTCCCTTTCACTACTCCCCAAAGCCTGAAATACTTTCTCTAGGGAATTTATCCATTGCTCAGCTAGTAAGGGATTTGTGCTCCCATTGAACGTTGGTGGTTGTTGCCTTATGAATCGATCTAACATTGACCCTCCACGCTGCGGATCAGGGTGCTTCATACGGGTATGGTTATTATTCATAACCGGAGTGATTTGTCCTAGTATGGTGATTAGCTGATCGACACCAGATGTATCACCAGCTCTACTATAATTATCTTGAGCAGGAGGGAAATCCCTACATGGAGTGTGTGCATTGATACGGTTTCCATTTCTTCCACTAGGCGCCATTTCTAAACAATGGAATAAACTAGATTAGTTTATGAATCAAAATACATAATTCCATACTTATAAAACACTTAACATAAATTGAACTATTTATGGATATAATCCATAATCTTAAAAATGTTTTCTTTGAGGAAGTATATACTCATAAACCCTTCATAATGATTTGTAAAGAAAATGAGAGTTATCCTAATCATATCCCCCGGTAGTGTCGTAACCAAGAGTGCAACAAGGCCCGTTGTCGTGCACCAGTTCCCATTTGAGTCTAGCTCAAAGCGGTGTTTTCGGGTTTTACCCCTAGGTACATCTATGCCAGAGCCGCCTCTACCTGGTCGTATCCAGACTAGGATGTATTGCTTGGAAAACTCAAAAAATATCTACAATACCAAAATTATAGGATGTTCTTCTATACTAATCCTCAAAGTTAATCTTAGGTCTACGTGCTCTAATCAGAGTTTATCTAAATCTAGATTCCAAGGTTTGTACTAAACTTCCTCTGATACCAACTGTAACGACCCAACCCTAGTTACCCAGAGTCGGTGCATTATTACATAACATGGGCATGATCACAAGAAATATCAAATCTCGAAAGACCGATTGGTTTAGTAGCCTTGGAAACAGTAGATATATTCATAAAGTTTTACATTACATCATAAAGTGAAAAACTACTAAAACAACATAATATCAATATTCCACGCTCATATCCCCACTTAAAATCCCTGCAGGTCATTCATAACTTACTTCTTCACGTCCTGGGAAAAATAAAAATAGAAAAGGGGTGAGCTCAAATGCCGAGTAAGGATAACAATATAGCGGAAACTTTCAAGAATAAGCATAAACATTTAAGGCAATGCATTATTAAACAAAATCCTTTTAAACTTGAACTTCAACATAGTATGGCAAAAGTAAAATGAAATAATTTCATTTACTTATTCACATGGATATTCTACTAATCGAATAATCACATGCAATATCAATAACCACTTTCATAATGATGGAATGCATAATGTCAGACAATCATAACCACATAGCCAAGGCCTCGTGCCAAGACTACAAATAAGATTTTACCAAGGCCTTGTTCCAAGACACTAGTTTGTCTCATGAGACCTACCGATGCATCGAGGAGCTATATCGGGCTCCACCCGTCACATATTAAGACCAATGCATTCCCATATTAAAATGTTTAAACATAACATAAACATTCGTATTAAAACTAGCATACGAAATGTAAACACTTTCAACATAAACCATGAATGGTATAAAAATAACACATCCACAGTCAAACATATCACAAAATATTCAATACAATATAGATGTTTTGTATCATAATAAATCAACTTCAAATAAGCGTAAAATCCATCAAAGTATGTTGACATAGATGAAATCAAAACTCTTTTTAGAGAAATATCTCTTTCTATTTTGAAATCATGTAAGAGTCATATATTTATAAAATAAAACATTTTCTTTGAATATATTCTTATGATCTTGTAACGGAAGCTTCGACGATTTTATAACGGCGGAAAATAGTCGCACCCACCGTATAAGTTAAAAAAACATTCTTACCATAATTTTGTCAAAAAGGTTAAAAAGAACCTTGTTTGGAAAATGACGGAAATATTATTTTATAAACCTATTATAAAAAGTCAAAAAAGTGTATAAATGACATTAACAAATATTCTTGTAAATAGTAAAAATGTTTTGAAATACATTTTTAAGAAACATGGATGTGGATGATAAAGAGATCCCAGTAGATTATTACGTATAAACAACCTCGGATAATGAAGAGATTGTGAAATAACCATTACCTTGTACTTTTCCTTGGTTGGGGTAGGTTAACCTCCTGTATAATAGTGAAATAATTGTTATTAAATTATACAAGAATCATATACATTCATATGATATCATATATGATCTTTTAACATTGCTTTGTTAATAATATCTTAGTATTATCATCGTTTCGGGTGTTAACTTACTCATTTTATTTTATATGTTTTGGAACATAAGCCATGTTTGTCATGGATAGGTTGTATATTATTCATATACATAATGATATCAAGTCCTTAGATATTATTTTTAAATCATCAAATGATAATTATACTTGAATGGATATGATGGAGAATGAATATCATCGCATTCGTGGAGACGGTAGTCCGTACGTACGCACGAGCGACAATATCATTCTTTTGATATTAAAATAATATATAAATGGATGTTATATCATATATACAGAATCATTAACATGTTATATTTATTATTTACATGAGTTACACATCATTATTATACCCATCCAAATAATAATATATTGAATAACAATTACACCACGGCGTGGAGACGGTAAGTTGTACGTACGCACGTATTGTGAAATGTTATTCAAAGGGTGGATAGAATACTGATTATGGCTGTACCATATTTATAATAACATCACAGTATATATATGATACTTTATTTATTATTTTACAATGGTAACAACAAAGGAAGAAGAAGTGGAAGAAGAAAGGAACTTGGAAAAGGGTGGTGAAATCATTACCTCTTCTTCGGGTTTTTCCTATTGATTTGATCAAAAGGGCTCCTTAGGTTGGCTTTATGATCAAACTATGGCATATATGTTGAATTGAGGGAATTTTGGAGAGTATTTGGGCAGAGTTTGGGCGAACCAAAAGGCTTTTATTGTGTGAATAAATGAGAAGGAGGAGTGCCCTTTTATAAGAGGGGTGAGGGTCACCTTTTGAAAACCTAGAAATATTAATTTATAATAAAGTCATACTCGGTTTATAATGGCTCCAAAGTTGATTATTTAAATTTTAAGGTGGGTATAGGTCGAGAAAAACACAACCAATAGAATTTAGACAGGTTTGGGTTACTATATTAACCTTATCTTTAAGTATTAACTCTTAGTTAATTAGTTTCACTTTTACATTGTCTCTTTGTATTTTTATATTATATGGTTAATAGACATACCATATACATACAAGAGACCCCCAAGTGGTCCATTAATGACACAACTATAATGATATAATTCACTTGGCCGAACCTTAGATTTTTTAGGAATTTAATATCAATTAATAATATAATACTTGTTTTAAAAACTCTTTTATGTCAATTTTGAAACTATTCAATAGTTGATTTTTATGAAACTAATAACAGAATTATTACTTCGAATAAAGTTCATTAAATCAATCCTAATATGTCATATTATCCTAGAAAATTATTTTAATTCATTAAAAGTCTCAAATTATATTTATTTGGATAATTATAATTTTGATTATTTTAAATTTTCACTATTATGGGAATTACTGCATCATCATTGTGTCATAAATGAATTAAATTATTTAATCTTTAAAAATTATAAATAAAATATCCTTATGTAGGGAATATTTTTATCTATCTAATGAAAATTTATAGTTGAAAATCCAACATATATAACTCTATGTAAAAATTGTTTTTATAAAAGATATATGCTTGTGTCATTTTTGTATTCATTTTAACTTAATTAAAATTAAGTGTCCCTATCACCTACAAGTGGCACCATGGGGTCCCAAAATCGACCGAAAGATGTCTATGGTCGAACATGTATCAACCAATAAGGTTAGGACACGTTTGAGGGTAATTTTGTATTATTATAATATTTTTTTTAACCCTTACTTACCAGATTTACCCTTAACCATGGTAAATAAAATATTTACCGAAGTAATTATTCAAATGTCTAAAAATAAAAGTTACCTATTTACGCAATTTGAACATCCTGATTTCAAATATGGAATCCATTTTTCAAATTTCAAAACACAGAAGTGGCAGAAATTAATTTAAAATTAATTCCCGTTGTTAAAACAGAAAGCGTGTTTTTAAGAGATAATAACTATGAAAAGATTGACACTTGTTTATGTCCGGTTTAATTGTAAAATTATGTCCAATGACCAACATTATATTAAATGGTAAAAATATATTCTAAATATACTTTAAAACCACTCAAATTTATAATTTATCACTATTAATTATTTTGATTAAAAAAGTTGTTTTTAATTAAAATATATTAATTTTCACTATTCATCAAAATATTAAAGTTATAAGAAAAGTACCAAAATTTCACCTTAGGCTAAATTCGATATTCCAAATCCAGAAATGAATTCCATTTTGATATATAAAATATATATAATTTCTAAAAGTAGTTATTACTATTCAAAACGGCTAGTTTGATTCGTTATGGTGTGTTAGAACTCGGTGTTGCGTACAACACACGCTATCACATTATTCAAAGAGAAGCGTATCGTAGATGCTTGGGGTGTTACAGGCTCACCCATGTATCAATTTTTAAATTTCCTTGTTTCAACAGGCACTGAAAATATATGTTCTTTGTTCATATGTTTGTGTAATGTTTCAGGTATTTTTTGAAAGTTATATTATATCTATATATGTTAAGACTGGTTTGATATAGTTTCTATCATAGAAATTATTTAGTTAATCTTTTTAGACTAGGTTTAGAAATATTTTGAAAGATACCTAGTAATGCGTCTAATTATATGTAAATGTATGTCTTTAATTATAACTGTAAGGATTAGTTTACATTTAGGAAAATGTAAAAAAAATTTGGTAAATTTAAGAGTAAGTGGTTTCTTATCAATACATTCATATCTTGATATTAAAATTGTATGTGGCTTTATAATAGACGTTCCTTAGAGTAACAACTCTGACAAGGCAATCATAGTCCGACTTAGGTTAATATATTACACGATAGTGGGACTTACTGCACACCTAGTTTGACACTCCCAGAAGATATGATTCAGAAATTCAAAAACTCTTCGCAAACCATGAGGAAGGATCTTAATATAAGATTAATACGAATACCCAAGGATTAACATAATGTTTCATCAACTCAAAAGCAGGTGTCCTGATTTGTCCATCCTATCTATAATTTTTCATGATTATGTGGCTTTATTCTATGATATATGTTTCCCACCCTGTGGTTTATAGTTTTAGTAAATTAATAGAATGAGAACGAGTATGGTTATCATTGAATATTTCATATTTTGAAAGTATGGATGTTTTTTAAAATGGATATACTATGTAGAAATTTCATAAAGTGAATGAGGAAGGTGGTATGAGTATTGTTTATACTTATTAATATAATGAGACCACAAATAAAATGTCAATGGTATGTGATGTTCTTACAGTATCATTTATATTTAACATAATAATCATTATTATATTGAGGTTGAGGATCCTTAAGAAATTATTCATATTTCATATTCTAAGAAAGAGGTATTACAGAATATGTTGATAAAACAAGGGTAATGGTTTAAGAATAATTCTTTCTGATTGAAGTATTTATGTTTTAGAATTAAAATGTTATGTTATATAAATCATGAAATATATAAGTATTTTTAGTATTAGATTACATTAAGTATTGAAAAGGAGAATATTAATAGTGATGAAGACATAGAAAATTGAGATTTTGATTAAGGTAAGGTAATCTTTAATGTGATCAAGATATTACAAAAATTGAGTTTATCATAGATAAAGGGATGATTGATATAGATAAGTAAACAACACATCACTAATTAACCTGGTTATGATTATTATATTTTTGAAAATTTTATCTATTTAAGAAATTATTAAGTTTAAACCTTTTTTCAATAGATACATAATATGTTGGAATAGGGAAAAATATATATTTTTCAAAAGGATTTATGGTAATTCATGTTATTATCATGTTTCAGTAGGATCTATGATGAGGGTATTCATAGGTTTGGAATGTGAAAACCAAGAGATACTTTATTATATATGGGGGATCAATATTAAACTATTATCACGATTTTATTTCTATTTTTTCTGTATTTACATTTTCTAGAAACATTACTAGGTTAACAATTTCTGGAAGTTATAAGTTAAACATCAATTGAAATTTGTGAAATTAAATTAATATCTCACTATATGAAGATTTATGAATGTTGTATAACCCATGATAACCATTTTTTAGTAATGAATTATCATGTATCTCATGGTCTATTGGGGATCCAAGAATGAAAAATTTACCATCCTTTTTAGGGAAATGGGTGAAGTGGAAATTGGTTAAGACCCAACCAATTGGTGATATTTTACATATGAAAGGGAATGAATTAATTTATGTATAACAACTCATGGAAATTCATAATATCTAGGGAAATAATCTTGAAACCGAAAAGGTTATCTCGATACATTCTTTATTGATGAATCAAATGGTCACTTTCAAAATAACAGATTTGTTTTTTTGATTGATAACTTTCTCCTAACCATGTTTTCTATTAATCTCCTATAGAACATGATATTTAGATTTATCCTCAATTTCCATGTTTTCACATTCCTTTTATGTTATCCCTTGTGCAAACCTAAAAATGTTTTACACTGGGTAACCGTTATGGTTTCGACTTTCCCTTCATAAAGGAAATTTTTGTATTCATTTTTACGATGTGGGTTTCTGTGTAATAATCATTCAAATATTAAAACATTGATAAACAAAATTAAATTTGAGGGAAAATTTCGTTTATGGGGGTTTTAATGTAACACACTAAGAATTAGTGAAATATATTCTTTGAATAAATTTAATAATGTGATATTTAGAATTTCATGGAATACTGAAAAATAGTTTTTCTCAAATTCAAACATTATTTTTCACACTACATAGGATTGGAGCATGCTACCCAAAACATCAACTTGTAATATGTTACACAAAATACCTACATGGCTTACATTATATGAAACACCGACTTGGTGTACGTTACACACAACACTGAGTTTCAATGAATAATCATTTGGTTATAATTATGAAAAAAGACAATTATAACTTAGTAGTGAAACATGGTAATATGAACAATAACATATACATTTAAAATATGTTTATATTTGTTTAATATAGATAAAACATATAGATAATGAATTATATAATTTTTAGTAATGTCCCACTATTTTTATAAAGAACAATTTTCTCAAATGAACTTATTTTAATATCGTTTGGTGAAAAATAATATAATTAATTTTAGATACATATAGAAATTAAATAGGGTAAAATAGTCATAATTGTTAATTTTAGAGTGTCAAAATTATATTTGGGTTAATTTATGGAATTTTCATGGGAGACATTATTTTTTGATGAATTGTGAAAAATATCGGATTTTAATTCAAAACTGCTTTTTCATCTAAATTATTAATAAGGTAATGTTATATTTTAATTTACTTTAAAGATTAATTAGATTAATTTTTTATCAGTTAGTCCAATTCAGTTTATTATAACCAATTCCACATTGATATTTGGATATAAAAACATAGTATTATTTGTAAAGTTTTTTTAAAACCGGCATTGTCGACCTAGCGGTGAGATTAAATTTAATTTAATTACTGCCAGATATATGATTGGAATTTTGAAAAATTAATTCCATTTTTTTAATCATCATAATTTTAAATTTTTTATAATAAAAATATAGTTTTTTTCCAAAAAATTAGTGAAATAAATTAAAAATAATTATAAGGACTAAGGTAAAATTTAGATTAATAAGGGACTAAACATTAATCTTAAGGGCCCAATCAACCTAAAAACATGTCTAATAGCCTCTGGATGGCCATATTTAGACCCTATTATCGATTGGATATAAGGTTTTCTATTATTGTATCCATATTACCGGGAATAAAATGTGGGTTGAATTCCTTTTCCCAAAATTTATAATAGTGACACAACTCATCAATTATAAAAAGGCCTCATCTACTCCCATTTCCTTACAAATTTCAAGTTACATTTTCACTATAAAGTCCTTCCATAATTTCCCAATAAAATCATATCCATCATTTATAATCCTCCCATTTGTAAAAATAATCAATCCATGGAATCCCTATGCGGAAAAACATATAAAGTTACTCAAATAAGATGTAACATTATTCCTCATGTTATTTTATTTTATTTTATTTATCCATGCCTAAACACTTCAAATTATATGAATATATATAAAAGTATCATAAATATATTAGGAATTTGTTATGATATTTTTTCAAACTAAACCTACAGACACCTCCATATAATGGGTTACAAACATACTATTTATAGGTATGGTGAACTACCACATCACAAACCGATGATTGTTCATTTTTCCTTTATCGCTTCCCATGGTGAAAATTATAATGGAAACTATTTTTATATATTTTTTATATTATATTTATTATTTATTTAATACTATGTAATTATTTTACCACACAAATATTTATACGTTCCATTTTTTTAAATATTATACTTTAGTTTTAGGAAGTGTGGACTACTGCCACCTTAAAGCGATATGATTTTTTCACACACTACATTGAATATATTAAGTATGAGTTTCTTGAAATAATATGATATATATGAAATAATAATTCTAATATAATGATATCATATACATATACATATATATATTTATATATATTCTTTCATTCTTTCAATGCGATAATAAAATGGAAACTTCGTTCTTGCATGGGTATGACCTACCGTCTCCATGAACGGCAAATTCCATTTCATTCTTCTATATCCTATATATTTTTATAATTCACATATACTGAATATAAATGATATTTATATCATGGTTTTAATTATTAAAATCATGATATAAGTATAAGGACCAAAGATGTACCAAATTATCATACGTGCGAAAAATAGAGAATATTACCCAAAGTGTAACCTTACCATGAAATTGTAAACAAGAAGGTCATATAAATTCATAATAAAACCATATATGGTAATATTTATAATAATATGGTTATGTGATAGATTTATAAAAATATTACATGTATTATACATCAGGTTTTAATGACTGTGAAGGGAGTCTAGACAGACAATAAGGGAATTTCATCTCACATATCATTATCACGAGATACATGTTTTATTCACCACCCATTCCTTTTTTTGCTGTGTATAATTACCATGGATTAATTATAGTATTAATATAAATAAATTTATGGGTATTTAAATATAAATTTTATGATCATTCTTTCATGTGTTCATATTTTCCAAAGTTACCTAATCGGTAAACTGATTTTGTCTCAATTTCCCTTCTTTGAGACACACGGCATATTATGCCCCTATTTTTTCAGGAGGTGTATATTATTCCTTTTACTATTTATATCATTAATATACGTATTCTTATGGAATTTTAAGCTTCATTTAATGTTATTATTCCAACTTTTCTATGAATCAATGTTACAAAATTGGCAACGGTTATATATACAATCTCACGATTTATCAATATTGTTTATGGTAATCCTCCCATTTATGATATATTATGATACATTTATCAAGAAAACCCTTTTGTTTTCTTACCCTATAATTATTAATGATATATCCAAGTATCGATACCATTTTCATCTCTTTGGTACATAAGATGAACCAGAATGTGTTTTTGTTAAGAAATCCCGACTTTACCTTGCAATTCGAATGGAAATACATGTTCAGTCAAAACCATGATTTCTAAAAAGGATTTAATTTTTTTATGTTAAAAATTATTTTAAATTATTTTTAAATCATAAATAATAATCTTTCGAAATGTTTTTTTAAATAAATGGATTTCAATTACTTATGTCTTTATTTCTATATTTTTAACATATTTTCAAAGAAATGGATTTCAAAACATATTCATGATTTCTTTGTATGAATTTAATGTTTTCTAAAATAAAAATTGTTTAAAATGTTTTGAATCTTATTTTATAAGACTTCAAAGAAACCGTTTTCCAAAAAACTTTCAAAATTATTTTATAGTTTTTTAAAGGAAATGGTTTTCAAAATTATTTAATGCTTAATTTCTATGTTTTCAAAGTACTTTATATCAAAAAATGGGATTCAAGGGGTTTTTTTTGTTTTAAAGAACCTTTTTTAAATAAAAAAGGATATTTCCACAATAAATGTTTCAAAATTATTTTCCATCTAAGATGATATTCGTTGATGTAACTTATTCTCTTATAGGAAATGATCCACAGGATCCATTCACATTCATTCTCAAATTTTTTATGTTTTTATGGAATTGTAATTATAACACCCATAAATCTTACATGGGTTATATGCCTTTGAAACCCACTTCTGTTCACTGGTTAGGACTTAATGAACTGATTCAAAAACCTATATATTTTCCAAAGGTAATAATTTGATGAAATGATGTTGATACCCATTTAATTTCATGGGTTGTGATTTGACATTTATAAAACCCATATCTCTTCATGTTTCATGATTTGTTGAAAATTATATCATCTGGTGGTACATGTATATATGATTTTATTATGTAATGGGTGGGACCTATATGTTCCTCCAATGCATTGGGTAATGATAAGTAGTATCTTAGCTCAAAGGGTACACAATTTGTACACTAAGACCCAAAAAAAGAAGGTACATGGGTAATAGTCAAAACCTAAATATAATAGTGTGCATGGGTTATAGGCCCAACAAAAAAACAAGAAGGTACATGGGTTGTACCCAAGCATGAAAGTGAGAGGTTACATTGGTTGTATCCCAATCTTGAATACATGAATGTATATGGGTTGTAGCCCAATCCAGAAATTAATATCGTACATGGGCTGTATCCCAAGCCCAAAAATAAGATTATATATTGTTTGTATCCCAAAAAAACATTTTATAATGGTCATGGTAGGTATCCTTGACATAAGATGTTCTATTATTATATTTATGCCACTAATTATACATTTTATTACATAGTTAATATTTCATTGATTATGATCCTTATTTACTTATGATTCAAGTCTTATATACTGCCAAACATTATGACATAATTCATGTTTATGATCTTTGATATGTAGGGTATGATATTATAATTTTATGATAACATTCACATACCCCTATGGAGAAGTTTATTCTTACATGTCTCTATTTATTACCATTACTTATCATATGATCTCACCCCTTTCTATGTTTCATATCCCATGTTATGAAGATATTTATTATGTATGATGTTTCTAAAATGGGTTCTATACATGGAGAATATAGTGGGAGATAGTGTCTCTCACTCATGTATCAACATTAATGTTTCATTGTTTCCAAATGAACTAATCTAATATGGTCTTTGGGAATATATTTCTATAATGTTTTAAGTATTGAAAAAAGTTCTATAAAGTATATGTATGTTAAGCTAGGGTTTTTATAGTTAAGGACCTAATTAAATATCCTCCAAATATTTTCACTGATTTTTCTTCAACTGATACATGAATATTCAAAATTGGTGATAAATTGAAGAATTATTTGTACCTTTTTATGTTTTTTTGTATTGAATAAGCATTATTTAATCTCCCCTTTTCCATATTTATTATAAATCAATAAAAACTTATATAGATAATACCACTACACATTCATCTACAATTTTCATTATGATGAATAAAAACACATAAAACAACGTAAGAAAATGGGTTCTGTTTTAATATTAATATCCATGTTTTCTGAGAAATTTTTATATCATAATTTTCTATATATAATATTTGTAACCTTCTCATATTCATTACACAATGACTTTTCTTCAGTTGAATTCACTGAAAAGAAATAAAACTAGAACTTAAAACAATTCTGGGTACACTGATAACCATATTTCTACTTTTTCTTAATACCTATCTCATTAATAAATTCTATGTTTTTATCACTCTTATTGATAGAAAATTAAAATTAATATCTTGGATAGATCACACACATCTTAAAAAAATTTAAATTTTTTATAAAATAGACTCTTCTCCCAAGTAAAATTATAATTTCTGATTGTTTAAAATAATAAGAGAATGGTTACATCACTTAATTCATATAATTGATACATAATACATTAAAATCTTTATATAGTTAGGATAATGTGGTGTAAAAAAAAATACATTATATTCCTAAAAATTTTGATTTTACCTTAACATATTAATTATTTTAAACCATATCATAATTATAAATTTAAGGTTGTAAATATAGATTTATAAATAAATTTTAAATAATAACTCTTATATTAGAAATTTTAAGAACTCAGAACTTCTTTTCTGGTGTGGGTATTTATTTCAGGTTGTTTTAAAGGAAAAATTACGTTTAAGAAATTTTCAATGTACACGCTGTTTAATCTTGAGTACCTTTCGTGTACCCGGTTGTAGTGGGTAGCCGTGTACTAGCCGTGTAACGGCCAAGTACAGGGCCGTGTGGGCTGCCAAAAGAGAGGGTCAATTAAGTCTTGTACACAACATGTATATTAAATGAAAAAACCGTGTATTTTTCTTTTTATTTGAAAATTTGGAGTGAGGTCGCATCTCATCTCCAAAATGGAATTCATCTAGCCTTTGTTTGTCTAGAAGTGTCCGGGAGCAATGATCAATGTCTGAGCCCCCATTTCCCCATACACGGTTCTATTCGAACTTCAGAAGCTATGTTAGAATCCCACCAGTGAGGTCTCCCTTATTCTAGTGCCTCTCTTCCTAATTTCTCCTCTACTGCACATTATTCGAGGTTGAATATTGTTTCCCTTTTTGTAGATCTATTATGTTCTAGGCCGATTCTAGGGCCTCTGTTCAAGATTGTTTTTCATACAACATCAATGTAGGTGGTTTGTGACTTTTTTTATTGTCTTTGGATTATATATGCCTAATGTGTTGAATGCCCATGTTTGGGGTATTTCATGTTTTGTAAATTGACCATGTTTACAACCTTCTATTGTTTGGTTGATTGATTTATGGTTGTTTCCCATGCATAAGATTGTTTACGCTTATTTATAGGAAAATACATGGGTGTTTTACCTTGTTTTATTATTAATGGCCATTGATCTTGGTTTCCTATGTGGAATACCCTGTTTCCATGCCCTGTGCTATTAGGATGGAGTTTTTCAGTTATATGGGATGCTTGTGTTTTAGTTTTGATTAAAATTAATCCATGTGATAGTTTAATTGCTTATAGAGACTTTAATGAGCATTATATGACAGATGATCTTCCAATGGACCATGAGATCTTTAGACCAGGAAAATTGTGTGTGTTTCCATGTTTATTTACACAGGACCATGAGATGCTTCATGTATACATTAACCCAGGGGGGTATTGACCGTGAGAGCTACCCGTAGGTCGCTTATAAAATTTTTATGTAGTGCTAACCTAGGGGTATTGACCGTGAGAGCTTCCCATATGGTCACTTTTAATTAATTGATTATATGTGAAACTACCAAGGTTATACTTTGAGATATTTCTCATAGGTTTGTTTATAAATGTTTGTATGATTGTGATGTTCCTTGCAAGACAAAGCACAAGCTTGGACATGGTTCACTAGTTTTTTTAGATGGTCTTCTGAGAAATATGTTTTTCTGTTATGTAGGGGATATATATCTTAGGCTAAATCCCAATGTTAAATTATTCAATGGTTTTAATAATTAATAAATTTTAATGATTGTAATTTAAAACTATACATTTTTTTCTTTTGAGTACTTGTTAGTTTTTTATTCGTTTCATAATATTTTCGGCAATATATACTCACTGACTATTAGGCGTATATATTTTGTTTGTTGACTATTGGGATTTATCTCACACTCTAATTGGGTCATGATTTTGGGCCGAAACAAATTATATGGTTGAAGGTATAGATAAGGGAAAGAACCCTTCTACATTAGGTTATAGATTTCAATGGAGTTGGGGAGAAAGGGACGAAGTTGAGTCTTGTGATGCTATTGCAGCTGTTTACATTTTAGTTTTTTTGGTCAAGTTTTGTATTCCATCATTGTAACTTGTTTGGATTCATTACTAGACACATTTGACATGCATTATATATATATATATATATGTTACATATTTTTTTACTATTAGTTTTCCATTTTTTGATTTATTGTATGGTATTACCACTTATGCTACTGTAATATATTTGTTTCCATTGTGTTACTCTGCCAATGACTGCATAGTTTCCAACTAACACACCCATGGCCATTGCTACAAGTCGGAAGCCTCTGGTGTTCAGGAAAATTCTCTTGAGGCCATGTGACTATCAAGGTATGGGGCACCTTTGTGTGGCACCTGGACTTGGGATATTAAAATGTGGTATCAGAGCATAGGTTTTATTTTCTAATTTGAATAACTATTGGAAGCCTATAGATAGGGATAGTGAAAATCCCTGACTCTTGTTAACCAGATTTGGTGCATTATTTTAATACATTGGCATGATACAAGGAAATCATGTCCTGAAGGACTGATTAGTATAGAAGTCTTGGAAATATATTACATTCAACAACTTCAAATTAAAATTTCAACCATAAAATACATCATATATAGTTATTTGAGAATGCCATTATTCCCATTTAGTTTAACCCTGCATGTCAATCATAATACAAATCTTGGAAATCCTAGGAAAATAAAAAATATGAAAGGGGTGAGCTTAGATTCTTAGTAAGGGAAAAAAATTTAGCAGAAGATAACATAAACAATATTCATGGTGAATAATTTAAAACACATTCAATTACAAATAATCAACATAAACACGTTGTGGTAGAAATATTAGCTGAGTAAATAATTCCATATTAAAATATAGTCATGGGTATTCTACTAGTCTTATAACCACATGAACCATCAATGTTTTTTCATAATGCGGGAATGTATAATTCCAGACATTCTGAAACATTTTTCCAAGGCCTCAGCCAAGACATCTCAAAATAATTAAGGCCTCAGACAGAATCATATATCAAATTGGTAAAGGCTTTGACCAATTACACATCTAATTGTCTCATGACACCTACCGATGTACCGAGGATCTATAATGGGCACCACCCATCACATACTATGTCCAAAGCATTCCTCCTATGAAAAGGATGAAACATAACCTAAACAATCTTATTAAAACTAGAATACAAAAATGTCTATACTTTAACCAAAAACCATGAATGGTATAAAAATAACACATCTATAGTCAAATATATCATAAAACATTAAATACAATATGGCTGATTTTTATAATAATAAATCAACTTAAAAAAATTTCAAATCCATCAAATGATGTTGACATAGATGAAAATGATTTGTAAAGCTCTTTGAGAGAAATATCCATTTTTTATGAAAACTTATAAAAGTAACACATTTATAAAGGAATTAATTCAAAAGATATTTTTGAATCAATGTGTCCCGTAGCACTTTGAAACTTTGGAAAAGAATTTTCATTTCAAAACATTCAGGTCCATATAAATATATCCTTAAAATCATTTTGGAAACATGGACATTAATTAAAAATGATTTAGAATGATAAATCTTTAAAACATTTAAAATGATGATCTAGTTTAATAGACCATAACATTAAACATTAAAATATTCATTTGGAAAATACTTTTATGAAATATGGGTATCATTGATAAATATGTCCATGTAAATACTTACACATAAACAATCTAAGATAATAATGAGATTGAGGAAATAACCCTTACCTCACACTTTCCTTTGGTTGAGGGTATAATTGACCTCCTATATAATGACCATAGTATCTTATTAAATTTTACCAAAACCATATTATTATTTATTATATCATAAGTTATTCATCTATGACCTTATACTACCCATTTAAAAATGATTTCTATGTTAAATTAACATTTCAGGTAATAATCGCTTTCTTTATTGTACGTGTTTTTACTTGTTATTCTTGATCGTATCATTTAGATAATGATTTACATACTTCCAAAATATAACCCATTATTTATATATAATATATATTTATAATATTAATATGTATAATATATTGATATATGAAATGGAAAACACCGTTTATGGAGATAGTAGGTCGTACGTACGCATAAATGCTCTTTCCATCTTCATATCGTATTGAATGGAAGTAAGTGAAAAATATATAGGTAAGAACATACATATATATATATATATTATATAGAATTATAATGTCATATATTTCATTTTTATTAATAATATATATTTTCATCATCATCGTTGAATGGTGAATGTGGAAATGAATCTCATCGCATCGTGGAGATAGTAATGCGTACATACGCACGAACTACAATATAACTGTATTGATGGTGAAATAGTATGTAATTGGATAGTATAACATATATAAAAATTCATTAAAAAGTTATATTTATTATTTACATCATTTATACCCATTATTATATGAATCTAATTAATAAAGTGTTTGAATAACAAACTACACCACGACGTGGAGACTGTAAGCCGTACATACGCACGCATGGTGAATTTTTCGTTAATATGAAAGATAGAATAATGAATATGGTTAAACAATTTTTAAAATAACATCACAGTAAATATAATATACTGGAGTTATTATTTTAGAATTGAAACAACAATGAAAGTGGAAGTGTAAGAAGAAAATAACTTGAAAGAGGTGATGAAATATTAACCTCTTATTAGGGATATTCTTTTCGATTTGATCAAATGGGATCATTAGGTTGGCTTTATGACCAAATTAACTCCTATAGGATAAAGGTAGGAATATTTGGAGTATATTTGGGTAGGTTTTGTCCAATCCAAATGGCTTTGGCAGTGAGAAATTAAGTGAATAGAAAGTTCCCTTTTATAAGAGAGGTGACGGTCTCTTTATGAAAATCTGGAATTATTATTTTATAATAAAATAAATTTCGGTTTATAATGGCTAAAAAATTATTTATTTAGAGGATAATGTGTGAATGGGTCGAAAAAATATCAACAAATAGGTTTTGTATTGGTTTATGTCACCATATTAACCTTATCCTTTCGATTTCACTCTTAGTTAAATAGTTCTACATTTATCATGTCCTCTGGTATTTTTATATTATATGGTTAATAAACATACTATAACATGACAAGAGAACCCCATGTGGTTAAATATGAATATATATAACCTCATCTAAGTCTTTTGGTCGAACCTAGTATTTTTAGGGATATTATATCAATTAATAATATTGTATTTGTTTTACAAACTCAATTATGTCAATTTTGACACTATTTAGTATTTAGTTTTTCTGAATGTTATCATAACTTGATTACATCAAAACAAATACATTGAATCAATATTAACGTTCCATATTAACCTATAAAATTCATATATGGCATCAAAACTTTCAAATTATCTTTATTTTAAAATTTACAACACCATTTATGTCATTATTTCATTAATAAGGTAATTACTGCATCATCATTGTGACATAAATAAATTTAATTATTTAGGACTAAAAATTATAAATATAATGTAATCATGTAGGAAATAATTTTAGCTTTAAAATTAATATTTATAGTCTAAGACATAAATTATATAACCCCATATAAAAATGTTTTACTAAAAGATACATGTTTTTGTTATTTTTGTCTTTACTTTAGATTAATTAATATAAAATGTCATTATCACATCCAAGTGGATCCATTGGGTCCCCAAATTGACCCAAGGATGACCATAGTCGGACATGTAAGTCAAATAGGGTTAGTACATGTGTAAGGGTAATTTTGTATTATTATAATATAACTGTTTACCCTAATTTAACGGATTTTCACTTTAACCATGGTAAATTAAATATTAGCTGAAGTAAATATTCATAATGTATAAAAATAAAAGTTACCTATTTACACTACTTGTATCTCCTTATTGCAAATATGGAATCAATTTTTCAAAATTCAAAACACATAAGGGGCAGAAAGAAATTTAAAATTAATTCTCGTTGTTAAAACAAAAGCATGTTTAAAAAAAATAATAACTATCTAAAGATTGAAACTTGTTTATGTCCTATTTAAATTTGAAATTACATTCAATGCCTTAATTATATTAAGTCATAAAAATATAATATAATGATTCTATTAAATCAACTCAAATGTATAATTTAACACTATAAAGTATTTCGATTAAAAAACTTGTTTTTAAATAAAATTTAGTATTTCTTCACTATTCATCAAAATATGAAAGTTATTAGAGACGTACAAAAAATTTATCCAAACTAAATTTATATGTCCCTATTCTAATGAATAATTTAATTTCACTAAATTTAATATATAAAAGTGTCAAATATTGGATTTAAAAAGGGTTCTCCATGAGAAGGCAGAAAAACCGCATTTTTTGAAAAATACCTCTTTTATCTTAAAAATTGAATTTTTCTTATATTATTTCTAAGAAACACAAAAGTGGATTTTTAATATTATATATGATATATTAAATTTAAAATTTGTTTAATACTATTCATATCCGCTTTTTTTATAGCCTTGTATGGTAAGTCATGGTGCACTCGAACTCGATGTTGCTTGTACCGCATGTTATTGAAATACTTTTAAGAGAAAACATACTATAAAATTTTGGGGTGTTACACTATCCCCTCCTTAAATAAATTGCTTCCTCGCAATTTGAAATTGTTCTTTGAAAAAAAGGTTAAAAATAGAAAAATTCCTTTTTTGGAAAACCAATATCAGAGAATTGGGTTAATAAAATTTAGTCTTAATAAGAGGGAAAGGGAAATGATAATGTCACCACCAAATTATGATATCGATTTGGAAAACATTTGTGGAAATTCAGGACACATAATTGGAGGAAAAACATAAATATTTATAGGGAGTTATTGAGGTCATCAATCAAAAACAGGTGTACAATTGAGGGCCTCAAAGCCATCGATCTATGATGATTTAAAATATCATCAGTTAAACAAAACATAAGGTATTAGGATAACACATTTTTGGTTTTACGATACCTTCTATAAAGGTTATGAATTGATTTCTACATAGAATAAGTAGAAAAAATAATACTTGACAATTAGAGTTCTATACATTAACTAATTTCTACCCAAAACTCATCTTTCACTCTAAAAGATAATATAACTCAAAAATATTCTATTTATCCCAATCATATAAGGTTCCAAAATAGTGAATTTACAATTTATTTTTCAAACTATTTTAAAAATAAAATAAATTATACAAACCAGGACATCACGTAGGCCAGTGGTAGGTGATACACCCTCGTCACTCTTTGGTTGCGGGTTCAAGTCTCATGGACTTGCCAGATGCTAAGGGTTGTTTCCCGACCTCTGGGTTGTCCTTTTTATAACAATACATAAATAATATTAAGAAATTATTTCACCTTAAAAATGTATCTGATGTCAAACTTAATTGATTCTACCATTTAGACTTATCCATAATACTTTTTCCCAAACTCACAGTCCAAAATTTACAGGGAATGTAAATCGAATGAAGATCTTTTCTCCACCTAATAACATGTGGATACCTTCATCATGTGTTATTTTGAAACACAATAACACCTTGAATTACCATAAAAACTTATTGATTACATTCATGCTCCCTTATTTTTTATAGAATACAGAATATACTACTTCTATCGAAAACATTTGTAAACTCCAACAATGAGGAAATATACAAATCATTAATCAGTTTCAATGTACTCAAGAGTATCCAATAAAATTTACCCAAATCATTCATATATTATTCCAAAATCATTAACTCAGTAACAGAACCATATTATGGTTTATCTTTCTCTTAACCATATATTTTACAAATAAAATTTACATGAAATTGAGTCACTTTTCATGGTTCCACACAATCTCAAGTCCTTAATGAAATTGTGCTGCAGTAAAATCCTTATATACTCCACAATTATTATATAATGTACATCATTAATACAATACTCAAATGACAAAATACTTAAATAACAACATAAGAAATATAATTATTCAGCTTCATCTTCAGTATTATCACAACTTTATTATTATCTAATAAAAGCATTAGGGGTATACTCTGATGATTTCAAAATTGATTCACGTAGTGTCCCATCTCATTTCAGATGAAGTATTGTACATTTGAATATTTTTTTAACCTTACAGTCACGTACTTGGTGTCCTTTTTCACCACACTTATGAAAAACTCACATTCCCTTCATGCATTTACCAAGGTGATTTTTTCAACAGTTATCACATATGGAAAAACCCTTCTTTCCCCATCTTCAATTTATCCATATTTCTCTATACTGTCATTTTCTTCTCTTGCTTCCCTTCAAAGCCATATGACATAGAGAATTCTAACCATATCTTATTAACACCTGATATTATTTCTTCATATGATGAGAATAAATTAAAGGATATTTCCCTTCTAAATGATATCTTAAGACAATGAATGTTAGGATCCTTCTTACCCATTAGATCATACATATTTCTGGAGTTCTTATTCCTTCTTCTGGATTCCATTTTTAAATGGAGAAACACACTAGGTTAGATTATACCATACTATAGAATTCAAAAACTAGATAAATACTCAACATAAATTGAATATTTTCACACATCTATTCTCATAATAATAAAAATGGTTTCTTCGATGGAATATTTACTATAATATCATTCATAATGTTTTGCAAATAAATTGTGAATTATATTAAGAATATCCCCCATGAGTTTCATTACCAAGAGTGCAGCAAGTCCTGTTGTCGTATACCAGGATACCCTAGGTCAAGCCTAAAACTCCTTGTTGAAGGTTTCACTCCTAGGTAGATCGTTGACTGAGCCACCTATTCCTACTCATATCCAGACAGGGATGTATTTTTTGGAAAATACACAAAATCTCTACATTACCAAAGTTCTAGGAAGTTCTTCTATTCTAGTCCTCAAATTATATATTAGGGCAATGTTCTCTAATCAGAGTTTATTTAAATCTATTTCCAAGGTTATTTCTAGACTTATTCTGATACAAATAGTAATGACCTAACCCTAGTTAACTAGATTCGGTGCATTATTTTAATACATGGAAATCATGTTCTAAAAGACCATTCAGTTTAGCAGGCTTGAAAATAGATTACACACATCTACATAACATTGAAATTTCAATAATAAAATACCTCATAGATAGTTTTTTGAGAGCAGTATTATTCCATTTTAGCTCAACCCTTCATATCAATCATAATACACTTCTTGGAAATCCTATGAAAATAAAACATAAGAAAGGGGCGAGCTCAGATTCTCAAAAAGGGTAAACAATTTAGCAAAAGATAACATAATCAATAGGCATGGTGAATAATTGAAAACACATTCCTTTACAAATAATAAACATGAACACTTTATCGAATAAATATGAGCTAAGTAAATAATGCAACAACAAAACAGAGTCATGGGTATTCTACTGGTTGAATAACCACATGAACCATCAACATTATTTTCCTAATGAGGTAATGTATAATGTCAGTCATTCTGAAACATTTTGTCAAGGCCTCATCCAAGATGTCTAAGAATGATAAAGGTCTCGACTAAAACCATATATCAAATTGAGAAAGGGCTCAACAAATTCCCTGTCTACTTTTCTCAGGAGACCAACTGATGCACCGAGGAGATATAGCGGGCTACACCAATCACTTACTATGTCTAATACATTCCTTATATGAAAAGGTTGAAACATAACATAAACATTCGTATTAAAATGAGCATATGAAATGTAAATACTTTAACGATAAGACTTGAATGGTATAAAAATAACACATCCACAGTCAAATATATCACAAAAATTTCAATACAATATGTAAAATTTTTATCATAATAAATCAACTTGAAAAAAATTTAAAATCCATCAAAGGATGTTGACATAGATGAAAATGATTTGTAAAACTCTTTGAGAGAAATATCTATTTTTCATGGAAACATTTAAAAGTCACACATTTATAAATGAAGTAATTTTAAAGATTTTTTTGTATCAAAGTGTCCCATACCACTTTGAATCTTGTGAAAAGAATTATCATTTCAAAACATTCATGTCCATATAAATAAATCCTTAAAATCATTTTGAAAACATAGACATTAATTAAAATGATTTAGAATAATAAAAATTTGAAAAATTTAAAATGATTATATAGATAAATAGACCCTCAAATAAAAACATAGAAGATTTATATTGAATTTTTTTATGAATTATGGGTATCGATGACACATATGACCCAGTGAATTCTTACACATAAACAATCTCAGATAATAATGAGATTGAGGAAATAACTCTAACCTTGAACGTTCCTTTGGTCGAGGGTAAAATTATCCTTTTGTATAATGTCCATTGTATGTTATTAAATTATACCAAATCCATATTCATATTTATTATATCATACATGATTCATTTATGACTTTATACTACACATTTAATAACAAATTCTATGTTAAATTAACATTTCAGTTAATAATCGTTTTCTTTATCGTACATGTTTTAACATGTTATTCTTGATCGTATCATTTAGATCACAATTTACATACATACAGAATATAACACATGCTTTATATATCTCATATATTTATAATATAAATATGTATAATATATTGATATATGAAATAGAAAACACTGTTTATGGAGAGGGTAGGTCGTACATATGCATAAACGCTATTTCTATTTTCATATCGTATTGAATAGAAGAAAGTGAATAATATATAGGTAATTAAATATAAATATATATATATATATATAATGTAGAATTATTAGTTCATATATTACATACTTATTAATAATATATAATTTTATAATCATCGTGGAATGGTGAATGTGGAAATGAATCTCATCCCGTTGTGGAGACGGTAATCCGTACGTATGCATGAGAAAAAATATCATTATATTAATGGTGAAATCGTATGTAATTGGATGATATATAATATATAAATAATCATTAACATGTTATATTTATTAATTACATCATTTATACTCATTATTATACCCATCCAAATAATGAAGTGTTTGAATAACAAACTACAGTACGATGTGGAGACGGTAAGCTATACCTAAGCACATATGGAGACTTGGTCATTCATATGAAGGATAGAATAATGAATATGGTTGTACCATTTTCATAATTACATCATAGTATATATAATATACTGGATTCTTTATTTTATAATGGAAACAAAAAATAAATAGGAAGTGGTATAAGAAAAGAACTTGAAAGAGGTGATGAAATATTTACCTCTACTTCAGGTTTTGCATTTTGATTTGATCAAAAGGGATCCATTGGTTGTCTTTGTGACCAAATTAAGGCCTATAAAATTAAGGGAGGAAATTTGTTAGTATATTTGGGTAGGGTTTGGTTGAGCCAAATGGCTGTTGAGGTGTTAAATTAAGAGAAGTGGAAGTGACCTTTTAGAAGAGAGGTGAGAGTCACTTTTGGAAAATCTTGAAATATTATTTTATAATAAAATCATTTTCTGTTTCTAATGTCTCAAAAATAATTTATTTTTAGTATAAGGTGTGTATGGATCTAAAAAAGCTTTACCAATACGTTTTGGATAGGTTTAGGTAACCTTATTGACCATATCTTTTAGATATAACGCTTAGTTAAATAGTTTGACATTTACCATGTCTCTTTGTGTTTTTATATTATATGGTTAATAAACATACTATAACAAGACAAGATAACCCCATGTGGTTAATAATTAATATATATAACCCTATATATGTCTTTTGGACGAACCATATGTTTTTAGTAATTTTACATGAATTAATAACATAGTATTTGTTTTAAAAACTCAATTGTGTCAATTTTGACACTTTTTAGTATTTGGTTTTTGTGAAAGTTATAAACACTTTATTACATCAAAAAAATACATTGAATGAATAATAACATGTCATATTTACCTATAAAAGTTTTTTATGGCATTTAATCCCTCAAATTATCTTTATTTTATTGTTTACATTACCATTTCTGTGATTCTTTCATTAATAAGGTAATTACTGTATCAACATTGTGTCCTAAATAAATTTACTTATTTAATGTATAAAAATTATAAATAAAATACAATCATGTAGGAAATGGTTTTATATTTAAAATTAATATTTATAGTCTAAGATAAAAATTATATAACCCCATAATAAAATGTTTTACTAAAAGATACATGCCTTGGTTATTTTTGTCTTTACATTAGATTAATTAATATAAAATTTCATTATCACTTCCAAGTGGCTCTATGGGGTCCCCAAATTCGACACAAGGATGAACATGGAAGGACATGTATTATTCATTTTTGTTAGGAAATGTGTTAGGGTAATTTAATATTATTACAATATTATTTGTTACCCTAATTTATCGGATTTACCCTCTAACTATGTTAAATAAAATATTTTCTAAAATAAATATTCATAATGTCTAAAAATAAAGGATTAATATTTACACAATTTGGAACTCCTTATTCGAAATTTGGAATTCATTTTTCCTAATTAAAAAAACATAATTGGAAGAAATTAATTTAAAATTAATTATCACTGTTAAAACAAAAAGTGTGTTTTTAAGAAATAATAACTATCAAAGATTGAGACTATTTTATTTCAAATATAAATGGAAAATTACATCCAACGACCAAATTATATATAATGATAAAAATATAGTCTAATGATACTTTAAAACCACTCAAATGTATAATTTAACACTATAAATTATTTCGATTGAAAAGGTTGTTTTTAATTAAAATTTAGCATTTTTTCACTTTTCATCAAATTTTGAAAGTTATCAGAAACGTACCAAAATTTAATCAAACTATAATTTTATGTCCTTATTCTAAATAATAATTTAATTTATTAAATTTAATATATAAAAGCTTCAAATTTTGGATTTAAAAAGGGTTTTACATTAAAAGGCGAAAAAACTGCATCTAAAAAAAATACATCTTTTATCTTAAAATTTGAATTTTTTTACATTATGTATAAGAGACACAAAAGATGATTGTTAATATTATATAGTAAATGTAAAATTTAAAATCTGGTTAAGACTATTAATTTCCTTTTTTTGAATGGATAATATGTTAAGTCATGGTGCACTCAAACTCGATGTTGCATATAGTGTACGTTATTGAAATACATTGAAGAGATAAAATACTATGAAATCTTGGAGAGTTAAAGATATGAAGGAATATGTAGTTGAAAATAATATCTAACCAATAGTTTCTAAACCCTATATAGGGAAAAGAAAAGTTTCCTCAAATATTTATTTTTTTGGTTTTACAATTTTTTAGTTGATTTGATTTCACCATTGGGTGATTCACATGATTTGTGTTGTTATGATTTATATCATTGAGGTTTTATTTCTGTTGAAACCCAATGAGATGAGGGTATACCATCTCACACATCATATGGGAACTTTATATAGAAAACATGTCATGCATTCTTGTCACACCATATAGGGTTCATTATTGATGGCATGTTATTGTGCTAAATATGCATATTGTTGTTATAGATGATGTGATAAAATACTTGCTATTTTGATAGGGTATTTTATTGTGTAAAGATCCATCTTGATGGATGCCAAACAGTGATCCCTAAGGTTTATGGGCCCTCTTCGATCATAATATGGTGGATAATGGTTTAATTGTATTTTTTTAGGTTTTGAAGTAAATAAGGATGGCAAACTTTGATTCGCGGGAGTATAGGATCTCACGGGTCAGAATTTGTAAAACCTTGGACAAAATTATATGTTTTTAGGCATTTTGGAGAAGTTTAAGAGGCTTACAATTTGGAATCCGAGATAACATGACATGTTGTGTTATGAAAGCATGCCATGTGTTATTCTGTTCTGTATGAAACAACTTTTCTTAAGTACATTTTGTATACTCAATGTACACGCTGTGTAGTCTTTAAGTGTGACCGAATATGTGTGTAGAGAAATATGGTAGGGAAATGTTTGGTGGAACACGCCATGTACTTGGGTTACACGTCATGTATTAACAACCGTATATCCAGCCTGGTGACCAATGACATAGGTGGATTAATCTAAGGATGTGCACATGGTGTTCCATTCGTGCATGCTTTTTAGAGTAAACTGTGTGTCCAAACATCGGACTAATGACATGGGTGGTTAGAGAATAAGTGGTACACACCTTGTGTAGGGTGATCACGCCATTTAGTGTTACCATGGGGAGAACCATGTGGTTTATCTGTGTAGATCAACTTGGGAAGAGGGAAAAAATTCATGTACACTCCATTTCTGAGGAAGAACATGCAGTGTGTAGGGTTATTACAAGACAAGGTTGGTAGAGGTACACTCCCATGTTGAAACATAAGGGAAATTTCTATGTGGAGGATATACATGCCGTGTAACCCTATTTTTATAAACATTAATGTTATTTTTTCCTTTTTTTCTTTCACATCTATGTTTTAGTCCTTGATAATCTTAAACTGAGGTGTGTGCTTAACCTTGCAGAGTCATTCTACAGAGATGTCCTTCAGTTGTACGCGAGGCGCAGGGCGATGACCAGACACCAGAAAGAATAGATCTGGGACTACCAGTTAGCCTCCCATAATTCTTGTTTTGGAACCATCTTTTATACAAGAAATAGGTGTTGATACATAGTTCTGTGAAGGCTTTTTGAGGATGTTACGAACCATTCAAGGAGCACCACATCCTTCCCTATCTATGGCATAGTTGAAAAGAGTGTTCCAATAGCAGCTTCCTCCCAATATTTTTGGGGATGGAGGACCATAGGATGTTGAGTAATGGTATGAGGCCATGCTAGCTATATTTGAGAATCTGGATACGCCTTCTAGGAGGAGGGTGAAGCTCTCTACGTACATATGATGAGCTTCCACCAAGATATGGTAGGATTTTTTCTTAGATGTGGGACTTCATCGGGGTATGGATTGGGAAGAGTTTTAGAGGACCTTCTATTACAATTTATATCATGTGATGTTGAGCGCTGATTGGGATAGAGAGTTTATGTATAGGGGGAAGGGAACTCGTTTAGTGATGGAGTAATATTCTCATTTTACAGAGCTACAAATATTTTCACCTGTTCTGGGAGGTGATGAGTTATCTTAGGCTAGGATATTTGAGGATGGTCTCAGGTATGAAATATGATCATAGTTTAATGTCTTTAGGTGATCATCGGTGATGGATATAGTGAACTTGGAACTGATTATGGAGCACAATTTGAGGGATTTGGGAGCTTTGATCTAGAGAGGTTCATCATCCAGGGCCAGTACGCCTTCGACTGATAGAATGAATGGAATTAAAGAACCTTCCCATGGTGATTCCAGTGACAGGGATGTGTGTACAGGTAGCCAAGTGAGGTGATACAAATGCAGGACGACTAGGAACCTGAGACCTTAGTGTCTGAGAGACCCAGTTGAGTGCCGAGCTTGTAGAAAGATGGGTCATCTTCAGAATTTTTTTCCAATTATTCTCACTAAAATCTAGTGATATGGGATCAGTTATGACTCCATGTTCAGGATCAAGACCACCAATTTCCCCCCAGTCATGGAACTAGAGATTGTAAGGTTGTGCATGCCAAGGAGGTGGTCGTGGACGTGGTAGTCAGGCTTAAGGGTTTCAACGATAGCATAGAGGATCAGCTTAGGGTAGTCAGGCAGGGTCAAGGGCTGTGGGACCAGTTATATTTTTTCAGTGGAGTAGACCCTACATGACCAAGATCCCAGACCATCTATGGTTAGAGGTACGATTCTAGTAGGATCAGTTTTAGATTCTTCTCTTTTACAATTAGGTGATTCCCACAGTTTCATGTCTATTACTATTGTGGAGAGCCTTGGCTCTGTATCTTCCCTTCTGAGGAAGATATGATGCTAGACACTCCATTGGGGATTAGGACGGCTTGTGCACGTCAATTAAAGGGGTGACCTCTTAATATTGGTGGGATTCATTTCTTATGGGACCTTTAAGTCTTAGAAAAAACTAACATCGATGTCATGCTCAGAATGGAATGATTAGTCTTTTTTCAGGAATTTTTTACTCCTATCGTAGCAGGGTGAGTTTCACATCACCAAAGGGTTGTTATTTTCTATACAGGGGCAAATGGTATGTCCATGCGAGCAGAGATAGACCCAAACATCATGGGTTGGGAGGAATTACATCCAAAATTTCTAGTTTATATCTGAATGACCAGAGGAATTCATAGATGTAATTTATTCCAATAGTGAATCGTTTCGAATATTTCATTCAAGATGACTTTTCAGGTTAACCTCCAATGTAACACCCCAAGTATCCACGTTACACTTCTATTTGAATAATACAGTAGTGTGTGTTGTACGCAACTTCGAGTTCTAACACACACCAAAACCAATCAAACTAGCTTTTATGAATAGTAATACCAAATTTTTGAAATTTAATAAATTTTATCTTTCAAAATGGACTTTATTTTGGGATTCGTAATATCAAAATTATCATAGAATGAATTTTTGGTATTTTTCTAAAAACATTCAATTTTTTGTGGAATAGTGAAAAACACTAAGTTATAGTTTAAAACCAAATTTATTATATAAATAATTATTTATTTTATTTAAATCAATTTTATGTCAAAATAGTGAAATGATACCTATATATGTTAAATTTAATTCATTGGAGTCGGTTTATAATAATTTTAGATATATAAAAATTTTATTGAACTTTTCACCGTCTTTTACCAACCTCCTAGGAGAAATTACAAATTCACATAAAACAAAATTTTACTAATTTTGTGAGTGGAATTTTGAGAATTCTAGAGACATAGTAAATATCAAGGAGTAATATGTGGTTCAACAAGATAAAAATAATTTTTTATGAATAGTAACCTTTTACTTTTATTTACCACGGTTAAAAGTAAATATGGAAATTAAGGGTAAAAATTTTATTATTATTACCATAACACATGGACTTATTCTATTGGATAAGTATAATTAGACTGATAATAACCTTAGGAATAAAATATGAACCTATGGACTACTTGGATTAGATTAGGACATTTATTATTATTAAATTCAAACAAGAGTTAAAAGAGATAAAATAAAAGTTTAGTGACTAATTTTTTTTAATATAGGGTTATAAAGAAGATAAATTGAATTATAAATATTTATTATAAAGATAAAATTATTTCCTACATAATTGTATTTTATTTATAATTTTTAGACATTAAATATTTTGATTTATTTATGACACAATGGTGATGCAATAATTACCTAATTAATGAAATATTAAAATAATTGATATTATAAATATCCAAATAAATTTAATTGTAGAGTTTTTATATATTACACTAATTTTTTATGTTAATATGACATATTAGGGTTAGTTAGATGAATTTTTTTCTAATAAATAATGCTGTTATGAATTCAGAAAAAACAAAATACCAAATAGTGTCAAAATTGACATAAAAGAGTTTTTTAAAAAACATTTATATTATTAATTGATATTCTATTAGAAAAAATATAATATTTAGCAGAATGACTTATATAATGATAGGTGTATCATTAATAAATAATTTTGGATTCTCTTGGATGTATATAGTATGTTTTTTAACTATATAATATAAAAATACAAAGAGACATGGTAAATGTCAAACTATATAACTAAGAGTTAAATTTGAAAGATAAAGTTAATATAGTGACCCAAACCTATCTAAAACCTATTGTTTGAGTTGTTTTAGACCCATAACCTCCATATCCTTTAAATAATATATTTTGGAGCCATTAGAAGATGAAAATTATTTTATTATAAAATAATATTTCTAGCTTTTCCCAATGTGCCCCTCACCCCTCTTATAAAAGGGAACTCCCCCTTCTCTCTAATTCACACCTACAAAGCTATTTGGATCTGTCAATATCTACCCACATACCCTCTAAACTATCCTACCTTCATCTTAGATGGATTAATTTAGTGATAAAGCCAAGATAAGTATCCCTTTTGATCAAATCAAAAGGAAGAACCCTAAAATGAGGTAAATATTTCATCACCTCCTTCAAGTTCCTTTCTTCTTCCACTTCCTTTTTATTTGTTGTTTCCATAATAAAATAATAACTCCAGTATCTTCTATATATTGTGATGTTATTATAAATATGGTACAACCAAATTCACTATTCTATCCATCCATTGAATGACATGTCACCATACATGCGTACGTATGACTTACCGTCTCCACGTTGTGGAGTAATTGTTATTCAATATATCATTATTTGGATTTGTATAATAATGATGTGTAATTGATGTAAATAATAAATATAACATGATAATGATTCTGTATATATGATATACCATCAAATTATATATTATTTTCATATCAAAAGAATGTTATTTTTTTCTCGTGCGTACGTACGGATTACAGTCTCCACGAACACGATGAGATTAATTCCACATCGTATCCATTCAAGACTTATTTTAATTTGAATATTAATGATAATTTTTAAAAACTTGATATAATTCTAGATATGAATAATATAAATCCCATCCATAACCAATGTGACTCACATAACAAATAATATAAAGGAAAATGAATATGCTAACACCTGAAACTACGATAATACTATGATATTATTAACAAAGCAATGTTAAAAGAGTATATATGATATCATATTAATGTATATGATTCTTATATAATTTAATAACAATTATTTCACTATTATACAAGAGTTTAACCTACCCTTTACCAAGGAAAAGTACAAGGTAAGGGTTATTTTCACAATCTGTTAATTATCCGAGGTTATTTTTATGTAAGTATCTACTGGGACACCATTATCATCCACATCCATCATTATTAAAATGTATTTCAAAACATATTTAATATTTAATAAACAATGGGTTAAATTAATTTATACCATTATGTGTTTTGAAAAGAATCTTTCTGTCGTTTTTCAAAAAATGTACTTTTTGACGTTTTTGAAAAATTTAAGGTAAGAATTTTTTTTTAACTTATACGGTGGGTGTGGATATTTAATGTTGTTATAACATCATCAAAGCTTCCCTTACAAAATTATAAGAATTTTTTCAAAATAAATGTTTTCATTATAATTATGTGACTCTTAAATGATTTCAAAATAGAAAGATATATTTCTTTAGAAAGGGTTTTGATTTCATCTCTGTCAGCATCCTTGGATGAATTTTAAGTTTATTTGAAGTATATTTATTAGGATACAAAACTTACATATTTTATTTTAGTTTTTGTGATATATTTGACTGTGGATGTGATATTTTTATACCATTCATGGTTTATGGTTAAAGTATTGACATTTCATATACTAGTTTTAATAAGAATGTTTATGATATGTTTAAACCTATTTATATGAGGAATGTATTGGACATAGTAAGTGATGGGTGGAGCCCTCTATAGCTCCTCTATGCATCGGTAGGTCTCATGAGACAACAAGACGTGGAATTTTCTGGGGCCTTTCCCAATTTGATATATGGTTTTGGCCGAGTCCTTAATCATTTTTAGACGTCTTGGCCGAGGCCTTGACAAAATGTTTCAGAATGTTCGGCATTATACATTCACTCATTATGAACATAACATTGATGGTTCATGTGGTCATTCAACTAGTAGAATACCCATGATTATGTTTTATTATGGCAATATTTACTCAGCTCATATTCCTGCCATAAAAGTATTTATTTTTATTATTGGAAAATCCTTATGGTTTCAATTATTCACCATGCTTAATATTTATGTCATTTTCCACTATATTACTTACCCTTATTGAGCGTTTGAGCTCACCCCTTTCTTATATTTTATTTTCATAGGATATGAAGAATTTAGTTATGAGTGACCTCCATGCATAAATTTGGAGGCTTGGATGTTTCTAATGAAATATATTGGTGTTTTATTTCTCTTCGGGATATAAATTTGAACTTATGTATGAATCTTGTTTTCAATAATAATAAACTGATCGGTCTTTTGAGAAATGATTTTTTTTTGTGATCATTCCAATGATATGTAATAATGTACCGAATCTGGGTAACTAGGGTGGGGGAGTTACAGTTGCTATCAGGGGAAGATTAGTACAAACCTTAGAAACTAGATTTAGATAAACTCTAATTAAAGCACATAGCCATAAGATAGACTTTGAGTATTAGTATAGAAGAACATCTTAGAATTTTGGTTTTGTAGGTATTTTGTGAGTTTTACAAGAAATACATCCATGTCTGGATACGAGTAGGTAGAGGCGGCTCTGGAATAGATGCACCTATGGGTAAAACCAGAAAACACCGCTTTGAGCTAGACTCGAACAAGAACTGGTGCATGACAACGGGCCTTGCTGCACTCTTTGTTACGACACTCCTGGGGGATATGGTTAGGATAATTCTTCTTTTCTTTACAAACCATTATGAAGGTTTTATGAGTATATACTTCCTCAAAGAATTTTTTTTTAAGATTATGGATTAAATCCATAAACTATTCAATTTATGTTATGTGTTTTTAATGTTTTTAATTATATATTCTGATTCAGAAACTAATTTAGTTTATGCCATTGTTTAGAAATGGCACCTATTATAAGGAATGGAAACCTTATCAATGCACAAACACCATGTTGGGATTTCCCTCCTATTCAAGATAATTATTGTGGACCTGGTGATTGAACTGGTGCTAATAATCTTATCACCATACTGGGACAACTCACTCAGGTTATGAATAATAACCTTACCCATATGGAGATCCCTGATCCACAGCGTGGAGGATCAATTTTAGATCGCTTCATGAGGAAACAGCCACCGAAATTCAATGGGAGTACAAATCCATCAGTGAATGAGTAATGGATACATTCCTTATAGAAAATATTCCGCGATTTGGGCAGTAGCGAGAGGGAAAAAGTTGTCATGGTAGTTTATCTGCTCACTATAGATGTTGATCAATGGTTTTCATTGACTAAAAACACAAAGGATGACGAGAAAGTATCAAATATGTAATGAATAGAGATTAAAGAAATTTTATTAGAAAAATACATTCTTCACGACCATCGAGTGGATATAGAAATACAATTTATGAGTCTAAGGAAAAAGGAGGATGAGAATGTCGCAAAGTATGAATCTAATTTTACAATGGTAGCGAGGCATGCCTCAGATTATATATGTAACCCAAAAAGTAATATTGATCATTTCTTTGATGGGTTAAAACTATTTCTCCGTTGAGCATTAATATCACAATCCTTCTCATCATACGAAGATATTGTCTCATGTGCTATCAAGACAGAAAAGGAACTCACTATTTATCATGAATTTAAATCAATGTAATAGAAAAAGGGATTTGTTAAACACTATGGGAAAGGAAATAAGGAAACCGGGAAGAAGGGAAGAATTGAATTTCCACCCTATGATAATTGTGGAAGGAAGAACCTTGGTTCCTGTATAAAAGGAAAAGGAGTATGCTACAAATGTGGATAGAAATGCCATATTGCTAGTGATTGTAATGGAAAGAAAGACTCTTCTACCAATGTTCAATGCTACAATTTCAGGGAGATGAGACATTATGAAAATGAATGTCTTAATCGTCTGGGAAACATACCTCAGAAAAGTCCAAGGGATCAATGTAACGACCCGAAGTTTTGAATAAATCTTGTTTCCTAATTTTATGTGTTATTTTTTTTCGTACTCAACAAAACTGTTTCATTTGATAACATGAGTATAATAAAAATGAGACTGTTGGGTTTTGACTATTATATGATCGTTAGTCAGTATGACCATTGAAAACTGAATGTTGTGACTTTTGTCTCTAAATAAAAGTGACCATGGTTAATTAATATAGAAAGGAGATTCGATGGCCTCATCCAGTATTCTCAGGGCAATCGAAGCCAATCTAATAGAACCTGGGAAGGAGGTTGCACCACTGGGCTTTTCTCTGGACCAAACCCAAGCCGAACTTCATCGTGTGAAGCTAGAACGGAATCGCCTTCGCGATAAGTTCAAACTGATAGAAGTTACTACTCGTGCGATGTTGGCCAAGCCGCCCTCAGATTCTCTCACCATAGTACACCTTACATTTAGGTCCTATACTGGGGTTATAAAGGGCTATGTAAGGAGACCATAACTACCTTGTCCAATCCTTTATTTTAAATAAAAATTGGGATTTCTTTTTATGATGAAGTTTATGAATTTTCAAATGACCGGATAAATATAGTATGAATATTTTTGATAAATTTCAGAAAAAGGTTATTTTAAAAATGTTTATGTAAACCTTAAATAATTAAAAATGAGTAATGATTTTCAAAAAATGGTCTTCTACAATTATGTTCAGTACGAAATTTAGAGTCTAATAAGATCAACTTAATTTTGATGAATAGTAAATTATGAATAGTGATTTTATGCTTAGGATTAGAAATGTGACCAAATGGATTAGTAATCTCACTTAAAGAAAGTACTAATACAATCTAGGCACCTTGATTGAGTAATGTGATTCAATAAAATGGTCAAATAACGGTTTCATAAATTATTAGTCAAGTATTAGTTTTTTCGGGTGAATAGTGTTTTTTAATTATAAATTAAATTAAAAATATTTTGAAAAATATTTTTATAAAATGGATTTCATTTTTGAACTCAGAACATCGATATTATGTTAAGGTAGTTTTTGGGGATTTTTCTAAGAAAAATGAATTTTCGGTGAACAGTGTATTTATTTAAAAATAAAATAAAAAATATTTAGAAAAATATTTTTTTAAATTGGAGTTCATTTTTGAAATCAGAGCATCGATATTTGGTTAAGGTGAAATTTTGGGATTTTTCTGAGAAAGTTGAATTATCGATGAATAGTGAAAATACAGTTTTAGGGTTTCGGTATGTTTAATAACATCATAACTATGTCATGATATATTTTAAGGGTTGGCCGACCAAAGTTGATGAATTATTGTATAGGGGACCCATGTGTCCAATACCATTGGAAGAAACCTGGGCATGCACATGGTTTTTCCAAAAACCACCAATGCGGTGTCCCTTGGCCATTAATGCCTTGTCCCCTCACTTTCCTTATAAATATCAAGCCATCCTCTCATCCATTCGACTCCCAACTCTCCCCCAACGAAGCTCTGGTACCATTACCTCCCAAAAAGTCCTCCCAAGGTTCCCCCAAGCCCTCAAAGTCCCAACCTTTGGGTTTTAAGAGTTACGTTTTAAGGTAAGGGATCTGACCCCTCTCTTTCCTTTCATGTAATCTCTTTTATGTCATTTATTTTATGCTACATGTTCTTATGTTGGAGTATGTTCTTTTATATTCATTATACTGTACTTTTTATTTTCATATGATGAGATACCCCCTCTTACTCTCATCATTTCGTTTTATTAATGTTTAAGTGGCGCTGTTAGGCTGCTGAAATTTTTTGTAACAGATTCTTTCACCCTTCTCATTTTTCAATGTTCTACATTTATATAAAGTCTATAAAGTTCCTTTTTATTATGTTGGGGTATGATATCTATATCTATCATACTGATATTTTATGTTCAAATGATGAGAGACCCTATTTTATCTTGTCAATTCATTTTTTGTTGAAGTTTAGGTGACGCCGTAAGGCTACCCAATTTTTAATGGATTCGTTCACCTTTATCATTTTTCAAAGTTCTACATTAATGTCAAGTATTTAAAAGTATTTTTTACTATTTTGGGTATGATCTCTGTATCTATCATACTGATCTTTTATGTTAATATGATGAGAGACCCTATTTGTTCTCATTAATTCATTTTTGTTGATGTTTAAGTGACGTCGTTAGGCTGCCGAATTTTTAAGGGATTCGTTCACCTTTCTCATTTTTCAAAGATCTAATTTCATGTCAATTATTTCAAGTACCTTTTTATTATTTTGGGGTATTATATATATATCTATCATACTGGTCTTTTACATTCATATGATGAGAGACCCTATTTTATCTCGTCAATTCATTTTTTGTTGAAGTTTAAGTGATGTCGTTAGGCTGTCAAATTTTTAAGGGATTCGTTCACCTTTCTCATTTTTCAAAGTTCTACTTTCATGTCAAGTATTTCAAGTTCCTTTTTTACTATGTTGGGGTATTATCACTATATCTATCATACTGATCTTTTATGTTCATATTATGAGAGACCCTATTTGATCTCGTGAATTCATTTTTGTTGAATTTTAAGTGACGTCGTTAGGCTGTCGAATTTTTATGGGATTCGTTCACCTTTCTAATTTTTGAAAGATCTACTTTCATGTCAAGTATTTCAAGTTCCTTTTAGTATATTGGGGTATTATCTCTATATCTATCATACTGATCTTTTATTTTCATATGATGAGAGACCCTCTTTGATCTCGCCAATTAATTTTTGTTGATGTTTAAGTGACGTCGTTAGGCTGCAGAATTTTCATAACAGAAATCCTATTTTTTTCTTCCTTTCAATTTCTTCGTTTCATATGTTATATCATTAAAATTTCATTACCATGTTTTTAAATCCTTTATATTATGTTCCTATACTGTTTTATGGGTCATTTATGAATTTTTTACCCATGTCCCCTCTCTTTTCAATGTTTTCTAAAACCACGAAACATAGTCGTTTTGCTGCCGAATTTCCATCTCAAAATGTCTCTCTCTTTTTATAAAGTTCTTTTATTTTATTAAGGGAATACTCAATGCTCTCTCTTCTATATGGGTATTCACATATATACCAAGTTGTTCTATCTTAAATTCTTGGATTTACAGATATGAGACCCGCTTTCCCTTTTCTGTGGGTTTAAAGTGACATAAAGATCATGTTTTTAAAGCAGTTTTAAAACGTTATGATTATGAAATGTAACCCATTTATTTTATGCTATATGGGTTGTTTATGAAATGATTTATGATGATATATGTGGCTCACATGATAATAAATACATGTCAAGGGTGCGCCCTGATAGCGCTCCAATGCATTGGGTAAAGACTTAATCTCTAGAGATGACCATTTAGACTGATACCTTGGTGAATAACCTTGGTAATTTTTAATGACACCTTGGGGATGGACCTTGGTGAAACGGAAATGATTTTCAATATTAAATTTTGTATCCACATCTTCGTGTTATGAAAAATGTTATTTATATTATGATATTCCTCATGTTTTCTTTCTCATGCATTAATGTTATTTTCATGACCTTATTGAAGTATCTTAAGTTCACATGTAAAATGTTTCTCTTGTTTCCCTTACTGGGGCTTCTGCCCACCCTTTCTTTTTATGTATGTACCCAGGTTATGAGATGCAGTAATGAACCTAGGATGAACATAAGGAGATGCCTTTCAAGTGTTTAAGAAGAACGTTTTTTGTTTTTTGTTTTATGTTCCTGTTTTCCAAGACACTAAACCTTAACGATCCTCGGTTTTTGTAAAATGTAATGAAAGTTTTTGTGATAAAAAGGCATAATTCTATAGTTGGTATCAAAAGATGGTTTAGTTATTTGTGGAAATTAGGATATGAAAACTTTAGGAAGAACCCTATATAAAAGTTTAAATATAGTAAATCTTCGTGGTATTTTGGTGAGTATTGAGTAAGGGGTTGCCAAGAAAATACATTCATGTCTGGATACGATCAGGTAGAGGTGGCTCTGGCATAGATGTACATAGGGGTAAAACCTGAAAACAACGCTTTGAGCTAGACTCGAATGGGAACTGGTACACGACAACGGGCCTTGCTGAACTCATGGTTACGACACTCACGGGGGATATTCATTAGTAAATTCATAAGCTTAGTATGAACCATTATTAAAGGAACAAATATAAAATAAAATAAAGATTCACATTAGAATATATGATCATGGATAACCTATATTAGAACCTAGGGGATCACAAGTTAGGGTATACTTTCCTTCTACAAGTTTATACTTCTATTCTTAAAGATTCCTTTTAATGATTATTGGATAAGTATTTAAGCCCCTAATTATAATTTCTTTTCTTAGTTAATGGCGAGAAATGGAAGAACATGTCCCAACAACCAATGTGATAGGAAATGTGACGATTGTCGTATTAATATGATAGAGGTGATTAGGGGATTAAAATATGATTATTATTTTGGAATATGTTCCCTATTTTGGAGACCCTATATGATCAAGGTAAATAGATTACTATGGTATTTTCATTGAGTAGTAAAGGTTGACATATATTTTAAAGAATCGACGAATTTAAGGTGTACTTATAGTAATTTAGGTTACTTATGGAAATGATTAACCTATCATGGGGAAAATTTGATTAGGTTTGTTAGTTTTTTTATAAGATGATAAGAGTGGTTGATGTTTTTTGAAGATTAACGATAATGTTTATCTTGGAAGACTATGTTATGAGATCATTCTTATAATTGGGTTTCAATATTTGTTCGGTTTATTATGAGGAATTTTAAGGATAGTTATTTATGGAATGGTCTATGATGAACTCTAGGTAGTACCATGGAATTTTGAAGATTTAAAGAAGTTTCCCTTCCTATGGGATTCTTTCTTTTTGAAGAATTGTTTTATCTTACCCTTTTTGTTTTTGGGATAATGTTTAAAGATAGAAGAAATTGATAGTTAATCTTTTGTGGATTACGTGACTCTGAAGAAGGTAATTCTTGTGTTTTGATGAGACCAAGTGTTTTTGAATGCTCATCATTTGGAGAAAATATTAGTTTTGGTAGAAACATTTTAAAGTATGAAAATATACTTAAAGGAAGTTATTTTTCCCTGTGTTTTATTCTATATAGTAAATGAATTCCTCAAAATTATTAAAAGTAACGTAAAACAAAAACGTTGTTGGTTTACGTTTCCTACTAGGTAATCAAAGACCGTTTACACACATCATAAGTTTGTCATTTTCTTGTGGTTAACTTTCTCCTAATCATGTTTTCTATCACTCTCCCTCAAAACTTGAACCTTTGTTTTTCTTCCATATCCATGTTTTCCTACATGGAATCCTAGTATTGGTAAACTCGAGTGGCCTTTTTTACTTCCTTTTATTTCTTTTAAAGTAATAATGTTACAGAATATTTTTCCAATGTGGGACTTTCAATGAAATTTCAAAACCCAATTTTAAAAATTGAGAGGATGCAATTTTTTAAGGAGGGAAGATTGTAACGACCCGAAATTTTGAATAAATCTTGTTTCCTAATTTTGTGTGTTATTTTATTTTTTTCATACTCAACAAAATTGTTTCATTTGACAACATGAGTATAATAAAAATGAGACTGTTGGGTTTTGACTATTATGTGATCGTTAGTCAGTATGACCGTTGAAAACATAATGTTGCGAATTTTGTCTCTAAATACAAGTGACCTTGGTTAATTAATATAGAAACGAGATTCGATGGCCTCATCCAGTATTCTGGGGCCAATCAAAGCCCATCTAACAGAACTTGGGAAGGAGGTAGCACCATTGGGCTTTGCTCTGGACCAAACCCAAGTTTAACTTCATCGTGTGAAGCAAGAATGTAATTGCCTTAACAATAAGTTCAAACTGATAGAAATTATTACTCGTGCGATGTTGGTCGAGCCGCCCTCAGATTCTCTCACCATAGAAGGCCTTACACTCAGGTCCTATGCTGGGGTTATTAGGGGCTATGTAAGGAGACCGTAACTGCCTTGTGTAATCCTTTTTTTTAAATAAAAATTGGGATTTCTTCTTATGATGAAGTTTATGAATTCTCAAATGACCAGATATATATAGTATGAATATTTTTTTATGAATTTTAGAAAAAGGATATTTTAAAAATGTTTATGTAATCCTTAAATAATTAAAAATGAGTAATGATTTTCAAAAAATTGTCTTCTACAATTACGTTCAGTACGAAATTTAGAGTCTAATAACATCAACTTAAATTTGATGAATAATAAATTATGAATAGTGATTTTATGCTTAGGATTAGAAATGTTACAAAATGGATTAGTAATCTCACATAAAGAAAGTATTAATACAATCTAGGCACCTTGATTTAGTAATGTGATTCAATAAAATGGTTAAATAATGGTTTCATAAATTATTAGTCTTTTTAGGTGAATAGTGTTTTTTAATTATAAATAAAATTAAAAATATTTTGAAAAATATTTTTATAAAATGGATTTCATTTTTGAACTCAGAACATCGATATTAAGTTACGGTAATTTTTTGGGATTTTTCTGATAAAATAAATTTTCAGTGAATAGTGTATTTATTTAAAAATTAATTAAAAATTATTTAGAAAATTATTTTTATAAATTAAAGTTCAATTTTGAAATTAGAGCATCGATATTTGGTTAAGGTGAAATTTTGGGTTTTTTCTAAGAAAGTTGAATTTTTGATGAATAGTAAAAATACAGTTTTAGGGTTTCGGTATGTTTAATAACATCATAACTGTGTCATGATGATGTCATGAGATATTTTAAGGGTTTTTCGACCAATGTGATGAATTATTGTATGGGGGGACCCATGTGGCCAATACCATGGGCAAATACCATGGGCAAGCCCATGGTTTTGCCAAAACCACCAATGAGGTGTCCCTTGGCCATTAATGCCTTGTCCCCTAACATTCCCTATAAATACCATGTCATCCTCTCATCTATTCGACTCCCAACTCTCCCCCAATGAGGATCGGGTCTCATTACCTCCTAAGGAGTCCTCCCAATGTTCCCCCAAGCCCTCAAGGTCCCAACCATTGAGTTTTAAGAGTTACATTTTAAGGTAAGGGATCCGACCCATATCTTTCCTTTCAAGTAATCCCTTTTATGTCATTTATTTTATTCTCCATGTTCGTATGTGGAAAAGATGTTCTTTTATATTCATTACACTTTCCTTTTTATGTCCATATGATGAGATACCCCATCTTACTCTCATCATTTCGTTTTATGAATGTTTAAGTGGCGCCGTTAGGCTTCTGAAATTTTTGTAACCGATTCTTTCACCCTTCTCATTTTTTAGTGTTCTACATTCATTGAAGTCTTTCAAGTTCCTTTTTATTATGTTGGGGTATGATATACATACCTATCATACTGATATTATTTTTTAATATGATGAGAGACCATATTTTATCTCGTCAATTCATTTTTTGTTGAAGTTTAAGTGATGCCGTTAGGCTGCCGAATTTTTAAGGGATTCGTTCAACTTTCTCATTTTTCAAAGTACTACTTTTCATGTCAACTGTTTCAAATTCCTTTTTTACTATGTTGGGGTTTTATCTCTATATCTATCATAATTATCTTTTATGTTAATATGATGAGAGACCCTATTTGATCTCATGAATTCATTTTTGTTGATGTTTATGTGACGTCGTTAGGCTGCCGAATTTTTAAGGGATTCATTCACCTTTCTCATTTTTCAAAGATCTACATTCATGTCAAGTATTTCAAGTTCCTTTTTATTATATTGGGGTATGATATATATATATATCATACTGATATTTTATGTTCATATTATGAGAGAACCTATTTTATCTCATCAATTCATTTTTTGTTGAAGTTTAAGTGACGCCGTTAGGCTGCTGAATTTTTAAGGGATTCGTTCACCTTTATCATTTTTCAAAGTTCTGCTTTCATGTCAAGTATTTCAAGTTCCTTTTTTAATATGTTGGGGTATGATATCTATGTATATCATAGTTATCTTTTATGTTCATATTATGAGAGAACCTATTTGATCTCTTCAATTCATTTTTGTTGAAGTTTAAGTGATGCCGTTAGGCTGCCGAATTTTTAAGGGATTCGTTCACCTTTCTCATTTTTAAAAGATCTAATTTCATGTCAAGTATTTCAAGTTCCTTTTGATTATATTATTATATTATCTATATATATATAATACTTATCTTTTATGTTCATATGATGAGAGACCCTATTTGATCTCGTCAATTCATTTTTGTTGAAGTTTATGTTACGCCGTTAGGCTGCCGAATTTTAATAAGAGAAATCTTATTTTTGTCTTCCTTTCAAGTTCTTAGTTTCATATGGTATATCATTAAAATTTCATTACCATGTTCTTAAATACTTTATATTATATTCCTATACTATTTTATGGGTCATTTATTAATGTTTTACCCATGTCCCCAATCTTTTCAATGTTTTCTAAAACCCCGAAACAAAGCCATTATGCTGCCAAATTTCCGTCTCAAAATGTCTCTCTCTTTTTCTATAGTTCTTTAATATTATTAATTGAATACTAAAAGCTCTCTCTTATATAGGGTAATCACATATATACCATGTTGTTCTATTTTAAATTCTGGGATTTGCATACATGAGACCCGCTTTCCCTTTTCTGTGGGTTTAAAGTGACATAAAGATCATGTCTTTAAATCAGTTTTAAAACGTTATGATTATGAAATGAAAACCATTTATTTTATGCTATATGGGTTGTTTATGAAATGATTTATGACGATATATGTGGCTCACATGATAATAAAGACATGTCAAGGGTGCTCCCTGATAGCGCTTAAATGCATTGGGTAAAGACTTAATCTCTAGAGATGACCATTTAGACTGATACCTTGGTGAATAACCTTTGTAATTTTTAATGACTCCTTGGGGATGGACCATGGTGGAACAGTAATGATTGTCAATATTAAATTTTGTAGACACATCTTCATGTTATGAAAAAATTTATTTTTATTATGATATTCCACATGATTTCTTTCTCACGCCTTAAAGTTCTTTTCATGACCTTATTGAAGTATCTCAAGTTCACATGTACAATGTTACTCTTGTTTACCTTACTAGGCCTTATGCTCACCCTTCCTTTTTATGTATGTCCCCAGGTTATGAGATACAGTAATGAACCTAGGATGAACATAAGAATAAGCCATTCAAGTGTTTAAGAATAATTTTTTATTTTTTTGTTTTAAGTTCCTGGTTTCCAATACACTAAACCTTAAAGATACTCGGTTTTTGTAAAATGTAATGAAAGTTTATGTGATAAAAAGGCAGGATGCTATAATCAATGACAAGCTTATGCGATCACTACTACTGAGGTTGAAGCTCCGAAATATGTAGTGGAGGGTAATTTAATGGTTTCCTCAAGTTTTGAAAATGCATTATTTGATTCTAGATCATCGCATTGTTTCATATCTTCCCAGTTTGCTAAGAAAATTAGATATTTCCAATTTGATTTAACAAGGGAGTTTTCAGTCAATACTCTTATGGGAAGTATCATTGAAACGAATTTTTGTGAATCAGTCCCCATTAGAGAACATAAATGTTCTTTATCTGTTGATCTCATCATCATACCTATGATTGAATTTGTTATAATCCTCGGTATGGATTTTCTTTCGAAACATGATGTGAAACATTATTTTAAGAGGAAGGAGGTTACGATTTTTCTTGATGATGATAAATATCACCTTATATTTAGAGAAAAATCGTCACCACCTGATTCTTATCTAGATCCACCCCCAGTAGCTCAACTAAATTCAATTATTGTGGAGTAATAGAATGAAATAACTGTTGTTGAGGAAAGGAATGTTCAAATAAAGGATTTACCTATTTTGAAAGAATAAGTTGATGTGTTTCCAAAAGATTTACCTGGATATCCTCCAAAACAAGAAATTTAGTTTTCAATTGAATTAATTCCTAGTTCAAGGCCCATATCTAAGTCCTCTTATAGAATGGAAATTGTGGAATTTGTAGAAATAAAGAAACAACTATAGGAATTGAGTAATAAGGGATTTATTCGCCCTAGTGTTTCTCCATGTGGAGCCCCAGTCTTTTTTGTTAAGAAGAAAGATGGATCTATGATGTTATGTATCGACTATAGGGAGATCAATTCTATAACAATAAAGAAAAAGTATCCTTAACTCACATTGATGATTTATTCGACTAACTGCCTGGAGATCAATACATTTAAAAGATTTAACTTCGATCTAGATAACATTAGTTGTGTGTGAAGAAGTAAGACATTCCAAAGACATCATTTTGATCCACTTATGGACATTACAAGTTTACAGTAATGCCTTTTGGATTGACTAATGCACCCTCTATCTTCATGGATCTAATGAATAGATTTTTCAAGGAATATCTTATTGACTTTTTAGTGGTATTTATTGATGATATCTTGATATACTCCAAAAGATACGACGATAAATAAAATCACTTGTGTATTATATTAAAGACTATTAGAAGACATGAATTATTTGGGATGTTTAACAAGTGTGAATTCTGGATTCAGGAGATTTTATTTCATGGCCATATTTTCATTAAGGATAGAATATATGTTGATCTTTCTAAGACAATAGAAATCCAAGAATGGCCAGCACCTAAAAGTATAACTGAGGTACGCAGTTTTATTTGTTTAGCAGGTTATTATCGACGTTTCGTCCAGAAATTTTCCCGATTGGATAACCCATTAACGAAGCTCACATGAAAAGGGGTTAAATTTGTTTGGACAAAAGTGTGTGAAGAATGTTTTGACAAAATGAAGAAATGATTAGTCAATGCAACAATATTGACTCTACCATCGGGGAATGATGGGTTTGTTATTTATAGTGATGCATCAAGGAAAGGACTTCGTTGTGTCCTTATGAAGAATGATAGGGTTATTTCCTATTCATTAAGATAGCTGAAAATTCATGAGAAAAAACTATACTACTCTTGATCTTGAGTTAGAAGCTGTAATATTTTCTTTGAATATTTGGAGACACTATCTATATGGTGAAAAATGTGAGATATATACCGATCATAAGTGTTTGATGTATATTTTCTCACAAAAAGAACTCAACATGAGGGAAAGGCGGTGTCTTGAACTACTCAAGGATTATGATTTCACTATACACTACCACCCAAGGAAGGCAAATAAATTGACAGATGATTTGAGTAGAAATGATTATGGAGTTTTGAACAATATGAGAGTTGAAAAGGATCATATATATATGGATCTAGTCAAGATAGATTTGGGAATCACCATGGAAGTTGAAACATAAAAACTTTTTTAAATGGTTTCCAATCCATCTATTCTAGAAAGGATAAAGAGTTCTCAGACAGGTGATGAAGAGTTTCAAAAGATGATTAAAGATGTGAAAGATGGGATATTGAGTCACTTTGTGTATGAAGACGGAATTTTGAAATTTTGGAAGAGACGTTGTGTTCCCAATATACCCAAGCTAAAAAGAGAATTTTTGGATGATGCTCATAATTCAAATTTCTCTATACACCCTCGGAGCACAAAAATGTATAGAAATTTGAAGGATCTTTTTTTTGTGGGGAAAAATGAAGAGGGAGATTGCTGATTTTGTGTCAAGATGTATTGTTTATCAACAAGTGAAAGCTATATGGAAACAGCCTGGAATAGTCATACAACCTCTTCCCATAATAGATTGGAAATGAGATAATATTATGATGGACTTTATCATGGGACTACCAAAAACTCCAAGAAGGAATGATGCAATAAAGTTCATTATTGATCGTCTTACGAAGTCAACACATTTTCTTGCTGTAAGGGAAGATTTACCAATTGAACATCTAACAAGACTTTATATTAATGATGTTTAGAGACTTCATGGAGCACCCCTATCGATTGTTTCTGATCATGATCCACATTTTACATCAGGATTATGGAAAAGTCTTCAAGAAGCCCTGGATACTGAGCTTCGATTGAGCACTGCCTACCACCATCAAACAGACGGACAATCAGAACGAACTACTAAAACCTTAGAAGTCAGGTCGAGATCCTGCTCACTTGACATTCAGGGTATGTTGGGTCAATATTTACATTTGGTAGAATCTTCCTATAACAATAGCTTCCATTCAAGTATTCAGATTGCACCTTATGAAGCGTTATATGGAAAGAGATGTTTCACACCAACCTGTTGGGATGATGTTGGTGAAAGAAAACTCATTGGCCCAGAACTGGTGGAGGAAAAGTTTTTTGAATGTGAAGGTAATTCAAAACCACAACAAAGAAGCTCAAAGTAGGCAGAAGAGATATGCCAATAACCGAAGGAAGGATTTGGAATTTCAGGTATGAGATCATTTTTTCATGATGGTATCTCCATGGAAGGGTGTTATAAATTTTCATAAGAAGGGAAAATTGAACCCCAGGTTCATCGGACCATTCAAAATTCTAGAAAAAATTGGGGATTTAGCTTAATGTTTGGAAATACCGGAAAATCCTTCCAAAATTCTCGATGTGTTCCACGTATCACTGTTGAGAAATTAATGCATGACCCAAAACATGTACTCACCTATGAATAATTAGAACTGGATCCCGATCTATCTTATTCCGAAGATCCTGTCAAGGTTCTTGATACAAGAGAACATGTGCTGAGAAACCGAATGACTCATCTGGTAAAAGTTCTATGGAGAAACCATAAGATGGAAGAGGAAACATGGGAAACCAAGGAACATATAATGAAGAACCACCCAAGTCTTTTTATGTAGTAATATTTTATAAATTTTGAGGACAAAATTAGTTGATGGAGGGTAGAATTTAACATCTAAAGCTTCCACAATAAGCTTCTCTTTGAATAATACAGTAGCATGTGTTGTACGCAACTTCGAGTTCTAACACACACCATAACCAATCTAACTAGTCGTTATTAATAGTAATACATACTTTTTGAAATATTATAAATTTTATCTTTCAAAATGGACTTAATTTCTGGATTCAGAATATCTAAATTAGCTTAGGGTGAATTTTTTGTATTTTTATGAAAACATTCAATTCTTAAAGAATATTGACAAACATTGAGTTATAGTTTAAAACAGATTTTTTTTTAAAATAATTTCTTATTTTATTTAAATTTATTTTAGGTCAAAATAGATATATAATACCTATATGAGTTCAATTCAATTCATTAGATTCAGTTTATAATAATTTTAGATATATAAAAATTTTATTGAACATTTCACCGTCTTTTACCCACCTCGTAGGAGAATTTGAAAATTCACATAAAACAAAATATTACCGTTTATGTGAGTGGAATTTTGAACATTCGAGAGAAAAAATTAATATAAACGAGTAAAATGTGGTTCAATAAGATAAAAATAATTTTTGGTGAGTATTAACTTCTTGATTTTAATTACCACGGTTAAAAGGGAATAGGGTAATTAAGGTTAAAAATGATATTATTATTATCCTAACACATGTCCTAATTCTATTGGATAAGTATAAATAGACAAAATAAACCTTATTAATAAAATATTATCCTCTTTGGTCCACTTGAATTAGATTAAGACATTTATTATTATTTAATTCAAAGAAGAGTTAAAAGAGATAAAATCAATGTTTAATAACTAAAACATTTTTAATATAAGGTTATACATAAGCTAAATTCAATTTTCAATATTCATTAGAAATATAAAAAGATTTCCTACATAATTGTATTTTATTTATAATTTTTATAAATTAAATAATTTAATTTATTTATGACACAATAATGATGTAGTACTTACCTAATTAATGAAATATTAAAATATTTGATATTATAAATATCCAAATAAATGTTATTTTAGACTTTTTATAAATTCCAATAATTTTATAGTTTAATATGAAATATTAGGGTTGTATAGATGTATTTTTTCTAAGTAATAATGCTATTATGAATTTACCAAAAACAAAATACCAAATAGTGTGAAAATTGACATAAAAGAGTTTTTAAAACAAATATTATATTATTAATTGATATTCTATTACTAAAAATATATGATTTGGGAAAAAGAATTATATAATGATAGGTGTATCATTAATTAACCACTTGTTGTTCTCTTGGAAGTATATAGTATGTTTATTAACTATAAAATATAAAAATACAAAGAGACATGGTAAAGGTCAAACTATTTAACTAAGAGTTAAATCTAAAGATAAAGTAAATATAGTGACCCAAAACTATATAAAACCTATTGGTTGAGTGGTTTTCGTCCCATACCCACCTTAGCCTTTAAATAATCCATTTTTGAGCCATTTGAAAAAGAAAATGATTTTATTATAAAATAATATTTCTAGCTTTTCCTAAGGTGCCCATCACCCCTCTTATAATAGGGTACCCCGCTTCTCTCTAATTCGCACCTTAAAAGCCATTTGGATCAGTTAAACTCTACCCAAATACCCTCTAAACTATTCTACCTTAATCCTAGAGGGATTAATTTAGTTAGAAAGTCAACCTAAAGATCCCTTTTAATCAAATCAAAAGGAAGAACTGATATCCTTTTCCAAGGATTGATGATCTCTTTGATCAGCTAATACAAGATTGGGTGTTATCAAAGATTGACTTGAGATCCAGTTATTATTAGTTCCACATTGTGCCATCAGATATATATCTTAAAACCTTTCGGAGTAGGTAGGGTCTATAAGAGTATGTGGTTATGTCGTTTGGTCACACAAACGCGCATGCAGTGTTCACGTAATTGATGAACCAAGTGTTCCATCCTTACTAAGAATATTTTGTGGTCTTATTCATGGAAGATATATCGGTGTACTCTCACACTCGACACGACCATGCCACCCATCTTGAGATCACTTTTAGTTCACCGAGGGAGCATTTTTTATATTTGAAGCTCTCAAAGTGACACTTTTGGATGGACTAAATTCACTTGTTGGGTCATGTTATCTCAGATGCATGAGTTTTAGTAGACCCAGAGAAAGTGACAATAGTAGTTTCCTAAAAGAAGATGAATAACATATTTTAGGTAGTATTTTTATGGGTCTGGATGGTTACTACATGTTCTTTATATAGGTATTTTCATGCTTTGTAGCACCACTGACGGACCTGACTAAGAAGGGTGTGAAGTACTTGTGGACAAAATTATGTGATTCAGCCTTTATAAAGATGAAAGGGAGATTGACATCAACACTGATTCTGTTTTTTCTAGAGCTAATATAGAGTTACATCATTTACAGTGATGCATCATGTATTGGGTTGGGATCATTGTTTATGCAGTGGGAATAAGTCACTGTGTATGTGTCTCAACAGTTGATTCCACATGATAGGAATTACCCAACACACGATTTGGTGTTGGATATTGTAGTACATGATTTATGCTATTGGAGGCATAATCTTTTGGGGGATAATTTTGGGGTTTTGACTGACCAAAAAATCCTCAAGTATATCTTTACTCACTGTGATTTGAATTTGAGACAATGGAGGTTGGTTGAGTACCTTCAGTTGTTTGACTTCAAGCTTTCCTAAATTCCTAGGAAAGGAAATGTAGTGTGTGATGTGTTGTGCATAAGGACTTAGATAATGGTAGTTCAAGAGGCTAGTAGTGAGTGGAAGATTATGGATATATTCTCTAAGATGCATTTGGAGGTCTACGACAAATAGGGTAAGACATTTCTTTATTTATTAATTTTTATCTATACTCTTTTGGACTGAGTACGAATGAGGAATCTATCTGATTCAGAATGCCTAGTCCTAATAGAGAGTCTTTAAAGAGAGGAACCTACTCCTGGGTGGACTATAAGTGAGGATGATGTCTTGAGTTTTCGTTGGAATGTATGGGTTTCAGCCAACATACATGAGGATTTGATGTAGGATATCCTTTTCTCAGTTTGAGAATTTCATCCTAATGTCACAAAAATGTATCAATATCAACAAATTTAGTATTGGTGGTTTGGTATGAAGAGTGATGCTGAAACTTTTTTAATGATATGTTATACCTATTATCAGGTTTAGGTGGATTATCAATGACTTGCTAGGCTTTGGCAGTAGTTACCCATTCTTGAGTGGATGTGGAATGATGTCATGATGGATTTTGTGATGGGTTTACTTAGGTTTCCTTGATGTAATGGTATAGTATGTGTAGTCGTTGACATACTCAATAAGGTTTCACACATATTACTGATTAAGTAAACCTTTAGTGTTGATGATCTTGGATGGTTGTACATATGAGTGATTGTAAATTTGAATGGGGTTACATACTCTATCATTTCATATCAGGACACCTGATTTACTTCTCTTGTCTGGAAGGTAATAAAGAGGGTTATGGGCACACAAGTACTTCTAAGTACAACATACCATCCCTAGATAGATGAACAGTCTGAGCACTTGATTTCGGTGTTTGATGACATGATTTGAGTACGAATCTTTGATTTCATGGGTTATTTGGAGAGACACATACCCCTAGTGTAGTTTTCCTACAATAATAGTTTTTGGGAAACAATATAGATGACAACTTATGAGGCTTTGTATGGTAGGATATATCGATCATCCCTTTTTTAGGTTGAGGCAAAAGAGGCTGCCATTCTAGGACCATTCCTTTCCTAGGAGACGACTATGTAGGGGGAGTTGATTCAGAGGAGGATGGCCACTGCACAGTCTCTCTAGAAATATTATGCTGATTGATGGAGACGACCTCTAGAATTTGTGGTCGGAGATCATGTTTTCTTACATGTATCACTGAGGTTGGGGAACATGAGGATTTTGAAAAAGGGAATGCTTTCATAAAGATACGTTAGACTGTTAGAGGCTTTGGAGAGATTCGGTCCAATTGCCTATAAGTTACATTTACCTCAGAGGTACCAGGATTTGTATAATGTCTTTGTTGTTTCTTAGCTATGACATTACTTTTTAAACCCATATCATGTTTTCTAAAGTGATGAGGTTGAGTTTGAGGTGGATGCATCATTTGAGGGGAACCCTCTTCATATTATGGATCACATCCTGAAGGTTCTCTATGGATATTATGTTCCTCTGGTATGGCTGCTATGGCAGCACGAGCAAGTTCATGATGAGACTTGGGAGAGAGAAGCTGACCTATGATCATAGTCGCATATTTGTTTGAAGTTTATTTTTTCCACCCATGGAAGGTAAATTTAGGGATGAATTACTTTAAAGGGGGATGTTTGTAAGATCTCAGGTCATTTTCTAGGTGTAAATATTTTTTTAGGGTTGTTTTTTTGATAAAGTAAGATTTGGAAAAATTTTAAGTACACGCCATGTACTCGGTTTCCGTGGGTAGTTTTGTACTTGTTGTGTAATGACTGAGTACATGGCTATGTGGGCTGCCTAATGTAGGGTCCAATTGAAGCCAGTATATGACATGTACATCAAATGAACATGCAATGTATTTTTCTTTTTATTTTATGGGTTAGAACCGGGTTTCATCTCTTATCTAGAATACTCTTCTTCAAACCTTGGTTCATCCAGGAGAAACCAAGAGTGACAATCAATGTCTAAGACACCATTGACCCTTCCAAGGTACGATTAGAACTCTGGTGGGTGTGTTGGAATACCACCGGTGATTTATTTATTCTTCTATAGCCTCTCTTCCAAATTTATCTTCTCTCATAAGTTATTCAAGGTTGATTTTTTTCCCTTTTGATATATCTATGACTTCATAGGCTGATTCAAGGGATGACGTTTGAGAGTGTTCTTCATACGATATCGAGGTAGGGTGTTTGTGCATTTCATTAATTTTATTTGGATTATATATGCCAAAAGTGATAAATACCCTTGTTTGGGGCATTTCATGCTTTGGATATTGACCCAATTTAATACCTACTCTCATTTGGTTGATGGATTTTGGGTTGTTTCCCATGCATTAGAGTGTATAACCTTGCTAATGGGGAACACCATGGGTGTGTTCCCTTATTTAACTATCATCTTTTGTTTTACCTATGTGTCCTATGAAGAATAACTTTTTTCCATGCCCTGAACTGTTAGGATGGAGTTGTTTGATTATATGTGATTCATGTGTTTCTGTTTTGAGTAAAGTTGATCCATGTGTTTGCTGAATTTCCTATAGAGACTTTAATGAACATTGTATTTGTTCTGATCTTCTAATAGACCTTGAGAGTCTTGGACCAAGAAAACTTTGATGGTTTCCATGTTTTGTTACACATGACTGTGAGAGCCTTGGTGTAGACATTGATCTAGGGGGTATTGACCACGAGAGCTACCTGGATGTCATTTATAAATTTTTTATGATGTGCTAACCTAGGGGTATTGACCATGTGAGCAGCCCTGGAGGTCATTTATAATTACTTGATTACATGTGAATCCATAGGGGTTAGACCACAATATATTTCCTAGAGGGTTATCTATAAATTTTAGTATGATTATGATGAGCCTGCCAAGTCAAAGCACAAGCCTGGACTCAGTTCACTAGTTTTATTAGAGGGTCTTCTGAGATATCTATTTTTCTGTTATATAGGGGATACAAAGAATTGGATATATCTCAGGGTTACATTATCCAATGGTTTGAATAATTAATAATTTTGAAAGAATGTAATTGGAAACTGTAGGATTTTTTTCTTTTGAGTACATCCTAGTTTGTTTCTTCTTTTCTACATATTTCCTGCTATACATATTCACTAACAGTTACGCATAAATCTTTTGGTGGTTCCCTGCTATGATTATATTCACACCCCATTTGGGTCATGATTTTGGATGCAAAAATATTCTGTGGTTGGAGGTATAGATACGAGCAACCACGCTTCAACATTATGTACTTAATTGCTATGTGGTGGGGAGCATGGGACCATGATGAGGCTTGGGAAGTACATTGGTTCTGTTTTGTATTCCATCATTGTGACTTGTTTTGATGTTTTATTAGACACATGTGACATACATAATTTATATATATATATATATATGTTCCAGTGGGTTTAACTATCTGTTTTCCACTGTTAGATTTATTGTATAGTATTATCACTTTAGCTACTATTATATATATGTTTCTGTTGTGTTGCTCTGACAATGAGGGTATCGTTTCTACACTATCACACCCAAGACCCTCCATACTAGTCGGCAGCCTCTAGCGTTCGAGGAAATGTGCATGAGGCCATGTGACCCAGTGGGTTTGAGGCAGCTTTGGGAGGCACCCGGACCAAAGACGTTACAGAAAATATCAATAGATTTTAAGTGAAACAAATATTAAATTCCCTTAAACTAATCATATACATAGATCTTAACTCGCTTTTAAAAAATGGTTTTGATACAAAAATAGAAGAAAAATAATGTATTATTTAGAAACCAAAAAATTACAATTTTTGTTTTATTTCAAGATTCTCTGTTTGGATGAAATAACACTCTCAATGATCATTTCCTTCACTCCCCCTGAATGGTCACACTATTTTGGGAATCATGGATGATTTTATTCCACATTAATAAATATTGTATAGTTACTTGTACAATAAATACAACTTCATCATGTCATTTTCTTTATTAGTAACATAAATTATCTTGAAATAAACATAATAAAATTTTATTTATTAATATTGGGGAACATTATATTTAAATTAGTTAATGAATCTTGTTTGTTTGTTTCCTCTCAACCAAGAGACTATTATTTATAAATTCTATATCTGGAAAACACTTCAAATATCATACATATAATTTTCCATCTCATGTCATTGTGTGATACATGGAAATTAATATATATTAAGGTTTTATTTTTTTAGAGATAATTTTTACATTATTCAGTAATTCACATTCATCTTGTGATTTTTGGAGTTTTTTTCATCATCATATTCATTCCATGTAACATAGTCATACAGTCATTTGGAGAGTGACCGGTGTAACAGCCAGAGTTCTTTAAAAAGGATCATCATGACTGATTGAATTTACCACACACCACAAAAAAATTTAAGTATAAATAAACACACTGATAGTTTATGATTTATTTATTTATAAATTAATCTGATCTCCTATGTGTCTTACAGACAACCGAACAATGATTTTAAATGAATTGTAATATTGTACAACATTATAACCTAGAAATTAAATCAGCATGTATCAATGGTAATAAAAAATATTTATATTATATAATTTACACATTTATTGATAAATTAATTTCTTATCGAGTTATTATAAATAATATAATAATTATTTGAATGAAAAAATGATATATGAAAACCTCCAATTTCAAAAAGACCATTGAGTCATGATATGTGTACATAATTTAAATTTTTTTTTACCTATTTTAGAAAATTTATTTTAAAAAATTAACCGAATTTTTTGAATCAACATATAAAAATTCTATGAAAGTGATTTTTTGTGGGTTTTTTGAAAAGCATCATTTTTATGAATATCGAAAAATACTAATTTTTATTGAAAAATACATTTGTGTTTAAAATATTGATAATGATAAATTATATTTTAAATTTTTATTGATTTTACATTAGTTTGATAATATTATAATTTAACTAATTTTGTAAATTATAATTAAAATTTAAATAATGTTTTATTTTAAATCCAACAATACTTATTAGAAGTTTCTCTTTGGAATTCCACTTTTTCATCACTTTTATAGGTATAATTTTAAATTGTATTATTCTATTTTTGTGAATTGAATATTTGAAAATGTATCAAATATTTGAAATAATAATTATAGAAATTATATAATAAGTTCAAAATAATTTTTGACCACAATGTGGTGAAAATTGTAAAAATTAATTATAATGGTTATGATAAAAATTAATTCACTGGGGGATAAACTAAAATGATCAGGGTAAAAATGACCTTACAACTAGTACATAACATGGTTTGTAGAATTATCAGGAATATATCAATAAAAATTTTCAATAATTTTACATTTTGGAGTCTTTTGTAGGATAAAAACGTGGGTGTGATTGATTAAATTCAAATATTCCATGTGTGTCCTCCCCCCACTTATAATAGTCCACCCCACTCTTTCCAACATCACAATTTCTAATCCATTGGAATAATCCATTAGGGTAAAAATACATTTATTTTACTCCCTCCAAAAAATATAAGATCATTTTTTTGTAGAAATCTATCCACAAAATGATTTTAGTGCAAACCTAAATAGGTCTTCTGTAGAATAGACTACATTCTTAAACGATCCTTTCTATTATATTTATTCATACCCATCATTGAAATAAAATAAACCATGATATAATAAAATCAATATAATATTTAATATTCTTATATATTTCTATGTTAATGGAACATCCTTTGTAAATATCCTCCTCCATCAAATGGGAAACGAAATCGTTGGTCATGTGTACAAAAGACTACATCCTCAAAAATCGTTATAACTATTTTCACATCAATGAATCAAATTATTTTATGTAATTATGTACTTACTATATGTTTATACATAATATTTTTTATGTAATTATACTTATATAATAATAATAATATCACATATAACTTCTGACATTTAATTTAATTTAATTTTTGATATCATCGCCCGTTTATATGGAAGACTAAAAACTCATAAAGCGATGTGATTCCTTTTACACTTACACCTGTAATGGAATGTAATAAGAATAAATTTAATGAATATATATGATATATATTACTTGCAGTTTATTCATTTAAATTAACATATACCCAAATTTGTTAAACCTTTACCCGTTAATTAAATGATAGCGTCACTCTGATATACATATGACCTATCATCCCCATGAAGCGATGAGATCCATTTTCCTGGTTCAAATTTAAATAATTATTATGAAATTATATATATTGAGTATTTAATATATTGATGAAATTAATATAAATATATATATGATTGAAATATATACTATATGAAACAATTGTAACTTTCTAGATAAAACATGCATGAGAAAACAAGGTAATTAACACCTGATTCAATGTAAATAATCGCACATCATTGTCAAATGGATGGGAAAATGTTATATGAGAATCATATATGATTTTTTAAATATTATTTTTTTTCTCTAAATTAATAACATTAGTAAAACCATTATACAAGAGGTTAAGTCTTGTTCAAACAAAGAGAAGTGTGAGGGGAGGAACTTCACCACAATTTCCCATCATTGAGGCATATAGTAATCTTATATAAATAATTTAATTTAAATTATTTATATAAAAACAATTTTTAAATTAGTATAAAAATTCCATAATAATTATAGGAATTTTGAGTTTCAATTTACAATATTTCATCTAAGGGGATATGCCATAATAGTTTCCAAGTGGTATAGAATTTGATAACTAGATTTTTTCATTAGGTTAGATAAGTTTTTTATTATATTTGACATTATAAAAATAAGTGTGTAAATAATTTTTGACATATTATGATATAATTACACTTTTTTATGTGAATTTATATTTTTCCCACATAATCAATTAATTGATTAATTATCACTGCAACATTATGATATATTTCAGGGTTTATTTTACAATATCATTTTAAACAGGAGTGTTTATGAATGATTTTTTATTATAGGAAATAATTTGAATGTTGTATAATAAAACCATGCTACATTAATATGATATTTTTATTCATGATCTTTTCATGAAATATTGTTATTTTCCTCTCTTCAGTACTTAAAATGTTCGTTTGAAAATCCAACATTATTTCTCTCTTCTGTTGAAAATATCCTTTCATTATAAGTCACATTTTCTAAAATAAATCTAAAATATTAATTCACAAATATATAAATTATTTATAAAATACATATTTACACATGTTTTATGTTTTAATTTTTTATAAAACAATCATCATATTTTTTCCAAACATGGCCCACTTGGATTTAACCAAAAGGACAAAGGAATATTTGTATTTACATGTAAAACATATACAGAATTTACCTCTACCATAATCCCTCAGTGTCTAAAATATTACTTTATAAGTTTCATATATTATTTTCATTGAAATTTATTTTAAATATATATTTTAATATTTTATTTTTTAAAAATATTTTTACATTGAACAATTTATTTTCCTCGTGATTTTTTAATGACATTTTAGTTCTATTTTTTTACACTATGATGTAAAAATATTATTGTATTATGATCACCTAGAGATATATTAAATTGATATCATCTTTGTTATCTTTGTGGATGTTTTACATTCAGTTTTACTAGAGAATGTATTTCCATTCTCTTTCTTGATAACTTTTTTTTAATGATTAACATTACATTAAAATATTGACTTTCTTGTTATCATTGAACGTTACATTTATTGAAAATATCCATATTATTTATCATTTATATGATAATTACATATAAGATATATAATTTCTACATATGATATTTTACATTGAAGTTTATATGATTAATTTGGGAAATTGTTATTAATATGTATTCCTTACACGATATGGAAATTTTTAATAAGGAATATTGATTCATGAAATAATATGTTTATTAGTTATATACTAAATTTTTTAAACATGAATATACGGTTTAGGCCCAATTATATATATTCCCATAAGGCATTAATAGTCTCATGGGTTGATTTAGTCTTCCAACCTTAGTAAACTAAAATTAAAGTCTATACCTACCAGTCAGTTTTAAATAGTATTATGAAATATCTATATAGTAGAGGTAGAATGATGTCTTAGATCATGATATCCAATATTAAAAAAATTTATTCAATAATAATTAAATTATCATTACCCATGTAATTTTAACAGTGATATTATCTCTAGATTCATTTTCATTATCAGTTTATCGATTAAATAAAATATGTTTTCAGTTATTTACATTTCAATATCAATTATTCTTTATCTATTAATGTTAGTAAAGTAATTTTAATGGCATGTGTGATTAGTTAATTAAGATTCCATATTTATTAATAATTATGTAATAATTATAGTGAAGTTATTTAAATGCAATTTTTATTTATTTATTTACAATTCCATATTTATTATTATATTGCTTAATGATAGTATTCATGGTACATTACCCTTACTCAATGTTTGAGATCAACCATATTTTCCCTTTTATAGAATCTGGGAAGTGTACTATGAATGTCATGAAAAAATATTCTGTAGGTAATAAAAATGTTTGAAAAAAATATGTTTTCATTTGAGTATTCAAATATATTATGGTGATCATGTTTGTATCTAATTTACCAAGACTACTAAACAATTTGGTCCTTCAAGATATGATTCCGTGTATCCATTGTCAAGGTAATAATCCAAACATTGGTTCCAGGATACCAGAGTTGAGGATACTGCGATTGGTATCACGGACTGTTTATTCGAATCCATGGGAACTAGATTTAGGGAATCAATAATTAGGGAACCAAAACCAATGATAGACTTTGAGGATATGTATAGAATAACATACAACTTTTTTTGTAACAAAATGATTAAATGTTTTTTCCTAGAAATACATCCCTGTTTGGATGCTAATAGTGGAAGTGGTTCTGGAAAATATGTTACATTGAACCAATCTTCTCAAACATAGAGAAAAAGTATTTTTAAATGAATATTCTATACATTACAAAAAACACTTCTAGGAATTGTAACGGTATAGTTCATTTGGAAAATAGATACAAAATCATTTTATTTCTTGTGATATCTTAAACATACCCCACATAAATTGTCCCCCAAATTAATCCTCTTAAAAATACCCTAACTAAACATTACATCATAACCTAGGGAAGGAAACATAAATATGTTTGAGCTCAGATGCACAGTAAGGGTAAACATACGATATATGAATCTATGATAATTTGAAACTATAAGATGAGAATTATGGTATGTGATCGTGAAAATAACTTACACAGTTTATATCATACCTATCATTGATCATAAACATGATTCATGTCATAAATAATTATCATTTCTAAAAACATTTCTGAGAAGTGTGTGAAATCATCATAAATCAATCATGAACCATAATATCATTTCATAAAAGTGTCTAACCATCATAAATATAGAAAAAAATTTCATATATTGTGGTTAACAACAAAGACCATAAATATAGTGGACCCGGAATCATCACACATTTCCCATAGTAGATCAAGACAAACATGTTTTCCATAATGGATTAGGATATACCAATTTACCATAGTGGATAAAGACTCAAGGGAATCCTCATGAAATATTTTTTTATATTCTAGATAGAGTAACCCTCCTAAATAATATATGTTGAAAAAATAATCTTCCTCCTTGTTTCCCTCACACCTGGTATGTGTAGTCATCACATTTTTACTTATACACATTGTATATTCCTTCATAGGATATTGAATGGACCCATTTGTGTGGAATTATCCCATAAGTTTTTTACAATAAACATTGAATCAAATTTTAAAAATGAGAGATTAGTGTTGAAGTGTAAATAAATAACGTGGTCTTTAAAAATTGAATGAGGTTTTATGATAACAAAATTTCCATCCACCTAGATAGAACTGAATGTTTTCACCCCTGATTATTGAGTTTCCTGAATAATATGATCCACACAAAAATGATCATTCTATAATAATTACCATCATTATTTACCTTTAGACACACATTAACCACACTCTGTGACACTATTGTATTATCACCAACCAAACAATATTAATATAGGGCTTAAGGATATTATTTATAATATACGGTAGTGTATAATCACATTTTTTTAGTTTAAACACATCTTTGAAATTAGGATATGAATCTTATTTCTAAATGGTATAGTACTTTCCCTAGATTATAGGTTCATAAACTCATTCCAAACATACCAAATAAAATAGAACCTAGAAATAAATACCATATTATGATCCCTCCATCACTAGTTACTGTCTCCACATTATGGAACTAGTTATACATGAGAAGGTCCTGAGAAACATGATTAATGGATATAATAAAACTACATGAGAAGAATTAAAATAAAAATATCAAGACTATCCAAAGGGTTTATTATAATACTAGAAATGTTATATAAATAAAATAAATTAATATCTTATTAGTTTTTCATAATTTGTTGTTCTCGATATATTATATTTTAATTATACATTCTAAAGATTCTATTATACATACTATAAAATGAATTGTAACATCACTTAATATAGTATGGTGGATCAAATAATAATGTCAATAAAATGGTATAAAAATATAACGAACATATTACATATGAAATATTATGAATTAAAATCCACCAAATGGTTTCCCAAGCTGGCGAGTCCTAAGGTCACATGCATGCATCCCCATACTCCAATGGATTCCTACTAGTAGAAGGGGTCCATGGTGGTTAGGTGGGGAGAATATACCCTTATAATCACAATATCATAGTGGAGTAATGAATGGATAAATTGGACAAGACTAATAAATGCTAACTAAAACTATGAATTTCATGTATCATTATGATAATAAATATTAACCCATCATAGAGAATATCCCATTCAATATGCAGAATAATGTAAGGGAATGTCTCCAAAAAAGGCAACATGGATGAAGTCACTCATACATATAGGTATATCAAAAACATTAACAAGACTAAACCCTGATAGCATAGTGATCCAAGTCCCAATCCTAGGATCCCTACACCCATGCTAAGATCAATCAATCATCAGTGACTGGGCAGTTTCCCTTTTCCCTAATGGTATCCATGAAGTCTGTTTGGGTACTAATATATGGCCAGAATAGGTTGTCAGATAAACTCAGTAGGCCACCATCATTGGGGTCTATGAAAAATAAAACATGTTCATATAAACCATAACCATGTGCAGGTAATAATAGGTTTTGTATAAAATGAATCACAAATACAAATATTCATGAGAACAAGATATAATATAATTAGTATATAAAATGTTATCATCAATATATATATATATACATATTTCCAATATAAGGTAGTAATTGGATCAACCTACATTGAATAAGAATAATTCATTAGTTCTACATGGTTTAGGTCCCAAGGTAACAACTATGGAGAACTATATCAAATGATATGGAAATATACAGAAGTTTGTGGTTTCATGCCTTGATCATTATCATTTGTTAAATACTATAGAAATCATACCTACGTGTCATAGGTTCCATACGTCAATCCCCTATTCAGTTCTATACAAGATTTAGTCATACCTAGGGACCACCGGTTCATATACATTGATCCATTAGTCGATGTCATACTATGATGAAAATAGTTAACTACCTTTACAATAATTCAGTGTTAGACCAAGATTTTCAAGATCAATAAGGTGATATAATAAAATGAAATGGGTTATTATAGTTTCTATAACCAAACAAAACAATCATTATTAAGTGGAATACCCATGATAATGTTTGTTTCATTTGATATTTTTATTAATATGACCATTAAATAAATTGAATGGCCTTTAACAATATAGATGGGGGGAAATATCATATCTTGTTACTTTATTAATTATATAATGGTTTCCACTAAAATATGTAGAGATCACAAACCTGATGGGGTATTTTTAACACAGGGAAGACAAAAAACACACCTCATTGGTGTCTTGGGTCAAGATTGATATATTTTATCCATTTTAAGGTGCTAAAAGAGCATCACAACTATGTGAAAATAATTAATACATGACATATCATTTAATTTAGATTAAATGAATGAATGTCTCATCATGCAGTACAATATAAATAGTCAAATATTCAAAAACAACTTTATGGAAAATTTATAGACCACCTACCTTATGGATATAAATTATTACCCATTCGGTATTATCCATTGATTCTATACCGATCAGATGAGTATAGAAATATAGACCAATGCACCGAAAATAGTGTATACGATATTGCACACCAAAATATCACCATCAATGGTAAACAAATTATGGAAAAATCTAATAGAGTGGGAGATTATGAGTGTTCATCCAATGTGACAGATGGGACTAGAATCAAACTCTAGATGGATAAATATCTTCAAAGCCTATGTTTGGGTGTTGGGATAGATCCTATTGTGGACCTTTTGTGCAAGAGGGAATATAGGGGAGGATTTCTATCAAAATATGAGTTCATGATACTTTAAAGAAAATACATAGGCCATTTACACGCCATGTAAAATGTTTACACATCATTTAGTGTTCAGATTTTACCCCTTAGAGAATAACTAAAATACGAAATGAAAGGGTTATTTTAATCCCAATACACACCATGTACTTAAATATATTCCATGTATACTTATACACATCATGTATTTGGATTGAATCTAGCTTCTAGTCATTCATCTAAAATCCCTCTAAAAGAAAAATAACTAGAGTAAGGGCTCAAATTTTGGGTCTAATGCAAAATAAAAGAATCCCAACATGAGTTAAAAATATTAAATTGATATGTAACTCACATAAAAATATATGACCTTACAGTGTCCCCCCCATTAAATAAACTCATCATCGATTTTCTATCTAATAGAGGAAAAATTTCATCTAGGAATAACTCTAGTTACTGATCATGTATGTCAGCCTCTTAGTCCTAGGTCTCAACCTGTCTATGGATGTGCTTCCATAGAATACATATTAAAGGGAGAGACAACCCTTATAGAACCTTCACACCCTAGTCTATAATATAGTTATGATGATCTTCAAATGAAATATATATATCCAACTCAACATCATCATGATGAAAGATATTAGAAGATTCTAGATTATACAATCAATGCTGTGAAATGTGAAAGGAATCATGTATAGCTTTATCACTTTATGGAAACTACAACCGATTGTCTACCAACGTGTCATCCCACCCTGAGTACCATAGATCGGTTCCTCGAGTTGGAAAGATACATGACCTCAGGCATGCCTCCCTGTACAATAGAGTCTATTTACTGCCAATGATGGTCTAATATATAATGTAGGGATACTATACCCCTCATTATGAAAGCATTAATGTAGTGGAAAATCATTAAAAAATAACTAATCATTTAGAAACATTAACCAGAATAATACCGTAACAAATAATGTACAACATGATATAGTAATATAAAAATAAGGATAACTAACAATAAACAAATACACTAAATATGGAAATAAATATATTTGTTAAGTGTATAAATAAAACCCAATGTAAAGACACATTAATATCTCCCAAGTTGATCTTAACATCACGTATAGTTCCCTCATCCATTCTTCATCCCAGCTCATCCATAAAACATAGGGATCTTGCCCTTATCCTATACCAGATACATAAAGACAATTTGCGTACTGATCAAGTAGCCTGAATTGGGTGTGAGTATATCTCAGTAGTCTACCATCAACAATGTATAAAATAATATTATTTTTAAAAGTATTTATAATAGACTAAAGAATAAAATAAAATCGAAAATAAGCAATTATCACATTTAAATTTTTCTATAAATAAATATATATGTCACTGAGTTCATGGAGACACCAAAACAAACAATAAATTCATTGTCTCATACTAGATTTTGAAACATATATCATCAGTATCAAAAAATATTTTTTTCATTGATATCATTATGTATTTTCTTCGAATTTCATATCATGGCCGCTTGGAACCCAAATCCATTTCCAAAATCATGGGGAATATAATGTGATGTTTGGAACCCCATATGTATTTTAATGTTAATCTCTATTCCACACTTCATGGCTATATAGAGAATCATTCCATGTCCCATACATTATTATTCACATTCATACATCGGGGGGGGGGGGGGGGGCGTCAGACATCAATGTAGCACCCCATGAGAATTTGGAGCATCATTACATGTCCCACACCTCATTATATGATCATTTACATATATCACATATATAATATTCATATAGTTTAATCATTATTGACCTTCTTAGAATTATATCCCATCATGGAGGACTATTTCAAGTTATCAATTCAATCGTGGTTCATCACATTAATTACATGGAATAATATGAACATTTCACCATTAATCCATTTATAAACATTTATTCATAACTTAATAACCCTCCATGGTTAGGACAACAACCCTTCAATTTCCATTGTCGACCAATTTCATATCCCATCAATAAACAAATTTCATAATCCCTTTAATTGATCAATTCCATAATTTTATTATTCAATTATTTCATTCAGCTACAAAATTTAATTTACCAATGTGACAACTGAAATCGCAGAAGTACAGAAACTGAAATATTATCAAGGCTTTGGGACATGAAAAATATATCTCATACCTCGATGTTTCCATTAGACGATTTCAAAAAAATAATCCATAAATTGATATGGATAGATAAATACTTCAATAGTATGGGAGATCTAGTACCGAAATCTAATATCAAGATCCAATGTAACGAAATCCATTAAGACCTAGATCTAATTTTTTTCCAACAGAGGATAAACCATTCCTCTTAATTTGGAAAGAGATAAATTAGGGAGAGGAAACCAAATGACAAGAAATTATATATCAAAAGATGATATGATCCTTCAATCAAATATTTGATTCATCAGGAATGTGGTTCAAGGATATTTAAAATCACCTCTAGGAAATCAACATACATTAGAAAAAGGGTTTGTCCAAATATGGGTATTTAGGGATAAAAACAATGGGTTTGGACAATTTAATTTAAATTTCAGCGGATTAAAAACCCATGATCATGATTTTATAGGTTGGGTTGCATGGTTACACAATCTATGCCCCTTAATTGTGCACATATACTTAGTGGCGTTGACTTCAACTTATATGGGAGCACATTTTGATAAACCATGAGACAACCGTGAAAATACCCTCTTTATTGGGTAGTGCGGTTTGGGGGGGGGGGGTTATTCGTTTGTTAAAATCATGTACCAATCGTGTTCCACCTCTTATCACTACAAATTGGGTTCACAATATCTTGGAAAAAACTACATGGTTTTCCCTAATTCTGCACCAACCATGAATATCCCTTATGGATTAAAATTTACTATATCCTTACCCAAGGAAACCTCATATAAATACACTACCCTGGTATACTCAAAATAGGGGTAAAAGAGTACCTGAAACAATCACAAGACATATCTATAAAGGCTAGGATCTCACAATATCCCCACTTTATAGCAGATCATCATTAAGATAGACTCCCAGTTCTCTCTATGATTTAAAAGAAAAAAATATTGGGTCACAAAGACTGTATATCTATTTCTATCTCCCTTTTCCCCTAATGAATACGTCCATTCCACTATAATACTTGATTTATCAACATAGTCTTTCCCCACAAAAGTTTATCATTGTGATCCATAACACGAATCATATTCTCCTCAGAGGATGCATCAGCCAAAAGCTCAACACCATCAATATTGATCACATAAGAAGGGTCATGATGATACTTCTGAATCCATGACACCTGAAATACTTTGTGCCTAAAACTATGCCTATGTATAAGATCCAATTAGTAAACCACCATCCCCATCCTATCAACAATCCAAACAAGTTCAAAAAACAAGGGTTCCAAATTCCCTTTCCTCTGAATCATATACTGACATAATCTTGGAAAAACTCAAAAGAATACATTAAGTCCCACTGTAAACTCAATGGGTCATGAAAATAAATTAGCATATGACTTCTGCCTACTATGTGTTGTACCCATACATCCTTAAATTATGTGTACTTTCACATATTTTTCTAGTGTGGGAATCAGTTTGAAAAAGTCAGACTCTCTGTCCTCCATCCATCATAGAGTTGTCCTGCATTGCCTACCATAATGTGATTCATATGGTTCTATATGAATAGTTTCTCAATATCTACTATTATACATTAAAACCACAAGTTCACGGTGCTTCCTTGAAGATCCACTATACTCTTGATGAATCCCATTAAATATCCTTTAATACATGAATAGTACATTCAAATATCTCATCTGCATGTGGGTGGAAATATGTAATCAAAAATATCTGGGTACCCAATGTCTTATTTAAGAAAAACATAGGACTATTGATGCACGACCTTCACCTAATGATAGGTGTCGCATTGTGATATTAACACTACAATATCCTTTTTTCATGCCAGGTCCCAAATATAGTATATGTAGAAAACAATACATTTTGGTTAAACCATGATGCACTAACCTCTACAGGGCACAGAACTCATGAATCAGCTCTTCTTTAATACTCATTGGTATAAAACATCAGATTCAAACATAGACGATATCATCGTTATCTATAGTCCAATTGGAAGGTGACTCCCGACCTCTATGGTTTTCCCTCAAGGAAAAACACTCACAAGCCACATAATTCATGTCCCTTTTACATATCAAATGTGTGGAATAAACTAATGAAGATACATGGGAAATAATATCCTAGAATTCTAGGACCACAACATTCATCTCATCCAGCAAAGTCATCATCATCAACTAAGGACTAGACTCTTAAACTTTATGTGTCTTTGTCTCCCTTATAAAAGATTTGGAAACACAATTTCCTTTTACTGAGTGTATACTCTATCTTAAAATACAATTATTTCATATAATCTACCTATCTCCATTATTAAAGATTCAATTCCCACTGCTAAAAGATATTCCATAAGCATTTATTGCCTGTTTACACTTTAATGTTTTTACTCAACATATAATTTCACCATCGCATCAATACATAAACCACAAAAACATACTCGATATCATTTATAGGGTAATTCCATTCATGTGGAAACAACTTATATGACCCATTTACCACAAATATATCCCCTTACATTAACACAACTCCATGTCCTATCCCAGATGCATCAATAAACTCCATATACTCCTCACCCAATTGGGGTATGATCCACATTATTGCATTATTAAAATGCATTTTCCACTCTTGGAAATAATTCTCACATTCTCTTGACCATTGAAAATTAATTCCCATATTGGTTTGGTCTAATAGTATGGATTCGGGGTAAAAAAATCTAGAATAAAACTCTAATAATCACCTTCCAACCCCTAAAAGCTTTGGAAATCAAAAGCATTCTTAGGATTCTCTCATGAAACCAGCAACTAATCCTTCTCTAGTTACACTGACATACCTTCCCCAGAGATGAGGTGACCCAAGAAATATACCCTAAAAATCAGGAATTCACACATAGATAGCTGGGTGTATAGTCGATGCTCTCTTAGTGAATGAAGAAAAATATCAAAATGTTGAGAAAGATCATCATGAAAATTGGGGGTACACCATGACTGCTCCCATAATAACATCCACATATTGATTCATATACTGGTGGAATATTCTATTCATCAATTCCATAAACACAGTTATTTCATTTTTTAGGATGAATGGAATCACTACGAAATCATAAAGGCTATTCCTATTTATAAATGATTTCTATTGAATATAATAAGGTCAAACACTTAACTGATGATACCCTAGCCTTAATTCAATATTAGAGAAAAAATATCCTATCAAATTGTCATATAGATCATCTATACATAGAGGTGGATATCTATTCTTTACGATCATCTTGTAAAACTTTAGACAATTAATTTATAAACACATGGTTCTCTGTAACTTATTTGAAAAAAAACAATAGAACCATAAGGTGATGTACTCCGACAGATAAAACTCATTTACATAGACTCATCTAGCTGATTCTTATGTTCTTGAAGCATGTTGGATCAATTATATATGGTGGAATAAAAACATGCTCAACTCCATGCATGGGGTCATTTGTAAACTCATCTTCCCTCTTAGGTGGCAGCGTCGAGAGGTATTGAAGACACACATCATGAAACTGATATACTAAATGGGGGAATACATCATGCTTGACACCCCAATCATCTATCAAAGGACTTACAACACAGGTTGTGTGCTCTCCCAGTTGCTGATGTGTTTCCCCTACACGACCTATCTAGATATGTCAGTCTCCATGATGAACCCAATTGTTACCCTCAAAAGACATCATGGCCCATATACTATGGTAAAAATCAATGTGTGTTTGGAATGGTACCAACCAATCGATCCCAAAAATCAAGACAAATACTGACATGTCATGTACATAAAGATCCTAATATAAACAATTCTACCTATCCTCAAGAGAACACCCTTTAAAATAATAGATTTGCCTCGACTGCTATCCAAATCGTGTGTCGATCATCATAACCCCAATAACAAACATGACCACCAAACTCAAATCGTTCACATTTTTTTAGGAATTAATATAATGAGAGTCTATAGTATCAAATAATTTACTAATAATCATATAAGATAAAAGTATTATACCTTAGACCATCGATGGATCAAACACTCTATCTCCATGTGTCATATGATCTAGAGGAAATTATCATGCCCCTATTACCTTTGATGAAATATAAGTACCCTACGATACACCAATATACTAATATGATAACTCCTTACATGTTGTAACTCATCCACATCCTTGACCACCATGGCCATAAGAATTTGAACTACTAGATTGATATGGGATAGATGGCCCCCATATAGTACTCTCACTCTACCTAGATCATCTCCCATTTCCCATATATAGTGGATTCTTGAAGAACCACTATAGATGTCCCATCATGCCACAAGATCGAGACTACATCGATGGCCAAGGGTACTATCTATGAATGTGACCCGTCCTACCACACTGGTGGTAGAGAACTCGAGTAATGTCTTGAGTAACTGATCTTCCCCAAGATACTCTACATTCCACTACACTAGTTAATATTATCACAGAAAACCATCTTACCATCGAAAGACATACCACTTAGTCATCCATCAGAATCAACCTACATTGTACTAGAAGTCTCTTTCATCTTTCCCTGAAAATTGATATCATGATTCACCACCTTAGCATACATCTTCAGCATAAGGTGTCAATATGGGGATTGATATCACATTTGGACCTATCGATAAATAATTTCATTACAGTTGCATCATTTCATTATAGCATTCAAAAAAATTGAAAATCTATAAAGAGTCCAGCATATTCCATCACATACATAATCAATGGGTTAAACCTCTAAAACACAGAATCCCTATCCTGTAAGAGCATCTTAGGTTAATTGTACTCCAAGAACATCTCTTAAAATTCTTCTCACTCCACATTCTCTAGATTTCAATACTATTATTAGATTTTCCATGAATAAATGATCACATAACATAAATGTACCTAATTTGACACTCTTCCTTGAATGAGTCTCTAAATGGTCAATGATCATCTGGATAGACTCAATGCAGAACTGAACTACCTTAGGTTCATATTCTCTAGTAAATTTCAGAGGTTTATTCAACTGGAGCCCTTGTTTTATGTTAGTCGGGCTCCACACAACCCATCAGGGGCCATTTTCTATACAATTTCTAACGAAATCAATGTTATCACAAAACTACTCTCCTACTCCCTCACTCCGAACTATTGGAGCCTCTTTTTGAACTACTAGTGGATAATTTGTAGCCATGTTCTCTACCCATCCTATCAAAAAACGTTATAAAGGAGGAATATATCTATAATTTAAAATAGATATCTTAGGACATACAAAACATCATTAAAACATTTATAAAAGAGGAATTCACATAAATCCCTCTTAAGTCATTCTCCATACCCTTCCATAGATACAAAACTAAGGCACTATCACTACCGTCAACCAGGACTCATCTGGTTCTAGGATAAAATAGAGTTTTTCTTTCACGTTTTAGGTTTTACATTAGACAACCTTTATCCAAATTAAATTACCCCATTTTTAATTATTCCCAATTATCAGTATCACATTATCTACTTTTTTTATCATAAATTACTCAATCATGGAAAAGAGTTTCATTTCAACAACTCACACCAAAACTTATGTTCAACACATTCCTAAATTAATGAATGTCATAATAAATATTTAGTACCTATAATGATGCATGTATACCAACATCCATTCCATATAAGTCATGAAAAAAATATCGGAAAAAAAAACATCATCCAACAAGTGCATAAGTGGAGGAGAAATAACATCAATCTATAATAGAAAGCATCTATAACAAAAATCCAATCCAGTGCACTTAGTTATACCCCCACACATGGGTTAGGTATTCCCATGCATGAGCTCTTGAACGTGGTTTGAATTATCATAGTCTCATTTATACCATTATAAAATAGTATGACCAATGAAAAGAAAAATAAATATTCTTTGATACAACTTTGTAACATACTAACCTAGGCGACACAAACTAATTCCTCGAGCATGTTGGTTATATGACTTTAGGAACTCCTCCCCATACACTAGGGGCTTCCAACATGCAGGGGCAGTCTAGCATGAATTATGGGGAGGATTTTACCTCTTTATTGAAGTATAATAACAACATTAAACAAATAAACAATAACCCAATGATATGGAAGATTAACTATAATAATACTATAACCAATAACAAAAAAGCACATGGTAATATGAAAACATGTATAAATGAACTTAAACCAACATAGTAAATATTTAATTCTATATATGGGTCATGTTTCTAAATAAAACCAACTATAATGAAACAATAACATCTCCCATGTGGGTCCTGAAATCACATCTGGGTCCCTCATCCATTCACTCCCCAAACCATCCATCAATAATAGTTTTATTTCTTTTGTCCTACCCTAAAATATGAATATGTACCGATCATAAATCTCGAGTATGGGTTGAGTGAAACGTACTAGGCCCAGAAAATAGAATCTAAAGTAATATATGGTCTATAACATTGAATGAAGTTGAGTAAAGAATAAACTAGAAGGATAAATAACCCGTTTTTAGTTTTAAATCATTCTTCAAATAACAACATAAATCCTTAGGTTCATAGAGACACCAAAACTGATAATACCATCTTTGGGTCATGCCAATGTTTGATCCATATATCATAGGGAATCACAGACCTTTATTTCTAGATTTTATTATACATTTAAATCCACCTTCATATCACAACCAAATTAAACCCTGTCTAATAAAAAATATCATTGGGAAATTAACATCATGTCTGGAACCCTGTGGGTATTTGGAGCTTTAATTCTTTTCCCACACTGCATGGGTTTTTAGAGAATCATTCCCGGTCTCATACATTATTATTCAAATGCAATCATTGGGGGGAAGAGAGAACTAGTCCACCACCCATGTGTATTTCAACGATCAGTCTCAGTCCCACACCTCATTATCCATTCATTCACATATATCCCATATATCGCATTCATCTAGGGTAATCATCATTATCCTTCTTATTAATCATTCTAATCATGGTCACCATTACAATTTATGAAATCTATGATGGTTATTCTCTTTAAATACATGGAATAATATGAAAATTTAACTATTAAAACATTTATCGTCATTTTTTCATATCTTATTAAACCATTAATGTTAGGCCATCAACCCATTAAATGATTATTGTCACCCAATTCCATATCCAATTAATCAAACAATTTCATAATCCCTTTAATTGAGAAACTCTATATTTACATTAATTAATTCAATTCTGAAAATGAAATTTCCCAATGATAAAATTTCAAATAAACAAGTTCATACATGAAAATATTATGAAGACTATGGGAAATTACATTTAGACAACGATCCAAAGGGATAAAATTATCAAGATTGAAATTATACAAAATATCTAGGAAAAACATACTATAAAGATCTAGAGGGATGGAATCCATTAAAACCAAGATCTAAATCATATATAGTTGATTAAAAATAATACCACATAATCAATAATGATAGATTGGATAATGAGGAATACAAACAAGAAGAGATTACATGTCAGAAGAGGAGACAATACTTCAATCAAATAATTGGTTCGTTAGGAAAGAGGTTCATAAATCCATGACATCAAATATGGGACATACAAAAATATTGTAAAATGATTATGGTTGAATAAGGGTGTTTAGGGTTAGAAACAAGGTGTTTGGTTAATTTAATTTAAATTTTATGTGATTAAAAATGTAACGACCCAAACTTTCATTAATGAAATTCCTCTTAATCTAATTAAATGTCTTATTATTTAAAACGGTTATATAACATATGAACTTCTTTGGATTTACGTTTTGGGATTTTAAAATACCATTATGAATTTTGATCGTTGCAAATATAGCCTTTGAAAAGTGATCACATGATTAGTATAAAAAATAGGGATTTAACAAAATCCAATTTACTTAGACAACGGAAGCGATGGCCTCATTGAGTAGACTTTTCCCATTTTAATCCCATTTGTCATATCATGGAAAAGAGGTGGTGTCATTGGGCTTCACACTTGGCCAATCCCAAGCCAAGCTTTAACATGTTAAGCTTGAGTGGAACCACCTACGAGAGAAGTGGAAGTTGATAGAGATTACCACCTACGCAATGTTATCTGATCCCGCACAAGAGCTTGTCACCATCGCACACCTTACCATTCAGTTTTATGTTTTTTATAAGGGGTTATATAACAAGGCCCAAGTACTGTGATTATGTACCCAATTTTAATTTAAATAATATACATTCATTATATTGTTGTTACTTTGAATATAGTTTGTAAAGAAGAAAAAATATTTTTAGTTAATCATCAAAAAAAAATATATTTTGATGAATTAATTGATTTTTGAAATAAATAATATTTTAATAAAATATTATTATTATTATTAAATTATTTTTTATTAAATATAAATGATCGTATAATTTTATGAAGGGAATTTTAATTTTTTAATGTTTGAAAGTTGTTTTTGTCAAAACCCATTATTTTTTGATAAATGTAGCATTTTATTTTAAGAGTACAGATTCATATATTTGGAAAATTATTTAGATAAAATGGATATTATTTTATGAATTCTGATGTTTAAATTATCCAACGGTGAACTTTTTAATAATTTTCTAAGATGATTGAATTTTTGGGTAAAAATTAAATACCATTTAATTATATAATGTGTTTTATGACATAACAATAACCCAATAGTGATGTAATAAAACACTATAAACACTATATACGGCCTTTATATGTTTTAAAATTAAAATAAATTGATTTTATATCTGTTGGATTTATTTTAAAAATCCTTAGCGGACCCTCCCAGACATAGAAAACATTTTAGCTTTTTAAAATGATTTCCTTGAGATTGTGACTCGCCTTCACATAGGAAACCTTATTATATTAAGAAGCTAGGTCATTGTACATATAAAATATTGGTTTCTACTCCCATTTGGAAAAAAGCTTGGGTAATAACCATGGGCTTGTTTTAGGTTTTGATTAGTTTAATGTGTGGTGTGCCAAACCTAAATAATAATGAATTAGGTCTCCTTTCCTATATAATCCCACCAAATCTCCCACTTCCTCTTCACTAAATGTATTTGTAGTTATTAAAAACACTTCCATCCTCTATCTAGAATCCTACCAAGTATCCCAACATCCCAAGAAGTCTCTCTCAAGCCTCTCCCAAGTCATTGGGATCACATTTCCATGTAATGTATTCTCACATTCCTTATTTATTTCCATGTTTCCTTATATTTTTATTCCATTATATTTTCTATTATAAATCTTGGGGTATGATTTCTCACACCCCCATAATTCTCTATATATGTTTTCATGATTTGTGACCCCTTTATCTCTCATTAATGCCTCATATTTACACTCGTTTCCATGCCAAAATTCCATAAGGAATTTCTCTCTTCTCATTTACATTAAAGAAATTCCTTTATATTAGGAATCTAAATTCCATTCCATATGTTTTTATATTATGTATCATGATCCCAATACTGTAAATTTAATTAAAAAATGATGAGATACCCCTTTCACTCTCATCAACCCATTTTATAAATTTCGATTTGACGTCGTTATGCTGCCAAAATTACAAAAACAAATTCCATGCCAAAATCATTATGTAGTGAATAACATACCCACTCCTCTATCAAGGGTATTCAAATTTATACACATGTACTTGTTGATTTTGGATTTGAATTTATGTATTCCACATATCTTATTCTTATAATTAATTATTTTTTTAATGAATCAATGTTAAATAATCTATGTGGTACACTTATGAATGAATGAAATGATAGTAAAGGGTGCACCCTAATAGCACTTCAATGCATTGGGTAAAGTATAGTATCATGATATGTGATGTGAAATGAGTTTTGACTCATGATAATTCATGTGAAACTTGGTTTTACTCAGGATTTATGTGAATTGAGGGTTTACTCATTCTCTATATGCAATAAGCCTTGGCTCATGCTAATATCATATTTAATGTAGTTTCCACTTATCCATGTTATGATTATCATTCATTATCATGCCTTTATGTTCATGTTTCGATTATGCTCCACTGACTTTCCTATTGTCTAACATGAATTGTATTCATCATGATGTTCCATGTTTATTCCCTTACTGTTCATTATAGCTCACTCCTATTTTATGTGTGTCCTCAAGTTATCCCATGTAATGCTAAGTATGAGGGAATGTAGTGGTCATTTAATGTATGTCTTCATTAAGATTTTGCATTTTATTTTTTAAGTTGTTATGTAATGTTCCTTTTCCCTAAAGACACTAGACCTCTCGATCATCTATGTTTCATCATGTGAAAGTCTTGTGTAATAATTTATGTTAAGTGTAAAATAATGATCATGGTTGTTATAGTTGGTATCAGAGTATTGGTTTAGTTATTTTTGGATTTAGGATTAGAAAACCCCAGTGAAGACTTTGAGACTTGACTAAGTCTAAAAAAACATCCTTATGTTTTTCTAAGTATTGAGTAAATAGTTTATCAATCAAATACATCCTTTTCTGGATACAAGCTGGTAGAGTCATCTCTAGCACAGATGTACCTAGGAGGGAAAACTCCAACAATGATTTTCAGGCTTGACCCATGATATCATAGTACAAGACAACAAGCCTTGCTTCACTCTTAGTTTGGAAACACCTGAGGGATATGGTTTGATAAATTAACAAGCTTAGTATAGACCATTATTAAGGGAAAAGAAATAACACCAAAGAATATATTTTAGAAAGTAGATCATGGAAAACATATATTGAAGCATATAGATTCATAAGTTAGGGAAATAAAATTTATTTATATGACATTCGGTTTGTCCTTGGATTACCCATTATGTGTCACCCCTAGTATTCCTTTAATTCCCGCCAATTCCTGTTATTATAAGGACTCTAGCTAACAACCGAAGTGAATATCAATGTGACCACTGTTTTAATGAGATGCCCAATCCAATGGGAGCAGAAATCATGAACCTTTTCACAATACTCTCCCAGTTAACCCATGATTTGAATAGAAACATGGGTCAAGAAGAACATTCAACCCCCCTAAGAAAGACAAGTCACTATCGAATACTTCATGAGACAAATTCCTCCTACTTTTAATGGATCATCTGATCCCTCAATCTCCAAACAAAGGATCGATTCCATTAAAAAGATATCCTCCATCCTTCAATGTTCCGAACAAGATAAGGTTGTTCTCGCAACATATCATATGGAGGGTGAAGTCGATAAATGGTGGAAATTGATCAAAATACGAAGTGTGAGAAGGATATTGAGGCATTGGAATATAAGGGTTTACAGAAATATATATTTTTTATAATCATTTTCCTCAAACCCTTAGCTTAAGATGGAAAATAACTTCTTTCCCCCCAACAAAATGACAATGAATCCATTAGAGAATATGAGGAAAACATCACATGGCTTCCATGATACACCTCCAACATTGTATTTAACCATGAATTCAAGATTGGACACATCTTTTATGGGATAAAACTAGCTTGTGGAAAGCCCTTGAAATTCGTTACTTCGACGACTATGAGGAAATTGTCTGATGTGCCCTCATGGTCGAAATAGAGGTCGAAGAATCTCATGGGTATCACAAGCATAGGAAGCATAAGGTGGAACTCAATTATGGTGGTCTTATAGATAAATCCAACAGTTTTAAGAAGATCCAACACCCTACTTTCCAAGGGTTCCGAAATAAGTATCCTGGAAATTGCCTAAAGGGGGGCAGGAAATGCTTTATGTGTGGAAGAGAAGGGAATCTATCCATTAACTACTAAAAAGGAATAACCATGGTTGTAATAGAGGAGATGAATTATTTGTTCAACTCTTAACACATTTTTCTTTGATTTAACTAAAAATAACCATGTCATATTTCAAATCAGTTCCCGAAGCCAATGGTTTTCAGAGGCAACCCACAACCTCCAAGGTAGCAAGGGAGAGATTTTTTCTATCGCTATCGCCGATGTGAAACCTAATAATGATGTGGTAATATGTACACTAGTTATTCATTGAAGAATGTAAAATATACCTTTTTATTATGGCTCTACATATTCGTTTTTATCTGAAATGTTTTGTTGAACAATCACAAAACCACCACAAATCATGGAATTGAAGATGTTGTTGAGTATAAAAAATGGGGCAATCATTGCATCACATTAATATAACTCCTCCCCTATCATAATCAGTGGATCATACTTCCCAACTAACCTCGTCATACTCTATCTGGTGGAATTTGATGCAAAAATTGGCATGTATTGGCATTACCTATATAGAGAAAACATAAATTGTCATAAGAGGGAAATCAATCTCCATGTGGAGAATCGGTCCGCAATTATATACATGTGCAATGAGGAAGATGAATCTTCTTTAGCACTATCATCTCAAGCATGGATATTATTACCCTATGAGCATACGTATCTAACATAGATGATTGACTCTAAGGGGGAAACCATCCTTGAAGACAAGCCTCTTCTGAGGGAATTTTGTAAAGTGTTTCCCGAGGAATTGTCTGGTCTTCCTCCTAGAAGAGATGTTGAATTCTACATTGACCTTATACCTGGGGAATTTCCAATATCCAAGACTCTATAGAGAATGGATTTTATAGAGCTTGAGTATTTGCAGAGACATATATAATATAATCTAGGAAAAGGGATTATACACCCATGTGCTTCACCATGGGGTGCACCAGTCCCCTTCGTCCAGAATAAGTATGGGTCAATGTGGCTTTTCATCGATTATCGTGAGATTAAAAAAACATGGATAAAGAAAAATAATCCTCTGCCATGAATTGATGACTTTTTTTATCAGTTCTGTGGAGCACAATACTTTTACAAGGTAGATTTGTGGCCGGGATATCATCAAGTATGGGAGAAGAAAGAGGATATCCTGAAGACTACTTTTTATACAAGATAAAGCCACTATAAATTCATAGTAATGCATTTCGGGCTCACTAATGCTCCATCAATATTCATGAACTTAATGAAAATATTATTTAGAGATTACCTCGACACGTTAGTGGTAGTCTTTATAGATGATATTATAATATACTCCAAAACCAAGGAGGATAATGAGGAGCATATAAGAACTGTACAAGAGACCTTGTGGAAGGAGAAGATCTATGAAAACTATCAGAAGTGTGAGTTCTGGTTGAAGGAGGTCTCATTATTCGGCCATATTATCACAATAAATGGGATATTTGTGGATCTCTCGAAGATAGCTATAATAGGGGGATGGATGAGGCCAATATCAGTAACATATATCCATAGATTTTTGGGTTTAGATGGATATTATCGATGATTTTTGGGAAATTTATCATGATTTTCCAACCATATTACAAAGCTAAATCGGAATAGAAAAAAGTTTTCTTGGAGTGATGAATGTGAAGAGAGCTTCGAGGAGTTGAAAAAGAGTCGTATCTCTATGCCTATGATCACACTACCCACAAGTGGAGAACTTTTTGTGTAATTTAGTGATGCTTCATAGAAGGTCATGGGTTTTGTGTTGATGTAGAATGATAAAGTGATAGCCAGCGCCTCAAGGTAGCTGAATATCCATGAGAAAAACTATCCCACACATGATATGGAGTTGGAGGTCATGAACATTGTGTTGAAAATTTGGAGGCATTATCTATAAGGGTAGAACTGTGAGATATATACTAATCAAACTATCCTCAAATAAATATTCACACAAAAAGTGATTAAGATGAGCCAACGTAGATGGATTGAACTCATCAAGGATTATGACTGATCAATACAATACTATCCGGGTAAGGAAAAAAAGGTGGCAGATACTCTAAGTAGAACAAATCCTATATCTTTATCAATAATGATAATTGAAAAGGATCCAATATTATTAGATATGTAGAGGATGGACATGGGAATTATTAAGGGAGGAACATCATCAATCCTTTATCAAATTATTTCTCAACTGTCCCTCTTGGAGAAAATATAGGATGCTCAATGAAAGGATGTGAAAATTATGAAAAGGGTGGAAGCTATTGGATATGGGAAATTATCAGAGTTTGTGTTTCAAAAGGATAGAATTGTGAGATTTGGGTCAGGATTAGGTGTACCATATGATCTAGAGATCAAAAAGGGCCTTCTGAATGACGCACATAGCTTAACCTTCTATATTAACCCCGGGAGAGCAAAGATGTATCCAGTTCTTCGAGAAAACATATGGTGGGACAATATGAAAAGGGAGATTGCAGAATATACATAATAGTTCCTGGTATGTTAGCAATTGAAGTATGAGAGGCAAAATTCTATGGGGATGATACAACCACAACCCATACCAACACAGAAGTGGGACAATATTACCGTGTACTTTATCATTGGACATCAAAGGACATCTAGAGGAAACAACTATATATGGGTCTTTGTGGATATTATTACGAAGAAAACTCACTTTATAGTGATTTGAGTGGATTTCCCATTGGATCAACTTCTATAAATTTATATCAAATAAGTCGTAAGGATGCATGGAGTACCACTACCTATTATACCTAATCATGATCCGAGATTCAACTCGAAGTTCTGGAAAAGTCTCCAACATGCTCTAAGCACTGAATTGAACATTAATACAGCCTATAATCATCAATCTGATGGAGAATCTAACCAAACTATTCATACATTGGAATATCTATTAAGATCCTGTTCGGTGGACTTCTAAGGAGGATGTGACCATTATCTTCCTCAGGTGGAATTCTGCTACAATGATAGTTTCCACTTGAGCATCTGAATGTCACCATATGATGACCTTTAGGGGAAAAGGTGTAGAACATTGGTGTGTTGGGATGATGTCAGTGAGTGTAAGCTGCTAGGACCTGAAAATGTGGAAGAAATGGTGGAGAAGGTGAAAAACTTTCAGCAGCATATCAATGCAGCCCAAAATCGACAAAAGAGTTACGTAGACAACCATCGAAAAGACCTTGAATTCAAATTTGGATACATGGTAATTCTACCCATATCTCTATGGAATATGGTCATGAGGTATTGATAGAAAGTGAAGTTAAGTGCTAGGAACATCAGACCCTTCGATATTCTTGAACGGGTCGGGGTTATGGCCCATCGACTAGAAATTCCACCTATTATTGCCAAAGTAAAAGATATATTTCATGTATCCCTCTTAATGATGTATATACCAGACCATTCACATTTACTCTCATCAGAGGTATTAAATTTAGAGTTTGATATTTCTTACGAGAAGCAACTATTTAAGATATTATATCTTATAGAAAAAGTAATACGAAATAATATAATACCCCTCGTCAAGGTGTTGTGGTGAAACCACATGCTTGAAGAAGCGACATGGGAATCATAGGAAGGGGTGAAGCAGTGTTACCCACCTATGTTTTAGTGTGGGAAAAGGAAATTTCGAGGGTGAAATTTTTTAAGGGGGAAGATTGTAATGACACAAACATTCATTAATGAAAATTCTTCTTTATCTAATTTAGTTTCTTATTATGTAAAATGGTTATATAACATATTCTCTTGTTTGGATTTATGTTTTTGGATTTTAAAATACTGTAAATAATTTTGACCATTTCATATAAAACCATTGAATAGTGATCACATGATTACTATAAATAAAGGTCTTTAACAAATCCAATTTACTCAAACAAAGGAAGTGATGGCCTCATCCAATAGACTTTCCCTGTACAAAGCCCATTTGGTGGAGCTTGGAAAGGAGGTGGCGTCATTGGGATTCTCTCTTAACCAAGCCCAAGCCTAGCTTCATCACATTAAGCTCGAGCAGAACCACATACGAGAGATGTGGATGTTGATAGAGATTACCACCCGAGCGATGTTATCTGAGCCAACTCAAGATTATGTCACCATTGCTCACCATAACCTTCGGTCTTAAGAGAGTGTTATAAGTGGTTATGTAATGGTCCCCTAGTACTATTATTATGTAAAATATTTTTGTATAGAGAATATACATTCATTTTATTATTGTTAATTTGAAAATAGTTTGTAAAGAACAAATAATATTTTTAGTTAATATTCAACCAAGGAATCTATTTTGATTAATTAATGGATTTTTAAATTTAAAAATATTTTTAATATTTTTAATTTTAAATTAATTTTTATTAAATATAAATGATCATATAATTTTATGAATGCAATTGTAATTTATATTATGGTTTGAAAGTTGTTTTTGTCAATACCCATTATTTCTCGATAAATGTCATTTTTTATTTTATGAGTAAAAATTCACCATTTTAAAATATTATTTAGATAAAATGAATATTATTTTTTGAATCGTGCTATTGAAATTATACAAGGATGAATTTTTCGTAATTTTACGAGGCACTTAATTTTTTGGGTAAAATTTAAATACTGTTTAATTATATAATGTGTTTTATGACATCCTAATGAAAAAATATTGATGTAATAAAATAATATAAACATTTTATTTATCCATTATATTTTTTATCATTAAAATAATTTGATTAATGGTTTGTTTTATTTATTTCACAAAGCCTTAGTGGACCCTCCAAGACTTATAAAACATTTTAGCTTTTTTAATTGATTTCATTGAGAGTGTGACTCATCTCCACATAATCAACCCTATTATTTTAAGAAGTTCTTCCATTATCTATATAAAATATTTTCTTCCACTCCCATTTGGAAAAAGAAATGGGCAAAAACCATGGGTTGCTTTGTGGTTTTGATTTGTTTAATGTGTGGTGTCCCAAACCTACATAATAATGAATTCCGTCTCATTTCCTATATAACCCCACACAAGATCCCACTTCCTATTAACACAATGCCTTGGGAGTTCATCCAACCATTTCCATACATTCTATAGAATCCTCCCTTGGCACCCCAAGCCCCCAATATGCCTCTCTCGTGCCCCTATTAAGCCATTGCAATCACACTTCCAAGTAAGGGATTCTCACTTTCCATATTTATGTTAAAGTTTCCTTGTACTGTTGTGACCATTTATTTTTAATTATAAATGTTGTGGTTTTATTTCAAAACTCCCCCATACTGGCCTATTTATGTTTTAATGATGGGAGACCCATTTCTATCTAATTAAGTCCTCCCATGTACACCAGTTACAATGCCGAAATTCTGTAAGGAATTTCTCTCTCCGCATTTACATTCGAGAAATTATTTTATATTGTGCATCTAAATTCCATTCCATATGTTGGTATATTATGTCCCATGATCCCCTTACTATCCATTTAATGTATAAATTATGAGATACCCCTTTCACTCTCATAAACCCATTTTTTGAATATCTATTTGATGTCGTTATGCTGCCGAAATTACCCCAAAATTTCCATGCCAAAATCATTGTGCATAGAATACCATACCCAATCCTCTATCAAGGGTATTCACCTTTATGAAAATGTACTTGTTGATTGAGGAGTTACATTTATGTATTCCACATCTATTATTCATGGAACGAATAATGATGTTAATAAATCCATGAGGTATGATCTTTGTGGTACACTTATGCATGAAATGAAATGATTGTGAAGGGTGCACCCTAGTTTCACTCCAATTCATTGTGTAAAGTATAGTATCATGATAAATCATGTGAAATGATTGTTGAATCATGATTATTAAAATGCAATTAGTGTTTACTCATGATGTATGGGAAATGAGGCTTTACTCGTGCCTCATGTGAAATGAGCCTTGGTTCATGCTAATATAATGTTAAATGTTGTCTCCAAATCTCCATGTTATGATTATCATGATTTATCTTTAATTAATGTTCATGTTTCTCTTTTGAGCCACTAAGATGAATATTGTCTAACATGTATTTTATTCAACATGTTTTTTTATGTTTATTCCCTTTTTGGGCTTTATTTCTCAACCCTTTCTTGTGTATGTCGTCAGGTTATCCCATGCAATGCTAAGTACGATGGAATGTAGTGGTCATGTAGAGGATATTTTCAATAATATGTTGTGTTTTATGTTTTATGTTCTTATGTAATGTTCCTAATACCCAAATAAACTATACCACTCAATATTCTTTGTCGTATCATGTAATGGTCTTATCTAATAATTTATTTTACGTGTCCAATAAAGAGCATGGTTGTTATAACAAATCAGTGCATACTGTTTCCTAGACATGGGAACATGGTTTTCAAAAACATGCTTCTTAATTATGCACCTCTCCTTATGGGTGAACAGTTTCACCTAAGTAGGAACTTGGTTTGAAAAACCAAGGACCAACCATGAAGATCTCATCTACATCAAGTTTAATGGATTCATGAAATTGGTCACATGATATGGCCAAACCATGAGATAGTTGTGTACAACCTCCTGTCTCTCAAAATAGGGTGCATGAATTCTTGAGCTGAACAATAAGTTTTTACCTAACCATGTGGGAATCATGCACAACCTCTTTGGCTTCCAAAATCCTTTAATTATTCCAAAAATTTTCCAATTTAAAATCCCAACCACAATATAACCAGAAATGGGGTAAAGGCAAACCTAGAAAGAGTATAATACATCATTAAAAATGTCAAGATCTTACAACTATCCCAACTCTCTCACCACCTTAAAAAGTCCCATAATCATAGGTGAAAGGTTCCCATTCTTTATAAACCATAAATTCCCCAGTCTAGTTTAAATACATAAGAATACCCAATTTTTCCCTCGAAGTCTAGTAGTCGATGATGAAAATCATCATATGGATTCTACCTATACAATGATAAATCGATATACATCATAATAGGATAAACCTACCTTGATGCATCCTAAATAATATAAGGTCCAATTAAGAATTCCTCACATATATCTAACCAGTATATCAAAAAAAGAAATGACCTATAGTATAAATCCTCATAGGTGTTTTATGAAAATTCTCCAAGAATATTATATTTTAAGAGTACTCAAAAAGAGGTTTATGTTTTTCCCATAAATCTATAAAATCAAGGAATCATGTAATGATGTTTTACTATGATACTTGTTTCATATGTTCTTACTAACAATTGGTCTATTCTTAAGATATTGGGATTCAAATAACTTGTGTACCCAATGATTTCTCAAATCCATTTGATAAAATCGATGTGAAATAAGCATCACTATCAATTGTGATAGAATGAGGAACACATGTAATCATATAATATCATGAAAATTATGTCTCCTAAGATCATCCACTGGGGAATCTACTCTGAGAGGTATGAAATGAGGGACCTTCATGAGACTGTCGAGGATCACCCATACTATATAACTCCTTTAAGGGGATCTCACTTAGATAGTCAAAAAAATCAATTGTAAAAAGATCCCATTTTCACACAAAAATGGGAAATAGATGTAAAATTACTACTGTCCAATAGTTCTCTACTTTATCTTATTGAATGGTGGAACACTTAGATGTAACATGATCTGTCTCACTGTTAATACCCGACAACCAATACTAGTGACATAGCTCATGATACATATTTATAATACTGGGGTTTACCGCCAAAGAATATTCTTGATTCTATCATATTAATTATTCTTGGATACCCACAGAAAGTATAAACATTTATGAATGAGCATGAACACATTCTTTTCAATGATTGAAATTAAAAGTGTATCCTCCCCTAAAATTTCTTCCCACAAGGGAAAATACCTTCGGATCTGATAACTTCTTCATTTTCACTCTCCTCACAAGTGGCGAGCTCACTAGTATTGAGGAAATTTCATAATTTACATGATAGTATTGTACAAAATAGTTCACTTAAGGAAATATATCCATCAACATCTACTCATCACTAGCCTCTCAAACTGCTTGTGTCTAAGTCCTTTGCCTCAAATCATCCACTGCATCATTGCAATTACAAAGCCTATAGGTGAAATCAGAATTGAAGGATAAAAGGTATTTAACCAACCTTCTCTTCATAAGGATAACATCACCTTTAAAAAAAATATATTCTAGGATTTTAAGAACTGTATACACAAAAAACCCCTCTATATGAAAATAATGTCTATAGTAATGTAATAAATGAACCACATCTTATTGATTAAGATGATATGTTCTGTAATTCTTGTTTTGTGGTCTCAATTGATGAGACCTGTATGCCATGACTCACTCTTCCTCCATCAGAACAACTCTTAGCCTAATGTTTGATTGTCCAAAATAAACTATATAGATTCTACTTGGGTATGGATTAATCTAGATTTACACATAAGTCATTCTTCTTTATATCTCATGAAATTTTATCTCTAGTATTCTGACCATATAAGCATTACACTATTCTTAGTCAATCTCATAATAGGTGGTTAATTTTGTGAAATTTACAGTATAAAATTACTTTGATAAAACTATACCGCCAGTAAATGTCATTTTTAGAAAATACTTTTAGGTTTATCCTAGGTAACTACATCTATCACCTTCTTTGGGACTATTGATACATCATTCTCTAATATAATGTGATCCATGAAGTTCACCAAATATTTCCAAATGTGGAATTTATTGAGATTATGATACATCTAGTTCTCTCATAGTGTATTAAAATGATATCATTATTTTTTTAGGGTCAAGTTAATTACAAGAATACATTGAGATTTCTTGTGCGGAGACTAACACAAAAGAACTGAAAATGGGTGGAAAACATGATTCACTAGTGCTATGAAAACAAAAAGAATGTTCCTGAGAGTGAACAACATAAACAGATACTCATAAATACCATGGATACTAATTAATAATTTATGAGCTATGCCTTAAGATTTAACTTTTACATAGTCATATCCTTACCTCAAATTAATTTCTGAGAAAACCCGATCTCCTCAGATTTGATCAAATTGGTATTTTATATGAGTGAAAGGATAAAGTTAATTAATGTAAAATAATTTAACATATTATATTCTGCACCAATATTTATGGTTAATCCCGCCTTCTTGTTGAAAAAGACTAATGAACCCTAGAGAGATATACAAGGATATATAAAACCCTTTTATTATATATCCTCCAGGTTTCTTTTGATCACCTACAACATAGTGGTGGACATCCTATAAGGGGGGAATAGAAAATGGTGCTACTATGGGAACAATCTCAATAATGAAATCCACTACTCACTTCGGAGGTAAAAAAAGGAAAACCATTAGGGAATTCATCCATGATATAATCTACTACATGAAGGAATTATTCGCGATGTATTCCATGATCATCCATATAAAGGACAATAATCTGGGACATCACGCTACTCAACCAACCATGCTCTATACCATATCTACATCCTTATACTTCACATTATCAATTTTCAATATATGTACTACCCATTGGTGATATAAAAGACATTATGTGATGATAACATCCCACTCTTGAATGATAATAAACTAACCAATCCATCCTGAAAATTATATTAAAACCAAACATCTCAGGGACATAGATGATACCTATAAAACTATCGTCTCCTATCTCAAGGAGGGACTCCTTACACATGAATATACTCTCTGAACATATACCCAAATGGGTATGAAGGGTCATTAGGCCACACAAGTACTGAATTTTAAGCCATAGTCTTCCCATGATTTCTACAGTGATAAAATAATTCTCAACCCCTATGTTAAACAAAATCAACACTGAGGTAGATGCTACATAAATTTTACCTCATAATGTAAACTGTATGGGAGAATTTTCCTCTGGAACATGTTTCTCTAAATAAACTAGTATCGTTCTATGGCCTTGAGAAGAACATGGCTTCTTTGAGTTGACCTACTCTGTTGATACAACATATATGGGGTCTAGCAACCACATCCATGATCACCACCTCAGCATGATTAACCAGTTTAACTATAGTTTCCTACATTATGTGGAGCAATTAATTGTACTCTATGACCAAGAGAAAATGATGATATTCTCTTCCTATCAACTATAGGAATGATTGTGAAAAACTGTTGTAAATGGCCTATCCTGTCATAGTGTCGGAACCTAAATCTTTCTTATCTCACACTATGGATTTATGTTCCCTTATTTTTTATATATATAACAATCCAAAATAAATATAGTATATGTACTTTTAATGGTACATCCCTCATGAGAGGTATTAAAGTGATGCTTCATACAATAAGATATTACACTAATGGTTAAAGAAACTGTTCAACTCTGATTCAGACTTTTAGATTCCATTACATTATACATAGTAATAAGAGTATTATTTTATATATATGTCATGGTAGTCCACCAAAAAACATTTAGATAATAATTAATAGAATTCATAATCACATCTATAAGTCAGCTGCTTCCATTAGTATATCAGCAGTATAGATAGGTTAAAATAACTAAAGTAGTGTAAAATGAGACGTGTAATGTATAAAGGATATAAAACCATTATACATGTTCATAAAATACCTATCAATATAAGCCCTCAATGATTAGGGATAAAATTTTCATGGAAGAATATCTACAAACCTTCCTAGGACACACATTAATGATGAATATCTTAAGAGACATCATCCCACTAATTCATGGAGGAGTCTCAAATAATATACATAGTGATCTTAACTCTCTTATTAGGAGGTGTCTCTAAATGCTCGAAGATAGTCCACATGGAAAATAGACATGACTCTTCCGCCTTAGGACAGTCATCCCCTTAAAAAATCTACAGATGATACAGCTAGACCTCTCTCATAAACTATACCATATAAAGTTCATGTTGTAGAGATCCCTGTAAGGAATTTATAATCCACAAATATTCCACTTAAAATCTGAAATCATCACCCGCATCGAGAATTATAGGAGGTTTCACAAGTGACACTACTCAAGGTAACACTAGTGGTTCAAGGCCCAACACATCTAGTGAATGTTCTTGACCAAACTCTTAGTGAACTACATGATGTCATAATTATAGAACATATCTACAAATTCCAAACACATTCCTCATATTAGATTCATCTACAATAAGACCCAGATATGAGAAAATGATATGTACAAACCTTCCTTTACAAGATTCACACCCTTCTATCTACTCTTAAATCTAGGTTTGGGTAATTAGAACAATAATATATAAGACAAGAGACAATACTTACGTCTCACTACATTGGTCAAGTCTGGTTCAAGATATTTGTTTCAACATAAGGGTCCTGGTATATTGACATTGAATTACAATTTAGAGTGTTAAAACACTTTAATTTTGAATCACTACAACAATCAAGATGAAAAAATGTTAGAAGTTAAAATTTATTGATTGTTACACTTATATAAATTACTAATTAACTTAAATAATGTTCCCCATTTATAAAGATACATGATTTGAAAATGAAATTTTTAGTTCTTTTAAATGCATCCTAAACATTACATTTGATAGCAAAATACATCAGGTAGTATTTTATGATTTAACTATGTGAATCTTCATTACAAATTTGTAGGGTCACATGGAATCATTAAATTAAAAATCACATTACTTTATTCAAAGTCAACTAATGTTTAAGTGCATATAACCTCAGTCGCAGAACTCATAAATTTGATAATTTGTTAGTTAATGTGAAATAATCAAACTATAAGGAAAATAGTATTTAGGTTGGTGGAAACACTTTAATAATAAATTATTCAATATATACATTCCAAAATAAATATATTTCTCATAAAAAATATGTCATTCAAGGAATATATAATAGATATCATGATGTCGGGCAATGAATCCTACATTGAATGATATAATTCCTGACATATTTATCGTACAAATTTTCTAAAATGATGCAAGGTCGATGCCTCCATCCAATACCAGACCATGGATTAAATGTAATCCAACATCAAAATAATAAAATCATCACAAATCCTGTCCATAATCTAATCATTGAATCATATCAATTATAATAATAATAAATCAAAACACCAATTCTCATTCATATAAAATTTGGATTTCTCTCATATGTTGTTTAACTATTCTCGGGCATAGGATCGTTACAAAATCCTAATATATTCCAATCCTATGGGGATATAATTTATGAAATAAAAAACTTATAATACCAATTCTTAACATTCATAATTGGAATCTAAATAACAGATCTCTGATTTAGTGGGTCACAAGGTCCCAAGCGCACCTCCCCACATGATAATGCATACTGGCTAGTGGAAAGGATCCATGGAGGTACGGTGGATAGAGTATACCCTCGTAATTAGAATAGAACAATTAAGTAATAAATGGATAAATATTTTAAGAATAATAAATTATAACTAAAAACTGGATTTCATGAATCCAGGTGATAATGAATGAACATTCATCCTGGGAAATATCATGTACCATATACGAAATTTTCTAAAAAAAATTCTCTAAACAACAAAAACAAGAATCATGGCCGTAAAAACTAATACATATAGGTAAATAAAAATTTTCAAAAATACTACCACCAGATATCATGATGGGCCATTGGTCAGTCTAGTGTTCCCAACACCCTTTCCATGATCAATTAATAATTGTGTACCAGAGTTTTCCCTTGTCCCCACCTACATCCCTGAAGTCTTTATGGTACCAAACATAGGCCTAAATAGGGTGCGATAAAAACAAAGCATTCCACCACCAATGGTGTCTATAAAAAATTCCTCCTATTCATATATACTATAGTAGTGAGAATGTAAGAACATGTATGTCATAAAATGAATAACATATATACTATGTCCATGAGAACAAGCTGTAATATAAGTAGGATATGACATGTGATCATCAAAACACACACACACACACATGTATTTATATAATGTTAAAATAGAAGGAAGTAACAGGATCAACATAAACCATATTAGAATAAAGTATAAGGCCAACCTGGCCCTAGTCCAAATTTAATATCCTCCGTTACATATACTGGAGACATAAAAATCTACAAAATTCACATGGGATGTACATTGATATTCCTCATCAATTCCGTATGACAATAATTATACCAACGGTTCCCAGGTGGCATTCCTCGATCCATGAGTTGGATTTATACTATAAATAATCATAAAAGGGGTCATAGGTTCAATAACTCGATCCCCTAGTCGATGTCAATTCATTATGCGACATGTTCCATACATTCATAAAAAGGAAATTACATATTGAGATGACCCACATCATGATGATAATATAATAAAATATTAAAGGATATTTTAGTGTTCATACCCAAGAAAAACTATAAAAATTATGTCTAAAAGCCAAGGGAATATCCTTCTCATTTCTTACATCAATTAATCCAACCATTTAATCCTTTTAATAGCCTTTAACAACATTGGAAAGAGGTAAGAGTCTCTCTTATTAACTAATTTAATTACATAATTCTACGACTAAACGATGGAGAGTTCACACACACACATTGGTGGTTCTGATATAGGTTAAATAATCGAACAATCCACATCGTTATCTAAGGTAGATGTTTAAAACCTATTACCATATCAATGTTCTCCAATAGTGTCACAACATTTTGAAAACAATTAATACATGGATTATCATTTAATTTAGAATCAATGACCCTATGTGTCAATGTGTGTCATGACAATGATTAATAATTGATATAAATTCTTTTGTGAAACGGTATACTCAATTTAACATATGTAGGTAAAATTGTAATAATCCAGTAATATTTTATTTATTCTATCCTTATTGGAAGAAAATGAAAATGAACTCCCTAAAATGGAGTATATGATCATGTACCCAAATAACTATGTTGATTTAAAGAAAAAAATAAATTAGCTAAAGGTGTAGTGATCTTACCGATGGTTATCTAATGTAATAGATTTATCTCTAATCAATGTGTGGATAGAGGAAGGACTTTAAATACTTATTTAGGTTTTTGGGAGAGATCTTACGGTGGACCACCTATGTGATAGATAATAAAGGGTTTTGGATTATATACAAATATGGGGCCTACCTTTATTTGTTTTAAAAAACGGCCTAGGTATTTTACATGGTGTGTAAATTAGCTAAACGTCATGTTGTCTGGGATTTACCCCAACTGCGAAAAAACCATTAAAAAATGTGAAAGGGGGCTAGAATACCTAATGAACATTGTGTATTTGGCCTGACGCTAGCATCCCACCCTTATAGTGTAATCCCTCTGATAACAAAACAATCGACATAAGGTAATGGATTTTCGATCAAAACCAAAATAATTACCACCACATAATTTGAACATTAAATTTAAATCATTTTTACCTCACAAGAAAATTTATGATCTTATAATATAAGATCAAATATTTTATTATTTTCACGAGTCAAGATACTTTGATGATCCTTACTTTTGGAAAGATAAAATAGAATATAAATTAATAAAGAAACATTATTATCCATCAAATTCTATCCATATATCATTTATAGAAAACAAATTTCCTTGGGGAATCATGAAAAATATAAATTTGGGAGCTTAGATTCGTAATAAGGCGTAGCATATAACAAAAGATAGCATGAATTATCAATGCAAATGAAACATTATGTCTGTGTTATCCTATCTAATGGGGTATAAAAATAATTCAATGCAATAAAGGGTGATATAAGTTCCCAACCATCATAATCGATATATATATTTATATATATATATAATTCATAAGAAATCAGTCATATTATAAATTACCCATGTAAATAAAATTGGTTTTGATCCCTTTGAAATGAAATCAAATTAGGAAAAAATTCAAAATACTATCAACTATCATTATAAACACATAAAATAAAAATGGTTTTCAAATGATAGAAAATAACATTCTAGGAATATATAGTTCAATGAACTTTATGATATTTTTACTATATAGATCATTGGTGTATTTTTTTGTAAACAATTTTACCAATCAATCTGTGACTGGATTCTAGGTGAAAACCCTTCAATGAAAGGTAGGAAATATATAGTTTTTACAATGCAAAGAGATTGGAATAAAAATAATTTCTATTCATAGTTTATGGTTAAACATGAGACATGATTTGATGGATCATTTTTATGATTGAAAATAAAATTTTATAATGAATCCTATGATGTAATGTGTATGGTATCTTTTGAAGAATGTCCTTTCACAATCATAAAAAATATTGAAGGACATTGAGTTTCACGGAATATATTATTTAGTATAATTTGGAAGATCACTCAAGAAATAATTATTATTTTTTATATATTTAATAACAATAATTTAAATAGGAATAATTTATAAATATATATATAAATCATATTTTATTTTAAAAAACATCAAATTGTTCAGAGGAATTTTCATATATAAACACATAAATGGGGGAATGTTATATTAACCTAAAAAACATTAAATTATTATTCTCTTCACACTTTAAAAAAATATTCACACTGAAAATGTAAAATATTTCATTCAAACATTTATGGAACGTAAAATAGAATAGAATTTCCTTAATGAATTACTGAGTCATTGATAAAAATATTTTAAAATATTGTAATGAATATTATAATTGGGAGAGGGGGATTCCAAACCAAATGTTGTGTTTAGGGTCAGTTTCTGAACAATTATTAAAAATTAGAGAAGGGGGAAGTGAAATTAAGATAATAAATGTAAAACCCTAGGATGAAATAGAGTATATTAAAATGATTTCAGTTTTAGAGACAAAATCATTTAAATTCCCTGAATGGTTTATGTTTTAAAATAAATCCTTATTTTAAAATGATAATTGTGGTAAAAACCTCACATTATCTGTAGCGTACAAATCAAAGGATCCTAAAAAAAATATACTAAAATTAAAATTAAAATCTCATTAAATGGAATATATTTTAATACATATAACAAATTAATATGTCAATACAATATATTAAATAAATAATGTTGTTCAATATCAATCATTACTCATGGAGATGAAAATAATGGAATGAAACACTTAACTAATTTTTCTTCCTAGATGAATTAACTCTACAATCCAATATAAAAATATATATTAATATTATATGTGAAAAAGTTATTCATAAACATTACATTTTGTAAAGTTTTTTTGATCATTTATTATGAATAAGTTATTTTTATTTTTAGAATATTTTTTATCACCAGATGTTAATATCTTTATTAGTTTTTTAAAGTATTTATGATTTAATTTTAAGTAACCATTATAGGATGAAAATTTCATAAATCTTATAGATTTTAACATATTATAATAGACAACTTTTATATCTTCCGTAAAAATCAAAACTTATTCCATAAGTGTTTTAGTTATGTTGCATGAAACTGGAATCAGTGTAGGATTATTTTTTTATTTTTATAAATCAATAATGACATTTTAATAATTAGTTAAATACAAAATATATAAATTTAAAACAATAAAATAGAAATAATACTATTTTCTACTAATAATGAGATTATAATTTATGTTCCCATGTTCATCCAAGATAGTGTCATACAGAATTTTCCAAGGAGGTGGTTAAATTGTCCCAAACATGAACATAAAATAATTTGATGGGTGAGTATGGTTAAGAAATTATTAATATTGATGTGATATAATTATAATATAAACACAATGATGTTATCTAATTTTTTATATGTTTTTAATCATATTTTAAGAGTTATTTAAAAATAATGAAAATGATGATAAAAAATGAAAAATGTTATTTCTGAGACATGGTAGTTTGTACAAAGCAAGGTTACAGTTATAAATTATAAAAATATGTGAGGTTATGGTAGTGGATTACATTTTTTACTTCACAATGATAATTATATTATATATATCATATTTACTTTTCAATCCAATCCTTAAAACCACAAAATATAGTTATTGTTGAAAACCAGAAGATGTCGCATCATGGAGGCTATAGTCCACAGAATATCATGATCGATCTTCTTTTATTTTCATGAGTGGATAATTGGTAATATTTTTTTTGTAACATTAACATAATACCAACTCATTAAAATAGATATACTGAGGTTATTATTTATCTATGTTTATAGAATCTCTCGAAGAGAAATTTTATGAAGAAAAAGTTAACAATTAAGTAATACTGACATTTGTTTATAGATGTATATTTTGGAATTGTCATTAGAAATTAATGGATAAGGATAATATACCAAATTTAAGGGTTTTATAAAGGGAAATATACTCTTAATATTTTAAAAATGGGTAGTTTTTAATTTATTTTATGAATTTTGTGTTAAGATTTCAAAGGGAGTTAGTGATCCTCTTCTATATTCGACCAAAACAGGATGTTTAAGAACACTGCATATTTATCAATGGATGAATGACACAATTCCTGGGTAAATTTCGTTAATAGTGTAAAATATTAGATATTAGGCTAATATATGTTTTATTAGTCCACATACACTCATTTTCAATAAGGTTTTGAGACAATTTTAATTCCATTTAGAATTAGTTCTTTACATATTACTATTTTTTTACCTTGGAAAATTGTTTTAAAATATGTAATATATTTTTATATTAAATCATATAAAAAATATAAAAAAAAAATGAACCATCAACATAAATTTTTCATGTATATATTCCTATTAAATTTCAAAATAATTTAAAAATAAAATTTAAATTATGTTGGTAATGTATAGACATAATTTTGTTTCAAAAAATGACTTTAGGTAAATTGAGTTTTCATGATAGCATTATATATTGACTAAACATTAAATGTATTCCATTATAATTAAATATGTGTCTAAATGAAATATTATAGTGAATATTTATTTGGTAATAATTAAATTATTTAGATAAAAATTATGGAAATAGAAATTAGGAAAAATTTCTTTATTGCATGCATTGTTCTTTCACAAGGTGCAATACACTAGAAGATTGAATATTTGATTCACAAAAACCACGATTATATGGCATTTTTTCTAACTTTAAGTGTGTCTCTCTTGGTCGATGATTTTTCTAGTACCCATTGGCTTTAGATGACTTTAAGCTTCGAACATGGAGCATTGGGACCCCCTTTTTGAATCCTGGATGGCTTCATTTACACAATTGGTCATTTGATTTTAACTTATCACATTTGATAAATTCCTTTTCTCAGTTTTGGGTTTTGCTTCATGGACTCAATTGGGTCCTTTAACATCAAAATATTTTTCTTTCTGTTGCCTTGGCCATTGGGACTCCTATTTGACTTGATAAGGAGACTAATGATTTATGGTTTATTCAATTTTTTAGGATGTTGGTGGAGGTTGATCTCAGCTCCACATTGTTTGAAAATGTAACCTTTTATACTCATTTTGATAACATCCAAATTTATGTTGATTATGAAAAAATTATATTTTCAATACTTAATTCATGGTTGTTGGACACTCTTTGGAGTTATGTTGGAAGAATGTTTCATGCGAGGAATGTGGTATGAGAGTTCATCTAGAATATATTTGTTGAACGAAGCCTATGATGAAATATTTGGCTATGAAAATGCTTACTGGTCATGATATTTATTCACTTATAGAAATAGTTTCCACTATAACTGATGTGTTGATTACTAGGAAATTTGAATCACTGATGTCGGGAAAAGGGTTTCTAGTGGATGTGTCTTAAGAGAGAGATCATAATGGTCCCTATAATACACATTTTTATTTGGTTAAAGATGTTCAATCACTTGGGGATACCCCTTCATGGTTCTCGGGATTGATGACCCTTGATCCCTCTCAGGTTGGCGTCTTTAATCAAAATGATGTACAATAAGTTGTCGACCGTCATCAGGAAATCCAGAAGCTCTTTCACTCATCTAAATTATCAGAGAAATGGGGAATATTTTTGAGAATTAAAGGGGGATTTTGGTACCCCTATTATGTCCTTGGTCAGTGTTGGACATGCCTATTACAAGGATAAAATCTTATGGGGCAATACAAAGATGACTGATAGTGAGGGTTTCACCTCTATTCCCTCAAAGAGGAGACTATAGCATGATTATTCCAATATTCCTAGGAACATGTCTATTAGATCACCTTCTATGTTTCCAAGGAAAGTAGATCCAAATATCCCTAATATTTTTAATCGGGCTATGTCTCTATTTGAGTGGGAGGCTAGTGGTGAATCTGATTATGGAAATGATATGTCATATTATGATCTATAGAACTGATTTTGGTGTGGGTGGGAAATTGTGTTTGTGTAACCCCTTCTACCACATTTTTTACCTTTTCATTCTTATTAATAAATGGTCATAAGCAATTTTTAGGCTGGACATGTATGGTAATAATTATGATGTTTTAATAAAATAACAAACTAAAAATTTACTACTTGACCATAACTTCTTAATATAACATAAATTTTGGAATTATCCTTTCTACAAATAAGAAGAAAATTAATTTTACTAGTTAATATGCACATTTTTATATAAAATATTAAATTTAATTTTCTAGATATTTTTAAAAGTGATAAAATATATTTTTTAAATGTTAAATAATTGAAATTGTTTTTTGTTAAATCATAGATGAGTTTTCAAAATGTTACAATTTTTTTTATAACTTCAATATTGTGTTCATAAATAGTTGATAACTATTATTAGTTATATTTATTCTATATGAAATATTTTTTAAAAATTTTAATTTATTTTGGTGTTAGGATAATATCATAAAAGATAAAATTTAGAAAAGTATTGTATATTTATTATTCTTTTAAAAATAAATTATTTCTAAAAGAGCCACCATAATACCATTTTTATATGATGACTTCATAAATTGATATTTATTTTAAAAAAATTAAATTTAAGAAATAAAATATTAATCTTTTAAAATAAAATACAATATAGTGAGAACATCAAAATTAATCAGAATAATATCCTATAGAAACTCTTAGTGTTGTTAAAATGTCTTATTTTCATTTTTAATTTATTAATTTCTAATAATATACTAGTATTTTTATTAATCTACTATGTAATTGGTAATTTATAGAGGGTGTTTTGTTTCACACAAATTTTTAAAAACTGAATTATTTCTAAAATATCTCACATATTGTTTGTCTATATCTACTAAGACTCTATAACCATACTATCATGGGATTATACAATGATGTCACAGACAATAGGGAAATCATACTACATGTACATAAAATTACTCTATCTTATTAGACATACCAATGAATGTTGGTGTTTCTTAAATCATGGAATCATTCATCACATGATAATACCCATTCATTAACAAAATAAAATATTTTGGATAATAATGTATATCCAAATGTTCAAAGGAAACCCCTTGGACACACTTCCCACAAAAATCGATACTAATCTATATAAAAATAATTAGATTATGTTTTCTCAATGTTTTCAAAATTAGGTGAATTACAATGATATCTAGATAAATTTACATCAATATAGTATGATTTTTTTGATATTAACATAATAATATGATATAAGATAATTATGATATTGTATAGTGGGTCACAATCATCGCATAGAGCTTACATAAAACAATATTATATCATGATCAAGACAACATTTGATATTTTATTTTAGGATTCTTGTCCATAAAAATTGTAAAATAGTAATTTCATAGTAGTAAATGAAGGAATATATTTTTTAATATTTTATTGGCCTTAAAACATAGTGTTTTCTTTGTACAAGTAAATTTCACAATGTGGTGTTATCATGTGTATTGATAATCAATTACATTTTACATGTGAAATACTGTTTTACAGTTGATGTTCAATTATCCATTATTATACAGTTAAGTTATTCATTATTTTAATCTTATTTTTTGGAAATATTATATAATTTAAATTACATAAAAATTAAATTTTATTGTAGACTAAGGCCTCGCATATATGATTATACCTTCTTAGTGTTAGTTGTTATCCCTTATAATATTGAAGGAAGTCGTGTGGTGGAACACTTGACATACGGATGATAAATATGGGATCTTTCTTGGTCATATTATGTCATAATGGTATCACTGTAGATTGTGTCAGATTGATAGAGTCTAGTGTTTGTTGTCTTATATAGATTCATTTTTAAAATTAACCAATAGTTTTAATGAATTTTTTAATTATTAAAACACACGGGAAACAATTATGGACATATCAGAAAACATATACATTGATTATGACTATAATAATATGTTTATTACTTCAGAACCAGAATGCATTGATTTTGGGGTATTGTCGTAGAAGGTACATGAATATAGAAGTAAATTGAGATTATTTTTGTATTTTATGTGTTCGAACAATAAAATATATTTTTACCACTATTGGATCGTGGTAGTGGATGATCCTCTCACCAAATAAATTATATGAAATGATGAATTGATTCCAATACACGGTTGTTAAATTTCATTATTTGTGAGCAAAGGAAAATTACCTTCCCCATTATTAATAATATTAAAATTTCTACAGATATTGCACAAGTACCAATTATCTTAAACTATACTAATCACATAAAGAATATTTCATGGATGTTTCATAATAATATGTTTCATAGGATCAGAGTATGACCCCAATCCTTATATAGTAGTGGATATCCTAGAGTTATAGACTCATGAATTCCCTCATGCCCAGACACCATAGAACATAGGATGACTAACTCATGACTCCCTTACACAATATATTTTTCCATTAGTTAATGATGTTTTACAAAAACTTACATTGGGTCTGCTACCACATAGTTGGAGTTCAGGTACATATAAAATATCTAGTTATTTTTTAAATGATGATTATAATTTATGTTCATGAGTTTTTTGATTATTTAAATGGAACTGAAACCATGTTCTATTACCCCTTGAGATCCAAGGTCCTCCTAATGTAATCCATGGGAATTATTTATAATGGATATTCTTCATCTTATTAGTTTGAGAAAGGATTTTTTAGAGAGTTCATAGGTGGGGATATTTCTCTAATGTGTCCCCACCTAAACTTGTGTCCTTGAGAGAGTACAAGAAGTATTGATATTATTGGTTGATTTTTTTTGGAAATTGTTTCGAATTAGGATCCACTAGATAAATTGTAGTCAATGATTGTAAATTAATTAATCCACACCCAACTTCACCACTGTTGATGAATTATTTACATGCATTAAGTGATGACTTTTGGAATAGTATATTGACATAATATATGATGGTCTATTGTCATATTTTTCCCAATAAAGTTCAAGGGAGGAGTTTTTTCTCTTAACAGAAACTTGTACATATATTCATCTATATTAGATATTTTCCTCCTATCATTTTTTCTTGAGATATATATTCTAGTGGAGATCATTGGTGAAAAAATATTAATTGGACAATATCCACTAATGGAAACCATGTTTCGCTCACTATTTCTAATTAGTTCAGTTTTACCATCATTGAGGAAGAGTACTACCATTGGATTCCCTCTTGTATATGATCATATCTAGTGGTGTCCCCATAAAATTGATTGATTACCCATCACTGGTATTTCATGGTGATGTATAGTTCAGATGATTAGGTGATGTCCACCCTACTGGTTAGTTGGACTCCCCCACCCCTAAATTTGTGAGTAGATCTAGGACATTGATGTCATATATGACTATATTGTAGATGTTAAATTTTTTTTCATTTATGGTTTAAATAAGGATTAAATTCATATGATTAGAAATTACTGTGTGGTATATTTTTTTGGGACCCATTTTATTTAATTGGCTACCGATAATGATTATCAGGATTTCATTTTATGGATGACAATTAGTTTTCATAATTCTTGAAGCTATAATTCTTAGATAAATTGGGCTGGCGAAATAGAGGGGGAGTTGATGGTTATATAGTGTAGAATTACATGTTTAGTTTATATATATATATTTATATATATTCCCTCTTAAATGGTGTGATAGTATCACCTAACATCGGTGAAAATTACGTAGTCTAATATGACTAAATATCTCGAAGTGAGGAGCCAAATGGTTCTTCCTAATGGTGGGTAGTTTATTATTTACTTCTAAAAGTGAATAGTGATTATCCCATAGTATCTATTTTTTGGTATTGAATCACATTTAACCAATGATATTTCACTGAAAAAATACATTCCTTGATGAATTACACCAAATAGAGTATTAATGTGTTCCCAAAAAATATATAATTTTTACTATATGATGGATGATATATCCACAATAGTTGTGAGTTTAATCACTTCTTTTTTTTGTTGTTATTTTAGAGTATGAAATTTATATTGTAGGATTATATAAATGCTGGCAACCATATACTTCATGTTTTCATGTAAATGGTCACCTAAAAGTGGTGTCTTATTGTTGGGTTTCTTGGTTTTATTTTTCTTATTTTACAAAATTCTTGTCAATAAATTTTAAAAAATATGGTAAATAACACTACTAGTTTTCTTATTAATGGACGAAATATATATTTTATTAAAAATTTATATATTTATTCTTCACATAATAAGTGTAATAAAAATATATTATAATTGTGTCTAAACATTGGAAAAATGGTACTTATTCTTCCTTTGTAAGAAATGTTGAAAAATGATGAAAATTATCAAGAAAATTATACATATAATCTTAATAGAAAATAGTGTGTAATCATCATGATAAGAATAAATGTAAAATTTTCCATAGGTGTAAAATTTGCATTCATTAGTAATCTATAAATATCATAATGTTGGGGAACATTAATTCCCCTTAATGAGGTATTCATAGAAATGAAAAATTTCATGTTTCATTTCAGAGTCCCATGGATTTGTTTTATTCTTGGAAGATTGAATAATGTTTTGGTAAATATTTATTAGTTGTTATTTAGGTTAATTGATAATTTAATGCATAAATCATAATAATTATCTAAGGTGATGCCTTGAAAATAATAATGAGTCATTAACAATTTTAATTTATAGGAATCTTATGAGAGGCATATTTTGAGTGTGTAATAAAAGTGAATTTCCCATCACAATAATTGTGTGACAGAGGTTTTCATAGATACTAGACCACTAAAAGTGAATTAAGTGAATTCAATCTTTGGTGATTATTCCAAATGAGGTAATTTTGTGATCCACTTATTCAGAGTTGTTTCTTTTTCATGTATTAAATGATTTTAATGAATGAAACCAATAGATACATAAATAATTATGGGGTTTTAATTAATTGGTCACAAAAATAATTTACTAGTAATTTAACTATATTAGTTTACCATGGAAACATATTTGTATATTTTTCAAGGTTCTAGAATGTTTTTATTACCATTGGCTAAATATTTTTTAATTTTTCTAGCTACTTATGATTTGTTGAATAATGAATATTTTTAAAAAATATTGTTTAATTTTTTATCACAAATATTTATATCTCAAAAAATTAGTTCCATATTTAAATCATTATATCATGATTCTACTTGAAATAAAGGTTATTTCTAATGAATTGTCTAATTATCAATGGTAATTCTTCAAACACCATGAGTGTGTATTATAAGTATCTATATTTAGTATTCATATCTAGTATATTAAGAAAAGTTAATATTTTTATTGATATTTTGGCATGGAGATTACCTATAATTATGGTTTTGCACTGGCATCGAAAAAATATGAATATAAATTAATTTTATCATGTTCGAGAAATTATAATAGGATTTTATTTGTTTCATTTAAAAATTTTCTTTGGTGCTTAATTAGGTAAATTATTTCATGGAATAATGATGTATTTTTTAGTATATATTTTGGAGAGATGATTTCTCATATCCATTATATTTTTTCAAAATTATAAAATATAGTGATATTGCTCACCCCATCATTTTTCATTCCTTGAAGGAACAATCCCTCTGACAAATCTATCTCCCTCTCCAGCTCTCTATATCTATATCAATATAATAATGAATGGTTCCACATGTAATTCACATTATCTATGATAGAGGCAATAAAAATTTGATAAATCCTAAAGTAATAATGTTTAGGTGATATTATAAAAATTAATTTGGATAATATATATAATTTTTGAAGTATCAAAAAATTACTAATGATGTAGGACTTCATATTATTTTAATGGCCCCTTATTGTCTATTAATTTAATCCCCACCTATAGGATAAAATTTAATATATTAATATTAAATTAAATTTTAAAAATTAATTTAAATAGAACAATAATCTAATATATTGTAATAATTCAATGATGGTAAAAAGGAGGAATAATTAAAACAACATTATTCTCATATCTACATGTGTTTTTAAATAATCTGATATGAAATAAAAAATAATTTTTGTGGAAAAAAATTTAATTTATAATTACATTTTTTGTTAATTTCATTTGATAATTAGTATTAATAAAAAATTAATTGAAATTTGAAAATGTTGAAATTGATTTAAATTATTTCATTTTAAAATGATTTTGACTAATTAAATGAAATTTTTATTTTTCATATTCTTTATTTTTAAAATATTTTTTATAATATTTATAATAAATAATATCTATTATTGATATTATTAATCAATAAGAAATGTATTTTGAATATATATTTTAATTTTTCAAAAAAATTATCACTCATACCATATAATTAAATAAATTTATAAAATAAAAACAATATATTGATAAAACTAAAATTTATTCAATAAATAATTTAAACAACAAATCTGGATCAGTTTTGGAAAATGGCGTTTGAATATTTTTAAAAATACATTAAATTAGGTAATAAAATTGTGTTTTTTCTGTCATATGAAGAGTTGATATTGAACATTAAGTGATTTATTTAGATCTTTTCATATTTTTTAGTTGCTAAAAAGATTTAGTATCATAGTAATATGGGAAAGATTCCTCCTAGTTAATCATGGATTTTACAATGAAAATATTACATTGATTAATTATTTTACCCCATTTGTTCATTTTTTTCAAATGTGTATCCACTATTTGAAAATATTTTTTTAAAATTTTTGAATGATTCTATTTAATCTCCTATGGAATCATTTTTTTTAATCATGGAATGAGATACTTTAAATTCTTGAATTCTTCAATGATCACTAAATTAATTCATGAACCCATTTATGTGTCATGAAATCACCGCAATGCTACAAAATAAAAAACCATTAACTACATCCTCTAATTATTTTTTATTAATAGTTTTAATGGATGATATTTGGGTTTATCAGAAGGTGGAGACTACATGGTTTTATTATATAAATAGAGGTGTTTCATATAACAGAGTAGAAATAGAATTCACATCATTAAAATATAGATTTCATAATTTATTATTTTATTAACTAAAAAATGTGTAGTATCTAGTCACTTTAAATGATTAATTACAGGTATTTAATCTATATTTTCTTCAATTTTTTGTTATATGTACCTTATTGAATCTCCCTGTGTATTTCAAATATTTTGGAAGATAATTTTTTTATTTGGAAGGAAAAACTACACATTGTCTTCCTTTTTTGACACACTATGTGTCATGGGACTGAGCTCCATGGAATATACTTCATGTACATGAAAAATCATCATGATGGACACTATAATAGGAACTATGCCAAATGTGTTGTTTACTTCAAGAAATAAAGATCGATGAGTTCCTATTATACATGTAATTTTTCTATGTGGTCCATGAAATCACATATACCTTGGAGAAGCCATGTATAGGTATAGAGGATACTCTATTCATATCTAATTTCCTCATCAACCAACCACAATTGAAGTATATTCAATATAAACTATTTAAGTGTCATATACATTCCTAAAAACACGGATACATTGAACTATACATGGAAAACATGACGAAGGTATTATGCTCACTGTATACATCACTACAAACACCATGTATTTGTTTTTTCAAATGAATTTAGAAATGAAAATACATGGTCATCCTTAAGGAGTTATTATAAACGTAATGTAATATACTAGTACATGTCATATACTCAAAAGAATAAAATAGTCTTCATATATTCCCAATTGAGTTATTTTTTTATGTTTGAGTACTATATCCTGATTGTTTTTCCACATAGAACACAATGATGAATATATAATCATTTTTGAGGGTTGATGTTCATGGTCTTAAATAAGTTAGTGATATATTAGTTTTTAGAGATGAAAATGTGTTGGAATGTATGTTTTCACACTCTCCTTTAGGAAGGAACCCTCTTGGTTTAATACAACCTCCATGGTGTCGGTCAAAGATGTATATAGTTGAGTAGGAAACCATCTAGACTATTGTATTTTACAATGAGGTGTAGTACCACCTCCCATATTTTTGATTACCCTATAAGATATTAAAATTTTAAAAATAAATCATATGTTTCCACCATATGTGTTTTAACCTTCTTGAATTATGTTATTTATAATTATTTTTTAGACACCGATTAATACTTTTATACAGTGATGATGTGTAAGTGAAAAATATAAGATAAATTGGACTATAATGAGATTTTAAGTGCATTCGGAACACTAAAATTATTTATAGTATTCATGGTCTATATATCTATATTGTGGTGATAAATATACATTTACCAAATGAGACACAAGACTACTTCATTGTTTCAAATGGTTGACATAAGTTTTTTTTTTCAGAACCTGATTGTTGGGACATAGTGTATTCTGTGATGTTATTAGGTTCTGCTAAAAATGATTGAGTAATATATAGTGTATCATGTATTGAGGATCCATTATATTAAACTTGATCATTTTTGAGGTGTTCGATATACTTTGGTCCTGGAATTCAAAAGCATAATGACTTTACAGTCCAGTGTAAACATAGATAATTATTTGAAATTATTCTTCAAAGAGATAAACTATTGTGATTGGAATCCCCAAAATAATACATTATTTATTTCCCCTAAGTTGAACCTAATTTTTCTTCATCATATTTTTATCTCGTTACTATACTATATAATGGATTTTAAGCTAACTAGTTGTTTTATATTTCTATTATTACTTCGAGGAATCCATGTGAGTATATATATACTCACCACTACATGGGCCTTATTCCCAGTAAATGGTGTATCTCTATAGATGATACATACTTCAGTGATGGGATTGATTATTGTGGAGATATATTTTACTATTTAAATAATATTATTGGTAATGAATCATGGTATTTTGTGGTACAAATTTATGATGGAAGACCTTTCCATGGAGACTTTGTCATAAAGTCGTATTTCATTGGTGCCCAAATTATATATGGATGGAATTTATTTTGTAAAAACCTGTTTCAAAATGTTTTTCTAACATGTGTACTAATCATCTGATGAAGTTCAGATAAAGTATTATGTTTTATAGTTATTTTTCTTGAATCCATTTTTATATACATTAGTTATTCATTAATATTAATATTAGAGTTTGATTATATTATATATTATATATTTAATTTTCTAATATTGGATGTTATTGGGTATGAAATCCAAAAAACTGATTTGGTCTTATTTTATCTTTTTACACTCCCTTTGGTAGTATAAGGTGGACTTGTGGTAACACTCTCATCCTACCACCATCTCAGTTTGGGTGTCCGTGGGTTAGGTCATGTAAGGGGTATTAATAAGAATGAGTAATGGAATCGAATGGTTGGAGTTGAATGTGAGGATAAAAAAATAACCACATGAAGGAATAAGGATTATAGAAATAATTTTGTAACACAATGTATTATGGGGTGGTATAATTATATTCAATATTACAATAATGTATTTTTAGTAATGAAACATAACTTTATTCCATATTGAGATATAAAAGAATCCAATTGAAATTCAAAATATAAATGAAGTAAAAGTTATAGAAACCCTTAAATTATAATATCCCTTTAAAAACATTTATTGTATCTCCATATATCCTTATTTTTTGGGGATTTTTTTGAAGATAAATGTTGATAAGTGTTTCAAAACACTTACATCAACAACTCTCTTGGGAAAAACTCTTCATTACATCTTTATGAGGTAAATGGTTATATAGTTTGAAACACATATATATCTATGTCTCCAATATAAGCATCTTGAGAGTGAAAATGAGAGAATACCAAAGCTCAATGGTTTTGGAGTGGAGATAAATTGTGAGATTAGAGGTTATTTATAAAAAGTAATGGGGAATTATTTCTTAACTTCTAAACCTTGGCACTGTACATTAAGTAATAAAAAAATAAAAATCAATTGGCCTCCCCAAGGTTATAAACCATGGGATATGGATTTATGGGAGTGGTTTTGACTTTCACAATATTACGAACTAAAATAAATCAATTTAAATTATTTTTAACTTTTAAATGATTTTTATTCCTAATAATTATACTTTTAAATTTCATCAAATTGTATTTATCTTAGTAAAAATATTTATAAGTTCGTAAAATTAATAATATCATTTTATATTTAATTATTTTTATAAATAAAATTTTTATATTAAATTCATTATATTATTTATTACATAATTTTTAATGCATCATGATTTAATAATACTGTTACTTTTTTATAAAATATTTTACTATTTAACCAATATTTTTGATATCTTAGAAAATTTTATGAAATAAAAAATTTTATATTTTCTTTAAGATAATTCAACCTTTAAAGGTTTTTAGGAAAATTATAAGCTATATATATTAAAATTAATTTTTATATAAACCCATTATTGTTATTTAAAACAATTAAATATGAAAAAAACAAAAATATTTTTCAATAATATATCTTATTATTATTCTTAGACAGATTTGAATAATTATATAACTAATAATTAATGAAAATATAATAAGAATAATTATTAATTATATTATTAGAAAATTATTTCATGTATTTTATAGGAATATTAGGTATATATATAAGTGTTATAATACCATTGCATACATCATATAGGGATGAAACTATTCCAATTGTCAGATTCCCAATGGTTAAATTCTTGAGGTAACCATGCCCTTCAAATAGTCATATCATAAATTATATATATAATTATAGTATCAAAAATAATTCACATAATTATCAAATTTAATATATCATGTTTATTCCATTTTTTTATTTTTATCAATTTATAATTTCATATTATATATTTTTCATTATTATTAGAGTATTTTCTGGGGGAATTAATAATTATAATGGGGCCTATATTGTAATCTGTTATAAAAATAAATTATTAGTTTCTAATGTGAATGAAATTTTTTCATATTTATTGAAATAAAATTATGAAATAAAAGGGATTATGATTGTAGAAAGATGTTTATTTTTTATGGTTATGTATAAAAAGAAATTATTTTCTTAAAAAATATTTTAATTTACAAAATTACTCTGAGGTATTTCCATAATTGTCAAAACTATTTCATATAATAATTATAAACAGCTTATTTTTCATTATTTGGAATGATATATCATTATAAGAAGGATCTTATGAATAAGAATTTAAAATATTTATTATATAATTTCTTATATATATGTGGTGTAGTGAAAATAAAATCTCTATGAGATAAATGTTTTCTCCTTTCATTATTATTCCATTATCATCAACAATATATAATAATAACCTTTTTTAAAAACCTTTCCATTATTAATACCCTAAAATACATTTTATGATTGAATGTTGTTCACCTAGATATCGTTACATTCAATTTACTAGGAAAATTATTTCCCAAGAAGTATAAATTTTATCTTATATATTGTGAATATTTTATATTTAATTATATTTAATAGAGAGTATTTTCTTGAAAAGAGACAATTATTATTTTAATACCTATTTTATTTTAAAGGTTTAATCAGGATATGGTTTATATATATGTATAACTATATATATATATTTATGGAAGATATATGTATATATATAGAATAATTATTATTGGTGGGATCTAATTTATACAACCATATAATACATGGTGTAATGTTTTATATATCATAAGATCCTTATGTAATAAAATTTTAATTTTTATCACCTTATATAAGGTTATAATGTCTTATTGGTGAACCTTGACCTTTTTATGATGTAATTGTAGTTATATGTGACCAATTTTTTTGATGACATGTTTGTGAGTACTGAAAAAATGTTTAATGATGTTTTTTTAGTGATTTTTTCCATTTATTATTATTTTATAAGTTTATTTATGCACTGTAAACATATTTCATGGGGGAAGAACATACACTTTAGAGAGTGGTAAGAGTCCCACCAATGAGGTGTATCCACATGTGGAATACTCTGATCGGTATATGAAGTACTATTTAGGTCATTTCTTTCCAATCGTTATTCCATGAATATAATTATCTAATATTATATCATTTTTAATTCTTGTAATTGTGTGATATTATTATATTACATATTCCATTTCTCATATTATCATGTATCCCATGTGTTTGGGATCAATTGATAACTCCTCTAGGTCTCATTGTCAATGTTTTACCTATCAATTCTTTTATTTGAATCCAAATTTCTCTAGGATATCATAGGCATTGAATAGATAGAATTTATTTATAAAGGACAAACATAGAATTATTCTATTAAATATTATAGTATTATGATTTATAATGTTCCTTGTTTCAAATGAACTTAAAAAGTTCAACCTTATTGTATTTGGTAATTCATGTTTTTTGAAAAATTTTATATTTTCAGAATCATATCTAGAGGTTTCAATTGATGGTATCTCATTAAATCCACTTTTCCAACATCAATTATTTTGAAAAACATTACGGAACTATGAAAAAAATGATTTAAATATGTTAAATCACTTATCTCCACATGGGGTCTCTCGTACATATGAATTATCATATTATATATCATTTCCATTTGTTGGAACCACATAATGGTACACCATAACTCAGGGGGATACACCTCACAATTATATAATTCTATATAATCAATAACTAAATACATTAGAACAATTTCCTAATTTCCATTTCAACTTCACAACTACCAAGTGTCAGAAATAGGTCTCCCCCTTATTAAAAAAACATATAAAATTATTTAAATTGTCACATTTATAATGTAAACCCTTAAAGAAGAATTATTTCAATGATAAATTTAATGTATTATATATAAAATACCAATAATGGAATATATATTACTAACAAAAGAAGTTCCATTATCATTTATCAATATACTATATTTTAAAAAAAAGTAATCTTATGTACTTCTACATAAAACTCACTTTTATATTATTTAAATCCTATATAGGAAAAAACAAACTATTTATGGGTCCCCTAAGAGGTTATTCCCTAAGACAAATTGAAATATTTTATTTGATAGCTTCCGGTTCCCAAATATTCATTCTGATCAAATGAGATGGTTCTTTGAAGTTAAATCACAATTCATAACTTCCATTATGACATTATATATGTCTTAGAATCATAAAAATTTTATGAGGCCCCTAGGTTCAAAAGGGTAGAAAAATGTCTGAAGGCCCTTTTCACTTTATAGTGTCATTATACATGGACTCCAGACAAAGGACCCTGGAAAGGACCATTTATTATTTAATTGTATTAAATGTTCATTGTTTATAATCGTTGATACCATATATATGGACAATTTAGTTTTTCCATTAGTCAATGCATGTGAAAAAATGTATGCTTTGGACCCGTTATTTATATTTTTTCCAAAATAACTAAAAAGTTTTTTTGATGAAAAATATAATAATATGAATAGGTGATTTTATTTAAAAATAATAATAGGTTCTAAAAATAACATCAATTTTTTATTCAAGAACATCATAACTTTCATAACATGTTTTTTTACTAAATAATCCATTTTTCATTTTATGGCTGCCATTTGTCAAATAAAAACCCAGTATCATTATTTATAAATTGAACACATGTTTTAAACATGTATTATCACCATAAAATACAATTATAACTAAAAATGGATCATGGAATTTCATGTCCTGGATTAACGGTATGTGATGTCTCCAAGACTTCCATTACTAGGTCATGGTATAGAAACCCATTCTAATATATCCAAACAACCATGATTAAAATTCCATCATATAAAAACTATTACCAACTATCATACATCATGGTCCCCAGTAATATTCAAGAAATATAAATTGGAATGTTTAAAAATATGGTATAAAACATTCATATATGATATAAAAACCATATAGTATAATGCAAAATGATATAATTAACTAAATATATATATAATGCATCCTAAACATATGTATGATCAATAAATGATAACACACGAGTGGATACCATAATAGAAAATCAATTTCTTAATTTATCTATATATGTAAACTATCTATGGTTCCCTGATCATACGTTCGTCACATTAAATAATCAATACTTTCATTATGAAAATGATGTGCATGTTCATATGGATGGGTGTGAATAACCATACTAATTATGGTTATAATAATATGAAAACTTATCAAGAGAAGTGTCAATTTTCTATAGGAAGAAATTGAAAATAAGGGTTAAAAAATAGATGGTATCATCAACAAACATCATTAATATACATATATTGTATTCATAATCAATCCCGATCTTGCTTCCCATAACTCACATTCACAAAACTCTTACTGATTCTATATATAAGAAAATAGAATATGATTACAATTCTTATATATGATTTCTTGCTTGATAATTCACCCTAGAATCACTGATCACAAGATACTAGAGAAATAATATGCATCAACTAATGTTATAAGTGGAATAGAAAATTCCCTTATTCAAATCGATTTTTCTGTACATCTATAGACATCATTAGAAATACACATATCATATTATTTGTCTTTAACTATAGCACTAGAGGAAATACCTATCTCAAAAGTTATATTTTTATCTATGGTCCTCCTAATATTCAATGTCATGGTATGGAGAATATGTTGTATTAGGTTCATCACTATCTACCTCATATCAAAACTTTTGTGAGTAGAAGAGTTTCACCACTTAGGTAAATTATAATCCAACACATTATCCAAACTAGGATATGAAAGGAACTATCAATATATATATATATATCCTATAATATAGATACTAGAATAATTATTCAATGCTACATATACCATAGAATAAATATAACCAATATCATCACGAAGAATTGAAAAAATAGGGGCATATACATGTATAAGTCAATGTCTTTCTTTTCCCAGATTAGTGGGTATTAATGTTAAGTCTTATATCATCCCACTCTATCCCTAGCCATAAGGGGTGTGTATAAATGATCATTGTATATTCTTGTAAACAAATATACACATTCATTACATGTTTCATCACATCTCATGGTATAAAAATTGAAAAGATAACCTAAATCTCAAAATGGATCCCTTATCATTCATATATGACTCCCATCTAGAAATATATCCTTAACATCATCTTTGAAGAATTACCCAATTCTAAAGTAAAATAACGTTAACTATAATTCAATAATAGATACATTTTCTTATTGAATTATTCAATTATCCAAAACATAGAAAAATTAATCTACTTTCATCATTATATCTCATGTTTTTCATTATCTGAAGCCACTCCTGGTACATTAACTATGATCATCAGCCAATGCTAAGTTATTCGGATCATTATCATACATATTTCACCACCTTAGTCCCTATGTATTGAATCACTATTCCTTATTATACATCCATTCAGTACATCATATCATTTAATTTATCCCATTATATTCATGGTAATATATAATTAATTTGAGAAATTATTCTTCATCCATAATACACTATTACTTTATCTCAATTAATAAATTGTATCATTTATCATTATTACCAGCCTTTATAGATCAACATATTTATCCACATAACTTATTCTTGTACATGTGTATCCAAATGTTTATGTTAATGTCTATTTATTTTTTATCATTCTATTGATATAGAATTAAATTCATAGACACACAATTGAATAGATATTAATTTATCTTTAGAATTAATATTTTATTTTAGAAATTGTATTATGTTAGTCAATATTTTCATTTCATCTTCATGAAACCTGTGATACTTTTATTTATTTAGAACATTGAATAAACCCCTAATATTAGTTAATCATTCACATTAAAACATCCTTCATTTGTCCATAATATAAATTCATACTTTTATAATGAATTTTACAATCTCAATTTGTGTTTTCATTACATTAAAAAATAAATCACTATTAAATTTGGATGATTCCCTCTCAATTGTAGAACAACACATGTAAACAAATTTGTCTTTTCACCACAAACCAATCATTTACAATCATGGTTAGTTAAGTCACTCGTTTGGATAGTTAACACACCATATTTAATACAAAAAATAAACTTTTAAATTTAATAATAATATAATTAAATAAATAGAAAATTTCATTCAACAAAATAGAAAATTTTTGTTTTCATTTTGGAGACATCCATCACAATATTTTATTATGTTATCAACTATATTCCAAATAATCAGTTGTAATTATTATCCTAACCGCCTTTTGGACCATGTGAAACTGTTATTGCGAAAAAAATAATAATTTTTCACCTTCAATAAATCTTATTTCACAATATTCATCTATTAAAAATTCTTATATAAATTGTTTCATTCGGATTGAAGTATCAAGAAGACTCCATTGATAATTGAATGTAAGTTCAAACCTATCCACATACCCTATATAATTGTGTTAAGGTTATATTGAGTAAGGGGATCTATATTGAACCAACACACCCTACAACCATGAATCCACTTCTTCCCAATAAGTGCCACTCTTTGGATGTATGTGCACCATCTAATTCTTGATATAGTGAATAGATCAGCCCTAGTAAACTTCAACCAAGATGATACCTATATAGATGATATAGCAATGTCTAGTTTCATATGATCAGAATTGTCATATGATTCTTATCTTCAAAATAATACTTTTCATGTGGCCAACATATTCCCACATCACACCGTCTGATCGGATTGATATGACAATTATAGTTAATCAATGAGAGAAACGTTGTCATCCCTAGCTACAATAGACAAAAAATCCTTGATTCATTCTATTGATATGATTTTGTGGATATTAATAATCACACCATGAACTATACAAAAACCTACACCCACCACGACATTGGTTTACATAACCCACTCATAGTCATCTGATTGGGTATTGCAGGGTCTTTTCCCAACAACACCCAGTTTCTTCTGCAATTTCCAACCACCATAGCATGATTCCATATTCTTCCACATAAGATGATTTATATAAATATAATGATATTATAATTATTCTTATATTTTTTCAGAACCTACATATGATTATAGGGATCATGATGAACTTATACTAAACAAAAAATTCTATTACTAATGACCCTAAAATGAAAAGATAAGTGGATATTTTTTAAAATATTTTCCCCAAGATAAATTGAAATATGTTTATCAGAATAATATTAGACCAATATCATTAGGATTACCTTTATAGTTCCAATATATAGGTATAGATGATGAATCATATTTTTCCAATATTGTAGTAGTTTTAAAAAGTATCATAATTGGTGTGACATGTTCTCTATAATATTTCTCTAAATTTAATATTTAAAATCTAATAATTTTGTTTTTGTAAATAATTAGAGATAGATAATAATATATATGAATTGTAATTTTTAAATTTTAGTGTTAACACTATAAATTGTTTATGAAATTTTAATAGAAACAAACATCTATATAGAATTACTAAAAAATTGGTTCATATAATTTTGTCCATCGAGGATCCAAAGATTATATTTAATCATATGTGTTAACATAATTAAAATTATATAATAAATTTATAAAAGTGAACTAGTTTAAAAAATATTTAAGTTCAAATAAATAAATGACATTAAGAATTCCAGGGGACATGTTTCTAACGCTTTTTCTGGGGCGCGCACATCAGTCTGTTGAGGATGCGCAGATGTTGCCCCGCATTCCTGCTTTTGAAAGGCGACCGACATCCATTCCTTATCTAAGGAATTTTTCTCCTTTATTAAAATGAGATGATGAGATATAGGTTCTAATTTTCATGGTTCCTCCTCAGAACTGGTCACCTAGTATAGGTCTCCCTTATCGATTAAGTCGTGGTTCGTGAATCTCATTCCCGGTGGCATATATTTTGTGGACGCTGGTTAATTACACTACTTCGGTCAGCACATTCCATGGGGTCTTGACATGGTAGAAACCTTCGATTAGAGTAGATGGTAACATCAGGCATGTCGAGGAATATCTGGAAGTGTGAACATTGGGGAACCTGTATTCTTCCTCATAAAAGGGAATCTCAAGGGTGCAGTACCCGAGGCATCCCATGTTGAATGCGGGGAATCATATGGCATAGGCATGTATCTGAGGTTTTCCTCAGCTTCCCATCATTAAAATAGGGTATGCCACAAGTTTAACATCTAGTAGAGACGGTTAGGCCAAAGGCATGTTTTCTGAGGTTTTCCTCGGGCATCTCATCTTTAACACGAGGTACACAGTGAGTTTAACATCTAGCAGTGACAGTTACGTAGAAGTCATGTCTTTCACGATATTCCTTAGGCAACTCATGTTTATCACAAGGCCGGCCGTGAGTTTAACATCTTGTAGAGACGGAGTGAGGGTGATCAGAACATCATTTAGATATGGATCAGAGGTCATGTGTCCCATAAAGGGGATATGCCACACCGTGAAAGCTGATCTAGACACCATTGAGAGTGGAACAAGGAGTGTGCACCCCATAATGGGGAAACACAAAGGTTTACCATTGGCAGGGATTGAACCTCAAAGAGGCTTCCTATATACCCTATGTAGACGAAAGGGATCAAAAGCCACATAGTTCAAAGGGGTGATGAATAGGGGTGTACACAATGGAAAATGACCCAGAGTCATGTCAGGGCTTACGCGTGAATTGCGGACAAGTACTACTAGGAGTAGTGAAGAGGTGGATAGCATGATCCCAACGAGATGTGTTTTCCTGGGTGAGAATCAGGATGGATAATGGAGATTTTAATGTAGTGGAGGGGGAACGATATGGGACTGTCGTGAAGGTGATATTATTGTTGGTCTTCAACCTTTAAGAGACTTGCTACGTATCCTCGTGGTAGGGAATCAAAGTCCATGTAGTTCAAAAGGAATGGGTTCTGATGTGAAGGGGGTCAGAGAGACCAATGGGTGATGGACTTGAGCCTTAGAGAGGCTTCCTACATTCCTTATCATGGCAAGGATCAAAGTCCTCATATTTCAGAATGGGTGTAGGGCTTACGCTCTACGCTTCCCAAGGTGTTGGTGAGCCAACATGGAGGGGATCGAAGCGACCGTGTGTTGGGCTTGAGCCTCAGGAACATTTCCTATGTACCTTACCTTCACAAGGATCAAAGACCACATAGTTTAGGATGATGTGGTGAACTGACATGAAGGGGGTCAGAATGACTGGGTGTTGGGCTTGAAGCACGTGGAGGCTTCCTACGTACCCGGCCAAAGGCAAGGATCAATGCCCTCGTAGTTTAGAATCGGTGCGGCGCATACACTCTAGGTTGTCCATGGTGTTGGTGAACCTATGTGAAGGGGGTCGGAATGACCGGGTGTTGGGATTGAAACTCATTGAGGCTTCCTACGTATCCTTCCCGGGCCAAGGATCAAAGACCTTATAGTTCTGGTGGGTGGGAATCGACGTGAAGGTGGACATGGGGTCCAATGGTTGTTGGGCTTGAACCACAAGGAGGATTCCTACGTACCTAAGGTTAGGAAGTATCAATGACCACGTTGTTCTGGTGGGTGGCATTTGGGGATTACGCTCCGAGGAAGACTAGGGAATATGTCATGGTTGTTGCTTTCTCTAAGCCCACATTAGTCATGCTCAGTGTGAGAAACAAGAGACAACTGAGACCTGGCGATCACATCAGAAAAGGTGCATCCATGGGAATTGAAGTGGGGCTTATACGTGACTACAGCCCACAGAGGAAACATGTTATTATGCATGGTTGTTAGCTCGGGTTCCACTATGGAGCGGCAATGGTGAATGGGTCTTACGCAAGGACACTGCTTGGGTGCCACTATGGAGCGAAAATGGTGGATGGGGCTTACATAAGGATACTTCCTGGGTGCCTCTATGGAGCGACAATGGTGGATGGGGCTTACGTGAGGATGATGCCCAGGTGACACTTTGGAGCGGCAATGGTGGATGGGGCTTACACAAGGATGCTACCTGGGTGCTGCTATGGAGTGACCATGGTGAATGGGGCTTACCCAAGGATGTTGCAAGGGTGCCACTATGGAGCGGCAATGGTGGATGGGGCTTACGCGAGGATGCTTCCTGGGTACAGCTATGGAGCGTCAATGGTGGATGGGGATTACGCAAGGAAGCAGTTTGAAATGTATTACTCATGTATGGACATGGGGGCATCCCAACCCAGTGGTTGGTTGAGGCGTTCACCTATACACTAGTGCACAAGAGGGATGATTCCAAGGGGCGTTGGAATCTGTCTGAATGAGGGGAGATGAAAAGTGTGATTCACATGTCAACATTCAGAACACAATGAGGGTGGAATGATGATTTAGGATAAATGTTGAATGTGTGCGAAACACAGAATCCGTATTGCTTTAGCCTGAAACAGGGACAAATAAATGAGGGTCAAATGTTGACCATGTTCGAAACACATGACCTGACTCATTGTTTCGTCCAATTTCTTCTAGGGAGTTGGCCCAGGATGGTAGGTGAGTTGGTACAGAATGGGACCAGGCCATTAGAGGGTCCTTTTATACATGGAAGTAGATGAAGATCTGAATGAAGAACACATGAAACGTGAGGTGGAGTGATGGAATGTTTGAACGGATTCGAACACTCTTGAAATTAATCCACTTTCGTCAAGTCATTCGGCATCTCATGCTTGGAGAATAAGGAATCTCTCATACAGGGAAAGAGGCATCCTATGTTTGGAACATAGGAAGTACTACAATTCATAGTCATGTAGATAGGATTTCTGGAATCTCATGCTTGGAGAATAAGGCATATCTCGTATTGGGAAAGAGGCATCCTATGATTGGAACAAATGGTGTACTACAGTTTATTGTCATGTAGATAGGACTATTGGAATCTCATGATTGGTGCAAGAAGTAATTTCATGTTTGGAGCAAGAGTTATCCTATGTTTGGAACATAGGGAATACTACAGTTTATAGTAATATAGAGAGGACTGTTGCCATCTCATTCTTGGAGAATAAGGAATCTCTAGTATAGGGCAAGAGGAATCATATGTTTGGAACATAGGGTGTACTACAATTTAGAGTCATGTAGATAGGACTACTCTCATCTCATGCTCTGGGAATAAGGCATCTCTCATATAGGGCAAGAGGCATACTATGTTTGGAACATAGTGTGTTCTACAATTTATAGTCATATAGAAAGGACTGTTGGCATCTCATACTTGGTGCACATGGCATCTCTTGTTTGGAGAAGAGGCATCCAATGTTTGGAACATAGGGAATACTATAGTTTATAGTCATATAGAGAAGACTATTGGAATATTATGCTTGGGGTACAAGGAATCACTAATATTGATTAAGAGGTATCTAATGATTAGAATTTAGGGAGAACTATAGTTAATAGTCATGTAGAGAAGACTGTTGGCAACTTATGCTTGGTGTTGAAGGCATCTCTTTTTTGGATCTAGAGGCATCCTATATTTAGAAAATAGGAAATACTACAGTTTATAGTCATGTAGAGAAGACCATTTAGGCATAAGGCGCCTAGAAAAGGCAGGTTTTGGGTCTTACACATGGGTGGCCCTTTCTGGTTCATCATGGAATGGGAGCCATGTGATAGGGTTTGGATGAGTTTCTTGAGGAATGGTTCGACTCAAGGTACACGAGGAATTGATGATGATCATATATACTCACAGAATGTGAAATAAACCAAGAGGAATATGTGGACTCAAGGTGTTTCATGGTGTGTGGAGGATTGTCTCAAATCATGGTATTTCACAGGTGGAAGGTGGGTGCACAGAAGGGAAAAATGGAAAATGTCGACATCCTAGCCTGAAATGTTCGTGGTGAAACTATCCCTTTTTCATGGGGGTCAGTGACGTTAGCGAAGGGACAGGTACGGAGGGCCAGGATAGCAGGCCGACACTGAACCTGTGTGGGGGCATGGGGACACAGGCCCCACGGTATGGACTGGTGGGCGCGAAGGTAGGAGCATCGGTAAGGATAGGTCTTCGTGATGTAGTTTTTCGGAGCATGGCCTCACGAAGCATGGACTCATGGAGAAAAGGTCTCTCGTAGAGAAAAGGTCTCTCGCAGAGAAAAGGGCTCTCACAAATCATGGACTCATGGAGTAGCATCGCAAAGGAAGCTACTCGCGGAGTATGGTCTCACGGAACAATAACATGAAGGAAGATACTCACAAAGCATGGGATCCCAGAGCAGCATCACAAAGGACACTACTTGTAGAGCATGGGATTACAGAGCCACATCATGAAGGAAAGTGGAGCTCCACGAACTGGGAGATCGGCCACCCAGGGGGCGAAGTGGATGTCCAGCAAAGGAGGGGTGGGCTAGGTATTTATAGGTGAAAGGTGTCACGATGTTGAGCTTGATCAGCCTGAAGATGGTGATTGCTCCTCGGTGGATCGCGAATGTCAAATGTGGTCATGGAGCATTACCGCCCCCTTGCTTCGGGGCTGGTTGCGAACGTCCAAGGGCTTCGCAGAGCCGTCCTGCCTCCTTACTTTGTGGTGGGTCCTGAATGTACAAGGTCTTCATAAAGATGTCCCGCCTCTTCGCTTCGTGGCGGGTTCACGAACGTGAAAGAGGGTTCACAGAGCATCCCGCCTCCTTGCTTCGCAGCGGTGCTCCGCGATCACGGAGGGGGCTTCGTGAATAGGCTTCATGAACCATTCTTCCAGCCCACCTTCAAATATCCATAACTCCAAATCCGTAACTCCATTCGGTCCATACGACCTACCAAATCAATGCGTTCGAAATGTGCTACGATCTTGGATCATGTATGGAAGCATATAAAAAATTTTGGGTCCACGTTTTCCCGTGTCAATAAGACTATTAATATCTTTAAATAATCTTAAAATTTAATGATATCCAGTATCAATCCTCCCTTACTCAATAAGACACCATAGAAATGATCTACATGGATCTAATATGGAACCATATAATATATATATATATATATAGGTCTAATCAATTTAAATGATTTTCTAATAATTTTTAATAAACCACTATAAATAAATCCCCATTACTGCCCAACATCTAAATATTATATGAAAATATTATCCTTGTGTAAACACCTGGTAATTGACTCAGTGATACATTCTCACTAACAAGTCAAAACACATGTTACCATAAATTTAATATTTTATAATTTTTTGTAACCTCAAATAAATATTTACACAAAAAATCCCACATTAATGACCAATTGATCCACTAAAGTACATTAATTAAATTCTTTTGAGTGCTCTTAAATCCAATAATGATGAAATGTGCATCACATTTTATGAATTTGAAAAGGCATTCCCTAGGTGAAAACCTATATTCATACATAACCTATAATATTATGAAAATAATTATAAATAAAAACTTTTATAAAAAACTTACCGAATAACATATTATAAAAACATAATAAATATTTTCAACCAAAATAGTTCAAAAATGAACCATTATTTCCTTTAAAATAGAATATATAACTATTTTTCTTGTGGATCTGAGAACATAGATGAAAAATTATATCATATCTAACTTTGACAATGTTATGATTAAATATACTTTTAATAGACAAAATGTAATTACAAAAATTAATTAAACAACCCTAGTATATTTTTTCATAAATATATTTTTTTAAATTGAAATAAAGTACCAAAAAGTTCATACAAATTCCTAATAATTTTGTTTCAATAAGAACAAGTGATTTAAAGTTAACAATAAATATATTAATATATATTCTTAATAATTACATTTTTTGGTTATTAAATAATAGAAAAAAATTTCCATTCAATAACATTAAAGAAGTATTATTATAAAATTAATATCTTTTTGAAACCATAATAATGCTAATAATTTTTAACAAAACCTTTAATATGAATTTTTTTCCAAAAATAGAACTATGAAAATACTAACTAAAAAGAAATTTCTAATTTTTAACCTATATAAAATAAACCAAAATTTGGTTATAAAAAATATGAAATTAAAACCTACATATCAAGTTTAAATCAAAATTGATCAATATAAAAAATAAAATCTATCTAATAAAAGAATTCAAATGAAGAACATAAAGAAGAAAAAAATACAATTTTTTAATTGAAAATTTATCTTGATAAATAAACTTTATAAAAAAAGATTTAACACTTCTATAAAAACATTAAATTATATATTATAATATAATTAAAAATTTATTTATATCATTATTAATTTTAAATGTAGTTGTTTCCAAAAATAGAATATGTGAAAAATCACAGGATAAATATATACCTTTAAACCAATAATGAATCACTAGTCAATCTAGAATAAATTATTTTAAATATGGTTAATAAATAATTATGTTTAATTATAATGTTACAAATTATATATTTTCTTAGAGTGAATTCATTGAAAAAAATTATTATATGACATAAAAGGTTGTTTGAAACCAAAACTGGCTATAATTTCCAAAATTATGTCTTAAGACCTTTACAAAAAAATTATAATTTAAAATAAAAAATTTAATAATTATTAAGAAATAAATTATTTTATATTTTTTATACTTTGAAATTTATATACTTCATCAAGAAATAATAATTAATATACACTTTTTTCTATAGTTGGACCGACCTTTAAATTAGTATAAAACATTCAAAAAACTAATAGTTTCAAAAAACATCCCTTCATATTCACTTCATTGATTAATAAAACATTAATAATAAAGTAAAACAATAATGTTATTTGTCATTATCTCAATGATGTTATATAAATTAACTAATTTTTTCAGATTAAAAAAAATATCTAAAGAAAAACAACAAAATATTTATTTTAAAATAATTATTATATATTTTGAACATAATCTTGTATTTTCATTAAATTAAAAATACATTTAAACGATTAATAATCCAAATAAAAACATGAATAAATTTTTATATGATAATAATCCAAAAAAACAAAAAATATTGTAAACAATTCTTTAAAATGGACCGATTTAGACAAACAAATGTGATGTTTTTTCAAATAATCATGATAGGAGAAACATAATTACAATAAAGAAAAATGTTTCAAAAATATTTAAGCTAATATTGACCTACCTTAAATCCTAACACATAACACAAAAACGTGTATAAATTATTAATTTTTTTACAAAACACACTAATACATCCACATTAATTTGAACCACTTGGTATTTATGTTATTAAAAAATAAGTATTTAACAAATGTTTCTGTGATTATTCCATGAACTTAATATCAAGTTTAGATCCACTATATTTTAGTGCACATAATCATTAATCAATAATATGACCAATTAAAATATATTTGTGTCAAATAAAAACAAAAACCAAATATGAATAATGAAATTACATTAAAAGAATCTAAATCATAAATAAAATACCTTAAGTATGATTAAAACGCATAAATATATTCATAGAAGCTAATAAACACTGACTAATAAAATAAATGTATTCGATTTAGTTTAGATCCCCATGTTTCTTAAAAAAATTTATAAACACCAACTCAATGAATTAAAATTCAAAATATTTGAAAGCTTAATAATAGAACCCTTTACATTTCCTAAGAAAAATTTCCAAACATTATGTTCATCACTAAACATTTATTAGAATTTTGTATCTGATGTATTCAAACAAAAACTGTAAAAAACAATATTAAAAAACAATTTATTACAAATTATGTTGAAATTTTTTTAAAATAAATTCATTACAAACACTCGTCAAAATCAATCATTAAATTCCAATCAATTAATTTACAATCCACCAAATATTTATCATTAAAAAACTGAAGAAAAAATTAGAAAACATATAAAAGAATATGAAATCACATATGTGTATGTAATTATATATATATTAATATGTATATGTATATATATATTTTAATATTAATTTATATACATGAAAAATCGATTAGTTAACCCAGACCAACCCTTTTGGAGATACACAAATTTTTCTTGAAGAATTTGAAAAATACAAAAATTTCATGATAGATAAGATGAACTAAAAAATTTCATCATTAAAAAGAGATAAGATTATTGAAAAAACATAACCACATAAAGATAAATCAATATTAAACCTAATAAAATGTTGATTTGAACCACTTACACAAGGACATCCCTAATAACTTTTGGTTCAACCAAAAATGGTCAATCGTGATTTTTTATCATTTAAATCTTATGGTTTGATAATAATAGGAAAACTTATTAAAGAACCAATTTACAACTCATACTTATAACCCTTTTAATTATTAACCTACTAAAATCATCCAATGGTGATGCTTGATTCAAACTGTTATAAGTAATGTGGTTCATTCCCAATCATCTTGTGTTGGAAAATGTTCAAATGGAATCAATGATAAGAATTTAGAATTATTTTTCACATATTAAATGAAAAAACCCGATAGAACCACAAATAAAAAAATAAAATCAATTTAAAAGTTAATCCATACAATTAAAAATATTAACATTAATTTCTGTGATAGTAAAACAAGGTACACAAAATAAAATTGAGTAAAATGATATATATTACTAACTCTATGTCGCATGTGAACACTCACTCATGCCACTACATCTACTACATGATAATTTATCTAATAATATAATTAATATAAATTGTTATGTTGTTATATTTACATATAAAATAAATTCATAGAACTTAAACAACATTCACACCAATGGGTGTTTGTAATATGTGAGAAAACATGACTAGTATAATTATACCACATGCTCTAAGTAGTGAATTTAAAAAAACACAATATTATAGTTTTATGTTCAAATACAAAAGTCAAATTTTATATTTAAAATAATAATAAACATATAGGAAACTAATTGAAATCAATATATTATATGAAAAAACATATTACATTGTTAATGAATAATTTGTACCCTAGAATCAGCTTTACACACTGCCACCTTTTAACACCACCAATAAAAGAACTGATAAATGGGGTACTATTATCGGTGTAGAAAAAAAGTGTTGTTAAAAGGTGCTTTTATCACCACTAAAAAAAGCTTTGAAGAAAATACCCCTTTATGAGTGGTGATAAAGGGTATATTTATCTATTCTTTTCTTATAATTGATAAAAGGTATATTTCATAAAAAATTATCTTTAAAAATTATATACTAATATGTAGATATATTTATATTGATATAAATATAAAATATTTTATAAAATATGATTTATATTAGGCTAAATATGCATTTAAAAATAATATATAAGATATTTAGTGAAACTGGATTGAAAAAAAATTAAAACTAATATTAATTAGTAATTTAATAATTATTATCAAGTAATTTTCCTTTAATAAAAAATTTATTACAGAAACAAAAACTAATAAAAGATTTCACATTAGTTGAAAATGTGATTAAAACTTCAAAAAGACATAAATTTTGATCCGAGTGTCTGTTTGGGAACTACCATATATCAAATCGAATCATGTGATAAACAATATACTATCATGAGCCGGGGGGGACTCAAGTCATTTTTAGACCAAAAGGGCTTGAAGACATCCAAAACTATGTTTTTTTGTTGGGCAAAGACATTTTTAAAAAAAATCAAGGAAACATCATCCTCGTTTAAGGTTGTGTTCTTCTTTTTTGATGGAGACTCAAATTATTTTCAAGGCTTACAGATTTAAAGATATTATTAAATTTAAATTTTTTCATTTTTTCATAATATACTATTATTTATAAGTAAGTATACACACACATATATACATATTTGTATATAATTTCACATAAAAACTTCATTTTATAAATAAATATATAATCATACTTACATATAAAATATATTTAATTATATATTAACTACATAAAAATAAAAAAATCATTAATTTTAAAATAAAAAATAAATGAATATTCATATACCTATATAGTGTGTGTGTATTTGAGTGTGTCTATATTAAAAAACTGATATATATTATCTATATATTCTAATTTATGTATATAAATATTAATATATAATTATGTAAATAAATAAAAATATGTATGAATATATTTATAGATACACACATATATAATATATATAAGTATTTTATAGATATGTTTGTATTTATTTATCAATTTATTTATAAACACACAGCAAAAAACATTTTTAATAAATGTATTTAAAATTGATCATATAAATATATATTAATATAAGAATATATATATAGGTTAAGACTATAACATGATATATAGATATATATCATAAAATGAATTATAATGTAACATTTAGAGTGGTATGGGTCTAGGCGTGCAAGGGAGAGTTCTTAGGATTGAATCCAGGGGGAGGTGAGGGCATGTGTGGTTGGGTGAAAGGGGTTTCTAGCACTGTTAAAGGGTGGTGGTGTGCCTATCACCGTTGGGGGGTGGGTATAACACTCTTAATGTGGTGTTCAAGAATTTATAAAGGTGGTGGTGGTTGTGGTGGTGGGGGGGTGGGAGGGGGTGTTCACCTCCAATTCTGATTTTATTTATATTCAAATTTTTAAAAATTACTTTTCTAATCACTTTTTTAGATCAGATAAAAGGGGAATTTTATCCCCGATAAACAAAATAGAGGATAATAGCCTGTTTTATTAAAGATTTATGTCCATAATAAAATGGGCCTTTATCAATAATTTTTTGGCATTGATTAATGGGACCCCATTTTAATAGTTCTTAAATTATTAGTGCCTCTTTAACAATGATAATGGATTTTTCAGCAATGTTAAAACCCTATTCTAACGTAGTGAATTAACTATAGTGTCAATGAATATATGAATAATTATTTTTTATAGAAAAATACATTCAAGTATATTGGGATATAACCTATGGGTCTAGTAAAGGGAATACCAATATCCTTATAAAAACAGGAATATAAAAAGAATATGAAACATCAAAACATTCATAATAAAAATTCAATCCATATACAATAACAAAAAATACACTAGATAAAGCCACATATGAACCTAGTTGGAACCCCATGGTGGAAGTTTCAATGTAATTTCATGACAATATATCCTGGTTAAACTCTCTTTATGACTATGGGATAATCTATAGATATTTTCCACTAAAATAATATCAATACATTATTAAGGAATCCTTTTAAGTAAATATGATTTCTAATAAGTAATTAACAAAATCAAGAGTTTAACGTATTCAAAACAACATGAACGAAACATTTCATTCATATATAATCATTATTTTCCATAAACATTATTTCATATAATTTAATTTTATGTCACATAGATTAATAAGTGAAACATATCATACATGATAAAAAAAAATCTAAAAAATTTTATTTCATTGATTCCACAATAACATCATTTCCAAACTACTACTAAATCCATAACCAAAAACTCTACAAAAATTGAAATTATTTGTTAATATATCATTAAGGAAATTCCAAAAATATCTTTTTTATATTTTATTTATAATTGAAAACCAAATGCAAACCATAAAAAATAACCATTCAAATAAAATGGGAAATTATTAATGGATGAATCTATTTTTAATTCCAATTTTCATTGATGTCATGTATCATAGTAATAGTGGTGAAAACATAATTTAAAATAATCAAGAATTTATAAAACCATTAATAATGTATAATGATTTATCCCATCAAAAAATTTGTGCCACTTTAGAAATTTTAGTGGTAATTAATCACCTAATAATATCGCTTTATTCCAAAATAATCAACATTAATAAATTAAAATCCCAAAACATAAGAATTACAAAATCAAATGATTATCTAGAAGTGAAATCACTTACTGATCCTTCAAAAGGATAAATGAAAAACCAATAACAGTGTGTGGATTAATAATGAAGGGTTATTATATCACCAATGATAGAAAACCTAATTATGGTTTGTTGTTTCACCTTTAAATATTTGAAAACCCTTTTTTCGTGAACATCAAGTGATGGTAAAAATTAAAAGTGATGAAATTAAAAAATTATAGAAGAAGAAAAATGACCAAAAGGAAAACCTCATATCCATCTTATCATTTACCTCAAAACAAAAAATTATAAATTTCAATGTATTTCAATTATCAAATTATTTATTTTTGAAATACGTAGCTAAATTCAGTCAAATGAAAACCCAATAACACTATCTAGGCACATTACACTTGGTTTAAATAGGATATATTAGTTTAAAAACCATGTATAGATCTACTGAACACATTCCACATAATATCATAATAATAATATAAACTTAACACATAAATTGAAAGTAGAAAATATATAAACTAAATTTAGTATAAATTTATGAACACCGACTAAATAATTTCAACCAATACATCTAATATAAATCAATATTTTCAACAATTATGAATTTATTTAGTTTATTTGACATTAATTCTAAAAATAATGAAAACATAGATCCAAATTTATCTTTTTTTAATAAATATCCTTTGTGTAAAACCACACTTTATGCAACCAATTATCAAACAACCTAAGTAGATTTTTTTTAAAATAAAAAATTTTCTATTACAATTTAGGTTAATATATTGTATAAGAATAATGAATACTTTTCCATTAATTAAAAAATAATTATACAAGAGTAATAATAAAAAGGTAAATATATGTTATTGATTGATATTTTTTTCATATTGATTTATAAAAGAAAATCCTCATAATTTTATATTTTAATATTGAATTTTTTTTTGTTTTCAATGATATTTTTTTTAATTTATATGACATTTATATGATACAATATTTTTTGAGTTTTTAATCATTTATAGAATTAATTTTAAATTTTCTTTTTACATTTACAACTATGTAAATTATATTGGAAAATTTTATTTTAAAATGAAATTATAAATTATTGTTATGTTTAAAATAATGTATTTATTTTTCCTTTATCCTATAAAATGTTTTCTATTAATCAGGAGACATTTTCTCAAACCATTTGAGTATTTTTCCCTTAGCCTATAAAATGTTTTCTATTAATCAGGAGACATTTTCTCAAACCATATGAATTTCCTGATTTATGTAAGATATTTCAGACCTCCAATAATATTTCTTCTATTTCAAAAATAAAACATGTATATAATAATTCTCGTCCCATAAGATAATTTGTTCCCCTTTAAGAAATTTCTCCACTCGCATAAGGAATTTTTGATATTAAAATTTTTTCATATTCTTTAAGTTATTTTGTGTGATGGGTAATATTGTTTTAGTCCCATATGATATTTTTAAATTAATAATATAGTTTTCCATACAATATGATATATTTACAACTTTAGTTCATTTATCTTCTCTAGTTGATACTGAACAAGTGTTCCTTTTTTGTTGTGCTTCTCTCGAATGATATTTACCTTAATGAAATTTTAGGAGGCCATGAAAGAAATATGTTACACACTATAATATTTTTTCCAAACACATGTCTTATACATGTGTATCTGATTAATTTATGTCAAAGAGGTTGTAGATCCTATAAAATTTACGAAATATGAAAAACATAACCCTTGTGAAAATAATATGTGAGTTTAAATATAAATAATACAATGCTAATAATGCAAAAAGGTGAATGGGAATTGAAAAATATTGTATTTTTTTTTATTCTTCCAATGATTGATTATAGGATTTAATTTTTTTTGAAAACATTCCTTCAATTTTTGAGAGGGTAATACATATGCAGTGATGACTGGACAGAGAGATCAGTCAAAATAATGGAGTGTGAAAAATAAATAGAGTTTGTTGTGGATACTAAGTAGAGTATTTTCTAAAAAATATTTTTAACCAAGATATGAATAAGGATATGGGGGTAAATATTAAATTTCATTGATAAATTCCACAAGATGTTGTGGTTGTGGAGATCTATGATCAATCACTTTTGATTTTGTATATTTCATTATATCCTTTTGAATTTATCTAAAATCTATATTTATGAATCAATATGTTTCTTATCTTTATAAAATGACTTTTCATCACATTTTTATTTATTATTTCTGAATTTATGAAATTAACGTTTTTTCTCACTATTTTATCTTCTTTGGCGAGGTTTTTCTATTTTGTATAGTGAGTTTAATTAGGATAAATTGATTGATGTTTTTTTATACCTTGAAAAATATTTATAATTATATGAACACCCATATAAAGAATAAATTATGTTTATTAAAAAAATAAATTATTTAAACTGGAGATATTTATGTTACGCCTGATAAATTTAATTAGATTATAAAATTACTCAAAGAATAAGGGAATTTACATAAGATAAATTTTATTTATAAATGTTATAATTAATATCATTTTCCCAAACATTTTAGACAATATAATTCTACCATTAACTTTAAAATAGTAACCCTATCAATTTGTTATGTGTAATATATTATTGTTTCACTAAAATGTTGTTAAAAGATTTCAAAATAATCAATTTGAACTTCCTAAAATACCACAGTGATAGTTTTAATAGTCTTAATACTACTCAAGAGACAACATTGGTAGTGTTATATTTTATTTAGTTGGGGATAAAAATAATTCATTAACATTTCATGAAATGTGTCACACTATTATTTAGATTCCTTTCTAGGGAGGTTTTTGATGTTATTATATTTTTTTACATATGGTATTTCCGGCAAACGTGGAAATTGATCAAAATTTTCATTATAGATCTAGAACTACAAGAATAAACACTATTTATAGATATTATTTCTCTACTAAGACACAAATAAGATACATTTTTTTACCATTATTCATTGTGAATGAAAATATATCAATCAAATAATTATCATTTCCTAATGAAGAAAATACAAAAAATTATATAGAATACACATAATTATATGCTAGATTTGAAGTAAAATTTCATTTATTTATAATCATTCAAAACTAAAATAGTCTTCCATATGAAAATACATACAAACTCATTCAAGATTTTATGTATCATTTTGTTAATATGAAACCACAAGGAGTTAATGGAGATCATAGAAAATTTATATCATATCTTTTTTTAGTATAATTAATTTCCAAGGAAATTTTTTTCTATTCAAATAGATATTTTATTATAGAGTAGAATTAATTAATAAATATTTTGTTTTAATATTTTTCTATACCTCTAAAAATACCCTAATTAGAAATTAATTATAATGGATGAGGAATATTGAAGGTGTGTCTTGTAACGAATAGATGAAATGTTTGAGGATAATTTGATTTATTTTCCCCTAACATTAATTTAATGAATTTTTTTTTATTTTATGTATTTATAATATTTTATGTCTTTTTGATAAAATCATGAGTTAGGATGCTAGTGGAGTGTCTTTTGTAGAAAAACTGGAGCTACTGTTGGGACTAAAATTGAAAACATGTTGCAAATTTCTTAATAATTTTTGGAAAGTAGGATAACATCATGTCAGGTATTCTTAATAAATTCCCACATACACTTTTAAAAATACAATGATTTTATGTAAACATTGTTAAACTACAACTATATTAATTCCTATTAAACACTTAAATACATCCCCAACCCAACCAATAAATGAAAAATGTTTTCAATTTTCCACTAAACTTTATAGTTTTAAATATCCTTGAATGAAAGAACCATCTCAAAATGTAATTTTCGCATCTATGAATTTATTTTTCAATCAAACCAAAAATGATATTTTTAACCCAACTCAAACATCAACCATGGATGTAATGGTCATTATAGATAAATTTTTTGATAAACTAAGAGATTGATTTGATTTCTCCAAGGCCAATTCATATTTTTCAAACAAGATACACTAATGAAAAAGGATAGGAGGAATTTTAAGCCTACCCAACCTACTAAACAATATAAAAAGATCCATGATGATTATTTTATAAAAGTATAAATGATGATAAATATATTTATGAAGCAAATGGATCAACTAGCCACAAAAAGTATTATCATAAAAAATAGAAAAAATATTTCATTCCTACTATTAATCACAAATATTCAGTAAAAGGTGAAACACATATTTAACATATTCTAAACCCTTATAAAGGAAGGGAAATATTTTTAGAGTATATTGACAATTTAGAACCAATTTTAAAATAATAAATAGTGAAATAAAGAGATAATTTCTATCAGATAACTAATAAATATTGGTAAATTATTTAAGGATCATGTGATTCTCAAAAAAATTATCAAATTGGTTATGAAGTATAAAACCCCCCCATATATTTCCATGGAATCCACCCACCAATATGAATGAGTCCTGAAATAAAATTTGATTAATATGTTTTAGAAACTTTTAAAAGTGGTTTTCTTGGAATCACTATTATATATATTGTGAAATAGATTCCAATATATGTGATGGTTTTAAAAGAAACTTGTTCTCATAAATGGAAAATTAAATTAAATGAGAAATGAAAATTATAGGGAATGCATCCTCTATTATTGAACATATGTTTCCAATAAAATTTAATTATCTTATAACATGTCAAATTAAATACACCATATTAGAATAGTAATTCAATGGTTTAATTAATGATCTATGTGAAACAATAATTTTCATGACCCATTATGTCTATTAATCATAACATGTTAGAGATATGAAATTATTTGGAAATTTCATTTAAAATTCAAATAATTGAACCACCAAAACATATGAACAAAAAAAATATGTTTATGTTATAGTGATAGAAGAAAACTTTCAAATGTTTTCTACATTAACGATATGGTTATTGATATGTTTAGTACACATGAAGTTATCATTCATTGGAGGACATTTTTTAAAGCGAAAAATGAAAATTTAAATGATTAAAAAAATGATATTATCATTTTAATTTTATAGAGATATAGTTCATTTTGAAATTATTCAATCTATAAAATAACTAACTTATGGCCATTCTTATCCTCAAGAAGGAATCATTGATTGGTTTTATATTGATTTATTTATTACCTTTGTATATAATTGGTACTCAATTAATGAAAATAAACATAATACAATATTTTATATTTAATATTGTATACATGAGTGTTATAATGATGGACAATGAGAATATTTAAATTTATAAACTATAGTATATATGATTTATTCTATTAATTTTTTTTGAATATAATATAATTAAAATAAATTATAATCTTGAAATATATGAACCTGATTATTGTTCCTGGGAATAAAATAAGTATTTTTAATTTCAATCACTTTATAATGATTTAAAATTGATAAAATTTCATCTAAAAACATATCTCATTCATGTTCATCAAAATTATAGTTCTTTCAAAAATAATACACATATTCATTGATTTTAGTGTAGTTTATTTTACAAAATAGTAATCTAATTTTTTTTTTAATTTTAGGAATGAATTAAGATCTATAACTAATGTTTTTGAGTTGAAAAATCATCTTCAACAAATAAAAAATCCTCCATGATTTATAACTAAAACTTTTACCTGAAAATATCATATAATAATTTTGATGTGAAAATAAACAATTCCTTGTAAAATAACAAAATAGATCTCAAATTACTAATAGATAAAATATTTTAGAGTCCTTAAAATACAAAAAAATTATTTTGGTCCTTTAATTATTTTACATGAATTAATACTTCAGTTATCATTCATATAATTGTTTTGAAAAAGTATATAAAAACCAATAAGGACTTTTCAAAAGAGATAGAAATAAAAAATATTTGGATATGTGAAAAATGAAATAATAAAATTTTTTATAGAATAATTAATTTTCAAATATATTATAGAGAATGTGTTTGAAAATTAATCATTTTTATTAAAAAGAGTGTGTTTCCTATTTCAATGAATGAATTGGGTGAGATTGTACATCTAATTCTTCCATCCAAAATTTAGAATTCAATTTATTATATGAAATAGAATTTATAGATTATGATTGAACACTTTCCACTTCTATATCTAAAAAATATGCTTAAGATATTAACTGAACATTCCCACTAATTTTATTCTCAACATATTTTTTTGGTAACTTATAAATTCATATTATAACTAATGTTCAATTAAAAAAAATATACATGAAATATTGTTACTTTTTTTATATAGTAATTCCCTTTGTTTTTTAATACCTATATAACAATTCAATGGTTTATAGTAATAATTTTTCCTAAAATTCTATAAATCTATTTTAAAGTATTCATAAATTGATTCAATATTTACATTTCATACATAGAATGTTTTTCTGATAAGTTTCATTGTTATTCCTAGAATGTATATATACATAACAAACATCCTCTCAATTATTATATATTCCAATTAATGTTATAAAATATGGTTTTTCATATACATTATGTGTATAAAGCTATAATTAATTTGGGATAATCTATGGATAACATATTTTCATCTCAACCCTACCCAGAAATTGAGAGACATTTAAGATATTTTCTTATAGATTCATGTCTTCATAGGGGATTCAATAAGGAATATTGAAAAATATCATTGAATATTTTCATATTTCCTAGAAAATTAGAAATAAAATTTATTGATAGAAGTTATGAACATGCCATTAAAAAGATGAGACAAACTATAGAACCACCATTGTTCAAATAAACCTATTATTTATGAAATTTTAATTAATTATTGATGCATTCAATTTTATCATAGGGATGTTTTGACCCAAAATAAATGAAATAAGTCTCATGTGAATTTTTATTCCTTTATGACTTTAGATAATAAAATATTCAACTACACACAAATAAAGAAGAATCTATGGGTTATTGTATTTTCCGAAGATAATTTTCATTTTTTTAGGTTCAAAAAATACTTTTCATAAAAATAATTATTTAAAAAATTAATGATAAAACATGTTCACAAACAACATTATTGATATTTATTTATTTTTCTATATTATTTAAATATTTAAATTAATTATATGAAAGCATTTTCACAACTAATGGATGATCATTTTATTAGAATACTCTATATTTTTTACAAACACGCCATATAAATCAGGTTATTAAAGAGGCATTTCTATATGTGCAATGAAATGATGTTGAGACTACTAAACAATGGGTTTTTAAATAAAAACTATTTGGTTGTTGGTGAAGTGTGACACTAGTTTTTTATTTGTATGTTGATAATATTATGAGTGATTCAAAGAATCACACTAGGGCTATCCTTACTCATGGCATGTTTGTAGTGACAAAATAATGAGCTCTAATAAAAATTTATAATTTCAATAAGTGATGAATTATCTCTATACATTATGTTGTGGAGGAAATTATGGATCTCAAATAACCACTAGGAAATAGATTTATGTTGGTTTTCTTTTTGCATCTATTTTTTTACATTATTTTGAAAAACGTAAATCCTATAAAACCTTCTAATATTTTTTGAATGATTACCACGATGAATGAAATTAATAATCAATACCTTTATATTAATATGTTCGATGCATGTGTAGTGGATTTTATGGGATAGTTTCATAATTATTTTAGAGATATTTTTATATTTATTTCTATTAATTTTGTGTCAAAGTGGGTAGAAATTATTCCCACTATATTTGATGATGTGAATATAGTTTCAATGTTTTCATAGAAAATATGTTCTATATATTTTGTTTCCAAAATATTGAATCATTGATCAAGGTACACATTTTTATAATATAACTATAAAATCTATTCAGATTAACTATGGATTTCATCACCGTGTTTCTAGACACTATCTCCCACGAAAAAAACATTTGTTGAAAAATGATTCCAAATAAAACATGGAATGAGATAGCTACCTAAAAAATTAGTAGAGATAAAGATTTTATAATACACTTATGTATTTTATGATTTATAAAAAAATCTAATGGTAATTTTTTATTATGGGCATGTATATGAGAAATCTTTTGACATGCCTATTGTTCTTGAATAAAAATATTATTGGGATGTTAATAAATATAACATGAATATGATTTATAATTTAAACAAAAGAAATTTTTTATTTGGAGTGTTGGATGAAATATGAAACACTAATTATGAAATATCTAGCCTATATAAAGAAAAATCCAATGATTTACACACATGAATGATCTATAATGAGTGTAAATAAGGAGTAAAGTGAAACTTTTTAAACAAATAATTACATTTTTTCATGGTTAATTTTATTCCAAACGGTCACTACCTTTAATTGTTACGAATTTGTTTCTATTTTTTTAGTTTATATCAAATATTTAGATAATGAAAACCTATTAATAATAAATGGGCATAGATTAAATCTATTTCGGAACAAAATATAAAACCTATAGGGGATGATTTCTATCATTAATATGCTATATAAAACCAATCATCTAGGTTTTCCCTTCCTTTAAACTTATATTATTTCATTATCTAATATTTTATATTTTCATTTCTAAAATAATCTATTTTATAATGTGTAAATTTCCTCAAATTTGTATGGTACAACCATTATTATAATCATTTTTGTTGTGTTGTATTTTTAAATTATTCTTTTGGTTTTTAAAGAATTATATGTATTTCTTTTATTTTTTATTTTTAATATTTTTTTTGTTTTAACACATGTAAGATCACATTAATACTGTTATATGTTTTTTAAAATATATAAATTAGTTAATTTTTTTAACCTTTGTAACTAAATTTAAATATACTCTAAAAATCCTTTTTCTAGATTTATATTTATTGGATGTCTATGAAAGGTTTTCTATATTTAGAATCCCATGTCACAAATCACATCCACAAACATTCAAATATCTATCTTAAATAATTATAAATATAATTTTGATATCTATTCATATGATAAAAAATTCTATATTTTGTTGATTCGAGGTTGTTATAATCATAATTTACTAATTTTCAATCAAAATATAAACATTAATGTCATAATATTGTAATAATTGATGAAATTCATTGACATTAAAGATCCATTTTCAGGTGAATGTTTGTTTAGGAACTTTATTTTATATTTTATCAACATTAGACCATATTATGTCATGAAAAATATGTTATCTATAAATATTATAAGCTAATTCTCTCAATCATATAGACATAACAAGAGAATGCATGATCTAGGTGAATAGAAGTGTAGGGGGATGTTATTCATTTATATTTTATATATATTTAATGATGTATTGGGATTAAAATAAAATCCCATAAGGTTTTTTTTGAAATAATTTAATTTACTACTACTAAATGTATCTTTGAGAAGAATTTTAGAAATAATATGATTAACTATCAGATCTACTAGTATTTTTCAACCAATAATAAAACATATTTTTAATGAAAGAAATAAGTCTTATCATTCAAAAATAATTTGGGTTTTCATAGAAATTGATAGAAATAAAAATAACTCCTCAATATAGTCAAAAATTAAATAATGGAATAATTAAAAATATAAAATAAAAAAAATATATAGATGGATGAGAAGAATAAATGTTGTGGCTGATATGAAGATGGTGTTTATTTTCCATTAAAATTATTAATATGTTTGGAGTTGATTAATTTCCAAGAGGAGGTAGAAGAGGACCATACTTGAGTATAAAATAAGCAATGTGATTTTTTCTAAATACATAAAACATTTAATTTTGACATAGAATTTTTCACATCTGAAACAAACCATTTCTATTATATATAAAATCACTAAAAATAATCGCAACTAACATAATACCCTGACTAATTTCGGTATAGATTTTGGAATTTATCAAGTCTATGTTGAACATATCATGTGTTTGGATGAGAAAATATATATAGAGAATATATATATTTTGGGAGAGTAAAGATTTCACTGAGGGGTGGTTTTTGTGTATATGGGAGGATAATTGATATGGAAATAAAATTATTCAACATATACTATAATTTGGAGTTAATGTTATTAGGAGGATGTTATAATTTTGGGTTCCTTGATGATGAATTACCGATTATCGATGGTATTTACTCTGAAATTACTTTGATATTGTTTTTTATGCCTACATGTGTAAGAGTATAATTCTTGAGAGTTGGGGAATTGAAGGGGCATTAATTTTCCTTTTCATTTTTATTATAAGGAATAAATCCACACATTTTTTTCTCTCCTAATATAATTCTATAATATTTATTTTCTTTTTGATTATTTTGGAAATTTCCTGAAAATAGTCCAATTAAATATTTTTAATGTCTTTTAATCATCAATGGAATTATTTAAACTTGATTTGTTTTTTTAAACCTATAAAATCATTGGAAAATATAAATTTAAACTCAAAATTATATATTATGGCTACGTATCAAATCTCATAAGACATTTTTCTTAATCCCATGAGGTAATATTTGAGTCTCGTTGGATGTTTTCTTAACCAGTATGACATTTTTGATCTATTTGTTGTTATTAAGATATTTTACAATTTTTTCCTTTAATAAAAATATAAACGCATATAATGTTTTTAAGACAATATAGTAATTTTTTCTATTGTAAGATATTTTTACACCCTTTTAAGACATTTTTGAAACATGTGTGATATTTTTGTATCATGTAAGGCATTTTTTGAGCAACATAAGATATTTTTAATCATATTTTATGTCAATTATTTTTTAATATATTTTTCTTGAAATTATGATATATTTATCTATGTAGGTATTTTCAATGCTCTATATGATATTTAGCTTTGTATGAATTAATTATTATGCTTCTCTCATAAAATATTTTCCATTATGAGATTTTATAATTCCCAGAATAATATAATATGGGTTCTATAATATTTCAGTCATCCTCATGTCTTGGTGATATGATACTGATGAATATAATTTGAAGAGGTTATATACATAGATAGAATTTTAATAGGATTAATTAAAAATTCCCCATTAAAATCTCAAGTGAGATTACATGTGTAGAATCTTATGATTCTTATACCTCCTAGTGGATGATCATGGGAATTCATTTCTCGTAATAGTAGGTTTTCAAGGGTATATTTATAGTTATAGAAAACCTTGAAAAACATTTCCCTGCCCCATTAAGGTATAATAAAAACAAAACAATAAATATGATGAGAGATTGATCACAATGGATAAGTTTACAAGGTGAATCAAAGGTATTTTATGTTTAGGCTATAGGAAGCTCAAAAAATTGATATATACAATAGAGTAATCAGAATATGGGAGTTTATTTTTTCCATAGTTTGATAAACATACCAATTGGTTATATTACGATAGATCCATAGATAATCACTTTTATGTCTTTATATTTCATTTTATATTTTTCAATTTCCCAAGAAACAGTATTTCTGAATGGAAAATGAATATTTTTTTATAATTGTTTTTCATCAAAACACTTCTAATTTTTTTTAAATTTATGATTTTAATGTTTTTTCACATTACATAAAAATATTTTTTCAAGGCATATCATTGCAGCAAATTTATTTTAATTCAGAATCTTTGATCAGAGGCCATTGAGCTATAAAATAGATTTTATTTGAGGATCAACACCCATAATGAATTATTCAAAATATATTTTTGTATATTCTAGTGTTCTCCTATATGTTTTTATGTGTGAATATGGAAATTATATTATATAATCCAATTTCACAAGGAATAATGGAATGTACAATAGATAAACAAATTTCTATATTTAGTGTTCTTAAAATATTTTTTAAACAGTCTTTTAATCTGATTTTATATTTTCTTCAAGGAAATAAAACCATTAATATTTTTAATCAAATAAATTGTAGTTTTATTTAAATTTTGTTCAAAAATTATAAAACACGTAATTAGTTGTTTTTTTGGAAATATATAAATGTGATAGATTTAAAAAATATTCAATAACTTCCATGTGTGGAAACCTTGGGACATATATATTTCAATTCGTAGGGGAAAAAATTAAATTCAGTTTTTTATAAAAATAATTAAATAAATTAAAAAACTAAATTTTTTGAAATTAGACTAAAACATAACAATAATTGTTTACTTAAATCCCATTACCCATTAATTACATTACACACAAAAGTTTTATAAAAATCATAACTTTTAAAACCGTTTATAAAATACTATAAATTTTAATTTAAAAAAATTATACCTTTTATACACCTATACCTACCAAAACCATAAATAATAAGGAATTTTAACTATAATCTAAATATTAAATACTCCCTAATTCATTTATAGAAATATTCCAATGAAAAAATTAATATATATATATATATATTATTCCATATAATCTAATTAAATAAGTCTAAAAAAGACCTTAATGGAGAAAAAAAGTATTTTGACCAAATTAATTATCATCAGTAGCTAACTAAAAAAATTATTTATTAAAATTAATCAAAAAAGTAAATTATATTCTACAAAAAAATTTAACCAATATATTTAAGGATTCATGAAATTAAAAATAATTATTCTAAAAAATATATATTAATAATGTTATGTTCAAACATGAACGTTTAAATTTGAAACAAAATATGCATCAAAATATATCTAAATAATTCAAATAATATAATTTATTAATTAAAAAAATTTAAAAGTACCTCTCATTATACTAGGTTTTCCACAAAATACATGGGAATCTATTTATCCATTGAAAAAATAGTTTAATTATAAAATAATGCTACAATAATTTTGAAATATATTTCATAACCCCTTTAGAAATAAATATATCATAAAAATAACCATTATATAATAAATATTTTTTCAGATTTTTGTCCAAAATTTAACATTTCCACTAAGATATTTATAAATTTCATCAAGATAATGTGAAAAAATATATCCATTTTTCAATTACAAGGACACCATTTTTACCAAATTGAATCATTATTGAATCATTATTTTTAATTAATTTACATATAAAATAATTATAGTTTTACATCATATTGAAAATAATAAACAAATTAATGCTAAAATTCATTATGTCAAAAAAATTTGAAGTTAAATTAATACATGTTATAATATTTATAAACAAAAAACTAAAACATATCAACAAAAACAATCATTTATGAAAATTACTGAATATTATTAACTTAGAAACACATTTACATAAAAATAAAACTACAATTGAACTCGTAATCATCAAAAACCTAAATAAAATTATTTATTATATAATAATAATTTTAAAAAATAAAAATATTTCAAAAAAAATACATTAAAAAGGATAATTTTGTAACATAATTGTACCAACAGTTTCTTATTCAAAATGAATTTATATAATATAAAAAATTTAAAAAATGAAAAAAAAATGGAATATATTGTAGTGAATATTATACAAACTAATATCCAAACATGGGTACTTAAAATTTTATCATTAATTATAATTATACACATAGCATACTAATAAAAAACCCCAAAATTTAATGTCTTTAAAATTAAGTATAAGAACATGACCATAAATAATATATAATATTTGGTCTTTAGTCATTAATTCATTATTTTTCATTTTATATTCCTTACAATTTTGTATTTTTTTGGACTTAGTGATCCTCATTCATAAATAAATATTACAATACAAAGTGGAAACTTCTACATAGTATTTATTTTTTGGTTATTAAAAAACTTTTATGGTATAATTGTTTTTTTAATCATCTTTAAAAATTTAATCAAGACCATATCCTTAACCCTACTAATCCATAAAATATAATTAAAAATATTTTAGAACAAGGAATTATAATGTAAAACTAAGAAAGTTGCATATGAAAATAAATAAACAAACCATGTATTCTAAAAATAATAAAACTGTACCTTTATCAAAATAATGTATTGGCTCAACATAAACAATTTCTTACTCATGAAATCAACATTTATACATAATTATATTCAATAAATATGTTTTTTGAAATCATACATGTAAAATAAATATTGTAATATTTTATTTAAAATCTAGAAAAACTACATAATTTTATTACAATGTAATACATTTCACCCTTATTAGGCAACAAATAAATTCTTTTATTCAAAATTTTATTATGTTAACTTATAAAATATGGATGATTCTACAAAAACCATATCTAGAACAAGAAAATAATGTCACCCACTTGGGACATCATTTTACATCCATCATAATTTTTTAGAGAACATTATCATTACCAATGAATTGGTTGGATACGACGACCCCGCCTGTTATTCTTTATATCGTAACCGTTCATACTTATTTTATAATAGAGCCACCCATCTGTTGTTTATAATATGACAACCTTTACATGGATTATAATACAGGCTCCCATAATCATCAATAATTTCCAAGAACCAAAAACATAATTATAAAATATGAAATCTAATAGAAATTTGATATTATTACTTGTATATATAAGAAAAAAATTACATATATATAAATATCCATTCCAGTTAAAACCATTTTTTGAGAAAAAACTATAATGTTGGGAAGTTGTGATTTTAATTCAGTAAAACATGGAAGATTATAATACAAACTAAAAGACCAATAATTTTCATATTAGTTATAAAAATATTTGACGCCGTATATATAAGAACCCAACCATAAAACAATACATAATCTTTAATTAAATGAATTATTCACATTGAGGATCTTTTTAGATTTAGTGTTTTAGATAATTCAGGCATAACTATTACATCTCACAAGATTACAAAGTAGACACTTCTACTCATTTTCCATTTTTTCATAAAATATAAACTCTTAAAAAGAAACATGTCTAGTTCCATTTTTTAGATATCATGTCTTTCCTTGATACCATCCTTGACCATATTCACCTTTAAGTCATGTGGAAAACATTTCAAAAACTTCGGATGAGCATAAAAAGATCAGTAAGGGATATAAAAACATGGAAAGAAAACATTATTCCATGTATACATAAGAATCAATGAAATCATACATTACTCTTAAAATTTAATCACTTTAACATACCTCATGAAACCATACGTTTTATGAATAACTCATAGAAATCATAATATGCAAAGGTAACTTGAGGAATTCATAACATTTTTACGTAGGTAGTAACACTCATGGTTATGTTTGGAATACCCACCACAGTATATTCCCTAAATCTCCTCAAAGGAACCTTATTATTTAACTCCATCGCATTACCCAATGCATTGGAGAGCTATCACGGGCCCACCCACCCTTATTTTATCACATAACCACCTGTCTTCAAAAACAATTCCCAAGAACCATAACGTAATCATATCACATAAAACATGAATAAAGGAAACATATCATTTCCACATTTCAATCACAAGATATCAAAAACACATTGATATAATCAAAACATTATCAAAACCATTTTTAATAACAAAATACATAAAATAGTATGTGGTATTTATTTTATTTTTAAAAAACGTTACGGCTTGTTAAGGAAGCCAAAGATCAAATAATACTCTCGGCGGCCTAAGGGTCATTGACACCGCGTATGTTAAAAAAACAATCCTTTTTGTCATTTAGTAAAATGCTTCGTAGAAAAATATTCCCTTTGAATTAAATGAAAATTCAAAGGTGTTTATATAGTATATAAAAGAATGAATTGTATTATAACAAAATATGCCTCAATGAAAGGAGATCGAGACAAAGTCCCTTATAATATCGGTATCCTTAGATTAAGGATAAATCAATTACATGATTATGTGTGGAAAATATAAATAAACCTAACATAAGAAGATATTAAGTTTAAAACAGTCGAAGGTCATCCAAAAATTTCATAGTACGATATAATCAATATGTAGAGGTTTGACCTAAAGAATTGAAATTGGGTTAAGACGTTCCCTTACAGAAATTCAACATCCTAACGACGTCATTTTAAAATTAAAAAGATTAGACAATGAGAGATAAAAAGAGTATCTCATCACTTGGACAAATAATTTACAGCAATAAGGATATATAAGAACATATCTCAACATAAGAAGATGTAAATTAAAAGGCCTAACAAAAACAAGTCTTTTAAAAAGAGGAGGGTGAGAGGTTCCCTTACCGATTTGGGTAACTTTCAAAACGTGCACCCCATGAAATAAGGGTCATACAATGATGATGTAAATACCCATAAATTAAATTATATTACACAAATAATACAATCATGGGTAGTACATACACGACACAAAATGAAATATTGGCAAATGTAGCATGAATCTCACAGGAACAAAAAGTGAGATAAAAACCCCATACCACATTGTAATCAATCGAGTCGTATGACCAGAAGATAATAAACACAATATAAATCACAGAATACCATTAATATAAATATAATCCTGATAATATATTTCAAATGTAATAACACAATAATCCACATGCAAAAAATAAGTGGCGAACAATGGAAATCTCCCGAAATTAAAAGTGAGATAAGATATCTCCTTTCGAAAATTCGGCAGCCTAACGGCGCCACTTAAAACATCCAAAAATGGATTATAGATATAAATTAGGGTATCTAATTATATGAACATAAAAATTGCAGTAAGAGGAATATATAAGAATATCCCCCCACATAAGAAAGAGGAGCTTAAATGAAGTTACATAAAAGAGAGTACTTAAAAAGAAAGAGAGAGATTGGATCCCTTACCTCAAGTCCGACTTGTCTTGTTCGTTTCATTATATTCCTGAATAATAAACTTTGGTAAATTAATAATTTAGTCTAGACCTCCTTTATTTTTTATATTTCAATTCATATCACATATTATAATGTTATAATAATTAGTTAATTATGTGAGTTCATATCAGACGTTTTTGTCGATGCTCGGTACATGAGTCAAAAATGAACTTGTTTGAAAAGAATTGTCCATATATTTATAACTAAACCATATCCAGAATAGTATTAATGATTTAAATATAATATATATCCACTAAATATTAATTTTATTCTATTCCATAACATTTTAAGATAAAAAATGAAATTCACCGTTCATGGAGACGGTAGGTTGTACGTACGCATGAACACTACTTTCATTTCTTTGTCACACTAATGGAATTAAAAATAAATTAGAGATATATATATATATATTATAATTCCAGTATAATATATTTGTTTTATAGTTCAAATAATTTCATTAATTTCATTCTTTTTACGTTCCATGTATTGCATGAATGAGTCATATCACTTGAGGGGGAGGTAGTCCACACTTCTTCAATTGAAATTATCGCATTTTCACAACATTCAAAGAATAAAGGATTTTTTAAATGTATAATAAATAATCATAGGGATGAAATAAATATAATATATATCATAAATAAATATATTTTCATCATAATGGCCACCATGATAGGTGATATGAGAAGATAGAACAATCATCATTTCATGAGGCAGTAATTCCCCATCCACAGAAACCATATGTTCTTTAACCATTAGGTGGAGGTGTGTGTAAGTGTAGCTCGAATACTTCTTATAAAAACATTCGATAATATTTTAGATACTGGTTTTGTTACAAAATAAAGGAATAAAAAGATTTTAAGGAGTTGGAGAAGCAAAATAAACCAAAAGAACATAAGAGAAGACATTACCTTTAAATCGGGTAACTCCATTTGGTTTGCACCAAAAGGTTTTCGTGAAGAGCTTTCTGCCTAAGGTAAGGCTTCTAGGATTAAGAGAGTGATTTGGAAAGATAAAATGTTCAGATTTTTGTCGAGCCAAAGTCTTGAGATTTGTGGGTAAGGGGTTAGAGGTGGGGCCTTTTATAAGTGGGAGGAGGGGCACTCTTGGAAAGTCTTGAATAGTTACTTTATTATAAAATAAATTTCGGATATTAAAGGTAACCAAATTATATATTTCTAGGATAAGGTGATAAGGGGTCGAAATCCACCCATACAATAGGTTTCTGACAAGTTCACGTCTTATATTTTACCTTATCATATCATTTTATTTAAATCATTCATTAATGAGGCAATCACTACATCATCACAGTGTCATAAATTTTTTTTATTTAATGTCTAAAAATTATAAAAAAATACCATCATGTAGGAAATATTTTTCCCTTTACAATGAATGTTTATAGTCGAAGAGATCATTTATTTAAACATAATTAATATTGTTTTACATAGGAGATGCATACTTTGGCTACATTTTCCTTTCTTAAAAAACATTTGATAAAAGGTCACTATCACACTAAAGTGATTCCATGGGGTCCCAAGGTTGGAAAAAGGAATACCATGGTCGGCCTTGACCCCACCAACAGCATTAGGACACATGTTGGGGATATTTTATATTTTTATGATATTATTTTATTACCCTTAACTACCTAATTACTAATTAAACACGATAATTAAAGATATTTACCGTCGTTACTATTCATAATATCCAAAAAAGAGTATTAATTATATATTTTGGACCTCATGATTCCAAATATGGAATCCATTTTATCATATTACAAATAGATAAATTTCATTAATTAGTTTCAAATAATTCCTGTGGTCAAATCCAAAGACAGGTTTTTAAGAAGTAAAATCTATCAAAAGATTGATTTGTTTTTACATCCAATTTAAAAGTGAAATTACATCCAAAGAACAAAATTTTATTAAGTGATATAAAAAATAATTAAATTACACATTAAACCAAATTTAAATTACAATATAAATATATAAATAAATTGGATTAAAATGCAGTAATTTTCACTATTCATTGAAAATGAACATTGGTCAGAAAAATACCAAATCTTCACCCTAAGCTATATTTGATATTAAAAATTCAAAAATGTTATCAATTTTAAAAAATTAAAAACATAGAAGTTGAATTAATTAATTTTATAATCAATTTCCGCTGTCAAAACAAATAGCGTGTTTTTAAGAAACAATATTTATTAAAAGATTGACACTTGTTTATATCAAATTTCAAAGTGAAATTAATTCAAATGACCACAATTAGATTACATGGTAAAATTATATTTTAATTTCACTTTAAAACCAATGACAAAGATTTTCTAACCATAGAAATAAATTATATTAAAAGAAGACTTTGAATTAAAATACGTCATTTTAAAAAAAATGATTTTTATCAGAAAAATACCAAAAATTTACACAAAGTAAATTTTGATATCTTGATTCTAAAGAAGGATTTTATTTTGTAAAATATAACATATAAAAGTGTAAAAAATTAGATTTAAAAAAAGTTCTTCATCAAAAGGAGGTTAGTCGTCCTTTTAAATAATATTAGAATATTTACTCTTTAAATAGGATTCATTTGCATTTTAATCCTCTAACATTTATTGAATAATGTAAAAAAAATTAACAAACATATATAATAATATTTTAGTTAGTTCTGTTCATTCTCTCTATTCCAACAGGTAGACGTTATCAACTATTTAAAATGATGTTGTTAAATTATTAGTGTGCAACGTAAGATTTCAAAGAAACTTGTTGTTGCGTATTGGGTATGCCATCGAATATAGAATCCCCTTTTAAGTAATATTAATATTTTATTCACAAATATTAATATATATGAACATTTCATATTCATTATTTACCTGGGATGTTACATCCCTCCCCCCTTTTTGGAATTAAATCCTAGAAATTTTAAAATTTGGCTTGGAAACATTATTGAAAGCCCAAAAATTGTAAAAGGAGTCAATTAAATTGTCACTTTAAATGAAAGAAAGGGAAGTACAAAGGTCACCCGAGTTAACCCATACTAGGATTCCGTATAGGAAAACATTGAAATGGAAGAGAAAACAAAGGGGCATGTTCTGATGGAGAGTGATGGAAAACATGATTAGGAGAAATTTAACCACAAGAAAATCACAAACTTGTGATGGGTTAAACAGTATTTGATTCCCTAGTAGGAAAAATTAACAGACAACATTTTTGTTTTGAGTTACTTTTAATTGAGGAATTTATTTATTAACTTAACTAAAACATAAGGAAACATACTTACTTGTCATGTAGACTTTCAACTTTTACTAGATTTCTAACAGAAACTCATATTTTATATAAATGATGAGTATTTCAGGATGTATTGTTCACATTAAAATCACTATAATCAACTTCTAGAGAATCAACTAATCTAGAAAAGAGAACTATATATTTCCCATGTCTTCATACCAAAACCAAAACAAACAAATTGTTAGTACGAGATCAGATAATATCCAAAAAGGATAATCCTTTATAAAAAGAAAATCTATTCTTAATCTCCAAAATTTGTCCAAAAAAACCCAAATTTCAACAAAGTACATTCGATAAACAATTGTCCATAAAATTCTCCAAATTAAACTAAACTAATATTCAAACCCAAATATTTGAAGGATTTAATCACATAGTCTTCCAAGGTAAATATTATCATTTATCTCCAAATGACATCAGTTTCTCTTAAAGTCTCATATTGAAAAGTAATTAACCTAATCATATATTCTCCATGATAGGTCAATCATTTCCATAGATAACCCAAAATCAAATTATTATTGAATTATAAAATCATCTAACTAAAAATAATAAGTCATACAAACCAGGACCTTCACGTAGTCCAGTGGTAGGCGATAAATCCATGTTGCACTTTGGTTGTGGGTTCGATTCCGGCAACATTGTCCGATGTGACGGGTTGTTACACGGTCTACGTGTTTTCCTTTTTCCAAAACTACATAATTATTATAAAATTCCCCAAAAAGAGATAAAATCTTCAAAAATAACCATAACATATTTTAACCTCATGTTTATCTCAGGCCTTTCATTTTCCATCATAACGTATAGTAACCCATAATTACCTCAAAAGTAAGGAACATATAAACCATAATGGTTACCTTTATAATTATTACCTGAACTTCCACATCGAGTTGGTTCTCTCATAAATGATGCATTAGAGAACTCACCATGGTTCAAGTGGTTAATCATGACTCCTGGTGGTTAGATTAGAATAACCACGAGATTTCTCATTGAATCTTTTATTTCATCCAGTCTCTTTATCAGAGAACCACCGCAGTTTCCTTCAAACCCATTTTTACTTTGGTGGCTGCTAGATCCATCCGTTTAATAAAACCCAAAACGTCAGTGTGAGTATATCATTTGAATACTCGGATAATACTATGATATAATTATTCATGTTATCTTAAAATCATTCACTTTATCTAAAACTATGACTATTTCTAAAATCCTAACCATTATGGTAATGTCACTTATGCTTAAAGAATACCCTAACCTCTAAAGTTATCTAAACCGACATTCGATACCAACTATAAGGACCCATCCTTTAAACATTACATAATCTTGAATTAAATGAATAATTCACATTGGGGATCTTTTCAGGTTTAGAGTTTTAGAGAATTAGGACACAAATATTACATCTCACAAGATTACAAAGTAGACACTTCTACTCGGTTTTCATTTTTTTTCATAAAATAAAAACTCTTAAAGAGAAACATGTCTAGTTCCATATTTTAGATAGAATGTCTTTACTTGATCCCATACTTGACCCTATTCCCCTTTATGCCCTGTGGAAAACATTTCAAAAACTTGGGATGAGCATAAAAAGATTAGTAAGGGATAGAAAAACACAAAGAAAACATTAGCCTAGGTATACATAAGAATCAATGAAATCATACTTTAATATTAAAACGTAATCACATTAACATACCTCATTAAATCATAAGTTTTATGAATAACTCATTGAAATAATAATACGTAAAGGTAACTTGAGGAATTCATAACATTCTTACGTAGGGACTAACCTTAATTGTTACATTTGGAATACCCACCACAGTATATTCCCTAAATCTATTCGGAGAAACCTTAGCGTTTAACTCCTTCACAATACCCAATGAATTGGAGAGCTATCATGGGCTCATCATACCTTAGTTTATCATGGAACCAACCGTCTTCATAAACAATTCCCAATAACGATAACATAATCGTATCACATAAAACATGCTTAAAGGAAACATAACATTTCCACATTTCAATCAAATGATATAAAAAACATATTGATATAATCAAATCATTATCAAAACAATTTTCAAAACCAAAATACAGAAATGTGTATATGGTATTTATTTTCTTTTTAAAAAATATTACGGCTTGTTAAGGAATCCAAAGGTCAAACAATACTCTCGGTGGCGGAAAGGTCATTGTCACCGCGTATGTTAAAAGAAACATTCTTTTTTGTCGTTCGGGAAAATGCTTCGTAGAAAGAGATTCCCTTTGAATGAAATGAAATAAAAAAGGTGTTTATACAGTGTATAAAATAAAGACTTGTATTAAAACAAAATATGCCTCAATAAAAGGAGATTGAGACGAAGTTCCTTACAAAATCAGTATCCTTAGATTAGGGATAAATAAATTACATGATTATGTGTGGAAAATATAAATACACCTAACATAAGAGGATATTAAGTGTAAATAAATTGAAGGTCATCCACACATATTCGTAGTATGATATAATCAATAAGTAGGGGTTGGACCCAAATAATTGAAATTGGGTTAAGACGTTCCCTTACAGAAATTCGACAGCCTAACTCGTCATTTTAAAATTCAGAAAAAGAGACGATGAGAGATAAAAAGGGTATCTCATCACTTGGAATAATCATTTACAACAATAAGGATATATAAGAACAGATATCAACATAAGAAGATGTAAATTAAAAGTCCTAACAAAAAGAAGTCTTTTAAAAATAGGAGGGTGAAAGGTTCCCTTACTGATTTCGGTAACTTTCGAAACGTACACCCTATGAATTAAGGGTCATACAATGAAGATGTAAATACCCATAAATTAAAGTATATTACACAAAGAATAAAATAATGTTCAGTACATACACCACACAAAAAAAGAAATAGTGGCAAATGTAGCATGAATCTCACGGGAAGAAAAAGTGAGATAAAAACCCCATTCCTCATTGTAATCAATCGAGTCGTACGACCAAAAGATAATAAACACAATATGAATCACAGAATACCTTGAATATAAATAGAATCATGATAATATATATCAAATGGAAGAACAAAATACACCGCATGTAATAAATAAGTGGAAAACAATGGAAATCTCGCGGAATTAAAAGTGAGATAAGATATCCCCTTATGAAAAATCAGCAGCCTAACTACGCCACTTAAAACTTCCAAAAATGGATTAAAGATATCAATTAGGGTATCTAATCATATGAAAATAAAAATTACTGTAAGAGTAATATATAATAACATCCCCCAACATAAGAAAGACGAGCTTAAAATAAGTGAAATAAAAGAGAGTACTTAAAAAGAAAGAGAGGTTGGATCCCTTACCTCAAGTCCGACTTGTGTTGTTCGTTTCTTTATATTCATGAATAATAAACTTTGTTCAATTAATAATTTCTTAAGTACCTCCTTTATGGTTTATTATTCAATTAATATCACATATTATAATGTTATAATAATTAGTTAATTATGTGAGTTCATATCAGACGTTTTTGTCATTGTTCGGTACATGAGTCAAAAATGAACTTGTTTGAAAAGAATTTTCTATGTAGTTATAATTAAACAATCTCCAAAATAGTATTAATGATTTAAAATCACATATATACAGTATATATTCATTTTCTACTATTACATAAAATTTGGAGATAAAAAATGAAATGCACCATTCATGGAGACGGTCGGTCGTACATACGCATGAACGCTACTTTCATTTATTTTTCTCATTAATGGAATAAACACTAAATGATATATATATATATATTTTAATTCCAGTATAATATATATGTTATATAGGTCACATAATTTTATTAATTTTATTCTTTATTAATTCAATGTATTGCGTGAACGAGTCACATCACTTGAGGGGGCGGTAGTCCACACTTCCTCAAATGAAATTATCGCATTTGCACAACATTCAAAGCATAATGGTATATTTTAAATGTAAAATAAAGAAGCATATAGAAGAAATAAATATAATATATATCATAAATAAATATATTTCCATCATAATGTCCACTATCATAGGTTATATGAGATGATATAACAATCATCATTTCGTGAGGTAGTAATTCACCATCCACAGAAACAATACGTTATTTAACCATTAGAAGGAGGTGTGTGTTTTTGTATATTGAATAATTATCATAACAAAATCCTAGTATATTGAAGATACTTTTGTTGTTACAAAATAATGGAATAAAAAGAGTTTATGGAGTTGGAGAAGTAAAATAAAACAAAAGAACATAAGAGAAGACATTACCTTTAATTCAGGTAACTCCCTTTGGTTGGCATCAAAAGGGTTATTTGAAGAGAATTATTCCTAAGGTAAGCATTCTAGGATGAAGAGAGGGATGTGGAGAGATAAAATGAGCTGAGTTTGATCGAGCCAAAGGCGTGAGAGGTGTGGGTAAGGGGGTAGGGTGGGGGCCTTTTATAAGTGGGAGGAGGGGCACTCTTGGAAAGTCTTGAAAAGTTACTTTATTATAAAATGATTTTCGAATATTAAATGTCCCAAATTATATATTTATCGGATAAGGTGATAAGCGTTCGAAATCCACCCATCCAATAGGTTTTTTACAAGTGTATGTCTTATATTTTACCTTATCATCAAATTTTATTTAAATCATTCATTAATGAGGTAATCACTGCATCATCACGGTGTCATAAATAAATTTATTTATTTAATGTCTATAAAATATAAAATAATTACCATAATCTAGTAAATAATTTTAGATTTACAATTAATGTTTATAGTCAAATAGATCATTTATGTAAACAAATTTAAAATTGTTTTACATAGGTGATACATACTTTGGTTACATTCTCTTTTCTTTAAAAAACATGATAAAAGGTCACTATCATAATAAAGTGATTTTATGGGGTCACAAGGTTGGGAAAAGGAATCCCATGGACGTCCATGACTCCACCAATATAATTAGGACACATGTTGGGGTCATTTTATATTTTTATGATATTATTTTATTACCGTTAACTACCCAATTACTAATTAAACACGATAATTTAAGATAATTATCGTCGTTACTATTCATAATGTCCAAAAACAAAAGTGTCTTAATTACATAATTTGTACCTTATGATTCCAAATATGTAATACATTTTATCAAATTACAAACATAGAAATTGGAGTAATTAATTTAAAATAATTCCTATTGTCAAAACCAAAGACGAGTTTATAAGAAGTAAAATCTATCAAAAGATTGATTTTTTTACATCCAATTTAAAAGTGAAACTAAATCCAATGAACAAAATTGTATTAAATGATAACAAAATAATTAAATTATACCTTAAAACCAATTAAAATTACAATTTAACTATAAAAATAAATTGGATGAAAATGCAGTTTTGAATTAAAATGCAGTATTTTTCACTATTCATTAAAAAGGAATATTTGTCAAACAATTGCCAAATATTCACCCTAAGATATATTTGATATTAAAAATTCAAAAATAATATCAATTTCACCAAATTAAAAACATATAATTTGTATTAATTAATTTTTTAATCATTTTCCGCTGTAAAAACAAATAGCGTGTTTTTAAGAAACAATATCTATTAAAAGATTGACACTTGTTTATATCCAATTTCAAAGAGAAATTAATTAAAATGACCAAAATTGGATTAAATGGTAAAAATATATTCTAATTAAACTTTAAAACCAATTAAAAAAGTAACTTGACAATAGAAATAAATTAGATTAAAAGGAGGTTTTGAATTAAAATACAACTTTTTAAAAAAAATGAACTTTATCGGAAAAACACCAAAAATTTACAGAAAGTAAATTTTGATGTCTTGATTCTAAAGAAGGATTTTATTTTGTCAAATATAACATATAAAAGTGAAAAAAATTAGATTTTAAAAAATGTTCATCATCAAAAGGCGGTGAATCGACCTTTTAAAAATATTAGAATATTTATTCATAAAATTGGATTCATTTGCATTTTAAGCCTCTAACATTTACTGAATAATGTAAAAACATTTAAAAAACATATATAATCATATTTTAGTTAGTTCTGTTCATTCTCTCTATTGCAACGGCTAGATGTTATCTACCATTTAAAATAATATTATTATATTATTAGTGTGTAATCTAAGATTTCAAAGAAACTCATTGTCACGTATTGACGTATTGGGTACGCCATCGAACAAAGCATCCATTTTAAGTAATATTAATATTTTATTCAAAAATATTAATATATATAAACATTTCATATTCATTATTTACCTGATATGTTACAGTACATATTGAAATATAAAATTCTTTTGTCCATTTATATAGAAATATAAAATGTTATATATAAAATAACTACAATGATAGCTTTGAAATCCTACAAAACATTGAAAAAAGAAACATAAAGTTTCTGTTATAGTTGTTACCATATAAATATATCAATAAAATATTTTTTAATATATTTAGGTATATGAAAAATATTTTGAAAATAAATATTTAAAACATTCAAAATGTGTTTTCAAGGAAAATAATCCCTTACCTCTAGTGTGACTCGTCACATGTGATTATTATCATCCAAAAAACTGAACTTATTTTAATGTAATATTTATTAAATAACCATTTACATATTTATTACTCCTTTTTTATATATATTACCCATTTATATTCAATTAACTATTAATTTATATTCATGTCATATATTTTGATAATATTCATTTAATATGTCCAAAATGAAATTAGTGGGTTGAATATGATCAATGAGGAAATTATTACACAATATATATAATAATAACCATGATATAGGTATAATTTATATAACTCCATTATACTCTTGAAACCAATCATGAAGGACGATTAGGAAAAATGAACTATGTTATAGTCATGGCAATAGTATGACATAGATACACATGAGTAACGTTTCCATTATTCATTAGTAATGATGAAAAGAAAATAAGTTTTATTTTAAACTACTATAATTATGAATATATCTTAAATATCAAAATATTTTTATAAATACACTAATATATTGTATCCATGTTATATGGTTATGAAAAATGAATCATATCACATTATGGAGGTGGTAATCTATAAAAACACATGAAGAACATTATAAATTTCTAATGGATGTGATGGTTAGAAATTAGATGATATATTATCTCTAAAGAATGTATATTTTTTAATTATTTTGATACATATATATTTACATTAATTTAGTCATTAAAACCATCAAAGATAGGTGGTGATGAAAAATGAATTACCTCGGTTCTTGAATCGATAGTCCTCCGTACATACATACGATGGATGTTTTCCAATTTTTTGGAATTGGAGATGGATATAGTTTATTAAATTAACATAAAAACATCTCATTATATTTATGATACCAGTTTTTTTATGTAATCTTATTTTAATAATATATGAAGGTGGTGTAATAAGTAACAAAACCAAATCATGTTGTATAATACTACAACTCTTCTTCAGAAATCATTTATTTAGTTACTCCTTAAACCTTATAATGATAGTATTATACAAAAGAATACTAAAACGTGGTAAATAATTTATAAAGGTATTTAGGAAGGTCATGGACAGACTAAATGGAATTTGAATAGTGTAGAATATGGGAGAGGAGGTGCCCTTTTATAGATGGTGGGAGGGGAACTCTTGGAATTACATTAAATATTCAATTAATATAAATTATTTTTTATTCAAAAAAGAATTCGAACAAGGATAATTATAATATAGGATGGGTAGAGGATGAAATTCTATCATTAATATTTTTAGAATATTATATTTGGTTTTAAACCTCAAGTATTTTTTAACATAGTTTAACCCATTTTGAAAATAACACTAACAACATTGATCATAGTATTAGATCATCATTATAGTTAAAATAAAAGGAAAATTAGTCCAAAATGGACAATATAATGTAATTTGAAACATATATCAATACATTTTCAAGGGATATGATTTTCTATAATTTTTAATCCTTTTATTAAATATTAATTGTTATAAAATAACATTAATTCCATGTTTTGAACTATTGGATTAATTTTTATTTGAAAACAACATGAAATCATTATAATTGATATATAATTGATTAAAACCTATCCAATATTGTTTATCTACAATGTTTATGGGACATGATAATTAATTTACATTATATTAGTTTTTTATAATTAAAATCATATATATTTTTAATAAACTAAATAAATATTATATCAGCATTACTTAAGGATATAAGATAACTATTTCAACCCTAAATATTAGAAATAAAATATCATGATAAAAAGTAATTAACAAATCCATTTACCATTTTATAACTCAAAATATTATTTTTCATACCTATGTAGAAAATTTATATATGATAAATCAATGAGAATGGCATTTTTAACAATTATTTATATAAAATTATATAAATGTAAAAATAAAAGAATCATAGAAAACATTTGTGATATTTTTGAAAAATTGATATATATATATATATAGACAAACTCCACTCATCCAATAGGATAAATTCATGTTTCAGTGTGATTTCTTTCCTTACCATGTTATTTTTTACCTTAATTACCTAATTTACACTTACCATGGTGACAATTGTTTACTGTGGATACTATTCACAATGTAAAAAAATAAAAGGTCCATATTTTTTAAATTTATACATCCATATTGAAAATTTAGAATCAATTTCACTTGATTCAATATCTATAGGTGACATAAATTATTCAACACTAAAATAAAAAATGCAATGAAAACTTGTTTTATTAAAAAATTCATTTTATTTATAAAATATTTTTATTTAAAATTACAAAATAATATTTATTTCAATTAACATATTTAGAGTTATTATTAATATAATAGAATAATTTCTATGTTGAATCATTTAAAAAAATGGGTCTCTATAGACAGTTTAAACAAAAATACGGTTTTCTTTAAAAATCTTGATTTATCTGTATTCACAAAGAAAATAATTGTTTTCAGAAAAATAAAAAATATTTACTTTGAAATAATTTTGAATGTATTATTTAAATAATGTTTTCATGTTTATAAAATACTATTTCCAAAATTTTATGAACTTAATTATATTATATGCACAAAAAAATTGCAATTTTGTTATGAAAAAACAATTTGAACCATAAAATGACATTACTAAAAAATTGATTTATGATTTCTGAAGAATTAATTAAAAAATAATATTGAGTAGAAATAGTATACATATATTTCATAATTTAGTTAATCATACTCATACCCTCCAACTTAATAGTAGGTTTGTAATAACAATATTTCATGTCCAATTTAAGTATGTTGTTGCATATCATATAAGCTATAGAACAGAATTTCCTTTTTAAAATCACATGGTGTCACATTATACCCCACAATAAATTACATCATTAAAATTACAAAATGATATTAATAATCAACGAGTAAATATAAAAAAATAAATTTTTTGAAATACCACATCATAAATAGGGTTAATAAAATATATACTTGAAAAGAGAGAAAGGGGAGTATAAAGGTTATATGGAATAATTCGTACTAGGTCTCCAAATATGATAAAATTAGTATGATGATAAAATAGTCAAAGAGTAAATATTAATTCAAAAAATAATGATGGTGAGTGAAATAGAATACTTATCAGATGAAAATTAATGATTAAAATAATATTAACAACCACAAAACCATAATCCTAAGAGGTGCGAAAAGACCATCAATTCACTGGAAATGAAACTAATAGAAAAAACATCATTTTTTTAAATAATAATTTTACTAGAGTTTTGGAATTATAAAAAAATATAGACTAATAAAAAAGAAAATAAACTAACTAGATAACTGTAATCTCATTTTCTTATCAATTTCCACTACAATAAAACATTTTTCATCAAACAATGAGTACAGAAGATGAATTTTTTGTTCCTAGAACACTAAAATCAAATTCAAATAGATCACATAACCCTCAAATGGGTAAAAAGGTATTCCACATATCCTTATAAAATAATCAAAAACAAAATGTCTTTCAAAATATAATAAAAAAATTTAATAAACCATCACATTAACAAATGGAACATTAATCACCAAATCCTCATTAATAACACTGAAATTTAATCTTTTCAACATTTTGAAAAATATTCCATCATTGATTGAAAAAAAAAATATATATTATTTGTTCATAAATTTATCCATTATAAGTATATCATTTATCTCTAAATTATATCTGTCAATTTTAATTTCCCATACCAAAAAATGTACATCCATAATCATAAAATATATAATATTTGAAAATAGTTTCTCTAAATAACCCGAAGCACCTAAAATACACATTAAAATCAAATATGATTAGAAATGAAATTTTACCCTCATTTATAATGAAAATTCCCATATTATTCTATTTACATTAATAATATAACCTTCCCTAATAATATTTTAATCTTATTATGAAATAAAAATAATCATTTAATCACCAATTAACCGTTCAATCCCATGGTTATCTATACAGATTACTTTTCCACCAAATCCAATGATATAAAATTATTATTATTTCCTTAATAAAAATAACATTTTAACCTAATGGTTTATTTATCAATTTTTCATATTTCATTAAATGAATTTCACCTAAAATTTTTATGTTTTCACTACACCGCTTTTCAATTATATCAATTCAATCTATCATATGTATGTAAATTCTGAATAAAATAAACTATTGAATAAATACATGTCTATTTCATGATTATCATAATAGTTATAATATTTAAAAATATCATTATTTTGAAAACTATGTACATAAAAATATTTCCCAATAATCTTCCTTCTTAAAAATTTAACCACGTCATGTAATCTTATTTACTAATTTTTTTCATAAAAATAAAATATGTGAATTATGTCCTAATGATTTTTCAATATAAAACCATTAATGATTCATACATAAAATTTTATAAAATAATTTATACCTTATATCTAGATATCACGATCTACATTTTTTTGTTTATACCCCATTTATATTTCAACATGTACTCCATATCCCCAAAATGGAAAATTTTTATAAATGGTGGTATTAACCTTTACAAATATGATTGATTTATTGAGATTTTCATATAAAATAAAATAAAATCTAGGATCCACATATTTTATTATGGGAAATGAAATGGTGTTTTATATATAAAATAGTTTCTATCTATTATTTGGATTATAAAAAGTCTTCTACAACATTTTCAATAATATTTTTCTATGGCATCGATGATTTAATCATATATATGTGACAAAAAGGTTGTGTCATATCTGTTTCAGTTCATTTTGATAAACACTATTTAATCTATAAAAATTAACATTATTAAAAAATGAATATAAATACTTACTGTTTAAATTAAAATATTCTTTGTAATGAAAATACCCATAAAAAATTAAAATACTTTAATCTTTAATTCCCTTACACCATGTTTAATTATCATTCTACATGAAATCACTAAAATTAAAAAATATCTCTCCATTACATAATACCCCTAAAATATATATGAGAGAAGAAACTTATGATTCCAAACTAATATATTAACCCTTATAGTGATATAAATATTAAAATTATAAACTTCTAGGAATATCCAAAGCTTTCTCATTTTCCAAAAAATTCTTCTAAAACCAACTATAAAGAAACACTTTAACATTATATAAAATTTAGTCTTAAGTCAGTAGTTAGTTATCATATATTAGCGGATATATATGGTTAAAATTTTTAGATGATTAGTCAATCACCCATTCATAAATAATAATAACATTATACAGTGGGACCATTTAATTATTATCTTTTTTCACAACAAAATAGAATATTTAATGTGTAATATGTTTTCATTTCATGATGAATATTCACAATTTTCATATTGACCTCATAATTATCATTAATCATCCATAAAACCCTATGAGATGCACTTTAAAACATGGTATGATAAAAAAAAATATCAGTAAAGGGGATATATAAATAAGTAATGATACTTGTTCATACATGAATACTTATTAAAATTTTATTTTATTAAAAAATATATTGGTTTAAAAATAACTATTTTAATACTCAAGAATTTGAATTCCCTAAAAATGATTTATATAAAATATTTCATTTGGAGATTTAATATCCAAAACAAAATTGATAAAGGTCTCTTTGATATCATTATAAACTCATGGAATCTTTTTACAAAATATATATTTTTAAAAATTGATAATTAGAGAATAAATACCTTGTAACATAAAATCATTAAAATACCTTTGGAAATCATGATGTTTCACAAAAAATTGTAAATTTCATAAATAACTAATATAGGTAACATGGGAAATCATTTGAATTAAATCATAGTTATCTAGAAAAAATAATCATTACACAATTTTTTTGATGTTTATAACAGACCCACCTATCATTATTTTAAAATAAAACCAATAATCCTTATTTTATAATGAAATAACCTATATTTGGTTTATAAATAACCACCCTTCCTTGGTTTATAATATAACTACCCATAAAAATAAAAAATTACGAACAACCATAACAAAATTGATAACACACAAAATCATTCATACTTATAAAAACACTCCCTAGACCTAGAAGTTAAACAATTCCAGACATTGAAATACTCTTTCCACATATAACCCTAATACCAATAAAATAGGTATTGGGGTTTTATTTTAATAAATAATGGAAAAAATAATTTAATACCAATAATTATTATGGTAGTAGTAAAATCCATTGCATCCGTATTCCTTAAAATAGAAAAATCATTTCTTTTATAAAGAAATCCAATATATTCCATATAAAGAATTTAAAAAGATTAATTATAAATACAATATTAATTAATTTAAAAATAAATGAAAATTTTACTTCATATTCTATTTATGTATATATAAAATTTTCCATAAAATAATTTCAAAAAAAAATTAACATGTAATAAAATTATTTAAAAAATTAATTATTCAAACAATCAAAATGAGCTTTTTTGGGTAAAGTATCTAATACCTCGAGTCAAACTCATCATGTACATTCATTAACATCCTAAATAATAAAATTATTTAATTTATTAATTTTATTAATTTTTTTAAAATATTATTCTTCATTAAATTTTATTTTTAACCATGTTTTATTAAATTACATAATAATTAATTTTCATATTAGATGTTTTGATGATGTTCGACTCATTTGTACCTAAGGACTTTAGTATGCTGATTATATTTAAGGAGGTAATTATTAAATCATATAAAGAATACTAATAGTGAAATAATTTTATTTTTTATAATCAAATTACTCTATTAAAGTAAATAATGATATATAGGAATGAAAAATGAAATATTTTACAACCATGGATTTGGGAGGCCATTTATACAAATGGGTATAATTGAAATTTCTCAAAGATATTTGTAACGACCCAAAGTTTCATTAATGGAAATACCTCTTGATCTAATTAAATGTCTCTTTATGTTTATATAAAATGTCAGGTTCTTTGGTTTTATGTTAAGAATTTTGACTGTTGCTAATATAGCTGTTGAATAGTGATCACATGATTAGTATAAATATAGGGATTTAACAATTCCAATTTACTCAGACAAAGGAAGTGATGGACTCATCTAGTAGAATTGACCCATACGAAGCCCATTTATCGGAGCTCGGAAAAGAGGTGGCGTCTTTGGGCTTCTTCCTTGACCAAGCCCAAGCTGAGCTTCATCATGTCAAGCTCGAACGTGATCGTCTACAGGAAAAGTGGAAGTTGATTGAAATTACCACTCGAGTGATGTTATCCGAGCCCCCCCCCCCCAAGAGTCTGTCACTATCGCACACCTCAACTTTAGGTCTTATGTGGCTTTTTTAAGGGGTTATGTAATAAATAAGTAGTACTATGTTCATGTACATTATTTTTTTATATAATAATGAATATAATTTCAAGTCATTTTTGATACATTGTAAATAGTTTTTAAAGTACAAATGGTGTTTTTACTTATTATATAATTAAGAAATATATTTTACTAAATTAAGGGACTTTTTAATTAAATAATATTTTAATAAAATAATAATAATAAAAATAAAATATTTTTTTATTAAATAAAAATGATCTTATAATTTTATGAATGCAATTAAAATTTTTATTAAGGTTTGAAAGCCATTTCTGTCAAAACCCGTGAATTTTCGATAAATGTCATTTTTTATTTTAAAAGTGAGAATTAAAATATTTAGAAAACTATTTAGATAAAATAAATGTTATTTCTGGAATCAGGACGTCGAAATTATCCAATGGTGTTTTTTTCATAATTTTCTAAGACAGTCAAATTTTTGGGTAAAAATGAAATACCGTTTAAATATATAATGTGTTTTATGACATCATAATTACCCAATAGTGATGTAATAAAATACTATAAGTTTTATGTTTGGAAAATATATGTTTTTAAATTAAGATAATGTGATTTTGGGTTTGTTTGACTTACTTTTCAACGCATTAATGGACCCCTCAAGACATGTTAAACAGCTTGTCTTTTTAAATTAATTTCCATGGGAGTGTGACTCACCTCCACATAAGCAACCTTATTATTTTAAGAAGTTATGACTTTGGCCGTATAAAAAATTGATTTACTCTTCCCTTTTCCAAAAACCATAGGAAAAAACCATGGGATGGTTTGTGGTTTGGATTAATTTAATGTAAGGGGACCCAAACCTAAATAATAAAGAATTCCCTCACCTTTCCCATATAAACCCACCCAAGATCCCAATTCCTCCTCACTCAATGCCCTTGGATTTCGTCCAACCTCTGCCTTAATCTCTCTAGAATCCTTCCAAGGTTCCCCAATCGCCCAATAAGCCTCTCACAAGCCTCTATCTAGCCTTTGGAAGCACACTTCCATGTAAGGGTTTTTTTCTTCCTTTCTCATTTTTGTCCAATTTTCATTAAGTTGTTTTTCCATTTTAATTTCAATTATAAATGTTGGGGTATGGTTTGGAACCTCCCTCATACTACCCTATTTATGTTTTACTGATGCGAGACCCTTTCTCTCTCATTAAATTCCTCCCATGTACACCCATTACTATGTCGAAATTCCGAAAGGAACTTCTCTCTCCTCGTTTACATTCAAGCAATACTTTTGTATCATGAATCTAAATTCCATTACAACTGTTGGGACATGTATATATATGACCTAAATACTTTCCATTACATTTAAATATGATTAAGAACCCCTTTCTTTCTCATCAACCATTTTTATGAATTCTTATGTCACGCTGTTACGCTGCCGAAACCACACCGATTTTCTATGCCAATGCCATTGTGTAGTGGATACCATGACAAGTTATCAATCAAGGGTATCCATATTTATGAACCTTTACATATTTATTACAAAGTTTCATGTATTAATTCCACATTCCTTTATCGTGGAATAAATGATTATGTTTTATAAATCGATGTTTTATGATCCATGTGGCACACTTATGCAACAAATGAAATGTTGAAGAAGGGTGCGCCCTTATAGCGCTCCAATGCATTGGGTAAAGTATAATATCATGATAAGTCATGTGTAATGAGTGTTTACTCATGATAATTCAAGTGAAATGAGGGTTTACTCGTTCTTTATGTGCAATGAGGATTTACTCATGCTCTCTATGCAATGAGCCTTGGCTCATGCTAATTCCATTTTAGGTGTTGTTGCCACAATTCCATGTTATGATTATCATGAATTATCATGCCTTTATGTTCATGTTTCTCTTATGCTCTATTGATATTCCTATTGTCTAACATGTATTGTACTCTTTATTTTATTCCATGTGTAATCCCTTACTGGGCTATATAGCTCACCCTTTTTTTATGCATGTCCTCAGGTTATCTCATGCAATGCTAAGTAAGAGGGAATGTAGTGGTGATGTAAAGGAAGTTTAAATAAAGATGTTGTATTTCATGTTTCAAGTTTTATGTAATTATCCTAAGCCCCAAATACACTAAATCTATTGATCTTCTTGTTGTATCATGTGAAGTTTTTTTGTAATAAATCATGTTTAAGTTTGTAATAGAAGCAGGGTTGTCATAGTTGGTATCAAAGTATAGGTTTAGTTATTTTTGGGATTAGGAAACCCTAGTAAAGCCTTAGATACAAGATTAAGTATAATAATAACATCCATAAGTATTTGTAAGTACTGAGTAAGTGGTTTATCAAACAAATATATCCTTTTCTGGATACGAGCAGGTAGAGGCGGCTCTGGCACAGATGTATCCTAGGGGAAAAACCCAAAAACACCGCTTTAAGCTAGACTCAAATAGAAACTGGTGCACGACAATGGGTCTTGCTACACTCTTGGTTTCGGCCCTCCCGTGGGATATTCTTTGGTAAATTCACAAGCTTATTATGAACCCTTATTAAGGGAATTTAAAAAAATTCCCCTAAGAATATATGTTAGAAAGTAGATCATGAAAAGCCTAGATTGAAGCCTATAGACTCATGAGTTAAGGAAATAAAAGTTTATTTATGAGTCATCAACTTTTGTCTTTGGATTACCATTTATGTGTTACCTCTAACTTTCCTTTTATTCCATCCAATGGCCGGTAATAGGAGGACTCGGGCTAACAACCGTTGTGAAGATCAGTGTGATGACTATACTAATGAGATGCGAAATGCAATGGGAGCGGGAATCACGAACATTGTCACGCTTCTCTCTCAGTTAACTCAAGTTTTTAATAGAAACACAGGTCAAGAGAAACATTCAACCCCCCTAAGAATGAATAAGTCTCTATCGAGAGCTTCATGAGACAAAGGCCCCCGACTTTTAGTGGATCATCTGATCCCACAATCAGTGAACAATGGATCAAATCCATTGAAAAGATATTCTCCATCCTCCAATGTTCTGAACAAGAGAAGGTTCTCCTGGCGGCTTATAGTATGGAGGGTGAAGCTAATCAATGGTGGACGTTCATCGAATATATGAAGCCTGAGGAAGAGATCGAGGCATTGTAATGGATGGATTTCCGGAAGATGTTTTTCGATAAATATTTTCCGCACACCCTCTGGCTTATGATGGAAAGGGACTTCCTTTCCCTCAAGAAAAAAGACGAAGAATCTGTTGGAGCGTACGAGACAAACTTCACAAGGCTTGCACGATATTATTTTGGCTTTGTCGTTACCCCCGAATGCAAGGTTGACCGCTTCTTTGGTGGGATGAAGCCTAGCTTGCGGAAAAAATTAGCGATCTATGACTTTGACAGCTATGAGGAAATTGTCCGATGTGCCCTCAAGGTCAAAATGGAGATCGGGGAATCACAAGGGTATCATGGGGAAAAGAAGTGTAGGGTGGACTTAAATGTTGGCGGGCTGATGGGTAAATCCAATGGTGCTAAAAAGATCCAGCACCCCACTTGCCAAAAGTTTGAAAAGAAGCACCCCGAAAATTGCCATAAGGGGACGAGAAAATGCTTCAGGTGTGGAAGAGAAGGGAACCTAGCTGTTACCTGTCAGCAAGAAAGACCCACGACTGCGATAGAGGAGAGGAAAGCTCCGTTCAAACCTCAACGCATTGTTCAATGATACAAATGCAAAGAACCGGGTTATTTTGAAAATCAGTGCCCCAATCCAAGGGTTTTCGGAGACAACCAACAACCTCCAAGGCAGAATGGAAGAGATTTTGCCATCACTTCTGTCGAAGTGAACCCCGACAACGAAGTGGTGAGAGGTACTCTAGTTATTAATTCATGAATAACGAACGTACATTTTGATTCAGGTCCTACACATTCTTTTATATCTCGAAAGTTTAGTAGAACAATCCCTGAACCACAAAAAACCATGGAAGTAAAGATGTCGGTGAGTACGAAAAATGGGGTAATAATTGCATCCCATGAATATAAGTCATCCCCTGTTATAGTCTGTGGATTGATTTTCCTGGCGAACCTTGTCATACTCCCTCTGGTGGAATTTGATGCAATTCTTGTCATGGATTGGCTTTCCTTATATAGAGTCAACATAAATTTTCGGGAGGGGGAAATTACACTCCATATGGAGAATCAACCGCCCGATTCTTTACAAGTGTCAGGAGGAAGATTAATCTCTTTTAGGTCCATCATCGCAAGCATGGATATTACATCCTTATGAGGACGCGTATCTGGCTCAGATGATTGAGTCCAAGGAAGAAACCATCCTTGATGAAATTCCTATTGTGAGGGAATTCACGGAAGTATTTCTAGAGGAACTTCATTGTCTTCCTCTAAGAAGAGATGTTGAGATAGCAATTGAAATTATACCTGGGGTGCTGCCAATATCTAAGACTCCATATAGAATGGTTGTTGTAGAGATTGAAGAGTTGAAAAAAAACAACTACAGGAGAATCTGGATAAAGGGTTTATACACCCAAACACTTCATCATGGGGTGCACCAGTCCTCTTCGTCAAGAAGAAGGATGGGTCAATGCGGCTTTGCATTGATTATCGTGAACTTAAAAAAATCACGATAAAGAACAAGTATCCTCTGCCAAGAATCGATGAATTGTTTGATCAGCTGTGTGGAGTACAATACATCTCCAAGGTGGACTTGCGGTCAGGATATTATCAAGTAAGGGTGAAGAAGGAACATATCCCCAAGAATGCTTTTTGTACAAGGTATGGGCACTATGAATTCATAGTAATTCCTTTCGGACTCACCAATGCTCTAGAAATATTCATGGACTTGATGAATAGAGTCCTTAGATATTACTTTGAAAAATTTGTGGTAGTCTTTGTAGATGATATTCTAATATACTCCAAAACCAAGGAGAATAATGAGGAGTATTTAAAAAATGTACTAGAGACTTTGTGCAAGGAGAAGCTCTATGCAAAGTACAACAAGTGTGATTTCTGGTTTGAGGAGGTCTCATTATTGGGAAATATCATCACAAGAAATGGGATATCTGTGGACCCCACCAAAATAGATGCAATTTAGGGATGGCCGAGGCCAACATCGGTAATAGATATCTGTAGACTCTTGGGGTTAGATGGATATTATCAATGATTTGTGAGAAATTTCTCACGATTGACCAAACCTCATACCAAGCTAACTCGAAAGGGAGTAAAGTTTTCTTGGAGTGATGAATGCGAAGAAAGCTTCAAGGAGCTGAAAAGGAGGCTTATCACTGCGCCCATGCTCACATTACCCACAAGTGGGGAACTTTTTATTGTCTTCGGTGATGCTGCAAAGAAGGGCTTAGGCTGTGTGCTAATGCAGAATGATAAATTTATATCCTATACCTCAAGGAAGTTGAAAATCCATGAGCGAAACTATCCAACGCATGATCTGGAGTTGGCGGCGGTAATATTTGCCTTGAAAATCTGGTGGCATTATCTCTATGGAGAGAAATTTGAGATATATACTAACCACAAGAGTCTTAAATATATATTCACATAGAAAGTGCTTAATATGCGACAGAGAAGATGGAAAGATCTCATCAAGTATTATGACTGTTCAATACATTACCACCCTTGGAAAGCGAACAAGGTGGTTGATTCCCTAAGTAGAAAGGACCCAACAACTCAATCAATGATGAGAATTGAGAAGGATCCAATCTTCCTAGACTTGATGAAGATGGACGTGGGAATCATAAAGAAGGGAACATAATCAATCCATTCACAAATTTTTGATCAACCATCTCTTTTGGAAAGGTTAAAGGATTTTAAAAAGGATGATGTGGGAATTCAGGAAAAAGTGGAAGCTATCAAAAAAGTGAAATCCTCAGAGTTTAATGTTAATGAAGAAGGAATTGTGCGGTTTGGGAATAGACTATGTGTTCCATCAAGTCCGGAGCTGAAGAAGGAAATTTTGGATGACTCACATAGTTCAAATTTCTATATTCACCCAGGGAGCACAAAGATTTATCGAGATCGCCGAGAAAACTTTTGGTGGGATAATATGAACAAGGATATTTCTGAATATTCATCAATGTGTCTGGTGTGTCAGCAAGTGAAGGCAGAGAGGCAGAAGTCTAAGGGGATGATGCAACCACTGCCCATACTAGAATGGAAATGGGAAAACATCACAATGGACTTTGTCACTGGACTTCCAAGGACATCCAAAGGCAACAATGCAATCTGGGTTATTGTGGATCGTCTTACAATGATTGCACACTTAATTGATATTCAGGAGGATTTCTCTTTGGATCAACTAGCACGAATATATATCAGGGAAGTGGTAAGGTTTCATGGAGTACCACTATTTATTGTGTCTGACCGAGATCCATGAATCACCTCTAAGTTGTGGAAGAGTCTTCAACATGCTCTGAATACTAAACTGAACTTTAGTACGGCCTATCATCCTCAAAAAGATGGCCAATCCGAGCGGACTATCCAAACACCTGAGTATATGTTCAGAGCGTGCTCAATGGACTTTAAAGAAGGATGGGATCAACATCTTCCTCAGGTTGAGTTCCCTTATAATAATAGTTTCCACTCAAGCATCCAAATGGCACCATATGAAGCCCTGTATGGGAAAAGGTGCAGAACACCAGAATATTGGGATGAGGTAGGTGAACGTAAGCTGCTTGGACCAGAAGTGGTCGAGGAAATGTTGGAGAAGGTGAAATCCATTCAGCAGCATATCAAGGCATCCCAGAGTCAATAGAAGAGTTATGCAGATAATTGTTGAAGAGACCTTGAGATTAAAGTAGGATACATAGTTTTTCTACGCATATCCTCGTGGAAGAAGGTCATGAGGTTTGGAAAGAAATGAAAGTTCAGTCCAAGGTACATCGGCCCCTTCGAGATTCTTGATCTTTTCGGGGCTGTGGCCAATCGACTAGCACTTCTGCCTCCTATGTCCAAAGTACATGATGTCTTTCATGTATCCCTCTTAAGGAAGTACATACCAGACCCTTCACATGTACTCTCTTCTGAGGTGGTACAATTGGAAGAAGATCTTTCTTATGAGGAGAAACCAGTGAAGATCTTATATCGTAGAGAAAAATTTCTATGAATTAAGACAATGCCTCTCATCTAGGTGTTGCGGAGAAACCACATGTTTGAATAAGCAACTTGGGAATCAGAGGAAGTGATGAAGTTGAGTTACCCACATCTTTTTTAGTGTGGGAAAATGAAAATTTTGAGGGAAAAATTTCTTAAGGGGGAATATTATAATGAACCAAAGTTTAATTAATGGAAATACCTCTTGATATAATTAAATGTCTCTTTATGTTTATATAAAATGTCAACTTCTTTGGTTTTATGTTAAGAATTTTGACCGTTGCTAATTTAGCCATTGAACAGTGATCACATGATTTGTATAAATATAGGTCTTTAACAAATCCAATTTACTCAGAAAAAGGAAGCGATGACCTCATCCAGTATAATTGCCCCATATGAAGACCATTTGTCAGATCTCAGAAAAGAGGTGACGTCTTTGGGCTTCGCCATTGACCAAGCCCAAGTTGAGCTTCATCATGTCAAGCTCGAACATGACGGTCTATGGGAAAAGTGGAAGTTGATTGAAATTACCACTCGAGTGATGTTATCCGAGCCACCCCAAGAATCTATCACCATCGGACACCTTACCCTTAAGTCTTATGTGGCTGTTTTAAAGGGTTATGTAACAAATAAGTATTACTATGTTCATGTACATTATTTTTGTCTATAATAATTAATATAATTTGTAGACATTTTTGATACATTGTAAATAGTTTTTAAAGTACAAATGGTGTTTTTAGTTTTTATTTAATTAAGATATCTATTTTATTAAATTAAGTAATTTCTGAATTAAATTATATTTTAATAAAATAATAATATTATTATTAAATTATTTTTTTATTAAATATAAATGATCTTATAATTTTATGAATGCAATAAAATTTTTTATTAAGTATTGAAATCCATTTCTGTCAAAACCCGTGAATTTTCGATAAATGTCAGTTTCTATTTTAAGAGTGAAAATTAACATATTTAGAAAATTATTTAGATAAAATAAATGTTCTTTCTAGAATCAGGATGTGAAAATTATCCAATGGTGAATTTTTCATAATTTTTTGAGACAGTCAAATTTTTGGGTAAAAATTAAATACCGGTTAAATATATAATGTGTTTTATGACATCATAATGACCCAATAGTGATGTAATAAAATACTATAATATTTATGTTCGGCTAATATATGTTTTAACATTAAAATAATGAAATTTCGGGTTTGTTTTACTTACTTTTCAAAGCATTAATGGATCCCTCAAGACTTATTAAACACCTTGTCTTTTTAAATTAATTTCTATGGGAGTGTGACTCACCTCCACATAAGAAACCTCATTATTTTAAGAGGATAAGACTTCGGCCTTATAAAATATTGTTTTCCTCATCCCTTTTCCAAAAACCATGGGCAAAAACCATGGGAAGGTCTGTGGTTTGGATTAATTTATTGTAAGGGGACACAAACCTAAATAATAATGAATTCCCTCACCTTTCCTATATAAACCCACCCAAGCACCCATATCCTCCTCACTAAAAGACCTTGGAGTTCGACCAACCTCTGGCCTACTCTCTATATAATCCTTCCAAGGTGCCCCAAGCTCCCAAGAAGCCTCTCACAATCCTCTCTCTAGCCTTTGGAAGCACACTTCCAAGTAAGGGTTTTATTCTTCCTTTCTCATTTTTTGTCCAATTTTCATTATGTTATTTTTCCCTTTTAATTTAAATTATAAATTTTGGGGTATGGTTTCACACCTCCCACATACTACCCTCGTTATATTTGAATTACGGGAGACCCTTTCTCTCTCATTAAATGCCTCCCATGTACACCCGTTACTATGCCGAAATTCTGAAAGGAACTTTTCTCTCCTCGTTTACATTCAAGCAATACTTTTGTATCATGAATCTAAATTCAATTAAAATTATTGGGAAATTTATCTATACGACCTTATTACTGTCAATTACATGTAAATATGATGAGTAACCCCTTTCTCTCTCATAAACCATTTTTATGAAATCTTATGTCACGCCGTTACACTGCTGAAATCACACCGATTTTCTAATCCAATGCCATTGTGTAGTGGATACCATGCCCATTTCTTCATCAAGGGTATCCATATTTATGAACCTTTAATAATTGATTAAAATGTTTCATGTATGATTTCCACATTACTTTACTGTGGAATAAATTATTATGTTTTATGAATCCCTGTTTTATGATCCATGTGGCACACTAATGAATGAAATGAAATGTTTAAGAAGGGTGCACCCTTATAGCGCTCCAATGCATTGGGTAAAGTATAGTATCATGATACGTCATGTGCAATGAGTGTTCACTCATGCTAATTCGACTGCAACAAGGGTTTACTCGTTGTTTATGTGCAATGAGGATTTACTCATGCTCTATGTGCAATGAGCCTTGTCTCATGATATTTCAATGTTAAGTGTTGTTGCCACATTTCAATGTTATGATTATCATGCTTTATCATGCCTTTATGTTAATGTTTCTTTTATTCTCTATTGATATGCCTTTTGTATAACATGTATTTTACTTTTCATGTTATTCCATGTGTACCTCCTTACTGGGCTTTATAGCTCACCCTTTTCTTATTCATGTCCTCAGGTTATCCCATGCAATGCTAAGTACGAGGGAATGTAGTGGTCATGTAAAGAAAGTTTTCAATAAAGATGTTGTATTTCATGTTTCATGTTTTTATGTAATGATCCTAATCCCCAAAGACACTAAACCACTCGATCTTCTTGTTGTATCATGTGAAGTTTTATGTAATAAATCATGTTTATGTTTGTAATAAAAGTAGGGTTGTCATAATATTATTTAATAAAATTAACGTATTATTTTATCTTTCTATAATTATTATCATATAATAAATATTATATACTTTTTAGATACACTTATATATATCTTCTATGTGATGCAGTTATGAAAAAACCACATCACTATATTGTTCTGGTAATCCACATGTAGGAATGTAAAAAATTATCATTTTTAAATAGATGTAAAGGTATGAAAATAAGTGATGAATTATCATTAAAGAATTGTAATTATATCATAAATATTATATATATAAAATAACTAAATTGTTATAACAAACCTCACGAGGTGTTGATGGAATGTGAATTACATAGCTTCATGGGGAGGTAGTCTGACGCACACACAATCAATGGTTTACGTTTCGTACTTGATATAAGAGGATATTGGTATAGGGTGTTAAATGAACATAAAAACATATCAGTATATATAATATACTAGTGTTATTATTTTTTCCTGATTTAATATTATTTTGAGGTTGTATAAGAAGAAATAAAACTAAAGCATTTAGTTGAAGATAATACCACTTCTTCGGAGAACTTCCATTGACTAATTTCTTAAACCCTCTAAAGATGGTATTCTACCAAAAACATGTCCAAAAAATGGGGGTATCAATTCTAATAATGTATTTATTATGGAATTAACTATAAAAATAGTTATTATGTGTAATTAAAGGAGGATAGAGTTTTCCATTTTATATGTGAGTGGTGGGGGTCACTCCTAGAATTTCATTAAATATTAATTTAATTTTACCTATTGTTTATTGAAAAAATTTACAAACTGATATTATTAATATAAACATTATTAAGGGTGTAAATTATATTATACAATAAAATTTGGAAATTTTTAGATTATTTTTTTACTTTTATATATTTGTTTCAACCCACGTTAACCCTTTCTATCAATTACCATGATGACAATATTTTTACTCTTTAGGGTTAAATATAGTTACAATGAATGATTTTTTGGTTAAAAAAAATATATTAGATATTTATAAATATATATAAATCACATGGATAAAGATAAGATTTCCAAAAATTTTATATTATTTAATAAAATAATTTATAGTATAGAATAAAATTAAAAACATTCATTGGAAATATTCATTTAATTTGAATTTTAGAAGAACATAAAAAAAATAATTTAATTACATTTAAATTAAAACGATATAATATTTGTTTCAACCAAAAAAATTAAAGGAGTTAAATAATTCATTTACATTATATTATGCTTTCATTTTTAAAATATTTTTTTTATTTTTTCTATGACCCTAATAAATACAGTGTCTGGATTGCATAACAATTAAACATAATTATTTTACCACAATGAATTATAAATAAAATAAAATTATAAAGGTATTTATATTTCAAATAACATTTTTATAAATAAATAAAGAATATTTTTATACAATGGTCAAATATTTATACATAATAAAATAAAGAGAATGATATATTTGATTTTTCTTTACGTAAATTATTATAATGATAAAAATCAAATAAATATGGTATCAAGTTTACATATTATTGAAAAATACATTATATGGAGTAACTAAACTAATCTAATACAATAAAGATACGTTTAAGGGTGTTTTTTCAGTAATTATCATTTATTTATTTCATTAATTACTTGATTTACCCATACTATGATGGTGAATACATTATATGGTTTCTATTAATAATGTATAAAAATAAAAGAGGCATATTTAACAAATTTCGATCTCCTAATTCAATATAAAGAATCATGTTTTTAAATATTAAATTTTTAAAAGTGGTAGAAATTAATTTTTGATTAAAAAAGTAAGTGCAATGAAAACTTTTTATCCAGAAAAATCCTTTTTAAGTATAAAATGTTTTTATACATACTTCAACAACAAAATTTCTTCCAATTTAAATAATTTTACTGTTCACAATTAAATAGAACTAATTTTATCATAAACCCAATTTTAAGAAGACATTCTAGACACTTGAATGAAAACTACATTTTTTTTAAAATCAATATTTTTCACTTTTCACATGATAATCTATATTTTCTACAGAATCACAAAAAAATCACCCTATGATAATTTTGACACGATGATTTAATAAATGATATCATTTTTAGTATATAAAATTTCAAAAATTAGTGGAAATTATTTAAATTATCTTCTTAAAAATTAATAAAAACAATTTTTAGGGAATGTTATTATTGAAACAGTAAATGACTTTACGAAAAATTTGAATTCTTATTTCCAAAAAATAATTTAAAACATTTAAATTAATTATGAACCTTACTCAAATATTTCATAATGTGGTTAATTCTATTTATACCCTTAAATTTAATATTAAGGTAATAAAAATAATTTGTGTTTGTTTGTTTGAGCATGATGTTGCATGTCATATATGTCGACACTGATTTATTTTTAAAATAATTGTATGTCACATTAAATCATCACATAAATATCCAATAAAATTTTTTCAGTTATTATTCTATGGATTTTCAATTTACATATTCATTTATATGATTATATATCTTTTAAACAATAATCAATAATCTATCAAAATTAAACACACTTTAAACAAAAATTGAATAATTCATTATTTCACAAAATCAAATACCTTTAAAATTTGAGAAATCAAAAATAATATTCATTTTTAGATTAAAAATCACAATATGTTTTTTATAAAATGATAAATATACTCTAATAAAACACATTAAATTCATTTATTTTAAAACCGTATTTTTTCCAATATATATTTGTGATGAATTTTTTTTTTGAAAGATAAATATCGTACATGAAAAAGAGAATATACGTATTAGATACAAGAAGAAATATTGGAAATGGAAGAACCAAACATTAATTTTTAAACTAGATCTGATTGAGGTCAAAAGAGAATGGATTAGTGTATCGGGAACTAAAGCCTATTGATGGTGTTTTAAAGGATATATGGAAGGAGTAATATGATAAATAAAATTTCCTAGAGCTAGTTATACACTCTAAGGAAGAGATGTTGGGGGAAGATATCACTATCAATGATTTACATAAGGATTGGAACATAACATTTGAGAGATTTCATGGAGTTTTTCATAATGGAGAGAATGATTGTTAGATAAAAAAAGTAGGATATGATTTTGACACACTGATTCAATGAATGGAAACTATTTCTAGAAGACTATATTCATATTTAAGACCATATGGATTATTAGTTCTATATTGTCATAAAAAATGATCCAATAATGAAGGTAAATACAATTTAATGGATATTTTATGTGTTCAATGATTCCAATACACTTAATTTTTTTTCAAGAATTTACTTATAATACATTAGGTAGTTTTAGTTTTGGTGTTGATCTAATTTTTTAAGAGATCCAACTATAACAAAATATGTTATTTTAAAATAATTTTTTAAAATTTTAATTAGTCATGAATGTTTTACAATCCCAAGATCAAATAACTTCAGTAATGTATTTATAAAATTATCACTACATAACAAGTTTCCATTTTGAAATTTATTTTTATGAATCTGTATTCAACATTAATAAATTTTGAAAGAAAAGTTTTACAATAACCTCTTACCAAAATAACAATAAAACACATACTTAAAATCCTATTTTCCATACTACTACAACACTAATTGAAAATAAATAAATTATAAACATTCATCAAAACAAATATTTATATTTCAGTTAATTTATTATTGATTAACTATGAATATATAACTAAAATATCAAATAAAACATTTTAGAACACACACAAATGACCAATCAGTTTTCCACTAATATCTATTATGAAAATAATGAATATTAATTGGAGGAATTTAATGAATAATAATTATTCATGTTATATATGATGAATTAACATATTACATAATTCTAATGAAATTAATTGTCTTATAAAACTATTCATATAATGATAAATGAAGAGACACCCTAATATAGGGTTATAGTACACAAATCACACCTATAATTCCCTAGTAACATATAATTATGTTATAAAGATGGTGATTTTTCATGATTATGGTTTACATATATAGTTTGGATGATCCTATATATAACAATAACTATCTGAAATACCAACACATTCTATGATACTATTTTATGAAAATAGAACAATGAGTTTATTATATCAATAACATTATTAGTCTAAACAAGTCATAAGAAACAATACTTATATCCATAGGTTGGGAATAAGTTTAGGGGGTGTCAGTACTATGCATTGGGAAATAGTTTTCATTTATTAACTAATAAAATATATAAAATGTTATATAAACAAAAATAAATACATGAAAAAAAATATTTAATGAATAATATATGTATTATTATATGATCATAAATACAAATCTTTTAACATATGAAACATAGTCTCAAAATGAGTAAAATTAAATAAAATGGTCTTATAAGACGTGAGCACCACCACATTCCCCCACACAAATTTTTGTATAATTGAGCTAATGTTCAAATAACTGTAAATAAATAGGTTATTATATTCACTTGAAAAAAATATTCATAGAGGATAAATTATGTACACAGAAATGTGTGTATATAGGGTGTGAGTGAACATGTCTACTAAGATTCCACTATATTCTCTATGAATAACCTTTACAAATTAATCCATAATAAGATAGTTTAATCTTCATTTATAAATGTTGAAATATTTTTTTTAAAACAAGTAACAAAAAGATATTAGAATTAAAGCTTATTGTTTTGAACAATATTTTATATGATAAATGAATAATGAATGAACGAACCAGATAATAAATTATAAATAATTTTTATAGAAAAATACAACCAAGCATCATGGATGAGAACCCATGGGACTATTGTAGGGAATCCAAAATTCTAAATGTTAAATAATCACGCACTAAACATCATAAATATCATCAAATAAAAACACATTTTGTATCCATATCCGGGAGCATATAGGTTAAAGATAAACATGCAACCTAAACATTTAATTATCCCATAATAGACTAGACAAACTCTTAGCAAGACTATCTATGCTTTTTATAATAACGTCATGACTTGTAGGTTAAAAGGTAGGGATATATTCTACATAATAATGCTTGAATCAAGACATATATCCCTCAATGTACACATGGTTTATAAGAATCCTTAAATATACATTCTCAAATCCTATGATAATATATACATTATATTATTACTAGATTAAATAAAGAAATATGTAACCAAGATTTAACTATCCATAATAAAATATCAATAAACAATATTATTTCACTTACTTACCAAGTAACATTTATTGCTAGAGTTTTATATAATAATCACAACAACATTTACCTAAAAAATAATTTATATTCACATTCAATGGATATGTTTTCCAATATTATAGCTATTTCATATTCCACAAAAATTATTCAATACCATCCATAATATTTTCTACATATCATACCAATATAATATTTTCAGAAGTAACATTATTCTAAATAACCAGTGGAAATGAAAACATAAGAATTCATATCTAAAATAATTAGTAAGGGTAATCAAATGAATTAATTATAAAAGATTATAATTTTTTAGAAGTTGAGTATGTGGCATGAGAATATAATCAATATAGAAAAACATAGAATAATAGAATCATACAAAAAAATAAAGGGATCAAAAATTAGGATTCATTGATAAAATCTACGAGCAAAACACATGAGTCATAAAATAACAATTATGAACTATGTGAACAAAACATTGTGATTGAGATATAACGTAAGGGTTTGGAAAAAAATTATAATTGTGTGATAATATTTATAATAACAGGAAATCATAATATATTATACATTCCTTACTTTAACCAAGTAAATTTAGAAACTTCTGAACCTCAAAATATGTTTCATGCATCATGTTGTGAATTTATCAACAATGCCCACTAGAAAAAATTTTAACATAACAAAAAATATCTTTCATTAACATCATCATCGATATGTCATGATCTATAAATATTTACCAAATACATTACATAGATATATAGAATGATAAACATCGCACATTAAATCACAAAACAAAGATAATATCAAAATGGATTTTTTTTCATGGCATATACTTCATAATATCTGATTGATACCAATTATAAAGAAACACTTTAACATTACATAAAATTTAGTCTTAAGTAAACAGTTAGTTATCATATATTAGAGGATATATATGGTTCTTAGTTTTAGATGATTATTCCATCACCCATTCATAAATAATAATAACATTACATAGTGGGAAAATCTAATTATTATCTTTTTTCCCAACAAAATAGAACATTTAAGGTGTAAAATGTTTTCATTTCATGAAGAATATTCACAATTTTCATATTAACCTCATAATTATCATTAATCATCCATAAAACCCTACGCGATGCATTTTAAAACATGGTATGATAAAAAAAGAATATCAGTATGGGGGATATATAAATAAGTAATGATACTTGTTTATCCATGAATACTTATTAAAATTTTCTTTTATAAAAAAATATATTGGTCTAAAAATAACTATTTTAATACTCAAGAATTAGAATTACCACAAATGATAAAGACTATTGTTCACATTTAGTAAGCACCTTAGTGCTTCATTGAACAGTAATAACTTGTTATAAATTACATATAACCTTAATTCTTTGTTAATACGTATCTTTTTCATAGAACATAGTCAACCTCATCTTTTATTTAATACCTATAAATTATATAATTTCTTGAAAATTATCTCCTTATTGAAGACGCATGATACTATATCATCATTTGATGAAAATGTTTTATGAACATTTTCACATCAAATATTTTTTTTCTTCCCATTAAAAAACAATAAATATTATGTTACATATTATTTATATTGTATGTATTGTTTTAGGATAATCTTGTATGGTCTTCCACTTACTTTACAACACATTTTTATTCCATATGTATTAAAGTTAGGAAATTTATATTCATTTCATCTAGCTAATATTGGGGAAATTACTTCTCTATGAATATCGCATTAAAAGTTATTCATTCCGCACAATTTATTACATATAAAATCATTGGTGTTCATGAAGAATGACCACTATTGATCAACATAACCGTTTAGAAAAAAAATTCAAGAATAATCCTTTAATTTTATTTAATTCCCATAGATATAATTATATTTTCCAGGGACATAATCTATTTTTCAAATACGAATAGATTATTAGTTCTATTAAAATTTGGATGCATATTTCACATGAATAATCGAACATAAGTGAATCATGTAGTGGTATAAATATTTAGTCTATATAATTTAGATTATTTTTCATCAAATATTTATCTACATAATAAAGCCCCAATCCTTTCATCTACCACACCATTCTTATTAGAATTCCAACTCGAAAAATATATACATTGATTATGGTTATTGATTTCAATACTCCTATTAGGCACTATCACGATAAATTGGAACACATTGAGTTAGCTAAAGATCATATTCAATAACGATCCAAAAATTAAAAATCCATATAATTGTAAAAATTCTCAAATACTGTAACACCCCAGGTAAATAAAGAATATGACATTTTCATATTTATCCATATTTGTGAATAAAATATTAATATTAATTTAAAGGGGACATTATGCTCGATGGCGTACCCAACACGCAAAAACGAGTTTCTTGGGAATCTTACGTTGCACTCTAATAATAAAATAATATTATTTTAAATGGTAGTTAACATGTAGCCGTTGTATTGGCAGGAATGGATAGAAATAACTAAAATATGATTATATATGTTTTAAATGTTTTTACATTTATCCAATAAAAGATAAAGGCATATAATATGGAAAGAATTCAATTTTAGGCGTATATGCCCTAGTTTTCACTAAAGGTTCACTTATCACCTTTTGATGGAGAACCGTCATTAAATATAGTTTTGTTCACTCTTATACATCCTTTTGGACCAAATAAAACTCTTCTTAAGAATTTGGACATCAAAATTTACTTTGTGTAAATTTTTGGTTTCTTTCTGATAAAGTTCATTTTTTTAATGAATAGTGTAAATGTTGTATTTTAATTCATAACCACTTTTTAATATAATTTATTTATATGACTAGATTATCTTTTGAATTGGTTTTAAAGTGAAATTAGAATAAATTTTTACCATTAAATCCAATAGTGGTCGTTGGAATTAATTTCACTTTGAAATCAGACTTAAACTAGTGTAAATCTCATGATACTTATTGTTTCATAAAAACAGGCTATTTGCTCTGACAGCGGGAATTAATTATTAAATTAATTAATGTGAATTATATATTTTGAATTTTTTAAAATAGACTTAATTTTTGAATTTGGAATATCAAATATAGCTTAGGGTGAATTTTTGGGATTTTTCTGAAAAACATCAATTTTTGATGAATAGTGAAACCACTAAGTGGTACTTATAAAAAACAGATTTTTCCATTTAAATGAAATTTTGCCATATTTGTGTTTTTAATTTCAAAAATCTGACATACATGGTTGTCATTATGAAGTAAAATGTGGATCAATGGGATAAAAACAATTTGTTGGTGAATAATAACTTATTAAGGATTTAATCGCGATTAGAGGTAATTAGTGTAGTTTAAGGTAAAATTAATGTTTTTATAATATGAAATGAACTTGACACATGTCCTAACCTCATTGGATGTGTCATTTCCGACCAAGAAAACCCATGGGTCAACTTGGGGACCCCATGAAGCCACTTTGGTTGGAAAATGACATTAATATCTTTTTATTTAAAGTTAAAGTAAAAATGAGACAAACATGAAATGTTTTACTAAAACAATTTTTACCTGGGGTTTTAAAAGTCCAATTTTTGATTATAAGTAGTCATTAGAAATCTAAAAAGATTTCCTACATCATAGTATTTTTTTATATTATTTTTTGACTTTAAATAAATTAAATTATTTATGACATCATGATGATGCAGCGATTACCTCATTAATAAAGGATTTAAATAAAATGGAAAGATAATGTAAAATATAAGACCTACACATGGCCAAAACCACTTTGATGAGTGGATTTCGAACCCTTATCACCTTATCCTAGAATTATATCAATGTGGGACCTTTTGAATCCGAAACTCATTTTAAAAAAAAGTAACTTATCTTTACTTTCCAAGAGTGCCCCTCCTGTCCTCTTATAAAAGGCCCCCACCTCTACCTCCATACCCACACTCCCAATGCCTTTGGATCGGCCAACACCTGCCCATTTTGTCTCTCCACTTCCCTATATTACTCTTAGAAGCCTCAAATTGGGCAGAATTCTTTCCATGGAAGCCTTTGAGCTCAAACAAAAGGGAGTTACCCAATTTTAAGGTAATGTCTTCTTTTGAGTCCTTTTGTTTTATTTTTCTTCTCCAACCCCCTAGACTCTTTTTATTAATTTCTTTTGTAACAACTCCAGTATCATAAATATACTAGGATGTTGTTATAATAATTATTAGAGCTACCATTTCACACACCTACATCTAATGGTTATATAACATATTGTTTCCGTGGATGGCGAATTTCGGCCTCCCGAAACGATGATTGTTCAACATTCTTTTAACACCTTCAAAGGAGGACATTAAGATGAAACTATATTTATATATGATATATAATATGTTTATGTTTTCTTTAAGCTTCTGTTTTTTCATTTTGGTCATACCTTTATGGTTTCCATTATGGGTGAACGTGATATCTTCATTTAAGTGCGGACTACCGCCCCCTCAAAGTGATGTGATTTGTAAATGCCATATGTGGGACGTATAAAGGATGGATTTAAAGTTATTATATATGACGTTATACTGGAATTATAATATACCTCTATATCATTATTATTCTATTCCATAAATATATTAAATAGAAATGAAAGTAGCGTTCATGCGTACGTACGACTTACCGTCTCCATGAACGGTGCTTTTCATTTCTTATCCCCAAATGTAATGTACATTTATAAGTACATGTATATAATGGATATATATGATTAATGATACATATAAATGATGAATATAATTCTGGAATTAAAATATACATACCTCTCATTTAGTTTTAATTCCATTAATATGACATAGAAATGAAAGTAGCGTTCATGCGTACGTACGGCTTACCGTCTCCATGAACGGTGCATTAAATTTCTTACCTCTAAATGATAATTTAATATTATAAATAAATGTATATTCTGGATATATATGATATATATGATATCCAAATCATGAATATAATCCTGTATATAATGAACATTTGACCACACAAACAACATGTAATTGTAAGAAGTCCACTTTCGACTTAAGAACAAAATATCGACAAAACAAACATTATTAACTTAAATGATTACATAATGTATATAACATCGAAATAAGTGATCTAAAAGGAATAATGAACTAGAAAAAGTTTCTTAATAAAGTGTAAATTAACTCAAGTTTATTATTCAGGACGTTAAAGAACGATCGAGTCAAGTCGAACCCGAGGTAAGGGGTCCTACTCCTCTCTTTCTTTTTAAGTTCACACTTTTATGTAATTCCTTTTAAAGCTCATATTTATTGTTATTGAGATGATCTTTTATATTACTATTACTATAATTTTTATGTTCATGTGATTAGAGACCCTATTCTCTCTCATCAATCCATTTTGGAAGTTTTGAGTGGCGCCGTTAGGCTGCCGAATTTTCGTAAGAGATCTAAGCTCTCTCTTTATTTTTAAGTACCCTCCTTTATGTCACTTCTTTTAAGCTCCTATTTTTTATGATGGGGGATGTTCTTTTATATTCCTCATGCTGTAAATTTTATTTTAATTTGATGAGAGACCCTATTTGATCGCATCAATCCATTTTTGGAAGTTTTATGTGGCGCCGTTAGGCTGCCGAGTTTTCGTAAGGGATTTTTCATCTCACTTTTATTCCTGTGAGATTTATGCTACATTTGCCACAATTTCATTTGAGTGGTGTATTTACTATCCATTATTCTACTCTTTGTGTAATATACTTTCATTTATGAGTATTTACATCAATGTTGTATAGTCCTTCTTTCACGGGGCGTATGTTTCGAAAGATACCCATGTCGGTAAGGGAACCTTTCACCCTCCTCTTTGTAAAAGACTTCTTTTGTTTGGTCTTTTAATTTACATATTGTTATGTTGGGATATGTTCTCATATTTCCTTATTGATTTAAATTTTATGTCCAAGTGATGTGACACCCTTTTTTTATGTGACGCCGTTAGGCTGTCAAGGGAACTTCTTAACCCAATTTCGATTTCTTTGGGTTCAACATATAGTTATTGAATATGTCATCCTTTGAATATGTGTGAATGACCTTTGATTATTTTACACTAAATATCCACTTATATTTTGTGTATTTTTTTGTCACACATAATTATGTAATTGATTTATCCTTAAACCAAGGATATCGTCTTTGTATGGGACTTCGTCTCAATCTCATTTCATTGAGGAATATTTTGTTTTATACACAACCTTCTTTTATACGGTGTATAAACCCCTTTGAATTTTAGGTTTATTCAAAAGGAATCTTTTTTATACGAAGATTTTACTAAAAGAGAAAAGGGAATGTTTTTGTCGTACGTATGCGGAGACAATGACTTCTCTGCCGCCGTGACCATTATTTGAGTTTCGGCTTCCTCTACAAGCCATACCATCTTTTTAAAATAAAAATAAATACCATGTTATAATTTTCTTTTATTTTGGTATTGAAAATTGTTTTCATAATGTATTTATATCAATGTATTGTATTGATATCTTGTTATTGAAAGGTGGAAATGTTATGTTTCCTTTATGCATGTTTTATGTTATAAGATTATGTTATGGTTCTTGGGCATTGTTATGAAGACGGGTGGTTCCGTGATAAACTAAGGGAGGGTGAGCCCGATATAGCTCTCCAATGCATTGGGTAACGTGAAGGAGTGAATCTTTAAGGTTTCTCTGAAGAGATTTCGGGAATATACTGTGATGGGTATTCCAAACGTAACCAAGAGGGTTACTCCCTACGTAAGAATGTTATGAATGCCTCAAGTTACCTTTATGTCTTATGATTTCTATGATTTATCCATGGATTGATGAGGTATGTTAAAGTGCCTATGTTTTATTGGTAAAGTATGATTTCACTCTTATGTATATATGAACTCATGTTTCCTTTCCATATTTTTTATAACCCTTACTGAGCTTTTTATGCTCATCCAATGTTTTTGAAACATTTTTCACAGGTCAAGGGAAAGGTATATGATGTGATGATAGTGTCAAGGATGTGTCAAGAAAGAATCAGTGTTTTATTTTTAATATGTTTCCGTTGATGGGAAGAATGAATATTGTATTTTATGTAACCACTTTGTTTAAATGTGGAATGTAATGCAAGTTTCATGATTTAATTCTCTAAAACTCTAAACCTAAAAAGATCCTCAATGTGTAATCTTGTAATAACTCAAGATTAAGTAAGGTTTAAGGCTGGGGCCTTATAGTTGGTATTAAAGGTCAGTTTAGATAACTTTATAGGTTAGGTTATTCTTTAAGCATAAGTGACATTACCATAATGGTTAGGATTTCAGAAAGAGTTCTAGTTTTAAATAAAGTGAATGAGTAAGTATATCTTAGTGTTTACCTTCCTCATTAGTACAAGATGGTTTTGTTGATATACTCACGCTGACATTTCTGTTTTTAGTGAATGGATGGATCTAGCAGGAACCAAAGAGACAACAGGTTTGAAGGAAACTGTGGTGGTTCTCTGATTAAGATACTAGATAAAATGAAGGATTCAATGAGGAAACTCGTGGTTGTTCTAAACCAAATACCAAGGAGTCATGATCAACCACTTGAACCTTGGTATGTCTTGTAATGAATCATGTACGAGATGACTAATCGATGTGGAAGTTCAAGTAATAATTATAAAGGTAACCATTATAGTTTATATGATCCTTACTTTTGAGGTAATTATGGGTTATTATATGATATGCTGGAAAATGAAAGGCATGAGATAAACTTGAGGTTCAAATATGTTATGATCATTTTTGATGATTTTATCTCTTTTTGGGGAATGATTTAAGAATTATATAGTTTTGGAAAAAGGACAACACGCAGACCGTGTGAAACCCCATCACGTCGGACAAAGCTGCGGGAATCGAACCCACAACCAAAGTGCGACTGGTATTTATCTCCTACCACTGGACTACGTGAAGTCCCTGGTTAGTTTGACTGATTCTTTTTAGTTATATGATTTTAGGAATTAAGAGTAAGTTGATTTTTGGTTATTTATGAAAATGATTAACCTATCATGGAGGATATGTGATTAGGGTAATTACTTTTCAAAACGAGACTTTAGGAGTAACTTATGTTGTTCGAAGATAAATGTTACGATTTAACTTGGAAGACTATGTGACTAAATCCTTCAAATATGTGGGTTTAAATCTTATATTTGTTTACATTGAAGAATTTTATGGAAAAATTGTTTATCGGATGGTCCTCCTTGCACTTTGGTTTTTTTGGAACATTTTTGGAGATTAAGCATAGATTTTCTTTTTAATGGGTTATCCTTTTCTGGATTATCTAACCTTGTACTGACCTTTTTGGTTTTGGTTTTGGTTAAAGCCTAAAGACATGAGATGTATATAGTTCTCTTTGGTGGATTAGGTGATTCTCTAGAAGTTGATTATAGTATTCTTAATGTGAACATGTCTTCCTAAATACTCATCTTTTGGAGAAAATATGAGTTTGTGTAAAAGATGAAATTCAACATGATAAGAGATTATGTTTCCCTATGAATAAATTACTCAATAAAAAGTAACTTAAAAAAATGTTGTCTATTAACTTTTCCTACCGGGGAATCGAATACCGTTTAACCCATCACAAGTTTGTGATTTTGTGGTGGTTAACTTTCTCCTAAACATGTTTTCTATCACTCTCCATCAGAACATGACCCTATGTTTTCTCCTCCATGTCCATATTTTTATACATGGAATCCTAGTATGGGTTAACTCGGGTGACCTTTGTACTTATCTTTCTTTATTTTAAAGTGATTGTTTTACTGACTCTTGTTCTGATGTGGGACTTTCAAGGATGTTTCCAAGCTCAATTTAAAAATTGCAAGGACGCAATTCCCAAAAGGGGGGAAGGATGTAACACCCCAGGAAAATAAAGAATATGACATTTTCATATTTATCTGTACTTGTGAATAAAATATTAATATGACTTTAAAGGGGACACTATGCTCGATGGGGTACCAAACACGCAACAACGAGTTTCTTGAGAATCTTACGTTGCACTCTAATAATAAAATAATATTATTTTAAATGGTAGTTAACATGTAGTCGCTGTATTGGAGGGAATGGATAGAAATAACTAAAATATGATTATATATGTTTTAAATGTTTTTACATTTATCCAATAAATGATAAAGGCATAAAATACGGAAAGAATTCAATTTTAGGCGTATATGCCCTAGTTTTCACTAAAGGTTCACTTATCGCCTTTTGATGGAGAACCGTCATTAAATATAGTTTTGTTCACTCTTATACATCCTTTTGGACCTAATAAAACTCTTCTTAAGAATTGGGACACCAAAATTTACTTTGTGTAAATTTTTGGTGTCTTTCTGATAAAGTTCATTTTTTAATGAATAGTGTAAATGTTGTATTTTAATTCAAAACCTATTTTTATCTAATTTATTTATATGGTTAGATTATCTTTTGAATTGGTTTTAAAGTGAAATTAGAATATATTTTTACCATTAAATCCAATAGTGGTCGTTGTAATTAATTTCACTTTGAAATCACGCTTAAACTAGTGTCAATCTTTTGATACTTATTGTTTCATAAAAACACGCTATTTGCTCTGACAGCGGGAATTAATTATTAAATTAATTAATGTGACTTATATGTTTTGAATTTTTTAAAATGGAATTCATTTTTTAATTCGTAATATCAAATATAGCTTACGGTGAATTTTTGGGATTTTTCTGAAAAACATCAATTTTTGATGAATAGTGAAACCACTAAGTGGTACTTATAAAAACTGATTTTTCCGTTTAAATGAAATTTTTCCATCATTGTGTTTTGAATTTCAAAAATCCGACATACATGGTTGTCATTAAGAAGTAAAATGTGGTTAAATGGGATAACAATAATTTTTTGGTGAATAATAACTTATTAAGTTTTTAATCGCGATTAGAGGTAATTAGTGTAGTTTAAGGTAAAATTAATGTTTTAATAATATGAAATGAACTTGACACATGTACTAACCTCATTGGATGTGTCATGGACGACCAAGAAAACCCATGGGTCAACTTGGGGACCCCATGAAGCCACTTTGGTTGGAAAATGACATTAATATCTTTTTATTTAAAGTTAAAGTAAAAATGAGACAAACATGAGATGTTTTACTAAAACAATTTTTACATGGGGTTATACAAGTCAGATTTTTGATTATAAATAGTAATTATAAATCTAAAAAGATTTCCTACATCATATTATTATTTTTAGATTATTTTTAGACTATAAATAAATTATGTTATTTATGACATCATGATGATGCAGCGATTACCTCATTAATAAATTAAGTAAATAAAATGGAAAGATAATGTAAAATCTAAGACCTACACAGGGCCAAAACCAATTGGATGAGTGGATTTCTAACCCATATCACATTATCCTTGAATTATATCAATGTGGGACCTTTTTAATCCAAAAATCATTTTAAAAAAAAGTAACTTATCTTTACTTTCCAAGAGTGACCCTCCTCTCCTCTTATAAAAGGCCCCCACCTCTACCCCTTACCCACACTCCCAAAGCCTTTGGCTCGGCCAACCCCTGCCGATTTTGTCTCTCCACTTCCCTATCTTACTCCTTGAAGCCTCACATTGGGCAGAAGTCTTCCCAAGGAAGCCTTTGAGCTCAAACCAAAGGGAGTTACCCATTCTTAAGGTAATGTCTTCTTTTGAGTCCTTTTGTTTTATTTTGCTTCTCCAACCCCTAAACACTTTTTATTAATTTCTTTTGTAAAAACTCCAGTATCATAAATATACTAGGATGTTTTTATAAGAATGATTCGAGCTACCCTTTCACACACCTACATCTAATGGTTAAAGAACATATTGTTTCCGTGGATGGCGAATTTCGGCCTCCCGAAACGATAATTGTTCAACATTCTATTAACACCTTCAAAGGTGGCCATTAAGATGACACTATATTTATATATGATATATAATATGTTTATGTTTTCCTTAAGCTTCTGTATTTTTCATTTTGGGCATACCATTATGGTTTCCATTATGGGTAAACACGATATCTTCATTTAAGGAAGTGCGGACTACCGCCCCCTCAAAGTGATGTGATTCGTTAATGCCATATGTGGGACGTATAAAGGATGGATTTAAAGTTATTATATATGATGTTATACTGGAATTATAATATACCTCTATATAATTATTATTACATTCCATAAATATATGAAATAGAAATGAAAGTAGCATTCATACGTACGTACGACTTACCGTCTCCATGAACGGTGCATTTCATTTCTTATCCCCAAATGTAATGTACTTTTATAAGTACATGTATATAATGGATATATATGATTAATTATACATATAAATTATGAATATAATTCTGGAATTAAAATATACATACCTCTCATTTAGTTTTAATTCCATTAATATGACATAGATATGAAAGTAGCGTTCATGCGTACGTACGACTTACCGTCTCCATGAACGGTGCATTTAATTTCTTATCTCTAAATGATAATGTAATATTATAAATACATGTATATTATGGATATATATGATATATATGATATCCAAATCCTGAATATAATCCTGGATATAATGAACATTTGACCACACGAACAACATGTAATTTTAAGAAGTCCACTTTCGACTTAAGAACAAAATATCGACAAAACAAACATTATTAACTTAAATGATTACATAATGTTTATAACATGGAAATAAGTGATATAAAAGGAATAATGAACTAGAAAATGTTTCTTAATAAAGTTGAAATTAAATCAAGTTTATTATTCAGGACGTTAAAGAACGATCGAGTCAAGTCAAACCCGAGGTAAGGGATCCTACTCCTCTCGTTCTTTTTAAGTTCACACTTTTATGTCATTCCTTTTAAAGCTCATATTTATAGTTATTGGGATGATATTTTATATTACTATTATTGTAATTTTTATGTTCATGTGATGAGAGACCCTATTCTCTCTCATCAATCCATTTTGGAAGTTTTGAGTGGCACCGTTAGGCTGCCAAATTTTCGTAAGAGATCTAACCTCTCTGTTTCTCTTTAAGTACTATCCTTTATGTCACTTATTTTAAGCTCCTATTTGTTATGATGGGGGATGTTATTTTATATTCCTCTTGCTTTACATTTTATTTTAATATGATGAGAGACCCTATTTGATCTCACAATCCATTTTTGGAAGTTTTAAGTGGCACCATTAGGCTGCCGAGTTTTTGTAAAGGATTTTTCATCTCACTTTTATTCCTGTGAGATTTATGCTAAATTTGCCACAATTTCCTTTGAGTGGTGTATTTACTATCCATTTTTATACTATTTGTGTAATATAATTTCATTTATGAGTATTTACATCAATTTTGTATTGTCCTTCTTTCACGGGGCATATGTTTCGAAAGATACCCATGTCAGTAAGGGAACCTTTCACCCTCCTCTTTGTAAAAGACTTCTTTTGTTTGGTCTTTTAATTTACATATTGTTATGTTGGGATATGTTATCATATATCGTTATTGATGTAAATTTTATGTCCAAGTGATGTGATACCCTTTTTTATGTGATGCTGTTAGGCTGTCAAGGGAACTTCTTAACCCAATTTTGATTTCTTTGGGTTCAACATATAGTTATTGAATATGTCATCCTTTGAATATGTGTGAATGACCATTGATTATTTTACACTTAATATCCACTAATATTTGGTGTATTTTTTTGTCACACATAATTATTTAATTGATTTATCCTTAATCCAAGGATACCATCATTGTATGGGACTTCGTCTCAATCTTGTTTCATTGAGGCATATTTTGTTTTATACACAACCTTCTTTTATACGGTGTATAAACCCCTTTGAATTTTATGTTTATTCAAAAGGAATATTTTTTATACGAAGCGTTTACTAAATGACAAAAAAGAATTTTTTTGTCGTACGTATGCGGCGACAACGACTTCTCCGTTTCCGTGATCATTATTTGAGTTTTGAATTCCTCTACAAGCCATACCATCTTTTTAAAAGAAAAATAAATGTCATGTTTTACTTTTCTTTTATTTTGGTATTGAAAATTGTTTTCATAATGTATTTATATCAATGTGTTGTATTGATATATTGTTACTGAAAGGTGGAAATGTTATGTTTCCTTTATGCATGTTTTATGTGATAAGATTATGTTATGGTTCTTGGGAATTGTTATGAAGACAGGTGGTTCTGTGATAAACTAAGGGCGGGTGAGCCCGATATAGCTCTCCAATGCATTGGGTAACGCGAAGGACTGAAACGTTATGGTTTCTCCGAAAAGATTTAGGGAATATACTGTGATGGGTATTCCAAACGTAACCAAGAGGGTTACTCCCTACGTAAGAATGTTATGAATGCCTCAAGTTACCTTTATGTCTTATGATTTCTATGATTTATCCATGGTTTGATGAGGTATGTTAAAGTGCCAATGTTTTATTGGTAAAGTATGATTTCATTCTTATGTATATATGAACTCATGTTTCCTTTCCATATTTTTTATAACCCTTACTGAGCTTTTTATGCTCATCCCATGTTTTTGAATGAAATTTCACTGGTCAAGGCAAAGGTACATGATGTGATGATAGTGTCAAGGATGTGTTAAGAAAGAATTCGTGTCTTATTTTAAATATGTTTCCATTTATGGGAATAATGAATATTGTCTTTTATGTAACCACTTTTTTTAAATGTGGAATATAATGCAAGTTTCATGATTTAATTCTCTAAAACTCTAAACCTAAAAAGATCCTCAATGTGTAATCTTGTAATAACTCAAGATTAAGTAAGGTTTAAGTCTGGGGCCTTATAAATACAATAATGGATTATCATCATTATCATTGAATATATGTTAATATAAAATCTAGTACCAATTATTATTACTAAACTTTGTTGGATACATATTGTAACATCATGTCTCTAGTATCCCGAAGCTAGTGTCTGGTTTATTAAATTTGTAAAATATATAATTAATTTTACTTTGTATGATCGATCAATTTAGAATTCATGGAAGACAAGATAAATTAATTATTATCATATCACAGTGGAATGTTAAAAACATATCCTAATAAGTATATTTTCAACCATGACACCACTTAATCTATAAATTTTCATATCATTGGGAATTGAAAAAATAACAAGAATTCTTAAATTATTATTAACAGTTTTGTAAAATTGAATCTATACTGAGTAAAGAAATTGTAATAAATATGATTGAGTGGAAAACTAAAACACATTTATATCAGTATACAAAAAGATTACATGGATGATACATGTATAATAATAATATGTAAATCACATGGAAAATGGAAACTAAACTCATAATAAGTGAAATTCACTAATATTTGAATTAACGAACATTCCATAAAGGTGTCGATCATGTTATCATGAATCATACCATTATATCCTCAGCCAATATGTTATTTTTTTAATGGGTTGTTTTAGTGAAAATAATAAAATAATAAGGAATTCCTACTGTTTTTCACATGATACATATCGATATATCAATATACCATATATGACTAGGCCCCTCTCACCACTTTCATATCCTATACATTCAAAATGGATTCAATTATCAATAAAATTCATTTTGAAAATTAATTATAAATAAAAATTCATCTATATAAACCAAGAATACTTTGAATTTACCTAGTTAATGATTTAATAATTCACAATAAACATTTATAAATTTTCATTTTATAATGATTTTCTATATGGTTAAGTCAACATAAATTTTCTAAGAATAACTTTTTTAAATCAATGCTACTCAAATTATTGACATTAGTGGTAAAATATCATAGAATTAAATGGTGTAGAATCATATGAAATGTGATCATGATTAGGTTAATGACCACAAAACTATAAAGACTTAATTGGCAAAAGAAGACCATTAATTCACTGGAAGAGGTGGTTTTTAGTAAAATAAATATTTTTTTAAAATAAATTGGATTACAAGTAATATATACAAAATAAATTCCTTTTCCCAATGTGTAAAAAAGGTGTTAAAAATTACATTAAAATTAAATTCATTATATTTAAAAATAAAACATTCTTTTTTTTTTGATATTTTTAAAAAATAAATGTTCTATAAATTACAAAAAAATATATTTTTGAAACTAAAAATGGAAACATTTAATATAATATTCAAAATTAAATTTTGGTTAGAAAAATAAGAAACTCTATTACTATGGTAATTTTTAAAACAACGATTCCTTTAGTATTTTTTAAAAAAATCCCAAAAATAACATTTGGAAAATAAAAACAATATTTCTACTAAAAAATAGTAAATACTTGAAATTATGGTTAAAAAATACATTAAAAAATTATTTGAGTTTACATAGTAATATCTTTGAAAAAAAATTAAATGAACTGTCACATAGGGGAAAAACTTAATGTATTAATTTTTTAAAAAGAAAGATACTTACTTATAACTCACATGGTTTTTGTTGATATATTATGAACTGAAATATAAAATAAAGATATAAAAAAATAGACATAACCCAAGGATAAAAAAATAGTTTTTTTAGAATATAATGATCAAATATTTTTCACATAGGATATGCATATATAAAATATCATGAATTAAAATCATATTGTAACAAAAATCCATTAACTTTATATCTACTTTGTCATACATGTGAGATCCTATAATTTTATAGATTTAAAATTATTGTATACATTTTTATGAACCTTTTAAATATATATATATTTTGGGGTCCTTTTATAATCATTTGAAATGTATTTATTGAAAAGTTCTTTATTACATCAGCCATATAAGGCTATTTAGTCCAATTCTTAAAAATTAATTCAGTGTAATGAATATGGTAAAATGTATTTTTAAATAGTTTTTTATTCTTTATAATGTTAATAATTTAACTCATTAAATATTTATTTATTATTTAAAATATTAGAATCATTTATGTGTGGAGTTAATAGAATATTTAATTCCATCACATTCTGGAGGTGGCAATTAACATGTAAGAATGAGTGATGTTATCATTTTACAGTAGATGGATGAGTATAATGTATATATATTAATCTATAATTATAATAATATTTACCTCTTAAATATCGTTTAAATTAATTAATTCTTATGTTTTAACCATCCATGTATTTTAGTGTTGGAAAAATAATTGCATTGGTATTAGGAGACAATAGGTCGAATGCACGCACGAGCGATGATTTTTCTTCATATATGAGAGAACATATGGGAGTTTTTTCAAATAATCATAATAAAATAATGTATTTCTTTATATTGGAGTGACTATTTTCTGATGGATATACGAAATTAGAGAAACTAGTATAAAAATATAATCTTTTATTGATTCATGTAAGATATTACCTCTTCTTTGATAGACCTTTATATGAATACAACATAATCCTCCATTGGAAGGACTTAGGGTAATACATGGAGTTCAAAAATTAATGTAAGGAAAATAGTATAGTTTTTAGTAATATTAGTTGATATTCAGGGCTCATGTTTTCTAATGGGGTTGGGTAAATATAATTCCTTTAATAAGTCATAGGAGAGACACACATTGAATAACAGAATATATTGTAATAAAAAGGTTAATTTTATTTCTAAAAGTTAGAAAAATATTGATATATTTGAATATAGTTAGGTTAATTTTTAAAATAACCATCCAATGGGGTTTAGGAATGTTTTCTTTGGTTATCGTGAATCTGTATCCCTTTATTTTCAACCCATTTACCTCATTTTACACTTAACCACATTGATAAATATTTTCCAGAGTAATTATTAATCATGAACAAATAAATTTTATCCTCATTATCTAATATTAATAATTTTGATTCAAAATAATTGATTAAATTTTACATTATTCCAATTTTATATGTTTTGAGATTTACATTTAATATATGTTTTCTAAAATTCAATGAAATCCGCTTTTAAAAAAACTAATGTTTTAAGTGTAAAAATTATTTTAGATAAAAATCAAGTGTAATGTCGAATACAATGGGGATAATTTTGTTAAATTAAATTATATTAAAATTATTTTTTACTCTAACTAAAAAAATTCATAGATACAATTTAAATATTTTGTAACAAGGTAAGAACTGAAAATACTTTTTATTGGAACAAAAACATCACTTTGATTCCTAAAATGTAAAGCATGTATTTCAAAGTGAAAACTTATTTCTTAAATTATCTTTTATAATTTTTTAATATATACTTTTCGATAATATTTTTTCATTAAAATTAATATTATTCTAATATCATTATAATGTTTTAAAAGTGAAATCTTTTGTAAAATCATTATTTTTGACTATTCACCCAAAAATCAATTATTTCTGAAAAATATAAAAAAATCACCCAAAATTATTTTTTACATGAAGAATTAAAAAAATGATATTGATTAAATACAATTGAATTTATAATAATTCTAATTTATTTTTTCATCACATTAAAGAATAAAACATTGTGAGTTATTTTATAATTTCTTTAGAAATAAAAACATTGTATAATTGATGATTAGGTGTTAAAAACCAATATAAAAACTAGAAGAACTGCTAAATTTTAACGTGAAAATAATATTTTTAAATAAATTAAATCATCACGTAATTTCTATAATTTATTTAAAACATTAATGTATATTTCACAAAAAAATCATCCTATGGATTCTAGGATCCATTATATTCTACAATAATATTTTTCAATTATAAAATATACAAAAAAAGTCATGTTTAAAAAACATGAAGTTTTAATTGATATATTCATCAATTCATAGATATATGTATTTTTAATAGGGTAAATTCTTAATTAGTAATAAAAGATATTGCTTGCCAGAAAAGTTTGTTTTAAAATGTTTAGATAGAAACAATACAAAAATACCAACTGTACATATTTCATCGAATTAATTAATAAAATAAATATAGATATATAATTGAAAAATAAAAAAATATATTTTAAAACAATAAAAAATATTGAAAAATATACACACACAGTCATAATCAATTAGTAATCCACTAAAAACCACTATATAAAACTAAATGTTTATTGGTAACATCCAAATAAAAAAATCATGAAATATGGTATGAATTGAGAAAATAAATTGTTCGAAAATAATTTAGATTTGAAAAACACCTCACCATAGAAAGATAAAAGAACAACTTCCCACAATAAAGGGTTTAATTACATCACTAATAGTTATACTTCTATAGAAACACGAAAATCCACCATAAGAAGGGTGATGATGCATTTTTATGTATTACTTATCCTATTATGATGGTCCTACCACAACTTATCACTAACCCAAATTACTGCTTATGCAGTAATACTATTATATAAGGAATAAACTTGTGTTGTCCTATGATGATATCGATGTAATTCTATCACAAAACCCAAGGTTCATTCCTTGGAACCATGGTCCAAAAGTTTTTTAGGGGAGTTAGTACATTGCATTGGGAAGAAATCACATAAAATAATAAACAAACCTAAAATGAAATATAAAAAATAAAATATATTTCCAAAAAATAACACAAATATCATGCTACAAACAATAGAGGCATAGAATCAAAATAAGTAAAATGAGATCCACTATTAAATCCTTATAAAACATGAACCCCAATTCATGACACAACCTCTATTATATAATATAGTAACCAAGTAAATATATTTGAATATGTTATTTTAGACACCTAAAAAATAATTTTATGAAGAAGAAATATGAGCATATTATAGTTTTTATGAAGGTAATAACCAAACCTCACTAGTATAATATCTCCAGATTATCTATGTAATATTGTTTTCAAAATAAACAATAACATGCCATATTTAATAAAGATTTAAAAGTACAATTTTATTTTAATTAAAAATATGTAAAATGGACATATCATATTTACTTTTTTATATATTAAATAACTTTTTAAAAGATTAATGATCACTGAATAACATAAATAATGTATAGAATATAAATTTTTTTATAGAGAATATATATCATGGAATAATTATAGATAACCAATGGGACTAAGTTTATGAAGCTGAATATTCTATTGTTAAAAATTCGGATAATCAGTATTCTAAAAATCATCAAATACATAATCACATTTGAATTTTAATCAAACTACTCACATATAACTTGCTATATCAATATAAAAAACTAGTGGGAATACTGTGATTTAATAATTAGAGCCATATCATAACTATCCACCCTAGTTAGAGTATCCTCATGAAAATGAGGGAATAAGTTGGGGACAGTTTCTAATAAATTTGCTTCTAGCTTTTCCTATGAACCCTCTTAAGTACCCAGAGTTTAGCATTAAGAATTAAAATTACATATTTGATAGATTATACAAAAATGAAGTAATAAATCATTGTTTATTACTTAAAAAATCATATTTCAATAAACTTTATTTATACAATGATTAGTTTAGTCATGTATTTATATATACTAACAACATAATCATGGAATATTTAACAAAATGCAATAACTAAAATAAATACCTTTTTAACCCATGTATTCATATAATAATTTCTATCAATTAATAGTTATAATTAATAATAAAATATAACAATAAAATGTTTCCAATTTTTTCATTACAAAACATTATGGTCATTTTACCAAATTACTTATATAACACTAATAATTTTATCCATAACTTATACCATTAAAATAACACTATTTATAATAACCATAATAAATAAAAGGGAGAAAAACAACTTTTGAATTATATTTATCATTGATATTGATTATAAAATTATTACTGGATAAAAATTTATTTAAAAAGAACAAATAAGTTAAGGATTTTTAAATGAACGAAAATATATTTGTCAACCTACCTCTTTAGACCGTATGAGTGCTTCTACTGTATAATAATCAAATAAAATCCGTCTTTTAGACAAAAATTATCATCATTCAGTTATTATAAATATAAAATAGATGAAGGATAATATTATAAATACCTATAATTGTACACGCTAACTAAAAAGAAATAGGTTGAAAGAAGAAACTCAAGCAGAGTTTGGATGATAAGAGAAGGTATATCTCTAAAACATATATGAAAAAATCCATTGAATTTTATTTGTTTCACCAATAAATTGATGAAAAATCATTAACCATAAACCGTACAAGATTTATTAAGTTAAAAGGAAAGAAATATGAACAAAATAGAGTAGAATATATAATATCTCATATCATTCTATGAAATATTTGAGACAAGTAAACGTATAGGAGTTGGAATGATAGATCCCCATGCCCTCATGTATGAATCAAATAAATTAGATCAATCAAAGGAAAACATCCCCCATTTGATGTTATATATTTTAAAGAATAATAAAAATATAGTTTTCAAAATTAATAGTTAATGATAATTATTCCTAATACACATCAACATACACTCATTTTTAGTTGATACAAACATATTTTCCAACGTATGAATTTCACTACTCTGTTTTAATTACAATAATTTGGGGGTGAATTAGTAAATTAGATTTGAGGTTGGGCTCATCACAACTTTTTGGGTGTATTTATTTCCTACTATAGTACTCTGTTACATATTTTGGGCATGTTCTCCAATCCATTTGAGATAAAATCGTTGGACTATTTTCCAATGTCTTAAATTATTTTAAGAGCTTTTAATTGTTGTGAAATTCTATATTTTTCAAAGGGTCACCATATTAATTTTACATTTTCCATTTTCTGATGTCATAAAGCTGTGAAGTTTGCTATAGTAAAATTTTGCAATTTCCAAGAAGGAAATTGTCATAGGGGAGTTGAGATTAGGAACATTAGTGGGGCTTCATACATATCACAATAAAGGGAATTATAACTGACAATATTTAATGAAACATAGTGGTATATATCAATCCATTTAAGTTTATATGATAGGGACTATTATAGTAACATTTATAGTTATGCATCTATAACTTTTCCAACTCTTTTCACATAATAACTAGTCTACATGATTTGTTGTTGAGATAGAGCTTGGGAGAGAGAATTCATATACATAAATATGATGGTGATCATAAAAAATATTATTCAGTTCCACATAATTGGATCCAACATACATTTAATAATCATGTGATAAATACCATTTATGTGAATTTTAAGGACAAACATCTATATCCACTTAGGGGAAATATAATATAATATAGAGTGATAAAATAGTGACCGGATCATATAAATGGTTTGTGAGATACTTATACAAGAGAATAAATATCTAGGTAACCATATTTTTTGGTAATTGGATATGAGAGTTTCTAAACATGAATTACATTTCTTAGTAGTATGTTTAATCATCCACACACCATAACATGAGTAAATGTTATGCTCTTAAAATATAATTACCCTATATTATCATAAAATTCAGCCCTAGATCATTACCTTAGTTATTTTGGGATCATAAATATACTTATACATAAATCATCACCATAGGTATCCTTATACCTTTACCAGAGGTGGGTCTCGTTCTTATTATATGAGGAAAGCGTCATCAGGATTTCCTTAGGGTTATAACCTATAGAATGTCTATGTCATCCATTACTAATAAAATGGGTTTCATATTCTCTTCACATAATAGATAACTACCTAATTCTAATGTAGGTGAATAGGTTCAAAATAATCTCAACACGTAATGAATGGAAGGATAAACTATGTTAAAAATATATGTAAGGATACTGGATTAAATCATGAATGATTGGTAGTCATAGTTTCAAGTGTTTATCAGTTTGTGTTTCTGGAATAATGATCCTAAATGGATATATTATATGGTAAGGTGAATGAAATTTTGGATTAAATCTATATTTTTTTCTACATTTCTTGACGGAATAAGAATCAAAACCCATGTTGTTCGAGTGTAATAATTTACTGTCACGTGGTGGGACTAGTCTATTAAAATTTTACATCCAGATAAAATGAAATATGTTTTACAAAAATAATGATAATAAGATATTGAGTGGGGATTATTCAACGTTGGTCCTTATATTTGAACAATTTTGGTTTCTCGAGTGAATAATTCTTTTAGGGGTTATACTATGTAGGATTCCAAAATAAGTATATCTCATTGAAGGTTCATAGGAATGTAATAATTAAGAATCTTTCAATTGGGAATTAGACCTAGTATGAGGCCTAGGTAGTTATTCACCAATGGTTTGAATCTAATGAAAAATGGTACTATGTCTTAGACCTTGGTATAATGGAACAAAGAAGTGCAACTTATATTGAAGTCTCATTCAGTAATGGGGATTATGAAAATCTTTCCCTAATTTAGTAGCATGTGTGAATGGGATCTAGGGTAGGTATGAACTTCCAAGTTAGGATCCATGTATCATTGAGAGGGGGAGCGGGTGGATCAGTGATATCTTTTTATTTTTAAGTTTCCCCCTTTTGAAACAACCTTCACCTCATATTACAAATTTATTCCCTACTGAACACACACAACCATAGGAACACAAGATTTACAAGGTTCACTACTCCACAAGAGTAGCTATGTCCTTGGTATGGTATGGAAACAATCCAGTACCAGACAATCCACTAGAAAGCAATACTCTGATGTAGAATAAAACGCGTAGGACATACCCTATCACTCGTGCATCACTTTGAAAACAATCCAATAGCATGTGTGCTACCTCTAAGAACAAATAGGGTAACACAATGGATCAGTGCTACTTAATGAGATTATACAAATCAAATATTTCAAAGAAAATTTTCACATTCCTACCTAGAAGATGGCAGGAACCCCTAGAGAAAAACAGCATGCGCACCCACTTGGACCTGCGTGACCTATACCTGTGCGCCATATACTTGCATGCCTCTTCTTCTTCTTTCCTACCTAGATGCAGGGAAGAACCCCTAGAGCAAAGCAGCTTGCGTGCCCACTTTGACATGTGCGACCGAGACCTGCGCGCCGGGAACCTGTGCACCTCTTCCTGCATGCTGCCCATGAGATGTGCTGCCTTCGTGCAGCCTGAACGCCAACACCTGCACGCCTACAACCTGTGCGCCCCCCAACTTGCGTTCCTTCTAACAACTATCAACATGTGATATCAGTTCCCTACCTGCGCGCCCAAAGCTCAAAGATAATTCTCAAGTATTGATCCTTAATAAATGAGGAGGATAGTCGTAAATTTATAGGCATTTTCATGACTAGCGTGACCTAGAGTTGTGCGCCACAACCTGCGTGCCGCCACCTGTGTGCCACCACCTGCGTGGCACTTTCTTTCCTTTTCCATATTTCTGAAATAATGCTATTTTTTAAATATGACTTGTGCACCTCTACAACACTTGTGTACTACCATTTGCATACCGCCACTTGTGCGCCGCCACCTGCGCACCACCACATGCACGCCACCTTCTTTCCTTTGTCATTTTTTGGATAGTATGATATTTGAAATGTGTTTTTCCAAAAAAAACTTCTTTACTCTCTTTATCCTTCTTACGGCTTGCACCACAAGTTCTCCAATCATGAGATAATTGTAAAATTCAAATCAGAAACGCATCATCTGATTTTCATATTCCCTAAAATGTGAATTGATTTAAATTTTTGACAACAAAAGACACCAATCTGTAATTGAAAACCTTTCTTACTTCCTTATCTATCCAACGTGGTCCCAACAATCTTCCCCTTTGGATTTTTTTTTTCAACCATGATTCATAAATCACTGATCATTGTAACCATAAGAAATGGATTACCTATCAATAATTCTAAGCCTACGGGAGCTAACTCATTTTTGGAAACATGAATTAATTATAGCCAAAACCAAGCTGTCCAAAAGCAGTGACTATCAAATCTCATGATCGTACCTCCTAGGCCATCTTCAGATAATCTTTCAAGATTCTACCTCAGCATTCTTCACTTCGTTGACTTTCCAGAAAAAAAAACATTGTTTCCTACAACCACTCCAAAAAACAGTTAGAACAGTTCACACACATACATGTTGGATTCATAGATTACCCACAACTCCCCCTTTATGCATGCTTCCATAAGGATAGATTTATGAAAAAACTCTCCCCCTTGACAACACTATCCAAAGGCAATATGAGAGTGGGGACAGAAACACATACCTTAACCTTGATGAGAAGGAGGTTGTACACCCATGTTCAACCTCAATTTTGAAAATGGTTCCTTCGGTAACGGTTTTGTGAATATATCAGCAACTTATTCAGATGTAGGAACACACTCCAGCCTCAATTAATTATTTTCCACCTCATCTTTTATGAAGTTGTACTTTATATCAATGTGTTTTTAATGGGAATGTCGTACTGCATTTCTTGTAATATTCATTGCACTATGATTACCACAACCCAAGAGCAATGGTAGCTTTACTTCAACAAGTTGATCTTCCAACTGAGTCTTCATCAACATTAGTTGAGTTAAAACTTGAGTAACAGAAACATACTCAGCTTCATCTATGCTAAGAGTTACTAAATTCTGTTTCATGGTATGCCAGCTAACACAACTTTTCCCCAGAAAGAAAACTCCACCAGATGGGGATATTCGATTATCAACATTTCCTGCCCAATCAGCATCAGAATACCTGAATATATCAATAATTTTAGAGTCATCATGCCAGATTCAAAAATTTGGTGTGCCTTTGATATATCTGAGAATTCTTTTTTCCAGCAATCAAATGTGATTCTTTAGGATCACTCTGAAATCTTCCACATAAAGTGACATCATAGACGATGTCTGGTCTTCAGGTAGTCAAATACAGCATACTTCCAATCAGTATTCGAAACTATTTATGATCAACTTTTTTGCCTTATCCATCTTTAGACAACTTGGTTCCCAGTGAAATTGATGTGGAAAATAGTTTCAAATTTTCCATGCCAAACTTCATCAGATGTTCCTTAGCATACTTTTATTAAGACAGAAAAATGTGATTCTTCTTTGGTGAAATTTGTAGCCCAAGAAAGTACTTCATTTCTCCCAGCATGGGAATCTCAAATAACTTCTTCATCTCCTCAGAAAATTTTTTACATGATCTTTCATCATTTCTAGAAAATATAATATCATCAACATAAACGAAAATGATTATTGAAAACTCCTGAAATTCCTTGATTTAGATATTTCTGTCAACTCTCCCTTTCTTAAAGATCATCTTCTTTAAGAAAGTATCTAATTTATAATACCATGCTCTCCCAGCCTGTTTTAACCCATATAAAGCCTTACTCAACATACAGACATAACATTCATCCTTTATAATAACAAATCCACAAGGCTGATGAATGTAAACATCCTCACCAAGTTCACCATTCAAGAATGCAGGTTTTACATCCATTTGATTGATTTTGTAACCTCGTTGTGCTGCAATAGCAAGAAAGATTTTGATTGTTTCTAATCTTTCCACTAGAGCAAAGGTTTCATAAAAATCAATGCCTTCAATTTGTGAATACCCATTTCAGACAAATCTTGCTTTCTTTATTATTACTTTACCTTATTCATTTATCTTATTCCAAAAAACACACTTTGTACCAATAATGTTCTTATTGTCCGGTATGGGTACAAGTTCCCAAGTATCATTATTATCTATCTGATCAAGCTCATAATTCATAGAATGAACCCATTATGGATTCTCAAATGCTTCATTTACATCATTCGGTTCAACTTTTGAATAATGAGAAGTATGTGATATATCATTTATTGTTCTTCATGTTTGGACCTTCTGATTTTTATCCCAAATAATGTTTTGAGCCTCCACTTTTTTCCTCAACCTAGCATGAGTTGTTTGAAATCTATCCTCATCACTTGAGATCTCTGAGTCAGATTCCCCTTTTAGAGTTGGATTAACACAGCCTGAATCATTATCAGAATTGTTAAAAAATTCTTCTCTATCCTGCTCGACTTCGACATCAACATATGACTGCTTTTCTTTCTTAGCTTTTTCAATAACTTTTACATCTGAAGACGCAATAATTCTTCCTGTTTATTTATTGAGGCATCTATATCCACTTCCTTTCAGAGCATATCCAAGAAAAATTACATGATCTCCCATTTTCTCAATTTTTTCCAGGTTTCTGGCTTTCTTCTTTATAATACATTGACCCCCAAAGAGTCTCATGTTTTTCAGATTTGGAGTTTTTCCATAGAAAATTTCATATGGGGTCATATCTAAGTCTGGCCTATAGAAACATCAGTTCTGAATATACACAACAATACTCATGTATTGTCTCCACTAATAATGAGAAAGACTATGTTCATGTAACATAGTTCTCCCTATTTAAACCAGACTTAGATTCTTTCTTTCAGCCACCCCATTTTGTTGAGGTGTGTATGGTGAACTGAGATCATGCCGAACTCGATGTTTCTCAAGATAACATTGAAACTCTTAATTCTTATACTCACCACCATTATCAGTTCTCAACTTTTTCACTGAATAATCACATTCCTTCTCTACTTTCCTTCTGAAACTCTTAAACATTGTTAGATCATCTGACTTATGTCTCATGTACATAACACAAGTAATGCGAGTAAATTCATAAATGAAAGTAATGAATTACTTATCTCCATTTGAGGATTTCTTTCTCATTGGTCCAAAAATATCTGAGTGTATAAGTTCCAAGGGTCTTTTTGAGTCAATTTCAATTCTTTTGTGCATAGAATTAGTAATCTTCCCTTTCTCACAAATAGTGCAACAACAATATCTTTCTCATGATAAATCAGTCATATCCAGAACAATATCTCACTTTGATAACTTGTACATATTTCTCTAACACATGTGCCCCAGACTTTTATACCATATTTTATTTTCATCCAACAAACTCATGTAACAAGAGTTCTGCACATCACCAATTTGAAATAGATTCCCTCTTGTACGTTGGCCTCTTGTAACTATATTTCCATCAATTTCACTTTTCACCAAAAATACCTATTTTTTTAATATTACTTTGTATACCTCATCACAGATTTTTGACACACTTAGCAGGTTATGTTTCATCCCATCAACATATATTGTTTTCTTGAATTTCATCTTTTCTCTTCCAATAGTGGTCGATCCAACAACTTTGATCCTTAGAGATTCATCATTTCCAAATGTCATTGTTCCTTCTTTGAAGTCTTTCACATTCTTCAGTAGCTTAAATATCCCGTAATATGAGAAGAACATCCACTATCAAGAATCTATGGACGTTCTCCTTTTGTAGCTTTCAAAGTAGTTTCGACAACAATAGATTTTTTTTCTTCCTTTTCCTTCACTTTCTGTTGTGATTCCTCCAATTTACTAGCCAAGTCAATGCTTTTTGGCCAGAAAAACATCCACCCTTTCTTTTCGAACTTATCAGACCTTTTCCTTTTAGATATTAAAAACTTTGGCTTTTGAGAATTATTAAGAATCTTTTGTTTCAATGGTAACACACTAAGGAAACCATTGGAAAGATGTCCAGGTCGATCACATCTTTCACAATAAGTTTCCAGTTATTGGAACCTATTATCAACTTTCACACAATCAATCTCATATATATTTTGAAATTTATTTGGAGACTTAATATTTTGAATGAATTGACTACCTCTCAATCCATGTCTTTCAATACCTGTGGAATAGTTGTAATGTTGTTGATTAAACCAACACATGTTTTCAGTGTGTCCGAATCCACCACAATACCTTCAATAACCATAAAATGAATATTTTTCTTTGAAACTTCTATACTGACCAGAGTTGTGAACATGATTCTCAACATCCTTCTTAATAGAACTTTGCTGACCATCAACCATTTTGTTTTTAATCGTAACTTTCCTTTTCAGCTAAGATTTCTGTTCAAACTTTTCAGTACCAAAAGTAGTAGAAATATTTCTGGACACATGATTTTTATGTTCTTTTGATTTTTTAGCATTTTTGACTTTGGCCACATACATAGCCTTTCCAACATTATTCCTATTAATACCAGTTCCATCTTTCCTCTAAACTCTTGAAGGTAAATTCTACATACCCTTAATTTCTTCATTCTTACTTGAACATTCACCAACTTCTGAGATAAAATGTTTGAAACTAACATTCATTTCTTTAGCTTTAGATAGTTTTTGTTGGAACAGTTCAAGCTCATCTTCTTTTGCATTCAGCTTTACTTCATGATGATCATTATGATTCTTTTCATTCTCAAGAGAATTATTCAGATCAACAATCACTATTTCCATCTGGATTTTCACCTCAGCAAAACCTTGTTGATGGTTTAATGTGGAAATTTCATTTGTCAACTTTTTGTTTTCCTTCTGAAGCCTTCTGATCTGCCTCAAAAATTCTTTCAACTCTTCTTTCATATGATATTCAAGTTGAGTTTCTTATTCTTCAGAACTGTTGCTCCCATAATCTTCACTATTAACTACTGTAATAATGGTATTCTCTCTAGCTTTATCAGTGGAAGATTTCTCAAATTCAGAATCTCTATCTTCTTCTTCATCTCTAGATAATAAAAAATTTCTTTATGATTTGAAGAATTTTTTATCCTTACCCTTTGAAAAATATTTATCTTTGTCAGTTTGTTTCTTCTATGGCCTTCTTGGTTGTCTCTCAACATCATCATTGTCTTATTATTTATTCTTTTGAGGATAGTTAGCAGAAAAGTGACCAGTAGCTCCACATTCAAAACATTTAAAGGGAAGTTTCCCTTTGTATTTCTATGTACCTCTTTTCCCATTTTTATAAAATAAGGATATAATTTCATTATAATTTTTACATACCTCATCTTCAGAATCAGATTCACCATCATCATCTTCAATAAGAGTCTTCTTTGAATTCTCTCAATTTCAATCCTTGAATGACATTTCTCTATTTTCTTTTGTTTTTGTCTTCATAGTCTTCTCCCTTCTCATTTTATAAGTAATGAGAGTGCTATTCAAGTCATCCAGAGATAATGTCTCAGGGTCTCTATCTTTCAATGAAGATACTTTAGCATCAAATTTGTCTGGAAGAATTATCAATATATTTTCGACAACTGCAGAATCCACCAACGTTTCACTAAGACATCTGATTGTACTAACAATGTCATTAATCCTGGTAAAGAAGTCCCCAACAGATTCAGATTCTCCCATTTTCATGTCTTCATACTTAAGCCTCCAGATTTGGAGTTTTTCCTTCTTCACTTTTTTATTTCCTTCATAGATGTTCTTTAACTAATCCCAGATGCCTTTAGTTGTAGCAACACCTTTCACTCTTAGAAATTAATTCTTAGAATGAGATGATAGTAACACATTTCTATCTCTTCTATCATTCTCTAGGTTGTACTTATCGATAGGAGTAAGAGGATCCTTTTCATTAATTACAGGAAATCCATCTGTTTTAGTTTCAAGAACTTCATATCCAAGAGACATAAGATAAGGAATAATTCTATCCTTCTATATGTGATATTTATTTCCATAAAAAAATCAGGATCCCCTTACTATTCACGTAATTTAGATTCTCCCTCACAACTTCTCTTCAACCACTTCAGTAAATAATAAACGAACGGAACCTGTCCCTCTCATACCAATTGAAGATCCCAGTTAGGATCCAAGTATCACTGATTGGGGGAGGGGGTGACTCCTGGATATCTTTTTCTTTTTATGTTCCCCTTTTTAAAACAACCTTCGCCTCCTGTTAAAGACTTTCTTCCCTGCTGAACACACACAACCACAGGAACACAAGAATTACAAGGTTCACTACTCAACAAGAGTAGTTACATCCTTGGTATTGTAAGGAAAGAATCCACTACCACACAATCCACTATAAAACAATCCTTTGATGCGGAATATAATGAGTAGGACTTTGAAAACAATCCAATAGTGTGTGTGCTCCCTCTTAGGAAAAATAGGGTAACAAAACAGATCAGTGGTACTTAATGAGATTATACAAATCAAATATTTCAAAGAAATTCTTCACTTTCCTACCCATAAGTTGGCAAGAAACCCTAAAGAAAAACAACATGCACACCCACATGGACCTACGTGACCTATACCTACATGCCTTATACTTGCGTGCCTCTTCTTCTTCTTTGCTAAGAAGAAGCTGGGAGGAACCCTTGGAGAAAAGCATCATGCACACCCACTTTGACCTACACGACTGAGACCTGAGCACCAGGAACATGCACACCTCTTCCTGCATGCTGCCCTCCAAAGGTACTGCTTCGTGCAGTCTACGCGCCAACACCTGTATGCCTCCAACCTGCGCGCCCCCAACCTGCACACCTTCTAACAACTGTCAACCTTCTTTCCAAATTCTCTACCTGCACGCCCATAGCTCAAAGATAATTTTCAAGTATTTACCCTTAAGAAATGAGGATGCTAGTCGTATATTTATAGGCATTTTCTGACTTGCGCAACTTAGACTTGTGCGCCACAACCTGCACGCCACCACCTAAGTTCCACCACTTGCGCACCACCACTGACGCGCCACAACCTATGTGCCACAACCTGCAAGCCACTTTATTTCCTTCTCCATATTTTTGAAATAATTCTATTTTTGAAATATTAATTGCACACCTCTGCAGCACTTGCGCGATGCCCCTTGTGTGCCGCCTTATTGCCGTTGTAATTTTTTTGGATAGTATGATATTTGAAATGTGTCTTTCCAAAAAAACCTTCTTTACTCTCTTTATCCTTCAAACGTCTTGAACCACAAGTTCTCCAAACTTGAGATGATTGTAAAATACAAATCACCAAAGCATCATCTGATTTTCAAGTTCATTACAAAGTGAATTGATTTAGATTTTTGACAACAAAAGACAACACTCTGTAACATCAATCTTTTCTTACTTCCTTATCCATCCAACGTAGTCCCAACAAGGTAGGCCAAGGTGAATGGGGTAACTAGTAGGACAAATATGGAAAATTTTCACTCAGGCATGACACCTTGTTAATGTCATGCTTAGGAAGAAGACCTATGAGAAATCTCACTTGGGTATTAGACTAATGAATGTTCCTGAAAAGTATCAGACCAAGAATAATTAATTGTCAGTTATTAGACTGTGTAATAGATATTCAAATGTTGGATACCTAGGTTAATTCGTTCTTGGGTAGAAAACCTTCGAAAATTCAAACATAGGTCAGAGACCACGGTGAATGCATACACATGTATGAAACATAGTTGGAGTCACACCCATATAAGAAACACGAGATAAGTCACACTACGTTAGTAGACCTCGATGAATTCCATCCTTGGTAAGGGGACAAGTAAATGTTGTTCTTAATTAGGATACCTAGTAAATATTTTTCTCAGGTTAGAGACCAACACAGGGTTACACTCTTGTAGGAGGTCTGGGAAATGTTGTGCTCTAGATGGATAACTATAAAAAAACTAAGTTAAGAATCCTAAATTATTTATAGGGAAAATATATCCCTAGTGTATGATCCTTGAGATAAATAGAGGATATAGAGCACTAGTACATGGGATTCAGAACAACTTGAATACCTATATCCCATGTTATTATTTCCCTTAAGACCAGATTTATGATCCACCTGAAGGGGGAGATGGATGTATTATGTGCATTGATGGGGATATTAATTCAATATATTTATGTAAAAGTTATATTGTTTAAATTTATATACTAAGGGGCTATGAAATTAGACATCACATCTGGGACCTCATAATTTTATGAGGAAATGACAATGTGCTCCAAGTGGGGAGTCCAGTTCATTATCATAGTTATAATGGTTTATAAATGAATGTAGAAAATGGCATGGAAAAATTATCATGGTGATGATATACACTCATGACTATCTAACACACAAGGTGGGTCATATATGTTTGTTTCACCTTGGAATGAAACTAAAATATGGAAAAATTTATTCCAAATTCAAACAACAATAACTATTTACTTTTAAGTTGGTTTTGGATTCATGATCCCTGAAATAAAATCCTAAAAAACAAAATATTTCCATAGATATGGTATTCTACGTATAAGTTAATTTATGATGATAAAATTTTCCATGAATATCCCCAAAATGGGTTTTATGGTGTTACACCCTTTTTCATCAATGGTGGATAAAATAGAGGGCTTACACTAGAGGGATGTTCTAGGAAGTACATCATCCGAGTAGAAATTTATTATTATTCTCCAACCAAAGGTGTGTAATATATGATATATATTATGGAGATTCAATTTCTTTATTCTTCCTGTAAATAGATTATTTTTTACCCAAACATGAATTTTGTCAATCATGTGAGGACCGTATCATGGATTCCACAAGACTGTATGTGGTACACATATTTTGTGAAAATAATAACAATAATAAGATAATTATTATTATTATTATTATTATTATATATAGTATATTTTTTGTTAATAAGGAAAATATGATTCATATCTAGGTTAAATATGTATTGAAATTATTTAAAATGTACCCATATGTTTACTATAATATAAAAAAGTGAATGAAATAAATATATAATTTTAATTTCATGAAAAAATATATTTAAACTCTATTGATAATTATAATAAATATAACTAAAGAATAAAAATACACCTATAACAATACAATTGTGAATTATAACAAGTATTTTAATGACATAAACTTTTTTCAATGGAATTACCTTTTTATAATTTTGTCAAATAGTTTAATCACATAAAATACCATAATGAAAAATAACGACACATCATGCTACTAAATTACATGTTTCTTTTATAGGATAGCTCTTAAACCAAAATTTTTCCACTTATATGGTTTGAACTTATAAAATCTGACATTCACATTTGCGATCTGTAAGATGTTTGGAGTCCGATAGGAAAAATTTTAGTTTTCAGTGAATAGTAACATACCCTAATGAATTGTAATATAACCCTCAGAAATAATTCTGTGAAACTTATGAATTGTAAATTGGACATGTGAGTTGGAAACAAACTAATAATAGTATAAATAAAATGTATCCATCCTATATGTGATAATATGATATAATTAGATTGTTGGTATTTTTGTAAATCATGAGTGTTTAATGATTAATTTAATAATTTAAAAGGAAATATAATTTCTTAAAATGTATTCAAGAACTAATATATTTATTTCTTATGATTATATGATAATTTTGTGATACCATAATTAATTTTTCAAAGTGTTATAAAATTATTATAAATTTAAAATTTAGTATTTTATCTGTAAATTATGTTTTTAATTGAAATTAAATTCCTACTATTTAGAAAATTATTTTCATTAAATTGAGTGAATTTTTTTTATTATAAACAATGAAAATTTGTTAGGGTGAATATTTTGGGTTTTTTTGAGATACATGAATTATTTGTGAATCGTAAAATAGGAAAATTTATCATAAATGTTAAATACATAAATTATAGAGTCAAGGGTGATGTACTACTGATGTAAGCCCAATTGGTTCAAACTCACTGGTACATAACACTATATTTAGTCATATAATCATTATTATTTCTTATCTTGAGGGAAATTAATAAACTAATGAATTAAATATTGGGAAAATACCCCACCCCCTATAAATACAACCCCTCACAACATCATTTCCCCACACCTATCAAGCATAAATACTGGTCCACAATCTACCCAGACATCTTACCTAGACCCTACCCTACTTCCTGAAGCTCTTGGTCTCATCCAAATTCCCATCATAGGTTCCTTGAGGAGAATATCAATAGGATAATTCAAGAGGTAATCGGTCTCTCTCTTTTCATTCAATTTCCTTTCTAATTTTATTTATTTTCTTCTCTTATCTAAAAAATATCTTATCCAATTGTCATGATAACTATATTATGATTTATATAATGGTATGATATCATGTTAATAATATGTTATTTACTCTAATCCTTCTTCTCTATGATTGTTTATAAGAATGAAATTTCTACCCATGTAGAGTTAATTTACCAATGTCATGGGTAATGCACTTCTATTTTCATTTAATGCCAACAAGACTTTCAACAAAGCCATTTAATTTTTGAAAATACATTTTCATATGAATCTTTATCCCCTTTTATGTTATGGAAACAACTTAAATACATAATATTAAATGATACAACAAAACATGTTCGTTTTGATCCAAAAAACCAACCAAATTAACCTCAAATAATCATCATTAAATTTTATCTAATGATTCAACATCATGGTATATAAAAAAACTCATTATAAGGTCATTTGAACACTTTTAAGATCATTAATAACATGTAATATCAATTTTTTATGTTTTTCCATGTTCTACATGATCATGGAGTCATGTGTATAACTGAACTGTTCCTACAAACAAAGAAAAAGAACACACCTAAACAATGAATTTAAACTCTATAACTCACCCAAAAGCCTATAATAGAACTTAATATAACCATACTGAATCATATTCACTTATAAAAGGTTTTATAATTTTTCATTAATGAATCTAATCTGATTATAAAAGATATTTACAGGAATAAAGCTTTAGTACAAAAGGTAATGGTATTTTTCAGACCCAACACTATTTCTTTGGGTTCTCCCTCCTTTACCCCATTTTCAGTGTGGGTGTTCATTAAAAATCATTTATTAATTATTATATTATTTTATATAGGATATATATGTTTTATACTAGAGTTTATGACATTGAAAATTTTTTCCAAAAGAAATCTTCTTTCAAAACACCTGTTGAAATACTAACTCAAGGTTGAAGATTCTTATAAAAAGTATGTTAATCCCCAATTAATTTGGGAACTCCATTAGTATGAATGTATTCTAATGAGATGAATCCCATTATTTTCCATGTGTTATTTATTTTTAGAGTTTCTATATTTTCTATATGGAATTAATATAATGTAAATATTTTGATGTGATGGGTGGATATAGAATTATATAGCGCAATATATATGTGACTATGTAATGGGTAATCCTAAAATTATACAACACTCATATTCATTCGAAAATATAAAGAACATAATGAGTATGGAGATATATGTGTGATCATGAGGCTATATTTTTTCACAATTATGTGTGGTATTTTACCACAAAGGCATGATGTTTTATTTTAATGCATTACCACATTCTAAGACTTATCTTAATGATTCCTCTCATGATTATGATCATATACCTATGTTATGATCAGAATTTTTATTATCACCCCATGTTATATTGAATCATGTTCTTATCTATCTTATTTGTGTAATGATTTTATGTTATTCATCTTTAACATAATGTGATAGAAATGTAATAAAAACTCGGGTTCCTATATTTGGTATCCGAGTAATAGTTTGGTTAATTTTGGAAATAGGATTAGAGAAACATAAAGAAAAACATATGTGAGACAAATTATATGAAAGAATACAAGAATATTTTTTAAACATATGGATATGATAAGATATGATTTTAGTGTTAATTGAACACATGAATAAATTATTTATTCTTAACTTGTTGAGTTATGATTAATTATAAAATTTTATTTTTTAGAAAATGGTGGGAATCAAGGGAATCCATGATAATAAACACTGTGAGGGTCAATATAGTGATTTCTCAAATGACATGCCCAATTTTGTGGGACGTAAAGTTCAAAAATTCATGGGGATGCTTACCTAGTTGTCTCAAGTTATGAATAATAACAAGAATAATATGGAACATCCTCCTTCACCTAAGAGGGAGCAACTAGCTGTTGAGTGTTTTATGTGGCCAAACCCACCATCATTTTGTGGTTCTTCTGATCCTATTGTTGTATATTAATTCATCAAATCAATGGGTTGGATATTTCTATGATTAAAAATTCTATTATGGATAAGACTACGTCCATTAATCTTCATGATGGAGACCCTATCCAATGAAGGGATTTCACTAAGAACACCAAGCCATGGGATGAAATTGAAGATATGGAGTGTGTATACATTAATACAATGTTTATTAACAAGTATTTCCTATGAAATCTTAAAAAAAATATAGAGGGAATTCATAGAGGTTATGAAAAATGATGGAGAATTTGTGATGGCCTATGATGAAAATTTCACAAGGCCAGCATGGTATACTTCTAGATTTGTTATCAATAATGACAACAAAATTTTTAGATTTTTAGTCTATTAAAACCATAAATTATAAAGGCTCTTTATATTTGAGACTTTGGGAGTTATGAAAAAGTTTTTCAATGTGATCTCAAAGTAAAAATGGAGATTACATAACGGTACCATGGATATGTTGATAAGTAATGAAAGACGACATTACATGTCGAAAGATCTTATGAGAATGGTGAGAAAAACACAAGACCACCCCCATGTAAAATACGTAGGAAGTAGAGTCCCAGAAACTACCTCAAAGGGATAGGTAAATTCTTTCAAGTGTGTGATAGAATGAAACTACGCTCACTAGTGTTGAAAATACACTAAATGGAAGGATAATGTGATGGAGGAAAAGAGATCACCACCCATGGTCCAATACAATAAATTTAAGAACCAAGAGAACTTTGTAAGCCAGTGCACTAATCTATGATTCCTTGAGTGTAATCAACATAAATAGCCACCAAATCCAATGGATCAAGGGAAGCATTATGTATCACTACTGTAGAAGTGGAGCATGAAAATTTATTTGTACAGGGTACACCTCCAATTCATACATGAATGTAAAATGTCTTATTTGATTTTTTTTATATTCTTTCCTTTATATCCCACAAGTTTTCTAGAACTATTGAATCAAATCCCCAAAACCATGATGTATAAATATCAGTAAAAAACCCTAGTGGTGGAGTAATTGCAGCCCAAGTGTTGAATTCTTCTTCTATTGGAGTATGCGGGACGATTCTTCCATAGAATCACATAATAATTTCCTTAGTGGAATTCGACGATATAATGGGGCTAGATTGGCTCTCATTATATAAATAACACATCAAATATTATGAAAAGGAAATATATTTTCATATTCCAAACCATCCCATGCTCCTCTACAAATTCAAGGAAGATAATGACTAAAATTTCAAAAATAATTTAACGGTGTGGGTGTTGATTCCCTGTAATGAATCACAACGTTCTCAAATGGTTGAATCAAAGGAAGTTATCCACCTAGAAAAAAATCCCATCATAAGTGAATATAGTGATGTATTTCCTAAAGAGTTACCTAAAATTCTATCAGATCATGTAGTAGACTTCTCAATAGATCTAATACCTAGAGTAACTCATATATCAACATTTCCTAAAAGGATGTCCCTTATCAAATGTTAGGATTATAAAAAGAAACTGTAACATCATTTTTAAAAAGGATTCATACACCCTAGTGAACCACCTTGGGGGTGCACCAGTGGTCTTTCAGAAGTATTATGATGGATAAATGCGACTATGTATCGATTATCACAATCATAACAAGATCACCATAAAGAAAAAGTACCCTCTCCCTATGATTGATGAATTTTTTGATCAGCTATGAAGAGCATTTTATATCTTAAAAGGTGGATCATCATTATGGATATCATTAGGTAAAGCTGAAGAAGGAAGATATTTAGAAGAATACCTTTCGTAGAAGGTATGAGCACTATGATTTTCTTTTTATTCCCTTGATACTTACTAATGCCCCAAAAATCTTCCTGGATTTGATAAAGAGAATATTTAAACATTACCACGAATTTTTTTTGTAATTCTTATCGATGATATTATAATCTATTCCAAGTGAAAGGAGGAACATGAAGAATACCTAAGGATTGGTTTGGTGACATTAATGAAGGATAAGTTGAAAACCAAGTTTATGAAGTGTGAATGTTGGTTAAACCAAGTCATGTTATTGGGACATGTGATCACAATTAATAAAATTTCTATGGACCCTCCAAAAACAAATGTGGTTGAGGAATTACCCAGACCCACTTTTGACACCAAAATTCATAGTTTTCATGGATTAGTTATGTACTACCAATATTTTTGGATAAATATATAACGAATATCATGACCACTGACTAAGTTTATAAGAAAAGTGGTATGGTATGTCAAGACCAAATAATGTGAGGATAGATTCAAGGAGATAAATATACAGCTGGTCACTGCACCTATACCCTCATTTTCGAATGATAGAGAATGTTTTTTGATATAATGTGATGCTTCTAAGATTGTATTTGGTTTTTTATTCACAAAAAATGATAATGTGATGGCATATTTCTAATTTTAGTTGATGATCCATGAGAATAATTACCCAACACATGATATGTAGCTTGTTGTTGTGATTTGTTTCTTGAAAATATTATAGAACTACCTCTATGGAGTGAAGTGTGACATATATACTAATCAAAATAGCCTAATGTATATATTAACAATAAAGGATCTCAACATGAATCAACGAATATGGTTAGAGATAATAAAGGACTACAATTCCTCTAATCATGATCATCCTGGCAAGGACAACAATGTAGCTGCTACTCTAAGAATAAAATAACCTGCTACTCAGTCTTTGTTGTAGATTAAGAAAGACCCTATCATCATGGATAGGTAAATGAAAAATTTGGTAATCATTACAGAATATAGTGAATCCTATATTTTCTAAATTATTACCCAACTGTCTATATTATAGAAGATGACGGAGGCCCAAAGGAATGATATGGAGTTACAAAAGAACATGACTGCAGAAAAAGAAGGGAGGATGCAAGAGTTCCCTATCAACAATAATAATGTGACTCATTTTGGAATGTGGATTTGCAGGCCTTAATCACCTGGGATAGATAATTATCTATTTTATAATTATCATAGATCAACATTCTATTTTCATCATAGTATCACCAAGATGTGTCGTGATCTCCGAGAACACTTATGATGGGAGACAATGAAGAAGGAGATTGTTGAGTATATGTCATGGTTTGTGATATGCCAACAACATAAATCAGAGAGACATAAATTCAAAGGGATGATGCAAAAATTTCTTAAACCCTTATGGAAATACTATAATGTCACTATAGACTATGTCATATATCTCCCAAAGACATCCAATGGAATAAATTGATATGGGTTATGGCGGGCTAACTCCCCATGACATCCCTCTTTATCGATATTGGGGAATATATCTTGCTTGAACAACATGAGAAGATATATGTGAATGATGTTATGAGAATGCATGGGCTCCCACTCTGGATTATCTCTAATTGTGATCCATTGTTCACATATAAATTCTGGAGGAGTCTTCAAAATGCTTTGAGTACATAATTGAATTTCATAACAACATATCTCCCCAAAACTAATGGACAGTCTGAAGGGGCTATTCCGATGCTCGAAGATATAAAAAGGGCATGTTCACTAGAATATAAGGGTGTATGGAATCAACATCTTACATTGGATGACTTTTATACCACAATATCTTCGAATTTACTTTTTAGATGGATCTATATGAAGCTCTCTGTGGATTGTGATGTATAAATCCAACTCATTGGGATGAAGTTGGAGAAAGAAAGCTACGTGGACCAAATTTTGTACAAGAGATGACATGGTTCAATCCATCCAACAACATATCAAATCTACTCAATGTTGAAAAAGAGCTATGCTGATAACCATCAGAGGGACATAGAATTATATAATAGAGATAAAGTATTCCTTTGAATATCACCACGGAAGAAGCTTGTGCAGTTTAGAAAGAAAGGGAAACAAATTTCAAGGTACATTATCACCTTTTAGATATTTGATCATATAAGATTTGTGGCTTATTAGCATTAAAATCTACTAAATATAGATCATGTTCATCATTACATCCATGTATCATTATTAAGGATATACTTACCAGATCCCTCATATGTACAGAAATCAAAGGTGGTAAAGCTAGAAGAAGATCTATTGTTTGAGGAGAAACTAATACTGATTCTAGATAAGAGTTGTAATGATATATGCATTACGAAAACCCACCCTTTCAACAAGTTTTGGAGGAAGTATATGAATAAATAAGCAACATGGGAAGCAGTGGGGGCGATAAATGAGATGTACCCTCACCTATTTATGTAAAACAAAATTTCACTTTTGAAATCCCAAAAGTGGGGAAGAATGTAACGACCCAAATTTCTATCAATAGAATTACCTTCTTATAATTACGTCATATAGTATAATCACCTAAAATACCATTAAGAAACATAATACCACATAATGGTACCAAATACCCTATGACTTTTATAGACTAATCATCAAACATTCTTTTTCCACTTGTGTGATTTGAATTTCAAAAATATAATGTACACAGTTGCAATTAGTAAAATGTTTGAAGTCTGATAGGATAAACTTTTATTTTAGTCAATGTTAACATACCCATATGAATTGGAATGTTACACTGATGAATATTAATATGACCCTTATGAATATTAAATCATCCAAGTGAATTGGTACCTTACCAATGACAGTATAAATAAAATTTATCAATCCTATATGTTATAATATAATATTATTATATTATTGGTATTTTTGTATGTCATAAATATTTAATGATTAATTTTATAATTTAAAAAATAGTTTATTGTTCTAAAATTTACTCATAAACTATTATTTTTATGCCTTATGATTATATGATAAGTTTATGAGACCTTAATTACATTATCAAACTGTTGGAAAAGGAGTCGTAATTTTAAAATTTGTCATTTTTAGGTAAATTATGAATTTAATTAATATTAAATTAATCATATACATATTAATTTTAATAAAACTATGTTATTTTTGGAATTTTCCAATCAAAAAGTGGTCATGGTGAATTTTTTGGATTTTTTCTAAAATACGTGGAGTTTTGTTGAATTGTTAAATAAGATAATTTATGATAAATACTAAATATATGAATTATAGAGTCAGGGATGATATTATTATGATTTAAGTTCCATTGGTTCAAACCCACATGATAAAGATACTATATTGTTTCATGGAAGCATCCTTATTTTTTGTCTTGAGTGAAATTAATAATCTATTTAATTATATATTGTGAAAAAATTCATCCCCTCCCGTATAAATACATCCCATAACTACATCATTTCCTCACACATCTCATGCATCATGCCTTGAAAAAATTCTTCCCAAACCTATTCCCTAGCCACTCCCCCGCATCAAAGAGCTCTTGGAATCATCCAAAGGCTAATATTAAGTTCCTTGAGGAGGATCTAAAGAGGTTAATTCTAGAGGCAATTCCTCTCTCACACACTCTCTCTTTTCATTCAATTTACTTTCAAATGTTATTTCTTTTATTCTTTTATCTTAAAATTATCTTATCCAAATGTCACTATAACTCCTGTATGATTTATATAATGTTATTCTAACTTGTTAATTAATGATTATAAATTATAATCCTTCGTCTCACTTTTTTTTATAAAAATAAAATCGTCACTCGTGATGTCTTCATTTACCTGCATCTGGGGAGATACACTTCCATATTCATTCAACGTCTTTTAATATGCCAATAAAAAAATTAAATGGTTGAAAAGGATGTAAATATAAATTATTTAACTCCTTTTATGTTATATAAATAACTTTTATACAAAATACTAAATGATACAGAAAAACTTGTTCATTGTGATCCAAAACCCACAAAAATTAACCAAAAATTATAATCATTAAATTTTATCTTATGATTCATCCTCAAGGTATATAAAAAAATTCATTATAAAATCATTAATACTCTTTAATTATCAATAATAACATGTAATAGAAATTATGGATTCTTAACCACGTTATACATTAATTCCCATTGTTGTGTACAAGTGAACCATTCATGAAAACATAGAAAAAGAACACTCTCTAATAATGAATTTAAACTCTTTAACTCATCTAAAGGCCCATAAATAAACATAATAACACCATATATAATCTAATTAATTTGGAAAAGGTTATTTAATTGTTAATTTTTGAATCTAATGTGACTATACAGGTTATTAACGTGAAGGATTCTTTGATACAAAAGTTAAGGGGATTTCCTAGACCCAACTCTATTTATTTGGGTTTTCCCTCTTTCACCCCATATTAAGTATGTTTATTCCTTAAAAAATTATTCATAATTATATTATATTTTCTATTATATACATGTTTTATAATGGAGTTTATAATAAATGACATTATTTCAAAAATAACTCCTCCTTCAAGACACACCTTTTACTTATTACTCAAGGGTGAAGATTCTTAAGTCTGGTATGTTATTCCGCCTTTCATTAGGGATCCCAATCTTTATTAATGTATGATTATGAGATTAAAACCATTCTTTTACATAGGTAATTTCTTCTCATTATTAATTTATTTTCTATGTGGCATACATGATATTTTAAAATTTATTATGTGATGAGTGAGCTTAGAATTATAAAGCGCAATGTAAATGAGATGATGTGACAGGTGAGACCTGAATTATATAGCACTCCAATGAAACTGGTAATTTGAAGAACAACATTAGTAAAGTGAAATATGTGTTAACATGATTCTATCCTTTTTTATAACTATGTTTGGTAGTTTACCACTAAGACATGATGTTTCATTTTAATGCATTGCCACATTCCAAGTCTTCTAATAATGATTACTCTAATGATTATGATCCTTTTCCTTTATTGTAATGATAATGTTTATTCTCGGCCCAAGTTTTATTATTTCATGTTCTTATATATCCTCTTAGAAAGATTTTGGATCACCTTTTTTTAATGTATATCCTCATGTGACTACTTCTACTAAGTATAATTCAAGGTCCAATTAGAATCTAGAGAAGAAGTAATTATGTCATTGTTTACATTTATGTTATAAAAGAAATGCATGGTTATAGTTTTCGCAATAGATTAATTATATATATCCTCCATATATAATAATTTTATGTTATGAATCTTTAAAATGATGTAATAGTAATGTATAAAAAATAGGGTCTCTATATGCATGAGGAATTTTAAACAAAATATTCAATGATTGCATATAATTTATTAAGTGCATGCTCACCTATCACATTCACTATGACTATTAATTGATTTTTTAACACTCCCTTTTAAAATAATAGAAAATTTCATTATCACCATATAAGGTCACCAGCATAGTGCATTCAATATGAAATACCTAAATTTTATTTTTTAAAAAATGATTCTTATTTTCATTGAAAATCCTCTATTTAACTCAAATATAATAAAATAATAACTGTGGGGTGCTATAGTTATATCCACAAAAAATTTCTTTCCCTGTAAATTACACTAATAAAAATCATTAGTAAAAAAAGTTCAATTTTTTTAATTTTAAATTATTAATTTTGAAATAATTTACTATATATGAAATCATATTTTCCATTATGAAAAAAGTTAATTTAATGTCTTAAGGAACTCTCCTAAAAATAATTAGTTCATTTTAAAACACAAAGATACATATGGGCACTAACAGCCATGTAAATTTTTATGTTATATGTCAATTACCTAAAATGGAACCATGTAATGAACCACCATAACTCAAAGGGATAAATTACACAAATATTAAACATAACTAAATTTATAACTCCAAATATCTTATCAATTTTCTAATTTGTATTTTATCACAAAAGATAATATTTTATCAAATTGGGACTATCATTTATTAAAAAAATATACTATGATGTAGAATATATTATTCATAAAACATTCCTTGAGAAATGATCCTTAATTGATAAATCAAATATATTTTATATTAAACCCATGTTAAAGATATTATTTAAAAATAATAATAAAATATGAGATCATATATCTGTAAAACAAATATTCAGAAAATTATGGGAAATTTTGAATTCCAAAGTAAACAATATTAAATTTATTAGGTCTTACCACTATAATATTATAAATATAAATTCGTTATGAATCCATCAATATAAATGGTCATAGTGATCTTTGGAAGATTCTCTTTGATAGTACACAATACTAAAATGATATTCTATATAAAATGTTTAGTTTTTAAATGTTAAAATTTTATTTTGAACAAACATTATGACTTTTAAGATCCCAAGGGACCATAACTAAAAAATAATAGGGTACATATGGATTAATCAGATCTATAAAGAAGGTTTGAATGATTTTTTCACTTTTTAAAGACACAATGTATGGTCTCTAGATCATGAAAAAACTGTTCAATAGTCATAGGAGACACTTCAATGAAATGAAAAGTCCTTATACATGTTCATACGATTAATTTTTCCACTACATCTATACTTTGGGGGTTTATTGTCCTTAGGAGAATGCAACCAGATTCTGAAGGTTTCCCAACAGACTATGTATTTACTATGAATGATTATTTCCCCTTTTTCTCATAATTTTTATCGTAAACATTCATTATATTTTTTATATTGTAAACTAAATTAATGGTATTTTAGATTTAGCTTCATGACACACAATTAGTGATGTTTTACTTATCTAAAAAATTATTTCTTCGTGAATCATTAATAATTTCATTTCATTTTAATTATAGAATATTCAATTTTTCATTAATAAGAAAAACTAAATCAAATTCAGTCCCAATATAAAAACTTATAAACCATAAACATTATTTAGACTTGAATTATTAGTTTTAAATAAATGTATAACTCAACTAGATCCATACCCTATAACATCATAGAACTAATCTGAAATAATCAATTTCATGGAAATAAAACTAAAAAATATATTCTTAACATGAAATTTTAGTACACTAACTAATAAATTTGAATTATAAGAGTTCAAAACAGAACTATAATGTTGCTTACTGTAGTAGTGAATCACTATCATAGAAATGAATAACAAAAAAATAAACAGAAATAAATTACATCCACATTAACCAAATTTAAGACTCAAAATCCTTTATATTAATCCATAATTTAGTTATACCATTATATTGAAAAAAACCAAATATTTAATAGAAAAGTAACTTTTAAATTAAAATTATGTCCAAACAATTACATATATATTTAAAATGAATTTGGATACATTAAACACTTATTATACAATAAGAACTTTAAAATTGAAACCCTAAAATAATAAAAATAAATAGTTTTGGGAAATAAATTAAAATTAAATAATAATTTTTTCATCAAAATCAATGTCTATTAAATAACCTTGAACATTAAAAATAAAAAAAATTAAAATCCTTTTTAATGGTATAATTATTTTCATTTGAAATTTTTTTAGATCAATTTATCATAAATAGAAATACATAAAAACTAACTAATAAAGAATTTAATCATAAATATCTATTTATACAGCACTATGATTAAATTATACAACAATTAAAATGAAAGGAAATATATTAATATAATCAAATTAATTAAGTATAACTATAAATTAATATGTAAATGGTCATTTTATTTACCATGAAGAATCATCAAAAAGAAATATCCCATTCCAAAAAAAATAGACTCATTAATTAAAGGAATGGGCTACATGTAAGAGAAAATTTAACACTTTTATTGAAGTATCCATCATATTTAAAGGTACATGTTTTCCATAATAAAATATGTGTCGAAAATAAGGTGTAACAAACACATTTTGATTTTTTTTAAACACTAGTTAATCTAAATATATGTATTTTATTAGGGTAAATTAAATATTATAAATCCTAAGAACACCTCCCATTAATGTATGTCAAAAAGTTTATACGTGTCAAAATATTTATTATATAACAATAAATTTTGATTACAACCTAAAAAATATAAAATATAAGAAAACGATTCATAAAACATTATAGGGATTATTTTTTTAGAATAACTGTTTTAAAATATGTAATTTATAAATTTCTATAATCCAAAATGTGAAAAATTATCATGTTTTCAATAACAGGACATAATATTTCATCGCTATGAAACATTCAATCTAATATTCTTCTAGACACAACCCATATAATCATGATACATTATCACAATGTTTAAATTAATTTATAAATATATATTAATTGTCTTTTGGTCATAACATTTCTATAAACCAAATAAAACTAGTAAATAAATTAACAAAATAACTAAAATTAAATAACATAATGAATCCCCCAAAACAATCATATATTATTTTAAACATAAACACCTTATTTCTTTATAGGAGTACAAAATTTTATCCCTAATTCATCTAAACGAATGATAACATTATCATTAAATTAAATATGTAACATGAATGTCAAGATGACTAAGGGAAGCATAAATTTGAAAGGAACTTATTTTAAAATATAACCACAACCATTTTTTATAATATAAAAATACTTTCAACGGGATTAAAAATTATAATAAATCATACTAATTAGAAAATATTTTATTGAATATTATATAAAATAATATATAGACCATGTTCACATAAACATGAATTATTAAATATGATTTTACAAAAAAACACAAATCCATAAAATAAAATAACAACCTCTCGCCAATTAGGTCAACATAGAAATCAAAATTTTTACAAATGTTATTATTATATGAATTTAAAAATTACATAGCCCCCATAAATCTTTTTTTAATTCTAACATCAACCATAAAATAAAAAAATGGACACATTTTATAAACAAAAATAATAAAAACGAAATTACAGAAAATATAATGTCTTTAGATTTATGGAAATAGTAAAAAACATCATAAGAAATTTTAAAACATATAATAGATTATAATAAATTAATTAATATCCTATCATAAAATCCTTCAAAAAATTTTGTTTAAATACTTAGTTTCCCAAACCACATTTCTATACAAAATCTCAATACATTTAAATTCATTATATTTTAATGTATAACAACATAACCCTTTCAATGTATAAATTTAATTTCAAAAAAACAATTTTATGAATAAAACATTATGCTAATTTGGTATCAAATACCATTATAAACCAAAAACAATCAAACATTTATTTTATAATCAATTTTTAGAATTCCCAAAAAAGTCATTAGAAGTAAATTATCTATAAACACCCAAAAAAATAATCATTATATTTTAGTTAACAATTAAGGAATTCACCATATATAAATATATTTGAAAAATCCAATAAAAAAGTCAAAACACATAAATATATATCATAATTCATCTATCTTTATATAGACAATCAGCCAGTTTACAACAAATAACTACTCGAGAAACCTTATTGTTTATTGGTGGTATTTGATTAATAAAAACATTTCAATATATATAGGTCTATTTAAGAGAACAAATCATTCACCTTGAATGTAAATGTTCCAAACATCATTTGATGGAAAAATAAAAGAGAAGACTTCCCAAAAGAGGGATATAATAATATCTCCAATCTAGGCTTCCACAGTAACATGAGATATGTAAATAACGGGGTTGATCATTATTATTTATGGTTTATATATCATGTTCTAATTATTCAACCACCGCCCATTAGAGACATAACTATTAGTTCGTGGAAAAAAACATTTTAAAATAAACCAAACAATTTTCCTTATTTATTACACAAGTTAGGTTGTCAAAATGGTTTATTCATGTTCTCAATCACTTATAGTAGTAAATTACCACAATAGGGGATCAATAATAAAAATATGTAATGATTTCGTTGTCATTGTATTAAAAAAAATAAGGCACAAATAAAAATAAAATGAATACCTAATAATTGAAATTAAATTTACATCATATCTCTAAAATTATTAACATAATGATGATGAATCTAACATAAGATATATTAACATAAAATATATAATATGTGATAAAATATTAACTCCTCAAAACACATGATCACCCTTTCTTTCCACTACCACCATTACTCTATATATATATATATATATGACAATGGTATTGCAACTTAAATTAATGGTCTATTATTTCCATCAATAATATATATTCAAGGTAGATGAATTAAATACACACCAATGTGTTTTTGCATGATGTGACTAAAAAATCCTACCAGGAATCCCCCACATTCTTTGTGAATAATAATTATAAAACAAACCAAAACATACCTCTTGGGACTAAAAATTTTAAAGATTGTTTTTAGTGTAAAATAAGTAACAATGATGATACATTCATAAATCATTAAATTTTAAATGAAAATATATTTTTTATATTAATGAATAATGAATATTGTCCCCAATGAATAAAATATAAAAAAATTCATATAAAAAACATAGAACAATCATAAGAGATAAACTATGAGATTAGGGATGGGAACCATAAGAAATTCATTATAAAAAAGTATATAAAAAATATCCCATATATCATCATATACACTGTCACGTTCTAATCCTTTTTAAATTGTTCAATTATCTATTTCTAAGTACTCATCGTAAAAAAGAATAAATCCCATGATAGAATAGTCATTATCGTATCAGGATTATCCATTCTATTCGAAAAGTCATCTTGACTAGGTTTGAAAAGATATGAAATTTTTAAACATGACCATGATTTCAATTTATCCTCAAAAATCTCTTATTTACAAATGATTTAGTGTCAATAATGGTGTAAAATAATTATTTTTACTTGTTAAAAATATCATACAGAAAAATATCATTTCATAATAAATTAATATATATATATATATAATCCTTGGTTTTAATACACTTTTTCTTTGAGAATTAATTATAAAATACAATACTCTAGTCTCATCATGTGGGTTTTCATGTTAATGTAATATACGTTCTTCTAGAGGATAATGAAGGAAAATAATGAAAAAGTTTACAATAATGATTCCAATATAAATCAAACACAACCTAAGAATCCAACCACATGATATTAAAGTTGAGGTCAAATATAAACTTTATATCATGGTGATGGATTAGTGGGCGAAATATGTGGTGGTTCTAGGAATAGAAGGGAATTGAAAAAAATAAAAAATAGCATTAAGAGATAGTGGTTGTATTGAGGGATGGAAAAAATGAAAGGAAACACACCATTGAGGTGTGGATTTTATGATATACAAATGAAATAATAAATCCATTTTCAATATGGGTTATAAATAAACATTAACATTATTCATCTTAAAATGTACTGCAAGTTGCTATCAATTATGAATTTTTCCATATATTATTCTCTAAGGATTAGGGTTCTTGTATCAATCACAATCCTATCAATTTTCAATCTATGATGAATTAAGGGAATTTATAAAGTTACATGACCTCTATATAGAACACAATTCCATATGTGTGGGAGTCACTCCACATTCACCTAGACTCTATTTATGGAGGTATATATGAAGTTTTTAATTATGTTGTGGAATTATTTTACATATAACATCTATTACGTTATGGGAATATAATAAAATTATGGTATATAATAGAATTATCATGTGAATTCATCACCACATTACCAGCATAGTGAGATATTGTAAGGATAATTTTAATTACAGTATCAACTGAAACATTCTAGGTGTAAGATATATATCTTTCCGTGAAATTTGATGCATTTGAAGAGTATACAAAATATAAATGGATTTATATAGCTTTTTCCCATGAAAACTAAAGAAACAATTCAAATGATGTTATTTATTATGAAATAATAGTGTTTAAGATAGTATCCATTGGGATTATTATGGGAGGAATTGAGTCATATTGTATCACATGTCTCATGTCACAATGTGATAATGTTTGTGAATTCATAAAAGGCACAAAAATATTATTAAGAGTCACTAGAGAAGATCCCAATGATTTTATTTTTATTATAATTTAAATAATTAGGTTTACATCAGGGATGGGTGTGTTATTTATCATAGACAATACATGGGTTTGATTTGTGATTAAAAAAATGTTTACACCACATGTCCTGATTATATCTATCATGAGTATGATGGAAGATATAAGGGAGTTTCTAATGGAGTTGTGGTAGGAAAGATGTCGGTGTTCACAAACTGTAGTACAAAGGTAGTGATGATATAGATATTATAAAAGATGTGATATACACAAGGGTTTGGGTTGAAGTATACTGGAGGGGTGTCATAGAGATGTAGAAAATATTACATACCAATGACAATGTTCTTGTGGTGATGGTAAATAGACAATACATGCCCATTAATTCAAGTAAAAGACTAATGGTGATTCATTCCATTATAAATTCATTATGATATGATGTTTTCAAATATATATTTTAATTATATGATATTTGGATAAATTTTTTGTGATTATATGTATTTTTCTCAATTATTTCTTTATCAAAACTTTGATAAATTTTAATGGAGGTTTTCACTACTTGGAGAGGGATCATTCATCCACTAGGAGAGAAGATAGGGATTGACCTATGGTAGTCTATACTATTTAGGATTCCTATCATTATATAATTTTTTTGAAATTTTTCCTTTTTCTAAACTAAATGTATTTCTACTATTAATAAATACCAAATTTTTTACATTTTCCATATTGTCCCTCAAATATTTGTATTGTTACCTTTTTTTTGAATTCCACTAAACAATTAGTGGATGAAGCCATGTGATATAGATGAATTGGTTAAAGGGTTTGTGTATTGAATATTAAATTATGGTTTAATTGTATAATAATATGATTGAATAGTATTACACTCTGACTTGATCTTTCTATTTATAACATTACCAAATAATTTATGTAATGTTTTTAAAAATTAATGAAATCCAACATAGTAATGTTTATTGATTGATGAAATGTGGATTTAATAAACCTCCTTCATTTGTTTTCTGAAATTAATGAATTACATTTATATTTTATTGTCTTGTCATTAGGGGATGGATGGTGGAGTAGTTTTTGTAACAACAATAATTTATATATGTATATATATATATATTTTTTGAAATAAACATGAACTATTAAATATCTTATTTTACACTAAACCATGATTTAAAATATACAGTGATGTAGAATACTTTTATAACACCTTTTATAATTTATTAGTGTAAATAAAATTAACCAATTATGAAAAATATATGTGTAAGGGTTTTATATAATTCAAATGAATTTATTATCTCATAACAATGAAATACTCAATTTTAAGTAAAATCATTTTATGCTTTAAAAATACGTTTCGTTCAAAAATTATTTACATGGAACTTTATGCATGAATATTATAATTAATTTATTCAAATTTAAGAAATTTTATTTCCTACAAATGCTGTCATTTTTAAATAATTATATAGTAATAATCCTAATGTGAAATTTTGTGACATTTTTAATATGATGATTTTTTCAATGGATTGAAAAAATATATTGATATCTTTAAAATTATCACTTCATTTCTACTAAAACCCAATAATGCATTTAATTTAACCATAAATTATCATAAGCCTAATTTAATTAGAAATAATAAAATTAATTACATATGAATCATTAACATACATTATTTTTTTATTCATTTTATAATTAAAACATATTCTGCTAAAATACTATTTTTGGTGAATTTTTTTATATCTTAATAAAATTAATTCGAGTATATTTATGTGTAATTTAAGTAAAAATTTTAGATTATATATTCTATAAAATATTTTATGATTAATATATAAATTATACCATTTTACTAATGAACCTAAACATAATTTTATGCTTAAAAAGTTATTTTTCGGAAAACACTTTTTATTAAATTTTGAGCACTTAACTATAAATGAGTTTTTACGAAATATAAAGAAATGAATATTGTAAAACAGATTCAAAATTTATAATAAAAATATTAACATATTTTAATATTTTTAAATTAATGTTTTATCATAAAGAATAGAAAAAAATTAAAAAAAATACATCTTAGAGGTTTGAAAAGGGTTTAAGGAGGGTTTTAAACAAACATATAACTGTGATATCTAAATTTAAACGTGTATGAATCCAATTTTATTGTATTATTTATAACTTATATCAATTCCTTTTAATATATGAGTCATTGGTGAGAATTTAATTGAGTATTAAAAAATAATATTTGAATCTTCTGAAAACAACTCTCTGTCATCTCCCTTCTTTAGAAAATGATACCACATAGCACCTCATATTCACACCTCATAAACATTCAATGTCATCCAGTACCTTATAAAATGTATTACTAAAACATCTTCCTATTTATTGAGCAATTTTATTGAACATAATTCCATCCTTTCAATGCTTATGGTGTAAGCCAAAGGAGGTTTCTCACTGAAGATGTATAACTATCAATTTAATATTTTCAATTTTATTTTCTTGTTTACCTTCTAACAATATATGGTATCCAATGAAAAATTAAAAATTCACTATAATTAATATATAGAACAATTATTATATTGACAATTCATTAATTTTATACCTATTTTAAATCAAACAGAAATTGAAATGTATCGCTCGTGTATACGTGTGGACTATCCCCCCATGTAGTGGAATAAATAATTTTCCATACACATAATTAATGATTGGTTATCATAATAGATTTAAAAAATATATATGAAATTATAGTATAATTATTCTTCTATATTCACATGATCTTATCTACCTATTTACTTTTTCATCCAGTGAAGATTACAACTATTATTGGTACGTGTGGACTACCACCGCCATGAAGTGAAGTGATTTTTATTCATATACATTTTAAATGGGTTATAATAAAGATATATTAAATATATATCTAAAATTTATGATATGACAATAATTATTTAACATTTAAAAAATATTTACTTTTCAATCATTTTAACCATTGAAATGTGGAAACATCACTCGTGCATATATATAGACTACTATCTCCAAGAATTGATGTAATTCACTTTTCACAGTATCAACATATAAATTATTATAAAATTTTATATACTAAATAAATATAACACTTATGTAATTATTTATATTCTCTATATGATTAAATTATCACCTCTTTGTAGCGATTAGAAGCATAGAACTAAAATTATCATGAAAAACTAACATGTTTTTACCCCAATATCAATTTTAGGGAAAAATTATTAAAAACATATTATTTAAAATTATAAAATGAATGTTAAATAGTAATTTATTAATGAATATGTTTTTATAACAAATTTATAATAAATATATATTTATTATAAAATAGCATTAACACGTACAATGAAAGATGAGTCATGTGGTAAGGTTTTTTTGTTTCAGCCCCAATTTAATTGGGATAGATTATGGTTAAAATTACATTGAAAAAATTATACATCCATTATCTAATAAATCAAATTAATTTTCATTAACCCTTGTAAATTTCTAATATCTATATGTTTTAGTTCAATTTTATTCTCATTGTTACTTTAAATGGTTAATAAAATCATTTTAATTACTCCAATCATATGTCTCCCCGATTAATCGAAATTAATTTTTTATCCATTTCCATGTTTTGTAATAAAAATAAAGAATATTTTTATATTTTATAAATTAATTTGATAATTTATATTTTAACCAATATTGAATTTCTTTACTATATCTTTTTAAATAGTATTTATTATGAACAAAGTACTTTTTATCATATGTTTGGAAAAAAATATTTATCTTAATGCCTAAAACCTAAATGAAATTTACCACCATCATGAATGATCATTGATTGGATGTTTTATTTTAAAGATTTCATGTTTTCTGTCTAATAAAATGTTTTCGTAATATTTTATTTGTTTTTTATTCTAAATAATTTATTCCAAAATAAAAAGGGTTTTTTTATAAAGAAGTATAAAAGTAATATTTTAATGGAATTTTTCATCTCTAATAACATCATCTGAAGTTATTTTTGTTCCACCGGGGGTAGGATCCAATGATACCTTCTTTATTATTTCTCTTGAAGGTTATTTATTATGATTATGGGATCTTGACAACAGTCATATTTTTTTTCAAAGGATACTATATAATTAAATTAGAAATGTTTTTAGAACTTTATATCGTGTATTTTAATGGACTTCTATTATATGATGGTTGGGAATATTAATCCCTCCAATTCATTAGGTAATGTTATATTGATATAACATGACATGATTATTGTAGGATTGGAGTTAATTTGAAATTATGTTTTTCAATTTAATGAAAGATCCTAATTTTCTTAAATATATTCTAATAAAATTATGTTTTTTCATGATTGAGAATAGAGTTGTTCACATTTCGATGTGTGTGTATCTTTGATTTATTGATTTTCTCATAGGATTATGTTTGGAAATTATTTCAAATAGCATTGTTTAAAATAATAATATTTCCCATGATTTTGATACCACATGTCTATGAAATGAATGAAGAAAATTGATTATTTTATTGATGACCTTATTGGTCATGATTTAGGATATAACATGATTGATGTGTTTATGATCTATTCATTTCAATATACAAAGAATTTATAATGATAGAATAAAATTTATTATGTTATCATACATTTATAATCATGTTATACTTTTTAAGAATGATATCTTCTATGTATACCCTTATTGAGAATCTAATCTCACCCATAATTATGTTTCATTTTCACCAAGTTATAATGATTTGTTTTATGTATGTTGTTTCTTAAAAGGGTTTCACTTTAGAAGAACTAAGTGAAGTGAGATCTATATATTAAAGAACTAATTCTTTATATATCCATGTTTCCAATGACATTAATCCTTTATAGTTCTGGGATGTATCATAATGATATGTTATGAATATTCATCAAATAAGATTCAATAAATATGAATGTTATGATTTCGTAATTGTATAAATTATTAGAGGATAGTTTTATTATTTTGGAGATTATGTTATGGGATATATGATGTTATAAACAATGAAAAATTTATCGTGAACTAAAAGTGGTATATTTTAATACTAAAGAGTCATATGGTTTTAAGATGGTTTTATAATTTAATACATATCAATAATTATTTTCATGAATATCTAATGGTTCTCTTTGACTAATTTATCTCTATAGTTACAGTAGGTTTTTTGGGTTTATTTAATGGATGAAATTTGAATGAAATGTGGCAAACAAAACTTTTACCACAAACACAGTGAAATTATTTAAAATTTATCAAATGTATTTGGATCTAGGATGAAAAATCATATGAGTTCATTCACTCTCCCCTCCATATAAATGACAAATAAAGATAATCATTTTGTGCATTCAAATACACTACGGATGCAGAAATATAAAATTCTTTTATGTAACATCATTCAATCTAGTTTTGTGGGTCTAATGATCCACTAGTTTTCATGAAACCGATCTATGTAATGAAAATTTTATTTTCCCTTCTTTAGTATTCTGACTATAAGATAATTTTCTTAAAAGTATATCACTATATTGGGCACTCTAATCAATGAAGGACTCCTATCAAGAACATGTGGCTAGAATAAGAAACAAAATCCATGGAATGGGAGAATTTAAGATGGTGATTATAAATTAATAATTTTATTAAACTCATTGTACTAATATGGAAGGAACATTATATATGTGAAATATTTAATCTATCTATGCTGATAAAGAAAACAATAAATGAAATTCAATGTATTTTTTTTACAATTAACCCTATGAGAAATATTTATTGATTCTATAATGACTTGAAATAATGTATCTAAAATGTGTTATCCATACCAGAAATTGATAATTACAAATAAATAATTTGATTTGATTTGAAGGTATAAATAGGGAGAGTTAACACCAGATAATCTATGATTTTTCTTAACCATAATAAAAAATATAGCTTTTGTAAATGATAACGCCATAGGAATAAAAACATTGTGACCACTTGAATGAATGAATTTATTGTAAATCACTAAGATAATTTTCTAAAATAAAATGGGAAATGCATCAATTGTGTAAAGTTCTTCTATGAATATAGTGAGTGTCGATGGGGGATGAAAAGGCCCTAAAATTCCACAATGGAGAATATGGATTCAACCAATGAAGATAAATTTTTTATAGAGAGATTTATTGAGAATTATGTGAATAAATTCCGTAACTTAAGAGATAATAAGGGTGAAAAGTCATTATGACCCCCTAAGCTAAAGGATATTCGGATAGCCTTTTCAATCGCCTCTAAATTGGTTTCAGAGAACTATGTGCTGGAATAATACTTATTATCCAATCTAAATCTATATATTTTTAATTTGATATTGTTTATTTTGACTCAATTATATCTAAAGAACATGAAACTGATATCACATCACCAGATCAACAATTTGATATTGAGTTTTAAGTGAATACTTCTAATGGAACAATGATTGCATCTAAATTCTATAGGTCATATCTAATTGGAGTTTATGGGATTTCGTTTCCGGGAAATCGTATGATTCTTCCTATGGATAAATTTTGTTTAATTTTGGTCATGGATTTTCTCTCTCTATTTTGAGACCATATCAATTTATATAGGATGGAAGTCATATTTGATATTCATAATCAACATATGAATTTTTATTGGTACAAGGATGAATATAAACATACAATGGGTATTATAACATCTTTTGGGTTTTAATATAAGTTCATAATGATTATTTACCTCAAATGGACATGGAGAAAATCATTGTAGAAGATATTAAAATCATTAGGGATTATACTAATGTATCTCTTGAATACATTATTAGTTATCCCCAAATTCATGAAGTGATTTTTTCAATGTAACTGATACATAGTGTAACACTAATTTCAATGTATCCATATATAATATCCTTGATAGAGTTATAGTAATTCAAAAAGCTACATTGGGAGAATCTATATGAGGTATTAATTAATCCAAGTGATTCGCCAAGGGGTGTAACTTTGCATTTTTTTAATAATAATGATGAATCAAAGTATCATTTATTGATTATTGAGAACATAATAAAATCATTATCAAGGAAAAGTATCATCCAGCTTGTATTGATGAATTTTTTGATCCAAAATTTATATCCCGATAGTATTATATGATTGACCATATTCTCGATAACATCAATTAATTTACATGAAAGAGGATATATTTAAGACAACATTTATTATGAGGAACGGTCATTCTGAATTAATATTAATTCTATATGGACATATAAATGCTCTGACTATATTCCTTGATTTACATAATGGAATCTTTAGAGAATATCTTGATTATTTTTCAGTAGTATATATCAATTATATCATAATAAAATTTTAACATAATGGAAGAGAATCATGATCGTTTTAGGATTGTGTTGATGAATCTATGAGAATGGATGTTTTTTGAAAAATTTACAAAGTGTAAAATATGTATAAAAAAAGTCTCATTATTTGGTTATAAAATCTCAACAGTGGATATATTAGTAAATCCATCGGTGGTAGTTGATATGAAAACATTGTCCAGACTAACCTTGGTAAGAGATATTTTTTGTTTTCTTCGGTTGTCTTTATATTATTGAAGCATTCTCATCCATTAACCAAGACTCTCTAATCCATTAACCAAGTTGACATGGATGAGAGTCAAATTATAATGGATAGATGAATATGATAAATATTTCATTGATTTAAAAAATGTTATTCAGTGAAGTTGTAATATATATACTGATCATAAATGCATGGATTATATATTCACATAGATACAGTTGAATATAATGACAAGTAGACAATTGGAATTAATAAATTAATATGACATCGTAATACCCAAACACCGTGGGTGGGAGAAAAAGGTGTTTAATTATTTGAGCTGGGAAGAATATTCTTGTTTTTCATGATGTGTATTGGAATAAATACAATATTAAAGGGGTTTAAGAACATTGATATTGGAAGATCAAATATTTCCCATATGAATATTTAATCACTCATCCATCTCGGGATTATAGAGGCATGTAATAAGTATTGGGATTTCATAATGAATGTGATATATGTTCTTGTCCTCAACAAAAATATTGATAAAATGATATGGTTTACAAAACAACATTTTTTTCTAATTTATTAATTTGAAAAAGGATTTGTTGGTTGAATCATATAATTCATCATTCCTTATTCATCTAAGAATTATGAATTTGTATAGATATCGAAAAGAGTATTTCTGGTGGTATAACATGAAAATTTATATATCAATGTACAACTCATGACAACAAGTATGTTCTAATTTTATGAATGAGTGAAAGAAATATAAGGGGTTTTCACAACCATTAACCTTAACAAAATCGAAATAGAATGATATATCCATGAATTTTGTAATCTGGATCCCTATAACATCTAGCGGAAAAAATATTTTGTAGGTCATTAAAACTGTGGAATATATGTTTATATCATTCTGTATTGATTTCAATACTTTTTGGGGAAAAACCTTCATTTTTTATTATTTTTTTTTAGAACAAAAAAAATAATTATTAAAATTTGGGAGCAAGGTCACATAGAAAAAACATCATGAATTCTGAATGCAAGGGAACTAGGTAGGTCTAAAATAGTGCAAACCAAGAGCATCTACCAGAACAGGATCAAAAAATTAGGAAGGAAGACTTCCCGTATTAGAGAAAATAATCTAAGGATCATTTTGATTTCCCTTGGATGCTAACAAATCTGCCACTTTATTTCCTTCACGCCATGTATGTTGGACATTCACACCATTAGGAATGTATCAGATACACCTTCGAATATAATAATCAATAGACCATCGGTTATTTTTCATGCACAATTTATAATTATAAATAACTGTAGAGTATATTTCAATCATGGAATGAGATAAATTTAAGCCCATATAGATTTCCATCCCCTCAAGAAGAGCCTTAGCCTCCACTCTATTAGAGACTCCTTGACCGAAGATGCTACTGAAAGTAGTGATAATATAACAATTGTTATATCAGATGAATCCTCCTCCACAAATCATACCAATAGCACATGATCCATCAACATTTTGATTATATCCACTAGTAGGTGGGTTCCAACTAACCCATTTACCATGCTTCAATCTACCTTGAACTTCCTGAGTAGAAGAAGATCTTTGAGAAGCAGTGCTAAACAAGGTTAGGATTTTACTTTCGTTCCCTTTCTTTATCAGTGATCCCAAGTCCACTACCAAAAATTTGAACTGGACCTGCATGGAAATCATGGAGCTCTAATTACCTATGTGTCGGGCTTTATTCTTAGTGCTCCATAAATTCTACCAACCCACTGCTATTAGAACAAACCTTGCCTTTCGCTCATGATCATTTAAGCCAATACCGAGAGAGTCATTAAGATGGAAATCGAAACAAGCATCATGATGAATATCTATAAAAATTATGCTACCCAGGCAGTTCAACATTATTGTATCCCATTAACCCACAAAAAATAAATTCTCCGCTATTTCAGAACATGTAGACCTGCAACACCAGCATTTCGACACAATCTGAACACCCCTCCAACAAACCAGGTCATCTGTCAGAATACAGTTGTTGTGAATCCTCCACAAAAGGAAATTATATTTGAAAGGAATCTCTTTACACCAATACACATTAATAACATTGTTTCCACCAAATAATGCAGTCAGATTCATTCTGTAACTCTTAGCTGAAAAGACCCCGTAGGAGAATTTGTAAAAACTTGATGATCCACACTTATTGTGAGGTCGATGAAGTAAAAAAATTCTTGTAGCTGCTGCTTAAGAATGGAATGAATGAAATATAGGATTTCTAATGACCCAGACCCTCATGACCCTTTCCATTTCCAATTATCGGTGTGGCCGATCGGTGAGACCGATCGGCGCAACCGATCGGTCTGATCGATCCGCGAGACCGATCGGTGGGACCGATCGGCGAGACCGATCCGTGGGACCAATCGGCGTGACTAATCGGTTGGACTGATTAGCGCGATTGATCGGTGAGACCGATCAGTGTCACCCAGCCTTTGTGGGTTTTTCTTCTGCAGCCTCCCCCATAACCCCACTTTTAGGCTTTTTTAACTTTTGAAGTGTTTCAAGGTCGTTTTTAAGCCCATAATTAATATCTAAAACTAAAATAAACCTATCTACTAAATAAAAACTAATCCAGTCTTGTGGGTTGTCCTAGCCATGTGGTCAACCCACGATCCTGCTCCTTATGCGGTTTCTCTCTGTATCTTAACCGTCCATGAATGCTGTATCACAGCCCTTATCGACCTTTATAACCTAAAGTCTTATCCCTACATTTCATTTTTTTGATCATCCTGCTTGGAGTACCCTTCCTCCCGACGAGTCGTACCCCTGTTATTTGGTTTTACTTTCGCGTTCCATGGAGTTCCTACCACTCTTGTTTTCCAGTTTCCACGCAAGGACTTAACGTCGATCCTTGATCGTTAGGTAGGGTTTCACCTTCATCTCTCCTTTCTGTGTATCTTGTGGGGTGGGTACGCTACTTTTTCAATAGATTCAGGTGAACCAAAATTAAATCAAGATAATAAACGAATTCTAAAGAATGAAGGGGATGGGTGTGATCGATGACGCTGCTCTGTTTTTCTCCTCTTTCATGATTAATGGTTTCTGGATTGTGTGGGCTTACACTTACAGAAAATCATGGTAGTTGGTGATCTTTCTCTTTGCGTTAATAATTCCTTACCCCTTCTGATGTTTAAATGGATTGTATTTTGATTTTGAACCTTTTTTTATGTAAGGGAAATGGGTTAATTATGTATATTCGGCTAAACAAATTGGAAGCACCAGAATCAACTCCTTTTCTATGATAACACCGATTTAAGCCCAGTGGAATTGACATCATGGAGTGTGTTAAATATTTTAAATATCAAAATACCTATTGAGTCTGCCTTGTTTTGGTAGTATTGGTTTGGTTGTTTCCTCTACGGGTCGTTCGCATGTGACCGTATGGTTTTCTTAGATGGGGGATTTGATTGCTGGGGGTGATGTGGGTGAGTATGGGATCCTATGTTGTATCACGAATTGGGGTGGGATCCTCTTTGTTGAGAAACTGTTGGTTTCTGGATCATGGGGACATGGGGCTATATCTTGGGGTTTTCGTTGGTTCCCTTAATTCGAGGGATCTCACTTATCCATTTTTTTCTGTGACTTTACAAGAGAACTGGGTGTGAATGCCTAAATGGTTGTTGGCTGTAACTTTTTCCCTAGGTTTGTGATTATGCGGTTAGTTGCCCAGTAGTGGAGAAACTTATTTAAACATTATTACTGAACATTGAAGGACGGATGGGACAAATGAGGATTTGTTTTGATGTGTGTTATGACTTGGGCATAGGTGCAGTTCTTTTATCTTATGAATGAATTGTAAGGATAGTGTTCTTTAGTCTGGCTGAAGAAAAAACCTAGATTGGGTGAGTGCTTGTTACCTATACATAAACTTGTAGTTTTTGTGTTTCTTATTCGTGCCCCACCAAATGTTGATCACTTAGTGCTAAACACACCTTCATGGGGGAGGGTGTTTTTCCCAAAACTACTGTGAGTGGCTGGTTATTAGATCCTTTTCTACTCCCTTTCCCGAATAGCCGAAGACTCTTCAGGTAGGCAGTGATGGCCTGAAGTCCATTATTAGCCCAAGAATCCTTGGTCAGGGTGGAGTGGTGGTTGGGCCATGTGTGTGCAGGCAGGTGGTTTCCCAAGCATCTTTGGAATGAGGCCCAGGTGTCTTTCGGTGTGACAGTAGTTCTTTTATCCTCGGTGTCTTCGTGCTTGTCAGTGGTTGTTCTAGACCAGGTGTCTGCGGGCGGGTTACTTATTGTGGACCAGGTGTTTGCGGGTGGGATGTGTTGTTGTGGCCCAGGTGTGTGGGGGTGACTGTGGCATTGTTACTGTGGTGAGAATGGTGGGATTGGTTCGATGCACAGGATGTCTTCAATAACTAGTGCAAAAGTGGCGTGGGGTACCCAAAAATCGATGTGCTATTACTATACATTACTTTTGATTTGCGTTATTTGAGGAGTGTGCCTTGGTGAGTCTTGGGTGGTTAGTTTTCTTATTAGGTGCCAGGTTATCTCTTTTCTCATAGGGATTTAGTATGCCTCCCCACTTGTGCATGATAGTCTTTGGTTTTCCCTAATGAGTACACCTGTATGCTCACCCTACATATATAAAACTGCTTTCAGGTTTCCGGGAAGACTTCAGGGATCATGCTGAACTGTACTAGCTCAGACCTTGTGGTAGACCATCGTAGTTGTTGTTTTTCATTCTTTTTGGTATTTTTCATTTTATTCTCCTTATACTTTGTGGATTTTACTTTTGTAATATGCATTGGGAATGGGTCGTGGCTTTACTTTCACATCCAGCTTTGGTGTTGTGGGATTTACTATCTTATCTCCTAATCCTATTAAAAGAAAAAGAGTAATTCCTTCCATTTTTTTTAATTCTATGACCATGGAGCTGGTCTCCACTCTGGGACCTATTAAAGGTGGGTTTCGGGAGTCATTATCTCTCGTTCAACTTAAAGAATGAAGGGCCTGGCAATCTACTAACCCTTCCCTTCTTTTGGTGAAGGTGGGTCATGGAAGAATGGTATCAAAGGAATGAGATAAGAGATAGGATGGATTCTTGAGTTAGGCATAGTGAGAATTTCATGGGATGGTAGGGAAACGGTGTTAGGTGACCTTGGTGCGTGAATTAGGTCAGGGAAGACGGGCTAGGACATGAAATTTTAGGGCCCCTATGATCCGATGCAAGGACTCTGGGTCTACCGAATGACCGAGCGAGGAAACACTGATTGCAGGGTAGAGACCCTAGGAATGATACATCCATCATAATGATTTGTGTTCTCATTTTTCTGGGGTGTTTTGGGAATTTCAAATAAATAAAATGTTTAATAAAGTTTAAGAACAACATTCTGCACTACAGGGGCTTAGGCATTCTTTGTTTACCTTACAGCTAAGGCACCTAGGAGACGACCACGAGTTGTACGGGAGATCGAGGCCCAAGAGGTTTACATGGCCGATTAGTAGAGGTCTGATCAGGAGGAGGAGGAAGACCAGTGGCAGATTATGCTTCGAGCCTTCTAGCGACAGACCCTCAGGAAGTATGAGGGAACCATATCTAACATGAAGACAGAGGGCTGACTAGAGGAGCTGGTGATAGCCTTCTGCTTGATCTGGGTTCCGACCAAGTATTGGGTTCCTATGGCCGTCATCCAGATGCGGGGAGCAGTGCGTCAGGGGTGGATGCTCTACCTAGGGGAGAGGAGAGAGGCTGAGGTGGAATGGGCTGATTTCGAGAAGGAGTTCCGGGAAGAATTCCTCTCTTCTACGATGAAGGCAGAGAAGAGGCAGAAGCTACTCTCCCTTCAGCAGGGGGGCATGTCGGTAAGGGAGCTGGGGATCAAGTTCAAGGATCTCCTCTGCTTTTCCCTGGACCTCTTTCTAGATGAGGAGTCTTGGGTGAGTCGTTTATAGGAGGCACTCCGACCTTCCCTCCAGTATATTGTTACCCCCTTCACATTACGACAAACATGGAGGTCCAGAAGAAGGAAGAGGTGGTAGAGAGGATGCACAAGCTGTGTGGTGTGTTGCAAGATGGGATTCACCTAGGCCTGTCAAAGTGAAAGGTCGTCAGCACCAGACCTCCAGCATCGGGACCCTCTAGGATCCGACCATCAGGGAGCATGCCGCATCAATTCCAGTTCCGGTCCCCCGGTCTCCGCCCCTTCCCTTCAGGCCCAGAACCGAGGTGCTTCATCTTTGGGAGCCATGGACATCTCCAGAATCAGTTTCTGGACTGAGTTCAGTATGGAATTGGGAAACAGGTCCAGCACCCACCTCACTAGCAACTTCCAATGAGGCCCTTCCAGCAGCAGCAGCAGGGGCAGCGAGCTCCCTCTCCTATGAGGGCTGACGTTGCAGGGGGAGCCTGACCTCGGGGCGCTCGTCAGGGACCTCAACCTAGGCGTGGTTGGGGAGGCGGCCGACAGCCGAGGGGAAGAGGAGCTGGGCGTGGACTATTTCATGCCATAGAGGCAGCAGTTCCAGCAGGACCAGAGGTCTTTCAAGGTATGATCAGTTTGTTCAGTACCCTTGCTTATGGATTGTTTGATACCAGAGCTTCGCACTCCTTTGTTAGACCCGGTATGGCCCGTGCTCTAGGTCTGGATTCCAAGAGACATCCAGTACCCCTAGTGCTGAGCACACCAGTCGGAGGTAATACCGACTTGTTATATGTTTGTAGAGGTTTTAGGCTAATGATGGAGCCACAACAGTCGGTCAGGGATCTACTACTGCTACAGATACAACCATATGATGTCATCCTAGGCATTGATTGGTTGTTCTCTATGTGTGGCATCATAAACTACTTCCGAGGAATTGTTGTGTTCTCGGACCTGGGTGGCCGACGTGTTACTTTCACCGGCGATCGGAATGGTCAGAAGGGAAGTAGGCGAGAGTAATTGCTCCTCTCTTTGTTAGCCGAGCTGTCAGTAGAGTCAGTAGATGCGGAGATAGTGGAAGTACCAGGGATCTTCATTGAGTTTATTTACGTGTTTCCTAAGTAGGTAACGGCTCTACCCACTCGACGTGATATCGAGTTTTGGATAGACTTGCAGCATGGTGCTCCTCCGATTTCAATGGCTCCCTACCGGATGGCACCTTCGGAGCTACAAGAGATTCAGATTCAGATTGCTGATCTGATGAAGTGGGGTTATATTCAACCAAGGGCGTCACCGTGGGGTGGTCAAGTCTTGTTCGCTAAGAAGGAATATGGCGGCCTTAGGTTGTGCATAGACTACATGAGGCTGAATCAGGTGATGATTAAGAATCACTACCCTCCTTCGAGGATAGACGATCTTGTCGACCAACTGAAAGTGGCAGGATGGTTCTCTAAGATCGGCCTACAGTCTGGATATCACTTGTTGAGGGTGAAGGATGCCGACATCTCGAAGAAGACCTTCAGGTGCAGATATGGGCACTTCGAGTTCATAGTAATGCCTTTCGGTGTTACAAATGCCCCAGATATGTTCCTGGGACTTATGAACTCTGTCTCCCGGGAGTACCTAGACCGGTTTGTAGTTGTGTTCATCGATGACATCCTGATCTATTCAAGATCAGAGGAGGACCACGCAGAGCATCTGGGGACGGTTTTAGAGGTCCTCCAACTGCACCAGCTTTATGGGAAGTTGTCAAAATTCAAGATCTGGATGTGAGAAGTACACTTCGTTGGGCATGTAGTGTCTGAATTGGGGGTAGCGGTAGACCCATTGAAGGATGAGGAGGTTGTTTCTTGGGAAGCACCCAAGAACGTGGCAGAGGCCTGTAGTTTCCTTAGGCTGGTAGTTTACTATTGGAGGTTTGTACCCAACTTCTCTTGAGTTGCAGCACCTTTGACAGCCTTGACCAAGAAGGACCAGGTTTTCCTATGGAGTGAGCAGTGTGATGTAGCCTTCAGCTATCTGAAGGAGAAATTGGTTAGTGACCCAGTGCTGAGACTACCAGAAGAAGGGGTGGCATATGAAGTGTTCTATGATGCTTCAGGGCAGGGCCCCGGATGTGTGTTGATGCAATGACATGGGGTGATCTCTTATGGTTCTATGCATCTATGCCCTCATGAGCATAATTATTCCACCCACGATCTGGAGCTTACAATGGTCGTTTTCTCTCTAAAGATCTAGAGGCATTACCACATCGGAGAATGCTTTGTGGTCTATACGGATCACAACAGCTTGAGGTATATCTTCTCCCAGCGGGACCTAAATTTATGGCAGCGAAGGTGGATGGAGTTCCTCCAGGATTATGATTTCGAGATTTTCTGCACCTTAGGGAAAGGAAACGTGGTGGCTGATTCCTTGAGCAAGAAGTCACAGAGGGATGCGGTTCGAGAGTCGGCGGACACTTGGAGGGTGATGGAGGAGTTGAATGCCCTTCACCTGGATGTGAGGATGGATAGTGGTAGAGGTTTCCTGTATTAGATGATAGTATAGTATTATCTGTTATGTTAGGTGGAGGAGTCTTAGTGGGGAGACTCAGAGTGTGAAGTTATGTGTCACTGAGTTGACTAGGGCAATGCTCTGGAAGGGTGGATGGAGGATGGTTAGAACCAGATTATTTTCCTAGAAAAGTTGTTTGTTCCAGAGGAGATGCGCAACCAAGTCCTTAGTGAGTTCCCCAACTCAAACCTAGTAGTGCACTAAGGAGTTTCCAATATGTACTAGGGTCTGAAGAGAATGTTTTGGTGTCCCAGAGTAAAGCGAGAAGTGGCAGTGTTTATAGCCAAGTGCCTAGTGTGTCAGCAGGTGAAGGCTGAACACAGTGTTCCAGGAGGGTTGTTGCAACCTTTAGAAGTCCCCGAGTGGAAGTGGGACGACATCTCGATGGATTTAGTCATGGGACTACCCAAGGTTCAAGGAGGCTGCAACACCATCTAGGTAGTAGTGGACCGGTTGAATAATTCGACTCACTTCCTGGTGGTTAAGGAGTTGAGTGGAGTGGACGCTCTAGCAAGGAATTATGTGGACGAGGTAGTGCAGTTGCATGGAGTTCTGAGTTCCATAGTCTCAGACAGGGATGCACGATTTACCTCATGAGTCTGGAGAGGATTGCAGCATGCTTTTGGCACCCGACTACATCTTAGCACTTCTTTCTACCCCAGATAGATGGGCAGATAGAGTGCACCATCTAGACCATGGAGGACATGTTGCGGGCATGTATCCTAGACTTTGGGGGATCATGGGTGCTACACTTGCCTCTGGTAGATTTCACCTACAATAATAGCCATCAATATACTATTGGCATGGCTCCATTCGAAGCTCTATATGGAATGTTGTGTCACTCACCCTTGTGCTGGAATGGGGTTGGGGAAGAAGGTGTTCTTGGCCCGGAGGTGGTGCAGAGCACGACAGAGAAGATTCAACTTATACGAGAGAGGATAAAGGCAGATCAGGACTAGTAGAAGACATATGCCGATGATAGGAGGAGACACTTGGAGTTTGAGGTCAGGGACCACGTATTCTTAAATGTCTCCCCTCGGCGTGTACAACGGAGGTTTGGAAGTGGAAGTAAGATTTCTCCCAGGTTCATCGGGCCCTTCAAAGTGTTGTGATGGGTCGGTGAAGTGGCCTATCAGATCGTGCTAACACCGCCGCTACTGTGGATAAATGATGTTTTCCATGATTCCTAGCTCCGACGATATCTGTATGACGATTCACATGTCCTCGACTAGGGAAGGCTAGATATTGAAGATGATGCAACCTTTATTGAACGACCGATCACGATCGAGGATTTTAAGGAGAAAGTAATTCACGGGTCAACCATTCCCATGGTTCATGTGTTATGGAGACATGGTGGGATTAAGGAAAGTACTTGGGAGAGGGAAGCGTAGATGTGTGCCCAATACCACGAGTTGTTTTGAGTTTTATCCGGATTTGTCAGAACTTGTTTGCTTTGTAATGCTAACTTTGTCAGCTATGGATCTGCAGTTTCCTTTTCTATGGATGTGTGTGTGAAGTGTCCTAAAGAATGGGGAGGGTAGGACCTGATCCCTAGTTAAGACACATTAAAGTAGATGTGCCTAAACCCGTTCAGGCAAGTCAGTGCCACCCAAAGAGGACAGTATCTTAACATGGATGAAATGAAACTCCTCTCCCACTGGACCGGACAGTTTGGCCGTTTTGTTTTGCATGAAATAGGGAAGGAGTGGTAGGGCGTTTGTGTTTGATTAGAAGATAAGATGTTCCTATCTCAGAGTGGTTCACTCATGAGAGGTATCTTCTAGGGTGGTTGTTCAGATCCGCCCCTCCTCCCTCCATGTATGGTTTTGATTCTCGATGGCGAGAATGGTTTGAGAGGTATCTGATGTAATGACCTAGACCCTCATGACCCCTTCCTTTTCCAATTATCGAAGCGACCGATCGGCGTGGCTGATCAGTGGGATCGATCGGCGTGACCGATCGGTGAGACCAATTGGCATGACCAATCGGTGAGATCGATCAGTGCGACCGATCGGTGGGATCGATCGCTTGGCGGGTTTTTCTTCTTCAGCCACCCAGGTAACCCCACTTTTTGGATTTTTTAACTTTTGAAGCGTTTCATGGCCATTTTTAAGACCATAATTAATATATAAAAATCAAATAAACCTCCCTACTAAATAACAACTAATACAATTATGTGGGGTGTCCTAGCAGCATGGTTGACCCACGATCCCACTCCTTACGCGGTTTCTCTCTGTATCTTAACAGTCTGAGAATGCTGTATCGCGGCCCTTTTCGGCCTTTATAACCTAAATAATTATCCCTATATTTCATTTTATCAATCATCCTTCTCAAATTACCCTTCCTCCCGACGATCCTTACCCCTATTATGAGTTTTTACTTTCATGTTCCATGGAGTTCCCGCCACTCATGTTTTCCAGTTTCCATGAATGGACTTAACCTCGATCCTTGATCGTCAGGTAGGGTTTCACATTCGTCTCTCCTTTATGTGTATCTTGCGGGGTGGGTATTCTATTGTTTATGTATATTTGGGTGAACCAACCTTAAATAAAGATAATAAAATAATTCTAAAGAATGAATGGGATGGGTGAAATCGATGACGCTACTATGTTTTTCTCCTCTTTCATGATTAATGGTTTATGGATTGTGCGGGCTTACGCCTACTAAAAATCATAGCTTTTGGTGGTCTTTCTCTATGTGTTAATAAACCCTTACCCATTGTTTTGTTTAAATGGATTGTATTTTGATTTGGACCTTTTTTCTATGTAAGGAAAATTGGTTAATTAGGTATATTCGGCTAAACAAATTGGAAGCACCAGGATCAACTCCTTTTCAATGATAACCCTGGTTTAAGCCCAGTGGAATTGAAATCATGGAGTGTGTTAAATCTTTTAAATCTGAAAATACCTATTTAGTCTTCCTTGTGCTGGTAGTATTGGTTTGGTTGTTTACTCTGCGGGACATTCGCAGGTGACCGTATGGTTTTCTTGGATGGGGGCTTAGATTGTTGTGGGTGATGTGGGTGAGGATGGGATCCTATGTTGTATCACGGATTGGGGTGGGATCCACTTTGTTGAGAAACCATTGACTCCTAGATCATGGAGACATGGGGCTGTATCATGGGGTTTTCTTTGGTTCCAGTACTTCGAGGGATCTCACTTATCCCTTTTTTGTTGTGACTTTACAAGAGAACCGAGTGTGAATGCTTAAATTGTTGTTGGCTGTAACTTTTTCCCTTGGGTTGTGCTTATACTATTAGTTTCCCAGTAGTGCAGGAACTTCTTTAATAATTATTACTGAACATGGAAGTAAGGATGGGACAAATGGGGATTTGGTTTGATGTGAGTTATGACATGGTCATGGGTGATGTTCTTTTCTCTTATGAACAAATAGTAAGGATAGTGTTCTTTAGTCTGGCTAAAGAAAAAACCTATATTGGGTGAGTGCTTGTTACCTATACATATACTTGTAGTTTTTTTGTTTCTTATTTGTGCCCCACCCAAGTTGAGAACATAGTGCCAAACACCCCTTCATGGGGGAGGTTGTTTTTCCCAATATTCCTGTGAGTGGCTGGTTATTAGCTTCTTTTCTGCTCCCTTTCCCGAATAGCCCAAGACTTTTCAGGTGGGCTTTGATTGCATGAAGTCCATTATTAGGCCAAGGATGTTTGGGTCGGGTGGTGTGGTGGTTGGCCCAGGTGTGTGAAGGTAGGTGGTTTCCCAAGCATCTTCAGGATGAGGCCAAGGTGTCTTCAGGCGTGGCAGTGGTTGTTTAGGCCTAGGTGTCTATGGGCAGGTTAGTGGTTGTGGGCCAGGTGTTTGGAGGCAGGATGTGTGGTTGTGGACCAGGTGTGTGCGGGTGGGTGTGGAAGTGGGACTGTGGTGAGAATGGTGGGATTGGTTCGATGTGTAGGATGTCTTCAATAACCATAGGGAAAGTGGCGCGGGGTACCCAAACATCGATTTTCTATTACTATACATTACATTTGATTTGCAATATTTGGGGAGTGTGCCTTGGTGTGGCTTGGGTGGTTAGTTTTCTTGTTAGGTGCTAGGTTATCTCTTTTCTCACAGGGAAATAGTATGCCTCACCACTTGTGCATGAGAGTATTTGCTTTTCCATATTGAGTACACATGTATGCTCACCCAACTTATATAAAACTGCTTTCAGGTTTCCAGGAAGACTTCGGGGATAGTGCTAGACCGTACTAGATCAGACCTTGTGGTAGACCATCGTAGTTGATGTTTTTTTTGGTATTTCTCTTTGTAGTCTCCTACTAATTTATGGATTTTACTTTTGAAACATGCATTGGGAATGGTTCTTGGATTTACATTCACTTCCATCTTTGGTGTTTTGGGATTTACTATCATATCTCCCGGTCATATTAAAAGAAAAAGGGTAATGCCTTCCAATTTTTTGTTTAATTATATGCCCTTGGAGTTGGTCGCCACTCTGGGACCTATTGAAGGTGCGTTTCAGGGGTCATTATCTCTCCTTCAACATGAAGAAGGAAGGGCATGGAAATTTGCTGACCCTTCCCTCCTTTGGGTGAAGGCAGGTCATGAGTGGAAGAGAGTTGATTCGGAAAAAGAAATATTAGGCATAGGAATAGAAATACAGCTGATGATCGAACTGGACCAATTACTATACCAAAAATTAATATCACCCCTTTCCACGATAAACCGAGAATGTAGATTAAGAGTCAGAATGTGCTCACAAAGAGACCTCCATAGCCAAGAGATAGTACACCTTTGAATGTCCATGTTTGTTCCATATTTCATTTTAATAAACTTACTCCACAACGTATAACTTTCAAGGACATCCCAGACCAACATAGCTTACAGACAGGGCATAGTGCCTTCCACACTAAAGAGATTAATACCCCCATTATTCATCGGACTAGCCTTTTTTTCCATGCCGCCCAGTGGTATCTTCCTTCCCCATGACAATACAAGATAAAATATGTCAATTTCATTTCAATATTTCTCAAAATTTCCTTATGAACATTAAGAACTAAAATAATGTGCATAGGGATTAAAGATAGACCAAAATTAACCAGGTTGATATGACTATAAAATTACAAAAAATAGTTCTTCCAATTTTTTATCGTACTAAATATTTTATTAACAATCCCTTCATAGTGCTTAATTCTTTATCTACCTAGAGATAAGGGAGTTCCAAGATATTCCAATGCAAATTGTCTTCTCTTAATGCCCAGAATTTCTTCCGTTTTCTTATCAACCTTTCTCAGCATGACCGTGGAAAATAAAGATTACTCTTATCATAATTTATTTTCTCACCACTCCATTTACTATAATCTTCCAGGACCTTTTAAACATTTATAATAGATATACATCCTCCATTAATGAAAATTATCATGTCATCCCCATAGAAATAGGGAGATATTCCATTGGTCTGGTTCATGTATTTAAAAGTTTGTATGTTGACATTACTGATCTTATTATCCATGAGTTTACTAAGGGGATCCTGTACCATTATAAAAAGACTTGGAGAAAGAGGGTCTCCTTGTCTAAGGCCACAAATAGATTTAAAGAATCTAGTTCTCTTACCCATCAATGATACTGAGAACCAGGGAGAGCTAATGAATCTAAAAAATAAGTCTCGCACCAAATTGGAAAAACCCACACAAGGCATAACCTTAAGAATATACCCCCATTTCATCTTATCATAAGCTTTACCCATATCAATATGAATTTACACTTTTTAACCATGAGTTTTTTTGTTTATATCCACAAGCATTTCCTGAGCAATACCAATGTCTACTTGTGGGGAGCTTCCTTTATTTAAGCCATCTTGTTTGTTGGCCACCCAATCATTCATGAATCTTACCACTCGCCTATTAATTATAGTATCCAGGATTCTATATGAAACATTACACATACATATTGTCCAAAATTACTTGAAAGATGACGGGTCTTACACTTTTGGAATCCGAATGAGCACGATTTCACATACCACCCTCGGAAGAGTCCCTCCATGAAAAAATCCAGAATTGATTCAAAAAAATCCTCTTTTATGAGATCCCAATAGGCCACATAGAAAGATGTAGGGAAACTATCAAGGTCAGGTGAACTCTTCTGGTTGAGCGACTTAATAGCATCAAAAATTTCTTGCTCCTCAGGAATGTCCCAAAAAAATTGATTGGCATCTTTTGATACCAAATGAGGAATACCCTCAAAGATATTATATAAGCCTTGAGGATAACCATCGTATATTCTTGGTGAAACATCAGCAAGAAAATATTTAAAATAGTTTTTAGCCATACCTCCAATAATCTCTGGATCATTAGAAAATCATCCATTTTCCATGCGAATATTTGGTATGCTCCCTCGTATTTTATATTTAATATGTGCATAAAATAATGTTGTATTGTTATCACATTATTTAATCCAGGTGGACCTAGATTTTTCTCAAACAACCATTTATTGTTCAAAAATAATTTCATTAAGGTGTTCCTTCTTATTTACAAGGTTCAGAAAAAACTCTTCATCCCAATATAAAGAAATGGTATAAGTGTTTAGTGATATTCAGTAAAAAGTTAGGGAAGATGAGATTCATTAAAAAAATTCTGCTGGCAATCATCAGAAAGATCTAGAGTTAAATGTTGGTTAAAATTTATTCTTATGAATATATCATTAGAATAATTTAATATTATTTGAGATATATGGAAATATATGACTTGGATTTGTCATCCAATTTGAAATTTTTGATCATGTAGGGATGGATACTTATCACTTACATCTTCTAGTAAATCACTCTCAACTTCACGATATATTCTTTGTAAATCTCTAAACGAAGAATATAACTGATCTTTAACATTTAATAAACTCATAAGAAATATAACTAAAAAATTACCCCCCTTTTTATGAATAATTTAGGGAGATTCTTGATCAAAAGTTTCAACTCTTGTGATATAATGTCCCTCATGTGGTCAATGTTTTGTGGTAAAGCAGTACATTTGAGGATTCTAAGTAAGAACCCATGGATATAATGATGAATAAGTATCCTAACATATGTTTTTAGACAGTGATAAATTTTAATTAGATATTATTTTAAGGGGGAGTAATTTATTTTCCCCATATGATATATATATATATCATTTGAAATAAACATGAAATATCAAATAGTTATTTTGTCATGTAACCCCTAATAGAAATCATCTAGGTTATAGTATACTATTATAAAATATATATTAAATTTGGGATTAAAAAATAATAAAATAATTATTAAAAAAATATTTACAAAATTTTCAAATAATTCAACAATATTGATTAATGTGTAACCAATAAAAACTCGATTTTCAATAATGTATTTTCATGCATAAAAAATAAGTTTTTCTCAAAAAAAAATTTATTATATTCTTTCACATATAATATAATTAATTCATATAAATTTATGAAATTTTAAATTAGAAATATGATATCATTTCAAATTTAAGTATTTCAAAATAGTGTTATGGTGATTATTTTTGATTTTTCAATGAAGATTAATTTTTTAATGTATAGGAAAAATTAAGAATATTTTATAAATCTAGACATTGTTTATAAGTAAATGTAAATTAATGTTTTTAATTTGATCATAATCTATCATATTTTTCATTTAATTATTAATAATATTATTAATAACATAGAAATCTTAATTATACAATAATAGGTAAAAGTTATTTTTGACATAAAATCTCATTTAAAAAAAATATGCACACGATGTGTTTTTTATGTAACAAGTTTTATTATTATTTATTGATGAACGAACTTAACAAAATTAATTGACTATAAATTTAATAGAATATTTTATAATTAATCTAATAGTTTCTTCCTGGAATATAAGAAAAATTCAATATTATTCTTAAAATGTATTTTTTAAAAACTTATTTTCATTAAATTATGAGATTATATTATAAAATGAATTTCTAAAAATTATATAAATTGAATCATTAAAAAAACTACATATTTCTATTCATCATAATTTAAATAATTTTATATTTGAACTTAATTTTTTTTATAATGAATTTTAGAAACTGAAAAATGTATTACATGGGTTAATGTTATAATAGGTCTACTAGGGGTACTAAACTAAGAGATAAGGGTTTTTCTTCTAATTAAACATTTATAAAAAATATTTTATGTCTATTTTTTGAACCCATATATTCTTAACTTTTAATAACATTCATTTGGAATCATTTTTCATAAATATGACTTTCTTATATTTTAATCTTTTTGGGACTTTTAAGCATGTCCCCTCTATCACTTATATAAAGATATAAATCACCATCTATTTGCAAAAACTCATGATTTTTATATAAAATACATTATATAAACTAATATCATCCTAAAATAAATCTCAATTTCTTATAGGTATTTTTTAGATCAGAAAATCATCCATTAAAAATATACTAATTAAGTGAATGAAAGTTTCTCAATTAAGAGATATAATTGTTATCTAAGTACTTTCAATTAAATTTGATCATCTAACTCCAAAATATATATTTTACCTTTAAAAGATATTATTTAAATATATTAAAGATTATAAATTTAATTATGAATATCGATCAATTATTTTCCACCACTTTTCCATCATATATGAAATGAATATTATCACTAGTCAGTACTTTTGAACTAATGCCTCCATGTTACATTATTATTCACTTTCCATCATAATAATTCACAAATTATTATCATTATAGAATTAATTTATTTATTTCATAGTTATGATTTAAAAATTATTCTATAATTATGAGACCTTATCTATATTTTTTCATTTCTAACCTTTATAAAATGATAATGTCATTTGTATATACATCTGCACTACCACATCTATAATGTGATGTGATTTTTTTTTCATTTTAATATTAAATTGATGTTCATAAGGATGGATTAAATGAATAAATTTGAAATTAATGATACAATTAATATTCCATAATGTTCAATTATTATTTTCTATTTATTTATTCTTACCCACATAATTTTGAATCATCTCCCATATATATGTACATGCTATAATATCCAATAATTGATGTACATCATGTCTTGTCGACTATTTATATTAATTTTTTAAAAATTTATATAATGAATAAATATGATACTTGTATAATGATTTAGATTCTATAAAAGTTGAAATCTATACCAAGGTACAAGGATGGGTTCCATCATACAGAATCGTTAGACATATAAAAGCAATGATGAGACTTTTAGTAATTGATTAATGTTTCAATTTTTTGTTAATGAAGATTTTTTATGATTGAATTTACATTAAAAATGTGTTTGATAATTATTTGATAAAACAATATCATTCTATTTATAATTTGGTTATTTCTTAAAATTTTATGTTTTATTACAACATTCTTCTATTTGGTTCTCAAATTTGTTCTAAAAATGTTTTTATGAAAATGGATCGTATTTGTAATCAGTTGGTCAAAAATCCATATTCTTATTATAACCTTGCATTATATAATGTTTTAAATAATGTTTTTTGAAATTATAAACTAACTTTTAATGTCAATTTTACCCATATCATTTTAATCAAAATAATGAAATTTTACTCATCATGTTTTAAAAAAGTATTTCTTACTAAAGAGTGAATAATATATGTTATTAATGATTAAAACATGAACAAAATTTCCCCTCATTATATATTATCAATTACTTTAATATTAATTTATAATTTTTAAGGGTTTTATTTAAATAATTTTATTCATAATATTATGAATATTTGTAGATTTTAAATAAGTGGTGTAAAACTGAAAAGGGATTTTTCCATCAAAATAATTCCATTAATCATTAAAAAGTAATTTATTTTTTTTAATGTCATTTTAGGTTATTTATGTTTCCATGAGAATATAATACAATGAAGAAATACATATTATTTACTCAAAAGGATATTTACTATGATGATAAAATCATTCTAAAAATCGTTTTACTTATTACAAGTTGAGATATAATGAAAATATGAATGGTTTCATTGAAAAATTTGTATATATTTGGATTATATGATGTTTTTATTCATTAAATATCTACAATGTATTGGGGAATTTGATAATAATATATAAATATATGATGATGATAATTATGTACATTCTTTAAAATGGTTTTTTCTCACATTTTGATGCATGTGTGTGATTAATTTCAATGTAGTTTTACTAGAATATGTATAGACATTATTTTGAATAGATTTTTTCACATTATGATGTTTGAGTATGATTTAATTCATGATTTGATCAAAACATCATACATGGACATGATTGAAAATATCATTCTTCCAAATATTATTATTTCCTTTTTTATGATGTTGTATGCTTGTGCTATGAATCATGAAGTACAATTACTATTTTGACACCCTTATTGATCATTCTTCAAGACAAGATTTGATTTTAGAATTTATTATCAATTATTTTATGTCTATGAATATTTTATGTTGACATAATGTGAATGGTTACGTTTTCACACACTTATGACCAGTTTATTCATTATTATGATCATTATATTCCATGTTTACCCTAACTAAGCATCTGAAAACACCCTATATTACGTTTCAATTTCCATAAGGTATGAAGAATGGTAATTTTCAGGACGTTAATAATAAGAATTCTAGTTGTGATGAAATAAGTGGTAGATGGTGTATATTTTATTGAACCAATTTTTTATGTATCAATGTTTCAAAATACTATAAATAATTATAACTCTTATGTGGATCATAATGATATTCAATGAATTTCCATATAATATTATGGAATATTTTTTTTTATTATGATTGGATCATTAATGTTTTTTTTTAGATTTTCTAAAGTAATATAAAATAAATTCAAGATACTATATCAATATAATAATTTTATTTTGTGAGTTATGTCGAGTTATCTTCTTAGAGAAACCACCAACTGAAATAATTTCTCCCCACATCATAATTTTCATATAATTATTATTTGATTTTCTATGAGTCTTTATATAAATAGTTTAACTAAATTATCACTTTGTTTTATGGTTCTTGATAAGATTATGAGCACCGAATAATTATTTTAGATCCATAATTGGTATTTTATGTTAATAATTTGATTAAATATAGTCACAAATTAATATATTACTTAGGTGTTAGTATCACATAAAGATAAATATAATTTTCTAAACATCATTAGCACCATAAGGAAGTAATAACACCTAATTTATTGACATGTTTTATGAGTATTATTTGTTATCCCATTTATGTTTCTGAATTGTGGTCTAGGATTATGATTTGGTTTTTGTTTCAATTAAAAACGATTGGTATTCATTATGGCGCGTTCAAGAAATAATTTTAGAAAAATTAATATCATGTTACATTGTAATAGATTACATACTATTTAGGGGATCCCACTTCATAGATATAATAAATTATATTCTGTAGTAATTTTTATTCTTATGATTATGAAAAATTATAATCTCATAAATAAAGTGAAATGATTTATCATCCCTCTAAATCTGCTCCATGTCATTAAATTTTGTTAGGTTGTCAATGGAATGAGTAATATTACAAAAGTATTCTAAACTTCAATATACATTATAACATGATTCATAAGATATATTTCAGTAAATTATCATGGAATAAACATTTAATTGTGATATTAATATTCCGAAACATGGTACATAGATCTAAGAATTAGATATATTACTCAAATATTAAAAAGAGATGTCCAATTTGTATTATAAATTTATATTTTTATATTAAATATTAAATATACTACGTTTATGTTTTAATATGGGGAATGAAGAATAAATGTATAATGTAGAATATAAAAAGTATATTCAATAATTCAAGGTTCCTTGGGAAAATATCGTGGATGATGATAAATATTACTCGATATTAATTGTAGTTTTTGAGAAAGGTATGCCTCTAAATCCATAATAAGTTGAAGAAAATAAAAACTACCTTATTTTTATGAAATAAGAAGAATAAAATTACCTAGAGGAGTAGAATGATGAGATTGTGATTTATAAATAATAGAATTATAGTTTTTAAGTCATTATGGGTAATGATCTTTTATAATAAAAAAAATTTGTGTAGAAAAAATACTTGGATATTTTTATAATTTTTTTAAAAAAATAACCTCAAAATCGTGATGAAAAGTTTGACAGAACAACATTTTATATTAAAATTTATATTATAAAATATGAAAAACTAATTAAAACTGATGTTGTGGGGGAATACTATTTTTATCATTAAAATGTTTTAATGAAATAATAACACCCAAAACTATTAAAAGTGTAGAATAACGACGAAATGCACATATTTATCACATTACTCACGGAGTGGAAGAAGTAAGATATGGTAGAGGAAAATATCTATTTATTTTTGATATATAATGATTGTGAATTTAATTATTTAAATAACTCCAATATCTATATTACACCACTAAAATGTGTCAATAAGATATAATGGGAAATGGGGATAGTAGGTGAATCAGATGTGAGTAATTTATAGCCAACCCAAACTATTTACTAGGAACATTTATATCATTCCAAAATTTGATGTAAATATGTTAATGATTTGTTAAAATACCCTGAAATTAACTTTCAGTGGGGAAAACTTGTAGCTAATTTCTATTAATTTTCCTAGGAAATTACATTATTCTATGAACCCTTATAGTAGTAATTTCTATATCCCATTATCCTTTTCGATGAAATAGACTAAAACTCCATTTATATTTTTATTTTTGGTGCATGAAAATAATTATAAGAATATTGACAGATAAAAAATAAGATGAAATTATAGAATTACATGGATTGGTGAATATTTTTCATACCTATTCATATTTTCTCATATCTTATTCAAATAATTTATTAGAAAAATGTAATAAATTTTTGTATTTAAAATAATGAATTGAATTCACCCACTATATTCTGGAATTCTTATCCTGAACATGGTAAGGTTGGAATAATAAACACTATGTAAATTTATTTTGACTTGGTAGAAAAGCTGATTCCACATGGCTATTGATGTTAAAGATATTGGTGATAACATTTAAAAGTCACATTCTAATTACTATTTTGATATGTTTTAGAAAATACTATTGATATGGTATCAATCCTTATTTCTTATACATAGAATCTTTCATCTAGATCATTAATTTTAATTTTTCTTTCCATTATTAGATTGACCGTTATATTATGATTCGTATTCTAAAGAGGGTTTTAATAATATTTGAAAATTTCATTCTTATACCTTTTTTCATGAGAGAACCCAAATTGTATATGACTATTAATATTGTTTTTTATCTTATCAATGAATGATTGTTTGTAGATTCACTAATATAATTTAGTCAATTAATTTATACAATTATTGTTTGATTTACTCATAGAACCCACCCAACATCCTATCTTTTTTGAAACACCTAGAGACCATAAAATACATTGATATGAATCCACATCATAATCCTAATAATAATTATAATACATATTTAAAATTATGATTTAATGAATAATTATTTGATATTTAGAGAGTATGTTTCGTGTTTTATTGTACAATTAGGCGAGAGTCTCATTGTTGTGGGTGGGTGATGAATCTCTTAATTATTTATAGTAAATTGATCAAAATATATGTTTCATTTTTATTAATTTCGTTCCTAAAATACAAAAAAAATTAAAATATTATAAAATAGAGATAAAAATAAAAATTATTAAAGAATAGTTTATAAATTTATTAATTGATGAACCAAATTTGGTCATTATATTCACGATTGGATTTTTACCCTATAATAAATTGGGTAGGAAGTGTATGATTTAATTTTAAATGCCCACGAATGGAAAAAAATTTGAATATTTTTGTGATATACTCTAAATATCAGGATTTAAAATTTCAGATGTTTGGAGACTATTTGAACTGAAAATTTTATAATTTTAAAATGCTACTCACTAAAAACACACCTTATGAAAATTTTAACCTTATCGTAAATTCTTCATGATTTTTTGGTTTCATTATAATGTGGAGATTTATATAGTAGAAAATATTATTCAAAAAAAATTATTCAACCCCAGTGTGTTATTATATCCCCATATTTGACCAAAGGTTAAAAATTATATTAATACCAAACCAAAAATAACTCCTACTGTGTAAGATATTGTATTTTCTAGGTCAAACCCATGTGAAATAGGTAAGCCCAACCCTGAATCTAAACGAATTTCAAGGTAATAATAATATTTTCAGGATCCTGACATTAACAGAATTAATTTAAACTATTAATCTAAAGACTCCATGAAACTAAAATAAAATTATGAAAAAAGTACAGATAGACGTTTACCTAATTCCATGGGTGGGTCTCTAAGAATATAACACTAATTCACTTGAAAAATTACAAAATTCAATATCAACATGATAATGGAGGTGTTAAAAATAAATTAGGTCAATTAATATAAAAAATACTCTATCATCCTGACCATTGTGATATTAAAATCCTAAACAGGATGAATCAATTATGAGCAAGTATCAAATACGGGATAATAATCCAATATATTGATCATGAATTTATCAACTCTAATTTGTTGAGTTCTATTAATTATTAAATATATTCCTTAAATTATTTGGTAATGAGTTACAAAAAACTATTAGTTAATAATGAAATAATATTAAATATTATTTTCTTATGAGTAAAATATAATTAAAAGAAGTAATTAATATCCCCTTAATTAGATTCATTGCACTTATAGGTGTTTAACCACTAATTTTAAACATGAATTAGACAGTGATTAAACTATACACCATTAGATATAGAGTATATAAAATAATAAAAATATGGAATAGAATGATATTAAAATAAAAATTCATCATTACATAGAGAGACAATAAGTCGTAATCACTATTAATAAGTTGTTTAATAATCCTTTTAATGTTTCTAATGTCACAATTCAAATCAATGTTGTAAGCTCTGTTAATTTCCTTAAAAATATATCACAATATCATATTTATAAAGTATTAGTTCTAAACAAATCTTTCTTTGAAGAAATCATATTGATGAAATAAACTACATGGATGTGGAATTACTATTTAAAATTTAGTCATGAACTGTCTCCCTTGAATAATTACAATTTTGAATCTCTGCTACTTCCATCAATGTGGTTGTGACCCAAACCCTCACAAATTCAACATCTTAATGGGTATCTATCTCTCTACTACCATTATATGATAATCCATGAAATAATTCATCCCATATATAAATAATCCACATGAAACTCACTCAACTCACATTCATAATCATAGTCAAGAGTTTCATACCACAGAAATCAAATGATTCTTGGAAACTCATCACAACATCACATTTTGTTAATGTCGTGTAACACATCTATCTATGATGTGAATATATTTTATGAAAATTCAAATGAGATACGATCGTTTCAATTTTCTATAATGAATCTTATGACCATTATACATAATCTCATGAGTTTTCAACTTGAATAACTAACAGTGTAAACAAAGAGCCATATCATAACTCTATTCTTCTCATGGATTTATAAATAGATAACGTTTTACACATTGTTATTTTGTGATATTAAACATATTACATGTAATTTATTCAACATATATACTATAATCTATATAGAAATGATATGCAGCCACCCTAAATATTCATTAACATAAAACATGTAAATGGAATATGGCGTGACTCCTCAAGAATAACATGAGATATTGAGTAAGAAATATTAAAAACGGTATTATCTTATATATTTATAGAATATCTCATATACAAACAACATAAAACACTTTAGTGAAAGATCCTTTGACAAGGTTCATTATCTTAATATGTATCAACATACATAGAGAATAATGGTAGAACCCCAATAGGTTTTGATTGACATTACCTATTGAATATACTTACAAAATGTCATATAGACAACAAAATGGTCATGATATCACAAGAATGCATAATAGAATAAGTAGGATGATTTCACTCTGCTACCATACATCAGTGTAGATAACTTGAAATAAAATTATATTGAATGATATTTTCGTTTGTATAAAATTACTTTAATATAGACTAAGTAGATATGGAGTGACACTCACAGACCAAATGTATTCTTATTTACAGGGTTTTGTAACATGATACCTTTTCATAATTCATTGTGAATCATATCACAATAGAAATAAATGTTTTTTAAGAACTCTAATCCATAGTCAATAAGACACCCAAAATATTCATACCATCGAAAATGTGTATTAGTTTTTAATTAGTGAGTACGTACATTTATTTTTGTCCCATATCAAATGTTGATTTAAAATTTCTTTTTTATTTCAACCAAAAATGTCTATGGTATTTTGTATCCTTATTACAGTGTTAGACCACAGTATAGTCATTATTAGTTGGTGTCACCCCACACTAGTTCGGAAAATTCTTTCAACTACGTAGTATCCCCCCACACTAGTATTTTTACCACATCACCCTCATGTCAATCTCAACATATAATCTCAATTACCGACATAGGCCATTGGCCGCTTGGTTGGTCCTATTCTTAGGTTGGCATCATTTATTACTCTCCTTAATTGTATTCATTCTATCCAATTGGAAGAATATATCTTCTATAACCATGTAAACACATAAGATAATAATAATATAATTTAATTAAAATTAAAATTCTGAGATAAAATGTAAGAATACAAATGAAAATATATATAATACATATCACCAAACAATCATTTTTCATCCAAATTAATCCATTCACATTAATTTTTATGTCATGGTTGAATTAACAACCACAATAAAGAATTGATTATAAAATAATTTAATTAATAAATAAAACATATCAACCTTTGGATTTCTCAATAAATTTAATTTTTGTTATATAACTCAATTCTTTATAAATCATTTATATAATATTTTATCCTTATTTAAATATAAATCATTAATATAATTTTAAATAATACTGAATGTGTGACTTAAAATTCAAAACCGAATACATTATTTTTAAAGATCTCATTCCTAAACAACATTGGAAATCTATAATTGAGTCAAATATTTTAATTTATTCATGTAATAGGTATCATTTATAAATAATATATATGTAAAAAAATTATTTAAAAGAATCATTGATTCATAGTTCCTTAAATAAAGTGTAAAAAGTATTTCCACCTACATCTTTAGTTCACATGAGAAAGTTTAATTGGTATTAATTAAACAATACACTTACTTTAGACCCAAGTAGTTGTTATTGTGAAATTAGAAACCTGAATCATATTAATTGATTTATCTTTCAATTCTATGGAAGTTAAAACTGATACTAGAGTGATATAGGTATATAGAAGAACCACCATTTCCATGAAAATTACAAGTAAAGGGATCATTAACACCTTATATAAGAATACATATGATATTTTAAAGATTTTATTTTACATAATGAAACCCTCATTACTAATGAACATTAAATGAAGTGGGATGATGAGTTAAAAAACAGAAATAATAGATATATGAATGGTATAGAGGAAGGAAAAAACATATTGTTCAACAAAATGATTGGGAGAAGAAAACTAAGAGTTGTGAGAGGGATTTATCCCCATCTAGACATGTATGATTACCCTAAATAAATGTATCAGGGATGGATAATCCTCCATTTTTCATTTAATGGATTAAAAACAATAATAAAAAAATATTGTCAAATACAACGTAATAATTATTACAACAAGAGAATAATAATAATAATAATTCCAAATCATTTTCTATTGTTTAATAAAAAAATATCATGTATTTATTTTTAAAATATACATAAGAAAAATTCTATATATTATAATATAATTAGACTAATATATATATATAATAAAAAATGAAATTTATATATTAAAGGTCTGTGAGATAAAATATTTTAAATACATTCATCACATAAATGATATTCATCCAAAGTCCTATATATAATTAATGATAGTTATGGAATGTCAAATGGTCGATATTGATACCCTTGAATGATTGGTGGATGGTATTAGTGTTCGTTCTAGGAGACCATTCATTTCAAAAAGATGACCAGAAAATTCAAAATTTGAATATGAACATCCTGAGTCATGTTATATTATAGACATGTGAGCTGAAATACATTAAAATAAATTAATCGCTTAAATTAAATAAATTAAAGGCCAAAAATATCATTATAACATTCTATAAGTTAACTACAACACGATTTTTGAATTCCATATTCAGATTTTGAATTTTATAGTCATATTTATAAAATTCATGGACTCCTAGAACAACCCGTAAAACAATCGAGCAATTATTCAAGGATATATGTATCGTCCATAAGAAATTCCTTGTCTGTAATTATTGTTGAAGGGGACCACAAAACACCCATAATTTATAATAATTAATTAGAAATGGTAATATTTTTAGGAAACTTTTCATATTTAATCAAATATATTATAATAGAAAATGTGGGGTATTGAATGGCCGAAAATTAGACCCTAACATTTGGGTTCTATTCTAAAATTTTAGTATAAATAAATTATCAAATTCTTCATATTTAATCCATATTATATTAATTACAATAATAATTGTTTAATGGATTTTTATTTACTAAATATATCTATCAGCTATGAAGTGACCTATAATCTATAATAACCATCCCTAACACAACTATTAAAGCCTAATAACATTATAGTATAAAATAATACCACTAAAACATAATTTTTTCATGCTTAATATGCAATTTATTAATGGAAAAATCTTTATGAAATTGTATACAACTATATATAATTCTGTCAACTATATTTATACGCACATTGTATCATGAAATAATGTATAGAAATGTTTCCATGATTTATCTTCAGTTTGAACTCCTTCATCTCATGATGTTTTTATGTAGTAAGTTTCAAGGTTCCATGATCAGCTCTAAAATACCTTCTTCATGGTCCATGATTCATGGAGCATTTTTTGTATATTGTAGTTTATGATTTTATTTTGAACTAGAATTGTCCTTATTGAGGCTTGGTAATGGGTTGTATACACATTTGCAATCTTCTATTCTCAAAAGACTTTGTTGGTAGTGGTTTTCAGAGAATATTAGCAATATGAACCATGAAAGAAAGAAATTCTAATTTTTATATGAATTCATCTAACTTATCCTTCAAGATATAACAATTAATATCAATGAGTCCTGATCATCCATGTTTCATTCCATTATTAGTCAAATTTGTTAAACTTTGGAATAAAAATCAATGATTAGTGGATATATAATATTAACTTGCATATCTTTAAGTTGAGAAATCATCTATATCATTTGTGTGTCTACCTATGAGAAATACTTATTTACCTTTTTTGGATCTGAAGTTGACTAATTATTGTTTATTATCATTATTTTTAACACATATTCCACCAATAATTAATGCTCCTCTAGCTATAGTATTTTAATCAAAAACAAGACTATATCATCCACCATATGTGAAGAACCATAAGTTTGGGTCACTTTTATATCCCTAAAATATTCAATAATAGGATCTATTTTTGAAACATGCAATAATTATCATGGACTCAATAAATTTTTATACTTTTGGGATTTATTCTTATCTAGGATAAATATACACACAAAAATATATTATTTCCCTTCAAGAAGTCGAATAAAAAATATTTTTTTCAAAATGTTTGAGTACATTATCATTTACCACAATCCCTTCATCATATTTATTAAACTCTCTACCAACGTGAATTGATGTGGACACTCCTATTGATACAACTATGACAATACTTTTCAATAATCGTGAGGCATAATTTTCTTAAGAGAAAAAAATATGACACGAAATGCGGGTAATTTTTAAATATAAAATAATTTCATCTCACAAATCATTGAAGTCTCATATTCTATATTCACTTATATTGAATATGATTATTTCAATCTATATATATTACTAAAATATATATTTTCTTTAATACACAATATCACAATGAGTGATGTTGTGTGGGTCTTCGCAATATAGATTTTTTTTCATGTCCCCATTCTAAAATTTTACATTTCATAATTTCTCATCAATATTGAAATAGTAAAATATTTGGGATATCTTAACCTCATATAAAATAGTAATAAACTTAGTCATCTTTCTTCTATCTCCATAAATCCTGAATCCCTAATATGTCTCCATAAAAACACCATTAATTAACTCACCATTCAGAAATGTAGAATTTACAACCATTTGATAAATAATAAAACATATTTTTTCCATAATGAAAATGATATTTCAAATGATTTCATGTAAATATACGAGGAGAACATTTTATAAAAATAAAATGATATAATTTTATAATACACTGTATAAACAAATATAGAATTATTTCTAATAACCTCACCTTTTAAATTTATATTGTTTTTTAAAACCCATATTTCAAATAACATTTTCTATTTTGATCTTTTTATATGTTGAATTTCCTCATTATGTTATATCTAATTAGGTTTATTATTTTACCTTAGAAATATTTGACTATATATCTTTCTATTAGATAAATATAAATTTAGATTATATATTTTTCAACAAAAAACATCCAATTAAAATGATGCACAATATATTTGATGTTTAATTATCAAGAGAGATATAAGAATAATAAATAATCAAATAAATAAATATATTTAAACTATTTAAATATTAATTTATTAGATGTTATATAATTATCATGATTTGATATTTTAGAGAATCATTCATTATCAAATAATTTTTTTAATCATTAAAAAAATCAATCGTCTACTTTTATATGAATATTTTTAAATAATATCATATTTGAATTAATTAATATATTAAAATTATTTAAATTAGAAGTTACTATGAAATTATAATTAGAAAAATATAATGTTTAAGATGATAATGATTCAATATAAGTGGTTTTTATTTATATTTTGAATATTCACAGAAAATTTAATTTTTAAATTTTTATTCTATGAAATTTACTTCATTTATTAACTTCACATATAAATAATAGTAGAAAAGTAATATTTTATATTTTTCAATAATTATAAATAATTATGTGAACTGTGAAAATAAATATTTACTATTGTCAAATAATTAATGAATCTATCACGAATAAAGTATATCATTGAAACATATAAATGATTTTTAATTTTAAAATATTTATCTTTGGAGTAAAAATATATATTTAATATATTACTATTAATTATCAATGTATATATTTAAAAACATATGTAATATTTTCCAATAAAATCAAATACTTCTAACTTTTCATTTAATTAAATTTTAGTTAGGTACATATTATTTTTGTATTTATTTTGCAGCGAAATAAATTATATTTTGTTTTATAATAAATATATTTATATCATAAAAATATAAAACACTGATTATTTTTCCTAACACATAATATTTATGCCTAAAATAATTCTTTATAATGAATGGTTTTTAAATTTTACTTGTACTTGTGTTATAACTAATATTTCTTATATATGGAAGTTTAATTTTATAAAATGGGAAAAATATTATTAATAATTTGGTAAATATTATGTAATATGTTGTATTTTATTGGTTGGAATTAAGATAAAAATAAATAGGTAATAATACTTTTTCATGGTAAAACCAAAAAAAGGTAAAAGTGAGAATGCTAAGAGAAATTAACCTAAATACATGTGAAATACATGTTAAAAAGGAAATTATTGAGTTATTATCAACAATAAACCATTTAATAAATTAAATATTATGCATTTTTTAGTCTTATTTACATGCAAAACATGTTCTCCATTTACGATAAATGGAGTTTTTGTGGAATAAAAAATATTTTTCACACTTATAAAAGGATAATATTATGACCACATCAAGAAAATCTTAAAAATTAATATTCATTCTAAAAATCATCTATTTTTATTCCATTTATTTTTCCCATTTATTTGATCCAATTTTCACAAGATATTGGCCTATGACCACCATTTCAAGCAATTCTTCCAAGGGAAATCCCTATTCCACATCAAGTGTTTTGTTTCATAACATTATTATTTGGGTTTTTAATTTCAATAATATAATTTTATAATTATTAAATAATATAATAATTATTTATTTGACACTAAATTTCATTATTTTATGTTAATAACTACTAACCACCTTTCCTATTTTGAATTAAAAAAATGAAAAAGACATCTATTCCTTTTACGGACTACGTCCGTCATGATATAAAATATCTATTTTTTATATTTTATTTATTATCTATTTAAATCTGTTAAAATGTTGTTTTCCTCATTAAATCTATATAATAAAATCATTATTATTTAATAATAATTATATAATTCCAAAAATAAACAACTATCATAAAATTTATTATCAATTAACTATTTTCTTTTCATGTTTGGTTGTATCTAACAACATAACTAAAAAATGCTATAAAATAATATTATGGATGACTATGAGAGAATAATTAATTGAAACATTTGATATAATTATTTGAATAAGTATTTTTTATATTTTATTTGTAGAATATATATTACACTAATTACAGAATATACTAACATTCATTTATTAAAAAGCATTGAAACATGATTATCAGTAATTACATCTTTAAGGATCATAACTAAATATCGAATATAGTCAAATAATAACAATATAAATAATTTTAATCAATAATTTATAGTGAAATTAATTATATATTGATTAAACTAATTTAAATAATAAAGAATAATAATATTGTAAATATGAGACAATTTATAAAACACATGTTTACTAACACACAGTAATGAAAATAGATAACAACATACTATTATACTTGTAAACAATAATTATAAATGAGTATTATAAATTCTTATGGGTATTAATATGGTTTTTATATAAATAATTATATAATTATTTTCTTATATAGGAGATTAATGTTCTCTATAAGAAGTCATGTATTGACGTAATGGGTTTTATTGTCCCAACATTACATTTTTTGAGACATATTTCATATTTTGAACCTTCATATCCATGATATCATGAGAAATAATAATAATTTCATTTTAATATATTCATTAAATTAATATGGTTTTATGATACAACATTTTCATTAATCAAATTGATTTTGATTCAAAATAATATAATGTTGAAATGATGTTTTAACTCAACTCTCTTTGGTGAATTATAATGAATAGTCTTGAAATTATTTCATACAAGATTAGTTATTTCCACCATAATATTTAATTCCACATATTTTCTCTAAATATCTAGTTAAAATTTAAATTCAATTTGAAACATTTTTTCTTCATAAAATATTCTATCCAAAATTTTTATCACTACTGAGTGTAAATTTCTTCCCCTTTAATGATTATTTACCCTTATTATCCCCATTATAGTTTCCCCCGATTTTCACCTTTATAATTGAAATCCTAAATATGTGTCGTATAATGTTACATTCATATTAACCTTTCCTTATTTTAAAAAATATGATTTCTTACTCTATTTATGATTTGGGTCTTCAATATAAGATTTTTTAAATATTATAATGGGTTTTCCACAAATTCAAAATCAGTTGTTTTATATTTGGGTCCAAATTTTTTTGAAACCCATTATTTCATTTGAAGGATCTTTTATTGATTATTTTTTAAAAAAATAATTTTTTAATGATTATAATACACCTTTTAAAACAATTATTTCTTTTCAATGGAATAATTATTTAATATTATTTTTAAAAATTATATGTTTTCGAAAATGATTTCACTTCACACTTTCAAAAACATTATATCATTTCAATTGTTAATTTTTTATATTTCATTATTAATAATTATTTTTAATAAATATATTCATTTTTATTACCCTAAAGTGAACTTATCGAATGTTTTTTTAATTTGATTCTAAGTAAATATTTTACCCCAAATATAATAGATTTTTTAGGACTCTTATTATTTCACTAAAATTCCCACATAGTGTCTAATATATTTATTTCCTTGAAAAATATTTTTCATGGATCACCCTCTGAATTTTCTTATAAAATACTATCTTAGTGTGATTAGGATTTATATATTAACTATTTATATTCTTAAGGTAAATTTATTTGATACCATATTATGTTCATAGAAAAATAATTTTATTTTCTAAGGGTTCTTTATGGTGTAACAAATAAAAACCATTTTCTTTACAAGGGTCCATTACAATATAATGAATTATTTATTTCATTATTAACTCATATGTATATATGATTTATGTGTGGTATCCTATAAAAACATATAATTAATTTTTTAATGTTATATATCACAAATATTAAAAATATAGTCTGTGAGAATTCTGTATTTTTAAAATAGGAAGCATGAATATTCTTTTTTATCCCAAAGAAAATCATAGACATTATTTTTGTTTATGATGTTATAATTTCATTATTCTTATCATTGTACTAATTTTTCCTTATGTTATATCTAAATTTAATGACACATTTAAATTCTATATTCCAATGATTATATTTCATAGATCAGTTTTATAGTTTCTTGATTCCACATTATTTTTCATGGCATATGTTTGTTTAATTGAGACTGTATGACTTTATGTAATGATTTATGGAAAAATATTACTAATCAATTTACTTTTTGATAAGTATTTCTCCTATAATATTTTTTTATTTTATTACAATTAACCTAACATTGTTTATATATTGATATTTTTTTCCTTAGTTGGTGTTTGAGTTTATTCATTTTTTAATTTCCATCCAAATGTTATTAATATTACTATAAGTTATTAAATTTATAGGACGGTGTCTTGTGTAGATTAGACATAGAGAAATATTCAATGATGTTATATAATATATTTATTTTTTTACCTGTCCTAAAATACATTAAGACTTATTTTCAATGTATTATAATAATATTAATTATTATTAATGAATAGTTTTTAAAAATTTAATAAAAAATATGATTAACTACGTCCAGTTTAGTTTTATCATAGAATTTCTTAGTTATTTTCTATGAATAATTTTTTTTTATAATTGGATAACATAAAATTGTTGAAAACACTATTGATGAGTTTAAGGTATATTTATAACTATAAGATATCATATTGATGTTCAAGATATGTAGTTATTTTGTGGTTTTCCTAGAAATTACATCTCAAAATAAATGTTGTAATAAGGATGTGTCAATTTCATAGATTCGCCTTGGGTTAATCACCCAATAAAAGTATAGTTCATTATCAAAAAAATATCACTCCGATGAAAGATGATTGGACCTATAAGAACATATATATATATAGAAACTACTAAGCTGAATGATTTGGTTAATTCACATTCTCTTCACTAACCATTAAAAATGATTTATTTCTGTTATACTTTATTTGAATTGGTTATAAAATATGGGGGAACACAACATAAATAATCCTAGGATGAACTAAAAGTGATCCATGTTGAACCAAAATAATTATACACAAACAATATGCCTTCATAGGTTAGATATATTGAGATTAGATTCTCATTTTGTATTCTTCGGTAAACCAATAATAATGTAATAAATTGTCACCCAAGAATAACCATATTTGTTTTATAAATAGAATTTACAAGGAGGAATAATTTTTCTAATGGACTTGATTAAAAATATATTGACATTAAAAATGAGAAATCATGTGCTATAGATGCTAGTGTTGAAAATATTTTGGTTATTATCAAACAACTATCTTGTGTTATGATAAATAACTAGAGACATAAAAAACGTTTGAACACATAAATTATTAGAATTATTTTTGTTTGAAAATGATTAGATGATTTATATGGTGATGGAAAGATTATTCAACTTCATTTAGGTCAAAATTTTGTACAAAGAATCAAAGAGAATTTCTCAATTGAATAAGAAAATGTTTCAAGTGTTGATGAATTTTTCATCAAGATCATGAATGTAAAAGGGAGATAAAGATTCCAACTAATACAGTGGAAGCTATTGGAATCCCAATTAATAGACCATCCACATTTCTAAGAATCATATATATAGGTTTTGTAACTGATCTAAATCGATGCACCAGTCCATGATCTAATATAGAAAATATTTATCAACAACATCCAAATCCTATGTAACTAGTTCTAAACTATACAATAAACAAACTAAAGTCTATTTTTATAATTAATTAAAAGTTATCCATTACTCTATGATTGTGAATGATATATTTAATTTTTTTTATTGGGTATCAAGGAAGCTTTTTATAAATATTAAATCACCATATTTGTTATTTTACTTTTAAATAGAACATAATTTTTTTTGTATCACATGTTAATTTATATGGGAAAGTTCCTTGTGGAAAAACTATTCACTATTATATAGAATAATTTAATGAGATTTTTGAAAATGATTGGTCCCTTATAATTTCTAATAAAATTATTTATAATAAGGAATAAAATTTTAATATAATCCTATTTTTGTCTATCAATTAATGGATGAGTCTGAAAAACCTTTATAATAAGATTAAAAAATTTGGGTCTTGATACTGAATAATGATAGACTCTAAGATCAAATGGGTGGAGAAAATCTCGATGATTGAGATAAGAATATAATAGGAATAAAATATATTTTCCCTATGTTTTTATGGTTGATATATCTATAAAATTTTTATCTTTTATCATATATATATTTTAGATTCCATTATATATTTTCATTACTAGATGATATCTAAAATTATGAAGACCCAATTTATTTAGTGGTGACAAAGTAATGTGTTAATATTTTACAATATATATTTCCTTCAAATAATTATAATATGTTCAAAGGACTTCTCGAAACGCAACACCAAACTAAAATGAGCCAAAACATATTACTTGAATAATATCTAGAAAATTAGAACAATAGTTACACATCCAGTAATTTCAAAGGTATTAACAAATTCAAACTTGTTACATTTATAGGATCTGTAATTATTTTTATTTATTATTTGAAAGAAATTTTTGTTCTCAAATAAAAAGTTAAAGTATTAACAAGTGAAAATTATTAATTTCAAATGATTATTATGGTAACATATATTCATTAAATTAAATATCATATTATTTTTATAATTATAAATTCTTTTGAAAAAAATATTGAGAACCCATAATGATTATGAATTTCATTTTTCTATAAATGCAGTTTTCCTTTATAATTAGAATATTCATTGCAAAGATAAATATTTAAATTTATGAATTTAAAAATATTAATTTCAAAATGTTAAGTTCATTTATGAATTCAAATATTATATATTATCCTTACGTGTTATTATATATATATATATATTTTAAAAACGAGTTTTATGTGAATATTGAAATGTAGAGTTTCTAAAAGTCATAATATTTATAAACCTACCATGTATAAAGTATAACATAAATTTTTTTAAAACATTCATAATGAGGAAATATTTATTTATGGATTAAAACAAAACGTCTTTAAATACTATTATGAATTTAGAAAACCAATATTTTACAAAAGAAGAAATATTTTATAATAAAAGAAATCGTTTTAGACTATTATTTCACTAAAATATTGTTTTGGTAAATGAAAATTTTTATTTCCATGGAAGACTTATAAATATAATTTTTTATAAACCAATTAACATAATTATATTTATTTCATCATATATTTCAAGCTTATACATAAAATTTATGATTATAATACTCCTTTTCTAAAAATGAATATTTACGCATTTTATGTGATAATGTTAAAATTAATCATTCTTAAACACAAAAATTGTATTAGATAATATAGATTTAATATTATTAATCCTTATGTCTAATTAAGTAATATGTTCCATTTTATTTTTATGAAATAAATTTAAATTACCAAGGTAAAAATTAGTTGACACTGTAAATTCAAAAAAATGGTAAGAGTAAAAATTATAATATTATGAGACATAAAACATTTTAAAAACATGTTTCGAAATTAATATTTAAGGTATTATCGACATTATATCATACAGAAATCATATTTTGTTAATTTCTAACTCATCCTGACTCCTGAAACATGTTTTCTCTTTATATTAAGTTCAAATATTTCTCACCATATATAAAATAATATACTCATAACCCATTAAACACAACTATAAAAAAATGGTTTCCTTTAAAAAAAGTACCAATTTTTTGTAACCTGTAACCCGATTATTTTTTATATAGCTTATGGTCAGTAGATATTTTCTTATAAAATCCATTTTCAGGAAATTCTCTAAAGGAAAGTCTATGTCCTCAGACTGAGTATTTTTTTTCCTAAAATCTTTTACCTTCGCTAATATTTTCTTTTATCAAAGTTAATAATTAAAATTTAAAAAAATTAGTGTTTTATATATTTTGAATTTATTTAATAAATTTAAATAACTATTTACAACCATTCCCCATGTTTTTTAAAACAATGAATATATCATCTTAGCATAGTGCAGACTACCGCCTCCCTGGAGTAACATATATCATTTTTTGTCTCAATTATTTTATATTTATAAAAATATCATAAAAATATTATTAACCACATTAAAATTGTGAAAATAATATCTTTATTCTTGTATAGTTATTATATTTTCTTAAAAATAGCACTTTCATATTCATAACAAATCAACTAATTATGGTATGTTCATGTTTGGTTCAGTCTAACAACCTTCTTGAACAATTAAATAAAATAATAGCATGGATGAATTGTATAACTTCATTACTGATAAAAAAATCTAAATACTTAAATTAAATTTTTTATAGCTCTGTTATTATTTTTTAATTCATTAGTTAAGTTACTAAAATCAGTTTGTGAAAAATCAGTGTTACATATTCATCACTAAATTTGTCAATAAGGATCACTACAAATACTTCACCAAAATAAAATTAAAACGTTATAAAAAATATTTAATACTAAATTCCATTACTTTTTAGGATATATTAATTATGATCTTTGTTAGAATAATAATGAAAACCCCCACACCAATGAAAATAGTTTAAAACATTTAGGTTTTCTCATAGATGTTATTGTAAATAGAAAACAAATAAAAATATAAATTATATTGTAATAATAAATTATGTTTATAAAAGGTTATTGATATTAATAATGTCATTAGATATATTGTTAAGTTATTTATTTTTATATTACAAGAGGTTCAAGAAACTTTTTGGATGACAGAAAGTTTGGTCGTGTTGTTCTTAGTCTAAAATTTAATTACTTGATCCATATTTCATATTACGCACCATAATATCATTGATATATTTTGATTAGTACATAATTATTATTTTTTTAAAATTAATAAATATAATGTGGTATGAAATTAAATATATAGTACTTTGATTAAATGGATTTCGATCTAAATGATGCCAATGTTGAAAGGTTTTTTTTATCACAACTCCCTTCTTGATGTAGTATTTTCTCTTATTGAAATTATTTCTTTAGATATTGGTTTCTTATACCCTATGATTTTATTTCATATAAATTTTAACTGAATAATAAGAAAAATGAAAATTTAATTCAAATATTTTAACCTGATTAGAGTTTCTACACAATTGTTATATATATTTTTAGTTTAATTCCTATCCTCTTTAATTATATTTCCCACATTGTCCATATTTTCTTCCCCCCAATTTTATCCTTTATAATTTAAAACATATTGAATATTTATTTAAGGTTTTAATATTATTACCCATACCCTATTGTGAAACAAATTAATCTTTTTTATGCGGTATTTCAATAAATTTATTTCAAAATATATAAAAATTCATCTCTTTAAAATCAATTATTTTATCTTTAATATCAAATATATTTTGATAACATTTATGTAATTTCAATGATCTATTTTAATGTTTATTTAAATAAAATTCTAGTGTTTCCACTACCTAATTAGAAACTTTTTTATCTTCTTCAATGAATATTTATTAGAGATTAGTTTTAATGAGAAATGTTTTTGCAAAATTTATTCACATCACCTACTCAGTACCTGAATTTATTTTTAATTCATAATTGTTTTGAATGATATATATTTAGAAAATATTCATCGTTTATATTTCTAGAAGGTGAGTTTCTAAAAATATATTTTCAATGTGACTATAACATAATCATTTAGTAAAATGATAAAATAATTTCTTGGAAATGATTTTAATATGTGACTATTATTCCCACATTATATTTAAATGAATCATTCGAATTAAAATTATTTTTTTGGAATTATTCTATAAATTTTAATATAAAAAAATTTATTTGGTGATAAGATATTTTATTTCATCCATTTTCATTCTTGATGAAAATTTTTTTATTGTTGTCTTATTGTTTTCGAAAATCCCATATTAATTTCCATGGGTTCTTTAATATTTGATAAATGAAACCAATTTTATTTCAATGGGTACATTATGAAATAATCATTGAATGATTTTAAGTGCAACTCATGTATGTGTATGATTGATGGGTGGGTATGATATTTACATCTAATGAATTGGTTAATGTTTAATATCACATTTGATAAGGATGATGGGTGTTAGACCTTTGTTTGTTTATTATATATAGAATATGATTTTTGTTTTTTTCTAAACATTCAGTCTAAAAAAAATTTTGTTCCAAAACGAATAGTGAGGGAATTGTTTTTTAAAACAAGTAGTGTGAAAATTATTTTTTCACAACATGTAGCTTGAATATTGTGTTATTTAAATACTATCAATATTTTATTGGATTATGTGTTGGAAAAAGAACTTATTTATGTTATGTGTCATGGTAAGGTAAAATTTTGATGACACTTTCCTACGATAATTTCATAGGGATCATTTTTTAATCTCATTATTTTTTTATTTTTACAATTGTATTTGTTTGTTCACTTGAAATTATAGGCCCTTTTGGCTTTGTTTATAAAGATCTATAATTGTTTCACGTTTTTTATATGATATTTATCTCCTATATATGTTTTATATTTTTCTATGATTATAATCCCTGATGACATGATGATAATTTTTTTATATTACAAGAAATTAAAGATCACTAATATATTATGTTTTCATTCCCCATGTAAAAAATATGATTATAACATATAAGTATTCCAGAATGAATTATAGTGTGTTGAAATTATGTTGGAATTGTCCCATGTTTTTTAGAATAAATTTATTTTTTAGATATTCATAAAAGAAACTAAATCTTAAATTGTTTGGATTATGAAATGGTTTTTATGATATAATGATTAACATAACAAAAATATATTAAACTCTTTTTTGTTTATCTTGGGACCTAAAATTATTTAATTACATAAATCTATTATTTATATTCTAATACCTCATGAACATATCGGGATTCAGAAATTGAAAGAAAAAAAGTCTGAATAGTTGTAGTTATTATTCTTCTCTTTTTTCACCTTTCTTTTAAAATTACATAATATAATTTTTATCAACAAGAATTTTATGTCATGAGTTGTTAAATGTTGTTATAAATTCCCAAAATTTGTCACTTTAATAAGTTTAATAGACAACATTATCATGAATTTTTTTATTTTATTCAGAATTTTAAAAGGATGTATAAGTGAAAAAAGAATCATGGTCCTTAATTATTCTTTGTTTCAGGATATTATATTCATTTTAGAAGAAGGTCACATCCCCACGTTCTATTGTCCAAATAAATTTTTTGTTATTGTATCTATATGATCTTCTATTTTGTGTATATGAATTAAATATCTCATATTATTCATTCTCATTACAATTTCCACCACATGCTCTACTGGTATTGAAAAATCATTTAATTCAAATAACACTAAATTAATGTTTATTAAAATTATTATAATCCACATTTCATAGGGATACATATATAAATTTTTCCTCAGTAAGAACCTATTTGGAATAATAATTCCAGTGGAGATATCATGCACCCATGAAATATTTTTTATGTTTTATTCTCATTTGAAATTGTTCTATCTATATAAAAAACATTAATTTTTTATTTATTCAAATATTTTATATTTTTATTTTAAGGATTATGAAATTAAGGTTAGATTTTAATTTTTATCTGATTATTATAAGAATATTATTTATATATAGACCTAACCTTATTACATTACATAATAATAAAATTTTATTCAATAAGTCTCATCCTTTCATCTTGAGAATCCTTTCATCTTTATAGTTTTATAGTGTTTGGATTAAATACGTATATAAAGTTAAAAATTCATATAGAGAGGATACCATATAAGTAGTATCCATTTCATCCTAAATATAAAACTTTTCAAATAAAACATATTTTCACTGAAAAATATACATTACATTTAACATGGATTCATTATTTGTCTTACCCATCCTTATAACATGTAAAAATCATTTAAAAATGTGGGAGGAGGAAAAAAATCTCATTAAGGGATATATGTTCTAAGAAAGAACACATTAGTCCTTGAATACTTATAACATAGGAAATCATTTAAAAAAATTATACTTGTTACCCATATAAACGTACTTTGTGAAACATGAGATTTCCACAAAATTTATATAACATAAATATAACCTTAAATATAACATTGGTCATTACATACATATTCTTTCAACCCTCTTAGATACCTTATAAATTGTAACCCTCACTGCTCCCTTATAATGTAAACCTCAGGAATACCATTCTATATAACCATTGTAGTTCCACTTGGAGTAACCATACTTTCATCCTCTATCATAAAAATAAAAAATGCATTAGAGAGATATATAGTTTCCACCCTTAATCATAAACAATTTCCAAGAAGCATAAAATAGTAATACAGAATTAATAATGTCATAAAAACATTATTTTTGAATTTTTTAAAATAAATAATTTTAAAAGGGGAATTTAAAAGGAAATCCCCTTATAAATATTATATAATTTTTTTAGGATTAATATAGTGGATAGAATTTGTATATACATAATAAATAATCATAAATAAACATAATATAAACAAAATTCACCACAGAAAATTTTTTAATACCATATAAATATTGAAGTAGAATATTAACCCAAAGAATGAAAATTGTGTTATGAAGTCCCTTAACACAGGTTTCTCTTACGTGAAACTTGTTTAAACATCTTTTATAATAGTTTAATGAGTATTATCAATATCATACATAAACATATTCAGGTTTATAATACCTTATTTTATCACTTAATTATATCATTTCTCCCTTTAATTGTTAGTAATTTAATCATTCCATTGTTTTGGGCGCATTGTTTACATGATTTGTATGCTTGGTTCATGATATATATTCTTGTCAATTGGAAATGAAAATCCAGATAATAAAGGAGTGGTATTTATGTATTTCTAGAACCATAAATTATACCATTTATCATTTTTAATTCTTACATGAGGATGATTGATGAGTAAAATATATTTTTGATATTAGTTTAGGCCATTTTGGTGATTCTCCGATCGTAATGAACTCATTTTGTCTTATAAATTAATAAAATGAGTTAAAAATGATTCCAAACCAATTTATAAAATATAATACATAAATTATAATCTGGTTAAACTATAAAAAATGTTTCATGACCAGTCTCGAAGAAAGTAAAATTAATTGAAATCACATCATCCACGATGTGGGTAAATCAACAAATAAAATATGGTCTTTTAATTTCATAAATAAGTGGGATAGGAGAATAAGAATAATGTTGGGTCTTCCATAAATATGATTAAGCCCATAATATGTAAGATACGGGATCATTCATTCCACTATGATTAGAGGAGGTGAAGAAAAGGGAAGAATAGAAAATAAAATGAGAAGAATAGAAAGAAAACAAAAGGGGTTATTTACCTCTTGATCTCCTCCCCGTGAGATCCTTCTTAAAGACTTTGGTTTTTGCATTCTAGTGAAACTGTATAGTCATGGGCCTTGGGAAGGGTCTTAGAAGGAGTATTGGGAAAACTTATGCATGGTTAAAGGCTTGCAAAGTATGCGAGAAAGAGGGGAATTTGGGTGGCATTTAAAGTGGAGGCAAAGAGGGATTATACATTATTCTAATAATTATTTTAATATTTAAGCTCAGTACTATGAATAGCCCTAATTCATGTGACCAGAAATAGTTTTAATTTCATTTGAGTTCATACTATGTGTGCATACATCATACTCGCATCACCTATGATGTAGTAAAATAGTGATTCATCATTTATTGTATTTTATTATATTTAACTATTCATCAAGAATCCAAAAATTTCATAAAAATCTAAAAAATTCACCCTAACCATTTTTTCGACATGTATAATTCAAAAATGAACTCTATTTATTGAATGAATCTAAATATTCAAAATATTATTTTTATATAAAATCATAATTTATTAAAAAATAAAATTTTTAAATTAATAACTCATTTTATAACACTTTGAAAAATTAATCATGTTGTCATTATCTTAAATACCTAAAAATATAAAATAAAAATTAAATTCACTATTTATTAGGGTCATATTACTATTCATAAAAAATCAAGTTTGTTTCATTAGACTCCAAATAATTTTCTAATCATAATTATAGAAGACAATTTTTTAAATTCAAAACGTTGAAGATTAAAAATTACGTTTGAAGGATAGTTATAAATATCTATATAAAAAAATCGTTCATGAAATTTAATTTTTTTTAAAAAAACGTATGGCATTATATTGTCCCCACCTTTAAAAAATTATGCGCTCGCAATTTTATTTAATTATTAATCATGTGATTGTACCATTACATCATATCATTTTCAGATTCCCAAGTTACATCTTCAACCATGTGGTTTATACACAAAACCATTACCTAGTGTATTACATTATTCTGAAATACTTTCTCCCTTTGATCAAGACAATGAACTTTTTCTTCTTCATATGAAAGGTTCTTTTCCTGCTGAACTACTTCTGGGATCAAAACATGAGTTGAATATAGCACATATTTTATCAAAATAGAAACATGAAAAACATTATGTACTAGAGAAAAGCGTATAGGCAAATATACTTAGTAGGTGACCGGTCTAACCTTCAACAAGATTTCATAACATCCAATGAAGCATGGATATAGATTTAATTTCATAACAAATGTACTAACACTCTTCCATGGTAGGATTCTAAGAAAAACATTATCACCTACCTTGAATGAAAGGTATTTCCTCCTTTTGTATGCATAACATTTTTGTCTACTCTAATCTATCCTCTTGTGTTATTGGATCTTTTTCAATATCCCAGCCACATCCTATAATAATTCTAGTCCCACCAACCTCCTCTCCCCAATATCATGCCAAAAAGCTAGAGTTCAACATGGATTCCCACACAATGCCTTAAAAGGTTCCATATGTATACTAGAATTGAAACTGTTATTATAAGAAAACTTCCACAAATAAAGAGAATGATCCCACCTTCCCAGTTAGTCCATTGATCAAGCTCCAAGAATATCCCTCAAAGTTTGAATTGTTCGTTCTGACTTCCCATGTAATTTTTGATGATATGTTGTTCTGAAATTTAATTTTGTTCCCAACAACTTATGAAGTCCCTTACCCTTGATAGAAGTAATAATGGGATCCCTTTTAGATACAATGGAATGTTGAAAAGCATGTATCCTGAAAATATCTTTTAGGTACAATCGATAAATCCGATTCAAAGACATTGTATCTTGAATAGAAATAAATTGTTCAGATTTTGTCAGCCAATCAATCATAACCCAAATCGCATTGTTACCTTGGTAATTCTTATATAGTACCACTAATAAGTCTGTGTATATATTCTCTCATTTCTACTCTCGAACTGGAAAATGAAAAAAGAACCCCTTTTTGTAATTGTAGCTCTATATTAACCTGTTGGAATGTCAAACATTTCATAGTATAATCTTTAATATCTTGTTTCATTCAATCCAACCAGTAATACACTCAAATTTCTCAATTTATCATAGTATATCACGGATGAACTAAAAATAGAGAACTATGATTTTCACACAACAACTCATTCTATATCTGGGAATCACAAGGCTAACACAATTTTTCTATATCTCATAAAATAATCATTATCAATGTTTACTTGTGGATACTTACCCATTTTAACAAATTCATCCTTTTTGTGTACCTAACAGTCGTCCTTTTTTACATTCTTAATTATGCCGGATAATGGTGACTGCACTAAAACCAGAATCAAAATAGAGGTATTTCGTACACCAACAACATCCGATTCAAAATTAATCAAATCCAAAATCAAGTCACCATATTCCAAACATAACATTGTTAATGATTCATGGTGTATTTTACTCAAGGAAACCATCACTTTTTTTCTTTTCCCAGATTGTAATTTATTGTGGAATAATAATCCTTTATCAGTTCAATCCATATTCTCTTCTTAAAGATTAACTCCTTCTAATTGAATATATAATTTAGACTTTTTTGTTCAGTATATATTCTACATTTGGCTCTGTATAAATTATTCCTCAAAATTTTCGAAGAAAAAACTACATATTCTAATTCCAAATCATGTGTTGGATAATTTAAATAATTAGGATATAGTTATCTTAATGCACAAACAATTACCAGATCTTTTTTACATAAAAAAACCAAGACCCTTCAATGAAGAATCACTATATATGACAAACTCACCATCTCCGGAAAGCGAAGCCCAAACTAAATAATTTAACAATCTCTTCTTCATTTCCTGAAAACCATCACCACGTTATTTTGTCCAAATAAATTTAACCCCTTTTCTTCTTAACTTAGATAGCGGTATACATAACAATTAAATTTGTTGACTAAACTATAGGTGATAACCTTCTAATATAATAAAACTACAATTCACAGTCACATTTTTAGGTCTTTTCCATTCATCTACAACTTTTGTATTGGAAGGATCAACTATTATTACAACTTTATTTATAATGGTCCAAATAAAACACATATTTTTCAACAAAAAATCACAGTTGATGAATTTTTAATGTAGTTAATTTTCCTTTATGGTTTGTAAAACAACCCTTTGATTATTTTAATTCTCTTATTTACACTTTGAAAATACTAGAATATAATCAATAAATACAACCACAAACGTATCTAAGAACTCACGAAATATTCTATTCATAAGATCCTTTAATACAGCATGTGTAATAGATAACCGAATTGGCATAACAACAAATTATTAATGCCGATATCTAGTACAAAAAGTTATTTTCAAGATGTAATCTTCATCTACCTCAGATGATGATATCCAGATCTCAATTTAATATTATAAAAGTACTTATATCCCTAGACCTAATGAATCAAGTCATAGATATGATAAAGATGATAAATGTTTTTAATAGTGATGTTATTCAAGACTCAATAAGCAATGTAAAGTCTCATGTAATGATTATTCTTTTTAAAAAACAAAATATGAGAACCCTTGGGTGATGTTCTTGGAGGAATGAATCCTTTAACAAAAAAATCATATAATGGATTTTTCAATTAATCAAGTACTATTTGATTCATTTCATGTGGGGGTTTTGAAATAGGCTTGGAATAAAAAACTTAGTCATTTTTTATTTCAACTTCCAGATCATGTATAACACTATATAACTCATTAGAATAAAGATAAAGGTATTCATTTACCACTACCACATCATTAATATGAACAGTTCCATTGTTTTCAACAATATGTGTATGATAACATTAATTTCCATATTTCAACAGTTTATCGAAATCCCGATATGTGATTAATTGTATGGTTTCGTTCATGTATAAGAATTGAAACTATTTCTGAAAAAACACTTTTTAGCTCTATATTCAATTGTAGAATGATAAAATGAAATCCAATCCATTCCAAAATGACATCAACATTTACTAAGGAAAAAAGAAAAAGGTTTGTAGGTGACTTTTTTCCACATACCATAATTAAAAAAATTGTTATGATGCATATTTCCTATAATTTTTTCATTGGTGTTTTAACTATAGTTTTTGGTATCATTTTTTGAGGTGATATTTCCAGTTTATGAGAAAATTCCCCAAAAATAAAGAAATGTGTAGACCCTGTATTGAACCAAATTTTTTAAAAAACAATGTAAACTAACATGATACCTAATACAACTTCATTGGATGGCCCGATGTTTGCTAACATAGTCACAAATGATATCATTAAACATTTATGCTTATATTTTGGATTCATTTGATCATTACGATATCTCTTTGGGATGGAATTTTCATAATGACTCATCTCACAACATTTAAAGCATTCAACAGTTTTCTTATCAGGACTAGTTTTAGGATCATTTTCATTTCCATATCGAGCCATATGTTCAAACATACCACATCAAAAATAATTCCTAGTTTTGGTAAGGCATTCCCCATTGTTCTTCTTGCCACACTTTTCACAAACATGAAACTAGAATTTCTTTCCATCAGATTTTATTGGTTGATTCTTACCCATCTCCTGCCATCTTGACATCTTCTTCTCTTTCATGTCAATGTGATCTTGATCATAATCAAACTCCCTCTCTACCCTCTCAGCACATCGGATAAGTTTAAAAAAATTCAGAATTCATAGGAGGTCAATGCCCTTTGATACCATGGCATCAATCCTAAGTAAAAGATATTTATTTTTCTGACAAGATCCAGAATAATATTTAGAGAATACCTCTCCAGTTGGGTGAAGTTCACTTCATAAACAACAATTGAATCTTTCTATTTCTACATCAATTAAAGGAATTGTTCCACTATCATAAGTCAACCCCCATTTGGAAGATATTTTTTAAGGAAAATACTTTTAAATACATTCTACTATAAGGCTTCAAAATCAACTCTATCCATGATATTATTGGCCATTGGCCACCAAATATCAGCTTAGCATTCAAAAATATAAATGTAAATATTTACCGTTTGATTACCCAAACATCCCATGACATCGAACAACTTTTTAACGGCATTAATTCATCCTTTATTCACTACTCGGTCAGATAATCCATTGAAATAAAGATGGTGTTGCCTCATAAAATGTTCCACTATCATCATGTTTATTTGTGGTACCTATAGTTGTTCACATGAATGAATGAAACCCCCATTTATTAACTATGTTAGTTGATCCATTACTATCACATTCTTTTTGGTCCCATTCCCTATATTTCCAGGTTGCAGATTTGGAAGGATATCTTTCTTTCGGTGCCTCTCATCTTCAGCTTCCCTATTTGTTCTATAGAAAACCATTTTGAACAAACAAATCTTAGTTAAAAAAACAATGTAATCATTTAATTCAATAACATTTCAAATTAAAGATAGGGTAAATATAATTTATGGTATTCTATTAACATCATCCTAACCCCTAATGTTTTCTAAAGGATCCATTGATACAAACAATAATTACCCAACCTTATTACTTTATATAACCTTGAAATCAATGTCATGAAATCACATTCTATCATATTGAGGATGATTTCATGTATTTAGTTTTAGAGATTTGGGATATAATACATACATAAAATTCCACATTAATATATATAAGATACCAAAAATAGTATCCATTTCATTCAAAATATAAAACTTCTAAAATAAAACATATTTTCTTTGAAAAATATTCTTAACGTTTAACATGGATTCCTTTTTTGTCTTACACATCCTTATAAACTATAAAAATAAATTAAAAAAATGGTATGAGCACAAAAATATCGAAAAATGGATATAAAAATAATAAAATAACATGTTAGTCCAAGAATACGTATAACATATTAAATCATTTACAAAAAAAATATGTGTCCCCCATATAAACATACATTGTGAAATGTGATATTTCAAGGAGATTTCCAAAAAATATATAGAACATAAATAAAACCTTAATAGAATCATGGGTAATTAAATACATAATCTTGTAACCCTATCAGATACCTTATAATTCCTAACTATCAGATCTACATAACAATGTAACACTCACAGCTACCATATTGTGTAACCATCGTAGTTATAGTTACAAAAACCATACTGTCGACCTCCAACTTACACATACCCAATTCATTAATGGGAAATATAGGTACCAACCATCATTGTAAAAAATTACCATGTAACACAACATAATCATACCACATGAATAATTTTATAAAAAATACTTTTTTATTTTGTAAAACATAATTTTAAATGAAGATTTTAGAAGAAAATTCCATTAAAAATATCATATAATTCAAGTGAGACTTAATAGAGTGTATGGAAAATGTATATAAGCTTTAAATACTCATAATTCAATATAATATAACAAATATTATTCATACAATAATTTTGAATATGATATAAATAATGAAGTAGAATGTTAACCGAAAGAATGAAAATTAGGTTAAGAATTCTGTTACATTGAGGTTGTATTTATTATAACTTTTTTAATCCTACAATATAATGTTTAAAAGTGTGTTATAAATATTTTATATAAGAATATTATTTTTTATAATACCTTATATGATTATTTCATTACATCATTTCTGACAATAATTGTTAGTATTTTGTTCTTTCCATTGTTTCGGGTGTTTTCTTTATATGATTTCCATGATCAGTTCATGATGGATATTCCTGTCGATTGGAAGTGAAAATCCAGAATTGGAATGCAGTGGTATATAAATATTTCCATAACTATAAATTATACCATTTATCATTTTGAACTATGACATTATGATGATTCATAAGTTAAAACCATTTAGATATATGTTTAGGTCATTTTGGTGATACTTCGATCGTAATGAACTCATGTTGTTTTATAAATTAATAACATGCATAAAAAGATTATTCCAGAACCATATATAAGATATAATACATAAATTATAATCTATTTCAACAATAAAAATTGTTTCATGAATAGTCATTAAGGATGAAAAAAAATTAAATCACATCATCTACTATGTCAGTAAATCGACACATCAGAGATTGAGTTTTAATTTATTGAAAAAGTGGTAGAGGTGAAGAAGTATAATAACGAGTCTTCCAAAAACACGATGAAATTAAAAATATTTAAGATAACAGATCATTCATGCCTCTGGGATAAGGGGAGGTGATGATAGAATAATAATATAATAGAAAATTATAAGAAAAGAAAGAAAACAAAAGAGGATGTTTATCTCTTGATCTCTTCTCCTTGAGATCCTTTTAAGGCCCTTGGTTTTGGAATTTTGGTGAGACCAGATGGTCTTGGATGGGGGAAGGTTTTTGGGAGGGGTATTGGGTCAAACATAGGTGTGGATCAAGGATTAATGGCGTGGGAGGAAGAGGGGAATGAGGGTGGTACTATAGCGGTGGAGAGCATGGATTTTACATTATTTTAATCCTGATTATAATTTTTTTCTGAATACAATGAATATTATTTATTCATGTGACCCAAAATAGTAATAATTTCATGTTACATAGATCGAAGTGGTATTACATTAGACTTTAATCACCTATGATGCAGTAAACCAAGTATTTATCATTTATCATATTTTATAGTATTTACAATTCATCAAAAAATCAAGAATTTCACAAAAATCATAAAAATCCACCCAAACCATTTTTGGGTGTGTATAATTATGAAATGTACTCAATTTTTTGAAAATAATTTTCAAAGTATTATTAATTTAATTTTTAAATAAAATCATAATTTATTCAAAAATAAAAAATATAAATATATAACATTTAATTTTTTCACATTGAAAAATTGATCAAATTATCATATTCATAAATCCTTAAAAAAATAAAATAATAATAATATTTACTATTTATTAGCATCATATTATGACTCATATTACTATTCATAAGGGCTTGTTAATATTCACCAAAAAGCAAGTTGGTTCCATTAGACTCCAAATAATTTACTGATCACATTTATATATGACCGTTTTTTGAAATGCAAAACATAAAAGATGAAAAATTAGGTTTAAATTATAGTTATAAATATATACAGAAAACAATGTATTTTATATTTAAATTTATTTTTAAAACCATGGGGTGTTACAATTTAACAACTCACCATCATTGTAATATCTTTTAATCTTAAAAACTTGTTTTCTTGAAAGCTAGTTTTCTAAAACATTAAAAAAAATTAATATCTTTGTATTTTTTTGAGAAAACCAAAACAAAATTATTCTTTTTAAAATTATCACTTAATGTCAAGAAATAATTACATCCACATCTTGAATTTATTCCCATTTTCCATAAGAAATAGAATGAACAAACCCCTATGTTGTTCTAGTTATAATATCAAATATCATATGGTTTGTGTCTACTATCTTCTATTTTTAAAGGTTTTAAAGTATACTTAGCATCTCTATTCCAAATATAATGCTTCTCATAGCCTCTTATTTGATTAACTTATTCATTTCCTTTTATCATTGATGACCATATATTCTATGCCATAATATTGTTTTATAGTTTTCACACACATTTAACAACCTTTTTTTGGCTTCCCCAACATAAAAATTTATATTTTTATCTCAATCCACTAGACATCACAACTCAATATTTCAGTCTCTCTTCTGAAATATTTTATTTCTAAAAATAATTTTATTCATACCATTAAACTATAATGATTCCTATAATCCACAATACCTCAAACTATCAATAAAAAATGACATTATTTTGTTTTATGTGATTCTTTATAGTTCAATCCATTCCAGTACATTAAATTTCATTTAGGTATCATTTACATAGTTAATATATCCTCCTAAAAATAATTCAATACTCTTTATAATGTTTAAATCACATATCATGTGGTAATCTAAAGCACTATCCATATTTTATGGATTCTTATATTTTCATTTCTGAAAAGAAGCTTTTACATCAATTTTATATTGGGTGAGTTTAATAATTTTATAAAAATATTAATATCAAGGAATTATATTTAGTTATGTGGGTAGGATTGTTATAATTTTATTTTAGGTTTTCCCATTATTAATATGCCTTCCATAAACTTCCTTAAATATATGAATATGATTTTTTATATAAATATTCTCCCCAAATAATTGTAATTAGTTATTTTTTATATTATAATATTTTATATATATTGGTAGATACTCCTTCCTTTTTCGAGTTAAAGACATGTTTTAATAGTAAATGCATGCTCTATGGGTGAACACAACACAACACCATAAATATCACAGAAATATCATTCTTTGATATGAATTTTTTTGTTTCATGGGATACAGTTCATCCTTTATTGATAAAATCCAATGATTTGATTTTTCTAAGTCCATTTTTAGAACACTATATGGAAACTTTAGTGTAATAGATATATTTTTTTCAGAATGTCACTCATTACATAGATGAGTAGGCTTTACATATTTTTTAAAAATATAATGTAATTCATACTCATATTTATCATATAATTATCTTAAAAACATAATTTTATTTTGACTAATTTCATTTGTAATTTCCCCTCGTTGATGTCAAATAGTTTTAGAATCATTAGTTACTGGATTTATTACATTTTACACTCAAAACAATTCTTTGAATCATTGTCTGGATTCCAAAATTTCATAGATTTCTCACTGAAACCAATGAAAAAAATATTGTTATTTTACTCAATTTGTTTATCATTTCTTCAATCATAAATAAATTTCATCGTTAAAATTTAATACCCTTCATCCAAAATAATTATAGTGGATTTATTATCATTATTGAAATTCAATTTATAATTATTACAAATGATAAATTCTCAAATTCACTAACTATACTTTCTTTTTCAATATTTTTTTTCTATTCACCATGTTTTTCCAATAGAAGTGAATTTTATACCAATATCCATCCAATATATATTTGGAAAATATTATTCCCAGTAATCATGGCCTATTAGATTTCTACATATCCTTATTCAAGAGAAAAAACAATAACTTTTCTATTCTTTAATGATAGTATATCATCATTTCCTTGATCCAAAAAGTCCAATTATGAAGTATCAATCTATGTTTCCCCATCATTATACTTTAATTCACTATCAGGAGTATATTATTCATGAGATAAGATGATACATATAATAAAATTTCTTGGAATAATCTTATTACCTTTTTATAAAATTTATTTTTATAGTGGGTTCCAATTTCTTGAATAATATATTAGTTTTGTTATAATATTAATTTTAGTTTTTGAGTATGAAATGGAACATCAAAGAAAATTATCTAATTTCACCATAATGAAAACATTTAATGATCAGTTACCCCTGATAATTAACTTTACCCCAATAAATGATTCATTGAAATTTGGGAGATTATCTCATTAAATCTTTCTATATTCAATTCATCATAATATTTTATATCATCAATAATTATTTTCATGAAATACCTAAATGTTATTTATTTTTCCTTTATATACATTATTCTTAAGTAAATTAAATTTTTATCACATTTATAAATAAAATTTGGTGAAATTGATTCAATGTGAAGCCATCATGTAATAGATAATAAATTATTTATCCTTATTATATTCCTAAATCAATTAAAATTCATCATATTTAAATATCTATAATTATCACAAAGTTAATCCTTAATAATATCCAACTAATATTCCATTGTATTTTCTAAATAAAATATTTTTTGAAATTTCTTTATTAAATGTAACTTGAATATCCTCGAATGTTAGAAAATTTATTCCATTAAATTATTAAACCCATTGATAAAACTCTATTTTAGCGTAGCCATAGTCATAAAACTATTGGGATGAAATGATTATCATCCTGAAAAATATCCTTTATCAAACAATGATGTCATATAAACATTTTTCCTGATTACCAGGAAAATTCATGATTTTTAAAATAAGAAGAACTAAAATATATAATAATTTATATGGAACAATATTAAAATATATATATAATTAAATCTTATGTAAATATATATTATGCATATATGTCAATAGAAAAATTAGAGCTAATATATAATAATATAAAATTATTTTTAATTACTTTGTAATGGTTCATACTTGGATGGTTAAATTTCATCCACTAAGAGATTGATGAATTTGAAAATAAATGGTGAAAGGAAGATACACTTATATCTAATATTTTAGTTGGAAGGAATTCATTATCTCATGTCCCCATGTGTTACAACATGAATAGTTTCTTGGAAAAGGTTGATTATATATTGTTTTGTGTGATGGAAAATAATGTATTTAGTTTTTTTTTCTATTTAATATATTGTAGCATTGGGTTTAAGCCACATTGTTTGAGTATCAAATTATTAAAAAGTTGCATTATAGTTCTGACATGATGTTTTTTAGTCAGGGATTTAAGATTCATAGATTATTTTCATGAAGAAAATAACATTGTTTAATATTATTTGTTCCATTTTGAGTATATCACATGATGGATTTGGTTTTTAGTAAGGGATGGTACTGGGAAATCAGGTAGTTGGTTATGTTATGAGCCTTTTAATAAATTTTGGTTTTAGTTTGGTTTGACTCAGAGAGATCTGGAGGTCACTTTATATGATTTTGGATTCAATGTTTTATTTTGGTGTAATAACCCTAATCACACCACAATTAATTTGTTTTCTATACTCGGTAAAAATGAAACACATCAATAAGATTATCTCTTATTTAAATGACATATTTATAACTAATTGTGGATACTGGTGCATCTTTGGTGTTTTTATCTATGATTTCATTATTTTTATTACTTGACGTTGAGATATCAACCTCTTTAGATACTAAGGTGAATTAAGTTTATATTATTATTAATTATAAAACAATATTTTACCCTTGGGAAGGTGTATTAATAGTGATCATTTAGAATTTTTATTTTTCTATCATGTTTTCAAAGGGAATAGTCAGGTCTATATCTTCTCATTGATCCTCGTATGTTTTCTAGTGTATAGTAATTGCTTAATTGTAATATCTTGTAGTTGGTGTTAAATATATGATTGAAGTAGATGATATTCAGCTTCTACTTATTTATTTATATGAAAATAATGAATATATAATTATTTTTATTCATTTTTTATGGTATTTATTATTCAAAAAATACAATAAATTAGAATAAAGTAATTTGAATGGAAGAGGGTCTGTCACATGTTTTTTATAATGTTACAAAATATTTCTCAAACATTGATAATTTTCAATGTTGTTACTTCTTGATTTATTATTGATTCATTGAATTATATTGTCTATTGATATTAATATGTTATAATCACATTTCATAATTTGTAAATAACATAATTACATCAATCAATTGGATTTTTTTGGAAAAATATAATCAATGAGTGGGTTTTTAAACATAAAAACCATATTTAATGTGAAATAATGCTTAAAGAGAAGTTCCATAGTGTGAGTATCTATTATTTTTACCCTTATATAGTAATTTTTATGCTGTCATTGTGATTTTAATGAGAATGGTAATTAATGAATGCTCAAAATAGTTGAGAGGATACCTTGTGGTATTAGATATACAACTGATAGATTTTATATTATTCAACTATGGTAGTAGTGGAATGGAAGGTTGATTTAAAAAAATGTACTTGTATCTATTATGGTGAATCTTTTCATGTTTTTAGAAGATATTTATGTTGTAATGGGTTTGGTTGTTGGGTGGTGGTGTTAAGTTTACCAGTGGCATGTATGGTTGGAAGAAGTTAAATCAGCTTTCAGGTATGGACTCAAATCGATAAATGACAAGTTTATAAATGATTATTTATAATGGTGGGAATTGTTTTCATTATAAAATATTATTTTTAGAATAAACTGTATGGATTATTAGTAAATTTATTACAGTGGGAAATTTTTTAATGAATTTTTTGACTTTAAATATGGAGAAATTATTATATTTAGTTAACAATATAAATCCATGAAATTGTAATATTAAATGAAATGAGACATTAATAATGTTAATATGTATTCTTATTTTATTTTTTTGGTATTGTTTTTTGAAAGGAAATGGAAGAGGTTTTAGTGAGTGGTATTAATAATTTCTTGGATGATGTGGTTATTATTATTTTTGGTTTAGTTTTAACCATTTGGATGGTCTTCTATGTTACTATGTGCATTTTATATTGGATTGTTATTTATTGTACACACCAAATTGAGTTGGGAATTGTAAAGACCCACAAATTTCAAGGAAAATTTTTTGTTAATTTTTTGGAAATTTTATGAGTCTGTGGATTCAGACAGTACCTGATTCCCAGGACCGGTGTCCCGGAATAAATTTCCGAAGTTTAGCTCAAGTACGTTCAGTGAACGGATGAGTGGGTTTTTCTAACTTTTGATCCAATGCTCAGAATTGAAATCCGAGGGAACCGATGAAACCACAGCATGGGTAATTACTTAGGGGGACCTTTCCCAGAGGTACGTTTTCTTGGGAAGAGTTGTTAAAAAAAGTTGATTTAAATGTGAAGTAAATAAAATTGTGTTACAATTTTATTTCATATTCTTAGTTGTTTTAACATATGTGTGGAAGTTGGGTCGGACCCACTTGTTGTTAACTACCCTTGAGAGAATAAAGGAGGGGTAGGGCCCACATGAACCCAACCCCTCACATTCCATAACTCCTCTAAACCCCCACTTAATATGTGTAACTCATCTTAACTTTTAAACATCCCATTAATTGGGTGACTTCCCCTCTCCTCACATTTAATCATGCCAACACACTAATTAAATTAATGGACTTTTGTGTTTGAATTTTGAACCCATGGAATCACTTAATAAAATAAGAAGAGAATACTTTATTTTTGGAGTTAGATTGGTTGTGTTGAGGATTAGAGGAGAGAGCTCTAAGTCTCTTGAAGAACTTCATCTTCTCTGGAGAAGAACGTCTTCATCCTCATCGATGAACCACCACACTTCGTCAAGGATCATCGACTCGGCGACCCGGTATCTTCGGTCCTCTTATTCCTCCATGAAAAAGGAGGAGGCACCGACGTAGAAACTCACCAATGATGTGTTGTTCCTTCTCCTCTCCACATCTAGTGTGAGACGTCGTTCCATTCTTGGACGCACGCCAACCCTGTCATCGAAACCACCCTCGCGACGCTAGCTTCCGCGAACTTGTTTTGAGGTAGGGGTTATTTCATCATTCAAGTTTTATTTTGATGTTCATCCTTACATTCTTTTGGCCGCCTGTTATCAATATATTGGGAGGAGGTCAGACCGCACAAACCAGGCCGACCCTCCTCCCCTTTTTATGTTGATCACCATCATGGTTTGGAACGGAGGTGGCGCAGTGCAATGACACCGCACAGAAACGAGGGAACTGCGGCCGGAGCGGGCCATGGCGAAGGAGTGTAGCGCCGTCGCACCGCGCCTGTGAAGCCGAAGGAAGCCCCGGCCAAGGGCTGGCTACGGAGGAAGGGTGTGGCTCCGTTGCACTACGCCAGCGCACCATAGAGGGCCGCGATGGGGGCGGGCTGCAGCGGAGGGGTGTGGCTCCGTCGCACCGCGCCGGTCGGACAAGGGTCGCGACATAAGGCCACGGCGGTGCAGAGGAGGGTGGTCAGACTCCACCGACCACCGGCACTCCAGGAGGTGGGACAAGCAGGTCCCACAGCAGCACTCCGACCGGTCATTACGGCCGGACGTTTTCCGGAAGATCGGGGGTCCTAACAACCAGCAGGTGGCAAGGGTGGGCCCCCAGAGGGGCCGCTGTTTCTCAACCGATGGGGGGCAGCGCCCCCCGCACCCTGCTCAGCCGAAGGCCGAGCCGCCGGCCACGGGGGCTGGGCCAGCCGCTCCGAGTAGGGCCATGCTAGGCCATGACCAAAGAAGCCGGACCCAGACCCGGGTCGGGACGTCCCGGTTCGGGCCGACCCAGGGGGTATCGGGACAGGACAGACCGGGCCCGAACCCCCTATACACAGACAGATCTATTCAAATGCTCATAACATGGGATACAAATATCTGATCGATTCACTGTCAGTTGTATTGGGATCCTTGGATCGAGACGGTCGTTTTGGTATATTATACTCATGGTTTAGAAGAACTTTGGGTCCAGCCAGCTTGGTTCGAACATGAAACCAACCGGGCCGTCGGAGCAGAAACACTTATAACATGAGCTCCGGATGTCCGAATGAAGTTCTGTTGACTTTGTTGGATTTCTATTAGTGATACGGTTATTTTGGCTTACTCCACTTGAAATTTGGACATAGCTGGAGTATGGTCCGGTTGTTTTTAGCTTAAAATCCAATCGGGCCCCTGGGATGGAAAAGCCAATAAGTCAGAGAACAGACGTCCGATTGACGCGCCGTCTGTTGCGTTGAGTTCCTTGACGAGATGGAACATTGTGATACATCATCTCTGGACTTTGTGACCGTTGATGTATCGACCCTTGGCTAGTGGAGCGGACTCTCCTGGAATCGAGCGTGTTGTGTGTGAGAACGCTAGAACTGGCTGCGACGAAGATGACGACTTCCGTACAAGGATCCTCAGTGGGTTCGACCAGGAAGAATACCATACTAGGATCCCCAGTGGGTTCAACGTGGAGTAATACCATTCTGGGATCCTCTGTGGGTTCGACGATGACGTCTACTATGCTAGGATCCTCCGTGGGTTCGACGACGACGTCTACCCTGCTAGGATCCTCCGTGGGTTTGACGAAGACGTCTACCGTCCTAGGATCCTCCGTGGGTTCGACAAAGATGACTACTATGATGGGATCCTCCATGGGTTTGATGAAAACTATTACTATACTTGGATCCACCATGGGTTCGACAACGATGAATACTATACATGGATCCTACGTGGATTTGGCAGAGGAGATGATTCAGAGGCTACATCTAATCATCTCCACCCCTCTTCATAAATAGTTTACATGTGTGAGCTGAGTCTTGATTTTCAATCATTATACTTGATATGATTGACTTGCATTCCTGTGTGGATTGGATTGTGCTTTCTTGTGTGGACTAGGTTGTGATTTCTTGTGTGTATTGGGTTGTACTTGGGCTCGAGAGTTGGAGTTGAACTGGGTTTCTTGACATAGGTATATGTATGGGAATATACCTAAGTATAGTTGGTTGATACTTCGTGTTTATACCTTTGATTTGTGGTTTATCCTTCGTGGATTCTGCGAGACCTTCGGGGGTCTCGGGGACACTACTGAGTATCGTATACTCAACCCTGCACGGGCTATGCCCACACTACATTGTGTTGGATGCCAACAATGGACAGCGCTTATCGAGGTGGAGGCTCGTGGAGCTGGACGGTACCTGGAGGTGGATCACTAGATGGGACATACGCGAAGTGGATGACTGGAACTGAGGATCTGAGGAGACTATCTGTACCAACCCTTCGGGTGGGATTTCCAGAGGATGGCTCAATGTTGCTGCTTTACTTATCAGATGCTGTACTTTTATTTCAGATGTACTTTACTTTCTGTTGGGTTTGTATTCTGGCCCATTTACTTTCTGTTACTTACTTTTGTACTCAGTTTACTTAGTGTTTACTTCAGCTTGCGTACTCTGTGATGTATGTTTACTTATATAAATTAATTCCTTCCCTTTTATCAGGATTTACGCCTTTGGTGTAAGTCGCCAGCCCCTGGCCTATGGGAGGCGGGCTTAGGGTAGTCAAGGAATGGGACCCGAGGACGAGTCGTGACAAATTGGTATAAGAGGAGTCGGTTCTACCGAAGAACTCAGGAATCCGGTAATTTTATTCTCTGTGAAGTAATATTGTTTAGAGTATTGAGTGTGGTTATCAGTCCAGGGAGACTAGTGTTGGTGCGGCGGCCGACGTATCCATACACCAGGACCCTGACATCTGATTTCCAACTCAGTGCACGAAAACACAGATTGCATTTTTGTTTCAAGAGTTTCATTTGTGGTCTCATTGAGTCAGCTCACCAGGTATACTATTTTACTATGGCGCACCTTCTCCTTAATAGGATACTGCTGCAAAGACAACCAGCTAGGGTTCCCGAGAGAGAGTACACGATGACGGCCCACCGAGAGACAAGGATCTAGTACATTACCCTTTTTACTATATTTGCACCCTCGGGTGGTGTACCAGCAGCCCCACCACCTGTTGGGAAGTGGATGCCACTAGAAATACTAGCAGATGGTGTACGCTGATAGAGCACATTGCTCGAGTCCCAGTAGCAAAGGCCTCTGATGTTACGAGGCGAGACTGATTCCCAGGCAGCAGTGGACTGGATGGAGGCGATTGCTAGAGTTTACTGCCTAGTTGAGACACCAGTAGAGTGGATGGTGGACTTAGCTACTAGTGGTTTCTAGTGAGTGACCATTGGGTTGGTCGATATAGTAATAAGGCCTCGGTATGTGGACCGATGCCTAAGATAGTACCTTCGGGTAGTGTTCCAGCTATATCACTACCTGTTGGTCAGCAGTTACAACATGAGGTACCGGTATATGACACCTGTAGGCTTAGTACCTTACACGTGTTTCATCATCAGATACCCTCAACTTCTGAGGTGATCCCAACTCTCAGGTATCTGAGGACTGGCTTGAGGAGGTGGTTGAGAGTTTTTCTAGATCTAATACAGCTACGACAGAATGACATGTCGGTATCTGAGTATTCTTCGAGGCATACCGATCATTCCGAGTACTCTATGAATACGATGCGAATAGTGCTTTCGGGATCATGCTTCTGAGCATGGGGTGTTTAAGAACAACCGAGCCAACACCTTTTCCTCTATGCAATCCTACTCATTCTAGGGTGATAGAGTGAACTTTTGTGGTTGAATTTTGTTTAGCGAATCGGATACAGCTAGAGGATGTTAGTAGTGGAAGAGAATGGAATTGGAGCCAGTTTCGGAGACTTGGACATGTAAATGTTTCAAGAATATGATGTGTTAAGGAGAGATGAATCATCAGAGCAGCAGACGTGGAAGCAGAGCTAGAGTGCAGCATTAGGTGGTGTACATTTCAACATGTTACAACCACCCATTTTTGTAGTCCCTCCCATTCTCAGGGAGCTGGAGTATAGGGGAAGAGAATAACTGCATAGGGTCAAGGAGTGTGACCCAAGGGCTCTAATAATGATTTGAGGTACGACCCGTGTCTACTACTAGCTACCGTATCAAAAGGAATACGTACCAATCATTCCTACCTTCCACGAATCTTGTCCGAGACCTAGAGTTTTCGGTTAAGCCGTTGACTTGACACTCATGTCTAGAGATACCTTTGGGAGGAGACTCAATAATCACACTTACACCGACTGTGTGACATGACCCTTGAGGTGAGAGTTTCAGTTGAAACCTTTTGGTGGTAGCGTCGAGGCCTTACGACGTTAGTTTGAGTATGGACTAGGCAACCACAATTCATACACAGATTGAAGATATTATAAAAAATGGTTTGGTTTTATCTACAACGTTGGGAAGTGGTTTTCCTTGGTTGGCCTAAAGGAAAACCCAGGAAACACAGGATAAAATCATGTATAATAGGGTGCATTTGATCACTCAGGAGATGGCCAAACTTACCTTTGTGCCAGAATTCTCAAGAGTTGCGGCACCACTTCCAGCAGAGCTTTCAGGAGCTGAGGTAGTGGTTGACCAGTGCGCCCATCCTGAGGGCGTTGGTTATATAGTTCACTGCGACGCATCAAGGACTGGACTCGGGTGTGTCCTCATGTAGGAGTAGGTAGTGATTTCCTATGGTTCACTACAGAGGAGACTGCACATAGTAGACAGGAGACCTAAGCTGATAGGAGTCAAAGACTACTGGAGTTCGATGATGGCGACCACGACTTTTTATGGGTCTCATCTCGACGTGGTCTAAGGAGATTTGGCCAAGGTAGAAAGTAATCTCTGAGGTTCTTCGGACCTTTCAAGGACCTCAGTAGGGTAGATGAGGTGGATTACCATATGTCCCTTCCACCTCAGTTGCACTAGGTGCACGACATCTTCCATGTATTTTAGCTGAGGAGATGCGTGCATGACCCGATGTATATCATCGACCATGGGGAGATGGACATCGATGACGGTGTGACTATCACGTGGTTCTAGTATAGGTTGAGGATCGCCTGGAGCGGTTCCTACGGGGACGGTCGATTCCTCTTGTGTTCTTTTGTAGGAAGCGCATGAACTTTTAGGAGAGCAACTGGGAGCGGGAGGCTCAGTTGCATACTCGGTACCTCCATTAGTTTTCCTATTTTGTGTTATTACTTTAAGGGGACATAAATCCCTGAGGTGGGAGTAATGTAAAGACCAGAAAATTTCAAGGAAATTTTTTTCTTAATATCTTTGTAATTTTACGAGTCTGTGGCTTCAGAGGGCACCTGATTCCAAGGCCTAGTGTGACCGGAATAAATTTATGAAGTTTAGCTCAGGTATGTTTAGTGAATGGATGAGCGGGTTTTTCTAACTTTTGATCTGGTGCTCAGAATTGCAATATGAGGGAATCAATGAAACTGCAACACCGGTAATTTCTTAGGATGACCTTTCCTGAAGGTGTGTTTGCTCGGGAGGAGTTTTTAAAAAAAAGAGGAATTAAATGTGAAGTAAATAAAAATGTGTTACAATTTTATTTCATATTCTATGTTGTTATAACATATTTTTGGATGTTGTGTGGGACCTAGTTGTTGTTAAATACCCTTAAGAGAATAATGGTGGGGGCCCACAAGATCCCAACCCCTCACATTCCCTAACTCCTCTAAACCCCCCACTGAAGATGTGTAACTCATCTTAACTTTTAAACTTCTCATTAATTGGGTGACTTCCCCTCTAATCACATTTAATCACGCCAACAAAAAAATTCAATTAATGGAATTAAAATTTTGATTTTTGAACTCATTGTATGACTTAATAAAATAAGAAGCGCTTATTTTATTTTTGGGGTTAGATTGGTTGTGTTGAGGATTGGAGGAGAGATCTCTATGTCTCTTGAAGAACTTCATCTTCTATGGTGAAAAACATCTTTATCCTCAACGAAGAATGACAACACTTCATCAAGGATCATCAACTTGGCAACCCGATACTTTTGGTCCTCTTCTTCCTCCACGACAAAGGAGGAGGCACCGACGCGGAAACGCTCCAACGATGTGGCGTTCCTTCTCCTCTTCGCTGCTAGTGTGAGACGTTGTTCCCTTCTTGGATGCACACCAACACTTTCATCGAAACCACCCCCACAATGCTAGCTTCCTCAAACTTCTTTTGAGGTAGGGGTTATTTCATCATTCTAGTTTTATTTTGATGTTCATCGTTAATTTCTTTTGTCTGCCAATTATCAATATAACGGGAGGAGGTCAGACCACACAAACCTGGCCGACCCTCCTCCCCTTTTTATGTTGATCACTATCGTGGTTTGAAATGGAGGCGGCATGGTGCAACGCCATCACACGGAAATGAGAGAACCATGGACGGAGCGGGCCGCGACGAAGGAGCGATGTGCCATTGCGCGGCGCCGGTGAAGCCGAAGGAAGGTGTGGCCAAGGGCGGGCAGCGGCACCGTCACGCCGCGCCGGAGCACCATAGAGGGGTGCAACTGGGGGGTGGAGGATTGGCACGGAGCCGACACACCGCGTCGGTCTGACAGGGGTCGTGCCCTAAGGTCACGGTAGTGAAGAGGAGGGCGGCCGGACTTCGCCGGCAGCCGGTGCTCCAGGAGGCGGGACCAGCAGGACCCGAGGCGGCACTCTAACCGATCATTATAGCTAGTCTTTTTCCCGATGTTCTGGCATCGTAACCCCCGGCAGGTGGCAAGGGCGGGCCCCCCAAGAGGGGCCGCCATTTCTCAATCAAGGGGGGATAGTGCCCCCCACATCCCGCTCGGCCGAAGGCCATGAGGGCTGGGCCGCCCGCGCCGGGTCGGGCCAGCCACGCCGGGCTGGGCTGGCCCATGCCCGCCGGGCTGCACCACGCCCAAATAAGCCAGACCCGGACCTGGGTTTGGTCAACCCGGTTCGGGCCGACCCAATGGGAATCAGACCGGGCCCAAACCCCTATTTACAGACAAATCCGTTCAAGTGCTCATAACTTGGGTTACGGACCACAAATCAACCCATCGTCAGTTGCGTTGGGATCCTTGGATTGAGACGATCGTTTTCATATATTATAATCAAGGTTTCAGAGAACTTTGTGTATGACCGTCTTGGTTCGAACACGAAACCAACCGGGCTGTGGGAGCGAAAACACTTATAACTTGTGCTCTAGACGTCCGAATGACGTTCCGTAGACTTTGTTGGATTCCTCTTAGTGAGACAGTTATTTTGGATTACTCCGCTCGAGGTTTGGACATAGATGGAGTATGCTCGGGATGGTTTTATCATAAATACCAATCGGGCCCCTGGGAGAAAAAGTTAAGAACTCACAGACTGGATGTCCGATTGACGTGTCGTCTGTTGCGTTGAGTTCCTTGACGAGACGGAACTTTGTGATACATCAACTCTGGACATTGAGAATGTTGATGTATCAACCCTTGGTTCATGGATCATACCCTTCTGGAATCAAACGTGTTGTGTGCGATAACCCTAGAGTTGGTTGCGACGAAGATGACGACTTCCATACAAGGATCCTCAGTGGGTTCGATAAGGATGACTACCGTACTAGGATCCTCAGTGGGTTCGACGTGGAGGACTATCGTACTGGGATCCTCCGTGGGTTTGAATAGGATGTCTACTATGCTAGGATCCTCCGTGGGTTCGACGATGACGTTTACTGTGCTAGGATCCTCTGTGGGTTCGGCGATGAGATCTACCATGCTAGGATCCTCCGTGGGTTCGATGAAGATGTCTATAATATTAGGATCTTCCGTGGGTTCAATGAAGACAACTAGTATACTTGGATCCTCCATGGGTTTGGCAAAAATGACTACTATACTTGGATCCTTCGTGGGATCGGCAGAGGATATGATTCAGAGGCTACATCTAATCATCTCCACCCCCCTTTGTTAATAGTATACCTGTGTGAGCTGAGTCTTGATTTTCAATCATTATCCATGATATGATTGACTTGCTTTCCTGTGTGGATTGGGTTGTGCTTTCTTGTGTGGATTGGTTTGTGCTTTCCTGTGTGGATTGTGTTGTACTTGGGCTCGAGAGTTGGATCTGAACTGAGTTTCTTGACTTAGGTATATGTATGGGAATATACCTATGTAGGGTTGGTTGATAATTCATGTTTATACCTTTCCTTTGTGGTTTATCCTTCGTGGATTCTGGATGACCTTCGGGGGTCTTGGAGTCCCTACTGAGTATCATATACACACCCTTGCACGGGCTATGCCCGCACTACGTTGTGTTGGATGCAGACAACGGAGAACATTGATCGAGGTGGAGGCTCGTAGAGCTGGACGGTACCTAGAGGTGGATCACTGGATGGGATGTACACAAAGCGGATGGCTAGACCTAAGGAGATGAGGAGACTATCTGTACCCACCCTTTAGGTGGGATTTTCAGAGGACAACTCGGTGTTGCTACTTTACTTTTCATCTACTGTACATTCCTTTTAGTTGTACTTTACTTTTTGTTGGGTTTGTCTTCTGGCCCATTTACATTCCAGTACAGACTTTTGTACTCAGTTTACTTAGTGTTTACTTTAGATTTCATACTCTGTGATGTTTGTTTACTTATATAAAGGCAATTCCTTCCCTTTTATCGGGATTTACGCCTTTGGTGCTAGTCCCCAGCCCTTACCTATGGGAGGCGGGTTTGGGTAGTCACGGCACGGGCCCCGAGGATGGGTCGTGACATGAATCCTTATCAGTTCCCATATGAAGATATGAGATCCAAATGTTTTCCATAAAATATAAGTTATAAAGGGAATATATGGATTACAACTTTGTATTCCCCTCCCCCTTCTAATGATGTATATGAATTGATAGATCTCATAGGTGTATATATGAAGTATGGAAATTATATAGTATTATGTATATATATATGATGGTTTACCGTGTTATGGATTTGTGTAGATGAATATTGGGTATCATACATGGTAGAAGGAGGGCCCATGGTTTATGTTCATTAAGTATATGATTCACAACTATAAGTAAGATATGGTAAACATTTTTGATGTGCCTATACATTGTGTTATGTTGTTGTAGAAGATGTATATATGGATTATGGTATATGGTTATGAGGGTATATTAAAGATGATTAATCAGATGAATTATTTCATTGGGGAATAAAAAGTAATAAATGAGTGTTGATGTGAGTGTGGGGTACCTTATTAGCATATACTCTTTTGATATCATATTAATTAACTTTTTATGATTTTGGGAGAGTTATAATCTCTGTGGTTGTTGGATAGATGATCGGATTTGGCTATGTTTGGTTTTTTTAATCATCGCGGAGTTCTTATCTATCTTATACATTTTAATGATAATTTTTTGGATGATCCGACCTAGTGTAATTTTATTATCACCAATATATATATATGTTTGTTTTTGTGTCTGTGTCTATGTGTTAGTGTGATTGTTCATTGTATATTTTGATGTTTCAGTTATTGATTGAGTTGTAAATTACATTGTCATGTTTTGGAGTTTCTAATAGAGGCATTGTGGAATGAGTTGTATAAGTATTATATTTTAGAGGACTTGTTTATATATGATTTTCATATGCATTATGGATTGGGTTTTATTTTATTTCATATTGTTATAATATCCATTTTATCCTTTTTAGGAGACTTATAAGGGTAATTCAACACATTTATATTTTTTATACCCTTAGTGCATGTCTCTAACCCAATGTCTTATTAGATGTTTGCTTCTGGGGCCACACTCATCACCCCTGTAAACCAAAGAGGGGATCCCAATGGGGAAGGGACATGAAAAAAATGCTATTACAGATTTAGTTGTGAGTTAGGACAAAATTTTATGTAATGAACTACTGATGAATATTTTAAATTGTAAGGAAATTTAATTAGCTAATGATAACATGTGATGTTGAAAGCAAAGTCATCTTGGATAAAATTATTTTTGGAATCTAAAATGAATATAAATAATTGTTATTTAAAAAAATACATAATCCTACATTTCATTAATTTTTTATGTGGAATATATAGATTTTAAAATTAGTTCATGTGTGTTATAGAGTGGTGCTCTAAAATAAGATTATTTATTGGACTCTACAGTGAATTAACCTACCAAGGAGGATGACTATGTTATGAATATATTCTATGTGTTTTAATGGAAAACATTGGAAAAGTATGAGGGGAATTAATTTTATCTTGAGATGGAGAGATAGTTAGAGGACCTAGAGATCACTTTCAATCTAATATATCAAATGATATAGTAGTGGATTATTTTTTTGTTATTAATTGAATGGATATATTTGTTAGCATAAGTTTCAATTTATTTAGTATGGAAATTGTTTTTAAATTTCATGTGAGTAGTTCTAAATTTATTTCGTACTATACTAACATTCGTTGATACTAAATCACCATGGTGATAGGTGTTTTTTCCTCATTTCCAGGTGATGATGAGTGTGTGGGAGCCCTATGTATAATTCATAGACGATATCTATCCCTCCCCCTTGATCTACTTTATGATGGGGGGAGAGTACAATTTAGAGGATAAGTTTTACACCAATATTTAGTATCATGTTATCCAATTAATATTCCCAATATATATGAAGGTTTCTTTAACGGAAAATTTTATTGAGAGGATACAAAAATAGTACGAAAAATATCAAGTGGTTATTTAAGAGAACATACTAAACAGTTTAGATACATATAAGGGATTTCATATATCAGGATATTATAGATTTTTATCACAGGGGGTTTAGTCATAGTACTATTTTTATGATTCTCAAGAGTTGACATTTCTATTTCACTCACTAGGTGGGTCATTCCTATGAGATTTTAACCTAGATGACGTTTTGTTGATGTTTCTAGTTCCCACTTATTTGTGGTGTCCATATTGGAATAGGTAATCAGCTTCTTCTTCATCATCATCAATAGTTACCTTCAAGAACTTATATGTAGTGTTAGTATTATTTCAATAATCAATGTTGAGATAGGAATGATATAAGATATAATTAAAATTCACATCTCCCCAGGGTCATATGGAAAATATAATGAAATGGATGTGGATGTAATCTTTTCCAATGAGGTAGGGGATCTATAGTCGGTCAATTTTATTCCATGAACAATCCATTCAAATAGATACATTTGGATTTTATTCTATAATAAAATTTACTATGTCAATTATAGAGATTCATATTTATTTATTGAACCAAAAATGATATATTCATTATGAATCATGTTTTATAGGATTTCAATTCTAATATTATTAAATAAAATTATCGGATTTCAATATATTTTTCATGATATCTTTAGGGGAAATATATGGATGATAGGGTAGAATTAGTCATTCAGGGATTTATTCGTTCAGTAGATACAATAATATGATATAATTATTAGCATTGAATTTTTGTGTTCTATGTATGTGGTCATCAATTTTTTATAGATGAAAGTTTGGTCTAAATATGTTAAAGGAAAATATGGAATGTTCCTTAATGAATGGGATCATATTATGAATAAATTATATTTAGGGGCCTTTTCTTCTCAGATAACATTGTTAATGTTATACTTGATGGAGTTTATAAAAGAATTGTTTTTCAATGACAGGGAAAAACTAGTTGAATGTTTATCTTGAATAAGAAATATTGTCACGGCATGGGCCCCGGGGGTCGGGTTGTGACAACTATTTATACAAAGTGATTAATTATTAATAATATAAAAAAAATATTGCTACTAATGATATCTTATTATCACATTTCATAAAAATTAATTCACATAATGATGGTAAAAATTGGTTTTTTGGGATTCATGAATTAATATGTTAGCATTTCTAAAAAATATTCTTTATTAATATCAAATAATTTTTGAGGGTGAATTATTTAGTGTGATTTATTATTATGTTTTCTTTTACTTGATGTCTATATGGAATCATTCTCATAATTATTATAATGTTTATAAATAGTTTTTGGGCTAATTTAGGAGGATTTGGTGTGGTTGTTATGCAGTATTGAGGAATGTAATATTGTAGGATTGTAACAACATTAGTATGGATATTTGAATATAAAAAAGTGGGTTTTTTATTAGTTATAATGACTATATGAGTATATTGAGTTGAATTTTTGGTGGTGATGATTTTAGTTATTTTTTGTGGTGTAATAGACTTCTATTAGCATAAAATATCTTTTGAATAGATAAAATCTATAATCAATGATGGGGTAAAATTTATATTTTATAGTTTTTTTATGATTAATGATAATATAAAAAATAGTTTTGTTTAACAAATAGAAAATGTTTGATATAACATGATTAATGATTAAAAATTACTTTTAGATAGAATGGTTTTAGTGAATTGTATGAAATTTAATATAACAATCATTTGAAATATGACTGGTAACCAAAACCCATTGAATTATAATGTTAAATGAAACTATAATTCATTGGTAATGATATTTTTATTTTAGTGATATTTATAGAATGGATTTTGGATTTATAATTTATTTTATTATAGTTAGTTGTTGTAGAGATGATATTTAAATTTTGGGTGTTGGTAGTGTATGTTTTATGTGATCTATTTGGTTGTTCATGTTTGTGACTATATACTTATTAATCTTTAATATTATTTCATATCCACCACCACCCAATTTTGGATATTTTTTTAATACCCATATGTGGATATGGGTTTAATTTGTTTTGTCCAACATCAAAATTATAGTGTAAATTTTTGTTTGTTTTCTCCCTCTTCCTGACTGCCAATTCAAATGTTGTACTGGATATAATGGATCTTGATATGTGAATATATACATATTTTCAAGGATTATTTTTTTTGTTCAAAAATATTCTAAAAAATGTTGTAATATGTTTTCGGTGTGGATTCCTGGATGGGGTCATTCATGGTAGGAGTAATGCACAAGAGAGATGTCCATCTGGTTTATAATACCTTGTTGTGATACATAGGAGATGTAATGTTGTGATTTGATGAGGAATTGAGGTTTTTTCTTATTATATATAAACATATATATTTTTATATATTGTTATTAATTATGTAGAAAATATTGATGTATATGAAATATTCTTTTAGGGAATTAGAGTGACTATATTAGTGGGAAAGTGGATATGGGGTACCTACATAGTGTATATTCATCTATTATTATGTTACTATACATAAATGTGATACTGGGAGAATTAGAATTAGTGAATGTAATACAACATTATTTTAGTTTATTTTCTTCTAAAAATAATCACATGTTTTATATCATTCATCATATTCTACACCATACTTATGTGAGATACAATATACTATAGAAATGATTTTATTTAAATATGATTTTTATAACCATGCCAATGGTTTGCCGGGTATTAATATGAGTTACCACAATATACATTATTTTTTCACATGTCTCAATTACTAAAATTTATTTATTTTTAACTATTAAATAATTAATCTATTTTTAATAATAAGAATTAAATCAATACAAATTAAAACCCTTCAAAGTTAAATTCGGTTATTTTAATATAAAATTAAGTTTTCTTAATATATTGTATTATAATTACATATCCCAATTTAGAAATTTTATATATTATATATGGTAAAATGGATATATTTTTAATATATTTTCAACAAATATATCTTAGGGTAATTGTTTTGTATTTTTAAGAAATGATTATTTTCGGGTGAATAATGAAAAATCATAATTTTTAATAGAAAATATATTTTCTTTTAATGTGTGGGAAATCTACCATTATATTTTGGATTCATTAAAATTAAAATTTACTCCATTTTTAAAAATATTTAATTAAAATATAATTCTCATTACACATTTTTTTGGTTTAAATTTCTTGTAGTCTTAAATTGGGTGTTTTTTTAATATTGTTTATTATTGCATTTCATGGAATTACATTAAGATTATGTTTTTCAAATTATAGAATCCAAATCGTATAAAATTTAATCCATATTATTATATTTTATTTTTAAATTATTAATTATTTTCATTTTTATTTTTACTCATAATGAATAAATACCGTGGTAAAAGTTTATCATAATGAAAAAGGGGAAAATAAGGCAAATATGATTAAAACTATGGGATATAAACTCAAAATTATTCAATAAAATTCCATTATTTGATTTGATGGGTTTATTTAGACTATCATAATTATATCATAAAAAATATGGAATTTTGGTTCCACTTTCCTTTAGTTGTTACATTTATATTATTTTAAGTATTATTATGAAATCTCACTATCTCTCAATTATTATGCATTATTGATATGGATATATATAAAAATGATATGTTAATGAAATTAATGATAAATTTCATTAATAATTATCAATATTAATTATTTTAATCATTTTAATATTTAATTATGTAATAAATACCTATATGATTTACTGAATAGTGATGCAATGCTTGTGCAAGAAACATGAAAATCTAGTAAATGACATAAAAACATTAAGAGAAATATAATTTGGATTAATTATGATATTAGATGAATTTCATGGATAATTATAAAATATTAGTGATGGTGGGATTATTTATATCCTAATTCCATTATTAACCATTTCATATAATGTTAAATTTCATGAATAGTCGAGAAAATGATATTAAATTATATTTTAGGTGTAAAGGTTACTTATAAATCAATAATGAAATATAAAAATAATATATTTACTCAATTTAATGGTAATTAATTTAGGATATAATAAATAGTTCATGTGTGTGTCACATGGGTTTTTTCAAAATTACTCTCAGGACAGTTAGATATTGAAAAATTTATTACCACGATTAAGTTTAAATTGGATTAATGAGGGGTTTTAATAAAATTATAAAGACCAAAACTTCATTTAAACTTATATATAACTAATTAGATAAAACTATTAGGACCCAATACACATTATCATTGATTATATATAACATTTGATCAATTTAACATGTTTTTTGTACATATTATATAATAATATTTCATGAATTTAAAAGATTTCAACCCATCACATTTTTAAATAAGAACATCATATCCTCTCTTCAACACACTTTATTGATTGAAATATATGGACCAAAACATAGAAAATACTCTTATAATATTACATATACATATTTGATAGTTTTTTTCTCAAAATAAAAACTTAAGTATCTTAATGATGACATCCAAAGGAGGTTTCTCAAACAAGAAAAAATCGTCATCATAAAATAATTTTTTGTTTATTTCCTATTATACCTCCAAAAAAATTTATTTAACCATTTATATATAGTAAACTAAATATAATTATTTATTGAAATGTTTATATTTTACGCAATTAATTATTATATATTTTTTATCCATCCCAGTAGAATATAAAAACCGCAATATTGTGCATATGGAGTACCATATTCACAGCTGTCATAAAATATTTGACATCTTTGTGTCTCTGTTTTTTTTATATAAAAGGTTCTAGTGAATATATTTTTTATAAAATTATATTTATATTTAATAATAAAATTTTATCAACCTTATGAACCTCCCATTCATTAAGAGATAATAATTTCATTAATATGAAGGTGTAGACTACCTCCTCCATAAAATGATGTGATTCGTTTTCATTTTATGATATTTATGGATGGTCAAAAGGATAGATTTAATTAATATATATGATATATATAATATAATTATATTTTTAAATGGTTAATTATTATTAAAAATTCTCTCTATTTATCCATTAAAAAGTTAAAACATCACTCATGTGTGCATATATACTTTAATCTCCACGAAGTTATGTAATCTATTTATAGTTACCACATTATATTAATGGGTTTATAAGTTTATATAAAAAACAAATATTTTAATTATTACATTATTAATATTATATAGTTAATGGATCTACGACCAAGGAGAATGGATTAGAAACACAATACTAAACATTCAAAAAAAGGAACAATTGACCCCTAAAAAGATGATTTTAATGAAGAACTATTAATTAAATGGTGAAAAAATGTTAATTGTGAATCATATATAGTATTAAACGTATGAATATTTTTTATAGTATAGATTTAAATACATACGTATATGTTATACAAGAGGTTAGGGGAAAATACGATGGATGTCGTGACTTGAGGTAAGTGATTCTCATCACACATTTTTTTTCTATGATACCTATACTATATTCACATCATATTTAATATTTTGGTGTATTTAAATATCAAGAATATAATTTATTATTATTTAAATTAATATTATGTGTATTTACTAATCCAAACATTGTTCTTCCTTTTATGTGGTTTTTATATTGAGATTACCGAAACCGTATGGGTTCTTCATCTCAATATTATTTCATTGTGGCATATTTCAGGTTATCAAGCAATTTCTATTTATATAGTGTATATAATTCCAATTCAGAATATTATGTTGTGAATATTTTTCTATTAAGGATATATAAATTTATATTTGATGTTTTTTCAATCAATGGGTTAATTATTCAAATTATTCCATTGGGTAGTGGTTTATATTATAGTCATATTTTTTGAGATTTTCTATGCTAAATGTATTTTATGGATATAAAGTATATTATCCCTTAAAACCTATCTATTTTATACTCATTCATCTATTCATATAATTTTTAGTTATCAGTAAAAATGTAATCTCTTTGTTAAAAACAATTATTAAGGGTTTTCTTTTGAAAATCCAACCACATTTCAACTTTAGTTGTGAAACTTTTTCTTTCACAAACATGTTTTATAAAATGTTTTCAATAGTGTTCTATTTTCTGTTTAAAATATTTTTAAATTTAATTATCAAAACACATTTGGTTTATTTTAAATTTTTTAAAAATTATTTTCTAAAAAAAATTAAAAAATAGTTACTTATAACTTTTAACAAAAAAAGATTGAAAGGAATCATTATTTTAATATTTACTAAATAAGTGTATTTTCAATTCATCATAACTATTCTTTCATTTGGAACATCCCTTACTTGTTTCAACATATATATTAAAATAACACATATTTTAAAATATGTTGTAAATTTTTAGATTTTAATGACTCTAAATTAAAGTAAATATTCCATATTTTCATTTAATAATTAAAATACACTGACAACTGTATAATTTATCTCTATGAATATACAATAAGGATTATTATAAATCACTGCGTATATCATCTCATGAAACTATCCAATTTCATTATATGGATAGATTATTAATATGATGATTTAAGGATGATTCTAGGAAGGTTATTTTTTTATCAGGGATTAATTATGTTTTGATGAAGTCATTATCTACACAATTTCTTTTCTATATGTTAACCTGTTTATAGAGGAAACACTATTTGTTTCTATAATTACTATCTGGAAATGAAAATATATGTACTTTATTCATGTTATGGTTCTTGTATTGTATTGATGATGATGATGGTTGATTTTGATATATCTCGAGATGAAAACTAAGCCATATATAGATATTGATGACCAATGATCTTGATATTACTCTTCAATGCACTGGGTAATATAACAATGTTTACAATATAGAATTAACCCCTACAATAATGGGGAGGTTAATATATAGGAGTAAGATATATTATATTATAGAGTTTGGTAGATAAAAGATAAACCTAATACAACATTGGAATTGTCTTTTTTAGTTTTTTACATGATGAATGAATGTTCTCCTTAGATATCAACATAGTTTCCCAAAAAAATATTCGTTTTTTAATGGTTCCATTGTTATTTATAAAATTAACATTGTTAATAATTATTGAATTATATGAATCTTTGAATATATTATTGTCTAATTCCATGACTCATAATTTATGATCCATAATTTTATGGGTATAAATTCTCTTATGTCATCTTTATAAACATTTATTATGCATTAATAACCTTATACTTATATTTTTCTAATATTTGATTATATATTGATATCTACTACGTTTATCCTTTCGGTGAATCATATCTCACCATTTCATATATTTATATTTCCCCTTAATATGGAGAATTGTATTATTTAACATATGCCTTTTAGGGTATTTTCTGTGGAGAACTTTTTTTGGGATTTGGAATCTAATATACAAAACAACACAATATAGGTTTAATTGGAAAATTTCCCATTATATGAGAAATAAATTTGTTTATTCCATAAATGAATTTTTCAAAAATTCAATAAAATTATAATCCTAAATTTTCTTTTTAATGTAAGTGACTCAATTCTAGGTTTTGATATTGTATTTACGGATATTTAAAATTTCATCATTTATGTCTATATCAATCAAGTAAGTAAAGAACCAATTTTTAACTTAAGATCTTACTATATAGGTATCAGGATATCATATATTGTATTATAGTATGGTTTAAGTAATTTTATAGTGTTATAAGATAATAATAAAGATAATTTAATAATTAAGGAAACCATTATTGGTCAATAATTTAAATTACGATCGTAAGATTATTATTATAGATACCCTTTAGAGTTTTTATGATATTTTAATTTGATATTAATAAGGAAATTATTGGGAAATTTTATTTGATTATAATACATCATAGTGGTATACATATCCCTTAGGTTTAATATTTTATTTAGTGTGTTGTTAATTTGGAATTACTTTTTTGATGATAGATGTTCAGAGAAACCTATAACCATTAAAGATAATACATTATTTTATTACGATGTAATTATGTTTAAAGGGACCAAATGGGTTAACATATAATAATAATATATGAATATGAGAAGTTATTTGGCTACTAAATGATTAATATTTTATAAATAAGATCACAATTTAATGAAATTATATTATTAATGTCAATATAATATTTTTTTCTGGGATGGAATTTTATTTTTGGAATAAATATTTAGTGAACTTGTTTCATAATATGTGTTTTTTTAAATTTTATTAAAATTAAATTTATTTTGGATAATTATTCGTATTATTTTTATGAACATGTGATTTGGGTTTATACTTTTTTGGTACGTGACATTATGATTGATTAATGCAGTGACCCAACCCTACAAAGCCTAAATCTGCTATCTACTACCATTACATTGATAGAATTATAAGGAATATATTCATGAAAGACCGAAGAGTTTAGTAGTATTGGTAATCAGATTGATACATGAGTCTTGTATTAAAAATTAATACACTAATTACAACATTATTTCTTTTCATTCTAGGATTAATTTTCTATATAGTTTATCATTGTATACAATACAAATTTAGCTCAATGGACTGCTAAGGGAAATGAAACAAAATAAGGGTGATCTCAAATGATCTATAAGGTTAATGTATGGAGGATCAAATAATGAGTCAATAAAAATAATAATTATATAAGGGTAAATAACTAAACACACATTCCACCAAATTAATATACTTAGAAGTAAGTGGATAAAAAATATTTAAATTTACTAACTGGGAACAAATTCTATTTAATTTACTATATAATGAAAAAATTAATATGGAATGGTATGAAACTAAAAAAAATCCATTTACTCAAAAAAATTGAGAATGAAATTCATCCATAAATATTTTTATAGTTAAAATATCAGGGATAAAAAATACATAATCAAAATTAGTATATTCTTATTTATTGGTTGTCATGTATTAGGCACATGAAAACCCATAATTTCAAGATACATCCTCCTTATAATTTAATGCTACAAGTAGAAACACCTATAATTTTCACCACTTATTTGTCTCATGAAAACCTATCAATGCATTGAGGAGATATATAATGTCTGGGCCCCACCCATCACTATATTTACAAAGAATTCCTCATATTGAGTAATCAATTTAATTATTAATAAAATATTCCTTATAAAATATATATATTAAATAAAGGATACAAATTTATAAATATTATAGAAAAAAATAAAATAACATTCAAAGAAAACACAATATAAAAAATGGTATATAGTTCACACAATAATCATATCCATGAAAATTGATATTGATATTTATTTAATGTTCAATGTAAAATGATTATAGGAAATTGAATATTTTGAGCGGACTAAAAGGAATCAAAGAATTAAATTAATGTTATATACTTAACCAAATCACTCATAAACCATATTGAAGAAGAATAGTTATTGTATCAATACCACAAAACCCATAGTTTAGTAAAATAATGGGTTTTTGTTGTTGATGATTAGAAATAATATAAAAAAATATGTTAGAAACTATCTTGAGTAAAATATCCTTTTGTTTTGATAAACCTTTAAAAATACTTTTATTTGTAAATTATTGTTGAAACATTGTCTTAAAAAATTATCATTTTAACCATCCATAGAAATCTTCAAATAAATAAAGAAGGGTAAATATTTACTTTCATTAGGAGGTAATAAACATAAATTTTCCGTGATAAAATGGTTAGAAAAATTCCTTGTTTAAAAAGAAATAATAATATTCATTTGAAAACATTGGTAAAAGAAAAAATGGTGAACATTGAATCAATAAATAATTTTTAAATGGTTAAAAATATTTTTTAAATCCATTTTAGGGAATGGAGATTGTAGAAGAAAATAATTTTTATGACTAATGATTGATATGATGTCAGGTATTCTAAATAAAATTCTAAAAAATTTTATGTAACAAAAAGTGGAAAATGTACTTTTATGTTTTAAAAGTAATGCATATCTAAATTATAATAAAATGATAGGTTTTATTATATTATGATAATAGAATTTAAAATGATGGTAATTTAGGTGTAAACAATATTGAACAAAATGGGATTGTATAGTAAACCCTTAAAAATATTAAAACATTGAAGTGAGAATCAACCAATGAGTGGATTATGTGTATCAAATGTAAATCCAAATATAGAATTTGTAATGAATAAATAGATAGTAAATGAAAATATACAGATAATCATACAATAATAATTAAAATGGGGTTGTGTTCTTACCCAATTGAGTTATGAAATTATTTTCCAATTAGTGATGTTTAACTCTTACCCCCTTTGATGAAATGATTCAAATTAAAATTCAAAATATCATAAATAATGAATGTTTCATGATATTATATTAAAAAGTGGGATTATTTACATCATATATAAGAAATTTTGGTCACAAAAATAATTTTATTATTTTAATATAAATTTAACAATCACAAAATCAAGACATATTTCAATGATAATCATTAAAATATTCTTAAGGATAAAAATATTTAAACATCCCAAAGTGTCCAATTCCACTTTAAAACATTTGAATCAAAATATAAATTAAGGAATAACCTTAAATAAATCAGATAATATAATGAGAATAATTATATTTAAGACATAACATGTCAAAGGAATGTATATAAACCATATAAATGAAATAAGGTGTATAATACCATATAAGTATCAAAGGAATGTAAATTTAGTTGAAATGCCTTACCTTGAATTTCCATTCAGGTGAAAATCAATTAAAATAATTTATAATTGTTTTAAATTTTCAAATAAATTATAAAAAAACTATATTTATACTTATTATATCATTTATTATCTTCTTATAAAATATTATTTCCAATTTTCCAATAATCTTTCATTACTTTCATTGTTACGGGTGATAATTGCATTGTTTTTTTAGAATGTTTTTACATGTTAATTGTTATTATAGTTAAGTATATCATGATTTAAACATCTAAATAATGTAAACAATTATTTAATCATAATATATATAAATTTTATATATATTTATAAAAATCCTCAATGTTGTGAGAAAATCAATTAAATGCACCATTCATAGAGACGGTAGGTCGTACGTACACATGAACAATAATTTCATTTATTTTTAATATTAAAAGAATTAAAAGTAAATAATATATATTCGTTGTACAATTCTAGTTGAATATTTATATCATATATGTTACATATGTTTATTTAAACTATCCTTTATATGTTCTATGCATTGTGTGAACCAGTCACAATGCTTTTAGGGGTATTTGTCCCCACATAAACATAGGATGTTATTATATTTGCAAAAATTAGAAAGAATAATGGTATGTGTTGTATAATAATAAAACAAGAATAATGAAATTATAAATATTGTATAAATCATATATAAAAATGATTTCCATAATAATTCATACCAAGAGAGGTGGTAAAGGAAAAAACAAGCAATCATTATTTAATGAGGAGGTAGTTAACTATACACATAATCGGTATGTTCGTTACCCATTAGATGGATGTTTGTGTAAGTGTAGCATGAAAAATTAATAGAGAGAAAACTAAATATATTTAGAACACTTTTTGAATTATAAGATCATGAAATAATGAATGTTGAGTGGGTGGAGAATGGAAATAAAACTAAAGAGTGTGAGGAATGATATTTCAACTTCATTGTATGACATCATTTGGTTAGCACCAAGGGGAATCCTAGGATGGATTTCATCCCAAATGGTGGATTATAGGATAATTTTATGGATTTTATGTGCTATCTTAGTTGATCTAGGTTAATCCAAAGTGTCTGGAGAGGTGTGAGGAAGTAGGAGGTAGGAGTCCCTTTTTAAAATGGAAGAGGAGTTGTAGTCTTGTTAATTTTGGAAATGGAAATTGTGCCCATGTTGTTTCTATTTAATGTTTCTCTAATTATAAAAACATTTGATAAAAGGTAGGATAACGTCAAAATATGTCCATAAAATTTATTTTGGAGAAATTTCTTGGTTATTTTGGTTCATAGGATTATGTTTTACTCCCTTGTTAAACAAGTTTTTATCATAATCGTTATATTTAATTTTAATCAATATCACTATTTTTTGTTATACAAAAACAAATTTAAACAAATTATAGATTATAAAATATTATTATTCCAAATTTGAAATCCATTTTTACAAATTATAATATAATTATTGAAATAAATTAATTTAAAATTAAATATGTAGATGAGATGACACTATGGGGTTTTCAAGTAAAAATGTTCCAAATCATGCTAAATTTTTATATACAATTTTAAATTTAAATCAAATTAAATCACCTAAATTTTATTAAAAGATATAAAAAATATCTAAATAATTTTTAAAACTAATAAAAATATAATTTAACATTATAAATTAATAAGATGAAAACACTATTTTGAATTAAAATTTATTATTTTCATTATTCATTAAAAAATGAAAATTCAAAGAAAAATAAAAAAATTCACCCTAGAAAATTTTTAATATTAAAATTTAAAATATTATTTTACTTTAAACATATATTTTTTATAATGTTAAAACATATTGTTTTAAAAAATGTTTTCCATCAAAAGACAATAAAAGCACCTTAATAAAAATATATGTTTTTATATGAGATATTTGGTTTATTCATATCTGATGTATATCAAATCTATTGGGTAAAAATAAAGAATATTTATTTAATATGATATATATATTAAAATAATATCAACCCCTAAGTTTAATTAATTTCATTTATTAGGATAAAAAATCTTGGTGAGGATAAAAGTAGTTTTTTTTAAAAAAATTACATTATATTTAGTTAGTTCCTATATTTATTTCTAATTAATTGGTAACCAATGAATTCATTTCATATTTGTGTGAACCATATATTTTTACATGTTAGTTAATCTTAGTCATAACCCCTAATTTAAAAATGTAGTTATAAACTATCATATTAAATTATTATTTCTTGATGATATAAATTTTTTTAGTGAAACTTGGTGTTGAATGTAATGAAATATATTGAAGAAACTAATTGTATTGTGTGGTCTAAGATAACTCCATGTCTCATACATTAAAAAATATAAAATATTTTAAATGTATTTAAAATAATAAATATATTATAAATTATCAGGATATTATATTCTCTTATGGGCATGGTGTTTAGTCTCATACATGCTATCAAACACATTATTCCTACATTACATTTTTTAGGCTTTAGTTCTCCGCACATTAATTAAATTACGTCCTATAAATGTAAACATGATATTTTTAATATAGTAGTTCATATTAACTATGTTTGAAATCCCACATCATTAGAATGGTTCATATGAAATCCTATATAAAAGTGAAAATGGGAAGTGAAAAGGTCCCATTGAATAACTTATAACTAGGTGTATAAGTAAGAAATAATTATAGGAAAATATAGAATGGTACATGGAGGAAAACCATAAATAATTATATGCAGTTATTAAGTTCATGAATCAAACACAAGTAAATTATCAATGGAATTTCGAGGGCCTCAAATCCATAAGTCCGCAAAGATTTAGATGACCATAAATTCAACCAAATATGTGATATTGGTACGACACATTTCTTCAATCATTTTAAAAGTCTTAAGTCTTTATTTTTTTGAATAAGAATATAATTAATTTTTCTTACTTGACATATTTCAATAATCACAATTTTTATCCTTTTTTAATTGCGGAATTTCAAAATCATCCATTATATCATGAAACATATATATAAAAATTATCAGTATTGCCTGTTGAACAAAACTAAACATTTAACAGAAAAATGGCTCATAAAAGAGTGACACGTCTAAATATTTATCTCTAAATATTTTACAACCCTTGTTTGGTTAATCTTTAAACCTAAATATTAATATTATTTTATCGTCATTAATATTTATTAATAAAAATGTTCAAAAAGAAATAATGATATACTAAATTTGACATTATGTAAGTAAGTGGTTGGAATTAAAACCTTATCATCCTTCAGTTATTAGTTCATGTCCCACAACCTTTTAGACATGATGGGTTTTCACTCGACATATAAGAAGTCATTTTATAAATCCATATTTATATAATTCCTATTAATTTTCCAAAAAGGATGACGGACAACCTTGAAATAATATTAATCAATAAATACACTTTTAAACAAGGGTTTCAATGCAAACTCGGTACAAAAATTATTCACCCATTAATTATTACATGTGTCCTTACATTGTATATATAATATCCTATTGTATTTTTAATTTTGAAAAACCAAAAAACCATCTTGAGAGTAACCACGTAATAGGGAAATAAACATATTATAATTTATTGGATATCTAAATCATGATACATTATTTTAAATCCAAGACACCACAAGCTTAATCTAGGTAACTCATTGTCAAAATCCTTCATATTGTTTTTTCATGAAAATGTTAATTATCATAAACATATCCCCTGGGAGTGTCAACTAGGTTCACAATAAGATAGGTTTACATGTACTAGGTTATGGAGAGTCAGGCCTGACACACCATGTCAGAGTTATTACACCTAGGTACATATGTACCATAACCATGAACACTTATAGTATCCAGATGGGTTGTATTTATTATAAGTCCCACATAATGTACACTTAATCAAAATTATACAATTTTCATCTATACTTATCATGATATTTTACCTTATGGTTATTTTTTTAATCTATATCTTCATAAATTTACTTCCCAAGGTTTCTACTAATCTTCATTTGATACTAAATGTAGAAACCTGATCCCTTATATATTTCGGAGCCGATGTATACTACCATTACATTGGCATGATTACAAGGAATAAAATATTTAATGAAAAAATAGATTTGTATTATTGGGAATCCAGATACATATAATGGTCTTGTATTTCAAATGAATACACTAATTACAACTTTTTTTCTAAAATGGAAATAATTATTCAATCAGTTATATCCCTAAATATCATTTATTTTATTTCTCTTGGATTAATGGGGAATGTATATAAAGTTGATCTAAAATTCTAAGTAACGGTAATGTATAGAGTATGAAATAATTAATAAATTTGAATAATAATTATGCCATACTATGTAACTGAATGGACATACCATAAAATCAAAAAATAGTGAAGGAAGTGCATAAACAATATAGAAATTAAATAATAAGAAACAAATTATATTAAATTAACCATAAAAGGAAAAATCATTACAGAAAAGGAAAAAACTGAAAATCATTCAATATAATAAATAAAATGATAATGAAATGAATCCAAAGATATTGTCATAGTGAAAATCTATTGGATAATAAATATTGATTCAAAATTATGGAAATGTATAATTATTGGGTGTTATGCCTTAATCACATGAAAACCTCTACTCTCAATATCTATTATCCTGACAGTTTAAATCTATATGTGGAAACCCATTCAATTTGAGAAACTTATTTGTCTAATAAGAACATGTCAATGAAACATGGGGTTGTATAATTTCTAGACCATATCCCTCACTGCAAGTCAAAATCATTCCACATATATATTAACTGATTTAAGTAATAAAAAATATTCCTTATCAAATATAAGTCTTAAATAAAGGATACAAGTCTGTCAATATTTCCCCAAATAATAAAATATATTTCAATGTAAACATCATATGGAAAAGGTATACGATTCACATAATAACCTTATCCGTGAAATATTATAGGGATATTTTAGAAGAAATAAATGTCAAATGATTATAATAAATTGAATATTCCAAGGAGACTAAAAGGAATCAATGAAGTGAATTCCAATACTATCATTGTAAAAATAAAAAACAAACCATCTAGGGGATTAATAAATATGGTATCAATATAACATATCTCAAATGGATTAAAAATAAAGGGGTTTTTTTGTTCAAGAATAGAAAAATTATAAAAAAGAAAATTTTAATATATTTTTATTAAAATAATATTTTTTTTGAAAAACATTTTCATGGAATATAATTTTAGAAAAAAATTATTCAAAAATATTAATTATTAATATAATAAGTTTTATTCAATAAAATTATGGAAGGTAAATATATGTGTGTTAAACAAGGGAAAAAATTTATTTTTTACAGTTAGAAGTTTAGAAAAATGCTTTGTTATTAAGGTGATAAGAATATTCCATTAAAGACAATTTTGAAAGAAAAAAGTGTAAAAAACTATTTAATTTTTTTAATGGTAAAATTTTTTAAAAAATGAAAACCTTTTAGATAATAATGTTTTTAAAAGAAAACAAGTTCCCCAACTAAAGAGAGAAATTATTTCCAGTTTTCATAAAAACGTTTTCTAAAAAATATTATATACCAAAGAGTGGGTAAATGGTACTATTATTTGATAAAGGTCATAATTAACTAGAATAGAATAAAATGAAATGGTTTATTATAAAATGATCAAATAATTTTATCTAATGGAAATTGTGCTGTAAATAATTCCAAAACGGGGATTGTAATGTAAACCCTTTAAAATATTTTAATATTGATGGGAGAATCAATCAATGAGTAGATTATGTATATCAACAACAAATCCACATGAGGAAGTGGATGTTCATCAATATATAGTTAAATTAATTTAATATTTATTAAAATGAGGTAGTATTATTACCCAATTGGGTTATGAATTACTTTTCCAATTGCTGACTATTTAACTTAAATCACCTTCAATGAGATAATTCAAATTGAATCTCAAAATATAGTGAATAATGAAATAATTGTGATATTATATGATAAATTGGCAATATGTACATCCTATATAAGAAATTAGGTAGGTAAAAATAAATTTATTTTTTCAATATAAATTTAATAATCTCAAAAGGATGTTATATTACAGTGATAATCCTTATAATTTTCTCGAGGGGAATAATCACTAAACATTCCAAAGTGTTTCATACATCATTGATACATTTGAATCATAATATCTCAGAAGAAATAATATTAAAGGAAACATATAATATCATATTAATAATTATATTTATGATATAACTTGTAAAGGGTTAGTATATAGACCATATTAAATAGACTAGGTGCATTGAATAAATAAGTCTCAATGGAATGTATATTTAGACAAAATATCTTACCATGAATTTACTTTCATGTTAAAAAAAATTATATCCATATATAATGGTTTTAAACATTTAAAAAATTTATACTATAACTATATTGATAGTAATTTTTTCATATATGATCTTATTATAATATCTTATTTTGCGATTTCTTTCAATTTGTCATTATTTTTAATATTTCTAGTATTAATTGCTTAGTTTTTGAGTATATTTTGACTTGTTACATGTTTTTATATTACCTATGTAATGGTTTCATAATATAAATAATTTAAAACATGATTTATTTATCATAAATATCCATTATATAAATATTTATTATAATCCCAAAATTTTGGAGACAATAAAAGAAATGCATCGTTCATGGCGACAGTAGGTCATACATATACATGAACGCGTCATTCAATTATCTATCATGATAAAAGAAACAAAAATATATAATATATATGTATTTTGTAATTATATTATAATATAAATATGTCATGTATGTTACATAGTTTTAGTAAAACCATCCTTTATATATTTAATTTATAGTGTGAATGAGTTACATCGCTTTGAGGGGTGATAGTAAACAATTCCCCAAATGATGTTATCATATTTAAAAAATGGAAATCATAAAGGTATGTGTTGTATAAGAATTTACATAGAATATAAAAAATATAAATATTATCTATATCATATATTAATAGTGTTATGATAATAATTACTATTATGAGATGTGGAAAAGGAAGAAGGAATAATCATTATTTTTTGAGGTGGTTGTTCGCCGTATAAAGAAATGTTAAGTTCTTTACCCATAAGATGGAAATTTGTGTAAGTGTATGTTTAGAAATTTAAATATAAAAATATATTTATATAATATATATCTTTTTATATTTTCAATTAATAATAATAGTTTAGGGGTGGAGAATCGAAATAAAACTAATAAGTGCAAGGAAAGATGTCACCTCTTCTTTAGGTTACTTCTTTTGGTTTTTCCCAAAGGGATTCCATGGATTGGTAAAATTATAAATGTAGGATTATATTATTATGTGAGTTATTTTTAGGATCTATTTTTTCTAATATATTTATATCCAATGTGTTATGAGAGGTGTTATGAAGTGGGAGGGGTGAGTACTTTTTATAGTGGAGAAGGAGTCACACTCTTGTTAATTTTTGACAAAAATGAATTACAACCACGTTTTCCCCATTTAAGGTTGCTACAAGAAAGGAAAATTTAAATTAAATTCGTTATAGGGTCAAAATATGTCCATTAAAGAAATTTTTGAACAGTTTCTGGGTCATTTTGGATCTTATGTTTAAGATTTATTGCCTTGTTAATCAAATTTTTTCTCTTAATCGTCATAATTAATTTTAATCAGGTTCACTAATATTTTGTGTCAAATAATATGATTTATTTACTAGAAATTATATATTAATATAATTAAAAAATTTGAATCCATTTTTCCAAATTTTTGTAATATAAGTGAGAGAAATCTATTTAATATCCATCCCACATATGGGATGACAATTCGGGTTTTTAAAGTAATAAAAGTTTGAATGTTATCATTGTATATCTATTCCATTTCAAATTGAAACTGATTTAAATTAACTCAATTAGGTTAAATTATTTATTATATATATAATAAATATTTAAAACAAAAAATATATAACTTACCCTCATTACTGAATTAAATGAAAAAATAGTTTAACATTCAATTTCTGTATTTTTCAGAATTCGTTAAAAACTGAAACCTCATAGACAAGAACAAAAAATTCATAGGAACCTTATTTTTATCTTAAAATTTAAATTATTATTTATATTTTGACAAATAATGTTTATAAAAGTGTCAAAAATGGAATTAAAATATGATCTCAATTAAAAGGCTATAAATGTACCTTAATAAAAATATGTGTTTTTATGTGTAATAATGGGTTTGCTCTTAAATCATAACTATCAAATCTATTGGATCAATATAACAAATATTTTTTTGAATATCAAATATTAATATTAAAATAATATCACTCACTAACTATAACTAAATTAAATTAATATTAAATAATATATTTGTAGTCATAAAAATAGATTCCTATCAAGAATCCCCTTTATATTCTATTGGTATATTTATTTATTTCAAATTAATTGGTAACCAATGAATTAATTTAATATTTGTGTAAGACATATATTTTAATATGTTAGATAATTCTATTAAAATATATAATATTATGTCTATGTTTTATCTTATTAATTTATATAATAATATTTTAAAAATATATTATTTTTCTGTAAAACTCATAATTGCGTGAAATGAAGGAAATTGAATAAACTCGTTGTTTCTTGTGAAATATACCAAAATATTGTTGCATGCATTGAATGATATAAAATATATTAAAATTATTTAAAATATTTTATATCATATAAATTCTGGGGATATTATATTCCCTTACACACATGGTGTTGTGTGTCATGCACACTATTGAATACAATTTCACTACCTTAGCTTTTCAAGGCATTACAATTAATGTTATTTATGAATAATTTCTAATTCGATCTTGGAAAAATAGGTGAGAAAATCATTCTATATTTATGAAAAAAAAAATTCCAAGAATTATTTATAAGAGATTTAAATTTAATTATATATGAAATGATTTAAGTTGAGATTTGGGAGTTATATTTGTGGTTTTGGAGATTCATGTATAAAGGTATGATCATTTTGTATATTACATTTAAATTTTTAGAAAATTATATTTTGGTAAATGGGTAAATCCTGGACGGATATTTTCTCATCATTTTTTGGATAATTTTATTCCTTAAAATATAATTTTAATGGTTTAGGTATGATAAAATTACATGGTTGATTAACATATGAAATGATGAAAATGCGAAAAACTACAGAGAAAAAACAAAATATGAAATTCTAGAATTAAATAATGTAGATATATTCTAAAAAATTATCTATATCGATGTTAAAACAATTCATTGTCATAAATCAAGAGGAAGCTAAACGTTTTTAGTCTTATGTGGGAAAATTAATCTCATATAAATGTATTATTTGTGAAAATCATCAATGGTGTATGTATCCTAATGACAAATCAATGGTTTATGAAATATTTTGGAAGTTATATGTTCCCCGGTTTTAAAATATACATCTACGTCTGTTTAAAAATAAAATATTATCTATGTGAATAAAAATGATTATATTTCCAATTAGGTATATTTATCTTCCACTCCTTATAGTTTATTCTATTAATGTTTTAACCCCTTGTAATTCAAACAGAAGATAAAATTATGAGGATGAGATTTTTTGAGGGTGTAGAATCTAACAACCCATGATTTTAGAATATTCTCAACTAAAATAGAATAATTTTTTCTATAGACTATTTTACTTAAAAATGTCAGCATAAGATAAGCATGATATATAATAGAAAATATAATTATTTAAATATGATGGTTGTAAACTAGTCATTTGTTTGTTGGGTATGGTTAAGAGTAACTCCATTATTAAATATACGATGAAATGTTTCCCTTATTAATTTTTTTTTAGTTCTCAGTAAATAATTAATCTATTTATAGTTATAATAATTACATAAAATTAGGATTAAAACACATATAAGCATAAAAGATTCAATTTTGCATAAATTTTTTTTCGTTATATTATTTATTTTCTTTTAAAATATATTTTTATAAATTATAAAATATTATTTGATAAAAAAGACACAATTAGTTTTTTTATCACATAAAATTTTTCATCTGGTAATTTTATGTATTTTTTAAAAAATATTTATTTTTGGGTGAATAACGAAAAATATGTATTTTTTTAACTGTTGTCATGAATTTTAATGAGTTAAAAAATTAAATATTTTTTCAATTTGTTTAAATGTAGCAACTCTCCCCTTTTTTAATTATAATCAAATTAATTTTTTTAGAATCATCATTCAAAATTATTTCAGTATAAAATCATTTTTATTATAGAAATTTAGATTTTTTTTTAAAAAAAATTCATTATATTTCCAAAAAATTTGTTAAATTTAATTTTTAATTATTATAGATATAAATGAATATAAAATATTTTACATAATTGGAAATATAAACACAATTTTTTTTATAATTTTAATATACATTTTAGTCATAATGTATAATAACTATGGTAAAATATTATCCCCTTGTAAAAGGGTAAAATATGTTAAATATAATTGAAACTAAAAGATATTGTCTAAAAATTAATTCAACACTCTCATTTATTTCATTGGATGTGATTATTTCGATAATATTTCTCTTAGCTTCTATGAAATACCATCATGTTAAAACATTTATTTTAAGATAACCTTCAAATTATTTTTAGTGATACTTAATTATGAAATTTTACTCTCTATAAATTATTATTTTGCAATAATAAGGACATAGATAAAAATGATATTTTAATTCACATTGATTGTAAATTTTATTAAAAATAATATATATTAATTAATGTAATTTTTTTAAATTTTATTTGTTATATTATTATTTTATTAAAAATTTTAAAAATTGTTGACAGATTCATAGTGCAAAGAGTAGAAAAATCAAATATATTATTTCCTATACATTATATATAATAGGTTTTTAATTAATTACGGTGTTATATTATTTAAATTTATAATTAAACATATTAGTGATTGTTTTATAATTTTGATTCAAATTATATTATTTTATTAATTCATTTACATTAAAATTTCATTAATATTTTTTGAAAGGTTCATTTATGTTCCACTATTAAAATTTTAAATTATTCTTATGACCCTTAGATATTGAAATATGTTATTCCATGGGAAATTATAAATAGGGTTATTGAGGGGGTTGAAAAATATATATGGGTCAAAATGTAAATTAATGATTTTTAAATCTTATTGTTTTAAATAATTAATACACTATACCCCTTATATGTTAATCTATTTCAATTTGGTTCTATATTATATGAGTTAGAAACATATTATATATTAAATTTTTATGTATTTACAACATTGTCACCCACCCCACTTATAAAATATAACCTCCTAACCTCTCTTGTATATACAATATAAATAAACATAGATAAACAAAAAATTTAAGAGAAACACTTATAGAAATCCTTATAAACATTATAGCAGTTTGTTTGTTCATAGTTGACCATCCCAACGGTCCTTAAGAAGATATCTTATAGAGGTTCCTCAAGGAAGAGGTAATCATCTTCACATAATCCTTTAACATTTATTTCTTCTTCTAACTCATAGAAAAATATTTTGACCATATTAAAATATTGTAAGACATAAAATTAGGTTATTATAATTTTATTATATTAATTAATTAACCATTGTATTTTTAACATTCATACCAATAAAAAAATAAAAATATCTTCATGTGTATTTACAAACTACTTTCTCCATAACTGTTATATTATATTTTTAATCATTCCCTATATTTGTATATAATATTATTGGAATTAATGAATTGATATGTTATTTATAATATTATTCTTATTATTAAATAATAAAATATCATCTGACTCCTAAATCTCTCACTTGTTTTAATATGATAACATCACTTGATCGTGTGTTTGGACTACCATATCCTTGAGGTTATATGAATATTTTTCCATTCATTCATTATTTTAATGATAATAAGGATAGATTTGATAAATATATATAATACATATGATGTAATTATTATTTTAAAAATATTAATTATTATTTATCTTTCTATAATTAATCTATCTAAATGTGAAGAAATCACACATGGGTACAGACAAACTACCATCTCCACGAAGTGATGTAATTTATTTCCCATCCCTTCCTTAAATGAATAAATAAAAAAGTATATAATAATATTATATTATGATTGTGGCCAAATTTATATTATTTGGATCATTAAACTGTGACTATGGTTCTAGAACGAGAACCACCTTGGAAAAACATTTATGAAAAATGGAGAAATTAACATCAAGAATGTTGATTTTAGTTCTGAACTATTAATAAATTGGGGATACGATGTTATAAGTGAGTCATATAATGTATGATAAGTATTTATATATTTAGGTAATATATTAATAATATATATTAATGTATTATATATTATTTTAATTACATGTATGAAAAAATTCATAATATGAGGTAAAGGTTCTGAATCTCAACTTTTTATGTGTGACATATGTCACATACACTAATGGTTTTTTTTTGTGTATATACATACCATGAATACAAATTATTAATATTTTCATAAAAATAATTTTTATTAACTAATCTTTAAAATTTCCCTTCTTTTATATGTTTTTTATTCCTAGATTAATAAAACTATAAGGCTTCTTTGTCTAAATATTATTTCATTGAGGCATCTATCATATTTTTGAAATATTTCTGTTTATATAGTGTATATATTCGAACGAGGATTTATAATCTAATAATTATTTTCATTTTTATGGTATTTAAAATTTTATTTAAATTTACTTATTTCACGTGCATTATGATTCAAATGTTACCATAATGGTAAGGTTTTATGTTAAAATTTGATTTAATTTCATGACTGACTACGATAAATTATTTATGGGAGGTTATATGGTTATTATTCCTTAAAAAATAATATATTTTATTCTTATGTGGTTATTCGTTGAATTTTCAACTAATAGTACCATTTTACTCTTATTAATAATTAAATTAACTAAGAATATGATTTTATGTAATGTAAATATTATTTTTTTATTTGGTCAATGAACACTTTTTTCATATCCATGTTGTTTAAAAAATTTTAAAAATGATATTTTCAATGAGCCAATGATTTTTTAAAATAATATTCAGTTATATATTGATTTCATTTTCTATTTTTGTAATGGAAATTTTCAAAATTTTACTGAAATGGTTGTTTATAAATTTTTGAAAAATATCTTGAATATAGTTTCAATTTTAGTATTTAATAAAAAAATGGATTTTACCCTTACCATTACTATAGTTTTAATTTGTGATTTACTTATAATATCCTATGGGTTTTTAATATAAATTTTTAAAATATTAAGGATGTTTATGTCTTTACGGATTATGGAAGATACAAATTTTTTACCTCTTTCCATGTAACTTTTCAAATTCACTTATAATGGTATTTTCATCTTTTTCAGCATCCTTTATAGTTTTTTAACCTACCTTTGGAATTTCATCTATTGAAAATGACCAATGTTTTTCTCTGGATGGGTTATGATGAATATTATTTAATAAATTCGTTTAGATAAAAATATTTTATCCCATTGATATATTTAGTTATGATGAAATCATTTTAAAATAATTTTCTTTTTATGGGTTATACATGTTAAGAAAGGAATTATGGGTTTTTTATATGATTTTTATGTTGAAATTCATTATATATGTACATTTTTTATATTATGGTTATTGGAAATTTTTTACGATGATCGTTGGTTTTGATATAACATTGGATGTTTGGTGTGCCTAATATTGAACTCCAATGCATTGAGTAATTTTACCGAGTTTACTAGAAGTAAGTAACTCTTAAGAGATGAGGGATTTTACTAAATATACATAACTCCTAATAGACGATGAAGATCTCTAAAAAAATTAACTCCTAAGAGAATATTAGAATTTTCATGTTTACATGATTTCATATTGAAAGAATACCTTTCCATGATTCCAAAACTATTTCGATATGTTTAATATGAGTTTTAATGGTTCCACTTAACAATAATTATTTTACATGTATCATGATAATGGAATTATATGAAATATGTATTAATATAAACCATTATTCCATAAATTTTTATTTTTATCAAGATTATTATGGGTATGAATTATCTTATTTTATTCTCATTCACTTTGATTATGATTTAATAAACCTATACTTTTTATTTGATTACATATGATCATTGATATATATCTTCGTTGTTTTTTCTTGCTTAAAATATATGCCCTACATTTCATATGAGTCTATTTCAATTAGAAATGTATAATTATATTATATATTTCATTTATTTTAGGTCATCATATTTAGAGAATTTTATAAGAGACATTGAAGCCTTTCTACAGAACAAAAAAATATGGGTATAATAGGAAAATTAAAATTTTAGGGGAAATTCACAGATTTTAACAAAAAATGATTATTCCAAATTATATAAAACACTAACAAAAAAATCACAGAGTTTTTAGGTGACTTAAAGTTCAATTTGCATTTTTATTTGGTATTTTTAAAATTATGTTATTGCAATTGGTACTAGGATACAATGTAAATAATATGTTTTAAGCACAATATCTATGTCTGTGGGACTTAAAATTTATCAGTGATGATAAATTATTAATAAAAAAAAATAGTTGTATGTTAGTTTAATTATTCATTCATTGATTTATTAATATATTTCTACCACATTATCGAAAAAGGGTTTGAGAAATATGTTACCGAGTCTACATGAATTTTCATTCTTATATATATAAATCCATTTTATAAGTTTCCTATTTATATTTGGTGAGAAACTAGATAATACACTATGAAGGCCTCCAATTATAACAAAATTTACTCAAATAATGGTTTTTTGTTTTTATTTTATTTAGATATCATTTTTATTCAAAAAAATTACATTCTTTGTGTATTGGGTTTTATTTTATATTATTTTGAGTTGGCTAGTGTTTTATATTTTCTCTCAAATTTATATAGGTAATGACCTCCATTTTTTATAAAATTGATTTTAGATGATAAATAATGGCCTATTCAAGGTAGGTTTTGGGTTCAGAATCAATTTCATTACTATTATAAGAGGGGCTCGAAGTGGGCCGATAAATTTGAGATTATTTCCATTAATCAGACAGAGCTATGAGTTCCTTAAGTATAGATGTAATTTTTTTAAATTTTATCATTTATAATTACATCATGAACATTTAAAATTTTTATTTAATAATACATAGCACTGGTTTTTGTACTATTATTCAAATAGATTGTCAATTTACTCAAAGTACCTTCAAACATTATTTCCAATCTTCTTAAAACCACAAATGAATTAAAAATTCATTCCAACGTATTAATATAGAATAGAATAACACAATTAATAGAATAAATTGATAGATTATATACCCTCCTATCATTTTATATGAAATATTACTCATGATTTCTCTATATAAAAGTCTTTTGGGTAAAAAATCTATCATTATACAATTTACTTGAAAAAATAGAAAATATTCATTCTTAGAATTCACTATAATAAAACTATTTATCACTTTAATGATTGTATCTTAACTAAAACTTCTAAACCTATATGATCTATAAAAATATATATTCAAACCAAGTGTATATATTTCTTATCGGATTCCATAAATTTAGAATAATTATCCTTACTATTCATCTATATATTTTAAGTAATTTTTTTTATTTTCAATAAGTGGTAATATATATATACAATCCAAAAAACATGATTTCTATCTCAACAACATATTTTTATTAAAAAAACTATATTCATTTTTTGATGAAACTAACTCATTTATTACATTCTCCAAATTAATTTTCTTACTCTAACAGATTTTTTTCTATCTATAAATATATCTCTGCAACATTAAATACTTTTCAAAAACATTAGGGTGCACAATTTTTTATATATATTATAAATATACATAAATAAATTACTAATAAAGAATTCCCTTTCCAAAAATATAGACTAGATCATAAAATAATAATAATAATTTATTTTTCGATGAAAATTGATATTATAATTTTTCAAATCTTTTTTAAAAAAAATTATTTTTCATAGTTTATACCATATATTTCATTATTACATTTTTATACCGTATCATATTATTATGTGTAAAATCTACCAACCATTTTATCTTTATTTTTCTATAATGATTTTTAGTCTATGGGTTAAACCCGTTATGTGTATTAGTCATGTTCCAAATGTGATTAATGTATATAATATCTATCTCAACTTTCATAGAATCCATTAATATTTATGATTTGAAACCCTTTATATTTTCTTATCAGTATTTTAGTTTTTATTTTATAAAATTTACTTAATTTAAAAAATAAATTTTAAATTCAGATCTCCCTAACTCTTTCAAAAGCTACCAAATGATTAATATTATTTTTCATAATATGTTTTTTTTATTTTCTATGTCCTCTTGTAGAACCATTTCATCATCCATTTGATTGATATTTTTCATGTTCATGAAATAAACATCACTATATCTGATTTTAGTCCCAGTATTTTAATGATAAATAAAATAATTCATAATTAATATACAAATATAAAACCCTTATATATATAAATAATATCCTTTAATTTCGTTCGGGTAAGTAATAAATAGGGAAAAAAATTAGTCCCAATATTATCTAAAACATTACACTTCATGTATATTTCACTTTCCTAAATATATATAAAAAACAATATGTAATGTCATAAAAAATAAATCTCATATGATATATTTTTGTATCTTTAGATAGAAATTATTTGAGTGTGAAAGTTTAAGTATCTAGAGAATAATTCAATAATGAAAATTTTAGGATTATTTAAATTTTCAACGAACAATCCTTAAACAATAAATTTTTATTATACCATTAAGGAAACACATTATCTTATGGTTTACACAGAGGATTGAGTTATGATAAACCTTCACACACTCTCAAATAGTAACTAAATTATTAACATATTATTTGAATTTAATTATTTTACTCCAATATCATAATAACATTAATAAGTATGTTTTTTTAAATATTTTAACAAATTCAACATTAAAATGTTTTCAAATTTGTGTCTCTTGAGAAATATGATATCTTATGGAATATTTAAATAAATAAATATTATGTATTTCAAATAACCCCCACTTTCTTGTTTATTAATTCAAATAAACTCATTTTTATGTGTAAGGGTTGTTATCTCACTAACTCCTCAATTTTCTGTTGAATAATAATTGTTCATCTTATAGAAAATATCAATATTAACAAATTTTTATTCCTTAGGAGATTTATTATCAACTACCTACTCGCTAATTGTTATACCATGAACATTCTAACCCACAAGTCAACTATTCCAATATAAATATTATTTTTTAGGGGTATTATATGAAAATAATTTTTAAATAGAAGTGGGAATACTTATAAAAATTATAACCAACATATAACCAATAAAAACTACGAGAAACAACCTTACTAAAACAATAATAACTTTTTCAATCCACTAAATTTGGAATATTCTTTCCACGAATATAAGTGATATGAAAATATTGATGGGTCTTGTTTGTTTTCAATGTAGTAGGATAAAAATCTAATAGAACTAGGTAGATATTTTTTTAAAAATGTTTATGATTTAATACTATTAAATATAATAATTTTAAATTTTAAATTTTTAAAACATTAATAAAATAAAATAAAATCCAACTCTTTGATATATACCATTCATTAATACACAAATATAATATCATTTTTTTCTATTACTATCTTATTTAAATGAATTAATTATAAATATAAAATATAATACTCCTAATATATACAAAATCCTATTACACTAAATAAAATTAATGATGGTCTACCAACCTTGAACAATGTTGTAGATACTTCTACATAAAAGGAAACTAATACTAATAGAGAAAAACATCCAAAAACCCAAAATTTTTCCTCCTATGATCACCTTTTAAAAATTGGAATTAAGACTATTATAGATACATAATACAATATAAGAACATAAATCTTCTTATATAAAATAATTATTACTTTCCCCATATCAACTTCCTTAGATGATTCCCAAAAATGATATGACCACTATGAATGAGATGACAAGAAATAATTTTACATATTACACTTATTTTACTTGTAATATTTAGACATTTAATAACCCAAAGTCACCATCAATTCAGTCAGGGTGTCATGCATGGAGTGGCTTATTCTGGAATAACAAGGGTTCAGTCATACTTGGTTTTTCTTCCTTCATTGGGCCAGCTAATTCCCTGTAAGTAGATGTTATGGGAATGATCATCTGTCTTTTTATCTATATGTTTTAAAACATTCAAAATAATGCTATTGAGTCTGACTCCCAATTGCTTTCCAGCTTCCTAAGAGGTAATCAGAATGTCCCTTGGTTAGTGGTGTATGACATTTGGATGTGTAAGTCTCTTCTAAGAAACGACATGTAGATCCCTCACACTTTTACGAAGGGGAACATCGATTTTAATAATCATGTAATTAAAGGATATCCTACCGATTGTTTCGTTATATATTAGGACATAGATCCTCTACCAAATGACTATAATTTAATTTTTGTAGGTGATTCTTAAGGACTAAATCACATTATACCAACCTAACTGTTTATTTTTAAAATAAAATAATTTTTGAGTGAGTGAAATGGGATTTATATATTATGAATTATGGATTAATTTTATATTCATTTATGTTTTTGTGTTTAAATTATATTTGATATAATATATATATTTATTTATTTTGGATAAAACATATGAAGTAAAATGAATAAATTTAAATAATTAAAGGAATTTTTTAAAAAATAAATTGAAAACAATTATATTCTTAAAAGGATAGAATACACCATTAAACAATGTTTTTATGACCCTTTAAATTAATTTGAACCTTTATTTCACAATTATTTAAATAATTTTATATTGTTATATTATGTAACTTTTTTGAAAAATCCAAAAATCATTATACGTACTCTGTGATAGTCATGTAATCCAAATAAAAATGAACAAAAACTCACATTTCTTTTTTGATACAAAAATCATTGAAAATTTACATTTTTAGAAATTATATTTCATCACACATTATGTAACTATATCACATCCCATGTTTCATTGAGTTAATATCCCCCACCTTATATAATCATTAATGTGTAAGATCAAGTTTAAGTTCAATCTTTATGATATTAGTATCCTCACTAGATTTAAAACTCACGGAATATTCTATTCCTAAAATATACACCACCAATGGATTATGAAATTCTTAAGAAATTAGAGTTTTTGTGTTTTCATAATTCATACACAGTGAAATAATATATATAATATAATACTCAATTAATGGATATATTCAAAATTCATATAGTAGTTAAATTTCCCTGATGCATGATCCCATGAATAGATACCTCGTTATCCTCCTAAATAAAACCATATGGTAAAATGATTGGATAAAACATGAACTACTCCAAAACCCGAATCTTCATGTAATATATTTATTTAAATATTATAAATTTAAAGATAATTTTAAATTATTAATCATTCAATAAAATTATATAAGAAGTATATACAAAATATATGAATAAAAACAATCTACCTTTCAATCCTACAATATCCCCCCCATAAGTAAGAACATGAAAAGCTCATTAACATTTTTCGTTATAAAATGAATATATATACCTTAAAGTATCATTAATTCATTTATCCAACTACAGGAATCATGAAATATATTATATATTTTCATTAATAAAAATATATTGGTTTTCACAGCTATATTTTTGTTCCCTAATATAAATGAAATAATTTAAATTCCTGGTCAATACTTATCTCAAACTAAAATAATTACACATGTTCATAATGAATAAATGATTCCCAATACAGCCATGATTTAATTTAAATATGAGATGATCTTACCCAACTAAATCCCAACCTGGATAGAGATTGATCAAAGAGTGACACAATAATCTCACATCTAATAATATATGGTTCGTGACTTGCATGAAGATGGTATATGCCCAATATTTGTGGAATTTTACCAACATAGTGTATATCATTCATGAACTCTTCAACTCAAAAAGAAATATCTTTAGAAAACATATGATTAAATATACAACATGACACTAATTCATGTATACTTGTTTTGTAATATTGAAAATATTGTAGTTAATATAAATCAAACTAAAATATTAATAAAAAATATATAACAATATTTTTAAATGGGATAAAATATTGATAACATCAGGGATCACCTAAAAATCATACTCTCTAAGTCGATCATAATTATGATCTCTTTCATGTTTTATATATTTTTCAAAACCATGAGTACATAATAGTAATGTGCATATATATAAAATAGTATTAAAATATTTAGTAATGTATAGAAAAATATCTAATTTCAAACATGTAAATACATTATAATAATGTAAAAGAATAATTAATACAAAAAAACATTCTCAACACAATGAAAAATGCAATTATATGATATATTTATATGCCAAAATTTAATAGAAGAAAAAAATCACAATAAATATATCAAATAATTGTTGAATAAATAAAACAAAATAAAAAACCATACATAGATACATTATTATCCATATTGAAATAAACTAAAACCTTCTTCCAAAGCTAACGACCTTAATAAATAGATTCCTCAGACACAACGATATGACCCAACTCTATAAAATAGAATGCTAGAAAAATATTAAATATAAATGAATAGATAATAATGATATATAGATTTATAATTTTAGATATTGATCTCTATTATTCAAATAATTATCTTAAAACTATTTAAATAAAAAATCATTAAATTAACGATCCACTAAAATTTTATCCACTATTTAAATTAGTAAATGAACCTAAATGAGATGATATATGTTTTATGGATTACAACTGATAGCTCAATAATCAAGGGTCTATTAAACATATTTTTTATTCACCTAATGTTTTATATGGGATAACATGGGTAATTAAAATCAATATAAACTCGATAATCATCATATGAAATATTTTTTGATGATATCTCACACCATTCCACAAAAAAATTAAATACAATAAGAAACCACAACATCAAGAAAACCAAGATGTACTGAATTTCACTATTTTATGGTTTTTGATTTATTGAATATATTTTTAAATATCTAATTTTTCTTAAAGAATAATCTAATTAATTAAAAACCATTAAATTTTTTGGGAATCCATCATAACTACTCTGAAAAAAATACAAAAAATATATATATTATAAACAATTCATTCTAATATTAATTATAATCCAATGGAATGTGGTGTGACCTTATGAACCATCATAGATTTTAAAAAAATATGAATTTCATGACCCATGATTCAAATAAATGAGTAGAATCTATAAAATATCAATGATACTTATTCTATGAAATTCTCTAACATTATCCCATTGAAACACAATTGAATCTCATTATAAACAAGGTTAACAGAATATGCATCTCTATATATTTAATATATAATAATATAATCTATTTTTTCATTGAGTAAAACAATAAAACATGAGATTTTATAATATTGTATAGAATAAATCATATATTCTCAACTGTATGGAATATTCTAATTAGATTGAAAGAATATTTCATATTTTATTCATTCTGGTAGATGAGAACATCAGATTTTACTCAATTAGGCATGTATATACATTTCTTTGATACAATTCAATCATGGGTCAATATATCATAGTTATCATATTATAAGAAAAATACTATACTAATTAAAAATTATCTACCATATGATCAAAATCAAATGCAACCACCCTTTTATTATCTCAATCTCGAGGATGATGAATGAATGAAAACCATGAATAAAAGTTTATATAACTAATAACATATAAACATTATTTAATTAAAAATTAGATACTTTATATACCCTTAATTATTTTAGTGACCATTTATATGACATTCCATGTGATATAATTTGGTTAGTCAGTCCATAAGATAATTAATTAATCATTATCTTATGTGTTTACACAATATCACAAGGGAGACTCTACTCAAGATAATCATAACATATCATCACAAAATATAATACTTTATAATGGCCATAAATTAGCAATAAATTAAGAATTAAATAAATAGAATACATAAATAAATAATAAATAAAACTAGCTTTTCTTTTAAAAACATGGTACTTTTATATTAAAAACAACCATTACACCTAACCACTGATGTATCATCTAACCAGAAACATTAAATTAATCTCAATTCCCTATTGTAATAATGGTTAAATAAATGGTTCTATAATATTATCACACATGTCTTACTATATCTAAATTAAATATATCATTCCCTTTGTTTATAGAATGATATGGTATTTTCAAAATATTTTTTTGATCATTTAGTGAGATCAAAGTTACTTATATTGAAATATTACTCCATTATTATTGAATTAAACCATTAATATTGATAAATTTTAGAATCCACTAGAACAGTAGTGATTACAATTTGGATCAAGACATATTCCTTCACAATATCATTATAAAATATATACTATTACTTTTATTTCAGGTCCATCTTTGTGGGTTGTTTTGATCTCATAGAAATGATAACACTATTATTGTTGAAAAATATTAAAATTTTGATCTAGAGTTATCTTTTCCAATTTAAAATATATTATTAGTATAATAATTAATAAATAACTCTTCCTAAACTATAAAGATAAATAATATAACCATAGTTCTTCTCGTGTACATATTGAGGTTCTTTATTATAATTTTGGGCTCCCACTAGGAATCATAAAAATTTGTTACCCTTAAAATGAGGGTTAATAAACATAGGAAACTAAATATCAATTATACAATAAAGGAAAATAATATAGAATATAATATTGTAAATTCTTATATTATCCTTATAATCAGTTAGCCACTATTTTTAGCAGGATATGTTTGTGTTGAGTTTCTCATAGGCCAACTTTCTCAACTACTCTCATCAGTGCGAACTTTTTATACTAGGATAATCCCTTGATTGTCCACCAGTGATTCCAATAAATGATCTATATATTCATAAATTAATATAATCATATATATTTCCCATTTATTCAACGTTGATAAATATCAACCATAACACCAATCATTATTTCATGTCTAATTACCAATAGACATGAGGTTGATATGAATATATGTGAATCTTAATAGGTGTAATCCCTAACCATGTACTCATTTATAATATCATATTTTTCTCCTATAAATAAGATATAAATTACATGGGACTTTTGTTAGGTGTATTCCCTATTCATATCCTCTCGTTAATAGTTTCCAATAGAAGGAATGCACCAAAAAAAGGGCCTCACATTTTCTGTCCCACAAAAACTATTACTAGGTTACACTCACCTATAAATATGTTACACATGACATTGAAATTATAGATATTTTTTGTAGACATACGAAGTTAAATTATAATAAATTATTTTCAACGAATATGACCTTTAAAAGCAACTCCATAAATATTAGAGGCTCATCATGAAAATCACACCATAAGTTCTACCATGATCCATCGCCACTAGAAAACCTTCATTATCCGGCATCACTGATGAGAGTGATCCCAATGGCTCATCTTAAATAGGCCACATGTTGCTGACTAAAACATAGGGTATAAGACAAAAATATGGGTAGTATTTAAACATTAATATAAAATACTATAAAACATTGTAAAAATTAAATATATTTAACAATCCCCAATCATAACATATAATGGAATAAACAATTACTAGAAAATATTTGAATCAAACCCTTTTGCAACACATGAATCTCTAAAGAATCTACTACACTCATTAAACTCTAGTATCTCATCTTAAAAAACATAAAAACCAATGGTGGGGTGTGAAAAAAGTACTTAATGGGATCATATTATCAAATTTATCAATTTATTTTATTATCAATTATACTAAGAACGAATTTGTGTAATTAAGTATATCATGAAATGACCATCAATTTATATTTCATATAGATGTATAATGTGAAATATAATAACAATCCAAACTCTTCTATATATAATTTACAAATAACTACATTCCTATAAACCCATTTATTTTAAAAAATTATGAAATAAATAATAAAAATAAATATCTTATATTTATGGGTGTGTATATATATAATTGTGAACAATTTAAAAAATAAAAATCTAAATAACCATGTAAATAATGAAGGGAACATATCATAAACTAAATGGATGGTAGGTATTATATAAATATAAAATAATACGACTAATTGATTTTATAAATTATCTATTACCTAAAATACATAACATATTTACAATTACTCCAATTCAAAACTAATGTAATCCTTTATACATTCTAAATTATTTATTGATGTTTCTATCTCTTCAACTATAACTTCCTTATAAATCAATGTGTCGATTAGTGTGTTGTATTTTTTCCAACAAGTGTCATCTAGATATGATTTTCATTCTTTATTTATACCTTTCTATATCTCGATATTTCAGAGTGGTGAATACATATATAATTTTTGGATATTGATCATGACTTAATGGATTATAATTCTCATATCAACTCGTGATTGTTCAAGCTATCTACTCTCTCTTAGAGGTTTTATTGTTGGGTATTGATGAGATTAATAATTTATTATGGCGGTTTCTTAATTAAATCTATATCAACTAAAAGCTTTGATTATTTCTTTATTCAAATTATTCTGTAATATGATTATTAAATTTTTTATTTAGTCTCTTGATAAATTAATTGAAATGTAATGGTGTGGTTGTTGAAATCCCTTCACAATCAAATTTGAATATTATGTGTGTGATTCCAAAACATTGATACTGATTTTATTTGAATTGTTTAGGGAATCATTTTATGGGATAAAAAGGAAATAAACATTTTAATATTTTAAAGGTGAATATTTCAAATGAAATTAATGAACATTAAAAATACAATTTGATATTATTTTTATTTTCAAATGAAATGATTGTTTTTAAAACTTGAACTTGGGGAATATTGAAATGATTTTTTTGAAAAGAGTGACATTAACTAAATTGAACTGTATCCCCATAAATGATTGATTTACATTAAATCACTTATAAATCTAGTTAGTTACCTAGGAATAACACATGATTGTAATATATTAACCCTACATAGAAATATTTTGATGATAAAATTTCAAACTAGAGAATCATGGGGGATGAGAGTTTATTCTTTTGAATTATCTCATATTCTACCTAGTTTTGGGATATAGGGTGTTTGTACAAAAATGGATCTATATTTCATCAAGATGTGAGAGAATACAAACATAAATAAAAACATGATACTTTTAACAATTTTTATATTAATAAAAATGATTCAACGAGATGATGATTAATTGAAATGGCTTACTCAAGTGTATTTTAAGAGAAATGAGTATGGATGCATGTTTTGATAAATATTTTTGTAATTGATAATTAGTATCGAAATTTACATGTAATGGTGTTTTATATTATCCATTGTATTTCTTTTGAATATCATGGATTTATATCGTCTATTAAATATATCAATTCCATGTTTTATTTAATATTATGTAATGTTTGTTTAATTTTTTATATATTTTATATGAAATATTTACTTATTTTTATGGTATTTTCTGATCACACCCTATGATAACATTTGTGTGTTAATATATTTTCTTAAATAATGTAAAGGTAAAGGAAAATAACCACTCATAGGTGGTGGGTGTGCTTGTTTTATGGTACAATGGGAGTTTTTAGAAAATTGGTGGACGGTGTGATCCATTGGTAGTGTGGAGATTTTAATAATGTTTCCCTGATGTAATTACAAAATAAATTTAATTTTTATACCATTATGTTATATGTAAATATATATTAGTAGTAATTTATCCCTTATTGAGTGTATGAGATACCAAATGTTTTCATTTTTTCATCAACATCATTATAATTATGGGTTTTTAATTTGATAAAATCAAGTCATATTACTTGTTTTGATGATGAAGTTATTGTTAACATCCCATAGAGTATTGTAAATCCTTTTAAGTCATGTAACTATTTATTTGGGTTCAATTTATGTGGGTAAAAAGGGTGGGTTTTTGGAAAATTAGTATTATAGGTAGTTTTTTCCTTTTATTTATTTCGTTATGATGTTTGGGATGTGTTGGTAGATAAGATATAGGATTTTTGGGACTTAAGACAATATGTTATGTTCAAATACATAGCCAAATCTCATCCAAATGATCTTTCTTCTACCATTTAATATTTCTAAAAATTATTTCTAATTAGTATTTGATCTAATTCTGGGATTCTTTGAATGAAATTATTTTACATTTTTGTTTCCCTATAAAAATTAAATTGATAGATTTGATGACATGATGCCTCATGAATTATATAATCCTCGGTATTTATTGATGTCGTGTTGTACAATACCCTAATGAATATGTTTTATCAAGAATTATGAGAAAGCTTCAGATAAAGAATAGTAATAGAAACCTCCAGTTGATTAGAATTGTTTTGAGGTTACCATTCATATAGTACAAGAATTATGATAGGTAGTTTCACATATTCATGTTCAATCCATAGAAGTTATACATTGGATGTATAATGGAATTTATCATTCCCAAGAGTTTATTTATATAAATCCCATTAATATCAAGGGGAAAGGGATCCTCTATAATTAAATGATTGGTTGAATAATATTTATAATTACATTGAGTTTTTAGAGATTACAAACTTGGTTAAGGTGAATGGTGTCATATCAACAGTTGGTTATCCTAGAAGAAGGTGGTGAGATTTAATATTTCTAGATGGGAAGAATATTAATGTATATTATAAAGGAAATATGATTATTTTCATCAAAATATTTGTATCTATTTATAATGTAATTGGATAAGTTAATGGAGAATGAAAAATTTAATCATGGTGATAGGATAACAACCTTGAATTTTGACCATTTTACAAGGATTATGAACTTCTCAACTGAGGTAGGATCAGATATAAAGACAAAATCATAGAGGTTTGAGATGGTACTTTTACCAGATATCTGATCGTAGGATTTGATACTTCTTCCTACCTCATATGTTAATGTTCTTGATTGAGCTTTGATAGTGGATCTTGACCATGTTGGTATGTCAATTTTTATTGGTGTTCATCTTTCTCCACGTTTTTTCTCAAGTGGTCCATTTAATGGGAATAGGAAGTGGGATGTGTCTCATGGGATAAATCATAGTGGTGGATCTTATCACTAGAATAATCCTGAATATTGTATATTATATTGTAAGGGATCACAATTTTTTCCACTGCGGAATGGTTTTCTATTCATGGTGTTGTCAATCAGAGGAACTAAAGATTTTTATATCTTTTGGAAGCTTATGTCAATTCAAAAGACATTAACTTGTCTTTACCAGTATTTATAGATGTATAGGATCGATAACATCGGGAGGATCTATTTAATAGGTATATTCTTTATGAACAAAAGTTTCCTGTCCAAAATAACTAAAGAAATTGTTTCTTTATATAGTGGATTATTCTCCAAATGAAGTTGATATCGGTTTTGTTTCTATGAGTGGCGCTTATATTCATTTCTTCATCATTAGTTACTAATTTATTTGATATGGGTGATTCAAATTTCTTCATATCTACCCATATTGTGTAATTTAAAATTATTATTATGATACTCATGATATATTATATGGATATTTCATCTCCTCTCATGATGAAGAGAGATAAGGGCCTTTGATTCATATCCTACACTTTTTCATTATTGGAATCATGATCTTTTTGGCCAATTTATTTATAGATAAGACACCTCTTCATATATTTGTTGGAATAGATGGGTTGATTTATCATTGACCTAACATCCACTACTATCTTTGGTTATTATCCTTTACATCCACTATTGGGTGTATTGTGTCTTTTAAGGAGAATGAAGCCTTAATTTGAGTTGATCTAGACCATAAATTCAAAATTTTGGTAGGATGATATCTCAGATTTCCTTTTAAATAGAGTAGGATTATTTATTTCTTGATATTCTTCAAGTATTTGATGTGTTATTAAATTTTTTTATCTAATTTTTTTATTCTACTAGTGAGGTAGGTGGATCACTCTATCGACTTGTTATCCATTACAGAGCCAATTTATATATTTAGTCTTAACATATAAAAAAAATTCAACTGAAGTAGTCAAATAATCAACTAGATGTTTTTTACGATGGCATTTAGTCAACCTAGTGTGTTTCCTTGTGAAGCACCCATTCTTTTTTCCAATAATGGTGAATAATCCCTTCACATTCATGTTGACTACTAAAGGATCAATCGTTTCATAGTTAATAACAACAATTTTATAAAATTTTATATTATATATATTTCACCAGATGAAAGGGGAATAGTGGCTCTAAAAATTGAATGTATTTCATGTTATAAACATCTTTGGATAATGGATACTGATTTCCCTAGGACCACTTTTTTGAGGAGGTGTTGACACATGGAGTACCCTGTTATTCTATTTGTTGTAATCATTCTTCTTGTTGTATATATAAAACTACTGAACACCATTTTCCTTCAGAACCATGAATCATTTATTGTGGTATTTTTGGATGGAATATTGTTTTACGCTATGAAAATGAAGGACCATATGCAACATTTGAGATTATTTCTAGAAATATTTATCCACCCCCAATTTTATATAAAACATTCAAATTGGAATTTCCAGATTCATGTGTCAATGTTTTTAGGTGAAGTGGTTTCTAAACATGTTATCCTAATTTATGTTGAGAAGGTGAAATATTTTATATCCTTAGTGTAATCCTGATATATATTCATGACATAGTGATTATTGGTCTATGTAGTGTATTATCTCCATTTTGTGAAGGATTTCTCAAAGTTATAATCTCTATTGAAACTATCATTCGAATATGATTATTGTTTATATTGTATTAGAAATTACAAGATTCCATTGATGAGTTTATGTTCGATTGGATATCTAATTCTTTTTTTGAATATTTATTAAGATGAGTAATGATATGCGGTATTCTATGATTCATCTGGTTCATGTTTTTACGTATTCTCATAAATTGATATTAAATGGTTGCTTGTGGTTCTTTTATGCTTCAAACCCAATATAATATCACCCCACACATGATCACAAAATAAATGTTCTGATGCATTCTCTATAGAGTTTGTGACCTTATACTTTTTGTGAAATGATTACAATCTTGTCAAATCATAAAAGCATCATTTATATCTTTCCATAAAATGATTTGAATATTTATCATATATAGTGGTTGGAGTACCCAAAAGTTTGTTATTACAACATTTGAGACACTCTTGGAAAGGTTAATTCCATTGATGGTCCTTTGTGTATGAAACTTTCATACCAATCCATGAATGAATCTTCTTAAGAGTATAATCTGATATCTCTCATATCTTATATGTATTTGGGAGTCTAAGAGGATAAGACCAAAGTTTCTTTGTTTTGTGTTTAGTTGAAAACATAACTTATCAATATTATTTTCTAATAATAGAATCTTGATGATAAGTTATGTGAAATCTATGAGTATTTATATTTTTGGAGATTATCAGGGAGTGGTTTATATATTATTAGGTTTTAATATGCTTTCAGAGATAATATTTCATTCCTTTTCCTTTAATGAAGGCTATGGTGATAGGTTTCGATAATTTCTGATGGATGTAAACCCTAAAACCTATACTATGTGTAATGATATATGGGAACATTTCTAGTGGAATGGTATTAGATGAGACATTACTAATTTTTTAAAACATTTTTAATATTTTAGTATATTAATACTAACTATTAGAAGTCCTCTAGCCCACTTAAAATATATCCTATACCGATTAGGATGTTGGATGACATATCAATGGAAAATGAGGGTTAGTTTCCAACTAAAACATGATGAAATAATGTGATTTATTTTATAATTCATTGATTAAACAGATCAATTGACATTGTTCCCATTTATTATTTATTCAAAGATAAGGACATGTGGAATTTATATGTTTAGGACTTCATAATATTTCTTGGAGTATTACGTTCCATTGATTCTTTAAGAGATACATGGTATAATTATTATATTTAGTGACGTCTCTAGGAGGTAATGAGATCTTAGGTAAATATTCTCAAGGAATACCTTCCTTTGATATATGGTCAAACAGAATGGGCTATATAGATTATAGAGAATAAAATTATTGCTTATGTCATCGAATTTAGATTCTCTTGAAATTTACACTTGAGACTAGTTTATTTTTCCTAGAACAATAGATAGTATTCCTCCATCCAAATAGAACCCATTAGGTACTTGTTGGATGGTTCTTGAAAATCTATACTCTATTGTCCTGAGATTGTTCATATTCCCTCGTTAAACCTAGTTTAGTCTAGGTGGTGATGATAAAGATTTATTTGATAATTTAGATAATGTTAACTAAAAATACCATTATAAATACTTTATTAGTATTCATAAATTCTCCAAAAATTATTATTTGGTGACCTAGTGTTTTTGAAAGGTCAACCCCAGTTCGGTAACTGAAGGCTTGGAAAATTGGGACAATTATCACTAGGAATCATGAGACTATTTTATATTGTTTATCAGATTGGGAATGTGTTTTACCATTTATATTTTCTACCTTTGATGACATTGATCCATAACATGATTCATGTTTCAAATTTCATAAAGTATCTCTATGAATTGTCTAATGTATTGAGTTTGGTGGACTATGACATGGTACCACATTTATCCATGACTAAGTAGCGTGTTCGGATGCCAACAAGTATTTACATGAGGGGTAGAGGCTAATTCCTCATATTCAAAAGACCCATGATGAGGAGGTGAATTTGTTGGTTACTATAGAAGCATTTTAGCTATTACTATAATTGGTATTGTTTGGTATTATAAAAGCTGAAACTATTCATACTATTTGTTCTATTGGGACACAAGTTTGGGCCTATGGATCTCAGGGCCTTCATGTAACTATGGACCCTTGGTCCACACATATTTTTCCACTGTAATGGCCATCAGGCCGGAGGGCATCCTATCCATAGAGTCCAAGAATCATTTTGGAAAGACCACATTTGAGCTTTCTGAGAAAAAGATTTTGTGAAAAACAGCCACCACTGGGGAAGAGATAAACATATTGGAAGAATGGAGGGTATGAAAATTGTTATCGGTACTAGAAACCTTGTTTCTATGCATGAGTCCATGCCAACTGATCATCCAATGAGGGTGGGGAGAAAGGTGACTTCAAGACGCGGATACTGGAGAGGGGTTGTTTCAAGTGTGTTTGGTATTGGACCTTTAAGGTCATGTATTGTTTCTTTTACCTCTATGACTTCAGTTCATGTTTGTGCCTTTCTTATTGGGGATATGTGTCATGTAAGGGTTTTCCCTGTAACCATAACAGGTGTGATCATCTAAAAATATATAAAAAATATAAGTCCTTCAATCATTCATAGTATCATGTTTAGATGTTTGATTATTATATAATGGTTCTTCATGGATTGTCCTTACCTATAATATTATTGTTATGGAAGAATTATTTTCATTCTCATGAGTCATGGATGTGTGGGGCCTTGATGTGATAGTACATAACTCACTACATTGTAACAGTGTAATCTTAAGAATATTTATAGGGGTAGAAATAATTAATGGTGGGGTGAATAATAATACCATGATGTATCCATATAAGTACATTTATCCATATTAATTAATATTCATTGGTGTGTACCTTGTATTGTGTTTTTAGTGAATTACGTAGTTTTTTAGGTGTCGGGTCTTGTGCATTGTTGGCACATGGTTATTGAAAAATATTTAGCTTTTACGAGGAAACCATGAACCCTATGGTGGATGTTTCTTGATGAGGAACTTAGTTTGAAACATGGTTAATAATAACCATACAGAATACCACTCAAAACATGATCCCTTAGTCTTTGAGGTTATATACTATTTGTTCATGGTTTCATATACTATATTGAAAAAATATTCATCTTTTATATTATCCATAAGATGGTGCATAGTTGATGCACTATTTGGAAAAACATTCAATTGGAATTTAATTCCATAATCTTCCAAATTTAATTTACTCTACCACCCATTTAAAAATCAAAAACAACCTATTAAATTTTAATACAATCCTTGTGTCATTGGAATATCTATATAGGTGGTTATTTCTCTTTAATATGTCTTTCTACACTGATCTAAGTGTCAGTTCGTGTGTTGGATCTCTTCAGATAAGTGTAATCCAACTTTGGTTTTTGTGTTTTCTTATTTCCACCTATGTCTCCCTTTTGAATAATGGTGTATCCTTATAAAATTACATTAATTTTATATTTACATGATGGAATGTTATTTCATTGGTCCCCACTTAATCATTATAGGCATCAATTATCCATTGGTGGATCCCATATAGTGTGTATTGATGAGATTAGAAATTTATATATGTGGGTTAATAATGAGATCCCTATAAATTGAATCCATTGATTATTTTTTAAATTAAGTTTGTTTTACAATTTATTTCTAAAGAATTAATTGTGTCTCTTGAAAAATTATTTGAAATTGAATGGTTCAAATAATGAAATTCATTAATGACTGATTCTTAAAATTAAGTGTGTGCTTCCAAAAATGATTTTTATTTGATATAATTCATTGGAATCTTGGTTTTGATGAGGTGAAAAGGAATGAAATGTTTTATGATTTGAATTGTGATCTTTTTTAGACAAAAACATGATTTCTAGACAAAAAATATTTGGTAAATATAATTTTAGGTGAATGGAATGTTTTTGAAAATTGGTCATGGCTACGACTGAAATGATTTTTTTTGAAATGATTGATAATGATTGAACTGGCCAATATTACTGTAAATGATAGATATACATTAAAACACATGGGATCCTATTTAGATATATAAGAAGAAAAAATTATCAACATATTTTTTATATAACTAGAGACATATTGATCATAGAAATGATAACTAAACAATTCTGGGGGAATTTATTTTATTTTTTGGGATTTTCTTGTATCTCCACTAGGCCAGGGATTTAGGGAGTGTTTACCTGCCCTGGGCCATATTTCATTTAGATGTGTGAGAATAAATTTATAATATAAAACCCCATGTCCCTTAACCAGGGTTTTATGAATGAAAATTTTATTACATGATAATGATTGGTTGAAATGATTTACTCATATATGATTTTATAGAAATTCTTATTCATGTTTGATTTGATAAAAATTATTGTAACTGGTTATTATAGTTGAAATTAAATTTTATATCTATTTTATTTTATCAATTGTAATTTTTTTTAAATAATGATTTTATATGAACAATGAAAATATTTTAATTCCAATGTTTATTTTTAATTGAGCAATGCTTTTTATTTAATATAGATTCCATTTGAAATTCTTGGTGAGATCCTACTGGGATTTTTTATCAAATCCTACTTTCTTACATCAGTTTTTAAATAGATTTTCTTATAGCATTCCAAGGAAAAAAGGAAGGAACTCATTAGAGGAGGTGGGTGTGCTTGATTATAGGGACCTTGGGAGTTGGTTTTAACCAATGAATCATTTGATCCACAAGTTTCACTATATTTTTTATGATGTTTTTATGATGGTATTATTTGATTAATTTGATAGTTCTATTATTTTGAGACTTTTTTCTCTATAATTAGGATAGTTTATATCTTGTGATTTGTTTGGGATCCAGACTATTTTTCATTTTTTGACTCACTAATTTAGCTTTCCATATTTTTTTATGAAAATATAAAAAAAATATTTATTGTTATGAGGGTCAAGAACTAGATAATGACCCATGGGGATCATGAATTCGATTCAATCCATTTTAGAATGGATTTAGGAACTATTTATCCAAGTCATACATGTTTACTCATGACACACATCAACTACAACAAATCCATATTTATCATACCAATGTTTCCACAACATTAAATAAATTATAATATCAAATATCCCAGTAAATAAATAATAATATTATTCAAAACCAACATATAATTTATTTAATCCCCCAATGGATCATATATTTTTTTATACATGTAAATTCACCAACTAATATAATATAAATAAAAAAATTTAAGCGTATAAATAAATAAAAAATTATAGGAGACAGAATTCAACACACCAAGACTCAATGTATATTCAGTTCACAATGAATAACTAAAATAGAATCACCTACCATGATCCTACAATGATAATTCATCCATCATTATTAAACCACTTTAATTTTTAATTCATCTCACACATCAACCAATGTTTTATATTCATTTCATATTTTTATATCCTCCACCAAGACACATATTTATAATAGAAACGACTATACGCAAATACCAGTAAATCCTATAACATACCTCTATAAATAAGATAAATAATATATTTATATTTAATTATAATAAATATTAATCTTATAAAACCTTATTAAAATCCCCATTTTTTTAAAAATTATTTTCCCAAAATTTTTTTAGGATAAAATGTTATACTATTTTATTCTTTGGTAAAATAACCCCTTTTTTTATAAATTCAATTTATTTAACATTTATTTCAAAATTATTTTTACACCCTTTATATTTATGTATTTCATTTTTTATTTTTTTACCCATTATAAATTTTTTAAATTCACATATTTCATACATACATGTTAATATTTTTGAAAAAATACGTTTTTTCAAAAAAAACTCATGTTTCAGAAAATGTATCATATTTTTATATATTTTACATATATATGTATATATATTACAACAAATCAAAAAAAAATATACACACACATAAATATATATATATATATAATAAAAAAATTAATTGATTTCTTTTATAAATATATAAACCTATTAAAATATGTTTCTGTATAATATAAGTATTTTCCATTAACTAATCAATTTTCTAGTTTTTTATATAAAAAATTAAAACAAAATAAAATGTTTTCCAAATAAATAAATTCGATGTTTTTCCAAACCTATTGCACTCAATCTCTCTATATCATCAATATTATTAAATATTTTAATTTAATGAAGATAATTGTACAGATAATATTCATAACATAATAATTTTATAAAATGAAATATTTAAATACCATTCATTTAGAAAATCAAAATAAATAATATTAAATTCCAAAAAACATATATTCATAACATTTATATTAAAATAATAAATTTTAAACCTTAAAAAAAGAGTAATATCATTTAAATATAATCTTTTTTATAAAAAAAACTTAATATAAAATCATGTTAACATCTAAAAAAATAATTCTATTACTTTTAATTTAAAATAAATCAATGTAATTGTGTATAAAGGTAAGGACCAATATATTAAGTACCTCACAAATATTTTTCATTCTAGTGAATGACATCCAAAATGAAAAAAATCAGTGACCCACCCACGAAATGGAAAATAAAAAAATAGATTCCCCACATTAGTTACCTATCAAATCATTCCAATCAGCGAGAATCCAAAAACTATTCATATATTAACATTAGATATCCGTTAAAAATTTTAATACATTTTAAAAATATTTCAAAATTCCATAAAAAATTCATTGAATAGTTTATATAATCTCTAAATAAATATTTTTACACAAATTTATGTGTTGAAAATCATTTAAATATTCTATGTTTTTCTATTAATATATAAACTTGTTTTTTAAAAAAAATAAGTAAAACTAGTTAAGAAGTTTTAAATTAAATAAATTATATTTTATTGTAGATCATATGAAATCTCTATCATGTAAATATATCTAAATAATTTAATTGAATCAAAATAATACAACACATACCACTCAAAACATAATAAATTGATAAAATGACACTATTAAATAATATTCTTTTCAAAAGTTCAACTATAAAATTTTCATTGAGATAAATAATATTCAAAATAATTATAAATTAAATAATTAATATAAATTTATAAATTCAACATTATACCTAATATTTTTAAATCTACCATTTTTAAAAAAACACAAATAATTATTCTCTTTAATAAATGTCAAAAAAATAATACCCCATTACTTATGAATTTAAATTAATATAAAAATAAATATAATGAAGTTGTTTGAAAATGTATATTACATTAAATTATATAGCACTCAAAAAATTAGCATCCCTATGAATCAAAATGAAACCTATAAAATAGAGTGACCCACCCCAGAAAATAAAAGACAAAAACATAGTTTCAATATAGGTCATGGTTGCACGACCAAAAATTTCACCACATTTATCCTATAAATGTTTCTTTAAAAGTAATTTCATTGGTCCAAGATGCATAAAAAGAAAATTATCTTCTATACTAATGGTTCAAAGACATTAAACGAAACCACATTGCCCCCAGCTGCATGATCTTAAAAGGAACCATGTTATTTTGAAAAACATGACCAAAAGGGAACTTCTTCAATCCTAGTCATAACTACATAAAAGTCACCACATTGGTTTTTTCACCCATCCACAAAAGGTTTTTTGTTCAAAATTAATAATCATTATACTATTTTGGTTCTAATTTACAACATAGGGTTATATAGGAAGCCCCACTTGAAGGCAGAATCCAGACTTCGCAACACCTACCTCTTTTATAGATAAATAGTAAATTAAGAGGGACAATATATGTGGATATAAATTATAATATAACAAAAATGTAATGGATAATATTTAGAAATACTTATACATTAAAATCTTCACATTGATTCATGCTGATGGTCAATTATATTCCAAAGAAAGGTAATAATTATTTTTATTGGTAAGTGTGTCATGAAAAAGTCTTTAATATATAGAAGAGTTTTATATAATCCCATAACATGATTATCCGATGAGATCACCTACCATCGTATTTTTGTTAATGATAAATTTAAACTGTTATTGGAATAGCATAATTACTACCTATCATTGGAATATAGATCTGCAAGAAAACATTAATCATAAGTGTAAATGTGAGGGGCGACAAAAAAGATAAACCTAATGTAAAATATTTTAATTATTAATGATATTGATTGATCATGACCATTTTATTTTGATGTTTCATCGATGAGTTTCATTTTTTATGGTATTACACATCATGATCTCCATTCAAACCAAATTTCATCATCATATAATTCAATAACTAACATTTTATTCCATGTTTATACTATGGGTCATAAAAACAAACTATTATTCCTAGAAGCCACTAATATATTATTCATCAGACATACTCCTAATAAACGATTATTATTAAGCCATGATAGTTCTATAGGATACTATCACAAACCCCAAACATCTAATATAATGTATAGGATTCCCTAAAATAAGAGTATAGCCTCAAAAAAATTACATTATGTCTTATGACAGAACACATACAAACCTTTAAGGTATGAAGCTCAACTGGTCATTTTAAAAATTATAATATACTAGAAAGTAAGTGTAACTATCACCATTCCCAATAACATTGGAATTATATCCACTATTAATAATGCGCTTATCTCCATCTTAATAGGGATGTTCTAGAGGGAATAAACGGCATCCCTACTACTATTTGGAAGTTAGTTAGGAGCGATGCTTCAAGTCATCATATTTATTAACATCACACATAAACGACTCCTATATAATTTAATGAGTATACTACCTTGGATATCACGGCCACATATATCTAATTAAATATACCAAGGATTAGATATTTTTGGGTAAATTCTACAAATAGAACTTTCTCATAGATTCACACCCATATTCATATCAATACCAGTGAATAACAATGGAATATCCTGAAAATGACTTTAGAGCTACAAAAAAGTGATCCAACCATTGAGGGTATCTTACCACATTGTACAAACCCAATCATGATCGAGTTTTTAACCCATGTAATATGATTGAAATCATTCATAATGAAGGATATCTATGATCAGTCCATGATCCAGGAGAACAATCTTCCATCTATTGACACTGATATACCTAAGCCACATTAGGATACCTGACTACGGATTAGTGACCAAACATGGCCACTTTTCCAATAATAATTAAATATTGATGATCTAGATACAAATTACTACATAATCTAAGTCCCAATAAATATATGATGGTGTTCATGGATTTGGAGGTCCTCCTCGTGGAACTTTAAGAAATGAATGTTGAGGTCCTCTGAAAACTCCCATTTGTGAGGATCCTCCCTACAATATTTGAAATATATACCATGATGTTCCTCCTCATGGTATTAAATAAAAAAACATCATAAACTGATGTCCTAAACATAGTTTTTTTAAACCAATAAGCTATATAGATCTAATATATAGAACCTTCCTAGAGGTTCTCCCTGTATCATTATTATGATCAATCAAAAATGTAATCTTTATTGAAATGTTTGTAAACATATTCCCCATAGTACAATAATTTACTAAGAATGATGTCTTCAACTCACTAACTCATCAAAAAAAAATATTCTCATAGGCCCTCCCCCCAGGAAAAAAAATAACTCTTTTAGTCCACCCTAGTGCATATGATAGGTATTTCATCACAGTGGAAAATCATTCAACTGGAATGTATTTTCTTACCACAAAGTGGAATCCAGGATCATCCACGGAGGACCTGTCTATATAAATCTTTCTAAAGTACCTCCTCATAATGAATCGTATTCTTGGAATGAAGTTCCACCACATGTTGAAGTTACTATATTGTTTTTCTCATATTAGTAGTAACTTGAGAAACTGAGGCCACCCGCATTGGGAATGTCATCAATGATCAATGGTATATCATGCAACTAATTTTCAAATTTATGTAAATGACCATTTTATGTTCCTCTCCTAAACCATAACACTTTATTTGATACTGTATAATTTTATAATCATCCAACTCATCATAAAAAAAATAGTATATGTACAATCATTAGGTCTAGATTTGGTTATGGAGCCACTTATTAAATATATGGAAAACTTCTTATAATATGGAAAAAATATGTCAAATATAAAATATATTTCATATTTTATCCTATGGAAACTTGACAATATGACATTTACAAGACAATAAACAAGTAATGTTGTACAAAACATACTCACAACCAATAGTCGACTCTCCTCCTCAATACTATGAACCTTTCTTGTGGGGTGTATATAAATTATTTCATGGAACTTGATGTATGTTTATATCAAATTGACATAACTACCCATTTAGAGGACCAAAATACTAATTAAAAAAACATGAGTGCCTCCAATACACCTTCCAAAATATTTTAATGGTACTTTAGTAAATAATTAATAATACCCCACCAGATGTGCATGTTAAAGATGGAAATAAATACAACGCTCTATATTGTATTCCTATAATAGGATAATAAGGCTCATTCAGGAAATAATTTTTATATTTCATTTCCTAAAAGAAAGGTTAAACATCCAAGATAGATATATAATAGTTTTTATATCACATGAGGTCCTTCTATTCCTTAATTACTGAAATGGAATACTCAATGGAAGAGATCAATTTAATGTATTCTATATGGTGCTTCCAGAAATAAAAAATTGGACCCTCATTAGGTGAAGTAGAATACTAAAATAGTGGGGGAAACATCAATTACAACCACTTCATTCTGGGAAAATACCAACCATTAAGCCTAACATAATATAAACATAAAAGTATTTTATGTTCATTGATGTATCCCTAGAAATTGAATAAAAATTGAAAAAACATGTAAGGATGGGGTATTTTAACCACCATCACATACCCTTTAAACATAAATTCCATTGATGACCATTTTCATGATCATAGAAGAGTAAATTTTCTCAAATAACCAAGGGTTTAGGGAATATTTACTACCCCCTATTCAATTTATGTTAGTCATTTGGAAACTAGAATTTTGTTCATAAGAATACCCACTATGATTTCATCCATTAACATTTCATAATTTATCATATTTATTATGTGTGAATTTAGTGATGTGTATAGTGGAGTATCAAAATATTTCGATCAATTTTCCTATTTGGGATAGAAACAAGGAGATAAAGAATAACATGTAGCTTCCATAAAAGTAAATAGTCCTATAGGAAAAATAACCACAAGGAATATCGTGGCCTATCACCTAAAGGATTAACTAAGGATGACATAACCACTTATATCTATGACACATATAAGGATTTTATTCCCACTCCATTATCCATATAAGTAAATTTTATTGATTTTTTGAACATTGACATCATATAATATAAAAATTTTATATAATAACATAGTTTGGTGATAAATATTTTAAATATTGCGCATGAAAAAATGAATAAGGAAACCATGTTTATGTTATATAAGACACATTCTCTATATTTTGGATCAAATCAAAAAAAATCTACATCATACATGGAGAAATATAGATAATGATAATGGAGAATGTTTATCCACATTCGTAGGATACCCACCTTAATATGCTCGTCATCCTTCTGTTAAGGAAAATATTTCATAGTATAATGTTTATTTTTGGAAGTCGAGGTGACTCAATGTTATATTTCATTGAAGTAATATACCTAATGACTGAAACTCATTGATATAATCCAATAACTCTCCATTATAAAATCATCCTCAATAAGAATGAACTTAATTAATAGTAAGAGTGGATTCCACTCACCCAACCAACCCAAGGCCCAAAAAACCAATCTTTCATTATTGGTTATCATGAAATTTTAATAATCACGTCCTTTAGGAAACCAACTGACACTATATCAAGTGAGTTACCTTGGTGTAATTGAGATTGTTATTGAAAAATATCACCGATGATATAACCTTATCATCCTCCTTCAACTAACCCAATATTAATGATAGCCTGGAAAATAATTCCATCCAATCTTCTTGACACTATTGATCCCCTTGATGATTGGATGGAATTAATAGAGTGGTCATGTGAACCAATGTAGTCAAATAAGAAACAATATAATTAAAGTGTACATCATAATAATACATTATCTAAATTTAAAAATACAACATTTCTAATATTAAATTTTATGGGGTGTATTATAAAATACATGAAATATTATTCATATCTATGTATACCTATGATAAGAAAAATCTGATATTAAGGAGGTAACAGAACTCAAATGCATCATGAAATTTTAAAAATTACCAACAATTTTCACATATATTTTTAACACCTGATTCTCTATTCAGTTTTGATGACCATAGATGAAATTTTAATTACAATTTCATCACCACATAGTGAAAAACAACTATCACCAACCTATCAATTAAAAATGTGGAAATTGTATAGTTTTTTACTACATCATATGATGGAAGGGATTGATATTCTTCTTAAATATATAGATCCCATAGTAGTTATTTCCAGGGTTATATATAAAGAATATTTTTGATATTTTTTAGATGCCACTAATTCACTTGATAAACCATGGGGGATCGTAGATATTAAATTCAAAACATAATAGTAAGAAGATGCCTTCATATATATTTTTTAGTTTCTAAAAAATCACTTTTTGTTTAGGTGGGAACCAAAATCGCATTTACACCAAACTAGGTTAACACACACAAATTTTCAAAAATGAAATCTATAAAAAAAATGGAAGGGAAACTAAATATTTTAAATTAAAAACAAATCACTCAATGTGCTCTATTAAAAACCCATGTGTTCTTCCCATGGATGACTATACACAATCCTTGATCCAAACAGTGACCTGGTCACTATGTTTAGACCCATAGATCAAACATTGACATTTTCTACACTACTTGTAGTCGAAGAAAACCACAACACTAAAACCATCAACCATTAACTTAACCTTGTTTTAATCAATCAACGCCATTTTCCATTCAATTAATAATTTTTTATAAAAAAAATACCTAAACTTTTAAAGAAACCATCAGATAGAAAACAACCCTTATATTATAGAATCATTATATTCATTATTATGATCATGAATTAAATAAAATCATCTCCACTAACAAGTTAGGATCATTATAATAAAAGATAATAACACCATAAAAAATGAATCTTCTTATTATTAGGATTCCTAGAATATTTAACACAATCTAAACCCAGAGTTTTAATTTTTTATCATTGTTTTAACATAAAAAATACTTCCTAAAAAATAAAAACACTAGAAATAAATATATCCACACAATAATAAGAGTGTAAATTGAAAAAATTAATAGGTTCCCCCTATAATGTCCACCTATATGATCCAATATCATCTTTCGAGGATTTAGTAGAGTCCTTCTCATTCATTAATGATAAAAGTGAAGATGAGGATTATGTGGGGAAATGGTACACTAGATCTTGCTCGACATCTGTAGCTTCAGAGATGAAATATACTAATATAGAAACAACAAAATTCATAGTCCAAATTTTGTAGATATCATCTCTAACAACTAATCACATTCACTTCATTTTGATACCACCTCTTAATAAAAATGAATTTACACCATTGTAGTTAGGATAAGTGGAATGATAGAAATCATTATATAATTAAAACATAAAGAAAAATACCAATTCCTTCATAAAAGATAATATTTTGGGGATTTATCATCAGTTTCCTTTTTGAATTATTTTGTTAAATTACTAGTGACCTAGAGACCTAATTATGTCAATCCTAATGATCACCCTAATTTTTCACCCCTATCCTATATTGGTTTATAATGTCCAATAATGCTTCAATATTAAGTTAGATCCTCTGAAAATGATAGATAAAATGATCTTTAATATGGGAAAACCCTTAGATGATGTGACTATTTTCACTAATACTTTACCAGAAGAATTAAGATAGTGGAAAACAATCATGAACAAATATGTGCTGAAATTCAGTGATTTGATGACATGAAAATTGTTTATATGGACACTTGAAATTATAATGTATTAACCAAATGAAAAAAATTACACTAATTAAATTTATTGTAATTTTTTGAAATATCTATCAATACAATTTTTCAATTGTTAATTTAATTATAAATAATAAAATAAGAAACAGTAAAAAGATACCTTACAAAAACCTAACATATATAAACTCACTTGTATTTCGTACACCCATAATTGAGAGGATTTTAACCATCCCACCAAAATTAATTTTCATCTTATGATGATTTTTTATATGGGTTAGTAAATTTCACCAAAATAAAAGACCTCATGGATATGGGAAAGATTTACATGAACTATAATTCAACTTCAATAATCCCAGAGGAGGTAATGGAGCCCAAATAACAAAATTTTTGATGGACATTAGTAATCAGGTTTTATTTTTTATTATTCTATAAATGTAGGTGTGACTCAAAGAGAGGTTATATAATAATATCATTTCAAACAAAAATATAATATTGAGTCTTCATAGGGTTATTTTGATATAATAAATTTAGAAAGACTATTAGTAGAAAAATATTTAATATGTAAACACCAATATCGGAGAATATAATTTCACCCGAGACAATGTGTAATAATATCACACATCTAATTTTGGTCAAAGTAAGGATTATATAAAATAGTCATATTTACCCACAATACCTCAAGATATAGACTAGCCATAGTACAAGATACACATTCCCTTGATAAAAGTTATTGATATTTTGACCAATGTCTCTATCACCTATGAAAGAATCTCATTATTGTATTCAATTTACCATTAAAAATATCTTAAGGGTTTCAATATTAAGTCTCCACATATCCATCATATATGTATGAATAATTTTTTGGATATTGATACAAACTAAGAAATACAAAGTCACATCAATGATTCACATGGGTATTTATTTCTTAGAAAAATACCATGAAACCACAATATAAGGAACCATTAGAAATTTATAAAAATCTAAAAAATATTCATGATTTTTAAATTCATCAATACATTGTAGATAAAGGTTCTACAAAGAATCTATTATCAATCTGGAGACTATATGACATATTCATTATGGAGTTGAGTTCTCTACATATAACCTAACAATTAAAGGGTATGATTAGTGTAAGAAGATACCACATGGATGAATTAAAATGATATCTTAATTTTATGATTTTATGTGTAATTTAGAGTTCTTGGTAGACTTCCAAATCATGTATTTTAATGTATTACAAAGAAGTCCTTAAATATATATATATATATATATATATATATATATATATATATATATATATATGTTTATATTAGGGAACTTATCATATATCAATTGCATGAAATTATTTACTAATTAGCATGTTGAGGTTCTATAGGGTTATAAATCCCTATTTCTGCTATTTAATTTAACTGCATTGATGTATTGTATAACAAAATTGAGGGTAATGACCGTTGGTAAATAACCCCATAATGATTTTTGGTCCAAATCTCTTTAAAATTTCCCCTTTGAACACATGGAGAAAACTATATGCAGTTTTTGTGTTTCACACCAATCCCATTGAGAATAAATCTATAGATCAGGCATATCACCATGTTTTATTAGCTAATAAAATGGATCCACTGATCACATTCCACTTCTGTGATAGTCATTAATATACTATTGTGAAATAATAATAATTTATGTGGGAGAGGATCGTTATATAACCCATTTAGATTAATATCATTCCTGAGAATCCCCACCATAATATGGGTTTGATGTATATTTAGTAAGCATTTAAAAGGCCATTTAAGCTAATTTTTTGGACAATATATCATGAACATAGGGATTGATAATTTTTTCACACATCTTTATGGTTTTATTTACACTAGAATAACTCATATATTCTAAATAATGATGGATTCTAATGGATATAATAAAGACCCTAAGATATTTCTTTTGTATAATGGTGTTTGTTCATTATCCACTCTTTAAAATTGTGAAGAGGGGTAGGAAAAAAATAATGGATGCTCCTTCAACATTCATGGAATATTTATTGGCCATTGTTAAGGAAATCATATAATAAATCATTGTATAGATTAAAACCCATATCCATTGATCATCAGTGCTTCTGGGATTCATAAATAAAAGGTTATATGTATCTATTTATTTACGAAAACATGAGATATATTTTCATGAATTTAAATGAAAATTATTAGGTCTGATCTCTATGTGGATTTTTAACAAATGGTTCTCGAATAAAATCATTTTGGCTAAAACAGGTGAAAAAAAGGATGCATGTGGCCTATGCTACATAAGGGGAAATTGAGGTCAAAAAATTGATCACTGATAATTTCATATAGGAGGTTCAACACCCAAAATAAATAATATAACATAATCCCCTTGAATTAAATTTTTTACAAATTAGAGTCTATAATAATTTTAGATATTTGGATATCATTTTCCTAAAGATTATGGCTCAGCCCAAATTATGGAACTATTAATCTATTCAGTAAATAACTATAAATCCATCTCATTTATAGATAAGTGTTTTTCATATAACCATATTTTAATTTAACTAAATGATGATTATTGCACCAACTTTATAAAACTCCAAGAGGTATATAGTTTCCATGTATTTCTCATTGGATTGATGAATATTTTTTCTTCGTATGAATATGTAATTCTCTATATTTTCAATTCAATTTTTACTAAATACAATAAAATTCTACATAGATGATATTCATTTAAAATATCAACAATACTATTGTATTAGTTTTTTTCATGAGGTACTTTCAATAATGTTCAATAAACATATATTGAATATAATTCAACTAAAATGTAATTTTTGTTTAACAACAACAAAATTACTCCACTTTATTTTTTCCATCAATGCGTCTAGTTTGGAAAATAATAATTGCAAAATACATGATATGTGATCACATTGAAACATAAAATAATTAATATTACTTTAGGACCACCCCAAATAAATTATATAATTCATATCCAAAATCCATGGAATGTGTTTAACCATTAAAATTATGATGATCCCCTATAACATGAATGAGGATTTTAAAACAATCTTTCATGATCGAAAACAATACCATCCACACCCAATGGTCATGATGCAACTCATAGATGAATATTCCAACATGTATTATCTAGAACCCTTGGAATGATTTCATAGTAAAATTATTGTCTGTAAGAGTAATACAAGGATATATTAGCTTTAAAAATATGTAGATATATTATATTATAATGAGAAAGAAGTAAAATTTGTGAAGTATAGAATTTTTTATATTTATATGGGAGATTTAATTACATGAATTATATTTAAATCTACCCTATTATCTCATCTTAATTAAACAATTTTAGTAAGAGATGGAAAAAAAATCATGAAGGTAAATGAGGTCATAATAAAATAAGGAATACCCATTTTGTAAGAATATACTAATATATCTTCTATTGAATAATATATAATTCCCCATTTTTTAAGATTGAATTCTCTAGTGATATTATCCTTAATGAAAACCCCATATATACTCCTCAATATAGAATCAATCTAATATAATTAGTCTATCTAGGGAACCAATTACATGAATTTTTTAATCTATGATTTATTAGTCCAAGTGTTCCACTATAGAGACCACCAATTTGTTTAATGAACATTTATGGTGAAATGAATTTTTGAATTTTTTATAAGAAAATAAATGGGATCAAAATAAAGACAACTTATCATTTTCTATGTATTGTGGATATTGGTCAACATATATATATATATATATATATATATATGAAATATTGATATTTTCTTATTATCTGTGTCAAAAATTTCTTGACTACGATATATCAAAGATGACATGTCATACAAGGTATGGTGATTATAAGATCATAGTAATACCTTTTGGGTTGAAAATTTCAACCAATTTTCTTATATATTTGGAAAATATATTATACATTAATTATAAATTTTTTTTAGAGGTATTTAATTTTTATATTATTAGATACATTAACATCTATGAGGACGAAGAAACTCGTTTAGAAATTTTCCTTGGGATTTTATGGAAAATTCTGTTTTATTGGAAATTTAGTAAATTTGAAATTTATACTAAATAAATAATATTTAATGATCATATATATTTCTATGGATTGTATATTAATTGGGACTTAGGAAATAATTGTTGTTAGGAAATATAAAATACCACCTAACATAACCAAAATGTGATGCTTCTTTTGATATAATAGAAACAATTGGTGGTTTTTAGAAAAATTGTCTTGAATAGCTAATATATTAAAAAATATGACATGTAACGGAGATAGATTATCCATGAAAATGGAATATTAAGATTTATTTGAGGAATTATAGATAATTTTCGTAAATTCACATATTTTTATATTTCCATTTGGTAAAGGATATTTTTTTTATAGTGAGGCATCATTGAAATGTCTTGTATGCATGCTAACAAAAAAATATAGTGTGGTGGCCTTTGAATCTAAACAATTAATGCATGATGAAATTAATTATATATATAATTTTATTATAAATAGAATAAATTATTTTTTCAAGAATAATATAGTGTAGTTATCTCTATATATATAAATATTATATGTACAATACCCATAAAAAATTGAATTTTACCTTTACTTAGAAAGATTATAATGTTAGGAATGGTAGATTATTGAAACTACTCAAGGATTATGATTATACTATTAATTCGTATTATTAAAAATAAAACAAGGTAAAATATTCATTTATTAGAAAATAAAATTGTTTCTTATCCATGATGAAGGAAGATAATGATCCGATCCTTTATTGTTTAGTAAGAATGGACTTGGGTATTATAATTGATGGGGAAAATCATTCTTCTTCTTTGTATTTATTCAACCTTATTTATTTGTGGGGATTAAGAAAGGTCAACATGATGATGAGACCCTAAAAAGGATAAGGGTTATGTGAGAAATATTAATTTACCCACGTTTAATATAGGTGAATAAAAAGTTTTATTATTTTGTAAGAGGTTATATATATCATTAATATAAGTTGAAGAGAATGAGTTTTTTTTTTTGATGTAGATCATAATTAAAACACATGTACACATCTCGGTGGAAAAAATGTTTATATCTTAGAGTATTTGAAGTGGTTTGATATAAAGCAAGAGATTGTGGGTTAAACAATATGATGATTATTATGTAAAAAACATAAATGTGAATGATAAATTTCAGGAAGATTAATTCTACATTTAAAAATTCCACAATAAAAGTGAGATATTTTCATTATGAACATAAACCTTATGATACCTAAGATATAAAACAGAAATTATCCAATATGATCCATTCCCAATATTCATACATTCTTTAAACATTTCCTAGAAACCTGAGAAGATTTTACACTATATTGTCTTTTGATGTTTCACATAAACGATATTTTGAGACTAGATGGTACAACTTTAACAATAGAATCTTATGATGATTTAATATTTACATCAATGTTTTATATAATTATTTATATGGTTTTTAATTCATAAACTAATTATTTTGAAACCTATATCCATCAATTACATGGATAGACTAAGTGGACTACAAAAACATTTAGGGATTGGATAAGTTCATAATCAATTGATTTGGATGGAAGTTGGGCTTAAAATTTACCTCTAGTGGGGGTTGTATTCAATGATAATTATCAATCAAGAATAAAAATGGAAACATATAAATCATTTTATAAAACTATATTTATAATTCTAACATTATTATATGAAGATATGAATGGGATCACATTTTGTTGATGACTTATTGAATTGTATGTTCCATTCATAAGCATGTCATGGTGTCACGTGGTATAAATATGAGTTGTTTTGACTACAAGAGGAAGGATCTTCAATTCTAGGTAGAGGAATTTGTAAATATAATGATGTATATATGAAAAGGGGTTATTTAATTGGTAAAAAAATTGAATATAAGTTTGAGTAAATTCGGTGATGTTCCTATATATTTATTTAATTTTTTAATGATATAATATTTGATTTTCAATGGAATATAAGCACTAATTCTTCATGTATTTTCATCAATGGCATCCTCAATTAACTAGTTTTTATTTTTGGTTATATATTATCAATGAAAATTGAATCTACATATGTCGATAATGTTTCCCACAACATTTACATATATAATGTAATTCTTTTGATTGATTAAAAAAGGACTATATTGTTTGAATTGTATTAAATAAGGACATTTTCGATTATAAGATGATAAAAACATCTAAGAAAAGATATAAATGATTTTAATATCCAACATAATGTTACATAAGAAATATTATTTCATATTTAAATGTATCATAAATATTATTCATCTATGTATTGGTCAACAATGTAATATATAAGGTTTAGAATAAAAAACTAGAAGCCATGTAGAGGTGTAAAAGCCTATATATTCCTTGTAATTTTTTTTCATAAATACATGGGATTTTTACGAGTCCACGAAAATTTACGATCCTTGATTCCAAGTCCCAGTGTTCTTGGAATCAATTTCTAAAGTTTTTTTCGAGTACGTACAGTAAACGTACATGCATGATTTTATAATTTTTGAACTAGTGCTCGGAAGTGAAATCTGAGGGCACCGATGAACTCGCACTGCTGATATTCTCTTAAGAATACTTTCACCTCAATGGTAGATGATCGAGAATAAAAGTTAGCTTTTGATTTTATAAAAATAATAATAAAATAATGTGTATAACACTTTATTTTATTTTAATCTTCCATGTCTGTGATTGATGGTTAAAACATTCACTTGGGAGTTGGAGGTGGGACCGCCACACTTTAACCTCCCATGTGAGGTTATGGTTGTATGGCCCACCTAAATTTATCCTCCCATGAGAGGTTACGACGTGGGGACCACCTGAGACCATGAACTCCCATTTAAATAATAGGGATGGGGACCACCCAGCCCTTATTAATGGGAGGAGAGTTCAACCTTTCAACTGCCCCTCATTAATGAGGGAGAGCCTCTCCACCTCCCGTAGTTTTTGATTTTGTGCCAAGTCCCCAATTAAAGTTCCAACCTAATGAAATAAATTTGAGGAGATTTTCCAATTAATTTCCCTTTATAAATTTTATGCCAACGATTAAAATAATAGACAAACTATTATTTTGGTCACTTTCTGTAATGCCCCGACCCCAGTTACCCAAAGTCGGTGCATTATTATATAACATTGGCATGATCATAAAAGATCAAGTCTCGAAAGAACGATTAGTATAGTATCCTTGGAATCACTAGATACAATCATAAGTTTTACATTACACTATAAAGTGAAAAAATACAATATTATATTCTCCATAGTCCAGACTGATATCCCCTTTAGACTATCTTTACAGGTCAGTCATAAAATATTTCTTCACATCCTGGGAGAAATAAAAAATAGAAAGGGGTGAGCTCAGATACTCAGTAAGGATAACAATATAGCAGAAGATTTCATAAATAAGCATAAACATTTGATGCAATGTATAACTAAAACAAAAGCCTTTAAAATTTTAACTTCATAATAATATGGCAAAGATAAAATGAAATAATGACATTTATTTATTCACATGGATATTCTATTAGTCGAAAAATCACATGCAATATCACTGACCACTTTCATAGTGATGGAAATGCATAATTCAGAACTTTAATTTCTGTGTCAAGGCCTCCTGTCAAGACCTAAGGGATAACTGTAACCAGAACCCAACCCAGAGAGCCTCTGTAACCAGACTCCATCCCGGATAGCCTCTGTAACCAGACTCCAAACCAGAGTGCTTCTAATAACTAGACACCAACCCAGAGTGCCTCTAATAACCAGACACCAACCCGGAGTGACTCTAATAACCGGACACCAACCTGGAGGGTCTGCTGTAACCAGACCCCAACCCAGAACATTGTAGTCCAACAAATTCATCTTAAGAATTAGATTAAATATAACATAAACCTTCATATTAAAACTCGCATACAAAATGACAAAATATTAATAAATAACCATTAATGGAATAAAAATAACTCATCCATAGTCAAACATATCACAAAACCTTAAATAAAATATGGAATATTTGTATCATATTAAATCAACTTCAAAAAAGGGTAAAATTTATCAAAGGATATTGACATAGATGAAATGAAAAATATTTGAGAGAAATATCTCTTTCTTTGAAATTATTTAAAAGTCAAATAATTATAAAAGAAAAAATTTATTTTGAAAATATTCTTATAAGCTTTTAAGGGAAGAATCAATGATATTATAACGACGAAAAATAGTCACAGCCACCATATATGTTAAAAAAAGACATTCTTACCTTAATTCTGTCAAAAAGGTTAAAAAGGACCTTGTTTGGAAAATGACAGAAAGATGACATTATAAACATCATATAAAAATTCAAACAAGTATATAAATTACTTTAACCCATATTCTATAAAATATCAATAATGTTATGAAATACATTTTTAAGAAAAATGGATGTTGATGATCAAGGGGTCCCATTAGATAATTATGTATAAACAACCTCTGATAATGAAGAGATTGTAAAATAAACCCTTACCAATTTGGAAACTTACGAAACACGCACCCCATGAAAGAGGTATCGTACAATGAATATGTAAATACACATTAATTAAAGTGTATTACACAAAGAGTACAATTATGGGCAGTACATACACCACACAAAAGTTAATAGTGCCAATATGGCATGAATCTCACTGGAATAAGGAGTGAGATGAAAAACACTTACCTTTTACTTTTCCTTGGTTGAGGGTAGGATAACCTCCTGTATAATGGTGTAATAATTGTTATTAAATTATAAAATAATCATATACATTAATATTATATCATATATGATCTTTTAACATTTATTTGTTAATAATATCCTAGTATTATTGTCGTTTCGGGTGTTAACTTACTCGTTTTGTTTTATATGTTTTGTAACATAAGCCATGTTTGTTATGGATAGGTTGTATATTATTCATATCCATAATGATATCAAGTCTTTAAACGTTATTTTTAATCATCAAATGAGAATAATTCTTGAATGGATACGATGGGGAATGAATCTCATCGTGTTCCTGGAAACCGTAGTCCGTACATACGCACGAGCGACAATATCACTCTTTTGGTATTAAAATAATATATAATTGGATATTATATCATATATACTGAATAATTATCATGTTATATTTATTATTTAAATTAATTACACATCATTATTATACCCATCAAAATAATAATGTTTTGAATAACAATTACACCACGACGTGGAGACGGTAAGTCGTACGTACACACGTATGGTGACATGCCATTGAAAGGATGGATAGAATATTGAATATGGTTGTACCATATTTATAATAACATAACAGTATATATAGTATACTGGATTAATTATTTTACAATGGGAATAACAAATAATGAAGAAGTTGAAGAAGAAAGGAACTTGAAAGCGTGGGGTGAAAACATTACCTCTTCTTTGGGTTCTTCCTTTTTATGTGATCAAAAGGGCTCCTTAGGATGGATTTATGATCAAACTAAGGCCTCTAGGTTGAATTAAGGGAAGTTGATAGGATATTTGGGCAGGGTTTGGCCGAGCGAAAAGGCTTTGAATGTGTGAATTATTTAGAAGGGGGAGTTCCCTTTTATAAGAGGGGTGAGGGGCACCTTTAGAAAAGCTAGAAATATTATTTTATAATAAATACATATTCAGTTGCTAATTTCTCCAAAGTGCATTATTAAAAGTATAAGGTGGCGATGGGTTGAAATAATTTCATCAATATATTTTAGATAGGTTTGGGTCATTATATTAACCATACCATTTAGTTTTAACTCTTAGTTAATGAGTTTGACATTCACCATGTCACTTTGTATTTTTATATTATATAGTTAATAAACATACTATATAAATCCAAGAGACCCAAAGTGGTCCATTAATGATACACCTATCATTATATAATTCATTTGGCTGAACATTAGATTTTTAGGAAGAGAATATCAATTAATAATATAATATTTGTTTTAAAAACTCATTTAAGTCAATTTTGACACTATTCAATAATTTATTTTTGTTAAAGTCTTAAAAAAATTTATTAATTCAAAACAAAGTCATTTAATAAATCCTTAAATGTTATATTAACCAATAAAATTCATTTATTTCATCAAAACATTCAAATTATGTTTATTTTAAAATTTATAATACCAATTATTTGATTCTTTCATTAATAAGGAAAATACTGCATAATTATTGTGTCACAAATAATATTAATTATTAAATATATAAAAATTATAAATAAAATACCATTATGTATAAAATCGTTTTATCTTTCTAATGAATATTTATAGTCCAAAATTCACCTTATATATCCCTACGTAAAAATTGTTTTTCTAAAAGATATATGCTTTTGTCATTTTTGTATTTATTTTAACTTAATTAATATAAAGTGTCTTTATCACCTACAAGTGGCTCCATGGGGTCCCAAAATAGACTCAAAGATTCCCATGGTCGAACTTGTATCAACATATAATGTTAGGACACGTTTTATGGTTATTTATTATTATTATAATATTATTATTTTACCCTTATTTACCGGATTTACCCTTTTACCATGGTAAATAAAATATTTACCAAAGTAATTATTCAAAATGTATAAAAGTAAAAGTGACCTATTTACACAATTTGGAAATCCTGATTCCAAATATGGAATCCATTTTTTCAAATTCAAAACACATAAGTGGCATAAATTAATTTAAAATTAATTCCCGTTGTTAAAACAAATACCGTGTTTTTAAGAGATAATAACTATGAAAAGATTGACACTTGTTTATGTCTGGTTTAATTATGAAATTATTTCCAATGACCAAAATTGTATTAAATGGAAAAAATATATTCTAAATATACTTTAAAACCACTAAAATTCATAATTTATTATTTTTAATTGTTTCAATTAAAAAAGTTTTTTTTAATTAAAATTTAGTAATTTTCACTATTCATCAAAATATAAAAGTTATCTGAAAAGTACCAAAATTTCACCCAAGGATAATTTCGATATTACGAATACACAAATGAAGTCCATTTTGAAAGATAAAATTTATAAAATTTAAAAATGTGGGTATTACTATTTATGACGGCTAGTTTGTTTGGTTGTGGTGTGTGTTAGAACTCGAAGTTGCGTACAACACATGCTACTGTATTATTCAAAGAGAAGCGTACTGTGGAATCTTGGGGTGTTACATTCTCCCCTCCTTAAATAAATTGCGTCCTCGCAATTTGAAGTTGTTCTTCGAAAATAAAAGGTTGAAAGTAGAAAATACCGTTGTGGAAAACCCACATCAGAAATAAGGTTCATAAAATTTAGCCTTAATAAGAGGGAAAGGGAAATGAAAAAGTCACCACCAAATTATGATCTCTATTAGGAGAACATTGGTGGAAATTAGAGACACATAATTGGAGGAAAACATAAATATTTTTTGGTAGTGATTGAGGTCATCAATCACAAACAAGTGTAAAATTGAGGGTCTCAAAGCCTTCAATTTATGGTGATTTAAAATATCATCAGTTCTACAAAACATAAGTTTTTAGGATAAAACCTTTTTTATATAAATTTCTTAATTTTTAAGAATTAATTTATAACAGAGAGGTATATATATATATACGCGATAGGTATAGTTTCAACCTTCAACTAATTTCTCCCACAAACTCATATTTCACTCAAAAAGATAATAAAACTCAAAAAGTATTATATTTATCCTAAACGTACAAGGTTCCAAATATTAACACATACCATTTAGATTGGGAAAACTATTTTGTAATAACCAGGGACTTCTTGTAGTCTAGTGGTATGAAATAAAGTCCTGTCAGACTATGATTGTGGGTTCGATTCCTGCAGCTTTGTCTAACACGACGAGTTATCCCCCGACCTGCAAGTTGTGCTTTTCCTAAAACTATAGTATTATAATATCCGAAAAATAATGGTAAGAAATTATTTACCATTAATACATAGTATCCAATGTTCATTATAATCCATTCCAGCCTTTATAGTTATCCAAAATACTTATGTCCAAATTAACTCTCTTAAAAGTTTATAAATTCCAAAATCAGTTGTAATATCAGATTCCCCAAACAAAGTAATGATTCTTATTGTCACATACTAAAAATAATATTACCATCATCATATTAAAACCTTAATGAAAAAAAAAAGTACTGCAGTACAATCCTTATATGTATCACATTATACTTATAACCAGAATATAATCCTTGAGTCAAAAAACACACATACATTAAATATTCAACCTCATCTGTAGTAACAAAATAAGCTTGGCCTTGCTCCCTTGGCCTTTTTTGAGGTATGTTTCCTTGACGCTTAGAGCATTCATTTGAATAATTCCCCATTTCTCTTCAATTGTACCATTCAACATTGACAACCTCTTTCTTTCCCTTACAATCACGAGTCTAGTGACCTTTTTCTCTACATTTGTAACAAGATACCATTCCTTTTAGGCAAGTATGGGGGTGTTTCTTACCAAAATTATCACATAATAGAAAATCATTCATTCCCTTTTTCCCGTTATCTATCTCTTGCTCTACCGTTATCTTCTTCTCTTGCTTTACTTTGTTGTCATAAGACTTAGATAATTCCTTTTCTATCTTGATAGCACACGAGACAATATCTTCGTACGATGAGAAGGATTGTGATACTAAAGCTCAACATAGAAATGGTTTTAACCCATCAAAGAAATGATCAATCTTACTTCTTGGGTTATGTATATAATCTGCAGCTTGCTTCGCTAACCTTGTAAAGTTAGACTCATACTTTGCAACATTCTCATCCTCTTTTTGCCTTAGACTCAAAAATTGCCTTTCCATATCTGCTCGATGGTCATGAGGAATGTATATTCCTAAGAAAAGCTCTTTGAACTATCTCCATTCCATATTTGAAACTTCATCATCTTCCTTTGTGTTTTTTATCAATAACGACCATTGATCAGCATCTCTAGTGAGGCGATAAATTGCCATTCTAACTTCTCCCTTTCACTACTCCCCAAATCCTGAAATATTTTTTCTAGGGAACTTATCCATTGCTCAGCTACTAATGTATTTGTACTCCCATTGAACATTGGTAGTTTTTTCCTCATGAAGCGATCTAACATTGATCCTCCACGCTGTGGATCAGGGTGCTCCATATGGTTAAGGTTATTATTCATAACCTAATTGAGTTGTCCCAGTATGGTGATTAGCTAATCAACACCCGTTGTATCACCAGCTCCACTATAATTATCATGAGCAAGAGGCAAGTCCCTACATGGTGTGTGTGCATTAATACGGTTTCCATTCCTTCCACTAGGCGCCATTTCTAAACAATGGCATAAACTAGATCAGTTTATGATTCAAAATACATAATTTCATACTTGTAAAACACTTTATATAAATTGAACTATTTATGGATATAATCCATAATCATAAAAAAAAAATTTTTGAGGATGTATATACTCATAAACCCTTCATAATGGTTTGTAAAGAAAATGAAAATTATCCTAAGCATATCCCCCAGGAGTGTCGTAACCAAGAGTGCAGCAAGGCACGTTATCGTGCACCAGTTCCCGTTCGAGTCTAGCTCAATGTGGTGTTTTTGGGTTTTACCCCTTGGTACATCTGTGCCATAGCCGCCTCTACCTACTCGTATCCATATAGGGATGTATTGCTCAGAAAACTCACAAAATCTCTACAATACCAAAATTCTAGGAAGTTCTTGTATACTAATCCTCAAAGTACATATTATATCTATGTGCTCTAATTAGAGTTTATCTAAATCTAGCTTCCAAGGTTTGTACTAAACTTCCTCTGATACCAACTGTAATGCCCCAACCCCAGTTACCCAGAGTCGGTGCATTATTACGTAACATTGGCATGATCACAAAAGATCAAGTCTCGAAAGAAAGATTAGTTTAGTAGCATTGGAATTACAAGATACATTCATAAGGATTACATCACATCATAAAGTGAAGAACTAAAATAATATAGTCTCCATAGTCCACACTCATATCCCCATCAGACTATCCCTACAGGTCAGTCATAAAATATTTTTTTACATCCTGGGAAAAATAAAACATAGAAAAGGGTGAGCTCAGATGCTCAATAATGATAACAATATAGCAGAAGCTTTCATAAATAAGAATAAACATTTGAGGCAATGTATAACTAAAACAAAAGCCTTTAAAACATGAACTTTAGACTAATATGGCAAACATAAAATGAAATAATGTCATTTACTTATTCACATGGATATTCTACTAGTCGAATAATCGCATGCAATATCACTGACCACTTTCATAATGATGGAAATGCATAATGATGAACTTTAATTTCTGTGTCAAGGACTCGTGCCAAGACCTAAGGGATAACTGTAACTGGAACCCAACCCAGAGAGCCTCTTTAACCGAACTCCATCCCATAGAGCCTCTATAACCGGACTCCAAACTGGAGTGCCTCTAATAACCGGACACCAACCCGAAGTGCCTCAAATAACCGGACACCAACCCAAATATCCTCTAATAACCAGATACCAACCTGGAGGGTCTGCTATAACCGGACCCCAACCCGGAACATACTAGTCCAACACATTCATCTTAAGAAGTGGATGAAACATAACATAAACATTCGTATTAAAACTAGCATCCCAAATGCCAATACATTAATCATAAACAATTAATGGCATAAAAATAACTCATCCACAGTAAAAAATATCACAAAACCATAAATACACTATCAAAGATTTATCTCATAATAAATCAGCTTCAAAAAAGTGTAAAATTTATCAAAGGATGTTGACAAAGATGAAATCAAAACTATTTGAGAGAAATATCTCTTTTTTTTAAATCATTTAAAAGTAAAATAATTATAAAAGAAAACATTTACTTTGAAAATATTCTTATATGCTTGTAAGGGAAGATTCAATGATTTTATAACGATAGAAAATATCTTCTCCCACCGTATATGTTAAAAAATGACATTCTTACCTTAATTCTGTCGAAAAGGTTAAAAAGGACCATGTTTGGAAAACAACGGAAAGATTCCTTTATAAACATCTTATAAAATGTCAAATAAGGGTATAAATTAAATTAACCCATATTCTGTAAAATAGTAATAATGTATTGAAATACATTTTTAGGAAACATGGATGTTGATGATAATGAGGTCCCAGTAGATAATAACATATGAACAACCTCGGATAATGAAGAGATTGTGAAATAAACCCTTACCAATTTGGTAACTTATGAAACATACATCTCACGAAATAGGTATCATACAATGAATATTAAAATACACATAAATTAAAGTTTATTACATAAAGAATACAATTATGGGCAGTACATACACCACACAAAAGTTAATAGTGCCAATATGGCATGAATCTCACGGGAATAAGGAGTGAGATGAAAAACCCTTACCTTGTACTTTTCCTTGGATGAGAGTTGGATAACCTCCTGTATAATGGTGAAATAATTGTTATTAAATTATACAAGAATCATATACATTAATATGATATCATATATGATCTTTTAACATTTCTTTGTTAATAATATCTTAGTATTATTGTTGTTTCGGGTGTTAACTTACTCGTTTTCTTTTATATGTTTTCTTACATAAGACATGTTTGTTATAGATAGTTTGTATCTTATTAATATCCATAATTATATCAAGTCATTAAACATTATTTTTAATCATCTAATGAGAATTATACTTGAATGGATACGACGGTGAATGAATCTCATCGCGTTCATGGAGACGGTAGTCCATACGTACAAACGAGCGACAATATCACTATTTTGATATTAAAATAACATATAATTGGATACTATATCATATATACAGAATAATTACCATTTTATATTTATTATTTACATTAATTAAACATCATTATTATACTTATCCAAATAATAATGTTTTGAATAACAATTATACCACGACGTGGAGACGGTAAGTCATACGTACACACGTATGGTGACATGTCATTCAAAGGATGGATAGAATACTGAATATGGTTGTACCATATTTATAATAACATCACAGTATATAAGGGATACTAGAGTTATTATTTTAGAATGGGCATAACAAAGAAAGAAGAAGTTGAAGAAGAACGAACTTGAAAGAGTGTGGTGAAAACATTACCTCTTCTTCAGGTTATTCCTTTTGATTTGATCAAAAGGGCTCCTTAGGATGGATTTATGATCAAAATAAGGACTATAGGTTGATTTGAAGGAATTTAGGAGGATATTTGGGCAGGTTTTGGCCGAGCCAAAATGCATTGAATGTGTGAATTAGTGATAAGGGGGAGTGCCCTTTTATAAGAGGGGTGAGAGGTACCTTTGGAAAATATAAAAATATTATTTTATAATAAATTCATATTCGGTTTCTAATGGCTCCAATGTAGATTATTAAAAGTATAACATGGGTATGGGTCGAAATAATTTCAACCAAAAATGTTTAGATAGGTTTGGGTCATTATATTAACCATATCTTTTAGTTTTAACTCTTAGTTAATTAGTTTGACATTTACCATGTGACTTTGTATTTTTATGTTATATAGTTAATAAACATACTATATACATCCAAGATACCCCCAAGTGGTCCATTAATGATACACCTATCATGAAATAAGTCCTTTGGACGATCCTTAAACTTTATGGAATTGAATATCAATTAATAATATAATATTTGTTTTCAAAACTCATTTATGTCAATTTTGACACTATTCAATAATTGATTTTAGTTAAAGTGTAAAAAACATTATTAATTCAAAAAATAATAATTTAAGAAATCCTATAATGTAATATTAACCAATAAAATTCATTTATTTCATCAAAACTTTCAAATTATATTTATTTTAATATTTATAATACCAATTATTTGAATCTTTCATTAATAAGGAAAATACGACATCATTATTGTGTCATAAATAATATTAATTATTAAATGTATAAAAATTATAAATAAAATAAAATTATGTATTAAATATTTTTATATTTATAATGAATATTTATAGTCGAAAATCTAACTTATATAACCCTATTTAAAAATTGTTTTTCTAAAAGATATATGCTTATGTCATTTTTGTATTTATTTTAACTTATTTAATATAATGTGTCCTTATCACCTACAAGTAGCTCCATGGGGTCCCAAAATTGACTCAAAGATGACCATGGTCGGACTTGAATCAACCAATAAGTTTAGGACACGTTTTAGGGTAATTTATTATTATTATGATACTATTATTTTACCCTTATTTACAAGTTTTACCCTTTAACCATTAATAATAAAATATTTACCAAAGTAATTATTCAAAATGTCTAAAAATAAAAGTTACCAATTAACAAAATTTGGAAATCCTGATTCCAAATATGGAATCCATTTTTTCAAATTCAAAACACATAAGTGGAAGAAATTAATTCAAAATTAATTCCCATTGTTAAAACAAAAAGTGTGTTTTTAAGAGATAATAACTATCAAAAGATTGACACTTGTTTATGTCTGGTTTAATTATGAAATTATATACAATGACCAACATCGTATTAAATGGTAAAATTATATTCTAAATATACTTTAAAAACACTCAAATTCAAAATTTATAATTGTTAATTCTTGTGATTAAAAACATGTTTTTAATTAAAATTTAGTAATTTTCACTATTTATCAAAATATAAAAGTTATCCGAAAAGTACCAAAATTTCAACCTAGGCTAATTTCGATATTATGAATACAAAAATTAAGCCCACTTTGAACGATAAAATTTATAAAATTTCAAAATGTGGGTATTACTATTCATAACGGCTAGTTTTGATTGGTTGTGGTGTGTGTTAGAACTCGAAGTTGCGTACAACACATGCTACAGTATTATTCAAAGAGAAGCGTACTGTGGAAGCTTGGGGTGTTACATATTCATTTTGGTGGAACTTGGGAGAGGAAGAGAAATTGTAGAAACTTATCCTCTCCAATAAAGAACTCCCCTCCCAACAAAGAACGCGAAGAACACCGACGATGATTCTTCTTCGACTTTCTTCTACTCACACACCTACTGACCTACCCTTTGAAACGTCAACGAGACGACATAGCTCGGGATTTAAGACATGCGGTAGACACGCAGAACGAAGAGAGATGAATCTAAAAGTAGGGGGTTTATTATTTGATGATATTGTACCTTTTTCTAACATTCTTCAAAGGATGATAAGTGATTGATGCGAACTTATTTTTGATCATCTTCTTCTCAGGATAAGCCAAATGATATCTCTCTAAAGGTGGAGGGTGGGGGCCAACCTAACATGTTCTGACATCCTCCGTCGATTTACCTCTTCTTGTGATGTACTATGACACAGATAGGTATCAACGACGAGGTGACGGAGGCGACAAAGACATAGGTCGCGCTACCTGCGGCCTTCGCAAACCGTACCGCTAGCCCATGTCGGCCAGGGCTCTGCCGTACCGGCCAACCCATGGCCCCACCAGCACGCTGCTCGGTGCCTTGATGGGGCCCCCACAGCCTCTTGACGCACTGCCGCACCCTACCAGGCCCCTTCCACGCCCTTCCTGGTGCCCCTGTGGCCTATCGGCATCCTGTCGCGCCCTTCTCGATGCCCCCGTGGCGGGCATGGCACCCTGCCAATGCCCTCGTGGCCTCCCAGTGCCCTACCGCGGCCTGCTAGGCTGCCCCCGAACCGGTCACCGCACGCACCACACTGAACTGACTGCCGTCGAGCTAGCCTCCCGTGACCCGCGCGCCCCCAGCTGAGTCTACGTCCCAGCTTCCTCGGGCCCTCCAGGCCGAGCTACTCGAGGTCGTTCCCTCGCAATGCTCGAGGCCGAATTGGCCCCGAGCCTGGGCCGAACTGCCACCGCAGTTCGCGGGGCCTAGCCCAACGAACCAGGCCTAACATAGTGGGATGTCCCACCGAAGGGGCCGGTTCAGACCCAGTAAGTCTGACCGGGTCATCCCAGATGAGGTTGGCCCAGACTGGGTTGGGCTAAGTCAGTCTGACCTGGTCGGACAGGACACGTGCCCACTGCTGACCCCATTACCTTCTTGGGCCATATCTTTGGAACCGTATGTCTGTTTGACAAACTGTCAACAGCGCCATTATTCCGGTAGTGAAACCTTCTCTTTGATAATACCTCACTCTATTTTGGGGTATAGTAGAGATACGGTCAGGTTGGATCGTACACGAATCCAAACGGGCCCCGGGACAAAAAGGCTAATGACTAACAGAACAGGCGTCTGATTGAAGTGTCTTATATTGCGTTGAGACCCCTATGACATGGAGTACATTTGATATACTTCTTCATAGAACTTTCTAATTGTTTTATTATCAAACAGTAGCTCATGGAGTGGATCCATCCAGAAGTGAGCGGATAAGAGTACGTAGACCTAATAGCTGGCTGAGACCTGACGACTGCTTTTCCGATTCGACTCAGATTGACTCGACTAGCCCAGTGGGGAGAGTCTCTATGTGACGCGGCAGACCCATGGTGGGGACCAACTATCTGTGAGTGCGGCAGACCCACGGTGGGGACTACCTCTCTGTGAGTGTGGAAGACCCATATTATGAGACTGGAGAAGTATCTCGGTAGGCTATAAGGGGGAGTGCCTCTGTATGAGCATGGCAGACCCATGGTGGGGTGTAACACCCCAAGATTTCATAGTATGTACTTATTCAAAACAATTCAATAACTTGCACTACACACAACACCGAGTCCAAGCGCACCATGACTTACCAAACTAGCCGTTCAAAAGAGGTTATGAATAGTATTAACTAAATTTTGATCTTTATATAATCCTTATAATTTTAGAATCCATATTATGAGTTATTAGACATAATGTAAGAACAAATTCATTTTTTTCACTTTTACCAATTTTAATAGTGAACCCCTTTTAAATCCAATATTTTAAACTTTTATATATTCAATTTGGCTAAATAAATTTACTTTTTAGAATGTGGACATCAAAAATTTACAATGTAACATCCCAAGCTTCCACGGTATTCTTTCCTTTGAATTATAGAGTAGTGTGTGTTGTACTCAACTTCGAGTTCTAACACACACCACAACCAATCAAACTAGCCGTTATGAATTGTAATACCTACTTTTTAAAATTTTATAAATTTTATCTCTCAAAATGGACTTCATTTTTGTATTAGAAGTATCGAATTTAGACTATGGTGAAATTTTGGTACTTTTAGGATAACTTTAATAATTTGATGAATAATGAAAAATTACTAAATTTTTAATTAAAAAAAATTAATCGAAATAATTAATAGTGATAAATTATTAATTGGGTGGATTTAAAGTATATTTAGAATATATTTTTACCATTTTGGTCATTGGAAATAAGTTCACAATTAAACCAGATATAAACAAGTATCAATCTTTTGATAGTTATTATATCTTAAAAACACGCTTTTTGTTTTGACAACGGAAATTAATTTTAAATTAATTTCTGCCACTTCAATGTTTTGAATTTGGAAAAATTGATTCCATATTTAGAATCAGGATTTACAATTTTTTTAAATAGGTAACTTTTATTTTTAGACATTTTGAATAATTACTTCGGTAAATATTTTATTTACTCTGGTTAAAGGGTAAATCCGGTAAATAAGGGTTAAAAATAATATTATAACAATACTAAATTACCCTAAGACGTTCCCTAACCTTATTGGTGGATACATTTCTGACCATTTTCATCTTTGGGTCGATTTTGGGACCCCGTGGAGCCACTTGTCGGTGATAGGGACAATTTATTTTAATTATGTTAAAATAAAAACAAAAATGACAAAAGCATATATCTTTTAGAAAAACAATTTTTACATAGGGTTATATATGTTGGATTTTCGACTATAAATATTCATGAGGAAACTAACACGATTTCCTACATAATGGTATTTTATTTATAATTTTTAGACATTATATAAAATAATTTATTTATGACACAAAGGTGATGCAGTAATTACCTAATTAATGAAAAATTAGAATAATTGATATTATAAATACCCAAATAAATGTATTTTGAGACTTTTTATAAATAACAAAAAATTTATTGAATAATATGACATGTTAGGATTTATGTAAATTACGTTTTTTGAATTAATATTTCTGTTTTAAATTTTACAAAAATAAATTATTGAATAGTTTCAAAATTGACATAAAAGAGTTTTTGAAACAACTATTATATTATTAATTGATATTAAATTTTTAAAAATCTATGGTTCGGCCAAGAGACTTATGTCATGATATTTATATCATCAATGGTCCACTTGGGGGGGTCTCTTGGATGTATATAGTAAGTTTATTAACTATATAATACAAAACTACAAAGAGACATTGTAAAAGTGAAACTAATTAACTAAGAGTTAATACTTAAAGATAAGGTTAATATGATAACCCAAACCTATCTAAATTATATTGGTTGAGTCTTTTTATAACCATCCCCACCTTAAACATTAAATAATTCACTTTGGATCTATTATAAACCAAATATGAATTTATTATAAATTAATACTTTAAGTTTTTTCTAAAGAACCCCTCCTCCCCCTTATAAAATTACCCAACTTCTAACCAATTATTCACAGCTTCAAAGCCTTTTGGTTTGGCCTAACCTTTCCCAAATACTCTCTAAACTTCCCTAAATTCTTCATAGAGGAATTAATTTAGTCAGAAATCCATCTTAAGGAGCCCTTTTGATCAAATCAAAATGAAGAACCCGGATAAGAGATAATGATTTCACCACCCTTTTTCAAGTTCCTTTCTTCTTCCACTTATTTTTTCTTTGTTATTACCATTATAAAATAATGAATCCAGTTTCTCCAATATACTGTAATATTAGTATAAATATGGTACAACCATATTCAGTATTCTATCCATCATTTTAATGACATGTCACCATACGTGCATACGTACGGCTTACCGTCCCCACGTCGTGGTGTAATTGTTATTCAATATATTTTTATTTGGATGGGTATAATAATGATTTGTAATTAATGTAAATAATAAATATACAATTATAATGATTATGTATATATGATATACCATCAAATTATATATTATTTCAATATCAAAAGAAGGATATTTTCGCTCGTGTGTACGTACGGATTACCGTCTCCATGACACGATGAGATTCATTTCCAAGTTCACCATTCATCAACGATTATAAAAATATATATTACTAATAAGTATGTAATATATGAAATAATAATGCTACTGTAGATATATTTATATATATAAGGATTTATGCACTTACATATATCTTATTCACATACTTCCGTTCAATACTATATGAAAACAGAAACAACGTTTATGCGTATGTACGGACTACTGTCTCTATAAACGGTGTTTTCCATTTCATATATATGTCTATTATACTTATTTATATTCTAAAAATATATGATATATTTATCATGTTTTATATTCTTGAAGTATTTAAATCATGATCTAAGTGATACAACCAAGAGTGACAAGTTAAAACCCGTACGATAAAGAAAGTGATTATTACCCAAAATGTTAACCTAACATGGAAATTATTATTAAATGGGTAATATAAAGTCATAAATGAATCATGTATGATATCATAAATATTAATATGATTCTTGTATAATTTAATAACATACTACAATCTTCGTACAAGAGGTTAAACGTACCCTTGACTAAAGGAAAGTGCAAGGTAACGGGTTTTCATCTCACTCCTTATTCCTGTGAGATTCATGCCATATTTCCACTATTACCTTTTGTTTGGTGTCTGTACTACCCTTAATTGTATTATTTGTGTAATAAACTTTAATTTATGTGTATTTACATATTCATTTTATGATACTCCTTTCATGGGTTGTATGTTTCGTAAGTTACGAAATTGGTAAGGGTTAATTCCTCAATCTCATCATTATCTGAGATTGTTTGTGTGTAAGTATTTACTGGGGAATTTTATCATCCATGTCCATTTTTAATAAAAATGATTTCAAAATGAAGAATTTAAGGATTTTTAAAGGTACACTTTATCAAGATCATAATTTCAAAAAATTTTAAGATTTATCTTTTAAATATTTTTAATTAATGTCCATGTTTTCGAAATGATTTTATGGATTTATTTATATGGACATGAATGTTTTGAAATGATAACTCTTTTCAAAAGTTTCAAAGTGGTATGGGACAATTTGATTCAAAAATATCTTTTAAAATTACTTCCTTTATAAATGTGTGACATTTAAATGATTTTACAAAAATTATATTTCTCTCAAAAAAATTTACTCATCATTTGATGGATTTTAAGCTCATTTGAAGTTGATTTGTTATGATACAAAACTTCCATATAGATTTGAAGTTTTTATGATGTGTTTTAATGTGGATGTGTTATTTTTATACCATTCATGGTTTATTTATGAAGTATTTACATTTCATATGCTAGTTTTAATACAAATGTTTATGTTATGTTTGAACCCTTTCATATGGGAATACATTGGACTTAATAAGTGACGGGTGGAGCCCGCTATAGCTCCTCGATGCATCGATAGTTCTCATGAGACAAACTAGTGTCTTGGAACAAGGCCTTGGAAAAATCTTATTTTTCGTCTTGGCACGAGGCCTTGGCTATGTGGTTATGATAGTCTGGAATTATGCATTCCATCATTATGAAAGTGGTAAGTGATGTTGCTTGTGATTATTCGATTAGTAGAATATCCAAGTGAATAAGTAAATGGAATTATTTAATTTTATTTCTTCCATATTATACTGATGTTCAAGTTTAAAAGTCTTTTGTTTTAGTTTTGTACCTTGCCTTAAATGTTTATGCTTATTTTTGAAAGTTTCCGCCATATTTCTTACCCAAACTGAGCATTTGAGCTCACCCCTTTTCTATGTTTTATTTTTCCCAGGATTCCAAGAAGTGTATTGTGATTGATATGCATGGTTAAGATAAGGGAATAATTTCATTCATCATGTATTATTAATGTTGTTTTGTATGTTATGAAGTGTAATGTAACATGCCTGTATGTAATCTATTTTCCAAGACTGCTAAACTGATCGGATCTCTGGGACTTGATTCCTTGTAATCATGCCAATGTATTAAAATAATGCACCAACTTTGGGTAACTAGGGTTAGGGCGTTACCGTTGGTATCAGAGGAAGTTTAGAAATAAACGTAGAAACTATATTTAGATAAACTCTGATTAGAGCACATAGCCCTAAGATATAATTTGAGGATTAGTATAGAAGAACTTCTTAGAATTTTGGTATTGTAGAGATTTTGTGAGTTTTCCAAGAAATACATCCCTGTCTGGATACAATCAGGTAGAGGCTGCTCTGGCACAGATGTACCTAGGGGTAAAACCCAAAAACACCTCTTTGAGCTAGACTCGAACGGGAACTGGTGCACGACAACGAGCCTTGTTGCACTCTTGGTTATGACACTCCCGGGGGATATGCTTAGGATAATTCTCGTCATCTTTACAAACCATTATGAAGGGTTTATGAGTATATACTTCCTCAAAGAATACATTTTATGATTATAGATTATATCCATAAACTATTTAATTTATGTTATGTGTTTTACGTGTTTAGGATTATGTATTTTTATTTATAAACTAATCTAGTGTATGCCATTGTTTAGAAATGGCGCCCAGTAGAAGGAATGAGAACTCCAGTAATGCACATGATCCAAAGAGAAAGATGGATCATATCTTTCATGGTCTTAAGCTAGAATTTATAAGAGAAATAGTCTCCCACATATTATCATCATATGAAGAAATAATATCATGCGTTGATAAGATAAGTAAATATTTTACCGAGTCCCATGGCTTTGAAGGGAAGAAAGAGAAGAAAAGGATGCAAGAGAGAAAGATGGATAAAGGGAAGAGGGAAAAAAGAATTTTCCAATATGTGATAACGGTTGGAAGAAACACCCTGGAACTTGCCTGAAAGGAATGAAAGTTTGTTATAAGTGTGGAAGAAAAGGGCACAAAGTGCGTGACTGCAAGGGTAAGAATATGGTTTCAAATGTACAATGCTTCATTTGTTAGGAGTTTGGACACTATGCAAACCTATTTCCCAGTCATCAGACTATGCCGCAAATGATGATATTGGATAATAATCAAGTTATGATACTACCACAGATGAAGAGGAACGATTAGAGTTCTTATGTTGATTATGTCGTTTGAGTGTTGTATCAACAATGTACTTATTATAATAATTATAGAGTATATAAGGATTGTACTGTTTTACTATTTCATTAAGGACATGAGATTTTGTGGAACAATGAAAAGCGACTCAATAATAGGTTAAATTGTTGAAAAATATTTGGTTGAGAGAAAGATAAACCATAATATGGTTCTAATACCGAGGTAGTGATTTTAGAATAATACATGATTGGTTTGGATAAATTATATTGGATATTATTAACTACCTTGAATATGATTAATGATTTTTATATTCCATAATTGTTGGGGATTACAACATTTTTGTATTGAAGGAGTATATCTAATATTATTTAAGGAATAAGGGATCATGAATGTAATCAATAATGGTTTATGGTAATTCAGGATGTTGCAGTGTTTTAAAAGAATACATGATGATAGTGATCACATGTTATTACGCGGAAAAAAGGATCATCATTGTGTTTACCTTCCTTATAAATTTTGGACTGAAATATTTTGGATAGTTCTAGTTTTGATTATTTTGGATTGCCATAAAAGGACAACCAGGAGGTCGGGCGGCAACCCGTCGCGTCTGGCAAGGCCGCGAGACTCGAACCCACAACCGAAGGGCGAAAAGGGTGTGTCACCTACCATTGACCCACGTGATGTCCGGGATTAAATAATGTCTTTTTTCTTAATGGTTCTTCTAGATGAATTATAAATTCATTTTTTTACTCTATACGAATAAGATAAATAGAATATGGTTTTTAAGTTCTATTATCTTTTAGGGTGAATGATCGGTTTGTGGTAGAACTTAGTTAAAGGATGAGACTCTACTTTTCATGTATATGTTTTTCTTCTTATCTTATTCAATGATGAAATTAATTCTTATACTTTAGTGAAGGGATCTTAAAACAAAAAAATATGTTATCCTAATACCATATTTTTTTCTGAACCAATGGTATTTTAAATCATCATAGATTGATGAATTTAAGGCCCTCAATTTTACACTTGTTTGCGATTTATGACCTCAATCACTACCTATAAATATTTATGTTTTCATCCAATTATATGTCTTTAATTTCCACCAATGTTCTCCGATTATAGATCATAATTTGGTGGTGACCCTTTCATTTCTCTTTTCCTCTTATTAAGACTAAATTTTATTAACCAAATTTCTGATGTGGGTTTTCCCACAAAGATATTTTCTATTTTAAACCTTTATTTTCGAAGAACAATATCAAAATTTAGAGGACACTATTTATTGAAGGAGGGAAGAATGTAACACCCCAAGATTTTATAGTATGTACTTCTTCAAAACAATTCAATAAATTGCACTACACGCAACACCGAGTTCAAGCGCACCATGACATACCAAACTAGCCATTCAAAAGAGGTTATGAATAGTATTAACTAAATTTTGAACTTTATATAATACTTATAATTTTATAATCCATATTATGAGTTATTAGACATAATGTAAGAACAAATTCATTTTTTTCACTTTTACCAATTTTAATAGTGAACCCTTTTTAAATCCAATATTTTAAACATTTATATATTCAATTTGGCTAAATAAATTTACTTTTTAGAATGCATAAATCAAAAATTCACAATGAAACATCCCAAGCTTCCACGGTACTCTTTCATATGAATAATACAGTAGTGTGTGTTGTACGCAACTTTGAGTTCTAACACACACCACAACCAATAAAACTAGCCGTTAGGAATAGTAATACATACTTTTTCAAATTTTAGAAATTTTATCTCTCAAAATGGACTACATTTTTGGATTTGGAGTATCGAATTTAGCCTAAGGTGAAATTTTGGTACTTTTCGGATAACTTTAATATTTTGATGAATAGTGAAAATTACTAAATATTTAATTAAAAAAAACTTTTTTAATCGAAATACTTAATAGTGATAAATTATGAATTTGAGTGGTTTTAAAGTATATTTAGAATATATTTTTACCATTTTGTTCATTGGAAATAATTTCACAATTAAACCGGACATAAACAAGTATCAATCTTTTGATAGTTATTATATTTTAAAAACACGCTTTTGTTTTGACAGTGGGAATTAATTTTAAATTAACTTCTGCCACTTCTGTTTTTTGAATATGGAAAAATTTATTGCTTATTTATAATCAGGATGTCGAAATTTTGTAAATAGGTAACTTTTATTTTTAGACATTTTGAATAATTACTTCGGTAAATATTTTATTTAGCATGGTTAAAGGGTAAATCCGGTAAATAAGGGTTACAAAAATAATATTATAACAATACTAAATTACCCTAAAACGTGTCCTAACCTTATTGGTGGATACATTTCCGACCATGGGCATCTTTGGGTCAATTTTGGGACCCTATGGAGCCACTTGTAGGTGATAGGGACACTTTATTTTAATTAAGTTAAAATAAATACAAAAATGACATAAGCATGTATATTTTAGAAAAACAATTTTTACATAGGGTTATATATGTTGTATTTCAAACTATAAATAGTAATTAGAAAAATAAACAGATTTCCTACATAATTGTATTTTATTTATAATTTTTAGACATTATATAATTTATTTTATTTATGACACAATGGTGATGCAGTAATTACCTAATTAATGAAAAATTAGAATAATTGATATTATAAATACCCAAATAAAGGTAATTAGAGACTTTTTATAAATACCTATAATTTTATCGGATAATATGACATGTTAGTATTTATTTAATTAACTTTTTTCTAAGTAATCATTCTGTTATGAGTTTTACAAAAATCAATTATTCAATAGTGTCAAAATTGACATAAAAGAGTTTTTAAAACAAATATTATATTATTAATCGACATTAAATTCCTAAATATCTATGGTTCGAAAAATAGACATATATCATGATAGTTATATCATTAATGGACCACTTGGGGGTCTCTTGGATGTATATAGTATGTTTATTAACAATATAATATAAAAATACAAAGAGACATTGTAAAAGTGAAACTAATTAACTAAGAGTTAATACTTAAAGATAAGATTAATATAATAACCCAAACCTGTCTAAATTATATTGGTTGAGTAGTTTTCGACCCATAGACACCTTAAACATTAAATAATCCACTTTGGATCTATTATAAACCAAATACGAAATTATTATAAATTAATACTTTATGTTTTTCTAAAGAGCCCCTCCTCCCCCTTATAAAAGGACCCAAATTATAACCAATTATTCACACCTTCAAAGCCTTTTGGTTCGACCAAACCTCTCCCAAATACTCTCTAAAATTCCCTAAATTCTTCATAGAGGCATTACTTTAGTCATAAATCCATCCTAAGTATCCCTTTTGATCAAATCAAAATGAAGAACCCGGAGAAGAGGTAATGATTTCACCACCCTTTTTCAAGTTCCTTTCTTCTTCCACTTCTTCTTTCTTTGTTATTACAATTCTAAAATAAAGAATCCAGTATCTCCTATATACTGTAATATTAGTATAAATATGATACAACCATATTCAGCATTCTATCCATCATTTGAATGACATGTCACCATACGTGCGTACGTACGGCTTACCGTCTCCACGTCGTGGTGTAATTGTTATTCAATATATTATTATTTGGATGGGTATAATAATGATTTTTAATTCATGTAAATAATAAATATAACATTATAATGATTCTGTATATATGATATACCATCCAATTATATATTATTTTAATATCAAAAGAATGATATTTTCGCTCGTGTGTACGTACGGATTACCGTCTCCACGACACGATGAGATTCATTTCCAAGTTCACCATTCATCGACGATTATAAAAATATATATTACTAATAAGTATGTAATATATGACATAATAATTCTAATAAAGATATATATATATATATATATATATATATATATATATAAGTATTTATGCACTTACATATATCTTATTCACATACTTCGATTCAATACTATATGAAAACAGAAACAACGTTTATGCGTACGTACGGACAACTGTCACTATAAACGGTTTTTTCCATTTCATATATATGTCTATTATACATATTTATATTCTAAAACCATATGATATATTTATCATGTTTTATATTCTTGAGGTATTTAAATCATTATCTAAGTGATACAACCAAGAGTGACAAGTTAAAACACATACGATAAAGAAAGTGATTATTACCCGAAATGTTAACTTAACATGGAAATTATTATTAAATGGGTAATATAAAGTCATAAATGAATCTTTTATGATATCATAAATATTAATATGGTTCTGGTATAATTTAATAACATACTACGATCTTCGTACAGGAGGTTAAACATACCCTCGACTAAAGAAAAGTGCAAGGTAAGGGGTTTTCATCTCACTCCTTATTCCCGTGAGATTCATGCCATATTGCCACTATTACCTTTTGTGTGGTGTATGTACTACCCTTAATTGTATTATTTGTGTAATACACTTTAATTAATTTGTATTTACATATTCATTTTATGATACTCCTTTAATGGGTTGTATGTTTCGTAAGTTACGAAAATGGTAAGGGTTAATTCCTCAATCTCATCATTATCCGAGATTGTTTATGTGTAAGTATTTATAAGGGAATTTTATCATCCATATACATTTTTCTTAAAAATGATTTCAAAATGAAGAATTTAATGATTTTTAAATTTACTCTTTATCAATATCAGAAATTCAAAAAATTTAAAGATTTATCTTTCTAAATATTTTTAATTAATGTCCATGTTTTCGAAATGATTTTATGGAATTATTTATATGGACATGAATGTTTTGAAATGATAACTCTTTTCAAAAGTTTCAAAATGGTATGGGATAATTTTATTCAAAAATATCTTTTAAAATTACTTCTTTTATAAATGTGTGACTTTTAAATGATTTTACAAAAAGTATATTTCTCTCAAAAAAATTTACTCATCATTTGATGGATTTTAAGCTCATTTGAAGTTGATTTGTTATGATACAAAACTTCCATATAGTTTTGAAGTTTGTATGATGTGTTTTAATGTGTATGTGTTATTCTTATATCATTCGTGGTTTATGGATGAAGTATTTACATTTCATATGCTAGTTTTAATACGAATGTTTATGTTATGTTTGAACCTTTTCATATGGGAATGCATTGGACTTAATAAGTGACGTGTGGAGCCCGCTATATCTCCTCGATGCATCGGTAGGTCACATGAGACAAACTATGGTCTTGGAATAGTGCCTTGGCAAAATATTTGTTGTCATCTTGGCACGATGCCTTGGCTATGTGGTTATGATAGTCTGGCATTATGCATTCCATCATTATGAAAGTGGTAAGTGATATTTCATGTGATTATTCGATTATTAGAATATCCATGTGAATAATTAAATGGAATTATTTAATTTTATTTCTTCCATATTATGCTGAAGTTCAAGTTTAAAAGGCTTTTGTTTTAGTTTTGTACATTTCCTTAAATGTTTATTCTTATTTTTGAAAGTTTCTTTCATATTTCTTACCCAAACTGAGTGTTTGAGCTCACCCCTTTTCTATGTTTTATTTTTCCTAGGATTCCAAGAAGTGTATTGTGATTGATATGCATGGTTAAGAGAAGGGAATAATGTCATTCATCAAGGATTATTAATGTTTTTTTGTATGTTATGAAGTGTAATGTAACATGCATGTTTGTAATCTATTTTCCAAGACTGCTAAACTGATCGGTTCTCTGGGACATGATTCCTTGTAATCATGCCAATGTATTAAAATAATGCACCGACTCTGGGTAACTGGGGTCAGGGCGTTACAATTGGTATTAGAGGATGTTTATCAATAACCTTAGAAACTAGATTTAGATAAACTATGATTAGAGAACATAGCCCTATGATAGAATTTGAGGATTAGTATAGAAGAACTTCCTAGAATTTTGGTATTATATAGATTTTGTGAGTTTTCCGGGCAGTACATCCCTGTCTGGATACAATCAGGTAGAGGCAGCTCTGGCACAAATGTACCTAGGGGTAAAACCCGAAACCCCCTCTTTGAGCTAGACTCGAACGGGAACTGGTGCACGACAACGGGCCTTGTTGCACTCTTGGTTATGACACTCTCGGGGGATATGCTTAGGATAATTCTCATCATCTTTACAAACCATTATGAAGGGTTTATGAGTATATACTTCCTCAATGGAGACATTTTATGATTATGGATTATATCCATAAACTATTTAATTTATTTTTTGTGTTTTACATGTTTGGGATTAGGTATTGTTATTCATCAACTAATCTAGTGTATTCCATTGTTTAGAAAAGGCGCCCAGTAGAAGGAATGAGAACTCTAGTATTGCACATGATCCAAAGAGAAAGATGGATCATATATTTCATGGTCTTAAGCTAGAATTTATATGATAAATAGTCTCCCACATATTATCATCATATGAAGATATAATATCATGTGTTGATAAGATAAGTAAAGATTTTACTGAGTCCCATGGCTTTGAAGGGAAGAAAGAGAAGAAAAGGATAGAAGAGAGAAAGATGGATAAAGGGAAGAGGGGAAAAAGAATTTTCCCATATGTGATAACTGTGAAAAGAAACACCTTGGAACTTGCCTGAAAGGAATGAGAGTTTGTTATAAGTGTGGAAGAAATGGGCTCAAATTACGTGACTGCAAGGGTAAGAAAATGGTTTCAAATGTACAATGCTTCCTTTGTAAGGAGTTTCGACACTACGCAAACCTATGTCCCAGTCATCAGACTATGCCGCAAATGATTCTATTTGATAATAATCAAGTTATGATACTACCACAGATGAAGAGGAATGATTAGAGTTCTTATTTTGATTATGTCGTTTGACTGTTGTATCAACAATATACTTATTATAATAATTATGGAGTATATAAGGATTGTACTGTTGTACTATTTCATTAAGGACTTGAGATTGTGTGGAACAAAGAAAAGTGACTCAATAACAGGTTAAATTGTTGAAAAATATTTGGTTGAGAGAAAGACAAACCATAATATGGTTCTGATACCGAGGTAGTGATTTTAGAATAGTACATGATTTGTTTGGATAAATTATATTGGATATTCTTAAGTACCTTGAAACTAATTAATGATTTTTATATTCCATAATTGTTGGGTATTACAACATTTTTGTATTGAAGGAGTATATCTAATATTCTTTAAGGAATAAGGGATCATGAATGTAATCAATAATGTTTTATGGTAATTCAGGATGTTGCAGTGTTTTAAAAGAATACATGATGATGGTGATCACATGTTATTACGCAGAAAAAAGGATCTTCATTGTGTTTACCTTCCTTATAAATATTGGACTGAAATATTTTGGATAGTTCTAGTTTGGATTATTTTGGATTTCCATAAAAGGACAACCGGGAGATCGGGCGGCAACCCGTCGTGTCCGGCAAGGCCGCGAGACTCGAACCCACAACCAAATGGAGACAAGGGTGTATCACCTACCATTGACCCATGTTATGTCATGGATTTAATAATGTCTTTTTTCTTAATGGTTCTTCTAGATGAATTATAAATTCATTTTTTACTCTATACAAATAAGATAAATAGAATATTATTTTTAAGTTCTATTATCTTTTAGGGTGAACGATCAATTTGTGGTAGAACTTAGTTGAAGGATGAGACTCTACTTGTCAAGTATATATTTTTCTTCTTCTCTTATTCAATGATGAAATTAATTCTTATACTTTAGTGAAGGGATCTTAAAACAAAAAAATGTGTTATCCTAATACAATATGTTTTGCTGAACTGATGGTATTTTAAATTATCGTAGATTGATGAATTTAAGGCCCTCAATTTTACACTTGTTTGTGATTGATGACCTCAATCACTACCTATAAATATTTATGTTTTTCATCCATTTATATGTCTTTAATTTTCACCAATGGTCTCTGAATAGAGATCATAATTTAGTGGTGACCCTTTCATTTCTATTTTCCTCTTATTAAGACTAAATTTTATTAAACAAATTTATGATGTGGGTTTTCCCACAATGATATTTTCTATTTTCAACCTTTATTTTTGAATAACAATATCAAAATTGTGAGGACACAATTTATTGAAGGAGTGAAGAATGTAACACCCCAAGATTTCATAGTATGTACTTCTTCAAAACAATTCAATAACTTGCACTACACGCAACACCGAGTTCAAGCGCACCATGACATACCAAACTAGCCGTTCAAAAGAGGTTATGAATATTATTAACTAAATTTTTAAATTTATATAATACTTATAATTTTAGAATCCATATTATTAGTTCTTAGACATAATGTATGAACAAATTCATTTTTTTCACTTTTACCAATTTTAATAGTGAACCCTTTTTAAATCAAATATTTTAAACTTTTATATATTCAATTTGGCTAAATAAATTTACTTTTTAGAATGGGTAAATCAAAAATTTACAATGAAACATCCCAAGATTCCATGGCACTCTTTCCTTTGAATAATACAGTAGTGTGTGTTGTACGCAACTTCGAGTTCTAACACACACCACAACTAATCAAACTAGCCGTTAGGAGTAGTAATACCTACTTTTTAAAATTTTAGAAATTCTTTCTCTCAAAATGGACTACATTTTTGGATTCGGAGTATCGAATTTAGACTAAGGTTAAATTTTCGTACTTTTTGGATAACATTAATATTTTGATGAATAGTGAAAATTACTAAATTTTTAATTAAAAACAACTTTTTTAATCGAAATACTTAATAGTGATAAATTATAAATTTGAGTGGTATTAAAGTATATTTAGAATATATTTTTACCATTTTGTTCACTAGAAATAATTTCACAATTAAACCGGACATAAACAAGTATCAATCTTTTGATAGTTATTATATTTTAAAAACACGCTTTTTGTTTTGACGGTGGGAATTGATTTTAAGTTAATTTCTGCCAATTCTGTTTTTTGAATTTGGAAAAATGGATTCCATATTTAGAATCAGGATGTCTAAATTTTTTAAATATGTAACTTTTATTTTTAGACATTTTGAATAATTACTTCGGTAAATATTTTATTCACCATCGTTAAAGGGTAAATCCGGTAAATAAGGGTTACAAAAATAATATTATAACAATACTAAATTACCCTAAAACGTGTCCTAACCTTATTGGTGGATACATTTCCGACCATGGGAATATTTGGGTTGATTTTGGGACCCTATGGATCCAAATGTAGGTGATAGGGACACTTTATTTTAATTAAGTTAAAATAAATACAAAAATGACATAAGCATATATCTTTTAGAAAAACAATTTTTACATAGGGTTATATATGTTGTATTTTTGACAATAAATTTTCATTAGAAATCTAAACATATTTCCTACATAATAGTATTTTATTTATAAATTTTAGACATTATATAATTTAATTTATTTATGACACAATGGTGATGCATTAATTACCTAATTAATGAAAAATTAGAATAATTGATATTATAAATACCCAAATAAAGATAATTTGAGACTTTTATAAATACCAATAATTTTATAGGATAATATGACATGTTAGGATTTATTTAATTAACTTTTTTCTAAGTAATCATTCTGTTATGAGTTTTACAAAAATCAATTATTGAATAGTGTAAAAATTGACATAAAAGAGTTTTTAAAACAAATATTATATTATTAATCAATATTAAATTCTTAAAAATCTATTGTTCGGCCAAGAGACTTATATCATGATAGTTATATCATTAAAAGACCACTTGGGGGTCGCTTTGATGTATATAGTAAGTTTATTAACCATATAATATAAAAATACAAAGAGACATTGTAAAAGTGAAACTAATTAACTAAGAGTTAATACTTAAAGATAAGGATAATATAATAACCCAAACCTGTATAAATTCTATTGGTTGAGTAGTTTTTGACCCATCCCCACCTAAAACTGTAAATTATCAACTTTGGAGCCATTATAAATTGAATATGAATTTATTATAAATTAATACTTTAACTTTTTCATAAAGATCCCATCCTCCACCTTATAAAAGGACCCAACATCTAACCAATTCTTCACACCTTCAAAGCCTTTTTATTCGGACAAACCCTGCCCAAATACTCTCTAAAATTCCATCACCTCATCCTATAGGCCTTAATTTAGTCATAAATCCATCCTAAGGAGCCCTTTTGATCAAATCAAAAGGAAGAACACGAAGAAGAGGTAATGATTTCACCACCCTTTTTCAAGTTCCTATCTTCTTACACTTCTTCCTTATTTGTTATTACCATTATAAAATAATGAATCCAGTATATCCTATATACTTTAATATTATTTTATATATGGTAAAACCATAATCAGTATTATATCCATCATTTGAATGAAATGTCACCATACGTGCGTACGTGCAGCTTATCGTCTCCACATCGTGGTGTAACTGTTATTCAATATATTATTAATTGTATGGGTATAATAATGATTTGTAATTCATGTAAATAATAAATATAACATTATAATTATTATTTATATATGATATACCATCCAATTATATATTATTTTAATATCAAAAGAATTATATTTTTGCTCGTGCGTACGTACGGATTACCGTATCCACGACACGATGAGATTCATTTCCAAGTTCACCATTCATCGACGATTATAAAAATATATTTTACTAATAAGTATGTAATATATGACATAATAATTCTACTGGAGATATATATATATATATATATATAAGTATTTATGCACTAACATATATCTTATTCACTTACTTCTGTTCAATACTATATGAAAATAGAAACAACGTTTATGCGTACGTACGGACTATCGCCTCCATAAACGGTGTTTTCCATTTCATATATATGTATATTATACTTAATTATATTCTAAATATATATGATATATTTATCATGTTTTAAATTCTGGATGTATTTAAATCATGATCTATGTGATACAACCAAGAGTGACAAGTTAAAACACGTATGATAAAGAAAGTGATTATTACCTGAAATGTTAACTTAACATGGAAATTATTATTAAATGGGTAATATAAAGTCATAAATGAATCATGTATGATATCATAAATATTAATATGGTTTTGGTATAATTTAATAACATACTACGATCTTCGTACAAGCGGTTAAACGTACCCTCGACTAAAGAAAAGTGCAAGGTAAGGGGTTTTCATCTCACTCATTATATCAATGAGATTTATGCCATATTTCCACTATTACCTTTTGTGCGGTGTATGTACTACCCATAATTGAATTCTTTGTGCAATACACTTTAATTTATGTGTATTTACATATTCATTGTATGATACCCCATTCCTGGGTTGTATGTTTCGTAAGTTACCAAATTGGTAAGGGTTAATTCCTCAATCTCATCATTATCCAAGATTGTTTATGTGTAAGTGTTTACTGGGCAATTTTTATCATCCATGTCTATTTTTCATAAAAATGATTTCAAAATGAAGATTTTAATGACTTTGAAAGGTACTCTTTATCAAGATCAGAATTTCAAAAAAATTAAAGATTTATCTTTCTAAATCTTTTTAATTAATTTCCATGTTTTCAAAATGATTTTAAGGATTTATTTATATGGACATGAATGTTTTAAAATGATAATTATTTTCAAATGTTTCAAAGAGGTATTGGACACTTTGATTCAAAAATATCTTTTAAAATTACATCCTTTATAAATGTGTGACTTTTAAATGATTTTACAAAATGGATATTTCTCTCAAAAAATTTTACTCATCATTTGATGGATTTTAAGCTCATTTGGAGTTGATTTGTTATGACACAAAACTTCCATCTTGTTTTGAAGTTTTTGTGATGTGTTTTACTGTGGATGTGTTATTCTTATACCATTTGTAGTTTATGGATGAAGTATTTAGATTTCATATGCTAGTTTTAATACGAATGTTTATATTATATTTGATCCTTTTCATATGGGAATGCATTGGACTTAATAAGTGACGGGTGGAGCCCGCTATAGCCCCTCGATGCATCAGTAGGTCTCATGAGAAAAACTAGTGTCTTAGAACAAGGCCTTGGAAAAATCTTATTTGTAGTCTTGGTAGGAGGCCTTAGCTATATGGTTATGAAAGTCTTGAATTATGCATTCCATCATTATGAAAGTGGTTAGTGATATTTCATGTGATTATTCGTTTAGTAGAATATCTATGTGAATAGATAAATAGAATTATTTCATTTTATTTCTGCCGTATTATGCTGAAGTTCAAGTTTAAAAGGCTTTTGTTTTAGTTTTATACATTTTCTTTAAATGTTTATGCAAATTTTTGAAAGTTTCCGCCATATTCCTTACCCTTACCTAGCGTTTGAGCTCACCCCTTTTATAGGTTGTATTTTTCCCAGGATTCCAAGAAGTGTATTGTGATTGATATGAAGGGTTAAGACAAGGGAATAATGGCATTCATCAAGGATTATTTATGTTTTTTTGTATGTTATGATGTGTAATGTAACATTCATGTATATCATATATTCTCCAAGACTCCGAAACCGATCGGTTCTTTGGGACTTGATTCCTTGTAATTATTCCAATTTATTAAAATAATGCACTGATTCTGGGTAACTGGGGTCGGGGAATTACATGGGTAGCGCCTCTATGTGACGTGGAAGACCAATAATACTCAACAAGAGGAGTACCTCAGTAGTCCAAGGATAGTGGGAAGCGCCTCTGTGTGGCGCGGCAGGCCCACTGTACTCGATAGAGAAGGAGTATGCCACCAGCTGTGGTTTTTTATAATAAAAATCATGGTTTGGGATGAGTCAATGACTTTTTTTTTTCCTCATGATTGAGATGGGTAACTAGATAACTTAGGTATATGTATGGTCATATACCTAAGTAATGGTTATTCGTTGATTTCATACTTTGTGGTGTATCCTTGTAGGATTTTGTGAGACCTTTAGGGTCTTGGGGTCCCTACTGAGTATCGTTATACTCACCCTTGCAAAGGATATTCCCACACCTCGTTTTGTGGGTTGCAGATGATGGATAGCACTAATTGAGGAAAAGAGTATCAGGGCTGGACGGTACCTGGAGGTGGACCACTCGGTGTGACGGTACATGGAGGAGATAGATGGACATGGAGTGATGAAGATGCCATCTGAACCTACCCTTCAGGTAGGAACTCCAGAGGATGACCCATTAGCTGCTTTACTTTCACCATTTGCACATTCTTTTCTATTTTACTTGTACATTCCAATTGGGATTGTATTTTCGGCCCCTGTTCCATTCTAGTACTTCTTTTGTATACAGTTTTACTTAGTGTTTTGCTTCCAGTTGTGTACTTAGATTAGTTTGTTTACAGTTATAAAGGAAATGACTACCTATTTTAGGGATTTACGCCTTTGGTGCTAGTCACCATTCCCAGTCCTATGGAAGGCGGTCTTTGGGTAGTCACTATACAGGCCCTGAGGGACAGGTCATGACAAATTGGTATCAGAGGAATCGATTCTACCACAGAACATTGAACTCTGATCTTTCTTTTCAGTGAAGAAATAGTGTTAAGGGTACTATGTGTGGTTTTTAGTTTAGGGAGTCCAGTGACGGTGTGGGTGGCCAACGTATCCATACACTAGGACCCTGACATATGACTTCCGAATCAGTGCACGAAAACATTGATTGCATGCATGTTTCCAAAATATTTCTTTATGTCAGATCATCCAAGTCACCTCACTTGGTATAATATTTTGACTGTATCACATCTTTTTCTTTTAGGATGCCTCTCCATGGATGACCAGTTAGAGCCCCGAGAGTTGTACGCACTGATATCCCACTGAGCGATGAGGCCTCGATGTAGGTCCCTATACCATCGGAGTCACCAATGGTACTACTTCCTGTTGGGCCACCGATTCCACCATCCCCAACAGAAGATGATGCACTCCACTTGAGCGTATTGCATGAGTTCCAGCGCTAGAGGCCACCCCGGATCAGGGGAGAGATGGACCCACAGGCGGCTGAGGATTGGATGGAGGTTGTGGTGAGATTCTTCAGGCTAGTAGGGACACCAGTAGACTTCTTGGTGATCATTACTATGAGTATCCTTCATGCGGCAGCTAGCATATGGTGGAGCCTGATGCTCCAGGTGCATGATGAGGCGACGCTACTCTGGGCAAACTTCATGAGACTGTTTCGAGTAGAGTTTTTCCCATCCACTCTCTGTGTAGTGTGGATACAGGGACCACTTCATCTACAGTAGGGCAGTATGACAGTTGCATAGTACTCAATGAGGTTCACTAACCTCTCGTGCTACTCCACATATATGGTTCAAGACCCATTTTTTTGGGCCCAGACCTTCAATCAGGGGCTCAGGTGAGAGATCAGAGCATCGATGATCTCCCTCAGCATTTGGACGCAAGTGGGGGTGTTAGAGAGAGCCCCCCTAGTAGAGAGTTTCCATGCTGAGCAGTAACCAGCAGCGAGACCCACTACTATCCAACACGTAGTGGAGTCTTCTACAAATGGATGTAGAAAGATGTCACAGAGGTCCAAGAGGACCAGACCTATAGGTGGTCGACCGCATGAATCAGGATCAGTTATGCGTGGCACATAGAGTAGAGACATGCATGCCAGTAGTAGGCAGTGTTACTCATGCGGCTGGCTGGGTCACATGGCTCATGACTGTCCGACCCACCATTCAGATGATCACCAGATAGTTGAAGAACCTCCCATGCAGAGGTGTATATTTTAAGGAGGTGGTCCGCAGGGAGGAGGTGGAAGTGGAAGAGGAGCTGGACGTGCAGTTGGTGGTGGACGACGTTATGAGGTGTTACCAACACCACCACCAGGAGGCCCACCCCAAATGCAGGGAGCGGGTGGATATGGGAGAGATTAGATTTAGGCGGATGAGGCCTATGATCACGATGCTCTAGAGATGATTCGAGGCATGAAATGTGTCTACTCCACCATCGCTGCAGTTCTTAATGACCTAGGTTCCAATCCATCTTTCATTGTCACTTCCCTCGTTCAGACCTCGAGGATTCTGATGGAGCCGTTGGATCGATCCTTATCGCTAGACACTCATACGGGAGATGATTCGATGATTACGCACTGGTGCCGACAGTGAGAGCATACTCTATGAGGCGAGAGCTTCATCTTGGATCTCTTAGTAGTGGCTTCTAGGCCTTACAAATTCATCTTAGGTAAGGACTTGTTATCTACAGTCAATGCTTAGATTGACTATATTAAGAGAAAAGTGTGTTGTGTCCACACAGATGGGACCAGGTTTACCTTCCTTGGAAATAAGGGAACCTTTACATCACAGGATGTAATTACTTAGAGGAGGGTGCACCCAATCACTCGATAGTTGGCATTCCATAACCTCAGAGCAGTTGATGTGGAGAGTTTGAGCAATCCTGTAGTGGTGGACCAGTACATAGATGTTTTCCCTGACAATGTTCCCGGACTACCTCCTCGTAGAAAGGTGGACTTTTATACTGACCTGTACCCTGGGATGGCACCGATATCTACTCCATCATAACGGATGGATCCCGCTATGCTTTGGGAGTTGTGGTTATAGATGGAGGACTTGTTGGGGAAGTGATTCCTCTGGCCCAGTGTTTCTCCCTAGGCAGCCTCAATCTTGTTCGCCATGAAGGCAGATGAGATCATTAGGCTTTGTGTTAACTACTGTCGCCTGAACTCGTTGACCATGAAGAACAAGTACCCACTCATGAGGATTTATGACCTCTTTGATCAGCTGAAGGGAGCATGTTGGTTCTCGAAGATACACCCTAGATCAGGCTATCACTAGCTTAGAGTCCAAGATGAGGACATACAAAGACGGACTTCAGGTGTTGTTACAGCCACTACAAGTTCTTGGTTATGCCTTTTGGCATAACCAACACTCCAACAGTGTTCATGGGACTCATTTATAGGATCTTCCATCCATACCTCTATCGCTTTGTCTTAGTCTTCATCGAAAACATTCTGATCTACTCAACTACTGAAGAGGAACATACCTACCATTTGCGGGAAGTACAAGACACACTCTGAGAACACCAGCTTTAAGGTAAGCTATCGAAGTGCCAGTTTTGGATTCGAGATGTTCACTTCTTGAGACACATCATCTCAGAGGCAAGAGTTGTACTGGATCTAGTGAATATTGAGGTGGTACTTGCTTGGTAGTCACCCAGGAGTGTAACGAAGGTACGAAGTTTCCTGGGTTTAGTTGGATACTATCGGAGGTTCATTCCAGACTTTTCCAGAGTTGCAGAACCACTCTCAGCCTTTAAAAAGAAGGGGAAACCCTTTCGGTGGTTAGAGAGATGCCAACAGAGCTTTAAGGAGATGAGGCAGAGACTGTCTAGTGCCCCCCTCTTGTGGCTTCCAGAGGAGGGTGTAGGGTATGTAGTTTACTACAACACATCAGGGACTGGAATTGGGTGTGTCCTGATGCAGGAGCGAGAAGTGATCGCATATGGTTCTCATTAGCTGATACAACACGAGAAGAACTACACTACACATGACCTAGAGTTAGCAGCAGTGGTCTTCTATTTGAATATGTGACATCACTATCTGATGGGAAAGTGTTTTACCATCTACTCTAATCTCTAGAGTCTCATGTATATCTTCTCTTCGACGGACCTGAACCGGAGACATCGACGTTGGATTGAGTTCCTCCAGGACTATGACTTCGAGATAGTCTATAATCCTGGGAAGGGGAACGTTGCTGTAGATGTGCTCAGCTGGAGGACTGGTATACAGCTTCTAGGAGAGGCGACAGAGCAGCTGGCTATTTTACAGTTATCCATTGTTGATAGAGATGGAGCATCATTCCTAGAATCTCATACGGTCACTCCCCCACTTCTTCAGAAATTCTGGAGGGCACAACATGGGGATGATTACTGTGTGACACGACATGCTTAGATATCCACCGGGCGGGCACCTGATGGATTTTATGAAGGTGAAGAGCACACCATCCTCCTCAGAGGACGTACCTTGGTACCAGTGGAACTTCAGGAGAAGTGTTGAGGGACTTCCACACATCCCCTCTAATGGTACATCCAAGAGTGTTGAAGATGTCCCAGTACCTTCTACGACAGCACTGGTGGCCAGGTATGAAGAAGGTTATAGCAGAGTTTGTCTCATGGTGCCTCACTTGCTAATAAGTGAAGGCAGAGCACTAGGTACCAGCAGGCATGGTTCATCCTTTAGATGTCCCAGGGTGGAAGTGGTATAAGATATCCATGGACTTCGTGACTGGCCTTCCACGTACATTCATGGGCCATGACTCGATTTTGATGATTGTTGACTGACTCAACAAGTCTACCCACATCCTATCGATCAGAGGGCAGGGTTCAGAAGAGAGCTTGGGATACCTCTATGCGCAGAATATTGTGCGACTACATGGAAAACATTATTCTATTGTCTCTGCCTGTGAGACACCGTTTACTTCCTGGAAATGAAAGGGGTTGTAGGAGGCTTTCGGTACACAACTTCACTTGAGCACCGCCTTCCATCCTCCGACATATGGTCAGACTGAGCGGACCATTCAGACCCTCGAGGACATATTACGTTATTGTGTCCTCGACATCGGTCACAGCTGGGAAGATCACTTGTATTTGGTGTATTTTTCTTAGAATACCACATATAACTCCACCATAGGTATGGTACCTTTTGAGGCCTTGCATGGGCGACCTTCCAGATCACCCTTCTATCAGACTGACCCCCGGGAGTAAGCACTAGTGGGACCAGAGATGGTACGAGCTACAACAGAGAAGGTGAAGATCACCCAGGAGTGGATGAAGACTGCACAGAGCAGGCAGAAGTCATATGATGACAGGAGACAAAGACCTCTAGAGATTTAGGATGGTGACCACTTCTTTCTATGGGTCTCACCTCGACGAGGTCTACGGATAATTGGACATGGCGGCAAGTTATCTCCGAGATTCATCGGACCATTCCAGGTACTCAGAAGAGTGGGTGAGGCGGCTTACCCCTTAGCTCTTCCACCTCAGTGTCACTGGGTGCACAATGTCTTCCATGTATCTCAGCTAAAGAGATATGTGCATAACCCTTCCAACATCATTGACCATGGAGAGCTAGACGTCGACGATGGGGTGTCTTTTATGGAGGTTCCACCGGAGATTGAGGATCGACAGGAGCAGGTCCCACAGGGACGGTCGATACCACTGGTGCGCATACGCTGGCAGCATGGGAACCTTCAGGAGTGAACATGGGAGCAGGAGTCTTAGATGCATGTTTAGTACCCGAATTTCTTCCCATAGTTCGAGTTGTAGCTTACAAGGATGTAAAGCCCTGACGTGGGGAGAAGGTAAAGACCCGGAAATTCCGTAGAAATTTTTTTCATAAATACATGGGATTATTTACGAGTCTACAAAATTTTTTAGTGCTTGATTCTCAGGGCCAGTGTTCCCGAAATCAATTTCTAAAGTTATGTTCGATTATGTTAAGTAAACATACGAGCGTGATTTTATAATTTTTGAACCGGTGCATGGAACTAAAATCTGAGGGCACCAGTGAACTCACAGCGCCAGTATTCACTATAGAAGACTTTCACCTCGATGGTAGATGGTCGATAATAAAAGGTAGATTTAGGATTTTTATAAAAAAATAATAAAATAAAGTGTAAAACACTTTATTTTATTTTAAGCTTCCATAAGTGTGATTTTTGGATAAAACATTCACTTGAGAGTTGGAGGTGGGACCGCCACACCCTAATCTTCCATGATAGGTTATGGTGGTAGTGACCTCCCGAATTTAACCTCCTACTAGAGGATATGATGAGGGGACCACCTGAGACCATAACATCTCATTTAAATAATTGGGGTGGGGACCACCCGACCCCTATAAATGGGCGGAGAGTATAACCTCTCAAATCTAACTCATTAATGAGGGAGAGCCTCCCCACCTCCCCTAGTTTTTGATTTTGTGCCAACTCCCCAATTAATGTGCCAGCCTAATGAAATAAATTGGAGGAGTCTTTTCAATTAATTCACTTTTTGAATTTTGTTCCAATGATTAAAATAATAGAAAAACTTTTATTTTGGGCACTTTCATTTTGCTGGAAACTTAGGAGAGGAAGAGAAATTGGAGAAACTGATCCTCTCCAACGAAGAATGCCCCTTCCCAATGAAGAACACGAAGATCATCGGTGACGATTCTTCTTCGTCATTCTTCTACCTGGACACCTATCGACCTACCCTATGCAATGTCAACGAACCGACGTAGCTTGGGATTTGACACATATGGTGGATGCGACGAATGACGAATGATGAATCTAAATGTAGGGGGTCTATTACTTTCTGAAGTTGTACCCTTTTCTTACCTTCATTAATGGATGATAAGGGATTGATGTGGACGTATTTTTGATAATATTTTTCTCATGATGAGAAAAATGATATCCCCCTAAACACAGTTGATGCGAGCCAACCTAACATGGCCCAACATCCTCCATAAATTTCTCTCTTCTTGTAACGTTCGACTGCATGGCGACGTATAAATGAAGAGGCGACAACGAGCAAGGCAGCGCTACCAGCGGCCTCCGCAAATCGCGTCCCTAGCCCACGCTGGCCCTAGCTCCGCTGCACCTGCCAGCCCCCCCCCCCCCCCCCCCCCCCGGCGCCCTGCCAGCACCCCCGCGGCCTCCCAGTGCCCTGCGCGCCCTCCCTGGCCCCTTCCGTGCCCTGCTCGGCACCATGTCGGCGCCCCCGTGGCCTGCCCGGTGCCCTGCCGGCACCACCTAGAACTGCCCACCCCCCGAGCCAGTCTCCGCGTGACCCGCGCGATCCCAGCCAAGTCGGCATCCCAGCTCTATCACTCCATCTGGGCCAAGCCACACCGGGTACTTCCCTCGCAACACTCTGGGCCAAACTGGCCCCGAGCCCTAGCGAAACCGCCCCCACAGTTCACAGGGCTGGTCCTAGCAAACCAGGCCGAACATAGCTTGTTGACCCACCCAAAGGGCCGGGTCAGACCCAGCATGTCTGAGCTGGTCAACCCAGACTAGGCTGGCCAATACTGGGTTGGCCCGAGTCGGTCGGACCAGGTCGGACCGGACCCGGGCCCACTACAGACCACATTAACTTCTTGGGCTATATCTCTGGAACCAAACGTCCATTTCATGAACCACCAATAGCTCCATTATTCTTGGAGTGAAGAAGTCCCTTTTTTAAATACTCCACTGGAGTTTGGGTTATAGTTGAGATACGGTCAGGTTGGATCGTACACAAATCCAACCGGGCCCCTGGACAAAAAGACTAATAACTAACAGACCTGGTGTCCGATTGACACGCTGTCTATTGAGTTGAGACCCCTATGACATGGCGGACCATTGAGATACATCATTGTGGAACATCGTGACAGTTGGAGTATCGACCCGTTGCTCGTGGAGGGGATCCATACAGAGGCGAGTGGACAGAGTACAGAGCCCTAGTAGGTGGTTGAGACCTGATGACTAGTTGACCGATTCGACTCGGAGTGACTCGACTAGCCTAGTGGGGAGCTCCTATGTGTGACACGACAGACCCACGATATGAAGTGCCTCTATGTCAGCATGGCAGACCCATGATACTAGAGAGGAGGAGTACCTAAGTTGGCTATGAGGGGGAGCGCCTCTGTGTGAGAACTGTAGAACCATGGTGGGGAGCACCACTGTGTGACGTGGGAGACCCACAGTCCTCGATAGGAGATGTACCTCAACAGTCCAAGGATTTTGGGAAGCACCTCTGTGTGATGTGGCAGACCAACTGTACTCGATAGAGGAGGAGTACGCCACCAGCCGTGGTTTCGATAATAAAAATCTTGGTTTGAACTGAGTCAATGACTTTTGTGTTTTCCTCATTATTGAGATGGGTTACTAGATAACATGGATATATGTATTATAATATACCTAAGTAATGGTTATCTGTTGATTTCATACTTTGTGTTTTATTCCTGTGTGAATTTTGTGAGACCTTGAGGTTCTTAAGGTCCCTACTGAGTATCGTTATACTCAAACCTGAACGGTAAATGCTCGTACCTTGTTATGTTGGTTGAAGACAACAGCCAGTGCTGACTAAGGCAGAGTGTAGCGGGACTGGATGGTACATGAAGGTGGACCACTCGGTGTGATTGTACTAGGAGGAGACGGACAAACATGGATTGCTAAGGAGGCCATCTGTACATACCCTTTAGGTAGGAACCCCAGAGGATGACCTAAAAGCTGCTTTACTTTTCTTCAGTTATACTTGATTTTCAGTTGTACTTGTACTTTCTTGTTGGGCTTGTATTTTCGACACCATTTACTTTCTAGCACTTCTTTTGTGTATTTTTTTACTTATTGTTTTGATTCCAGTTGTGTACTTTGATGTGTTTGTGTACAGTTATAAAGGCAATGCCTTCCCAGTTTAGGGATTTACGCCTTTGGTGCTAGTCTCCTGCCATTGGACTATGGAAGGAAGGCTTTGGGTAGTCAATATATGGGCCACGGGGGATGGGTCGTGATAAGAGGAAATTATAGACCTAGATAAATTAAATGATTAAAAAAAGTGATAGATAAATGTAGTATTTTACCAATATCAATGATGATCTATGTTTTTATATGATGAGTTAGGTGGAAGTTCAAATTACACTCTATATATATGGGAAACCTTAAAATTAGAAGCTATTTATAAGTAATTTTAATCACATGTAAAGGTAAACGTGAGTTATGCCTAGGCTATTTAGTGTTTTCTTTACATGTGAAATGGTATTACATATGATATGTTAAGGTAAAAATGAATCTATTAGATGATTAAGGGTATACTGATATATCCAAAATATTTATATTCAGAATAATTATAATATTTAAATAAGAATATATTATAAAGATGATATCAACTTATCCTTTAGCGTGATGAGATTAAAAACATTGTAATCCTTGATGAGTAAATATCATCGAGATTAAGGTGATTATGTGATGTTTAGTAGATAGGTGCCATAATTATTGCTTCAATTAGAGCATTCATTTGAATATTCCACAACACCATAATATTTTTTATATGGTCATTCTAGTGACCGTTGTTATATTATCGTTTTCCTATGTGAAACAATGTTCCATGATAGGGTATGGAGATTATATTTATTTCCTAATTAATATAAGATGTTCTAAGATGGAAAAAAGATAGGGTAACATTGTAGTCTATTCATATTGACCATACTGTAATGTCTAATTATCAATAATATAAATTGATTAAATGTATTCCTTCTAGAGAATGGATATGATCATATGAATTTAAGAAATACCATAATATATCATTTGGATTAAATGACTTCACTATATGACATTATTTCAATCCATCCTATGTCTTTATCTTATGTATTTTATAGGGGAATATACTTTTAGTCAAGATTAACACATTTAAGTGATATGTGTAATTTTCAAAAATTGATTGTAATTCATCAATATTGATTATAAGTATTTAAACCATATTAAATCAACACATATAACATTTATAAGAATTTAATGTCACACAATATTGATGATACGTGCTCTCCACCATAAGTGGAATATCCACAGGAAAAATACACATGATATAATTCATGAGGAGATTTCAAATGGTTTATGGATGTGATATTTTAGAGAATTAAAATATATAAATATTATGTGTCCTCAAGAGTGTAAAAGAAGAAAAAATGATGGGGTTTAAATTATTTTTCATTTGGAGGATTATCTTATAATTATTATAGAGTGTCCAATGTTAATATTACTAAAACAATCATCCATTTTTAATGAGAATATCATACATATTGATGATTAATGGAGTTAGAATATTGAAATAGAAAAAATATCCATGTTATATTGTTATGTGAATATGTGTCATTATTTAATTGAATAATAATGGTGTAATTATTATTGATAACTCACTAGAACACTGTGATGATTCTAAAAAATTTGATACACATCTATATAATGGAGAAATGATTAGATGAACCTAGGATAAATTATATAATTAAAATATATATTTTAATGTGTATTTTTGAATTTAGTTGAACTCATATCACACATGTTTTAATATAGTGTTTTGGGACCAACAAATTTGTTCAGGAAAATATTGATGATATTAAATAAGTTGAACATGATCACAAAAGATCTTTTATTCTCATAAAGTAAGATAATCAAAAGGTATCATAGAATAAGCTCAAAGAATAAGTATATATTTCTAATATTGGATCAAATATAAATAGGTGATTGGGATTGGGGTGTCAATCCAAACATTAAAGAGGGTATGTGATGTTGGTTGTATAATATATTATTGTTTGTAAGTGGGGTTTGAAATCAATTACTGAAGTATTATTGTCGGTATTTCTAACCAATGGATTTTTTATCCACATGGATATTTTTTTCAGAATACATATTGGGGTTTTTAACAAAAAATACCAAGGATAGGGCTATTTATTAGTAATATTTAGATATTATGTTCTTCTCCCCCTTACATTACAACTATTCATGACATAATGAACTAATATAATATTGAGTGGGGTTTCCAAACATTTTTTAAGGTTCATACATAACACTTTCTGGTAGTAGAAATGTATAGAAAATATAAATCATTATAATTTCATCATAATGTGTCCATCGAAAATGTTACTGATTGAGGTCGGGGATCTTCAAATTCAAAATAAGATTTTGGAAAAATTAATTTGTATTATAAAGAAAATATCAATGTTAATGTTTCAAATATACATGTCAATTAAACAAATTTTGAAGACACAAATATTTCTAATGATGACACCATTGATGGGTGATTTTCTATTTTCAATGATATTGTGAGACACAATCATAGTATTAGTCATATACTAGGGGATTCCATAATATATTGAAAACTAATGGGTAATTTTCCATATCCATTTGATTAAAAAATACAATCGTTTGATGAAATAAAATAATTTTCACAATATTTGTTAAAAAAAGTCATAACTTATAAAATTATGAAAACAACATCATCCAAGAATAAATAAAAAATGAGACTTATTTTGAGTATATGAGGAAAGGAATAGTTAGTGAAGAGGTAGAAGATGAATCAAATGGATTAGAGGATGAGACTGATGTGGGAAAATTAAATAATATTATTTACCATCATTAAAAAATTTTCAAAACATTAAAATAGAAGATAAAAATACAATTATAACCAAGGTAATGTAATTAATATAACATTGGAAACATTTTATATGATTTTACATAGAAAAATGTTTCTCAATCTGAATTTGGTGAAGAAGAAAAATAAATTAAAAATGAAAATGGAAAAGAATAAGAATAATTATCCCACTTATAGAAGATTTAACATTATGTGAATCAATTTTAGTGTTGTTTTATCATAAGGTATCTTATCAGATGATAAGGGAAAAAAATTTATTATAGTTGAAAGGGTATTTTATTCCTCAAGAAGCAATGATCAGGGAGATGAAAGGAACGATTTGAAATTAAAGATGAAATTTGAGTTAGATGATTTTACTGAGGAGATAACACCCCACAATAAAGAAAAGTAAAAATTATAAATCAGATCAATAAGGATACTAATTAAAATATCAATAATGAAACAGACTATGATAATGAGATCAATATAAATATGATTAAGGTGGTAAATCAATTAATGATAGTCAGAGCTCTTGAAGAGATGTTGGTTCATGGGAAAAAGAACAATATGTGTCAAGATTAATGAGTCTTTAAGATCAAAAATGAGATGAATAAATTTAGGTAATATTTATATAGGTCTGTTTAGGTAATTAAAAAATCTTTTCAATATGATTAAAATATAATTCCAAGGGAACATGGCAAATCTACAAACATTTATTTATAAGAAATATATATTATTTCAAATATTATAGGTTCTAAAAATAATAATGAAGAGGATTGAGAAAAGATAAGATAGAGTAAATGATCTATAAAAAATTAAGGGAACAAATTTCATTAATAAAACATCCACTTATATAGGGTGTATAGGTTTTCCAAAGAATAATAACATAAATTTTTGAAAGATTTAATAACAACATAGAAGATTATATTTCATAGTATTTTTCTCACTATATTGATAGTATTAACAATAAGAATAATATTTTATGTAAAAGATTTATTTTTCAAGAATGTGGAAATAACCAAGGTGTATTTTATAATTTAAACTGAGTAAAAACTCAAAGGAAGAAAATGATTAAAACAAATGCACCAAATCATCCCAACTACAATAGAAGTTTTTATTTATATGAAGTGTGTGGTAGATATAAAATAAAAAATAAAAAAGATAATGTGTACATAAAAATTCTATAATAATATGTCACTTATGGATTGAAAATTAAAAATAAAAATAAAAATATAAGATAAAATTCATACATAATTATAGAAATTATGTAGGAATGTGACATGACTACGAAATATATGAAATTGAAGAATTAATGATCAATTGTTTTTATTTATATACAAACAATGGCTAAACATATAGAGGAATAAAAATAAATTATTTATTATAGGGGAATGAAAGTGGTAGAATTTAGTCCAAATTTAAATACATGTGGGGACTTAAAAATCCATTATGAGACTACTGAAAGATGTGATTATTATAGAAATTGTCAAAAATATTGTATTAAAATATTAACAACCAATGAAGAATCATAGATGAATCAAAATAAATCCCTAGTAAAATAACATTCCTTGTAAACTGAGGTTAATAAGGATGTTCTGCATGATGAGTAAACTCATTAGAGTAAACCACAAACACAATATATGAAGGATTTTTTCAATATAATAAATAGAAACTTTGGAAGGAGATGGTGGATATGATTTTGTGGAACCTCTTAGACTCAGTGTTATGGTTGTAGAATCACAATGGAACTTATAATTCCTCTTATATTCCATTTATTCTATGATATATAGAAATGAAGGTGTTGAGTGAGTATTTTATGAACTAAATAGAAAAAAAAAAGAAAAAATAATGGTGTATGTTATTTATCATATAGAGGATAAGTTGATGGCATCCCTTAAGGGATAGAAATCATAAGGAAAATATATCATTTTACTGAATTTAGGTGAAATATTAAAATATATATATATATATTATTATTAAACTAGAGTATTATGGTTATGTAAACCCCATTTACAATACTTAATTATGATTTTATAATATGTACTAATTAATAATGTGTATTGATTATTAATATCATGTGAAAATAAGGGGTTAAAAGTCACCCTCTGGAATATTCTAATGTATTTGATAAGTTGTGTGCATGATTAAATGTTTTTTATAAATATTTATTAAACCATTGCAATATTTTAATTCGGATCACGGTATCACAAGCATGGTATTTTATTTAATTCATTGAAAAAATTAGTTATATCTCTCTGGTTTTCAACCCTAGGGTAGGGCACATTGATAAAGAGAAGTATAAATAAAGGATCTTCTCTTAGTGAACCATATGGTATCATTCATCTCTCATGTGTATATAGGCTGTTCTTTGAGATAGGAAAACACGAGAATATTAATGAGATTAAGAGTCCATTAAATAGTAGATGAAATATTTAGAAGAAACCATAAAATAACTATTTCATTTATTATTATTAAGGAGTAAATTAAAAAATATATATGACCAAAAAATTTAACATGAAGGATTTAAGTAATTTATAAAAAAATTCAAAGTGGGAGATTGAATTTCCAAAATAGGGGTTGCATTTGTTTTAAATGAGTAAATATTTTCTATGTGAAGGAATGAAAATTATAACATTTAGATGATTATGGTTTAGTGCATACATAATTTAGATATTTTTATTATTGGTGAGTTATTATTCATGATAAAATCAATCTATTTTCCATGTGAGTATTATATGACACATCTAAATGAAGAAAAAAGACCTTATGATTGATTATGAAAGGTCTGATGGGATTGAGAAGTGTTTATGATGGCCTTGAGTGATTTTTAGAAGATTAAAAAAAATTGTTAAGGTAAAACCAATATTTTTATGTCTTTTTTATTGGTAAATGATGAATACTACTACCTATGAAAAGGAAGATTACATATTATTTAGAAGTATAAACTCTATATAGGTATTATGTAAAGTTATAATTGATAATCCACAAGTCCTGTAACAGTAATTATGGACATGTATAAAGACAATGTCAAAAAATGGAGGGCTACATAAAAGTGTTTTTTTACTAACATCTAGGTGGATATTTTTTATAGGATGTGTAAGGGTAATGTTATAATTATATTATCCATATAAGTGTATGACTGAAATAAGAAGGTATGTGCAGGAAGCTCACATATTTTTTAATGCTCTGTCTAAGCTGCACAATGGACACCTAGAGATTGATCTACCAATCTAATGTTATTCCACATGATAATTCATTGTAAAATTATACGTAATGGTATATATATATATTTCCCAAAAAAAATATATTCTTAAAAATCACAACATCTAAATAAGAAATTACTAATATGGTGATCTTAATTGATCCAATATCATAATTAGATCGAAACCATTGTGATTCATGATAAGTTAACAACATCAAGACAATGGTTATTTTATAATGTATTGTATATTTAAATCACATGATATGTTCTTATAGGAGTAGTTATATAAAGAATCCAGTAGAAAATTATATTTTTTTATGTATGTTCTGATAATAATGGTGATATTATAATTTAACCAAGATAAATGTAATTTATGTTATCTCATTGGGATACCCATGGTATATCGATTGAGGAAATAAGGTATAAGAAGATATATAATGATGAATAGATCATGATCTATTCAATTTTTCATTTTACTAAGTATTTTTATTAAGAATGGGAAATGGATGAACCTAAAATGTTTTGATAAATGAATTGAAAATAAGAATTTAATCCAAATCATAAAAATTATTTATGTTTATTAATATTTATCTGTTATAAAACATATATCTATCATATAACATCCTCATAAGTGTTTGATATGGGCATAATCCTTCGACCTATATCCACCCTTTAATGCGATGCGTTTAATTATTTCTAATTTATCATTAGTATTTGATATTAATGGAATGTCTCCCTACGACTGTGACTTCAAAACATAGAAGGTATCTTTGTTTTCTAAGATATATGATTTTAAATATATGTACTCCATGACTCAATTAGAATATCCATATGAAATAATTTTAGGATTCCATTGATGTGGATATTTCAAATGGTTTATATATGTATAATTCCAACATAATAAAATAAATAATTTGGACATGTTTTTATGAGATTAAAAATAAATTAGTGTTCATGTTTAAATTATTTTCAATTAGTTTTTATTCTCATGTTTATCATGGAGTTTCTAAATTCATTATGTGAATAATATCATTCACATTCGAAAAATAATATCATTCCTATTGATGATTGGTGAAGATTCAAAAATCAAATTGAAACAATATTCATGTGATATTATTCTTTGAGAAAACATAATGCATGAATCAAATGGGAAAGGTGTGTTGATTATTGATAACTCTAATATATTTGTTTGAGAATCATGATGACTTTTAAACACAAATACACTATAGAAAAATAGTTACTCAAATATGGGAACCATTTAATCAAAAACAAGTCTATTGCAACAAGGTTTTTTAATTTGATGAGAACCAAAATAATATATGATATGAGTTGGAGTTTTGAACAATGAGGATCTATTAAAATTATTTTAATACATTAATTAATAAGTATATTAGAAATACATATCAATAATGTGTGTGTGGGAAGATCCTCACATGGTGGAAAAAATCCTCTGAGAATAAGGATATCATTTTAATTCCGGATCATTGCTGAAGAGGGCATTACAATTTGGGTGTCTATAGAATCACTATAGTAGATATTATTGTCAAGTGCATAAATGATTATTATTTATAATTGAGGAATCTAACAAGTTAATAAATGATTCTAGTTTTGGTGTCTAAACAGCTTATAATATATCTGAATTATTATTTCATAAATAATGCCTTTTTAGGAGTCCAACAAACAAGGAATGTGTCAAACCTTATATATAGAATTTGTAAATATTTTCTAATTCTCTAAGTTACAATAATGAAACACATTAGGAGAGGATATGTGATAAGATTTAGTGTATTTAAAATTTTAATAAGTTCAATATGATTCATTGAAATGATAAAAAATCATTAAATAACACCATTTATTAACCACCCCTAGATAATCAGGTATGGGGATCTACAATTAGGTCATTTGAAATATTTTAGATGATAAGCACAATGTAATATCATTTCATAAATAATTGAAACCATTTAGAATTATATGATTTCTTCGATTTTACACATATAAGTATTCTTCAGAACCTTGACATTTATATAAGGATGATCAAGTACAATTAGAGCAAACATTGTATATATTTAAAAGATAATTCTTGTTAATATTATTGAAATGGTTCTGTGATATTGGATAACCTGAATGGTGATAGTTATGTGAAGCAATCAACCATTAGAATATGTTACATAAGAACCAAAGGAGGTAATGATAAATAATTATCAAAATTTATCCATTTATTGATTTAAAATATTTTTGAAAAACTATTAAAATGGGAGTGTAATATTTGAGAAATTCAATTAAAAAATAATATAATTGTGTTAAAAATAATTTTTTATAAACCAAATATTCAATTTCATTATGAATATTAATAAATAATAATGGAAAATAAAAAAATAGAAATATTTAAATTTATTATGTCTTCTAGATTGTATTATATAATAAATATCTATGTTAGGAAAATTATAGTACATTCCACTTTGATGGTGGTGTATTGGGGAATGATAGGGGTATAAGAACACCATTATCTTATAGGTGCATAGTTCGATTACTATTAATCAACTATTGGCAGAATTTCTCTTTCCCCTAAGATCCACTAGTTTTTTGGGGGCACCCTATTTCTGACTTAGTGTGAGAAATGTAGCACATACCACCCATGCTGACAGATTGTTGTGTCGAACCATCTGAAATCGGTTCATCACCATCCAGGATGATCTTTTATCTCAATTGACAATGGATCATTCCTAGCTAGGGATCTCTCTATAGTGATCCCTTTGTGAAAAGGGGTTTCTCAGTGTTGATGGTTCAAAAAGGCCTTACCTAGGGATTCCATTTTCTAAAGAAGAAAATTATGGTGAATTATAAAAACAATACATGTTAGGCAATTTTTTATAAAATAAACTAAAATTGAGAACTATTAATTGTTGGATTATAAATAGTACATATAAATAATATTAAATGTGGGTTTTAAATTACCATTATGTATTAAATCCATTGGTTATATATCCGTTATAATGTGACTATTGGAATTATTGTATATTAATGGTACTGATTAGAGTTAATTAGAATAGAATATATAAATCATGGATTCAAATATATGGAACATAATTTATGAGGTTCATTTATCATATCATGGTGAATTGGTAGTATTACTAGGATTCACCCCTAACTAGGCCCATATAGAACATATAAAATATATTTTTGAGTTGAATCTTCTATTAGGGAAGTACATGATACTATAAATAACCATGTGATTTGTGTTGGCTGAACCAAACCATGAATGTATCCCCATTTATTTATTTAATAATAGAAATTATATTGGTTTAATATAGTTTTAGTTTTTAATAGATTAAGTTAAATTTATATATAAATTATTTAGTAATTAAATTGTCATTACTTTGATATAACATTTATATTAAATTAATAATCCTAATATAAAATATTAAATATACAAAATTTATGGTATAATTTGATGAAATTTATTATTCTTAAAGAATCAGGATGTAAAAATTATCCAAATGGTGAAATTTATAAATATTTGGTAAACATGAAAAAATATGGTATAAAAGAGGAAATATAGTGAAATATGATAAATATGACATCATATATCTAAGACTGCCTAAAATCACTAAAGGTAGTGTTATTTTTCTTATTTCTTAATTTTCCATTATAGAGGGACCTTAAGGGTGGTATTAGGGTACTATGTGGGGAAGTGGACCAATTTAGATAGAGTAAAAAATATTCATTTTTAAAAAACAATTTAAATTCCACTCAGCCCACCTATAAATACCCACCCCATATTATAAGGATCCGACCTTAAACGTTACTTAATATTGAATTAAATGAATAATTCACATATAGGATCTTTTCATGTTTAGAGTATTAGAGAATTATATCATAAATCATGAATTACATTCCACATTTAAACAAAGTGGTTACATAAAAGATAGTATTCGTTTTTTTCCATCAACAGAAACATATTTAAAATAAAACATGGATTCTTTCTTGACACTTCCTTGACACTATCAACATATCATGCACCATTCCCTTGACCGATGAAAAACATTTCAAAATCTTGGGATGAGCATAAAAAGCTCAGTAAGGGATATAAAAGTATGAAAAGAAAACATTAGTCCATGTATGAAATCATACTTTACTCATAAAACATAAGCATTTTAACATACCTCATCAAATCATGAATAAATCATAGAAATCATAATGCATAAAGGTAAATTGAGGCATTCATAACATTCTTAAGTAGGGAGTGACCCTCTTGCTTAGGTTTGGAATACCCATCACTGTATATTCCCTAAATCTCTTCGGAGAATCCTTAACGTTTAACTCCTTCACGTTACCCAATACATTGGAGAGCTATATCGGGATCACCCGCCCTTAGTTTATCACGAAACCACCCGTCTTCATAACAATGCCCAAGAACCAGAACATAATCATAGCACATAAATTAAGAATAAAGAAAAGATAACATTCCCACATTTCAATAAAAATATAACATTTTAAGATATTGAAATAATGAATCCATTCTAAAAATCATTTTCAAAACCATTTAAAACATTTAATAAAGATATTTTTAAATCAAAGTGTCCCATACCAAATTAAAGATTTTAAAATTTTAAACCATTAATATACATTTAAATAAATCCATAAACTCGTTTTGAAAACATGGATATTAATGAGAAATATTTATACAATTAAATCATTAAAACATTTAAAATGATATTTTAGTTAAAGGGTTTTTAACAAAATGAGAGGCACTTGAGTACAATAATTGAGGAATACCTTTTAATAAAAACTTTATAATATCATGAGAATACAGGGGATTCATGATATAATATTACAAAGGACAGTATATACACCTTATAAGAGTGAATTGGTGCCTAACAACAATGAAGTTTCAATGGAAATGTAAATTGAGATGAAATCCATTATAAAGATGGTATCCTTAAATTAAGGATAAATCAATATCATAATTATGTCGGAAAAATATAAATACACCCAATATAAGTGGATATTAAGTGTAAAATAATCAATTTCCATTCACACATATTCAAAGGATGACATATTCAATAACTATATGTTGAACCCAAAGAAATCGAAATTGGGTTAAGAAGTTCCCTTGACAGCCTAACGGCGTCACATCAAATTTTAGAAAAAGTGTTGATGAGAGAGATAAAGGGTATATCATCTCTTGGAAATAAAATTTACAGCAATAAGTATATATAATAACATATCCCCATATAATAAGATGAAAATTAAAAGACATAACAAAAGAAGTCTTTTAAAAAGAGGAGGGTGAAAGGTTCCCTTACCGATTTGGGTAACTTTCGAAACGTACACCCCATGAAAGAAGGACTATAAAACATTGATTTAAATACTCATAAAAGAAATTATTTTACACAAATTGTAGAATAATGGACATTACATACACCACTCAAAAGGAAATATTTGCAAATGTAGCATGAATCTCAAGAAAACACAAGGTGGGATAAAAAGCCCCTTACGAAATTTCGGCAGCCTAACGACGTCAATTAAAACTTCCAAAATGGATTGATGAGAGAAAATAGGGTCTATCATCAAATGAACATAAAAATTTACAGTAATAGTAATATAAAAGAACATCCCAATCATAAGAAAGATGAGCTTAAAAGGAATGACATAAAAGAGTGTACTTAAAAAGAAAGAGAGAGGTAGGATCCCTTACCTCGTGTCTGACATGACTCGATCATTCTTTAATCTCCTGAATAATAAAATTTGGTCAATTTATAATTTCATAAGGATCTACTTTAAATATTATTATTCAGTTAATATCAAATATTATAATGTTATAATAATTGGTTAATAAAGTGAGTTCATATCAGATGTTTTTGTCGATGTTCGGTTCATGAATAAAATCAAACTTGTTGGAAAATAATTTTCCATGTAGTTATTGGTACATCATATCCAGAATAGTATTTATATTTTAAATATCATATATATCCGTTATATATACATTTTATACTATTCCATAGCATTTGGAGATAAAAAAATTAAAAGCATTGTTCATGGAGACGGTAGGTCGTACGTACGCATGAATGCTACTTTCATTTTTCTGTCATATTAATGGAATTAAAACAAAATGAGAGATATATATATTATAATTATAGAATGATATCCTACATATATATTTAAAATATTACATATATATCTATTATATATATGTACTTATAATAGTAAATAACATTTGGAGATAAGAAATGAAATGTACCATTCATGGAGACGGTAAGTCGTACGTACGCATGAACGCTACTTTCATTTCTTTTTTTGTATTAAATGGAATTAAATAATAATGATATAAAGGTATAGTATAATTCCAGTATTATATCATATGTAATAACATTAATTCCATCCTTTATACATCCCACATATGGCATTAACGAATCAAATCACTTTGAGGGGGCGGTAGTCTGCACTTCCTAAAATGAAGATATCGCGTTTACACATAATGGAAACCATAAAGGTATAACATAAATAAAAAATACAGAAGATTAAGGAAAACATAAACATATTATATATCATATATAAATATCGGGACATCTTAATGGACACCTTTGAAGGTGTTAAAATAATATTGAACAATCATCGTTTCGTGAGGCAGTAATTCGCCATCCACTTAAACAGTATATTATTTAACCACTAGATGGAGGTGTGTAAAAGTGTAGCTCAAATAATTCTTATAAAAACATCCTAGTATATTTAAGATACTGTTGTTGTTACAAAAAAGGTAAAAAAAGAGTTTATGTGTTTGGAGACGAAAAAAAACAAAAGAACACAAGGGAAGACATTACCTTTAAATCGGGTAACTCTCTTTGATTGGAGCTCAAAGGCTTCCTTTGAAAGGATTCTGCCCAAAGTAAGGCTTCAATGATGAAGATAGGTATGTGGAGAGATTAAATGGGCAGGGGTTGGCTGAGCCAAAAGCTTTATGTGTGTGTGAGGTGGTAGAGGTGGAGGCCTTTTATAAGAGGAGAGGAGGGGCACTTCTTGAATATTATAAAATATTACTTTATTATAAAATGATATTCAGATTTAAAAGGTTCCAAAAGGATATATTTCTAGGATAAGGTGATAAGGTTTCTAAATCCACCCATCCAATAGGTTTGTGACAAGTTTAAGACTTAGATTTCACCCTATCCTCTCATTTTACTTAAATCGTTCATTTATGAGGTAATCACTGCATCATCACGGTGTCACAAATAAATTAATTTATTTAATATCTAAAAATTATAATAAAAAAATCATGATGTAGTAAATCTTTTTATATTTTTAATAATTATTTATATTAAAAATATGACTCGTATAACCCCATATAATTTTTTTTAGTAAAACAACACATGTTTGTGACATTTTAATTTTAACTTTAAATAAAAAGGTATTAATGTCATTTTCCAAGAAAAGTGGCTCCATGGGGTCCCCAAGTTGACCCAAGGATTTTCTAGGTCTTCCATGACTCATCCAATTAGGGTAGGACATGTGTCTAGGTCATTTCATATTATTAAAACATTATTTTTTCCTTAAACTACACTAATTACTTCTAATCGCGATTAAAACATAAAAGTTACTATTCACCAAAAAAATATTTTAATCCCATTGAAGCACATTTTACTTCTTTATGACAACCATATATGTCATATTTTTGAAATTCAAAACACAGTGGTGGTAAAATTTCATTTAAACAAAAAATTAGTTTTTTAAGTACCACTTCGTGGTTTCACTATTCATTAAAAACTGATGTTTTCCAGAAAAATACCAAAAAATCACCCTAAGATATATTTGATATTCCAAATTAAAAAATGATGTCTATTTTACAAAATTAAAAACATGTAAGTTACATTAATTAATTTAATAATTAATTCCCGTTGTCAGAGAAAATAGAGTGTTTTTATGAAACAATAATTATCAAAAGATTGACACTAGTTTAAATCCAATTTCAAGATGAAATTAATTCCAACAACCACTATTGGATTAAATGGTAAAAATATATTCTAATTTCACTTTAAAATCAATTCAAAAGATAATCTAAACATATAAATAAATTATATTAAAAAGTGGTTTTGAATTAAAATACAACATTTTTCATTATTCATTAAAAAATTAACTTTATCAGAAAAATTCCAAAAATTTACACAAAGTAAATTTTGATGTCCCAATTCTAAAAAAGATTTTTATTTTGTCAAATATAAAACATAAAATTGTCAAAAAGTGGATTTAAAAGAGGTTCGTCATCAAAAGGCGGTTAATCGACCTTTTAAAGAATATTAGAATGTTTACGCTTAAAATTGGATTCATTCGCATTTTTAATCCTCTAACATTTATTGTAAAAAGTAAAAATATTTGACAAAAATATATAATCATTTTGTAGTTAGTTCTGGTCATTCTCGCCATTACAACGGTTAGGAGTTAACTACAATTTAAAATAATATTATATTATTATTAGAGTGCAATGTAAGATTCCCAAGAAACTCGTTGTTGCATATTGGGTATGCCATCGAGCATAGAGTCCCCTTTAAAGTTATATTAATATTTTATTCACAAATATGGATAAATGTGAAAATGTCATATTATTTATTTACCTGGGGTGTTACAAATTTTCTCATTTCATCGACAAAAAATTCCATGTTTATTTTTATATCTCAATAACTGATTCTCTTATACAGGACACTCTTCATTCTTATTGTGTTTTGTTGGCACTAAGATTCAACTCTAGAATATGAAGATCATGATAGGGAATGATTGTTTTTCTCTATATTTTCATCTTATAAATAAATTTCAATTATGTTACCCTTTTCAATTCCCATGTTAATATTACATTATTCTACTTGTAACATTCTATATATTTTTATTATAATATCTTATTCATCAAAGTCCCTATTTCAATCATATTAAACATTATTCATATATTTTTGTAACATTAAAATTATCTTATGTGGAATGAAATAAATGATTGTTCCTTGATAAATAAATACTTACATATTACATGGGTTTTTTATTATACATATATCAATTTAGATATGATACATTTTCTATAGAAGTATGACTATGAAATATTTGTGGAAGCCTCTATTTGGCCTCAAGTGAATTAAAATCAATTTCTTTATAATTACCCATTTGGTAATCAAATCATACTAACCTAAAGTTTTGTTCTAATGGAAATATTATATCCCAAAAGTATATGAAATATGAGTTGTTGGATAATCCTATCATTTATTGGTGGATTATCCATAAATTTTTGGTCTCCTATAATTTAAATTACGTATATTTGATTTTTTGATAAAATTGATCATATATATATATATTTTCTTGATTACAATAAGTCCATAATCTATACATAATAAGGACATATATTTTAACATTTTGAATCATAAATTATCCTTATCATGTTTCAACATAATTGACTTAAAATTTTATATTAACATATTGACTAGGGAAATATAATAACATCATCATATAATCGATCATTCTATACGTGAAAAAATATTACAATAAGCTCCATTGATCAATTATAACAATTATTTCAATGTTTCTAACATTTCAATTTTTTCCCACTAGATCTAAAAATATTTTAAAATCTAGTGAAATGCATTGGAATTTTATATTAAAAGTTATTTTATGGAATATATATATTCTCAATGACTGGTACATCCAATTTCAAAGCTAATATTATCTAATTGTAAAATATATAAACTATATTTATGGTGTTTGTGTGAAAAGTCTCATTACTATATTTATGGTATAAATATTTGGGAATTACCATATTTTCAATCAATATGATATCATCTCATTTTATTATTGACCTTATTTTTTTCCTTTCAGATCCATGGATCAGGTTTTTCTTATGTATTCATTGATATGAAAACGTTCTTTATATAAATCCCATTTATGTTTCTTAATAAATTATTATTACATGTTATATAAAATTTAATGTAATCTTTATTGAGCATTTAAACTAATCCTTTCCTTATTTTTCCCATTTCCCAAAGGTAATGATGTGGAATAATCTCTATAATTTCTATATGGATAACTAAAGGATCAAATTATTTGTTCTAAAATGATATAATATGTCATGTTGTAATTAAATGTTTATGTATATGTTATATAATGTAATACTAAACCTCGATATTGTGAATTTAATTTCAGGTAATATTACTATAATGTCATAAAAAAGAAATCATTATATGGTGATCAAGAGTGGGAGAATTGTAATAATTTAATTTCCTCCATGAAACCTAAAAATATATGTTACTGAAATGTAAAATAAAACTATTAATGTGAAATATTTTCATGATAAATGCTGAATTATGATATGAAAAGGTACATATAGACATGTTTAATATAAATGGTTTTATTTTCTAGTAGCCAGAGATAGGGAAATTTCTATTTCAAATATCAGATGATCTACTATTAATAAGTGTCAAGATATAGAAAGTAGTGTATAATTAATTTGTGAATATTTATATACTGGGAATATAAATTTTATGGATGAAATTATAATATAATTTACAACAAATATCCCAAATCTGAACCGTAATTTAGAGATTATTTTCTTAATAAAAAATAATTTTTACAAACTAGTTTAAATAAAAATTGTTTTTATGAAGATAATTTTTTACCATTATATAGATTAATAAAATATAATACTTGATCATTTTAATGAAATCGAAGTGTTGTAAATTCGGTTAGACTATATTAACACGATGTTTAATTTTGGAATATGATCTTTTATTCTGCTATTATAATTTATAGATTAATTTAGGAGAGACATTATTAGAGAGAAGTTCTTCATGTGGTCTAACTAACATATTGTTTGATGATATATGAGGTTTGATTTTTAATGAAGTGATTAGATGGACCGATAACCATATGAAATATAGAATAATACATAATTTTCTAGTTAGAGTAAGACTAACATAATGGTGAATTAAAAATTAGGGATTTAGATCAAGTGAAATGATTTATAACATCCCATATTTTTGTATGTATTTTAGTTCCCAAATGTAATTTATTTATTATTTATAGTGAATATAAACATCAGTAAAATTAAATCCCACTAAAAATGAATGAAAATTACAAACCATTATTCCATTATAATAAAACATTACTATAAAACTACATGAAATAATATATTATATACCAATGATGATTTACATCCCTTAAATGTGAACAAATTAAATTGTATAATGAATATATTTGAATAATATCGTTATAGATAAAAACCCCCATGGATCATCCTTAACCTTAAAAATCACCATTAGTTAAACTAAACCTACAATGAGAAACGACATCATGAAATGTTAAATTACATTTTTAAATCAAATAAAAAAATTTAGTAATGAGAATTGTTTTTATTTAAGTCTTAATTGAATGAATTTAAACTCTATTATAGGGGAAATATAGTCTTTGTATCACTATTGTTAATGGGTACATAAATTTTGTGTATTATATCATTAAAAACATTATGAGTATAAAATTATTAGAATATAGTTAATATACCTAGAGATTGTCAATAAGTTAATAAATCTAGGAATTCCTTAAAAAAAATTTAATTCACCTAAAATAAATAAATTTTTTATTTAATAAAAACATATTAATCTATGTTTCAAAAAACATTTCATTCGGAAAAAATTGGTTTTAGAAAATACTCATTTTTCTACTTATTAATTTTAATGTACAATTTCATTAAATAAAATAATAAAATTGAATTTTTTATTAATGTAAATAAATTATCTAAATGAAATTATTAAGTAATATTATAGAATAATAACTTAAATATTCATATCTAGTGAAATATGATTTATTTTAAAAAAGATAATATATATAAGGTTATTTCCTAAAAATTAATTTCCATTATTTTGAAGTATATTATTAAATAAATTTATTATTTATAAATATATATATAGTTGAAATAACATTGAGGGAATTTGTTTCTAATTGTTTAGAAAAATAATTAATTCAATTATTGTTAACATGGTATATTTTTTAAATAGAATGAATTTATATGTGTAATGCACTTTCCATAGTGAAGAATTCATTTAATCAGTTCAGAAGAATGGTTTTAAAGATTTTTTTGATAATATATATAAATAAATTAATTAATATTAATTTAAATATTATAACATGGAAATGAGTATTAATAAAATCATTTTAGGATGAAAATTAATTTTTTTTAGAAAAATTCCATGTTTTTTATACTTATATTATAATTTTTTTTATCAATTATAAAAATTGATTCAAATTGAAGGGATTTTATATAAGGAATAAATATGTCAAATTTTGGTATTTATTTCAACATAAATTTTATGCATCAAAGTAAGTTTTTGAGGCTAAATTTTTTGCTACAATTTTGAAGAAAAAATGTTGTAAATAGGATTAACTAATTCACAATGACTAAAAATATCATGAAAATTCATATTAAAATTTCTGACTTAGATATGAATCTACAACAATTCCTTCTATGACATTTTTATGTGCATTCCTCTACAAAAAATCATGTATGAAACTGTAATGAATATAGAATTGTGAAAATTCCACCCCTCCTCACTTATGAAGTGGCCTCTCCACCACTATTTATCAACGTCACCAAAAATTGAAATTTATGAATATAATCTTCTATATATCCTTACCTAAGAATCTTTTTATACCTTTTATTCCCCTAGTCTCAATATGATTCCCCAAATACTTAATAAATTAGAGTGATTTCTTGAGAAGATATGAAATCTGGTTTTATATAAAAAAATTTATCCTTAATTTCAATTTATGTTGTTATTCATCCTTATATTAATTATAATTCATCACATTAATAAATTATAAATAATATAAATGTTAATATAGATAGGGAATATATAATTCTGTCATTTGAAATATTTGATTGGTCATGATATGTTGAACATCATTTAGAAAGGGTGCCAAATTATTCCTAGTTCTAAGGTATCTTTTTAAATAAAAATTATAAGGAAGTATATGCTTGACCATCGAGATATACATAAGGTTCATCTTTTTCAGTTGGATCTGGACTTTTCATACCTTTATGAGAGGATTCATTTTCTTAATATGATATAAAATCTATTATGAATTCATAAAACATCAATGATAAAGGATCTTTAAATGAATCACATATTAGAGGAGGTGGCAAGATATCCTAATATTGCAATAGTTAATATATATCTATATTTATTTAGGTATTTATTTAAATGTTTGGGAAAATAATTTCCAAGGGGGGGAATGTGAAATCATATTAATTATAATAAAAAATAGTGTATTTTATTAAAATCCACATACTATAAATCGATGAGAAAATTTTAAGAATACTATTTTAAATAAAAATTGAATCAAAAAAATAAATAAATTTGAATGTAGGTTTCTAGTAGCTGGTTTTTTCCTAAAAATATCAATGTTATAACAATTATAGTAGAGAAGAAAAATAATACAAGTCATGGAATTTTCATATTGAAAGAACTAATACAGAGAAGTATTAATTGTTGGATTGGTAAGAATTAATTTTTATAAAAGAAAATATTGTTTTTATATGTCCATTATGCATTACAACAACTAGGGGAATAAGTATTATTATGTCATAATCATAAACAATGTATATTATTTTTAATGTGGAAAATTAATTATTGTACAAGAGAAAAACATGGAATTAAATATAAGGAGCATCTGTTATGAAGTTTATATATAAGAGATTGGTAGGGAGGTACTGTCATCAGGTTTCACCAATGACCAAGACCAAGTATAACATCAACATTAGAGTTTTTGGTAGATTCTCATGTGAGATTAATTCTTGTTATTAACAATAACCACTAGGTTAGTGTTGGTTGAACTAATCACTGAAATTATAATCATTTCATGCCTTATTATTTGGTTTTATGTTGTTATAATAAGGGTTTTCTTATCCTTCTCTTTATATTTATAAATATATAAATTAACTTCTTACTAAATTTTCTTTACTCTCTCCTCCATTGGTGGTGTATTTATTTGGGTTTGGAAGTGGTGCAATTCATTTGTTCATTTCGTGAGGCATATGTGTTTTCTAAACATTTCTTTCTTTATGTTGTGTTATTTGTTGGTGAATGTAGTTAAAGTTATATAGAAATAGTCATTAATCTAGAACCCAATTTCGAAAAAATATCATCCTAATATTAAAAACAATATATACTTAATTAAAGGATGAATCTAATAAAATTAACTTTGATTTTGGAACCAGGATTTCATAATTACCCAATGGGTTATGATTGGTAAAATTTTTATATTTAAAGACAAATACTGTAAATATTGGTAAACTAGATTGAAATATGGTAAATATGGTACCATATATGTCAAACAAGAAGAAAAAATAGCATATTTAGTGTTATTTTACTTATTTTAGCATCAGACATTGTGATGTACCATTGAGGGAGGTATTGGGGAACTATGGAGAGTATCGAACCAACTATGATAATGGAAAAACATGTATTTCTTTAATCTTGGAAATTACACTCATTAAAGTTATAAACAGACACCCTTCATTCTCATTTATTAGACACCAAATTAATTGTTATCTGTTTATATCTCAATTAATTACTCTCTCTTATAGATCACTCTTCATACTTAAAGTGTTTTTGTGGATTAAATTTTCAGATTGAGACAAAGAAGCTCTAAATAGTTCATCATCCTTTTTCTCCCTCTTTTCAATTTGGAAATACAATTGCATTGTTGTGAACTTTTTAATTTCCTAGTTCATATTCCACTATTTCCATAGTTAAATTTTATATGATTTTTATAATATTCTATTCATCTAAGTACATATTTTACTAATATTAAATAATCATTCTTAATTTGTTTTAAGGTTTTAATTCTGTGTAGAGGCATGAAATTCTGTATTTTACTTTCATGAAAAATCCCTAAACCTCAATAAATATTTAGTATTATGGATTCATTATTTCATATAACAGACTTTTCTAATGAATTATGACTATAAAATATCTGATTCCTCTTTTATTGGACCCCATGTGGATTAAGCTCAATTTTTTCACAAGTTCGCATTTAGTAATTGTTGCATATTGACCTTATTTTTTCACTTTAGGGAAATTTAATGTCAGTAATGCAAACAAAATATGTGTTCTTTCGTAATCATAAGGATTATAAGGGATTTAGAAATAATTTATTTGGTCTTCTAAAATATAAAATATATTTATTATATTGTCAAAATAAATCGATCATTTTAAACCTTACAATTACATGATAACTATAATTCTATATTATACAGATTATAAGGTTAACTATTTGACCATTTCAATCACTAATTATCCTTAATATGTTTCTAGGGAATTAATTTAGTCATCATTTTCAATTCATGGACTTAAAAAAGTTATTAACTTTCCCATATAATCCTTTTTTATATATTAGGATCTCTCACCGTATAACAAAATAGAATAATTATTAAATGAAATTAAAAGCATCATATTATTTAAAAATATACAAAATATTTCTTATAATCATTCAAAATATAGTGAAATTAAATATAATATTATGCAATTGATAACTACTAGGTTTATATATCCCCTTAGAGAATTAGTATTCTAATATTAATAAAAATATTGGTTAATCGGAGCATCCTAGCCCGTTATTTATGAAGTCTAGGTAAATGTTCTCTACAATATATTAACAACAAACAAAATTATTAATTCCATCCATTTCCGCTATTTTTATTTCATTTAATATTTTCCGTTAGTTAAATTTTCATATTTTATTTGATGTATTTTTTTCTAAGGTATTCAATGATATGGTGAAATAATTTATCCATCCATTTATATTAATTTTTACACAATTAAACCATGTTTGATTCTATTGTACGATATATCTTATTAATGATCTCAAGTCAGCCTTTTCATATGCTTCCCATTTCATTGAGTAATAAAGAAAAATACTCCATATTATTTCTCCTATGGATAATATTACGGGAAAATTATTTCATCTCAAATGATATAATATGTCATTTTTTAATGAAATATATTTGTATATAGAATCTTAAGGACTACTGAACCACGATCATGTGAATGAATTTTTGTATAATTTTAATACTATGTAACAAATAATCCATCAATTCATTGCAACCAATGTTATAGGAATTAAAATTATTTAATTTCTTCTATAGTAGCTCGAAAAATCATTAAATTGAATAGATAAATAAACATCTCACAGTGTTATATTTCTATGCTCATTGTGGAATTAGATGAAGGAAACTCACATATATGCATGTTTAATGTATAATATTTTAGTTTCAAGAAACTAATAATTTAAACATATCTATTTCAAATACATGTTGATCTACTTTTAACTAATATCCCTGTAGATATGATAATAAAAATTTAATTGTAGAATACATAATACAGTAAATTTATATTGTATTGATGGTATTAAAATATAATTTCACATTCAATATCCAAATATGAAAAGTAATATGTATATTATTTCCACAAAAAAAAATATTAATATCAGTAACAATAGTAATCTATTTTTGATGTTGAGAATTTTTTTACAGAATATTGATGGATAAAGGATTGTTCTTGATTAATTTCATGAAATAAATGTGATAGAAAGATTTTTAAACTATATAAACAAGATTTTTGTGTTATATTATGGGTATTTATACCATTACTATAATTTATAGATTCAATGAATGTTAAATTATTTGAAGCTATTTTTATACTAGTCATACTAACATGATATTTGAATATATCTATAATTTTATTTTTAATAAACTTATTAGATGTAATGATGACTAGAGATATAATAGAATAATATCTATATAGGAGGGTAGAGGATAACTGAATTAATAGATTCTTTATAAGGTGGTATGTTGGTAAATGGAGGGAATTTACAACAACTCAGATTTAATTATGCATTTTATTTACCTAAGTTACAATATATATTCATTATAATTCCAATAAACCTTACTAAAAAGACATCAACGAAAAGGATAAAAAAAAATCACTTTATTCAACTCTAATGAAACAATATAATATTATTTCATGAAACCATATATTAAATACTATGTATAATTAAATACTTTAAAAGTTAATTAAATAAATAATATAATAAATAGATTGAAATAATATCTTTAAAATGAAAAACCATATAGATCATCATCAACATAGATAATCACTACTAGTCAAACTAAACCAATATTGAGAAGGAACATCAAAAAAGGAACAACCATGTTTTAAATTCAAAGAATAAATTATTAGAATGAGAAGTATTTTTTTAATTTTGGAGTGGAATGAATTAATAAAATTTAATAGGAGTAATGTAGTCACTATATTACTATTAATAAAAGGTGTATTTTTTGGGTATCTTTTCATTAAATATCATAATTGATTACAATTATTTTTATGAATTTAATATACATTGTTATTATTACGATGTTAGGAAATAAAATGTTTCCTTAAAATAATTTATTTTACAAAATATGAATAATTTTGGAAAAAAAACATATTAATCCATGCGTCAAAATACATTCTATTCAAATTAAATTGATTTTATAACATATAAAATTTTGATAAATTTATATCATTTAAACAATTATTTCAATAAAAATATAATAAAATCGAATGAGTATTTTAAAAAATAAATAAAATCAATCAAATGATTATGTAACCATAAGGTTTATTAATTATCTTAGTAATGTATAATGAAATACTACTTATTATAATACATTGTTTTATTAGATATTTTTTCATTTTATTTAATAGATAAATTTATATTTTATGAAATAATAAATTTAATGAAATTAAATATTTAAATATATGTAAAAATGAATTCAAACTAATTTAATAATTATTAATTAGTTATGAGTAATAGAAAATAAATTAAGGTTAATTTTATATTTTTTCGAAAAATAATTAGTTGTGTATTATATTTTATATATTAATCAAATAATTAATCAATATTAATTAATGGATTTAATGAAAATTAATGGTAATTTATAAAAATAAATAAATAAATATTCATTTAAATATTATTATTTTGATATGAATAATAATAAATTCATTTTATGCAATAAATTAATTTTTTTCTAAAAATAGTTTTCTATGTTTTTCAGTTCTTATATTATAGATAATATCAAACAATTATATAAATTGATTCTAAAAAAATATATTTCATATTTGGCATCAATATGTCTAAATTAGGTAATGATTTAATTTTTTTGTCATTAATGTAAGTTAGTGATGTATAAAGTGAGTTACAATAGTAAATGTAAAATGAGGTAAATTGTTTTAACTAATGCTCAAAGATTTGAAATATCATGAAACATCATCAATAAATGTTTGGATGAAAAAATAATATACTAAAATTCATTCTGTGATAATTTTTAGGTGAATTACATTTAAAATATTTTTATCTTACATAATAATTAGTTGTAATATGTGAAAATTCAACCCATCATCACTTATAAAAGTCCCCATCCACTAACCAGCATAAACAGACACCAAAAGTTATAATTTATTAATATAGTTTCTTATATATTCTTCCCAAATAATCCTATAATTTTTTATCCCATTGTCTCAATTTGATGCCACAAATCATAAGAAAATAATAATTTTTTTAAGAAAAGATATGATTTCTTCTTTGTAAGGAAAAACATCATATCCTTTTATTATTCTTCTACACCATAAACATTTTAATTTTCACATTAATAAAATCTAAATAATATATTGTTTAATCAATCCTCGAGATCTATAATTTATTCATTTGAAATATTTGAGGGATTGGTGTTTTGGAACATCATTTAACAGTGATGCCAAACCTTCAATAATTTTATGATGTTTTTCATATAAAACATATAAAAAAGTATATTTTAACACTATACCATGTATATATGGTTGATCAAATTTAGTTAAAGATGGAATTTTAAAATCATTAGAAACAGATTTTCATTCTTAATATGATATTAAAGGTCATATAAAATCAAACTTGATACCTTGTGAAGATTCTATAAAAGAATAACCAGTTACAGAAGGAGACATGGGAAACAAAGGATAAATGATAAATCCTTATCCTGAATTATTTTTTGATGTATATAGAAAATTGGTAAAAATTGTTATAAGTGGGAGAATGTAATACCAAATAAATTATGTTAAAAAATAATTAAAATTGTTTAAAAATATTATAATTTAAAGCAAATAAACAATTTTTTAATATAACTTTATATAAGAATGTAAAATATAAAAAAAATTAAATTACAATATAGATGTCTTGTCACGAACCAACCCATGTTGACCCTGAACCGGTCAACCGAGCCTGCCCGTGACATGGACTGAGAGGCGACCCGATCCTCCCAGGCTGGCAATAAGTGTTGGGGCATCAACAGAGGATGTGGGAAAGATTTCACCCAAAACAAATAAATAAATAAAGCAGCTGAAATAAAACAGATAAGCACAAAATAAATAAACATAACAAAGTAAGTAAACAAGAAAAAAAAGAAAATAAAACTAACCAAAAGAGACAACCATTATCTTCGTGTGACCTTGCGGGTCACTCTCCAACTCATGACCAAACGTCACCCAAGGCAAACACACCCAATATGTAGCCTACAAAAATACTAAAAACAGAAAAGAACTATAGGTGTGAGTATAAAAACGCAGTAGGCTAGCCCGATATCTATTCCCAATGCACTACCTTTAAATAAAGAAATCTATTAATTCCAGGTTTGAACTAAATATAAATAATATTGGTTTTCACACACACACACTTTCATTTCTAAAACAAGTATCAGTCTATTGCCCTTTATAATTTAAAGACAACTTTTCCAATGTTTGAAGGGAACATGTGCATTGAATTTTAAAACACTTTTGTGAACAATTAGAAAACAAAACTTTAGTTATTATCCAAAAAGGAAAACCACACATAACACACAACACACGCCAAGGTAAATGGAAAAATATGGCACACACGAGCTAGAAAATGAACTAGACATCTCAATTGTGTGCCACCCACAAATAAACACTCAATGAAACATGGGTCAAACCTAAGAGATCCTGAACAATCCAAAACATACTATACATCTGACTCGTCCAGAAGGCATGCCCTAACTTGATGACGTTATAATTCCCTAATTCCCAGCATATCCCTATATGGCCTAACCGATGGGCCCAATCCCCATAGCAGTAATAACTCAGTATTCCCATGCTATGGGGCCACTAGCCATTGTGTAATCTAAACTAGTGCAGCAATTGTTCTAAAAAGATTCCCTCACTATTCCAGGTTCCCATGTCAACACATGCAATAAAATGATGTGTGTCTACAACGTAAATCAACCAGTCACGATGGAAAAACATCATGTACATCTCACATAATCAACACACACCAAAGATCACCCCTGAGTGGGTTTTCCAAAATAATTTATTTTATTAAAGTTCCAAATGGGCCTTCAATAATTTTTATGAAAAACCTCATTTCTTGAGAAAACTCAAAACACATGTTCAGAATAAATAATTTATCTTGAAAACTAGAACTACATTTTAAATTCTGTGAATTCTGTTTAATGGCCAAACATGCATTCTTTCAATAGTGGGAGTCTACTCGTCACGAAATTGTTTTGAGTGTCGTGTATAAAATAAATGGTTCTTTTTTCACCAAATAATCATTTAAAAATTAACTATCACATACTATTTCTCATTTATTTAAATTAATAAAACATCAATCAATTAAGAAATTCTAAATTTAAAGGTGAGTGCAGTGGGGGACCTACCTTGACTCGCAGCTCGGTTACGACGATGATGTGGTATGTCCCAACTTGCACACAAGCACGCGCCACTTGGCGATGACTGTAATATCATAGAAAAACCTTTCCAATGTGCTTCAATAATGCAAAGTATCTAAAAACATAGATATATTGTATTAAAAATAATTCGAAATAATAACAGAGTAAAAACCACCTTGAAACTGGTGCAGAAAAAACAGAACGAACCCAAAACATGTGGTTAAACAAGGTGTGATCTGCAAATAAAGGTGAACAATCTGAAGTAATCTGAATTGCTTCGCCTTCGGTGGCGACAGACGGAGCGTGGTCCGACGTGACCTGAGACAGACTTTGCGAACCCAGTGAGGGGTTTCGTAGCCATGTCGGAGCAACACCCTACAACAATTAAACAACACCCAAAAATAATTAATGCAGAAGGACCAAAGCACGACCAAAAAGGTATGCGGGACTCACATAAACCAAAATAAAAACCAAACGCACAACAAAACCTTCCCAAGGTTTCATTCGCATCACACTCAATAATATATAAATCATTTCAATAAATAATACAACATTTCTAAAACGAACAACAAGGATTTACACTAAAAACATACTCCATTTCGTTTATTTAATGTCAAATGCACCTCAAAACATTTTCCAAACATGGTTTTCACCTTTTACACAAATAAAAACACCATTATAATAACTTATAAAACAACCTCAATAACACCCCCAAAAGCTTTTAAACCCGAAGGGAACCCAAACCCTCTAAAAACTGCTTACCAAAACCATATCAAAATACGATTCAATCCTACACATTATTTAATAAACCACATGCATGATTTATAAAATTATAAGCAGTGAATTGACTAAATTCTTCCAACATAAAACAAACACTATTTCACATAAAGTCACCAATTTAAAACAAAATACACCTCAAAAAGTGATTGACCAACCGAGACGGACCAAAATCACAAAGAAGAGACTGACGCACTAAAATATATTTACTGTAAACATTAAAACACAAAAAGATCCTAATTTATCAGGTTCCAAACCAAGAAACAGACATAAATCTTACCCCGAGATGAAACCAACAGATCAAAACCAATGAATTTCATAAGATAAAATTAAATTTACAAACATTAATTGTTTAATTAATGATTAAAAATGGTGAGAAGAACAAGAAAAAAAAGTAAAATTAATTTAAAAGTAAATGAAATGGGGTTACTACCTCAAAGTTGGAGAAACATCCGAGAACCCAGGGAAGAACCTGCTTCACACCATCACCGCACCCCCAAGAAGAGAAAAACCAACCACTAGAGGGGGAAGAGAGGATGTTGTCGGTTTGATGCAGGTCAAAGGAGCAAGGAGGAGTGCGGAGCATGGGAAGGGGTGACCGAGGGTGTTGTTCGGCTCTGGTCAGAGCAGAAGAGTGGGTTGCTGCTGGTGGGTCACACCAAGGGGAAAAACAAAGGAATGGTGTAGGGGGGGTCTCGCCGCCACTGGTCACCGGACAGGGGGCAGCACTGCAGGTGGTCAGTACAAGGGAGGTTGATGGCTTCGCGGCTGCTGGACGGAGGGAAGGGGGAAGGGCTGAGGAGCGCAGGTTCACAGAGGCGTTGGGCGAGGGTGATGGGGAGGGTGACACGGGATCGCGGGGTTGCCGGGATGCGAATATGTGGAGGGCGACTGGAGAGGGTGAGTCGGGCGGCGAGGCGGCGGCCGATGCGCTGGTGGTCGGGCGCTGTGCAGGAGGAGGGAGGCGTGACCTGCGGCGCTATGCAGGAAAAAGAAATTTGGGGAGGGGCAAAGTGATGTGTGTAGGGTACGTTTAGGGTTTAAAAATAAAAATAATAATAATAATAATAATAATAATTAGTTAATTATAATAATTATTATTATTATAATCAAAACATTTATAATAATAAAACCATTTAAAAATATAAACACACACACATATATATATTTACATATTTAGACATATACTCCTATATATAAACATGTATAAACAATTACATACACACATATAAACATGTATACACATATAAACGTATCTATATACATAACGTTAAAACATAAACATATATATAAACATATACACACATATAAACATATATATATACACATAACGTTAAAACATAAACATATATAAACATATATACACATATAAATTTATTTATTTATCTGCTCAACCAAAAAAATTAATAACGTTAAAACTGGATGACCGTGCGGTATTCACGCACCGTACGGTACCCAAGCGGACTGCAAGCGGGCTGCACGTACCCAAGCAGAAAGAATGTGCCCAAGCAGACTATGCGTTATAAACGTACAGTGTTCGTGCACTATCTCAAACAATAAACTCATCCCAACATTAAAATTTTAAACCGGGACTCACTCGCACTTATGCAAAAACACCCGACGCCAAGAGAAATAAAATAAATAAAATGACTAAAAAAAGGGTGTGACAATTCTTCCAACCATAAACACTTTCTGCCCCCAAAATCCCACCAAGCCAACAGTTAGCATAACTCGAGTCTGTGCCCAGGAAAAACCAGAAGAAACTGGGAGGCTCGGGGTGACCGTTACCAACACAAGTCACACCCGACCAACTCGAGTACAATCATTGTTTGAGTTTGAGGGGATAACACAAGAGGGTTCTCCCCACCACAGAATTTTACTAACACAGAGGCCTTGAAACTCGAACACACCACCCCAGGGGGGGCAACACGGGAACTCCCCAAATGAAATGTATCCCAACTTCTCAATTCTAACAGAACAACTCCACCACTTGGATTAAAACTATTCAGGGAAAAACTGTCACACTGAGACACCGGGATGAAGGAATTCCCTACAAAACTCAAACATAATAAATGAAAATCCATGGAGAGGTGTCCAACCTAATAAAGAGCCCATAAATGACACCCATTAATTTTGTAGAACCAAACATAACCCTAATGTATGAAGTTGAGACCATCCTCAAGATCAAAACGGGTTTGTTTAGTCACAGACCCAATGCCTTTCAAAGAATCTGAATGATTTTAGAAACTACACCAAGATAAAATGAGACCACTTGGTTTGTAGTAGAACGAGCTCATCACGCAACCACAAAAAAGGATGCGCTTTCAAAGAATACAAGAATTGAACAAGAAAAATTTGTATATTTCCCTTTAGAAGGCGGAAAACATGGACCAGACCAAGGTTCCACACTCTCGGCAATTCCTGACTGTGCGTGAGCTTCACCCTGAGACCAGCGGTTGGGGCTCTGATGGCTGAAGCATCTCCTGCCTCATAGTCATCCATTTGCATCCTCCAGTCCCCAACTTCTTCTCCTCAATGATTCAAATTCCCACGATGGTGGAATGTTTTCAAAGGGATGCAAGATGATGTCTTAGAATTTCCAAAGAGGATACACTTGTGGCACATAAGAGAATAGTTAGACAATCGGAAAGTCGTCACCGATGAAGATGTTGTCATGGTGACAGGTTCCTCCGGCATGCACTCCTTGCCCGATGGGGAACCCTCACTAGAAAAAATTACGATCAAACACACCCCAAACTTCAAAGATAGCGAGAAATTTCACCTTTACTAGTCCAAAACTGGACCCTCAAATAAACTTGAGATGATACAAACCCTAACAACCCTGGGAGTTCCCCACAACCTGAAGACCCACTCTAATTCCACAACCACACAACTGCCCCTCACCGATTTTGATTACATTGATCGATAGTCAACATGAAAAAATAACTGAATACTTGCCATGACTCATTAAAAACCTTAGTGACCTTTCTGGGCAGCATCCTCAGAACAACATGAAAACACATCTGAAATCGTCCTCTAGCCAAAACTCAAACAAAGCAACAGCCCGATCCAAGGGAAACAAACTCATAAGCTAAACATCTACCAACATAATTAAAAATTTATTTTCCAAAAACTATCATTTATTTTAAATATTAAAACTATCATGTGGCCCCTTATGGACTATCACATGTGTGTTCACCAAGTCACGGCTACATCGCTCACGGACAAGTGCTCGCACACACTCTCTGCACATATCGATGCATATGTGATCCTCCATAATGAAACCAACCGATATTAAACCAAAACACAAGAAAAAAATAACCCACTGGAATTAGGAAATAGTGTATGTGCCCAACCCGGAGACATGGTGGTGAGCCATACCCCAAGTAAGACATAACACTAAGAGGACCCTAAAATGGGCACTTGGACTGCACATGGGTCACCACCCCACGTGGTGCCGCAACATGAATCGATTCACCCCCATTGTCACCCCTCAATCCAAAACAACCAAGGGTAAAAGATTCAAATCCCGGACTAACCCTGGTAACTTAGGTCTCGTCACAAGCGGTGGTGATCAGGAACTGACCGGTAACCTACCTCCTGAGGCCCAACAGTCCTAATCTCCTTCTACCGTACATCCCAAATAACAAAGGGTGCTTTGAAAAGCGGGGTCTACTAAGAGCCGACCTCCTCTGATACTATTTTGTCACGAACCAACTTGGGTTGACCCTGAACCAGTCACCCGAGCCGGCCCGCTACATGGCCCAAGAGGCATTCCTGATCCTCCAGGTCTAGCGACAAGTGCCAGGGCATCAACAGAGGTTGTGGGAACGATTTCTCCCAAAACAAATAAATAAATAATGTATGTGAAATAAAACAGAGTAGTGCAAAATAAATGAACAGAGAAAAGTAACTAAACAAGAACAAAAGAAAATAAAACTAACTGAAAGAGACAACCGCTATCTCAGTGTGACCTTGTGGGTCACTCTCCAACTCACGACCAAACATCGCCCAAGGAAAACAAACCCAAGCTATAGCCTGCAAAAAACACTAAAAATAGAAGAAAAAAACTATAGGCATGAGTATGATAACTCAGTAGTCTAGCCCGATATCTAATACCAATGCACTACCTTTAAATAAAGAAATCTATTAATTCCAGGTTTGAACTAAATATACAAAATATTGTTTTTCACACACACACATTCATTTTTAAAACAAGTATCAGTCTATTTCCCTTCATAATTTTAAAAAAAAAATCTAATGTTTGAAAGGAACAGGTGCATTTCATTTTAAAACTCTTTTGTGAACTATTAGAAAACCAAACATTAGTTATTAGCCAAAAAGGAAAATTACACATAACACAGAACACATGTCAAGGGAAATGGGAAAAAATGTCACACATGAACCAGCAACCGAACTAGACTTCTCAATTGTGCGCCACACATAAATAAACACTAAATGAAACATGGGTCGAACCTAGGAGATCGTGAACAATCCCGAAAATACTATACATATGACTCATCCTGAAGGAATGACCTAACTCAATGATGTCATAATGCCCTAACGCCCGGCATAGCTCTAAATGGCCTTACCGAGGGGCCCAATCCCCATAGTAGCAATAACTCAGTATTCCCCTGCTATGGGGCCACTTGCCAGTGTGTAATCTAAACTAGTGAAACAACAGTTCTCTGAAGATTCACATACTATGCATGGTTCCCATGTCAACACACTCAATAAAAATGGGTGCGTCCACAATGTAAATCAACCAGTCACGATGCAAAAACATCACATACAGCTCACGCAATCAACACACACAAAAGATCACCCCTATGTGGGTTTTCCAAAATAATTTATTTTATTAAAGTTCCAAACAGGCCTTCACTAATTTTTAAGAAAAACCTCATTTCTCGAGAAAACTAAAATCACTTGTTCAGAATAAATCATTTATCTTTAAAACTAAAACTACATTTGAAATTATGTGAATTATGTATAAAGTCCAAACATGAATTATTTCAATACTGGGAGTCCTCTCGTTAAGAAATTGTTTCGAGTGTCGTGTATAAAATAAACTTCTCTTTTTACACCTAATAATCATTTAAAAATTAATTATCTTATATTATTTCTCAATTATTAAAATTAATAAAACATCAAGCAATTAATAAATTCTAAATTTAAAGGTGAGTGCATTGGGGGACCTACCTCGACTCGCAGCTTGGTTACGATGACAATGTGGTACGTCCCAACTTGCACACAACCACATTCCACTTGTCAAAGATCATAATATCACAGAAAAACCATGGTAATGCACCACAACAATGAAAAGTATCTAAAAAATAGAAACACTATCTTAAAAATAATCAACAATAATAATAGAGTAAAACCCACCTTGAAACTGGTGGAGACGAAACAGAACGGACCCAAAACATGCGGTAAAACAAGGTGTGCCCCGCAAATAAAAGTGAACAATCCAAAGAAATCTGAATCGCTTCGCCTTCCATGGCGGTGGATGGAGCGCGGTCTGACCTGAGCTGAGACACCCTTTCCGAACCCAGTGAGGGGATTCACGGCCATGTCGGAGCAACACTGTACAACAATTAAACAAAAACCAAAAACAATTAATGTAGAAGGACCAAAGCACGACCAAAAAGGTATCTGTGACTCACCTGAACCAAAATCAAAACCAAGTGCACTTCAAAACCTTCCCAATGTATCATTCGCATCACACTCACCAATAAATAAATCATTTCAATAAATAATACAACTTTTCAAAAATGAAAAACAAGGATTTACCCTAAAAACATACTACATATATTCTCTTTAAAGTTAAACGCACCTCGAATCATTTTCCAAACATGGTTTCCACCTTTTACACAAATAAAAACACCATTAACATAACTTATAAAACAACCTCAATACCACCCCAAATGATTTTAAACCCAAAGAGAACTGAAACCCTCTAAAAAACAACTGCATACCAAAACCATATCAAAATACAATTCAATCCTACACATGATTTAATAAACCACATGCATTATTTATAAAATTATAAGCAGTGACTCGAAATAATTTTTCCCACATAAAACAAACAATGTTTCACATAAAGTCGCCACTTTAAAACCAAATCCACCACAAAAATTAACTGACCAACCGAGATGGACCAAAATCACAAATAAGAGACCTAAGCACTAAAAGATAATTACTATAAACATTAAAACACAAAAAGACCCTAATTCAGCAGGTGAGAAACCAAGAAATAGACATAAAACATACCCCTAGATGAAACCAACAGATCAAAACCAATCAATTTCACAACATACAATTAAATTTACAAACATTAATTGTCTAATTAACAATTAAAAATGGTGTGAAGAACATGAAAACAATGTAAACATAATTTAAAAGTTAATGAAATGGGGTTACTACCTCAAATATGGAGAAAAATCCGAGAACCCGGTGAAAAACCTACTTCACACCATCACTGCACCACAAATAAGAGAAAAACCAACCACTGGAGGGGGAAGAGAGGATTTTTTCGGCTTACTGCGGGTCAAAGGAGCAAGAAGGAGTGAAGTGCATGGGAAGGGGATGACCGAGGGTGCTGTTCGGCGCTGGCCGGAGCGGAAGAGTGGGCTGCTGCCTGTGGGTCATGCCAAGGGGGAAAACAAAAGAAGGGTACAGGGGGGTCTCGCTGCTACTGGTCACCAGACAGGGGGCGGCGCTGTAGGTAGCTGGCACAAGGGAGGGTGATGGCTTCACTGCTACAGGACGGAGGGAATGGGGTGCGGCTGAGGAGCGCAGGTTCGAAGAGGCGCTGGGTGAGGGCGGCGGGGAGGGTGACTCGAGGTCACGGGGTCACCGGGATGCGGAGATGCGGAGGGCGACTGAAGAGGATGAGTCGGGCGGGGAGGTGGAGGTTGACGGGCTGGTGGTCGGGCACTGCGCCGGAGGAGGGAGGTGTAACCCGCGACGTTGTGCAGGAAAATGAAAATGGGGGAGGGGAAAAGTGATGCGAGTAGGGTAGGTTTAAGGTTTTAAATAATAATAATAATAATAATAATAATTAGTTAATAATTATTATTATTATTATTATAATCAAAACATTTATAATAATAAAACCATTTAAAAACATAAACACACACACACACACACACATATATATATATACATATTTAGACATATATACCGATATATAAACATGTATAAACATATACATATACACATATAAACATGTATACACATATAAACATATATATATACATAAATTTAAAACATAAACATATATATATACATATACACACATAAAAACATATATATATATACACATTATGTTAAAACATAAACATATATACACATATATACACATATACATTTATTTATTTTTCTGCTCAACCAACTAATTTAATAACGTTAAAACTGGATGACCGTGCGGTATTCGCGCACCGTACGGTACCCAAGCGGACTGAAAGAGGTCTGCACATACACAAGCAGAAAGCATGTGCCCAAGCGGAATGTGCATCTTAAATGTACGGGGTTCGCACACTATCTCAAACCATAAAATCATCCCAACATTAAAATTTTAAACTGAGACTCACCCGCACTTACGCAAAAACACACGACGCCAAGAGAAATAAAATAAATAAAATGACTAAAAAATGGGTGTGACATGTCTCATTGTATGTATTCTCAAATAAATATCATGGTTATTACATGTATATTACGAAATAAAAATTATACAAGACATGGTATTGGAATATTGAAAGAACTAAATCTGGGAATTATTAATTTCTAGATGGGTATGAATGAGTTTAAGTAAGAGTAAATATGGTTATTATATAATAATTAAGAATTTAAAATATTAGTGATATATTTTTTATAATTTTACCATAATAATTTGTTTATATTAAGGGTAATAGAGACAGAGAAAAAGAATATAAGAGATAAAACATATCCTCAAATAAAACGGGCATCCATTACCAAGTTTATTTAGTAGAGTTTGGTAATGATTTAACATCACTGGGATTTACCCCCGACTATACCCATAAAAAACATTAACAATTCCATTTCAAGAAATAAAATCTATGAGATATGTTCATATGAGTATATGTGCAACACCCTAGGTAAATAATGGATATTATATTTTCATATTTTTTAATATTTTTTAATTAAATATTAATTTTACATTAAAGATAATTCTATGTTCGATGGCGTACCCGATATGAAACAATGGGTTTCTTTGAAATCTTACATTGCACACAATGTTGAGTTATACTGAAAAATAATAATAGAATATTATTATTTTAAATGGTAGTTAATGCATACCTATTGTATTGAAGATAATGAATAGAACTAACTACAATATGATTATACATATTTGTTAAATTTTTTAACCATTATCCAATAAATGTTAGTGGTTTAAAATGTGAATGAATCCAATTTTAAGCATAAATACTCTAATATTCTATAAAAGGTTGATTTAACTCCTCTCGATGGTGAACCATTTTTAAATATAGTTTTTGTTACTTTTATATGTCCCATTTGTCAAAATAGATTTCTTATTTATAATTGTGACATTAAAATTTACTTTGCATAAAATTTTCCTAATTTTTTGATAAAGATCATTTATAATGAATAGTGAAAAATACTTCAGTTTTATTCTCAACTACCTTTTGATATAATTTATTTATATGGTTGTATCAACTTTTTTTGTTTTTTTAAAGTGTAATTAAATTATATTTTTAACATTTAATCCACTATTGGTCATTGGAAGAAATTTTACTTTGAAATTGGATATAAACAAATGTTAATCTTTTGATAGTTATTATTTCTTAAAAACATGCATTCTCATTTTGAAAAAGAGAATTAATTTTAAATTAATTAATGAAGCCTCTATGTTTGGAATTTTTAAAAATATATATCAACATTTTATTCAGAATATCAAATTTTATATAGGGTGATGTTTTGGTATTTTCTGAAAACCGTCAATTTTTTATGAATAGTGAAAAATACTAATTTAATAGTTACAAACCTGATTTTTCATTTAAATGAAATTTTACCACTTCTATGAACTGAATTTCAAAAATCCAACATACATGGTTATCATCAATATGTAATATTTGGTTCAATGGAATGAATTCTCTTTGGTGAATACTAACTTTTAATTTTTATTTACCGCTGTTAAAATTAAATAGTGTAATTCAAGGTATAAATAATGTTATAATAATTTAAAATTTCCTGAAAACTCATCCTAACCTTAATGGATGAATCTTGTCTGACCAAAAAAAACATTAGGTGAAATGTTTGGCATTTTAATGCAACTTGGGTAAGATAACTACATTAATAACTTTTAATTTAATGTAAAAATAAAAATATCATAAACACGTATTGTTTTGCTAAAACAATTTTTATGTGGGGTTATATAATTGATTTATTTGACTAAAAATATTCATTATAAATGTAAAATTATTTCCTAAATCATGTTATTTTTTTATAATTTTAGTACATCAAATATATAAATTTATTTTTGACACAATGATGATGTAATGATTACCTCATTAATGGATGTTTTAAATAAATGAGATTTGACATTTTAAAATAAATTTATATTTAAAATTTTTATGCCACTCGAGAAATTTAGGGAATATTAGGACAAGTTATATTTTAATTATTGTAGGTTTTTATTAATAACGAAGTTGATATAGATTTTTTAAAATTCTAGATTTAAATAGTATTTAAATTTACATAAATGTGTTTTTAAATCAATCTGTATTTTATTAAATGATATAATAATCCTAAAAATCTAAGATTTGGAAAAACTACCTATATAAGGTTTATAATTTCATTAATTAACTACTTGTTGTTAGAGTTTCATTTTATGGTAAATATATTAACCATATACTATGAATATATAAGAGAATATGGTAAAAGGTAAATTTGTTAACAAAGAGTCAAATAAAAATGATAAGGATTAAAAATTAATCAAAACCTATCCATTTTTTGTTTGATGATTTTATTTCGAATTATATCCACCTTATATTAGAATTAAATATTATTTTTAGATTTTTAAATTGAAAATTAGATTATAACAAAATAACATTTTCAACCTTTCCTAAAGAGCCCCTCCTCCCTCTTATAAAAGTCCATCTACACTAACCCATTACTCACACCTCTCAAGACCCTTGGATCATCCAAAATCTGCCCAAATAATTTTCCAAGATCCTTATCTTCCACCAATAATAATTAACTTATTCATAAGGAAGTTCAATAAATCCATTTCTTTCATCCAAATGGAGTTACCTGATTTAAAGGTAACATATTCCATCAAGTTGTCTTCTTTTATTCTACTTCTTCACTCACTGTGCTCTTTTTTTCTTTTTTTTACATAACAAAAAAATTATCCTAAATATACTATGATTTGTTTATGAGAATTATTAAAACAACACTAACACACACAACCATCTAATTGTTATAGAACATGACGTTTCTGAGGACGATGAACTACTGGCTCACGAAATGATAATGGATCAATCCTCTCCTACCACCTATTATGGTGGAGATTATGATAGAACTATAATTATATATGATATATATGATATTTATTTTATTTATACGCTTCCATAATTCTCTTTTATAATATACCTTTATGCTTTTCATGTTATATATATACGATAATTTTATTTGAGGAAGTCTAGACTACCGTCCCGACAAAGTGATATGAATAATTCATATCATACAAGGAATGTATAAAGGATGGTGGTAATAAAAAACATAAAATATATAAAATATGATATTATACTGTAATTATAATATATCTAGGTATCCTATCAATTACATTCCTTTTAAAATGAAAAAAATGAAATGGAAGTAGATATTTCATTTCATTTTCACGAAAGGAATGTTTTACATTTATAAACATTATTTTTTTATTTCATGATGAATCTACCACAATGATCACTATTAGATATTTTATTATATGATTTAATCTATTTTAAACATCCATTTATCAATGATTTGTTTGAACATGAATGATAACAATATAAAATTCAAAAATATGTGTTTTGTATAAAAATGATTGATTTCATGAAACACAAGTTCAGAATTTATGAAACATTATTTTATGTGACATACCTAACCAATCTATCATTTTATATGAACCAGTTATCATCACATGTTCAAAGGTGTATTTTTTTAGTCCCTTTATGTCATTTATAAAATTGATTTAGCCATAGAGAAATGTATAACTACTGAACCATGATGTTTTTATATTAATGTTTACATTTAATGCATGATTAGCTTTTTTAATGAATATAACTTGAAATTTTAAAATTAAATTTTTCCCTTATGAAAACTTATGGATTATTAATTTAACTACTAAAAGTGGTATGAGACACTTTGAATAAAATACATAGTTTAATTATTCATAGTGGCATGGGACACATTGAATAAAATACATGATTAAATTATTCAATGTTGAATGGGAAACATTAATTTAAATGACTTATTAGACATATGAGTAATGCATAGAACTTATTATGTGATGTGTGAGGCCCTTTATATCCTCTTGATGCATTGTTTGGTCTAATGAGACAAACTATGTCATGGAACTAGGACTTAATAGAATGATTATGTATGGTCCTATAATGAGGCCTCGACCGAATGGTTATGACTGTACTACATTATAAATTCTCTCATTATGTGTTTAATATTTATCCAACCATGTGATTATTGTACTAGAATAACACTCATTGTTATGAATATTTTCACTTTTGATAATGGTAATAAATGCACATGGAATAATGAATAATTTAATTAGAAAGTCATTTATAATGAATGTATAACATCTATTTTTAGAAATTTCAGAACGAATTTTGTATTACATATATCATTTTATAAATTTATCTTCACGTGTTAAGTGAATTATGATGTTATTAAATGTGAAACTCTAAACAATTATTTTTTTTCATGTGTTAATTTGTACCCACCCCCTTGCATGACACCATTAATTTAGTTTGATCAACTCATGGCTTATATAAATCATTCCATGAAATTTTGTATAATTATGCATACTCTAAAATGCATTTTACCATTTGAATGAATATATAAATCCATGGGTTTGTGATTTACCTAAAAATTATTTGATGTAACCTTTGAAAATGATGATGACGTGCTACAAGAATTGTTCGTTCCATATAAGAAAATGTTTTATAATTATTTTAAAAGTATGTTATTAAAAAAATTAATTTATTTTCTTCAAACCCCCTTAATGTGAATTTTTGGGCTCACCTGAGTCGTTAACTTATTTTTATAGGATTATTATATTTTACAGCTTTGATTTCATCTTGGGATGGGGATATTATGATGGTTATATTATGCTGTTTTGAAGAACAGAATCAATTGCATCTGGTTTTCCCAAACCTAGACTGAGAAGAGACCTTGTGATGAGATGTGATGTGTATTTTTATCAGCATATTTTTTTTAAAAAATTATACCCCATTTTTTATGAAGTGAATCTGGGCTTCTAGGTTCGAGGAATTACAATTGGTATCAATGGAATAGTCTAGAAAATTCTAGAAAATTTGAACAAAAATAAAATTTTGGCCATACCGTGCTGAGTAGAACACTTTCCTAAAATATTAATATGCAGTGTGGGGGTTCACCAACAAAACTCTTGTCTCTCCCTACTAAATTAATTGAGATAATAATTTTCATGTCACCTTCTGAAGTATACTATCATTTCTCAAACCTAAATTTGACCCGCAAACACCTCTATCACATCTCAAACAACCCCAATGTCGTTAGACATCTTATCAGTTTGTGTCATCTCATATTCAAAGAGAAGAGTACCATCACTAACTCAAGCCGATGGGTAACATATTTCTTCTCATGTGGTTTCAACATGCATGATACATAGGCAATCATCAATTTCCACTCCATTATAATAGAACCATGAGGCGTTCTTGTTGCCTCACAAAACACCACATACTCGACACCCTAATCTCCCAATATCAGGAGCCATGAACTCATTGTAGATGCCGAAAAGTACTTAAGTGTTGAAGAATGTTTCAAAACGAAAAAGAAAGTTCATATTCAGACATGGAGACTCGGTTTGGGGGGCATATACGTGTTGCATAAATAAGTGGTGAAGCGTGTAAAAAAATGTGTCCCGCATGGAAATTTCTGAGATTCGTGAAGAGTCCTCAGCGCTAGCGCGAAATAATATCGTGCCTTCACCCAGCTCGGTTGACATTTCGTGCCACTTCCTTTTTCTCACAATTATTTTGTGTTGACCTCTATTGTGCGCCCCCAAGTGCCTATAAATAGAAGGTGACCCCCTTCCATTTTCGGGCTGAACAATCTGAACTGGGTCTCGTGTGCGAAATTGGATTTCCGCGCGCACGAATATGGCCTTCAGGTATGGTTCATTTCACACCAAGTCACCATGTGGTCCATTTTCATGCTAGATCCCTATTGCATGGACTGAATTATAATCCCTTTTGGGTTCCCTCCATGAGCGTAATTCCTTTCATTGGGCGCAAGCCGGTCAATTGTGTGCAATTCCTTCTCTTGTGCGCACCCCTGTCCTTGCGCGCAGCCTCTGTCACTTGTGCGGAATTCGTCTCATTGCGTAAAATCCTCCTAGACAAGCACATATCCTCTACCTCCAATTCCGCGCAAGCATCATTGACTTCACAACAGCCCAGTGTTTTTCACGCAGGTCCATTATTTTGTGCGCAAGCCTCAAAAGTCTCGCGCAATTCCCTGGGACCCCTCACCATGATGTTCTTCTTGTGGGTTCCATTCGCGGGTTCCTTTTATGCCCTGGGTATCCACATAATGCACCGTCTTTCCATGTGACTTTCTATGCTAGTAATAGGTAACTTCAAAGTCCCTTGGAAAATTCTTTCCATTGCATTTCTTTGCCTCCTACCTCTTCACATATGCATGCTAACAGCTATTTCTTCTTCATATAGCCACACTAATGTGGACCCCTCGATGGTTCAATCCACGAAACCCCCTTTCTACGGCCTTGCCGATGCCTTCCCTCACACAAGGGGAAAAGGGTACCAGTTATATAAGTCCTGGGGTGCGAAGAGAACTCACCTCGTCTGAGCTGCCAGACGTTAAATAGCCAAGTACCATCGTCCTCAACACATGAGGTTAAATTGTGTCCTGGACCCGTGCCTCACACGCAGGGTCCCCCCCGCCTCGGACCTTCTACACGCCCACTCGTCTCCACGAGGATTGGATCATCCCTCACAGGGGTTGATATATTCCTTATTGGAGTCGATTTTGTCCGTAGGGAAGGGCAGCCACCATGGTGTAAGCCCCTAACCTTTCTTGCATGGGGCAACACACCTGTTCCTCCTCACTCCCTTGGTGCAAAGGCCAGCCAAGGGCATGATAGGGAACCGTGCTTCTCCTTTATTCTGTCTCAAATCCCTCACCAACTGCACTTTCTCTCCCACGTGCCTTTATCCTGGAGTAAGTCCCAGCACCTTGGACCGCTCAATTCATAATCCCCTCTTCATTTCCCACGGATGCACCATTCGCGAAGTGATCTTCAGGTATCTGCTAGCTCTTGTTTCTCACACCGGGAATGACTCTCGTGAGCTTAGGGTGAGCACCGACCATGACAAACCTTGGGCCTCCTCAGAGTGTAAGCCCCAAATTCCCTCGTCGCGTATGACATTAAACTGTATACCCAAACTACGAGGACTTTGATCCATGTCAAGGCATGGTACGTAGGAAGCTTCCATGGGGTTCAAGCCCCACCACCTTGGTACTCCTCAGAGTGTAATCCCCAATCCATCCTAAACTACGAGTACTTGTACCCATGACAAGGATTGGTACATAGGAAGACACCACGAGGATAAATCCCACCATCCATCTGGACCCCAGGTCCATCTTCTCATCGGTTTAGCGATACCATGGGCCGCTTGAGAGAATAAACCCTAGATTCCACCTAAACTATGTTGAATTTGATTCCCTTCCATGGGGATATGTTGGAAACCTCCATGAGGTTCAAGTCCAACACCCATGTCTCATCTAGATCTCTCCCTCAATCCCATGTGTCTCGGGAAGCTCATGCCCTAACTCTGAGGTTCCACTCCCTCTGGGTCCCATCCATGCATCTATTCTCGTGGGTCACCCCCTCAGGTGTCACATCATCCCATCGAACTATGCAGACTTTGATTACCCACCATGGGGATACGTATGAAGTCTCTTCGAGGCTCAAGTCCAAAACCATCGTCCATCTTGATTCGTACCTGGGCCGCCACATCCCGGTGAGATCATGCCACCCCACTCCCCATTCCATTTAACAGCATTCGGGAAGCCACCCACGTGTTTTCCCCAACCTCAGTGTCCCCTCTCGGGTGGCGCCCATCTGATCCACTCTAACCAGTGTTCCAATCAGTCTAATCCATCTCTGTTGGATATTAAACATGCGGCATACCCTGTGTTAAACATTGGGAAGTTGAGAAAAATATCAGATACATTCCCATGGAATACAATTCCAAGCATCCGATGTTGGATGCCTCAGGTATCCGCACCCTCAAGAAGCCATATAATAAGGGCCAGAAGACATACAAGCCAATCCCACAGCCTCAAGACACGCCAGTGATGCCCAATGTGTCTACTCTCATAACCGAAGGTTTCTTCCCTGACCAGACCCCATGGAGCGTCCTGATAGAAGCAGTGTAATTAACTGGTGTCCATGAAGATATGGCACTGAGAAGAGTTTCACGAACTACGTCTTAAATCTATGAGGGAGATGCATGCTAGATGAAGAGATTCGATGAGGAATCCATGGAAGGAAAAATCGACATCCCATCATCCCGTTTCGATCAAGGAGCATACGTCCCATAAAAAGGAGTGGATGTCGACTTCCTTTTGAATGTAGGAATGTAGGGTAACAGCAGTGCATCCTCTGTGTGACGGATGAGTACGTGCCCCGGTGAATGCGTCAGAAACAGAAATTGTGAACCCGACGTGAATGGTCTTCTCCTATGCATGGAGGCTAGTAGCATTCGGGAATCTGTGGATAAGCATCTCATATGACCCCATCCTCTGGTACCCGGTCACATCAAGCAAGCCTAATGTGAAACTCACAAAGAGATGGCACAGTCCGGATGTTGGGCATTCCATCATGCAACATTGTTACCATGGATCCCTCGTACCAGCCACAGAAGATGGAATGGCACTGGGTACTGGTTATTGATTTCTTTTCCTAGCAGTGTTAATGAGTTCATCTCCCTACATTCAGGAACCGTGTTGTGGCATCCGGAGCTCGTTCACCTTCCCACTGGCTCATGGTCAGGGGAATTAACAACGCAGATAACCCGTGCGGTTCTGCCTCTTCCATGATGGCTTCGACTGCCACGACTACTGGGCACCCACGCCACATCTCCCCATTAGAAATTATCCAACGCAGGGTAATTAATGACCTTGTACATATGTACAAGGAGGAGGGGATTATCCCCACCAGGGATATGGCCTGCATGGATCTTGAGGCAGCAGCACCTCACCGTCAACACCGCCCTTGAGGGCCGCACAGGGAGCTACTGCTCCCCACCCCAACATTAAATCATTTTGGGAGCATTTCCCCGGAATGACTTGACAACTCCCTCACTTATGCTGACGAGGTAGAGGGTGTCCGATTTGGCCCAATTAGAGTCCCTCTTCAATGGCTCCTGGTGAGGGCTCCCACCAAGCGCGTCAGCTCCGCCGCTCGGTTCCCCGAGCCATGTAGCAGGAAAGCCACACGCCTGCACCACCAGCTTCAGTTCATCTAACCTGGTACCAGCATCGAGCTCAAATGGAAGAGGGCGCCCACCATGAGGTGTCAACGTTAGTGACTACTATGGCCAGAGCCACCAATGGATCATATCACCAACTCCCCATATAAGTTGAGTAGGGGCAGTTATACGCCCGACCCAGATCGAGGCCCAAACCGCCCCATGGGTGTGTTTGGTTGACTCTCGTGGTCTCCGGCACATGCGATGGTTGCTATGGTCCAATCCACAAAAATTCCACCCAGTATGGAGGCTCACTTTGTGCCACAACTATGGAAGGTGCGTAACCCTCCTCCATCCAATATCGTCTTGGAGGTATACCCCGCACTACCTTCAAACCAAAAGAGGGTATTTCCCATGACACCAACACTCCGTATGGGGGTCTCTCTCGTGCTCACTACACTGGGTAAGGGGAAACTACCCCTGCCACAGACTGCTAGTATGGATACATTTCATGTCTAGTCACACGCCAGCATATAGGTCTTCCACGTGTCCCTTTTGTCATTTGTCCCAGTGCTCCTCGAACCCAGGATTTCTCGGGTGGAAACCCTATCTTCCCCAGCACAAGTGCGGCTAGAGGACCCCATGTTGGAAATCAGCCCCATCCCGAGGAGCCACACAGGGGGGTAGGAAGGCGGGTCTTCACCCCCGTAATAGGAATTCTGGGGAAGGCCGGATAAGAATTAGACCAGTCTGCTTCTCAGACTCTGGAGCAGAATGTGACCCATCGCAGGAGCGCTCTCCTCAGTCCTTCGAGTTAAGGTTTGGGGCAGGATCAAGGCGCATCAGCCTCATACTCCCAAAATTAAAGATCCATAGTATCCATGTTTTCCTCCGAAGGTATATACAGTAGGACAAGAACATGGCATGTCCCTAGGACCGGCCATTCAGTTGCCACTGGCATCTCCTGAGGCACCCTCTACCTCGGCTAGAGACTACGAAGAGCTATTTTGGGGGTCAAAGGTGGAAGTGTCAGAACACAACCCACCCTCGGTAGACACTGATGTTGTGTCAGGAGCATTGGTTCCCGACCCATCTTATCATGACATGGAATCCAGGTCACTACAATGCTTAGGGGGCAACCCAAGATTCGGTGGCCAATCAGCTCGCTCGTAGTATTCTCCACCAGCCAGCTTGTCGTCCCAGTTGTCTGCCTCAACGCCGCAGCCAGTTCCTCAGCCACCCTTAGTTGACAAGTGGGTAAATCAGAGGTCATAACTGAATCCAAGCTGAGGAGCTTCTGGACCATCCTCGTAACCGTCCACTTCCCTAGGAAGTTTTTTCCGGTCGTAGGGACAAATTTTGGTACACCAGAATCGCTCACCCTGGAGGATTTTGAATGTTTCTACCAGACCCTATGGGAGACTCACATCCGTCTTCACCACCTACATGTGACTTATCCCATGATCCATGTGCACCTTGAAGACATCGGCGAACAATTCTGTATGGTTGACCTGACCATGCTCTCCACAGTCCAGCACCCCGAGTCGTCGGGTCACCACAGGGCCCTCCAATGGAAATACGTCTCGAGTTTCCAAGTACTCTGCAATGTTATTAAGGAGGCTACCTCCCACTCACAAGTCCGTGGGTGGAGGTAGTACGTAGCCCTCCTCGTCCGTGTTATTCTTTGGCTACCCGACTCGCTTGGCGACATCGAGGACATACCCCCTAGAAGAGTTACAGTCAACATGACTGATATGTCGGGAGGGGAAAACGAGCTTGAAATTATCGATGCGAAACTACTCCCTGAGGATGTTCCCCAACTACTAGACCCGTCATGGAGAGTTACTCTTCAGCATAGGAATCTCCTGGGTCTCCCTCCGCCCACTGAGTCATTGGTACTCAGCCGGAATCTCGGTAAGGGCAAGGATCATATTGGTGTCACCTAACACTCTGACCCGTTTTCCTTAGTGCAGAAGACTGAGGAAGTTCCTGAGAAGGTCGCACTGCAATAGAAGCTTTCCAAGTAGAAGAAACTGGTTAATGACATCCTGGCCAAACGCGCTGCTGAACAACTTCTGGATTATGGCGATCCTCGACTAGTACAGTAGGGACAGATGCATCTCCTCCCTCGTGAATTTCCCCCGGGTAACCCTGAACATCCCGTCAATGCAGATTGGGTAGAGGTCAGCATTTACGGGAAGAGGGTGTGGTATCTATCATAGAACCCTCATGAACGATGTGGCAATCCAAGGAACCCCTCTTGAGTTTCTCCGGCAGCCCCAAGGGGTACTCCACCAGCCACTCCATGAGCCGTTGAGCTTGGCTATTGCATTGAAGGGACCAGCAACACGCTCATGGTTAGGGATCCCCGTCCAGATCGGGACCCATGTCCAGACGATCCAATGAAGGCACTCATCACCCTCCTAGAGGCTTTGGAAAGGTGACAAGTGGCTATCCCACCTGATGACAATTCATATCTGGCATGGGTGGATGAAATGCTAGCACCCCCGAGATTCAAAAACCCCAAACTCTCCATTTAATGGGACGGGGGACCTGCCTCATCCCTTGGTACACTTTAACTCGAGGTGTGGGCCTATGCTAGGGACCCCATACCAACATGAGGCCTCTATGCTCCGCTAATTTGTTTAGATGCTGGAGGGGCCGAAATTCTTTTGGTATAGCCAGCTCCCCGTCGGATCTATGACCAGCTGGGAGGACCTTTGCAGGCTGTTCATTTACTAATTCATCTCTACCACCCAGAAAACAAACATCACAGACCTTTTCAAGTGCATTCAAGGCCTGATGAGAGAGTCAGAGACATTGTCACCAAGTGGAAGGGGCTCACATACTCTCTCGACATTCCACTGACATAGGATCAATTACTGACGATGTGCCTAGAGAAGAAGTTCTGAGACTTCTCATATAAGGCCTAGCGCCTCAAAGAAGTTCTACAACAGGCTGGAAAGGCATGTTCAGTGCCCCCTGTAATCCCTACAAGGAGGGATTATAGAGCCAAGACTGTCGTGGTGGCCTAGATAGAGGCCCCTATGAATATAGAATTGCTACCAGTGGAGCCATCTCTGTTGCCCCGTAGAGGTCTGCCACCACGGGCATAGCTTCCAACCCAGCAGCGACCCCTTAGAATCTGTAGGTGCCCCCACGTGACGCACCGCCACCACCTAGGCGAGATAATCAAGTTCTACCTCCTCGGCATGCTCCTCCAGCCCCCTATCAGGGACAGGATCCCAGAGCCCCCATTCCAGACAGAAGCAATTGGAACTACTCTTTGGACAAGGCTCGGGTCCCTTGTTATATCCGCAATGAATTATAGTAGAGAATTGTATAACTGCCTGAGTGCCGAAAAGCCAGAGGAGGCGTATCTCACTGATCACCCCAACTACTTCCCTTATCATCGGATCATAGGGCACACCATCAAGCAGTGCTATGTGTTCAAGGACTGGCTCCAAGACTATATTGACAACAACATAGTCATGTTGGGCCTGACCCCATCACAAGTGGCATGTGTCTTTGTGAGAGAAAATAGTAGTAGCGATGGTGAAGGTGAGTGGCAGTGGGTTTCTGACCGCGGGTCCCATAATTATAATGACTGGAAGGCTCGCAAGGTGGTCATTGGTGCCCATGGCATTATCCATGCATGCCTAGATCAGCAAGAGCCTTCAATGGCTATGGCCACCACCTCTGCGTCATAATCATAGCCATCCTCTTTCTCGAAGAGCTTGCATTGACAGCGGAAGAAGAAGCAACGCGCTCCGCCATTATCGTTGTTATCCTACAATATCTGTGAATTTATGCCCATGGATATGGGGATTCCCCCATGGATCTACCTAGTGGTGGATGATTCTTCAAGTGACAGTCAAGGGTGCACTTCAGTTAACATAGTCATGTTGGTAAAGGCCTATATAACTCCCGACTAGGGGGAGAACCCGGAAAACCTCCCCAATGTCCCCAGCTGATGCCAACGTCGGCAGAGCTGTGGCCATATGGGTCAATGGGGCACATCAGTTGGCACCTCAAGCCAGGTCATGCAGGCTGCCAAGACCGGACAGCAGGCCCAGCGCAGAGCTCAGCATTCACAGCCTCGCCATCCAGTGTCAACCGGTCCTCCTCCACCACCATTTGTGCTACTAGATCAGGCAGAACCACTTCAGCTGTGGGGTTACTAGCATTTCCACGCTATAGGACAATCTCATTTATCTGGTTCTCATTCGATAGTAACTCTCTGGTCATTGACTCGTGAGCAGCGGGATGTTCCCAGTACCAGTCAGTCATCGGTCTGACAGGGAGGGGCCGACATGCCTTCCATCACAGAGCGAATCTCTACAAGCAGAAGTTCGCACCTAGAATAGAAGTATGAAATTTTCAAGAACCTCTCTGGCATCCTAGAAAGGATTTCCATCCCTTAAGACCAACGCCTGTCATCAGATATGCGTGAAGCACTTGTCAAGGCTTTAAGGATCCCCCTCTAGTTTGAGAGGGAGATTGCAGCTCCAGAAACTTTTCATGCTGAAGCAGTTGAGGATGTTGAATGCCTGGCCTTTATTTCATTCTCTAGAGAGGATAAAGGCTCTCCCGTATATGGGCACATCCACCGGCTATATATCACTAGCCAATTCAATGACATGGAGGTTTTCCACTATCTTGTTGACCCTGGCTCTGGGATCAACATTATCCCGATGAGGACACTACGGAAGTTAGGGTTATCTGATGATGACCTGACTCCCTCCGATTTAAGAAACCATGGATATGATGGGACAAATCAAACCCCAGTCTGCAAGATCCGTCTAAAGACCTAGTGCAGTGGCCTAGTTTCCTGCACTGAGTTCATGGTTGTCTCCTAGGACACCGCATATAATGCATTGATGGGAAGGTCGTGGCTCCACCTACATGCGGTGGTCCCCTCATCCTATCATCAATGCCTCAAGTACTCCCATAATGGTCGAGTTGGAATACTCCAAGGTGATGCATCTCCTTTAGCCTCTTGAAAAGCCTGCTACTTGGATGCGGACTGTTATAAGAGAAAGGATAAAAAAGTCCAGGAATGTGATGTTGAGCCTATCACCTCTACGACCAACCCTTGGGATGGCCGGAATAACGACTACGCCTTACCGATCCATCATTTGGAGGCCACGAACTCCGATATGGGGCAATATTTTGTTGTTTCTAGGAGGATAGGGAACCATGCTCCCAAATCTAGGCAACATCAGACTATCACTTCTTATTCTTATAGGAATCAGGCCCAAGTGATCCTAGAGCCTCCAGCTCCCATAAGATATCGGGACATCTGGCTCATGGAAATGATAGTACGTCATTATTTTCTCTTTCATCAGGCAAAAATAAGTCTGCACCAGCCGATGTGCCACTATTTATTTTATATTGTCAAGAATGGCCCCTTGGGCTGGAGACCAGATGGGATCGGGTCAATAGCCTTCATAGCCATGGTATTGGCAATGCCGGAGTTCCCTGATGCAATAACCACTTCCACAAATGTAGGTAGCAGCCTCCCACCAGGGTTTGGTAACTCATAATCAGTTTCCCCCATGGAGGATCCCTCCATAAGTGGAGAAGAAGATATAGAGGATGCTCCCCCTGCCCTTGAGGAAGGAGTCTCAACCACGGTCAACAAGTTGGTAAAGGTGAACCTCGAAAGCGAGGTGGACCCGAGACCCACATTTATCAGTGCGGCTATGTCCCCTGAGTTGTAGCAGCGGTGTGTAGGCTTCCTTAAACAGCACAATGATGTATTTTCCTGGAGTTAGGATGAGATGTCGGGACTAGATCCTTAGGTAGTTGTGCACCTCCATGGTCTTCTGGAAAATCATCACGTATTTAAGCATCATCTAAGAAAGATTCACCCTTCTCACAGTGCCAGGGTCGAGGATGAATATGACATGCTCGTTAGATCCAACTTCATCACAGAGGTCCAATACCCGAAGTGGCTAACCAAAATCGTACTAGTTAGGAAAAAGAAAAGGAATACCAGAGTATGTATCGACTTCCGAGATCTCAACCCCCATTGTCCAAAGGATGATTTTCCCCTTCCAGTGATGGAATTGTTAATTGATGCTATGGAAGGCTTCCAAGACCTCTCTTTCTTGTATGGGTACTCTTGATATAACCAGATCCAGATGGCCCCCATTTATGAAGAATCCACCACTTTTAGGGTGCCCCATGGTACTTTCTGTTACCTGGTTAAGCCCTTTGGCCTGAAGAATACAGGTTCCACCCATCAGCGGGCCATACACTAGATATTCAAGCCAATCATCGGGATGTTGCTTGAATGCTATGTGGATGATCTGGTAGTCAAATCTCACCAGTTCCATGACAATATCAGGGACCATGATAAAGTGTTCGGTTTCCTCCATTACCACAACCTGAAGATGAACCCATTGAAGTTTGCTTCCAGGGTCACATTCGGGATGTTTATTGGCTTTGTTATTAGGTACCGAGGCATTGAGATCGACCCAGAAAAGGTCAAGGAAATCATCCAGATGCCTCCCCTAAGCAATGTCCGAGAGATTCGAGGATTCCAATTCCACTTAGCTTACAAACGCTAATTCATTGCGAATCTGTCTGGGAAGTGTTACCATTTTTCTCAGTTCAGGAATAAGGGAACCACTTATGAGTGGTATGAGGAGTACGAGACTGCCATTGAGGAAATAAAGAAATATTTGATCCAGCCTCTGCTCTTGATGTCACCCATTTCCGGGAAGCCGCTGGTCCTCTATGTCACCACCCTGGAGCAGTCCCTCGGCACCCTTCTCACCCAGAAGAACAAAGATGGGACGAAGAATAACCTCTACTATCTTACCTGAATGCTCCTCGATACGGAAACCAGATACTCCTCCATATAGAAGAGCTGACTTGCACTCGTATTTGCTATGCAGAAATTACGACATTAACTACAGCACCACAAGGTACAACTAGTTTCTCGAGTGGACCTGCTGAAGTATATTCTGAATCACCCCATGTTGACTGGCAGACTAGCACGGTGGGCGGTGATCCTCGAGTAGTTCCACATCAGGTTTGTGCCTCATAAGGCTATCAAGGGACAGGCGTTTGCAGACTTTCTAGTTACCCATACAACCTTCGTGGATAAATCCTGGGACCTGGAATTTTCTGATGAGGCAATCCTATACGTCGATCAAGCCGTCCCATGTTGGAAAATTTATTTTTATGGTGCCTCCCAGAGCCCCACTGGAAAGAGGATCAATGATCCTATGCTCAACAGAGTTGGCCTAGGTATCGTCTTTATCACCCCAATGCAAGCCGTCTGTCCATACTCATTCCTGTTGTCAGAAGACTGCACTAACAATGAGGCAAAGTATCAAGCCCTCATTACTGGTCTTGAGCTATCCCTTGATATCGATGTGCCCCATTTTCATGTGAATGGTGACTCTAAGCTAGTTATTAAACAGGTCAATTGTGACTATGTTGTCGGGAATCCAGAGCTCGTACCATTGTTAGAACGCACTCTCTAGCAAATGGCACAGTTCCCCTCTCGGCCAGAGGTTATCCATGTCCCTCAGTCACAGAACGGTCGAGTGGATGCTTTAGCCAGTATAGCTTCATCACATGTAGAGCTCGGACAGGATGGTCTGATTATCCATGTGGAACATCAGAGAGTCATAGCTCCTATTACTCCGGATGGTGATGATAGCCCACATGTAATCCATCTAACCGTCGGTGCCTCTACGTCAAGTCCCCCAGATCATCCAAATTCCGTGATCAATGTGGTGGCTTATTGGAGGACACCCTTGGATGAATACCTCCCACACGGTAATCTCCTCTCTGACAGGGCTGAGAGTGAGTGAATCTGATGTCGTGCGCTGCAGTTTACTCTCTATGATGGTCCCATCCTTGAGAATATCCTCTATAAATGAGGAATTGATGGTTTTCTATTCTATTTCATTAAAGGGGTTGAGATTCCGCAGGTCATGCAAGAGGTTCATGCCGGGTCTTATGGTGCCCATCAGGCTGGGCTAAAACTGTCTCACCAGATTCAGTGACTAGGGTATTTCTGGACCTCCATGATCCACAACTGCATAGAGTTCTCCAAGAGGTTCCATGCATTCCAAGTTCATGCTAACTTTGTGAATCAGCCACCAAAGCTTCTCCACACTACAAAGTACTCTTGGCCCATTGCAGTCTGGGGATTCGATGTTGTGGGACCAGACCCACTAGCAACAGCTCGCCGATGACGATTCCTTATGACCGCTAAGGATTTCTTTTCCTAGTGGGAAGAGGCAATTTCACTCAAGGAAGTCAATGCTAGTTCTATTGTTGACTTCGTGAGTTCAATTATCATCCATCATTTTTGGGTTCATCACGCTATCCTAACCGATAACGGCACCAACTTTTGAGAAGCTGAGTTGAAGAAATTGTACGCCAAGTAAAACATTCTCCTTAACCATACCTCCCACTATCACACACAAAAAAATGGACAGATTGAGGCATTTAATAAAACTATCTCTAACATTCAGAAGAAAATGGTTGGTCAAAACAAGAAGAGTTCGCCAGATAAGCTCCCCAATGCGCTCTAGGCATATTGGACGACGAATCATAATTCCACCGTGGTGACCCCATATTCCCTGGTGTACATAACTGAGGTCATCCTTCCCATCGAGATTCAATTGCCCTCATTGTGAACATCAGTCTATGACCATCAAGTTCCTAATAGAGTGTCTGAGATACATCTAGCTAAATTGGAATCACTAGATGAGAATTGGATTCGTGCCTTGCACAACCAATAAAGGAATCATATTTGGATGGATCAAGATTTCAACGAGAAGGTTTTCCTCTTCTCTTTCCTACAAGAATATGTAGAATTATCCCTCAGGGCACCGATGATCCCCATCAGAAAACCACCCAAATTGGAGCCCAAATGGGAAGGACCTTTCATCGTTCATAATGTTTATCCCAATGGTGCATACACCTTGGTAACCATGGATGGTTAGCACATAACTCCTCCCACGAATGCAAATTTCCTCAAAAAAGTATTTTTCCTAACCCTTTTCAGGGTCCTCCATGACCATAAATGGGATTACGATTCCTCATGACGTTAAACTGCACACTCGTCCTGCATGACGTTAAACTGTATGCCGTCCCACATGATGTTAAACTGTATCTTCAAGAACTACATGTCGCTTGATTCCCATCTTTATGGGATACATAGGACTACCTAAAATTTTAGATTTCCGGTCCAGTCCCATATCTTAGAGATATCTCGATATCCCGGTCACCTAGTCCCCTTGGCATGTCTCTCTTGACGAGGGGGATATATAGGTGTGGTACATGGTTATGCCCTCCTTCGTGTTGGGTTGTTGGCACAATGCAGCCTTCTCTTGGGAATTCGTTATCTCTTGGATGCTCTTAGATTGAGCCCCTTTACCGTTTATAGTGGTTAACCAATGTGTCAAGAGTACTCTAGTCTAGTTCCAGGAGTTTCAGATTCAACATAGGCAAGTTCCTTCCACTTTTCAAGCATTGTGTTCCCCTTCATCTGGGAACTAGTTTTCTTTCACACCCAAAGTGACCCCCAAAAAATGGCAAGGATACCATGCCAAAGGGCTCTCCTACCATTACGGGCCAATGACCCTGAGGGTTTTAGAAAAAAATTGATACAAATCCCACGTTGCGAACATGGTCAGCAATCGATGACCATTTGTTTGTACCCATTTCAGGCTAACGCGACAAGATGATGTGTTGCAAACATGGTCAGCAGTAATCATCTATCGTCATGCCTTCCCCTTAAGGCCTTGATTGTTAGTTTTATGATTCGAATTATGTTCTAACCCATCATGTACAAGTGGAATCTAGACTCTCTTAACACTATCCCATAGTGCATCTCTGCACGTCAGGGGGATAAAGCTAATATACGGCGTTTTCGGGGCTCCCATGGTCTGAGATGTAAGACCATAAACTAAGATATTCATTATGGGTTATGTGCAGCTTGATCCCCATAACCATGGGATACGTGGGATCTCATTGACACTTTACTTCTGGTTTTAGCTCAGCTGGGAGCCAGTTTCTCATACCCCCAACCCTCTGACCCTCACAGGCCTCAGGTCTCGAGGCTCCTCTATTGAAATCACGCATGGTGGTGGTGTGGACTTTGTTTTTATTCATGTAGGGTATGATTTATCGCATCATGTACATTCCCTCATGTCCAAGCCATATGAACTTAAACTGTGATAGTGGGTCCAATCACATGACCCTAAAAATGTGATAATATCATCCTGGTTGCATGACGAAAAATGGCCCTGCATTGTGATGACCACATCATAAGGGAAGTCAAGTTGTGTATCTTTCATCCAACATACCATTTTTCAACACCTGTATACAACTTGATTATTGGGGTGATGCTAGGAATTTTTACCCTAGGCATGTCACTTCACAAAAAAACACATTCACCCTAAAGGACAAACAAGATACATAAAATGACGCTTCTTTTGGTGCAAGGTCTAGACCTGCATGACCCTTTAATCATTTTCATTAGTACCTTACCATACCATGCCACCACCCAAGAACTACATATTGATTGATTCGCATTCTCATTAGATACATAGGAACTTCTGGGCACTTCCCCACAGGCCCAACCTAACTATCGTGTTCGGTACCTTGACCTAAACACGTCCCCATGGAACACATGGTAATCTGGACTTATGTCCTCATTCACATTGGGTTTCATAATCACCTTACCATGTGCCTCCTTCATTCCTTACCGATCCATGGTCTGAGTTCTAAGACCTTAAACTAAGACCCTTTCCAGAACTACGTGTGGATTGATTCTCATTTTTATGGGATACGTAGGAACGCCCCAACATTTCGTCTTGGGTCCAGCCTCGAGAATCAAAAAATCCCATCCCTCCCCCCCCCCCCCCACCATCGGCCTCTTGGCCTGACACCCTCAGGGAGTTGTGTAACTGCAACATTTTCCCTGGACATGTTCAGAATGCCCCCTGATGACATTGAGAAGCGACAGTTACTTCACCAGAGAGGTCATGTCTAAAATTAGGGATGATCCATGATCATATTAACGTGCCCTCCTAATTTTCTCCCACCACGGTGGTGTAATTTTTGGAGTTTTACAATCTATGCGAACAAACCACCACTTAACTTTCCACGCTTTGTGTGCCCATTTATTCAGATCCTCATCCTCTTTCACATTTAAAGGGACACACTAACAGTACGGATTCTTGACCTATGGTCCACCTGCTATCCTGGCACAACGTTTCGAAAGACTGATCATGTTAGAAGGGACCCCCTAATAGTATGGATGATTGAACTATGGTCCGCCTGCTATCCTGGGCCAACATTCTGGAAGACTGATGGACGATATTTGAGTAGGTCCCGTGATGCGAACATGGTCAGCGGTTGACCATCATTTTTTCTCCTCATTTTAGGCCAATGCAATAGGGATGTTGTGTTTCAAACACTGTCAACAGTCATCATTTATTGTAATGCCCCTACCATAGTTTTCCGAATTTGGGTAACGTGATTCACATTTTTCATCCCCCTATGTTCGGACTGATTCCAATGACCATGGAATTACCCCGCTCGTGCGCTAGAGCTCATTGAGAAGATGATACATCGATTGGTCTAATGACCTCTTCCTTTGATCATCCCTCCCTCTTCTCCTTGGAAATCCGGGATCGTATTTTGAATTCCCAAAGCTTGGTTGGTGCTCCCATGATCAAATGAAGTGATAGTACGAGCCTCTTTTACTTCTCACTGCCCACGTGAACTTAAGGATGGATTTATATTTATTTCGGGATTATGGTCGATCATGTTAAACCAAATGGAAAATTATTTTATGCAATGGGAAAAGTAATTAAATTTGTCCATACATAAATTTCAAAAAAAATGAGACAAGAAGCAGTAAGGAGAGGTAATTTTATGGGTTTGGCCAAAACAGGGCCCTAAGGGACGGATTCATGGATAGATCTCTCCTATGCCGCCACCTTTTGGCTGGTGTCCTCCAAGACTAGATCTCGTCCCCTGAGGACCCATTCTTCCTCGGTGGCCGTGTAGCGCAGTTTTCTGACCTGGGCCCGTGCCCACGCCTGTTATGTTTGGAGATCAGTTATCAGGTGGCTCGCTTCGACGAGTTGTTCTTGGGCATCTTCTAGTTGGGCCCTTAGCTGCTCCATGAGCTTAGATCAGTTTGCGACGAATATATCTTATTCTTTCACATGTTCCTTGAGGCATTGGCCCTCCTGCTCCACCCTCAGAAATGCTCGGGTACTCACTGAATCCTCCTGAAACTAGGTAACGTCGGAATGCCAGCTGCTCTCATGCATCTTCGTGGTCATGTAATCACGAACCGTCGGGTGAAGGTGTTGAGCGTCTGCCCCTCCAGCACACAGGAAATGCAGACAGGTGTGGATTGACCCCATCCACATCAGCCATTATGCCTGAGGTAGACGGAGAAAACTCTGGATGCACCTCCATCCCCTGTGTCACCTCCTTTGGCTTCCCTCGGCCACTTCCGAATCTGAATCCTCGATTTCTTCAGGATCATTGGGTCTATAGTCAAGGAAGACAGCCAATAGTCCAGTAGCAGGGTCTTCTTCAAAGATTCCTCCCAGGGGAATAGGTTCCTCATCATCTGGGTGTCCTTCATCTCTCCCCTCGATCCTGGTGGCAACCTCATCGACTTCCAGCCCTGCCCTGACAGCAGCTCCCCTGGTGTCTTCCACTACCTGATCACCAATTGTCGGGGCCAACTCAGTTTGGGAGGTATTTTTTGGATGGAGTGGTATGTTTTCCATCGGCACACTCGCGAATGGTCCAGGATGAGTAGCCCAACGAGCCTCCAATTTCAGGATCACTATACAGACAAGGATCACCCTGATTAGTTGTGTCCTCCGATAGTGAGTACCGGTATTGAAGAAAGAAACTTACAGGGACCCAAGGCATCATCCTCTAGTGCTCTGTATGCTACATAAGCTGTCTTGGTGGGGGATCCCTCAGCACCCATCAATTCAATAATTGGTGTTGGTGCTCCACCTTGCCCCATTGGTGCTTTCTCCCCTCCTTCGGGTAAGGAATATGGATCGACACCCATATGCTCATGAGTAGGAAAAGAAGTGTGGATTAAGGATTGTAGAGGAAAGCTAATAAAAAGATAGGGATAGATAAGGGTTGAATCATACCTTTAGTATCTTTGTAACGTCTATTTCAGAGCCGATGATCTCACCACTCTCCAGGAGACTCCCTTAGTTGGACGCCCCATGAGACCCTTCACCTTTGGGATCCTCTTCTCTTTTACCTTCACCTTCACCTTCCCCTCCTTCCCCCTCTCCTGTTTCTCCTCCCTCCGACTTATCATCACTGGCATCATCTCCTGGTGGCATCGTTTCCAGATCATGCTCATGGTTGAGCATCACTTTCACCAAGAGAGGTGCCTCCACACGCCGACCCCGTTGGCGTTCGTACGTGTACATCAGTGTATGTTCACTCTATCGACGACCCAGAAAAGCCCGACTTCTGAAAGATGGATCCCCTCTCACACTATCTTCTTCTAGTGGGATTCAGTACTCATGGACTATCACAGGGTTAGCCTGGCCGACCATAGCACATGGAAGATCACGTCATGAGAAGGTTGAAGAAAGAATCTTATTCTCTTCCCATGATGTTCCTTGGCTTCCCTATGGGACCTCCCTACTATAGGCAATGAGGGTTCGACCACTCCATGTGACGCCCCCGCTGTTGAGGTCCCGGCCTGTGCAGGCCCCGTTGCCTGAGGCGCCTCTAATCCTCCCCCTCTAGCGGCACCCTGCCTGCTGTCTCACTGTCGAGGTTCCAAACTGGTGAATTTGAGCTGCCAAAATCGTTTCCACAGAAGCCCCTCAGGGATTGATATGGTCCAATGTTTGGGATACTCAGTGGAGAAGCAACGTCGACTCTGGTGGGAGGAAAGGTGATGATGTCACCAGAGCCGTGGGTCGTGAACATCATCCATTACTGATGAAGAAAACATGGATTCCTCTCCTCCTAGATGTCTCTGTATACTTTTTTGGAATTCTCTTGAGGAATCCATACTTCCTGGCGAACATGGATGGGACATATGGCTCACATAAGATCTTACCATCAATCCAGGCCATAATCACCCCACCTCTGATGCTTTAGAAGTACTCCTTCTGCTTCAGTGAGCCTTCCCATCGTCTATCAGATGACCCGTTGGGGTGGGTAATGGGATGAAGGTGATTTTTCATGGTTTCCAATCCTGATCCGTACACCCTCCTCATTGAGAATTATCGGCATGAACCTGAAAATATTCAGTAGAGAGGGTCACAGGCCATTGCCCAGGGGACAGATGGCATATGGTAAATTGTATCTGCAACAATGATCCATAACCAAGCCATGGAAAATCTAGAAGGGGCCAGATACTCTCCTAGGAAATCCCCCTCTCGAGATGCCTCCCAAGATGGAGTACAACTGAGCGTGTATGGGGACCCCCAGGTTGAACCTCTTGTTGGCAGCCATGATGCCCGCCATCACCAAGGTCACTGTACAGATTCCCATCCTTGCGTCCCTCACCATAAAGAGCCACCCTCTCAGGAATGTGGAGAGGAATCTGGAATACCGAACATTCGGGTCCCAGGCCTCATTTATGTTGTATACCCATGACTGGCAGTGCCCCACCTCCAGGACCCTCTAGTATCATCATCTCTTTCTCCTCTGAGCCGCGGTTGGACAACCGCTTCCTCACCCTGGCATCTTGACTACAGGATCCCTCTCCAAGAATAGGATGAACCTGTACTTGTAGTCATTATCAATCAGAAATTCCTTGAACCTCAGCATCTTCTTGTCCAGCTCTAATAGGTGCCATGTCAATATGGGGGTTCGAGATATATCACCCTAGATGTTCATCGGTGGGAGAAATTCATCATAATGATGGCCCTCCAAAGGGATGCCCCCAATGCAGTGGATATTCTAGAGACTAATGCTGAATTTCCCACGGTGAAGATGAAATGTTTTGGTATCACGGGACCACCAGGTGAACAGCTCTGGCCCAAGCTTAGGTTGGCGGTAGAAGTTGAATTGCATGGTCCATACCGCCTTGAACAGACCAATATGTCATAGCTTGGCCCCAAATTGGTTTCATGTATGGCGAACCTAGTATGCCCTGGCCCACTCGCAGGTGAAGTTCCATCCGGATCATAGGTCCCAATCCTGTATCCAGACATTGGCCTCGTCAGTGACACTCTGACAGAAGGTGCTCACGTAGAGGGCTGGGGAGGTCTTCGCAACAGGGTCGCCCCTAGAAATGGTCATGGCCCTGGGATTCAGGACATATACGTCCATGTTCTTGGTTTTTATAGAAGTGTGACCGTTGTTGGTGATGTTGTATCGAGAAAGGTCATCTTCATGGGTCACCCATGCCCGCGGTTTATCATCCTCGAAACTCAGCAAAGGAACCTCCTCTAGAATACTGAAGTCCCACATCTAGAGATTTTCAGACAGGGCATACTCCTTTTGTGCGGGTGTTAGCATGTTGAAGAGGGTATGGTTATTGGAGACAACCCTTTTTGCGTAGTTAACCTCCGGTTTTGCAACCATTTCAGCTCTACGAGTAGTGGCTTCCCCCTCATCAACCCGGTTTGCAGCCATCTTCTTCCAACCAAGTGTTTCAGTAGCTGGCGCAAAATCAGAATTTTCAGTGCGAAATCTGGGATCCTGGAGCGTAAAATCAGTAAGTACCGTGAAATTTCAGACATTGGTGCAAAAAACACCATATTTGCATGTAAAATGCCGCAAATATCGATGGAATTATGCGTAGCTGAAGTAGTTTTTTGTGATAGACCAGAGAGAATTTCTCACATGAGAGCGTAAAGCTTATCATGTGAGAAAAGTCGTATGGATCATGGGACCCTCGATGGCTTTTATAGACTAAGCCTAGGATCTGCGGCCATGAGAAAAGAAGATTCTACGCGTGTCTGAGTTATGCACACCGCTTCATATTTGGCGTGCAGGGGACCCACGAAGCCTTGAATTTCGGCGTTTCCCTCAGAATCTGATCATTACGACTCCTTACTGATCCAATTTCGAAGGGGGGAATTTGTAGATGCCAAAATTGCTCATGTGTAAAATAATGTTTCAAAACGACAATGCAAGGTCATATTCAGACCTAGAAACCCGGTCGAGGGGGGGGGAGGCGTTGCACGAAAAAAGTGGATAATCGCATGAAAAAATGTGCCCCTTTAGAAAATTCCGGGATTCGCAAAGAGTCCTTGGTGCCGACGTGAAATAATTTCGCGCCCCCACCCTGCGCGGTAGACATTTCGCATTGCCGCCTCTATCACACAATTATTTTTTGCTAACCTATATTTACGCACCCCCGGGTACCTATAAATAGAAGGTTACACCCTTCATTTTTAAGGCTGAAGAATCCGAATTGGCTCTCGTGTGTGAAATCGGATTTCCGCGCACATGAATATGGCCTTCAGGTACAGTTCTTTTCACGCCACGTCGCCATGTGGTCTGTGTTCCTGCGAGATCCCCAAGGCTTATAATGAATTACAATCCTTTCGGGTTTCCCACCTTGCGTGCAATTCCTTTCATTGCGCAGAGGCCTGTCAATTGAATTCAATTCCTTCTATTGTGTGCACCCCTGTCCTTGCGCGCAGACTCTACCACTTGCGTGAAATACATCTCCTTGTGTGCAATCCTCTTAGCCTCACTCAAAGACTCTTCCTCCAATTCCGTGCATGCATCACCAATTTTAGACCAGCCCAGTGTTTTTCACGTAGGTCCATTATTTCACACACAATCCTCAAAGGTCGCATGCAATTCCCTAGGACCCCTCACCACGATGCTCTTCTTGTGGGATCCATTCGCAGGTGCCTTCTGTGCCCCAAGAATCCACATCATGCACCGTATTCCCATGCGACCTTCTAGGCTCGTACGAGGTAACATCAAATTCCCTTGGACAATTCATCTCGTTGTGTTGCTTTTCCTCATTCCTCTTCACATAGGTATGCAAATGGCTATTGATTCTGTGTATAGCCACACTAACGTGGAACCCTTGATGGTTCACTCTACGACACTCCCTCGCTATGGCCTTGTTGATTCCTTCCCTACCACAAGGGGTAGAGGGTACCAGTTACCTAAGTCCTAGGGGTGCGAAGCAAACGCGCCTCGTCCGAGCTGTCGGACGTTAAACTGCCAAGCACCATAGTCCTGAACACATGACGTTAAACTATGACCTGTCCTCATGCCTCACACGTAGGGTCACCCCGCCTCAAACATTCTCCATGCCCACTAATCTCCAAGGGGATGGTATCATCTCTCACAGGGGGTGATATCCTTCTTATTGGAGTGGCGTTTGTCTGCGTGGAAGGGCAACCACCTTGGTGTAAGCCCCTTACATTTCTTCCAGGAGGCATCACCCATATTCCTTCTCAATACCTTGGCTCCAAGGCCATACAAGGGCGTGATGGGGAACACTGCTTCTCCTTTCTTCTATCCCAAATCCCTCTGCCGATGCGCTTTTTCTCCCACTGGAATCCATCCTTCAGTTAGTCCTGGCACCTTGGGCTACTCAATGCGTAATCCCATATTCATTTCCAATGGACACACCCTTCATGACGTGATCATTAGTTCTCTGCTAGCTCTTGTTTCTCACACCGGTCAAGACTCCCGTGAGCATCGAGTGAGCACTGACCATGACAAACCTTGGGTCGCCTCAGAGCGTAAGCCCCAAATTCCCTCATCTCGCATGAAGTTAAACTGCATACCCGAACTATGGGGACTTTTATTCATGTCAAGGCATGGTACGTAGGAAGCCTTCATGAAGTTCAATCCCCACCACCTTCGGCTGCCTCAGAGTGTAAGACCTAATCCATCCTGAACTACAGGGACTTTGATCCAAGTCAAGGCATGGTACGTAGGATGCCTCCATGAGGTTCAAGACCACCATCCATCTGGAGCCCAATTCCACCTCCATGACTGTTTACAAACACCATTGTCCGCCTCAGAGCATAATCCCCATATGCCACCTGAACTACGTGGAATTTTATTCCCTTCCACAGGGATACGTAAGAAATCTCCATGAGGTTCAATCCCAACACCCATGTCCCATCCTGATCTCTCCCATGAGCCCACATGTCTCTAGAATCTCATACCCTAACCCAGAGGTTCCACTCCCTTTGGGTCCCATCCATGCATCCATTATCGTGGGTCGCCTCCTTAGGTGTCCCATAATACCATAGAAATATGCGAACTTTGATTCCCCACCATGAGGATACATAGGAAGTCTCTTCGAGGATCAAGCCCAAAACCATCATCCATCCTCATTCTTACCCGAGATTCCACATCCCAGTGTTATCAGGACACCCCACTCCCCATTCCATTGAACAAAATTCAGGTAGCCACCCACGCATCGACCCCAGACTCATTGTCCCCTCTGGGGGCTGCGCCCAACTGTTCCACTCTAAACAGTGTTCCGATCAGTCTGATCTGTCTCCACTGGATGTTAAACTTGTGGCATACCCTTTGTTAAACAAGGGAAGCTGAGGAAAACCTCAGATACATTCTCATGGCGTAATATTCACCACATATGATGTGGGATGCATTGAGCTTCCGCGCCCTCGAGAATCCCTATAATAAGGGACATAAGATAGACATTCCAATACCCTATCGTCAAGACACTCCAGTGATGCCCAATGTGACTACTCCCCTAACTGAAGGTTGCTGCCCTGATTGGACCCCTTGGAGCATCCTGACAGAAGCAGTGTACGTAATTGGTGTCCATGAAGATATGGAACTGGGAAGAGTTTCACGAACTACGTCTTAAATCTATAAGGGAGACCCAGACTAGGTGACGAGCTCTAAGGAGGAATCCATGGAAGGAAGAACCAACAACACATCACCCCATTTCAATCAATGATAAGATGTCCCAGAATAAGGAGCGGATGCCACCCGCCTTTGGAAAGCGGGAATGTAGGGTAACAGAAGCACGTCCTCTACGTGATGGATGCGCGCGCCCCCCGGTGAAAGCATCAGAAACACTCATAAAACTCATTATCAATTACAAAAAACATTTCTGGTACATTTTATCCACATGAATGGATTCCTCATTCGAGTCAAATATATCATGGGTAATGATATTACAGATAAATTGGGTATGAATCTTGGGTAATAAGCCTCCAAACCAATGAAGATCCGAACCTACATGACATTGTTGTGTGTCTCAAATGATAACACCACCTCAACCTTGGTCGGGTCTACTACCACTCCATTTCTTATGGAAATGTGTCTTACAAATTGGACCACCAGAATCTAGAACTAGAACATTGAGGGCATTCTGTAAAATGGTTGTATCAAAGTATGTAAAAAACTATCTTTATGTGTCTTGCATACTCCTCCTTATACAACATGTACACAAGGAAATCATCGATGAAGCCCACCAATAATATGTCTAAGTAAGGCTGAAATTTGCAGTTCATGAGTCCCATGAAAATTGATGGGGAGTTTTTCACAACAAATGGAATCACCAATTAGTCATAGGGATCATATCGCCTTGTGAATACCATTAATGGTATATCAACATCCCATACACACATCTTGTGATAGCCTGATCTGAGTTCATCCAATGATAACAACCTCTAACCTCTCAACAAATCAAAAAGGCCATCGATCTTTAGTAGTGGATAATTTTTCTTAACAATCCCCTTGATTAAGAATCGATATTCTACGCACAACCTCAAGCTCATGTTGGCTTTTTTGAAAAGAAAACTAGGGCTTCCTTGGGTGAAACACTAGGTGTCGCGAATCTCATACTCTGCAAGTCCACCTACTTAACCCTCAATTCATGAAGCTCTTCGTGAGCCATCCGGTTTGTTATTACAGATATCAGTGACATCCTAGTGTGTAGATCAATGACGAATTCTATCTCTTTGTAGGGAGGTAAATCTGGAACATCATTATGAATGATGTCCGCATACCTTACCACCACTTCAGGGAACTGGGAACTCATAACATCCACTACCCCAAGTGTTATTTTATCCAACTAATAAGAAAATGGTTTCAACCTCCTATTCATGATCCCATCATGCGTTACATGGGTTTCCATATCACTGAAAAATGGAAACTTGGTTCCGTTACTTTGGACACACCACACCCTTCACATAGAATAGTCAATGATGGAATGGAAAATGGAAAACCAATCCATAAAAATACTGATGTAATAAATCCTCGAAGATGATCCCAAGATATTTGAACAGACACTCTCTCCTCCAATGGTCGGGTCACACTATGAACACAATTGTGTGATCTCTTTGGCTTCTTCAGTAGAAGTCCCTAAGCATAAGGGTCGAGACAATGGTTCAATGGGAATAAAAATTTATAAAATAAGGTATATTTTGAGAAGGGAATGACTAGAACATAAGTCTATTAATATTGTAGTTGAAGTATAAAATAAAAAATCATACCTAGAATCATTCCAAGGGCCCCTAAATAATATCACATGAACACATATTATTGTACTCTCAAATTTCCTCCATCTCCCTGAACCTAGAGTGGACCACCTGGGTGTTGTGGTAGTGACATTTTTAAACATAAACCACCCCTAACTTCTCTCCTAGAACCTCATTCATGTTTGATACCCTACAGATCATCCCACTCCTGCCATTTTCACTTCTTTAGTGGTCAATCCAAAGTCTTTATGTCAGCTGTACAGCGGGTCAGGGAATCTCAAACAAGATTTCCCCCACCATCTCATGAATTGAACAACATCTCTTTGGGTTGAATGAACCCCCTCGGTGATATCTAAATAATAGATTCACTTTCCTAAGACTTAATCCTAATTCATTATGCATGTCTGGGTCATTGAGATAGGTCCTGACTCCCCGTTCTAGGGGTATCTACTCTTTATTTCCCACTAATGACAACTACTATATGTATCTTCTTAGCCAAGAAAATCTCGACCACTAAATCATGGTCTAATATTCCATCATAACTAGGGATAAATAGAGGGATAACACTAGCCCTAATGTCACAATGAAAACCTTTCTAGATGTTTTGAGCCTTGGAGAACTTATATTAATGCATATCCATTGAGTAAATTGGAAGGTTGGAAAACCTAGATGAATACTCCACTACTGTCATGCATCCGTGGTGGAGTTATAGAAGATCCTACATATAAAGAGCTATCGTCATAGCATGTGAGAACTATTCTATGTAGAGGAACTCAAACTATTTCCATGAATCTATAACATCATCACATGTTTGGGTAACCAAACACCCACCACCTTCCTTTTGAGTCGAGAATAAGGATCACTACTGGGACCACCATCAAATCTTCTAGTGCCCTGACTAGATGGAAACTCATGTCACCCACTCTATCTTGTCATTATCTGCCTATGGGTTCGGTTTTCCTCAGAACCTGAGGGATCTCTTCCACTGAAACGCATGAGGTGTCCTCAGCTTGTACTACTTATCTGTTGGTACTTCATGTACCATGTTCTTCTCTATAGATGGTGATATGGATGGAGAACCACATATAGGTTACTTATCTAGAGTTGGTTTATGTATCAAACCCTCAACAATGATGGGTTCATCCTCAGGGTCAAGAATCTAAAACCTAGCTGGGGTATGTCACAGTGGCATCTTAAAATTAAAAAATATGTACCATGATCAATAATTATATCTGTAGAGCTAACTCAAGAAGGATATTGAAATCAAAACCAAATCCTATATGATCCATGTACCGTTGTTTACCCTACAACTAATGTTCACTTATACCGAGTTGAAAAGAAGGTGATCAAAGTCCTGGTGTATACATATGTCAGCCACAACACCATAACTAGAGTGCTTAACCAGTAATCTGAACTTGAAACACTAAACATTGTTTCTGCAAAAAACTCTTATAGAATCCCAATCCTAATGTAGAAGTGATTGCTCTAATACAACAATGTCATGACTCGTTCCAATGGGATTCTTTTAGAGATCCCCAATCCCTCTTCAAATAATTTATAGGATGGTTTCTAGCATAGAGTATGCATATAACTAACATTGGAGGAATTACCTAAGTACTTATACACACGCACACATCTCCAAGACAAAAAAATGATGAAATGTAAAAACAACTAAACATCCAATGTATGCATAAATCTAAATCCCAATACCAGAGTGTAGCTAGAATAAATGTAATGTAATTAGGGCCAAATAAAATCCCACCAAAATTAGTTTGTAACATATTTCCAACATGTAAGTAATGGTACTGGTTCTATTATCTAAAATATGATGGAACAAACCTCATTATGTCTGGTATAACTAAGAACCACTTAGTCATGGTCCACTTAGGACTCCATCAGAAGGTATATCATCTTCACAAGACAAGCATGTTTGGGAAAATCATGTACATGGGTGAGTATTATAATTTTTACTAAGACTACCTAAAACCAAAAAACAATAAAATAAAAGAAATGCATTTATCTATAATGATGTATATTTTTACAACATGTACAAAAATAATATCTAGATATTCTCAATCCAAGACACACATTATAGAGGTAAGACATAACCATAGTATACCATCCCTAGGATTCTATCATAATGATTCCACAAAGAACTCATATGAGATATCTCACTTCTGAATCAAAATTTCATTGATGATGTTTATTTGGGAGGTACTGCTTGTTAGGTCTCACCGTGAAAAAAGATACACTAATAGTCTAAAAGTAATTCGATGAAAAATTGAGGATCAAATCCATATAAAAGGGGTGATACCAAAAACTCCATTTATATTAACCCTGATTAGTAGAGGATCATCATCCATGTATTGTTGGTCACATTGATTCCATAAAATATACCTAGGGACCATAAATGAATAGAGGATCCCACTATGGGCCTCTTGGGGGGAGGGGATTCAAACAACTATATCTTAGAAGTCCCACTGAAGGGATTGAAGTCATCAGAGTACGAAAAAATTCATACATGCCATCATAGAAAGAATAAGGGGAACATATCCTAATGGAACATTTCTTAGATATAGAAGAAAATAGATTCTAGCTATGTGGAAAATAATACACAACATGTAATAGGGGTATATGTTGTGTCCCTTGAACTTGGGTATTGCTCATGTAAAACAGAACATGTAATTAAAACCATGATTATGTAGAATAAAATTCCATGTAGGTATCATGTGTACTCTATCCATGTTCTAGTTCCCAACATAGCCTATATACAAGCTCTAACTTGTGTCCATGTGGAGGAGTACACACCACATATGTTGTTCAAGCAGTCCACATCATTTCAATGTATATACCAAGTTAAATACCAAGTATCTGGTGTGTGGTCACACACTGTATAGGCCAAGTCACATACCTTTTGGAAATTATGTCATACTCAAAACCATAGATGCTTCCAAGGGGCCCTAGACGCCATGTAATATCTGATTATATTCTGTGTGTCACAAAAATTTCCATAATCTCACGACAAACCCCCAAAATAAACCCATCGTGCATAACGATCGATACAAGATCCAATTTGTTCATCAATTAGTCCACGTTCATCGTTGAAATTAAAAATAGGGAATAAAAAAATTGAAACAGGCATCCTACCACAATTCATTTTGATCACTGATGAAGAACTATTAATCATCATCATCATTGATAGGATCCATCAAACCTAGGGTGTGTTGATCCTTGATTCACAACTCTCTCATCATTTGTTCATGGGGATTCTCTAGAGGATATCACCAAAAAATATCTAGAAGATCAAGGTTTATATGGATAACCATTGATTTCCTAAAAAAGATATATTTACTAATTTTTTATCACTTCATCAAAAAAAATAGAATAATATAATTTTAATTGATTTTTTTATCATTTTTACACCCATGATAACTCTTTAAAAAATAAGCTGTGATAACCATTGTTATGTAGTGCCTAAAACCACCATTCTAAACTCAATGATGACCTAATAATTCTAATCTGAACAATATATTATAAGATAGTAAACATTTTTGTCAAAACAATCTGCATGTGATATTTAATAAATTTCAAAAATTCATTCTGAACACACAACACCTCAAAATTTCACGCTGTCTTAACTCCTTAACTATAAGTATTTCCGTATAATATTTAAAAATAATACATAGAAAATACGAGACATTAAAATGATACCAAAAGAAACCAATTTTATTATATTATGGAAACTATATGGCTTGGGATAATAACCAATAAAATAAAGAAGTATGTACCAACACTAGAATCAAGCATTGTAAAACAATTATGTCTTATGTTCATTAAATTATGAACATATTTTGTTATGTATGAGAGTTAAAACTGATTATGTTGGATATATAATGTCACAAAAGATTATTTTTAAATAATAGATTGTAAAATTAATAACGGATGATTACCACCTATCCTCTATTTTTTATGATTACCCACTCCCCTCTCTTTTTGGAAACCCATTCCTATAGCACATCAATTCATTTATAAGAAATTTAGGTTCCCTATATAATAATGAAATGTTTATAAAAAATGTAATTTAATTATCCTAATTAAAGAGTATTATGAAATATATATTTTAAAACTGCCCTGGGTAAAATAATAAAATATTAACCTATATTTTATCTCTTATCCTTGAAGTTAATAATAGTGAAATTGTTGGATTTACATGAATTGAGAAATGTTTTATTCTATCTTTTTTTGGAAACTGAAATTTAGCCATTGATTGAAAAGACAAAAATTATATTCTCACATCTCTATCATATATTATTTACACAAAAGTTATAGTGATTTATAGAGATGGTGAAATATAGGAAAATATAGACAAAAATTTTGAAGAAAGTGTGAAATTTAATGATGTTGATTTGAAAATATAAGAACTGAATTTAAATATGAAAAGAAGGATGCAGATGAAAACATAAAAAATTACAAAAAACTATCAATGATATTTTGATAACTACATATCTCTATGTTGAGAAGTATGATGACTCTAAAATTTTTATAATGTTTATAAAAAATTTATTAGTCATGTTTGATCCTAAATGTTTAGTATTATAATTTATATAGGATATTAACCATTGTGAAATACACAACATTGTCACTTCTTACGAATGTAAAAGATTAAGATATTAAAAATGAATTGAAAGAAGGAAATGGCTATAGATAATATGAGAAAACTCAAAAATCAAAGATGAAAAATCATATAAATTTGAATATGGGGAAGATCATGAAGAAAATAAGGGAATTAAGGCTCTTATTTCATAAAAATTCAAAAAAGGTATGTTCAATTCTAATGGAAAACAACCCTCATGTTTTTAAAAAAATGATGGAATCAAGAAAATTTATATTTATGAACCAAGAAATAATATTGGGAAATATAAAAATTATGAAAAAGATGAAAAATATAAAAAAAATTTATATAAAATCACAAAATAAATGATCAAAACATTGGGAATTTAAGATAAAATTTTAAAGAAGTAAATAACTATGTTTTATGAGAAAATAAGAGGCAGGTTACTCTACTTTATGAGTAACACCACAAGATTTCAAAATATAAAAATCTTAAAAGATAGATTGTGTGACATGGAACAAAAAGAATAAAAGAGAATATAACAACCCACTACATTATGATATATATTTTTTTAAATAAAGTTATTTTTGACTATAGTTATTGATACGTCGAACACCGAGTTTAAACGAAACAAAATACTCTATTAATGTATTATTATTTAAAACATGGTAATAATAAGTTAGTTGTTAAATTGGTGGGTATTAATTTTTCTATATAAATTATAAAATTATATGTTTTACTCATTTTTTGAATAAATTCAAGGGTTATATATTTATATTAAATAAAATAAAACCCATTTTAATCAAAAGGAAATATTTTATGAAAAATATTTTATTTTTTTGGATAAGCACTATAGTCATGATTTTCTAGCACATTTTAAAAATAACATTTACCAATTTTATAAAAATAATTTATTTAAACATTAGTTTTAAAATTTATATTTTAAAATTTTCATTGGGTGAATTTTTGAATTTTTATTGAAAAGATAATTTTTTTAGTGACTAGTAAATGAAACTGATAATTATTAAAAACTCTAATCTATTTTAAATATTTGTAAAACATAAATTGTTTTAATATGGGTTCAAAATTATCATTAGTTAAATTATATTTCAAATAATTATATTTATTTCATTAGAATCCATTTTTTTGTGGAATATTAATTTAAAAACATTTTATTCTTTTACACATTTTATCTTTGAAACCCAATTTCCACGTCTTGTCAACGAGATAAATATTAAAATTTAACAGTCAAATGATACAAATATGATTTATAAAAATGATTAAATTTTTTATTTATAAGAATTTATATTATAGCAGATTATTAACTTAATTTTTTCAATGATGACTAGTAAAAATAGTAAAAATTACTTACCATGGTTAAAGAAAAAAATGGTTCTACCATAGATTAACCTGAACAATTTTATTTAAAATGAACCAAAACTTTTCAAAAAACAATTTTATTGAAATATTTTTGACGTTATATCCTCTATTTTTTAAATTTGATTTTTTTTTATAATTTTGAATTGTGAAAAAAGTGGCTACACAATTTTGTTTCAAATACTACATGTTTTCCACTCACTTCACTTGTAAAAGGTCACACACTGTTCTCTTATATACACAATGAAAAAAAATTATTTGAAAAAACCCTACCCAAATAACTTCCTCAAATTTATAATATCATCCTACAAAATTTATTTTGTTCATAAATACAACCTATGTTGGATTATGCTGAAAACCAAATGAAGTTGTCAGAAAAAGATGTAACGACCCTAACCAGGGCTTTTATTTTATTTAGTAATCCACCTACATCAATTATTATTGAAAATGACCATATAATCACCACAATATGTAACATATAATTATATGATTTTATTTAATGGTTATGGTATATATCCATCACCCCTTCATCAAATGGGAAACAAAATCATCGATCATGTGTATGGAAGACTATCGTTTTTCGAACCGATGTAGTTCATTTTCTATCACCACCATTCATGGATGGATATTAAGGTAAATTTAACTCATTTATATTATACTTATTATATTACTATAAATATTTAATTTTAATATATAAAATACTTTTTACACTCTATTCCATTTTAAATTAAAAAACTGTGTTTGGGTATATCAAAGGCTATTTCTTCACAAAGAGATGTGATTTTTTAACATAAACATTTAATGAAATGTAATAAGTATAAAATTATGTAATATATGTGTTATATATGAGATGATGTAGGTAAATGAAAATTATTATTCAACCCACTTCCTTAACATTTCACTTTTTAATGGAATGATATCGTTGCACATTCATATGTATGACCTACTGTCTCCACCGAACGATGTGATTCATTTTCCATGTCAAAAATTTTAAATGTTTTTAAAATTTTATATACTAAAAAATAATGATCTGAATAAAATTAAAATAATTTATTATATTATATATATATATATATATATCTCATGAACAAGAACAACAACTTTCTTGAAAAATGAGCAAGAGAAAACAATGCAATTCACACCAGAAACAATGAAAATAATGAAATATTATTAATAAGAAGCTAATATAATGAATTAATAGTATAATATATGATATTATAGGTTTTATTATGGTTAATTTTAATATTTATAACATTATTAGAACCACTATATAGGAGTTAAAAACATGTATGATGGAAATCAGACCTGGGATAATAGTTTCTTTTCTCTCATTTACATGAGTGATAGATATTTAATATTCACAAATTATTTCATATATGGAGTGAATATACTTCCCATAAGATTTTTGATATTCAGAATCTATATTTATTCACATTATTTCATTTTTAATTTTATTTCATTTATTTTAGGGGGGCTACGATTCAGATGTTACCAAAGTGTTCTGTGTTCATTTCATAATCTCATTATTATTTGGGATTATTTTAGTTTACATCCCCCTTGAGATGATTATTTGACATTTCTATTTAAAATTAAATGTATATTATTCATCTATAACCATTCATTAATATTTTCAAGTAATAATACCATTTATCACACTTTTCTACACAAAATGATAGAGAAAATGTTTTTAACAAAATCCAGCACTATTTCTCTCTATAGTCAAAAATACTTTAGCATCAAAACCAACATTTTATGAAAAAATTAATTATTTTTTTCTCCATTTGAATGTTTTTATTAAAGATATTTTACCCATTTTTCTTTTTAAAAATACATTAAATGTAATATTAATGTCATTTTCAAAACGATGCAAGTTTGGATTTTACAAAAAAGTTAAAGGAATCCTCAATCTAATGTGAGCAATTTGAAAAGAATTATCCACACTAAAAAACAATAAATATTTTAATTTTAATTTTCTGGGAATGAAAATGTTAATTTCAATTCAAATTATTTTACCTTTTTTTGTTAATTTATTTTTAAATGTTTTTCTTTGAAATTTAATGTTTATTTTCTACAATATTATTTTTTTGATCTTTTCATGGTATCTATTTTCAACAACGACTTCAACCCTATAATGTTCTTATGATCTATTGAGGATATTTTGTATTAATACCATTATTTTTTTTTCTTTGGGTGGTTTCTGATCAATTTTACTGGGGATGTACAATATTATTTATATTCACCATTTTGCATTAGATATTTTATGACTATGATTATTGATTGGGGTAATTATTCACATTTCTTATTTTATTTTTGTAAATATTAATGATTATATTTATTATGTTTCTACCCTTTCATATGATAAATTCAATGGAATTAATATGTGATGTGTGTGGGCTGTTATAGCCCCTTGATGTACAGGTATATAAGGCCCCAGCCTTAAACCTTACTTAATCTTGAGTTATTACAAGATTACACATTGAGGATCTTTTCAGGTTTAGAGTTTTAGAGAATTAGATCATAAAAATTGAATTACATTACACATTTAAACAAAGTGGTTACATAAAATATAGTATTCATTTTTCCCATCAACCGAAACATATTTAATATAAAACATGGATTCTTTCTTGACACTTCCTTGACACTATCTTCATATCATGTACCCTTCCCTTGACCTGTCAAAAACATTTCAAAAACATGGGATGAGCATAAAAAGATCAGTAAGGGATATAAAAATATGGAAAGGAAACATGAGTACATGTATACACAAGAATCAATGAAATCATACTCTACTCATAAAACATAATCACATTAACATACCTCATCAAATCATGAATAAATCATAGAAATCATTATACATAAAGGTAACTTGAGGCATTCATAACATTCTTACGTAGGGAGTAACCCTCTTGGTTAGGTTTGTAATACCCATCACAGTATATTTCCTAAATATCATCAGAGAAACCTTAACGTTTAACTCCTTCGCGTTACCCAATGCATTGGAGAGCTATATCGGGCTCACCCGCACTTAGTTTATCACGGAACCACTCGTCTTCATAATAATGCCCATGAACCATAACATAATCATATCACATAAAACATGCTTAAAGGAAACATAACATTTCCACTATTCAATCACAAGATATCAATACAACACATTGATATAAAAACATTATGAAAACCATTTTCAATACCAAAATAAAAGAAAAGTAAAATAGGGTATTTATTTTTCTTTTTTAAAAAAAGGTATGGCTTGTAGAGGAAGCCGAAACTCAAATAATGGTCACGGCGGTGGAGAAGTCATTGTCGTTGCATAAGTACAACGAAAACATTCCCTTTAGTCGTTTACTAAAATGCTTTGTATAAAAAATATTTCTTTCTGATAAACGTAAAATTCAAAGGGGTTTATACACCGTATAAAATAAGGTTGTGTATAAAACAAAATATGCCTCAATGAAACGAGATTGAGACGAAGTCCGATACCTCAGGTCCGACTTGACTCGATCATTCTTTAATGAAATGCATAATAAACTTGAGTTAATTTCTATGTGCTTAATAACCTTTTTTATGTTCATTATTCCTCTTATATCACTTATTACCATGTCATGAACACTATGTAATTATTTACGTTAATAACGGTCGTTTTCACGATCATTGGTACTTGAGTAAAAAATAAGCTCTTTATAATTAAAAGTTGTTCATGTATCCATTATATCCAGAGTTATACTCATGATGTAGATATCATATATATCATATATATCCAGTATATACATGCATTTATAATATTACATAACATTTAGAGGTAAGAAATTAAATGCACCGTTCATGGAGACGGTAAGTCGTACGTACGCATGAACGCTACTTCCATTTCCATTTCATATTTAATGAAATTAAAAAATAATGATACATAATAGTATTATAATTCCAGTATTGTATCATATATAATATCATTAAATCTATCCTTTATGTGTACCACATATGGTATTAACGAATCAAATCACTTTGAGGGGGCGGTAGTCCGCACATCCTAAAATGAAGATATCGTGTTTACCCATAATGGAAGCCATAAAGGTATGCCATAAATGCAAAATACAGAAGTTTAAGTAAAAAATAAACATATTATATATCATATATAAATATAGTTTCATCGTGATGGCCACCTTTGAAGGTGTTAGAAGAATATTGCAGAATCATCGTTTCGTGAGGGAGAAATTCGCCATCCACAGAAACAGTATGTTCTTTAACCATTATATGTTGGTGTGTGAAAGTGTAGCTCGAATTATTCTTCTAAAAAAATCCTAGTATATGGAAGATACTGGTTTTGTTATAAATGAAATGAATAAAAAGATTTTAGGGGGTTGGAGAAGAAAAATAAAACACAAGAACACAATAGAAGACACTACCTTTAAATCGGGTAACTCTTTTTTATTTGAGCTCAAAGGATTCCTTGGGAAGACTTCTGCCCAAATTGAGGCTTATAAGAGTAATATAGGGATTTGGTGAGACAAAATGGGAAGGGGTTGGCCGAGCCAAAGGCTTTGGATGTGTGGGTAAGGTGGTAGAGGTTGGGGCCTTTTATAAGAGGAGGGGAGGGGCACTCTTGGAAAGGTATAAAAGGATATTTTATTATAAAATGTGTTTCGGATTTAAAAGGTCCCAAAATTATATATTCCGAGGATAAGGTGATAATAGTTCAAAATGCACTCATCCAATAGGTTTTTGACATGTGTAGGTCTTATAGTTTACATTATCTTTTCATTTTATTTAAATCGTTAAATAATGAGGTCATCACTACATCATCATGGTGTCATAAATAATTTAATTTATTTAATGTATAAAAAATATAAAATAGTCATGATGTAGGAAATCTTTTTATATTTCTAATGAATATTTATAGTCAAAAATATGACTTTTATAACCCAATTTAAAAATTGTTTTAGTAAAACAACTCATGTTTGTGACATTTTTATTTTAACATTAAATAAAAGGATATTAATGTCATTTTCCATCCAAAGTGGCTCCATGGGGTCTCCATGTTGACCCATGGATTGTCTTGGTTTTCCATGACACATAGAATCATGGTAGGACATGTGTCAAGTTCATTTCAAATTATTAAAACATTATTCTTACCTTAAATTACACTAATTACCTCTAATCGCGATTAAAAACTTAAAAGTTACTATTCAATAAAAAATTATTTTAATCCAATTGAATCACATTTTATTTCTTAATAACAACCATGTATGTCGGATTTTTGAAATTCAAAACACAGAAGTGGTAAAGTTTCATTGAAACGAAAAATCGGTTTTTTTAAGTACCACTTAGTGGTTTCACTATTCATCAAAAATTGAAGCTTTTAAGAAAAATACCAAAACTTCACCCTAAGATATATTTGATATCCCGAATACAAAAATGATGTCTATTTTAAAAAATTCAAAACATATAAGTTACATTAATTAATTTATTAATTAATTCCCGTTGTCAGAGCAAATAGTGTGTTTTTATGAAACAATAAGTATCAAAAGATTGACACTAGTTTAAGTCCAATTTCGAAGTGAAATTAATTCCAATGACCAATATTGGATTAAATGGTAAAAATATATTCTTATTTCACTTTAAAACCAATTCAATAGATAATATAATCATATAATTAAGTTATATTAAAAAGAGGTTTTGAATTAAAATACAACATTTTTCACTATTCATAAAAAAAATGAACTATATCAGAAAAATACCAAAAATATACCCAAAGTAAATTTCAATTTCACAATCATAAAGAATAAGTTTATTTCAACAAATAGAGCTTATAAAATTGTCAAAAGATTGATTTAAAAATGGTTTTCCATCAAAAGACAGTAAAACAATCTTTAAAAAATATTAGTCTATTCCATGCTTAAGATTGGATTTATTCTCATTTTAAGCCTCTAAAACACTATCTAATTAATTAATAGACATAGATAAAAATATCTATTATTCATTAATTACTTGGGATGTTACATACTTCCCCCCTTTAGAAAATTTCATCCCCGCAATTTTTGTACTTATCGAATAAGTGGGGGTATTTATCCCTCATTGCATTTTCAGATTCCCATGTTGCCTCTTCAATCATGTGGTTTTTTCACAAAACCTTTACCTGATGAATCTCCTTATTTCGTAACACTTGCTCCCTATGGTCAAGAATCTGGACCGGTTGTTCCTCATAAGATAGGTTCTCTTCCAGCAGAACTACCTATGTACTCAAAACATGAGATGGATCTGGCATGTACTTCCTTAACATTGAAACATGAAAAACATTGTTTACCTGAGATAAACTCGGAGGTAAAGCCACTTGGTAAGCAACTGATCCAACTCTCTCTAGAATTTCATATGGTCCAATGAACCTTGGACTCAACTTTCATTTCTTACCAAATCGCATCACACTTTTCCATGGTGAGACATTGAGAAAACCATGATCACCTACCTCAAAACATAGATCCTTCCTCCGGTTATCTGCATAACTTTTCTGCCTACTATGAGCTGTTCTCATGTGTTTCTGTATAAGATGAACTTTTTCTGCCAACTCTTCTATCAATTCTGGTCCCATCAACTTCCTTTCACCCACTTCATCCCAGAAAGCTGGAGTTCGACACCGCTTCCCATATAACGCCTCAAATGGTGCCGTCTGTATACTGGAATGAAAACTTTTATTATATGAAAATTCAACCAAAGAAAGATCTTGGTCCCAACATCCCTGATAATCCATCGAACAAGCACGTAGCATATCTTCCAAAGTCTGAATTGTTCTTTCTGACTGCCCATCTAATTGAGGATGAAAATTTGTACTAAAATTTAATTCAGTACCCAATGACTTCTGAAGGCCTTTCCAAAAGTTAGAAGTGAACCTGGGATCACGGTCAGATACAATAGAGAGGGGAACTCCATGTAACCTGACCATCTCTTTAAGATACAAATGGGAAAGTTGATCTAGGGAAAAAGTGTCTCGTATATCAAGGAAATGAGCAGATTTAGTCAAGCGATCAACAAGAACCCAGATTACATTATTACCTCGAGGTGTCTTCGGAAATCCCACAACGAAGTCCATGGATATATTCTCCCATTTCCACTATGGCCCTGGTAAAGGCTGAAGCATTCCTTTCGGTAACTACCACTCTGCTTTAACCTGTTGACAAGTCAAACACTTCGTAGTAAAATCAGCAATATCTTTTTTCATTCCATCCCACCAGTAATACTCCCACGGATCTTTGTACATCTTAGTACTGCTAGGATGAACTGAAAACGGTGAACTATGAGCTTCACATAACAACTATCTCTTCAACTGTGAATCACAAGGCACACACAATCTCTTCCCAAACCTCAAAACACAATCATTTTCAATGTTGAATTCGGGAAACATACCCTTCTTAACCATCTCTACCTTTTTCTACAACTCACTGTCTTGATTCTGTGCTTGCTTGATTCTGTCTGATAGAAAAGATTTCACTGATACCTGAAACAAAACAGAAGAACATCCTGCACCAAAAACTTCTATTCCAAAGTTCATCAAATCCTTAACCAAAGGATCACATTCCAAACGCAACATTGTTAATAAATCATTAATTTTTCAACTCAAAGTATCAGCCACTTTATTTGCTTTTCCCGGATAGTAATGAATTGTACAATCATAATCCTTGATTAATTCTAGCCATATCATCTATCTTATGTTCAATTATTTTTTAGTGAATATATATACTTTAAACTTTTGTGATCGGTATATATTTCACACTTTACTCCATACAAATGATGCCTCCAAATTTTTAAAGCGAAAACAACAGCAGCTAATTCCAAATCATGTGTAGGATAATTTACCTCATGAGTTTTCAACTGACGTGAAGCATAAGCAATTACCTGATCATTATGCATAAGGACACAACCAAGTCCTTTCAATGAAGCATCACTATAGATAACAAACTCACCATTCCTGGAAGGAAGTTCCAAAACTGGAGCATTCACCAATCTTCTTTTCAATTCCTGAAAAGAATCATCACATTCTTTTGTCCAGATAAACTTAACACCCTTCCGAATTAGCTTAGTCATTGGACTAGATAACCGTGAAAAATATCTAACAAACCTTCGGTAATAGCCTTACAAACCAAGAAAACTATGAATCTCAGTTAAATTTGTGGGTCTTGAACATTCTTCAACAACTTTTGTTTTTACAGGAACAACAGTTATCCCATATATTGAAACAATGTGACCAAGGAATGAAATTTGTTGCAACCAAAACTCACACTTTCTGAATTTACCATACAATTTATTTTCCATTAAGGTTTGAAAAATAACCCTTAAATGTCTTTCATGCTCTTCTTTACTTTTAGAAAACACCAAAATATCATCAGTAAAAACAACCAACATTTTTCACCTGATTCAACTGGGCCATCACTGCAACAAACTGTTTTGTTCTAATTCTGACCATCTCAAGATACTAATTTGAAAGGTCATTTCCCTCTGTATTCCTTCCCAGAAAAGTTGTTTTGTTTCCTCTATGAAAAATCATTCTTAACACAGAAATATCTTAGGCGAAGAAACATTGTAATCTTCAAATGCTATATCATATCAATTTGAATAAAAAAAATATTTTTGGATAATCATTTAATAGAAGTCTAACTCCTAAAGTTATCTAAACTGACCTCTGATACCAACTATAAGGCCCCAGCCTTAAACCTTACTTAATCTTGAGTAATTACAAGATTACACATTGAGGATCTTTTCAGGTTTAGAGTTTTAGAGAATTATATCATAAAACTTGCATTACATTCCACATTTAAACAAAGTGGTTACATTAAAGATAGTATTCATTTTTCCCATCAACGGAAACATATTTAAAATAAAACATGGATTCTTTCTTAACACTTCCTTGACACTATCATCATATCATGTACCCTTCCCTTGACCAGTGAAAAACATTTCAAATACTTGGGATGAGCATAAAAATCTCAATAAGGGATATAAAAATATAGAAAGGAAACATGAGTACATGTATACACAAGAATCAATTAAATAATACTCTACTCATAAAACATAACCACTTTAACATACCTCATCAAATCATGAATAGATCACATAAATCATAAGGCATAAAGGTAACATGAGGCATTCATAACATTCTTACGTAGGGAGTAACCCTCTTGGTTACGTTTGGAATACCCAATACAGTATATTCCCAAAATCTTTTCGGAGAAACCTTAACATTTAACTCCTTCACGTTACTCAATGCATTGGAGAGCTATATCGGGCTCACCCGCCCTTAGTTTATCATGGAACCACCCGTCTTCATAATAATGCCCAAGAACCATAACATAATCATATCACATAAAACATGCATAAAGGAAACATAATATTCCCACTTTTCAATCACAAGATATCAATACAACACATTGATATAAAAATATTATGAAAACCATTTTCAATACCAAAATAAAAGAAAAGTAAAATAGGGTATTTATTTTTCTTTTTAAATAAAATGTATGGCTTGTAGAGGAAGTCGAAACTCAAATAATGGTCACGGTGGTAGAGAAGTCGTTGTCGCCGCATACATACGACGAAAACATTACCTTTTGTTGTTTACTAAAATGCTTCGTATAAAAAATATTCCCTTTGGATAAACATAAATGTCAAAGGGGTTTTGTACACCGTATAAAAGAAGGTTGTGTATAAAACAAAATATGCCTCAATGAAAGGAGATTGAGATAGAGTCCCATACCAGATGTCCAACTTGACTCGATCGTTCTTTAATGTACAGAATAATAAACATGAGTTAATTTCTACGTGCTTAAGAACTTTTTTCAAGTTCATTATTCCTTTAATATCACTTATTACCATGTCATGAACACTATGTAATTATTTAAGTTAATAACGGTCGTTTTAACGATCATTGGTACTTGAGTCAAAAATAAGATCTCTATAATTACAAGTTTTTAATGTATCCATTATATCCAGAGTTATACTCATGATGTAGATATCATATATATCATATATATCTAGTATATGCATGCATTTATATTATTAAATAACATTTAGAGGTATGAAATTAAATGCACCGTTCATGGAGACGGTAAGCCGTACGTACGCATGATCGCTACTTCCATTTCTATTTCATATTTAATGAAATTAAAACATAATGATACATAATAGTATTATAATTCCATTATTTTATCATATATAATATCATTAAATCTATCGTTATACATACCACATATGGTATTAATGAATCAAATCACTTTGAGGGGGTGGTAGTCCTCACTTCCTTAAATGAAGATATCACATTTACCCATAACGGAAACCATAAAGGTATGACATAAATGAAAAATACAGAAGATTAAATAAAACATAAACATATTATATATCATATATAAATAGAGTTTCATCTTAATGTCCACCTTTGAAGGTGTTAGAATAATATTGAACAATCATCGTTTCGTGAGGCAGAAATTCACCATCCACAGAAACAGTATGTTCTTTAACCATTAGATGTAAGTGTGTGTAAGTGTAGCTCGAATGCCTCTTATAAAAACATCTTATTATATGGAAGATACTGGTATTGTTACAAAAGAAATGAATAAAACGAATTTAGGGGGGTTGGAGAAGCAAAATAAAACATAAGAACACAATAGAAGACACTACCTTTAAATCGGGTAACTCTTTGTTATTTGATCTCAGAGGCTTCTTTGGGAAGACTTCGGCCCAACGTGAGGCTTCTAGGAGTAAGAGAGGGATGTGGAGAGAAACAATGGGCAGGGGTTGGCCTATCCAAAGGCTTTTGAAGTGTGGGTAAGGTGGTATAGGTGGGGGGGCCTTTTATAAGAGGAGAGGAGGGGCACTTTTGGAAAGGTATAAAAGGATACTTTATTATAAAATGATTTTAGGATTTAAAAGGTCCCAAAAGATAATATTTCAAGGATAAGGTGATAATAGTTAGAAATCCACCCATCCAATAGGTTTTTGACATGTTTAGGTCTTAGATTTAACATTATATTTTCATTTTATTTAAATCGTTAAATAATGAGGTCATCGCTGCATCATCATGGTGTCATAAATAATTTAATTTATTTAATGTCTAAAAATTATAAAAAAATAACATGATGTATGAAATCTTTTTATATTTCTAATGAATATTTATAGTAAAAAATATGACTTGTATAACCCAATTTAAAAATTGTTTTAGTAAAACAACTCATGTTTGTGACATTTTTACTTTAACATTAAATAAAAAGATATTAATGTCATTTTCCTTCCAAAGTGGCTCCATGGGGTCCCCAAGTTGACCCATGGATTTTCTTGGTCGGCCATGACACATCCAATAGGGATAGGACATGTTTCAAGTTCATTTCAAATTATTAAAACATTATTCTTACCTTAAATTACACTAATTAACTCTAATCGCGATTAAAAACATAAAAGTTACTATTCACCAAAAAAATTATTTTAATCCCATTAAATCACATTTTACTTCTTAATGACAACCCTCTATATCGGATTTTTTAAATTCAGAACAAAGAAGTGGTAAAGTTTCATTTAAACGAAAAATCAGTTTTTTTAAGTACCACTTAGTGGTTTCACTATTCATCAAAAATTGAAGCTTTTCAGAAAAATACCAAAACTTCACCCTAAGCTATATTTGATATTCCGAATAAAAAAATGATTTCTAATTTACAAAATTCAAAACATATATTTTTCATTAATTAATTTAATAATTAATTCCCGTTGTCAGAGCAAATAGCGTGTTTTTATGAAACAATAAGTATCAAAAGATTGACACTAGTTTAAGTCCAATTTCAAAGTGAAATTAATTCCAACGACCACTATTGGATTAAATGGTAAAAATATATTCTAGTTTCACTTTAAAACCAATTAAAAAGATAATATAATCATATAAATAAATTAGATTAAAACGAGGTTTTGAATTAAAATACAATAGTTTTCACTATTCATTAAAAAATGAACTTTATCGGAAAAATACCAAAAATTTACCCAAAGTAAATTTCAATGTCCATATCATAAAGAATAAGTTTATTTCCACAAATAGAGCTTGTAAAATTGTAAAAATATAGATTTAAACATGGTTTTCCATCAAAAGGCAGTAAAACAATCTTTTAAAAATATTAGTGTATTTCATGCTTAAGATTAGATTTATTCTCATTTTAAGCCTCTAAAACACTATCTAAATCATTAATAGACATAGATAAAAATGTCTATTATTCATTACATACTTGGGATGTTACAAGGTATGTCTCATAAGACAATTAAATTGGTTTCTGGATGATACCATAACCATTAATTTATATTTATTGGAACAATTGATTGAAAATCTATTTTAGATATTATGAATTATTCATTCCATCACTATGAATTGGGTTTTTGATATTCCACCTGATTATGCAACTAGTTGAATATTCATTATTATGTTATCCAGATCATGTGATTATTTATATAGAATTATTTGATCGTCATTTATTTATGCCACATTATACTCACGTTATTTATTAAATGGAATTTTTTGTAGTTAATTACGGTTATATATTTATTTTATATTATTTACTCATAACTTATATTGTATGCTTGCCCATTCTAGGAATCTGAGATATCTCCTTCAACTATCTTATTCTCTCCATGATTCTATGAAGTGTTTTTAGATTATTATGAAAGGATATAATGTGAGGAATAATGTAATTCTCAATTAATACACTTTGATTAATATTTTCAATAATAATATGATGTTAATATTTAATCTATTTTAAATAGATTAATAAACTATTGACTCTGTCATGATGCGATTCCTTAAATCTTATTCCAATTTTTTAAATTATATATATACATTAAGCTACTAGGGTTAGGGTTTCAATAGTTTTCATCAATGTAATTTAGTAGAAAGAGTGAAAAATTGATTTATGAAAACATATATTAGAAAAAATTAACATGTAATAGAAGTGGAGGATATGTATTGAATAAAATCCTATAGTATTGTGTAGGAATAAATTTTTTTGTTTTCTAATGAAATAAATCCATTTCTTGGATAGTAAAATTTAAAATGGTTCTCGAATAGATTTTCCTTTGAAGGACCACGGAACACCCTGAGAGGGGAGGGGTGAATCCATGTGAAATTTTTTTCTTTTAATGTGATGGATATTATTCCCACGATGGTAGGAACCTATTGAACCCGTATGATGAATATGATCAGAAAGAAAACATTCACATGTATAGAGAAGACACAAAACTTTTTACTTGGTTCACCACTAAGGGCTACGTCCAAGGATCATATGCCAACAGTTTTTTGGTAGTACCTAATTACACTAAACTTCACCAGATGTAGATTACAATGGTTCGTGAATAGTCACTCTATCCCAGGCTCACTGCCTTTACAATTTTTCAGGGATAACATACTGTGTCCCTCGGGTCACTCACATTGAATCCCCCTGGCTCACAGCCCTTGTTGAAGTCACACTCATTTTATAGACATGAAGGTCTACACATATTTTCAAAAGAATGCATCCTCTATTGAATTTAGATGCTCTTTTGAAGTCCAACTTTCACTTGTATACTAAGCCCACTTTGCACCCATGGTATCAGGAAATCTTCTAGTTTTCGTGAATCTCCAAAAGGACTGGCGTACTACATCCACACCTGGAGCTCTTCTCCAAGACTGGCGCGCATTTTTCAAGAACGACTCGAAAGTCACTTTTGCGGTACAAAATAGGTGCGCAAGTGACACTAACACACTTGCGCGACACTGCCTCCATCAACTCCAAACTTGCGTGACTCTACACCTTTAACTCCCAAACCGCCTTGGTCGCGCAGCCAATAATCGGTGTGCAACCTCTACCTATGCATCCCAACAACAACTTGCACGACTCAACTACCTGCGCGACGGGAGCTCGAAAAATCTATATGTCTTGAACTTCATTAGAAATGAGGCGGGTGGTCCTCTATTTATATGCAAGCTAGACCCCCTGCGCGGTGGCACGCAAGTGTTCTCACAGAGCGCAAGTCCTGGCGTGCAGCTCCAACTACCCTGGCCTTTGTCACATAACTCACTTGCACGTCCAAACCAATACTTGAAAACCCCTATTTCCTTTGAAAAATTTTTATGTTATGATCTTGAATAAAAATAGGCATGCAACTTTCCAACCTCCTAGGCATCGGCACGCAAGTCCTTTCTCAGCATAAAAGTCACTTGCGAGACCAGCCCAAAACTTGCGCGGCCCTTATCCCTTTTACATTTTTTCAATGTTATGATCTTGAAAAACATATGGTGAAAAAGTTTCCTCTCATTCAAGTACATGGAACGCAAGTATCTTTTCCAAAAAAACACTTTTCTCTATTTGATGATTTTCAGGCCCAAAAATTTGGCAGACACTGGGAAACGACACCACCATCAAAACTATTGTCTGGTTGAACTGTATGATCACATTTCTAGTGCACATTCTGAACTTCCACTGAGGATTCACAAAAAATACAAACCATACTCCAATTCATGCATAGAAGACCATGGTTCCAACATCATTTGGGTGATATCTTTAAATATGTATGTTAGTCTTATTCCAATCGTCACATAGTTCATAACAACATTACTTATAGTGCATCTATTTTAACATTATCAGTGGATATGCATAGTATTATTCAGTTATTTTTAAATAATTATTATATATTTAAAAAGTTTTTTATTATTTTTAAACTTTCCCAAACAATCTGTGTTTATGATTAATATATTATCCATGTAGAAACTTATAAATTTATGATATGTGTTTCACAATTTATTCGATTATGCATTATGTTTCATTATGTTACGATCTTATATAGTTTTTTAAATCATTTTTAAATGGATCCTAGTTCAAGGAATGGAAAAAATATCAATTAAATTAATACAAAGAGTATGAATTTATGGCTTAAAACATTCACTCTAAGGGAACTAGTCTCCCAAACAAACTCATGATTCAAATACATTGTACCATGAGCTATAAAGATAGTGGAACAATTCTCTAAGTATTTTTTATTTGAATGGAATACAACTGAGAGGAGGAATACATGGGAAAAATAAAAATGTGGAAGTTAGAAAAAAGGATTACCCCATTGTAATAATTATGGAAAGAAACAACCTGGTTCTTTCTAAAACAGAATTTGAGTTTTTAAAAAGTGTGGAGATAAGGCCACAATTATAATAATTTCAAGGGAATGTAATAAATTTCCATTGTTTAATGGTTAAACTATAATTATATTGGATACTAAATAGAGTAATTACCTATGATACAAGAAAACATTACATTAGATGAATCTATAGGATCATGTTCAATAATATGTTATTAATATATCCAAAGTTTAACAATAATGTTCCAATGTATTTGGATATAAGAATTATGTTGTAATAGTTTATTGTTAATGGAATTCTCATCGTAAAAATAATGAAATTTATGAGGATTGTATTGTATAAGTATTTATTTAAATATTTTAATGCATGTATTGAATGTTAAAGAAAAGTGTTTCAGTGGAAAATATGATCATTTTGGAAAACACATGATTAAGGGAAGATAACTTTTAAAATGTTCTCTATGATGAGATAATAATACAAAATATATGTTTGTGGGATAGTACCGGTGACATGAAATTGGTTAGTTATTTGAATCTTTATGTTAATTTTATAGAGTTTATTATAGGTTTGGCTCTATGGAATATTTTCAAAACCATATGATTCTTTCAATATTCCCTGTATTTATTAAATTTTTATAGTGTTCAAGGTATTAATATATTTTAATTGTGTAATTAATTGAAACATTTTATTTCTGAGGGAAAAGAATGTTGATTTAGTGACCTTCCTTCAAAATTTGGTTAGATAGATTTTAGAGGATCATTAATGTCAAATTTATATTAAATGGATAAACTTTCACATTGTATGTCATTAGATAAATTATTCAAACCAAATTTTTTATTAAAAAATATATGAATCGCTTGTTGCACTATTATGAATCTTACAATATGTTAAAGGCAAATTTTAGTGGTTCAGACATAAAAAATAATTTTGTGATATTCATTTCTTGGAGTAAGAGACATAGTAAAAATTGAACAAAGCACAACAAAAGGATGTAATTTTTATTTTCAATTGAAAGATATCAAATATTTATATTTCTTTGTATTAATATATAGTAAAAAAATTACTCAAATCCATGAAAAGTAAATTTAATTTATTTTTTTCCTAATAACCACATCTATTATGAACCGATGTTAATTTCATCATTTATAGATTAATGGTTATTTGTCATTAATAATCACTAGATCACCCACAATCTAGTGAACAATGACCAAAACTAAAATCTATAATTCTTTACTCTATTACTCTATTTCCATAACTTCACATCCCACCAATGTTTGCCTACATATAATCCATGTTATGAGTTATTCCATATAAACTTTTTACTTCCATTTCAATATTATGAAGGGGATTTTCAATTAATAAATTTTATTTTGTTGTTTTAAAACATTTTTTTTTTGAAATTTCAAATTCTTGATTACAGAAATTAAGATTACATTGAGAGGACACAATTTATTTAATGGGGTAGACTGTAACACCCTAAGATATTAAAATGGGGACATCTTGTTTGAGAGAATGTGTGCTAAGAAAGAAAAATATTAGATAAGAATAAAATATCCAAATAATTTATTATATTCTTATTTTTTAAATAAATTTAATTTCATTTAAAGCCTTCGATACATGTAGTTCCTACATTAGAAAAAACACAATACTATATTAAAATATTATTATTTAAAAGGTGACTATTATAACTTATCCATTAAATATTTGGGTATGAATAGTTCTAACTAAATTATGAAAAATATATTATTTACACATTAAAAAAATAAATTTAATCTTTATCTATTTATTATTAATAAACTAATGAACAATTAAAATAAAAATAAATGTTATTTAAAAAACTATATTCTTTCTAAAATGTGGTCTAGTCATATTTTGCTCAAATAATATAAAATCAATTATATCAATTTTGTAAAATTAATTTGACATGATATATATTTTTTTAAATATAAATATCAAATTATTCAATGTTTTAAATTTTGATAATTTTCTAAAAAGATAAAATTTTCAATGAATACTAAAAAATTGTGGAATTTTTAAAAATTTAAATTCATTTTAAAGCCTTTAAAAACTTCCCAATGGTATTAATATGGTTTTAAAAAAAAATTAATCAAATATATATATTTTAATATAATTTATTTCATTTTATTCAATTTCATATTTAATTTTGATATAAAAGCATTGTAAAATTTTTAACATTTTCTCTTTCAAAACATGTTTTCTCACCGCATCTAAGAGATTAATTTTAAAATAAATATTTCAAAATATATAAATGGAAACATAAAAAACTGATTAGATATTTGGAATTAGAATAATTCATATTATATAATAATTTATTACTAATTTTTTTACTATAATGAATAATAAAAACTTTAATAATTATTAACTATTCGTATGGTAAATGTGGCTTTATAGAGGGATGAACTATGAAAATTATTGTTATAGAAGACCAAAAACATATCAAACACACATTTAATTGCTATATTTTTACCCTATATGATTTATATTATTAAAATATTCCTTTTGAATCCATGTTGCATGTAAAAATATGTGTACAACTTTTTCATTTCAAATATTATATGTTTTCCACTCACCTCACATAAAAATAACCACCCTCTCTCCTCTCCACTTAGAACATCCAAAACCCATTTGATCAACCAAAAAATTCCAAACACACTCCCTTAATTAAATTCTCTCAAAATATAATCTATATTTTTTCATAAATATAACTTTCAAAATGTTGTTTTAAATAGCAATAGAAGTTGAGATAATAAGAAGTAACATCCCTAACCATTCATTTTATTACAATTCTTACTCCATCTCAGTCAACTTATATTAATATTTATGATGTAACATAACTATTGTATTCAATATAATTATATATTTTTATGTTATGTTCATGGACTATATACATATTCTCCTCTACTAAATAGGAAACAAAATCATCGATCATTTGTTTGGAGGACTACAGCCTTGCGAACTGGTGTAGTTTGTTTTCATTTTCCACCATTCAAGGATTTATATAATTATGATCTAAAAACTTTTGATTATATTTGTGATATTATTATACTTATAACATCACATATGCCTTTTTGTGCTATATTTGGTTTGACATATGATAATGTAGCTCATGTGTTCGCCGGACAACAGCCTCACGAAGGGATGTGATTCATTTTTCAAAATCATTTTACATAGAACCTAAAAAGGATACAATCAATTAATATATTTTATATATAAAAGATTATATATATTTTTTTAAAAATTAATATATAACTTCTTATATAACACCACGAACCTTGAATCCCGGAGTTAGTGCATTATTTTATTACATTGGAATGTATTAAAAGGAATCAATTCCTAAAGTACAATTTTGTTTAAAATTTTAAGAAATATAGATTACATACATTATACACATTATACATTGAGAAAAAAACATGATACTTAATAAACTAAAATTAATGTTATCCATGAATGATTATTCAATGATTTCTTCTTCATAACCTATGGGAGAGAAACAAAATAAGGTTGAGTTCAAATTCTCAGTAAGGGTATGTAAACTGGAATAAATAATGAATCAACATTAATAAATTTACATAAACAGGTAAGGAACAGAAAAAACATGACATTTCAAAAACCATATAATGCAATATCAATATGGCGTTGTAAGAAAATGAAACTCGTACCATCTAAATCAATAAACTACTATTGAGATGTATCTATATATATATATTGATGAAAAATCTCATGGATGAATAATTTGTAAATATAAATGAAGGAAATTCATTATTAATGAATTTCATGTATGAGGTGCATGAAAATATATTTCCATCATGACCATTCACACGAAAATTTAAATCTATGGATAGAAACCCATTTAATTTCTCCAACTAATTTGTCTCATTTGAACCTGTCGGCGCAGAGAGTGGTCATACAATGTGTGGTCCCCACCCATCAATTTCAATTCAAATTATTTCTCATACCAACTAATCAAATGAATTATATGCTTTATAAAATATATTTATATATAAAATAATACATTTTATTAATAATTCCCTAAATAATCAAATAAATGTCTAAATATATTCCGCATTTTAAATGATATAAGGTTTAGGAAATAGTAATATCTATTGTATGATAATATTGATATTTATGTAAATTTATAATTATATATGATTATAATAAATTTAATTTTCATGATAATTTTAACAATCAAAAAAGTATGTGATATTGAAATGTTAATTGTTAAGAATATGTTTTATGAAATTAATTGTTAAATATCCCAATGTGTCCCATAAAAATTGAAACATTTAATTCATAATACCAATGAAAAATGTTTTTCCATACCAAGACAAAAAATTATTCCTGATATAGTGTATCAAGGGGTCTTTAGATGCACTAAATGAAGAATTAAGTTTTTTATATGGCCCATGCCTTACAAAAAGAAACATAAGATAAGAATTTATTACCATAACATTTCTCTTGTTGTGTTGTTTGTATACACATATATAGTGTTTTAAAAGATGATACCATCATATAAAAAAAACAATACTAATGTTTATATTATCTTATATTATCTTCTTGTTATATTGTTTTACCTATTTATTAACAAAATTTTATTATTTTGACTATTTTGAGTGTTAATTTCCCAACTTGCCAAGTTTATTTTAACTTGTTATTTTTTGTTCTTATCGAATTTATCATTGTTTAATCATTTACAGAATTTAAAACATGATTTTCATATCATATTTATCCAATATATTTATATATATATTCCATTATAATTGGAGACTTGAAATGAAGTTCACCGTTCAAGGAGATTGTAGGTCGTATGTACACTTAGACGCGATATTCATTTAATTATTGTATTAAAATAATGAAAAAATTGAAACATATTCATATTATAGTTAAAGATTCAAATTTATTTTTTATATTTTATATAGGTTTATTTAAACCCACCATTATACATTCCATGTATGGCATGAATGAGTTATATCACATTGAGGAGGTAGTAGTCCACACATTCTCAAACAAAATTATCATATTTACACAACATGGAAAGCATAAAAGTATATTATAAATAAAAATTTCATAAACATAAATAAATTATAAATAACATATATATCATATATTAATATATTTTTTATTATAATGGACACCATGAGAGATGGTAGTGAAAACTGACCAATCATCATTTCTTGAGGATGTAGTTCACAACACAAAAAAACAATATATTCGTTACCAATTAGATGGAGGTTACTGTAAGTGTTGGTCTAGAACATAGAATAATAAAATCCAAGTATATTGATAATTCTTGTGTTTTTATATAATCATATAGTAATAAGTGTACAGGAATTGTACAATGGAAATGAAACTAAAATGCATGATAAAATGTGTTACCATTTAATCATGTAACTTATTCGTGTTCATACAAAAATGCTTCCTTGGGATTGATTTACTCTGTATGGTAGGCTTAAATGTCTAGGTTAGAGATGTAGGGAACTTATTTGGGTATAGTGTGGCCAATCCTATGAGGTTTATAGGAATCATAAATGGTAAGAGGTGGTGGCCTATTATAGTGAAAGAAAAGGACTCATGTGGAATTTTTTGAAATGAGTTCAGTGTGCACATGTTTTTCCATAAAAGACATAAAAACCAACTGAACACAAGAAATTATATTTAATGGATGAATTAATTCAGTTAATTTTTTTTTTGATAAGTGGATGGGTTGTTTATGTCCCCATGTAAAAGGTTTAGTCATTTATAAAGCTTAATTTTACCTTAAAACTTCTAATTAATTTTAATTACATTCACAAATATTTTTGGTCAAAAAAAGTTGGTATTATTAGATAATATAAAGTATGATTATTCTAATATGGATTTTATTTTAACAAATTCCAATAATATAATTGGTTGAAATTAAATTAAATTTCTTCATGTATGTGGGAAGACTATATGTGTTATTAAGGTAAAAACGTTAGAATGTTTGTTATATTTTTATAATGATTTTCAAGGTGAAATTGATTCCAATGAAATAAATTTTATTAAATGATAAAAATTTATCTAATTAAAATTTTAAAACAATAAATGCAATAATTTAACCTTATAAAAAAAATAAAAAAAAAGAAGTTCTGAACTAATATTCAATATTTTTAACTATTCCATAAAAAATGATATATTTCGAAAAAATATCCTAAAATTAACCTAAACCAATTTTTAAGTTTCTATTTAAAATAAAAAGATTAATTTTAAATATTAAATCAATTAAAATCTAAAAATTAATATTTAAAATGTGTTCTCTATAAAAATTATTAAAACTACCTTTATAAAAATATAGGTTATTATGGGTAAAAAGGGGTTTTCTGTATCTAATACATATCAATCCTAATGAATGAATATGTAAAATATTCTACATAGTATATAACATATATATTTCATTAAAATAATTAAATATTTACAATTAATTATTTTTACTATGATAATACTCATTTGGTAGCACAAAATAATAATCTCTCTTTTTATATCCAATCGGTTGTTATTTTAATTTCTCATTAATTGGTGAACCATGAATTCATTTGATATTTATATAACCCACATATTTGAATAAGTTACTCAATACTATTCATAACAAATATTTTTATCTTATTATATTAAATAATAATATTTTAATAATATATCATTATTTGGTGAAACTCAGTCTTACGTATAATGCAAGCTATCGAGGAAGGTCTCTCTTGCGTGTAACACATTCTACGTCAGTGTTTCATGCATTGAAATATGTAGAATCTAATTTAAATATTGATCTTATTATAAAGTATTAGGATATTATATTAACTTACATGCTTGGTGTCTTGTGTCATACACACTGTAGAATACAATATTCTTACTCTAGAATTTCAGGGTGTTACGTTCTCCACACAATAATTAAATTGCAGTCTAGAAATTTAAAAATGATCTTAGTGAGAGAGTGATTGAAAAAAAACTATTTTTGAAATACCCACATCGTAAAAACGTTTTATATCACATATTCCTAATAATAGATAAAGGAATGTCCAAAATTCATTAACTATGTTCCCTATAATGATAAGAAAGGTGGAAAATGGAAACCTGGATATGGAAGAAAAATATAACAATGAAGGTATTATAGAGAGTTTTAGATAAAATTTTCAGAATAAAATAGTATACCACAAGAACAAAAACCCTAAGTATGAATAAAGGTCATTGATATCATAAAAATTGATGAGAATAGAGAACCATTTTTGTCTTAATACTACTTTTTATAGTTGAGGAATTCTATCAATCTATATGATTATAAATAAATATATGATTTTTACAAATAAAATAATATCCTCTGGTTGGGTCTTTAAGTATGTCTACTTTTCTTCTTATCTGGTGAATTAGTACAAAAATATACAAACCTATGTCCAAATGTCTAATTAAACTATTTCATATAAGAATTCCCTTTCAAAAAAATTATAATCCAACACTTTAGAAATAATGACCTTGAATTTCCAAAATGAACTTATCAATATCCATTAATAAATATGAATAGGATATAAATTTTTACATTCCAAACATGTGAATAACTTCCTCATTTGTCCCCTTGAAAAGATGTAACAACTCTAATTACCATAAACCATATTAGAAACAAGCATTCTTCATTATTACTTAAGTAAGACACATGTTATTGGATATATTCCTTAAATCCAAAAATGATGTAAACTCTATCAAAGATAGCCTAGACTACTTGTTAAACCAGCTGAAAATTTATTCCATTGTAGTTATCACATATCCAAATCAATACTTTTATCATCATTATCTCAACATCAATAAAATATTATGTGTTTTTTTCTTATTCAGGTGTTTTCTAAAAATGTTAACATTTTACTCAAAAGATTTTCTGGGTTCCATACAATTATATACTCCAAAACCCTTTATAAAAATTTAATCCATTACAATATTTACATTTTTCATTCATCGGAAGATGAGAAAAACATAAATAAAATACATTCACAAAATAGTTTTTTAGATGAAAATACAGAATTACATTAATCATTCTTCTTCGGTTATTTCAATAACATATTCTTCTACTTAATCCCTAAATTTTTTCATAGGAATATTCCCTTTAATGCATGTGGCATTGACTTTCATCATTCCCCATATCCTTGTTGTTGCATCACTGAATATAATTAATCGGCGTCTTCCCAATTAATTATTTTATATGTTGACCATTTAGTTCATACTTATGAAAATATCCCAATCCTATCAACAATTTTCCTTGGTGATTCATTGAACAGTTGTCACAAGTCGGAGAAATCCTTCTTTACCTTTATCTTATTTGACTCATTAACTTTTTCATGATGATCAGAATACCCCTTCCTCTCTTGATTACCATTTAATACATAAGATGTAAAGAATTCATTTTATTTTTTGATGTCACATTCGTATGATAATAAATTCTAATAAACCAGTGCCCTTCGAATATTTGGCATACAACCATCAAATAAGTGGTTGATCACGCACTCTATGTTGCGTGTATAATCTGTCGCATACCTAGCTAAACATGTAATAGTGGCTTCATAATTTGCAACAACATATTCTTCCATTTTCATTAAGCTACAAAACATTCTACTCATCTTAACATGACAGTCACGAAGGAATAATTTATTGAATAATGTATCCTTAAATGAAATATATTTCACACACTCTATTTAATCTTTTTCCTGAGTATTCTGGATCAAGGAACATCATTGATCAAGATCACCTTGGAGACAATGTACCGTAAGTGTAACATTTTCCTTTTTTATACATTCCAAATACATAAATATATTCTCCAGATACATAATCTATTTCTTATATACAATTTGATTTCTAGTCCCATAATTTGATGGGGGATTATACCACATAAAGTGATCCATCATTGGATATTCACTTTATGGAATAGGTTTCTCTTTTCAGTAAAGGCTATACATCATAACCTAACTAAGCAACCCTAATATATCCATATTATTCTTAGTTTAAATACTAGTTACATTGACTTCCTCGATAGTGTGATCATATGTTTTTAAAGCATTCTTTTGAGCTCATAAGGTGATTTTCATTGGGGATTCACCTACCTCAACCTTCCACTCCTCCATCATAGATCGACTGTAGTTCCTTTCCTTAGAGCTTCTACTCAGAGTACTCATGGCATGTGGTTTCTCCCCATGTGGTGATGTTGTGTGACTCTGTGGGCTCAAAAATATATGAAAATTTCAAATTTTCTGGCCTTTCTTATTATCCTACCCTTCGATCTAGATATGGAATCCCCTGGGGGAATGTTAATGGTATAATATTCTAGTTCTATTTACTGCGGTGATGGTTTTTGCCATGTTTCAGAGTTGGATGTGTGCCAGCTATGGATGGTTTGGGAGGATCTTGTCTCTGTGTCTAATGAAGAAGACGACAAAGGGATTTTCAGTCCAGGATTGTGGTGTGTATTCTTCTAGAAAGTTATAGCATTCGGGAGGTTTTGTTTCAGTGATTGTTTTTGAGGTTTTTTCTCTTTACCATGCTGTTTTTTTATGTGTAGTGGATTGATGTAAAAAGTCCTAAATAGAATGTGGTTTCAACATCATTAGGTGGACCTGTAAAGGTTCTTGCTGGTTTCCATATTGAAGGGCAGATCATGGGATCAATGCGGTGATGCTTTCTCTAGAGATTTCACTCATTCAAGAAGTCTATGGTTGATGTTTCTATGAAATTCTATGGATTTTTGTTTTTGAAGGTTTGGTAGTTGTCTTGGTGGTTGGATTTTCATAGTGTTGTGATTTGGATTTGGCCTCTATGGTTTGATGTTCAATGTCTACAACCAGATCATCTATAAGAGGTTGCTAAAAATGAGCTTAGGGAAAAGAGTTTCCACTATACCATTGATATTTTGAATTGTATGTTTGGGAGTGCATTGCTATTTCCATGTGTATTGGGCCCATGAAATGTTTCTTGAAATAACTTTTCAAGCAACGATGAGAAGGTGGAAGCTGGGATGAATGCATTCTGATGCTAAGAGTGAAATTTATCTTTTAGTGTGCATTGTTTATGGTTTTGAATTTTTGGACTATTGGGGCTCAATTTTTGTTTATATCTTGATGTCATGTTGGGTTCCATATTACCCCTTAAAAGGGGGGCCCATCTTAATGAATAATTAATTTTCAGCTAGTAGGGTTATCAGTACATTTTCCACGAGTGTTGACACACTTTATCCTTCTGGGTTCCAATAATATAAAATAAATTATACTTGTCTACATATTAAAAATATGATATTTCTATAACTCTAAACCTGATATAACACATAACATGAATTTATACATCATGAATCCATGAATCAGAAAATTTGGTTACTTAGGGAGAATTTGTACTTTTAAATCCATCATAATGGTACGTAAAGAGGAAGTGAATTATCCTATGTGTATCCACCAAGAGTGTAAAACTAGATTCATAATAAGGAAATTTGTCCTATACCAAGTTATCTAGAGTCAGTCATGGAGCACATTGTCATAGTTGTTTCTTATAGATACATTTTCTCCACAACTATGTCCACTTGATGTATCCATACATGGATTTATTTATAAGAATACTGAAATTTTATCTAGATCACCAATATTCTAGGATGTTATTCTATACATAACCTCAATTACTATATTAGGGGTTTTTTAATCTATGTTTTCTAAATATAGTTTCCAAGGGTGTTTCTATGCTTCCATTGATACCGTCTACAATTCCCCAACCCCAACTGCCTGAGCAGGTGAATTATATTATTACATTGGAATTATTACATGAAATAAAATCCTGAATGACCATTCAGTTTAGCCTTCTTGGAATGACATATTACATACATGATATGCATAATACATAGGGAAGAAACTAAAACCTATTACACAATAAACATAAAAAAACTTCATCCATGAATGCAAATTCAATTATTTATTCTTCATAAAATTGGGAATGAAACATAATAAAAGTGAGAAATAATGCTTAGTAAGGTTAGGAAAAGTTGATGAAATAATCAATCAATTGAAATAAATTAACATGGAATGTTAATTAAGTCATCAGACATTCTATTAAAAAAACTAGATAATGAAATATCAATATGGGAAGGTATGAAACTGAAACTCATGCCATTAAAATCAATCAAAAGACAAAAAATTTAATACAAAGATATTTATATGAAAAATATCATGTATGAATAATAACTACATCCAAATTATATAAATTATTTACTTATGGACTTCATGTATGTGGCACATGAAAATATCTTAACATCAAAACTTTTCACAAGATGGTATAAAATTACAGATAACAACATGTTTAAATCAGAAAACTAATTTGCCTCATCAGAACATGTCAGTTCATCAAGAGGATATATAATATCTTGGCCCCATACATTAGTACTGTTCCAAAAAATTAATTATAAAAAATAATAAAATGTTTAATATGTCTTATCAAATATCCAGGTAGAATAAAAAATACAGTTTTATCAGTAATTTCTGAAATAAGAAAATTACTATCAATGTAGATACTATGTGTAAAATGGTATATTTTGTAGAAAATTATATCATCAAACATATGTGAATATAGATATTTAAGTAAATTTACAGTGAAAAATTATTACAATAATGATATTGTTGCATGTGAATATTAGAAATCAAAAAATAGGTGACATTATAAATACAATCATTAATAATATTTTTTAAAAATTAATCATTAAACATCCAAAAGTTTCCCATAACAGTTAAAAAATTTAATTCATAATCCCCATAAAGATATGACTTTTATACCATGAGGAAAATTTATTCATAATATACTGTATCAAAGGTGTTATGGATCTACTAAACAAAAGAATTAAGTGTTGTATATGGCATCTACCTTACGAAAAGAAAAGTAAGACAAGAATCCTTGAACATAACCTTCCTTTTGTTGTGTGGTCCTTATCCTCCTATATATTTGTTTAAAATATGGTAACAACATATAATATAAATATAATCATGTTAATAATATTATATATTAACTTATTACACAAATTTATTACATGTTTTTAACACCCTTTCATTATTTTGATTATTGCGGATGTTAATTTCCTAGTTCATCGAGTTTTTTTAACTTGTTATGTTTGGTAATTATCAAATTTATCCTTGATTAATCATATCCTTAATGTAAAAAATTATTTTACCATCATATAAACACAATTTATATGCTTCTATAAAATTACATAATAATTGGAGATAAGAAATGAAGTGTACCATTCATTGAGACGACGTGGAGTACATACGCATGAATTCTAATTTCATCTCATTGTTATATTAATGGAAAGAAAACTAAATGAAAGATATGTTTATTATAATTATAATTTCATATCTATCTCATATATGTTAATTAGTTTTATTAACAACATCCCTTATACTTTCCATTCATGGTATGAACGAGTAATATTTCTTTGAGGGGTCGGTAGTCCACAGTTACTCATAGGAAATTATTATATTTACACAACTTCAAAAGAATAAAGGTATGTCTAAAATAAAACATAAAAAATAATAATGAAATTATAAATAACATATATATCATAAATAAATAGGTTTTCAATTATAATGTTAACCATGATAGGTGGTATGAGGAAATTGAACTATTATCGTTTTGTGATTTAGTAGTTTACCAAACATAGAATAGTATGTTTGTTACCCATTAGATGGAGGTGTGTGTAATTCTATATTGAATCCTTATCATGAAAAAACCTATTATATTTATAATAATAGTTTTTTTTAATCACTTAATAATAAGATTATAGGATTTGAATAATGATAAATAAACTAAAAATCATAAGAGATGTTGTTACCTCTAAATCCGGTAACTTCTTTCAGTTTATACTAAAATGCATTCTTTGAAGGATTTTATCAAAAATGGAGGCATAAATATAGGGGTGATGGATTTGGGTAATATATTTGGGAAGTTTTCTATCTTAATATATGTGCTTTTAGAGGTATGATGAATTGGGAGAGGTGGCATCTTTTTATAGGGAATGAAAATGAATCACAGATAATTTTTGGAATCAAGTTTGATGTTCACATGTTCTAACCTAAAAACGTCAAAAAAATCTGCAAAAATAAATAAGTAGAGATTCATGGACTATTTAGGTCCATAAATTGGGTGTTGGGCATGTGGCTTGGTCATTTTGGCCCTTACGCAAAGGGTTTTGTCCTTTTTTATGGTTTCTTTCACCTTAGTAATTGTAATTAATTTTAATTAATTTCACCAATACCCTGTAAAATAAAACAATTTTTGTCTTATTATACAGTATAAACTATGTTTATTCCAAATATGGACTCCATTTTTTCATATTCCAATCACATATGTAACACCCCAAGCCTCCACGGTATGTTTCCCTTCGAATAACGCGATAGCGTGTGTTGTACGCAACCTCAAGTTCTAACACACACCACAACTAATTAAACTAGCCGTTGTGAATAGTAATACCTAATTTTTGAAATCATATATATTTTATATTTTAAAATGGACTTCATTTTTGGATTCGGAATATCGAAATTAGCCTAGGGTGAAATTTTGGTACATTTCGGATAACTTTCATATTTTGATGAATAGTGAAAATTTCTAAATTTTAATTAAAAACAACTTTTTTTAATCAAAATAATTAATAGTGATAAATTGTGAATTTGAGTGGTTTTAAAGTATATTTAGAATATATTTTTACCATTTAATATAATGTTGGTCATTGGACATAATTTTACAATTAAACCGAACATAAACAAGTGTCAATCTTTTGATAGTTATTATCTCTTAAAAAACACGCTTTATGTTTTGACAGCGGGAATTAATTTTAAATTAATTTCTGCCACTTATGTGTTTTGAATTTAGAAAAATGGATTCCATATTTGGAATCAGGATGTTCAAATTGTGTAAATAGGTAACTTTTATTTTTAGACATTTTGAATAGTTACTGTGGTAAATATTTTATTTACCATGGTTAAAGGGTAAATTCGGTAAATAAGGGTTAAAAAATAATATTATAATAATACTAAATTACCCTAAAACGTGTCTTAACCCTATTGGTTGATACATGGTCGACCATGGGAATCTTTGGGTCTATTTTGGGACCCCATGGATCCACTTGTAAGTGATAATGACACATTATATTAATAAAGTTAAAATAAAAATAAAAATGGCATAAGCTTACATCTTTTAGAAGAACAATTTTTACATAGGGTTATACATGTTGGAATTTCGATTATAAATATTCATTAGAAATATAAAAAGATTTCCTACATAATGATATTTTATTTATTATTTTTAGACATTAAATAATTTATTTTATTTATGACACAATGATGATGCAGTAATTACTATAATAGTGAAAAATTAAAATAATTGATATTATAAATACCCAAATAAATATAATATGAAACTTTTAATTAATTAAACTAATTTTCTAGGATAATATGATATATTAGGATTGATTTAATTGACTTTTTGCTAAGTAATCAATCTGTTATGAGTTCCACAAAAATCAACTATTGAATAGTGTCAAAATTGACATAAAAGAGTTCTTAAAACAAATATTATATTATTAATTGATATTAAATTCCTAAAAATCTAAGGTTCGGCCAAGAGACTTATATAATGATAGGTTAATCATTAATGGACCAATTGGGGGTCTCTTGGATGTATATAGTAAGTTTATTAACCATATTATATAAAAATACAAAGAGACATTGTAAAAGTGAAACTAATTAACTTAGAGTTAATACTTAAAGATAAGGTTAATATAAGTACCCAAACCTGTCTAAATTCTATTGGATGAGTTGATTTCGATCTATCCCCACCTCATCCTTTGAATAGTCAACTTTGGAGCCTTTTGAAACCGAATATGAATTTATTATAAATTAATATTTCTAGCTTTTCCAAAGGTGCCCCTCACCCCTCTTATAAAAGGGCACTCCTCCTTCTCTTTTCCTCACACCTCTCAAGCCACTTGGCTCGTCCAAACTCTGCCCAAATAAGCTCCCCACATCCCTCTCCTCCTCCTTGAAGCTTCCCCTTAGGCAGAAAGCATTTCAAGAAGTCCTTTGGTTCCAACCAAAGTGAGTTACCTAGATTAAAGGTAACGATTTCTCTTAAATTATTTTCATTTATTTTGCTTCTCCAACCCCCAAACTCTTTTTATTTCCTTTCTTTTGTAACAACACCAGTATCCTCAATATACTAGGATGTTGTTATAAGAAGGATTCAAACTACACATACACACAACTCCATCTAATGGATGGTGAACATAATGTTTCTGTGGATGGCAAACTAACGCCTCACGAAACGATGATTGTTCAAATACATATTACCGCCTCTCATGGTGGCCATTATGATGGCACTATAATTAAATATGATATTAATTATATATATATTATTTATAAGCTTTTGTAATTCCATTTTATTTCATACCATTATTTGTTTCATGTTGTATATACATACGATAATTTCATTTGAGGAAGTGCGGACTACCGCCCCCTTAAAATGATATGACTCGTTCATACCACACATGGAACGTATAAAGGATGGTGTTAATGAACTTAAGTAACATATATAAAATATTATATTATACTGGAATAGTAATATACCTATGTATCATTTGGATTTGATTCTTTTAAAATGAAAATTAAATGGAAGTAGCGTTCGTGCGTACGTACGGACTACCGTCTCCACGAACGCGATAAGATTCATTCTCCATCATATCCATTCAAGTATTATTCTCATTTTAGGGTTAAAAATAATGTTAATATCATTCTGATTATGAATAAGATATAATATATCCATTACAAACATGTCTTACGTAACCTAACATTTAAGAAGAACGAATCGATTATCACCCGAAACGACGATAATACTAAGATATTATTAACAAATCAATGTTAAAAGATCATATATGATATCATATTAATATATATGATTCTTGTATAATTTAATAACAATTATTTCACCATTATACAGGAGGTTAACCTACCCCAACCAAGGAAAAGTACAAGGTAAGGGTTTATTTCACAATCTCTTCATTATCCGAGGTTGTTTATACGTAATAATCTACTGGGATATCTTTATCATCCACATCCATGTTTCTTAAAAATGTATTTCAAAACATTTTTACTATTTACAAGAATATGGGTTAAAGTCATTTATAACCTTTTTTGACTTTTTATAAGAGGTTTATAAAGGAATCTTTCCGTCGTTTTCAAAACAAGGTCCTTTTTAACCTTTTCGACAGAATTGAGGTAAGAATGTTTTTTTTAACTTATACGGCGGGTGCGGTTATTTTACGCCGTTATAAAATCTTCAAAGCTTTCCTTATAAGCTTATAAGAATATTTTCAAAGAAAATGTTTTATTTTATATGGATCTTAAATGATTTCAAAATAAAAGGAGATATTTCTTTAAAAAAGAATTTTGATTTCATCTATGTCAACATCCTTTGATGGATTTTAAGATTATTTGAAGTTGATTTATTATGATACAAAACTTCTATATTTTATTGAAGGTTTTGTGATATGTTTGACTATGGATGTGCTATTTTTATACCATTCATAGTTTATGGTGAAATTATTGACATTTCGTATGCTATTTTTAATACGAATGTTTATGTTATGTTTAAACCTTTTCATATGGGAATGCATTAGACTTAATAAGTGACGGGTGGAGCCCGCTATAGCTCCTCGATGCATCGGTAGGTCTCATGAGACAAACTAGTGTCTTGGCACAAGGCCTTGACAAAATCTTATTTGTAGTCTTGGCACGAGGCCTTGGCTATGTGGTTATGATAGTCTGGCATTATGCATTCCAACATTATGAAAGTGGTTATTGATATTGCATGTGATTATTCGATTAGTAGAATATCCATGTGAATAAGTAAATGGCATTATTTCATTTTACTTTTGCCATACTATGTTGAAGTTCAATTTTAAAAGGCTTTTGTTTTAGTAATTCATTGCCTTAAATGTTTATGATTATTTTGAATGTTCCGCTATATTGTTATCCTTACTGGGCATTTGAGCTCACCCCTTTTCTATGTTTTATTTTTCCCAGGTAGTGAAGAAGTAAATTATGAATGACTTGCAGGGATATTATGAGGGGTTAATAGTGTGGATATGAAGACTTTGTTGTTGTAGTAGTTTTTCACTTTGAAATGTAATGTAAAAATTTATGATTATATCTAGTGTTTCCAAGGCTACTAAACGAATCGGTCTTTCGGGATTTGATCTTTCTTGTGATCATGCCAATGTTATGTAATAATGCACCGACTCTAGGTAGCTGGGGTCGGGGCGTTACAGTTGGTATCAGAGGAAGTTTAGTACAAACCTTGGAAGCTAGATTTAGATAAACTCTGATTAGAGCACATAGACCTAAGATGAACTTTGAGGATTAGTATAGAAGAACTTCCTAGAATTTTGGTATTGTAGAGATTTTGTGAGTTTTCCGAGCAATACATCCCTGTCTGGATACGAGCAGGTAGAGGCGGCTCTGGCACAGATGTACCTAGTGGTAAAACCCGAAAACACCGCTTTGAGCTAGACTCGAACGGGAACTGGTGCACGACAACGGGCCTTGCTGCACTCTTGGTTACGACACTCCCGGGGGATATGCTTAGGATAACACTCATTTTCTTTACAAATCATTTTGAAGGGTTTATGAGTATATACTTCCTTAAAGAAAACATTCTTATGATTATGGATTATATCCATAAATAGTTCAATTTATGTTAAGTGTTTTATAAGTATGGGATTATGTATTTTGATTCATAAACTGATCTAGTTTATGCCATTGTTTAGAAATGGCGCCTAGTGGAAGAAATGGAAACCGTATCAATGCACGCACTCCATGTAGGGATTTCCCTCCTGCTCAAGATAATTATAGTGGGGCTGGTGATGCAACTGGTGTTGATCAGCTAATCACCGTACTGGGACAACTTACTCAGGTTATGAATAATAACCTTACCCGTATGGAGCACCCTGATCCGCAGCGTGGAGGATCAATGTTAGATCGATTCATGAGACAACAACCACCAACGTTCAATGGGAGTACAAATCCCTTAGTAGCTGAGCAATGGATATTTTCCCTAGAGAAAATATTTCAGGCATTGGGGAGTAGTGAAAGGGAAAAAGTTACCATGGCAGTTTACCGCCTCACTAGATATGCTGATCAATGGTGGTCATTGATTCAAAACATGAAGGAAGATGATGAAGTATCAAACATGGAATGGAGGGAGTTCAAAGATCTGTTTTTAGAAAAATACTTTCCTCGCGACCATCGAGCAGATATGGAAAGACAATTTCTGTGTCTGAGACAAAAGGTGGATGAGAATGTCACAAAGTATGAGGCTAACTTTACAAGGTTAGCGAGGTATGCTGGAGATTATATTCGCAACCCAAGAAGTAAGATTGATCGTTTCTTTGATGGGTTAAAACCATTTCTCCGTAGAGCATTAGTCTCACAATCCTTTTCGTCGTACGAAGACATTGTCTCATGTGCTATCAAGACCGAAAAAGAATTCTCTAAGTCTTATGACTTTAAAGCGAAGAAAGAGAAGAAGAGACCTGCTGATCAATCTCGGAATGGAAATAAGGGGAAGAAGGTAAAGTTTGAATATCCATCTTGTGGTAAATGCGGGAAGAAACATCCTGGTGCTTTCCTGAAGGGAATGGGAGTCTGTTACAAGTGTGGTGAAAAAGGCCACCAAGCTCATGATTGCAAGGGGAAGAAGGAAGCTACCAACGTTCAGTGCTACAATTGCAGGGAGATGGGGCATTATGCAAATGCATGTCCTAAGCGTCAGGAGAACTTACCTCAGAAAAGGCCAAGGGATCAAGGCCAGGCTTATGCTATCACTACTGCTGAGGTAGAAGCTCCGAAAGACGTGGTGGCAGGTAATTTAATGGTTTCCTCAAGTTTAGCAAATGCATTATTTGATTCTGGATCATCGCATTGTTTCATATCTTCCCAGTTTGCTAAGAAAATTAGATATTTCCAATTTGATTTAATAAAGGAGTTGTCAGTTAAAACTCCTAAGGGAAGTATCGTTGCAACAAAGTTTTGCGAATCAGTCCCCATTAGAGCACATAAATTTTCTTTATCTGCTGATCTCATCATCATACCTATGATTGAGTTTGATATAATCCTCGGTATGGACTGGATTTCGGGCTATGATGAGAAGATTTATTGTAAGAAGAAAGAGGTTACGATTCTTGATGATAATGATAAGGAACACCTTATTTTTAGAGCAGAATCGTCACCACCTAATTCTTATTTAGATCCACCCCCAGTAGCTCAACTTAATTCAATTATTGGGGAGGAAGAGAATGAAATAACTGTCGGTGAGGAAAGGAATGTTGAAATAGAGGATGTACCTGTTGTGAAAGAGTTTGTAGATGTATTTCCGGAAGATTTACCTGGACATCCTCCAGAACGAGAAGTAGAGTTTTCCATTGATTTGATTCCTGGATCAAGGCCTATATCGAAGACCCCTTATAGAATGGCTACTGTAGAGTTAGTCGAACTAAAGAAACAACTAGAGGAATTGAGTAATAAGGGATTTATTCGCCCTAGTGTTTCTCCATGGGGAGCCCCTGTTCTTTTTGTTAAAAAGAAAGATGGATCTATGAGGTTATGTATCGACTACAGGGAGATCAATGCTATAACGATAAAGAACAAGTATCCCCTACCTCGTATTGATGATTTATTTGACCAACTGCATGGAGCTCAATACTTTTCAAAGATTGACCTTCGATCTGGATACCATCAGTTGTGTGTGAAGAAGGAAGACATTCCGAAAACAGCATTTCGAACCAGGTACGGGCATTACGAGTTTACTGTAATGCCGTTTGGATTGACTAATGCACCCTCTGTATTCATGGATCTAATGAATAGAGTTTTCAAGGAGTATCTCGATGAATTTGTGGTGGTATTTATTGATGATATCTTGGTATACTCCAAAACCTACGAAGATCATGAAAATCACTTGCGCATTATCTTGAAGACTCTGAGGAGGCATGAATTATATGGAAAGTTTAGCAAGTGTGAATTCTGGCTTCAGGAGATTTCTTTTCTTGGCCATATTATCTCAAAAGATGGAATCTATGTTGATCCTTCTAAGACCAAGGCAATCCAAGAATGGCCAGCACCTACGAGTATAACTGAGGTACGTAGTTTTATTTCTTGGCAGGTTATTATCGACGTTTCGTCCAGAATTTTGCCCGATTGGCTAACCCATTAACGAAGCTCACACGTAAAGGGGTTAAATTTGTTTGGACAAAAGAGTGTGAAGAATGTTTCGAAGAACTGAAGAGAAGATTAGTCAATGCTCCTATATTGACTCTACCATCGGGGAATGATGGGTTCGTTATTTATAGTGATGCATCAAAGAAAGGACTTGGTTGTGTCCTTATGCAGAATGATAGAGTTATTGCCTATGCATCACGACAGTTGAAAATTCATGAACAAAACTATCCTACTCATGATCTTGAGTTAGCAGCTGTGATATTTGCTTTGAAGATATGGAGGCACTACCTCTATGGTGAAAAATGTGAGATTTATACTGATCACAAGAGTTTGAAGTATATTTTCTCACAAAAAGAACTCAACATGAGGCAAAGGAGATGGCTTGAATTACTCAAGGATTATGATTGCACGATACACTACCACCCGGGGAAAGCAAACAAAGTAGCAGATGCTTTGAGCAGAAAAGACCATGGAGTTCTGAACATGATGAGAATTGAAAGGGATCCAATTTTCATGGATCTAGAGAAGATGGACATGGGAATAACCAGGGAAGGTGAAACATCAATGCTTTTTCAAATGGTTGCCAAACCATCTTTACTAGAAAGGATTAAGAGTTCCCAGACCGATGATGAAGAATTTCAGAAGAAGATTAAAGCTGTGAATGATGGGAGATTGAGAGACTTTGTGTATGAAGATGGAATTTTGAAATTCGGGAAGAGACTTTGTGTTCCCAATATACCTGATCTAAAAAGGGAATTGCTGGATGACGCTCATAGTTCCAATTTCTCTATACACCCTGGGAGCACCAAAATGTATAGAGATTTGAAGGAACATTTTTGGTGAGACAACATGAAGAGGGAGATTGCTGATTTTGTGTCAAGATGTATGGTTTGTCAACAAGTCAAAGCTGGAAGGCAACAGCCTGGAGGAGTCATGCAACCTCTTCCCATACCGGAGTGGAAATGGGACAATATTACGATGGACTTTGTCATGGGGCTACCAAAGACTCCTAGAAGGAACGATGCAATATGGGTTATTGTTGATCGTCTTACCAAGTCAGCACATTTTCTTGCTATAAGAGAAGATCTACCCCTGGAACGTCTAGCAAGACTATATATTAATGAAGTTGTGAGACTTCATGGAGTACCCTTATCAATTGTTTCTGATCGTGATCCCCGTTTTACTTCAAGATTTTGGAAAAGTCTTCAGAAATCCCTGGATACTGAACTTCATTTGAGCACTGCTTACCACCCTCAGACAGATGGACAATCAGAACGGACTATTCAGACCTTAGAAGACATGTTGAGATCTTGCTCACTTGATTTTCAGGGTATGTGGGATCAATATTTACCACTGGTAGAATTTTCCTATAACAATAGCTTCCATACGAGTATTCAGATGGCACCATATGAAGCGTTATACGGAAAGAGATGTCGTACACCAACCTGTTGGGATGACGTTGGTGAAAGAAAACTTGTAGGCCCAGAACTGGTGGAGGAAATGGTGGAAAAGGTGAAGGTAATCCAAAATCACATCAAAGCAGCTCAAAGTAGGCAGAAGAGCTATGCTGATATTCGAAGGAAGGATTTGGAATTTCAAGTCGGTGATCATGTTTTCCTGAAGGAATCTCCATGGAAGGGAGTCATACGTTTTGGTAAGAAAGGTAAATTGATTCACAGGTACATCGGACCTTTCGAAATTCTAGAACGAATTGGGGCTGTAGCTTACCGATTGGCAATGCCGCCAAGTCTCTCCAAAGTTCACGATGTGTTCCACGTATCTCTGTTGAGAAAATACATGCCTGACCCAACGCATGTACTCACCTATGAGGAATTAGAACTGGAACCCGATCTGTCTTATTGCGAAGAGCCCGTCAGGATTCTTGATACAAGAGAACAAGTGCTGAGAAACCGGACGACGCGTCTGGTAAAAGTTTTGTGGAGAAATCATAAGATGGAAGAGGCAACGTGGGAACCCGAGGAACTTATGATTAAGAACCACCCGAGTCTTTTTATGCAGTAATACCCTAGAAATTGCGAGGACGCAATTATTTGAAGGAGGGGAGAATGTAACACCCCAAGGCTCCACGGTACGTTTCCCTTCGAATAATGCGATAGCGTGTGTTGTACGCAACCTCAAGTTCTAACACACACCACAACTAATTAAACTAGCCGTTGTGAATAGTAATACCTAATTTTTGAAATCATATATATTTTATATTTTAAAATGGACTTCATTTTTGGATTCGGAATATCGAAATTAGCCTAGGGTGAAATTTTGGTACATTTCGGATAACTTTCATATTTTGATGAATAGTGAAAATTTCTAAATTTTAATTAAAAACAACTTTTTTTAATCAAAATAATTAATAGTGATAAATTGTGAATTTGATTGGTTTTAAAGTATATTTAGAATATATTTTTACCATTTAATATAATGTTGGTCATTGGACATAATTTTACAATTAAACCGAACATAAACAAGTGTCAATCTTTTGATAGTTATTATCTCTTAAAGAACACGCTTTTTATTTTGACAGCGGGAATTAATTTTAAATTAATTTCTGCCACTTATGTGTTTTGAATTTAGAAAAATGGATTCCATATTTGGAATCAGGATGTTCAAATTGTGTAAATAGGTAACTTTTATTTTTAGACATTTTGAATAGTTACTGTGGTAAATATTTTATTTACCATGGTTAAAGGGTAAATTCCGTAAATAAGGGTTAACAAAATAATATTATAATAATACTAAATTACCCTAAAACGTGTCTTAACCCTATTGGTTGATACATGGTCGACCATGGGAATCTTTGGGTCTATTTTGGGACCCCATGGATCCACTTGTAAGTGATAATGACACATTATATTAATAAAGTTAAAATAAAAATAAAAATGGCATAAGCTTACATCTTTTAGAAGAACAATTTTTACATAGGGTTATACATGTTGGAATTTCGATTATAAATATTCATTAGAAATCTAAAAAGATTTCCTACATAATGATATTTTATTTATAATTTTTAGACATTAAATAATTTATTTTATTTATGACACAATGATGATGCAGTAATTACTATAATAGTGAACAATTAAACTAATTGATATTATAAATACCCAAATAAATATAATATGAATCTTTTAATGAATTAAACTAATTTTCTAGGATAATATGATATATTAGGATTGATTTAATTGACTTTTTTCTAAGTAATCAATCTGTTATGAGTTTCACAAAAATCAACTATTGAATAGTGTCAAAATTGACATAAAAGAGTTCTTAAAACAAATATTATATTATTAATTGATATTAAATTCCTAAAAATCTAAGGTTCGGCCAAGAGACTTATATTATGATAGGTTAATCATTAATGGACCACTTGGGGGGTCTCTTGGATGTATATAGTAAGTTTATTAACCATATTATATAAAAATACAAAGATACATTGTAAAAGTGAAACTAATTAACTTAGAGTTAATACTTAAAGATAAGGTCAATATAAGTACCCAAACCTGTCTAAATTATATTGGATGAGTTTTTTTCGACCTATCCCCACCTCATCATTTGAATAGTCAACTTTGGAGCCTTTTGAAACCGAATATGAATTTATTATAAATTAATATTTCTAGCTTTTCCAAAGGTGCCCCTCACCCCTCTTATAAAAGGGCACTCCTCCTTCTCTTTTCCTCACACCTCTCAAGCCACTTGGATCGTCCAAACTCTGCCCAAATAAGCTCCCCACATCCATCTCCTCCTCCTTGAAGCTTCCCCTTAGGCAGAAAGCATTTCAAGAAGTCCTTTGGTTCCAACCAAAGTGAGTTACCTAGATTAAAGGTAACGATTTCTCTTAAATTATTTTCATTTATTTTGCTTCTCCAACCCCCAAACTCTTTTTATTTCCTTTCTTTTGTAACAACACCAGTATCCTCAATATACTAGGATGTTGTTATAAGAAGGATTCAAACTACACATACACACAACTCCATCTAATGGATGGTGAACATAATGTTTCTGTGGATGGCAAACTAACGCCTCACGAAACGATGATTGTTCAAATACATCTTACCGCCTCTCATGGTGGCCATTATGATGGCACTGTAATTAAATATGATATTAATTATATATATTTTATATATAAGCTTCTGTAATTCCATTTTATTTCATACCATTATTTGTTTCATGTTGTATATACATACGATAATTTCATTTGAGGAAGTGCGGACTACCGCCCCCTTAAAATGATATGACTCGTTCATACCACACATGGAACGTATAAAGGATGGTGTTAATGAACTTAAGTAACATATATAAAATATTATATTATACTGGAATAGTAATATACCTATGTATAATTTGGATTTGATTCTTTTAAAATGAAAATTAAATGGAAGTAGCGTTCGTGCGTACGTACGGACTACCGTCTCCACGAAGGCGATAAGATTCATTCTCCATCATATCCATTCAATTATTATTCTCATTTTAGGGTAAAAAATAATGTTAATATCATTCTTATTATGAATAAGATATAATATATCCATTACAAACATGTCTTACATAACCTAACATTTAAGAAGAACGAATCGATTATCACCCGAAACGACGATAATACTAAGATATTATTAACAAATCAATGTTAAAAGATCATATATGATATCATATTAATATATATGATTCTTGTATAATTTAATAACAATTATTTCACCATTATACATGAGGTTAACCTACCCCAACCAAGGAAAAGTACAAGGTAAGGGTTTATTTCACAATCTCTTCATTATCCGAGGTTGTTTATACGTAATAATCTACTGGGATATCTTTATCATCCACATCCATGTTTCTTAAAAATGTATTTCAAAACATTTTTACTATTTACAAGAATATGGGTTAAAGTCATTTATACCCTTTTTTGACTTTTTATAAGAGGTTTATAAAGGAATCGTTCCGTCATTTTCAAAACAAGGTCCTTTTTAACCTTTTCGACAGAATTGAGGTAAGAATGTTTTTTTTAACTTATACGGCGGGTGCGGTTATTTTACGCCGTTATAAAATCTTCAAAGCTTTCCTTATAAGCTTATAAGAATATTTTCAAAGAAAATGTTTTATTTTATATGGATCTTAAATGATTTCAAAATAAAAGGAGATATTTCTTTAAAAAGGAATTTTGATTTCATCTATGTCAACATCCTTTGATGGATTTTAAGATTATTTGAAGTTGATTTATTATGATACAAAACATCTATATTGTATTGAAGGTTTTGTGATATGTTTGACTATGGATGTGCTATTTTTATACCATTCATAGTTTATGGTGAAATTATTGACATTTCGTATGCTATTTTTAATACGAATGTTTATGTTATGTTTAAACCTTTTCATATGGGAATGCATTAGACTTAATAAGTGACGGGTGGAGCCCGCTATAGCTCCTCGATGCATCGGTAGGTCTCATGAGACAAACTAGTGTCTTGGAACAAGGCCTTGACAAAATCTTATTTGTAGTCTTGGCACGAGGCCTTGGCTATGTGGTTATGATAGTCTCGCATTATGCATTCCAACATTATGAAAGTGGTTATTGATATTGCATGTGATTATTCGATTAGTAGAATATCCATGTGAATAAGTAAATGACATTATTTCATTTTACTTTTGCCATACTATGTTGAAGTTCAATTTTAAAAGGCTTTTGTTTTAGTAATTCATTGCCTTAAATGTTTATGATTATTTTGAATGTTCCGCTATATTGTTATCCTTACTGGGCATTTGAGCTCACCCCTTTTCTATGTTTTATTTTTCCCAGGTAGTGAAGAAGTAAATTATGAATGACTTGCAGGGATATTATGAGGGGTTAATAGTGTGGATGTGAAGACTTTGTTGTTGTAGTAGTTTTTCACTTTGAAATGTAATGTAAAACTTTATGATTATATCTAGTGTTTCCAAGGCTACTAAACCAATCGGTCTTTCGGGATTTGATCTTTCTTGTGATCATGCCAATGTTATGTAATAATGCACCGACTCTAGGTAGCTGGGGTCGGGGCATTACAACATAAGTGGTAGAAATTAATTTAAAATTCATCCTACGGGCAGGACATCAATACAGGGTTTTAATGTAAAAACAGTACAAATTTTTTATGAAAATAGAAATAGATTCCAATGGCATACGTTATATTAATTTATAAAAGTATTCTCTAATAAAATTTTAAACCCAATTAATATTATAATTTAACATTATAAATAATATAGAACAAAAATATATTTCGAAAAAAATTGTATATTTTTAACTATTCATTAAAAAATGATATGTTTTCAAAAAAAATAAAAACTTCAACCTAACCTAATTATCATGTTTCAATTTCAAAGACAGAGATTATTTTGAAATATTCAATCAATTAATGTGTCAAAATTCACGTTTAATATAAGATCTCCATTGAAAGGTGATAAAATTATCATTATAACGATATAGGTTTTTATGTGAAAAAGGGTTTGTTCTTATCTTATGCATATTAAACGTAACTGATGAATATAAAACAAATTGACTGAAAATATAATATATATTTTTTAAATCATAAAAGAAGTGTAATTAATTTTATTTAATGAGATATAACTTCTTTAGAAGCATAAAATAATAATATTTCATTATATATCCAATTGGTTTCTATTTTTGTATCTCATTAATTCGTAAAAATTAATTCTTTTTATATTTTCACAAAACAGATATCTTCATATGTTATTTAATAATATTAACAATGTAATGTTTATATCTTATTATATTAAATAATAAAATTTTAATAATATATCGTTGTTTAGTAAAACTCGGTCATGCATATAATGCAAGTTATTGAGGAAGGCTACTCTTAAAAGTAACGCATGCTAACTCAGGTTTTCATGCATTAAAATAGATAGAATCTATTTTAAAATGAAAAAAAATTATAAAGTAACTTGAGATTATATTACTTTATGTGCTTGGTGTCATGGTTCATAAACACTATTTAATAAAAAATTAGTTCTCTCGAATTTATGGGTGTTACACTTTTCCTTCCCCTTTCCCTCGTTAAGGGAATAATATCATCGCTCATTCATGTGTAAGACCTACCATCACCATGAACCGATGTCATTTATATTCTACATAAATAATTCATAAATGGTTATAAAATTATATATAATGATTAAATTTGATATTTTTATCATTAATATAATTCTTGATATATATATATATCCTATATTTATATGAATTATAACTTTCATGACAAAAAATCTGGGGAAAAGAATGCAATTAAAAAATAAATCATTGAAAATAATGAAATATTATTAACAAAAGGGTGGTCAAATGTTATTATTTGGTAAAATATTAAATAATAAATATTATTATGGTTATTTTATAAATTAATATTTTCTGTAAAAAATGATACCTTCGTTAAGGACACAAATAAAGGAAATGAAACATGATGTAATGGTATATCATCACACTTTTACATATGTGAGACTTCTTCTGTATTCATCACTTATATAATTTTTTGGAATATATATTTCCACTTTAATATGTTATATCATTAATATATTTATCTTCAAGTTCGTTGAAGTTTAATTTTATGTCATTTCTTTTATGGGGATTACGATTAAGAAGCTACCAAAGTGGGAAGAGTTTATTTCACAATCTCATCATTATTAGTGATTTTTATTGTTTATATATCCTATTGGGGGAATTATTTGACACATCAGTTATAAATTAAATAAATAATATTCCCATATTGTTATTAAAAATTATTTTCACATATTAGCAATATTTTTCTTCTCTTTGATGATTATATTGACTGAGAAAATTTATTTAAGAAAACAAGACATTATTTCCCACTCCGGTTGAAAAATAATTTTCATCAAAACACTTGTTTTTTTTTAAAAATATTTTCAAAACTATTTTATACCATTTGAAAATGTTTTAGTAATGTTTTTTTTTCCCATTATTATTTTTTACAATTTTTTAATGTAATCTTCTAAAGACCAAAAATTTTATCAAAGAAATTTTCCCTTATTATTCCCGGTAATATAATACACATACATCAAATAAAAACCAAATAAAATCATAATCCACATAAATGAATAATGATACATTATTAATAAAACATAAAAAGTATTAATTTAAAATATTACAGTGGGTTAATAAATATAAAACAAGATAATAAGTATATTAGAATTTTGGATATTCAAGATCAATTAAAATTACTAACCTCACTACTAAATGTTTATAAATAAATAATAATGTTAATAATAATATAATCATCTATTATATTGGATTAAATATAATCTTGTGTTCAAATATATGTGATTTATTAATTTAATATGTAGTATTGTATGTTGTAAACCCTTATTACCAAAAGAAATCAGATCATTGGAATAATAACATGATCATTGTAATTTTAATGTGACCAATAGGAATAGTAATCTAGCCAATATAATAGTTATCTTACCTGTTAGTGTATAAATAAAATTATAGTATCTTATAAATGAAAATATGATATTTTGATATCATGGAATATGTAAATAAATAATTCAAAAATTATAAGTTAAGTGTTGTTATTTTTCGTGAAATGTAAATGTTCAATTAAAATTTTATAATTAATAAATTTATTTTTTAAAAAAAACATTATTCAAATAGATTCATAAATTAAAATTGTCCTTTATTAGATTTATAAGATAATTTTATGAGACCTTAATTAGTTTCTCAAAGTGTCATAAAATTTGTAATAATATTAAAAGTAGCATTTCTTGAGTAAATAATGATTTTAATAAAAAAATTGAATTTTTAAAATTTCCAACATTATTTTCAAAAAATGGAGTCCACTTTCAAAAGCATCACATTGAAAAATTTATAGGTTATTTTTTTTCAACTTGCCTGAAATATTTTATTTTTTGGGGAATATTGAAATACTGTAATTTATAGTATTTAACATTTTAAGACAAATATAATAATTTTTTAGTTATAAAAGAAGTAAGAAACCATTATTTTTCTCTCACATGTATTATTTATTGTACTCTGTCCTGGGAATTAAAACTTCTGATAGTCTTGAGCAGATATAATTAAAAATGAATAAATTAATCAAAAGTACCCCTCTCATCCCATTATAAATACCACCCATCAGCATGTATTCTGTTAACACATTCAATGATTTGGATAATAATAATATTATACCTAATTACACTAACAAGACTATTCACCACGTCTTGGTCTTTTTGTCACACAAAAAAACCAATATCTAGTTCTTTAAGGAGGTTCTCAAGGTGATCATATTCAAGAGGTAAAATCATCCTTCTTCCTATTTTAATTTAATTTATTTTCTTAACCTCCACTCACACCTAAAATCAAAAAAAAAATTATTATAAATATGGCATAATATATATATTGTAATGTTATTGTGATAATTTAATATCTTTCAAAAATTATCTTCTCTTGTCCTTTAATTAAAAAATGATGACATCTTCTATGATATGTCGATTCACCACCTTCATGGATGATGATTTTTCATTTTCCATTACCATCTTCATGGCTAGTCAAATAATCATTATAATGGTTTAACCATATTTTAAAATATATATTTTTTCTATAATCATGTTGTGGGACTAATATATGTATATAATATAAAATAAAATTATTATAGTTCAAAATTCTCTTAAAAACATTTAACATAAACTAATCATCTTCTATTAATGTTTTATCAAATAAATTATTCTCAAATTTGATAAAAAAATATATCTAGACCATTAAAAATTATGTAAGTATATTAATACTATTTCATTCAACTTCTACTTTAAAATCCTAGGTAATGATATAATAATTTCTTTTGATATTTATTTTTTTCTAAATTAATTAGTAATTTTACCTTAAATAGGATTCTATGTCTGATAGTTTACCTGAAATGAAACAATGAGTTTCTCTTAAATCTTTTGTTTCACTCAAGACAAAGTTACACAAAAAAAATATAATTTTAATTTTATTATTTTATAGGGTAGTTATCACATATACAATATTTTGGTGGGAATAAATATGACTAAAAATATTATTTTTTCACATGGTTATTAATTTTTTTACATTCATCAAATATGTTTTATAGGCATAGAATAAGAATAAATCCTAATTTTGGCATAAAAAGCTCTATATTTTTAAAAGGTGTTTTAACCAACTTTTAATTTACAACCCATTTTAAATTTAATTTCTATAAATTTTATAACTTTTTATGAAAAAATATTATTTATTTTTTAAAACTTGTTTTAAAATTTTAATTTTTGTATATTGTTTCCCATTTTTATGAGAACATTGAAATTTTGATGATTAATGATTAATACAAAATTTTATTTCAAAAAATCTTCTTAATATAATATATTTATATTGTTATGTTATGTTTTTATTTGTTTTGTAGTATAATTAGATAACTTTTATCTTGAAAATTAATATAGCTAATTTTAATTTCACATTTAATTTAGATATAAAAGCATAGAAAACATTTGGACATTTTTACTTTAAAAAGATGCTTTGTTATCCTGTATGTGCGATTAAATTTAAATTAATTTCTACTACTCCTGTAATTGGAAATTATAAAAATGGATTCATTATTAAGAATCACCGTAATTTATAATTTTTAATATCTTTAATATATTTCTTAAAAAAAGTTATAAGTGAAAGTAATTAAAAATATTTACAGTTATTAAAATGAAAATTAGCATAATGAGGGACTAAACCATATTAATTAGAGACAAAATGACCTAGAAAATTTTACAAAAGCGATTTTATATTAAAATAATGATTCAATCATCCATTTTCTAAAATTTAGACCACTATTTGATCAACTTTTAATAGGAAAAAAATGTGAGTAATTCCCTTTTCCAAAACATACATGAATACCACTCCTCGTCCACTACAAAAAGCCACTCAGCATTGCCATTTTTTCACACCTCTAAAAACAATTTTCTTATCAAAACCATATAAAATTACCTTCATAATAATAAATTTCATCATATAATCCTCCCTTTTTTAGAAATTGATCAATGTAATCCATTTAATGAAAAACCAAAAGGAGTTACCCCAAAAAGAGGTTATATCATTTTGCATGATCCTGTTTTTTATTTTAATTCTCCCCACTAAATGATTTTTTATTCCATTATTAAATAATAAAATAAGTGTCCTAAATACACTGATTTTTTTCGGTTAATGGTTTGATCGAAACATACACATACTTTTATTTAATGGTTAATGACCATACTATTTATGTGTATGCGGTACTACAACCTCGCATAATGATATCATTCATTTTTTCACTACCGAATTTCATGGATTGAAATTATAATAAACACATTTTTATGAATTTTATATATTATGTTTTTATGTTTTTGTGATTATTAAATTCTTATATAACACATAACTCTATTCTTTCCATTTCATGGTAATGCATTAACTATCGTTAGGGGAAGTGTGGACTTCCACCTCGTCAAATTGATGTGATACGTTCACAAACTACATGGAATGTATTTTGGATGGGTTTAATAAAAAATAATGGAATAAATAACATAAATATTATATTAATTATATAATTAACTTTTATAAATACAAATATTATTTTATTTAACACCTTTTCACACTCTAAAAAACTAATAATTCCATTCCTGGAAGTGGGGACTACTGCCTCCCTGACATGATGTGATTTATTTTACATCACAATAATTTAATATGTGTGTAAATACGAATAAACAATATAGAATTTATGAAATAATGGTAATTTTTAATGGATATTTGTAACTTACCTTCTTTCCATAATTATCGTTGATAAATTTGAATGTTAGTCATGTGTACGTAAGACCTAGCATCACCATGATTCTAATGTTGGATCAATGTTCAGAAGAATATTTAATGAATGGATTTAAAATATTATATATTAATAAATATGTTATTTATGTAATGATAATTATTCTGTACATGTTTACATAAGGAACATTTTCACATTAATTGTCTTACCAAATTCATTTTGTAACACATAAACCGAATATGGTCAAGACAACCTATGTAAACATAATTGTTTAAGTTGTATTTGTTGACATTATAATAAAATTAATTAAAGTAATATTAAACCTGAAAATGGTTCTCAAGAAATTATATAAATAATATATGTTTATTATTCAAGAATATAATGTCCCATGTAACGAGTAAGACTCGATGTAGTGGATTTTTTCTCAATATCCTTTCATTAAGACATTTTTTATTTTATACACATTTATTATTTTATACGGTGTATATACAGCCCCTTTAATATTATATGTCCATATTTAATCAATTATAATGTCATTTAATGTTTTTACATGTATTTATCTCATGTTTCTTATAATTTAAATGTTCAAAGTGTTATGAGTTCTTTGAATGCTTAAGTATTTAATCCTTTCATTTAGATATTCCTAATATAATTTTACATATATATTTAAATGGATAATTTTTTTATAGAGGTCATTTTATGTATATTTTTAATTCCATAACAATTTTTTCAAAAATTAATATTTTTTCATGATTTAAATTTAATGTTTTGACAAAAAAAAGTAATGTTCCATTTTTAATGTACATGACGATAAGGACTTTTCTAACGTTGTGGCCAATTTTTTATTTTTGGATTCCGTTGAAAGGTTTAATATTTTATTAAATAAAAACCCATATCTTTTTTGTTTATTTTGGTAGTGAGAAAATTTATTCAACGGATGGTTGTATTGTTTATTGAAATTTTAATTTCTGAATGAAAATTTTATTTTCATAACTGAATGTGTTTTTCATAAAAGTTTAAAGTTGTTTTTAAAATGTTTTAATGTTTTCTTTCATGATATGGTTCATAGAAATTATAATTGATTTTTTTTCAAGATAGTGTTAGGTAAATCCATTATATCATAAACTGTGGGTGTTCCCAAATAGAGGACCAATGAATTGGGTAATGATTGAATTCTCCAAATAATTATATTAATAGTTTGTCATATGGTTATTCCAATATATAAGGGTTCAATTTAATTATTTTCGAGGGGTACCCAGATGAAAGTTTGATGTTTCTAATGAGTTTCCAAGAAAATAATTTATTTTAAAATGGTCATGTAAATGATACTTATTAAATAATTATATATCCAGTTTTGGGTAAAATAGTATGTTCTTAGGAATGTGATATTAATGAGTTTTAAGTGTTTTCAATGTACTAACAGTTTATGTATTTTCATATCCCTTACTGAGATTTTTATGCTCATACCACGCTTTTAATTTTTTTCACGGGATATAAGCATGATTTTGGAATTATAATATTTCATTTATTATTTTCATAATAGAATTATTAAAATAGATCATGAATTATTTTAAAATATTTAGATTATATAAAAATGGATACTGTTTTGTAGTGTCCACATTATAAATTTATGGTTTTTGAGTTTATTTTATGGACTAATTATCTAAATATATAAACCTAAAATGATACTAAATATGAAATAAAGTATAATTCCTGACTAATCAAATGATTTTTCAATTTTTAAGTATGGTTCCATATAGTTGGTATCAAATAGAAGTTTAGATAACATTAGAGGTTAGGGTAATATTAATAACAGTCCTGTAGAATCATATAAATTATGATAAAGTAAAAATGTTATAGTATTTGAATATTATAATGTTTTTTCATCAATTTTTTTTATAATTTAATTTCAAAGAGGAAATATGGATTCTATTGTGGGTTGTAAATGAGAGAAAGATCTTTCCAAATCAACATCTTGATATGGTCAGAATAAGAACATCATATATTTTCATATTGATAGAATAATTGACCCATGAGATAAATAGTGGTGTTATCCATGCTGTAGGGGAGTCTGATATACCCCAAAATAGTATTTATATTTTATATAATTTAATGAGTCAACATCCCCCATCATTTATTTTGATAATCTGACCTAGTGGTAGTCGAAGGATGAATAAATTTTCAAGAAAATTTATTTAATATCATGGGATGTTTAGAACATCAAAATATAACCAATTAAATTTTTCATTTTGAGGGGTAATTTCATTGATGTGGGTATTTGGTTAATAATACTAGAGAGAAAGATGACTTTGATCCCATTGGATGGGAATCATTTAAAGAAACATTCCATTGAATAAATTTCCCTATAGTTTTTTTGACTCTGAATGGAAAACAAATTCATTGAATTATTTTAGAAAATTAAATATTTTATATCTTCATGTAATTGGAACTTCACTAGATTTTACATGTATTTGAAATATTTTATTCTAGACACTAATATACAAATTAATAAGTTATAATCCTGATTTAAACCACGTTTACAAAGATACTCTGCCGAAAAAGATTTTAAAATCTATTTGAATGTTTTTAATTGTGATGGAATTTGTGAGATGGAGTTTTCTTATATGTATGTGTCAAATGATGATGAAATTAAGAAGAATTTGTGAGGGTAAGTTATGTGGAAACATGCAACAATGAAATTTGGATGTAAGAAAATGATGTTGTAATTTTGTAGTAAGTGAGGTAAAAAAGCGTATGACAGAATGTATTGTGAAGACAAGGAAGTGTTACTAAGATGGATAGTTCGGCCACTTTGCCCATGAATACAAGGAAAATAATCATGGGGAATAAAATTATGAGTTAAATGATATCCAATTGATAGTAATATTTTATAGCTGCAACAAGATTGGTCATTACTGTAATTCATGTCCGAAGATAGTTCCAAGGGTTGTAAATCTTCATGATCAGAAATAGAAAGGTGTAGCAATGTCATTTTCTACTATAACTGTTTATTTTGGTTCATAAATTTTTTTGGTGATATGTATGTTACTTTTGTTTCAAATTATGCTAACACCGTATTAGATTTTATTTCATCAAATTCTTTCATTTCTATGAAATTTTCTATAAAATTTGGAATATCAACTCATGAATATAAGATAAAACTTTTGGTTAAACGTCACGTTGGAAGTATCAAATCAATGAGGAGTTTTAGGAATATTAATATTTTTATTAGTTGGATGGTCTTTCATATAAATATTATTTATGTGTACGTAGTATTGTTTGATATGATTCTTGTTATGCATTTTATTTTAGGTTATCATGCTAAGATATAATTCAGTTCTAAGAATGTTGTGTTCAAATATTCCATGCCTTTGAAAACCGACCAAGAATATGAGAAATTTAATTGATATAGAAATAAATGTTACCTTGATCATGTTGTTGAAAATAATTAAAAATTTTATATTAGTGATGTTCTAGTAGTAAATGAACACATGGGTGTCTTTTGGAATGATTTTCCTGGCGGTATTCTTGATTGTGAGGTTGAGTTTATTATTCACTTAATACCCAATGATAAACCTTTTTCAAAGCTCCCATATAATATGGAACATGTTTATCTTTTAGAGTTCAAAAATAAATTATAGAAGTTATTAGATACTAGTTTCATCTGACCAATCACATCACTATGGGGTGCTCACATATTTTTTTGTTAAAAAGAAATATGTGACAATGAGTCATTTCCTTGATTATGGAGTCTCGAGTAACATAATTTTTATGAAAAATTATCATTTACCTCATAAAAATAATTTTTTTATCAGATCAAGGGAGAACATTATTTTTTGAAGGTCTTCCTAAGTTTGGGGTACTATAAGTTGAAAGTGAAGGAAACTGAAAATCTAAAGACTGTATTTTGAACTGGATATGGAAAAGATGAATTTTTTTATATCATTTTGTTTATCTAATGCACCGGATGTATTCATGGATCTTATGAATAAAACATTCATGACATTTTAGATTTGTTTAGGTTTGGTTATATTGATGAAATTTTAGTATTTTCTAAAAATCTAAGAGGAACATAGAAGAAATTGAAGGATTGTTTTTTAAACCATAAATGAAAATTAATTGTATGATAAGACTAGTACGTCTACATTTTGGTTTCAATAAATTTCATTCCTAGGTAAAATTATATTTAATTATGGAATAACTATTTATCCCGCAAATAAAATGCTAAATGACGTGAAATACTAAAAAATATCAGTAATATTAATAGTTTTCAAGGATTAACAGGTTACTATAGGTAGTTTTTTTAAATAAATTTCGATGGTATAGCCCAATGACTATGTTAAATCCAAAAGAAGTTAAGGTCATTTTTACAAAAGAATGTTATGATTTTTTTGGAAGAGAATGGAATATTGGTGCCCTTATTTTTTCTATTCTTATAAGAAATAATGATTTCTTCATACAATGTGATGCTTCGTCGACAGGTCATGGTTGTTTCATAATGAAAAATGATCTAGAAATTGATTATAATTCATGTAAGTTTAAGATTACTAAGATAAATTCCCCTACACATGATTTGGAACTTTCTTCAAATGATTTTTCATTAATATTTTAGAGGCATCATTTATATGGATTAAAGTATGAAATATATACCAATCTAAAGGGTTTCAATTATATATTCACATAGAATGAATTAGACTTAAGACATAAAACTTTAATGCAAGTAAATAAGTATTATGAATAATCTATTAATTATAATAAAGGAAAAGAAAAAGAGGCGGATGATGCTTTGAGTTGATAAAGTTATTCTACATTCGAAATGTAATGTTTGGAACACAACCCTTTGGTTAATGATTTGAATAGTTTTTCCTATAGGTTGTGGATGCAGAGATGTCTTATATTTTGTTTCAAGTTTCATTATGGTCAAATTTGTTTGAAACAATTAAGTGGGATCTAAAGGTGGATTAGTGTTTGTAAGAAAAGGTAGAATCTATTAAGAATGTTATGTGGCTTGATTTTCATTTTGATAATGATTTCATTATTGAATTTACAAAAAGGATATGTGTGCTTTGTGATTCATATTTGAGGAATGAATTTTTTATTAAAGGACATAGTTCTATATTTTTCATTCATTTGGGTATCACTATGATGTATATCATCCATGATGAGTTTTACTAGTGGGATGGAATGAGAAGAGTTATTATGGAATTTACAGTGTATTGATTGACTTTCCAGTAGGTTAAATCATAGGAGAAGTTGTCGTAGTGGTTGATTCAGCCATTCCATGTGTCATAATAGAAATGGTATAATACATCAATGGATTTTTGTTGTAGGATTACTAATGATTTTTGAAGTTCGTAATGAAATTTGTGTTATTATTGATCAGTTAACTAAATATTCACATTTTATTCCCATTCAAGATATAATGTATTTTGAGAAACTTTCTAGACTACATCTCAAATAGATTATGAAACTACATGGAGTCATGATCAATATTACATTAAATCATGATCTGAGGCTCACAACAATTATTGGAAAGGACTTCAAAATACTTTGGGTTATAAATTTAGTTTTAGTATGTTATTTCATCTTCAGTATTGTAAATATTGTGTGATGATGATTATAAAATTGGATGATATTCCTCATACATACTCAATGCATTTTTTGAGATTCTAGGTTCAACATAATTCTTTAGTTGTGTTTTATTATATTGATAGTTGTCATTCTAATATTTTGATGGAACCATTTGAGGAATTATATTGAAATAGTTGTCACATGCCATCTTTTAGGATGATGTCATATAAATGATGTGGATCAACATAGAGTTGGTAGAATATAATATATAGAAATTTTAGTTAATTTAGTGACCTCTAAGGGAAATACAGATTTTGGAAATGAGTTTTGTAGATAACTGGATGAAAGATCCTTATTTTTAAGAAGGTTGTCATTTCTTATTAAACATTTCTCTGTGGAAAACTGTGATGTGTTTTTCTATGAAATAGAAGATGAGTCCACAATTCATTAAAACGTAGGAAATCATAGAGAATGTTGGATATGTTGCCTTATGAGTTGATTTATATCCTTTTTTGTCCCATGTACACAACATATTTTATATTTTAATGTTAAGGAAGAATATACTAGATTCATCTTTTGTTTTGAGTTCGGATTTCGTTCTGATTGAAGGTAATATTTTTATGAAGAAAAACAAGTTTAGGGGCTTAAACATATAAAGAATGTTTCTAGAATAAGGTGATTCATCATGATATGGTTTTATGAAAAAACCCTTATGGTCTAAGATGTCACAAGTGAATCTAAAAATGCTATGAGGTAAAAATATCCACCACTTATTTTATAGGTGAAACAAATTCTGAGGACGTAATTTCCAAAAGAGGGGAAGTATGTAACATCTCAAGTAATTAGAGAAAAATAACTTTTTATATTTATTAATATTAATGAATAAAATTTTAATTTTACCTTAATGGGGATTTTATGTCCACTATAATACCGACAAGAAACAATGAGTTTCTTTGAAATCCGACGTTGCACAGAAGACTATGTTACATAAGAAAATAATATAATGTTAATACTATTATTTTAAGTGGTGATTTATCACATAGGTATTGTGTATTTAGGAAGTAATGTGAATAAATATATTATTTTTACACAGTCCTACCAATTTTTTTATACTCATCCAACAAGTTTTATAAGTTTCAATTTAGAATAAATCAAATTTTAAGTATAAAAATCCTTATTAATTTTAAAGTTATTTTTACCACCTTTTAATGGGAATTCCATTTTTAATATACCTTTTGAAAATTTTATTATTTTTATATGAAAATAAAAATATAATTTTTAATTGGGGATATAAAGATATACATTGGCATTATTTTTTGTATTTTTTTAGATCATTCACGTTTTGATGAATATTGAATAAAACATAATTTTAGTTGAAGATTGTTCACGCCTAATTTATTTATATAGTTAAATTATGTTTTTTAATGTATAAATAGAAATTTTCTTACTTGCGAAACAAATTTTTCATCTTATAAAAAATTTCACAATGCATTTAGAAATGAAAACTCACAAAACATTAGAACATTTTTACTTTAAAAACCCTCCTCTGTCATTATGTCTGCAAGATGAAATTTAAATTAATTTTTTTCACATTAATGAAAAAAATTTGGAAAAAATGGATTAAATATTTTTAATTATAGTAATTTATAATCCCTAACATGGTCAAATTAGTTTTTTATGAAAAATATTTTTCAAAGTAAAAAAAATTAATTATAGTGATTAAGAAGAAAAATTTGTTAACAAGGGGCTGAGCCGTAAAAATTATAGCCAAAATTACCTATAAATATTTAAAAACTCCATTAAATATTAATATATTGGCCCTATATTAATTTTTATTTAATTTTAACAGTTATTGGATCCACTTGTCATAGTAAAAGTGTGTGTTTAATTCCGTTTTAAAAAATATAAAATAATGTCACTCCTCTGACACTGTAAAAAGACACCCACCCTTATCATTCCATCAAACCTCTCAATACCTTTGGATCAGAAAAAAAACTCTTCTCAAATAATACTCTAAAATACTTCATTTCATCATAGAATCCCCCATTTTGGAATTAATCCATCCATGCAATCCCTTTGGTTAAAACCAAATGGAGTAACCCAAAGAAGAGGTAACAACCTTCCTCAAGATATCTTGATTTAATTTCATTTTCTACAACATCACATATATATAATTCATTATTAAATAATAAAATATGTATCTTAAATATAATGATATATTTTTTATGTCCGTTTTTAAACTGAAACTTAAACAAAATTCCGTCTAATGGGTAACAATCTTACCAGTTATTTGTGCGAGGATGTAATCCCATGACAAATATTGTCTTTTTTTTATTTACCACCACTTAGGGATTGTAAGTATGATATATAATAATTTTATATATGATAAATATCATATTTATTATTTATTTATGATTATTCATTTATTATAAAACACTTACCTCCATTACTTTCATTTTATGTGAATGCGATAACATCTTTTGTGGGAGTGTGCAAAACCTCCACCTCTAAGCGATGTGATAAAATCACACACTACAATAAATGTATTAAAGATGATTTTGATTAAAAATAATTTAAAAAAATAATATACATATTAAATTAATGAAAAAAATAATTTCTTATAAATAAAAAATATCATTTTTATTATCACTATTTCATAAACTGAAAAAACGATAATGTTGTTCACGGACGTGTGGACTACCCCCTCCTCGACGTGACGTGTTTCCTTTTACATAAAAATAAATAAATATATTTATATTTATATTTATATTTATATATTATTAAATAAAGAGGTATTTACTATACAGTGGTCACTATTTAAAGATAATTGTTACTTACTTTCTTTCATAATGATCATTGAAAAATGGGAACCTTACTCATGCGTACATATGACCTTCTGTCTCCATGATTCTAATGTTGGTTACTTTTTCTTAACTATCATACATGATTGGTTTTATAAGAATTAATGATATATAAAATTTACCAGAATTTAATGAGTATCATTCTTGATATTTTTATATAATGACATTATTGAACATAGTTGACCTACCAATTTCAATTCTTATACCTAAAAAAAATATAGTCAAAACACCCGAAGTGAACATAATTGTATAAGTAGTTGTTTATAAAACTGTAATGAGAGAAAAAAATTGTCAAACTTGATAAATGTTATGAAGAAATAATATTATTCGCAAGTGTTTATTATTAATAATGATAAATACACACATGACATGTCAGATTTATGGTAAGATAATTCTTCTCAATCACCTTTCATTAATATATTTCAAAATGATATACACCGTTATTATTTTATATGGTGTATATACAACCCCTTTAACATTCTATATCCATATTGTATCAATTATAATGTTATTCAATTTTTTCATAAATTATAACCTTTCATTGTGATTATGATTTAAATGTTCATAGTGGTATGGGATTCCTCGAATATTTAAAGATATAATCATTTCCTTTAAATATTTTTAATATTATTTTTAATATTTATTTATATGGATACAAAAGGGTTGTAAAATAAAATTTATGTCAATTTTTAAATCCATTCATTTGTTTTCAAAAAAGTAATTTTATTGTGTTTTATACCAAACGATTTAAAATATGAAAAAAGTAATGTTATATTCCTAACATACATTTTCACAATGACTTTTCTTCACCCATGGCGATTATTTTTTTTATTACATTTAATTACTTAAAAGTTTCATAAATAAAAATATTTCTCCATTTTTTTGGTTATGTTGATACTAAAAATGGTCCTTCAAAAGAAAGTTGTATTTTTTATTGAAAAATTTTATTTTTAAACAAATTTGTATTTTAATATCTAGAAGTGTTTTCCATATGATTTTATAAGAGTATTTCAAATGATGAAAATTTTTTTCATTTTATGGTTCGTGGATATTATTAATTATGGGTGCACACATATAGCGCTGGGTGAGCATGTTATATAAATAATTTTTGGTACACTCAGGTAACACTTAATTTCATTAGGTAATGATTATATTTTATGAATAATTATACTGGAAATTCAATGTATAATTATTCCAATATATAATGGTTTTTTAAGGGTTCAATGGGATGATTTCTCAAGGTACCTACATGAATTTTCTATTTAGCTTATTAGTTTTTATAATAGTCATTTTTTTCAAAAGGTGTATTAAATCATACTTATTAAAAAATTATACTTCAATTTTAGGTCATATATTTTGTTTTCAAAAATTGGTTTTCCTGAGTTTTAAAGTTTATAAATAGACTAAGAATTTCCTTTTTTGTGTCCCTTACGAATATTTTTATGCTCATCCCATTTTTTTTATATTTTCTCAAAGGACATAAGGTTCATTAAGGTATTTGAAATATTATTTTTGAAAGGCATGAGGAGTCATGTTAAATAATGTCATGAATTATTTTGAATGTTTATGATTATTGTTATAGTGTATACTATTAGGAAGTGTCCACTTTATATTTTTTTGGTTTTTATGTTTATGTAATGGTATAATTCAATGAAATGAAAACATTAAAGATAATCAATATTAAAGAAATTAAAATGAATGAAATACCTAATGATTTTTTAATATTTAATCAAGTGGCCTTATATTTACAATTTTTCTTTAATTTGAAATGAACTCCCACAATTATGATCAATGGAACTAATCATAAAATCATGAAACTAATGCCCCCAGAAAAAATAAATTTTATATTATAACTCCTTGAAATGGAAATATATTATATTATTGAAATATAGTAAATCAAATATGTGTTAGGTAGGTTCCAAATTAAATTAATATTTTATCTAATTGGATTATCTAGGATATTAATTTCTAGTGTAGAACACATTCAGAAATATGTTGAGGGATCACTTTAAACCTCCAAATTACCACTGGATTAAGCTTTCTATCTCTTTACAGTAGTGTATTTCTTAATTAATATTATGAACTTATATATTTTTTGAATATGTTCGAAACTTATGTATCCAGATTATGTAATCCTTCTTTAATGGATAAATACATTTTTAATAAGGTTCCCTTCTAAATTCCTCCTGATAAGGAAGCTTGATTCAATAGTAATTCTCATGTTCTTACCTGTAAAAAACCTTAATGCACAAAACCTTTTAATCCACACATCATTTTCATAAATCAATAATTTTATCATAACAGATATATATGTTTATTTCTAGTTTTATACATGAAATTATCCCTTTTTAGTTTTAAATACTCATTAATATTTACCCTTAAACCTCCAAAAAGTGCCCCATTATAACGTTTCTTAAACATTATTTTATGTGTTTTTACATAACTTGAATATCATTTAGCATGATATTATCATATTTTACCATATTTATTTCCATAAATTAATTAGATCAATTATTTTATGCACACAATTTGATATTTTATTTAGTTATTCCCCATGACATGATTACGATACCCAATTTCTTCCATGGGTATCCCTTGTGTGTATTCATTATGTTTGATTTTTTATGTGGAAAATGTATGCAAGGAAATGATATGATCGGTTCACCCAAATAGCACTCCTATGAATTGGATACTGTTTTTTCTCCTTACACGTCATGTATGGGATTATGGACTAAGCCTAATCTATTAAGGGAATTTCTGCACCTTGTGATATAGTATTGGATGTTATCCTTGACTCATGTTTCTGACGTGTTATAAATTACATTCACATTCCAATGTTTCCATGGTTACATGATAACATGTTCTATAAGAAATGATTTAATATTTTTTTTCTTGTTCCATGCATTTATATGTAATCATGTTAACACTTCTAACCAGTGTTCTATGACTTATTAATATGTTTATTCCCTTACTAGGTCTTTTTTCTCATCCCTTTGGTCATGTACTCTCGAGGTTAGCCTATTAATATGTAAGAGCACAAAGGATATTAGAAGATCATTATAAAGATTAAATAAAAATTGACTTTATTCCGGTTTCATTCTTCCAGTTATGTACCTATTCTTCCAAATACACTTGAATTTAATATCCATTGTTTGTATTTGATGGTTAATTATTATTGAAATCTTATAATAATATGTCTAAAAGGATATGGTCTCTAAAATATATAATAGAGAAAAGCATATTTATTTTTGGAAATTAAGATCATAAAATTATAGTTTGAACCCTAGGGATGACTATATAAGTATAGATAACCTAAATTGAATCTTATGGAATTATATGTTAGGATATAATATTTTGTTTACAACTTTATCCTTCAATGATAAAAGATTCCCTTTTAAATTCTTATTGTATTATTACTCAATCCATCCTAATTGTATATACATTTCTCTTAGTTAATGTCTTGAAATATGAGAACCAATTACAACAATAAATGAGATAGAAAATGTGATTATTACACTAAAGAAATGTCAAATCTAATGTAAGTGAGAGATCAAAAACTATAGACAGTATTAGCACAACTGATTCAATATTTTTACAATAGCATGAAGTGGTTGGAACACTATAATTCTCTTAATAATTCACAAGTTTCATTTGATTCCTTTATGCCAAATGGTCCCCTATATTTAGTGTATCTTATGATCCCCTAATTATGGGAAAATGGATTAACTCCATTGAGAAGATATTCTCTATCCTCTAATTCTTAGAAGAAGAAAAAGTTTTGTTACCAGTTTATCATTTTGGTGGGGAAGATCATAGGTGGTGTAAAATGAAGAAAAACCCAAATTCTAATGTGTAAATTGATTATATACATTGAGAATTATTTAAGAAACCATTATTCAATAATTATTTACAAAAACTCTCCATTGTTAGACAAAGAGTGAGTTTATCAGAATATTGAAAAAGGAATATGAGTCTATCGGGGTGTGTGAAACAAAATTCTCAAGATATTAATGATACACCTCCATATTTTTCATGAACATCGAAAGAAAAGTGGATTGATTTATTAGTGGACTAAAACCAAGTCTATGAATATCTTTAGAAATTTGAGACATCGATAACTATGAAGAGATTTTCCATTATTTCCTTAATATTTAAAAAGTTTATTAAAGACCCTCATAGGTCACATGTATCGAGAGATAGAAAGTGGAGAATATATTTTCATATGAGAGGATCAAAAGAAAAATTTCTAGAAATAATGAAAACCCAAATATCCCAATTGACAAAGGTGTTGGAAGATGCATCATAGAAACTAGTTAAGGGAACATAGTGATGCATAAAATGTATAAGAGAGAGTCATCTAGTAATTTTTGTTAAAGGGTTTAGAATAAGAAAACTAATGTGGAAGAATAAGAGAATGTTCATATTAACAATTATGCTATGATATACTGTTCCATGTATAAGAAACATAGACATTATGTGATCTAATTCCCTAAGCCAAAAGATTTTGAATGAAATCTGCATCAACAACCTCTAAGGCATCAAGGATGGTAATATGTTGTAGCTACTGATGTGGTGGAGCCCCAAAATTATGTTGTGATAGGTACATTTGTTATTCATTCATAAATAATGAACATACATTTTGATTCTTGTTCATCACTTTCATTCACATATAGCAAGTTTAGTAGAACTATTAAATGCCACATCAAAATATATAGTTCTCTTTATTATTGAGAATAGAAAATTGGGTAAATAATTCATCCAAATCATATAACTCCTCCCTAGTTAATTATTTTGGACTGAACCTCCTATAAAATTTGGTTTTTCATCATTTTGTGTATTTTTATTCTATACTGGTAATTTATTTTCAATCATTATTCAAATCCAACATTAACATTCGAGAAAGGGAGATCACACATCACATCCTAAGGCATCCTATAATTTTGTAAATGTTTAAGGGGGAGGATGAATATCCTTTAAAATCATCACATCAATTATGAATATGATATTTTTATGAGATATCTTGTCTAGGTCAAATTATTTAGACAAAGGATAGGATCATTGTCGAAGTCATTCACATTTTGTGTGTCTACAATAATGTGTTCCCTGAAAATTTATATTGTCTTCCTCCCGACCAGGATTTTGAATTTTCAATTGAACATATACCTAGATCCCTACCTATATCTTAGAATATTTATAGTATGACCACCATTGAGTTAAAACAACTGAAAAATCCATTATAAGAGAATCTGGAAAAGGGCTTCATATGCTCGAGTGGTTCACTATCATTACTCTAAATCTATTTGTCAAGAATTATTTTTGATAAATGAATATATGTTTTGATTATTGTGGGAACAAAAAAACAAAATAAATACCAAGTTTCACCTTCTATAGGTATATGACATGTTTTATCAATGACATGGATCCATGTATTTCTCTACGGTGGTCCACTGGTCGGGATATCACCAATTAAAGGAGAGGAAGGAAAAGATTCCCATGAATTCTTTTTAAATGATATATAAACTCTATGAGTTCATATTGATGGTCCTCATAATCCTTAAAGATCTAGAATGTTTTAGGTAATTAATTAATAGAGTCTTTATAGAGAACCTCTATCAGTTTGTAGTAGTCTCAATAGATGATATTTTGATATACTGTTAGAGAAAGGGGGAAAATGAGGATCATTTTAATAATCTTCTAAAGAATTGGTAGAGGGGGAAACAATATGAAAAGTACATTAAATTTGAGTCCTATATAGAAGAAGAATCATTCATGGGACATGTTATCAGCAATAAAAGAATATATATGGACCCTTATAAAATAATGGCAATTGAGGTGTGGTCTAGACCCACATATTTAATAGAGATTCATAGTTCCATTGGACTCATTGGGAATTATAAATGAGTTTTCATGAACATATCATAATTTCCAAACCCACTAACCAATCAAACTAAAAAGGGAGATAATATTTTCTAGACTAGTGAATGTGAATACCTCATTAAAGATTTGAAAAAGAGGCCAATCACTAAATCAGTAGTTTCACTTCAGACAAGTTGGGAACCATTTATGGTGTAAAGTAATGTTTTAAGGAAGGGATTATGTTTTCTTTTGAAGAAAAGTGATAAAATGATAGACTACACCACAAATAAGGTTCATTAAAATTCCATTAAAAATTATTTCTAAAACATATGTTATGTATAAATTAAAGTCTTCTCAATGAATTTTATTAGAAAATAAGAATAAGGTGGAATATATAAAAAAGATAAATCCTTATAGTTTATAAATTGATGAAGAATGGGTTATAAAATTTGGTTCATGACTATACGTACCATAAAATACTGAGATAAAAAATGATATTTTGAATGATGTACATATCTTAACCATTTCTATCTACCTTATGATCACATATATGTAATGAAATATAATTAGAACTATTGGTGGAGGGGAAAACTATATGAAAATTACATTAAATTTGAGTCCTAGATAGAAGAAGTTACCCAATCCAGAAGTTGGCACCTTTCCTACATCGACTTCTTCCTCTGAAGGCTCTCTCTTTGTCAGATTATTTCAGCTTGCCTCCCATTTTCCTTCACGCTCTGGAAAACACATTCTCACCCTACTCATCTTCCTTACCTAGATCTGTTTTCAGATCAAGATTGCCCCGAAATTGATCCTCTTCATCAATGGTGTTCACGATTTTGAATGGTGGCGGCCTGTTTTCTCCGGATCGACGGTCTCGATGTAATGATGCGTGTGTGGTTCTTCTATGTTCAGTCTTTGGTGTTGATCTCAATTTCTCTAGAACTACATCCATGGGTCGTTCGAGATGTGTTGCGTTTGTTCCGCAGATGACGACGAAGGTACTGGATTTTCTTTAAACTGTCTTGGTCGCTGTCATGGGTTTTCTGCATTTCCCTTTTCTTTCCCCTCTTGCTCAATCTGATCTGAGTCGCCCCAACGCTGATAGTTCTCTTTCGGGTTTCATCATCATGGGCCCATCCAAGGTAGTATAAATCTTTGAATTGGAGGTCCATTTTTCAAAGAGCTCATCTGCACTGCTTGAAATGTTTGAGATTTTCCCAATGATTTTTACTTCTTATGATGTACAAATGGTGGATTTCGGTTTTGGAGGTCTTAGGTGGAGGCCGAGGGATGTGGTTTTCTTGATGTAGTGAGTTGTGACTTCAGTCAGGATCAGTTATGTTTGATTGTTTCTCTTAATGTTTATGCTCACTCATTTGAAGCATTTTCCTTGTGGTATTAGGTTTCTCCTTGTCACACTTGGAGCGACGCAACATTTTCATGTGTCGTTGGTTGGGTGGCCTCAAAAGAGGTCGGGGTGTGTTTACACCCTTAATTATTCCATGCATTATATCTTGATGGGAACATGGGTGCCTTACAATTTCATTCACTCGTTATTTTTCCAATTATTTTATTGCGTTGAATATGGTTGAAATTTCTGATGTTCTCTTCATTCTATGTCGGGTGCGCGGGTCATAAGAGGGATCGGTGGGCAGGTGCATTTCGTCTGCCTCTCCTCTACACTTTTTTGTTTGGAGAGGTGCCCTAAAATGTTGTGCTACCAGTATAGTGTAACTTATTGATAGAGGGGGAGACTCTTTTTCAGGATGGATCTCAATGTTGCGATGATTTGCAAGTGGTCAATGAGGATTTCTGATGACTACTTGGATGTTTGTTTCTTTTGGTCTTAAATTTTATTTGGACATCTATTTTTAAAGCATGCTTCCCATCTTGTAACGGTTTCCATATTTCCCATTTCTCAAAGTGAATATTCTTTTTTTTGTTTAATTAAAGGGGGCTTGTACCTAGACATTTTAAAAAAAAAATCAAATTGATTATTATGTTATAAAGTGAAGGATAAAAGGAAAAAATTCTAAGGGGATGGTGAAACCATTACCCAAACTAACCTGGAAATGGGAAACATAACAATTTACATTGTCACTAGACATACAATGAAATATAGGGGAAACAATGATATACAGGTTGTTATGGGTCATCTTATAAAGATAGCTCAATTTATTTTAGTGTAAGAGGATGTTTCACTCAACTAATTTTCACAAATATACATCATATAATTGTTATGGCTTCTTGGGTACCATTATTAATTATATCTGATATTGATATGAGATTTACCACCATGTTCATGAAATGCCATCAATATTCTCTAAATACTAATTCTTTTACATTAGTACGAATTATCATCCTCATAATTATTCAAAATATGAGTGGACTATTCAGGAACTAGAAGAAATTTTGAGATCATGTTTTAGGGACTTCAAACGAGGTTGAGATCAAGATCTTCCACTGGTCAAGTTTTCATAAAAATATAGCATCCCATCAAGAATCCAAATGGCTCTATATGAATATATATTTGGGAAAATATTAAAAACACAAGCATGTACCGATGTAGTTAGTGAATGCATGCTGTTGGAACCTAAAATTATTGAAGAAGTTATAGAAAATGTGAAAGCCATTCAGCGGCACATCAAGGCAGCCTAATGTTGAAAAAATATCTTTTCAAAAAATCATTGACGGAACTTATATTCTGTGTTTGGTAAAAAATTATTCCTCCACACATCTCCCAATAAGATGTTCTTTAGATTTATGGAGAAATAAAACAAATGTCTCACATACATCTCCCCTTCCATACTAATGATAGTGTCAGAGATGTGGCCTATAGACTAGCACATCCAATAACCATTTCTCAAATACATGATTCATTCCATGTATACATATTGAAGAACTATATACAAGAACCTCACAATTATATAAAATAGATGTTTTATAGTTGGAAAATGATATCTTCTAGGAGGAGAACCCGGTAATGGTCTTGGACTTTAGATAGAATGTTCAAGGCAACAAGTCTACCTATTTGGTCAAATTACTATGGTGGAACTATAAGTACAAAAAAGAAACATCGTAACAAGAGGAATCATTGAAGGAATGGAATAAGAGGTATTTATAGGAAGTAGATAACACTTGTCACAGTTAGAAATATATCCTTTATAATAATAAACTCATTATTTGAATAGTAATGTTACCATTAGGAATAGTAATCTAGCCATTACAATAGTAAACTCACCTATGAAATTATAAATAAAATATAGGTATCTTATAAATGATAATATGATATTTTTACTTTATGTAATATGTAAATAAATGTTTTAAAAAATGATAAATTAAGTGTTAGCATTTTTTTTGAAACATATATTTTTATTTAAACTTTTATAATGAATATAATGATTTAAAGGGAAATTTATTTTCAAAAATTATAATTATAAAGTAATATTTTTTTATAATTATATAATAATTTTAGGTTACCGTAAAAAAAATTCAACTTGTCATAAAATCGGTTTATAATAATAAAATATGCATTTCTTGAATAAATATTTATTTTCAATTTAAATAAATGTTATCCTATTTAAAAAAGTATATTCATAAAAATGATTTATTTATTGAAAATAACATCTCCAAAATTGGTTAGAGTGATGTTTTATTATTTTTCTAAAATAGTTGATTTTTTTTTTGAATAGTGAAATATGGAAATTTACGATATTAATCATTTTATGCCAAATAAAAGAACTTTTGAGTCATTAATGATGTAAGAAATCGTTTTTCAGAAATAAATTGAAATATTTATTTAAATTTGTTACAATAATAAGCACTATTGAAAGTCTGGATTGATAATAATAAAAAAAATTATGAAAATAATAAAAAACAACCATCACCTCCCCTGATAAATTCCACCCCTCACCGCCTCTTCTCCTCAAACATTCTAAGATTTTTAGCTAGCTAATATTTACCCAATTCCTCTCCTAATAATTTTACCCATGTTTTAGCATTTTTTGTATCACAAAAAGATAACTTCCATGAACCTTTAATAGGTTCTCAAGGAGGCGATATTCAAGATGTAATATTCTCTTTCTTTCACATTCATTTTATTTCCTTTTCCTATCCTCTTCTCACCTCCCTATCCAAAATAGTATGATAAATCCATTATAAAATATATATATAATGATTTTATTGTGTTAATTTAATATATATCATCAATTATATTCTCTTTTCCATTATATTAAAAAAGGAATCAACATCTGTGATATGTCGATTCACTACCTTCATGGATTATGATTTTTTATTTTCCATTACCACCTCAATGGTTATTCATAGAAAAAATTTAATGGTTAAAAAAATTCAAAAAGTTTTTTATAACTTTTCTCTTGTTCCAGGACAAATATATATACACATAATGTTAAATAAACTTATCCTATTTTGTAAGGGTCATATAAAGTTTCCAAAATAGATTATTCATTTTCCATCAATGTTTTATCTAATGAATCATTATCATATCTAAAAAATTGATATAACATAATTTAAAATTTTTGAAGTCTATTAATACCATTTCAAACCACTTATTTGGTTTTTCATCCATTTTACAAGAACTCCAATAATTATACTCAATAGATCCGATCATAAAAATATTAAACAAACAGCCCATAAACAACAAAATTAAACATTATTACTTATTGAAATGACCATAAATAAAAAAAATTGCGATAAATCAAATATATGGTGAATTGTTTCTGAATTAAATTATTAATTAATCTAATTTGATTAATTGGTACATTAATTAGAATTAAAACCCACATTCAAACAAATGGAAGGGATATCTTAGAACCACCAAATTACATTTGGGATACACTTTTTCTCTATTTAAACCAAGGTATTTCTCAGTGACACTTATTTTATCCATATAAATTATATATATATATATATTCCAAAAATATATATAAATATCATTTCCACTTTCTTCGATAGGGAAACAGATGTCTAAAATTTTTCCCTTGTCAATTACTCCCTATAAGTAACCTCGTTTAAAGGGAACTTCTTGTTTTCTTACCCATTTTCAAGTAATCTCCATAAAATATTTTAATCAACAAAATTTTTTATGAACAATATAATTTTATCATGAAAAAAAATATTAGGTCATTTATAGTATTATGAAAACAAATATCCCTTTTCCTCATTAAAGGTTCTTTAGAATTTTTCAATAAATTGCACATAGTTGGTCATTTATAATGTTCTTTACACACTATTTTTACATGCTTTCGCTTAAATTGTTTAATATTTCATGATCTGTGTATATTTTTTCTTAATAAGTCAACGTATTATTTAAATCCATTCTTTCATAGACATCATTATGATATTTCTTTTGGTTTTTCCCTTGGACATTATTACGATACCTATTTTTTCCATGAGTAACACTTATTCCTTATGATTGATTCTTTATGTAGAACAAGTATGTATTAAAAAGTAACGATGGGTAAAATTAGATAGTTCTCCAATCTGATGGGTAATTTTTAGTCTCATGAGACTTGGTTTAGGGGATTGTGGATTCAATATAATCCATTATGGGATATTTTCCACCTTATAATATATTATTAGAAGTCAACCTAGACTCATGTTTATGCCATGATATATGCTACTAAAACATACCTATTTCTATATAATAATATTAAACCACGTTATATAAGATATGATTGAATAATATTATTCATGCACCATTATTTTTTATGTCATCAAGATATGACTTTTACCCATAGTGTTATGATTTATTCAAATGTTTATTCCCTTACAGGGATTTTTCGCTAATATCTTTGTTCATGTATTCATCAGGTTATCCTCTGCAGATTTAAGAGATAATGGAATTTAGAATCTCAATATGATGGTTAAATAAAATAATATTTTATTTGGGTTTCATGATTTTTAATTAAATAACTATTATTACATTGACATTGGAATTTAAGATCACTGGATTTCATTTGATGGTCATTTATGCGTAAAATCATGTTTTAATATGTCAAAAAGTATAGGGTTATCTAAATATTTATATTTTTTTTCTTGCAATTCCTATTTTTTATTTTACCTAAAATATGAAAGGAATAAATGTTTTATCATGTGTGGGATTAAAAAAAATCAACCATAAAAATCTTTCAATTGTTTTTTTAAATTTATAAAATGATATTTTGAATGAAAATTATATTAAAAAAGGATTTGTAAATTTATTTTTTAAATATGTGATTTTCAAAATGAAAAGATAATTTTTATCAAAAATGATAATAAGGGTCTTTTCATGGTAATTCTATTCATCAAAGAAACCAAATCTCTATTTTAAATAAGATCCACTAAGGATATGTTATATTGATACTATCCATTTTATTTCCCCATATGGTTTATGGTTAGTTTTATTAGTGATGTATATTTTTATTAACACTCATAATTTTACTATATATGGTTATTTATTATATTTAATGATTGGTTTAAGTATTAACATTTCTGGTTTTATTTTGTACATATGAATTTTTATGCTGATTATGTTTCACCCCTTTCATATAATAAATACATTGGACTTAATAAGTGTCTGTAAGTGATCATTATAACCCCTTGATTCATTTATAGGTCTCATGAGACAAACTATATTGGGATTTGGTAAAGGTGTTACCCATATATTTATATTTCTTGCAACACTATATTGATGGTATGTTTTCTATTTATCTAATTACTCATTCCATCATTATGAGTTTATTTATTGATATTCCATGTGATTATTTGATTACATAGAAGATACAAGTTTATGTTTTTAAGATCATGAGATTATTTTTATCGAATTATTTGACCTTTATTTATTCATTCCATATTATACTCATGTTATAGATAAAAAACTATTTTTTAGTTACTTACCACTTCATATTGACTATGTTTCATATATTCACCATTCTACAAAAAGCATACCCTTACAGAGCATTTAAGTTCAGCCAATTCATATGATTTACTATCCTGAGGATATTAAGAAGTGTTTAGTAATTTATATATATGGATACACTATAAGGAAAATTAGGAATATTAAAGAAAAACATTTTTTATTTTATGTTTTCAATTTTAATAGAAATTTCAACTATGTATCTTGTTTACCAATACTACTAAAAAATTGATCCTTCCAAGATGTGATCCATTAAATAATATAAAAATGTAATAAATTGGACATTAGAATTGGGCTACTAGGTTCAAGGCGCTCCATTAAGTATCCAGTTAAAATAAAAAACTACTATTAGAATCACAAAAATGATATCTCATGATAAAAAGATTATGTATTCTCATGTAGTTAATAAGGAAAAACATGAGGGAACATATAAATAGTATATTTGGAAATATCAATGTGAAAAATTTCTTGAGTAAAACAATATTCTCCAAAATGATTTTAGGAAGTTAAAGAAAAAATTATAATAAGAAATAATGAATGGAATAAATTCTCAGTAAAGAATCTGATCACATTGATGCAAGAAAACACCTTAAGTATAGAGTAGCATAGTAGGAAAAACTAATGAAATATATTGATGAAAAAGTTTACTTCAATGATGAATAGATTATAATTTCGAAATCAAAATTTATTGAAGTAGAAAATTTATTTAAGACATTAAAATAATATTTCAAAAAATTTATGGAATTAAAATATTAATCATCTCAATCTTGTAAAAAGATGATCTCATAGTGAGAAATTATTTCTTCTCTTAAAAAATACCAAACAATATAGGTTCCAAAAAATCGATATATTTTTTAATTGAAAAATAAAATGATAATTTATTATATATTAATTTTATAGAAGACTATTTCAATAACAATTTACTCCATAATATAAAAAAATAAGAATTTGATATAGATTTACAATAATAATTTCCTGCAAAATGCTATTATTAGTATGAAAGAGTAAATTTTTGATGTTATTATTTTTTATGTGGAGTGTTTGGGCACAAATACTTCTCTTTTTGGTTCAATATATCACTTATAGGGAAGATGGATGAATAAATTGTGACCAAGTCTCAGGATATTATATTAGAATATCAAAGGAATGATATTGTGAAAAATAAAAAAATGAAGTATATATTAATAGAATTGATATTAATGAATAGAATTAAATTATGGTGTACGTGACCCAAATGGACATTGTTAAAAATTATTCATGACAAAATATCCTAGAAAACATTCCTAGAGTGAATAACAATTTTTTATTTTGAAGAAACAAAAAGAAGATATGTCAGTTATTGATGATGTTTCTTTTAAATATTTCAAGAGAAATATGTCATGGTTTTTTATTGTGATTATATATATGAAATTATTAACGATTCAAAAACTTTGAATAATATTAAACATCATATAGGATTGTTAGATTTTTTTTTTAAAATAATGATTCTTTACAAAATAGAGGAGTCGGTGTTTCTGATATTACTGATCAAAATTTGGAATCCCAATATTTTTTTTAAGGGATCAATCAAAACCTTTGGATTTTCATCCAACTATGTGATGATTGATATGAGGCTATTTTAAAAGGAATACTAATGTGTCATAAAAATCAAAAAATATGGGATGATTGTAAAACATTTAAATAAGAAAACATGGTAATATATTTAATTCTTTTGATCCATCTATGTTCTCTTATTTGAGTTCCAAAAAGAAAGAAATATGTGAAACAGAATGATTGGTCATCTTTAAAAAATAAAACATATATTACAAGTCTTAAATTTTTATGTGGAGAGGGACCTAACCTAGTTAAAAGTGAAAGAAATTTATATATTTTATCTGAAAAACTTTATAAGAGGATAACGGATCATGAAACTCATTAAAGAGTGGAGATACAGTCTAGTAGACAACCTGTGTTAATTCAGACTATCTTTTTTGGGCTAATGAGATAGTGTTATATTAATGGTCTTTTTATTTCATTATATTTTCTGATAACTTCACACTTATAAGGAATGATATGTGTATATGGTTTAAGGATATTTTAATACTTATTTTAAAAAAAATACAAGGAATCATAAGAAATAGATTGGTGTTTATATCAAAACATTGAGATCTAATAATTGTATAGAGTATACCAATAATGAAATTGAATGATATATTTCATTTCAAGGAATTATAAACCCATATAGTTCACCCTATACCCTTATCATAATCCATCAAAAAAATATAATAGTATGACTCTAGTTGATATATGAAATTTAATTTAGGTGGGGCATAAAAATTTTAAATTATATTAGAGGTAAGTTTTAAAAACAAATGAACATATAAAAAACATGTTTATTCAAATAACGAAGTCAAAAATAAAATAATAAGAATTGTGTAGAAATAAAAAACACATAGTTATGTATTCAAAGTATTAAATTGTCCTTATTATATAAAGATAAAAAATAAAAATCAAGAATTATCGAACAAGATGTTAATAAAACTAGTGTGATCGGTTAATTTTAAAATTTTATTATAAATAAATAATATATTTATAAGTATATTAACTGGTAGATTATTTTGATGTAAATTTTATTAATAATTATTTCAAATAAAAATTTACACATGAATCGGTTTTTGAAAATAATCAAAAAAAGGATTGTATATTTCTGATAATTAAAATGAATAAGAAGATGAGAATGTATACTAGTTTGTTGATATTGGATCATATTTATCTATTAATGAATATGAATATATTATAATTGGGAAATTGAAACATAAAATATTAAAAAATCAATTAGATTTTTAATTTGTACATATAAATCATGATTATCCTCTCCAATAAATAATATGTTTACAAATTGAAAATCATATGGCACTCATCACATGTGTCAAACTATAAAAATTGTAACATATTTTTTTGCAAAAGGAGTAGATTATGTTCATGAATAAATAAATAGAAAATTATGCGAAGAATATTACTTTGGATATTATATCTACATTTGAAGGGAAAAGGTTATTGGTGAAACTTCCCGACCTGATTTCCACACACTGGTTCCCTGAAAAAGTCGATCACATGTCCTTAGGCGCACCTCCATGTATGGTATAGGATACTTAATAGCTAAAAGGGTATAATAGGATCATGGGGAAAATATTACCTCTTTATCAATGTATCATAACAGTAGAATTAAATAATAATAACCAAATGATATTTCCAATAATCAAACCAATCCTGTCTCACATGAGGACTAAAATTGTAACTAAAATATCCTAAAATAAACAACTGATATGTCTTGGGTAATACAGTTAAAGTGTCAACATGGAAAACCCAAAATATATAATGTCATTTGAAACAACCAAGAGGGTCTTGATTCATATCGTATCCCCTCATCCATGCTCCATTCTAGTCAGCCCACTAACATTGTACTTTTACACTTACATTATCCTGAGAACATGATGTTTATTCGAGTATCAATCAAGAATCCAAATTAGGGTGTCATTACAAATCAGTATGCCACCATATTCAACATATGAAACAAAACACATCCAAAAACATTGTATGCGGTTGTATAAAGAATAAAATATAGGCAATAATGTAAATAGCCTATACATATCCAATTATTCTTTATATAACCACATAAACCCTCAGGTTCCTGAGGACCCCCAAACAAAAATACCTACATCAGCCTAAGACATAGTCTAAACAATCCCCAAGGGATATACCATATCACAATATGATGGTTATAAATTATTATTTAATTTCAATTCATATTATGAGACTACAAATTTCCTATTCCGATGTTTCCTCCTGAACATAGTCATGCATCAACAATATATGAACTATCAGCACGGTATTTTTTGCAACACTTTCCCAATACAATCTAACACAGGTATTAGACAGAACTCAATGGAAACATCATTTTCAATATCAACTACATCGACATCGATTAGAAGAGAACGGTTGTGGAGATACTATTGATGTTACGACTCATGAAAAACATCATGAACAGTATTAAACCTCTATGGAAGAGACATTTGGTTTTTCAGCAACTGAATTCTATCCACAAACTCAAATGGACTGCCAAATATGGGAACAAAATTTCCCTATATCTGAATCATATAGTGAACCAAACTAGGATACATCGGAATAAATACTTGATCACCATTTTTAATGTATACGAGTTATTGATTTCTATCATCATCTTCCTTCTTCCTAATCTAAGAATTATCCATATTCTTTAGAATCAAATAAACCTTATCCAATGTCTCCTTCAAATTACTTGATCCTAAAAGCTCTAACCCACCTACCTCCATCCCACATATAGGTAATCTATATGGCCTACAATAATGAAACTAAGGTGGTTTCATCTGAATAGTTTCTTGATAACAATTACTAATGCAAAACCCCAAAAAATCTTGGTGATTATCCGAAGACCCACAAAATTCATTGAAAAACACTCGATGTGTATCCCCTGGAACATGTATAGTATACTCTGATAGTCTATGTGTCTATCGGTGGAATTTCATACTTATTAAAATATGTGTACCAAGTACCCTCTATAAACCCTACCTGAAGTGTTAGGTAAAAAAATCACGGTCTGAAACAATACTCTGTGGAACCCCATGTGTCTAGACTATCTCATGGACATAAAATTCGGCCATCTTATCTAATAATAATGTCTCCATATGGGTATAAAATATGATACCTTAGTCAATCAGTCCAAAACCAGCGAAATATAATCATTATTTCGATAAATCCTAGGCAGACCCACTAAAAATTTCATGTTAACAATGTCAAACATCCATTCTAAAATGGGAATGACTATAGTAAATCACTCAGTTGTTGATTCTTAGTATTCACCAGTTGACAAATTTGGCATCATATAACGAACCCTACTATCTCATTTTCCATTCCTTAACAAAAAACCTATCATTAGTGGTCACAATACATTTTTGTCTCTCATGGATGCAACACCAACTTTGAGGAATGAAATTCATGCATCATCGTCTCCTACATGCTCATAGACACAACAACCTGCTTCTATAAATAAATGATCTCATCCTTATTAGTAGTTGAATTAGAAGGAGGCTCCCCACGTTTAAGGATTTCTCTCAAGGCCGAGAATTGTGTATTCCTAAACTTCATGTCTCCAATCCTTCTCAAAAGTGTAGACTCCACTGAATCTTATTTTAGATTCGCCTCCTTCAAACTCTCCCTAGATGCAATATGCAAATCATTCAATAAATCCATTATTTTATACTCATCCCTAGAATCTTGAATTATAGAAGTGTTATTTTTTTCCTTCTAAAAGTGTTTGTAACATTTTTTCCACTGTTGTTAATATATTCTATCTTGAAATAAAAAGAGTAGATACAGTAATCTCTCTAACACATCTCCAGATTCAAGTATCACTATGAAAATATATAGTTTTAGGCTCTTTTTTCAACATACCTAGTAAAATTTACACCAATAAGATAATACTGCCAACACTTCAAACCATAATACAATGTTCCTAAATTTATTTCATCGGTTTGATAGATCTATTCATGTGGCCTTAACAGTCAAGACCCATATGCCCTAATTCAATCTCCCTATATCATCACAGCTACAATTCTTATCCCAAAAATCATCACAATACACTATATACTACTCACCGATCTTGGGATGGATCAATATTTATGTCATTATCAAACACTTATTCAACTCATTGAAGGAATTATAACCTTGTTCAATCGATTCCAACCATCTCCCATTCTTGGACAATCCTGAAAAAAGAGATCCCAAATGGAAAAATTAATATATCAACTTCTAATAATTTCCCCAAACCCCCAAAATACAACTTATGTTGAAAACAATCTTGATATTTTTCTAAGAAACCACTACATGTACTTTCTCTATTTATAATGATGCACCTCCCTGCAAGATTATAAGACCCATGATGTGTACCTAAATAATCCAAAAATTGATAGTTATAAATCATGATGTATAGTTTATGCTCTCTCAATGTACTAATTACTATGAAAATATGATGGTAATGATTATCATGAGTCTTTGAGTATACCAAGATGTCATCCAAAAAACACAACCAAAAACTGATAAATATATGGACCAAATATTATATTCTGTAAGTTTGAAATAACTTCTAGGGAATGTTTTAACCTTAAAAACATTAAAATACAATTAATATAGGGTATATGAACTTCTAAATGTAGTCCTTGGAATATCATAAGGTTGAAATCTCATCTAATGATACACTGATCTCAAGTCGATCTTATAGAGAACAAAGGATCCAATCAACAAGTCTATGAAGCCATACATATGTGGAAGATGATTCTGATTAATAATATTCATCCCATTCAATTTCCAAAAATTAATACACTAGTGCATATTCCCATCATACATATTTAAAAATAGGTCTGGAGAACATCATGGAGATGTAATCAGAAGTATTAACCCCTTATCCATAAACTCTTTCAATTAAGTCCTAAACTGATGAATCTCTTTTTTCATTATGTATGGTTGAATATAAACTGACTCATCACTTGGAACAAGATGAATTTCAAATTCATCATATCTAGTAGGTGGAAGCCCTAATAATTCATTAGGAAACTCATACTTGAACATATCTAGTACACTGGGAAATACATCGTTCTGTACACCTCTGTCATTGTGAAACATGCTACAAACCTAGGTGATGAGTTCCCAAAATTCTGCTAAATTATCCCTACAAGGCCAACATGGGTATTCCACTATCCATAGTGAATATAATTTTGATCCTCCATATACATAAAAACAACTCTCCTTGAGTAAAAAATATATGTCATTTTTATATGATACAAATGAGTCCATAACCATAATGATGTCCAATCCTGATATTTCAATGATGTAAAGATCCAAATTAAAGTGATACTCCCAAACCTTGAGATAAAAATCCCTTTCACAATATGATGTCTCTCGACCATGCTCTCAATTGTTTATCTATCATTATAACCTGGTTCATGAACTCAAAAGATAGACTCATACCATTGAAAATTTGGGAAGATATAAAAGAATGATGGGAACCGATATCAAATAAGGAACCTTCTAGTGTAAAGGATACAAGAATAATACCTCTATTTGACTATGGTCCAACCTAGCTATCCACCAATATTTTCTAAACATCATAAAATATTCCTTATCCTCTTCTATATGATGTATTCTGAGTCCCCTAATCTACTCAATGCTACAAAAATGAGTACTCAAGGCCCAAAGAACCTCTTCTCTACCTCCAACACCTTTTCAAGTGAAACTCCAACTTCTTGACTGATACGTTGTAGAAGCTCCCCATCTGACACTCGTATTTTTCCAAGATTATCCATCAATACCCATCATCAAAGGGTTCTAAAAAACCCATTGTAGCATCCCATTCTTTTATAGGATCGGAACTGTACTAGTGGTCATGGAACATTATATGTTATGTGATCCTGCCTACTATAATGGTGACATATCACAAGAGTAATATATTATGTAATTGACCATTCCACCTTAACATGCCTCTTTCCGCTACTCTGGTCAAAATTTAATAATTATAACTCAAGAACATGGAATTCATACCAACGAACCATATAGTAGATACCACATGTCCTACGCCAGAATCCACCTTCAGGTTCATCTTAGAAATGACATCTAGATTCACAACTTCTAAGAAAATATTCAACATGACGATATTAACCTTGAGTTTAATTTCACATTTAGTACCATATTGAAACCACTTTTCCATTGTAGCCTCATCTTCTATGAGTTATGGAACAAATAACTAAAAACATGTAATGTAACCATCATAGTCTATCCCATACATACTCCCATGGGTCAACTTTTTAAACTCTACTGATCTCCCCTGAATGAGTATCTCAGAGTAAAAGTGAACCAAAAACATCTCCTAAAATTTATTCAACTCCATATTTTAATAATATTATTCTCGATTCAAGATGTACCACCAAATATACTATTGATCATGTAACATATAAGAATTCAATTTGAATCTCTTCTCAAGAGAAGCTTGTTAGTGGTCACCTATAATCAAGATAGAATCAATATAGATCTCTGATGCTTCAGGTCCATGCTCTTTGGTAATCATCAGAGGGTACTACAACTGAAACTCCCATGTCTGATCCGAAATTCATTTCACAACTCGCCCCGGGAATTATTTCATAAACTAAATAAATTCAAAATTGTTCTCTCAGAACTACTTTCTGATTTCCTTACTTGGAAATATCAGTACCACGGGTTCTACTGATGGTGGACCATTTCCGTCTATAACCTCATATCATTGTCTTAATAAGAATTATCATGGATTCATACCTCTAGAATTTCAAACACATGTCTTAGGACACATAATACAACATAAAAAAATTTATGTAAGAGGAAATCACAGTAATCCATACCAGTTATCCCCCCTTCCCTTCCACATTGTCTAAACTGATATGTAATCAATACCATTAACCATTCTACATCTTGGGTGGGGTTAAAAAAGGGTAAACATGTTCTCATTATTCATGTTTCAAATTTTATGACAATTTTTTCACATCTTAAAACATTTTATAATTCTTAATTTCATATCAGACATTGTTTTCAGTTCAATTATATAGGTTAAGAAAAACATTTCAATTTCAAGGACTTATCCAAAACCCTTTTTCTAGTCCATTCCTAATATGATGAATTGCATAAAAAAATCCTAAGGGCCTTAAATGATGAATTTATACTCTACTATCATCCCATTTTGTTTCTTGAGTCAAATGTTGTAAAATATAATAAATTGTAATCACATCACACAACAAGTGCATCAATTGAATTGAAATAAAATAAAAATTTAAAATACATATCAATAACAATAATTTCACCATAGTTACATGGATTTTAACCTAATATATGGGGTAGATACAGCCTTTTACATTCTCTTAAAAAATGTATGACTTATCATTTTATCATGTCTACCTTACTGAATTATTAATACAAAATAAAAAAGAAAAGAATATTTGTGAGATATCACATTGTAATATACCAACCAGAGATTAGAACACTGGTTCCCCGAACTAGTTGTTCATATAATTGAATGTTCACCTCTATACATAAAAGATTATTTCATCTAGAAGAATGGTTCTAATATCAATCATGGTGAATTTATACCCTATTTTTTAAATTAGAACAATAATATATATAAATACTAGTAACCAAAGGGTATAACACATAATCAATCCAAACAAGTACCACATGATGACCAATATTTCATACAAAATACATGTCAAGTGTCAATATGGAAAGTCCACAATAAATAATGAAACTAACATATCTGAAGAGGGCCCCAAATCATATATGTTTACTTCATCCTTGTTATATCCCAATCACCCCTCACACATATGACTCTTTCCCCTATCTAATCTTACAAACATGAAGTCTATTCAGGTATCAGTTATAAAACCCAAGTAGGGTATGAGTATAATAGAATAGGCGGTGTCTAAAATAATATCCAATAGATAAAAAGGTATGATGATATATAGTTTATAAAATATAAGGAATAATGTAAATAGTTCAAACATATTCAATTACTCTTTTTTTATCTACATAACCCTCTAGGATCTTTAGGATACCCTAACCACAATACTTGCTTGGGAACTTTATGAAGTGTGAACTATCCATGAGAGAAAACCCATATAAAAATTAAATGGTTATCAATTGACATTTCATTTCAATTCACGTTAGGGACAATTGGAACCATAGGAAAATGCCAAAATTTTGGGCCTTGATCAACATTCCAATGACTTCATGGTAATTTAAATCATTTTTCTTTGACCATGTCTCATTTATCAAATCAAAAACTGATGTAGACTTTTGTTGCAGTAGTATATAGACAACACATATTTAATACACAAGTGGGATTTTAAAGAATAATTTTGTTTCCTACATTCATTTATCATTTGGTTTTTTAAAGTAACAGTCCATGTCCCACACACATATATTAGCTTATGAATATGGGGTTTTGAAGTATAAATCCATGTCCCACACACATTTGTCAATAAATCACCCAATCCAAAAATATCACATTAATCGTAGTTAATCATAATTCACCCATTCTAAAACATTTCACCTCATGATGTATAATTAAAATTTATCACAAAAACCATGATTCACTACTTTTTATCACATGAAAAAATATGTATAATTAAATATTAAATCATTTTTCTACATTAAATTCAAATATCCAATAAATTCATTAAGGTTGAATCAACTATCTCATAATCCCTATTGTCAATTAATTGATATCACATTAATTAACAAATTAAATAATCCCAATTTCCGATAAATCTCACAATCACAATATTCCATTAATTAATAAACCAATTAATTAATTCAAATCCGCTAATTCCAATTGCCCCAAATTTATCCCAATTCATTATTTCATGGAAATTCAACTAAACCAATTTAATCATAAAAGAAATTTCCCAATCATGGAAATATATAAATTGATAATAGCATATTTTTAATTAATTCAAGACTATAGGATTTTCAATTTAGACCACCTTCCTAAAAATTGATGACAAATATTCACCGATAGAAATTCACATGTCATGCGGAACAACAAATATCATGAAGAAAAATGAGATCTATAATCGAAACCAAGATCCAATATCAAATGAATCGATATAAAAACTATATTTATTTCTATAAAAATATGGGAATAATACCTTAATTGTATGATATAAATATTGTATAGTGGGAGGAGACCAATCAGTATTCAAATGTATTTCTTATAGGGGTTTAGATCTTCAAACTCGGATTAGATTCAAGAACAATGGTGTTAAAATGCATTGGAATCTATCTGAGATCATTCAATATATATATAAATTGTTTAGGGATGATCAATGGTTGATATATGGTTAATGTTAGGGGTTCGATAATTTTAAATCTAAGAATCAAAATACTAAAAAAAGTCTGCACAGTTTCATGGGAAGGGGTTATGAATTCTAAAAATTGTGTGGATCCTTTAAGGGGTGAATATTAACTATTAAGATGGGGAAAGGTATTACAAACCATGAAACAACTGAGAAATATCTCACTTTCTTGTATTTCACTGTTTTATGGGGTAGGGTGACAGGTTTTGGAAAATTGTGCGCCAACGGGGCACTACCCAAATCCCTTAAAAAATCCAATTTTCACCAAATGATCCAAATATTATAACCAAATAAAACGTACTCAAAATAAAGAAAAAGATTTAATACAAATTGTCTTGAGACATATCTAAATAAATACAGGATCTTATAATTACTATTAATTTAGTATTCAGAAATATGTTTAATAATAATGTGATGTCTCATGAAAATAAAACAAACTGGAATAAAAAGGTAATTTATATGGGTATAGAATAGATTCTTAAGATAATTTTACATCTTTGGAAAGAAAAAATAATATAGAATAACAATCTTGTAATAGTATATAATAAATAAGAATAATTATATTACATATATGTGAATTCATTCTTTTTTAAATGGTAAACAAGAGGAATAAATATTTATAAATAAAATTAATGGCTTGAACATAGAAAAAATGAAGCATTGTATGAATGATTAAGATGTTTTTATGTGGAAAAAATGTATCTTAGACCTTAGTATTCTATTTTTAATGGATATATAAAATGATATATGTTTTTAGGAACTGTGGAATGTAATCGTTACATAAAATAGAAGTTCATAGATTAACTTATATTAATATTTAATATTCATGATATAATATTTCTACGTGAAAAAACTGACTTTCTATGATGAGTTTGAAAATAATATTTATATGGACATTGATAAGTCCATGTTATGTGAGAGGAATTATTTCCAAGGATTACATATTACACAAAAATAGGATTATAACATCCAATCTCAAGAGAATATGCTATAGAGTTTTTTAAGAAATATTCCCAAGAGGATTCCAAATATGTCTCTCCACTTATTATAGTTGGAATGAAATAATGAAAAAAAATGAAGTTATAAGTAGTATTAATTTCATTTATTTCAAAAATACCAGTCGATTATTCATTATTAAGTTGTATCAATACATTATATAGTTTATATCATGAAAAAACAAGGATAACCTACTAAAACAGAACCTATATAATTTCAAACATGGGATGATGGTCCCCATTGGATGGAGACTAAATATAGGACACCAATAACTATCAAGGTGGAATTATTTATCCATAAACATTACCAGAAAATGAAAATGTAGTGGAAAAGAATACATAAAAACATGATATTCTAAAATAGTTTACAAGAGAAAAGTAATACAAAATAGACTTGTATATGACCTAGAATAGAACCGAAAACTACTACATTACATATTAAATGATGAAATAATTATAATATATATTCATAATAGGTGTATTTATTACTATACCCATTAACAAAAACACCCATAGTCCCCCAAATCAAAAAAATCCACAATCTCTGGGAAGTTATATGTGTTTTACTTGACCTATAAAAAAATGTACGCATACTCCTAATGGTATAAGTTATGATTGAGAATCACTTTCCTAGTAGGATATCACTTAGAATTCTATAAACATTCCATATTAAATAAACGAAATTTTATTAATTTTAAATAACAAGTGGTATGGAAATCATTTACCAATTCATAATAAATCGTGATTTTGAAATGATTACAATTGAAAGTCTAAAATCATGGATGAGTAAACCATTTAACAATCACTAGAAATTATAATTAATTTTATGATCATAGATCCATGGTTATAATACCCAGGGTTAGTTAGATCAAGGCTCAAGGATCCTCATACATTTCAGGTAAAAATGTTCTCATTTGTGAAAACATCCACAGATGTTAGGAATACAAGGATAAAGAATCCACCACAATCAATTGTAACATTTAAATAAAGATAAAATGCATTCCTAGTGTTCTTTTCATGGACCATCAATATAATAATCAGTTCTCCCATGTGATTCATGAAAATTTTTCAAGGTTTAACTAATTTGATTCAAATAAATTTAATTTCTCATCATTATTGAATCCCTAATTCATATTTTAAACATTAAATTTCATTTTAAAATACCAATATCATAATAATTTCACCAAAACCTATTCCATTAAAAATCATTTCATTTCAAATTTATAACACATTACATTCCTTCATTTTTTCTGAATCATTGTTGAATTTATTCTTCAAATTGTTTGTTTCAATTTATTTTTTTTAAATCAAAACATTATTGCAAAAGACATTATCATGGATGATGTATGATACACACCATTATAATTTAAAATATTTATCAGGAGTCTTAATTCATTCTTTGGGAAAGAAAATATTTTCTGTTTCAAATAAATCAATAAAAAATGGTTTCAATTGATAGGGAATTTATTTGTAAACCACCTAACACAATCGCAATACAAATAACCACCCAATACGGGATCCCAAATTTCGGAAATGAAGGTATATAATAAAGAAATAGATATGTATAGAAATATAAATCACAAATCAAAATATGATTAACTCAATAAAAAAAGTATCCACTACCCTTGATGAAGGATAGAGTCTAGGAAATGAGAATTCCAAACTGAGTTAAGGATATAAATGATAAGATATATTGAACGCTTAAATATACACATCTATCCATGAAGATTCAAGGTTAGAAGGGCCAAATTCACCTCAAGATAGACTCAAATATCATGGGGGTTAAATTAGGTTTGAGGAAGGATATTTTAAATTTAAAAATGATAAAAAGGAAATAAAATTATGATACTTCTCCAATGCCTCTTATCTATATTGAAATAAATTGATAAATAATGGAACCAGAAATAATTCTTAAGAGACTAGAAACCCCAGAAGAAAAATGTATGGATTCCATCTATTGTTTGATGGGATTTCAATAGGAATCCTCTGCTACCATCATTCCAACATTTGAATAATGGGTCTCACTGGCTTGTCGATGAACATACTATATTAATCATCAATTACAATCCTAATTCCACAAAAAATTCCAATACCCGGACACTTATTGTCCTCTTGAACAAGGATAAAAACGCAATCATTACCTTAAAAAGGCTCAAACAAGTAGGAACCACCATGAATAGACATTTAAAATATGTGGATTAAAATAAAACCATGGTCTAACTGGAAATAAAATGTTTGGATGAATGGGGTTTTCACTGATTTTTTGGTGAAATATGTTAATGTGATCAAAGAGTATTACATGATAGAATAAAAAATAATTCTATGATATATCAAATGTACCCTAATTTATTGCCTTCTATTGAAAAATAGTGTAAAATGTTTTTTCACACCCCACCTTCTTCAAGGCCAGGGAAAAAACAAAAAACAGCCAGACCCTTAATTATTCAAGATGAAGGAGTTATAAGGACCTTCAATTCCCACATTCAATAGGTTGTGGAGTGGAAACTAGTACCAAGGGAATAGAATCTCACATAGAAATGGAAGGTGTTCCCCTTGTTAAAAAACAAGATCAAGAGATAAGGTGGTAAATACAAAAAACATTCTAGTACTAAAAGTAAATGTAATTCCAAAAACATTTCCCACGTGTATGTTCAAATGTGTATCTCACATAAGGTACAATGAAAACTCCTAAGTAAAGTAGAAAAAGAAATGATTCTAAGTAGCAAAAAAAACAAATCCTTACTCTTGAGCCAGTAATATCTTCTATGGTCCTCTTTGTCCTCTTGGAAACTTGAAATAGTTTTATATACGTAGAGTGAACATACAATTATACTCATTAGGAAAATCTAAAGACACTTGTGCGAATGTGAGGTAACATACTAATTCCCCTATGAGAAAACATGAGATCCTCATAGAACCTACCAAAGAGTACTAACGAGCCCAGCCTCACCAAGGCACAATCACCAAATAATGTCTGTCATGTAATGTAATAGTATATGCACATCGAAATTTGGGTTCCCAGCACCACTTTCTCACTAGTTGACCACACATCCCTAATGACTAATGTCTTGATGATACCAATCTTCCCATACGTAGTCTAATTTCGACAACCCACCTGAAAAAACCTAGTCCTCATCCACACAAAATCCCACCCAAAGACACCTAGGCCACAATAACCACACCTCTCGCCTGAAGACACCTAGGCCTCAACCCAATGAAACATGGGAAACCAATCTTGTCCCGAAAACACCTATGCCTCTCTTCAACAATAAACCCTTTCCTGAATAATGTTGGACTATAGTATGCCTCAATCCATTAGATCCTATCAGGACATGCTCGAGTGGTAAGACCCTGAAAGAGGCGTTGACAATGAAAGTCAATAACCAAGCATCCATACTCCCACACAGAGGTTGGGAAAAACACCCTCCCCATGCAATGGATGTGTTAAAAAAAGTGCTCAACAATGGTTGGGTGTGTATTGAAATCATAAAAAAATTAAAATATATATATATATATACATATATAAACACTCCTCCCAACCAATCTTCTTCCAACAAGAAACTAGAGCTCACAAACCACCTTTGCTTCCACCCCTATATGCACAACCAGCCATAATAAAACACCAGAATAACCCATTTTTATTTAACCATGTGGAATTTATTATGTAATGGGTTCACTATAATATATTTAAGCACTATTAAGAAACTAAAAACCTATATTATATCAAAAAAACAAGCAAAACCTAACCTACATTCCCACTACAGGAACCCCCCAATTTTCCTAGACACATGTTCAGTCTTTTCCAACAATCTCTCTTCAGAATTATATTGCAAAATCTTTCTCTCACAACCCAACCCCACATCCCCACTTCCCAAATGATTCCCCAATGAAGTCCCACTACATAATGAGTTCATAACCACACTACAGTTGGACTACACAATATCGCTTTGCGACAGATACAAAAAATGGAAATTCAGCTTCCTATAGGTTCATCAATTTCAATATCAATCTATGTCTCTGACTGAGATTCTATCACACCTCTCTTGTAACACCCAAAAAAAATGCCCCCAGTAACTACCATTAACCCACAACCCTGTTGTACACTCATAACACACCCTTCTCATGGAACCAACTCCTCTTCATAGCATTATGCCTATAACCATGGTTCTAATAGTAGCACCACACTACTCACAGAAGATTATAAAACACAAAATAACCCAAAAATTAGCCACACCTATTAATAATATGTGTATACATTCAGATTTAATTAGCATAAGTTCTTTAATTTCACTAGATTATAATCAGAGTGTTCATAGAACATTCTTGATGCTAGTAAATTCATTTATTTAACCATGTATATGTGATTATGCGGATTTAATGTTATACTCATTGTACAATATTCTCAACAGAACAGAAAACAACATGTGTGAAAATAAAGACCACCAACATCCATGATTTTCATAAGACATTTATCCATTTCAACCAAGGGAGAACCAAAGATAAAAAATAAAATTGGTGATCAACATCAAACCACTCTATGCATGTTATATTATTTAAATGGGTTATCTTTTGTTCAAATATAGTTCTTATATATTTTTATTTTTAAGAAACTTATCAACCTTTCCTCGCAAGGATTTATTTTTAAACCTTCCCTACATCAAGAAAATTTTAAGGAATGAAAAATAAATACCTATAGGGATGATCAAAGGATCATGGATCCTCCGTGTGCTAAAAACAGGGGGAGCCTGAGCAGGGGGGAAGAACTCCAACAAAACTGACCAGGAAAGCTATGGCACCAGCGCCCAACTCATTTGAAGAGGAAGGATATTTACATACCATAGGAAATAGAAATGAATATGGAAAGGAGATATGTCTATTTATTAAAGGGAGGGATCCTAAAAATCAGGGAGATGATTTCAAAGTACTTGAAAATTGGATCGTGGTTTGACCACGTAGCTTGGTGGTTACAAGGCTGGTGGAACATTATGATATATGGGGATCATAATAATTATACTTGGAAATAGTGGTGATATCCCAACAAACAATTATGAGTTGATAGGTTACTATTTCACAATGAAAAAAACATAACATGGGTGAAACTGGAAAAACTAGCAAAAACTGGAAATGAGTCACCATTGGGTGAGTAACAGATGATGATCCACCAATGAGTGAGATACCAACACAACCAACCGATGTTGAGCTACTGAAGAAAAAATCCACTGATGTCATGTCGTACTGATGCCCCGACCTACTGACACTGATGCCTCTAAAACAATAACACTGAAGCCTCGTGATCAAATTATACTTGATAACCTTATACTCTCCGAAGTTGAGGCCCCTGACTCACTGATTCTGACACCCCTGACTCACCAAAACTGATGTCCCCAAATCATTGATTTTAATACCCCTGACTCACTGATTTTGACAAACTAACATTCCATCAAACTAAGATGCCAATGCATTGACATGTCTATGCTCATACATGCCAACACAAATACTATAAATTTGGAAAACTCTTGAAATAATCATTCGTTTCCTCTAAGAAGACCCAAAATACAGGATATTCATGTAGTAAGGTCCTGGTGAAATATGGGTGATTACCTCAGATACATTTCAAATTTTTCACACCGTTATGAATTTGAAACTAACCCAGAATAAAAGAGGTCTGAACAAACATCGCTTAAGATACCTATTCAGAGTAAACCAACATGGGTAGTTAAAATGCTGGAGTAAAAACCTTGACATCTAAGGACCAATCCATAACATATATCTCCTAACCAGTTATAAAACACTAAGGCCCCACACTGCCCCAAACAACTACGCATACAACAAAGGATACACTGTACAAAAAATATGGATTAGGGATCTACATCCACTATGTCAAAATACTATCTAATTTAGGCGGCATTGACTCACTCACATAGGTTTAACCACATCCACATTAATGTGTATTGATTAGGGATCTATTTATCCCCTTCCCATAGTCATGACTTTTCACAAAAAATCAGGGGACAAGGAAACAACATATCATATAGTAAGCATGGTCAAACAATACATCATAAGAAAGGAACCAAGAAAACACATTTAATAAACTCAAAAAAACTATGGGTACTGAGCACACATATGTGCTTCTCATTCCCATGTACCCTCCTCGAGGCCACCATGCCTCTGTGACACACGAACCGAAGGAATATATCATCCATGGGGAACCTTCTCCTCCTGACCCTCGATTCTTACTGTTTGCTCCATGAATGTCGCATTGTCATCTATAAACCACTACCCCCAATAAATGACATGGGGGTCATCAAATAGATATCAATGGAACTAAGAGACATGGAGGACATCATGGATCTTCTCTAACCATGGTGGCAAAGCCTGCTGATACGCCACATCGCCAACTTGTCCCAACTATTCAAAAGGTCTATTGATCTTATAAGATTACACTCCCCATATACCAGACCTATACTCTCCACCCTGAGGGGAGACCTATAAGAAAACTTGGTCTTAAAACTCAGACTCCAAAGGCCTCCTACAATGATTGTCAAATGACTTCAGCCGGTCCGGATCTGCCTTCGTCCTTGCATGCACAAGATGAACCTTTTTGTTTTACTTTTCACTACATATGATCTACGAAGGGATGATTCCCCTACCTCTATCCAGCACAATGGTGAGCGAAACCGTCATCCATTCAAGGACTCAAATAGCTCCATGACAAAGGTAGAGTGATATATAATGTTTTATAAAAACTCTACATGGGGAATGTGTCATAATCAAAATCTTATCAAGTACAAGACACATGCCTGCATCGTGTCCTACAACATCAGTATGGTCCTCTCTATCTTCCCATCTGTATTAGGATGGAAAGTGGTTCAAAGGCATAACTACATGCCAAAATCATGCTGCAATCCCCTCCAGACATGTAATGTAAACCATGAGTCTCGATCTGAGATGAAGGATTATGGAAACCCATGGAGCCACACCACTTCACTTATGTACCTATGTGATAAGGAATCCACTACGCATGAATCCTATATTTCATGGAAGTGAGATGTTTTCATAAATCGATCCAATAATACACAAAGAGCATCACATCCTTCATGATCTCTAGGTAAACTTGTGATGAAATCTATTATGATTTCATCCCACTTCCACTCGGGAACATCCAAGGGTTGCAGAAGACTGCTAGGAACATGGTGCTCGACCATTACCTACTGACACAATAGGTATCTATCCATAACCTATGCCACTTCCAGCTTCTTCCTGGGGCCCCAAAACTATTCCCCCATTCCTCAGTACATTTTAGAAACTCCTAGATGCACTGCCTGTGTGAGCTATGGTCCTCATGGATAACTCCCTCACATATGTCCACTAGGAAAAATAGATTCCCCCAGAACAAAATCTGATTCTGGATATCCTCTGACCATCATTCCAGAGCATCACCCTGAACAAACTGATCACACATTACCTCATCCACTATCTCTCCCAACTAAGACACCTATACGAGATGCACTAATGAATACAACACTGTCAGTTGAAAGAGATATCATCTACCAATATCCTCTCCACCATTCTGGAACTAAGTGTCCAATTCCTCCATTTCCATCAGAAAAAATTTGGATTCCTGAACTACCAGATTTTTTTACATCCTGCTCAAGCCATCGGCCACCACATTCCCCTTTCCTAAGGTGTAAGATTTATTGAAGTCTTAATCCAAGAGGAACTCCATCCAACTTTGTTACTGCATGTTCAGATCTCATTGCAAAAAGACGTAACTCAAGATCTTATGATCCATGAAGAACCCCAAGCAATTCCTAATGATGTAGTTAGGAAAATAATTCAGTTTAGACATGAATGATATAATCTCTTTGTCATTGGTGGAATTATTACATTCATGAGGATGTAATTTCCGAGAAGAAAAAGAGATTACTCTACACTAATGCATCAGTGCACACCCCAAGCCTAATTTGGAAGTGTCATAGAACACCACAAACATCAACCCTTCATATAGAAACATATGATCAGGGGCACTGACTGGAATCCCCTTCATATAGTAGAAATCTACCTGGCACTTATCACTCCATACGATAGCCTGGTCATTTCTAGTCAAAGATGTCAAAGAAGCTTTAACTCTAGATAATTCAGGCAAGAACCTCTGGTAATAGCCTTCCAGACCTAATAAACTATCAACCTACACCAAATTCTTCAGTTCTACCCAAGAAAAAACTACTAAAACCACTGACTGGTCCACTTCTCTCCCCTCCCAAGATAGTATATTTCCAAATATGTGAAAATCTCACACCTAAAACATGCAAACTGGACAGAATTATATAGAGATGGTGGTGTTAGAGGACCTCCAAGACTGTCCAAAGATGCCTAGCATGCCAATACATTGACCATGAGTAAATATGATTTATTTGATAAACACAAAGACAAACCAGTCCACGTATTTAGGGAAAACAGAGTTCAGGAACCCCATGAACATGGATGGTGCATTTGTGACACTGAAGGGCATGACCACAAACACAATGTGCCCATACCACAACCTGAAAGCAGTCTTCAAGATGTCACACTCCTTTACCCTCAACATGTGATATCCCTATCATAGTTTGACCTAAGAGAAGCCACCATCCCTATTTAACTAGTCAAAAAGATCATCGACCTTTGGAATGGGGTAAGGTTCCCTGACCGTCCCTTGATTTAGTCCCCAACAGTCTATAAAAAGTCTTATTCTACCTTACCATCATGGTGAACAACACTAGAGCACCCAAAAAAATTCTTTTCTAGATAAAACCCGTTGTCATTTATTCGTCAACTTGAATTCACAACTCTCACAACTATGAAGGATCCATCGGATAGGGAGTCATCAAAATCAAATGAGCACTAGGTTTCGGTTCAATCAAAAACTCAATGTCACATCATGGGGGAGAGTGACAACCTATTTGGGGAAGGCATCCAATAACTCACTAACAACCCTTCATAACATCAACCATCTCTATATCTTTTGATCGCACCTACACTAGGATAACAAGGAAAGAAGTGGATACACATGCCGGTTTCCCTCATGACAGCATTGCTCGCTAATGAAAGTTATGTTCTAGCCACCCATATATGAGAACACAACCATTCTCCAGAAGCATTAGATAATAGCATGCACCTAAAAATACCAGTTGATTCCTAGGATGACATAATATTGCTACATATATAGAAGAATAAGATCTCCAGTTGATTGATACAGCCTCAAAATCAATCTACATCCTCGAAAAACATTAAAAATAATAGTCTGAAGACCAACTAGTGTCATCAACACCAGAGGAATGGGATGTCTCTATATTTCTAGTCCTAGAGCATGGGATAGATTGGGTGCCAAAAATGAGTGCAAGACTCCTAAATCAAACAAATCACACACTATTGTACTGAACAGATTGATCATACCACAAAAAACCATTCTCCCTACTGAAACTACAACCTATGCAGTGTGAAACTACACACACCCAACCACTCTACCTCTCTACTTTCAGCTGCCTCCCCAACCATGCCCGGGCCATGTTCCATGAGGAACACCCTTGGGTCGGCCTCCCCCAACAACATCTACCCTCGGTAGAGCATTAGCTCGCTGCCCCTTCTACTATAAGGAACTAAAATGAAACTACTATTGCTGAGGTGGGTGATGAGCCTACCCACCATCATTTTACATCCCTAGAACTAGGAACTGGATCCAAATGTGTCCATGGCCTCTACAAATAATGAACCTCATTCCCATGAACATGATGATTGGGAATTCTCCAGATGACCAAAACTGGATCTACAGAGGCCTACATCACACTAACTGAAACCGTGTAGGCCATTACGCCAGATACCTACTACTGACACCTTTCCCCTTTGGAGAACTCATATGGCTCCCCTCTCACAGCACACCTCCGAGTAAGTGAATCCTTTCAAATAAATAAATCTTCTTCGGAACCTCTATGTACGTCGCTTGGGTGAAATAAGTAACATCATATTGAATACAAGGATGGAGTGCCTCCTCTAAGCATCTTTCTCAGAACTACTTATCTAGGAATATATTCAGTTCGAAGCATAATAGATCCTTGATCTTGACTCCTAGTTCCATTATTTAATTACTCCATTGCTGGATGGAGAGTAGCTCTATACTATTCCCATCCTTCTTTGAGGATGAAAGGAATTACACTCGGTACACCCTATAAAACTAATCCCACAAAATCTTACTTTTCTTCCTCTCCCCAAGGTAAAGCATCCACTACTAACACACTGCTCCCATCATCTGAACCACCTCTAGATGAACCCAATACTCTTTTTAATCCTAGATCAAGCTAAAAGAAATCACATGCTCTACATGCCAACCTTTTGTTTCCATATCTGAGATGCTTCCCTTGTACATCCCCAGAGTCAACTGCTAGAAGGCACGATGAATATTTATCCACTGGTCGTCCTCCTCCTCTCGATAAGACCTCCACTGATCAACTAGTTCAACCTACTAGGCCTTAATTTCACATATCACATGGGGACAATATTCGGGTTCCATAGCTGAAAAAAGAATCAAGGAACTCCAAAGCTCAAGTAGTGTGGAAAATTTCTTTTAATTTTTTAACTCTTCATTTATTTTAAATTCCCAAAACACCAAAGAAACTTAAGAACATAAGCCTTTTTGATGCATGTACCTTTTCTAGGGTCACTAGTCTGCAATTGGTGTAGCCTCACATGGTCGTTCAGTAGGCTCAGAGTCCTTGCCTCGGATAAGGAGTAGCCCTAAAATATCGTGTCCCAACCAGTCTTTCCTGGCCTATCTCACACACCAAAATTTCCAAACACCATTTCCAAACCAAGCAATGAAATCCTCATTTTTCCAAACTATGATCTCCATACTATCTCTCAAACTACCAGACCAACCTTTTGGAACATTTTTTCATGACCATACTTCTTAAAAATGAGGGATGGAAGAGGAAAAATGACAAACCCTTCCTTCTTCAAGATGAAGGAGTGATGATGACCCCCCCCCCTGAGTCATGCCTTCAATAGGACTTGAGGTGGTGACTAGAACCAAGGTAATAGAATCTCACACAGAAATGGCAGGAAAACACTTTTTATAGGAAAATATTGGGAGATAAGACATTAAATCCTAATAACTCCGTGTACTAAACGAAAAAAGAAAATCATAAATCCATTCCCACATGCATGTTCAAAAGTGAAGCTAACACATGGTACAATGAGATCTCAAATGTAAGGTATGAAAAGATAAACTTCTAAGAAGCATCAGAAACAAATACTAACACTTGAACTAGTAAATTCTAGCACAATCCTTAATGTCCTCTCAAAAACCTAAAAAACTTTTATATACGTAGTGTGACCATTCTAGTATACTATGTAAGAAAATCTAAATACACCCATGAATAGGTGAGGGAACATACTAATGTCCCCGTGAAAAAATAGTAGAACCTCAAAGCACTTACCAAGGAGTACTAACCATACCAACATCACCAAGGAACACTCACCAAATATTGCAAATTTGGTAAATTAATTGTATATCCACATCAATATTTGTGTTCCCCACACCACATTCCAACTGGTTGACCAATCGTCCCTAAAAGCTAACGTATTTACCCTACCCCTCATCCCAGTCATAGTCTCACTACCAAAACCTTTCCATAAACAATTAGGCCTCAACCACACACAATCCCACCTATAGACACCTAGGCCATGACAACCACACCTCAAGCTCGAAGACATTTTGGGCCTCATCCTGAATACACTTGGGAAAAAATCCTGGCCCGCAAACTCATTGGTATCTCATCTAAAAAATACTCTCACACTAAGAATCTTGGAATATGGTATGCCGCAGTCATTTACACCCTCCCATATATGCCTGAGTGGTAAGAACCTAGAATAGGATTCGAGGAATAATGTCAGTGACCAGCCATCCATCCTCCCATGGAGATGTTGGGAAAGACACCCTCCCCAATGAATTAGTGTTCAACACATAGTTCTCAAAATGGGTGTGGTGCATATATAAATAACAAAAAAATTACAGTATATATATATATATATATATATTACTTCTCCCAACCTATGGGTTTCCAATAAGAAACTAGACCACACAAACCACCTTTGATGCCATCCCTAAATACACAAAGAGCCACAGTAAAACACAATTCTAACCACTTTTTATTAAACCAATTTCAATCTTTTATGTAAGGGGTTTACTATAATCTATTACAACACTACATGGAAACTAGAAACCTCTACTATATCAAAATAAAAAGAAAAAACAGACCATCAGTCCCACTACATGAACGCCCAATCTTCCTAGACACATGTTCATCCTTTTCAAACAGTTATTCATCAAAATTATTCTGCACATTACTTCTCTCAAAACCCATCCCCACAGCCCAAATAATTTCCCAATGCAGTCTCACTACATAAATATTTCTAACCACATTGCATTCCCACTTTCCAACTTCACTCTACAACTATAACACAACAAAGGCAGTTCAGCTGCCTATAAGTTCATCCAATCCACAATCAGTCAAACGCTCGGACAGAGATTCTATAACACCTCTTCTATACCACCCCACACACAAACCCAAGTGTAAATACTGTTAATTCACAACCCCATTGTACACTCATATGACACACTTTTCATGGAAATAACTCCTCTTCCAAACCTTTTAACAATATTTTTGCTCCCAACAACAGCTCCAAACACCTCAAACAAGGTTACAAAACATAACAGAACACATCACATAGCCACACCTATCAATAGGACATGTATACATTCACATTTAATCAGTAGAAGTTCTTAATTCCACTGGAATATAACCAGAGTGATCAAAGAACATGATTAATCTTGGGGCAGTCATTTATTTAACCTAGAATAAGTGATTAAAAAGATTTAATGTTGTCGTCATTGTTCAAGAATCTCAATAAAACAAAACACCACTTGTTCACAATCAAGGACAACCAAAGAGGTGATTTTTAGAAGGCATATATCCCCTAGAAACCATACTAGAATAAATGATAACAACTAAAATAGGTGACCAATATCAAAAAAATCTCTTCCAGCTATATTTTTTTCTTATGTTACCTTTTGATCATATCCAGTTATTATCGATTTCTTGTTTTTCAGATTGTTCACAACCATTAATCATTTGTATTCATATTTATACCTTCCCTCCAAGATGAAAAATTAAATAGATGCAAAATAAATCACTAAATGGATGATCCAAGGATTGAATTTAAACCTTGCGCCAAGAACATGGATAACGCAAACAGCAGGGAATAACTCCAAGAAAACTAAGTAGGAGAGCTATGAAATAGGTGTAAAACTATTCTAAGGAGGATGTCTCTAGACACACCGAGGGAAACGAAAAGGAACAAGGAAATGAGAGATCTGGGTTTATAAAATGGAAAGATCCTAAAAATCAGGGAGATGATTTCAATGTACTTGAAAATCGAAATGTTTTTTTGATAATGTGGTTCGGTGGTTACAAGGGTGGTGGAATGTTACAAGATAAATAGAACATAATAATTCCCATTGGAAATTGTAGAGACAGCTAAACACACTGTTGTGGGATTATAGGTTACCCTTTGATGGATAAATACATGTAAAAGGGGAAAACTTAAAAAACTGGTAAAAACTGGGAAAACAGAAAATGAGTCACAGATGGGTGTGTCACCGAAACTTAGCCAACGACATGTGAGCTAATGACACGACTTATTGATGATGATATACCGATGCAAAAAACCACTGACAACGTAACCTACTGACTTCCTGACCTACCGACACTGACACTTTTGACTCACCGACACCAATTCCTTCGATCTACCGATGATGATGCCCTCTAACTCACATATGTTGATTCACCTGACTCACCTATGTCAATAACCCTAGATCACCAATGTTAATTCCACTGACTCATCGATGAAGATTCCCCTAACTCACAAATTCCAATGCCCATGACTCACCGATTCTGTTGCACTGACATACCGATGCACTAACATGCTAACACACTAACATGCCGATGTAGTAACATGCTGACACACAAACTGGAAATTTGGATAGAAACTCTTGAAATGAGCCTCCATTACCACCCAGAACACCCTAAACACTGTATTATCACAAATTAAGGGCCATGATAAATCTGGGTTATGACATTTTTTTCTTTTGGGGTTCCAAATTGTTGATTAGAGTAGAGATTTCAGTGATAGAAAAAAAATATCTAATGGGGATTTCATTATTGATGAATTTTTTTCATTATGTGAAGTAAGAATAGAAATTCAATTACATTGAACATAATTAAATAAGAATAATTTATTTAATCACATTATGGTACACAGATGATGCAGATAAAACTTGATCATGATGATCCATAAGTATAAGTGAAAACCCACTAAATATTTATTATGGAAGTCAATATATTATTGATATATGAACAAACCTATTATGACATTGGATTTGAAATTACATTAATATAAAATTTAATTTCATCAAACATTTTTTGGCATATAGATATGCCAACTGGAATAAATTTTCCCAAATGATCAAATTGAATATATCATAAACAATAATTCTTAGAAACAGGTTTGTTGAACTATGTCAGAAACATCATTCTTAGAGTTCTAATATCACGTGAGGATGTGTTGAAGATCTCAACAACCATGATTTAGATTCCAAAATCCTATGGGAAGAGTATTAAAAAAATTTAATTATCTATTGTAAATCTAAATAAATATTTATTATATATATGGGATGATTAAAACTAAGATGATGGGTTGATAAGGATAACATCTAAATCTATTGGTAACACATATCTAAAGAGATTTTCTTTTGAATTTATACCTTGTTAATGTGAATGTTTATGCTTTGTAAATAGTTTTTTAGGATGAAAAAAATTACAAGGGTGATATTGAAGAGGCCAATGTCGTTATTAATGGTTGTATTTGTTTTCAACCATGTGATAGAATTTATAGATGATGTTGAAGTAGTCTCTGAATCCCCTAAGATTTTTTTTGGAAATGATTAAGTATAAATTAAGTAGTATAAAAGTGATTTAAGGAAGATTTCATATATTATATATTTTTTATTTGAGTTCTTTGTTAACAAAGGGATAGGATAAATACTATTTTTTTCTAGAATGGATCCACATAAATGGAAATGGAAGGAGCTCATACTGTATAAATAATATATTTTCTAAAATTCACATGAAAATGTAAATGTTAAAAAAAATAGAGAATAGGTAAAATATTTTATATGGTATGCCCTAATATGGAAAATGGATTAATTATATATAGCATATTTGTACATTTGTAATAAATTATCCCTAATTTGATGAAATTTAGAAGACGAATCCATTGATTGATATAGATAAGATATTCTATTTCTTAAAAATTATATTAGGCTTTGGATGATGGGAAGGAAAGGACAATGAGTTATTTTAAATATATAAAATTTTATAGATAATACATAATTTATTTTATAGGATATAAAGTTTTAATTAGAAGTAATTACTATGGTGTAAGAAAAAATATACTATGGCTGAATATTTTTACTAAATTCCTTAGAAAAGGGAAATGAAAAAAACATATGTCTTGTATAAATTTTCTTAGATCTTAAAAAGAAACATTATTAAATTTTAAATCATATAGAATATCGATATTTATATATTTATCTATTATACAATTCAAAATATAATATGGTAAATGATTATTATGTGATTCCTATTGGGTTAATTTGTGAAAATAAAATTTAAAATATTTGATCATGTGTTTTGGAGCATTGTAATGAGTTTAATTTAATATAATAGTGATTAAAAAATTTTTATTCGCTGGTATTTTAATTAATCATCTGAAATAATAAAAAGAAGATTTTTGGAATTTTGACTTAGGTTCATGGGTAATATATTCCCATGAATTGTCAAATGTGGAATTTTTCATGAGTTTGTGTGGTTTAATAAGCTGATAGATTATTATTGAATTTAATTTGAATTTTTTTCTTATTTAATTAATTATAGAATATTTTCAGATTCTTTAACAAGTGTAGCATAGTTGTTAAAACATAAAAAATGTCAGACAATGTAATACAGTCAATTTTAGAAAAAATTTAGACTAAATATACAATTTTTTAATTGATTATTGAAACTTTTAGATCCTATGTATTTAGTTATTTGATATTGAGGGGAAATGATTTTTATATATATATGATTAAGAAAGTCTGAATAAATTGAATTAAATTTTGACTATTGATTGTCAAAGATCAAGAAGAGGTGATAATATTCTATACTAATTATCATTATGTCTCTAAGAAGAATATATATATATATATCAATTATATAAACCACAGTAATTTTATTATTTACTTTCTCACCCTATATTGGAATATTTATAAATATAAGTGAGATGTTGTGAATCTAGTACTATATTAGGAAGCACGCAAGGATGTTTTGAAAGCATGTGTTACAATCTTGGTTTTTTATGATATATGTTTTATCCACTTGTATCATATAGTGTAAAATCAATGTCTTGGAAAATAACTAATCACAATAAACATTATGTACTCAAACTAGGTCTGAACCATAAAAAAAGTTCTTTTTCTTATTCTCCTTAATTAATAGTTTCATTTTTGTAAGGCTGTGAGTTTCATTTGAGTGAATATAATTCTAAAAAAATAGTTTGATATTAAATTAATAAATTTAAATATACAGAATCACTAATTCTCCCATCCCACACTCAATGGTTTATCCCATTATTATAGAACACTAGTATACACCATTTTTAAGTGCCTTTCACTTTTCAGTCTTTTTAACATTTTGATGTCTAAAGAGGTAATAATTTTTTAACATCATGAAGTCATAGTTTAAATCATATAGTGATTCCATATTGAAAAAGACTTGGAAAAAAACTAAGAAAAATATAATTACATTATACATATAATTTAAACATCAAGCATTTTTTATGTACCTTTGATGGTTTGATAGGACTCTCTCAACCACCCATGATCACTAATGCCAAATAATCCAAATTCCACATCTTTCACAGTTGGTTTCCTATGAAGACAATCATAAAAATATTTAAAACAAATATAAAATGATATAGGATACTAAGGGAAAACTACCTTATAGTCATAAGAGTTATCTCATCCCACATCATGAGTTGATTCATCCATATAAACCAAAAATAGATGAATTTGTGAAAAAACCCAATTTTGGGATTTAAAGTAGTGTATAACTAAATAGAAAAGAAAAATAGAAATACTACGATGAAAGTGTTTATAATTTCATCTAGGAAAGTATTACTATAGAAGAATCATGAATTATTTAACAATTGCTGATTATGGATTTTTGAGAAGGGAGGAGGAACAAGGTGTTCGTGCCTGGTGGTGTGTGGGTGAAAAAGATAGGTGGATTTAAAAATGCACAAACACATAAGCACATACACACAAACATATATATATATATAATTTTTTTAATAATATATATATATATGAGCAATTTGTTACTCAACGACCAATTAAGGGCCTAACAATCCCCTATGAACACACAAACAATTACTTAAGTATAATTCCATCAGGTATCTAGTGGTGTTGATTGTATCATGCTATATAAATGACCACTAATCTTTTATTATAAACTCCAAATTTCAATCAAAATTCTCAAATTATATTAAAAATCCATAAAATATTTTAAAGAGTTTTATAAATACCAAACCCATATCTTTATAATAATTCTTATTGGTTGTAGTATGAATTGGGAAGGTAAGTCCACATAGTGATTTTTTTTATACCAGTTATGGAATTATTTATGGAAGTTCTCAATATATTATATAGTCTTCTATTTTTATAAAATGGAGCACTGACACATGTGCCTCATTGTAAACATATTGTTCAAGTGGTTGAATATAAGGAAGATGACAATGTATTCAATACCATTAAGTATTGAATATAAATATAAATATAAAATTGTAAACAATTATAATTTAGAATCCAAAATTATATGGTTTTGATTCCACATTACATTGTTCATGATAAAAGATATGAATTATAATTTTACCAATTCTTTATTTATGATTATCATATCCTTGGATTTTGATACATAAAATTGTTTTGTATATGATTAGGTAAATATTAAAGGAGTCTTTAAATAAATTAATTAATTAGATGACTTTTTTTAATGTTATAATTGATAGATCCAATGAGTTTTCTTATTTAATAATGCACAAATTTGATGAAACTCATGGGTCTCTTTCATTATGGGAATGATTTATATTTAAAATGAGATAATGTGTAGTACCATGATATTTTAGTATTAATTTTAAAAAATATTTACAACAAACAATTTATGAACTAAATGTTTTCATTTAATTTCTATTATATAATTAAATGGTTTCAACAAAAATTTAATTTCAAATATTCAATCCATAAAAAATGACATATTTACATTATTTTATTTTCACTAAATAAATAGTTTGAAGATTTTTTTTTAATAAAATAAATATACCCTATATGATCACATTTCAAAATTTATTATATTAACGTACGAAAATATGAATAATATTTTAGTCAACCCATTATTAATAAATTGAAAATTATTAAACATATATTGATGAAATATAGTTAATGTTATGTATTAAAATATCACATCTAGTTTGAAATACATGTGTTATGGTATATAAATTATTAAAATGAAAGAAATATAGAAAGGCTTGTAGTAATATAATTATTAACATATTTTCTGATGGATGAATACATTAATGATAAAATGATATGTATAGTATACAATATATTATTAGTGAATAATAATGTTGATTGTGTTAATAATAGATTTTATTAGTAATTTAATAAATATTGTAGTAAAATTTTGATGAAAAAGAATACACACACACACAAATGAATATGTAGATATATATAATGATGATTATAATTTCAAAATAGAAAAAAAATTGAAGGAGGGGGTGGTGGAGAGGTTGTCTATGTAGATTATGATGATACTAAGATCATATATGGTGAATATGTTTTTGAAAAAAGAGATGTCTACACGAGCTATTGGTACAATTATAGTGACTGACTGTCAGCATGTTGTTGTGGACACTGCCAAGGGAGAAAGACAAAGAACCTACAATGATTTGTGGGACTAGTTTGAAATAGGTTATTTCTAGCACATACAGTTGTATGTATTCTACTATTTTGAGATAAATATTGGTTATATGTTATGGGAGCCTAAAATAATGATATTGAACGATGGGTTTCATGTGTGTAAGTTAATGGTGTGATATTTTGTAACTATATTTCCATTAAACCTCAATGGTATCCCTTATAGGAGGTCATAGAAAAAGATAAAAAGGTTTTTCTATAGGTGAAATTAATATTTATAGAGTATATATATATATATCCAAATCATAGTTTGGAAAATATATAAAATGGTCTCATCCTCAGTTTTTACTATAAATGAATTATTTTTTATTTTGGTTATAAATTATACAAGTGAGACGTAGGAGTAATATAGTTTAAGAGATCCCATTAAGAGGAATAAGTTTAGTAGTGTTTATCTAGTAATATGTGGTAAATAGAATGTTTTGAAATTTTATTTTAAAATGGTTCAATTCTATTTCATCTCATATTAGTTATTTTATTAAAAAAAATTAATTTAAAGGGATAATGTTTTAAAAAGATACGTTATATTTTAAAATAGTTATTTTATGTGAAATTATTTTTGAAAAAATCACACTTTTTTTAAAAAACGTTCATTAGGGCATAATTATGTCAAAGTTTTCAATTAACCACATTACAACCCCTCAATCATTTTAAAATATCAATCTTAAAAGATAGATTTATGGAATCCAATATTATCATTTCATGTGAAATTATTCTTATTTTTTAAAATCAATCCCTATTTAAATATTATTAATTCTATGTGTCCCAAAATTATAATTATATTTTGAAAATATTTCTCTTTTAGTTGAAATATTGAAATATTAATTATATTTATGGGGTTTTGTTTTAATAAAATTATAATATGTGTTTGAAATCATAATTTTATATTTAACAATTTTTTTATATTTATCATTTAATGAAAAATATTTCTATTAAACAATGTCAATAAAAAAAATTATTATAATGAATTTCAGTTGTTTCTTAATAAGTATTAAAGTATATATATATATATATCAACTGTCATTATATCAAAAATATGGTATTGATTGAAAACTCATATGGAAAAAATTTGGTGAGCAACAAATGTTATATTTAAATTGGCACAAATAGAATGATGGATTTGGAATGATCTCAAGACATAGGGGATGTAATAATTCCCAAAAATGAACCATCGATTCTATTCTGGATTTTGACATGATCTCATGGTAATCTTACAATATTTAATAGTATATCGACTAATAGTGAAGGTCTGAACACTATCACTGAGGATAATAAACGGTTACTATCATTTAATAGCCATACATAATAAATTAAAAAATTAAAAATTAGAGTAACATCAAGAAAATAATAAATATAAAAACTAATATAAATGGAATGCATGAAATATTAATAAATAAATTGGGCTCTTATAGTGGAAAATCAAAAACTATGTATAGAGTGTGTGACTGAATAAATAAATAAAACAATGAAATCCTCTAGAGTATTTTTTTATGGTTACACAACTCCATTATCTTGGCTCAACCATCTACCACATGCCCATTTCCATTTCCTAGATCCCAATATATAATTTTTCCTTTCTCATTATTATTCCCATGATCGTTGTGAGTAATAAAACACTGTTGGACACCACTAATGTCTCTATAAGATGAGTTCACAAGTATAAGAGTATAATTCAAGATAATAAATAATGTAACACATAACAAACAAACCCAATAAGGGTTCATGTGATATCCAAGATACCCCAAACCATGGTTATAGGAATATAGGAACATGATAAAAGAGTAATAGAGTATTCATGGGAACATCATAAATGAAGGATTTAGACTCCAAACTGCCAATAGTCGTTCTGGAACTAGGGAAACAGTTCAGACCGCAATAAGTCATCATACCCTATCTATATCTATTAGTTCAGGTCACATAGACCATCGTGATACTTTTTACTCATTGGTTAGGTCCCATAGACCATCTTCCCCACTTTTCTCATATGGGTCAGGTAACAAAGAACATCTTGACCCCATGTTAGGTCACACAAGTCAATCATTCTCTATCATCCTACTTAGTCAAATAATCATTTATACACAAATTCCTAATATTCTTCCCCTCTAGGGCCCCAATAAAATATGAGTTCACGTATCACATAGATACCAAAAATAGAACCAAAAAACATATATTAAAAATTTCACATCGAAATAAAGTCACCAATTAAATAAAAAATAGTCAATGTCATATCAAGAAAGCATGAGAAACAATATCAAAATACACATGTGATCAACCTCAATATGGTCTAATTATAAAATCACTCAAAATAATTTCACGGTAATTAAAACATGCCTAGACTCTATAGTGTATGGAACAACATACCTAATTTTAATGGACATTGACATCAAGGTTCACTATGAAATTAGCACCTGGAATGTATCCATGTATCAAAAATGTTTAATTTTCTCCCCACATATTCTTAAAACTGATTCCAAATATTTTTCTTCCAATACAAATAAATACACTATGTCCAATAAAACAATTACTCTATTGAATAATTTATAAATTATCAAATTAAGCTAATACATAAGATACAAATTCATTTTAAAATAATAATTTTAATTTAATTATATGATATTTGATTTATATGCCTATAATAATTTTTATACAATAATGAAAATTATTTTATTATTATTTATAAAAATTGGGTTCTTATATATAAGGATTATTCCAATATTTTTTATAGAAATCTTATATAAAAAATGAACAAAAATAAGGTGACTGTAAAATATAAATTCCTAGATCGAATTTATCTCTTTCATGTACTATACCCATTAAGAGGTTGAGAAGGTTCTTCCTTTCCATGCAAAAAAGACAATGCATTATGGTGTATAAGAAGAATGTTTTTTCCTCCATGATTTGAGTTTAGTGTTTTCTTGTTAATGTCTTTGATATTTGAGAATATAAATTATGATCGAAGATGAGTTTTGGACTGTTTACTACCAAAACATGGGACACCACACTATAGTACAAGTGGATAAACTATAGCATATACATCCCACAATATATAGGAGGCACTACACCATTGCGTTGGTTATGGTGCAGATCTACACCATGACAATTAACATAGAGTATAAGATAGATAAGAATGTGTTGTAGTGTTTCATACCATTCCAAAATACACTCTTCATGTCAGTTACTAATAGTGGTGGTAGTATTCCTCTATAAAAGAGTTACTACCTTATAATTTATTGTATCGGTCTTCACATCGGGGAAGTTATTGAGGATTTATTGGGGGGAATTAATTGATGATGTAGAGAACTCTAAAACTCCCTTATAAATACCTGAGTTCCAGTCATTATTCGACAGCATTAAATGATGTTACGATGTCCATATTCAAAATCCCTACTGCATTATAACCCTTTATGCAGATGAAGTATACACCCCGACCTATTTCTATAATTCATTCCCTTGTTTCACATCACTATGTTCCATCCTGATAATCAATTTCACTATGGTGTATTATTTTTATGTTTCTTATACCCTTCCATTGTTCAAGGTTTTCCTCTTCCCGCTGACCATTATATCATTGAGTTCATCTTGCATCATGGTGGCCAATTCTAGTACAACTCCACATCGTATCCTTAAATCTTATGACATAAGGACCTATGATTTTACAAATAAATATTCTGCAAACTTATTCCTCAAACCATGTTTATCTCTTTTTAGAAATTATTGAACTTAGGAGATCATATTGGGTGATCTTTTTCAGTTTGGTTTGAAATCATGTTTTGAGTGACATTAATTTTGATTGAACTTTGTGAAAATGTTGACAAATATATTTTTTTAAGAAGTTCCTTACATTCTTAGGATCTTGTTAACAAATTTTTTGATGATATTTATGTATGAGATGGAATTTTTACACCATGTTTGATTTTGATCTCATGTGGTTTTGTGTGTTTCATATGATATTTTGGTGATATGTGATTTCCATGAGTGATACTTAATTAGAAGGTTTCCATGATGACTATGTTCACATGATGTTGGTTTTTTTCTATATACTAATGATATTTATCATTGTATGCTGACTCTATATAAATTTTACTATTACGTGTAGACTATGATTGGTACTTGAGATAGGTGGACCATTGTGACATAATTATCCCTCGCGGGTAGATTTATTTTCCATGATAGTGATAAGTGACCTGAACATTGGGTGGATGTACAATTTAGACATGTTGTCTTTTTTAGTGTGTTCCTAGGGTATCCATGATTTCGATGTTCCATTCAGCACTGTGATTCCTAAACGATTTGAGTTTCTCATGATTTGAGGATTTCATGTGACATTATTCTTATGAAAGATAGGTGAAAATAGATATCATATCCATGACATCATGATGAATCTATATATGGGATGGTATGGTTACTTTCAATTTGATCTATTATCTTTCCACATGGAGCTGAGGAAAGTATGTTTGGGGTTTTTTTGCTACTTTTCCTTGTGCACCAAACTTATTTTTAGATTACATATTTATTCTCATAAAAAATTTATTATTTTTATGCGATTCACTTTTATACCCGAGAACATCAATTTGAGGATTTCTTAGTGGTGTCCTATAGAGTCTTTTTCTCACACCCTACTCGGTGATTTTGATGTGATTGTAGATTTAATAATGGATCTGACACTCAAGCGGGTTCGTCTGAGCTGTCTGCTCAAGAAAAGAGTTGTGATAAATGTGCTTATCAACATTCAGATCCTACTCCAGAGGGGAGATTCACACTGATATCTCCCTCTAAGGATTCCTGAAGGAAGATTGAGATGGGAAGTGAAACTTCTCCTTTAAAATCTAGGATCACCTTTACTCCATTTAGTGCTAGGATATGGTCGGATGAGGTGGAGGAAAACACACACACTGATACGTGATTAGCCAACTCAGGGGATAGTGTTGATGCTCCCAGTGATGGTCAGGATGTGCTACCTTCCAACAATGAGATGAACCATATACACTCTTAGTGTTTCGAAACTGAACAATGTGATAATAAAGAAAAACAGGTTAGCATAGAGAAACCTGGACACAATGAATCTGGGACAAGTAATCAGATGAAAGGGGGACAGGGAGGTCAAGGGAAGAAAGGTAGAATCCAAGCCTCACCAGAGAAAAAGGGAGGGCCACTGAGAAGAGGTTAATCTCAAGGAAAATGAATATCATTACTGGAATTGTTAAGGGATGGGAAATTACTATACCACCAAGGCCCTTAGCCATTACATTATGGCCTAAAAACCTTTTCTTATTGGTATTTCTAAACAAAAACTGATTTTTTGATAATTGTAAAGTGTTTAGATGAGACTCTCTTGCATATCGCTCTGTGGCCAACAACTCTCATTTATCTACAATGGATCACTTGTGTGTGTTAAGTTATGAAACCATTCACATCTGATCTTATATGAGTGGTCTTTAAAGTGTGTCCCTTATGTGTAGCTTTGTTGGCCATAATTTATCAGCATCTTGTGTGTATGTCTCCACCTCATAAATCAGGAGGGATTTATGGGAAGACCTCAAAGTCTTCCCTAGACAGATGAATTCAAAATGGTTAATCATTGTTGATTTCAACACTGTAATGAAACCTAAGGAAAAATCTAGAGGTTGTTTCAATAGGATTTACACATCTAAATTCAATGAATGCATTGAAACGTGCAATCTGGTTAATGTACCACTTGTTGGAGCTGACTTCACATGATGTCGATAAACATGAAATGGTAAGAAAGCTAGTAAATTGGACATATGTTTTGTTCAAATTAATGATCATAATAATTCCCATGGGGTCTCCGGGTTCACCCTACATAAACATCACTCTGATTCTAGTCCTATATTTGTTAGAGTCAATATATAGTAGGTAAGATCTTTTGTTGTCCCTTTTTTATTTAATAATGGATGGATGGTGATTACATGGTGTAGGGACCTTTTTATTGAGGATTCAGAGTTAATTCCCATTTCAAGGCCACTATAAAAATTGGATGTGAAGCTTAATCATCTAAAGGGGATACTTAAGGAGTGGATCAATAGATCATTCTCTAAAATTGATGATGATATCAAGATCTCTAAGGAAGCGATTTCATGCATTTAGATTAAAGATGAGTATCAGGAGACCATTTATTTGGAAGAAATTATGTCTCATAATACTCTAGATGACAAATTAATGGTCAAGGAATGGCTAGTCAAGAACCAACTAAATGTAAGATGGCTATAGGATGGTGATAGGAACTCTAAATTTTTCAATAGGTTTCACTAGGAGAAAAGGGTATGAGCAGGCACTGAGGATATCAGGAGTAATGGTCTATTGAATACATCTGAAACTGAGATTTCATTGGCTGTTGTGGAGAAATTTGAGGAGAAGTACACAGATGATTGACATGACAACACTCAAAAGATGATAGAAAATATAAACTCTTGCATTGATGAGCAAAAAAATCAGTGTCTGATTCCCCCTGTAAAGAAGATATTCGGGATGCTCTTCTTTCTCTCAACCTAAATAGTTCCCCCAGACCGGATGGGTATACTAAAAAAAATTTCATGTTATACAAGGACAACTTGTAGGATGATATTAGTCAATACATAAATGATTTCTTTTCCTACTCTTACATGCCTCATGGGATGAACTATACTTTCATTGCTCTTATCCATAATAAGGATAATGCCATTGAAATTAAATATTTCAGGACATTTTCACATGGGAACACAATCCCAAAGATCATCAGTAAAATTATTATGAACATGATCGGAGGAATGGTTGATGGAATGTTGATGGGAAATAAATTTGTCTTTCCTCCCAGGAGAAGAATTCAATTGTGTCTATTTATGGCCTCGGAAAGTGTCAACATAATAAGGAGGAAAGTGAAATGTGGGAATTATGCTATAAAAATTGACATTTAAATGGCCTTTGACACACTTAAATAGAGTTTCCTCCTTGATGTTCTTAAATGATATGTGTTCTACAAGATGTTTGTCAATCTAATCAGCATCATTCTTGGGTCATCAAGGCTTCCCATCCTTATCAATGGTTCACCAAAGACGGTTCTTCCCTTGTACCAGAGGTGTGTGACAAGGTGACACGATATCTGGGATTTTATTTTCTATTGTGGATGACTACTTAAAAATATGTATCAATGACCTTGCTCACATGGGACTCTGAAAAAAAATTAAGGCATGAACGATTGATTATGATTCTTTGCTTCTGATGTGTGTTGATTATATCATGTTTCTTGTCCAGGCCTCTAAGAAAACCACCTCCTCTATTAAAGGCCTCTTCAATCATTATGAGGAGTTGGATGGAAATGCAATTATCTATGAAAGGTCCATCATGGTTTTTGGTAATGGAGTTGCATCGAGTAAGAGGATAAGGATAATAAGTTATTTTTTCGTGAAAAGGGGAAATTTCCCCTTCTAATATATTGGTATTCCTCTGTTTTGGGGGAAAGTTAAGAGGAAACATCTAGAAGTAATATGCGTTGGAATCACTTTTCAAATGGCTAGTTGGAAAGAGAGGTCCATGCCGATGGCTGGAAGGGTTTTCCTTGTAATATTGGTGAAAAATAAAAAAATTTCTATTCTTTCTCCCTTTATAGATGGCCTAGAGGCCTCATCAAGGAGCTTTGAGAAATGCTATGTAACTTCATCTGGATAGGGTCATCTCATGAGAAGAAGTTTATCACAGTTTCTTGGAAAGAGTGTATCAGGCCTATTGAGTTGGGTGGTCTAGGGGTGAAAGGCTTCAAAATCTTCATTGATGGCCTAATTGGTAAATTCACATTGAGAAAGATTTCCCCATATTCTCGGATGACATCCTAGAAAATATATTCACAAGAAGATTATACAATGACTACAAGTACTATATTTCATCATCAGTTTTTCCAAGTAGTTAAAATCATTTATGAAGATCACTAATGATACAAATTGGTTGGTTTGTAGGAACTCCACTCTCAATTGTTAGACCACGACATGGTTGGAGGTTTCTCTTCATGTGATGTCTATTTCCCCTGGGGTGCAACATCATTCCTTCTCTGAATTTCTCTCACATGTGTACTCTTCTAATCTTATACTTCCTGAACAAGCTACAAATGCAATGTCATCCTACACTTTCATAGACCGTGACACATTGTTCTAGAAGTACAACAAGAATGTTGTTTTTAACTCACATGAGTCTTATTGGATTGAGTGTGTATGCCTCTCTCATCGTTCTGTGGGGATCAAGAAATTCCAAACCTGATTCATCTGGCCATCCAGATTTATTCTGCTTTGAAGGATCTGAAAGAACAAACTCCCTATTACTACACAGCTTCAAAGAACTGGGTTTCAAATGGCCCCGGTCTATCCTGTATGTATGTCTACTGAGGAAACTATGAATCATATTTTTCTAGAATGTGACTAAGCCAAGTGGATTCGGTCAAAAATTGGATACCTATTCGAGTTATATCTGGATATTTATAAGTCAGTTACTGATTTCCTAGCATACCATCCCATGCCTCACTACAGTGAGCAAGTACAATGTTGTTTTCTTATTTCTATAGCGTCCACCATTACAACGCTTTGGGAGGCTCGAAATGCCACACTGTTTGATAGAGCCAACAATTATACACATGAGGGAATGAAGTACATACATAGGGAGGTTTATGTTGCCTTTTTTGTGTCCAGAAAAGTACTATGTATAACACTATTTCTGATCTTCACATTCATAGATCTCTTGGGATTTTCGGGCAGCCGCGAAATCCCCGGATGTTGAAGCATGAATGGTGGATACCTTTGATTATACCATGTATTAAAGTGAATGCTGATGCATCTGCCTTAGGAGCACCAGGTTCGTCGGGCTGTGGAGGGGTGCTTCGCACATACAATGGGTTTTTTAAGGGATGCTTCTATCAATTGATTTTTATATTCCATCCTTATGAAGCAGAACTATGAGAAAAAATTCATGTAATCAGGTACTCTCTCCATTATATTTGGATGTTGATATGGTTGGAATCTATTTTTGAGACCGCATTGCATTCATTGAGGACACGATCATGTAATGTGCCATCAAAAGTGCCTCCACAATGTGTTTACTATCTTGATAAGATTTCTCAACTCAATATTGTTGTTTCACATGCCTATCATGAAGCCAATCTGGTTTCGGATTCATACGAAAAATAGGTAGTCACTGAAATGGGTATGTTATGGTCCCTTTTCACCCTAGATTATTGTGCCCCCATAGTAGAGGTGGATAGATGGGTGTGTCCCTTTTCGTTTTTGTAATTTCCCCTTGTATACCTGACTCTGTTACATTTATTTTAATAATTCTTCGGGGCCGGCTTCCACCAGTTCTTGGGATTTTTAAGTATTAATTAATTTATTATTTTATTATATATCCAATGATATGATATAATTAGAATAGTATCTCTATTAAAAGGACTACACCCAAACTACTAGTTAGAAGTCTATTACATGTGGGATGGCGCACAAGATGTCACATAATACTCTGTGTGGACCCAGTGCTCAGCTACGTATGTTAAAAAGTTTTATCAAAGGAATAATGATTTTAATGACTTTACATTTCTCATTCCATGATTTTGAATAGGATATAAAAAAAAATTGGATGGTTGGTACTCATATTGGGGATCTATGCTACAACATATACAATATTGTATATTGTACAATTTAGTTACCATTAAACTAGAAATGAAGCATTTCTATTAGGGATTATTCAATTCTCATTGAATTATGCCCATGATTTTGAAATGTGATTTATGGTATTGGATTAATTTTCTTGAATTATAACTAGGAATATAGGTTTTTATTTCATATATATAATTGTTTTGTTGTTTTATTGTAGTTCTAAATTAGATTTATTGATTTTTTTCTATATGTTCAGGATCCGTTCATTAACAGTGTGATATATAGGTGTTGAAATTTTTTTATGATCTATATTTAATGAGATTAATTATTTTAACTTTGCTTGTTTTTGTGTTAGTATAGATACGATGACTGAGAATAATGTGCGGGGATAGAGAAAAGGGTTTGCACTTGGAGGGTTGAACTTCCGGATAAGGGTACACTCTTAGAGAAACCTTTTTGGAACTCATAAACTGCTTAGGACCTGATGTGTTCCTACATTTCCTCCTAACACAGATGTCTCTTCCTTTTAGATATTTGATATAACCTCCAAATGATTCGGTAATTCTATATCTCATTCCCACACCTACCCTAGTAGTGCAATAGGGTTTCCGTACAACCAACCACTACAATTATTGGTGTACTGTGACATAAATTTCCTAATCTAGTATCCTTAGAAAATTAAGGGAACTAAAACACCATATATTGATAATTATTTGGGGGAAACTATAGAGAGAATACTCATCATTATTGAAACCCCATTATATATGAATGAGGATAATGAAAATTTCATTATGCGGTGACCTAATAAGCTATGAATGGGATTATGGTTCATGTCGAATAACTAGATTATCTAACTTGGGATGATTTCAATGACTTTTTCTTTAAGTAAATTTTCCTTGATATGAAAAATATTTAAGGAACATAGGATTTCATGGAGCTTTAGTAGGGTTCCATGATGGTATTAGAATAAAATTGTCAATTTACCGAGATCCTCTTCGTTTCAATGATTCAAGCTATTGATGAGGATAAAATGGACCAAAATATTGAGAATGAACATTGAACTATCCTTGGGTATATGGTACAATGTTATGATTTGTAACAACCCAAACTTCCATGATAAATTTCCCTTTTAATAATGTAACAGCTTGCATTGTACGCAATTTCGAGATTCTAACATTCCGCGACCAATCAAACTTGCCGTTATGAATAGTAATACCAACTATTTGAAATTTTATAAATTTTATCTTTCAAAATGGACTTAAATTTTGGATTCTGAATATCGAAATTAGCTTAGGGAGAATTTTTTGTATTTTTCTGAAAACATTCAATTTTTTATGAATAGTGAAAAAAATCGCGTTATTGGTTAAAACCAACATTTTATTTAAATAATTAGTTATTTTATTTTAATTTATTTTAGGTCAAAATAGATACATAATACATATATATGTTCAATGTAATTAATTGGATTGATTTTATAATAAGTTTAGATATATAAAATTTTATCGAACTATTAACCGTCTTTTAACCACCTCCTAGGAGCATTTTAAAATTTGTTTAAAACATAATTTTACCATTTCTGTGAGTTGAATTTCAAAAATATGAGAGACATGGTTAATATCAGTAAGTAAAATGTGGTTCAATAAGATGAAAATAATTTTTGGTGAACAGTATCATTTTTTTTATTTACCACAGTAAAAAGTAAATAGGATAATTAAGGGTAAAAATGATATTATAATTACCCTAACACATTTCTTAATTATATTTGATAAGTTTAATTCGACCTAAAATAACATTAGGAAAAAATATGATCCCCTTTGATCTACTTATATTAGATTAGGACATTTATTATTATTTTATTTAAAGAAGAGTTAAAAGTGTTAAAATCAATGTTTAATAACTAAACCATTTTTAATATAGGGATATAAATAAGATAAATTAGACTATAAATATTAATTAAAAACATAAAAATATTTCCTACATAATCGTATTTTATTTATAATTTTTATACATTGAATATTTAAATTTATTTATGACACAATGATGATGCAGTAATTACCTTATTAATGAATTATTAAAATAATGAATATTATAAATATCCAAATAAATTTAATTTGAGACTATTAATGAATCACACAAACTTCATAGGTAAATATTACATGTTAGGGTTGATTAAATGAATTTTGTTTGAAGTAATAATGCTATTGTGAATTTAAAAAAAACCAAAATACCAAAGAGAGTCAAAATTGACATAAAAGAGTTTTTAAAACAAATATTATATTATTAGTTGATATTATTTTCCTAAAAATCTGAGGATCAGAAAAATGGATTAAATAATATTATATATTTCATTATTGAACCACTTGAGGTTCGTTTGGAAGTTTATAGTATGTTTATTAACCATATAATATGAAAATACAGAGACATGGTAAATGTCAAACTATTTAAGTAAGAGTTAAATCTAAAAGATAAGTTTAATATGATGACCTAAACCTGTCTAAAACTGACTGTTTGATGGATTTTGAACCCAACCCACCAAATAATTTAAATAATTAATTTCGGAGCAATTATAAACCAATAAATATATTATTATAAAATAATATTTCATGATTATCCTAAAGTGACCCTCACATCTCTTATAAAAGGGCACTTCCCCTTCTCTCAAATTCACACCTTAAAAGACATTTGGCTCAGCCAACCAAAGCCCAAATATCCTCTCAAATGTCCTCCCTTCATCCTATAAGACTTACATTAGTTAGAAATCCAACATAAGGAGCCCTTTTGATCAAATCAAAAGGAAGAACCCAAAGAAGAGGTAAATATTTCATCACCTCATTCAAGTTCATTTCTTCCTCAACTTCTAGTTTCATTGGTGTTTCCATTCTAATATAATAAATCCAGTATCTTCTATATACTGTGATGTTATTATAAAAATGGTACAACCATTTTCATTATTCTATTGATCCTATAAATGAAAAATTCACCATACGTGCGTACATACAGATTACCGTCTCCACGTCGTGGTGTAGTTTGTTATTCAAAAACAGCATCACTTGTATGAGTATAATAATGAGTATAGATTATGAAAATAGTAAATATAACATGATAATTATTATGTATATATGATATACTATCCAATTATATGTTATTTTAATATCAATATAATGATATTGTCCCTCGTGAGTACGTCCGGATTACTGTCTCCACGAACGTGATGAGATTCATTCACCATCGTAATCATTCAAGAATAAATTTCATTTAATGATTAAAAATAATTTTTAGGAACATAATATCATTATTTATATAAATCAAATACATCCTATCCATAAAAAACATGTCTTACATAACCAATCATATAAATAAAAAATAATCAGTTAACACCTGAAACGGTGATACTAATAAAATATCATTAACAATGCAATATTATAAGATCATATATGATATAATATTAATAAATAAGGTTCTTGTATAACTTAATAACAATTAATTTACCATTATAAAAGAGTTTAACCTACCCCCTACCATGGAAAAGTACAAGGTAAGGATTAATTTCACAATCTCTTTATTATCTGAAGTTGTTTTTACGTAAGTATCTACTAGGACATCGTTATCATACACATTAATGTTTCCTAAAAATGTGTTCCAAATATTTTTTACTATTTACAGGACTATGGGTTAAAGTCATTTATACCCTTGTTTTACTTTTTATAATTTATTTTGAAATAAATTTTTCCGTCATTTTCTAAACAAGGTACATTATGACCTTTTTGACAAAATGAAGGTAAGAATTATTTTTTTTAATTTATACAGCAGGTGTGGCTATTTTCAGCCGTTATAACGTCTTCAATGTTTCCCTTACAAGATTATAAGAATATTTTCCAACTAAATTTTTTATTTCATAATTATATGACTTTTAAATGATTTCAAAATAGAAAGTGATATTTCTCAAAAATGATTGATTTCATCTATGTCGGAATCCTTTGATAGATTATAGGATTACTTTAAGTTGATTTATTATGATACAAAACGTCTATATTGTATTGAAGGTTTTGTGATATGTTTGACTTTGGCTATGTTATTTTTATTCCATTCATGGTTTATGGATAAATTATAGACATTTCTTATGCCGTTTTTAATACAAATGGTTATGTTGTATTTTAACCGTCTCATATAAGGAATTCATTGGATGTAGTAAGTGACAGGTGTAGCCCGCTATAGCTCCTCGATGCATCGATAGGTCTAATGAGACAAACTTGTGTCTAGGGAGAATTCCTTGACAAAATCTTATTTGTAGTCTTGGCACAATGCCTTGAAAATGTGGTTATGAAGTCTGACATTATGTATTCCATCATTATGAAAGTGGCTATTGATATTTCAAGTGATTATTTGACTAGTAGAATATCCATGTGAATATTTAAATAGAAACAATTGATTTTATATTTTCCATATTATGATGATGTTAAATTTTAAATGGATTTTGTTTTAGTCTTACGTAGCCTCAAATGTTTTTGTTTATTTATGATTTTTTCTATTATATTGGTGTCCTTACTGAGAATCTGACCTCACCCCTATCTATGTTTTATTTTTCCCAGTATCTGAAGAAGTATATTATGACTGACCTGCATGGATAGTATAAGTGATATGAGTGTTCCCTATGGAGAAAATGTTGTTTTATTTTTTCATTTTATAATGTAATGTAAAACTTATGAATGTATCTAGTATTTCCAAGGCAACTAAACTAATCGGTCTTTTGGGATTTTATCCATTGTGATCATGCCAATGTAATGTAACACTGCACCGACTCTGGATAACTGGGGTTGGGGCATTACATGATCTGGATTCTTACCCTAAGTTTTTACATGTGGTTCTCACTTTAGAGAAGATCATGAAAGAGGTTCAGTTTATTATATTGACTTACCCTTCATCGTAATGTCAATCTGAAACCCCATTTTATCCATGAATACCCTTTTTAAGGATGAAAAATGAGAAATAAGAAAAGATAACAGATAACATGTATGAATGTGGAGAATATTATTTATTCTTTTACTCCTAGATTTGACCCATAGTTCATCAATTTTAGGAAGTTCATACAATATATTTGTGTGTTCCCAACACCCCTGAACTAGTTGAGGCTATGTGGAATCTTAGGATATCTCTAATAGTATTGCACTAGAGTTTCATCTATGAGGTAGAATAAGAAACTAATAGGGAACCAGATGTCAATCCTGGTCTCTTAGTAGATGACCCAAACTTTCTTTGTGCCTTAGGGGAATGGTCATAAGACTAACACTGTTAACAATTATGCTCTGGATTAGAGTAATACAAATTGTAAAAAGGGACCATATGTTTTCAGAGTAATGGTCTTTATTATATCATCTTTTACTAATAATTAATTACATACAGGTGAATCTGATTCCTTTAAATCTACATAAGTTGTCTCTAGAATTGACTCACTGGTTAAGGTTCCTTTTGAGTATGACTCCCTAGATACACCTTTGGGAACGAAAGTGGACCATATCCCATGATTCACAAATTATCCTATAGTTATTTTGTGGTTATGGAAATCTATGTGAGTTTATGATACTTGAGATGATGTCCATTGATGTGATCATCAGCATGGAATGACTGGCTATATTATAAGCTCACATTAACTATTAACAGATGCATATATAATTGACTTCATCAAAAGGGGGATGTTCAAGATAACCAGATAGTGAGAACATAGAGAATATTGATTTGGACAATACTTGTGTAAGATTAGTGCACTCTATACATAGATGTAGAGATTGGATATTTTATCAGGATCTTTGTAAGAACCATCATCTTATCCTCCACCAATAGATTTTAAATAGGGAGTCTTTCAAAATTACATATTAGTACATACCCATGATAGAGGAGTTTATTTTGAGCTATATCTCGTACTAGTAGTGAAACCCATTTTGATAACTCCTTATCATATGGTACTAGCCGAGAAAAGGAAACTCAATGTATAGTTGGATGACTTGTATATGAATGGATTTACCGTGCTATGAACTTCACAATTGGTTTCACATGTTTCATTCTCTAAGTAGGAAATTAGTTATCAACTATCGATCAATTACCAAATGTTGAACCTTGTAATGTCAAAAAACTGATTTCCCTTTTCATTGTCCATTGATCAATTTGTAAAATTATGGAGATCCTGGTGGTTCATCAAGATAGATCATTGATCGGGAAAATCGTCAGCTATGATTTATAAAGGATGACATGCCATGGATAATGCTTCGGAGTAGGTATAGATTCTATGCGTACTTAGGGATGTGATTCAGGTGGAATAATTAATAGGAAGTTTTCATGTAACTCATGAACAAGATCTTCCACCCATAAATAGAGTCATTCATTATTGTGTTTGTTGAAAACATTATCATATACTCACCAACACCAAGTCATCATGATAGGTGTCTGGAGATAGTTCTAAGTACATGTTGATCACACTGAATTTATTCCAAGTGGTTGATGTGTGACTTCTTTTTTTGAGAGGTAAATTTACAAGGACATGTGGTGCCTAATAGGGGTTTGTTTGTCGAACCAGAGTAGGATTATGAACCCATTCCATAGACATGATGTCAGAACGTTTTTGAGATCATTATATTATTAGGATTTTAATAATATTAATAATGGTTTATCCAAGAATATTATTGACTATGAATAACAATTACATTGATGGAAATGAATGAAGTGTAGTTACAATGGTATGAATGGTGTGAAAAGGCATTCATTGACCATAATAGAATATTTATGATTTCTCTATTATGGACACTCCTGAATCCATGTAGTGGTTATACAGTGTAATTTTATGAATTCAACATTGTCCTAGGAATAGTTTTGATGTTGTGTGAGTAGGTAGTAGCCGATGGTCAACATCATATATGAATTAGTGAGAAGAAATAACATAACTAGGATTTGGAGCTAGTAGTTTTGGTCCATGCACTTAATTGTTTTCTACAATATCTATTCATCGAGAGATATTATTATACATATAACCCAATAGCCTTGTCTATGTCTTCACCAAAGGGACCTAAACCAAATAAATAGGATTTGGATTGAGTATCAATAGACATTTAACTTTGATATGTCTCATGAACCCAGTAAGGGAAACATAATTTTGTATAACCCTATCCATAAGAGGTAGGCTATGAAATTGTGTGGAGAGAGGCCTTATGAAAATCAGTGGATCATAATGATACTCTTGAATAATTAGATGATGTATTATTTATAGTATTAGTATTATTTTAATTTTTCCCCCTTATTAATTACATATTCACTTATAAACTTTGAAAAAAAAAGACAGGAGTTAGAACAAGACTGTTTTGTAATGATGGAACTTCTAGCAGGCGATGACTCAATACCTAGCTGTTCAATGGACAACGATGATGTGATCATGAAACATGGGAGATTATTTAACCCTAAATCCAAAAAAAAGTGGATATAATGATATACTACCATAACACTATATGGGTTATCCATCATGTAGAAATAAAAATGCAACATGACATCAGGTGACAATTATAGTTCCTAGGGATGAGGAGACACAATGAAGGATTTGTCTATCAATGCACCTATAAGAGGGTAGGGATGTAAACCAGTGTCCTAGTGGTTTAATCTGGTTACTTCCAATACCCATGTGTATGTGGAGTTATTTTTTCATAGATATTTTTATGATAATACCTAGGACCCTGATGATATGTGATGTAGTGTGGGTGGTTATTGATCGCTCGAGAAAAATTACAAATATTATTCCATTCAGAGAAAAAAGTAATTATATGATCTTGGAAAACTCTACATCCATAATATTTCATGTATTCCCATTTAGAATATAATGGGATCAATACCCATGTCCAATATCACAGTTTAGAAAGGGAATGTGGAAATCCCAAGGGACTCAATTGGGGTTGAGTGAAGCATTCCATCATTAGAAAGATGGACAGACTGAGAAGACTATACCAATATTAGTGGATATGAATTGATCTCAAATCATTTGTATTATTCAGCTGAGGGATGATCACATATCAATTTTTTATGTCACGTACAACAATATTAAATTATTATTATATATATATATATGGAACCTTATGGGGATCATTATGAGAGGTTGTGTAATTCACTGATATGTTGTCATGAGGCATATGAGAGAGTAGTTGTTGTCCCCAACATGGCTCAGGATACCTTTAAGAGAGTACGGCTAATTCAGAAGAGGATGAACACTTCTCAAATCAGAATGATATATTATTCCAACCAAATGAAGAGACGTATGTAGTTCACTATGGGTGATTTGGTTTTCTTAATAGTGGCTCCTCGATTAGGGAACTAACATATTTTTTAGGAGGGAAAGTTATAACATCAATATATTGGACCCTTTGAGATCACCAAACCGTAGGGGAAATGGCTTATAGTCAAGAAATCCATTCTCAATATTGAGGTATGAATGAAATGTTTCACATATCGCAACATCCTAGGTACATACCCTCCCCTAAACATGTTATAGATCATAAGGATATCAATTTGGAGAATTATTAATCTTACAAGGAGTTTCCATTACTGATAATAGGTTGGAGAATGAATTTACATCGATGGAAGATAGTTATACTTGTCATGGGAAGATATTGGAGGAGATTTAGAATGAGTGACTTCTATTCCATCTCGGTGGCCATATTTTTTCTGATAAGAAATGTAGAGACACTATTCATTGATGATAAGCCTTTATTGAGGGAGTAATATAAAGACCTAAAATATGGTTTCTTAAATATAGATTATGTTTCCTCTATGATTTGATATTTAGTTTTTTTTTGTAACAGATTGTAGATAGGATAACATGGGGGGTTAAAGAGGTGTTTCAGAAGGTTTACTTCCAAAAATACAACACCACTCTACAACCCAAGTGGGTACATCATAATATATGTTTCTCTTCCCATAGAGGAGGCTCTTTGCCATGGAGTTGTTTGATGTTTAGTGTTTTCTATTGACCTTCACAACAATGTAAAATATCGAGAAGGTTATGAAATAGTGGAATACAACAAAACACAACGTCTTGTTTGTATTAGGTATAAATAGCGGGGGTGGTTTTGATCTACAAGGGAGTTACCAAATTAAAATTTCTATTAGGGCTTTCACTCTAATGAAATTAAAGATGATCTATAAGGGGTATTAACTCATGTGGAAGGTAACTCCACTATAAATACTTAAATTTCTCTCATTATTCATCATAATTACAAGATGTTATAATGGCCATCACTGAACTCCACAGCACATTACATCCCTTTAAACTATATATGTACAAACCCTTGTCAATTTCTATACATCAGTATCTTTTTTGACATCATAGTGGTTCCTCATCCTAATCATTTTCATTAGGGTTTCATGGATTTATATTGAATCTCCCATGAATTGGGAAGTGGTTTTCCTCAACCAATGAAACCCTTCCCCATTGTGACCCTATTATGTCATGGTGGTCGGTTCTAGAACGCCTCCATCTTAAATAATTTAGACTTAAACCCATGTGACACCTTCTTTTATAGATAACTCTTCTCCTACCATATTCCTATAACCTTGTTAATATACTTTTTAGACATTTAATCCTAATAGATATTTATTGTTTATAATGTTATGGTTGGTGTATGATCCTATTTCAGGTGATGACACATTCGTCAGACCTTGGAACGAATATTGAAAAACAACTTCTGGTAAGAATTTCATTACCTTATTGGTCTCCTATTTACACTTATGTCCATGATTTTTATAAATATATTAGAATTTCAACACCATTTTCGATTGTGATCTCATGTGGGTTTGTTTGAATCCCAAATAACTTTTTGATGTATTATATCAATGATTGATACTTGAGTAGGCTATTTCCATTTTTATTATTTTCTCAAGATGATTGTCTAGGGTCATATACTCGTGATATGCCTCCTTGTATGCCCACCCTATATATATGTTACCATTTTTATAGTTGTTATAATTGGTACTTGAGATAGGTGAACCATCTTAACATATATATATTATATAAAGGAGGAGTGTTGTTATTATGCAGATGGAAATGAGGGACCTGATTATAGGGTGGAGTTATGATGAATCCATGGTGTCTTGTCAAGGGTTTTCTAAATGTAGCAATGATTTATAAGTTCCATTCACTATATAGAATTGTAGTTGGTGTAAGTTTCCCTTTATATGAGGACTCCATGTTACATGGTTATTCTAATTGGTAGTTGAGAGGAGTATCCTCTCAAAAACAATGTGAGGGCACTATTTGGTGGTTGGTTTTTTTGCATTCAACTTGTTCGAATATAATCAGACCTAGTTCTGAAGTTGGTATGGTTGGGGGTTTGCGTTGGATTGGAAAATAACATGACCACTTTGTTTTGAATTATATGTTTATTATCATTACTCACTTATTATTATTATGTCATGAACATTTTATACATGAGAACATCTGGTCTAGGATGTAATTGTGGTGTCCTATTGAGTCTTGTTTCTAGAGCCAACTTGGTTATTTCAATGTGATTCATCATAAAGGATCTAGAAAAGGGATAGGACCATTTGGTGGAGATCATGAAAGAAGAGGATGGATTTTTTTATGTTGAATATAAAATTTTGTGGATCGAATAATTCATTTTATTTTATATATACTCTATTAGTTCATATAGGCTTTCCAGATTGGTAAATAATTAATTTATATGACATATATACCAAAATTTTATTTAGATTCTACAAGATTGCCCAAATTTTTCATTACATGCTATATTTATTTATAATCAATCCTATAATATCATACATATGGTATAGTCTGCCCATTGATGGGAACAGAAACTAATTACCAGTTGACAGTCTCTTGAATGTGAGGTTCTTCTCATTAGGTCACATAATCCACACCTCGTACTCAATGGTTGGATTAGGATGTTACACTTGAAAACTGGAAAAATAGTATGATTAATCAATTAAATCATAAAATATCATGGATTATGTGTTCTGGTATTCCAAAATATCAAGAGAATACCAAAATGTGAAGGAATAAATGTTTTTGGTACCTTAAGTATGTACCCATATGTTCTGGTTTGCAATATGTGAGCACCCCAAAATGAATTAGAATTTAATTCATTATTACAATAGATTTTAAAAATAGAGAATTTAAAATCATCATTAAAATGAGTTAAAATATTTTAAAATTTATAATAATTTATTACCATGATTTTTAGGCTTTTAAAACCTTGAAGCATGTTATAGAATCGAGATGGGAAAGCGAAAATAAAAAAGTAGGGTTTTAATTACTCTATTCCGAAATAGTGCATGGCTTATGTGTAACATGGTTATAGCCTTAACCAGCTCATATCTAGCACATGAGGATTTTGTGTTATCAATTATGATCCCATTTAAAATTAGGGTTTAAGTTTATGTTGATCAAACCTACCATTATAAATTTTTTAACATTTTCAGGTTACCCTTATACAACACACAAAAACAAGACAAACCATAACACAACATTACAAGAACCCTTACATAACCTTTAGAAAAACAAGGTTACCCTTATGAAATGTAATAAAAACCCACTTGTCCTTACATAGAATCTCATGTACCCATATGAAACTTATATAAATAAGAATTTACCCACACTCAACTCTATAATCCACCCTAAAATGGCTACATTGTGTTTACCATTACGTTGCCCATATTCTATACATAATGTTAAAAAACCATTTTTTAAATTGTTATATTTTCATAATACTACTTTTTCATTAAGGAAATAAGGATTTATATAAATAGGGATGACCCAATTACCCCCCTCCAATGAATTCTTTCCCAATATAAGAACCTTCAACAGTTCAGAGCAAGAAACTCATTCTATTGAGACTAAACATCAAACTCTTACTCCCAAGATACCTTTTGGATCTATCCATACTACTATAATACATTAACAAGTGGCATAATCTTTATCCACAACACCATTTTCTTTAGTATAAATTCTACAATAGAAGATCCTCATAAGAATCATCATTCTCCAAATCAATATAAATGAAAACTATAACTTACATAGAATTAGTCACATACCTCTAAATTTGAGGAATATGGAAAATATCAAGTATGCCTCTCTAAAATGGATGAATTTATTTTTAGTAATCCAATTCTCTACTAGACTCGGTAATCTCAGATGTTCCCCAAAACTGTGGATCCAGCTTCCACAAATTCAAAAATCTATAATTCCAAAACAGAGGTGACACCTTCAAGAAAAAAAAATAATAATAGGATGCAAAAAATGTGGTCTCCTCTAGTCTGCATGCAATCAATTAATTCTTTAAGTGTTACCCAATAGCTTTTTGATCAATTACACCGTCTCTGAGGAATCCTACACCATTATAAGTCCAAAAATTGATACCTCACCCATCTCCTAACAGTACTACGGTGTCACAACCCTCCATAAAGATACTCACTTGGTGTCATGTAAATATAATCATTTGAACTGTTGTCATAAAAAAACTCACCCAAGGATAATTGATCGTCTCAAAGTACACATAAGTTTTGAATAAAAGACTAAAGAATATCCTCTCATATATGGATCCTCTTCATTGATAGTTTTTTTGAGTATGATACACAATGATCAATCTTGGATGAGTCTATATGTCCATCTATAAGACCAACAAAAACTATGAAATAAAACATGAATCAACATCAGATAAAAATATAAAGGTAAATAAATTTAATTATATAATCACATGGACATAAAACATTCAATGATAATCTACTCAGTGAGATAGATAGATCGGTATAAAATGTTAAACTTTTATAAACCCACTGCTAATCACCCAGATACTATCACAAATCATAAGGGTCTAGGTTCACCCCATCAAAACATCCATTGTGACATCATCCCTATTTAATAATGGAACATTATGTGGCTACAGTAGTGCACCAATATGTTGGTTCATGGACTTTATCTTATGGTAGTAAAGGCATCATGAAATTAATCAACCAATGTTAGTCTTCATCCCTATCCATCATTAATATATCCGGATTTCATGAAACATATTTGTCTCTATAGGATATACCACCCACATGGAGGTATTGAAGTCTCCCATTTGATCTTCACTAGTCAGAGAAGGAGCTTTAACTCTCCCACGTACAAGGGTCCTATCATTACCTTCTAATGACCACACAAGTATTTGGTCACCACCTGGTAGATGTTACCATGTCACAGGGAACTCAGGGTCTTCCTCAAGAGCATCCTTTATCTGGTCTACTAGAGGAGAGATGATCAATAATAGATTACACATCATCAATCCTTAGTCCCTAAATGCATCCATACTGAAATCATATTACATTATCATCTAGTTCCACTACTGCTTAGAATGATGCTCAAGAGGCTCCTACAATCTATATGTTTCATGTATAAGATAATCTATATCAATTTTAAACTATCAATGTTCACAATACAACACAAATTCAATCATTTGTAGATACTCTACCAAGATCATATATCTCATATTAAGGTATTTTTATGTAAATATATAGTGATGTCTCTTGCAGTTAGTGTATAAAACAAACATATCACTAATGATATAATGTCTCCAACACTTCAGAGTGTCAAAAAAATCCAATATTCATGTCATGGGAATGATAGATATGATCATTATTTAATAAATGGAATGACACCTTATGTACTACATGCTACCACTCTACTAGTAAACCTCCCAAACAAATCCTTGATGAATTTTAGTATAAATCATAAGTAATCCAAGGTTCTAGTTGTATCAAAACTAGAGATGTATTCTATAATTGTCCAAACTTTTGTAAATTAAATTCTCTTTTTGAATGAATAAATGAATTATTATGTAATGTATATATTGAAATCACATTTACTACCTTTTTTATTCTATACCATTATAAGTTTTATCCTATAAAATATGAAAGATATTTAAGCATAAAAACCACTAATAGTATAGTTTTTATACAGTGATATTATGACTAATTAATATTAAGGGTTATGATAAAGTCCCATTGAAAAAAGACAAAGAATGTGTTGGCCTTAACCTGTAGGATTGTATACTATGAATCCAATTTATTTGAGCTTCCATAAGAGATAGAATCACTCAGGTATTCCATTGATCAAGAACAATATGAGATTCAACAACTAAACCATGAATGATACAATTTAAATAATAATATTATAATAACTGAGAACATGCTAAAACAATGTATGTTGAAACACCAAAATAAAATCATACCATCACACAACTAACTCAAATGGAATTACGTATGAAATAAAGGGATATGTGATTATATCCTAACAATTTGAATTTTAATATTTTATATTAATTTAAAAAAAATTATATTTATCCCATTTTAATATTAATTTTTAAATGATTGAATAATTATATATTGAAAAGTTCTATTTTGATTCTGTGAAACAATTTTTTATGAAAAACATATAGTTTCAATCAAGATACCATTTTTCATTAATTTAAGAATTTTTGTAAAAAATAATATTTTAAAAAAATAATATTGTTATTTACTATTTATTAAATATAAATGACAATATAGTTTTATGAAGTGAAATGAAATTTTTATAAGGGTTATAACACTTTTATTGTTAAAAAATAATATTTTTCAATAAATTGTTACTTTTATTTAGAAGTCTAAATTATAATATTTAATGAATAATTTTGAGAAAATAAATATTATTTTTGAAAAAATAACATCAACATACATGGATGAAGTTGGATATTATAATCTGATAGGACTTGATCTTATCCAAGAGAAGGTAGATAACCTTCAACCCTTTTAACATCATCTGAAATCCAATCAAATTCGATAGAAATGATATGAATATAATCATAAATAAGACCTCGAGTTCAAGGTTGGAGATAAAGTGTTCCCTTCTATATCACCATTGAATAAATTCATGATGTTTAAAGAGAATTTAAAATTTATTCCAAGTTTTATCACCCCCTTTTAGATCCTTTTTGACATCGGGGTCATGGCCTATCAACTAGAATTTCCACATAACATATCTCATATACATGATGTGTTCCATATATCCTTATTGAGGAAGTACTTAATCAACCCCTCAAATGTATTGAATCCAGATGTGGTACCATTAGGGAATGATTTTTCGTACATGGAGAAAATTGGTGAACATTCTAGATAGTAGATACAAGATTATACCAAACAAGAAAACTGACATGGTGAATGTTTAATTGTGGAACCAAATGTTTGATGATGTCCCATATAAAATATAAGAAGCGAAAAAATAAAGGTATCTGCATTTATTTTAGGGTATGCAATGACAATTTTGAGGTTAAAATTTTAAATTGGTGTAAAATATAACTACCCAAATAATAATATATAAAATTAAATTTCAAAATGAATAAATACATCATTATGTAATGTGGATATAGAAATCACATTCTCTACTTTGGTTGTTTCGGACTGTTATGAGTTATATCTTGTCCAATTCAAAATATTGTTAAGCATAACCATCATTTATAGTATATTCATTATAAACTAATCATAAAATTAATAAATATTAATTGTTATCATAAATTATCATTTTCATCGTAAAGGAAGCGATGACCTTAGCCTGTAAGATTATAACCTATATGACCCATTTATCATAACAATCAAAGGAGATAGAATCACATGGATTTTCCTTGATCATTTCCATGCTAAGATTCAACAAATAATACAGAAATGCAACTTCTTATTGGATAAGTTCAAGCTCTTTGAGATCAGGGCCCTAATCATGTACGATAAACTAACCCAATTAAACATCACCATAAAAATCGTACCATTATACAATATGCTGGTATAATAAATTCATGTGCATATAAACCCTAAAAATATGAATTTTTATAGTTTATTTTAAATAAAAAATCAATATATTTATCCATATTTAAAATTTAGTTTTTAATGAAAAAATAACGAGCATGATAAAAATTAGTTTCTGAGGCGATGAAACAAATATTTTATTATTTGAGAAATATGTAGTTTCAATTAAGTCTCCCTTTTCATTGAAATTAATTTTTTTTTGAAATAAATGAAATTGAAATAAAATATTTTCATGAAATAGTATTTGTATAATATTGAATATAATGTAATTTAATGATGTCAAATGTCATTGTAATAACTGTCAAAAAATATTATTTTTTAAAAAACAAAATTTATTTATTTAATTCGTTATTTTGAATTAAATATTTAAATTATCATATTTTAAATTTTTTTGATAAAATTAATATTAATTTTAAAATCATCATGTTAAAATTATCAAATAGAAATTTATTTTTAATATTTTAATTCATTCAAAAATTTTGGTAATAGTTAAATTGAGTATAAAAATAAGATATGTATTAAAATATCATAATGACCCAATAGGGATGTATTATATTATATATAAGGTATATATTACTAAATATATATTTCACCATTAAAATAATATGTTTTATATTTTTTTATAAATTTTATTAAAACATAATGAAACCGCAAAAACATATACTATATTTTAAGGTTTTAAATTCTATTCTTTGTAAACATAGCTCACTTCCACATCACTAAGGGTTTTATATTAATGACGTATGTTTCTAAAATAGAAAAATAATGAAAACCACTTCATTTTTGTTGAAATATTGGGTAAATACGATTTTATGTTCTGTAGTTATGATTACATTATCATATAGAGTATAAAAAAATTAGATATTAATAATGAATTCACATAACGTTTTCTATATAAAAACAAAAATAATCAAATTTCTATAAACTAAAAACCCTTGAATAAAATAACACTTCTCTTACCTATATAAGGTCCTCTAATTAGTCTCCCAAAATCTAGAGAAGCTCTTATCGAGATCTTAGAAACACCCTCTCTAGGTAAGGGATTATCTCCTACTGTTCAAAATTAATGAACCTTTTTATTTTACTATTCATTTAATTTAAAAAAACATCATATTGGGTTTCATTCTTAAATATACATATTTTAATCCTTATAATGTTCTAATGTTGAGAGACCCTTTACACTCTCATTAATACCTTCTATGAACCATTATGTACAGTTGTCGTGCTACTGAAATGAGCCAGTAATTTTAAATTCCAAACAATTTTGTAGTGAACACCCTTCCTTATTTCTATTCAACAATATTAAAACTATTGGAGATAATAGATTTATTAGTTGTTATTTAAATTTGGTTTTAAAAAACACAACCAAATAATTTATATGGAAAATTTTAGAAGTATTTTTTTACGGTGGTATAAATGTGTTTTTTATTTTTTTTATCTTTTTATAATTTTAATTATTCCAAAAAATGATATTTATTTTTTGGTAGTTTTTTAGAAACTTCCATGATATAGAGGTTGTTTTCAAAAACCCACCACTAAATTAAAAGAAAAATATATAAAAATAAAAATATTTATTTTTGATTTAATACGTATTATGTAGTATTTTTTATTATTATCATATAGTTTTTCCATTTTATAGTTTTAATTAATTATAAATTCATTATTAATAAATATTTACAATTATTAGTCAGTAATAATTTAAAATTAACAATAAATCATTGATAATATAATAATTAAGCATCAGTACTAAATGATGATAAATTTTAATTCGGGTATCCATTTTATCACAACCTGGAAAATTGAATCTCATGTAATAGAGTAAAATATAATTGTATAGTAAAATGTAATAAAATAAGAATAAATTTTATTATAGTGTTAAGAGCCATTGAAATCAAATTTTATCTTAAAATGACTATATATTTTAATCTGTGTGTTCATTTGGGTTCTACAACATATTGAATCGAGTAATGCAGAGATATCTATACCATGGTTACTCAGGAAAATCCCAATCATTCTTTTTTTGAGGCCAAAAATGCCGAGATGCCCTCCCAAAGTGAGTTTTTTTGGATAACCTATTTTTTAAATATTTGATTGTATTTTAGCATTGTATAAGAGAGTTTTTATATGATTTTATTCTATTGGTTTGCATTTCAAATGATTTTATGGTGCTGAAATTATTATGCTTACCCACTTTTGGTGATTTATTATCTTTTATTTATATATGTTTATAAATATTTCTTAATATTTGTGTATATTTATATACATTTGTAAATATATGCACATATTTATGTTTTTTTTTTTGTTTTTATGTCTTATTTTTTTAAATATACATAGAGAAATTTAAATTTACATATGTTTATATATATATATACAATTTACTAGCATCTGCACTTTTATTTTAATTAATGAACATTTTGGGACTATGAGTTTTCTATTCATGGTTCGCACCATTTCTGTTATATTTCTGTTCATTTATATATATTTATTTAACACAATTCTAAGTTTATATATATTAATGTAAATTCAATTATACATATATATATTTATTGATATTTAGGTCCATTAATTATTAATTATTTATTATTTATTATTTTTATAGTTTTTAGTTTATAATTTTTTAATTTTATTTACTATTTTAATAAATATATTTTACTAATTTACAATTTGTTGATATATATTTTTGTTATGTTATTATTAAAACTATATTTAAGATTTACTTACTTATTTGTATTTTTATATATTATTACATATTTTTAAAATCTTCATTAATTTATTATTTATTATTATTTAATTAGAAATTTTTTATATATTTATTATTAATTATTAATTTATAATAAATCTATTATTTATTTTTGATTTTATTGTGATTTTTATATTTTTGGTACTTAGTTATTAATTATTAATTATTAATTAATATATATTATTTATTACTAATTTATTATTTATTTATTAATAAATAATAATTTTCAATTTTATAATAATTTATAATTTATTTATATATAACTATTATTTTATTATATATTTATTATTTATTTGATTATTATCTATATATTGTATTTTATTCAATTATTTTTTTTACACTAATGTTTAATTTATTTTTTATTTATTTTTAATTCATTAATATCTTAATATTAAATTTTAATTTATTATTTATTTATTTTTCATTATTATTTTACTATATATTTATTGTATATTTATTGTTTTTTATTTTTTATAAATTAATTATTAACATATTTTCAATTTATTTTTATTTTATTGTTAATTTATTATTAATGTATTATTTATTAATTATTTATTATATGCCCATTATATATTTATTATATATATTTTCATAATTTAATATTTATTATCTATTATATATTAATCCGTTATTTCTTTATCATATATAGATATAATTGGTAATTAATTTTTATTTATTCATTAATTATATATTAGTTATATGTTCTTTATTTATTACATAATAATTAGTTATGATTATTTACTATTTATTATTTAGTATTTAATATTTATTATTTATTATTTACTACTTATTACCATATTGTTTATTTACTTATTTACTATTAATTTATTTATAATTTATTATTAATTAATTATTTACTATAATTAATTAATAACAATCAATTATTTAGTTTATATTTATTTGTTATGTATTATTTGTTTGTTCTATCAATATATATTTATAAACACATGAAATTCGGTTAACTCATCACATGATGAGTCTGTTGGAGTGGTAATTTTCTTGCTTAATAACCAAATGGTAAGGGGTTCAATTCTCATCCAGTACAGAATTTCTAGATGGAATATATGGCATATACATGCAAGGATTGTGCAAGTGCATTGTAAGTAACAAATAAATAATAGATATATAATAGTAAAATTTAATAATATTATTATTATTAATAAATAATCAAAAGTAAATAGTAAATAAAAAATAAATGGAAAAAATAAAATAACTAACTAACTAACTATGAACATAAAAGAACAAAAAAATACGTACAAAAATAAAAAAATAAAAAAATAAAAAAATTAATTACGAAAACTAATAAAATTATTAATTACAAAAATAACTAAAATAAAAAACTAACAAAATTAAAAAAAATTACAAATAATAAAAAATCTAACATTTATGGAAAAACTATTTATCAGTAGTTTAAAATGTTGCTAGACGATTTTCATAATTTAAAAAACCATCATTGAATCATTCTCTAGTGGTTTTGAAAAGGCGACGGTAAGTGATTCTTGAGATATAGTTTATTAAGGCTTTCTCAAAACCATAGTGAAATGATTTTTCATCTGTTTAAACTACCGCTAAATGAAAAAAGTTCAACTAAAAGCATAATTTTTCACAGTGTCACATAGATGCACCAACCCATAATTTATTAGGTACTTCAATATATGTTTCCCACATTACTTATTCTTCGGATGAAATGTTTTGAAATATGATCCTATGTGGCACACATAGGCATATACATGGTGTAACACCCCGACCCCAGTTACCCCGAGTCGGTGCATTATTTTAATACATTGGCATGATTTTAGGGAATTAAGTCCCGAAGGACCGATCAGTTTAGCAGTCTTGGAAAATAGATTACATACATGAATGTTAAATTACACTTCATAACATACAAAACAACATAAATAATACTTTATGAATTCCATTATTCCCTTGTCTTATCCCTGCATATCAATCACAATACACTTCTTGGAATCCTGGGAAAAATAAAACATAAAAAGGGGTCAGCTCAAACGCTCAGTAAGGGTAAGAAATACAGCAAAAAATTTCATAAATAAGCATAAAAATTTAAGGCAATGTATAAATCAAACAAAATCCTTTTAAACTTGAACATCAGCATAATATGGAAATGATAAAATTAAATAATTCCTTTTACTTATTCACATTGATATTCAATTAGTCGAATAATTACAAGCAATATCAATAACCACTTTTATAATGATGGAATGCATAATGCCAGACTATCATAACCCCATAGCCAAGGCCTCGTGCCAAGACTACAAATAAGATTTTTTCAAGACCTTGTGCAAAGACACTAGTTTGTCTCATGAGACCTACCGATGCATCGAGGAGCTATAGAGGGCTCTACCCATCACTTACTAAGTCCAATGCATTCCTCATATGAATAGGTTTAAACATAAAAAAAACATTCGTATTAAAACTAGCATACGAAATGTCAATACTTTCTCTATAAACCATGAATGGTATAAAAATAAAACATCCACATTAAGACATATCACGAAACATTCAATGGAAGTTTTTTATAATAAATCAACTTCACATAAGCTTAAAATCCATTAAAGGATGTTGACATAGATGAAAATGATGAGTAAAATTTTTTGGGAGAAATATCCTCTCTGTAAAATCATTTAAAAGTCACACATTTATAAAGTCATTTAAAAGATATTTTTGAATCAATGTTTCCCATACCACTTTGAAACTTTTTAAAAGGATTATCATTTCAAAACATTCATGTCCATATAAATAAATCCTTAAAATCATTTTAAAAACATTGACATTAATTAAAAATATTTAGAGAGATAAATCATTAAAACATTTGAAATTATGATCTTGATAAAGAGTGCCTTTCAAAATCCTTAAAATCTTCATTTGGAAATCATTTTTGTGAAAAATGTACATGGATGATAATAATTTCCAAGTAAATACTTACACATAAACAATCTCGGATAATAATGAGATTGAGGAATTAACCCTTACCAATTTGGTAACTTACAAAACATACAACTCATGAAAGTGGTATCATAAAATGAATATGTAAATACACATAAATTAAAGTTTATTACTCAAAGAATAAAATTATGTCTAGTACATACACCACACAAAAGGTAATAGTGGCAATATGGCATGAATCTCATGGGAATAAGGAGTGAGATTAAAATCCATTTTCTTGCACTTTCCTTTAGTTGAGGGTACATTTAACCTCCTGTATGAATATCTTATTATGATATTAAATTAAACCATGACCATATTAATATTTATGATATCATACATTATTCATTTATGACTTTATACTACCCATTTAACAATAATTTGCATGTTAAATTAACATTTCGGGTGATAATCGTTTTCTTTATCGCACGTGTTTTAACTTGTTACTCTTGATTGTATCTCTTAGATCATGATTTAAATACTTCCAGAATATAAAACATGATAAATATATCATATATATTTATAATATAAATATGTATAATAGACATATATATGAAATGGAAAACACCGTTTATGGAGATGGTAGTCTGTACGTTCACATAAACGTTGTTTCTGTTTTCATATAGTATTGAACAGAAGTAAATGAATAAGATATATGTATGTAAATAAATACTTATATATATAAATATATATATATATCTCCAATATCATTATTATTTCATATATTACATACTTATTAGTAATATATATTTTTATAATCGTCGATGAATGGTGAACCTGGAAATGAATCTCATCGTGTCGTGGAGATGGTAATACGTACGTACGCATGAGAGAAAATATCATTATTTTGATATAATATATAATTGGATGGTATATCATCTATACAGAATTATTATCATGTTATATTTATTATTTACATGAATTATACATCATTATTATAACCATCTAAATAATAATATATTGAATAACAATTACACCACAACGTGGAGACGGTAGGTCGTACGTACGCACGTATGGTGACATGTCATTCAAGGGATGGTTAGAATAATGAATTAGTTTGTTCCATAATTATAATAATATCACAGTATATAGAAGATATTGGATTTATTATTTTATAATGGAAATAACAAGGAAAGAAGAAGTTGAAGAGGAAAGGAACATTAAAGAGGGTGGTGAAGATGTTACCTCTTCTGTAGGTTCTTCCGTTTGTTTGATCAAAATGGCTGCCTAGGTTGGCTTTCTGATAAAAATAATGTCTCTAGGATGAAGTGGGGGAAGTTTAGACAGTATTTGGGTAGGGGATGGCTGAACCAAAAGGCTTTTAAGGTGTGAAGAATTGGTTAGAAGTTGGGTCCCTTTATAAGGGGGAGGAGAGGCTCTTTAGAAGAAACATAAAGTATTAATTTATAATAAATTTATATGCAGTTTATAATGGATAAACATGGATTATTAAAATTATAATGTGGTTATGGGTCTAAATCCTTTCAACCAATAGATTTTAGACAGGTTTGGGTCATTATATTAACCTTATCTTTTAGTTTTAACTCTTGGTTAATTAGTTTAACACTTACCATGTCACATTGTATTTTTATAATATATAGTTATTAAAAATACTATATAAATCCAAGAGACCACCAAGTGGTGCATTAATGATACAAAAATAATGATATAAGTCCTTTGGCCGAACCTTAAGTTTTTAATAATATAATATAAATTAATAATATAATAATTATTTTAAAAACTCATTTATCTCAATTTCGACACTACTCAATAATTGATTTTTTTTAAGTCATAAAAACTTTATTAATTGGAAACAAAATTTTTTAAGCAATACTAACATGTCATATTAACCAATTAAATTCGTTAATGTCATAAAAACTTTCAAATTATATTTATTTTAACATTTATAATACCAATTATTTTATTCTTTCATTAATAAGGTAAATACTGTGTCATTATTGTGTCATATATAGTTTTACTATTCAATGACTAAAAATTATAAATAAAATATAATTATGTAGGAAATATTTTTATATTTCTAATGAATATTTATAATTGAAAATATAGCATATATAACCCTATTTAAAAAGTTTTTGTTTCAAAAAGATATAAGCTTATGTCATTTTTGTATTTACTTTATCTTAATTAAAATAAAGTGTCCCTATCACCTACAAGTGTCTCCATGGGGTCCCAAAAATCTACCCAATGATGGCCATTGTTGGACATGTATCCACCAATAATTTTAGGACACGTTTTAGGGAAATTTATTATTATTATAATATTATTTTTTAACCCTTATTTATCGGATTTATCCTTTAGCCATGGTATTTAAAATATTTACCGAAGTAATTATTCAAAATGTCTAAAAATAAAAGTTATCTATTTACACAATTTGTACATCCTGATTAAAAATATGGAATCCATTTTTCCAAATTCAGAACATAGAAGTGGAAGAAATTAATTTAAAATTAATTCCCGCTGTCAAAACAAATACTGTGTTTTTAAGATATAATAACTATCAAAAGATTGACACTTGTTTATGTCCGGTTTAATTGTGAAATTATGTCCAATGATAAAAATTGTATTAAATTGTAAAAATATATTCTAAATATACTTTAAAACTACTCAAATTCATAATTTATCACTATTAATTATTTTGATTAAAAAAGTTTTTTTTAGTTAAAATTTAGTAATTTTCACTATTAATCAAAATATAAAAGTTATCCGAAAAGTACCAAAATTTCACCCTAGGCTAAATTTGATATTACAAATCCAAAAATGAAGTCCATTTTGAGAGATAAAATTTTTAAAATTTCAAAAATTAGGTATTACTATTCTTAACGGCTAGTTTGATTGGTTGTAGTGTGTGTTAGAACTCGAAGTTGCGTACAACACACGCTACTGTATTATTCAAAGAAAAGCGTGCAGTGGAAACATGGGGTGTTAACTTGTAAATTTTTGACATCCCCATTGTAAAGAATAAATTTATTTAGTCAAAAGAATATTTAAAAGTTTAAAATATTGGATTAAAAAAGTTCACTATTAAAAGTTGGTAAAAGTGAATTTTTTGAAAAATACTTCTTTTATCTGAAAAAAAATGAATATGTTCTTACATTATGCCTAAGAAACTCATAATATGGATAAAAAAATTATAAGGATTATATAAAGTTTAAAATGAATTAATACTATTCATAACCTCTTTTGAAAGACTTGATTGGTATGTCATGGTGCGCTTGAACTCGGTGTTGCGTGTAGTGCAAGTTATTGAATTATTTTGAAATGTAACACACTATGAAATCTTGGGGTGTTACATTCTCCCCTACTTCAAGAAATTTCATCCTCGCAATTTGAAATTGTTCTTTGAAAATAAAAGGTTGAAAATAGGAAATATCTTTGTGTGAAAACCCACATCGGAAATTGGGTTAATAAAATTTATTCTTAATAAAAAGAAAAGAGAAATGAAAGGGTCACCCCCAAATTATGATCTCTATTAGGAGAACATTGGTGTAAATTAGAGACATATAATTGGAGGGTAAACATAAATAATTATAGGTAGTGATTGAGGTCATCAATCACAAATAAGTGTAAAATTGAGGTCCTTAAATTCATCAATCTATGATGATTTAAAATGTCATAGGTTCAACAAATCATAAGGTATTAGGATAACACATTTTTGGTTTTAATATCCATTCAATAAATTATAAGAATTAATCTCTTCATAGAATAACAGGAGAAGAAAAATATATACTTGAAATGTAGAGTTCCATCTTTTAACTAATTTCTACCACAAACTCATCTTTCACTCTAAAAGATAATTGAACTTAACAAATATTCTATTTATCCTATTCATTTGGGGTTAAAAATGAATTTATAATTCATCTACTAGATTTTATTAAAATAAACTACATTATTTAATCCAAGACATCTAGTGGGCTAGTGGTAGGTGATACACCATTTTCGTCCTTTGGTTGCGGGTTCAAGTCTCGCGACCTTGCCGGTCGCGACGAGTTGCTGCTCGACCTCCGAGTTGTCCTTTTATGGCAATCCAAAATTAATCTCAATCTAGAATTATCCAAAATACTTCTGTCCAAACTCAAAGTCCAACATTTATAAGGAAGGTAAACATAATTTAGATCATTGTTACCCCGTAATTGCATGTTAATACCTTCATCGTGTATTCTTTTAAAACACTGGAACATCCTAAATTACCATAAAACCGTATTGATTACATTCCCAATCCCTTATTCTTTAAATAATAATGGATATACTCCTTCAATACAAAATTTTTTTAAACCCCAACAATGATGTAATATACAAATCATTTATCAGTTTCAAGGTAATCAAGAATAACTAATATAATTTATCCAAATCAAACATGTATTATTCTAAAATCACTACCTCGATATCAGAACCATATTATGGTTTATCTTTCTCTCAACCGTATATTTTCCAAAATTTTAACCTACTATTGAGTCACTTTTCTTTGTTCCACAAAATCTCAAGTCCTTAATGAAATAGTACTGCAGTGCAATCCTTATATACTCCATAATTATTATAACATGTACATTGTTGATACAACACTCAAATGACATAATCAACATAAGAACTCTAATAATTCCTATTCATCTATAGTAATATCATAAATTGATTATTATCCAATAGCATCATTTGCGGCATAGTCTGATGACTAGGACATAGGTTCATGAAGAGTCCAAATTCAATGCAAATGAATCATTGTACATTTGAAACCATTTTCTTACCCTTTTAGTCAGGTACTTGGTTCCCTTTTCCTCCACACTTATAACAAACTCACATTCCTTTCAGACAAGTTCAAGGGGGTTTTTCCCAAAGTTATCACATATGGGGAAAATTATTCTTTTCCCTCTTCCCTTTATCCATTTTCTCTCTTCTACCCTTTTCTTCTCTTGCTTCCCTTCAAATGAATATGACTCAGTAAACTCTTTACTTATCTTATCAACACATGATATTATTTCTTTATATGATGATAATACATCAGATAGAATTTCTCTTATAAATTATGGATTAAGACCATGAAAGATATGATCCTTCTTTCTCTTTGGATCATGTGCATTGCTGGAGTTCCCATTCCCTCTACTGGGTGCCATTTCTAAACAATGGAATACACTAGATTAGATTATGAATAGAAATACCTAATCCCAAACTTGTAAAACACGTCACATAAATTAAATATTTTATGGATAAAATCCTTAATCATAAAAATGTCTTCTTTGAGGAAGTATATACTCATAAACCCTTCATAATAGTTTGTAAAGAAAATGAGAATTATCCTAAGCATATCCCTCGGGAGTGTCGTAACCATGAGTGCAGCAAGGCCCATTGTCGTGCACCAGTTTCCGTTCGAGTCTAGCTCAAAGCGGTGTTTTCGGGTTTTACCCTTAGGTACATCTGTGCCAGATCCGCCTCTACCTACAAATATATAGACAGGGATTTATTTCATGGAAAACTCACAAAATCTCTACAATAACAAAATTTTAGGAAGTTCTTCAATACTAATCCTCAAAGTCTATCTTAGGTCTATGGTCTCTAATTAGAGTTTATCTAAATCTAGCTTCCAAGGTTATTGCTAAACTTACTCTGATACCAACTGTAATGTCCTGACCCCAGTTACCCAGAGTCGCTGAATTATTTTAATACATTGTCATAGTTACAAGGAATCAAGTCCCGAAGGACCGACCAGCTTAGCAGTCTTGGAAAAAAGATTACATACATGAATGTTACATTACACTTCATAACATAAAAAACAACATAAATAATCCATTATGAATGCCATTATTCCATTGACTTAACCCTGAATATCAATCACAATACACTTCTTGGAATCCTGGGAAAAATAAAACATAGAAAGGGGTGAGCTCAAACGCTCAGTAAGGGTAAGCAATATAGCAGAAACTTTCATAAATAAGCATAAACATTTAAGACAATGTATAACTAAAACAAAAGCCTTTTAAATTTGATCTTCAGCATAATATGGAAATGATAAAATGAAAAAATTCCTTTTACTTATTCACATGGAAATTCTACAAGTTGAATAATCACATGAAATATCAATAAAAACTTTCATAATGATGGAATGCATAATGCCAGACTATCATAACCATGTAGCCAAGGCCTCATGCTGAGACTACAAATAAGATTTTTTCAAGGCCTCATGTCAATATGTTTGTCTCATGTGACCTAATGATGCATCGATGAGCTATAGCAGGATCCACCTGTCACATAGTAAGTCCAATGCATTCCTCATATGAATAGTATTAAACATAACATAAACATTCGTATTAAAACTAGCATACGAAATGTCAATACTTCCCCATAAACCATGAATGGTATAAAAATAACACATCCACAATCAAACATATCAGAAAACCTTCAATGGAAGTTTTTTATAATAAATCAACTTCAAATAAGCTTAAAATCCATCAAAGGATGTTGACATAGATGAAAATGATGAGTAAAACTTTTTGAGAGAAATATACTTTTTATAAAATCATTTAAAAGTCACACATTTATAAAGGAAGTAATTTAAAATAGATTTTTGAATCAAAGTGTCACATACCAGTTTGAAACTTTTTAAAAGGATTATCATTTCAAAACATTCATGTCCATATAAATAAATACTTAAATTCATTTTGAAAACATGGACATTAATTAAAAATATTTAGAGAGATACATCATTAAAACATTTGAAATTCTGATCTTGATAAAGAGTACCTTTAAAAATCCTTAAAATCTTCATTTTGAAATCATTTTTGTAAAAAATGGACATGGATGATAAAAATGTCCCAGTAAATACTTACACATAAACAATCTCGGATAATAATGAGATTGAGGAATTAACCCTTACCAATTTGGTAACTTACGAAACATACAACCCATGAAAGAGGTATCATACAATGAATATATAAATACACATAAATTAAAGTGTATTATGCAAGGAATAAAATTATGGGTAGTATATACACCACACAAAAGGTAATAGTGTCAATATGGCATGAATCTCACGGGAATAAGTAGTGAGATGAAAACCCCTTACCTTGCACTTTCCTTTAGTCGAGGGTACGTTTAACCTCATGTATGAAGATCGTGGTATGTTATTAAATTATACCAGAACCATATTAATATTTACTATATCATAAATGATTCATTAATGAATTTATAGTACCCATTTAATAATAATTTCCATGTTAAATTAACATTTTGGGTGATAATCGTTTTCTTTATCGTATGTGTTTTAACTTGTTACTCTTGATTGTATCTCTTAGATCATGATTTAAATACTTCCAGAATATAAAACATGATAAATATATCACATATATTTATAATATAAATATGTATAATATACAAATATATGAAATGGAAAACACCGTTTATGGAGACGGTAGTCCGTACGTTCGCATAAACGTTGTTTCTGTTTTCATATAGTATTGAATAGAAGTAAGTGAATAAGATATATGTAAGTACATAAATACTTATATATATAAATATATATATCTGCAGTATCATTATTATTTCATATATTACATACTTATTAGTAATATATATTTTTATAATCGTCGATGAATGGTGAACTTAGAAATGAATGTCATCGCGTCGTGGAGACGGTAATCTGTACGTACGCACGAGCGAAAATATCATTCTATTGATATAATATAAAATTGGATGGTATATCATATATAAATAATCATTATCTTGTTATATTTATTATTTACATGAATTATACATCATTATTATAACCATCTAAATAATAATATATTGAATAACAATTACACCACAACGTGGAGACGGTATGTCGTATGTACGCACGTATGGTGACATGCCATTCAAGGGATAGATATAATAATGAATTTTTTTGTTTCATAATTATAATAATATCAAATTATATATTATATACTGGAGTTATTATTTTATAATGGAAATAGCAAGGAAAGAATAAGTTGAAGAGCAAAGGAACTTTAAAGAGGGTGGTGAAGATGTTCCCTCTTCTTCGGGTTCTTCCTTTTGATTTGATCAAAAGGGCTCCCTAGGTTGGATTTATGATCAAAATAAGGCATCTAGGATGCATTGAGGGATGTTGATAGAGTATTTGGGTAGTGTTTGGCCTAACAGAAGTTCTTTTATGGTGTGCAGAATTGGTTATAAGTGGGGTCCTTTTATAAGGGGTCGGAGGGGCTCTTTAGGAAAAACTTAAGGTATTAATTTATAATAAATTCATATTCGATTTCTAATTTATCCAAAGTGTATTATTAAAAGTCTAATGTGGGGATGGTTCTAAATCCTTTCAACCAATAGATTTTAGACAGGTTTAGGTCATTATATTAACCTTATCTTTTAGTTTTAACTCTTGGTTAATTAGTTTAACACTTACCATGTCACATTGTATTTTTATAATATCTAGTTAATAAACATACTATATACATCCAAGAGACCTCCAAGTGGTCCATTAATGATACAAAAATAATTATATAAGTCCTTTTGCTGAACCGTATGTTTTTAGGAATAGAATATAAATTAATAATATAATAATTATTTTAAAAACTCATTTATTCCAATTTTGACACTACTCAATAATTGATTTTTTTAAGCCATAAAAACATTATTAATTCGAGACAAATTCATTTAAGCAATTATAACATTTCATATTAACCAATAAAATTATTTTATGTCCTCAAAAATTTCATATTATATTTATTTTAACATTTATAATACCAATTATTTGATTCTTTCATTAATAAGGAAAATATTGCACCATTATTGTGTCATATATATTTTTACTTTTTAAATGTCTAAAAATTATAAATAAAATATCATTATATAGGAAATATTTTTACCTTTCTAATTAATATTTATAATCGTAAATATATCATATAAAACCTTATTTAAAAATTGTATTGTTAAAAGACATAAGCTTATGTCATTTTTGTATTTACTTTATCTTAATTAAAATAAAGTTCCCATATCACCTACAAGTGGCTCCATAGGGTCCCACAAATCTACCTAAAGATGACCATGGTTGGAAATGTATCCACCAATAAGGTTAGGACATGTTTAAGGGTAATTTAAAATTATTATAATATTATATTTTTACCCTTATTTACCGGATTTACCCTTTAACTATGGTAAATTAAATATTTACCAATGTAATCATTCAAAATGTCTAAAAATAAAAGTTACATATTTACACAATTTGGTCATCCTAATTCCAAATATGGAATCCATTTTTTCAAATTAAAAACACATAAGTGGAAGAAATTAATTTAAAATTAATTCCCGCTGTCAAAACAAAAAGTGTGTGTTTTTAAGATATAATAACTATCAAAAGATTGACACTTGTTTATGTCCGGTTTAATTGTGAAATTATGTCCAATAACCAAAATTGTATTAAATGGTAAAAATATATTTTAAATATACTTTAAAACAACTCAAATTCATAATTTATCATTATTAATTATTTTGATTAAAAAAGTTGTTTTTAATTAAAATTTAGTAATTTTCACTATTCATCAAAATATAAAAGTTATCTGAAAAGTACCAATATTTAACCCTAGGATCAATTCGATATTCTGAATCCAAAAATGAAGTCCATTTTGAGAGGTAAAATTTATAAAATTTCAAAAATTAGGTTTTACTATTCATAATGGCTAGTTTGATTGGTCGTAGTGTGTGTTAGAACTCCAAGTTGCGTACAACACATGCTATTGTATTATTCAAAGAGAAGCGTACCATAGAAGCTTGGGTTGTTACCTTGTAAAATTTTTATGTACCCATTCTAAAGAATAAATTTATTTAGTCAAATTGAATATATAAAAATTTAAAATATTGGATTAAAAAACGGTTCACTATTAACTGTTGGTAAAAGTTCATTCTTTGAAAAATACTTCTTTTATCTGAAAAAATGAATTTGTTCTAACATTATGTCTAAAAAACTCATAATATGGATTCTGAAATTATGAGTATTATATAATGTTTAAAATTTAGTTAATACTATTCATAACCTCTTTTGAACGGCTTGTTTGGTAAGTCGTGGTGCGCTTGAACTCGGTGTTGCATGTAGTGGAAGTTATTGAATTGTTTTGAAGAAGTAACACACTATGAAATCTTGGGGTGCTACACATGGTATGAATGTTATTGGGGGAACCAAATTTTATATCTCTCTAATGAATTTAGTAAAGTATGACTCTCATGTGATGTAATGTATAATGTGTATGAGGTTATCTTGGAAAAAACATGGTACGTTGTCTTGGTGGCTAGTGTAAGAAATCGGGTCTTCTTTTCTGGTATGTCATTCTTTCTGGTTGTTTTTTAGAAAAAGAGGTGTTTCTGGAAATTTCAGGAGTACAAGCTGTGTACTTATAATTACACGTCGTGTAACCCGGTTTCCGTGGGTTGTCCTGCGCTGGCCGTGTAACGGCCGAGCACATAGTTGTGTTGGGTGACCTAGATATCGCCTAAAGCGGAGGCCGGTTAAAGAAAGTACACACCATATACACTTGAACAATACGCCGTTTACATTCTTTTTATTTCATTTAACAGTCTGGGGTCACATCTAATTGGCATAAGAAACATCTTCTTTGTCTATCATGTCTAGAAGTGAAGAAGACCGCCGATTCATCTCTGAGCCCTGACTTGCCATCTGTTCTCTGAATCAAGCTCTATCAATTGCGTTGGAATGGAATTAGTGAGTTATTTCTTATTCTAGACCCTTTTCTCATTATTTCTCCTCTTTTACGAGATATCCACTATTGTATATTTTAATCATTTTTATATCTACAGTGTTATAAGGAGATTCAAGGCCTGAGGTTCATGTATATCGCTCGTACAACACCTATGTAGGTGTTTGGTGCCTCTATTTAGTTTGTATTTGAGTTATATGTGCAAAAGTACCCAATACCCTTGTTTGGGGTATTGCGTGTTTATGGTTTTTAGCCTTTTTATTTTTTTCTTTGCCTTGTGTGATTGAATATAGGATTTATGATTGTAAATATAGTTATTTTACTTTGCTATGGATGTGTTGCCCATGTTTTCTTTATTTTGACCGTTTTTTCTAGCCTTGTCTGTTAGGATTCTTTGTTTTCTATGCCTTGTATTGTTATGATGGAGTGATTTTTTATCTGATATGTTATGACATTCCCTATTTCTATTTATCCAAGTAGTTGTTGATGTTTAATTTGGCTTCCATATAATATTTGTGCATGATTGATTATATAGGGTTGTGGGAACTCGGTGTAGTAGACCATAGTAAGAATGGATGTTGAGGGCTTCTCCAGAGTGTCTGTTTACTTTACATTGCAAGACCATAGGGGGGATGGACATATGTTCTCCCTCAGAGTGTATGTAGTTCCTTGTTATGAGACCACAGGGTGAATAGGATGTTGAATGCCTTCCTGAAGTGTCTATAGTTACCAATACGAGACCACATGGGTAATTGATGGCGAGTGCTTCCTCAGAGTGTCTTCGCATAAGTATAACCAGATGGGTTAGACTGTGAGTACCACTTAGAGGGTTTCTTTTGATTGTTTGATTGAAATAGATGGGTTAGGCTATGAGTACTTCCCAATGGGTTACTTATGAGTGTTGGATTCATAACTAATAAATGAAAATGGATGTAATTGAAACTATAAGATTGGTTACTTTTGATTACTTCCTGGTTTATTTATTCATTTTGCTTATTGCATTCCATATATATTCACTCACTGTTAGGAAGAGATATTTGGGTGGTTACCTATTGGTATTTATCTCACAGCATGTTTGGGTCATGCTTTTGCGCCCAAACATATTATATTTTTATAGGTATAGATAAGGGTAAGAACCCTTCTACTTTGGGTACTTGATTGCTATGAAGTTGGGGAGCATGAGACCAAGATGAGTCTTGTGATGATGTGGAGTTGCTTACATGATTTTCTTTTGTACTTTGGTTAAGAATTTATTCCATCATTGTGACTTATTTGGATTCTTTTCTCAACATGTATATCAGGCATCATTTATATATGTGCTCTAGTTGTTTATTTATTCAGTATTCCACTGTTTACTTATTATATGTTATTATTGCTTCCTCTATTTCTATTTGTTTATATCCAATGTGTTACTCATCTGGTGAGGGAATAGTTTTCCCACTTCACACCCAAGGCCCTCAGTGCTTTTCAGCAACTTTGGTGTGTGGCAAAATGCACTTGAGGCCATGTGACCAACCAGGTATGGGGAACCTCTGGGCGGCTTCTGAAACTGGGATGTTACAATGTGGTATTAGAAGAATTATTTTCTTCTTTATTTACTATTATGAGCTTATAGTTATCAATAAAAAGGAATTGGTACTTGGTAATAATTTGTTCCTGAGAGTTTCTAAACCTTGTATAGGGAAAAGCTAATCTACCTCGATTATTACAATTTTTTTAGTTTTGCAATTTTTACAATTGATATGATTTCACCGAGGGGTGATTTACATATTTGGTGTTGTTATTATTGATATCATTGAAGTTTTATTTCTATTGCAACCTGATGAGATGAGGGTATTCCATCTCATTCATCATATAGAAACTTTCTAGATATCACATGTCATGAATTCTTCCCATGACATTTAGGGTGGATTACTACTTGCATGATGTTGTGATAGATGTTGTGCTAGATATGCATGTTGTTTTGATATATTCCTTGATATAATACCTGCTATTTGATAGGGTATTGATAAGGTTTGAGGCTTTGTTTGAATGAACACCAATATTTGGTTCCTAAGGTGTTATGTTCCCTCATAGACATGAATTTGGTGGATCATTTCTTTGTTATACTTGTATATGACTTGTTAATAGGCCACACATTGATTCGTGGGGAGTATGGACCCTCACAGATCCACATTTGACACTTTAATGTTTATTTCAGTGTTTTCTGGGTTTCAGAGTTGTTTCTAAGGCTTACTGTCCAGAAAAACCCAAAATACACGGTGTGTAATGATAAATACATTCCATGTGTCCTTCTGTTCGGGAAGGAACTGTTTTTATTAAGTACACACCATGTACTGTATGTACACGCCATGTAGTATCTAACCATGTCACTGGGTGTGTGGGCAGAGATACGGTGTTGGGAAATCATTGGTTGGACACGAAGTGTACTGGATGTACACATCATGTTTGGTAGACCATGTGTCCACCTGTGTGACTAACGACACGAATGGATAAAACATAGGTTATACATGTTGTTTCATGATTCAACACGCCATTTAGTATAACCCTTGTATTCGGTCATGTAATGAACAACACTATGTGGTGGAGTCCTCCTAGTACATGTCGTGACTGGCATAAACACATTGTGTAGAGTCAGTCGTGTGTCTACCTGTGTGACTAAAAATAGAGGCGGTTGAAACCTAAGCGGTACATGCTATTTTTGGCACAAACATGTTCCATCCATCCATCCAAACACATTGTGTAGTCTTTTCCAAGGAGAATCGTGTGGGTTAGTCAGGTAGAAGAAATCAGGCAGGGGAAACAAATCAAGTATATTCCATTTCTTTGGAGAACACGCCATGTGTAAGGGTTGTTACACAACTAGTTTTTGAGGAAGTACATGCCCATGTGAAGGCTTAAAAGAACACAACGTGTAAGGGTTATGCACACCGTGTATCCATGTTTTGAAAAACATGAATGCTTTATGTATCATGTTCCTTTCTTGCACTTATAAATTTCAGTCCCTGATAAATCTTGATCCTAAGTTGTGTGCATGAACTTGCAATGTTAGGCCACCAATACATTCTCTTGTTGTATGCTAGATTCAAAGAAGTGGTCAGACAACAGACATGACTGATCAGGGACTACCAGAAGATCCTCTTGTAGTGCCAGTCTTGGAACCAACCGTCATTCTAGACACATATGCTGATTCATAGTTCTAAGAGGGCTACATGAGGTTCATGTAGACCTTTTGATGAGTACCGCATCCTTCTTCTTCTAGGGAAGAGCTGACGTGGGTTTTCTAGCAGCAGCATCCTCCCCCCTTCACAGAGGAAGGAGGACCTCAAGCTGCCGTGTCATGGATAGAAGCAATGCTTTATATCATCAAGCACCTGTAGACACCTCCATAGAGGAGGGTGAAACTTGCTACTTATAAGCTTCGGGACACTGCCAAGAGATTGTGGGATGTGATCTCATAGGCAGAACGCCAGCATGTTTTGGAGTGCAATGAGTTCAATCATGAATTCTATGACTACTTCTACCCGAATACTTTGAGGGACGATCGAGCCCGAGAGTTCATGATTCTGGAGTAGGGTAATCTCTCAGTCATGGAAAACTCTTCTCATTTCAAATATCTGCAATGATTCACACCCATACTAGGATGTGATGAGTTATTTCTACCAACAATGTTTGAGTATAGTCTCATGCATGACATCCGATCTGAGGTAATCATCTACAGGTTGACTTCCATAACTTCTATAGTCAACAAGTCACTAATCACGGAGCACAATCTATGGTATTATTGAGATTTGATCTAGGGATGTTGGACATCTTGAGTTGGTACCCCTATTTCTGATATCAGGAAGCACCACAGGGAGTCAACACATAAATATCTTAGTTGGTGGTATACTTCTTCTAGTAGCCAGGTGGTATGCTACCAGTGCGTGAAGTGTGAGCATACGAGGCCATGTTTCCAGAGAGACCCAGTGGAGTGCAGATATTGTGAAAAAATGAGTCATTTTTAGAGTTTCTGTTAGTTTTTCTCACTAGAATCTGGTGACAGGGATTCTTCTATGACCCCTCATTGAGAAACAACACCACAAGTTTCTCCTCAGTCTGGAAACTAGTGTTCTTCTAGCCGTTCATGCTGAGGTAGAGGTTGCAGCCATGATAGCCAGTAGGTATGAATTCAGCCAAAACAGAGTGGATCTGCTTAGGGTGTCCGGGCTAGGTCACAGGGTTATGGTACATGGAAGAATTCTGTAGTGGAGCAGACTCGGTAGGAGCAGGATCCTAGACCCTCTACAGTTCAAAGTATTATTCTAGTTGTCTCGGTTTTGGCTTCTACACTTTTCAATATAATGGATTCTAGTAATTTCATATCTATTGCAATTTTGGAGATCCTTGGGCTCTGTATCATTACCTATGATGATATCTTGATGCTAGACACTCTATTGGGGACAAGAACGACTAGTGTACATTAGTGAAAAGAGTTACCTCTTTAGGTTATTGGGTGTCACTTATTATGGGACTACTATGTCTTAGAGATGACTAGAAATGATGTCATTCATAGAATGGAATGGTTAGTTCTCATCCAAGATTTCATTGACTGTTATTTCCATAGGGTGAGTTTCACATCACTATACGGAAGATCATTTGTACATATGGGTGAATGTGATGTATAGGAGAGAAGAGAAGGACGTGAGCATTATGGGTTGTGGGGAGTTACAACTCAGATTTCTAGTCAATATTTGGATAACCAGGGGACTTCATAGATGTACATTCCTCCATTGGTGGATTGTTTAATAGATGTCTATCCAGAGGAATTTTCATTTTTCTCTCCAGAGTGAGAGGTAAAATTTTCTATTGATCTCGTTCCAGGAGTAGCACTAGGGTTCATTCCTCCTTATTTGAGGTCTACACCAGAGTTACATGCGATCCTAATGCAGTTTGAAGAGTTTCAAGAAAAGGGTTTCATCCGGCGTAGTACTTCTCCATGGGGTTCGCCTCTCTTATTTGGGAAGAAGGTGGATGGTACCATCATACATTGTGTGGATTATTGGAAGTTGAACCATTTCATGATCTAGAACTGATATCCTTTACTGAGGATTGATGATCTCTTTGATCAGCTTCGAGGAGCCCAGTTCTTCTCGAAGAATGTCTTGATATCCGGTTATCATCAGTTGTGCATTAGACCATCATATATACCAAGTAAGACTCTTGGAGTAGGTATGGTCTATACAAGTATGTGGTTATGATGATCGGTCTCACGAACATGCCTGATGTTTTCATGGAACTAATAAACTATGTGTTCAATCCACACCCAGATTCTTTTGTGGTAGTCTTTGTGGATGATATTTTGGTGTACTCTAATACTCGACATGACCATGCCAACCATATTGATATTGTTTTGAGTACACTGAGTGAGCATTTGTTATATGCTAAGCTCTCAAAATGCCACTTTTGGATAGACCAAATTCACTTCTTTGGCCATTTTATCTCTAAGACCTGAGTGTATGTAGACCCAGAGAACATGAGTGCAGTAGTTTCCTAGGATCCCCTGAAGAACTTCATCGAAGCATGAAGTTTTCTGGGGCTAGATGGATACTACAGACATTTCATACAATAATTTTCATGCTTAGCAGTTCCATTAACGGACCAGACTAAGAATGGTGTGAGGTTCTTGTGGTCAGATTCTAAAGAGTCATCCTTTCAGGAGTTGAAGGTAAGGTTGAATTCTGCACCGATACTAGTTTTTTCAGAGCTGGCTAAGAGCTATACTATTTATTGTGATGCATCAGGTCTCATGCTAGGAGTAGTGCTTCTATAGGGGGGAAGGATTTGTTGCGTATAGTTCTCGATAGATGATGACACATGATAGGACTTACCCAACGCAAAATCTCAAGTTGGCAGCAATTTTTCAATGCATAATGTTGTTGGAGACATTATCTGTTGGGTGAGAATTTTTTGGTTTTCACTAACCACAAAATTCTCAAATACATCTTTACTCAATGTAATCTGAATTTGAGATAGTGAAGGTGGGTTGAGTACCTTTAGTCCATTCACATTGAGCATGCCTACACGCCTGGGGAAGGAAACGCAGTAGTTGATGCATTGAGAAGGAGGACATAGATACATGTAGTTTAGGAGGCTAGCAGTGAGTGGAAGATTATGGATCTATTATCAGAGATGTATTTGGTGGTGCATGATAGACAGGGGTATACTTTTCATTCATCTATAGCTTTGACCTATACTCTACTTGATCACGTTCGAATGAGGTAGCTATCAGATTCTGATGTCCTAGTCCTAAAGGAGAGTGTGATAGGATATAAAGTTATTCTAGGTCCTCATCTTGTCCAAAATACCACATAGAAGATAGATTTGATTCGTAAAAGGATGGAAACTGCAAAGTCGTGATAGAAGTATTATGCTTATCGACGGAGAGGACCTCTATATTTTGAGGTCGGAGATCAGTTTTTCCTGCGTGTCACATCGAGTATGGGACATGGGAGGATTAAGAGATATGTTAAGATTTCACTGAGATATATTGAACTAATTGAGGTTTTCAAGATAGTCGGCCAGGTTTCCTATTGGTTGCAGTTACCTCAGAGGTACAAGACTATGTATGAAATTTTACACATTTATCAATTGTGGCATTACTTCTCAGACACATCTCATGTCCTTCATCCCAAGGAGGTTGAGTTAGAGTAGGATGCATAGTTCAGGGAGAATCCTATCTTGATTTTGGATCACAGTTCGAAGGTTCTATGTGGCTAGTCTGTTCCTCTAGTACGAGTGTTATGGCATCATGATTGAGTATTGGATGAGACTTAGGAGAGTACTGTTGATGTATGATCACAGTGGTTAGTGTTGTTTGAAGATTATTATTCTATGACACCTTCTTAGGGAAATTCAGTGAAGAATTTCTTTAAGGGGGAATTTTGTAAGAACCTGGGTCTTCTTTTCAGGTATGTCATTCGTTCTAGTTGTTTTTGAGAAAAATAAAAGTTTCTGGAAAATTCAAAAGTACATGTCGTGTACTAGGTTGCATTGGGTAGCCAGGTGATGGTCGTGTAATGGCCTAGCAGATGGCCATGTGGGGTGCCCTAGAGAACGCCTAAAGTGGAGGCCATCTAGAGAAATTACACTCTATATACCCTCAAATAACATGATGTGTACTATATTTATTAATTCATTAAACGGACCAGGGTTGCGTCTAACCGAAAGAACACACTTCTTCTTCATTCGTCTCGTTTGGGAGTGAACGAAACTGTTGATTCTTCTTTGAGACCCTGACTCGCCATCCATTCTCTGAATTAAACTCTTTTGGTTGCATTGGAATCACATCGGTTAGTTATTCCTTCTTCTAGAACCTAATCTCTTGATATCATCTCTTTCGTGAGATATCCTCAGTTGAATATTGTTAGGGTTTTTGTAGATCTATGGCATTATAGGGTGATTCATGGCCTGAGGTTCACGTATATCATCCGTGCAATGCTGAAGTCGGAGGTTTGTGCCTTTATGAAGTTAGTCTTTGAGATATATGTGAAAAAGTGCCCAATACCCTTCTTCGGGGAATTGTGTGTCTATGATTTTTAGCCCTATTATTGCATGCTTTGCCCTGTGTTGTTGAGTAGAGGATTTATGATTGTAAATAGGGATATTTTACATTGATATGGATTTGTTGCCCATGTATTCTTGATATTGACCGTTTTTTTTAGATTTTCCTATAAGGCTGCTTTGTTTTCCATGCCTAGTATTGTTAGGTTGAAGTGATTATTTATCTAATATGTAGTTCCATACCTTGTACCTATTTATCCAAGTAGTTCTTAAGTTTTACATGCCATATACCGTTTGTGCACGATTATTTACACAGGGCCGTGGGAACTTGGTGTAGTAGGCCATAGGGGAATGAACCTTGAGGGCTTCTCCAGAGTGTCTAATTACATTACATTGTGAGACCATAGGGGGATGGACGTACATGATCCCTCAGAGTGTATGTAGTTCCTATATAGGAGACCACATGGGGAATTAGACATTTAGTGCTTCCCCAGAGTGTATATAGTTACCAATATGAGCCCAAATGGGGAATTGATGAAAATTGCTTCCTCATAGTATCATTGTTAAAGATGAATGAGAGGGGTTAGACTTTGAGAACATCCCCGAGGGTTTATTTTGTTTGTTTGGATGAACAAGAGGGGATAGGTTGTGAGTAATTCCTAGATGGTTACATATGGTTGTTAGTATCTTAATTAATAAATTCAAATTGATGTAATTATAACAGTTGGAATGTTTACTTTTGAGTACTTCCTTGTTTACTGCTTCATTTTTCTTATTACGTTCCATATATATTCACTGACAGTTTGGCACAGATCTTTGGGCAGTTTCCAATTGGGATTCATCTAACACTCTATTTGGGTCTTTCTTCTAGGCCCAAACCGATTATATTATTGTAGGTATTGATAATGGAATGCATGATTCTACATCAGGTACTTGACTGTTGAGGAGCTAGGGAGCATGGGACCAAGTCGAGGCTTGCAATATTGTGGAGCTGTTTATTTGCTTTTATTTTGTAATTTGGTTTAGTACAATATTCTTTTATTGTAACATGTTTGGATAATTTCCTAGAAATATGTATCATGAATCATTTATATATGTGCTCTAGTTGTTTATTTCTTCAGTCATCTGCTATTTACTTATTGAATGTTATTGTTATTTATGCTATTGTAATCTGTTTATTTCTGATTTGTTACTATGCCAATGAGGGAATAGTTTCCCCACAATCACAAACAAGTCCCTCGATTCTAGTTGGCAGACTCTGGCATTGGGGGAAATGTGCTTGAGGCCATGTGACCAACTAGGTACGGGGCTCCACTAGGCGGATTCCAGACCCGGGACGTTACATCTAGAGTTGATTTATGTTTATCATGTCATGTTTTATTTTATTTCCATATTCCCATATTTCCCTCATAATATCATGTTATATCATGACTAATTGTTAAAGAATAATATTTTCACCCCTCTTATGTTACCTTGATATTCCGCTTTACTCATATTTACTAATTTACATTAGTTTATTTTTTTTATTCCTTTACTGGGATTTATAGCTCACCAGTTTCTAATGTACGTCCCCAGGTTATCTTGTGATCAATTAGAGGAAAAAATTATAATATGATCATGTTAAGGTAGTTTTCAATAATTTCATTCTATTCTTAATGTTGTTATTAATGAACATAATTTCCAAAATATATTAGGCTACATGATATTTTATGATTGTATTATGTGCAACTTTATGTAATAAATTATGAATAAAAGTGTATTAAAATATGTGTTTTCATATTGTCAACATCCTTTTAACTCATGAAATGTGTCTTCACAATAGTAAAACTGTAGTAACATCACACCATTCATCATCAATGGTGTCATTGGATATGATAAATAAGAGATTTTATATAGTAAACGTCATTATTATCTTCATAGACGAAGGAATTTCTTTATATTGAACACATTCATGGAATGTGTCAAAGACATCACAACCTAAAATAACTCTATGTCTATGAATATGCATGTCTGAGACACCACATTGCCCCATAATTCCATCTCATGTGTCAAGAACATACAATTTAAAATATTGATATATAGAAGATGTGATCAAAGTGTATTCAATAAAATAGCGATAAATATAGCATAATACTTTGGTGTTAGTGTGTTTTGGAGGATGTATTCAATGAGAAACATGAAGAATGAGTTAAGATATGAGTGGATGATCTTGTTTATTAGATCTATGAACATTACCAACACATTCCTCAATAAAAATAGAATAAAATATTACTCAAACAACACAAACATTATTTGAAATGTCATCTTCTGGTAGTCCTCCCCTCCAACCCATAATTAGTTATATCCCAATTATAGATAAATATTACAAAACTATTGATCTCACTATAACTGAAAAAAGATCATTGTTACTAGGCAAATGATATCTCTTCATCACATGTTTATCATTGTTACTGGGTTTAGCTTATAGTAATATATGTAGTGTAAAAGATTACCATCGAAATTCCTTGTGAGGAAAATATATGAAATCTCCAGTGTAGTACTTATAGTTAGAAATCCCTTCAATGTTGATTCCTCAAGCTATGACTTCATCTCCTTTATATTAGATATGGAAATATGATAAGGGGGTATTAAAATGTGGTGTTCACTTGGAATCAAATATATATCAATGTTAACTCCTCTATCATGGATAAGAATTGAGATGTTTTCCATAGAGGATTCCAAATAAATATCGAGGACAAGAGGATAAGAGGAAGGGTCTATCAGTAATTCTGATAAGATATTCCATCCCAAAATCTATGTCATGATCATCCCAAGCTAAATCATGTTAGTAATAACTCTACCAACTCCACATTTCCATTTCTGATCATCAAAAGCATCCCCCTAGGTGATATAAATGATAACCATATCTTATAGAAATCACTGGGAGATTGAAAACTAGATAGCCAGTCCATACATAGAATCACATTGAATCTCATAATCACTAAAATCATAAAATATTATATAAATACAAAATTGGTGACAACTATATGATACTATGTGCATCACTAATGATAGTCCACTTCTATGTTCAATGATGAATTGAGGGAATGTACTCAGTGGATAACTTGACAGGTAAATCAATTCCATCAAAAACATGTACTTATATGAAGGAATGGGTAGCATCTGTATCAAACAAGTATGTAGATAAAGTATATGTGATCATTTCTTTACCTCCAATAACAGATGGCCCCTCACTTCTTTTTATGGAAACTAAATTTCCATTTTTATAATTTACAACATTCCATTGTGTTTTAAAATGTATTCAATGTAATATTAATCATCTTAAAATATGAATAATTAACTAATGCTCATTTAAATTATTTTTATGTTTAATTTAGTATTAAAACTTCATACTATATAAAAAATTAATTTTATGGAGAAATATTTTTTTCCATTCTTCATATCAACCATTAGTTAATTTATATAAATGATAAAAATAAAAATATGATATGATATTTTGAATGTGGACTTTAATTATTTTAAAATATGTCTATTTTATTTCTAGGAATTATGAATTATAATTTTGGTAAATTTTATTACATTGGTACAGGGTAAATCAGGGGACTAACGTAGAAAATAATGTGATAATATAATAAAGATTATAAAAAACATACCTATTTCCAATTTGAACAATGTAGTTTATCCATTTCGATCACTGGTTTTTAAAATATAGAAAATTAGTTCCATAGTTCATTTATTTTTGACATTATAATATTTATGTTAGAGATTATGTGGAAAATTTTAATTTTCATATTTTAATATATATTATATATTTATCATACGGCTAAATAAAACATCTTTTCAGTTATAATATATTTTTTCAAATATTAATTAATTATTTTTATCATTGTAATTTATTATAAATTTTTGATGATTGAATAATTAGCTAAAATGGTTATTCAACACTGACATATTATTCATTCAATTAATTAAAAAATGAAATTAATGATTTTAAAAAATATTTAAACGAAAACAAAATTGATAAATTGTATTGTTTTATGAACTTTATAGATAAATTTGAAATGCTAGGTACGTTTTAACATGTTAGATTATAATTCCCACTCTTTCTTGAGGTACATAAAGTCAAATTATTTGAATGGTGTCAAATATGACATTAATAATATTTTATAACAATAAATATTTTATTTAATTAATTAAAATTTCTAAAAACCATATCATTAGTAAAATGAATGGTATAAGCTTAAAAAATCAACAATTATCCATTTCAGGGTCTTTGGGAAATTTTATTAACCTTCTTAATCCCTAATGTAAAAGAACATTATTACTCTTGTAATTGCCAAAAGGGATATTGAGGAGAAAAAAATAAAAGGGAATGGTGAAAACATAATCAAAAAATTGAAAAAAATTATTTAATTAGATTATTTAAACTCACAATAATCTTATATATGAATGATATAAATTTTTCCTATTTTTATATAAAAATTAATTTATTTAATTTAATACTTTATGAAATTCTATGAATACCCTACCTCTCAATAATAAAAGGACACCCCTTATCTCTTTTCATGGTAAAAATTAATGAAAAATATGTCAACAAAAACCTACAAAATTACATTATAAAAATCCTTATCCATGATCTTGAGATTTTTCCATTCCAACATACCAACCCTAGTCCCCTTAAGATGGGATTTAAAGGATGTATATTGAATAAGTGGTAATCGAATTTGACAAATCCTTGAATTTTAATTCATCTACTAATTCATCCTACTGTGTTATACCTATCCTAAAATAGAGAATATATAGAATCATCATAATTATATTTAATTAAAATTATAGGGAAACAATAATAGATCACTTTTCCATCCAATGAAAAATGAAAACTTCTCTTTTACGTATATACAACTTTTCATCTCCAAGTTGTAGTGTAATTCTTTTTTCATCACCACATTACTGGGATTTTTATAATTATGGAACTAATTTATAAGTCTAATATTTGTAAAATTAATATTATTATGGAATTATAATATGATATTTAAATTCATACGTTCATGTCCTTTGGAAGATGGTGAAGTTTCTTGTGCATATATGTGGACTACCAGCTCCACAATGTTATATGATATGTTTTTCATTTAATATAACATGGATCATAATAAGGATATATTTAGTTACTATATAATATTCATTTAATATAAAAATTATCCTTTAATGGTGAATTATTTACGTATTTTCATTCAACTAGTTAAAAAGTTAAAACACTGTTCATTCATTCGTACGACCTACCACATCCATAAACAATGTAATAAATTTATCAATCTAAATATTTTATGGAAGCCTATAAATATATATTTATTAAATATATATTATATTTTTAATGTTAACAACATTTTTCAGATGATGTAAATGGGCTAAAAATACATGTTCCAAAACTACAGAATCCAAACATTCATGAAAATTTAAGCCGTTAACACATTAAATAATGATAATAATAAAATATTATTAACAAATGGGGGGGAAATGTATTGAATTAACAATATATAATGTTATCGATATGAATAATGTTATATTATTTAATTAAGATAAAATAAAATATATTATATTGTAGGATATATCACCAACAAGGAATGTCGAACTTAATGTAAGGGGTTTCATAACAAAACTTAATATCATTGAGTTATACTTCTACTTATGCAAATTTTTATCAATTGATTATGTATGAGATTACCCCTAATTGCATTCTGTTATATTTTCAATTATCATATATGGATTTAAATTTGTTAAACTCAATCAATTAATTGATTAATTATAATGTCAATGACACTAAAATTTTACAGGATTCAGTCTTCATTTCCACTACATTAAGACACATTTTGTATTATGCACATATTTATTTTTATGTGGTGTATATACTACAACATTGAGAAATTAGAGATGAATATATATTTATTGATGATTTTTAATGATTCAATTCATTTTTTACATTCAAAATTAATGATTAAATGAATATTTAATCTTATTTCTCTTTTTGATCAGGTATATTTTTCGTCCATGTTGATATTTTTTAAAAAATGTGTACCAAATTCCTTTTATTTTCTAAACATATTTATTCAATAAATTTTAAGTTGCAGATGAATTTTTAAATGAGTTAAAAGGAATATTTATATTTTTTATGAAAGGATTGTCTTCAATTTTTTTATAAAAGTCAAAAAGAATGTTTTTAAGGTATATAACATTGCAGGATTTTCATTACACCAAAACCATATTACACTCTTTTCTTATTATACAAGTTTTAAATGGTTTTATATGGAAAAATATTTAATGAATATTTATTTTAATATTCATCTTACATTTTCATTATTTCATTAAAGGACGTGATTTTATCCTAAAACCAATATTCCCGATGAATCTATGGCCTTACCTTACCTCTTATTAATTTTGTGATCATTGAATTTCACATGAAACTTTCAATTTCATTTGATCAGTGGGACATTACATTTCTATTAAATATTAATATTCTTTTAATCATTGATATAATTATTTCATGACCTCTATACCATTTATATAAATTCTATTTTACATTGAAATGTATTTCATTGATTAGGAAAATATTGATATTTTTCATTAATTAATCAATATAAATATTTGTTGATATGGAATATTGTTTATGAATTAAATTTATCAGTAAGAATATGTGTAATGAATAAGAAAATAAGTTATGGGTGCATTTCAAATATAGATATCTCATAGGTTCATTAACATGGCCCATGAGACAAATCAATTGCCCATATTAATTGGGTTTTTATTGTATATATATCTATTTTAAAATAATCATAGCATATATATTTAATGGTATATATATCATGATGTCTAAGATCATGATCAAAAATACTAAGCATTTTCGTCCTTGAAAATTCAGTTATTATTATCCATGAGATTATTTCATCGATATTATACATGGATGCATATTGTACTTATGTTATTGATTAAATGACATGTATTTTTAGTTATTTTCCTTTCCATATTGATTATTTTGTAACTTCTCATGATATCTTCCATTGTACATAACTCTTACAAAGAATCTGAGCTCACCCTTTTAATTTTTTTACCTTTTTCCGTGATATGAAGAATGATGTTATGATAAATATAAATGATTAAATAACTATTCTTATTATATTTATTTTAAATTTCTAATGTTATATGGGAATCAATTATGTATCTAGTTTCCCTTTAATAATAAATTAATTTATCTATAATGACCTAATGTTTTTATTGAAAATTCTCTTCTTATAAATATTCCATAAAATCACATAATAATGAACTACTAAGTGATAGGTGACCTTTAAACATAAGTTTTTCACTTATTTGATTGGAATTTTGAAAATCTGACATACACGGTTGTGTTCAAGATGTTTTTTGGAGTCTAATAAAACAAAAATAATTTTTGGTGAATAGTAACCTACCCTAATGAATATAAACATACCCTTATGAATAGTGATATAACCTAATGAATAGTAACCTCAACTATTTTGGTATAAATATAATTTTCATGTTGGAAGTACAATATACCTATAGTTTTGAATGAGTTAATGGATTTTTCAAAACTGGTTTTGATAATAAATTATTATTTTAATTAAATATTAAAATAATCATATTTAGAAAATTATTTTTGAAAAATTTAATTCATTTTTGGATTCTACATGTCAAAAAATGATTAGGGTGAATTTTTTGGATTTTTCTGAAATACTTGAATTTTTTATGAATAGTATAATCTGATAATTCACAATAAATGCTAAATAAGGGATTAATTGAGACATCGATGATATTTTTCTGATGTAAGCCCACTTGGTTCGAATTCACATGGCCCATTTACTATTCTTGGTCATGGAATAATTACTATTCCTTGTCTTGGGAAGAAATAATAAATTAATGATTATAATATCATTAAATCCCTCCTCTCCTCCACTATAAAACCCCCCCTTCACTCCCTCTTCTATCCACTCCTCTCAAGATCCATGCCTTCTATAATTTATGCCCAAATCTCTCCCCAAGGTCTTCCCCCATGTCCAAAAGCTCTAATCCTCCTCAAAATATCAAAACCTCTCCCATTAAGAGGTTCTCAAAGGAGGAAGTCTCAAGAGGTAAATTTCTCTACCCGAATTTCTTCTTTTCTTTTAAGATCTTTTCTTTTTATTTCTTTCCCCACCTCCCTTTACCATAATAGTATGAAAAATAACGTAACATAGATGTACTGTAATTTCTTCATTCTAGTGGTATATTTCATTATATTCTCTCATTTCCCCACCCTTTTATTTGAACGAAATTTAAGCATCATTTGAGATGTGCTAATTTAGCACATTCAAGGACAACGGTTTATCAATTTCTATTTCTATCTCTAATTCTGGTCATGAAACCATTTGTGTTATGGTTGAACCAGATTATTATATATGTAATATATTCTATTTTTGGTTCATTAATCCTTTGGTACAAATTGAATTAAGTTATAAATCAAAACACATTCTTTGTAATCAAATCCACCAATTAACAAAAACGGTTATCACTAAGGTTGTATATATAATAATTAGATTTCACACTAAGTAACCCAATTAAAATTAAAACCATGTATTCTCCTAGATATGAACTAAATAATATTACTTCAATTCTGGACAACAACTTTCTTCTTGCATATAATCCAAACTTGAATATAAGTGAACCGATCTTTTAAAACCAAGTAAACAAACGAGCCCGAACAATGAAATTGAACCTTATAAATAATCAAAAAGTCTTTGAATGAAATAAAAAGGGTCATAATAAATAAATTAAATATGTAATAGGTTATGGAATTACTAATTAATAATCCTTATTTTTTTATTCAGGTCATTAATAACAAGTGAAGAACACCACCAGATTTATGGTAAGGGATCCTCTCCTTTTCTCTCTTAATCAAGATTTCCCTCTATACTATGCATTTTTATGTGGACTAAAAAATGATGGGATATGTTTAAGAACCTCCCCATTCATCCATATGGATTTATAAGTGATGATAAACCCCATTTCTCTCTCATCAATCCCTCTTGGTCACACCTGACACCATGCCGATAAAATCGTAATGAATTCTACCTGAACCTTCTTTATTCCTTCAGGTTGCCTTATCTTTCTTTCAAAATGGTTTTATATTATCTATTTATTTGAGTCTTATGAATTATCGATATTTGTACATGATTATTATATCAAAACCCTTTCATCACATTCTTTCAGGGATAGACATGATTTTGCAAATATTCCACCCTTAGAACTTTCCAATTAGCAAACCTATTTTAAGGGGACTTCCCAAATTTTTACCCAAATTTCAAGTGCACACTATTCTATGTTTTAAAACACCATTGTATTTATAAAATCTATATTTTTATTATAAAAACATTATTGGTTCAATTCTGGTTTTATATAAAAGAAATTCCTCTTTTCTATTTGAAAAGCTCTAGAGTGTTTTCCTTAAAACCGCACAAAAATGTTTTAATGATAATGTTTCCAAAATATATTTTTAATATGTTGTCACTTATATTTGAAACCAATTACCATGTTATATGCCTATTCTACCCTATGAATTTTCATTTATGTACTAATCCTTCCCTTTCATAGACACTTTCGTGATACGCCCATTGGATATGTTTTATGTCATGAATGTGGTACCCAATTCATTCCATGTGCACCCTTATGTTTATGTATGGTTGATTATGTATGATTATTTATGTGACAGGATTATTTATTTGGAATGAATATTCATGAATATATTGAGATGGGTGTGCCCAGATAGCGCTCCAATTCATTGGGTAAGGATAAGTCTCATGAGATGCGATGTGAAACGGGATTGGCGGTTAGCCTTGACCCATACTGAAATGGGAAACAGGATTTGCAGTTAGCCTTGACCCATACTAAATATATGATTTAATATTCTGCCACATTTATATAATTCCATGTTTATATGATCCCATGCTTATATTAAATGATTGTATAAGTTTCATTCTTTGGATATAATCATTTCATGCCTCCTAACTCATGCACTTGAGATGTATCTTTATGTTCATTCCATTATTGGGATTTTTAGCTCATCCCTTCGTTCATGTGTTCCCCAGGGTACCCTATAAAGATTTAAGATCTCAAAGGAAGTTAGAAGATATTTATGGAGATTAAATAGAGTTGTTTTTTTAGTCCCATGTTTTATTTTATATGTACCTAGTCTTCCAAGACACTAGACTTAATGATCCTTGGCTTGTACTCTGATGATTAATTATGCTTAAAATCATGAAATGTTTTATATAAAAGTATTGGGTCGCTATAGATGGTATCAGAGTATGGTCTAGTTATTTTCGGAGATTAGGAATAGAGCACCTTAGTGATAACCTTAAGGATAAGACTACGTATAAGAAAACAGTTCTAAATTTTGGTGAGTATAGAGTAAGTTTTTTATCAAGCTAATACATCCATGTCTGGATACGACCAGGTAGAGGCGGCTCTAGAACAAATGTATCTATGGGTAAAAATTGAAAACACCGCTTTGAGCTAGACTCGAATGGGAACTGGTGCATGATAACGGGCCTTGTTGCACTCTTGGTTACGACACTCTCGTGGTATATGCTTTGGTAGATTCACAAGCTTAGTAAAACCCATTATTAAGGGATAAAAATCCCATAAGAATATAAGTTAAGAAATATATTGAGGATAACGTAGATATAAACCTAAGGAATTAAAAGTTAGGATGTACTTCTTGTTTATAAGTTTATCCTCTAATGTTCAATGTTTTCTTTTTATTCTCAATAGCTAAGTATTCAAGACCTCTAATTATACGTTCTTTTTCTTAGTTAATGGGGGGAAATAGAAGAACACGTTCCAACAACCAATGTGATAGGCAATGTAATGATTTCCCAAATGACATTCTTGATCTGACAGAAGTGGGTGCTCAAAACTTCATGGAAGTACTTGCTCATCTAGGTCGAGTTATAAATAATAACTTTAATTAGGTGGAACATCCCCCTCCTCCATGGAATGATCAAGTTTTCGTATAATCCTTCTTGTGGAAAAGGCCTCCCATATTTAGTAGTTCTTCTGATCCCCTCTGCGCAGAACAATGGATTAACTCCATTGAATAGATTTTCTTTGTCCTCTAGTGCTCGGAAGAAGAGAAAGTTGTACTGGAATTCTATCATTTTGATGGGGAATCTGATCAGTGGTGGACATTGATCAAGAATACAAAGTCCCAAGAGGAAATTGATTCCATAGATTGGGAGGAATTCAAGAGGATGTTTTTCAACAAATATTTTCCTCGAACCCTCCATCTCAAGATAGAAAGAGAGTTCCTTGGACTCAAGAAGAAGGAAGATGAGTCCATCGGGGCATATGATGTGAAATTTACAAGGATTGAAAGGTATGCCTCTGGCCTTGTCATGAACACGGAAAGAAAGGTGGATCACTTCTTTAGCAGACTACAACCGTGTCGATGAAATGTTTTGGCGATTCGAGACTACGATAGCTATGAAGAGATTGTCCGTTGTGCCCTCAAGGTTGAAATGGATATTGGAGACTCTCAGTGGTCTCATGGGCCTAGTGAAAAGAAGAGGAAAATGGAGAAAAACATGGGTAGTTTATCAAACAAATACCATGATGGAAAGAAGCCTCACTTTCCACTTTGCAAGAATTGTGGGAAGAAGCATTTTGGTGACTGCCTCAAGGGAAACAGGAATTGCTTAAAATGTGGAATGTCTGGTCATTTGGCCATGAACTATTGAAGGGATATGAAAAGCCCCATTGATATTGAAGAAGAATGGAAGGTTTAGATCAACACTCATCCTACAGTGCAGTGTTTTAACTTCAAAGAGCTTGGGCATTATGCGAACAATTTTCCTAACCCGAGGGATGTCGGAGGCAATCAGCAACATCCTCCAAGGCAACAAGGAAGGGCTTATGCCATCACTACTGCTGAGGTGGAGCCGGAAAACAATGTGGTGAAAGTTACGCTTATTAGTCATTCAAGAATAGCGAACATACTATTTGATTTTGGTTCTTCGCAATATTTCATATCTTGCAAGTTCAGTAGAACTATTCAAACACCACCTCAAAATTTGGAGGAAAAGTTATCCGTGAGAACAAAGAATGGGAAAATTATTGCATCAATGTTTTATAACTCCTCCCTGGTTAAAGTTTGTGGACCGAACCTCCCAGCAAATCTTGTCATACATCCTTTATTGGAGTTCGATGCTCTCTTGGTAATGGATTGGCTATCTTTGTACAAGGCCAATATAAAATTTCTAGAAAGGGAGATCACTTTTCACATCCCAAAGCATCCTTTGATTCTTTACAAGTGTAAAAAAGAAGATAAGTCTCATTTAGAATCTTCTTCTCCTGTTTGGAAACAACTTCCTTGTGAGAAAGAATATCTAGCTCAAATGATTGGGATAAAGGATAGAAGCATTCTCGAAGACATGCCCATTGTGAGGGATTACACTGATGTATTCCCCAAAGTGTTTCCTGGTCTTCCTTGTGATCGAGAGGTTTAGTTCTCAATTGAACTTATCCCTGGATCTCTACCAATCACAAAGACACCTTATAGAATGGCCACCGTATAGCTGGAAGAGCTGAAGAAGCAGTTACAGGAGAATATGGAGAAGGGTTTAATATGCCCGAGTGCTTCACCGTGGGGTGATCTAGTCATATTCGTCAAGAAGAAGGATGGATAAATGCACCTCTGCATTGATTATCGTGAGCTCAATAAAATCACTATAAAGAAGAAGTATCCCCTTCCATGGATAGATAACTTGTTTGATCATCTTCGTGGGGCCAGTTATTTCTCTATGGTGGACATTTAGTCAGGATATCACCAACTAATGGTGAGGAAGGAAGATATTTCCAAGACTGCCTTTCGAACAAGGTATGGACACTCTGAGTTCATAGTGATGCCCTTTGGACTCACTAGTGATCTAGAAATTTTCATGGATTTAACGAATAGAGTCTTTAGATATTACCTCGACAAATTTTTGGTGGTCATTATTGATGATATTATGATATACTCCAAGACAAAGGAGGAACATGAGCGGCATTTGGAAACTATGTTAAAAACATTGGGAAGGTAGAAGTTGTATGAAAAGTACAATAAATGTGTTTTATGAATGGAGGAAGTATTATTCTTGGGGCATGTTATCACAAGGACAGGGATATCTGTGGACCCTTCCAAGACGGAGGAAATTGAAGAGTGGATGAGGCCAAATTCTGTAACGGAGATCTGTAACTTTTTAGGTCTAGTTGGGTATTATCGATGATTCATTAAGAACATTTCATGATTGTCAAAACCAATGACCAAGCTAACATGGAAGGGATTAAAGCTTGTATGGACACAGGAATGTGAAGACTATTACAAGGAGTTGAAAAAAGGCTTATCATTGCGCCAGTACTCACACTCCCTTCAAGTAGAGAACTCTTTGTGGTGTATAGTGATGAATCTAAGAAAGGATTAGGTTGTGTGATAATGAAAAATGATAAAGTGATATCATATGCCTCAAGGAAGCTGAAAATCCATGATCAAAACTATCCTACGCATGATATGGAGTTTCCGGCTGTGATCTTTGAGTTGAAAATCTGGCGGCATTATCTATATGGGGAAATGTGAGATATATACTGACCACAAGAGTCTCAAAAATATATTCACATAGAAAGAGCATAATATGCGCCAGCAAAGATGGATAGAGCTCATCAAGGATTATGACTGCTCAAACCACTACCATCCTGGTAAGGCAAACAAGGTGGCAGATGCTCTATGTATAAAGGATCATGCATCTTTATCAATGATGAGAATTGAAAAGTATCTGATCTTCTTAGATTTGAAAAGGATTAACATGGTAATCATTAAGGGGGGAACATCATAAATACTTTCTCAAATGATTGGTCAACCATTCGTCTTGGATAAAATAAAGGATGATCAAATAAAGGATGTGGAAATTTAGAAAAGGGTGGGAGCTATTAAAAATGGGAAATCCTCCGATTTCAAAATTGATGAGGAATAAGTTGTATGATTTCGGAAACGATTATCTATACCATCTGATCCAGAGATAAAGAAGGAGCTATTGAATGATGTGCATAGCTCAAATGTCTCTATCCATCCTGGGAGTACCAAAATGTTCTGTGATCTCCGAGAACACTTCTGGTGGGATAACATGAAGAAGGAGATTGTGGAATATATATCAAGGTGCTTGGTATGTCATCAAGTTAAAGCTGAGTGACAAAAGTCTAAAGTTATGATGCATCCATTGCCTATACCCATGTGGAAATGGGAAAATGTTACTATGGGCTTTATCATGGGTCTCCCGAAGACGTCGAAGGGAAATAATATGATATGGGTTGTGCTTGACCGACTAACCAAGACATCCCATTTCATCGCTATTCGGTAAGATCTCTCACTTGAACAACTCGAAAAGTTATATGTGATGGTACTGGTGAGAATGCATGGTGTTCAACTCTCAATTGTCTCTGACTGAGATCCAGGGTTCACATCTAAATTCTGGAGGATCCTTCAACATTCCTTAAATACTGAATTAAATTTCAGCATGGCCTATCACCCCCAAACTGATGTCCAGTCAGAAATAACTATTTAGATGCTTGAAGATAGGCTTAGAGCATGCCCTCTAGAATTCAAAGGTGGATGGGATCATCAAATCCTATTGGTTGAGTTATTATACAACAATAGCTTCCACTCGAGTATACAGATGGATCCATATGAAGCTATATAAGGAAAGTGATGTAGAACTCCAACCTGTTGGGATGATGTTGGAGAAAGAAAGCTACTTGGACCCGATCTTGTTCAAGAGATGACATAGAAGGTTTAGGTCATCCAGAAACATATCAAATCTACTCAAAGTCGGAAAAAGAGCTATGATGACAACCATCGAAGGGACTTGGAGTTCGATGTTGGAGATAAATTCTTCCATTGAATATCTCCATGGAAGAGAGTCATGCGATATGGGAAGAAAGGGAAGCTAAGCCCAAGGTATATTGGCCCCTTTGAGCTCCTTGACCGCATAGGAATCGTGGCCTATCGGCTTGCACTTCCACCAAATATGGCTCAACATCATGATGTTTTCCACGTATCACTCTTGAGGAAGTACATACCTAATCCATCATTGGAACTAAACTCAGAGGTGGTGCAGCTAAAAGATGATCCCTCCTCTGAGGAGCACCCGGTAAAGATTCTGGATCAGAGAGATAAGGTTCTACACAAAAAGACAACCCATCTTGTCAAAGTGTTTTGGAGGAACCATAAGTTTTAGGAAGAAACATGGGAACTAGAGGAATCAATAAAGGAAAAGAACCCACATCTATTTTTGTCCTTGAATGTAAAATGAAATTTCGAGGGCGAAATTTCATAAGGGGGGAAGGATGTGATGACCCAATGTTTTTAATGGAAATTCTCTTTTTATAAATATTCAACAAAATCACATAATAATGAACTAATAAGTGAAAAATAACATTTAAACATAAGTTTTTCACTTCTGTGTTTCAAATTTTGAAAATCTGACATACACGATTGTGTTCAAGATGTTTTTTGGAGACTAATAAAAGAAAAATAATTTTTGGTGAAGTGTAACCTACCCTAATGAATAGTTACATACCGTTATGAATAGTGATATACCCTAATGAATAGTAACCTCACCTATGGTGGTATAAAAATAATATTCTTGTTGAAGGTACGATATACCTATCGTTTAGAATGAGTTAATGAATGTTTTAAAACTGGTTTTGATAATAAATTATTATTTTAATTAAATATAATAAAATCATATTTAGAAATTTATTTTTGAAAAATGAACTTCATTTTTGGATTCTACACGTCGAAAAATGGTTAGGGTGAATTTTTGGGATTTTTCTGAAATACTTGATTTTTTGATGAATAGTAGAATCCAATAATTCACAATAAATGCTAAATAATGGATTAATTGAGTCATCAATGATGTTCTGCTGATGTAAGCCCACATGGTTCTAATTCAAATGACCCATTTACTATTCTTGGTCATGTAATACTTACTATTCCTTGTCTTGGGAAGAAATAATATATTAATGAATATAATATCATGAAATCCCTCCTCTCTTCCACTATAAAACCCTCCTTCACTCCCTCTTCTATCCACTCCTCTCAAGATCCAAGACTTCTATAATTTCTACCCAAATCTCTCCCCAAGGTCCTCCCCCACTTCCAAATTCTATAGGACACTTCAAAATACCAAAACCTCTCCCCTTAGTAGGTTCTCAAAGGTGGAAGTCTCAAGAGGTAAATTCCTCTTCCCAAATTTCATCTTTTCTTTTAAGTTCTTTTCTTTTTATGTCTTTCCTCACCTACCATCACCATAATAGTATGAAAAATCCAGTAACATACATGTACTAGAATTTCTTCATGCTAGTGGTATATTTTATTATATTATCTCATTTCCCCGCCCTTTTATTTGAATGAAATTAAAGCACTGTTTGAGATGTGCTAATTTAGCCCATTCAAGGACAAAAGTTTATCATTTTCTATTATTATCTCTAATTCTGGTCATGAAACAATTTGTGTTATAGTGGAACCAGATTATTTTATATGTAATATTTCTATTTTTGTTTCTGAAATCCTTTGGTACAAATGGAATTAAGTTATAAATCAAAACACATTCTTTGTAATCAAATCCACCAATTAAAAAAACGGTTATCACAAAGGTTATATATAAAATTATTTGACTTCACTCTAAGTAACCTAATAAATTAATCGCCTAGATATTAACTAATGAATATAACTTCAATTTTGGACAACCACTTTCATCTTGAATATAATCCAAAAGTTAATATAAGTGAACCGATCTTATAAAGCCAAGTAAACAAATGAGCCCGAACAATGAAATTGAACCTTACAACTAATCAAAAAGGATTTGAATGATCTAAAAAGTTTCATAATAAATAAATTACATATATAAGAGTTTATGTACTTATTAATTAATAAAACTAATTTTTTTAATCAGGTCATTAGTAACATGTGGAGAACACAACCCGATTTAAGGTAAGTTATCCTCTCATTTTCTCTCTTAATTAAGATTGTCCTCTATACTATGCCTTTTTATGTGTCCTTGAAAATGATGGGGTATGTTTAAGTACCTCCCCCATAATTCCTTCTGGATTTATAAGGGATGAGAATCCCCATTCCTCTCTCATCAATCCCTCTTGGTCACACCCGACACCATGCCGATAAAATCGTAACGAATTCTACCCGAACCTTCATTGTTATTTCAGGTTTCCTTATCATTATTTCAAAATGGTGTTATCATATATATTTATGTGAGTCTAATAAATTCTGGTTATTTTTACAATATTATTATATCGAGACCCTTTCGTCACATTCTTTTGGGGATATAAATGATTTTGGAAAGATTCCCTCCTCAGAACTTTCTGATCAGCAAACCTGTTTTAAGGGGACTTCCCAAATTTTTACCCCAATTAAAAGTGCACTCTATCCTATGTTTTAAAACACCACTGTATTTATAAAATCAGTAGTTTTATTATGAAAACCTTCTTGGTTCAATTATGGTTTTATATAAAAGAAATTACTCTTTTCTATTTGAAAATCTCTACAGTGTTTTCCTTAAAACTGCACAAAAATGTTTTAACGATAATGTTTCTAAAATACATTTTTAATATGTTGTCACTTATATTTGACACCAATTACCATGTTATATGACTATTCTACACTATTAATGTCCATGTATGTTCTAATCCGTTCCTTTCATGGACACTTTCGTGATACGCTCATTGGATATGTTTTATGTCATGATTGTGGTACCCAATTATTTCCATGGTACCCTTATGTTTATGTATGATAGATTATGTATGATTATTTATGTGGAAAGATTATTTATGTGGCATGAATGTTCAGGAATATATTGATATGGGTTCACCAAGATAGTGCTCCAATTCATTGGGTAAGGATAAGTCTCATGAGATGAGATGTGAAACGGGATTGGCCATTAGCCTTGACCCGTACTGAAATGGGAAATGGGATTCGTGGTTAGACTTGACCCATACTAAAGATATGGCTTATGATTATATCACATTTATATGATTCTATGTTTATATGATACCGTTCTTATAATAAATGATTTTATAAGTTTCATGATTTCGATATCATTATGTCATGACTCCTAACTCATGTGCTTGGGATTTATCTTTATGTTCATTCCTTTACTGTGCTTTTTAGCTCATCCATTTGTTTATGTGTTCCCCAAGGTACCCTATGCGGATGTAAGAGCTCAAAAGAAGTTAGAAGCTCTTTATGGAGATTAAATAAAGAAGTTTTTTTTAGTCCCACGTTTTATGTTATATGTACCTAGTCTTCCAAGACACTAGACTTAACGATCCTTGGCTTGCACTCGGATGATTAATTATGCTTAAAATCATGAAATGTTTTATGTAAAAGGCTTTGGTTGTGTTCAAGAAGTTTTTTGGAGTCTAATAAAACAAAAATAATTTTTGGTGAATAGTAACCTACCCTAATGAATAGTAGCATACACTTATGAATAGTGAAATACCCTAATGAATAGTAACCTCACCTGTGGTGGTATAAAAATAATATTCATGTTTGAAGTACGACATACCTATAGTTTAGAATGAGTAAATGAATGTTTTAAAACTTGTTTTGATATTAAATTATTATTTTATTTAAATATTATAATAATCATATTTAGAAAATTATTTTCGAAAAATGGACTTCATTTTTGGATTCTACACATCGAAAAATGGTTTTGGTGAATTTTTGGGATTTTTTCTGAAATACATGAATTTTTTGTGAATAGTAGAATCCGATAATTCATAGTAAATGCTAAATAATGGATTAATTGAGTCATCGATGATGTTATGCAGATTTTAGCCCACTTGGTTTTAATTAACATGGCCAATATACTATTCTGGTTCATGGAATACTTACTATTCCATGCCTTGGTAAGAAATAATAAATTAATGATTATAATATCATGAAATCCCTCCTCTCCTCCACTATAAAAAAACCCGATTGAATCCCTTTTCTCTCCACTCCTCTCAAGTTCCAAGCCTTATCTAATTTCTGCCCAAATATCTCCGCAAGGTCCTCTCCCATTTCCAAAATCTATCAGCCTACTCATAATACCAAAACCTGTCCCCTTAAGAGGTTCTCAAAGGAGGAAGTCTCAAGAGGTAAATTCCTATTCCCAAATTTCTTCTTTTCTTTTATGTTCTTTTCTTTTAATTTCATTCATCACCTCCCTTCACCAAAATAGTATGAAAAATATAGTAACATACATGTACTGTAATGTCTTCTTATGATTGGAATATTTCATTATATTCTCTCCGTTCCCCGCCCTTTTATTTGAATGAAATTAAAGCATCGTTTGAGATGTGCTAATTTAACACATTCAAGGACAACAGTTTATCAATTTCTATTGTTATCTCTAACTCTATTCATGAAAACATTTGTGTTATGGTTGAACCAGATTATTATATATGTAATATATTCTATTTTTGATTTTTTGATTCTTTTTTTACAAATGGAATTAAGTTATAAATCAAAACACATTCTTTGTAATCAAATCCACTGATTAACATAAACAGTTATCACTATGGTTATATATATAATAATTAGACTTCACTCTAAGTAAAATCATTACAATTAAAACCATGTAATCTCTTGGATATTTAATAAAGAATATAACTTCAATTCTGGACAACCAATTTTATATTTCATATAATCCAAAGATGAATATAAGTGAACTAATCTTTTAATGCCGAGTAAACAAACGAGCCCGAACAATGAAATTTAACCTTATAACTAATATATAAGGCTATGATTGAACTAAAAAGGGTCATAAAAAATAAATTAAATATAGAAGTGGTTATGGACTTATTAATTAATAAGCCTAATTTTTTTATTCAGGTCATTAATAACAAGTGGAGAACACCACCAGATTTAAGGTAAGGGATCCTGTCCTTTTCACTCTTAATCAAGATTGTCCTCTATACTCTTCCTTTTTATGTGTACTAGAAAATGATGGGGTATGTGTAAAAACCTCCCCCATACTTCCTTCTGGATTTATAAGTGATTAGAAACCCCATTTTTCTCTCATAAATCCCTCTTGGTCTCACCCGACACCATGCTGATAAAATCGTAACAAATTCTACCCGAACATTCTTTGTTCTTTCGAGTTGCCTTATATTTCTTTAAAAATGGTGTATCTTATCTATTTATGTGAGTCTTATAAATTATGGTTAGTTATAAAATATTCTTATATCAATACCCTTTCATCACATCCTTTCAGGGATATACATTATTTTGGAAATATTTCCTCCTTAGTACTTTCCGATTAGCAAACCTGTTTTAAGGGGACTTCCCAAATTTTAACCCAAATTTGATGTGAAATACATCCTATATTTTATAACAAAATTGTATTTATAAAATCAGTATATTTATTATTAAACCCTTCTTGGTTAAATTCTGGTTTTATATAAAATAAATCCCTCTTTTTTCTTTGAAAATCCTTTGAGTGTTTTCCATAAAACCACATAAAAATTATTTAATGCAAATGATTATAAAATACATTTTTAATATTTTGTCACTTATTTTTTACACCACATACCATGTTATATGAATATTATACCCTATTAATGTCCACGTATTTTCTAATCCTTGTCTATCATGGACACATTCGTGATACACCCATTGGATATGTTTTATGTCATGATTATGGTACCCAATTTTTTCCATGGGTACCCTTATATTTATGTATGGTTGATTATGTATGACTATTTATATAGAAAGATTATTTATGTGGAAAGAGTATTCATGAATATGTTGAGATGGGTGCACCCAGATAGTGCTCCAATCCATTGAGTAAGGATAAGTCTCATGAGATGTGATGTGAAACGGGATTGGCGGTTAGCCTTGACCCGTACTGAAATGGGAAACAAGATTGGTGGTTAGCCTTGACCTGTACTAAAGATATGATTATTGATTTTTCCACATTTATATGATTCAATGATTATATGATCCCATGATTATATTAAATGATTTCATAAGTTTCATGCTTTGGATATCATTATGTCATGCCTCCTAACTCATGTGCTTGAGATGTATTTTTATGTTCATCCTTTACTGGGATTTTTTGCTCATCCCTTTATTCATGTGTTCGCAAGGGTACCCTATGCAGATGTATGAGCTCAAAGGAAGTTAGAATCTCTTTATAGAGATTAAATAAATAAGTTTTTTAGTCCCATTTTTTATGTTATATGTACATAGTCTTCCAAGACACTAGACTTAATGGTCCTTGGCTTGTACTCTGATGATTAATTTTGCTTAAAATCATGAAATGTTTTATGTAAATGGATTGGGTCAAAATATTATCATTCATGGTGATATACCCTATATATAAATCATTTTAATTATGTATACACCATCCCTGTGTTACTAGAGTTGGGTTATTATAGTTTAAATCTGAGATGTTTACTAAAAACTATGGGAACTATAATTTAAATAAACAGAGTTAATATAAGAATAATGATAATCCCTTTTAGTATTTAATTTCTTTTACCACTATATATTTTTTATTATTGATCAGTATTCATGATGATTATGAAGTAATTTACTGTGTACCATTATTATTGGGAAAAAACTAATAGAATAAATGGAATCATCCACCTTAGGAAATGTAGGAATTTCCTAGTTGATGAATACACTATAGATGGATTTATACCTGAGAAGTTCATGGCCATATTAGGTACATAGACTCAGGTTTTAAAAAATACACATTCCTAGATAGAGTAACATATAGTTCCATGGATTTATTTTCCTACGTTAGATAACTTCGTGTAAAGAAAGATTCCATAATTTCATGTAATGTAACACCCCAGTATTTCATAATACGTTATCTCTTTAAATTAATTCAATAGCATACTCTACACACAACACTAAGTTCAAGCGCATCATGACCTATCAAACTAGATATTTAAAAGAATATTATGAATAGAATTAACAAAATTTGGAATTTTATATATATCCTATATAATTTTAACAATAATATTTTTTATTTCTTGGACATAATATACATAAAAATTCATTTTTTTAGTTAAAAGAAGTGTCTTTCAAAAAATGGAATTTCCTCGCCTTTTGAAGGAAACCCCTTTTTAATTACAATATTTGACACTTTTATATAATTAATTTGAAAAAATAAAATATTATTTTGATTCAGTACATAATAATTTGATTGGGTAAATTTTTGGATCTTTTTTAATAACTTTCATATTTTTATGAATAGTGAAAATTTGCAAACTTTAATTTGAAACAAACATTTTTATTTAAAATAATTTATTGTGTTGAATTATATATTTGAGTTTTTTTAATGTAACATTATATTATATTTCTATCATTTAAAATAATTCAGGTCATTGGAAGTAATTTTACATTAAAATGGACATAGAAACATATCAATCATTGGATATTTTTTACTTCTCAAAAACCTGCTTTCTGGTCTTGACTATGGAAATTAATTTTAGATTCACTATTGGAACATCTATGTTTTTAATTCGGTAAAATAGAAAAACTTTTGAATTTGGAATATCAAAATTATCTTTGGGTGGATTTTTGGTATTTTTCAGAAAACATTCAGTTTTTTATGAATAGCGAAAAACACAACATTATTGTTTAAAAACAACTTTTTTATTTAAATAATAATTTATTTTATATAAATTTATTTTATGTAAAAATTGATAGATAATACCTATATTATTTCAATGTAATTCATTGGACTCGTTTTATAATAAAATTTTATGTAGAAATTTTATTGAACTTTTTATAGTTATTTACCCACCTTCTAAGAACATCTCCAAATTTGCATAAAACGTAACTTTTCCACTTCTGTGAATTGAATTACAAAAATCATAGATAAAAAGTTGAAATCATAAATTAAAATGTGGTTCAATGGGATGAAGATAATTTAATGTGAATAGCAACTTTTGCATTTTGTTTACCATGAGTAAAAGTAAATAGGGAAATTAAAGTTAAAAATGATATTATAATTAACTTAACACATGTCCTAATTTTGTGGGATATGAGTCTTTCAGCCGATATGAACCATAGGAAAAAATATGATCCTATTTGATCCACTGGTATTAGATTAGGACATTTATTGTTATTTTATTTAAAGAGGAGTTAAAAGTGTTAAATTCAACTTTTCATAAATAATGCATTTTTAATATAGGGTAATACAAAAGATAAATTCGACTAAAAATATTAATTAGAAATCTAAAAATATTTCCTACATAATTTTATTTTATTTATAATTTTTAGACATTAAATAATAAAATTTATTTATGACACAATGATGATGAAACAATTACTTAATTAATGAATGATTAAAAGAATTTATGTTATAAATATACAAATTAATATAAATTGAGACTTCTGATTCAGAAAAATTATTTTATAGGTTAGTATGACATTTTAGGATAGATTTAATTTATTTTTTTCAAATTAAGCTTGTTTTTTTAATTTTAAAAAAACCAAATACTAAATAGTGTCAAAATTGACATAAATGAGTTTTTAAAACAAATACTATATTATTAATTGATATAATATTCTTAAAAATATAAGTTTCAAAAAAAGTACTTATATAAGTATTGCTATGTAAATAATTAACCACTTGGAATTCTCTTGGATTTTTATAGCAAGTTTATTAACCATTTATTATAGTAATACAAGAATACATTGTAAAAAGTTAAACTATTTAACTAAGAGTTAAATCTAAAAGATAAGGTTAATATGGTGACGTAAAACTATCTAAAACCAACTTTATGAAATGTTTTAGATCTATCCCCACCATATACACTATATAAATCGTTTTGGAGCCATTATAAATGTAAATTATTTTACAATAAAATAATATTTCATGCTTTTCTTAATGTGACACTCACATTTCTTATAAAAGTATAAATACCCTTACCTCAAAATCAAACCCCTGAAGCCATTTGGATCAGCTAATCCCTTTTCATATATCCTCCCAACTACCATCACATAATTATATAGGCCTTACATGGATCAAAAAGAAACCTAAGGAGCCATTTTGATCAAATCAAAAGGAATCACCTGAAGAAGAGGTAATAATTTCGTCACCTCTTTCAGTGTTCTTTTCTTTTTCCACATCCTCTTTCTTTGTTGATTCCATAACAAAATAAAAACTATATTACCTTATAAATACTATGATGTAATTATACATATGTTACAACCAGATTCATTATTCAATCAATTATATTAATTAAAAAATCACCATACTTTCATATGTACAACTTACTGTCTCCACGTCGTGGTGGAGTTTCTTATTCACTAATTCATTATATGGGTTGGTATAATAATGAGTATAATTGATGTAAATAATAAATATAATATGTTAATGATTATTTATATATAATATACCAACCAACTACATATTATATCTATATAAATAGAATAAAATTTTTTCTCATGCATACCTGCGGCTTACAGTCTTTATGACGCGATAAGATTTCCTACCATGTCGTAACCATTTAAGAATAATTTTAATTTGATGATTAAAAATAATGTTTAAAACATAATATAATTCTATATATGAATCAAATACATCCTATACACACACAAAAAGTTATAACAAAACATATAAATGAAAAAAAATCATTTCACAGCCAAAATAATGATACTACTGAAATATTATTAACAATACTATATTTGAAGATCATATATGATATCATATATATGTTTGTGGTTATTGTATAATTTAATAAAAATGATTTAATTATTATACTCAAGGTTAACGTACCCTCAAAAAATAAAAAGTACAAGGTAAGGGTTAATTTTACAATCTCATTATTATCTGACGTTGCTTATACATGAGTTTATACTAGGACCTCCTTATCATCCACATAAATGTTTCTTAAAAATATATTTAAACGTTTTTACTATTTAATAAACTATGGGTTAAATTAATTTATAACCATTGTTTAATTTTATAAACTGGTTTAAAAGGAATCATTCTATCACATTCCAAACAAGGTTCGTTATGACCTTTTCAACCAATTAATGAAAGAATGTTTTTGAATATATAAGGAAACTGTGAGAATTTTCCACATTTATAACAGCTTAAAAGCATATCTTAAAAACATATAAGAATATTTTCAAAATAAATGTTTTATTTTATAATTATTTTACTTTTAAATGATTTCAAAATAGAAAGTGATATTTCTCTCAAATTGTTTTGATTTCAACTTTGTCATCATCCTTGGACTGATTTAACACTTGTTTGAAGTTGATTTATTAAGATACAATCTTCCATATAGTATTGAATGTTTTGTGATATGTTTGAACATGGATATTTTATTTTTATACCATTTTTATTTTATGGTTAATGTATTAACATTTCATATGCTAGTTTTAATATGAATGTTTATGTTATGTTTCATCCTTTTAAAATAATGAATGCATTGGAAATAACAAGTGACGGGTGGAGCCTTCTATATCTCCTCGATGCATCAGTAGGTCTCATGAGACAAACTAGTGTTTTGGCACAATTCCTTGACAAAATCGTATTTGTAGTCTTGGCATGAGGCCATGACTATGTGGTTACGATTTCTGGGATTATGGATTCCATCATTAGAAAATTAGATATTGATATTACATGTGATTATTCAACTAGTAGAATATTCATGTGAATAAGTAAATGAAATTATTTGATTTATCATTTCCCGGTTATGATGAATTTTATGTTTAAAAGGGTTGTGTTTTAGTCCTATACATTACCTTAAATTATTATGCTTATTTTTGATAGTTTCTTCTATATTATAAACCTTGATGAGAATCTGAGTTCACCCCTTTCTATGATTTATTTTTCCAAAGATGCGAAGAAGTATATTATGACTGAACTACAAGGATAGTATAAGGGATACAAATGTGTTCAAAAGAGACATAATGTTGTTGTTTTTCATTTAATAATGTAATGTAAAACTTATGTATGTATCTAGTTCTTCCAAGGCTAATAAACTAATCGGTATTTTGTTACTTGATCTGTTGTGATCGTGCCAGTGTTATGTAATAATGCACTGACTCTGGGTAATTAGGTTCAAGGCATTATAGTTGGAATCAGAGGATTTTTAGTACAAACAATGTAAACTATATTTATAAATACTATAATTAGAGAAAATTACCCTAAGATAGGCTTTGATGATTAGTATAGAAGAACATCCAAAAAATTTGGTAGTGTAAATATTATGGGGGTTTTCCAATCAATCGCATCCCTGTCTGGATACAAACAAGTAGTGGTGGATATGGCATAGATGTACCTAGGAGTGAAAAATCTAAAAAGATGTTTCATGCTTGACTCGGGATATTAAGTTACACGACAATGGGCCTTGCAACACACTTGGTATTAACACTCATTGGGGATATGATTAGAATAATTCAAATTTTTTCTTTACAGACCATTATAAAATATTTATGAGTAAATATTCCTCACATAATTTTTTTTTTATTATACATTATACGCATTAAAATTTCAATTTACGTTAGGTATTTTACATGTTTTGAATTTTGCATTTAGATTCATAAACTAACCTAGTATATGCCATTGTTTTGAAATGGTGCCCAATATAAGGAATGAGAACTCCAACAACATGCATGATCCAAAGAGTATGAAGAATCATATCTTTCATGGTATTATTCCAACATTTAGAAAGAAAAATAGTATCCCATGTATTCTCATCACATGAAGAAATAATATCATGTGCTAATAAAATAAGTAAATAATGTTTTGAGTCTTATAGCTTTGAAGGGAAGCGAGAGAAGAAAAGGATGGTTGAGAGGAATATGTATAAAGGGAAGAAGCGAAAGAAGGATTTTACTATATGTGATAGTTGTGGAAAGAATCACATTGGTGAATGTTTGAAGGGAATGAGAGTTTTTTATAAGTGTGGAGAGAAAGGAAAAAAATTACTTGATTACAAGGGTAAAAAAGGATTCATATGTACAATGTTTTATATTCAAGGAGTTAGGATACTATAGGATTCACTATCACAATCATCAGAGTATACCCCAAATGATGTTATTGAATAATAATCATGTTATGATACTACCACATACAGAGTGGAATAATTACTGTTATTATATTTTTATTAATGAATTATGTCATTTGAGTATTGTATCAATGATTTACTAGTTATATTGATTAATGAAATAAATAAGGATTGTACTGCCTTACTATTTCATTAAGGATTTTAGATTATATAGTACTAAAAAAAATTGACACGACAGCAAGATAATCATTTTGGAAAATACTTTGTTGATAGAAAGATAAACCTAAATATTATCTTTATACTGAGGTAGTGATTTTTTAATAAGAGATAATTAAGTGGGATAAATTATATTGGAAATTATTGAATACCTTAGAACAAATTAATTTTTTATTTATACCATAATTGTTGAAGATTGCATCATTTTTGGATTTAAGGAGGATATCTAGTATTATAGGTTTTAAAGATGTAATAAAGAAGAACATACTTATTCAAATAATGTTTTATGGATATTCAGGTTGTTAACATGTTTTAATAGAATACATGATGAAGGTGATCACATGTTGTTATGTGATAAAAGGGATCATCATTATGTTATGTTGAAATTACTTATAAATTTTTTTACTATGAATTTGGAAACAAGTATTTTGGATAATTCTAAAGATTTTAAGGGATTAAGATGAACATTGTATACAATGGTTTAAGGTTTAAACATTTCATAAGATTATTTTTGAATTTTTTATAAAAAAGGAAATCTCAAAGGTTGGGATAAAACCCGTCGCGTTCGGCAAGGCTGTGAGACTTGAACCCTTAACCGAAGGGAAACAAGGGTGCATCACCTACCACTGTCCTACATGATTTTGTGGTTTGTATAATGTAGTTTTAAAAATAATATGATAGATGAATTATAAATTCATTATTTTTGAAACCCTATACAATTAAGTTTAATACAATATTTTTGAATTCTATTATCTTTTGAAGAGAAAGATGAGTTTGTGGTATAAATTAGTTAATGGATGAAACTATACTTGTCAAGTATTATTTCTTCTTCTATGAAGAAATTAATTATTAAAAATTAGCGAAGTGATCTCAAAACCAAATTTTTTTAATCGTAATACCTTAAGTTTTGATAAATCGATGATATTTTTATTGCTTTGAGGACCTCAGTTTTTCATTTATCACTCATTTTTTTAATGATTGATGACCTCAATCACTCACTATAAATATTTACATTTTTTTTCCAATTATTGTGTCTATAATTTCCACCAATGTTCTACTATTAAAAACCATAGTTTTCTGGTGACCTTTTCATTTCCCTTTCCCTCTTATTAAGACTAAATTTTAGTAACCCTATTTCTGATGTGGGTTATACACCAAGGTATTTTCTATTTTCAATCTTTTATTTTCAAAGAAAAATTTCAAATTACGAGGATTCAATTTATTGAATGAGGGGAGAGTGTAACACCACAAGATTTCGTAGTACGTATCTGTTTAATGTATTTCAATAGCTTGCGCAACACCGAGTTCGAGAGCATCATGACCTATCAAACAAGCCATTTTGGAAGAATTTAAGAATAGTATTGTCTACATTTATAATTTTATATATATCCAATATAATTTTAACATTCACCTTTTTTAATTCACAGACATAATATATGGAAAAATTCATTTTCTTAGATAATAGAAGTGTCTTTCAAAAAATGCAATTTTACTGCCTTTTAATAGAGAACCCTTTTAAAATCCAATATTTGACACTTTTATATAATCAATTTTACACAATAAAATTCTACTTTTGAAATGGGACATAAAAATTTAGTTTGGTAAAAAAAAATTACGTGTTTAATAACTTTCATATTTTGATTACTAGTGAAAAATACTAAATTCTAATTAAAAACAAATTTTTTAATCTGAATAATTTATAGTTTTAAATTATTAATTTGAGAGGTTTTAAAATATCATGAGATTATATCTTTATAATTTAATATATTAAAATTCATTTGAAGAAATTTTACTTTTAAATTGGACATAAACACATATCAATCTTTTGATAGCTTTTACTTCTCAAAAACCCACTTTCTAGTTTTGACAATGAGAATTAATTTTAGATTAATTAATAAAAATTAAATGTATTGAATTTGGAAAAATAGAAATCATTTTTTAATTTTGAATATCAAATTTAGGTTTTGATTAATTTTTGTTATTTTTATGAAAACTTTCAATTTTTGTTGAATAGTGAAAAACAATACATTATTATTTAAAACCTTCTTTTTACTTAAATAATTATTTATTTTAATTTATTTTATTTTAATTTAAAATAGATACATATTACCTATATTAGTTCAATGTAATTAATTGGAGTCATTTTAAAATAAAATTATATATATAAAATTTTATTGAACTTTGTAACGTTTTTACCCACCTTTTAGGCACATTTGCAAATCTGAATAAAATGTAATATTACTGATTCTGTGAATTGAATTTCAAAAATCTGAAAGACATGGTTGACATCAGTATGTAGAATTTGGTTCAATAGTATGAAAATAATTTTTTATTAATAGTAACTTTTGAATTTTATTTACAATGGTTGAAAGTAAATAGGGTAATTAAAGGTAAAAATGATATTATAATTACCCAAAAACATGTCCTAATTCTATTGGATATGTGTTTTTCAACCAAAATAGACCTTAGGAATAAAATATTATCCTCTTTGATACACATGGATTAGAATAGGACATTTATTATCATTTTATTTAAAAAGGAGTTAAATGTGTTAAATTCAAGTATTCGTAACTAAAATATTTTTAATACAGAGTTATACATGTGATAAATTAGACTACAAATATTCATTATAAAGATAACAATATTTGATAGATAATGGTATTTTTTTTATAATTTTTAGACATTAAATAATTACGTTTATTTATGATAGAATGATGATTTAGTAATTACCTTATTAATGAAATATAGAACTAATTGATATTATAAATATCCACATAAATGTAAATTGAGACATTTGAGGAATTACACTAATTATATAGGTTAATATGACATGTTATGATCGATTTATTTTATTATTTTTGATGTAATCAGGTTTTTTTGACTTTCACAAAAAACATAATACTATGAAGTGTCAAAATTGACAATCATGAGTTTTTAAAACAAATACTATATTATTAATTGATATAATATTCCTAAAAAAATAAGGTTGTGTCAAAGGACTTATATAAGATTATATAAGTCAATACATTAACTCTTGGGTTATCTTGGTTTTTTTCTATGATTATTAACCTTTTATTATAATATTACAAGAATACATAGTAAAAGTTAAACTATTTAACTAATAGTTAAAGCTAAAACGAATGTTAATATGGTGACCTAAAACTATCTAAAACCAATTGGATAAGAGTTTTTAGATCCATCGCTACCTTATCCTAGAAATAAATTCTTTTGGATCCATTAAGAACCGAAAATGATATTATAATAAAATAATATTTTGAACTTTTCCTAAAGTGACTCTCACCTCTCTTACAAAATGGTAATTCCCCTTATCTCAAAATCACGCCTCCAATGTAATTTGGTGCAGCAAAAACCTACTCAAATATCTTCCCAACTAACCTAAATTCAACCTAGAGGCCTTAATTTGATCATAAATCCATCCTAAGGATCCCTTTTTGATCAAATCAAAAGGAATAACCCGAAGAAGAGGTAATAATTTCATTATCTCTTTCAAAGTTCTTTTATTACTCAACATCCTCTTTCTTTATTTCTTCCATAAAAAAATAAAAAATACAGAACATTCTACATATTGTGATTTTATTATAAGTATTTTACAACCATATTAATTATTCTATCTATCATATGAGTAAAAAACTCACCATATGTACATATGTACGACATACCGTCTCCACATTATGGTGTCGTTTCTTTTTCAATACTTCATTATTTAGATGGGTATAATAATGAGTATAATTGATGTAATTAATAAATATAATATTTTAATGATTATGTATATATAATATATCATCCAACTATATATTATTCCACTATAAATATAATGATATTGTCATTTGTGTGTACGTATGGCTTACCGTCTCCATGACACGATATGATTTAATTCCCTATCATAACCATTAAAGTATAATTTTAATTAGATGATTAAAAATAACGTTTATAAACTTAATATCAATCTATATATGAATGAAATAAATTTTATCTATATAAAACATGACTTATATAACAAAAAATATAAAGTAAAATGAATCAGTTAACACTCGTAACAATGATACCACTCAAATATTATTCACAAAGAAATATTTGAAGATCATTTATGATATCATATTTATTTATTTTGTTATTGTAAAATTTAATAACAATTATTTAACTATTATAATGTAGGTTAACATACCCTCGACTAATGAAAAGTACAAGGTAAGTGTTAATTTTACAATCTCTTTATTATCATAGGTTGTTTGTATGGGATTTTCTACTCAGACACCTTTATCATCCACATTCGTGTTTCTTAAAAATGAATTTCAAAACATTTTTCTATTTACTAGACTATGGGTTAAATTAATTTATACCAAATATTTAGATTTTATAAAATGGTTTAAGAGAAATCATTATGTCACTTTCGAAAAAAGGTGCTTTATAACATTTTCAAAAAATTGAGGAAACCATATTTTATTACTTATACGGCAGGTGCGACAATTTTCCGCCATTATAACACCTTCGAATCTTCCCAAACAAAATTTTAAGAATGATTTCAAAATAAATGTTTTTTTCTATAATTATGTGAGTTTTAAATGATTTCAAAGTAGAAAGAGATATTTCTCTCAAATAGATTTGATTTCATCTATGTCGACATCCTTTGATTGATTTTACACCTCTTTGAAGGTGATTTATTAAGATAAGATCTTCCATGTTGTATTGAAGATTTTGTTTTATGTTTTACTATAGATGTGTTATTTTTATACCATTTTTGGTTTATAGATAATATATTAACATTTTGTATGCTAGTTTTAACACGAATTTGTATGTTATGTTTCATCCATTTCATATGCGGAATGCATTAGACTTAGTTAGTGACGGGTGGAGCTGCTATAGCTCCTCGATGAATCGGTAGGTCTAATGAGAAAGACTAATGTCTTGATACAAGGCCTTGAAAAAAATATTATTTTTAGTCTTGGAAAAAGGCCGTGAATTTTTGGTAATGATGTCTGTCATAATGCATTCCATCATTATGAAATTAGTGATTTGATATTATATGTGATTATTTGACTAGAAGAATATCCCTGTGAATAAGTTAATGGAATTATTTTATTTATCGTTCAAATATTATGATTATGTTTATTTTTAAAAGTCATGTGTTTTAGTCTTATACAATTATTTACATGTTTAGGATTATTTATGATAGTTTCCGCTATAATGTTATCCTTACTGAGCATCTAAGCTCACCCCTTCCTATGTTTAATTTTTCCCAGGATGCAAAAAATTATATTATTACTGACCTGTATGGATAGTCTATGGGATATGAATTTGTTCAAAGGATACAAAATATTTTTGTTTTTTATTTATTTATGTAATTTAAAACTTATGTATGTATCTATTACTTATAAGGCTACTAAGCTAATCGGTCATTTAGGACTTGATCTCATGTGATCATGCCAATCATATGTAATAATGCACCGACTCTGGGTAACATGGGTCGGGGCATTACATAAGACATGTGTTCCACTGGTTTCTGAGAAATGAATTAAATATATAAAACATATACTCATATATTTGTGATATAATGATTTTTAAAAGGTTATAATGTTAGTATATTTTTATAGAGGAGATGTTGATCAATGTTGGCCATTGATTAATAACACTAAAGAGTTGGAAAAAAAATATAAAGCATGTAATGGAGAAAAAATAATGTTAATTTCATTGATAAATACTTTTCTCAAGAACAATGAGATAAAATAGAGAGGATGTTACATGCATTAAAGAATAGAGAAGAATAAAGTGTGGTGGGAAATGAGGCTAACTTCCCATGATAATCCAATAATGATTCAAACTCATAACTAACTCCGAGAAAAATATTGACTATTTTTTGATGATATGATGTTGAGTCATCAAAGGGAAATTGTTTCTCAAATGTTTTTATCATATAATGATATAATAACAAGTTAAATTAATATGGAGAAGGAATTTTCTAGATACTGTGTCTTTAAAGGATACTAATTGAAAAAGAGGTTGACTAAGCACCATGAAAAATGTAAATCCTCAAATAAGAATATAAGAATGAATAAATTTATTTTATGTGAAAATTACGGAAAGAAACATATTAAAAATGCTTGAAGGGTACAATAATTCCTTATAAGTGTTGTTAAATGGGTCATCGGGAAAATTATTGTAGTGTAAAGAATAAAACCACTACCATCTAGTACATCAATTATAATGTGATGGGGAGTTATTTAAATTAGCTACTCAATTTCTAAGGTAACATACTATAGAATAATTCAGTGACAGAAGGCCAAGATTATCCTATTACTATTATATAAATGGAATGATTAATGGACTTGAGTATTTTTATTCAAGAAATATGTTTATAAATGATATTCTCATTATAAAAATCATTAAACATATATATATTGAACAATAATAGTTTTATATAAAGAATTTAAAAAAATATTTAATGGTTCTGATAACCAAAAAATGTGATATAGTGGTATGGTGATATTTTTGTAGAATACATGAATAATAGAAAAAAACCAATAATATTTTCCTGAGGTCTAGTTAATAAAACTTTTTTTAATAAATAAAATATTAACTATATTGAAATAAATGGGAAATTATTAGTGATTTTAAAAATGGTTAGTGATTTGATAAGAATCTGATTTATGAATAGTATTATTGAATTTTCAACATTTAAGGGATATAAATAATAAGGATATATTTAATTTTTATAAGCACGTATTTTTTAAGCTTAATTATTATATTGGTATGTTTTAAAATATTATGAGACAATGAAAGTAACATCTTTGTTATTTGACACTAAGATCTACTTTTTGTTGTTTAGAAAGAAATATTTGATAAATAAATTCTGGTTTTTGAGGTTTTGAATTTGGTCAGAAATATATTGGAGGATTCATAAGCATCACTATTTAGTAAATCGATTAAGATAAACATTGGGGGTTATTGCAGACATTATTTAGTTTTTTGTATTATTTTATAACATGTTTTATAAATACCTTAGGATATAAGAAATTGATTATCATAACTTTTGGCTCTTATGATCTATTAAAACGTAATTTTAGATCTTTATGAATAATATAGTCATATTGTACATTCATTTCTTATAGTAAAAGGTGAAGTGGAATTTAATTGAATAACTGAAAAGGGATGACATTTTTCTTTTGAAAAGTAAAAATATCATGTATATTAATTTCCATGTGTTCATAATATAGATAGAAATTTAATTCCTAAAGTCTTTGAAAAGGATCTTCAAAAATTATCATATTAAATTCATTTCTAATGAATTGGTTTTCTTTTCACCCATATCATATTTCCTGTTTTTTGTTGTTTTCTTTATCTGAACCAAGTTCGCTATCACTCTCTATTAGTCATTGGGTGTTACTTTTCTAATCGATGATCATATAATTAGAACCCAATTATGTTCTCATATATTTGACCTTAATTTTTTTATTCTATATGACCTTTATATCTCTCATTCACTCATTTTAGGAGGAATTTTTATTAACCCTTTGTAACTATTTGGGTTCTCCACTAAGTAATTTTCCATTGTCAGGCCATTTATTAACAAGAAGAAGTTAAAATTGTAAGAAATTTATTTTTTAATATTTTAAAATTAAAAAACCTTTATTTTTTATAAAATATGTTTTGTAGAATAGAAAATATGTAACACCAATCTTAATCACACCATGAAATAATACTATTTAAATGTGATCATAAAAACCTAGATTTTAAATTGGGGGTGAATAGGATTAAAATTATTATAAACTATATGTATACATATATATATAACCTACTCAATAAAAATTAATTGATTTATTATTATTAAGTTAGAATTTAGTTTTTTAATAAAGATATTATATTCTTCAAAATATGCTTTTCTTAAAAAATTAGCATTATTATTTCTTACTAGTGAATATTATAACTAATTTCTGGAACGATTGTTTGTTTTATCTAAAAAAAGTAATATATTTTTTAAAAAAATCAGATGAAAATTATATTGAATAGAGTTTTTTGTGAATTTTCTGAAAATATTTATTCTATAATGAATAGTGATAAAATCTACTTTTTTATTGAAAATTGTATTTATGTTTTAAACTTTTATAGTGATCCATTTTGTTTTAAAACAATTTCAGACTAAAATTACTTATATAATATTATAATGACCAAATTCTGTTTATTTTAATGAACTTTTTTTCATAATTTAGTATAAAAAAATTTTCCTTCCAAATAACATTTTATGATTAAACTATTTTTTACATTCTAGTTATAAATTAATTTATCTTAATTATATAAATTGAATCATGAAAAAAGGATATAATATTTAGAATTATTATGTAAATATTTTTCAAATAGGAAAATGTGGGGGAATTATGAATAGTAACTATAGAAAAATTTCTCACATCGATAAATGGTAAATCAGGTAAACAGGTCTAAAAATAAAGCGATAATGCAATAAACATCAACCCAAAACATGAATTTATACTATTTGATTAATAGAGTTAATCCATTTCCATCTAATGTTCAATACTATTGAAAGATGGTACCTTATTTTATTTATAATGAAATTTATAATATTTATGTGAGAGATAAAGAAATTAATGTCACATTTCTTGTTTTAATATCGATATTATTCATGATAACGATAAATTTAACTTATATTCGGTTACAAAAGGTAATTTGAAATATTAATGAATTAATTTTATCATATAAATTTATATTTAAAATTTAGATATTTAATAATGGTTTTAAATTTTTATAGAACTATGACACAATATGTATTCAATTAATAAAAAATACTTTAATTTGTTTTTAAAAAAATTAAAATTAATAAAAAATGGATGAATTTTATTTAGAATAATTTTATAATTAAATATAAAGTGTTTGGGATGTTTAAAAGGTTTATGTTTTAATTCTAGTTATTTACTTGCGTATTTTATGATAAATGAAAAGGATGGTTTCGAAATTGATATTATTGATATTTTATAAAACATAATGTTTTATTAAATGCATTAAAATTCAATGAAATATTACCTCTATAAAATGATTTGGATTTGTATGAGAACATTATATGTGGTCGAGTTAAGGTATTTATTCATTTTATAGGAATATTTTCCACCCATATAAGGTATATAACTTTAATATTAGGGTAATTTCCAGTTAGGTTAATGAGTAGTAAAAACTAAATGATGAGGTGGAAAACATAACCAAAACATATAGATATTTTATTTCATGAGAGGATTTGTAATTATTACTATTTTATATTTTATCTATATAAATTTTGATCGATTTTTAAATTAAAACTAATATTTATTAATTTAGTATATAAAGAAATTCCTTGATTACCCATCACCTCACTTATAAGAGGACACTCCCCCTCTCATTCCTTTACAAAAAATTATAAGAATTATGCCAAAAAAACAAATAAAAAGTACATTATAAAATTTTTTATACATGTTTTAGAGTTTTCAGACCTTTTAAAAAATAATAACTAGGTCCCTTAATATGATATATATAAGAATTCAAACATATATGAGCTAACAGTTTTCACCTACTATTTCATTTTATATCTTCTTATTATTCATCATAATATGTTGGAGGAATCCTTAAATATTAAATCCCATATTATAAATATATTTAAATTTCTTATTACTAATTTACAACCATACTCTATCAATTTTCTACCCTAAAAAATATAAAACTTCATTTGTGTGCATGTATCTCTTTCTGTATCCACGTAAAGGTGTAATTTGTTTTTAGTCACCACGTTATATTGATGGTAATAAAGATAAAAATAAATAGTATATATGATAGTTATTACATAAATATTCTTATATAATTATAAAAAAAATCTTCATTCATTTTAATTGTTTGGAAAATTATAACGCCCCTCATGAGTATGTGTGGACTGCCACCTCCGTGAAGCAACATGGTCAATTTTTTATTTATACTTTATATGGATGGGATTATTAATAGATATAATGAATAATAAATATATATATATATATGAAATAATAATGATCATAAAATGGTGAATTATTATTTATATTCCTTTATTTCAATCCGTTGAAAAGTGAGAATAACATTCATGCGTACCTATAACCTATCATCTATATAAACAGTGTAGTTAATTTTCAAATTTTAAATTTAATGGGATAAAATATATATATATATATGATATATCATTAATAGAATTATAGAGGTGATGAAACCTTAATAATTATGAAATGAATGAAACTTAAGAATCAAAACATACATAAAAAAGCAGTTGACACATGAAATAATTATAATAAGAAAAAATTATTTATAAAAGGGTGAACAAATATCACAAATTGATGGTATGTAATATAATAAATATTATTATTTTTTACTTTATAGAATTATAATAAATTAAATATTATTAAACATGAATATATAGAACCTTTGAGGCACATCAAAGTTGATGAATGAGGTTTCTTAAGCCAATTTCTATTAATTGGGTTATATTTAAACAACAATGACTATATTATGCCATTATATGTGTGAAATGATACGTGATATATTTATTTTGTATTTAAACTAATCTGGTTTGGATTTACATATGCTACCGACAATCACTTCATTTATTTATAATTACTTCAATAATACGATCTTTATAAGCGACTTCGTCTCAATTTTCACTATATTGAGACATATTTCTTATTATTCACCTATTAATTTTTATGTGGTGTATATATATATATATATATATCTAATTTTAGGTTTTTAAAATGAATATATATTTATTTTTGATGAATAATGATTCAATTCACATTACACTATCAAGATAAATCTTTAAAAGAATAGATTATCTTTTTTCTATTTTTGATATGGTCTATTTTTTGTCCATATCCATATATTCCTAAATTGTATTACAAAAGTCCTTTTATTTAATAATATCTTGTTATTATTTATATTTTGTCATATCCTAGAATTTTTAAAATTATTTAATGAAATATTTATAATGTTTTTATAAAGGGTTGTTTTTTAACTTCTTCACAGAAATTCAAAAGGAGTGTTTTTAACGTAAATAATGTCAACAAATGTTACTGCAACCCCAACCATTTCATACTTTTAGATTCTTTTAAATATTTTCAATGGTTTTATAAATAAATTTTTTTAATTAAAACTTATTTTAATATTTTACACAGGTTATATTTATTTCTCTAAATGAAAATATTTTATTACAAAACCTGTATTTATCTTGAATTAATGGTCATATATTATCTCTTATTAATTATAAGATCATTAAATTTATATTGAAACATTCATTTTATTACGATTATTAGGATATTAAATTTACATAAATATACATATTAATTATATCATGAATATGATTATTTCAAAAAATGTATAATATCTCTACATATAGCTTTTAACATTGAATGTTTTTTGATTAATTGGGTAAATATCGATATTAATTATTTTTTATTCAATAAAAATATTTTTTGATAAGTAATATGTTTTATGAATTCAATTTATCATTCAATATATTACTAATTCATTGGATATCTAGTTATGAGTGGGGACCAGTAATAGATAGACCCTCTATGTATTAACATGTCATTTGAGAAAAATTAGTTAGCCAAATTAAATGTGTTTTGGTGGACGACTACCCATAATTTAAATGTTCAAGGAACACAGATTTTATGGTAATGATATGATGATCTCTAAGATCATTATTTCCAATATTAATGATTCTATTCATTAACAATTTCGATATTATTTTCCACGATAGTAATTTATTTATATTATCCAAAGATTCATTTTTCTATCAAATTATTTATTAAACAAAATTTGTTTTTAGTTATTGACATTTCAATAGTTATTATTGTAGTTTTAATAATGATATATTATATTGTATGGAACCCTTACTGAGCATCTAATCTCACCAATATATTTATCTTATATTCCCCAAAATATATAAAAGGATATTATGATTAATATAAAGATAAATTTTTTTAGTCTATGTATATTTTATTTACAATGGTTTCCAAATAAAACTAAACTAATTAATCCATCCTGGAGATGTCATTTATATCTATACCTGTGTAATAAATTATATATTCTCTATGGGTTACTACAGTAAGGGTTTTACATGTGCTACCACATAGATAGTTCATATTATGTACTTATCTATATAAGAGAGGGGGATGTCATGAAATCATCCATAAATATGAATAGAAGGTGATGTATTCATCACTCAGGACAATATATTAAAAAAAATCAATAACATATACATTAAATACATGGGATTGAAGTATTTTGTGTCATATTGACAAATAGTTTCATTTACAAAGTGAAATTATGATAATAAATTGTAGAATTAGATTTTTTTGGTCGACACAAGTATAAATATACAAGTGTTTAATATAGATCACACGAGATCCCATTATAGTTTTATTATAATTTATATTTAGTAATTGGTCACCCTTATTTTATTTATATGAATATATTTATTTTTATTTATATTAAAAACTATAAAGTCTCATAGGGTTACACATCATTGATGATGGGATAAGGGTTGACATTGACTTAGTATTCTACTATAAAAAGTGTCATTGGGTTAATCTAAATAGAACTAGGTGGGTATTCACAAAATATTACACACAATGTGACAATATGTTTTGTAAAAGTATATTTTTTGATACTCATATGATTCTTAGAGTAGTATCCCTGTAAATTTAGTATTAATTTCTCCCACTACCTTTGGATGATAAGATACTAGAACATCATGGATGATGGATAGTCCCACATGTATAATTTGTGATCACATAATCACAAGGATACACCATGGAGGGAAGGTTTATTTGATCATTACTTTAGTAATCTTATTAAAAAAATAAATAGTTTTATGATGTTAAATAATCACAACGTATAATTTTAAATGGTTTACATATGTTATTATTTTATTGTATATAATGTTAGTTTATCATATTCATGGTTATCTTTTTTTTCAATTTCTAAACTCTCACATTTATATGACTATGTTTTAGTAAAACCCTTATAACCCTACAAACAATCAAGTAACAATTTCACCAGAGGATCTAGATAATAAAAACATTGCATAACTATATGTCACCTTTTAATATAGAATAATTCCATTTCACTAATATAAATATCTCGATACATTTAAAATATTCATGATAAATATATTTTCTCATATGGTTTATAATATCATTAAAATTTTATTGGGCATTTATTTATTATTATATTTTTATTTGATGAATCATTTTATCATTTTTATTCATTTCTTTATAAAATTCAATGATGAAAAATATATAATTAATAAAAAATGGTTATCCCAAGGGTTTTAATATATCTCTAAGGATGATCAAATGTTTATAAATTTATTTATCTTTGTATACTTCACTAAATAATAAGACATATAATTCTAAAAGTCTTAGGTTGATCCCAAAAAGAAAAAGGAATCCCAATAGAAAGTATAAAAAAAATTTAAATCATCATGACATTATTATGATCATGACATTGAGTTTTAATTAATTGAAATAAAAAACTACAGGCTCAAATGAAACAAAAAAATGATGAAATGATAGGAACCAATTTCCATGGTAGGTTTCACTAAGAATATTAATTATAATTTTTCGGAAAAATATTCAAATTAAGTGTTTTTATTTCCATGATTATATTTTATGTTAATTTGGACAATCACTATCAAAACTACTATAGGATATATATTTATAAAAATTATAAAAAATAAAGTAACTTAATTAAATTTTATCTAGTTAACAAATACAGGACAATAACTAATACACTATACACAAATTAAATTCTCTTATTATGGTGGGTTTTTTTATTATTAATGAAATTTTTGAAATGATTCAACAATAACTAAAATTTATGTTATGTAAAACACAATAATAAAGAATAAAATTATTCTATGAGGAATACCGGTTTAAATAATGATGAACACACTCTCTTAAACTGATTCTACTATCTCTAATAGGTTTATGTAGTCATTATTCTGTGGTCATTGATGACGTATAAGTAATAAACCAGAGAATATTTAATTTAAATTTATAATCTATGAATGAACTGAATAAAAAATAAGTCTAGAATTACATAATTGTAATCTATATTATGAAGAAAAAAATAGAAAAATAATAAATATTATTAGCATCCCCAAGATGAACGGTAGTTGAGAAACCTGAAAAAACCATCTTATCTCTCATAGTTTATTATTCCTTTTAAAATCCCTTGATTAATAGATGAAATCCATCAATAAAATAATATTATATTCCTTAAAACATATAAGAGGTGAATATATTAAAAAACTTTATTAAAAAATGTTAGGGAGTGATAAAAGCATGATGTGTAGTAGCCAACTACTTCCCCCCAACACACCATCACTAGGGAAAGACATCATAGAGTGAGAATATAGACAATATCGTGATAATCCTATTTTCATAAACACACATTACACTCTTTAATGGTTGTGGTTCAACCAAACACCTCATGGTTCTGAATTGCATTTAAGAATTATCAACATTTATCTATCTTCACTAATTCCACATGTTTTGTGTGAGTGTGAAAACTCATGCCAGGAATAGTTGATCAAGAAATACCTTATATTTTTTTAAATATTATCCATTTCAAAATTCCATATATTTAAGATATTATTACTAATACAACTTTATACATCATCACATGAACATGTAGCCTGACCCGACACAATGGACATGGAATGAGATATTTTCATCCAAAATTGGAAAGGAACTTTTTATATTAATTTATTAGATATCTTATATATGAAAATTAACTAACACCTTGGTGTGTGGTCCTCCCAAATAGTGTGTTCTATTTACATGTATTATTTTCAATAGAATCACTTTCAGGTTCATGGAATGAAAGAAATAGATGCAGTGTGGAATTATGTTTTCACCCATAAATATCTAGCAATGAATATTGGTTTCCCCATCAATTTCTTCTCACCACAATTGTGAGAAAATTATATTTTAGGAATGTACACTTTTCTCCTCCAACCTAATCATCATGACCTTATTCCATGTCACATGAAGAAATTCCTTAAAAAATCATCTTTACCATTTATATCCATTCCACCACAAAACGTCATGCATTGTGGACCCATGGTCCTTATTGATCAGGATCATGGGGTTGGGAATAATGTTATCAGGTTTCTATGTATGATTGGTATCCATGACCTTCCTGTGAAAAGTTAATCATCCATTCATTATAAATTACATGGAATCTTGATCTTGTTGTAGTTTCCGAGTAAGGAAGACATGAGCAATGTGAGATCATAGGTAGATGAAAATACAATCACAAACATAGAAGATAAATCATTATATGATATCATCCCCTAAAAAATGTGTGTCAATAGAATTTGAATGTTACCTTGTATTAGTGTTCCCATGTCATATTTAACATCAGACACAACCTTGATCATTATATTATCCATAATAAATACAATCACTGTCTACATGTGGTTCTACCCTATACCATAACCATTATCCAATGGTGCTTCACTACAACAGTTTTTAAACTATTTTCTCTTCCTAGTGATTCCCATGGAAAAGATTTCTACACCATTACCGGCATGGCTAGGGTTTCTTAAAATCTTGACTACTACCTCAATTGGATTACTACTTAGGTTGTGTTGGCCTTGGGATGGAGCATATTTATTAATATATCTAATATACTTTTATCTGTTTTTTCATATAGAATGTAATTTAAATCATTGAACATTTTAACCCAATAAAACATATAATAATATTTTATTTTAAACTAAAAAATCCGTGAAAATATATTTAAAATAACCTAAATGTATAGATATTTATAATCCCTAGAAAAATTTTCAAAAACATTGTTCTTCCAAGGGAATCATTACACCCTAAAGGCTAACTAGAAGTCAAGAAATTTATAGTTCACAAGAACCAACCCAAACCACTATTTAATATAATTGTGTAAATGTATTTTCAATCCCACATAGAATAAGAATCCCATAAATATCTATTAATTAATTTTCAGATCATAAAAATATTTTCAGGATCATGACTTGTATATTATATTTATTTAACTATAGAATCAATTGAAAAGATATGATAAAGTGTAAGATAGAGGAATTAGTGTCCAATTATGGTTTCTCTAATAATATTAACTCAATTTCACTAAAAAATAGTCAAATTTAGTTTCATCACAACCATGAATTAATTATATATTAATTTGGATAATTATTATATAAAATAATTTATAACATAAATTTCTCATCCTGATAAATATTAAAATTACTATAGTGCATTACGTTTTGATTTCAAAAGTAGGGGAAAAATATAATTTGATGTTACTAAGTTAATTAACATTATTATAATAGGTTTTATTCATTATTAAAAAAATCCTTCTCAATAGTTAAATAAAAACTAAAATATAAGTCATGTTTTAGTGCATTAACAAAAAATAGAACTATTTTATGAGCAAAAGAGAGTTAAATCAGGATGCCCACACCCAAATATACTAATTTAACTCTCCTATGAGTTTATCTACCCATTTTCTATATTTATCAACGAATAAAAACAATAATCTATAAAACAATGATTATAATGATAAAAATGAAAAAAGTAATTGAATAGATATAGAAATAATTTAGAATTTCATCAATGAAAAATACAACAAAAAGAAAGAAAAAAAGTTGAAACATTAGTACTGTGGGATATCTCATGTTTTACCATATGAATCATCTCATTTTCCAAATAATCCCATGCCTCGTGGTTTATTCTACATTCATAATTCCAATTAATGAGATTTTCCTGGAATCACAATGTCAAATCGGACTAAATTTATCTAAAAATACAATATGAACATATTTCTTAAAACACTAAATTCGAAAACATCTTGGTGTAAAGGAAACATGTAACAGTTAGGAAACTTGATTCATCTCAAACCTCCAAATTGAGATAAAGACCTCATGGAATTTGCACAGTGAACATGATGTGATCCATTAATTTTTATGAACTCTCCTTTAACTCATACATGGTCTTGGTGAAAATGAAACCCTCATCATTGTAATACTCCTTTATGAATTTACTACAATTACCTTCATTATAGAATCTATAAGTGATGTGAAATAGATAACACTAACAAAGAAAGTTATTAATTAGAAACTACCTCATATTTTACCATATTATACTAGTATAAAAACTGACCTATGTTGTTATATGACCATTATAACTCTATAAATAATCTCTGGTATAAGTATTACAACCAAACACATTTGACATGATGTTATATATTATTATAAAAAATGTATAAAAAATATCATATTAATTTCTCAAGCATCATACAAATGTACACCAAAAAAATGTGATCACCTTTCACACGTCTTTACTCATAATTAGTAATTTTTATCATGGAATCCATAGAAAATCTGTTTTTTGAATGAAATAGGCATGCTAAGGAACTGTATTGTGTATCTACATAGAGGTTGAAAAAAAAATATTTCACACTTATTGTTGTTTTTATGAAGTGGTGAATGTGTCATTAACAGAAAACATACTACTATATGCATTAACATTAGGATTTTTACCTTCATCCTTGCAGCATGTTAATTATTCATGAAAACTCCATCTTCACCAAGAACTATGGAATTGAAAATGAATATTTTTTACGGTGAACCCCCATTACTTTTTGATTGACATTTTGTAATTATGAATAATTATATAAATATTACATGTCATGATTTCATCCTCAGACCTCTATTGGGAGGATAAACATCTATAACCATTACTTCTAGATCATGTACATGTTGTGATGTGATGTAAACTGGTACGATATGAGATTACAAGTATTTTAAAACACTATTGCACTTGGGGAATGGAAAACCTTGAATTGAGTCACTCTATTTCAAATGATCACACCTATTATTTTAACAGCCTCATATGTTAGTGATTTTAAATCATTCATGACATTGGTTATGGTCTTGTTTATTATAAAAATATTTATTTTTCAGTCATTTCCTCCCATGTGATATCAACTACACCACATATATTTTTTGTCAGTTCATTAAATCAAAATATATGTCTAACACATCATTATCCTAGATTCACCCCATGTTAGGATATCAAATCTATTTCAACCCTGTAAAATTCCACCTTTGAGCTTGACCACAACCTTAGGTGGTTGAATTCTCATGTGGTGTTGGACATTGAAAGGTATATATTTCTTACACTTTCTAATATAATTTTACCAATTATCCCTCCAAAATAAGGTATATATCATTGAACACATAAATATATATTATAATATAAGAAAATATTTCATTAATCGTCAAAATCAATGAAAAAATATTTAAAATATATTCAAAAAATATAATCTAGATATCAAGAAGTGACATTTTTTATAGAACAAGGCATAGTGTTGGAATAAAAAATCACAAGAAATGAATTAAAGTTCATATGGATATGAATAAATCCATTATCATAACACACCCACCCTTTTTAACAAAGGTGGTTTGAAGTATCCTATGGAATATAGGGCTTTATAAGAGGTTTTTAGAGAATTTTTCTAAAAATTAAAGACTAATGTATTCTCAATTACAAAAAAATATAACTCATTCAATTGTGGAATAGAGTGAATAAATGGTTTTTATAGGTTTAAAATGAGATCATTTATGTTCTATTAATGACTATACAAATCTATTGTTTTTATTTTTTTCATTGTGGGTGGTGTATTTGATTATACTGTTCGAGTTATGATTGGATAAAGGATGTATTAGAATCCTAATGTAATATATTATTCTCTTAAAATTTATAAAAGAAATCTATTGAATTATAAATTTAAATAAGACCAGTATTCATGAAATTTTCATGCTTTAAGTAACTTTGGACATTATAACTTTTGAAGAACTGTTATTATCTGTATTGAAAATTCATACTTGATGTATTTTTTATCCATGAATGATTTCAAGACATGGTTAATTCATTTGGATTTACTTTTATCAGTAATTTTCATGGAATTAATAGAAAATATATCTTCTAATAATTCTATAACAGATAATTTCTCATGGTTGTAAGATAACAGATATTTTAATGATGCATCCACTATTGAGTATTTTTTAATGTGAAACACCTAGAACTCTTAACTAAGGGGTTTATATTGTATTCAAATATGCATATATTTATTTTATTTAGGTTAATTCTAATATCCTACTATTAAAATAAAAAACAAATATATTTACATTTCTAGATACAAATTCTAGGAGGATCCATGATCATTGAATCAGGTGTTGATGGAATCTCCAGAACGTGTATTCCTGGGAAGGGATAATTTTAATACTAAATTGTAATCATTTATTTCATTGTGAATCCCACCATGGGGGAATAAAAAGGGTAGAAATAAATTGTTTCAACAAATATATTATTGTTTAGACCTATAAAATCATTCAATAGTTGGGGTCCAGTAATTTGATAAGTGAAAAATAGATGAATAAAGGTATTAGAAATGAAATTACATAAATTGTTATTTTAGAATTTTTTTTCTGTAAGGAGATTTAATTTCATTGTACCATTTCAAAATTACCATATAAATGAATATATTTTGGTTTCATGGGATTATGTATCCATGTTTGTGGAATCTTATTCATTTGCATACACCATTGAAGATAAAAATTTTAAATTTTTTTATTATATAATATTCTATATATTAGAAGTAGAAAGAGATACAATTAGTGAGAATGGAATAAATTTTCAAAATCCCTATTACTGTAGATGAATGTAAAATAATTGGTGTCCACACAAAAATAGAATTACATAACTTCATAAAAATGTGAAAATTTAACATTTCAAATATGGATATTGTTGTAAAATTAAAAATTGGATACTAATAACTCATGAATATACTTGCAAACCAAGATTGATAATGAATTTAGGTATTTTACATTTTCTTGAGATCCCTTTTTGAATGTTCTTATTCAAAAACAATTTTACAAGTCTTCTCATTTTCTATTTGAAATATAGAAAGGGTATTTTTTGTTCGTTAAATAAAAATATTTATGAGTTAAAAATCACTATAATGAAAAGTATATTAAAACTAAATTAATTATAAGAAATTAGTAGGAAATCCTATGACAATATAATGGTTTTTCAAAAGAATGGCCATGTTATTTCATTACCAATAAATTGGAAACAAGGATTTAAAAGTGGTATATTAAGGCTTTTAAATTCTAGATTTAATATATTTTTTATAAAATTAAAGTGAAGATGTTCTAGAATATTCAATGTTCTATATATTTATCTATTTAGTGCTCTAGAGATCATACTAATTGAAAAAATCAGTCAATGACTAAAACAATATATTGGATGATTTTTTAGAGCATTTAGGTTCATAAAATATTGATGGATAATGTAAAATGGGTCATGCTGAAAATCAAAAACGTAAATATCTAGAAATTAAATCAAAGTCCATTATTTTATTTTCAATTTTTACAAATATTGATTTTATTTTAACCATCCCACATCATAATTTCTTTTGAAATGATAAAAAAACTATTCATCGAGACTAAGCTAGTGCAACACATGGCCTCATGCACGCCTCTCAAACTGGGAGACGATGATGACTTGTGGCGATTGATGAATTATTCATGGGTAATACAATAAAATGAAAATCATATTACCAGAAACCATGCATAAAATTGAAACAACAATAAGAAATAAAAGAGTAGTTTCAAATTGTAATGGGGATCCAACCAAATAAACTACATTAAATTATATAATAAAAGGTGTATATGCAAGTCATATATCTAGTCAAAATAGGATATTATAGGTGGTGTATCAATATGATAAATGATAAAAAGGTTAAAAATAGATAGTTATAATTTTCAAATCATCTCAATTTATATCCTAGAATTTCCTCTTTCTATAACCTATTATACATACTCCCACACCTGACATAGGATCATTTTCATTACCTAAATCCTTGGAAACAAAGACTACATATACAGTCATATGTATGTATATAGTGAGACTAATAAACTCATTATGATATTAATAATATATATTAATAATAAGTTTGTTATATATATGAGAATGTATACACTAATGATTAATAAATTAAAAATGAGAATATATCCACATTGTGTAATATTGTGCTAACCCGACATCCATGTACACTGACCATGCCTTATTTTGTCCATGATCATATAGAAATTTTATAACAAAACAAGTGTCTATAAAATATAAATATTTACCCTATTACTATGGGTATGTTTAAAAAGGACTCATGTTTCATGACCCACTTACACATGGTGGTACTAATCATCAAATACCATACTCTCACACTCTAACTCAAGGTGAGTTCACATAATCATGTCATACCACATCCTTTTAATCATGGTTTGAAATCATAACCCAATATTTACCGTCACCCATTCACTCAAATCATGGAACCATATCACAATCAAAACCACCAACCATTCACCTAGAATGTGTCATCTACATCTATTATAGTTGACCCAAACATGCTTTAACAATACCAAGGGAAGATCCAGATAAAATTTGTAACATCCCAACCAACTCACTATCCAGATAAGAGGTGGAGTGTCACTGACCATAGGTGACACCCCAAGACATTAATGACATGAAATAAAGGTCATGTTACTAGGAGAACATCGATGGATGATTTTACATATAGAATTAATATAACAAAACAATGATAAATATAAAAAATAAAGATAATATATATGTTTCTCTGGTATAAAAATGAACCATAAAGGTAAAACCATGGGAACAACAGTATCTGAGTGTCAACAAAAAAATGCGATAATAAGAAATAAAGACTAAATGATAACATTTCCAATTAACCCCAAGTGGAATCATCCTAATAATCCACTAAACTAACTAAAATATCTTACTCTACATGCCTTAACCATGTTATCCAGATTCATCCCTAAAGAAGTAAGGCACATTTCCTATCCCCATGTCTCGGATTATAACATCTATGTACACAATAATGTATACAAGAAGAAGGTGAATATATCATCCAGTAGGCTAGCACCATATATTTCCTAACACATGTCATTAGGACATGAAATTGATATCACATTATATATAAAACTATTGAAATATTGACAAATAGTTGTAAAAAGGCATAAAGGTAATACATTTCTGGACAACAAAAATGAAAATACTATAATTCTTAACTCTTGTCATAATAATTCTGATGTTCACACATAGACACACCCAAACACACAATTATGTTTGGTGTCTATCATTGATGATTTTACTTCATGAACACACTCTATCCCACTTTTAATGGTGGTACTTCATAGAAATACATTATCCAAATGAACATAGGACCACCCGTATAGTAAATAATTGCATGCCAAGTCATTTAATAGAAAATTATTTTTTCTTATAAATCATTTAATCATACATTTTTTTTACTTCAAAACAACACCATAATCATAAAAACCTCATTTTGAAATTATAAACAAATTTTTTTTGGAAAGTATATCTAATTTAACGTATGTCTAAAAAAATACCCAAAAATGGATTCCTTTATAAAATTACACAATGTATCAATAGTATATCTAAGAATTGAATTTAAATAAAACCAAGCCTTCATGATCTAGAATACTTCTTGATTAGATATAATCAACCTACCTCACCATAAATGAATAAAAATACGATAACAACATAAAAAACTCTAGTTCCGCCCTCAAAATCATTTCCCATTTATAGATCCAAAAATATATCATCATTATAAAGATCTTAAAACATATATCTCTCTATAAAATATTAAATATATTTCTCTAAGATAAATAGTATGAGTATATATAAAGATAATAAAGAAGAATGAGAACATACCCGGGATTATAGTGATAGAACACACATTGACCTGTTAACTGGTTTCCCAGAACAAGAGGAATATTTATTGACGCCTATGGAGAAAATGGTGTTTGAGAGATATAGTAGGAGAAACATGAGACTTTTGGGACATTAAACTATGTTAAATCCTAATTTTTAGATCATTTAATGTGGGTAAAATGGTTAGGCTACACATTTTTTTAAAACCATGTGTTGATCATGTGCTTGCTATGGGACAACCTCTTTAGAGTTGCATGGTTGTGCTATATGGGTTAGAAACACCATGTGCCATCCTTACACTATTAGCAGACATCAACTAGGAAGACTCCCAATTTTTTCACATGGTTTGAAAATCTCTACACCAAATATGTATAGATACTATCCATGTGATCCCAAATCTCTTGGTTTCACATAGCCACCCACATGGTTCGAGAATCCAGTGTACCAACTTTGTGCCTTCTCAGTGACTTTTATCATCTCCTTTCATAATTTATTGGAGATATGGAAGAGAATAATTGATTCATGCTCAATAAATGAACCCTCAAAAGTTTCGAATACTCCTAAAAATCATCTAGAAAATCCCAAAACACAACTCAGGGTTTATATAAAAAAAATTGTAAATTAACAAAAAATGATAATTTTATATTCTCCACACCAATTTTATTGATTTCTTAAAAAATTGGGGGAATATCAATGGATTAGAATATTTTAGGATTTTGATCATGAAACTACTTACCATGTTCCCTGTTCTCTTCCTAAATCTGTCCATACTTCAATAAATTAATACAAAATAGATGATTTTACCATTAAAGAGGTTCTCTTTTATATCCATAATTTTTATTATAAAATGAAGCAATGTAGAATCTATTTTGAGATCAACATGGTCCCATCGAAAAACATGGTCATGATCAAACTATTATTCATCAATTAAGATTTATGAATCACATTTCATAAATAACAGATTATTATTGGGAAATCCAACCAATAATCTACATCTCCAACTCTTTCAATTATCACAGAAAGGCCAATATAACAAGGAGAAATTTTTCATTGCTTATGAAAAATGATTGTCAAACCAAAAATACATTCTAAATAAATCATCATTACACACATCAAAAGACAATGGTGAATAATAGTGAAACATGAAATAAAATTATGATTTTGAACTATCTTCATCCTCCTTGTTATAAATTGAATTTTATACATCATTTCATGAAAATGGCTTGGTATGATATGTGTAGTCTCACACAATTCTACCAATCAATTTGGACAATGAATAGTATGACCATAAAAATATTAGGAAGGAAACATATGTATTAAATCATGATAATTATTTTTGTTGGATCTAAATTAATTATATAATCTCCCCCCATTAGCCACCAAAATCAATAAATCTATTAAAAAATTATTCATTCCAATGTTTGGATTATCTACTCAGACTAGAAATTCCATTTAGAAGTATAAACTATGAGAAAAAGCTACTAGGTTATAAGGTCTTATATTAAAGGCTTCTAAAACATGAGATGTAAATTGGGGTTTCTGTTTAGAACCAATTAAATGTAGACACTTTCCATCTTTATAACTTCTTAAATTTATATTATTGGAAAGCCCCCATTGTATTGGATTAATAAATATGGATGATTTTAGTCTAAATCCTTATCCAATCCACAATCACCATATAGAATCATGTTTCCACAATATTTTGGTAGATGTAAGAAAAAATCGATATTTATCTTGTCTAATTTCCACATCAGAATGGGTAGATAATAAAACATACCAAGTGGTCATTGAAGCTTATCATTAACTGACTCATAAGTGAGGAATCTTGAAACACAGTCCACAAATTTTCTCTTCATAACAACCCAATAAAATTCTATTTTCATCACCAGATACATCTTCTGAATTTCAAGATGAAACCCCATTTCAAATGGTGGAAGGTGGAAATAATTGGTCCATAAAAATATAGAGGTATCACAATCTGATTTATAATCACAACTAAAAATTACCATTTAGAGTCCATATCTCAAGGACCTCCCTAACATTGTTCTTTCACAACATCTTAATACATATAGGATCAAATTTTTGAGATACTTTAATATTCCAAATAAAATCTGGAACAAAAGAAAATGGAATAATAAATGGAACATCACCTTACTCTTTACAATCCAAATGCATATCCTTTATGATATTCATCAGTTTTCCTTGTTCAAATACCCCTTTAGAAAAAATAACTATATGTATTCCCACTCAATGAATCAAGAAAAAAATCCCATTAATAATTTTGTAAATCAATTTAATTTGAAAAAAATAATGTATTTATATCCATCTTCGTTGGCTTGGACTTAAATATCTATATGAGAAAATAGTTTTTTATATTTTCTGATCTACGAACACTATGAATATCATACAAAAAATATAATGATTCAATTTTTTTTGGGCATAGGTAATAAAAGCTAACTCCAAATCATATTTCCATTAAATTTTTTCACAAACCCATAACTTTTATTACTGATCATCCAAAACATGATCTCTTTACATGAGAAAAAATCACAACCAAGATCTCATTACATAAAAAAAGTTTATAATTGTCCTAAATCAAGAAACATATGGATAGGGGTGGAAGTATTACAATCATTAGACCATTTAATATATTAATTTCACTCAAAAAACTGCTAGAATGGAACAAATTTACTTTTTGTAGTTTTCATTAGTTAGTCAAGTCATTAAATCACGAATAATTTTTTTCAATATCAATGCATTGAGGAGGAAATAGTGTTTCGAAAAAACATTTTTTTGTGGCTTAAAAGAGATAAATATTTTACATTTTCAGGATCTATGATGAATCATCATTAACAATAGGCTATGGAAATGTACCTCTAATAATCACGAATCACTCCTCAAAATATTATTATATAGGCAATGTCCCTTTATGGTACCCAATAATGTGGTCAGGTGTCTTTCAAGATCAGTTGTAGATCTAGAATACACCAGAATATCCCCTGTAAATAGAACCATAATGATTCAATATACCACTGAAATATTTAATTCTTCAATTCTATAAAAACCATTGGTGAATTCATAAGGCCAAAGTGCATGAACACTTATTCATAATGTCCAAAACAACTATTTAATTTTAAATTTTTAATATCCTTCTTCTAAACATGAATTTGATGATATAAATATCATAAATAAATCTTAAAGAATTATATTTCACCCCCTAATTGATCCAACATACCATCTATTCATGGAATAAGATATCGGTTTTTTTGTAAAATTGGTAAAACTTGTGATAATAAACACAAAACCAAAGGTTTACATCCAACTTAATTATAAAAGTTTAGGTGATTACCATGGATATTTTCTTGGTCAGTGGAAACATTTTATTTTGAAATGTTCTAGATAAAAATTTATATCCATTAATTTATTTGGTTCCATCTTATAGTATGGATGATAAATATGACTTGTAGATAGTTGGAAATAAATTGTAACTTCCACTTCCCTTTTGGTTGTATAGATACAGAAACTTTCCATAATTTCATCAGGACATTGGTAAATGATGATTTGGAAATCAATACATTACATTGAATCAACATATTCAAAATTAATCATTTTTAACTAAAAAAATATTTTCCTAAAAACTGGTAAAAAATGTCTTAATTTAGTGTCATTAATATCCCAATCTCCCTTAATAATATTCTCACTACTATTTGAAGATTTGAGAGTAAACTCTCCCATATAATAGTCAATGTTGGCCCAAATTGATATTATCCATTCCAATCCCAAAATCCAGTCATAGATTTCCATATCTAAAAGAGGGAAATCCCAAACAAATTTATCCTCACCAATTATTATATAACATTATATATACAAAATGGATCAGAACACCATTTTGATGAGAGGTTATTGAAGATTCAAGACATGAGATATCATCTCAGCATATAATTCCATATGATCTACCACATGATAAGAATTGAAATATTGGGATGAAAAAATACTAAAAAAATAATGCATGATATTATAATTAAATATAACATCACATTATACTCTTGATATATCAAATTGATCAACTATGATAATATTATCAACACCATAGAATATCTCACTCTATCCTCCAAGATCCTTGTTCCCTCATAGTGATTTCATAGAATGACAACTCATAGTGTTCCAAGAATCACCTTCGCTCACTAATTTTTGGGGAATAGAATTATTATAATGATATCATACAGTCAATGCATATGATGTCTAATCGAAATTAGATACGTTCCGATTATCCAACCTAGTATCACTATTAAAATAACACTAGAGACGTACCATATGATAAAAATTGTGATATACTCTAGGTGGTGTTGTACAATCCTACATGTTCTAATCTAGTGGAACATTATGGAATCATATAGGATTACTATTTAGTCATGGAGAGAATTTATCTAATCCTATGGTCTAATTATCCAATTCTACACCACCTTGGAAATTGGGGTCCCTATTTTTATTGTTTCATTTATTTGAGTTCCCAACCATTCCCATATTGTTATAAATAATTCCTCAATTTGAGTTCACAGAGATAGAATTTTCTTCCTCATATTCCATGTTATCCACCTTTGTATAGTCAGTAATACTAAGGGTAGATGTGTTTTGAATGAAACTCGTGTTTTGTTCTCATATCAAAAATAGAAGACATCATGGACACACTAGCATCTATCACTAGATAAAAATAAACTATGTTTATAAACATAGATGAAAAATATTTAATTTATATATTTTTTTAATGATTCTGATGAAATTCATTTTTTGTGTATCTTGAAGTAGTTGAGATAAAAAAATTATTGAATAACTCCTCCAGATAATCTAATATTTACTTGTTTTACATTAGATTAGATTAGTAAATCCCACCATTGGAATGAAATATACTTGAGTACAAAAGTTTCTTTATTGACTTCCATCTTGGCTAGTGTTCTAAGGAATTCAATGTTTCAATTAATTCTATAAATCATAATTCTCCCATTTTAGGATTCAAATACCTTGAATGGTTAGTGGAATCTGTTTTATATTTTACATAGAATGATTCACTTTCCAATCTTCATCTTTCTGATTTCCTTTATCAAATTGTTTGAAAATTATGAATAACATTCTAGAAAATCCATTGGTTCACATATGAATCATGTGAAAAAAACTTCAAAATCCTAAACACATTGATTTCTACATATTCTAATTTATTATGTTCTATATAACAATAAAAACACCATCGAATCATCATTCCATAGATATGGAAGTATTATAAAATTTTAATCCATCAAAATAGAAACCAACATAACTAATTTCAGCAAATCATATAAATCATTAACCATTAGAACAATTTCTTTTGAATTCATCTAATAAATTATGAAAAATATATTAATTGTGATAATTCTCATTATTAATGTGTTATATGGTAAAGTCATCAAATAAACCCATAATGATGAGAATAAAACACACCTAGATGTACCCAAGTACATGTTTTTACCCTGACTACCATGGTGAAGTTTAGATCAGTATAAAAATGTAATATATGAATTTTTATTATATACATTTCATGTTCTAAAAAAATTAAATCTTTAATACCATTTAAATATGAAGGATTTAATTTAAATGATACCATTTGTAACATCTTACTTTAATTTAATTGAAAGAGGTGTGGTTGGGGGAACTAGCCATATTTGATATCCCCCACACACATAAGATATAAAATAAATACAAATAGCCTAAGTGGATATTTCCATAAATTATTCTATATAGAAAAAAAACAAGATGAAAATAAAAAAACAACAAACACAATCTATGTGACACATGAGTGTAAACATTTCAACTCAATGAAAAAATAAAAGAACAAAAATATCATAGTGATAAAGTAAAAAAGAAGCTACAACTAATAATTACTGGAATCTGACATGGACCAATTAAATACACATGGAATCATCCGAAGAATCACCTTAAATAGATCCAACTATAACTCCACGTACCCCATCCACCTTATAAGATACAACACTAGAAAAGTACGACAACATTACCTTTCATGGATCTCAGTATATAACATCTAAAAACACCAAACTACCCAAGAAGGGGGTGTGTATATAACTCATTAGGAAAACCACAGACATTTCACAACACAAACCTCTAAGAAAAGAACTAGATTCCCCATTTTATATAAAATTATTGAAAAACAAATAAATAATTATACAAAGACATAATGTAAATCCATGTTTGAAAATAATAAACAAGTATATTTTCATTTTTAACTCTATGAAAAACCATATACATGTTCACACAATCATGATTGGGGTCTCAGATTTATAGTGGTATGTCATGACCATACTTATTCCCACTTGATATAGGTACTTTATGACCATACTCTATCCCAATGAACACATGTCCACCCAATTATGTAAAAATTAAATCCCAATTCATTTCAAAAAAAATATTCATTTGAAAAAAATTATTTAATAAATTCCACGAATAAAAATAAAACCAAAATTTTAATATTAAATAAAATGTGGTTTCACAAAAGCCACTGAATTTTCCATATTTCAAAAAACAGAAAAAAATTATTTCATTCATGGAATCACACAACGGTTCCTTTGAAAATAAAAGAAATTTGTATAAATAAAACCAAGTATTCAAGTTATTGGATATGTATAGATGATAGAGAATCCACATACCTATTAATGGATAATGAAAATAGAGAACATCGACAAATATCTCTAGATATAACCTTAATAATCCTTCCCTTAAATATATCCAACAAGATCAATTAATGTTACAGATAAAAGTACAACTATCTTTTGATGATATATTAGAGATATGGAAATAAGAGAGAGTGTAGATTAATACTAGGGCCATAGGGAATAGTGACCAATGAGGAATTTACACTAATAATATTGATCCCACACACATTGATTTGTTAAAATATTATTTCAAACCAAAATGAATTGCCAAGAATGAATAGGGAGGGGAAGGATTTTAGGAACCTATTATGGATAGTGAAATATAGTATTTTGGGCACTTAATATGTGTTACTGACTAGTTTTCAATTAATTTAATGCACATCATATGGTTAGACCACATAGTTTATCCAAATGATCCAACCAATCACGTTATATTAGATTGCATATAATCAACTTTATGGTTGTGCCATGTAGTTTAGAAAAACTATTCAGTAACCATCTATAGAAACAATCCAAAGGATCGTATAATGAATGGTTTCACCTAGGAATCTATATAGTTTGGTTAAATTTTACACGTTCAGAGTGACTCTAAACACATCCCTTCAGAGTTTCTGAAATATAGTACATGTTTTCTACAAACATTATTGCTAGAGAAGAACTTCTAAGACACTAAATACAATCCATAAGCTCCAAAAACACACCCACATATTATATAACATCAAAAAAGTTAATGAAAGGGTAAAGTACCTAAAGACAATGTTTTTAATCACATCATGTTCTTGAATAACAGTTCTATAAAACACAAGATGTAAAGAGACCATTTTTAATAATTCTACACAAATGTAGATGTATGACACAACTAATTCCAAAACCAAACCATCAAATAATAGTTCTCATCCATAAGAAAAAATATATCACTTTCAGTATGATTCATGAAGGAGGATTTCCGTCTATAAGCTTTTTATACTCACCTTAACTAGGTCCCTTTCACATGATATCACTACATACAACCTTTATAGGGTCCATTCCACTTTCCAAGAGTGTTCAATACCATAACCAGTGAGAAAAAATACATATACCCAACCCATCTACATGGTGACCCATAAAATATCATATAATTATAATAATATTGTACGAACTTCGAACCTCAACATTAAAGGACCTCGTCGTGTAATTTATGACACCTTATTCAAACCTAAGCCACAAAATTCCTAAAATAATTCATGAATATGTTGAAGTATATATTTTATATGGGGATATATATATATATAGTAATAGAAATAAGTATCTTGGCCATAGGATGTTTCAAACATAACAAAAGAAGACAATTGAAAAAAACTCATTTATAGAGGAATAAATGAGGATAAGATTTGGTAGCCATTAAGGAAATAAAATAAGAGTGTTAGATTAGTGGGGGTTAGAGGAGGAAGAGGGGGAGTTAAAGATAAAAAATAGAGGAAATAAAAAAATGACACTAAAAAACAATTTTGATCATGGGTACCTGGTCCCACCAAAATGGGTATCTATTTCCCTAAATAGGTACCCACATTAGCCTCATTAGGTAGTTGGGGGATTTTTAACCACTAAAAGAAATATTTTAAGTTCATCAGATTCTTCATGAGCCCTCATAAGTTAACAAGTGCCCTCTTGTTCTATATTTCAGGAGGGGTCCCCAACACTACCCTTTGAAACCCTTATAAACCCTAAAACTCTCAAAATTGAGTTTAGGTCATCCCAAAACAAATCATTAGAATTCCAAATAAATCTCATATTCATTTATAAAATTTATGATTCACAAAAATCTGTTTATATATTTGTTTCAAAAAAAGATAAAATGGATATGATAATAAGGAAGATACCTATAAACACCTATATAAGAAATTGATACAATAAATCTAAATATACCACTAAGACATTTTATATGATCATCTACATGAAATTCCCAAAATATGAAATTGGTTTGTATTCCATATTTAATGAAAATGGATATATCAAAAATAAGGACAGGGGTATAGATTCTTGGTTTTCACAAATTAAGTCTTATTATTAATCACAATTGCGGATACATTACCAATTATAAATAAAATTATTTCATAATTTCAATAGAAATCTATTAATTTAAAATGTGTTGAGTATTAGTGAATTATTTATTATTTATTAACGTGTTGGAATAAAAAATATGAAATGAATTATTTGAATTAATTTAAGATTTATTTTTAAAAAAAATATTAAAATTTCAATTTTTTTATTAATGTACTACGAGACATTTAGAACTGAATTTGAAAACTTTTTAATGTAATATTGGAACATGTATGCATAAAAATGTATCAAGATTAAAAATATAATATAATAAAATAATGGAAACATATAAATTGAGTGTTAGTACATCATGTTATATTCATGCCTCATATATATAAATAGTCATTCGGGTGATTTCTGATTAAATTATTTTAATCTAATTAATTATAATTTTATATTATGTAATGAACAATTCTTTATATACTTTTATTTTATACATTGACTATAAAACACAATATCATGGGGTAATTAATGGCTTGAAAAAGTATTGGGATCTATTAGACTACAATGCATAAAAAAAGTAAAAGAATAAAAAATTTTAAAAAGAAATAAAAAGTGTGTTGTGTACATGTGGAAATATGTATGATAATGTAATGAGAATGAAAAATGTATTTCTTGATTGATAGGTATTGAATGACCATGGTCAATCAATATTAATTTGAATGATATTTATGGAACTTCAACTTGTTTAATGTTATTCATTGATCTTATACTCATATTGTTTTTAATGATTAAGAATTGTTACATATATTTCTAATATATTCTCACTCGTTTTTTAATTTGCATACGATACATTAACAATAAATGATGTGTCACTAAACTACATGGATTTTAAGGAGTCCTAACAAAAGAAAATTATACTTTGGTTTGTTAATCCTTCATACTAATCATATGTTAGAATACAATTGACTGATAATTGAAAAGGTATTGGATACATTCTTTACTACCAAAACATCATTGGACAATAATGAAATTATGATTGAGCCTAAGAAGAATCAGCCAGCCTATGTATAATACTGGAATTACATTGGAAAAATAACATAACCCTATGGGTTATTCCAGAAATTCTAATACTCATATTTAATGACTCAAATGGTTATATTTTTTTTCAAATGGCCATATTTTACTCAAAACTACTCCAATTGATTTAATAAATGATTATGAGTTCTAAATACACACACAGACACACACTGATACATATATATATATATGTGTGTGTGTGTGTGTGTGTGTGTGTGTAATTACATTATAGGTTTAGATTTAAGTCTGAATTTTTTTGTTATCGTTGGATTCCATGTTTAAACCTTTTAAGGAAATCATTACTAATATAATCTTTCTCATATTATTTATTTTTTCCTCTACAGTTTTATTTCATATTTTCTATATATATAAAATAATTAGAATAACTGGTATTAAACTAAATTCATCAATTCTGTTTCCCTTTATATTTACATGGCAGTATATGAAAATATTAATTTAGCGGTGATTTTTTTACCTGAGGTTTTTAAAACCACCTTTAACTGTTCTATAAACACTCTTTTGGTGATGGTTTTGAAATAACCACTACTTAATATACCCTTGAAAAAAAATATTTTTAGTGTTACTAAAATAAACACCACTATATTTTATGGGAAAATATTGAATTTTTAATAATTATATATTAGTTTCTATTAATAATTTTTATGTATTATTTATAATAATATATTAATTTTTTTCTTGATTATTATTAATAATTATTTTCTTCCTTGTAACTATTATTAATTACAATTATTAGTTACTATTTAATTTAAAATTGATATTAATATTATGTGAAGTTGAAAATCATGCATCAATATCAATTGATCAAAAGTTTTATCCACAGAATATGTTTGAGGTCCAAGACTTATCAATTCAATGTTTACGAATAAATTTATGACATGTTGAATAAGGGTGTAACATCCAAGGTAAATAATGAATAAAACATTTTCATATTTATTAATATTTGTGAATTAAATATTAATTTTACTTTAAAGGGGTTTCTATGTTCGATAGCATACCCAATATGCAACAATGAGTTTCTTTGAAATCTTACGTTGCACACTAGTAATAAAATAATATTATTTTAAATGGTAGTTAACACGTAGCTGTTGTATTGGTGGGAATGAATAGAAACAACTAAAATATGATTATATATGTTTTTTAAATGTTTTTACATTTATCCAATAATGGATAAAGGCTTAAAATAAGAAAATAATTCAATTTTAGGCATAGATACTCTAATATTCACTAAAGGTTCACTTATCACCTTTTGATGGCGAACCTTCATTAAATATAGTTTTGGTCACTCTAATTCATTATATTATACCAAATAAAATTCTTCTTTAGAATCAGAACATCAAAATTTACTTTGTGTTAATTTTTGGTATTTTTCTGATAAAGTTCATTTTTTAATGAATAGTGAAAAATGTTGTATTTTAATTCAAAACCTCTTTTTAATCTAATTTAGTTATATGATTAGTTTTTCTTTTGAATTGGTTTTAAAGTGCAATTAGAATATATTTTTACCTTTTAATCCAATAGTGGACGTTGAAATTAATTTCCATTTGAAATCGGACTTAAACAAGTGTCAATCTTTTGATGCTTATTGTTTCACAAAAACACGTTATTTTCTCTGAAAGCAGGAATTAATTATTAAATTAATTAATGAAACTTATATGTTTTAATTTTGTAAAATAGACTTCATTTTTGAATTCGGAATATCAAATATAGCTTACGGTGAAGTTTGTTATATTTCTGAAAAACTTCAATTTTTGATGAATAGTGAAACCACTGAGTGGTACTTAAAAAACTGATTTTTCATTTAAATGAAATTCTACCACCTCTGTGTTTTGAATTTCAAAAATCTGACATACATGGTTACCATTATGAAGTAAAATTTGGTTCAATGTGATTAAAATAATTTTTTGGTGAATAGTAACTTTTAAGTTTATTAATCGTGATTAGAGGTAATTAGTGTAGTTTAAGGTAAAAATAATGTTTTAATAATATGAAATGAACATGACACATTTCCTACCCTTATTGGATGTGTCATGGCCGACCAAGAAAATCCATGGGTCAACTTTTGGATCCCATGGAGCCACTTTGGTAGGAAAATGACATTAAAAACTTTTTATTTAATGTTAAAATAAATGTGTCACAAACATGAGTTTTTTTACTAAAACAATTATTAAATGGGGTTATACAAGTCATATTTTTAACTATAAATATTCATTATAAAGATAAAACTATTTCCTACATTATGTTATTTTTATTATAATTTTTATACATTAAATAAATTAAATTATTTATGACACCATGATGATGCAGCGATTAACTCATTATTTAATGATTTAAATAAAATGAAAAGATAATGTAAAATAAAAGACCTAAAAATGTAAAAAACCTATTGGATGGGTGGATTTCGAACTCTTATCACCTTATCCTCTAAATATATTATTTTGGGACCCTTTTTATCCGAAAATCATTTTATAATAATGTATCTTTTCTTAACGTTCCAAGAGTACCCCTCCTCTCCTCTTATAAAAGGCCCCCACCTCTACCTCCTTACCCACACCTCTAAAGCCTTTAGATCGTCCAAGATCTACTATTTTTGTCTCTCCACATCCCTATCTTACTCCTAGAAGCCTCACGTTGGGCAGAAGTCTTCCCAAGGAAGCCTTTGAGCTCATATCAAAAAGAGTTACATGTTTTAAAGGTAGTGTTTTCTCTTGCGTTCTTTTGTTTTATTTTGCTTATCCAACCCTCTAAACTCTTTTTATTCCTTTATTTTGTAAAAACGCCAGTATTGTCAATATACTAGGATGTTGTTATAATAATAATTCAATCTACACTTACACACACCTACACCTAATGGTTAAAGAACATATTGTTTCTGTGGATCGCGAATTTCTGCCTCACAAAATGATGATTGTTCAATATTCTTCTAACACCTTCAAAGGTGTCCATTAAGATGTCAATATATTTATATATGATATACAATATTTTTATTTTTTTCTTAAGCTTCTGTATTTCTCATTTATGTCATAAATTTATGGCTTCCATTATGGGTATACGCGATATCTTCATTTTAGGAAGTGCGGACTACCGACCCCTAAAAGTGATTTGATTCATTAATGCCATATGTGGGATGTATAAAGGATGGATTTAAAGTTATTATATAGGATGTATGTTACATCTAAATGATTAATATAATTCTGAAATTAAAATATACATACCTCTCATTTAGTTTTAATTCCATTAATATGACATAGAAATGAAAGTAGCGTTCATGCGTACGTACGGCTTACCGTCTCCATGAACGGTGCATTTAATTTATTACCTCTAAATGATTATGAAATATTATAAATACATGTATATACTGGATATATATGATATATATGATATAAAAATCATGAATATCATTCTGGATATAATGAACCTTTTACCACACGAACAACATGTAATTGTAAGAAGTCCACTTTCGACTTAAGAACGAAATATCGACAAAACAAAAATTATTAACTTAAATGATTACATAATGTTTATACCATGGAAATAAGTGATATAAAATGAATAATGAACTTGAAAAAGGTTCTTAAGGGAGTATAAATTAACTCATGTTTATTATTCAGGACGTTAAAGAACGATCGAGTCAAGTCGGACCCGAGGTAAGGGACTTCGTCTCAATCTCCTTTCATTGAGGCATATTTCGTTTTATACACAACATTCTTTTATATGGTGTATAAACCCCGTTGACTTTTACTTTTATACAAAAAGGAATCTTTTTCTACAAAGCGTTTTACTAAATGAAAAAAAGGAATGTTCTTTTAATGTACGCGGTGACAACGACCCTTTTCTGTCGTCGTGAGTATTATTTGGTCTTTGGCTTCCTCAACAAGACGTAATGTTTTTTAAAAATTAAACAAATACCATATACTATTTTATGTATTTTGGTATTGAAAAGGGTTTTTTATAATGGATTTCTTATGTTAATATATTTAAGTGATATATTGTGATCAAAGTGTGGAAATGCTTTCTTTCCATTATATTTGTTTTATGTATTATGATTTTATAATGGTACTTGGACATTTGATGGGTGGTTACGTGATAAACCATATGACGGGTGGTGACGTGAATAACAGGATGGGTGGTTACGTTATAACCTCCAATTCATTGGGTCTGGAAGTCGGTCGTATGGCTATTATATTCAGTGATATGTGTGGAAGTTAACCGTATGGTTATTCCATTTAACTATGTTTATGTCCCAAGTTACCTTTATATGTAATGTGATCTTTATTTGGGTTTTATGGTAATATTTTGGTTAAAAAAGGGTAAGTAAAGATCTTTTATTCGGTGAAGAGTTTTTACTACTTCATAAAGGTGAAAAGTATTACTTTGATAAAGTATACATGGTTTATTTGTTGTTTTGATAAACTAACAGTTTTCATTATTTGTGTATCCCTTACTGAGCTTTTTATGCTCACCCTAAGTTTTTTTGAAATATTTTTCACAGGACTTAATGTGGAATATGTTCAAGGATGGGATCAAGGGAAATTCATGCTATCTAAAACATGGAAGTAGACATGTTTCCTTTTAAGAGTTTTTATTTTATGGAAACTTAGTAGAAGTTTCTACTTTGTAATATTTTGAGATGTAATAGTTATGTCCTAATTCTCTAAAACTCTCAACCGTGAAAAGATCCTAAATTTGAATTATTCATTTAATTTAATATTAAGTAAGGTTTCGGGTCGGGGCCTTATAGTTGGTATTAGAGGTCGGTTTAGACAACTTTTGGAGTTAGAAAATTGTTAAATTATAAAATAATTTATGGTATGATTGAAATGATATAGCATTTAAAGATTACCATATTGCTTCGCCTAAGGTATTTCAGTGTTAAGAATAGTTTTCCTTAGAGGAAATAGAGAAGATTTTCTAGTAAGGAATACAGAGTATAATGACCTTTCGAATCAGCAACCAGAGACGGTCGGAATCATAATTGAGCCATTTACTGTACTGATGGCTCAGTTGAATCAGGTGATAAATGGTGGTTTTGTTTATTGATGATATTTTGGTGCTTTCTAAAAGTAAATAGGAGCATGAAAGTCATTTAAGGGTTATCTTGAAAACCTTAAAAGAAAAGATACTATATGGAAAATTCAGCAAGTGTGAGTTTTGGTTACAACAAATTTATTTCCTTGGTCACATTGTTTCAAAACATTGCATAACTGTTGATCCTGCTAAAACAAAAGTTGTTTAAGAATGGTCGAGACCCACAAATGTAACCGAGATCCGTATTTTTCTTGTTTTGGAAAGTTAATACTGAAGGTTTGTTGAAAATTTTTCAAGATTATCTAGTCCAATGAATAAGCTAACTCGGAAGGCTGTAAAGTTTATCTAGACAAAAGAATGTGATGATTGTTTTCAGAAGTTGAAATGAAGATTGGTGAATGCTCCAGTTTGGGCACTTCCTTCCAGGAATGGTGAGTTTGTTATCTACAGTGATGCTTCATTGAAAGTACTTGGTTGTGTCTTTATGCAGAATGATCAGGTAATTGCTTATGCTTCAGCCATTTGAAAATTAATGAGTTAAACTACCCTACACATGATTTGGAAATAGTTTTTGTTGTTTTTTCTTTAAAAATTTGGAGGCATCATTTGTATGAAGTAAAGTGTGAAATATATACTGATTAAAAAAGATTAAAGTATATATTCACTCAGAAAGAATTGAACATGGGACAAAGGAGATGGCTATAATTAATCAAGGATTATGATTGTACAATTCATTACCATCCAGGAAAATCAAATAAACTGGCTGATGCTTTGATTCGAAAAAGTAATGCTTCATTAACCATGCTACATTTGGAACGAGATACTTTGGTTTCTGATTTGATGAACTTTGTCATAGAAGTTGTTGGTGCAAGAACTTCTTCTGTTTTGTTTCAGGTATCAGTGAGATCATCCCTATCAGATAGAGTTAAGCAAGCACATAGGGAAGACAGTGAGTTGCTGAAAAGGGTAGAGCTGGTTCAGAAGGGTAAGTTTCCTGAATTCAACATTGATAATGATTGTGTTTTGAGGTTTGGGAAGAGATTATGTGTTCCTGGTGATTCACAGTTGAAGAATGAGTTGTTATGTGAGGCTCATAGTTCCCCATTTTCAGTTCATCCTGGCAGTACTAAGATGTACAGAGATCAGCAGGAGTATTACTGGTGGGATGGAATGAAAAGAGATATTGCTGATTTTACTGTGAAGTGTTTGACTTGTGAACAGGTTAAAGCAGAGCGGCAGTTACCGAAAGGGATGCTTCAGCCTTTACCAGTGCTAGAGTAGAAATGGGAAAATATATTCATGGACTTTGTTGTGGGATTACCGAGGACATCTCGAGGTAATAATGCAATCTGAGTTATTGTTGATCGATTGACTAAATCTGCTCATTTCCTTCATATTCGAGATACCTTCTCTCTAGATCAACTTTCTCAATTGTATCTTAAATAGATAGTTAGGTTGCATGGAGTTCCTCTCTCCGTTGTATCTGATCGTGATCCCAGATTTAGTTCTAACTTTTGGAAGGGCCTTCAGAAGTTATTGGGTACTGAATTAAATTTTAGTACAGCTTTTCATCCTCAATAAGATGGGTAGTCAGAACGAATAATTCATAATTTGGAAGATATGATACATTCTTGTTCGATTGATTATCAGGGAAGTTGGGACCAACATCTTTCTTTGGTTGAGTTTTCATATAATAACAGTTTTCATTCTAGTATACAGATGGCACCATTTGAGGAATTATATGGGAAGAGGTGTCGAACTCCAGCTTTTTTGGATGAAGTGGGTGAAAGGAAGCTGATGGGACCAGAATTGGTAGAAGAGATGGTAGAAAAAGTTCAGTTGATTCAGAAACACATGAGAAAAGCTCAGAGCAGGCAGAAGAGTTTTGCAGATAACCATAGGAAGGATCTATCTTTCAAGGTAGGTGATCATGTTTTTCTCAAAGTTTCACCGTGGAAAAGTGTGATGTGATTTGGTAAGAAAGGAAAGCTGAGTCCAAGTTTCATTGGACCATATGAAATTCAGGAGAGAGTTTGATCAGTTGCATACAGAGTGGAATTACATCCGAGTTTATCTCAGGTACACAATTTTTTTCATGTTTCGGTATTGAGAAAGTATATGCCAGATCCATCTTATGTTTTGAGCCCAGAGGTAGTTCAGTTGGAAGAGAATCTTTCTTATGAAGAACAACCAGTCCAGATTCTTGACTGAAGAGAGAAAGTGTTGCGAAATAAGGTAATTCACCAGGTAATTGTTTTTTGGAAAAACCATATGGTTGAAGAGGCAACATGGGAATCTGAAAATGCTATGATAGATAAATACCCCCACTTATTTTGATAAGTGAATAAAATTGCGAGGACGCAATTCCCAAAAGGGGGGAAGGATGTAACATCCCAGGTAAATAATGAATAAAACATTTTCAAATTTATTAATATTTGTGAATTAAATATTAATTTTACTTTAAAGGGGTTTCTATGTTCGATAGCATACCTGATACGCAACAAAGAGTTTCTTTTAAATCTTACGTTGCACACTAGTAATAAAATAATATTATTTTAAATGGTAGTTAACATTAGTTGTTGTATTGGTGGGAATGAAATTAAACAACTAAAATACGATTATATATGATTTTTAAATGTTTTTACATTTATCCAATAATTGATAAAGGCTTAAAATAAGAAAAGAATTCAATTTTAGGCATAGATACTCTAATATTCACTAAAGGTCCACTTATCACCTTTTGATGGTGAACATTCATTAAATATAGTTTTGGTCACTCTTATAAATTCTATTGGACAAAATAAAATTCTTATTTAGAATCGGGACATCAAAATTTTGTTTGTGTAAATTTTTGGTATTTTTCCGATAAAGTTCATTTTTTAATGAATAGTGAAAATGTTGTATTTTAATTCAAAACAACTTTTTAATCTAATTTAGTTATATGATTAGGTTATCTTTTGAAATTGTTTTAAAGTTCAATTAGAATATATTTTTACCATTTAATCCAATAGTGGTCGTTGGAATTAATTTCACTTTGAAATTGGACTTAAACTAGTGTCAATCTTTTGATACTTATTATTTCATAAAAACACGTTGTTTTCTCTGACAGTGGGAATTAATTATTAAGTTAATTAATGCAACTTATATGTTTTGAATTTTATAAAATAGACTTCATTTTTGAATTCGTAATATCAAATATATCTTAGGGTGACGTTTTGGTATTTTTCTGAAAAACTTCAATTTTTGATGAATAGTGAAACCACTAAGTGGTACTTAAAAAACTGATTTTTCGTTTAAATGAAATTTTACCACCTTTGTGTTTGAATTTAAAAAATCCCACATACATGGTTGTCATTAAGAAGTAAATTTTGGTTCAATGGGATTAAAATAATTTTAGGTGAATAGTAACTTTTAAGTTTATTAATCGCGATTAGAGGTAATTAGTGTAGTTTAAGGTAAAAATAATGTTTTAATAATATGAAATGAACTTGAAACATGTATTACCCCTATTGAATGTGTAATGGCAGACCAAGAAAATCCATGGGTCAACTTGGGGACCCTATGGAGCCACATTGGTAGGAAAATGACATTAAAAACTTTTTATTTAATGTTAAAATAAAAATGTCACAAACATGAGTTGTTTTACTAAAAAAATTCTTAAATTGGGTTATGAAAGTCAGATTTTTTACTATAAATATTCATTAGAAAGATAAAATGATTTCCTACATCATGATAGTTTTTTTATAATTATTAGACATTAAATAAATTAAATTATATATGACACCATGATGATGCAGCGATTACCTCATTATTTAACGATTTAAATAAAATGAAAAGATAATGTAAAATATAAAACATAAACATGTTAAAAACCAATTGGATGGGTGTATTTAGAACTATTATCACCATATCCTATAAATATATAATTTTGGGACCCTTTTTATCCGAAATTCATTTTATAATAAAGTATCTTTTCTTAACTTTCCAAGAGTTCCCATCCTCTCCTCTTATAAAAGGCCCCCACCTCTACCTCCTTACCCACACCTCTAAAGCATTTGGATCAGCCAAGCTCTGAACTTTTTTTCTCTACACATCCCTCTATTACTCATAGAAGCCTCATTTTGGGAATAAGTCTTCCCAAGTAAGCCTTTGAGCTCAAATAAAAAAGAGTTACCTGTTTTAAAGGTAGTGTTTTCTCTTGTGTTCTTTTGTTTTATTTTGCTTCTCCAACCCTCTAAACTCTTTTTATTCCTTTATTTTGGAACAAAACAAGTATCTTCAATATACTAGGATGTTTGTATAAGAATAATTCGAGCTACACTTACACACACCTGCATCTAATGGTTAAAGAACGTACTGTTTCTGTGGATGGAAAATTTCTGCCTCACGAAATGATGATTGTTCAATATTCTTCTAACACCTTCAAAGGTGGCCATTAAGATGTCACTATATTTAAATATGATATAAAATATGTTTATTTTTTCTGTAATCTTTCATATTTTTCATTTATGGCATTACTTTATGGCTTCCATTATGGGTATACGCGATATCTTCATTTTAGGAAGTGCGGACTACTGCCCCCTCAAAGTGATTTGATTCATTAATGCCATATGTGGGACGTATAAAGGATGGATTTAAAGTTCTTATGTTTGATTTATGTTACATATAAATGATGAATATAATTATGGAATTAAAATATACATACCTCTCATTTAGTTTTAATTTCATTAATATGATATAGAAATGAAAGTAGCGTTCATGCGTACGTACGGCTTACCGTCTCCATGAATGGTGCATTTCATTTATTACCTCTAAATGATTATGTAATATTATAAACACATTTATATGATGGATATATATGATATATATGATATCCAAATCATGAATATCATTCTGGATATAATGAACCTTTGATCACACGAACAATATGTAATTGTAAGAAATCCACTTTCGACTTAAGAACCAAATATCGACAAAACAAACATTATTAACATAAATGATTACATAATGTTTATAACATGGAAATAAGTGATATAAAAGGAATAATGAACATTAAAGGTTCCTAAGCAAGTAGAAATTAACTCAAGTTTATTATTCAGGCTGTTAAAGAACGATCGAGTCAAGTCGAACCCGAGGTAAGGGACTTCGTCTCAATCTCCTTTCATTGAGGAATATTTCGTTTTATACACAACTTTCTTTTATACAGTGTATAAACCCCTTTTACTTTTACTTTTATACAAAAGGAATCTTTTTCTATGAAGTGTTTTACTAAACAACAAAAAGGAATGTTTCTTTTAACGTACGTGGTGACAACGACCCTTTTACGCCGCCGCGAGTATTATTTGGTCTTTAGCTTTCTAAATAAGTCGTAATGTTTTTTTTAAATTAAATAAATACCATATAATGTTTTATGTAATTTGGTATTGAAAAAGGTTTTTTATAATGGATTTTTTATGTCAATATATTTAAGTGATATATTGTGATCAAAGTGTGGAAATGTTTTCTTTCCATTTTATTTGTTTTATGTCTTATGATTTTATAATGGTACTTCAACATTTGATGGGTGGTTACATGATAAACCATATGATGGGTGGTGCTGTGAATACCAGGACGGGTGGTTACGTTATAACCTCCAATGCATTGGGTATGGAGGTCGGCCGTATGGCTAATCCATTAAGTGATATATGTGGAAGTCGACCGTATGGTTCTTCCATTTAAGTATGTTTATGTCTCAAGTTACCTATATATGTTATGTGATCTTTATATAGGTTTTATGGTAATATTTTGGTTACAAAAGGGTAAGTAATTATCTTTTATTCAGTGAATAGTTTTTACTACTTCATAAAGGTGAAAAGTATTACTTTGATAAAGTATACATGGTTTACTTGTTGTTTTGATAAACTAACAGTTTTCATTCTTTTTGTATCCCTTACTGAGCTTTTTATGTTCACCCCAAGTTTTTTTGAAATGTTTTTCACAGGAATTAATGTGGAATAGGTTCAAGGATGGGATCAAGGGAAATTCATGCTATCTAAAACATGGAACTAGACATGTTTCCTTTTAAGAGTTTTTATTTTATGGAAACTTAGTAGAAGTTTCTACTTGGTAATCTTTTGAGATGTAATAGTTATGTCCTAATTCTCTAAAACTCTAAACCGTGAAAATATCCTCAATGTGAATTATTCATTTAATTCAATATTAAGTATGGTTTAAGGCTGGGGCCTTATAAAGGGGACCCAAGTTAATATTTTTTCATTGTCAAAAGGTCCATGATGCCTCAAAAAATCAATTTCCTGTCAGATAACCTAAATTTTCAACTGTGATGGAATTTACTCTTCATTCAGGATGATCTTCATATGATTTTTAGTGGTTTTTCATTTTATTCCATAGTTTTAAATTCACATCGCTATAAGGTTGTTTCATTTATAATGGTATTCCCACTTTTATTGATTTGTTATTTATTATTTATATTATGAATAAATTTGATTGTATATATGTATATATATTATATATAAATCTCTAAGTCAATTTATAAATATATATAATTATAGATAACTATATATATATATATATTAATGTATATTTTTTATAAACATATATATATTTATAAGAATTTATATTTATATTTAAATACAATATGAGTTCAGATATATATATATATATATTAAATTATATGTATTTATATATTTGTTTAATATTTATATTTATTTTTATGATACTATTTTTTGTGGTCATGTGTGTGTGTTTATATGAAAGTATTTATGTTTATATGTATTTATGTATCTTTATATGTGCGTATATATATATATATAAATAAAATTATTTTTAAATATATATATGATTTTATATATATGATTTTATATTTATATATAGTTATAAAATATATATATATATATATATATATATATATATATATATTTATATTTATGTATGTGTGTGTGTAGTTATTTACTACATATTTATTAAATATTAATATGTTATTCATTAGTAATTTATTTTATTTACAACTAATTTAATATATAGTGATTTATTATTTTTCTGTAAATATATTTTAAATATTAATTATATATATGAAATTTATTAAATTTTTTATAATAAAAATTTTATATAACATATTACATATTTATCATTTACTAAAAATTTATTATTTTCTTTAATTAAATAATTTATTACTAATTGTTTTTTATTAATTAATATTTATTCAGTTTTCCTTATTTAATATATTCAATATTTATTATAAATTATTAGATATTTATCACATAATTATTATTTAGTAATTATTATTTTTTAATCAAAATTTATTAATTATTTATTATTAATTATTCATTATGTATTTGTTATTTGTTAGTTAGTAATTTGATTATTTATTAATAATTTTTTATTTATAATTTATTTATTCTATATTTATAATTTATTATTTTATTTATAAATTATTCTTTAACAATTAATAGTTAATTTTAAATTCCTTTTTTTTAATTTTTATAATTTATTAATATTATAATTTGTTATTGTTATTTATTTATGTAAATATATTAACATATAATAATAATTTTACATGTATGTTTGTTAAGGTGTATTTATAAACCATACGAATAACTATTTATAGTGGTGAAGACTTATAGAATAACATAGGTAAGGGGTTTAGATCACCTATTACTATATATATACGAGATTTCTGTATGGAGATATAAATGATGAATTAATAAAATCTTATATATGAAATATAAATTATAAATAATAAATAAATAAATAAATAGATAGATAAAAAAATAAATAATAATATACTTAAATAATATTAAAATATTAAATTTTCTAAAAAATAAAAAAATTAGCAAATTGTTTCTCAACATCATTCATGGCTATTCAAGAATACAAGAAAATAATATTTTTATCGTAGTGTGGGTGATCACTATAAATAAGTTGAGAGAATTGGGTTTAATTCAATAACCCCAAAAACCAATGTTTACTTCTTTCATTTTTCTTTTCTAGGGTGCTAATAATGTCATCATATTAAAAGAACCTTAATAAAATTGAGAATGAGAGATATAGGCGCTCAAAGAATCATGTTCTTGGTCAAAATTCTAATAAAAAATTGTTTCCCTTTAAATTTCATTTAATTTACAATTTTAATTCAAATTTACTATAATTTTATAAAATGACAATGATATTCACTACCAAGATACCCACACTCCCCAATGGACATTGATTATAATCATTAATTGGTATCATAACATCCCTTGATCTTTAAAACAGAATAGGTTTCGAGGAATGATCATGAAGGATAGAATCAACCTTTATCACCCAAGGTTCTCTCAAGGGAAACTAAATAGATCATAGTCGATTTCTTGATGGAACAAGATATAGTAATTATGAATGATTTAATATATTTCTTATAAAAAAATTGTATATCCTATATAGAAATTGTTCATTCATATTTATACACATACTATGGAAGAAGGGAAAAATGAACCCCTGGTGTTATTTTCTTTTTACATTAATAGAAAATTCAAGAATTTCCTACAATAAGGTTTACATGTGAATAAATTTAATTGTGTTCCAAAAATTTTAATTACTCCTGATATATGGAAACTTCTAGAGATCATAGATGAAATTGAAAACAAGTCCATGGAGACTAGACCTGATATGTATGGGAATTAATTTCAATGTTTTATCATGCCCTCAAAAAATATAACAGAAATTTTTACTAATTTTATAATCATTATAAATGGTATTAAATTTACTTTTAAAGAAATCTTTATATAAACACCTATGAATATGGTATATTATGAATTACAAATATATTATCCACCAAATATTTCTATATCCATGGAAGTGAATGTCATCTTGAACATTACCATAACAGAAATCATTAGGTCTCTCTTTAACTATGAGATCATAGTGAAATGAGAATTTAAAGAGGATTCCAAGTTAGTAAAGAAATATAATAACATTTCTATTAGTGTAATTAATGAAATATCCTTATATATTGACATTGAGATAATATTCTTTGAATATAATATCAATGGGTTCATGATAAAGAAAAAATCATATTAACTATCCAATGAGGAAGTCCAGCAATTAGAAGACTAATTCACCTGTTATGAATAAAATAAGAAAGGTAACATTGAAAAATTATCCCCTTTTTAATATTTAATATTTATATTAAATTAAAAAACTATAATTATATCCATTTATTAACTTGGATAGAAATAATGTCATCCACTTATCAAAAAAATCATGTGATGATAGATCCAAATGACTCATGGAAAAAACTGAGGTAAATAATTAAGTTAATTATAAAAAACATCGTATTATTCATTTCATTAAAATTATAACTATATTTGAAATAATCAATATAAAATTTAGGAATATTTGACTCTCACAAGAAACTTAAAAGATATTTAAAATATTATTCACATTAGTAGTGGAAAGGATAAATTCATTAAATTTATGGAATAATTTCTCTTGAAATTAAAATACAAATAATATTTTGATCATTTTTATTGTACGATAATTTTTTTTAGAGATAATATCTCAAAAGTCACGAAATTTTAATAAAACATGGGTATTGTTTTCCAAAATATCATATAGTGAACCACATTGTGATAATGTGAACCAATCAAACTAGTTTTTCCAAAAAAAATATTTAAAGGAGGAATTTCATAATATAATTTTTTTAATATTTTTTTATTTCAAGATTTATATTTATGAATGGAAATTTAAATAAGATAATTATGGTGTACCAATTATGGTTAACTTACATTTTAATATTTCTAATAAATACTATACCCTAATGAAAATTTGGGTTAACATTTGTTTCTAATATTAGTGGACCCAAACTAATTCCAGTATCAAATTATTTTTCACCTTTTATATTTTATAGGAAATATGTAACTAGAGAGAAGAAAAATAAGAAATATGGTATAAATATTGTTGTAGTTTGAGTCATATGTATGGTTACTATAATAAGTCAAATCACCATGAAAATATTGACGGTGTAAATTACTCTTTTGATGATAGCACATTAAGAAATATCAATTGTGTGTGTATCATTTGGATTATTATTTATACAATATTTATGGATGTTTTATTATTTTATGGCTTAAAATATATTTTTTAATGTATTAATTAATTATATCATAATAATGTTATCGTATACTTGGATAGTAGCCTTCGTAAAGTCTTTTATTCTATTGGAAAACATTGGTTTTATTGTATATTATTTCCATAATTTATATTTTATATGTATAAAACACAATTCATGAAAACATATGGAATTTTTCAGTGTAAAAGTATGTGATTTTTAGATATTAAATCGTTGATTTGGTCTTTGTATTTCACAAACACCTATTTAACTCAACTACCAGATACTACTATGTGATTTGGAAAAATTACGCCTCCAAAAGAACATTATATACCTTTCCTGAAAATTGGTAATAAACAAAACAATTCATTTCTATATAAAAATAATGTTACAATTTCAAAGTTAATTTATCTAGTTCATGAAGATTTATTTAGTGAAGCCTATATTGATAGTATATGATGTGATTCTTACACACTTCAAATCATAATTGATTAAAAAAATTTACTTTAGTTTTTTTACAGAAAAAATGAGGATTATAATTATTTAATTTAATTTAAATAGAAATATGAGTATAAAAATGATTATAAGATTATATATATTCAGATTTGTTTTAATAGAGTGTTAAATGATAAACAAAATGACCAACATTTCATTTTCAAAGTTTATAAACACTATTATTTCCCAATTAAAACTAGATAAAAAATGTTTTGTTGAAATAAATAACTAAAATCTATAAGATATTTTAAGAACACTATTGGTAAGATTGAAATGTGCATATAAATTTTTGTTTTATGACCATAAAAACCTCATTTTATAACATAAATGATATTATCACAAACCCTTCCTTAAGACGACCCCCAATAAAAATTGTGAGGGTGAGAAATCATATTTTTTTAAGGGGTTTCTATGTAAATAATATATTCTTAATAAATTATATAACTTCAGTAAGTTTAATGTTAAATATAAAGAATTTAATATTATTAGGCACTCAATGTCAGGTCAATCATTCCCAATATTCAATAAAATTACCAGGAATATAGAAGAATCAATTTATTTATAAAAATAATTTTCCTAAATCATATAAAAATGATTATGTTCAGGATTATTAATAAATTTTGACCATTAATGTCCCAAATCCATATAATTTAGATAAATTATATTAAGAATTAAACACATGACTAGTTCTAAAAACATGGGTGAAATTAGAAGCCTACTTCATAGAGATTATTGTTGGTTATTTACAATATTGTACTAAAACAAAATTATTAGTCTTAAATGCGACAGAATATAGAGATTTTTTATATCAAAATTAGTTCTCCTAAGCACTAATGATTCTATTAATTAAGATAATTTTTTACATTCTATTAAATAAGTGATAAATAGAATCCGTAATAATATTTTTTTGATTCATTATCAATGACCCAATGGTTATCCATTTATTTATACTAAATGGGTGATTATGAATAATGTCTATGAGTAAGGAATAATATTTACAAATAAGGCCCAACTTATAGAAAAAGGTTATATTAAAGTAATTGTAATTTTTTTATGGTGAAACCATTGCACCCTTTTTAATTTCATCAATCTTTTAGAATCTTATTGTGATTCTCCAATGACCTTATTTTTATTCTCTTTAATGTGGATGTTAAGTGTTTTTTTAATGGTTAAATTTATGAAAATATATTCTTTTATGAAAACATTGGTTTTAAGGGATAAAAATCTCAACATCTTCAATTTTATTTAGCTAAGGATCTTTATGGGTTGAAAAAATCCACTTAGGATTAGTATTAGATGTTAACTATATATCTCTTTGATAATGAGTACAAAATGGAAAAGGATCATTATACATTGTTTTTAAATAATTTATCAATTGATTTTTTGTCATCTAAATTTAAATTAATGACATAATATTTGGTTCAAATAATGATTTTATTTGAAATAACATTGTATATTTAATGAAAAAGACACAATATTTTTTACACAAAAAAAAATAAACCAATAACATTCTTAGTAATTTTGAACCAGTCTCATTGAAGTAATTAATACACCTATGAGTAATTTGTGTAAGAAAATATTGTATATTTTTAGTAAAATAAGGGACAATAATATTTTTATATGTTTGATCGATAGCCTTTTTTACCTTAATTTAAAATAACCAAACAATATATATGACATTTTACAGAGTTAACATTTTACGGAATTAATAGAGAATCATTTAAAATTGTCAAAAAATAATATTTAAAAACCTTAAAAGAACCCAAAAAATATCATTTTTCTACCAAAAAATAATTATTTTTTACTCACAAGTTATTTGGATACTGATTTCAGATGATACATACTAGATCAGTAGAGTATAGTTGTGAATTTAATGATACTTGGAAAAGAAATAATCTCTATGAGTGATAAGATTAAATGGGTTTCTCATTCTATCACAAAAGTTAAATACAAAGACCCACATATTTTTTTCATGAAAATAATTTATATAAAAACAAAATATAATACTATAGACTAAAAAATAATCATTTACATACCTAGTGTGATAGAACTTATACAATTCATATCTCATAAAATTAAATTTAATAATTTTTCACTAAGAACATCAATCTTATGTTTAACTTCTAATGATAGAACATTAAAAAATGTAGAATATTTATTGAATTTATAAGAATGGATCTTGAACTATTCAATATCTTCACATTTATAATTTCTCAATAAAATTTAGATTTTATTAAGGCGAGATACATATATCTAAAATGAAAATTTTTCACTGACGTAATATTTCATAAAATTAATATCAAATATAATTATTTTAATCAATATGATCTATTTGTGAGAATGATACATGAAATTATTATACATATTTCAACTTGTATAGTCTAATTATATTTTAAGATATCTTTTTGAATTTGAATTATTATTAGTGATTATGTTTATTTAACGTTAATTTTATAATTTGTTCATTATTTATTTTATTAAAATATTATTTGAAATTATAACTCAATGATGAAATTCTAGAAATTTCATTTTTTTTGTTATTATGATTTTTAAATATGTTCTATAATTATTTTTTCTTGAGCTAATAAGGTTTTAGAACCCTTTATCATTACCCTTTAAATCGATGTTTTGTGTTATTTCTTCATTCATTTTCAATTATAATCCAAATTTACTTTTTCTATTAGATTAAAATCATTAAAACTTTTATTTTATTTTATTTTTCACTATAATATGACCATGTTAGTTAAGTAAAATAAATCATAACACAAATAACAGTCAAACCAAATTCTACTCTACCTCTAGATTATTCTTTTATTACAACCAAAATTATTATGTGTTGAATTGTGATATTTAAATAAATAGAATGATCATTTCTTTATTGAGTTCTTTTTATCATTTTAGAGAAGAAAATGTTTCTTTGAAAATCAATATAAGGATATGGTTTACATAATTTCCCAATCGAAAATCATCTCAATGTAGATGAAATATTGGCTCAGGACAACCTTAGGTACACCTAATCACATTTAAATGACTACTAAAAAGTATAAATGGTGAATATGTGATCATTTGAATACAATACACCCTTGTACAATTACTCATAAATAATTTTGGAATAAATAATAACAATATTAATAATAATGAATAACATATATTGAAATAATATATAAGAACCAATAAAAAAATTAAAACACATGCTTTATCAAAATGGGTTATAAAAAAATAAATAAGAAAATTAATGGGTTGATTAAATAAAATATGGATTTTATATAAAAATATATAGATAAGAATATAAAAATAGATCTGATTCATCTCTCAGTCCCATATACCAACTCTAACCATGTCAACTATAGCTAATCCATCTATAATAAGTCCCTCATCCTTACCTATTTCATGATCTATAATATTTTTACCCACATTGAGTTTGTTATTCATGGTTTGAGTTAAATCATGTAGGGCACCCCCCAAGTGAATCCGTAAAAAATCATATTCTTTTATGTTATTTCATAGAGTGATATGTAAATAAAAATTCTTATTGATAATGTAAAGAAGATACAGCATCATAAATTACTAAACAAACTACTTGATTAATAAAAATACATTTATTTTAGAGTGTTTTAATAGGTCAAAAATTATCACTATAATATCATAAGGCTAGGGGAAGTACATCCACACTACTATAATTATCAATTTTGTAAGGGAATCTACACCACTACTAAAAACATATAATTGAAATGGGAATGGGAACCTATGCATGTAATAATATGACCCCACATTCATCTTGACTCATTGAGAAAATGATACAAAGAAAATAAGAAAGGTATCCCATGTATATGCCAAACTCAAATCAGAGACTTCTTCACCTATTCTCGAATAAATATAATGATAATGGGAATGTATTACCTTTTCTATAATTATGTTATCCCATATGTGTCTGAACACCTTCTCAAAATAATATAAAGACATTGGTAAATGAATCCCTTGTCTATAATTATGTTTTCCTATGGAAATATTTATCTTGGATCATAATAATATAGAGAAAATAGGAATGGTGGGCCCATTTCTATAATGATTTCATCCCTATGGAATCTCAATTCATGCACATGATAATATATGAAAAAATGAATTGTATCCCATATATATAATGATATAATCCTATAGGTATCCTGACCCTTACATAATTTTTATATTAATAAAATAGGCCATCAAATCCAATAATAATAATAATATCTTGAATAATAAGCAAACTTTCAACACATTAAATTATTTCATTATAATGTGGTTAGAGTATATGATATTAGTTAAATTCAATATGCTGTTAGGTATGTAACTCAATATTCTTATCTATTCTTTCCATATATAGGGAACAAATATCTATAACCATATATCTCAAAACAAGAATCCCACAACCTATAAAATATATGATCATGTTAATCGTCAATAAGGTAACTACAAACCACATTACTAGGTAAAACACAATCCAAATCACTATTGAAAACACTTCAATTTATAAAATGAGGCTATTTAGAACATAATAAGACCTAATTCATTATTGTATAACTCATAGAACACCTCATAGGGTTTGGAGTAAAACTGTCTCTCAAACATTAACTCAAGAGAACAAGAATCAATCACCATGACATCATGATACAACCTTTGAGGGAAAATCAAGGACCAAATAATACTTAACCTACACATATGGATATAAGCGAGAAAAATGTTTATTACCATGAAATTTAAATACCTTTATAGGGTTTTGAATCAAGGAATTTAATTTTTTATCTATCAACTTTCATCAGTAATATTTATCCACTATTATAAGGGACAATCTCTCTAACACACAGAATTTGAGGCCATAAATTTCAAAAGAAGTGTGTAACTGTAGTTTTAATTTGTTTGAAAATTTTAGCATAATCAACTGACAATACAATGGAAATTTGGAGAAATACATAAACACTTTGGTAACTAATTTTACAATTGATATTGGTAATGTTGACCATCTATGTTTAAAATCCTCACAAAGATAGAGAGATAACCACTGTCAAACAATCATTGAAAAAATTAATATATTTATGTTATAGTATTTAGTAAACATGAATAACATTTGATAGTAAATTAGAAATGGAATATTTTTCCTTTCCTCAGATTATTCTTCTAAATAAATCCATAGATATCTAGTAATAAAAACTCAGGGAACATCCATCTTCTTATTAAATTGTTGACAGTTCTCTTCTCATGGAATTCCTTATCTTCCCTGTTTTCCAACACTCATTGAATACCTTTTTTTTATTTTTCTCTTCCACTATAACATCCCACGATCCAAAAATATTTATTTTGAAATAATGTGATCCCTAAATTTAATGACAATATTCCTATTTTCTTTTTCCTAGACTACTATATTATCATTTTTGTGAATGTTATTTGATTTGGATCAATCAACAATCAAATCATCAATAAGTACCTATTTATTCACTTAATATATAAATGACACATCATGATGTGTCTTACGACTCCATAAAATTGTCAATATAACATATATATGTTTTTTGGATCATATTCACAAAATTTTCAAACAAACACACCCTGACATTACATTGTCAGTATATAGGAAAACATGCCCTTACAAATCCCAACACAATGAAAACTTTACTACTTCAGCATCAAAATCAAGAATCATGAAATTCCTTAATTTATGAACTCAAATTCTTATATTGGAATTATCTATATCCCAAATAGATTCAAAAAATACCCATTGGAAATGATCATGTCATGTTCTCTTCCTGTTAGTCATTTGGAATGACATTCTCAAATATAAATCTCTAATAACACGAATAGACTCATGAAAATGATCTTACTATGATGAAAATCATGCCTATATTAATCTACTATGTTTCACATAGTAAATTTAGGAATAACCTTCATTTTTTTTGCAACATCCTTCCCCTAAACCATTGGTTTAGGATGAAATGGAGTTTCTACTAACCTTTGGTGATGTCCTGATGAAACCAAATACTAAAAATAAATGGAAAAGACATAGAGGATTTTATGAGGATGAATTTCCATTTACCACACACAACATGTTTGATAAAACAATATGAAAAAAACATTATACTATCTGATGCATGATAGTAAACATGAAAAGTCAAAATCTAAGTCAAAAAGAAATAGTCGACATGTTTTAGAAACTAATGTACAATATCAATAAAAAACATGAAGATAAATTGATACACTAATACTAATGTGGAATCATTCCAACAATCCAACCTAAATGTCTCCAAGATCCATTAACGTTCACCAAGCATATAGAGTCATAGTACACCCCTAGGTAAATATGAAATCTTCCCCTAAGAAATTCCATGATATGGAGTGCAGGTATATGCATCAAAGCTCATATCCATGGGTTGAGTATATTAAATCTATAAGAAATCAGCCAAAAAATCCAATATATGACTCTTACCTATGAACGAGTAACCATAATTTAGAGATAAAAATTAGAGTGATAAATATGTAATAAATTGAATTTATTAAAAAATTAGAATTGAGGCATTTGAAAAACTTTTATATCGAAAGACCAGTTTATAAATAACTTCTTTATCAATCATACTCATAAAGAAATTTATTTCTACATGAAATATATCCACACTTACCTCTTGTAATACTAATTAATCATTCTAAAAAACAAAAACAAATAAATTCATCCAGTATTACAGTCTCAATATTCATGATTAGTTACTTATTTTCTACACAAAGCCATAAATTTTGTTGGGAACCTGTATTTCCTAATCACAAAAGGCATTCATGTATGAATAAAAAAACAACTGATAATGAAATCATGGGCACACACTAACCGATGTGTATTATGTTCCCTCTTAAATATCCATTTAGAAAGAGAAAATTATTATTTCAAATATTTTATCAAATTCTCAGTGAGAATCTAACTTATAAAATTAATTTAAATCCATTAAATAGATGGATATATCTAAAAATAAATAAACCAAATTATCTATTGAAAAACATTAGAGAATCCTTTTAATAATTCATACCCTTTATGTCAAAGAGAATATTGATATGGAGGGAGACACTCCCTACCTAAATGTTCTATCACACAACATGAGAAAAGAATAAATTTATTAGATAATATCTCATAAAAAATGCCTTTAAACATATCCAGTTAGAGAGACTAAAATCATGAAGGAATGAATGGGGTTTTTTGGAGAAAAATAGAGGTAAATGAACTAAATAATCCCAAAAATATAATTTTCAGTATCATTAAGATATATTACTCATTTGATGAATCGATAACGAAATCAGTCATTCCTATAACATATTTTTCCTATATCAACCTATAATTATTTGATTTATAAAAACTGGTTCACGTTATTGAATTTTTAGGATCTTTTTTGTTTATTGTTTTATGAAATTAAAAAAAACTCTTACACATCAATCCATTATAAAAAAATTTGGACACATTCACTCAATGCATATTTAGTACACACAAACAGGTTCTTATGTTCACACATTGAATTAATTCATGAATGTTTCACTTCAATCAAAACATGTCACCATTATCTATTTTATAATCTCTACACATCCTTTGGCCCTATTAAAAATCTTTCAAAACATGGGTTGAGTACAAGAATATTACTAATGGATATATAATAAAAAATGGACCCATTTAAATATAATTAAAACAAAATATGGATATTTTTTTATATAATGATATTTTGATACCAATTAAATCATATACCCAGATATTAAATAAATATAAAATACCATTGATTTCATAAAAATTTTAAATCTAGCATTAAAATAAAGTAATAATTGATTAATGTGTCAGTATGAAAACAAAATATAATCCTTTATATTATTACAATCCTTCAATTAAATGATAATTTGATAGTTTACCATTTCAAATTAAAAAAACTTTTATTAAACCCCATTTTCAATCATAAAAACATATGGTAACCATTATACATGATATATACATCAAGTAATCATCAAACATGATAATTAAAATATTATCTTAGTAGTCAATATTATTACTTATGTATCTAAATTAATAGGATTAATTAACTTGGTTCATATTCTCTTAGGACAAATGCACAATAGTTTACTTTTTCAAATAATAGGAAGAATTACCTCTATCCAAATTATATATGGATGATCATAAAATAGCTAATTGATTCACATAATAAGTGTAATTTACTCTTCCCACATTCTCTAAGGAGTACCTTGAGTCAGTTAACTTCGAGGGTTTTACCAATTTATTAGACAACATTAATGGCCCCACCAGTCACATAATACATATAATATCAAAATGGTTTGGGTTCACTACACATTCCAAAATTCAGTAATAATACCCAATTCAAGTTTTTTAAAATCAAAACATTTTATAACATTAAAAGTTCAACATAAATACACAAAAAAGGCATTCCCTCCCATTAAGAAAAAAAATTCACTTATATCATAAAAATGAGAAGAAGGATATTTTTTTTTGAAAAAAAAAATCAAACATATCATTAACGAATTAAGATAAAAATATAATTAATACCCCATCTATTATAACCTAGAGGTTGTTTATACTTATTACACTAATACATGATACAAGGGACCATACCAAAAAGTATTGACTATTTTTACATTTTTGTTAAACTAGATAAACACATGATAGCCATATAAAATTTTTGATATAAAAAAATATCATAAGAAACATTATTATATCAATGAAACCATTCATAAAATCCATATTTGTATCCTGGGGAAAGGAAAAAATAAGTGAGGAGTTAAAATGGTCAGAAAGGGAAAATATAAAATAGATGTTATAATTACCATACAAGGTACAACCAATATGCTTGGGTGGATATTCAAATACATTAAGTTTCAATCAAAAAATTTAGTTCAAAGAACATACATGACTAATTTTATCAAATAAATCACTTCGATAATGAAAATAGAAATTTGAATTAAAATATTAAATTTTTATATTCATGAACTTTTCATCAATGTTTGAAAAACGTTATCCAGAATGATGATGTCAAGGACTCTCAACTAGGAAATATTTAATATTCTAATATATTGGCATTCAAGACTAAATAAATAAATATTTATGGTATACAACAAATACCCACCTATTATGAGATGATCTTATATCCACATCCTATACATCATTCAAAATTATTTTATATCACGAGACCTACCAATGCATAATTGGGATACCTATAGCTCAGAACCACTCATCACTATCATGTCCTTTTTATTCCTCAAATATTGAATGATCAATACAATTCAATCAAAAAAAATACATATCAATCAATATTTATCCATTTTGAATGATGAATAAGAATTATTTCCCCAGTAAATGATATTAAGAAAATATTCAAAATACATCAAATTAATTAAGATGAATGGAATTATGTATATCCCCATTAAATCATAAGATTCATAAATAGAATTCGATATAGTTTAATATACCTTTAAAATAATATTCAATGACATCTTTGAAAACATAAGAAAAATACACTTTCATTTGAAATTTTTTTAGATCAAAATTTCATAAATATTGACAGAATTATTTTTTTTGAAAATATATATGGAAATTTTGAAATGTTATTTAAAAACATTATAACAATTATGGTTTTCAAACCCATTTATAACATATATGTTAAAAGAGAATACTATTTTTATCCTCGTAAAAATATTAAAAAAATATTTTCCAAAAAAAATTAAATAATATTCCTTTGAAAAATATAATAATTTCTGATATGTTTTAAAATTAAATTGAAAATAAATTTGTTTATATAAAAAATGTATTTTTTTTAATAAACATGTACATAAAAGAAAATTTTATCAACCAATAAGGAAATAAGGTCAGTGTTTTTTTAATCATATTTTCTTGATATGTTTAGGTTCTTAAGCAAGAAAAATGTATTATTATAGTAAATTTAATGGGAAAAAAGGAGAATAAAATATATTGGATTTAAAGGATAAGATTTATATAATATCCCTCAGTTGAAATTTATGAAAATGAGATTGTAACATAAATTCCTTACTACTTTGGTAACATTTTAATCATAACCCACTAGATAAAAAACATGAATTATAACAAAAAATATATTTATTTAATAATTATTCATTATGTAACACATTAAATGATAAATATATACACCACATAAGTGAATATAGGTGTATAACATCAAATATTACCCAAAGAAGACAACATGAGATGATAAACCATTACCTCAAGTCTAATATGATTAGTATACAATCTAAACAATATATATAATAAATTATTATTTTTAAAAATATATAAAATTAACATATTAATAGGTATAATACCACATATGATTCACTCATATAATTTTATCACATATTTATTATAAATACATTACTAGCATCATGGTTCACTATGTTAATTATTTTAGTATTTATATATGTTTCAATTTAGAAGTTATGGTACATGATGTTTTGTCATTATTTCATTATATCTAGACTATTAATCATGAAATAATTATAATTATTTTTCATTAAAAATAATTATAATCATTCATTAAAAGCATACATGAGAAACAAATCACTTTACATCATTTTGGTAGTGGTCCACACGTACTCACTAAAGATGTTATCATTTTTCAATGGATGGGAGGGTATGAATGTAAGTAATAAATTAAAATTTTAAAATAATAATTATGTAATTAATACCATATAAATTTATTAAATACATCATAAAAACCACCCCTGTAAGGTTATGATTATAAATTAAAGGAAACTCCATTTGGAGATAGTAGGTCATACGTACACACGAGCAGTGTTTTCATTTTCTAAAGGGTGGAAATGAGGTGAATATGTTTTATGAATTTTAAATAATAACATTTAATTATATTTAATGTACTGAAGATATTATATGACCATATTTTTTGAATATTCTAATTTTTTATAAGAATAAATAAAATGAAAACACTCAATTAAGAGGTATGCCTATTCTGTGGAAAACCACTATTGTCATAGAAGTTAATGATTCTTAAGATGGTATTAGTTAAAGAAAATCAGATATTGAATTAAGGTAATTAAGATATAAAGTAACCAGTTTTGAGATTTTCAAACATATTTTGATCAAACATTGTAAATTAGGGGCAGATGAGGTGCCTTTCATAAGTTATGGGATGCGCACAAATGGAATTAATTAAATGATATAAATATAATAAATGTGTATCTCATGTAAAATTATTTAATATAGAAATGTATTAAAATAAAAAGAGTAAAATATTCAAATATAATAACGAAATAAATTATAGATAGGTTTTAGTGCCATATTAAAACATATCATTTGTTAAACCATTACATCATCCATTTTAAATCTTATACATGGTAAAAAAAATTATACTTTTAGGAGACATAAATTTACTTCTATGGATTAAATTGCATAAAAAATTGTTGATGATTGATATTTTAGACCATTTATCATTTAAAATATACTCGTGAAAGTTTTTTTACGTTTTTACAAATTTTAATAAAGGATTATGTTACTTTATATATCATTGGCTTCCTTTTGTGAATATTTATTTAATTTATCTTTATAGTCATCAAGATACAAGGGTACTTAAAATGTAAACACTATTATTGTCAAGTTAAAACTAATATTAAACATGAAACTCATGTAACACCATAAGTCATCTAAAACATATTTCTTTTAATGATTTAAAAATTATTTAATAATTTTGTACTATTTTCACAGACACCGAGATAACATTACATAAGATTTTATTGTAATTATACCATCAATAAATATTTTAAATTATAAAAAACATTAAAATAATTTATTTAAGATAAAAATAACATTTTTATTTATTAATGCCTTATTTTTATCCCCTCAAAAACATATAAAATAATTGTGGTCCATGTAGTGACATTTTGTATTTTCTTTTTCCAAAAATAAAATAAATTTTATAATCAAATGAAATTAGAAACAAATTTCCATATTTCTTTATATAGTTTGGGTTTTTAAAAATAACTCATAAAATAGGATAATTTAAAGTTTTATTGATTATTTTAGGTATTACCCCATAGTTCATCTTGATTTTACCTTTTTTACCCTTATAATGGTCGCAACCCTTTTACCCAGATTATTATTCATAATGAGAAAAAAATAAAGGGGAAATATTAATCAAATTTAAATTTTAAAATTAAAAATATATGGATTAAATTATTAACGTTTCAATTTTTATAATTTGAAGAAAAATATTTTTATTATAAATACATAGATCAACAATTAAAAACATCTTTTAGATAAACATGTTTTAGAAAAAAAATATGATTATACCAAAACCAAATAATAAATTGATTCATATGTGATTAATTATAGAATTTTATAATAATTTATTCATCTGTTAAATTAAAATTAAATTAAAAATACACTGAGATATTGAAATTTAATTATTTAATGAGAAGAAAAAACAATTTTACAAAAATCGGCATTTCTCATTATTCAGTTAAAAAAAATCATTTTAGAAAAATTCAGACAAATTTTCCATAAGATCCTTTTGACAAGATGATATCAAAAAAAATATCCATTTATCAAATTATACTTCTAAAATTGGAATAAATTAATTATAACATCCATGAAAAAAATGAAATAAAAACATATTTTTTATGAGATGTTCCATAAAAGCATAAAATGAATTTATTATTATTATTTTCATAAAAATATAAATCATAACTTTGTTACATTTCTTTATTAAATTCATCATTTTTAATAAGTAAAAATAATTATAAATTTATTTTATTATGTATTTTTCATATTACAATCCACCAACCTCATGATTAGGTTATAAAAATAATATTAAAATAATTTTATTGTGATGTTAATTTATGAATTGGGTTGGATATGGTGTATGATATTAATAATTTTATTCTTTTGAGAGAAAAATATGAAATAAAAATACATGGGTGTTACAAACCTCACTTACTTATAGAAATTACAACCTCAAAATGTTATTTCTTATTTTCTAAACTGAAAATATCACTACATATTAATAAAATGGGATATTGATTTAATTATAAACATTAATTTATCTTTTATTATCTGGAAAATTATTATGCATATATATTTCTAAGACTCATAATTTGAAATGAGTTTAAAAAAAATACATTAGTAGTTCATTATTACATTCCACATAAGACAAGATATGTTTATCTTTAGTTTTGTTAAGATTGAGAAATCTGTTTACCATTGGGGATATAAAATATGGTATAGTTTTAATATATAATTAATTCCCCAAATATGACAATTATGTAACCCTTTTGTGTCTCTCATCATGATCATTGGGATTTTTTCCGTCATAAATTACTAAAATAAACCATTAATCGACCATAATATCCATAAAATGATAAAAAATTATTCTTCCTATATAAATAAAATGTTTAGAACAATCTAAAATAACAAAAAAATATGAATAAAACATAATATCAATAAAAACTACACTAATATCCAATTCCTCAAATATAATAGTCAAATTTAAAATTAAATCATTCCAAAATTAAATAACCCTAAAACTCATCAAATGTATTTTTAAACAAGAAAACAACCCACAAATCTGAATTATATGATCACATTTTCATTCAAGAAAATTAATATTAATCTGTTAATAACATTAACTACTCAAAAACTTACATACCAAAATTTTATGTTTCATATCATATAATCTCCAAAATATCTTAATCATTTCCATAATTAACATAAATCACAATAAATTCATGATAAAAGTTTATATTCCTATAAAGGATATATCATCAATTATTCTTAATATAAAATCTCATCTTAACAAAAAATTATTTCAGTTTACCCTGGTAAAATATTATTCCCAAAATATTGAACTTCTTAAAAAATATCATTTATCACTTTTTCAAGAAATCAATTTTTAATACCAAGGTTATTTATAAAATAAAACATATAATCCATAAATGTAATAACCCTTGTATCTAAACTATCCATATTAATACATTATAGTTTATCAATAAAAATAAACTATAGTTCATAAAAGATAAATCCATTCTTCTTAAAATTACATTTTCACTGAAAGACATACTAAACCAAGGGGTTTATTCCAACAAATGCCTTCAAAATCTTCTTAATCACCATAAAATGAAATTATATAAAACCTAAAAAGGGGTATATAGGCCATTAAAATTATTAAAATCCATACACGTATTGATAATTGACACAATACTATTGTGTAATATCACTATGGAATAGAATAGGATTCCATTGGATTTATCTTCTCGTTTAACAGAATGGTTCAGTACAAAAATGTTAAGTAACCCATGTAATCCCCTAATATTTTCCGGATAGATATGAAATCATAGGATCACGCATGGTATACTAGTGAATATAGAGTTAGAACCCAATCCACCCTATTTTGATTTATTTCCCCGTGGAGCATCTATTTCATACCGTCATCCCCTTTCAAAAATCTAAAAAGATATTTATATTCATGAAGAACACACAATTTATACTTTCAAAAAGCATCAAGATAATACCATATACATTAAATTATCCCTAAAATATATCACACGGTAGTTTTATTTGGTCTATGTATTCAAATATAATGTTCCCAATATCCTTACTAAAAAATTGATAACAATAATAAATACCAAACTCTAATAACATAGAGTTGGTTCTTATTTTTACATTGAAACAAGATTAATTGGATATCACTGTAAAATATTTATCTATTTAGCATTATTTGATTTCTATATACACACATCATACAAAAATTACAAAGAGAATATAAAAAAATTATAATAAATATTCTATAATCCCTGAAATCATTCATAGTATCCTTCTTCATATCTTAGGGTAAGGAAATAATAATAAAAGGTGTGCTCAAAAGTTGAGTAAAATAAAATAAAATAAAATAAAATCTATCAATAGAAGATAAATCATAGTTAATATGGATGATTTGATAATCAAAAAACATAATATTTCTAAAATAAACTTAATTTCAACAAACATAAATAGATAATATCAACATATAAATCAGTTCAAAAACAAAAAATTGATTTCACAATAAAAATTGATTAAATATATACATTCATGATCTTTCCATCAAGTCATCATAAATTTTATCATAAATATGAGAATTTAGGCCTCTAAAATAATGTATTTTCATAATTTTTAAAGCCTGTCAATTAAGACATCTTATATTAATATGTAAGGTTTAAACCTAATACGTAACTATTATTATATGATCTTGTAACCTTGGATTATACAACCTGTTATCCTATTTTATCTCATGAAACCAATCGATGCATAGAGGAGTTATATATATTAAATCCCTACATATCACTTTATTTTCTTCTAAATTATTCATATTTTTAATTTTTAATTAAATCTAATCTCATAATACATTATAAATTAACATTTGTATTTATTAAATCAATAATTCAATATATTACCCCAGTCTTTGAAATAGTAAAATAATATTATAAGTCATTTAAATGAATAATATGAATTTTATATCTAAATTATATTACTATAAAACCATAAAAATCAAAATATTATTTATATATATACAAACATACATTTCAAATAATATATTTGGATTTCATTTAAAACATGTGAAAAAGATCCCTTTCTTTTGATAAAGTTTTTATTAAAAAATAAAAAAATATTATGAAATTGTTTTCCTTTGAAAATAAACATAGATACATTTAAAGGATGAATCAATGAGAACTACATTCATAATGGTGGGAAAAATCATTCATTTCATATAGAGTAAAATTGAATTCTTTAAACTTTTTCTAAGAATTCAATAAAATGGATTTTGCATAACACATTTTAAAAAAACAAATTTTAAACAATTAAATAGAAATTAAAATATGGTTGAGAAAGAATTGATAAATTGTTTGGATTGTAGAAAATATCATTTGTACCAATATTTTAATGAATTTGGATATGGAGGAAACATTCAACCAAAAAGGAAATAATATTAGTTTTTTATAAAACATTTTCTTGATCATTTTAAGTACCAAAAGAGATGGAAATGGAACTATTAATTAAAAATTAATTGAATATATAGTATATAATAAAATATATTTTGTTTAAAAGAAAATATCCATATAAATATCATAAAAGTAAATATACTAAAAGTAATCCTAAACATAAATGAGCTTGTAACTTAAATCTCTTCCCAAATTGGTAAATTTTGATTCATAACCCATTGGATGAAATACCATGAATTATAATTTCAAATATCATAAAATAAAAATTATTCCATATATAACATGTCAAATGGGATGTACCTAATATTATTAAATGAACATAGGTGTGTAATATAATATATGTCCAGAAGAAGAAAATTTTAGATGATAATCTATAACTTAAAGTAAATATTTAATCGTGTTCCTTGCTAACATCATGTTTAATACATTTATGTTAATTGTAAATATATAAAATTACCATATTCATTTTTATTCAACCATAAATGAGTCACTTATAAATTTTAAATACCTTTTTATTAACTTTTCATGATTAACATCATCATCTTGGGAGTTAACTATTTCGTTTTCCAACATGTTTCTGTTATGTAGTTCTGATCATTAAATGAAGGCACAGATATCTTACTTTAAAATATATTCATCAGGAAATAAAAATAATTTATATGAATCAAATAAAAATTTATAATCATTCATGAAAGGAATACATGATAAACTAATTAATTCAATTCGTGGATTTGGCAGCCCACATGTAGGAACGAATGATGTTATAATTTTCAAGAAAATGGAAGAGAAAAATAAAAAAAATTGTATATTTCTAGAAAAAAATTTATTTTTAAATATAATATAATTTTTTTAACACAGCATAATAACCAGAAATGAGAGGTGTTGATGAAAAATTAATTACACTGCTACAATGATATGGTGGGTTTTAAATACACAAGATCACGGTTTTCATTTCCTAAATGATTAAACAGAGATGAATATGGATCTTTAATCTTAATAATGACATTCAATTATATGAAAAAATGTTATCTTGTTATCATAAAATCTTTAAATATTATTTTTATGATATATACGAATAAATAAATTTAAAAAACTCAATTAATATTTATAACTATTCTTTAGAAAATGAAATTTGGTTTACACCTTCATCATTAATAAAATTATATTAGTTTAAGATAACAAGAGAAGAAATAAATTAAATGACTCTAAGATTGTATTAGGATAGTTATTGTATTAAATATAGGTAGAAAAATTTCCACAATGGTGGATCAGAGGAGGCCTTTTATAAGTGATGGATGAGACACATGGATTTATGAAAATGATTTAAATATAATTTATATTTTTATAATGAAAAATTCATCCAAATGGTCTGTAGATTATGTAATGATAGTATAAAGTCTCAATATAATCATCCAATAAAATTTATATAGGTTTCATTTCCATTTTAAACCTTACTTTTTTAAAACAATTCATTAACCCCTTTTGACTTTTACTATACTAAAATGATTATTAGACTTTAACTGTCATGAATTTACTTATATGGAGAAATTGTTCTAGAAAAATGGTGCATGGATGCAACATTTTACCATTTCCCATTTCAAATATATTATTTAATAATTTAAAAATTTATAATTTTAAAAAATAGTATTTAACATAAAATGTCATTAAAGTCATTTTTAAACTGTTCCTTTAATTTATCATTAATGAAATAAAGATAAATGTTAACTTAAAATATAAACACATTTACTATCAATTTTAAATTATTATTAACTATAAAATACATTAAACAACAAAATTCATCCATGATATAATTCTTTTAGTCTTTCTAAATTCATTTACTTGATTTTTTTCAATTGTTCACAAAAGAATCAAGTTATCAATTCTAAAAAAATAGTAATAATATATTTAATAATTAAAAAAACAAATACAAGAAATTATATTTATTCCAAAATAAAATTTATATTAATCCATAAAATTTTTATCATAATTAAAACATATAAGATAAATTAAATTAAATATAGGGACATTTTGAATTTATTATTTTCTTGAACTACGATTCAGGTTATAATTAAAAGAAGTGGAATGAAATTGAAATATTTTAATATGTAAGACCAATTTGGTAAACAAACACCCATATAATATCATAATTATGAGTTTTATATATATTACTAGGCCTTCACACATATTACCTCTATAATTTACACATTTGATCCTTATAATGGTGACAATAAATTTACAATGGTTATAATTCAAAATGAAAAAAAATAAAATGAAAATAATTAAAGAATATTATCTTATGGAATGAAAATATGTAAACAATTTTCAATGATTATATTTTATAAATTATAATAAATATATTTTCAAAATAAATGGGTAAAATTCAAAGGAAAACTATTTTTATAAAAAATTCATTTTAAGAGACAAATATTTATTATTCCGAAACAGAATAGCATGTTGATTATTATGTGAATAATTATAGTATATATTATTAATGGATGATTATGGTACTGTAATGCAAACTTAATAACTTAATGGCTCATTTAAAATACTTGATTTAATGAAAATAAATGTTAATTTTCTATAAAATTATTTTTTTCACAATTAAATTAAAAATAAATTTTTTCCGAAAAAATCCCAAAAAATAACACTGGGTTATTATTTAAATTAAAATTTAAATAATAATATCAATTTTTAAATATTTTTTTTAAATTTTGAAATTGTATATTATAATATCTCTAAAAATATTCAATAAACACCATTTTTTTAAAAGAAACATTGAAGAAAAAAATTAATTTATTCTTATTCTATATATAAAAATAATTACATGAATGTTAACTTTATTGATTGAGTTAATTATTTTAATTATGTAAAACTAATTTTAAATATATATCATAATATAGTTATTCCTATATATACACACCAACCAAATCGGTAGGTTATTAAAATCATATTAGAAAATTATTTTGTGGCTGGATTATGGTCGGCGGTGCCTATGGTGTACACTATAGAACACAATGTTCCTTTAGAAGGAAAATATAAACTAAAATAATTGGGTATTATAGTATATTACTTGTAAAATCCTAGAAATGTATCTATAAATCTTAGAAATGAATACAGTTTATGATTGAGAGAAAATCTATTTGTGTTTTATATATTTAGAAATCATTTTCACACTATTTTATGAATACACAAAAGTGACAAGTATGGAAAAAAAATATATTTATTTCTAAAAACATTTATAAAAGTTGACCAATAGTTACAAATTACATTAAAAAATCAGTAGAGTTTTATGAGAAAATATTTATGATTTTATTGAAGAATATGGACATGTATGAAAATAGATTAATGTATTTAAAACAATGTTTTATCAAAAAATATCTTATCACATTTGTAACATTTTAATTCGAAGAATATTAAAGAAAAAAAATTAAAATATATTTTTAAATGACAATATTTTTTTAAAAAATGATAAATCATATCCAAAATGTTTTAATGTAATCGATAAAATATAAAACATTTAAAACCCTTAGGATTTATAATGTAATTCTTTAATAATAATTTTAATTTTTTCAGACCCTTGTAATGCATGTGAAATTGGGTTTAAATAAAACATTGTTTAGTTACTCTTTGAACACATAATTTAAAATTTATTTTCGACACTTTTATAAAAATTATTTCAAAAAAGAAACTTAATTTCTTGAAATCTTAAATCCAAGAAATATATTTGTGTCATTTTTCGGTATCTTTCTAAGATATTCAATTTTCTGAGGAATTGTGAAAAATAAATAATTTTAATTAAAAAATATCTTTTTGATTAAAATATTTATAAATGTAAATTATATTTTTATTTAGTTTTAAATTAATATAAATTAAATTTTATATCAATTAATACAAATTTTTTCTTCTGAATAATTTACATATTGAATTTAGATATAAAAACATTGAATATTTTTTAAACAATTTCACTTTAAGAACTAGCAATCTCTTCATGTTTTGTGGGATTAATTTTAAATTAAAATTATCAAATTATGTGAATATAATTTGGAAAAATAGATTCCATATTTTGAGTCAGAATAATTTCTATTTTCTAATAATGAAAAGTAATTTTTTTGACAAAATGAACAGTGAAACTAGAAAAAATTATATACAGCGATTAATGTAAAAATTGGTTTACTGGAGGGTCAAACTTGAAAGAAATGTTATAAGATGTCCTAAGATATTATATTAATTTTATTGAAAAAGTTTATTTCAACCATTCCTATAATATTCATTTAAATATTTAAAATTCATTTCCTCTTTCATTTTAATATGACCCATATAATATGTTAAGTAACAAAAAAGACAAGAAATATTCTTTTCAAACTTTTAATATGTATAATGCCTTAGGATATGGACAAAAAAATATATGTTCAATTATTGATATAATTTTAAAATATAAATATGTTTCCTATCATGATATTTTAAATTAATTTTTTTGAGATGAAATTATTAATTCAAGTGCTTAAGAAATGTCAACATAGTAATTATAAAGATAACAATCAAAAAAATAAATAATACAAAAAATATTAAAATATAAGTAAATTGAATGTATTATTTTTTTATTTTTTAGATGAACATATAATTTAAAATAGGTGTGAAAAAACATTATAATTACATCATTGTCTTGATATTTTAAAATTCAATATAAATGATTAATGTCAAAATTGAAATTAATATTATTTTATGAAAATTAATAATTTATGAATTGATATAATATTACTAAAAATAATTTATTATTCCAAATTATATTTAAATAATAAAAATATATAATACGTTTCATTAATTGAAAAATAATTCTTTTATAATTAATATATTTATCTATAAAGAGTGAAAATAATGTTAGTGTGGTGAAGGTTAAAAGCAGTGTTTAACACGTTCCATTATCTGGTGTTAAAATTAATTTCCATTACACAACTGATTTATATGTTATAAATTATATATCATATTTATAATCAGTGGATACAAATTATATAATAGATAAAACATTGGTATAGTATTAAAGGGTAAATTACCAATGTTAGAAAATTAGTTACCATAATGAGAACCCAAAATGGTAAAAATATGAAAACATGGATGTTAAGGAAAAAACATTTCAAGAATGTGTTTAATTGTTTTTAGGTGTTTATAGACCATATAATCACTGATAAACTTCAATTATCAATTTTGGATCAACTTTTGGTAATATTTTCCTCCCAATTCTAAATATTTTTGAATATTTATAAGAATTCCAATCCTCCTCAACTATAAAAGGGAACTCACTCTCTTTTCTTATTAAAACCTTTAACACTCCTTGTTTAGGCCAAGAACAATCCAAATAACATTTGAAATTCCATATCCTCATCCTAAAAACCTTATTATTGGTAGAAGTCCTTCCACTGAAAAAATTAGTTAAAACATAAGGTACATACTCAAAGAAAAGGTAATGTTCTTTAATGATCATCTTTATTTTGATTTTTTTCTCATCTTAATTAAATATTTATTAAAACATGAAGATATAATAACCTTATTATATTCTATATTATAATATGTTTTAAAATACAATTATGACCTAAAACCAACTCCACTTCCCTCAAATGGGTTACGAAATTATCATTCATGATTGCAGTGGACTACCACATCATGAAATGATGTCATTTATCTTTCAATTTCCACCTTCGGTGGATGTGTATGATGATGGATACAAATCATATACATGATTTTTAACAAATATATACCTATATCGATATTATATCATATATACCATTTTTAATTGACATTACTTATGTGGTACGATAATGTTTCTCACATTTACAACTGATTACCACCTCACGCTGTGATGTAATTCATCGTTCACAAAAGCTTCATATATAAATTGATAATGATAATGATAATTATTTTATGTTATATAAATGAAATAATTATGATATTAATGTCATATTTTTTATTCTATAAAAATAATATATATCATTTATTTCCCAAGTATATGAAGATGAGTTCGTGGAATGAGTCTCAATGATAATGATTTTTACTTCTGTATGCTTTTACATCATTTTCCAATATAAAATGGTATGATTTATGTATCTAGTTTTAAAAAAAATACTCAAATATTTGTTTTTTTATATAATAATTTGTATATTATTCCATTATAATAAAGAATGCACTTGCTTAGGGTTACTTGGTTTGGGGTCATTACAGTTGGTATCAAAGGCCAAAATAGGAGAATGCATTGGAAGTGGAATATATTTTGTGTTTTTCTTATAAATACATCCTTGTATAGTTACTACTTGTGTACATGGTTCCTGAATAGAGGTATGATATGTAATAACTCTGAAAATGGAAAATTTTACTAGACCTGATCATCACCTGGTTCATGACAATGGGCCTTACTATGCACCTAGTTTGACACACCTAGGGGATATTATTTGTATAGTTCACATTTTCTATTACAGACTTAATGAATGGTTTCAAAATAAACATATCCCAAAAGAAACTACTATTATGATTATGATGATATATTTTGTTTATTATTTCATTAATTTTGGGATTATTCATTAGGATTTAAAATTCATAATTTTTTGACTTAATTCTATAAATTTCAATATTTATAAATGAAACCTGGAAAGAAGAACGGTATCAATACTCATGGCCAATGATGAGATTAAAATATTGAGGAAACCAATATAAATGTTATTAGAATAGGAAAGATTATATTTATATTGGGGAATCTTAATCAGATTATAATTAATAATCATTACTGTTTAGAGAGACATGTTCCATAATGATATTCTCTGATGCTGGATTGTTTTATGCGACAGAGGACCCCATATTTTGAGAGAATACTAATTTGATCATATCAGAGAAATTGATTTATTATCTGGAGAATATATTTATGTTATTAGGTAATGGAAAGTTTATAAATTGAGTGTATTTTCTCATAGGATGTATTGATCAATTGTGGTAATTAATCTAATGTACTATGAAGGAATAGAAAATAGAACTCATTGGATTTCATGATTTTCAAGGGACATTGTCTGAAAACAATTTTCCCCATTAATATAAAATTAAGATGAATTTAATGTTCCTTAAATTAAATGAAAATGACTACTAAAGTGTTATTGATTTGGAATCTCCCTTATTATGGTTATTTTAGTATTCTATAGATTACATATGCAACAAAAAGTGAAACATTGGCCCTTTCTTTGAACAAATTATGCGAAGTCGTTGAGGTGTGCTAGTCTCTCAAACTCTTTTATCATATGATGAAATAGTTTTATTTACTATTAAGATATATAAATAATTCTAAATGATTTATGTATTCATGTGGAAAAATGAAAAAAAGATGATTATAGAGAAAAATAGACAATGGGGAGAAGGGAAATCATTGTTTTCCCATATGTGAGAATTGTGGAAAGAATCAAATTTGGAAATGCATGAATGGAATAGGTATTTGTTAAAAGGGTATAGAAAATGGTCATTGTGAAATATAATTCATTTGGAAGAAGAAACACACTTCTATAAAATACTTTACCTTTAATAATATGTGGAGTTACACAAAATAATTCCCTCAGAATCAAAGAAATATACCTCAAAAGATGTTTAGGGATCAACATCAATCGTGTGCTATTAACATAGCTAAATAAGAATTATTAATGTTATTATGTATTAGGATCCAAGTAATATATTGTAAAAGTATTTTATTAATGATATCTTGGTTATAAAAATTATGAAATGTATAAGAATTTATTTTTAGTACTATTTATTAAAGGATTTAAAAGGATGTATTGAATGGTACCAAAAAAGTGACTGAGTGGAATTTTAATGTTCTTTCCTAAATTTACCTAAGGCCTTAAATTTTTATTCATTTTTGATAATCCCCCTTTTAAGGGATTAAGGGTAAACCATACATAGAAAGAAGGCTTTGTGATATTACATGGCCTGATGGTCATGCATGAATTCATCCCAGAATATGAATACTTTGAAGTTCCCCTTACCAGTGTCCACATCGTGATGTTATCTCTCCAAGAATACCTAGTTTTTTAGATAGATGTCCTATATAATGATTCATACCCTCATACCGGTGGAAATTGACATACCTGCTCATTTGTCCAAATTTGTTAGCTTTTCTCTAGTGAATCCACCTTATCTGAATCCACATCTAGGGGATTCCACATTGGAATAATGTATAATTTAGGTCCTTTAATATGTTCATAATGATGATATGATGATTTTAGGATATGGAGATAGTTGACACATATAAATTAAATTGGATAGTATAGACTACCTTTATACTAATTAATGATTTGTAGAAAATGTTTTTCATTCTATCGTTGTTTTATTTAAAAAATAAATTTTATTTAAAGAATACATCTAACAAAAATATTTTTATTTTAGTATTATTTAATGGTTAATTTTTTCAGAAAGGTTTTATCATAATTTAGGTTCTTACCATGTGTTAATATGTTACATCATAAAGGTATTCATGTGTTTGGTATGTGATAATTAAGAGATAAATCATGTTTTTTGATGGATTAATGGTATGATCATTTTGGAAATTTAATAAATGTTTTCTATATTTTTGTATCATGATATTATGGATGTGTTATAAGGTTAACCATTTATGAGATAGTTTATGTTGAATATTGGATAAGGTTTTTAAGTATTAATGTATTAATTCACCATATGATGATTTATGAATACGATATAACTTGTGAAAAACATATCAGTATTGAAAACTTGTTTGGGACATAAATAAATATTTGTATCACCTTTATGGGACATAAAATCAATTAAAATTAAATTTGAGTGATTCAAGCTTAAAATATTATTTTTTAGACATTTATTTCTTGGTGTAAGGTATGAACTGAAAAACAACCAAAGGATGAAATTACACATATAAAATAGAAACATAACAAGTAAATATAATTCATTATATTTTTAGTCTTTCAAATAAATTATAAACGTTTTAAAAAAGGATATTGCAACAAAATATTATTCTATTCCCATAATTTCACATGATTTCAATGACCCTTTTCACACAGATATGCATTACGAATTTATGATCATTAACTTTCTCTAGATCACAGAATTTCATAGGATAAATGATCTCTATCACACTCCTTCAACATTTGGGTGTTATTTATATATTTTATACCAATGTTTTAAATTTCAACGATTGTTATGCGGAAAACTAGACATGTGATTACTCTAGATGACCTTCGTTTTTCTCAATTATCTCTTTTTATGAGGATTTTTTATTAACATTATTTTTTTATGGGTTTTGAGAAAATTTTATTTTAAAATAACAGTATATTCAATACCTACATCACGTTTAAATTGTGTAGAAAAATTTTATTTGAAGTTTTTTTCGTTTAACACCCCTAAGACATTAGAATATAATTTATTAAAAATAAATTTAATTTTCATGATAGTTTGCAATGCATGAAACTCCAAGATTAAAAAATCATTATTCATTAACACTTAGGAAAGACAATTTAAAAACAAATATAGAAAATTTATTTTAAAAATAACTTCATTATCGAAATTTTCCTATCAAAATTATATTAGGGTTAAATTTTAGCTTGTTCTAAAATATTTCATTTCCTGATGAATAGTGAAAAAATAATGAATTTTAATTGAGAACTTCCTTTTAATTAGAGTAATTTATAGTGATAAATTATTTTTTAAATTGAATATAACGCATAATTACTTAAATTTTATTTCATATAATCAAATTTAGGTCTTTGGAATCATTTTCATATTGAATTTAGAAAAAATTTATTTGTAAACATTTGATCATTTTCACATTAAAAACCACCTTTCTCTTCAGTTCGGTGGAAGTAATTTTAAATTAAACATTTAAAATTATATGAATTTATTTTTTTTAAAAGGATTCAATATTTGGAATTATAATAGTTTATTATTTCTTATTATTTTTTATTAATTTTTTACCAAAATAAATAGTGAAGACAACAAAATTTATTTATCATAGTTAAGGTAAAAATGGGTTTATCCTGGGTTAGAAAAGAATGTTAAGAGTGGAAATAAAATATAATATTATCTTAATTTAACTGAATTACTTTATTTATACCATGGATATAAATCTGTTTAAACTAGGGAATTATTTTCAAATTTTAATTTAATATGACCCATATATTAAGTTAAGTAATGAAAAGATGAAGAAGATAATTTTCGTAATTTTAATATCTATAAATCCATAGAATGTGGAACAAATAAAAATATGTTTTTTATATATAACCTTTTTAATTAAATATAATTCTTTTGTCATGATAATTTATTTCAATTTTTTAATATTATGTAATTTTTTCAAATGCTTATGAAACGCTGGAACATTAATTATTTAGATATAAATAAAATAAAATAAATGATATTAAAAATATAATGAGTGAATAAAAATGAGTAATTGTTGTGTTCCATTATATTTTGGATTAATATATCATGTTATATTGGTTTTAACATATTAGATTCAAATTCCATCAATGTATTTATATTTATAAATTCAATTTCAATTAATACTGTGAAAATTGAGATTAATATTAGTTTATAATAAATTATATTTTTTGAGTTATTTAAAATTACTAAAAATTTAATAATATTTTAATTTATTTTAAAATAACAATAAGTATCAACTATGATACATTCTTGGGAAAATTTTCTTTTATAATTAATATTTTGGCCCCAAAATTATGAAAACTATGTTAGTATGGTTATGGTTAAAAGCGGTGTTTTTTTCATGTTAAACACCCTTATTTTAAAATTGTTTACCCAAAAACATATAATATGAAATTATAAAATAGATATCATATATTTAATCATTTATTCCAAATTATCTAAAAACACACACTATAATTTTTCATTAAAATATAAATTACATTGTTTGAAAAATAGTTACCGTAGTCAAACTAAAAAACATAAAAATATATAAACATAGCAATTTAGGGGAAATGATTAAAAAGATAGTCTGATATTGTTTTGGAGTTGTGTATTGACCTTATAATACACCCCCGTATTTAATTTCCAATTTTGGATTAAATTTAGATAATATTTACTTTGTTATATTGTATACTTTGCAATATGTACATGAATGCCACTCTTCAATAACTATAAAAGGGAACTCACTATCATTTCTCATTAACACCTTTATACCTCATTGGTTCATGAAATAATTCCCTATATTACTTCCCAAATTTCTTCTCAAATTCCTAGAAACCTTATTTTTTCTATAAAATCATCCTCTGAATTATTTTGTGAAATCCTAGGGAGGATACCTGAAGAAGAAGTAATGATCTTCAACGAGCGTCTTTATTTTACATATTTCTACACCTCCATATACTTTTATTAATATATTATGATCTAATAAACTTTTAATAATCTACATACTAGGATATGTTTATACTATAAAGATAAACTAAATCCATCCCCACTTCAATCAAATGTCATATTAAATCGTCATTTTTGAATATGATGGACTATCACCTCGTGAACTGATGTCATTCGTTTTTCCATTCCCACCTCACAATGTTGTGTATAATGATGGATATAAATTATATATATATATCTTATTTATAACATATTTATACATATTTATTCATTATATCATTTATATCCTTGTTTTACATTTCCATTACACAGATGATATAATAATGGCACTCATGTGTATGATGAACTACTACCTCGCAAAGTGATATGATGGTTCCTTCCCTAACGCTTCACATAGAAGGTTATAAAGATGATGATATTGATTAAATTTGATAAAATTTATATATTTATTATATTTATTATATATTTATAATATTCTAAATATCATATATATCATTTTATTTAATTCCATTCAGCTCACATGAATATGATTACATCGTTTTTATCCATGTGGACTACAACAATCATGATTAAATGTGACTCTATATTCATCACCACACCATATAGATGAAATATTTAAGTGTATAATATGCTATTAATGGTATTATATTAAATTTTATATGTAAAATATTACATAACTCCTTTCTATAATGTTCTGTAAAAAACATGAAATGTTGATCATCCGTACATACGGAATACCATCTCGATGATTGTAACATACTTCATTTTTGTTAACCATATTTCATGATTGGTTTTATAAGTAAATTGATGTAGAAATATGATAATTATTTCATTTAACAAAATAATATGTGTAATAACTAGATCATTCTGGATAAAACACTCCTGATAAAATAAGGCAATTAACATATTAAATAAAGAAAATAAAATAATATTATTGATGAATGATGGATAAGATTATGTAAAAGAAAATAATTTTATATTATAAATATTAATAAAAATCTATAATATGTTAATCACATGCTTAAGACCACTATATAGGAGGTTAAATAGCACCCAACCAAAAGAGAGTGTATGTTAATAGATTTGGTCTCAATTTACATTAAATTAAGGCTTATTTTTTAGTATACATCAATTCAATTTTATGTGTTTTAAATACTTTCACATTGACATGTAATATCTTTATTCATTAATAAGTCATGATATTTTATGTTAAAATATGAATTATTTTATATAAGTTGATTTTTCTTTAAAACTATTATGTGGATATACATTATCGCTTAATTTTAGGATAGTTTATTTTATCTCAAAACAATCACTAGCATGTAATAATTAGAAATTAAATGTATATTAAATTTACAAAATATTTTATGGAGAATAGGAGTTTTTTTCTCAACTTTATTCAATTTTTAAATATGGTATCCAATTTTAATTTTATTTAATTATCTAGGGATATATTGTTAAATCCATATCATTAAGTCAATATAGATATTAGATCTGGAGCATTTTTTATAACTTAAATAAATTATTTTATATCTGTAGAATTATTTAGACAAGAAATACTTGATTTAGGGACTAGTTAATGAAATCTCCCCAATTCATTTATGATCTCATGATATGAATCAATTTCCCAAATCAGATGGGGTTTTACCCAGTGTTTTTGAAACAATCATGTGAAATGGATTGATGATAAACAAATCATTTTCTTTGTAAACTTGACATCTAATAATTAATCATTCCATTCATTAATAATTCATTTATTATTATTATCTATCATATTTTCTCTATGATATTATTTATTGATTCATTTCATTTTTAGTCTATTGATTAAATGTAATTGGTTTTTAGTTATTTACCCTTCCAAATTGTTTCCTATTTATTTCATAATTACAGTTAACTTATTTTAATGGATTTTTATTTTTCATTTTTCTACATTTCAATTTTGAATATTCTAATTGATTCATGAAATATTTCACTATACTAAACCCTTACTAAGAATTTGAGATCACCCTTAATTTTCTTTATTTTCCCATGATATGATGATTAATTCTTAGAATGATTTTCTAGGTTTTTATGTTTTCAATTTTTATGCTTTAATTTGTTTTCTAAATATTAATTGGGTATCATGTATGTTCCTATTTTTCTAGAACCAATAAACGTTTTGGTTCTTCGAGAAGTGATACCTTGTATCAAATGATGATGTAATATTATAGGCACAAGCGCCAGTTTACTACGGTAATGGTCATTGCAAAATATGTTGTGAAATGAAGTATGTCTCTATTATAGGAAATTGAGATAATGAATCTATTACCTAGAGGACTGAATCATTTTGTTCATTCTAAAACATATGAATAGTAAATTTATATTAATTTTTTAATTTCTCCAGAAACATTTTCATATATTATTCTCTAATATTTGTTACTGTTATATCATACATTTCCATAAAATATTTTCTTAGTTAATCAGTTACTATTACATCAAACATTTTGTGGTTGTTTGATTTATAAACTCGAAATTACATCGGTACAAAGAATTTGGTCAACCAGGTAATTATTAAATAATCTTTAAAATATTATACATGTTATTGTTTTGTTTTTAAAAAATCATATATGCTTCAATAACTATCCATATAACGTGTTCATGAAAAATGAAGAACATCAATTCAAGAAGATGGTACACCATATGTACACATGAATTCCAGATTAATTTTTATACATTGGAAAAGAAATAATGTAGACAATATTTTAATTTTCCAAAATCATTAATATATCAAAAATATAATTTCGTTAATTTGATTTAACATTTTATTCTACCATATGAGTTAGTGATGATAAAAAAACAACATCATGGAGGTGGTAATACGCCCAAACACATGTGAGAAGCATTTATTTTACATTGGATAAAAAATGTGATGGAAAGTTTTTTTATCATTAAAATAAAAAAAATCTATTATATTGGATAGAAGTTTCATATTATATAATAATTTTTAGTATAGGTTTTAAGTGGTTAGACTGATGAATAATCATTGAATAAATCTGACTAATTTATACCTACTTATTTTATATCCTCTTTTTAATAGAGATTAAGGCCCTTGATGTAGAGGTTTATAAAAAAATAATGGGTCTCTTGATGTTTCAATTTAAATTTATAGATATATATTTTTATTGGTTTGAGATAAAATCAAAAATCAGTTTTGTTTAAATGGTTTAAATAATCCCCCTTTATTTAAAAAATTAATGTCATATTCTCAGTTTTGTAGTCATCAACGGTCATGAATGTTGTTCTAAAATGGTAAAATGGAGCATATATGGAATAATAATGATAAAATAAAACATTTCCCATAAATTTTTGATAATATATAATTTTAAAAAAAAATTATGTGTCCTGAGACCGAGAGGTGTATTGGGTGGTCTAGTAATAAATGTGGGTATAGGGTGTACTATTTGGGTCCTTTTAAAGTTGTAGACTATAGAGAATAGTTAGTTCATATTTTTTCACTAATTGTGAAACCCAACCATTCAAGGTGGTCAAAGATGACACATATTTTCATAAACTATGATAAGGGTCCTTTATAACTCTATGGATGTCTATAATAAATTGATAAAAGTTTCATATTGTTTGAACATGGTTTTCCAAACATTATGCCTCACCATTTTAGGTTGGGTGTGTGGGAGGTAGTTTTGGATATATTGTTGGAATACATTTTATAAAACTATGCATCTAATCCATACCCCTCTTAAATTTTATTTTTTACCTAATTTTTCTTATGATTTTATAACCCTTCACTCTCAATTTTCACTCCTCTCTTGACCCATTATCCCCGCATGCACCCTACTTATCCTCTCTCCTCTATGTTGAATATATATCTTTTCATGAATGGTTCTACTTATTTATGTGGTTTTGGAAATAATAAGGTATTTTTAAGAATTCATTGTCTCTCGTCCCCCCATTTCATTAATTTTGGGTTTTTGAAATATGTTTTAAGTCACAATTCCACTAGAGAATGGTGGAATCATCTCAAGATAATGGGTGGTGGTTTTTTATTTTAATTAGTAAATCCCCATACAATTTTTATGCATCATCGTTCATAACTTCATTTGAGGTATGTGTCTGGTTTAGCATCTCATTGGTTTTCATTTTTCCTAAATTTCTTGGATTATTGTTCTGCTTCTAATAATTATGGACATTGCACAAGATTGTTCTTGGATCATGGTATGGGTATCCAAGGGATTTTTTATTCTAGTTTAGCTGTATAGATTGTTCTTGGTGATTAAATGGTCTTTCAGGCCTTAGTGGGATATATTTTTTATAAAAATTTTAATTAATTATTTTTTTGTTATAATTAAGAATTTTTTGTGTTTTTTGGATGTGAGCTAGTACCATGGATGGTATAATGTCAGGTTTTTGGTCTCATACATGATCTAGCTATGGGTTACCGAGATATGAGTTAATTGGAATGAATCAATAATTTGGTTGGTTATCTCTATAAAATTAACCAACAGTCTCTCCATATTATTCAAGTGGTGAATTGTATGTTTAGATTGTCTGGGTCATGACATGACCTAGTCAATTTGACTTTTTAATAATGGATCCATTGTGTTAATTATCCCTTTGATATGAAATTTAATATAATTAAATGTGACCTCATGTAGGTTTCCTTATTAAAAAATTGATCACGGGTTTTGAAATGATAATTTTTTAATGATATATGTTTTCATGAAAAAATGGGAATTGTATCATGAAAATGATAACTATCAGATTGCATGCTTTTTAAATTGAAAACACATTGTTAATGAATTAGAATTGTGTATTGTTTTTGTTGACATGCATATGGTGTATTTTAAAAAAAATGTTAAATTGTACTCGAAAAAAAAATTTATATAATTTATTATTCATGTAAGTGAATTTTCATATGAGATATGGAAGGCACCCATTTGAATGACTTTCTTTTAAAAAGGATTGAAATTGTTTGGTTTATTTTGTATGGTTATGCTTGATAAGAACACAAAGACCTTATAGATAATGGAAATTATGGTTAAACCGTGGGAGAATAAGTACTGAAGGTTACCACTAGAATTAATGGTTATCCCAAGGTAAACATAACCCTCATAGGGCATTGGGAACTTTGGTTAACCCATGATGAACATGGACATCAGTGGATTTAGGCTCCATGAATATGTATATTGTCCTAAAATCATAAATGTTTGGACCAAGGATGGCTATATTAACCTTGCCAATGAGTGTGTCTGGGAAGGTCTATTATACTTGATTAAGACACCTCAACAGTGACCAATGTAAATTTGTACCATTCATGGGTGAACACATCCTTGGGTTCATTGTGTGCGTGAAATTTAATTTTAATTGTTTTAAATAACTGTAATTTTTGGTTATTTACCTGGATCACATCTATATGCACTATAGTTGACTTTTTTTTTTGGGACATCGTTGGTGGTGGCCAACTAATATGTACTCACACCCAGAGCGTGGTGCCATGGAGCTCCAAGACTCAAGTTCATGCAACATTATTTAAGAAAATGTTTGTGCTATGGATCATTTGAAAGACCATGTGAGTGTAGATTGGGGAAGGAATCAGATCCATGTTAGGGATATTCAATGACTTTATATTTTGGATTTTGGTTATATTAATATCTTGATTATACCATACACTTTTCATTTATTAAGGAATGATTTACCTTTTCATTATTTCTTTCCAATGCATTAATATCATTATTTTATTGATAATATATATGTTTTACTTTTTTTTGTTTTATTTAAACTATTTTCTACTTGGATAATTTATTATAGTATCTTCAAAAAACCACTATAAAATCACACTCCTAATCAATAGCCCTTATCAAATGGGGATACACACATATGTTGTTATAGTAATCAGGTCCATTTACTATTCATATTGAACTAGGTAGGGGATTTTAAAAGGGTAAATAAAAAATTTATTTTCATTTTACTACTTGTGTATGGTAGACATAAGAATAAGAATGTTTTGAGACATGTTCTGGACATTGGGCTATTGAATATCCACCCCACTTATGATAAATTTCCACATTGTTTGGGATGATATTTTTTTAAGATGTATATTTTTATAGTTAATATGATTTCACCTGAATGGATTCTCTTGATTTTTTTATTAGGTTACTAATTTATATGATTTTGTATCATGGTTGGGTATAAAAAGATAGAGTCAATTAATGAATTATATCAAGAAAACAAGGGTAATTTGTGTGATTACCTATGATTATTTACCCAAATCATGATATGGGTTTGTTATTTAAAGTGTCACCCAGAATTTATATGTTATTATCTATATAATGGTATGGAATAATATTACATAACTTATCCCTTATATTGATAAAAGAGTAATTTTTTGTTTATGTGTGATTTATTATAGCGAGTTCAATAATAAATAAAATTCCAATTATAATATTAATTGTATTTTCTTATTTAGGTTATTATTTATATCATATTTATCTAATCTTTTTTTGTGAAAATGTTTATTTAAATTTAATAGTGAAGATAAATATTATGAATTTTTTTTGGATTTTATAGGGATTAAACTAAATAAAAATCTATGTTTTACTTTGGAATTTTTTTCCATGGTAAAATGTTCATTAAATATCATATAATTAAGCCATTTTTTTTTGAAAATTATCAGTTTTCTATAGAATTTGTAAAGAACAAAATTATCCACCCTGTATTTATATGTGAAATAGACATAGTTCTTATTATTGGTAACGTTTTTTAGGGTTTTTGGGGCTATAAAAGAAAACAAGTTATATTTTTTCCCTATAACCATAAAATATGTGCCATCTTAGGGGTTTACAGTGGATATGTGGGTTATACATAACCTAAGCGTGTCTATGTTATTCTAGGTGAGGAATTGTGGAAAATTTATTCCTTTTTCCATGTTTGAAAATTTTAGTGTTATGCAACAATAATATGGGGGTGAGTGTCATCCCAAGGGTTCATATCTTGATCTGTGATGTGGTATCACTTATGTGAGCATTGATGTTTGGGTTAGATGGGGATCTTAGAGACCTTACTTTGTGTATCACTGGATTTTGGAGTTAGCACATGTGACCTATGAGGGTGATCCATGAGATTGGATTAACGTGGTTACGAGTCCATGTTGGTATGTGATGTAGAGATGGGTGTTATTAATGGTGTTGATAGTACACAATGGCTTATAAATAGTATATGGTTTAACATCATTTTATTCCTCAATAGTTTTGGAAAAGAAATTGTGTATGAGTGCTTTTGGTTTTGAGGAATGTGTTTGGAAGGAGAAGATCATTCAGATGCCTAACCTTGTTGACTCCCTAGTTTGTTTTATATAGGTTTGGTTGAAAAAAATAGTGTTGTAATCCTATAACCAGCACTATGGGGATAAATTATGAAGAAGATATCAAATCATGTGAGGGTCTTGGGGATATGTGTTTAGATATGTGATAATCCTTAGGAATGATAGTAATATTGGCATGGGCTATATTGAAATGAAGTGGATCGGGTGTGTAGTTCCTATGAGTAAGAACACTCTTAGAGGGGTTTAGTGTGAGTAAAGTTAAAAAGTATAGTTATACTTAAATAAAAATAACTTGAAGTGTTTTTTGTGATAACATATGGTTTCTATGGGTTTTACTGATCAGCTGTTAATCTCTATCTAATCTTAATATGACATTAAGAGCATTCTGAGTTAACATGTGAAACCTAGTCAAGATTTAGAGAGATTCTTGGTTATTGAGTGGTCATGAAATTTTTTTGTCATGGTGACCCACTTCTCATTATGTAAACTATCAAGGGTATTAAAAATGACAACATTGTTCTGTGGTGGAGGTATGAATAGTGGATTGAATTCATGAGTCTAGTTTTGATAATACCTGACTCCATGGGATTGTGGTGTGTCCTTGCGATCACGGTACAAAAGACTCTATCAACATTGAGATCTGAAGGGACCTTAGAGGAATATGTTTATTATATGGGAATTGTGACTTTTGGAATGTGGTATGGGTGGTAAGGATCATATGCCTACGGTTCTATAATAATCAATAAGTCATATAGAGGCTAAGGACCAACTAGGATTCGATGAGAGGATTAAAAACATGGGGACCCAAGGATATCTAATGAGAATCCTAATACTCAAGAAAGGGAATGTGAATTTTGATGGATCATGTATTCAGAACAACTGGTCTGGGTTGAACCTCAATGAGGTGATTGAGGTTGATTTTGTTTATATGGGAGTGTGTCCTTGATGGAGTGGTGTGTTTTTTCTTATGAAACCATATTGTTTGGATCTCTAATAGTGTAGATCTATGTGTCCAATTGTGTTAGAATATGAAATTATCTATTTAAAGTTGTGTCTCTTATTTTTAGTACATCTCATGATCGGTTTCATGGGTAAAAAGGTGTTGATTTCCATGGTTATAGTTCTATGGGGTGAGCAGTTTCAGCCTCATCGATCCATCATGTCTGTTGATGGATATAGAATAGGTTTTGGGATATCAAGAAATATTTTAGTGATTTAAATATATGTATAATCTTATGGTTTACAGTGCGATGTTTGTCTTGGTTATGAGACCCTCATGTGTGGAGGATTTTATGTTTGTGAGCTCAATCAGTGGACAACCTTCATGGATTTTTCATGCTAGTGGATAAATGAACTCCACCCAAGTATTTTTCATGTAAAATTCTTGGAGTGGACATGGATTTGGTTTTATATGTGTTCGTAGAAATAATATTGGTCTAGTGATGAACTAAGGTGACCTAAAAATGACTGTGTCGGTGGTGCGCCAATGTTTATAAAATGTAAATGGTGGTGATTTGTGGTTGATTATAATACCATGTGATGTCACCAAATGTCATTTGTGGACTTCAATAGGCAGTTTTGGGTGGTAATGGGATGCCCATGGGGTTGTAACATTGAGATTGAGTGACCGAATTACTCATTGGTGGTTGAAACCGAGAATTTTTGGGAAGATTATTCCAGATAAGATACCAGTTATATACATTTTTATAGTTTGATGTGATGGAAAACAAACCATCATGGTTGAGCCATTTTGGATGTTCCGGGTTTGTTTCATATATGAGATGGGCCTTTTGAGAAAATGTTTGCATGTTTTAGATTCTCTAGTGGATGAGGGGTACACATCAATTTCAGTTGGGAATTGAAATGGAGAGTTATTCTACTGTGGGAATAGTGATTTAACAAATGATTGGTCTAGTGTATTGGAAGCTGCATTAAAGAATAATTGGAACATTGGGATTGTTTTCTACCTATTAATTATGATAGTGGAGTGTTTTATGTATTAAAATTACACTAATGTCTGGGTCCCAAGTTCCACCCAGAGGTACCACATACCTGGTTGGTCACCTGGCCTGAAACGCATTTCCCCAAATTCTAGAGGATTCTGACTAGTAGCGAGGGCCTTGGATGTGATTGTGGGAAAACTATCCCCTCATTGGTATAGTAATGCAGTTTAAAGAAATAGATAATAGTAATAGAAGAAGTAATAATAACATGAAACAGTAAATCGTGGAAGACTGTAACTAAATAAACAAATGAAGAACATATATAAATGATTCATGTCACATATGTATAGGAAAAAATCAAAACAATTCAAAATTATAGAATACAATACTAAACCAAATTAAAAAAATAAAAATAAGTAAATAACTCCACCAGCATCACATGCCTCAGCTTGGCCCCATGTTCTCTAGCTCCACAAACTTCAGGTACATGAAATAGAAGGGAAATTAACCTTATCTATACCTGCAACAATAAAAACTATTTGGACCCAAAAGCATGACCCAAACAGGGTGTGAGATGAATCCCACCATGCAACCACCCATAGATTTGTGCCTAACAGTCAATGAAAATATATGTCAAGAAATAAGAAAAATTAAGCAATAAATAAGTAAGTACTAAAAATTAAACAGTATTACACTTCCAATTACATTCATTTGAATTTATAAACATAATAAGAAAAAAAATCACAAGAAACCCACATAGAATTACTCACAGTTTAACCCCTAAATTTCAGTTAAACAAAGAATTTTTGAGGAAGCACTCATACTCAATTCCCCTTGAGGTCTCGCAACGATAAACTATAGACACTATGAGGAAGCACTCAATGTCCAATTTCCCCTCTCATCTCACAACTTGGAACTATAGATACTTTGAGGGAGGAAACACGTACATCCTCTATATGGTCTCACAACATAAAAATTATAACCTACACTCCGTGAAATCCCTCAGCATCCATTTCCATTATGGTCTAACGAATCTAGGTTCATAGAGCCCTATGTATGTCTATCTTGCACAGAAGCTATTCCATAGCTAAAGTAAATCAAAATTTACTACTTTTCTAAACAACTATAAGGAATGACATAAGTATGTCAGATAATATCACTCCATCGTAATAGCACTAGGCATGGAAAGCAAGCAGCCCAATAGGAAAAACTAGTCCAAATAGTCAATACCTAAATAAAAATGGGTAAACATATCAAAGGAATGGAAAATAATACCCTATTCACAAACAAGAGCCATGAATTAATGAAACAAGCATAGCAGGCATCAACAAGGTTAGAATCCCAAAACATACAATAATCTAAATCTATCTTATTGAGAACATTTGCACAAAATATTCCAAGAATAACTACAGAATGGAAAAAACCACATGACATGGCATTGTGCGATCGATATACTCTATCTTCGGCATTTGAATAACCCTATAATGATGTATATCAACAAAAGTGTCTAAAACGTTCAACAAAGGATATCTCACGAAAGAGGATAAATCAAGATATGAATCTTTAGAAGAAGGAATAACTCGCTGTGGCGATCCCAATGCAATCTATGACCATTGATTTGGAGAATGGACAGTTGCTCAGGGGATCAGAGAAGAATCGTTGATCTTCAGTCGATCCTAGACGAGAAAGAACCATATGAAAGAATTTTGGTGAACAAGATGCGACCCCTAGTACAATTTAACAAATAAAAAGAAAACTACATTGCGTGTTCATTAAATCTACATGCCTTGTACTTACCTCAATTGGTCCCCACATTAGGCAGTATCTTGGTCACCTCACAAGACCATGTACTCAGTCGTTACATGGCTAGTACACGGTCACCTGTGGAAACTAGGTACACAGAGCTTACTCTAATAGACAAAGTGTGTACTCCTTAAATTTCAAGTTTATCCACTTTTATAAAAAACAGAAATTAAAACCCATACCTGAAAAGAAGGTATGGGTTCCTACAAACTTTCACCCATAAAAAAATTCATCTTAAAATAAATTTCCCTATGAATGTGTTGAAGAAAAAGAACCCTCGAATAACTCTGGCCACTACGATCGTTCATCATCCTCCCTCTCACATGTATCTTCATTTACTCGCTCATGATACCACAACACTTATACCAGAGAAATAGACTGATCCCATATAACCATTTCATTCTGATCAAAAATCCATATAGGATTCTCATCAAATGAGGTATCAACCTCTAAATCAAACTCCTTGGGTTGAAAAACATGAGACGAATATTAGAAATAATGCTATAGATGAGAAATATAGAAGCCATCATGCATATCCATGTAGCTCTGAGGTAATTGAAATAGATAGGCAACCTGCCCAACTCTCTCCAAAACCCCAAACAGTCAAACATATATTAGTAAAAGTTTTACTTGTCTCCTAACCCGGCTGTTTCCAAACCTCGATGCGACATATATAAAAACCTGATCTATGAACTTGAAATCCAGAGGTCGTCTTCGTCTATTAGCATAAGACTTCTGTCATGACTATACAGCATCCATCCTATTCTGAATCAACTCTATCTGTTCCATGGTCTCATGGAAAAGACACGTTCCCAACATAGCTACCTCTCCTAACTCCAGTCAACATAGGGGTGATCAATAAGGACTGCCATAAAAATCCTCATAAGGTTCCATATAAATAGTTTCATGAAAAGTATTGTTATTGGAAAACTCTACAAGAGGTCTGTGTTTCTCTTAAAAATCTCCAAACTATAGGATGTATGCTCAAAGAATGTCATCCAACACCTGAATCATATGCATGGATTGGCCATCAGTCTGGTGATCATAAGTTGTAATTAGAAGTACCATTGAACCAGGGATCTATGTAGTCCCTTACAGACATGAGAGTAAAAGAGGCACCCATGTTTGAAATAATGAAGAGTAGAACTCCATTTAAATGTGTAATATCTTGTATGTACAACCTTACTAGCTCATCATCCCTGACAGTCTTCTTCATTAGTAAAAAAGTTATAAAATTTCATGAGTCTTTCAATGACAACCCAAAATACATCATTACGCCAAGGTGACCTTGGTAAACCAGTCAGGATGTTCATCATGAAATCATCTTGATTCCATTCTATAATGAGTAACTGCTACAAAAGCCCATCTGGTCACTGATACTCTGCCTTCACCTACCGACAGGTGGAACACCTCATCACAAAACCAGAAACATATCTCTTCATATTGGGCCTCCAATACTGATGGTATCGATCATGATAAATCCTGGAAAGGCCCAGATGAACTTCCCAAACAAAGGAATGAAAATCCTACATCAGCTCCTCACGTATATTTTCTAACACCCATATGTGCCCATGAAAATACTGGATCTCATCCTCGCCCATGGTCTATCTAGGAATAGGGTCCTCCCTTAACACACTCTCCCATAGTACTTGGCCTTTATAATCTAATATATTCTTTTTTAACACTCAATGAAGTAGAGTATAGTTAATAGAAATAGAATAAAGAAACATCTTCCCATGTCTGTCGTAAACCACAAAATGCATCTCAGAGAACAGATCCATAAGCTGCCACTCACTACTGGCGACCAAAAATTCCCATATCTGAGTTCTCCTACTCAACACATTATCTACTATGTTGCCTTTCCCAGACGTATATGAAATCTCAATGTGAAAAGAGTGAAGGTACTCAATCCACCTTCGCAATCTCAAATTCAGATCGCACTGAGTGAATATACACTTGAGAATTTTGTGATTTGTGAAATCCACACAATGATCTCCTGAAAGATAATGTCTCCAACAATGCAGATCTTGAACAACTTTAGCCAGTTCCAAATCATGTGTTAGGTAATTCCTATCATGTGGACTCAACTGCTGAGACCCATACGCAACGAGTCATTCCCCCAACATATGCACTTCTCCCATCCCAATACCTGATGCATCACATTATACAGTATAGCTTTATCTTAGTTCTCACAAAACTAGTATCAATGCTGAAGTCAACCTCATTTTCAGATAATAAAAGTCTGACTCACAAGGATTTGTCCAGAGGTACTTTTCACCCTTCTTATTCAGGCCCATCTTTGGCACTGCTAAGAGTGAAAATTCTTGTATGAAACATAAGTAGTAACCAGCCATCCCTAGAAAACATTTTACCTCAAATATATTTTTTGGTTTCTCCCAGGAAACTACATCTCTCACTTTATTTGGGTATAATGATACTCTTGTCTCTAAGATAACATGACCCATAAAGTGAATATGGTTAATCCTAAAGTTGAATATTTAGTGCTTAGCATATAACAAATACTCTCTAGGTGTACTCAAAATGATCTTAAGATGGGTAGTATGGTCATGTAGATTTTGAGAGTATACTAAGATATCATCCAAAAAAACCACTACTAAGTATTACAAGTATGGATGGAAAACTTTGTTAATCAGTTCCATGAAAACTACAGGTGCATTTGTGAGAAAGAACTATATAATCATGTACTCGTATAGATAATACATGCTCTGAAAGGTTGTAAAAGGTATATTAGATGGTCCAACGTGCAACTGATGATAACCATATCTCAAGTAAATCATTGAAAACACCTAGGCACCATGAATCTGATCAAAGGGATCATCAATTCTCAGTAAGGGATATAAATTTTTGACTATCAACTAGTTCAACTTCTGATAATCAACTAATAGTCTAAGGGTTATATCCACCTTCTTTGCAAATAAGACAGCAGAACCCCAAGGAGAAGTCCTAGGTCGTATGAAACCTTTTTCCTGCAACATCTATAAATTATTCATGATCTCATGTAACACTAGTGTATCCATCCTATAAAGAGGAATGGACACTGGTGATTCCCCAAGAAATAGCTCAATAGAAAATTCTACCTCTCGCTCTGGAGATAAACTGTAAAATTTCTATTGAAATACATCTCGAAAACAATCGACCACTGGGGGAAATTCCATCAGTGAAGTCCCATGGTAATCCTAATACAAGTTAGAAATTTGGTCTCTAACTCCTCCCAACCCATGATGCTCAGGTCCTACTCTGCTTTTCTAGGCATTCTATTCACCCTTATATAGAAACAAACTACCCTCTAGTGAAGAAAAACTCACCCGAAAATGACAGTAGTTGAAAAAATACTGGATGTGAACTAACTAATTCATTCCAAGAATAAAATAATAGCCTATAATCTCTAGGACATAGAGGTACCATAATAGGTGATACCCACCGACCCTAATAGGGCACTCCTTAAACTGATATACACTACCCATTCATGTCCCCAAAAGAGTGTCCAGTAGAAAGACATCATCAGAAGTAAAGATACAGATCCCAAGGCTGATGACCCTGGGACCCTGCCTAACCACCCTGTTGTCACTAAAAGCCTGGTGACTAAATAACACCGCCACAACCCCCACCTCATCCAGAATAGACTAAAAACATCATCCCCCCAGTCTGATGTAGGACTGGTGGTCTTGCTCAAGTACGAGTAGTGGAAACAAAAACACTATCACTAGCTACTGATGAGAAAATATGACATAAATTCATTAGATGGCCCATATTGACACATGATCGATGTAACATACCATTTAAGTAATGAGTAATAGATATTTTTATCTATGTCTATTAATGAATTATATAGTTTTTTAGAGGCTTAAAATGAGAATAAATCCAATCTTAAGCATTGAATACACTAATATTTTTAAAAGATTGTTTTACTGCCTTTTGATGGAAAACCGTTTTTAAATAAAACTTTCGACAATTTTATAATCTCTATTTTTCAATATAAACTTATTATTTATGATTGGGACATTAAAATTTACATTGGATAATTTTTTGGTATTTTTCTGACAATGTACATTTTTTAATGAATAGTGAAAAATACTGCATTTTATATCAAAACTGCTTTTTCATTTAATTTAATTTAATTGTTAGATTATATTTTGAATTGTTTTCAAAGTTCAATTAGAATATATTTTTACCATTTAATCCAATAGTGTTCATTGGAATTAATTTCACTTTGAAATTAGACTTAAACTAGTGTCAATATTTTAATACTTATTGTTTCATAAAAACACGCTATTTGCTCTCACAGCGGGAATTAATTATTAAATTAATTAATGTAACTTATATGTTTTTTATTTTTTAAAATATAAATCATTTTTCAATTCAGAATATCAAATATATATTAGGATGATGTTTTGATATTTTTCTGAAAAACATCAATTTTTGATGAATAGTGAAACCACTAAGTGGTACTTATAAAAACTGATTTTCCATTTAAATGAAATTTTACCACCTCTGTGTTTTGAATTTCAAAAATCCTACATACATGGTTGTCATTAAGAAGTAAAATTTGGTTCAATGGGGTTAAAATAATTTTTTGGTGAATAGTAACTTTTAATTTTTTAATCGTGATTAGAGGTAATTAGTGTAATTTAAGGTATAAATAATGTTTTATTAATATTAGATGACCTAGACACATGTCCTACTCTTATAGATGTGTCATGGCCGACCAAGACAACCCATGGGTTGATTTTTGGGACCCCGTGGAGCCACTTGGGTAAGATAATGACATTAATTCTTTTTATTTAATGTGAAAGTAAAAATGTCACAAACATGTATTGTATTACTAAAACAGTTTTTACATGGGGTTACAAAAGTCCGATATTTTAATATAAATATTCATTGGAAATATAAAAATATTTCTTACATCATAGTATTTTTTTCATAATTTTTAGACATGATATAAATTAAATTATTTATGACATCATGATGATGCAGTGATTACCTCATAATTTAACGATTTAAGTAAAATGAAATGATAATATAAAATCTAAGACCTACACATGTCAAAAAACTATTGTATGAGTATATTTAGAACCCTTATCACCTTATTCTAGAAATACATCCATGTGGGACCTTTAAAATCCGAAACTCATTTGAAAATAAAGTAACATTTTGTAACTTTCCAAGAGTGCCCCTCCTCTCCTCTTATAAAAGTCCCCCACCTCTACCTCATTACCCACACTTCCAAAGCTTTTGGCTCAGCAAAACCCTGCTCATTTTGTCTCTCTACATCCCTCTCTGACTCCTAGAAGCCTCACTTTGGGCAGATGTCTTCCCAAGGAAGCCTTTGATCTCAAATCAAAAAGAGATACCCGATTTAAAGGTAGTGTCTTCTCTTGTGTTCTTATGTCATATTTTGCTTCTCCAACCACCTAAACTCTTTTTATTAATTTATTTTGTAACAAATACTGTATCTTCAATATACAAGGAATTTTCTATAAGATGAATTCGAGCTATACTTACACACACCTGCATCTAATGGTTAAAGAACATACAATTTCTGTGGATGGTGAATTTCTCCCTCACGAAACGATGATTGTTCAATATTCTTATAACACCTTCAAAGGTGGCCATTAAGATGTCAATATATTTATATATGATATATAATATGTTTATTTTTTTCTTTAATCTTCTGTATTTTTTTTATTTATGGAATAACATTATGGCTTCCATTATGGGTATATGCGATATCTTCATTTTTGGAAGTTCGGACTACCGCCCCCTCAAAGTGATTTGATTCGTTAATACCATATGTGGTACGTATAATGGATATATTTAATGATATAATATATGATATCATACTGTAATTATAATACTATTATGTATCATTATTTTTTAATTCCATTAAAGTATGAGATAGAAATGAAAGTAGCGTTCATGCGTACGTATGACTTACCGTCTCCATGAACGGTGCATTTCATTTCTTATCCCCAAATGTAATGTACTATTATAAGTACATATATATAATGGATTTATATGATATATGTTACATCTAAGTGATGAATATAATTCTGGAATTAAAATATACATACCTCTCATTTAGTTTTAATTCTATTAATATGACATAGAAATGAAAGTAGCGTCCATGCGTACGTACGGCTTACCGTCTCCATGAACGGTGCATTTCATTTCTTACCTCTAAATGATTATGTAATATTATAAATGAATTTATATACTGGATATATATGATATATATGATATCTACATCATGAATATAATTCTTGATATACTGGATATTTTACCACATGAACAACTTGTAGTTATAAATAGTTTATTTTTTACTCAAGTACCAAGGATCGACAAAACGTCCATTTTTAAATTAAATAATTACATAGTGTTCATAACATGGTAATAAGTGATATAAAAGGAATAATTAACTTTAAAAAGGTTCTTAAGCAAGTATAAAATTAACTCAAGTTTATTATTCAGGAGATTAAAGAACGATCAAGTCAAGTCGGATACGAGGTAAGGGAACTTCTTAACCCAATTTCCGTTCTTTGGGTTAATATCCTACTTTCAAATTATGTCATGATATTATTGTATCCCATCTTGTATTTTTACTTTCTTTATGTGTACTTATAGAGAATACACATAATAGATCTATTTTATTTAAAAAAATGATCTTTGTATGGGACTTCATCTCAATCTCCTTTCATTGAGGCATATTTTTTTATACACAACCTTATTTTTACGGTGTATAAACCCCTTTGACTTTTATTCTTATTCAAAAGGAATATTTTTTTATATGAAGCGTTTTACTAAACAAAAAAAGTGAATGTTTTTGTCGTACGTATACGGCGATAACGACTTCTCCACCACCATGACCATTATTTGAGTTTTGGCTTCCTCTACAAGCCATACCTTTTATAAAAGAAAAATAAATATCATGTTTTACTTTTATTTTATTTTGGTATTGAAAATGGTTTTGATAAAATTTTTATTATATCAATGTGTTATTGATATCTTGTGATTGAAATGTGGAAATGTTATGTTTCCTTTATGCATGTTTTATGTGATACGATTATGTTATGGTTCTTGGGCATTATTATTAAGATGGGTGGTTCTGTTATAAACTAAGGGCGGGTGAACCTGATATAGCTCTAAAATGCATTGGGTAATGCAATGGAATTAAACGTTAAGGTTTCTCCGAAGAGATTTAGGGAATATACGGTGATGGGTATTCTAAACGTAACCAAGAGGGTTACTCCCTATGTAAGAATGTTATGAATGCCTCAAGTTACCTTTATGTCTTATGACTTCTATGATTTATTCATGATTTGATGAGGTATGTTAAAGTGCTTATGTTTTATGAGTAGAGTATGATTTCATTGATTCTTATGTATACATGTAATCATGTTTCCTTTCCATATTTTTATATCCCTTACTGAGCTTTTTATGCTCATCCCAAGTTTTTGAAATGCTTTTCACAGGTCAAGGGAAGGGTACATGATATGATGATAGTGTCAAGGAAGTGTCAAGAAATAATCCATGTTTTATTTTAAATATGTTTCTGTTGATGGGAAAAAATGAATAATATCTTGTAACCACTTTTTTTAAATGTGGGATGTAATGCATGTTTTATGATCTAATTATCTAAAACTCTAAACCTGAAATGATCCACAATGTGTAATCTTATAATAACTCAAGATTAATAATGGTTTAAGTCTGGGGCCTTATAGTTGGTATCAGAGGTCGGTTTAGAAAACTTTAGGAGTTATAATTTTATTAAATGATTATCCACAAATATTTTTTTATGGTCAATTTAAATGATATATCATTTGAAGATTACCATGTTTCTTCTTCTAAGATATTTCTATGTTAAGAATGGTTTTTCATAGAGGGATCAGAACAGATTTTCTGGGTAGGCATACAGAGGGAAATGACCTTTCAAATCAGTATCCTGATATGGTCAGAATCATAACTAAATAGTTTGTTAGAGTGATGGCTCAGTTGACTCAGGTGAAAAAATTTGGGTGTTTTTATTGACGATATTTTGGTGTTTTATAAAAGTAAAGAGGAGCATGAAAGACATTTAAGGGTTATTTTGAAAACCTTAAAAGAAAAGAAATTTTTTGGGAAATTCAGCTAGTGTGAGTTTTGGTTGCAACCAATTTCATTCCTTGGTAACATTGTCTCTAAAGATGGTATAATTGTTGATCCTGCAAAAACAAAAGTTGTTGAAGAATGGACAAGACCCACAAATGTAACTGAGATTCGTAGCTTCCTTGGTTTTCCAGGCTATTACCGAAGGTTTGTTAGAAATTTTTCATGGTTATCTAGTCCAATGACTAAGCTAACTCGGAAGGGTGTTATGTTTATCTGGAAAAAAGAATGTGATGATTGTTTTCAGGAACTGCAAAGAAGATTGGTGAATGCCCCAGTTTTGGCACTACCTTCCAGGAATGGGGAGTTTGTTATCTAGAGTGATGGTTCATTGAAAGGACTTGGTTGTGTCCTAATGCAGAATGATCAGGTAATTTCTTATGCTTCACTACATTTAAAAACTCATGAGGTAAATTATCCTACACATGATTTGGAATTAGCTTCTTTTGTTTTCTCTTTAAAAATTTGGAGGCATCATTTGTATGGAGTAAAGTGTGAAATATATACCGATCACAAAATTTTAAAGTATATATTCACTCAGAAAGAATTGAACCTTAGATAGAGGATATGGATAGAATTAATCAAGGATTATGATTGTACAATTCATTACCATCTGGGAAAGCAAATAAAGTGGTTGATGCTTTGAGTGGAAAAAGTAATGCCTCATTAACAATGTTTCATTTGGAACGTGATCCTTTGGTTAAGGATTTGATGAACTTTGGCATAGAAGTTGTTGGTGCAGGATGTCCTTCTATTTTGTTTCAGGTATCAGTGAAATCTTCTCTATCAGATATAATCATGAAAGCACATAAGTAAGACAGTGAGTTGCAGAAAAAGGTAGATCTGGTTCAAAAAGGTATGTTGCCTGAATTCAACATTGATAATGATTGTATTTTGAGATTTGGGCAGAGATTGTGTGTGCATTGTGATTCACAGTTGAAGAGAGAGTTTTTATGTGAAGCTCATAGTTCTCCGTTTTCAGTTCATCCTGGATGTACTAAGATGTATAGAGATCTGCGGGAGTATTACTGGTGGGATGGAATGAAAAGGGATATTGCTGATTTTACTATGAAGTGTCTGACATGTCAATGGGTTAAAGTAGAGCTGAAGTTACCGAAAGGGATGCTTCGGCCTTTACCAGTGCCAAAGTGGAAATGGGAGAATATATCCATGGACTTTGTTGTGGGATTACCGAAGACATATCGAGGTGATAATGCAATCTGGGTTATTGTTGATCGCTTGACTAAATCTTCTCATTTCCTCGCTTTACGAGATACTTTTTCCCTAGATCAACTTTCTCGTTTGTATCTTATAGAGATATTCAGGTTACATGGAGTTCCTCTATCCATTGTATCTGACCGTGATCCTAGGTTCACTTCTAACTTTTGGAAAGGCCTTCAGAAGTCGTTGGGTACTGAATTCAATTTTAGTACAGCTTTTCATCCTCAGTCAGATGGGTAGTCAGAACGAACGATTCAGACTTTGGAGGATATGCAACGTGCTTGTTCAATGAATTATCAGAGAAGTTGGGACCGACATCTTTCTTTCGTTGAGTTTTTTTATAATAACAGTTTTCATTCCAGTATAAAGATGGCACCATTGGAGGCATTATATGGTAAACGGTGTCGAACTCCAGATTTTTGGGATGAAGTGGGTGAAAGGAAGCTAATGGGACCAGAATTGGTAGAAGAGTTGGAAGAAAGAGTTCATCTGATACAGAAACACATGAGAACAACTCAGAGCAGGCAGAAGAGTTATGCGGACAACAGGAGGAAGGATCTCTCTTTTGAGGTAGGTGATCATGTTTTTCTCAAAGTCTCACCATGGAAAAGTGTGATGCGATTTGGTAAGAAAGGAAAGCTGAGTCCAAGGTTCATTGGACCATATGAAATTTTACAGAGAGTTGGATCATTTGCATACCGAGTGTCTTTACCTTCGAGTTTATCTCAGGTACACAATGTTTTTCATGTTTCAATGTTAAGGATGTACATGCCAGATCCATCTCATGTTTTGAGTCCAGAGGTAGTTCAGCTGGAAGAGAACCTATCTTATGAGGAACAACTGTTCTAGATTCTTGACCACAGGTAGAAAGTGTTATGGAATAAGTTGATTAATCAGGTAAAGGTTTTGTGGAAAACCCACATGATTGAAGAGGCAACATGGGAATCTGAAAATGCAATGAGGACTAAATACCCCCACTTATTCGATAAGTAAATAAATTGGGGGGACACAATTTTCTAAAGGGGGGAAGGATGTAACATCCCAAGTAATTAATGAATAATAGATATTTTTATCTATTTCTATTAATGAATTAGATAGTGTTTTAGAGGCTTAAAATAAGAATAAATCCAATCTTAAGCACGGATTACACTAATATTTTTAAAAGATTGTTTTACTGCCATTTGATGGAAAACCATTTTTAAATAAAACTTTTGAAAATTTTATAAGCTCTATTTGTCAAAATAAACTTATTATTTAGGATTGGGATATTGAAATTTACATTGGATAATTTTTTGGTATTTTTCTGACAATGTTCATTTTTTAATGAATAGTGAAAATACTGCATTTTACATCAAAACTACTTTTTCATCTAATTTAATTAAATTGATAGATTATCTTTTGAATTGTTTTTAAAGTTCAATTAGAATATATTTTTACCATTTAATCCAATAGTGTTCGTTGGAATTAATTTCACTTTGAAATTGAACTTAAACTAGTGTTAATCTTTTGATACTTATTGTTTCATAAAAACACGCAATTTTCTCTGACAGCGGGGATTAATTATTAAATTAATTAATGTAACTTATATGTTTTGAATTTTTTTAAAATAGACATCATTTTTGAATTCAGAATATCAAATATAGCTTAGGGTGAAGTTTTGGTATTTTTCTGAAAAACTTCAATTTTTTATGAATAGTGAAACCACTAAGTGGTACTTACAAAAACATATTTTCCGTTTAAATGAAATTTTACCACCTCTGTGTTTTGAATTTCAAAAATCCGACATACATGGTTGTCATTAAGAAGTAAAATGTGGTTCAATGGGATTAAAATAATTTTTTGGTGAATAGTAACTTTTAAGTTTTTAATCGCGGTTAGAGGTAATTCATGTAATTTAAGGTAAAAATAATGTTTTAATAATATTAAATGACCTAGACACATGTCCTACCCTTATTTGATGTGTCATGTCTGACCAAGAAAACCCATGGGTCGATTTTTGGGACCCCATGGATCCACTTGGGTAAGATAATGACATTAATTATTTTTATTTAATGTAAAAGTAAAAATGTCACAAACATGTATTGTTTTACTAAAACAATTTTTACATGGGGTTATAAAAGTCAAATTTTTTGACTATAAATAGTCATTAGAAATCTAAAACTACTTCCTACATCATAGTAGTTTTTTCATAATTTTTATACATTAAATAAATTAAATTATTTATGACATCATGATGATGTCGTGATTACCTCATTATTTAACGATTTAAATAAAATGAAAATATAATATAAAATCTAAGACCTACACATGTCAAAAACCTATTGGATGAGTATATTTCGAACCCTTATCACCTTATCCTCTAAATACATCCATGTGGGACCTTTAAAATCCGAAACTCATTTGAAAATAAAGTAACATTCTATAACTTTCCAAGAGTGCCCCTCCTCTCCTCTTATAAAAGGCCCCCACCTCTACCTCATTACCCACACTTCCAAAGCCTTTGGCTCGGCCAACCCCTGATCATTTTCTCTCTCCACATCCCTATATTACTCCTAGAAGCCTCACTTTGGGCATAAGGCTTCCCAAGGAAGACTTTGAGCTAAAATCAAAAAGAGTTACCCGATTTAAAGGTAGTGTCTTCTCTTGTGTTCTTATGTTTTATTTTGCTTCTCAAACCCGCTAAAATCTTTTTATTAATTTATTTTGTAACAACTAAAGTATCTTCAATATACTAGGATGTTGTTATAAGATGAATTTGAGCTACACTTACACGCACCTACATCTAATGGTTAAAGAACATACTGTTTTTGTGGATGGAAAATTTCTGCCTCACGAAACGATGATTGTTCAATATTCTTCTAACACCTTCAAAGGTGGCCATTAAGATGTCACTATATTTATATATGATATATAATATGTTTATGTTTTCATTAAGCTTATGTATTTTTTTCATTTATGGAATACGTTTATGGCTTCCATTATGGGTATACGCAATATCTTTATTTTAGGAAGTACGGACTACCGCCCCCTCAAAGTGATTTGATTCATTAATACCATATGTGGTACGTATAAAGGATAGATTTAATGATATTATATATGATACCATACTGTAATTATAATACTGTTATGTATCATTATTTTTTAATTCCAATAAAGTATGAGATAGAAATGAAAGTAGCGTTCATGCGTACGTATGGCTTACCGTCTCCATTAACGGTGCATTTAATTTCTTATCCCCAAATGTAATGTAGTATTATAAGTACATATATATAATGGATATATATGATGTATGTTACATATAAGTGATGAATATAATTCTGTAATTAAAATATACATACCTCTCATTTAGTTTTAATTCCATTAATATGACATAGAAATAAAAGTAACGTTCATGCGTACATACGGCTTACCGTCTCCATGAATGGTGCATTTCATTTATTACCTCTAAACGATTATGTAAAATTATAAATGCATGTATATATTGGATATAAATGATATATATGATATCTACATCATGAATATAATTCTTGATGTAATGGATATTTTACCACATGAACAACTTGTAGTTATGAAGAGTTTATTTTTGACTGAAGTACCAAGGATCGACAAAATGACCATTATTAACTTAAATAATTACATAGTGTTCATAAAATGGTAATAAGTGATATAAAAGGAATAATGAACTTTAAAAGGGTTCTTAATCAAGTTGAAAATTAATTCAAGTTTATTATTCAGGAGATTAAAGAACGATCATGTCAAGTCGGATACGAGGTAAGGGAACTTCTTAACCCAATTTCCGTTCTTTGGGTTAATCTCTTACTTTCAAATTATGTCATGATATTATTGTATCCTATCTTGTATTTGTACTTTCTTTATGTGTACTTATAGTGAATACACATAATAGATCTATTTAATTTAAAAAATGATCTTTTTATGGGACTTCGCCTCAATCACCTTTCATTGAGGCATATTTTGTTTTATACACAACCTTTTTTTTATGGTGTATAAACCCCTTTGACTTTTATGCTTATTCAAAAGGAATATTTTTTTATACGAAGCGTTTTACTAAATGAAAAAAGGAAATGTTTTTGTCGTACATATGAGGAGACAACGACTTCTCCACCGCTGTGACCATTATTTGAGTTTCGGCTTTCTCTACAAGCCATACCTTTTTTTAAAAGAAAAATAAATAACATGTTTTACTTTTCTTTTATTTTGGTATTGAAAATGGTTTTGATAATGTTTTTATTATATCAATGTTTTATTGATATCATGTGATTGAAGTGTGCAAATGTTATGTTTCCTTTATGCATGTTTTATGTGATACGATTATGTTATGGTTCTTGGACGTTGTTATGAAGACGGGTGGTTCCATGATAAACTAAGGGAGGGTGAGCCCGATATAGCTCTCCAATGCATTGGGTAACACGAAGGAGTTAAACATTAAGGTTTCTCCGAAGAGATTTAGGGAATATATTGTGATGGGTATTCCAAACGTAACCAAGAGGGTCACTCCCTACGTAAGAATGTTATGAATGCATCAAGTTACCTTTATGTCTTATGATTTCTATGATTTATTCATGATTTGATGAGGTTTGTTTAAGTGTTTATGTTTTATGAGTAGAGTATGATTTCATTGATTCTTATGTATACATTTACTCGTGTTTCCTTTCCATATTTTTATATCCCTTACTGAGCTTTTTATGCTCATCCCATGTTTTTGAAATGTTTTTCATAGGTCAAGGGAAGGGTACATGATATGATGATAGTGTCAAGGAAGTGTCACGAAAGAATCCATGTTTTATTTTAAATATGTTTCCATTGATGGGATAAAATGAATACTATCTTGTAACCACTTTGTTTAAATGTGGGATGTAATTCATGTTTTATGATCTAATTCTCTAAAACTCTAAACATAAAAAGATCCTCAATGTGTAATCTTGTAATAACTCAAGATTAAGTAAGGTTTAAGGCTTGGGCCTTATAATCAACACTCCACTGGGTCTCTTGGACAATAAGGACTTGTATGCTCACTCTTCTCGCACTAGTAGCACGCCTCCTAGCTACCAGAAGAATTATCTATCTTCCTCGAATCTCTACGTATAAACTCCCTTGTGTGCTTCCTTCTGTCAGTCAGAGGGGTAAAAACTTTGGATACTAAGCCACCCTAGCTCACAGCCCCAAAATCCCTCAAATCACACTCTATGATCAGCGCTTGGATGACTATAGAGGTGGTGGAAGTCAAACTGAAGATGTTCAACTGAGATAAGATTTCATGCTTCTGACCATCCTCAAACATCCTCACCAGAAAAATAACTCATCACCTTCTGGAATGGGTGTAAAGCACTATATCTCTGTGAAGTGAGAAGAATAATCCATGATAGAGAGAGTAACTTGTTCCAGACTCATGGACTCTTAGGCTCAATTGACCCTCAATGTCTCTGAGTATAAGTAATTTTAGAAATAACGCTATAACTCATCCCAATCCATAACCTAAGGGTATCACACCTGTCAGATCACATCCAACCATATCTTGGAGTAATCCCAAAGCATGAACGTAGAAATATTCACCCTCCTCTCTGGAGGCATATCCAGATGCTCGATGATAGAAAACATGGCCCTTAACCATGATTATGCAACATGAGGTCCACCAACCCCTGAGAAGGAGGGACGATGATGCTGCTAAAACATAGAAGTACAAGAAGGAACAGGTGAAGGAAAATCATTCATGTTTTTTTTCAAAATGGTGATACATGGTTTATATGACCCCTACATAGCATGTTCCTGGAAGCCTTCACATGGGTCTATACTCCTGCCAACCCTGGTCATGTAAACCTCATACACATGATGTGTTCTCCTAAGACATGATGTGTACTTGAGTCGTTTCCCCCTACCTGAGTTCTTCTACGCCACTAACCCACATAGTTCTCCTATTATGAGACTACATGTCGTGTTTGTGCCAGACACATATTGTAAAAGAAATATTTCACCAACCTGTGTTGTTAGTCATATTTTTGTATACATGCGTTACACAACAAGGCATGCTCAAGCATGACACAATGTGTATAACCTATGTTTCATCCCTCAGGGTCATTAGTTACATGGGTGAACACATAGTCTATACAACACAACTTGTACGTCCGATACATGAAATCATCCACAAGAAATTTTCCAACACCGTGTCTCTATCCACAAATGTAGTAACACGGTTAGAGACTACACGACGTGTAATTAAGAAAAACAGTTCCTTCTCGAACAGAAGGATACAGGGTGTGTATTCATCAATACACACTCTGTATCTTGAGTTTTTATGGACAGTAAGCATCAGACACTACTCTAGAACCCATAAAACACTAAAAACATTAAATTGCCAAATTATAATATGTGGGGGCCCATAATCCCTGTGAATAAACGTTTGGCATCTTATTCATGTCATATACAAGAATAACTGTACAGCCATTCCATGATCCACCAAATTCTAATCAATGAGGGCCCATAACACATCAGGGACCAAAATTTGGCATTCATTCAAACGAAACCTTACACAATCCAATACCCTATAAAATAGAAGATATTCTATCAAGGAATCTATCAAAAAAAACATGAATATCAACCACAGCATCTATTTGCATAGAAAGAATGCAACACATGTTATAATGACCCATACTTTACATACATTGTTAATACTTCAAAATTGAAGCATACTTATTACAACATATAACAAAAACCACGAAAGGACCGTATAGGTATAGTGTCTTTAGAAACAGGGAAACATAAACAACTGGTTCATAAAGCATCAACTTTGCCTCCCACTTATTTCATCATATCTAGAGTCCCTTTTTGGCATATCATACTTAATAACCTTATTCCTGACCTGGGGAAAGAAAACATACAAAAGGTTGAGCTCAAATGCTCAGTAAAGGTAAACAAAAGAAATATCAATCACATCGTATACACAAGCACATAACTTTTGGAAATATTAACCTGCAAAAGAGATCATAATTTTATAACATGGGATAAATCATGGCAGTGAAATGTAATCACAATAATCATAACTTAAAACATGAAAATTTGTGGCATACACACATAATCCTAGAGAATCATTTCTTTTTAGTCAAGACTCATTGCCAAGACTATCTTAGTGGACAAAGTCCCTTTCTGAACCGAGTCACCATCGTTTCAGTCCTGTTTCACTGAACCAGTATAACCTACTATTCCAGCCATGTCTATCTCATGAGATATAAAATCTTTACCCAATGTATTGGAGGGAGATATAGGTCCCACCCATCTCATAATGATACCATTCTTATGTGTGCCACAAAATCATAAATCATACATCATTGCATAACCCATGTAATACAAATGGGAATCTTAAACATCATGACATCATAAAACAATTCATATAAGATAAAGGAATTCATAAAAATAATTCCATCACAACATAATCAAATCAATTTAATAATAGGGATAAAAACAGAACTCTCTATTATCTTAGATGGAAAATAATTTTGATAAAACATTTGAACTCCATTCTTGAGGAAAATGTCCTTTCTTCTTCAAAAACATTTTTCCTTTCTTAACATGTCATACAACTTTAAACTAAAAGAAGTTGATTAAAAATAAACTTGAAAACTTGTAAAGTAAGCTTCGTGGAAATAATGTTTTAAAAATCCATTCATGTCGTATAAGTTAAAAAAATACATTCTTCGTACTTTTGTCGGAAAAGTCAAAAAGTACCTCGTACGAAAAATGACAAAAAATTCCTTTCATATCTTTTACTAAAAACTCACCGAAGGGTAAAATTGGATTTAAAAAGTTATAGGTGGATGGAAATAATATTACATATTGCGGAAACATGGATGTGGATGATAAAATACACCCCAGTAAATACCAAAGTATAAACAATCTCGGATAAAAATGAGATTGTGATATTTCCCTTAACTTAGGTCCGACTTGCTTTGTAAGTGTCCGAACCTCCTGTATAATGATTTAAATAATGTTATTGACTTATTCCAGAATCATAATTATTTTTATGATATCATATATGGTCATATTTTTAGCTTCTTAGTAGTAATATTTCATTGCTACTTGTTATTCGGGTGTTTATAACTTTTTGTTCTTATGCGTGTTTTGTCAAATAAATTCTTATTCTTTTTCTTTAGGTTATAGATAACTCATTTAAATAATGGTATTAGTGTAATATATATCATATTCATTCACTCAATTCATTTATATAATCATTATGAAATGAAGATCATGTAGAACGAGTCGCATCACATCGTGGAGACGGTATTCCGTACGTACGCACGAGTGATGATATCATTCCTATGATCGTGGAATTGTATTGGAATATATGTATACTATTTCAGAATCAATATCACTTTATAGTAGTCATATATAGTCATTATTTACACCATTATACCCATCCAAGTAAGGTGGTGGTGGAAAATAGATTACACCACGGCGTGGAGACGGTATTCCGTACGTATGCACGCGCGGTGATTTCTTTTTCTGTAGGATGGATAGATAGTGAAATAGGGTTGTTTCATACTTATAAAAGCATATCAGTATATGAGTGATACTGATGTTATTACTTCATAATGAAAAAATCTAAGAAGAAGAAGTGGAAGAAGAAATAAAATGAAAGAATAGGTAACGGACATTACCTCTTCTTTGAAGTGCTTCTTTGAGACCTTATTTTAGGGCACTAAAATTGGTCTTTGGAGAAGAACAGGACCTCTAGGATGTCTCTAAGGAAGTGTAGAGGAGAAAGTGGCAGGGGTTTGCCGAGCTTGAAGGCTCAAAGTGGTGTGAGGAAGAGGGGGAGGAGGTGTCCTTTTATAAGGGAGGAGAGGGGCACCTTTGGAATAACTAAAACTATTATTTTATTATAAAGTAAATTTCGGTTTTAAATAGCTCAAAATTGATATATTTTGAAGATAAGGTTGGGATGGGTAGAAATCCTCTCATCCAATATAATTTAGACAAGTTTAGGTTCCTATTTTAACCTTATCATTTAGATTTAACATTAAGTTAAATAATTTTACTTTTACCATGTCTTCTTGTGTTCTTATACTATAATGTTAATAAGCTTACTATAAGCAGCCAAACGAACCCCAAGTTGTTTATTATTAATATATATAACCTTATCTAAGTCATTTGGCCAAACCATAGAATTTTAGGAATAAAATAAAAATTACCAATGTAATATTTGTTTTAAAAACTATTTTATGTCAATTTTGACACTATTTAGTAATTGATTTTTGTGAAAATCATAACAGAATTATTAGTTCGAAACAAGTTAATTAAATCAATACTAACATGTAATATTAACCTAGAAAATTAGTGGGATTCATAAAAAGTCTCAAATTTCATTTATTTTTGTGTTTATAACATCAATTATGTCAATATTTCATTAATAAGATAATTATTGGATCATCATTGTGTCATAAATAAATTAAATTATTTAATGTCTAAAAATTACAAATAAAATACCATTATGTAGTAAATATTTCTATCTTTCTAATGAATATTTATAGTCTAATTTATCTTATGTATAACCCCATATTAAAAATCATTTACTTATTAAACTTTGATTTTAACTATTTTAACCCTTCTTTAAATAAATTAATAATAAATGTCCTAATCTAATCCAAGTGGGCCTAAATGGTCATATTTTATTCCTAAGTTTGTTTTTGGTCGAATTACACTTATCCAATAGAATTAGGACATGTGTTAGGGTAATAATAATATCATCTTTTCACTTAATTACCTTATTTACTTTTAACCGTGGTAAAAAAAGTAAAAAGTTACTATTCACCAAAAAATTATTTTCATCTCATTGAACCACATTTTACTTACTGACATCAACCGTGTCTCTCGGATTTTTTAAATTCCACTCACAGAAGCGGTAAAATTACGTTTTATGAAAAATTCAGTTTTTTTAACTACCACTTAGTGGTTTCACTATTCATCAAAAATTGAAAGTTTTCAGAAAAATACCAAAATTTCACCCTAGGCTAATTTCGATATTCCGAATCCAAAAATGAAGTCCATTTTGAAAAATAAAATTTATAAAATTTCAAAAAGTGGTTATTACTATTCATAACGGCTAGTTTTAATAATATTTTAATAGCATATCGTTGTTTAGTGAAACTCGGTATTGCGTACGACGCAAGCTATCGAGGAAGGTCGCGATTTCGTGTAAAGAAAGACAAGCAAGTGTTGTGTAGAAAAAGATTCCTTTGCTGATTTATATAACATAAAAGTCTCGGGTGTTACACATGTGATATCTAGGAAGTTCTTATATGATGCATGAGATGGAATACCCTCATCACATCAGGTTTAAATAGATATAAAACCTCAATAACATCATCGATAACTGCACGATATATATGAATCTCCCAATGGTGAAATCAAATCAACTGTAATAATTGCAAAACCAAAAAATCACAATATACGAGGTAAATTTTCTTTTTCACTATACACAAGTTAGGTACTCCTAAGAAAATCTTATTACTAAGTACTGATTCCTTCTTATCCCTGGAAATAGGCACAAACAGAAAGTCAAGGAGAATAAAAATTCCTCGGTTTCTACTTTGTAACGTCCCGGTTCCGGGTGCTTCCCAGAGGTGCCTTATGCCAGGTTAGTCACATGGCCTCAAGCGCATTTCCATAAATTCCAATGGTTGCTGACTAGCAGCGAGGGCCTTGGGTGTGATAGTGGGGAAACTATGCCCTCATTTGATGATTAATGCAACAAAAATAAACATATAACAGTAGTAAAAGCTGTAATAATAACATGCAACAGTAAAAAGTGGAAGATATCAAGTAAATAAATAACTAGTGCACATATATTAAGGATGCATGTGACATATGACTAGGAAGAAAACAAAACAAGGAACAATTCTAGAATACAGTACTAAACCAATGTACAAAGGAAAAACAAGTAAATAACTCTACTAGCATCGGAAGCCTCAGCTTGGTTCCTTACTCTCTAGCTCCACATCAATCAAGTACCTAAAGTAGAAGGGCACTTGACCTTATCTATACCAGCAATAATATAATCTATTTTGGCCCAAAATCATGACCCAAACAAAGTGTGAGTCGAATCCAAGCAAGCAACCACCTAAAAATCTGTGCCTAATAGTCAGTGAATATATATTGTAGGTAATAAGAAAAATGAAGCATTAAAGATGGAAGGACATAAATGTAAACAGTCATGCAGTTTCAAATACATTCATTTACATTTATCAACATAATCAAACAAACAACCACATGCAACCTACCCAAAAGTTTTCATAGTCTATCACCTCTGGTTTAGTTAAACAAAGACTCTCTGAGGAAACACTTCCCATCAATTCCCAATGTGGTCTTGTAACAGTTAGCTATAGACACTTTTAGGAAGAACTCAATGTGCAATTCCCCCTTTGGTCTTGCAACATGGAACTACAAACACTCTAAGGTAGCACACAAATCCATCTCCCCTATGGTCGCACAACGTAGAAATTATAGTAGACACTCAAGAAAAGCCCTCAGTGTCCATTTCCCTTATGTTTTAACTAGACCATGTAGCCACAGACCTTTTTATGTCTATCATGCACAAAAGAAATTCTGAAGCCAAAGTAAATCACAATATACTAATTTTCTAAATTGCTACAAGGCATGGAATATATAAGTCAGATAACATAACTTTATCCTAATAGAACTAGACATGGAAAGAAATCATCCTAATAAGAAAACCTAGACCAAATAGTAAATAACAAAACAAACATGGGTAAACATATCCCAAGCAAGGAATAGATAACCCTATTCAAAACCAAGAGTCCTAACTGAAGAAAACAAGCATAAAAGGCATCAACATGGTTAAAATTCCAGATCACCCAATACACCGAATCAAGGGTATTGGGCCCATTTTCATATAATATTCAATGAATATCTATGGAAAGGCACAAACTACCTACCTCAGCGTTTCACGATGGATATACTAACGCGTAGGCCCATGAATCAGCCTAGAACGACGTAGATATAGAAAAAAGTCTACAAAATTCAACCAAGGATATTTCACAAAAGAGGAAAAATCAAACAATGAAGCTCTATAAGAAAGAATAACTCAATATGGTGATCCCAACTGAATCGGTGGTGGTTGATTTAGAGAAAAAATGGTCGCTCGAGGGCTCGAAGAAGAATCAGTGATATTTCAGTCGCTCTAGGATGAGATAGAACTAGAAGAAGGGATTTTGTGAACGAGACGTGACCCCAATACAATTTAACAAATATAAAAGAAATGTACACAGTGTGTTCATTTAACGTACATGTCGTGTACTTGCCTTAACCAGCACCTACTTTAGGTAGTCTCTAGGTCACCTCACAGAACCATGTACTCAGTCATTACACAACGAGTACACAGTCACCCACAGAAATGGGTTACATGGCATGTACTCCAATGTACACAACATGTACTCCTTAAATTTCCAGATTCTCCTATTTTCTCAAAAACACTAGAATAGATAAACCATAACTAAAAAAAGTTGTGGGTTCTTACAATTATCCCCTCTTAACTATGTCCTTTAATAGGGAGAATTAAATGTTGGGAGAGATTTTGAGTTAAGTAACCTTGGGTGGATTGGGAAAGATAGGATTAACTGAAATTCATTTTTCTGTTGAAGTAGTAATTGAGAGACCAAACCGTGATCCTATTAAAATATGGTTTTACATAAATTAACTAATGATTTTATAGCACATCACCCTTAAATATCCCTCATCCCCCAATCAAGAGGCACCTTTCATTCCCTCATTCTCCTCCCTCTTCACTATGGTGGATCTCCTCCTTTTCTTTTATTATTCTCCTTCCATGTGTGGTGTTGGAAATATATAGGTTTGGATAATATTTTTTTCAACCCAATTCCCATCTTATGATTATGGTTTTCTTCAACTATGGTTTTAGTGATGATTTCCTCGAGGATTGGTGGAATCATCTCATGATAATGGTGCCCCCATCCTAAATATTGAGGGGATGTCCCGAGTCAATAGATTTAAACCAATGACCATCAATCAATTAGATGTATGTAGTCTAATCAGTTTATCAAGGGGTTGGGTTTAATTGAATGTGTTATAATAAGGTTTTGGTTCCAATTGTTATGTTTTTTTCCTTATATTTTTCTTGAATCTTGGTATAGGTACCAGGAGAATCATTGATCTCAGTTTAGCTTTAGAGTGAGTATTCAGTGAGTGAATGATCATTTATGACTTTGTTAGTTAATTTGGTGTTTGAATATAATTTTATAATTTTTTATAATATTAATAATATTAATTACATTGATTTTATAAGAAATGATCCATTAATGTTTATGGTCTAAGCTTTGGATAATAGTATTAGAAGATCTTGAGTAGTGGCTTACCAAGCAAGGAGTTAAATGGAATTCTTCAATAATAATGTTGGGGTTCCCTCTAAAATTAACCCACAATATCTCTATATTGTTCGAGCGGTGTATTATGTAGTAGGGTGGCATGGTAATTCCTCTAACTAGTTAAATTCAACGATTTAATAATTATTTACCCATGGTTACATACACTTTAATTTCCCCATGACCAAATGAAAGGATAACCCATATGGGATTCAATGTAATTAAATAGAGCATGTGTTTTAAAATGGGAATTATAAAATGATATAAGTTCTAGAATTCAAGTGAAATAGAGAATATGAATTTTATTTCAGTGTAAGTAAATCTGATAAATTGGATTCTAAATTAGTAATCTCTTTTGGTTATGAATTATAAATTAGTAATGGTTTTTCTAATATGTATTTGGTGTTTCTGAATATATTTTGGAAAAGGCATTTTAAAATTCATTTTAATGAAATGGACATTAAGGAAATTTAATTCTATAATTTGATATGAAAAATTCTCATTGAGTGGTTATATTTTAAAAGGAAGTTAGTTTTTTTGTTTGTGCATTAGGGTAAATTACCCAGTGAATGAATCCCTTCAGGTATTTTTTGGGACGTATGGTTAAACCAAGGGATAACAAGAACCCTAGGTTTATATAGAACATTATGGTTCAAAGGGAGGTGGGGAACGTTTTTTTTATATGATTCTAGAAATTAGTGTTAAATGATAGTGAACAGAGACCTTTGGGAAGGAGGCTCTAGGGATGGGTATATTATACTTTAATTCTAGATTTTTGGGCTTAGTATGGGTATAATTTTCTATATCATGCGGATCATTTGGCCCATCTATAAGACATGGTCAGAGTCACCCCAACACTAGCTGAAGTGGATTTATACAATTTCTAGGTTGAAATAGGCACGTTGTTTCACTATGTGTTTTTTTTTCAGTTTTAAATATTCTAAATAATTGTATTTATTTAAATTTATACTAATAACATCTGAATTCATTTTTATGGATGGTTTATTTTTGTATGTCATTGGTGGAGGCCAACTATTTAACAATCCTTGCTCTTAATACACATTAAATAATAATTTATTACATAATAATACACATAATACAACATAGAATATTCTCCAGCCTATTTTCATTGGGAGATAGGTATCTAGAATAACATTTTAACATGAGATACAATAATATTTTTGAAAATTTCCTTAACTTTCTTTTATAATTCCTTGGTCCACTAAAATTATATGGGATAACCCGGGACAAAATTAAGAAATATGTGTCCAATAAATCCCAATAAGGGAATAAAACATTAACAACATGAGTAATGTACTACTTGTTAACTCCATAATCCTGTTGTCTCGGGAGATTAAAAATTTTCTCTATAAATTGGAAAAATATATAATTTTGGGTGCACCCATCACTTTTATATGAAATAAATGTGAAAGTGTGTCTCACAGATCATTCAACATAAAATCATACATAAATATGTTTAATTACAAGATATGGTAATTTTAAATAAATATATGTAATTATTAAATCAAAGAACTATTGGTATGTCTTGGTGAATCCCCATGAGTAGGGATAGTGATGGCATTCACGATACAAAAGTTTGACATGGAAAAAGTCATTGTGAAATCTCAATAGCATAATGAAATTACATAATGATTCACAAAATCATTTTCTGATATTAAAAGAATTATATATTCAGTATAAAATCATGTTTAAATTGATAGGGATGTGTGAAGGAATATCCCTAAATTATTAATTAGATATAAATTTCATAAATTGAATAATATTTTTGAACAAATAAGTGAAGTAGAGGATCCATTACCATGAGAGGATGATTCAACAATATTTTTAGGAGATTCTTGAGAGATTTGGAGAACTGTTGAGGGAATATTCATTGGGGAGGTCATATTAATGATGTGATCTATTGTTTTGGAGTTAATATGAAGGAGATCTTGTGTTTTTTATATAGGAAAGATATGGTATGTCTTAATTATTTCTCAATCCTAGTTTTTGGACACTATAAAATAAAAAATCAAAACTGAAAACCTTTTGATAGTCTTTTCCCATGTTTTATACCAAATAAAAGTGGTTATCAATAGTTTATATATACATAGGCTAACATCATTAAAATATCAGCCTTGTTTATGTGGAACTGAGTCATTTTATTAATGAAATGATTTTAAAACATAAAATATAATCTTGTTTTTTTGGGATTCATAATGTATTTATATAATTAATAAAATAGTATCAAAATAACATTATTATAAAGGGTAAAAATAAATTTTTTTCATGGATACCATTAATAGAAATCATTACAACACTTTTGGGCCATAATGATGTCATATTACACACCATATATTTATACCGTATTAAACGTTTTCCAAGAAATTCGATTACCTCAAAAAAAATTGAATAATTACCCATTGGACTAATTTTTTGTTTGGATTCCAAATTAATATTTATTTTATCTAAATAATTTCATATATATATGAATATTCACTTCTAAAATAAGAATTTATATGTATTGAGAAATTATAGGTTCTTAACAATAACAATTCTCGAACACTTATAACATTTTAACTTGACATCACAAAATTTAAATTATCACTTAAATTTAATATAAATTATTCAAATTTATTATTTTGTTAAAATTCAATTTATTATAAACTAATTAATATCTCAAAATTAATTACATAATTTGATTACATATTAATCAAAAATAATATTTGTGTTTTATCAAAATAAAAAACATTTTTAATGTAAAAAATAAAAAGTAAATATAAAAATTATTCAATTGAAAATATAATTTACATATTAATGTCAGAAATATATATATATATATATATATATAGTATTAGAGTGTAAAAATCTATAATGGTAATGTGTGTGCAAGTAATATTTTCATGGTGTTGTCTAGTGTACATGGTTTGGACCATGATCACGATAAGATTGATCTTGTCTTGAAAATGGTTTCCCTCATGATTATGTTATTTGATATCAACATGGGATTTATCCATAAGAAATCCTAGTGACGTTATCACCTTTATAATCTCTAATAGATTGTCTTCATAGGGTAATATACTACTAGTCGAGGCTATCACTTCTTTTGTTTATGTAAACTCGATTTATCAAAAACCTATATTTATATTAATCATATGATCACTATTAAAAGACTATATTATCCATGGTTATGATTCATGGTGGCCATGAAATCTAATAGTATATAATAACACCAATTAACTAAATGTTTTTTCTTTAATTTAATCACAAAAAAAAATTTATTTATAAATTTTTTTCTTGGTATAATCATTACCCCTTTAGATATATCACCCCATAAATTTTTTCATTTCATACACTATAATATATGAGGGTAATTATATTTCATCACCTCCTATGGTCCCCATGTATCTTATTCAAACATTTGGTTTCTCCATAGCAATTTGATGAGGTGCATTTTTTCTTTTTTATTACTTTCTATATATGATCTATTATCTTCACCGACTTGTCCTCATATAAAAGTCCATCCTCCATGAGTTGCACCTATTAATGTGGAACATGTATGGGGTCAATTATATACTTGTTTAATGTGGATAAATATACACATTATGTACTTGATAGTGGTTATGTTGGAGTGCTAGTCAATATTCCACCGCTCTGATGTGATAAAGTATTTTAAAAGGACTGATGTATCGGGGAATAAAATTTCCTTTCTTCCCAAATGTCTTGAATTTATTCTATAAAAATATGAAATGGAATACCTTATTTGTAACCTAAAACACTAGGTCTCATTGGTGATTGTTATCATAGTTATTCTTCTAACTATAATAGGCCTAATGTTATATTGAATAGTATTGACCTTTTATAACATTTCTGATATCATTTTAGGACACAAAAATTTTCATTCACCATCTTATTCCCAGCATGCATGTGTTCTGCACAAATACCTATAATGAGGTTAATGGGGATCCATTTTTATGCTTTAATTGAAACTATAGTTATATAAAAACACATACATGAGAATATAGGATAATCCCATTTTTTTAAGGCCATTTAGCATGTTCTACACTTGTCCTAGAATGTCAGGTTGTCTTGATCGATTTCCCATAAGTTTGAGGCTGATAAGTTATGCTGACATACAACATTGTATTTAGAGCATATTGGAGACTATTATAGAACATTGAATTAAATCTTGGATCTTGATCAGATACAATCAGTATTGGGGTTCCCTTTAGACTCACCACTTCTCTATTTTCTATTCTCACTTATTGATCGAGTTATATGTCCTCTCTAATTACAATTATTTGAGTAGTATTTGTAATAAGATCCACCACATACCATATATAATTATTTCCTATTGATGTATTATGAGGACCATTGAAAAATTCAATGGTTTGGTTTTCATATTTTCCTTTAGGTATGGGTAATGGTTTTACCACCCCCTTCATTTTTTTCTTTTATCCATTACTCGAGGACATAGAAGGCACCTTTATGTATATTTTCGGATCTCATTATTGATATTTTTCCACCAATATTTATTTTAGAGGTATTAATACATCTTTTTTTGACCATGATGGATTTAGTAGTTCAAGTTATTAACATTAACCAACATCTAATTATTTATTTCATGATTTTATGGTAAACATAATCCTAACCCAAATCATATAATCCGTTCATAAATAATTTTGAAATCAAGGTATTTAACTTTTTATATATTCATTATTCCTATAAAATCCTATATTATCTCTTTGAGATTATTTTATCATCTATAGAATATATAGTTTAGAAACCATTGATAATAGTATTTCTTATATGATTCCCAAGTTCATTGTTTTCAAGTCTATAATGATCAGATCCTTCTCAATTATCAACAATAAATAAATTATTAGGTACTCCATACATATAGAAACATACGCTTTATATTATTTCCATAGATGGTACTTTATTGAGAATACATATTTCATAATTATCTCTACCAATCATTTTTTTTTTTGTGTATTTAGATTCATGTTTAAAAATATATACATGAGGCTATTGTGATATATATATATATAACACCTCTCTCAAGAGATATACTATTTCTAGATCTTCAATAAAATTTTACTAATGATATCTTCAAATCATTAATTTTGTTGTTATGTTCATGTAATTTTAATTAACATGAGGCAAGGGATAAAACATTTTGATTCATCAATATTAAACTATAGAAGCACCTCATTGAAGTGTCATTTTATAAAATCCAATGTTACCCACTTATTTATATTATAAATTTTGGTTCAGGTAAAATAATCTCTGTTTTCACATTGAATCTCTCTTTTGATTCATTATTCCAAAAAAACATTACTCACTTAATATTTATCATGGATTTAGGGTATGACAATCTTGAGAAAGTTTTTAAAAGTCATCGATAACACAAAACTAATCCAAGAATGCTAAAAATTTCCATTTTAATTATGTGACATTCCCATCCATCAATCTTATCTTATATTGAATGGGCCATAGATTTCTCTTTACTAGTGATAACATTCCCTTGGGATGTTACTTGGTCTAGGTATAAGATTAATTGTGAACTCAATATCTTTCTTATAATGGTGAAAATTAAATTCTTTAAGAAAGACGTCATTGTATTCCATCAAAATATGAATTTCTTAAAGGATGCGCTTTAATCTAGAATTAATCATTTCTGGTAGATATGTTTTCATATGGGGAAATGAAATCCAATTATTTATATGCTATTTCTAAAAAATAACATTATTCTCATTACTTTTGTATAGAATCAAAGGGTGTTTCATTTTACCTGATGTGGATTTCTTATCCCAATAATTTACATTGGATATATAATAGAAAACTATTCCATGACTAGTATGGAAAAAAATTACACTAACTGGAGTTTGGTAATTTTTTCAAGAAGAATATTCCTAAAAGCATAAATATAGGATACCAAAATCATATATGTTCATTAATGATGATATAAATTCATTAGGGGGTACTGACTCATTGTTCTATGAAAACATACATGACTTTTAATTGGTCATGAAATAAAAAATGACACAAAATTAACTACACTAAATTCTAGGTTACATTTACTTCTTTCATTATGATCCATCTCTGTATATGGATTACATTATTTCCTTGGTCTTGGAGATTATTGATTCCAATCATGCTTGTTATCCATTGGAATAGATAATTGTCTTGTATAATTCCTACCTTAATTATATTTATTAAAAAAAATTATATGACACCTTAGATTGAACAATTTCCCATCCATCACATTTTTATAGATCATGTGTAGTGTAGGAAATTTCTCAGTGAGTGAAGTTAATTTGGAAGTGGTTGGTTACCACTCAGAGAATTCATCATTCCTATACAGACCAATGATCGAGACCAATGAAGTTAATTTGTGGGTGACTATTTTTTCATGTCAGTTTCACCTTGATTGGGTCACCAGTAATTTTAGTGGCTATGTGAGTTGGCACATAGATTTGTGAGACTATTCAAGATAATATAACGGATCAGGATAGTGTATTATCGATTGAATCTTCCTCCAAAATATAATGTAATTTATAATTACATCCATGAATCTCATATTTGAATTTATTATTTGGATCATTCAAATTTTATTGATATATCAATGTTCATTTGAAGATATATTATTAATTTGAGGAAAATTCAACATAGATTTTTTATCAAAGTGAAAAGTTATTATAAGGGAAGAAGAAGAATATCAATTAGGTTTTATGGAATTGAAGAAATATCATAAAGTAGACTTGGGTTGTAAATAATAAATGTGGTCTTAGAGGACCATGTTATCTGAGTATGACCTCTAGAGACACTTTTAAAGGATAATAATTCCTTAAAGGGGGAGAGTGTAACAACCTCAAAATTTTCAATGTTAATTATGCCTATGACACATAATTTATTTATATTTTCTGAAGTTATATGTTATTTTGGAGATATCTTGGTTATATTTCGGGTGGTTTGGGGGGTATCCATTAGTAGGTAATATGATTTGATAATGGTTAGCGGAAACTGTGTAATTTTACCTAGTTAACCATGCAGTTTTCCTTAGGTAACTATGATGCTTGTTAGAGATGTGAAATAAGTGTAGAAAAATTATTACATGGTTATATATAACATTGAAGGATTAATTTGGTATCTTTAAAAATAAAAAAAAAAGGAAAATAATAATTATCATAAGGTTTACCAACCGCTTCGGCAAAACCATGTTGGTTCCTTGATGATTCAGTGAGTCTCGCACAATTGGATCCTGGTTTTATATACCTTATAACCGTGCTGTTCATGGAATTAATTAATCCAAACGTAGTATTTTAACATTAAAAATCCACAAATAACATCATTTTACTCAAACACCTGTGGATTAAAACATAGGGACTCTGGTGGGTTTTCCTAGAATCATCCTTCCCTTTAGAAAAAAATTACATAGAATATATAGATAGAGAACCTATGGATTTCATTGTATTTCCTTTTTTTCTCAATTATTATTTCTAAATCAAGATATGATCTCTTATCAATATAAAATACCCTATTTCCATAAAATCATGGTTGGATATAGGAATTCGTATAAGATTTAATAAGATTATGTCTATATTCATTATGATAATAAAGTTGGATATCTTTTTTTCTAAAATGTTCTCTCATTAATCTAGATTAATGTCTTAAGTTATATATAATTGGGTAAGTCAAAAATTAACCTATCCCTAGATATGTTCCTCTTCCTGTATCTTCATACTTGTATCCTTTAGTGGTGATTTGCATATGATTCTAGGGATTAATAGGGTGTGAGATTTATTCTTGTTGTGAACCTTGACCTTGGTATTTGATATTCTTAAGGAATGATGTTCTTTAAAATGTAAGGGAAATTATAAATAATAAATATGTTATTATTATGTGTCTCTTTGTTTCATGATATGATATTCTTGTGCATGTATATAGATCTATATTTTCCTTGTAAGGGACATTGTATGTATATATATGTGACCTGGATCATAGAATTATGCAACCCTATATCAAAGTGATAGGTTCACTAATTATGGCTTGGAAAATTCCTCACATTGTGGGGGAATAAAAATATTATTCAAGATTATTAGGGTATGTCCTAATTTATTAGGGCCTTAATTATTGAAAATATAATACCTGATAGATGGTACAAAATGAGGAATTTTTTTAGAACAAAATTTGTTGGGGATGATGGACTTTTTGAATGATTAAGTAATGGTGGTCTAATGGTCGTTTTAGAGATTTATATTTTCATTGTGGAATTTTTTGAGATTCATGGTTACTAAAAATAACTTCTAAATTGACATGGATATAAAATAGACATGTATGGGGAAATTGGAAGTTGGTATAGTACATGATGACCTGATATGTGATTATCTAATTAATAATTTTTTTCTATCATTGTATAGACATTTATATAAATGTTTCACTTATGGTATGGACGTATTGGTGGAGTCTAACTAGGTTTATACTCCCATCCTTCATGGTAATCTCGATGCACATGTGTACATTATCTTTAGGGATCCAAAAAATCAAAAGGAACTTGTGTAGAAAATATAATCTAGAGGAGGAGGATTAATGGGAGGATTTATGGTAGAATTTTGGTTTCGTTTTATGAAATATCATGTTATCAACCATTATTTTTTTCATTGATAATTCACTTACACATGGTTGGTTTTTGGTAGTTGTCTATAAAATATTGATATAGAAGATCTAATGTCATTTTATTCTCTTAAATATACTTTTTATTTTATTATATTCCTCGTATATGTATGTTGGTTGGATATTTAAATAAATGTAATATTTTACTTGTGTCCTGATTGAGGATATCACAGATAATCTGTAGCCTTCTACATATGGGGAGGCTTACATGAGGCCATGTAAAACACTAGTTCATAACCTTTGATTTAGTTTTTGGTGTTACATGGTTCATTCACATAATCCATTTTGAGTGGGCCAACACCATGCACTAGAATACAATGTGGTGAATTTTCCAAGGCTATTTTGAACGACACATGCCCATCCACCATGTTGTTTTTTGACTGTTCATTTCCTATGTATTAGCCACATATCCACCATTCCTAGTAAAACTGTCATTTATACTGTGTATTGAATCATAAAAATCTATCCTACTCCCATACTCTGAGTTCTACATCACCTGAATCTACAAATTTCACCATATCCTTCCTCATGTTATGGTGATTCCTATCATGACACCCATAAATTCCAAACCAATATTCATTCATCTGGTATGCTTATAACACCTCTCTAACCCAAAAGGAACCAACAAATTACATAACAAATATAATAATAAGTACATAAGTCAAGCATGGTGTGTTATATTATCCCCAGAATAGGGTTTTCCATCATAAAAAAGATGAATGTTGGTCATACGTTTGAATTTTTTTGGCCATTTCTATAGCATATTGTTTTATTCCTCTCAAGTATTTTATTTAATATCATAATGTCTCCACAATAGCTATCCCAATGGAAGTATTTTTCACAGAAAGCATGCTATTTTTTAATTAAATAGATTAGTGAGTGTATACATGTATCATCTGGCTTGATTATGAAATGAACCCATCAAGTCACTTGGTCAAGGTTAAGATAGTAATTCTACAGTTGGGATACATGAAACACATTATGAAATATATTGAACCTTAGTGGTAATTTATTCAAAGAAACACAAAACCAATTCCATTATGTACCTAAAAAGGTCCAACAAACCAAAGAGACAACATTCCTTATCTACCCAAATGATGATGTCACAACCTTGGGGATATATTCAAGAAAATATAGCCCCTACGAAAAGTAATAATAATTAGATATTATCTATATATAATTTATTAAGACTTTATATTATATTCAATCATTTCTTGATCATCTAAATCAAATCTATTGTCTCATAAATTATGATAGGTCCAATTAGAAAAGTATTTTTGGTCTATATATAAAAATGTATAGAGAGATATGGATATCCATAAAAATATTTTAATGGAGGACTATTTATTATCTTGAGATAATTATTGTTATAAAATAGATCCACTAAAGGTAAATGGTCACCCTATTATCCATCAAAATCCATAAAAACTAATTGAGCATGTTCTCCAATATCTAGATCATGTGTTCAGAATGCCATCCAATTTGGGGAAGATATTGTGTGATGAAGGTTAACTGGGTTCTGAGGGATGGGTGAAATGATTGCTAAAATCGAGAGGAAAACATAAGTTCATAGTCAGATATGATCAAAACCAATACACCATGAAACATTATTACTTCCCAAAATTAAATATTTTCTATGTTTTCCTTAGTGTCGGATTCTAGGATCAAAATTAAGATATATAACATTATGAATTGTTCCATAATAACCGATATGGAAATACAAATCCAAATGATTTTTAGTAAACTAGTGAAATACTCTATAACAATTTTCCCTAACTTACAAACCGGTATTGGAATGGATATCAACATACAATCAATTATTTATTGTTCATCCTAGGAATATTTATAGGTTAGGCATTATGAAACATATTTAGTAACTCTAAATTCCATACCTGACCCCCCAAAATGGGTCCTCAATGCCTTGTACATTTTTTAATTGCCTCAATAAATTGACTATTTTTAATAGTGATAAAATATAAGTTATTCATAATAATATTGGGAAACTACTATCTTATTTTTAAAACAAAACCCTAACTCCTCATCTTTCACCCATCCATTAATATCATACACACCATTTTGTTTTGACATCAAGATTAGACAATAATGGTTTTATATTTGGACATCAATGAAAATAAAAAACATATTGTCAATAATAGATACGGGGAAGAATAATGGAGTTCTATGAATAAAATTTAAAATCAGATACATGCCATCCATTTTTCTAATAAATATCAACAGATAAAAATATTTTTTAAAAAAATAATTAAATTAATTTTATCATATACATTTAGTCATTGATTTCCATTTAAATGGTATATAAAAAAAGACAAAGTCAAACATATTAAGGTATTTTTTCCATCGTCATTTCATGAGGATCAAATATCTTTATGAAATTGTGTGTTTCATGATTTTAAAATTAGTAGAAATAGATAACTTTTCTAAAAGTGGTAATAACACCATGTTTTTAAATTATGGACTAATAAAACAATTTATATTATTAATTGGATAAAATTTTCAATTAAATTATAATTAAAATGATAAATATGTTATGAAATGATCACTTTGAATGATAACACAACCCAAACTACATCTTGATGCATCAAAATATACCACAAAACCATTCCATGGTTCATGAAATCTAGGAATGGGTGTTGAAGAGAGTTTAAAATTTATCTACCAAAATGATTTCTAACATTAATTAATCCACATGAATAGAAAACCATTCATTATAAATGTTTTCATTAGAGATGAAATTTGTATGAATACATGGAAAAATAAATGATAATAACCTTCTTAGCTGAGAATGTTATGTATATAAAAGTTATTCATGGGTAGTTTCATGTTTTTAAAATCCTTTATATTTTCAGGATCTAACAGTACACATTAATCGTTAATCACATGTTCCATGAAGTATATTTCTTATATCCTAAATTCAATCTTTGATAATTTTATATAATTATTGTGTTCTCATAGGACTCCCAGTACATTCTCTATGTGTTCTTAATAGTCATTTTTAATCTGATAATACACTAGGACATAATCAATAAATACCCCCAAAAAATTAGTCAAGGTACCAATGCAATATATGATTCATCAATTCCATGAAAACTAATAGTGTATTTATAAGACAAAGGGAATCAAAATGTATTCTTAGTAGTCATAATGTATCCTAAAATCTATATTTGGAATAACATCCTTCCAAATAAGTTTTTTGATACCCTGATTGTAAATATAATTTAGGTAACAATTTAGATCCCCTAAATTGATCAAATAGATCACCCAATTAGGTAATAGGATAAACATTATTTATCATAAACTAATTTTGTTAATTGTAATATATTCAGAGCTGAATAGAACCTTTTTTCATCTTTAAAAAGTGATGTAGATCATCCCAAGGTGATATACTATGTCTTATGAAACATTTACAATCAAATTCAACCAATTGGAAATTCTATTCACTCAATTATGTTACTTCCATCCGAAAATACAGAAGTTAAATAATATTTGTCCCCAATAATCGATCAATGGAAAATTATACATCATTTTTTGGTTGAAACCTATTGAATGTTTTGGGTAAATAATAATGATATCTATCTATGATTTATGGAAAATATATTTCTTTCATTAAATAAATAGTTTCTATATTTACTACTTCTAAAAAATAATATACTCTCCTAACCATTGGTAAGAAATCTCAATTTAACCAGTGTTGACTTCCTAATCATTATTAATGTGATGTACCACTCCATTAAAAGTTATAAAATCAACCTTTAGGCATAAAAATCGATGTGGTATTTCAAATATATCATCCAATACATTACCATAATTAGATCAATTTAGTTAATATCCAAAATTTAAAAACACAAAAACAACTGATCCCCATTGATAATTATTGAAAAAAATTTACAATCAAATAATTTTCACTCTAAATGACTGAGATAATATTATATTTTTATAATTGGGGGCATCATTTCAACATGAAACCCCATTTTATTTATAACACAACACGAAATAAAATAGTAGAATGAAACTAGATAAAGAAAAACATGCATAAGAATTGAGTTACAAAGATATAACCTCACACAATCTATGGAAATTGTTGATCCTTATAGGGTATCTTTTCTACTTAGTAAAATTGCATACTAGGTCCTCCCAAATGCTATTTTCTTTCCAATTTTTTGGCATTGACTACAATGCGAAGTGTTCCGAGAATTACCTTGGATCACTAAGTTATAGGGCAAAGAACTATTCTAATGAGACTGAATAATGTAAGAAGAATATACTTCAAATACATGGATGGTATTTCCACCCATTTTCATCAGTGTGTTAGTATAATATTTTATATTGTTCCCCATTTTTCAATAATTATTTCACTTTTGAGATGGTTCCCTATAAAAAAATTTCTTATTCTATAATGATACAAATTAAAAATAACCTAGTATGGTGTAATCATGTGGAGTAAAAGAAATTGATATATTTGATTGGTTATCTAGTTGTGTAAAAATATGATAATAATTTTCCATTTTACTTTTATTTATATCATTAAAATCCATACTTGAACATGTAAAGGTAAAAGTGTCCACCACCATAGGTTCCTAGGATTTATTTTTCAACCACATTCTCTTTTTCATCCATCTCTGTATAATAATCATTACATAATATGAATCCTTTAGGTAGAATATATGTCTATAATTCTCCATAAAATTTCATGTATTCGTATAGTCACTATTAGTAAAATCAAGAGACACATACTATTGGAAATAAAAATTTATCTACATGACAGTAGATACATTTATCACCTTCATGATCATTAAATTATAGGGGTATAGCATTTTATTAAAAACTCATGAATCACATTCCTTATATATTCTAGTTCTTGTTTTTTAAAATTAATAGGTCCAATAATTTCCTTGTATTTTCATCAAGAGTATATACCACCATATTTACCTTGATATTTGTTGGGGTTCACATAAATTAAGAGATTTTATTAATATGACTAAGCCACTACCACATGTTACTTAGTCCAGAGTCACCCTAAAATATAGGTTGATTATTATTATAAATCTCTAATGAAGTGTTATAATAGATTTTGTATATAATCTAATATCCCTTATAAATAGTTTAAAAGGATTGAACTATATTATAGAAAATATTTTGATTCACATATGGCTTAGGTTCTACCAAATTATTAGCCACAGATTTATATATATTTATTGATCTTATAACTAGATCCATATTTCTAAAACCCTATCAAATTTCCACTTAATCACTAAATTACAACTAAAAAACTCTTTTGAAATTTCATATCATAACAAACAAAACTTCCACAACATGATTTTAAAAATCATGAAATAAAACATGGATGATGTATTTCAAATGGTAATTCCATTTACTAATGGTACCATATACCAATAAGAAAAACCCAAAACAATTAGGAAACAACACTCATAATTTTATATATGAACTTCCTTTATGAACGAACCACCCTAGTATCATGAAGTTCAATAAAATGTGGTCTGTTACGCCTTCTTGGGCTCACATTTTTTGTTTTGACACATTCTATCTCCAAAATAACATCTTGATAGATGAATCTATACTAACTATTGGAATTTGTATTATCTCATTCCAAAATAATTATATTAGTAATAGATAGAGGTGTTATTTACCGTAGTTGATTTCCCTCAATATAGTAATGGCAATAAATAAATTCCAAGGGAATACAAGATTTATTCAGGATGATTTTCCCTTTAATATGTATAGACATTCCGAAACAACTATATAAAATATTTCATGATATTATATTATCTATGATAGTAAACCTAAAAACACAATAAACATAAATAATAGATAAATCAAAGTAGTATTTTAAAATAAGGTATAAAATATCCTAAAGTAAAAAAAAAAGAAATCTAGATGAATTTATATCGATACGTCATCAATCCAACTAAATGACACAAACATTCCAATATTCACAAATCATAAATAATCATATACAATCATGGTGGTCTATTAGTGAAATATGAAATTTTCCCATTACTTGTGTTATAATTAATATATTCTACATACGTACCAATGTTCATTTCAAATGGGTTATTATATAAACTAAATAGAAAATCCGTTAGAAGATTCCCAAACATGCCACTTTCACAAAAATATTTCTTAACACAATTTAGTTAAAAGATGTAGGATTATGAAAATAGTATTCTCAAGTGATTAATATATAATTAGAAAAGAGGAATATCAAAACGTTTTATATCAGAATAAAAATGTATCAATCATTCTATTTTCAAATATACTTAATCAATAATCATTTCAATAATAAAAATATTGTGGTATACCAATTCCATATACGCATATACAAATTCCTGAAATTAAGGTTACAGTCCCAATTCTTATGATTCGTAACACATATTTTGTACCATGTCTTCACTTTTCCATGTGCCCACATGTCATAATTGACAAGAGAAGTAGGTCTCAATCCAACAACGCCCCTTGAAATAAAATCATGTATTTAGGAAAACAAATGTATTCAGAGTTTTTTTTATAAAAATTCCTTTAGAAATAATTATTAATTTATATATTTTAGCAATTTTATCAAAAACATATTGAGGGTCATCCGAAACATATTATTTTTATCCATTAATTAAATTGGTTCCATAATAAGTATTTGAAAAATATATTTAAAATCACTTTAAATGTTTTCATAAAACCAAATACATTATGTTATAATGAAATTGGGGATAGGGGGAGGAAAAATACACCTACTACCACATTAAATCACACAGTATGATCCTAGAAGAATATCATTTTTTGATAAGATGTAATCTATATTTACCACTAAATGTGATTGGTATAAGTGCTATAATTATGAAAATTTGGAATGTTGTTTTTTATTCAGAGAAAAAATATGTCCAAAAAATTAACACAACCCAAAAAATATTGAATTTTTTACCCTTTCAAGCTCAATACTCCATTTATGAATAATCTAACAAATTAACCTTTTCAAAACCATGAAAATTGGAATGTTTCCCAAGACCATGATGCTGTTCTTTTTCTATAGTGATTTGTTTGAGACAACAATAAACTCAGGACCATGTTATGGTTCTATTATTGAGTATTTTTTAAACCATACAATCCTAGTTACTATATATTTTTTCCCTTTCCAATTTCTATAGGGGATCCTAACAAAAACCATTACTGGAAAAAAATTTATTGATAAGGAATGGTTATATCCCAATGACCTAACTGACTCCCAAACATAGAGTGCAAAATTTACTAAAAACCATTAGCTTCCCCATTCATCTTCCCTTAGTGTTTTGTAGCACACGTTGAAGCATAGTGTAACACCCCAATATTTTGTGAAATGTTTTTTCGAAATAAATTAAATATTTTTGATATTTTTCATTAAACTCAACACTTGGTGTGGCTTGTATTACACCCAACAAAGTGTTGAAATGAAAATTGGCATACTATAAAAATATTATTTATTAATATGATTGTCACCACCTAGATATTTAAATAGAGGGTATGAATATGATTAACTCAATTATGAAAATATATGTTTTACACATGTATTTAAAATGAATTTCTTTTGTTAAAAAATAATAATTCAAAAAATAAAATATTTGGAAATATGGAAAACATTTCCTGAAATATATTTTTAGGAAGAAACGTTTTTTACCAGATTAAAGTAAATAAATAATATTTATTTAATTATTTTTATGATATAAAAATATTATATATGAAATAAAATTTCTACGATTCATTTTTTTGTTTTCTATATAAGAGATAAATATAAATCCAATTTTATACCTAAAAATGTATTTTTCTAAAAAATACTTTTTTAGTTTTTGGGTATTTAATTTTAAAATAATTTTTTTCCATTTTCAAAATAATATTTGAAAAAAAATTATTTATGGAAATTACCGTTTCCGAACATCTTTATGGTAAAATATTTATAATTTTCTAAGAAGATAAATGTTTTAATGAATAGTTAAATATGATGTTTTTTATTAATAATTTTTATTTCTTTTAAAATTAAAAAAAGGTTTTAAATGATTTTAAAAGAAAAATATATTGAATAAAATATATTTATATTTAATTTATTTTATTAAAATCGTTTTAATATTATTATTTTATACAAAAAAATTCTTATGCATTTGAATATTCTCTCATTAAAAACATGTTTTCTCAACGAATCTGCATGATTGATTCTGAATTAAAATTTCAAACTAATATGAAATTAATTTTGAAAAATGGTTTCCATATTTTTCCATTTTAATAATTTATATTTTCTAATAAGGTCAAATTTTTTTTAAACATAATAATTTAAAAAAAATAGTAAAAATTATTTATCATTGTTATGTATTAAATGGCTTTATCGAGGGTAAAACTAAATAAATATGTGTTACAATTGAACCAAAAAAAGTCTATAAATTATTTTACAGTTTTTTATAGACCATTTTTCTTATAGTATTGGTAATAGTCAAATTTTTTACAATGTGAAATTTGAAAAACATGGGCACACATTTTTCTATTCATAAATTACAACTATATAACTCACCTACCTTATAAAAGGCCACACCCTCTCCCCTCCTTCTAAAACATCAAAAACCTATTGATTCGTCCAATAATAAACGAAATATGTTTATGAATTACCATCTATCACTCTATTATAATTATTTTTTCATAAATACAACATAATAATCCATTTTTTGAAAACCAAAAGATATTTTTTGAAAAATAGATAACACCCATAATCTAGATTATTATTTTATTTTATTTTTTTCTCCACCACATTCAATTATTATATAACCATGATTTTATAATAAAAACAACTAATTAAATATAATTATTTTTCCTTTTTTATTATTTAATATCCCAAATACTTCGCCTCTTCCATCAAATGTGATATGAAATAATTATTCTTGTGTATGGGTGACTGCCACCTCACAGATGGATATAATGATGGATTAAATTTTTAAATATTATATTTGGGATATTATTATACTTCTGGGATTATTATATCACATATACATAATTATATTCTATTATATGATAATATGATAATGTCGCTCATCTGTATGGTGGGTTACCACATCGCAAAGTGATTTGATTTGTTCACACTTTTCATGGACGGAAACAATGATATTTTTAATAAAAATAAGTGATATAAATGGAATAAAAAATATTTTTTAATTGTAAAATATTATTTACATTTCTATCTTGCAATCTGTTGACAAAATATAAACATTTTTCATGTGTACATACAACATACCATCTCTTTGAATGGGGTATTTTATTTTCTATCTCTTTCTTTTATGTATTTCTCTAAATACATATATAATGAATATATATATATTATTTTTCTCATGGATAAAAATATTTTGAAAACTTGACCAACGTCAACTTAGTAGTACTATAAATAACTAGTCAAAACATACATGTAAACCAATAAGTTATAACCTGACCACAATTTTTACAATGAATTATTATTAAACGGGTAGTAAAAGGTAATAAGTAATGATTATATGGTATGATATAAATAATTATGTTTATTTAATGTATTTAAAATAAAATTATTTTAAATTATTTTTAGACATAAACTAATGATGTTGAATCTTAAGGTATGAAATTTCTAGTCTCACATTTATTTCTAAGATACATAAGAAACATCCCACTTTTTTATTTTTTATGGTTTATCTATACTACCCTTTTGACATGTTATATCATTAATATACTTATATTAATTATATAATAAGTTTAAATTTATTGTATTCTTTCGTGGGGATTAAAACTAAAAGTTACCAAATTGGTAAGAGTTTTATGTTACAATGTCATTTTTATGAGGATGGTGTGTGATTATGATTCTAATGATGAAATATAATTATTTATCTCACAAGAAACTCAAGACTTTTTTATAATTTGGTTATTTGTTTAAAATGAATTTTTACATTAATATTACCCTCACTTTCTACATAAGATATTAATTATTTTTTAACAAAATTTCAATTTCTCTCTCTTCAGTCAAAAAAGAATTTTTATTAAAATATAATGCTTTATAAAAATGTTTAAAAAAATATATGTTTAACATTCTAAAAATTATTTACAAATGAAATTTTTTACCCATGTTTTAGTTTTTAAATAATTTGTTGAAATTTATCTTCATTTCATTTTCAAGACATTTTTCGTTTGGATTTTTATGAAAATATAAAAGGAATATTTGTTTTAACGTGTACAACATGAATGGAATTTCAAAACCTCATGAACGTTATTTTATTTTAACAATATAATATGAGTCTCAAATATTTTTTTCAAACAAAAATATTTTCAAAATGTATTATTTTTTATTTTTTCTCAAAGTGGAAATATTATTTTCCTAGATAAAAGTTTTCAATTATTTAAAGACTTATTTTATATGTTTTTATTGTTATTTACAAAGAAACCGATTTTCACGATTTTATTTTTCTTAAAAAGAGTTAATCAAAGAATAAGGTATATTTTCCACAATACATGAGTAAATTTTTTAAAAAATTATTATTATTTTTTATTGTTACATATAAATAAAATTATTATTATAATTTTTTATTTTTTAAAATGTTTTTTCAACGAGACAAATATATTTTCATCATGAATGGTTTTAAATTATTGTTAAATATCATTTAAAATCTAATATGATATATTTTGATATTACACGTGCCTAACTAGTGATATTATCAAGGGATACCATTCTTATTATTTCTCTAAATGGTTTATGTTTTGTATGGAATAATGTTTCTAAAACATATATATCGTCGATGGGTTATACCATGAAGATATAATTAAGAATCCTTCTATATTTCATGGGTTATTCTATGATAAAATAATAAAACAATTACAGAACATTTCGCTTTTCCAAAGTTAATGATATGATGAAATGTTCATGAATCCCATTTCATTTCATGGGTTATTATATGATGAATGTTTTATGATCTTTTGGAACAAATAAATGTGATTTTAATTATGTGATATGTGGGACCTATATCTCTCTCCAATGCATTGGGTAATGATTTTTTTTCTCATGATATAAAAATGACATGAAAGGGGAGTAAACCTCTTTCAATAAGGGAATTCACATGCTACGATAATATTAGAGCTGAAACCTGACTACTATGATGGTTTCTAGAGTGATCACATTCAACTATTATTGTTTTGGAAATAACACTAGACTAATAATGAAATGATTTTATATGATTTTGTGTATTCCCTAATTCTATTTATTATTCCAATGTTATGCTATCATTGATCATTTTATTTTATCTCCTTATGATACATGTATTTTGAACTTCAAATCCTAATTCTATGATTCATTATTTTATACTTTGATATACATGGTATGTGTTTCCTATGTTATTACTATATTATTAGAACCTTATTCTTATGTAACGTTTATGTATTTATATTTTTTACCCATACTAATAATATAATATTAGCCTTCATTATGTTTTTTTTCCTAGGTTTTGAAGGAATATTTTATGTTGGGGTTTTCTATAAATATTACTTAATGTATATGACAACGGGCCTTACTGCATACATTTTTTAACACTCCCATGGGATATTAATTATAAATTAGTAAAAAATTTGTGAATCATCTTAATGGATTTAAATATATGATGACTATGAATGGAATATGATAAACCTAAGGAGTCATAGATTATGATGAATGTGTCATTATTTAAACATCATATTTGTAATTTTTTCATAATTATGTGGTCTCCCACTATGATTATTTTTACTCACAATATTCTTTTTTATTCAATGTCGGGAACAACAAGGAATCAGTTTAACATTGAATGTGATATTAAATTTGTTAATAGAAAAACAAATGATTTGATTACTAGAGAGAATGATATTTTTATTATTCGTAATCATTTATCACGATAGATGATTAAAAATATAAACCTTAACTAACTCTTGGACTCACCAAAGAAGATAATGATAGTGTTTGTTGAGAGTTCTAGTAGTGGAATCCATATAGGGAATAAGATCTATATGTTGAGAATGTTAGAATAAGTAATCAAGTTTAAATTTTATAGGAACAAGAATATTTTTGAGTGTGTATAATAAAGACAACAAACAAGAAATTATAGAGGATAAATAAAAAAGTTATGTTAATGTAAAGTATGAGAAAAAAGATATCCAAAATATATCATCGATCAATAACTATTTAAAATTTTTAATGTATGGTTATATGAAAATAAATATCCTAGTGTAAATATTTTGAAAATAATCAGAAAGGTGGAACAATTAATGGTTATACTTCAAATTAATAGGATATTAAAACAAAAATATAAATTGTATGTTATATTCTAACTGTATTGTTTATTTCAAATTAGTGAATAATTATATAATTGAGTTTGATGAATGTCAAGACATGGTTCATTTTTCATATTGTATTTAATATATATTGAAGAATACGAATATAAATTCTAGTTATTGATATGAGAAGAAATAGGTTTGATTGAAGTGTTTACATATTGGAACCCAAAAATTATGTTATCTTAACCATGAAGTATATAGGAATTATTTAGTATAACTTTTTCATAATATATTCTCAAGAATATGTTGAAACAAATTGATGACCTAGAAAATGGATTTAATGGAATGTTTATATTTCATGAAAAATATATGATTTATAATATGTAATGGGTAATATTTTCCTAATGTTGAAGTAATGGTGTTTAGTTTGGATAATGAAGTGATTGATATTGATAAAAAATGGATAGTACTTATTACCTTGTAAATTATTATTTATTTCTTGAAATAGTGTTTTATATTATCATTGATTGATTTTATATAATTATTTTAAATAATTTTTTGACTTGTTCAAGGAATAAATAAGTATGTATTTTTTTCATTATGGTGTTATTATAATTGTGTTTATTACCCTGAGTTAAGAAAATATATGTCTAAGGTATTCACATAATTGGTATTTGACAATTAAGATATACCTTATAATATTTGGTTGATTAATGTCTTGTTGATTTTGAGAAATTTTGTGACATTATTTATAAATTTTTTATTTTTTAAGGCTTATAATGTTAACCAATTATGGAATGGTTTTTGTTGACTTTTGGATGAGGTTTTACAGATTAAGTATTTATTGTAACTTATTAATATTAATTCATAACTTGTTCTTAAAAATTGTTTTTTGATAATAACTAGAGATAAAAGGAACAACTTATCATTTTTATAGGTCTTATCCAGTGCTTCAGAAATGGGAAATTCATTTATTAGAGTATGAGTTGACATGGAAACTGATTAAGGAATAATAAATGGATGAATTATTTCTTGTGAAATGGAATAAAATCAATTACGTTTATATTCTAATGAATATTACCAAAAATTTTGAAAGGTGTATTAAAATAAATTTGTTCTCTATTATCATAATTTTTTATGACATTAATAACATTTTACACACAACATTGGATTATGGATTTGTGATTTGATAACTTTCTTCTGGTAAGGTTCTTTATCACTCTCCATCATTATTTTGGATGTTATTTTTCTATTATATGAACATTGTTTCACATCCCCCTTGTATTATCCGATTTGGAAGACTATAATGTTTTATTCCAAAATGAAATTCACATATTCTTTTTTCTCTTTTCATGATGATTATTTATTAACCTATTTTTTCTATAGGATTCCCTACAAAGGAATTTTCAAATGTTAACCCTCTTTTTACTATCCAAATGTTTAAATTCCTTGGAAAAAATTTATTTAATGGGGAATAATATAACACCCTAATATTTTTTGAAATATTTATTTCAAAAAAAATATTCTATACATTATTTTTCATTACAAGATACATTAATTTTAGCTTTCATTATATGAAACAATGAGTTTAAACAAAATGTGACATACTATTGAAATATTATTTATTAATATGATAGTTTTCAACTAATTTTCGTAAAGGTTACTATAAATTGGATTAAATATATTTGGAATATATATGGTTTACACATGTATATAGAATTAATTCTTCGGTTACCAATTAATTTGAAATGAAAATCAAAATTATTTATAAATTAAGGAAATATTTTAATTAATAATTTTTTTATAAAAAAATTTGTTTACCAAAATAAAATAAATAAATAAAATTTATTTAATAATTTTAAATAAATTTATATATTATATATTCTATCATCTTTTTTTCATTCATCCAATGTGTTTTCTAGACAAGAGATAATAATAAATTCTATTTTTACGATTGAAATTGTATTTTTTTAAAGCAGTTGTATTATCTTTTTGGAACATATTTTAAAACATATTTTTGAAAGATTTAAAATATATATTTCAAAAAAGATTGTTTTTTATTTATTCGTGTAAAAATTATATTACGGTGATTTTTTTGATAATTTTATAGGATGTTTATTTTTTCGGAGAATAATGAGAAATAATAGTTTTATTAAAAAATGAAATTTCATTTAAAGATTTTTTTAAAAAAATATATTTTAAAATAGGTTTAAAATATAAATTAATTAAATTATAATTATATTGATCCAATTTAATAAATTGGAATCATTTTAATATTTAATTCTTATATAAAACCCTTTTAATATTTTGAACATTTTTCGTTTGAATACCCACATTCTTATCGTGTTTATGGGATTGCATTTAAATTTTATTATTCCACTTATGTTAATGAAATTCTGAAAACTGAATTATATATTTGGATTCATAATAATTTATATTATCAAATAAAATCAGTTTAATGTTTTACTATAATGAATATAAAAACTAGTAAAAATTATTTTCTATGGTAAATGTACAAATGGGCTTATAGGGGTCAAACTAAAAAAATATGGGTTAAAATGACCCAAAACATGTCTAAAACCCATTCTATTGAAATTTTTAGACATTATGTATTCAAATATTAATAATTATTTTGTTGGATCATTTTTTATGTTAAAAAAATTGGTACACCTTTTCATTTCAATGATTAAAAGTATGTTACTAAACTAATTTATAAAATTCTGCAAATTTTTCACTCCCACTAACTCTACCAAAAAATTATTTTAGGCCAATAACTTAAAAAACATCTTTAATTAACTTATATCCTTATATAATCCTTATTTTTATAATAAATATAACTTAAGAAGCTTTTTGGTGAAAACCAAAAGAAGTTTTCCGAAGAAGAGGTGGCACCCCTATCTAAGCTCATTATTTTATTTCTTCCCCTACCTCTGTAAATTAATATTTATCCATGATGATATAATATCCTAAGTATGAAAATTAAAATAATATTTTTTATTTTTTATGATTCATAACCTAAATCATTCTCCTCTCCCATCGAATGGGACATGAAATCATCATTCATACGTACAATGAAGTAAACCCCATAAAATGATGTAATTCATTTTTTAATTACCACATCTAATAGTTAGATGTAATGATAGATTAAATGATAATATATATTATTTATAATATTATTATACTTATAGAATATTTATATCAGATATAACCTCTAAATTTTCAATATGCGAGAGTATAGTAATGTCGCTCATGTGTACGACATACTACACTACATGAAGAAATTTGATTCCCTCATGATTTATATGGAAGGTTATAAGGATTATATTATTATAAAATATCTGAATAAATTAAATTAAAGTGAGCCTAATTTTTTTATATTATTTACCTTTCTTCCTTTTAATCCTTTGAGAGAATTAAAATATCACTTATGTGTATGTATGACCTACAGTCACCATGAACAATGTATTTCATTTTTAATCTATAAAATTAATAGATTAATATAATTATATATATATATATATATTGATTCTATAGGAAATTTATATCATGGATAAAATTTTAGATATCATTGGACTACTGTCAATGCAATATAACCTGAAATAAAAAATAAAAACAAAGTAGTTATTTCCTAAAATGTGATTTTCAAGGTATTGTTAATAAAAACATAATAAAAGGTCATAAGGAAATCATATATGGTATGATATATGTAAATATGGTTATTTAATATATTCTAATTAACTTCTAATACATGAGTTTTGATCATGTATGATGTAATTTGAGACTTAAGGAATAAGATTTCTTGTCACCCTTTAAATTCTAAGAGATGTATACAAAGTCACAACATAATTTTTTTTCTAGTGAATATATGCATTCCCTTTTAAATTATATATCTTGAATATCAATATTTTAATGATATAATAAGTTTCCATTAATTTAATGTTTTCATGCAGATTATATTTCAATGTTACAAAGGTGATAAATGTTTTACATTACAATCTCATTGTTTATCATAATTATTTATGACTATGCTTTAAATGATGAAATATTATTATCTATAACATAATAAACTAATTATGTTTCTTATAATATAGAAATTTTTGGAAAATAAATATTTTCCCATTATTTTTATTTTTTTAAATGTAATCATGACTTCAAAATGATGGTTTTTAGAAAAATATTCTTAATTTATCTCTTCTTTTCGAAAATAGTTTTCTTATAAGGACATGTTATCTAAAGTATTTTTTAAAATTGCTTTTAAGATTATTCAAATGGTTTATTAAATACATTTTTACTAATGTTTTAAATTTTACACAATGTTTTTAATGTAATCTTCATATTCTATTCGAAATAATTATTGTCAGGATTTTACCAAAAATGTTAATAGAATAATTGTTTTAACAAGTAAAGAATGAACAAATGTTACTTTCATCATAATCATTATTTCTATTTAACATTAATTTTTAAATTTTAATGGTTATTTAAAAAAAATATTCGCAGAAATTTTATGTTATATTTTTTTTAATTTCGAACTATTATTTTCTTGATAGAAATAATTTAAATGATTTTAAAGCATTATTTATATGTTTTCATGGTTATTTTAAAAGTAAAGGGTTTTATATATGTTTTACATTTTAAATATTTTTTTCCAAATGTGGAAGTATATTTTCCTGAAAAAATATTTTAAATGTTTTTTAATAATTCTTTTATAATATTTCATGGTCATTTTCAATGAAATATATTTTAGAAATGTTTTAAGTTTTAAATAGTATTTTTCAAAGTGAAAATGTTATTTTCACAAGATATATTTTAAATAATATTTATATATATATATCCATATATGATTACATATGTTGAGGTTACCTATGCCTTACCAGGTATATGATCCCATTATAAATTTGTTATTCTTTATCTGAATAGTTTGTGTTTACGATGTCTTGATGTTTATAAAAATTTTTCTTATTTTACAAGTTATACCATGAAAAAATTATTGGGAAACTTTCTTATTTTCAATTGATTTTCTATGAACAAATGATAAAATTACTATGAAACCTATCACATTTAAATATGTTTTGATATAAGAAAAGGTTTATGAAACCTATTTAATTTTATGGGTTTTGATATTATTTATATTTTTTAATCTTATAGAACACATATTAATGATATTAATTACATGGTGGGTGGGACCTATATCTCCCTCCAATGTATTGGGAAAACATTTATATCTACTGAGATAGACATGACATGAAAGGGGAGTGAACATGGTCCTATAAGGGTCTTTGTCTACTATGATGGTCTTTAGAGTGATCATTTACTACAATAAGGGTTTTGGGAGTCAACCCATTTCACTATGATTGTATTTTAAATAATCCCTGACTACTAAGGAAATGATTTTCAATGTTTATTTGTTTTCGACATTAACATGTATGTTTCTATTGTTATGCTCTCACAACACAATTTGTTTTATTTTCTTAAGATTCATGTCTTACAAGATGATAATAATTATACCATGACTCATGATTTTGAAATTTGATATGTTTGGTATGGTTTTCATATGTTATTCTCATGTTATCATAAAATTATTCTCATGTAATGTTTATTTATTCCACTTTTTACCTTTACTGAGCATCTGATCTCTCTCAATTTTATGTCTAATTTTCCATGGTTATGGAGAGTGGTTTTATGTAATATTTGACTATGGAGAGTATTTAATGGTAATAACTTTTTAAGATACACTGAACATATTTCAAAACATTAACGTATTGTGTACCAAGTATCCAAGGATACTAAACTATTATGATCCTTATGAGTTTGTTTGTGTAATGAATTGAAAATTCATTTAATAAGATGTAATACATATATATAAATAGCCTAGCTCTCTATAGTTTCTATAAGAGGAAAGTATTCGTTAACCATTGGAAATGATTATGAAAAAAATATATAGAGAACCATAGGGTTATTTATAAGGATTTATCTAGGGATATATCTTAGTAAAAATATATGAATGAGTTAATGTATATGAAATATATCATGGAATATTGGTAATTAGTAGATAAAATATTTTCTAGAAATTAAATCCATATCTATATATTACCATTGGATGTCGATCCTGTAAAGAGGTAACTAGGGGTAATAAATCTAAAAGGGTGAGTTGAGATTGACTCAATCGTTATCTAGTACAAGATAATGAACCTTACTACACTCCTAGTTTTATTGTCCTAGGGGAAATTCTTTGGAAATTAAAAATCACTTTATAAACCATATTGAAAGATTTAAATAGCTTAATACTTTGAATGACATAGGATAATAATATGATTTCATAGATTAAAGATATGTTTTCATTATGTGAACATCCTAAAAGTTATTTTTTCATGGTTATTTCATTCCCTGATATTATTATTGTTTTTCACACTATTATATTTTGTTTTAGTCAACTCTTTGAACTAGAAGGAACTTGATAAAATTTGAATGCGATAGACTATGTCTTGATGACAAACCAAATAATATGATGTCTTGTTTAAAGTATATTGTGATTATTCATAATTAGTTATCAAAATATATGATTAGAAAAATTTACCTTAAATAACCCTTGAAGTCTCCAAATAAAATAAGGATACAATTCTTTGAGAGTTTTGGTGGTGGAGACCATAGATGAAATAATATCCACTTCCATAAATGTATATAATGTTGGAAGGCACACTCATGTGGATATATTAGATGAATAAGAAGATGTTTTCAGTTTGTAAAAGGATATAAAGAAAGTAATTGTAGAAAAAATGAAAATATTAGTTTACTAAATTTATAATAATTATGGTCTTTATAAGATATCATCGATGATTGAATGTTTCAAATGTGTAATGTGTAGGAATTATAGAAATAGAAGACTGATGGGTAAATCATGTGATGTGAATCTAAATGTTTAATAAGTAATGGTTATAATTCTATTTATGAAGAGACTATAAATAAAATATCATAGGTATGGGATATTTTAATAGTATTTTCATCTAAAATGTGGAAATAATGATTAAATTGAGTTTTATTAATGTTTATACATAATTTATATATCAAATTGTATTAATAATGTATTATAGAATAATATAATGAACCCTAGTTTATGGTTTGAGAAGTAAGTGGGTTTATTAACGTGTTTCTATTATTTAATTTCAGATTTGTGTTACATGAATCATAAAACATATAATGATTATTACGTGAATCTTTTTTAATCAGGATTTTCAATTATATGTTGAATGGTTTCGATGACATTGAAAAGTGATTTAATGGAAAGTTGTGCCCTCAGGGAAAACACATGATTAAGTATAGATAACCTTTATTATGCTCTTAATGTTGAATAAATTGTGTTTAGTTTGGATAACGATGTTATTAATATGGATTAAGTAAATTGGATAGTATTGATAACATTGAAACTGATAAATGATTCATTTACAATGTGGTTTACCTGATAATTTATTGAGAGTAAATCATTGTTTGATTTATGGAATATATTCAATGATTTATGATTTTATTTAGTTAATGATAAAGTGAGTATGTTTTCATTATGTTTTTTTGGTAATTCTTTTTATTACCATGTCTTAAGGAAATACATTAATAATGTGTTCAAATATTTTATTATAAAAATGTTGAGCTACATTAGGATAATTGTTTTATTAATGTTATGTTCAATTAGAGATATTTAGTGGATTTATTTATAATATTTTACTTTTGGAAGGGTAATAGGTTTAACAATATAAATAATGTTTTGTGGTTAATTTTGGATGAGGTTTAGAGCTTAATATATTACCTCACCATATGAATATTTATGTATAAACTGGGTTTAGGATTTTATTTTTGATAGTAACTAGTGATAGAAGGAATGAATTACCATTCATTTTTTGATCTTATTTAGTGATTCAGAAATGAATAATCTATATCCTATAGTAAATGATGAAGTGGAAACTGATCACAACACTAATAATGGAAAACAATTTTCTTAAGAAATAGAATAACATCATGTAAGTGTATATTTAAATTAATATTAACCAACATTAGAAAATTAATATTGAAATAAAATGTCACCCTATTATCATCATTTTTATGATATCAATTACCTTTTTAAAATATCATTCTTTGATATATTTAATGTAGTTAACATTATCTTTTCCATGATCTCTATAAATCTCAATCAATATTTGGGTGTTATTTCTCTCTCCTATGTCCATATTTTCACTTCCCACACATGTTATCATAATTTAAATACTAATACAAGTTATTATTTATTACCTTCTCACAAACCATTCTATTTTTTAAAAAGGGGGTTTTATTTATCATTTTTATGATGTTTTATTCCCACAAAGTGATGTTCAAATGGTAAATGATTTATTACGAAGAAAATGTTTAAATTTTGGGGATGAAATTTATTTCAGGGATAAAATGTGACACCACAAGATTATTATAATACTTTTCCTAATAAATTTAATATTTTCCCTATTTTTTATTCTTCTCAACAAAATTTATAGCTTGTGTTACATTCAACACCGAGTTCAAACGGAATGTGAATTACTACAAAAATATTACTTATTAATATGATTGTTGTCACCAAACCATTGGAATATTAGTTATGAATATGGATAAATAAATTATGAAAATATATGTTTTAAACATGTATATTTAAAATTCATTAGTGGCTAATTAATTAGTAATAAAAATAAAACTATTTTAAGATAAAAGAATTCTAGTTCGGAAAAAAAACTATTTTTTTAAAAAAGTTACCTCAATAAAGAAAAGAAAAAACTTTTAGTTAAATATTTTATTTAAATTTAAATAGAATATAATCAATATAATTGTTAACATTAATTTTAAGTGTTTTATGGAAATATATTAGAATAAATCTAATTTTATACATAAAAATGTGTTTTTCTAAAAAGCACCTTTGTGACCATTTATAAATATTCATTAAAATTATATTAGGTCACTTTAGTACAATTTATTTAAGAAAATAAATTTATTTTTGGGAATAATATGTTCAGGATTATCTTACAATGAATTTTTAATAATTTTCTAAGAGGATCAATTTTTGAAGGAATAGTGAAAAATATAGGCCCTTATTAATAATTTTCATTCTATTTAAAGATTTTAAAAAATTAAAAATTATATTGATATGGTATGAAAAAATTATATCAAATTTGTATCATTTAATAAAATTTATTTCATTGGAATAATTTTCAAATTTTATGTTCATAATAACTATTTAAACTTTTGAACATTTTTCACTGAAAACTTGCTTTCTTATCTCATCTGTTGAATTAATTTAAAATTGTAGTTTTCTACTTTAGTGAATTGAATTGATCATAATTGGTTTAATATTTAGAATTATAATAATTTATATTATATAATATGTTAAATGTAAATTTTTACCATAATTATAAGAAAAAAAAAGTAAACAATATTTATAGTGGTTACAGTAATAATGGGTTTATAGTGGGTTAAAAAACAATAGGGGTTAAAAATGAAAATAATATATTAAAAAACAAATTATATATCCATATTTAGACCTTGTCACATATAGGTTAAAAATGAAATAATTTGGAGCCATTTTTCATTGGAGAAATTTGTGTACACCTTTTTTTTTTCAAAACAAACTACTGTTCCACTCACCTCCCAAACAAAAGGACACCCATATCCTATCCCCATCACACCTCCAAAAAACCATTAGTTTGGAAAATAACTGACAAATAAAATCATTAATTCCATTATCATGTCAAATAATAATTGTTTTGGTAAAAAATCCATCCTAAGAATCCTTTTGGTACACACCAAATGAAGCCATCCAAAGAAAAGGTAACACCCCTAACCGACCATGTTGTATTATTTATTCCTCCAACTCCTTGAATTATTATTAAAAAATTATTATGTAATAACCCTAACATAAAAATATATATTTATATTTCATTATGTTAATTCCAGAACATAAATTCTTATCCTCTTTCATAAAATGAGTTAGGAAATCACAATTCTTGTGTGTGGAAGACTACCACCTCGTGAAATGATGTCATTAATTTTTCCATTACCACCACTCTTGGCTAAATATAATGATATAAAAACTGTGTATATATTATGTTTATCATATTATTATTCTTATATATTTATTATATCATAGATAACTTCTTACTTTCAGTTATTTTTTAATATGATATTGTCGATGGTGTGTGAGGAACACTATCACTTCATGAAGCAATGTGATTCATTCAAAATTTGAATAGAAGGAAATTAAGATAGGTTTAATTAATATATGTGATATATATTAAATAAAAATGAATATAGTGTTGAAATTTATTACATAACAATAATTTTTTCTAACCTTTTGGAAAATGGAAACAAGATTCATGTATACGTTGAACATATCGTCTATATGAATGGTGTATTTCATTTTGTATATGTAACTTTTATTGATTACTCTAAATATGTATATAATGAATCTATATGATATTTATGAAATGATTAAAATAATAGTGATTTCAAAACCATGATAAATTTAATATTGTCATAAATAAAAAATCAATACTTATATAAAAACAAAGCAGTTATTACCCAAAACGTGATTTGTATAGGGAACTGTTAATAAATGGGATATAAAAGGTCATAACTAAATAATATATGGAATGATATATATAAGTATTTTTCTATAATATATTTATAATAAACCAATTATAAATTTTATTTTAACATATATAAATGTGGTTAAGAACATAAAAAAATTGATTTCTAGTCTCTCTATTATTTCTAAGAGACATATGAAAATTCACCACTCGCTTCATTTTTGTGGTGTATATATAATACCAATTTAGCATGTCATATCATGATTATTATAATTTTTTTGATATTATTAGTTTCATTTAATTTTATTTATTATTAGTAATTACGATTCAACGTTACCAATTTTGTTGATGTTTTATTATATAGTCACATTGTTAATCATGATTGTTTATAATTATGCTTGTAAATATGAAATCTTATGATCTATCTCTGATGAAATTCATGAATTTTCTACCTTTCTATTAAATTATATATAATAAATGTTTTACATTAATTTTCATAACATAGTATACTCATGATGTCAATTATTGTTAAATATATATCATTATAATTTCTATCCTTCATCGAAAAACATTTTTATTCACATTCCATGTTTACTTGAAAATTTTAAATTCTTATTAACATTTTTAAAATTAATAATTAAATAATTTTTTACGCATGTTTGACTTTTGGATAAATGTTTTCAATAGAAAATTTATGTGTTTTCCAAAAAATTACCCTTTTTATTTTGTAAAAGATTTGAATGAAATATTTGTTTCAACATGTATTAGATTAACTGATTTTCACATCATTATAACCATTATTTTCTTGGAAGCATCCCTTATATGTTTTCAAGGTCATTTTCAAAAAAGGAGGATTTACTAAAAAAGGGTTATATATAGTATTTTCAATCCAGAAAAGATATTTTAGTCAAGAAATGTCTTAAATGGAACATAAATATTTCATTAAAGGATTCACAGTTGTTTCCAAATAAAATGATTTTCATGAGGTTTTTTTGTTCTCAAAAGTGTTTTTAATAAAGGAAAGAATATTTCTCTGTGAAAATGATTTAAACTATGAGTAGATCATATTTTATAAGACTTCAAGGATATTTTAAAAAACAAATTTCAAACTTTATTATGTTTTAAAGAGTTTTTTTGAATAGAGAAATGATATTTTCCCTAAGAAATGTGTAAGAATATGGTTCTTCTTATAATGTATGTATTTATTCTTTTTATTTTCCTATGAGTTTTTTTAAAAAAATAGGGAAAACTAAAAAAATGATTAAGTCTTAGTAGTACACATCCTGTAATTCTATGTACATGTTGTGTAGTCTGGATGTGTAGGATGGGGATACACGATGTGTGGTTTTGTTTTCTAGGAAGAGAAGAAAAATACACTACAAATCATGTACATTCTAATAAATTCTATATAGTCAGGTTAGCAGGTCAGTGTACAACGTGTAAAGTATGTTAGTGAATTTATGAAAAGTAAAATGATATACATTCCATGTACTATTAAAGATATTCTTAAAATGGGCAGTAGACTCGATTTCTCTTTTTCTAGATAGAAGAGCCACCAAGTGAAGAACATGGAGTTGCAGGATCGTTTCCTTCTCTCATTTCATTGTATGGAACCTGATTCAAGTGTCGTCAGTCATGATAGAACCCAATCGGTAATGGATTTCTTCTTCTAGAGATATTCATGTTCATTTTTTTCCAGATAGAGTTATTTAAGGTTGGTTGATTAAACTATTTTCTTAGATCTATTTTTTTCTAGGATTATTCATGGTTCGACATCTGTTTATATCAGTTATACGACATCATGGTAGCTGGTCTAGTGCCTTTCGTTAAATTCCATGTTGATTATATGTGACTAAGTGGTATGATCCCATTTTTGTGTATTGGATTTCTCTAGAATGGAAACTTGTTGATGCCTAATGATGTTTAGGTATTTGATTATATGAAATTGAAGCCTCCGATTGCTGCTATGTGCAATTCCCACATGAGTTGTTATGATTAAAACCATTTAATAGTTTAATTTTCATATGTTTTTGCTATTTAAAATTACAACATGTGGTGTTATGAATAAAAACCTGTAATAGTTTAATATTCTTGTGTTTTTTTCTATGGGAATTTCCTACGTGAGTTGATTATAAAAAACCATGTATTAGTGTAAATTACATGTGTTGATTATAATATGATGAAATACTGATACACTGGGTTTTACCAAGAATATTTTGAAAAGGTGATCCATCAGGCTTGCCCCTGATTATAATATGTTGAAATGCTGATACCTCAGGTCTGGCCCTGAATATAATATGCTAAAATACTGATACCCCAGGCATGTACTGGAAAATAATATACTAAAATGATGATACAATAGGCCTCTCCTTGATTAGAATATGATGAAATGCTTATACATTGGTTTTGGCCCATAGACATATTGAAGAAGAATGTCTGACGACGAGTTTGTGAATCCAAATCACAATATTGGATTCGGTCTGCACTTCTTTTCATAGATATCCTGCTGAGGTATCTATTGTGTTTACCTTATATAGGGGATTGACAGGATTAGGCCCGATCATGAGACATATATAATTCAATGAATTTGAATTTATTAATGAAAATGAAATGAATGTTATGGAATTATAGTACTTGTGGATTTTTTACATTTTACTGCCTTCTAGTTTCTTTATTTTACTATTTTACCCTATTATGGTATATACTCACTATCAGATTAGAACTTAACATTGGTGGTTGTCTACTAAGATTTTTTTCTCACACCCTCTTTGGGTCAGGACTTTTGACCCAAATAGAAAATATGGTCACAAGTGTTGATAGGGGAAAGGTTCCCTACACATATACTTGATTGCTACAAAAGAGTGGGAGAGAATGGGACCAAACTTTGTCTTGCGATGCTGCTGAGTTATATTTTGTTTTACCATAATTTGGTATTTTATTTTATATGATTATTTTGTGTAATTTTTTATTTGTTTTCTTAGAACATGTGGCATGCTACATCATTTGAATATTATATACTGTTTTCCTATATTGATCTTTAGTCTTTAGTTTATTACTCGAGTTGTATGTTGTTTAGATCTTTTTCTATTTTCATTAATTATTTTGTTGTGTTTCACTCTTTCAATGAGGGTATAGTCTCCCCACTATCCCACCCAAGGCTGTCACTGCTAGTCGGCAGCCTCTGGTGTTTGAGGAAATACACTGGAGGCCATGCGGCCAACTGGGTACGGGGCACCGTTTATGTCACGACCCGACCTCGGGGCCCGTGCCGTGACTACCCCAAGCCCGCCTTCCATAGGCCAGGGGCTGGAGACTAGCACCAAGGCGTAAAATCCTGGTAAACAGGGAAGGCATTGCCTTTATAAGTAACAACCACCACAGAGTCAGCAAGTAGAAGTAACTACAAAGTGCAGAAAAGTAAAGGGGGCCGGAATACAAGCCCAACTGAAAGTACAACTGAAAAAGTAAAGAACAGCAACTGAAGAAAAGACGGCGGCCTCGTGTCGTCCACTGGAAATCCCACCTGAAGGGTGGGTACAGATAGCCTCCAGGCTCCTCGGGTCCCACGTCCGCTCCGAGCACGTCTCGCCCAGTGGTCCACCTCCAGGTACCGTCCTGCTCCACGCCCCAACCGTGATCAGTGCTGTCCGTCGTCTGCATCCAACACAACAAGGTGCGGGCATAGCCCGTGCAGGGGTGAGTATAAGCTACTCAGTAAGGACCCCGAGACCCCCGAAGGTCTCCCGAAATCCACAAAGGATATAGCACAAAAGAAAGATGCAATCACGAAGTAACATCTGACTCGACTTAGGTATATGCCCATACATATACCTAAGTCCCCAATTCTATCTCTACTCACGAGCTCAAGAACAACTCAATCCACGTAGGAAAGCAAGACTCAAATCCACAAGGAGAGTAAACAGAAAATCCACATAGGATAGTTCAACACAATCCACAAAGGAGAGTAACATAAGATTCAGCTCAACCAGGTATACTTTTTCAGATGACGTCAAAGATGATCACTGATCCATCTAAGTCGTCGGACCCACGAAGGATCGATAGGTACTAACCCCCACAAAAGACCCACACAGGATTGGGCTCACACAAAACCTGTAGGCAGTGGCTCACACAGAACCGGTAGTAAGGACCCACATAGGATCGGGCCCACACAGGACCTGTAGCACTGATCCACGTAGGATCGCTGAGTGCAGTAGTCGACGCAGTCCACTGAGGATCTCTGCACAGTCGTCGCCGCAGTCCACGGAGGATCTCTACTCTGCCGTCGTCGCAGTCCACGGAGGATCTCTGCTCTGCCGTCGTCGCAGTCCACGGAGGATCTCTGCTCTGTCGTCGAAGTCACAGCCAGCGCTAGGGTTCCCGCACACAGCGAGCTCGTTTAGGAGGGTCCTCTCCACGAGCCGAGAGGCTGATACATCAACTGACACGTAGTCCGAAGTTGGTGTATCCAAAAGTTCCGTATCGACAACAGGATCTCAACGCAACAGACGGCGCGTCAATCGGACGCCCGGTCTGAGAGTTATTGGCATTTTCGTCCCAGGGGCCCGGTTGGTTTTTAGGGCAAAACCAACCCGACCGTACTCCGCCTGTATCCGATCCTCGGGCGGAGTATGCCAAAAGTTCCATCTCACTTAGAGGAAACTACCACAGCTGACGGTACGTCGTTCGGACGTCCGTAGCTCAAGTTATGAGCGTTCCCGCTCCGAGGGCCCGGTTGGTTTCGTGTACGAACCAACCCGGCCGAACCCAAAGTCTTCCAAAACCTTGAGTGTAATATACCGAAACGACCGTATCGATCCAAGGATCGCGTATCCGCTGACGGTTCATCAATCGGAGGTCCCAGGCCCAAGATATGGGCGAAAGACAGAAGAAGGCCCGAAAACGGGGGTTCTGGGCCCGAGGCGACCCGGCCCGAACCCCCCCCCCCCCCCCCCCCCCCCGGGTCGGCCGAACCGGGTCGGCCCGACCCGGCTAGGCCGGGTCCGGTCCGGCCTGGGCGCGGCCCGGCCGACCGGACCGGCCGGCCCGGCTTCGGCCGAGCGGCCGAAGGAAGCCGCCGCGGGTTTGACCCGCGGCTTGGAGGAACGCGGCCCGCGCGGGCCGCGTGCTGGGTGGCCGGACCGCGGATGTGGTCCGGCGGTTCGCCGCCGCCGCGGCTCGGCCGCGGCGGAATTCCTGGCGGCGCGCCGGGCGCCGCCGCCTCCGGTCGCCGGCGCCGCTGGAGTTGCTTCGGTGGCCCGTTTTGCCTCCCGTCTGCGCCATTGCTCCTCCCAGGGGCCGATCTTCACTGCGGGATCAACGGATCGCCCTTGCCGCACGGTTCGTCGTCGTCTACCAGATCCGCACAACAAAAGATCGGCGGAGGGTTTCCGGGTCTTGTTCGTTAGACCCGCACCCTCCGCGTTAGTCATAAACAACGGGAGAAAAAGAAAAATAACCAATCAACAATTTTAAATAAATTAAAATTGTTCCGTGATCGGGTTCCTTATTTTAAAAGAATAAACACGGGAAGTAAAATATTCCAACAACCCTTACCTTGTCGTCGTCGTCGGACGAGAGGTCGTCGCGGAATCGCTCGTCGCGGAAGGAGGGGATCGTCGCGTCGTCGCGGAAGAGACGTTCGTCGCACCGCGGGAAAAACGTCGCGCCGACGATCTCCGGATCTAGAACAAACGGATTTAATTAATTAAATCTGTTGTCATTGAAATTAAAAAGGAAGAATTAAACGATCCGATTCTCACCTTAGTTGCCGAACGAGGATCGGCTGCAGAAGAAGAGGCGTCGCCGAAGAACGTTGCGGGTAGAGCTCGTCGTCGTCGCAGATCACGGTGTGCGTCGTCGAATTCCGGTCGCCGGCGTTCTTCGCGTTCTTCGCGTTCTTCGCGTTCATCGCGAGGAGGGTGGAGGTTTAGAAGATCTCGCACAACAGGAGGATCCTCCAAAATAGACAAGTTTGTCTATTTTATTATTTTGCCAACAAACGCAAACCGCGTAAGTAACGACCCATCAGTTCGTTGAATTAATTCAACGAACGAAACAGCCCTTTTAATACACGAAATAAACCGCTCAATTAAATGGTCTGTTAAGAATTAAAGAAAACGCGCCGGTTGACTTTTCAGTTACTTTGACGGGTTTTCGCGGGTGCGTTACTTAGCGAAAGAAACGGCGGGGCTCGTGCGGGCCCCACCGCACAAATATCCTAACAAAGGGTAGGATATTTCCGGATAGCACCCTATCCGCTTTAACTCAGTTCAAGTAGCTTCCAAGTGACTTAAGTGAAATAAAATAAAGTTGTCGCACAAACATTATTTTATTTTTGACTTAAAGCCCCAAAATTTAAAAACCACGTCTGAGCAAACGCAACTCCAGAAGAGGCGTTTCTAAGCAAATACCGGCGCTGCGATTTCATCGGTACCCTCAGAATTCGATTCCGGGCACCGGTTCAAAAGATAGAAAAACCCGCTCGTCCGTTCACTGAACGTACCCGAGCCAAACTTCAGAAATTGATTCCGGGAACACCGGGCCTCGGAATCAGGTGTCGTCTGAAGCTGCGCTCTTGTAAAATTCCAAAGAAAATTAAGAAAAAAATTTCCTTGAAATTTGAGGGTCTTTACATTACTCCCACCTCAGGGCTTTACGTCCCCGTAAAGATACATCAAAAACCAGGGGAACAAATGGGGGTACTGAGCACGCATCTGAGCCTCCCGCTCCCAAGTGCTCTCCTGGAGGTTCCCGTGCTGCCATCTAACGCGCACAAGAGGAATTGACCGCCCACGTAGGACCCGCTCCTGTCGATCCTCGATCTCCACTGGTACCTCTGCAAAAGTCGCCCCATCGTCCACGTCCAGCTCCCCAAAGTCGATGATGTGCGTCGGGTCGTGCACGTACCTCCTCAGCTGAGACACGTGGAAGACGTCGTGCACCCGGTGCAACTGAGGTGGTAGAGCCAGGCGATAAGCCACCTCTCCTATCCTGTTGAGGACCTGGAAAGGCCCGATGAAGCGTGGAGACAACTTGCCGCCTCGGCCAAATCTCCGTAAACCACGTCGAGGTGAGACACGCAAAAAAGACGTGGTCGCCATCCTCGAACTCTAGTGGCCTCCGCCTCCTGTCAGCATATGACTTCTGCCGGCTCTGAGCTGTCCTCATCCTCTCCTGGATGATCTGGACCTTCTCTGTCGTGGCTCGGACCATCTCTGGTCCCACGAGTGCTGACTCCCCCGGGTCTGTCCAGCACAACGGTGATCTGCAGGGTCTTCCGTACAACGCCTCGTATGGTGCCATCCCGATGGTGGAGTGGTAGCTGTTGTTGTAAGCGAACTCCACCAAGGGTAGGTGGTCCTCCCAGCTGCGACCAAAGTCGAGAACACATGCACGGAGCATGTCCTCGAGTGTCTGTATGGTCCTCTCCGTCTGACCATCCGTCTGAGGGTGGAAGGCTGTGCTCAGATGGAGCCGCGTCCCGAACGCCTCCTGCAACCCCTTCCAAAGCCGGGAAGTGAAACGAGCATCTCGATAGGAGACGATAGACGATGGCACACCGTGAAGCCGTACGATCTCATGGACGTAAAGACGTCCCAAGCTCTCCACTGAGCCCGGCACTCTGATGGATAAGAAGTGTGCCGACTTGGTGAGTCGGTCGACAATCACCCAAATGGAGTCGTGACCTCTGGAAGTGCGTGGAAGTCCAGTCACGAAGTCCATAGATATGCCGTCCCACTTCCACTCCGGGACCTCCAAGGGCTGTACCAAGCCTGCTGGTACCTGATGCTCTGCCTTCACCTGCTGGCAGGTGAGGCATCGTGAAACGAACTCTGCCACAGCTTTCTTCATGCCCGGCCACTAGTGCTGTCGTCTAAGATCATGGTACATCTTCGCCACTCCGGGATGCACCGCCAAGGGAGAAGTGTGAAACTCTCTCAGCACCTCCTCCCGAAAAGCGACTGGTACGAAGGTACGTCCTCTGAAAATGATTTCGTGCTCTGCTCCAAGGGAGAAGCCATCAAGCGCCTGACCTGAGGATATCAGTGCACGCCGGGTCTCATAGTCAGCGTCCCCACGCTGATCCTCTCTGACCCGCTGTAGAAGTGGAGGAGAGACTGTGAGAGACTGAAGAAAGGCTGCTCCGCCTCTATCCACGAAGGATATCTGTAAGTAGGCTAGCTGCTCCGTCGCCTCCTCAAGTAGCTGAATGCCCGTCCTCCTGCTGAGGGCATTGGCTACCACGTTCCCCTTCCCAGGAGTATAGACTATCTCAAAGTCGTAGTCCTGGAGGAACTCAAGACATCTCCGCTGTCTCAGGTTCAGGTCCTTCTGAGAGAAGATATACCTGAGACTCTGGTGGTCAAAAAAGACTGTGAAGCGCTCACCCATCAGATAGTGTCGCCAAGTCTTCAGAGCGAAGACCACTGCTGCTAACTCCAGGTCATGAGTGGCATAGTTCTGCTCATGCGACCTCAACTGACGTGATCCGTAGGAGATCACGGCCCACTCCTGCATCAGAACGCACCCGAGTCCAGTCCCTGATGCATCGCAGTAAACTACGTATCCAACTCCCTCCTCAGGCAACCTCAAGATAGGTGCGCTGGTCAATCTCTGTCTCAGCTCCTGGAAGCTCTGCTGACATCTGTCTGACCACACAAAGGGTTTCCCCTTCTTTTTCAAGGCTGAGAGTGGTGCCGAAACTCTGGAGAAGTCTGGCACGAATCTCCGATAGTATCCGGCTAGGCCCAAGAAACTCTGCACCTCTGTCACGCTCTTGGGTGGCTCCCAAGCTAGCACTGCCTCGATCTTCGCGGGATCCACTGCAACTCCCGCCTCCGAGATGACGTGCCCCAAGAAATGGACCTCACGTAACCAGAACTGGCATTTTGAGAGATTTCCATAAAGCTGGTGCTCTCGGAGCGTGTCTAGCACAACTCGCAGGTGGTAGGCATGCTCCTCCTCAGTCGTCGAGTATACCAAAATGTCATCAATGAAGACCACGACAAATCGGTCGAGGTATGGCTGGAAGATCCTGTTCATGAGGCTCATAAACACTGCTGGAGCATTGGTTACGCCAAACGGCATAACCAAAAACTCATAATGGCCATACCGACACCTGAAGGCCGTCTTCTGCACGTCCTCGTCTCGAACTCTGAGCTGATGATAGCCTGACCGGAGGTCTATCTTCGAGAACCACCGCGCTCCCTTGAGCTGATCGAAGAGGTCATCAATCCGTGGCAGCAGATACTTGTTCCTCAATGTCACCTAGTTTAGGCGACGATAGTCGACACACAGTCGCAAGCTCCCGTCCGCCTTCTTGGCGAACAAAATCGGGGAAGCCCAGGGTGAAACACTGGGTCGGATAAACCCCTTGCTCTGCAAGTCCTCCAACTGTACCCGCAGCTCTCGAAGCTCGGCGGGGGCCATACGATATGCTGGAGTAGATATCGGGGCTGTCCCGGGGTACAAGTCGATGTAAAAGTCTACCTTTTTACGAGGATGTAGCCTTGGAACGTCGTCGGGAAAGACGTCCACGTACTGGTCCACCACTGCAGGAAAAGCTGGACTCCGCACGTCCACTGCTCCTAGGATGAGGCTAGCCAACTGATGAGAGATGGGCTGCACTCTCCTCCGCGGAAGTCCATCCTGTGCTGCAAAGGTTCCCTTCTCGCCGGTGAAGGTAAACCTGCTCCCGTCGGTGCGAACACATCGCACCTTGCGCCTAAAACAGTCGATCTGGGCATGAACCGTGGATAGTCAATCCATGCCCAAGATGACGTCGTAAGGCCTCGACGCCGCTACAAGGAGATCCCAGCCGAAGCTCTCGCCTCCTAGAGTAAGCTCACACTGCCGGCACCAGTGTGTAATCGTCGAGTCTGCTCCCGTAGGAGTCTCTAGCCGTAAGGATCGAGCCAACGGCTCAGTCGGAATCTCCGAGCTCCGAACAAGGGCAGAGGCTATGAAAGAGTGACTCGCTCCTGTGTCTATAAGTACTGCAGCAAGGGTGGAATAGACACAGATCGTACCTCGAATCATCTCTGGCATGTCGGGGTCGTAGGCCTCCACTGCCTGGAGCTGGGCTTGTCCCTGCCCGCCAGCTCCCTGTGGTCGAGGTGGCCCTCCTGGTGGTGGTGGGGGTAGAGCCTGGAAGCGTCGCCCACCACCCGCTGCTCGGCCAGCTCCTCTGCCTCGTCCGCCTCCTCCCTGCGGACCGCCACGGTCGACCCTATGCCTCTGCCTGGGTGGCCCCTCCACCGTCTGCTGCTCCTCTGGTCGGCGAGTCGGGCAGTCACGAGCCATTTGACCCTGCCCGCCGCAGGAGTAGCACAGCCTGCCTCTCGGAAGGCTGGCACTCCGCTGTGTGCCCCGCACCGCTGAGCCGGTGTCCTGAGGCCGTCTGCGTGGGGGTCTGGTCTGCCTGGACCCGAGAGTCATCCGTCGGCTACCTGCTGCCGAAGACTCAGCTACTTGCCGCCCTGCGCTAGGTCTCGCCACTGAAGAAGGCTCTGCCAGGAAGCTCTCGATCAGGAGGGCTCGCTCTAGCACTCCCGCCTGGGTCGGAATGCTGAGGGAGATCAGTGACGCCTGAATCTCCTGTCGCAAGCCCTGCTCGAAGGTCCGGGCCCGGAAGAAGGGGTCCCGTACCATGTCGGTCGAGTAACGAGATAGGTCAGTGAACCTCGCCGCGTACTGAGCGACCGTCATGCTGCCCTGGCGCAGCTGGAGAAGCTCCTGGATGCACACCGCTCGGAGGGTGGCCGGGACGAACTCAGAGCGGAAGAGGCTCTCGAAGTCCGTCCAGAGCAAGGATGCCTCACCGTGAACCTGGAGCATCAAGCTCCACCATCGTCCTGCCGCTGCCTGCAGGAGGCTCGCCGCGAGAATCACCATGAGATCCGCTGGTGTCCTCACTAGCCTAAAGATCCGTACCACCGCCTCTAGCCAGTCCTCGGCGGCCTGGGGGTCCGCCTCACCGCGAAACCTGGGCGGTCGCTGGCTCTGAAACTCATGCAGTGCCCTGAGGCGACGTGCATCGTCAGCGTCTGGTACTGGTAGCATCGGTGGCTCGGCGGGTAAAGCTATCGTCGGTGCCACTGCTGGCAAAGGGCCCTGCACCGAGGCCTCGTCGCTCGGTGGGCTGCCGTCGCGACCTACACTCAGAACCCTAGCTGGCTGTCGTCGCGGGGCCATCCTGAAAAGGAGAACAAGAGCACCACAGTCAGAACAGTATACCCGGTGAGCTGGCACAAGTAATCACAATGAAAACTTGAGACTTTCATGAAGCAGATCAGTATACCCGGTGAGCTGACACAAGTAATCACAGAGAAAACTTGAAACACACACGCAATCAATGTTTTCATGCATTAAGTCGGAAATCAGGAGTCAAGGTCCTGGTGTACGGATACGTCGGCCGCCGCACCAACACTGGGCTCCCTGAACTGATAACCACACTCAATACACTAAACACTATTGCTTCATATAGAAAGAAAGGACGATCAGAGTCTGCGGTAGAACCGACCACCTCTGATACCAATTTGTCACGACCCGACCTCGGGGCCCGTGCCGTGACTACCCCAAGCCCGCCTTCCATAGGCCAGGGGCTGGCGACTAGCACCAAGGCGTAAAATCCCGGTAAACAGGGAAGGCATTGCCTTTATAAGTAACAACCACCACAGAGTCAGCAAGCAGAAGTAACTACAAAGTGCAGAAAAGTAAAGGGGGCCGGAATACAAGACCAACTGAAAGTACAACTGAAAAAGTAAAGAACAGCAACTGAAGAAAAGACGGCGGCCTCGTGTCGTCCACTGGCAATCCCACCTGAAGGGTGGGTACAGATAGCCTCCAGGCTCCTCGGGTCCCACGTCCGCTCCGAGCACGTCTCGCCCAGTGGTCCACCTCCAGGTACCATCCTGCTCCACGCCCCAACCGTGATCAGCGCTGTCCGTCGTCTGCATCCAACACAACAAGGTGCGGGCATAGCCCGTGCAGGGGTGAGTATAAGCTACTCAGTAAGGACCCCGAGACCCCCGAAGGTCTCCCGAAATCCACAAAGGATATAGCACAAAAGAAAGATGCAATCACGAAGTAACATCTGACTCGACTTAGGTATATGCCCATACATATACCTAAGTCCCCAATTCTAGCTCTGCTCACGAGCTCAAGAACAACTCAATCCACGCAGGAAAGCAAGACTCAAATACACAAGGAGAGTAAACAGAAAATCCACATAGGATAGTTCAACACAATCCACAAAGGAGAGTAACATAAGATTCAGCTCAACCAGGTATACTTTTTCAGATAACGTCAAAGATGATCACTGATCCATCTAAGTCGTCGGACCCACGAAGGATCGATAGGTACTAACCCCCACAAAAGACCCACACAGGATCGGGCTCACACAGAACCTGTAGGCAGTGGCTCACACAGAACCGGTAGTAAGGACCCACATAGGATCGGGCCCACACAGGACCTGTAGCACTGATCCACGTAGGATCGCTGAGTGCAGTAGTCGACGCAGTCCACTGAGGATCTCTGCACAGTCGTCGCCGCAGTCCACGGAGGATCTCTGCTCTGCCGTCGTCGCAGTCCACGGAGGATCTCTGCTCTGCCGTCGTCGCAGTCCACGGAGGATCTCTGCTCTGTCGTCGAAGTCACAGCCAGCGCTAGGGTTCCCGCACACAGCGAGCTCGTTTAGGAGGGTCCGCTCCACGAGCCGAGAGGCTGATACATCAACTGACACGTAGTACGAAGTTGATGTATCCAAAAGTTCCGTATCGACAACAGGATCTCAACGCAATAGACGGGGCGTCAATCGGACGCCCGGTCTGAGAGTTATTTGCATTTTCGTCCCAGGGGCCCGGTTGGTTTTTAGGGAAAAACCAACCCGACCGTACTCCGCCTGTGTCCGATCCTCGGGCGGAGTATGCCAAAAGTTCCGTCTCACTTAGAGGAAACTACCACAGCTGACGGTACATCGTTCGGACGTCCGTAGCTCAAGTTATGAGTGTTCCCGCTCCGAGGGCCCGGTTGGTTTCGTGTACGAACCAACCCGGCCGAACCCAAAGTCTTCCGAAACCTTGAGTGTAATATACCGAAACGACCGTATCGATCCAAGGATCGCGTAGCCGCTGACGGTTCATCAATCAGAGGTCCCAGGCCCAAGATATGGGCGAAAGACCGAAGAAGGCCCGAAAACGGGGGTTCTGGGCCCGGGGCGACCCGGCCCGAACCCCCCCCCCCCCCCCCTGGGTCGGCCGCACCGGGTCGGCCCGGCCGACCGGACCGGCCGGCTCGGCTTCGGCCGGGCGGCCGAAGGAAGCCGCCGCGGGTTTGACCCGCGGCTTGGAGGAACGCGGCCCGCGCGGGCCGCGTGCTGGGTGGCCGGACCACAGACGCGGTCCGGCGGTTCGCCGCCGTCGCGGCTTGGCCGCGGCGGAATTTCCGGCGGCGCGCCGGGCGCCGCCGCCTTCCCCGGGCCGCCGGAGTTGCTCCGGTGGCCCGTTTTGCCTCCCGTCTGCGTCATTGCTCCTCCCGGGGGCCGATCTTCACTGCGGGATCAACGGATCGCCCTTACCACACGGTTCGTCGTCGTCCGCCAGATTCGCACAACAAAATATCGGCGGAGCGTTGCCGGGTCTTGTTCGTTATACCCGCACCCTCCGCGTTAGTCATAAACAACGGGAGAAAAAGAAAAATAACCAATCAACAATTTTAAATAAATTAAAATTGTTCTGTGATCGGGTTCTTTATTTTAAAAGAATAAACACGGGAAGTAAAATATTCCAACAACCCTTACCTTGTCGTCGTCGTCGGACGAGAGGTCGTCGTGGAATCGCTCGTCGCGGAAGGAGGGGATCGTCGCGTCGTCGCAGAAGAGACGTTCGTCGCACCGCGGGAAAAACGTCGCGCCGACGATCTCCGGATCTAGAACAAACGGATTTAATTAATTAAATCCGTTGTCATTGAAATTAAAAAGGAAGAATTAAACGATCTGATTCTCACCTTAGTTGTCGAATGAGGATCGGCCGCGGAAGAAGAGGCGTCACCGAAGAACGTCGCGGGTAGAGCTCATCGCCGTCGCAGATCACGGTGTGCGTCGTCGAATTCCGGTCGCCGGCGTTCTTCGCGTTCTTCGCGTTCTTCGCGAGGAGGGTGGAGGTTTAGAGGATCTCGCACAACAGGAGGATCCTCCAAAATAGACAAGTTTGTCTATTTTATTATTTTGCCAACAAACGCAAAACGCGTAAGTAACGACCCATCAGTTCGTTGAATTAATTCAACGAACGAAACAGCCCATTTAATACACGAAATAATCCGCTCAATTAAATGGTCTGTTAAGAATTAAAGAAAACGCGCCGGTTGACTTTTCAGTTACTTTGACGGGTTTTCGCGGGTGCGTTACTTAGCGAAAGAAACGGAGGGGCTCGTGCGGGCCCCACCGCACAAATATCCTAACAAGGGGTAGGATATTTCCGGATAGCACCCTATCCGCTTTAACTCAGTTCAAGTGGCTTCCAAGTGACTTAAGTGAAATAAAATAAAGTTGTCGCACAAACATTATTTTATTTTTGACTTAAAGCCCCAAAATTTAAAAACCACGTCTGAGCAAACGCAACTCCGGAAGAGGCATTTCTAAGCAAATACCGGCGCTGCGATTTCATCGGTGCCCTCAGAATTCGATTCCGGGCACCGGTTCAAAAGATAGAAAAACCCGCTCGTCCGTTCACTGAACGTACCCGAGCCAAACTTCGAAAATTGATTCCGGGCACACCGGGCCTCGGAATCAGGTGCTGTCTGAAGCTGCGCTCTTGTAAAATTCCAAAGAAAATTAAGAAAAAAATTTCCTTGAAATTTGCGGGTCTTTACAGTTTACTGGAACCCAGATCTAGTACATTACAATGTGGTATTAGAGGATTTATTTTCAAGTTTTTCTTACTATTTATAGACTATAGAAAGGGATAGGACGGAATGGGTATTTGTAAATTATTTGTGCTCTCGTGTAGCTACCCCGCATACAGGTGGAAGCCAAATTGCCTCAAATTGACTTGTGACTTTTTATATTTTGAGCTATAACCATTGATTTTATTTCACTATTCAGTGACATACTTGATTTAGTTTATTAATATTGATGCAATTGTGAGTTCTATTTTATTTTCAACCAAATTAGATGAGTATAACATCCCGCCATTTTAAAACATAAACTTTCATTACATTACACAAAACTGAGGATCTTTAAGGTCTAGTGTCTTGGAAACCAGGAACATAATACATGAAAACAACATAAAACATTCTTCTTAAACACTTGAAAGGTGTCTCCTTAAGTTCATTCTAGGTTCATTACTGCATCTCATAACCTGGGGACATACATCAAAAGAAAGGGTGAGCAGAAGGCCCAGTAAGGGATACAAGAGGAACATTTTACATGTGAACTTGAGATACTTCAATAAGGACATGAAAAGAACTTTAAGGCATGAGAAAGAAATCATGAGGCATTTCATAATAAAAATAACATTTTTCATAACTTGAAGATGTGGCTACATCATATAACATAGACAATCATGAACATATCACCAAGGTCCATCCCCAAGGTGTCATTTGAAAATTACCAAGTTTATTCACCAAGGTATCGTGAAAATTGTAATCTCTAGTGGTTACATCATTACCCAATGCATTGGAGCGCTATCAGGGCGCACCCTTAAATTTGCCTTTATTATCATGTGAGCCACATATATCATCATCAAACATTTCATAAATAACCCATATAGCATAAAGGAAATGGGTTTCATTTCATAATCATAACTTTTTAAAAACTGCTTTAAAGACATGATCTTTATCTCACTTTAAAACCCACAGAAAAGGAAGGTGGGTCTCATGTATGTAAATCCCAGAATTTAAAATAGAACATTTTGGTATATATGTGAACACCTTTGTAGAAATAGGAGCTTTTATTATTCACTTTATAACATAAAATAATTTTTGAGAAAAGAGAGAGGCATTTTGAGGGGAAAATTCTGCAGCATAACGGCTAAGTTTCGGGGTTTTAGAAAACATTGAAATGAGAGGGGACATGGGTAACCCACTCATAAATGATCCATAAAACAGTAGGGTTAAATATTAAGAAGGACATATGGACATGGTAATGAAATTTTAGGGACATACCATTTGAAATGAAAAACATGGAAGGAAAAAGATTAGATTTCTCTTATGAAAATTCGGCAGCCTTACGGCGTCACTTAACTTCAAAAGAAAATGATTTGACAAGATCAAATAGGGTCCCTCATCATATGATCATAAGAGATCAGTATGATAGATATATAGATCATACCCCAACATAATAAAAAGGAACTTGAAATACTTGACATGAAAATCGAACTTGAAAAATGAGAAGGGTGAAAGAATCCCTTAAAAATTTGGCAGCCTAACGACGTCACTTAAACTTTCATAAAACGAAATGATGAGAGTAAGAGGGGATCTCTAATCATATAAACATGAAAGGGCGGTAAGAGGAATATAAAAGAACATCCTCTCACATAAAAACATGGAGCATAATAGGAATGACATAAAAGAGATTACATGAAAAGAAAGAGAGGGGTCGGATCCCTTACCTTAAAACGTGACTCTTGAAACTCAAAGGATTGGACCTTGAGGGCTTGGGGGCACCTTGGGAGGACTCCTTGGAAGGTAAGAAGACCAGAACTTCGTTGGGGGAGAGTTGGGAGTGAAAACTAAGGGAGGAAAGGGTGGGTATTTATAGGGAAAGTGAGGGGACAAAGCATTAATGGCCAAGGGACACCTCACATGTGCTTTTCTCAAACCCATGTGCTCTCCCTTGGCATTTATCATGGAGTTAGGCCACATGGGGCCCCCAAAACAATAATTCATCACCCTTGGCCGGCCAACCCTCAAAAGATCTCATGACATCATCATGACACCGTTATGATGTCATTAAACATACCGAATCCCTAAAACTGTATTTTTACTATTCACTGAAAATTCAACTTTCTCAGAAAAATCCCAAAATTTCACCTTAACCAAATATCAATGCTCTGATTTCAAAAATGAAATCCATTTTATAAAAATAATTTTCTAAATATTTTTAATTTAATTTTTAAATAAAAACACTATTCATCGAAAATTCATTTTTTTCAAAAAAATCCCCAAAAATTACCTTAACATAATATCGATGCTCTGAGTTCAAAAATAAAGTCCTTTTTATAAAAATAATTTTCTAATTATTTTTAATTAAATTTTTAATTAAAAAACACTATTCATCCTAAAAAAACAAATACTTGACTAATAATTTATGAAATCGTTATTTACCCATTTTATTGAATCACATTACTTAATCAAGGTGTCTAAATTATATTAAAACTTTCTTTAAGTGAGATTACTAATCCATTTGGTCACATTACTAACCCTAAGCGTAAAATCACTATTCATACTTTACTATTCATCAAAAATTAAGTTGATCTTATTAAACTCCAAATTCCTTACTGAACACTTTTGTAGAAGACCATTTTTTGAAAATCATTACACATCATTAGTTATTTAGGGTTTACATAAATATTTTAAAATATCCTTTTATCGAAATTCATCAATAAAATACATTCTAAAATTATCCGGACATTTGAAATTTCACAAACATCACTAAAGGAAGAAATCTCAATTTATTCACCCGAAAGGACTACACAAGGAAGCTAGGGTCTCGTCACATAGCCCCTTATAACACCGGCATAAGACCTGGGTGTAAGGTGTGCTATGGTGAGAGAATCTGAGGGGGGCTCAGATAACATTGCCCTAGTAGTAATCTCTACTATCTTGAACTTCTCCCGCAGGCGTTTCCGTTCAAGCTTGACACGCTGGAGTTCGGCTTGGGATTGGTCCAAAGCGAAGCCCACAGATGCTACCTCCTTCCCAAGCTCTGATAAGTGGGCTTCATAAGGGTCGAGTCTACTGGATGAAGCCATCGCCTCCTCTTTCTGCATTGACCATTAACATCTTATTAAATCATTAAGAGTAAGTTAATATACTACTCAAAAAGATTGGGTCGTTACATTATTCCCCCCTTAAGAAATTTCGTCCCCGAAATTTATACTTGAGGCCTAGTCAAAAAGGTGAGGGTACTTTTGCTTCATCGTTTCCTCAGGCTCCCAAGTCGCTTCTTCATATTTATGATTCCTCCACAACACTTTCACAAGGTGGGTAGTCTTGTTTCGTAGGACCTTGTCTCTACGGTCCAAGATCTCCACTGGCTGCTCCTCATAAGAGAGGTCATGTTCCAGTTGTACCACCTCTGGGTTCAGTACATGCGAAGGGTCGGGTATGTACTTCCTCAAGAGAGATACATGGAAGACATCATGAACTTGAGCTAGGTTCGGTGGAAGTGCTAGACGATAGGCCACTTCTCCTATGCGATCAAGGATTTCATAGGGGCCAATGTACCTAGGGCTGAGCTTCCCTTTCTTCCCAAACCACATGACTCTCTTCCATGGAGAAATTCGAAGGAAGACTTTGTCACCAACACCAAACTCCAAGTCCCTTCGACGATTGTCAGCATAGCTCTTCTGCCGACTCTGAGCAGCTTTTATGTGTTGTTGGATGGCATGAACCTGTTCTGTCATTTCTTGAACAAGATCAGGCCCAAGAAGCTTCCTCTCACTAGTTTCATCCCAACAAGTAGGAGTTCTACACCACTTTCCATACAGAGCTTCATAGGGTGCCATATGAATACTCGCATGGAAGCTGTTGTTATAGGAGAACTCCACTAATGGGAGGTGTTGATCCCATCCACCTTTAAATTCCATTGAGCATAATCTCAACATGTCTTCGAGTGTCTGAATAGTCCTTTCAGATTGGCCATCAGTTTGAGGATGATAGGCCGTACTAAAATTCAATTCAGTATTCAGAGCATGCTGAAGACTTCTCCAGAATTTTGATGTGAATCTTGGGTCACGATCAGATATGATGGATAGTGGTACCCCATGCAGCCTTACCACTTCCTTCACGTATATCTTGGCAAGCTGATCCAAAGAGAAATCTTCCCGAATAGAGATAAAATGGGTTGTCTTGGTGAGACGGTCCACAATAACCCATATCGCATTGTTTCCTTTCGATGTTTTCGGGAGACCAGTTACAAAGTCCATGGTGATATTATCCCACTTCCATACTGGTATGGGTAGTGGTTGTAATACCCCCTTAGGAAGTTGTCTTTCTGCCTTTACTTGCTGACACACCAGGCACCTTGTAGTGTAATCGGCAATCCTCCTCTTCATGTTATCCCACCAATAATGATCACGAAGGTCTCTATACATCTTAGTGCTTCCCGGATGTATAGAGAAAGTAGAGCTATGAGCTTCATCCATCAGTTCTTTCTTTATCTCCGGAATAGATGGAACACATAGTCTTGTACGAAATTTCAATACACCTTCTTGATCAATATTGAAATCAGGGAACTTCCCATCCTTTACAGCCTCGAACTTCTCCTGCAGCAAAGGATCTTCTTTTTGAGCCTTCTTGATCTTCTCTAGTAATGATGGTTGGGAAATCATTTGGGATAGGGTTGATGATGTCCCTTTCCTTATAATTCCAATGTCCAGTTTTACTAGATCTTTAATCAAGGGATCCCCTAAGATCCTCATTGTTGCCAGGACAACAGTATCTTTCCTGCTTAATGCATCCGCGACTTTGTTTGCTCTTCCATGGTGATAGTGTATTGAAAAATCATAGTCTTTAATAAGCTCCAACCATCTCCTTTGTCTCATGTTCAATTCTTTCTGTGTGAAAATATACTTTAGACTTTGGTGGTCAGTGTATATATCACATTTCTCCCCATAAAGATAGTGCCTCCATATCTTTAGAGCAAAAACAACTGTCGCCAGCTCTAGATCATGCGTAGGATAATTCTGCTCATGAATCTTCAACTGTCGAGATGCATAAGCAATTACTTTGTCATTTTGCATGAGGACGCACCCAAGCCCTTTCAGAGATGCATCGCTAAAAATAACGAATCCTTCTCCGATAGAGGGTAGTGTTAACATAGGTGCAGTAACCAATCTCTTCTTCAGCTCTTGGAAACTTTCCTCACATTCCTTTGTCCAGATGAACTTAACCCCTTTTCGAGTCAACTTGGTTAGTGGATTATAAAGTCGTGAAAAGTTTTTCACAAACCTCTTATAATATCTCGCTAAACCAAGGAAACTATGAATCTCAGTTACTGTTGTGGGTTGAGGCCACTCCTCCACAACCATTGTCTTTGCAGGGTCAACCGAGATTCCTTCATTGGTTACAATGTGCCCCAAGAAAGCCACTTGTTGTAACCAAAACTCACACTTGCTTAACTTCCCAAAGAGCCTCTCCTTCCGTAGAGTTTTCAAAATAACCCTCAGACGATCTTCATGCTCCTCACGACTTTTTGAATATATCAAAATATCATCAATAAAAACTACCACAAAGTTATCAAGGTAGTCCTTAAAGACTCTATTCATCAAATACATGAAAATAGCAGGAGCATTAGTCAAGCCGAAGGGCATAACAGTAAACTCATAATGCCCATATCTTGATCGGAAGGCAGTCTTTGGAATATCTTCCTTCTTCACCCTCAGTTGATGATAACCAGATCGAAGGTCAATCTTAGAGAAGAATTGAGCCCCACGAAGTTGGTCAAATAAATCATCAATTCTTGGAAGAGGGTATCTGTTCTTCCCTGTGATCCCGTTCAGTTCTCTATAATCAATGCATAGCCGCATTGATCCATCCTTCTTCTTCACAAAGAGAACTGGTGCTCCCCAAGGAGACACACTCGGTCGGATAAACCCCTTCTCCAACAAGTCTTGGAGTTGTTTCTTTAGGTCCTCTAGCTCCACATTTTCCATTATATACGGAGTCTTTGATATCGGTTGAGACCCAGGTACGAGTTCAATGGAGAACACTACCTCTATTTCTGGGGGAGGTCCAGGTAACTCCTCAGAAAATACATCCATGTATTCCTGAACAATCGGAACATCTTCAATTTGAATGCTCCCTTTCCCTTCTTCCTCATCACCGATTAACTCCATAAAGAAAGCTATAGGAGGTGCTTCTAGATAGGGATCAGTTCGGGATATCTCTCCTCGGAAGATAACTGTAGGTCGTTCATTCAATACTACTGAGATTTCCTTACTTCTGCATTTGATCTTAGCATTATACTTTGAGAGCCAGTCCATCCCTAGTATAACGTCGAATTCCATCATGGGAATGACTAATAGATTTGCGAAAAGATTGTGCTCACCAAAGTAAACACTAGAGTCTCTAAACATTGTTGATGCATGGATAATCCCACTTGGAGTCTTGACTGACAACTCTACCTCAAGCAATTCGGGGATTTATTCTATATTCTTTGCAAACTTGGAAGAAATAAAGGAATGCGTAGAACCAGAATCAAATAAAGCACTTGCTAGTTTTGAGAGGGGAACAAGTGTACCTGCTACCACATCGTTCGGAACTTCAACTTCGGTTGTTGTGATAGCGAAAGCACGACCTTGCTCCCTTGGCCTCTGCTGAGGTTGATGGTGATTCCCCTCCACCGCCCTCGGATTTGGACATTGATTAGCAAAGTGCCCAAGCTGTCCACACTTGAAGCATGTGACTTCGGGTAGGGCCAGAACCATCTTTCCTCTGTCGTTAGTGTTGGGAAGTTGAGGCTTCACATCACCACGACAATTCCGAGAAATATGGCCTTCTTTTCCACACCTATAGAACTTGCCACTTCCGATCAAGCAGTTCCCCGGATGCTTCTTCCCACATTTATTGTATGTGGCATGTTGCATATGCTTTCCACCTCTTTCCTGATCAAAACTTCTTCCCAGGCTTGGTTCTAGAGTTCTCTTCTTCTCATTAGATTTGTGAGACCATTGTGTCTCCCCAAACTCTAGTTCAACTTTCATAGCACTTTGAACTATTTCTTCATAGCTATCGTAGTCCCTGTTGGCTAGATTCTTCCGCAGATGTGGTCGTAGTCCGCCAAAGAATCTATCAACCTTCCCATTAGGGTCCATGACAAAGCTTGAGGTATAACGAGAAAGCCTTGTGAAGTTCATCTCATAGCTTCCGACAGATTCGTTCTCCTTCTGCTTCAGCTCGAGAAACTCTTTCTCCATTTTCGTTCTCATGGAACGAGGGAAATACTTGTTAAAGAAAATCCCCCAAAATTCTTCCCACTCCATAGCTTCCATCTCTCCTCGTGGCTTCGTGTTTTTGATCAGTGACCACCACTGATCAGCTTCTCCCTCTAGGCGGTAAACAGCAAGGGTGACTTTTTCTTGTTCCGAACAATGAAGTACAGAAAAGATCTTTTCAATGGAGCTTATCCATTGTTCCGCAACCAATGGGTCAGTAGATCCACTGAATGTTGGCGGTCGTTGACGCATGAAGGACTCAACATAAAGTTGTTCCCTTCGTGGTGAGGTTGGCCTCTCAGCTTGATTTAAGTTATTACTCATAACTTGAGTCAGTTGGTTCATCATTCGCATGAATGTTTCCATTCCGGCTTCCATCGGAGGGTCGTCAGCACATGGTGCATTGCGGTCACCATCGGCACGGTTTCTCCTATTTCCCGCCATTTTCTAAAAGAATAAAACCTTAGTGAGAAACTCATTTCATTTATGAATCTTTTAACTAAGACTTTGTGCTTAGACAATTATGGTTATCTATAATTCCTTCATAATGATTCATAAAAAGCATGTGATTGACCAAACATATCCCCCGGGAGTGTCATAACCAAGAGTGCGGTAAGGCCCGTTATCGTGCACCAGTTCCCGTTCGAGTCTAGCTCAAAGCGGTGTTTTCGGGTTTTACCCCTATGTACATCTGTGCCAGAGCCGCCTCTACCTGCTCGTATCCAGACAGGGATGTATTTGTTTGATAAACCACTTACTCAATACTTACCAAAATACCAGGAAGTTTTCCTATATTTAAACTTTTCTATAGGGTTCTTCCTAAAGTTTTTATATCCTAATTTCCACAAATAACTAAACCATCCTTTGATACCAACTATAACATCCCGCCATTTTAAAACATAAACTTTCATTACATTACACAAAACTGAGGATCTTTAAGGTCTAGTGTCTTGGAAACCAGGAACATAATACATGAAAACAGCATAAAACATTCTTCTTAAACACATGAAAGGCGTCTCCTTAAGTTCATTCTAGTTTCATTACTACATCTCATAACTTGGGGACATACATCAAAAGAAAGGGTGAGCAGAAGGCCCAGTAAGGGAAACAAGAGGAACATTTTACATGTGAACTTGAGATACTTCAATAAGGACATGAAAAGAACTTTAAGGCATGAGAAAGATATCATGAGGAATTTCATAATAAAAATAACATTTTTCATAACTTGAAGATGTGGCTACATCATATAACATAGAAAATCATGAACATATCACCAAGGTCCATCCCCAAGGTGTCATTTGAAAATTACCAAGGTTATTCACCAAGGTATCGTGAAAATTGTAATCTCTAGTGGTTACATCATTACCCAATGCATTGGAGCGCTATCAGGGCGCACCCTTAAATTTTCCTTTATTATCATGTGAGCCACATATATCATCATCAAACATTTCATAAATAACCCATATAGCATAAAGGAAATGGGTTTCATTTCATAATCATAACTTTTTAAAAACTGCTTAAAGACCTGATCTTTATCTCACTTTAAAACCCACAGAAAAGGAAGGTGGGTCTCATGTATGTGAATCCCAGAATTTAAAATAGAACATTTTGGTATATATGTGAACACCCTTGTAGAAATAGGAGCTTTGAGTATTCACTTTATAACATAAAATATTTTTTGAGAAAAGAGAGAGGCATTTTGAGGGGAAAATTCTGCAGCATAACGGCTAAGTTTCGGGGTTTTAGAAAACATTGAAATGAGAGGGGACATGGGTCACCCACTCATAAATGATCCATAAAACAGTAGGGTGAAAGATTAAGAAGGAAATATGGACATGGTAATGAAATTTGAGGGACATACCATTTGAAATGAAAAACATGGAAGGAAAAAGATTAGATTTCTCTTATGAAAATTCGGCAGCCTTACGGCGTCACTTAACTTCAAAAGAAAATGATTTGACAAGATAAAATAGGGTCCCTCATCATATGATCATAAGATATCAGTATGATAGATATAGAGATAATACCCCAACATAATAAAAAGGAACTTGAAAGACTTGACATGAAAATCGAACTTGAAAAATGAGAAGGGTGAAAGAATCCCTTAACAATTCGGCAGCCTAACGGCGTCACTTAAACTTTCATAAAACGAAATGATGAGAGTAAGAGGGTATCTCTCGTCATATAAACATGAAAGGGCAGTAAGAGGAATATAAAAGAACATCCTCTCACATAAAAACATGGAGCATAATAGGAATGACATAAAAGAGATTACATGAAAAGAAAGAGAGGGGTCGGATCCCTTACCTTAAAACGTGACTCTTGAAACTCAAAGGATTGGACCTTGAGGGATTGGGGGCACCTTGGGGGGACTCCTTGGACAGTAAGAGGACCAGAACTTCGTTGGGGGAGAGTTGGGAGTGAAAACTAAGGGAGGAAAGGGTGGGTATTTATAGGGAAAGTGAGGGGACAAAGCATTAATGGCCAAGGGACACCTCACATGTGCTTTTCTCAAACCCATGTGCTCTCCCTTGGCATTTATCATGGAGTTAGGCCACATGGGGCCCCCAAAACAATAATTCATCACCCTTGGCCGGCCAACCCTCAAAATATCTCATGACATCATCATGACACCGTTATGATGTCATTAAACATACCGAATCCCTAAAACTGTATTTTTACTATTCACTGAAAATTCAACTTTCTCAGAAAAATCCCAAAATTTCACCTTAACCAAATATCAATGCTCTGATTTCAAAAATTAAATCCATTTTATAAAAATAATTTTCTAAATATTTTAATTTAATTTTTAAATAAAAACACTATTCATCGAAAATTCATTTTTTTCAAAAAAATCCCCAAAAATTACCTTAACTTAATATCGATGCTCTGAGTTCAAAAATAAAGTCCTTTTTATAAAAATAATTTTATAATTATTTTTAATTAAAGTTTTAATTAAAAAACACTATTCATCCTAAAAAAACTAATACTTGACTAATAATTTATGAAACCGTTATTTACCCATTTTATTGAATCACATTACTTAATCAAGGTGTCTAAATTATATTAAAACTTTCTTTAAGTGAGATTACTAATCCATTTGGTCACATTACTAACCCTAAGCGTAAAATCACTATTCATAATTTACTATTCATCAAAAATTAAGTTGATCTTATTAGACTCCAAATTCCTTACTGAACACTTTTGTAGAAGACCATTTTTTGAAAATCATTACACATCATTAGTTATTTAGGGTTTACATAAATATTTTAAAATATCCTTTTATCGAAATTCATCAATAAAATACATTCTAAAATTATCCGGACATTTGAAATTTCACAAACATCACTAAATGAAGAAATCTCAATTTATTCACCCGAAAGGACTACACAAGGAAGCTAGGGTCTCGTCACATAGCCCCTTATAACACCGGCATAAGACCTGAGTGTAAGGTGTGATATGGTGAGAGAATCTGAGGGGGGCTCAGATAACATTTCCCTAGTAGTAATCTCTACTATCTTGAACTTCTCCCGCAGGCGTTTCCGTTCAAGCTTGACACGCTGGAGTTCGGCTTGGGCTTGGTCCAAAGCGAAGCCCACAGATGCTACCTCCTTCCCAAGCTCTGATAAGTGGGCTTCATAAGGGTCAAGTCTACTGGATGAAGCCATCGCCTCCTCTTTCTGCATTGACCATTAACATCTTATTAAATCATTAAGAGTAAGTTAATATACTACTCAAAAAGATTGGGTCGTTACATGAGGGTATTCCCTCTCATGCATCAAATTGGAACTTGTTAGAATCACATGCCATGCATTATGCCCTTCCATCTAGGTTGTATTAGTTATCACATGCTTTTGAGATAGATGATGTGATAAATATTCCTGTTGTTATGATAGGTGTATTTGAACATGATGTGGTTTGGATGGAATGTACACCAAAATTTGATTCATCAGGTGTATGGGCCCTCTTGGACACGAATTTGGTGGATCATGATCCAGTTGTATCTATAATTGTATTATGGTATGTTATGCTTTGGAGTTAATCTTTGACTCGTGGGGAGTATGGGCCCTCACAGATCAGAATTTGGCATCTCGCTAGTTGGTTTTTCAATAGAACATGGGTTTTTAGTCCAATTTGGAGTGTCTGTCCTAAAAAACCCAATATACATTGCGTTAATCTATGTTAACATATCGCGTGTTCTTCCTGTTCAAGGAAGAATGTGTTATATTTTTTACAAGAACACACCGTGTACCCTATGTACACAGTATGTAGTGCTTAAACTGTGTGACTAACCATGTCAATAAGATCATGGGGATCAGAATCTTTTAGTAGATCACACCATGTATTTTGGAGTACACGCCATAAATAAGTCGACCTTGTATCCGACCGTGTGAAAAACTAAACTGGTGGATGAAAACCGAGATGTAGACATTTTTTCAAGGGTGAACACACATTTTAGTATTAAATTGGAAGAACATTGTAGTTCTAGCCATGTAGATGTACATCCGTATGAAAGAATCTCAATTACACGTACTGTCTCTTGGGGAACACCCCATGTACATGGGGTGATTCACGACATTGTTGGGTAGAAGTATACGCCCATATAAATTCTTGGAAGACATGTCATGTAAGGGGTAATACACACCATTTATCACTATTTTTAAAAACCTCTGTGTTTTCATTAAGTTGTTCTTTTCTTGCACTTCTGAGTAATAGTTTCCTTTTTTGTTAATTTAATACTGAGGTGTGTGTCCTAGACATTGTAGTGTCATTCATCCTTGACTACCATGACCTATATTCCAGGAGAGTAATGATGATAATAATCTAGGAATGGGGGGTGGTGGGCTACTGATGATCCTTAAGTTGTGCCAGCTGTGTCACTAGCCATTATACCAGACATGGGTGTAGATGCATAGTTCCGAGAATATTTTTTTGATGTTCATATAAACCATCCAGGTAGCACCGCAGACTACCACATCTATGGTATATTTGACGCATATATTTCAGAATCAGAATATACCTACTTTATTAGGGGGTGGAGGACAACATGCTATAGAATCATGGTTGGAATCGGTGTTGGTTATCTTGAGCAACTTGAGACCCCCAAGAAAGGAGGGTCAATCTCGCAATGTATAAGTAATTATATTCTCCCAAAAAGTGGTGGTATTTTTCCACGTAGATAGTGCACCATTGGGACATAGCATGGGAAGAATTATAGATAGTCTTCTACAACCACTTCTTTCTTGATACCCTTAGGGCCGATCGATCTAGGGATTTCATGAATCTGGAGTAGGGTACTATGTGAGTGACAAACTATTCATCCCATATTAAAGAGATAAAATGATTTGAACCTATTCTAATGGGAGATGAGGCACTGAGAGCTATGCGCTTTGATAATGGTCTTTAGTAGGACATCTAATCTTAGGTTAATGTTTTTAGGTTTCCTTCTATATATTACATTGTGAAATAGGTACGGATCATCGATTACAATCTATGGGAATATGGGGGTGTCATCCATGGAGTTTTGGAATATAGTTCTAGTACTATCTTGAACGAAAGCAAGAAAATCCTATTGAGCCTTCTCATAGGGATACGAGCACTCAGAACCTATCTATTGGTAGACTGTAGAGGTTCTACCAGTGCAGAGTGATTAGGCATACTAAAACTCAGTGCGTGAAGGATATAGTTGATTGCTGAGATTTTGGCAAGATAGTCAATCTACATAACTTATGTTGGATGTTTCCACCAGTGGATAGTGAGGGAGGTTATGTATAGACTCCATATACCATAGTAGGGTAATAACCTTCTCACCAGTATTGAAACAAGAATACATCGGGTCATGCGAGCTAGGGCGGTGGGCAGGGCCATGGTAGCCACTCTCCAGGATCTCAATGATAATAAGGCAGGTCAGCTCAGGTTATCCAAGTACTGTTGGTGTGGTACAAGTATGACATATGTAGTGCAATAGACCCAACAAGAGAAGGATCCCATACCTTCTACTATCGAATGTACTATTATAGTTGTCTCTATTTTATCTTGTGCACTTTTTGATACTTGTGCAACACATAGTTTTTATCTGTATCTGATGTGGAAAGCATTGGGTTCTGTGTTTCTAGTACTTCTGATGTCATGATTTCTGACACTCCATTAGGGATTAGAACAGAATGTGTGTGTTAGTGAAATGATTTCCCCCTTTTGATTGGTGGGTGTCACTTTCTATGGAACCTCTATGTATTTTTTATGAAAGGAATTGATATCAATCTTGGAATGGACTAGTTGGTTTCTTTTTTATCCTTTTATAGTTGTTATCACCAGATGGGTGAGTTTCACATAACTAGAGGATGAATATTTTCTACTTAAAGGACAATGGTATGTCTAGGTGAGTCGAGTTGGACTGGATCATTGTGGGTTGGGTGGAATGATAGTACAGATTGTGAGTTTATATCTGGATGATCAGGGAACCTGTATGGAAGATTTAACTGCAGTGGTTGAACGTTTTAGGGATATTTTCTTAGACAACTTCTCCAGATTACCTCTAGTTATAAAGGTGGATTTCACTATGGATATATTTTCAAGAGCTGCACTGGTATTCATTCATCCATACAGGATGGAAATGATAGAGTCTCAAGAACTCAAGAGGCAGTTGGATGATCTGGTAGCTAAGGGATTTATCTATCCCAATACAACTTCTGGGGGTTCACTGATCATTTTTAAAAAAAGGATGACATTAACCATAGGCTATGTGTGGACTATCAGAAACTGAACCAATTGATGGTTAAAAACTGATACCCCTTAACACGGATTGATAAACTATTTGATCACCATCTAGGAGATCAAGTGTTCTCAAAGATTGACTTGAGGTCAAGATATCACCAAGTATGTGTTACATAGTCTTACATACCTCATACAACCTTTTGTAGAATTTATGGTCTCTATGAGTACCTTGTTATGCCATTTGGTCTCACGAATGTGCCAATAGTTTTCATGGCGCAGATGAACTAAGTGTTCCATCATTACCTATATTCCTTTGTGGTGGTTTTTATGGAAGATTCATTGGTTCAATATCACAATAAAAATGGTCATGAAAAAAACGTTGAGATCCTTTTGAATACACTAAGAGTGAAATGGTTATATTCTAAGCATGCTAAATTCCACTTTTTTATGGATCAAATTCACTTCCTAAGTCACGTCATCTCACAGACTGGAGTATCAGTGGACCCAGAGATGGTGACAGCGGTAGTTACATGGGAATAGACCAAGAAAATTTTTTAGGTAAGGAGTTTATTGGGGATAAATGGTTAATATAGTCATTTTATGCAGGACTTCTCACATGAAGAAGCTCCTAAGAAAGGCTTGACTAAAAATGTGTGATGTTTAAATGGTTAGATTTTTATGATGCGGCCTTTCAGAAGATGAAGGGACGTTGGAATTCAGTGTCAATATAGATATTTCTAGAGCCTATAAAGAGTTTAACTTTGTACTATGATGCATCAGGTATCGGGCTGGGAGTAGTGCCTATGCATAGGGATCGAGTCTTTGCATACAAGTCTCAATAGTTGAGGCCACATGAGAGGAATTACCCGATGTATGATCTCGAGTGAGTAGCAGTTGTGCATGCCTTGTGCTGTTGGAGAAACTATCTTTTGGGGAGGGTTTTTTGATATACACTGACCAAAAAGACTCATGTATATATTTACACATCATGAATCTAACCAAAGACCATTAAGGTGGGTTGAGTACCTAGAGTCCTTCAATTTAGAGCTTGCCTATAATCCTAGAAAAGGTAATGCAGTGGATGATGCATTGGGAAGGGGCACTCAGATACATGTAGTACAGAAGGACAATGGTGAATGGCTACTAATGGACTTTTTCATTGAGAATCATTTGGAGATGCACAATAGTCAAGGATAGACATATCTTTCATCTTCATTTTTTACATCTACCTTACTGAACAATGTGAGGATGAGGCAGTTATCCGATTTCAAAGTCCTGATTCAATGGGAGAGTGTGGCATGTGAGGAACCTCCTCCTAGAAGAAAGATAGGTGAGGATTTTGTTTCATGTTTACATGGATGTTTTTGTGTTCCAAGGGATAAATACAAGGATCTAATTCAGGAGTTTAATGATTCATCTTGGGCAGTGCATCCCAGAGTCACCAAGATGTACTGTGACTGGAACAGTCAGTACTAGTGGTTAGGAATGAAGCGATAATATTCTGGTTATGTCATGAGGTGTTCCACCTGTCAGTAAGTGAAGGAGGAACATCATCTTCCGACTAGAGTTTTACAGCAACAATCCATTCCTCAGTGAAAATGGAATGATATCGCGATAGATTTCATGATAGGTTTAACAAGGTCACATAGGGTAAATGATATTTTTTGGTTTTAAGTTTAAAGGCTTACAAAGGTTCATCGCTTATTACCAATCAAGGGGACCTATGGTTTCCATGATCTTATAAATTTGTGTATTTTAGAGGTGGTAAGAATTCATGGGGTCTCTCATTCTATCATTTCATATAGGTATGCCTGCTTTACGTCTCTTATCAGGCAGAGTTTTTAGATGTTGATGGGTACACAAGTGCTTCTGAGCACTGCATACTTCCCTTATACTGATGGCCAATTGGAGCGAACGATACAGGTTCTAAAGGAAATGTTGTGTGCATTTGTCCTAGAATTTGGGGGATCATAGAATAATCATATACCGCTGGTTGAGTTATCATATAATAATAGCTTTCAGGATACTATTCAAATGCCTCCATAAGATGCTTTGTATGGTAGGCCATGTCGATCACCCCTATGTTGGATGGAGGCATGAGAGGTAGCTATACTGGTACCTCGTCTTGTCAAAAAGACTACTGAGAAGGTCCACTTGATTTAGAAATGGATGGCTACTTCAAAGTCTCATCATAAATCTTATACCAACCATTGTAGACGACCCTTAGAGTTTGAGTTCGGGGATTGGGTTTTCTTATGTGTCACACCGAGATTATGAAATAAGATAATAAAGAGGCATGGTAATATTTCACCATGATATGTCATACCATTTGAGTTATAGAACATGTTGGGTCAGTTGTTTATCGGTTATAGTTTCCTCAGAGGTACCGAGCCATGCACAATTTCTTCCACGCATCTCTGCTATTCCACTATCACTCAAACCTGCCTCATGTTTTGCAGCTCGAGGAGGTTGAGCTTCTGGTTTATGCATCCTTTGATAACCATCTGATTTTTATAGCTGAAGAGAGCACAAAGGTTTTTTGAGGCTGGTGAGTTCTACTCATATGGGTTGTATGGTATCATGACTGAGTCCATGATGATACATGGGAGAGGGAGGCCGATGCACATGCTCATTGGCTAGAGTTATTCGTGGGTTTTCATTAAACATCATTCGAATTAAATTTCCAGGTCGAATTGTTTTAATGGTGAATGTTTGTAAGAACCTGGTTCTTCTTATGAGTTATGTGTTTCTTCTTTTTCTTTTCCTTTAAGTTATTTTTGAGAAAACTGGGAAAACATGATAAATATTATGTCTTAGAAGTACAAGTTGTTTAACCATATGTATACGCCATGTAGGCTGGTCGTGTAGGATGGGGATACACAATGTGTGATTTTTTTTGGCTAGTTAGAGATGAAAATGTCATTACACACCTTGTATTTCCTATTACACACCAGGTAGTCACGTCAGCAGTTCAGTGTAGGATGCATAAAGTATGTCGATAAATTTATGATTAGTAAAATGATATGCATTCCATGTATACTAATATAAACACTGTGTACTACTGAAATTAGGCTTAAAATGGAAAGTGGACTCTTTTTCTCTTCTTCTAGATAGAAGAGATGTCGGGTGAAGAACAAGAAGTCGCAAGAACATTTTCTTCTCCCGTTCAATTGTCAAGAACCCATTTCATGTGTCGTGGGGTATGCTATAACCTAATAGATAAGATATTTATTCTTATAGGTCCTTTCATGGGGATTTTGTCTCTAATAAAGTTATTTAATGTTGAATTATTGACCTCATTTCTTATATCTACACAGTTTTAGGCTGGTTCAAGGGCCGACGTTGGTTTATATCAGTTATATGACATCAAAGTAGGTGGTCTTGTTCCTTTTGTTAAATGTCGAGTGGATTATATGTGACAAAGTCGTATGAGCCTTTTTCTGGGTATTGTTGTTCTCTATAATGGAAACTTGTTGATGTCCCAACACTATTTAGGTATTTGATTATAGGAAATTGAAGCATGTGTTAGAAACTATGGTAAATTACCACATTTTCTGTTATGATTAAAACCATATAGTAGTTTAATTTTAATGTGTTGCTACTATGTGAAATTCCTACGTGAGTTGTTCTGATTAAAACAATGTAATAGTTCAATTTTCATGTGCTTACTGGTATTTTAATTTCCCATGTGAGTTGATTATCAAAAACCATTTATTAGTGTAAATTACATGTGTTGATTTTAATATGTTGAAATACTGATACAAAAGGTTTTACCCTGAATAACAGGAAAAGTAGATACACAGGGCTTGTAAGTTGATTATAATATGCTAAAATTCTGATACACCGGGTTTTACCATGAATATAATATGCTGAAATATGGATACATAGAGCTTGTATCTGAATATTATTTGTTTAAATAGTGATACATCAGGATTTCCCCTGATTAGAATATGATAAAATGCTTATATATCAGGCTTGGACCTGAGACATGTTGAACTGTAATGACTTCCAATGCATCTGCGAATCCAAAGCACAAGCATGGATTCAATCTTCACTTCTTTTCTTAAATATCCTACTGAGGTATCTATTGTGTTTGCCTTATATAAAAGATTGACAGGCCTTGGCCAGATACTGAGAATTATATAATTCAATGAATTTGAATTGATTAAAAATCGTAAAATGAATGTAATGAAATTCCAGTACTTGGGGTTTGTTTACCTTTGAGAGTCTGTCAGTTTCTACATTTTACTATTTTCAACTATTATAGAATATACTCATGGAATGATTAGAACTGACATTCGGTGGTTGTATACTGGCATTTATTTCTCACACCCTGTTTAGGTCATGTTTTGTTTGCCCAAAAAGACTATATTTCCACAGGTGTTGATAGGGACGAGGCTCCCTACAAAGGTATTTGATTTCTGCTTAAGATCTGAAGATAATGGGAAAAAGCCTTGGCTGGTGATGCTGTTGAGTTACATTTTTTTACCATAATTTGATATTGTGTTGTACTTGGTCGCAGTGTATCTTTTTCTCATTGTTTTCTTAAAACCTGTGACGTGCTGCTTCATTTTGTTATTATATACCGTCAGTCAATCTTAATCTTGAGTCTTTAGTTGATTACTGCAGTTGAATGTTGTTTAATACTTCTTCTAATGTCATTATTTATTTCGTTATCTTACACTCTACCAATGAGGACACAGTTTCCCTAATATCACACCTAAAGCCCTCGCTGCTAGTCGACAGCCTCTAGTATTTGGGGAAATTTTCTTGAGGTCGTGTGGCCAATAGGGTACATGGCACCATTTAGTGGCACCCAGATCTGGGAAGTTACAAAATGTATTGAATCATATTTCAAAATTAGTTTTCATTAGAGATAATGTCTATAGATGTTAGATATGCCTTAATAGGGATCTGTTCCTAGTATACAATTATTATTTTTTCTATAACTGGTATATTATAGAGACCTGATCATAATAGCCTAGTGTTAGTGCTTAATACCAATACATAGGCATAAGATTTATGGAAATCATGTCCCAATGGACTAAATTATATAATAGTATTTGAATGATGTATACATAGATGATACTTATATTAAAAATTAATACATAAAAATCATCACATTTGTTTTTGAAAATAACTATTTTCCATTTAACATATCCATTCCTATCTTCCATACTACAATTTATAGAATATTGGGGAATGGGGAAAAATAATGTTAAACTCAAATACTTATTAAAGGTTTGAGTACAATAGATAAAATAATGAATCAATGATTATAATAAAATTAGAAATGTAAATAATTGATAACACATGCCATTAAATAACCGAATTGATCAGAATCAACATCTCTTGAATAATATATGATTTAATAATTCCATATAAATTATAATATAATCTTAAAATATGATTATGTATGTTCTGACCACTCAAATAATCACATGGAACAACAATATTGATGAAATTAATAATTTCATAAGTCTTAGCCATAAATATATATCTCAAAGATAGTTAATTTCCAGATCTAACATCGAGAGCGTATATTTGCATGTCTATAAAATCATCTGATCTATCAAGATCTATCCCCAAAATAGATTTAAATTGCTAGGAGACAAACACATATGGTTTTCCACCAACTGACTCCAATGCAAGAGACTATAAATTCATTGAGGAGATACCATTAAAAAAACTCAAACCCTATATTTCATTTCCAAATAATTTCTTATATAATAAATAATTAATTTAAATCATAAAAAATGTTCTTTATCATGTATTTTTATTGGGTAAAAGATATGGATTTATCAATATTTCCCCATTAAATCACATAAATTTCAAAAAACAAATTTATGTAAAATTGCTACACTATTTATGAAGTGGTCATATCTGTCAAACAAGAATATGGATTTTTAAAAAAAAATTATAATTTCCCATGAGAATTTATTACAATAATGTCATTATTTCATGAAAAAGTTAATGATCAAAAAAGGAATTTATATTTTATGATATCTTTTACAACATGGAAATTTTCTTATAAAATCCCATTACATGAGATAATTCAAAGTGAAAGATAAAATACCATGATGTATGAATGAATCATTATATTAATTACATTTCAATGGTGTAGTATGAAAACCATATATAATAAATTATGTACATAATAATAAAGTATTCCTCAAGGAATGGAAATTGATATGAAGTCCATTACTACTTCAGTAACTTTTGAAATTTGGGTCGCATAAAAAAGTAACATCAATTAAAACATATAATATAATAAAATGAAATAAATTTATTTTATAACAAGTAATAGGGATTTATATATACTACAATATAGAATTATGTGGTGAATATGGCATAAGTCTCATATAAAAAAAGTGAGACTATAAATCCTTTTACCTCAAAATTTTCTTTTGGTCTTATGTGATTTAAAATCAATTATATTAGTTTAAAAAATGTTATTAAATTACACAATAAAAATATTATTATTTATTATATCATATAAGATTTATTTATAACATTTTATTACCTATTAAATAAAAATATTTCTTCATTTTATTCATTTTGGGTAATAGATTTCTTCGTTTTTCGAGTATGTTTTGACTTGTTAGTTTTGGGTTCCTTTACGTAGTTAATTATTTAATGATATACATAATTTGATCCATGATGTAAATATAATATATATTTAGTATATATGAATTTATATTAGTCCCTAAAATCGAGTGATATAAAATTTGATACATCATTCATTGGGATGGTTTGTCAAAGGTATGAATGAAAATCATTTATATTTTCTTATCGTGTTAAAATAATGAAAATTTAAGTAATATTTATATTTATATATATTATCATTTTAGTAACATATTTTGTTATATATATATATCACATATTACTATTAAAATCAACCTTAATAAATTCCTCATAAAGTATGAACGAATTAGATCGCTTTGAGGAGGTGCTAGTCCACACATCCACAAAAGATGTAATTAAATTCCCAAAAATAGAAATCAGGATGGTATGTTTAATATAAAAATTAAAAAAGAATATATATATATATATCATAAATATTATATATATGTATATATATAGTACCTCTATCATTGTTCCTAATAATGAATGGTGGTAATGAAAAAACGAATGAAATAAGTTCACAATCTGGTAGTCCATTGTATATATGAACAATGATTTTATATACCATTTGAAGGAATTGTGTAAATTTGTAAGTTATACCCTTAATATAACAATATATAAGTATATTTTTGATAATTTTGATTTTCTATTTGAAATATACAAGAATAATTAAATTTGTTATAGGAATAAATAAAACCGAATTTCTCATTGAAGAACATTACCTCTTCTTCTAGTAACAAATTCTATTTTATACGAAAATCATTTCTTAGTTTGATTTATTAAAAAATTTAGGCTTTTAGGATATGTGTGTAGATTTTCAATTTAAATTATTCTAAGGGTTTTTCTAGTAAAATTTCTTGATATGTTTGAAAATGTGAGTGGGTGAGTGCCCATTTATAGTGGAGGGGGAGTTATATTCTTGTAAATACAAAACAGAAAACACTATTAGAAGTTAAAACTCACATAATTTTACTCATTTAGTAAAAAAAATCAATAAAATATGTTATATTATCTATATATGGTCATTAAATAGGTTTTGGAAAAGATTATAGGTCATTTGGTCCCTTAAGATTGACATTTAACAACTATGAAAACTCATTTTTACCTAAATCGTTATAATTAATAATAATTTATTTCACTAATATGGTTGATATAAAATATTTTTTACCTAACTAGATACAATAAATTAGTATTATTATTAATATTTAATCCTTTTTTTCAAATTTCAAAAATAAATTTCAATGAAATTAATTTGAAATTAATATCATGGATGCTATGAGAAAGTTAGGTTTTAAAGTGAAAATGTTCAAAAGTTTAAATTTTTTTATATATAATATCAATATAAAAATGAACCCAATGATCTCAACTACATTAATGTATTTTCTATTTATCTAGTGAAACTATAGTTCGAATTATAAATATAACATTACCTTATATATTATTTAAATGAAAATTTTGTTTTCAATTAAAATCCTTTATTTTTAGCTATTCAACAAAAAATGAAACTTCTTAGAAAAATAACTAAAAGTCAACCCAATATAATTTTGACATTAAAATTTCAAAAATAATGTTTATTTATTAAAATAATCTATATATAATTTAAAATATTTAGTTTTAAGAAAAGGTCACCATTAAAAGGCACTTCATCAAAATATTATAAAAAAATACAAATGTTAATCATAAATTTGGATCTATTCTAATATTATTCTTTTGAAATATATTGAATGATTAAAAAACAATAATATAATATATAATTTTATTTAGTATCATTTTCTAATAGTAATTAATTTTATTTATTAATATAAAACTGCTTTGGTGAATAATAATTATTTTTTATATATATGTATTTTTATTTTATTCAATTGTTTTTTTATATTCTTTCATAATTAAATTGCCACCAAATAATTATATAAATATGTGAAAATAATATTTTCTAAATTTATTTAACCCTTTCCATACATGAAATTACAATAACAAGTTTATAACTATAATATTAATTTACAATATTATTATTATATTGTAGCTTAGTAAAACTTGGTCATCCGTGTAATGTAATATTTCAAAGGAACTTGTTATTGTGTGTAAAAAAATCCAACATATTTTTATGTGTATCAAAAGATAACTCAGTAATGTTTGAATTTTAAGTAATAAAAAAATATAATTTTTTAGAAAACTAAATATATAGTATGTCTCATGATATTATATTCCCTTTTACACATAGTGTTGTGTGGAATACACACCATAAAATACAATGTAATCACATTATAATTTTGGGGTATTAGATTCTCCCAAACATAATAAAATTTCATCAATTAAATTTAAAAATGATCTCAGTAATCAAGGATTTTATATCTTCAAATGGTTAAACAATTATCCTTTTAATAATGGATAAATGGAAATGTAAGGGTCACAAAAAAAACTAGGATTTTGAATAGGAAAATGTTTGTGAAAACATGGACTTCGAAAGGAAAAGTAAATATCATGTTCTAATAGAGAGTGATATAGAACACTGATCACAAGAATGTGGGTGATCTGAAAAAGGTTTATGATTGTAAGGACATAAACCACCTAGTTGTAAAAAGATCATTGATATGATAAAAATTGATGATATTAGGAAAACAATTTTGTTTAAATACCCTATTATTATATTTGAGTTATTATATCACTCTATAAATGTATTAGTAAATATGTGTTTTTATTCCATAAAGAGGATATCATCATTTCATTGAGACTTGAGTTATTTCTACTTCATTTTACAACACATGTTGCATCATATGATTTAATAATAAAATAACTTCTAAAATCACATCCAAAGATCAACGTAAACTATATCATAAATGGTTAACATTTATAAAATTTTATGATCAAATAATTTCAAATGAATTTCACTAGATTTACCAAATGAACATATAATTAATCTTAAATAAACATGAATTATCTCTTTATTCATCAAATACCAAACATGTGAACACATTCATCATTTATTCACTGAAAAAATGGTAGTAACCTAAATTCCTTTAAAACATTATTGATAACATGAACAATTCATTAATAATTAAGTAAAATATAGATTTCTATATATATTACTTAAATCCTAATACACTATAAAATCCATCAATGATATTATAAACACTTTTTTAAAAAATTAATTAATCAGATACAGGGTAGTTAGTAGTATCCAATTTATATTATTGATATCAGTCATCCCATTTTCCACCCAAAATTATGTCAACATCATGAACATATTAATGGTTATATTTCTGTCAACCATGTTCTTTCCAAATAGTTTAACTTTTTAATAATTCACTTTTCCTCGTAAAATTTAACATGGTCTCCCAAATTCATAATGTAATAGTTTTCAGTGAAATCCTTATATATTTCATAATTATTATGAAGGAAAAAAATTAATCCATATTTCATTTATCCAAACACATGAAAAAATAGAAATCATTCCCCCCATAGTATTATCAATTTCTAAATCTTGATCTTATTCCCTTAGTTTCCCTTGACTATTTGGGTATTTAGTTTTTTACTACCCCATGTCACTACTGTTAAAACACCAAATATCAATTTTATGTTATTTCCATTTATCCCTTTTTTGAGTCACCCTTTTCTCGAAACATATTAAAGCTTCCAATCTATTCAAAAAATTATGAAGGTGATTCTTTCCTATAGTTATCACATGTTGGAAAATCAATTCATCCCTTCTTGCCTTTATCCATTATTTTAACTATCATCATCTTCTTCACATTATTAACATTAAATACACATGACTTGGAGAATTATTTATTCTTCTTGATAAAACACAGAACTATGTCATCAGAAGAAAAAATATTGAGATACTAGTTACCTTAAAGAACATAGAATATGTCCTTTAAATAAGTGGTCAGTCTTTTACTTATTTGTGCATATATAATCTGCATAAAAACAAGATATCCTTATAAAGAATGCATCACACTCCATGAAAAATTCACCCACCTTATTCTTTAGGCGGAGTAAATTTATCTTGATACCTATTTCAAAGCTCACGGTGGAAATATTTGTCAAATAATTCCTTCTTAAAATATTTCCATTCCATGATTTTTATTTCATCTTTATCCATATTTTTTGGGATCAATTACCATCATTGATAAGCATCCCATTTGAGACAATACACTGAAAATGTAACCTGGGGATCAACGACCGCCATTGATAATCATCCCATTTGAGAAAATACACTAAAAATGTAACCTTTTCTTTTTTACTACAACCTAACACCATAAATATATTCTATAGATATTTAACATATTTTCTTATCTCTATTTTATTTGTAGTCCCACTAAATTAATGAGGCCTCTATTGTATAAAGTGACCCATAAAAGTATGATCTCACTATGGAATAGTATTATCCATCTAGGAAATGTCATTTTTATATATGATTATGTTACCCGAATATATCCATAAATTTATCATTTTCAATACTATACATATTGTCTTCTTCAATATGGAAACATCTATATTATCCACAAGTATTGATACCCTTCAACATTCTTGGTTCCACTGCTAAACAATTGAATACTATGGATTAGATCATATAATTATGTAACATGAGGTATAATAACAAAAATAGTTAAATTCATAACATAAATTAAAATAAATATGTGTATCAAACCTCATAATCGTAAACATTGTTTTATTGTGGTGTTCTTATATACTTATCATCAAATTCAAACATAGAGTTATGTTCAAGGATTTATATTTAATTTAATATAGTTTCCATGGTTTCAACTAAACTCACATTAATACCAAATATAGTGAAATGAACCTATTAGAATAGATTCGGTTCCTATAATAATTACATTTGGCATATGATACAAGGAAATCATGTCTTAATGGACAAAACATTTTAGTATTCTTGGAAAAATATATACATACAAGTTTCTTATAATACAAATGAATACACAAATAACATCAAACTGTTATTTAAATTACAAAATTACATCTATCACATCATTTCTTATCATTCTTATTACACATCATGGAATCCTCGGTAGAGGAAAAAAAGGGTGATCTCAACTTCACAGTAACATTTAAGTGCCTTGTGTGTAGTAATGAATCAATTAATATAATCAACAAGGAAAGGTAAAGTCTAAGCACACATGCCATTAAATAATTTGATAGATAATAATAGATTTTTGAATAATAAAATACAATTTAATTATTTCATATAAATAATAATAGAAGCTTGAATCTTGACAATGGATATTCTGACTAATCAAAATATCACATTAAAAAATACTGATCGAATGTATAATGTCGTATGTCTAAGATGTAAATATTTAACCTCAAGATAGTTAAAATAAATATAAATCCTCAAGGTAGTTCATGTATGAGGGTAGAAACTCATTTTAACTATTATATTCTATCCTCAAGAAAGTTACTATCAATATGTGTCCTCTATCAAGATTTAACTTCCCTAGAAACAAATGAAAATGGGTTGTAAACATCTAAATTTGTCACATGATACTACTTATACATCCAAGGGATTAAATTAAATATTCCCATACACAAGCATTGCAAGTCTAAAACATTTTTCATATACTAAATTATCAATTTAAATCATAAAAAACATTTCTTATTAAATATCCATATTGAGAAAATGATACATATTTATCAATATTTCCATAATAAATCATATTACATTTAAATTAGACACCATTTGTAAAAATGGTATATATTTTAGGAAATAATAACATAAATAAATCAAAAATATAGATATCCAAAATAAATACAAATTCTAATGAAAAATTATTATAATAATGTGATTATTTTAAGATGAAGATAACAATCCCTAAAGGAATTGATAATTTACGATACCTTTTACCACTAAGAAATTTTAAATTCAAATAAATGTACATTAGATAATGTAAATTAGAACATTTAATACTATAATGTATGAAATAATCAAGATAATACATCTCCTATGGAAAATATGTACACCATATTTAAGTAATTAGGTCCACATTAATATAGTATGCCTCATTGAGTGCAAATTGAGATGAAGTCCTTTACTACTTCAGTAACTTTTTAATTATGATCACCATGAATGAATAACATTAATTAAAAATTTAATACAATTAAATGAATTAAATTCATGATATAACATTTCATAGGTCAATATATACACCACACCAAATAAATAAGTGGTGAATATTGCATCAGTCTCACAGAAATAAAAGCGAGATTATAAATCCCCTTACCAAGAACATTCTATTTTGACATAATTGATTTAAAATCATGTATAGTGGATTTAAAATTTTTATTAACATATACGAGAACCATATTAATATTTATTATCTCTTATTTTTTACTTTAATAATATTTAATTACCAATTCGTTAATAATCATTCCTTATTTTCATCATTTTGGGGAATAATTTTCTTTGTTTATCTAGTATGTTTTGACAAGTAATTTTTTGTTCCTTTTAATTATATCATGATTTAATCATCTTTAGAATATGACACATTATGTAAATATCATATATAATTTCTATATATATTTATATTAGTCTATAATATTTGGTGATATAAAATAAAATACGTCGTTCACGGAGACAGTCAGTCATATGTACGTGTGAATGTTGTTTCCATTTTCTTATAGTACTAAGAGAAAGAAAATTTAAGTGATATATATGTATATTAATATTCCATTATCATATTATGATATATATATCAAATATTTTTATAATAAATTTACTTAATACAGTCCATGTAAATCATGAAGGAATCACATCACTTCGACTAGGCGGTAGTCCACACATCCACAAACAGTGTTGTCATACTCTCAAAAAATAGAAAAAATGAAGGTATATATCATATAATAATTTCAGAATCATAAAGAAATCATAAAAATAACACATATATATAATTTAAAAATGTATTTCCATCAATATTCCCAACCATTTCTAATTTTAATGGAGGAATAACAACATCGGTTTGTGATGCTGTAGTTCACCGTACACACGAATGATGATTTTGTATCCCATTTGATGGAAGTGTGTGAATTTTTATGTATCACACCTAACATAAATACCTATCATATTATTTAGGATGCCTAATATATTATATAATAATTATATACAAATATGTTAAGGGGTGGAAAAATAAATAAATCAAAATTCATCTTTGAAGAACATTACCTCTTCATCAGGAAACTATTTTTGTTTTATACCAAAAGTATCCAATATTTTTATTTATACCTAAAGTGAGGCTTCTAGGATTAGGGTATGGATGTTGGGATTTTATTTTGGGAGGGTTTTTTTATCTAAATGGATTAATATATTTGAATAAGTGATTGTTTTGAGTTTAATTTTATAGTGGATTCGGAGTGGAATTCTGGTAAATACCAAAAATAAAACTCACTTACGAGTTCTCCCTTACATCATGTCTTGGAGATGGAGTAAGAGGACCAAAAAAATTTAATTTTATTATATGTATATTTCTTTTATGTAATTTTAATAAAACTACTTATTACATATTGTTTTTTGTTCTACATGAACCTAATGTATTAATGTCCAAGAGTATACAACACATTGATACGGTCATAGCAGTTCCCCATAATGATGAGATACTTGATTTTCTATGTTGATGTTATTAAATAATGTTATGTGGATAGATAACATACTATAAATGGAAACATATTATATGGAATATTAGTTTTGAGTACTCAAAATCATACAAGTCTTCTACTCATGATGTTCACACATGAGAATCTCTAAGAAAGGATATTATGAGAATAGACCAACCAGTAGGAATTATGCATGTTTTGGTGTCATCCTATATTGATGCCTATGATCATGTTTGATAGCCATAAAAATCAATTGTTATTTTTATTAATGAATTTTTTAAGTCATTTATTTATATGAATTTCATAATATATGATTATTACAATTCAAGGGGATGTTGGATACATTCGGTGCTTCATTAGTGACTTGTCATTAATTAATTTGTCGATGAAGGATTGGTCCCTTCGATCTTTATGGAAGCTGATATCTTAGAAATTCAAATAAGATAAAACTATCTCATTATATTCAATTTCCATGGTGTATCTATGTGTTTATTTATGATAGAAAAATAAATACATATCAAGAATATTGGTTGGTGACATAGATGTGAAACATGATTGATGAGATGTTGAAATAAATGGATTATATTACACGCTAATCATTCATACGTGGTTGTGGATGTCACAACATTAATTTCTTGATCTAGGGATCCATTACACATTAATATATAGTAATTTTGGTACTTATTGAAGCCTGCCTAATTCAATTGAGAAAAAATCCTATATGGTCCCATAATAAGTGTTTCATTTGATCTCTATTAAATTATATATGAGTTTAATTTAATTGAAGAAATATTATTCTCATGTCTGAGATTAATTTGATTCGTGTTATATAGATCTCATAAATTATCTAAATATATATTAATTTACCTGTGAATAAAATATTTATATTATATTTTGAATATTTTAATAAATATTTATCTTGTATATTGTGAATAAAATATTTTCCTATAAATATAATATTTATTTGGTTGTTAAATTTTTTTTGAAGAGTTCTAACTAACCACGACTGATTTTGTTGACTAATATTAATATAGAAGTCCATTACGTAATATTTATTACTCCTCAAGTTGGTTAATAATATAAAATAATAGTAATATAATAATTAATATGTGGAATTGGGGTTTATTAAAATTAATAAAAATTATGTAACAGCCAGTATGCAATTAAATAATATATTACCATAAATCCTAACTCTAAAAATAAACGAATATATTTATTGTGTATAGTATCCAAAATGTTTTAATAAATAATTATTTGGCACTATTAATTCTCTCCGAACACCATATTCTATCTACCTATCAAGAACTAGAAGCTCATGGGTGATTTTTTCAAGCCTGAAGAATGAGAGATCAAGAAAAAACAATGCCTCACATTCGATTCTCTGCATTAGCACCAGGTGATCAAGGGTTGTTTCATTGAGATAATTGGAGAATTATTGGATCACCTCTAGATTTATTAAATCATTAATCATTACAACATAAAGAAATATATTTAAAATTGTCTTTTCCAGACAGTTAACAATTATCAACAAAGAATGTTCCAAATACCAATTTTTTATTTCTTTAGCTATTAAATAAATTTATTATATATATTATGAGAAAAAACCTCTCTTATGATTATAGTAATAGTTTAATAAAATAAATTTTAGTATATATCCCACTACTTCATGATTTATCTACACTTATAACCTATAAGTGGTGTCAGAGCGGTCACATTTAAATTTATATTTATTTATTTATTATTGATCTATGAGTGATTGTGGTTATATTTTTTATTTTATGTTATTTGTTCTTGAATTTGATTTTAATTAACATGTAATAAACATATTTATAATATTAATTTAGTTTTTCATTTTCTAATAGGATTAATAACTAATTAAGAATGATTTGAGATTCCATTAGGAACTTTTTATTCACTGGCTTGTAAAGCTAAGTTACATGACATATAGTTGGGGATCATTTCATATACCTATGTACATTGCAACAAGATTCATATAGTAATTAATTACATGTGGTGATTTTGTTACACACCATGTCTTGTCTAAACATCCTAGCACATGACTAGCAAATACACAACATATTTCTTGCATGTACATTCCATGTAGTCCGACTGTCATAAAATACCAAAGCCCAAAGCATGTCACTCAAAAACATGAAGATGAAGGTATATGGCATGTAGCTAGATGTACATGCTGTGTACACTCAGATTAATTGAAAAAATTAAATTACATTAAATTAAAATAATTATAGTATTAAAACCTTATTTTATTTATTGGAACTATTTTGTGTGATTGAAAATTTAATAATGGTTATATGGAAATTTTAATGGTCGATTCATTAATTGTATCTAATTTGAAATTATTGGTTCAACTGTTTATTTTCCATGAATGACATAAATTAAGATTTTATCAAATTAAGATAATATTTTCATTAAGATGAAAGATTATTAATTAATTCATTATTTTAAGTGAATTTATATTAATAATAAAATAATGAATGAATAAATGAATACATGCCAATTACATTCCCACAGTCATTGCATGTATAACCAATGATGAACATGACCAAGAGAAATGTATGTGTTGTAGTTTATTAAATTTAATTTATTGAATTTTATATGAATTATTGATTATTAAATTATATGATAGCTTACATATCTTCCATCTATCCATTATTATTTAAGACATGTGTGTCCGAGGAAATTTATGTAATCGCTTTTAACCAATCCTTTGCTTCCCTTCGCTTTTAGGTGATTAATGTATACTTTTAATTAATGGATCATCCTAAGGAATATAGACACAATTCATTATGGAACCATGATTATTCCATCTCAATGATAAAAATATAAAGGTTGAATATTATATCTCATAACATGACCAAAAAATAGATTTCTTCCCCTAGATAATAGGCCGATTTAATATTATGTCATTAAATAAACTATTATAAAAGCTCATGATCAGGTCATTTACAATATTTTTATATTTCTGCTAATGAATTATTTATTTTATGTATGCAATACTAAATTAACAAAAAATAATAAATTAATATGGAATGATGAAAATTAAATAAATGAATTATGCGTAATTTTTTAATCCAACATTTTTAATTAATTACGTAACATCATCTTAATATTAACAAAGCATATGAAGGATAAAAAAAAGATAAATTGTTTTCATAAATTAATTAAAATACCTCAATTAATCATTATGTACTACAAATAATTTGATTACATAATGTGAAATGGAATGATATAACTATGTGTAGTACATGACCAAATTCTAGAAACTTAATTTAATAGGGTAGTTCTCATGATAGTTTTAGGTAGACATATTTTAACATGTTTTGAGTTTAATAGAAACATTCACGTCAATATTACTTTGGAGGAAAGGGTTCAAAAAATCCATGTTAGGATTTATATATTTGGGAATCCACTCAATGGACCATGGAACTGTTATTCCTTAGTTGACATGAACACATACCTAATTACATTTTTATGGTTTTAATGTATAGTGATTATATCATATAGAAAATTAATGGGGATCCATTCCACAAAAATATAAAAAAACTACACATTCAATTTTCAATGGTGATGCCTATTTGGACTCAATAAAATAGTGGGATAATTAATTAAAACATTTAATTTACTATATCTTACCTAATTTGTAATCCATGAAAGTACTATTAATCACAACATTTTAAATATATAATAAAATGAAAATTTCATCATATGTACTATCCCTACAATAAATATTGGGAAATCACAACTACATAACTTGAAGTAACTTCTTATAGTGGTTTACATGCATTCGGGTTGTGAAACTCAATGAATGAAAATCTATATGCTTGAAACCATAATGTCTTATCTTTCATATAAGGTGGGGAGTGATGATAAGTTACTTATATATGAAAAACATTTTAGTGACGTGATCGATATTTAGTGTTTGATGATTTTATTTATTTAAAGTGAACTAATGATGTATAATGGAAAATGGATGTGTATATCTTGCTTGAGAACCTTTTTGGTCTTTACTATGGGCTATATATATAGGAACAGTTTGATATTTTCGTGGTTCTATTTTAGAGAAATCTTGGAGAGGGTGCATAAACAAGACCTCACATAGTCAACCTCATTTGCTATATTGAGACCTCATTAGATTTAGGGTTTAAAATCCCTTAAGTACTCATAAATTACCACATTATAGGATCACTCCCTCATAGCTGCTTAGAATTTTTTTAAATCATAATATTAACATCATTAATAATTCTTTGTGAGCTCTTATTAGTCTTCTTCTCTAAGTAGATATGGATATGAAGGGTGGAACACATTCTATCCTTATGGTGAACAAACAGAAAAGGTAATTCCATTATCATTAATACCAATACTTCGTCACACACTTCCATGTAGTGGATGATCAAGGATCAATAAAGGTATCATGATTTTATATGTTTTCATGTGGAAAGAAGGTCCATTGGATGAAGAAATTTCATCCATCCCAGGAATCACATGAATATTCTTGTGCATTTTTTATTGAGATATAATTATTTATTTTTAAAAATTAGTCATTAGATACACCTATTAGTGTTCACATATATATTATATTTCAATAAACAAGAATATCCAAAAATATTTACTGATGGTAGGTGGATATGTGAGAAGTAAACAGAGATAATCTTGTAGTTGCAGCTATCAACAACTTCCACCCAACATTGATATCCATAATGATCTTGGTTTTAATTGGTTGTTATTATGTACCTTAATTTTCCAAAAAAAATATTTCTATATCTATACTAGATACAGATGGATAACTTTTCAAATTTGGGAAAAAAAATTTCTTCTTTTATGAAGATAGAATTTGTTATGGAATGGAACATTTAAATACTGGTCTTTATGTGTTTCATTGAACAAATCAAGTAATAACAATCCATAATGATGTTTCATCAAAGGAATCATACCACATCTAGATTTGGAATCATCATCTAGTACATGAATATTAATTGTTATTGACTAAATAACATCAGGATGGATATTTAGAATCTTTTAAAATATAAACACATGGTGTTTTTAATTCATGGTTATATAGGAAAATGACCAAATCCCCATTTAGTTGGAAAGGTGAATGATCTAAAGGGATTCATGAATTAGTTAATATTGATGTGTTCGGACAATTTCTTATTAATGAAAGGGGGTACTCAGACTACCTAATTTCTGCTAATGAATTTATTAGATATAGATATGTTGACTTAATGAGGCATCAATCAGATTCTTTGGATTAATTCATGGAGTACAAGAAGGATGCAAAGAAACATCTTGATAAGAGGATTAAGAAACTATAATCTTACTATGGTGTATAATGTCTCATTAAATTCATCGTTGATTATTTATATGAGATTAGGATACTATCTCTACTCATTCCTCCTTATATGACATATTGGAATGGTATGAGAGAATGGAGAAACTATACCTTATTTGAAATGTTGATTTCTATGATGAGTTATGTGAGTATTCTATTATCCTTCAGGGGATACTTGTTATTAATAGTAACATATGTACTAAACTGAGTAAAAAATAATGGAACAGATGGCATACCATAACAATTATGGAATGTAAAGAAACTCGTGTTGTCTTACTTATACGTGTGGGGTTGAAAATTATTTTTTTACTCTTTATGTATTAAGAATATAACCTATGCCCAAAGAGTATATTTATAGGATATACCAATGAAACAAAGGGATACTTACTATTAAATACTTCAGACAAAATGGATGTGGTTGATAGATAAACAACATTTCTTGAAGTGGATCATATCTCAAAAATAGATAGTGGGTGTGAGATAGACATCGATGTATTCAAGGACCAAGATACACAAGAGTTGTTTTAGGAATTAATTCAAAAAATCCGCATGGGAAAAGAAATTATTCATGAGATACAATTTCTATGTAGGAGTACAAGATAGTTATGATAACCAGAATATTATAGATTTCTAATCACCAAGGATGGTGAATAATTATTACTTGACAATAATGATCCTATAACCTTTAAGGATGAAGTATGTGAAACATATATATCCAAGTGGAATGATTCCAGGAATTCAGAAAGGATTCTACATACCAAAACCAAGTCTGGATTGGGGTATACCCTATAGTATATGTAAATCCAATTATTTGAAAGTGGATATTAAATTATTAGATATACATAGAAGGATAGGTAAGTACTGAAAAGGTTTGAATAGGTGAAAAAATGTTTAAATAGTGTCATGAAATATACTATGATGAAACTATTTCACCAGTTGTAATGCTGAAACCCATCAGACTTTTACTTTCGATTGCAGATTTCCATGATTTTGATATTTAGAGTATGGATGTTACATGATCCTTCATTAATGGGATCCTTCATAAATATGTCTATTTGACACAACCCGGAGTTTTTGTGACTCTAATTTCTTTCAATGAGATATGAATGTTTCCAATAACAATTTATCTATTTAAGAAAGAATCCATGTCATAAAACAATTATTTTGGTGAGGACATAATGAAATATGGTTTCATAAAGAATTAATGGGAGTTATGTTTTTTTAAATGGATTAGTGGGAGTGCATTCATTTTTTAATAGTATTTGTTAATGATATATTACTCATTGGAAATAAATACTAGTTTTATATTCTATTGTGGAATGGCTGAATAAATGAATCTATATAAAGGAAATGGGAGAGGAAGTAAATATTCTTGGGAATAAGATCTATCATGATAGTTCAAAGTGGATTCTCAGCCTATGTCAAAGTAGATTCATTTAACATATGAAGAAGAAATTCATTTTGGAAGAAACCAAGAGAGGAATGTTTCCAGTGTCACATGGAATTCATCTTTATAGGAATATGTGTTTTTAGACACATGAGGGAAGACACATAATGAAAAGGAATCTGTATGCATCTGAGATTGGTTCAGTTGTCAAAGATCTTCTATGTATTAAAATAGATATCACCTACACATTATGTGTAGTAAAAAGGTATCATGATGATCCTTGTGACTGTAATAAGATGATATACCATAATATACTTAAGAATATCAGGTGGTAAAATGATGTGTTCCTAGTTTATAGAGGAGATGAGTAACTTGTCATTAGAGGATTTGAAGATGCTAGATTCCAAAACAATTAAGATGACATGAAGTCACAAAGTGGATATATATTCACATTGAATGGAGGTGTTGTGAACTAGAAAATCTCATAGTAGTCTGTGGTTAAAGATTATATAGTATATTTTATGTTTATTGTAGCTTCTGTGGAATCTAAATAAGAAACATGGATGCGAAACATCAGCCCAGAGCTTCACGTCATACCTAACAATAAATATCCTATAACACTCCACTGTTATAACGCTCTAGTGGTGGATCATTTAAAATAGACAAGGCCACTTGAATAGAAAATGAACATTCCTATAAAGTATAAAATCTAGATGGATTTTTATAAAACAAATGAAGTTGTATTGAGTATTATTTCCATAGAATCCAATGTGGTATAACTCTTGAATAAATAATTGGATCAACAAAAATATTACTCTTATGTGAGCTCTAGTGGAATGAATTTCATAGGTAGTTATCTTTAGTCCATGTGGGAGTTTTTTGGAGTTGATTTCCTTGAAGAAATTGTTTTGCATTGATTACATTTTTATTCAATGAAGTTAATATGAATAAAAATAATTATTACTTTGTGTTCTTTTTCCTACATGACTCCAATGTAATAATTTTTTTAAGTATATGCCTCATTGATAGGGTCATAGATGTTTTCAACTATGATGATAACCATGATGTGATATGATGATATTCATAAATACTATTCTGGAGTTTGATAACCTATAATTTTTAGACACATAGTACATAGATTGTTAGGTCTGAGTACTTTTAAGGAGACATGGTTTCTTCTCATGTTGTTCGCATATGGTAATCTCAAATATGCGGGATTACAATAATAGGCCTTCCAGTAGAAATTTTTATAGTTTTGGTGTCACCAGAAATTCTTATCTTTGATAATTTTTTATGGTCCTTGGAGATTGAGAATATTTTTAATGCTTGTTACAACTCACACACTTAGATATATTTCTTAAACCATGATGATATACCTCTTAGAGAAGTTATATATGTTGGGTGCATCACATGTGACATTTTATTAATGAATAATTTAAGGAATGAAGCTTCCTTCTATATTTATAGAAGCTTGTATCTTGGAAATTTGATAGGAATAGAACCCTCACATTAAATTTCATTGACATAGTGTGATGATGTGTTTATTTCAGATAGTCAAAGAGAGAGATATTGTCATATAGGTTGGTGACACAAATGTGCAACCTTCTTGATGATATATTATGATAAAGTAATTACATTATGTAGTTAACATTCATATGTAGTTGATGAAGTTGTGAAAATAAGTTCTTTCTCTTGTGTGCCTTCATCTGTTGTTAGAGAGTAATCTTAGTAAAGCATACCTACTTCCTATGAGAAAGAGTATTAGAGGATCATACACTAATTGTTTCTATTTATCTTAATTAAATTCAACTTTTTTATTTAATGATATAAATATTTTTATCATGTCCAAGGAATAATTTCATTCAATTTATATTGATCGCATAAATTTAACTAATATTAATTTGTAAGTTTTTGAAAATTATAGTTATTTTATTTATTGAATATTTTAATAACTATTTATTCTCTAGATTGTGTATAAAATATTTAATTATGAATGTAATTTTTTATTTGGGTTTTCAGTAAATTTGAGTGGATTTGGAACAGACTGAGAGTGATACTTGTAAAAAATATTAAGTAACAAGATCATTACAAAATAATTATTATCACGCAATTTGACACAAACCACAAAATAAAAACAATATAATAATTATTACATGCCATGGGGTTTATTAAGCATAATATATTATATTTAATGGCTGGCATGTAAAAAAACAATATCTTAACTCAAATATTATCTTTATAAGTAAATAGTTATTTTGATTGGGTATTATATGCGAAAATTTGGAATAAAAAATTGGGGTACACAAAAAATTCTATTTTGGATCCTTCTTCCCTTCACTATAAATAATGAGAAGTGAAAGAGGTATTTCTTTAAGGAAAAAATTGGATATCATGAATGAAAAAAACAATACATTCAATCGCCCGCCATTGAACTCTTTGGTTACGCATGTAACAAATATCATGTGCCTCCAATAATGAACCAAATTCAATCCAAGAGGGGATATGATAAAAATATAGACATCCAATGGGTTTTGGACTATTATAATAGTCATTTTACCCCTTATGATTAAATTTTAACCACTATGTATACTCTACTTTTACCTTAATCACTGTAATTTCTTTTAGTAATATTTTTGATAAACTAATGTTAAGATTAATATAAATCATAAACTATGATCATTAAAAATATGGAACTAATTTTTTCAAAATCAAATAACTTAAGTGGATTAAATTAACATAATATTAATCCCGGAGATGATATGAGAAAGTAGGGTTTTAAAATGAAAAAATTTAAAGGATGGAAATGTTTTTCTATAAAATTTCAAAATAAAATTAATCAAAATCAAATAAATTGACATAATATATTTATAATTGATCTAATGAATCATTAAAACAAAATAAAAATATAATTTCACCATATAATTTATTTAAATAAATAGTTATTTTTAAAATAATATTCAGTATTTTTCACTATTAATCAAAAAATTGAACTTCTTAGAACAATGCCAAAAACTCTCTCTAAGATAATTTTTATCTTTACTCTTTCAAAAATATATTTTATTTTAAAAAATAATATTTATAAAACTTAAAAACCTAAATTTTAAAACAAGTTCTCCATTATAAGGCTACAAAATTGCATTTATAAAAAATTCTATTCTTAAGCAGAAAATTGGTTGTATTCATATATTATTCCTATAAAATAAACTGGATGATTGTAAAAACACATAATATAATATTTAACTTCATTAATTAATAGTAATTATTTTAATATATTAATATAAAACCCCTTTACTTCAAAAAATGGGTTTTTATTTAAAAAACATATCCTTTATATTCAATTCGTTTTTGTATTCATTTCTAATTAATTATTCACCAATAAATTATATTAACATGTGTAAACAATACATCCTAAATATAGCTAATAATTTTAAATCCTGATATTAGAATGACTAGTTGAGGACTATATTATTAAAAAAAATATTTATAGTAAATTGATGTTTTGTAAAACATGATCTTGCAGGTAACATATGTAATCGAATAAACTTGGTATTGTGTGTAACACGTGATAACTTAGTGTGTCATGTAAGACAACATTAATCAATATTATGTCCACTATAAGAAATAAAATATATTGAATTTATTTAAAATATAAATATATCATAAAGTATAAGGATATTATATTTCCTTCAACATGTGGTGTTGCATTTTATACATGCAATCGAATACAATGTTATTTCTTCTGAATTTTACAGAATTAAAATTATCTTTATTCTGGAATGAGGTTGATGAACCCTTATAATCATAAATGGGTAATACCATGAGTAAATTATAATAAAACCCACTTTTTTTAATGTTTATTATATGATGAAATAATGAAACAATTATGAAACCTATCACTTTTTATATGTTATGATATATAGAAATGTTTCTGAAACCTATTTTATATCATTGGTTATGTTATGATGAAATTTTTATGATATTGTGGAACAAAAACATATGATTATCATTATGTGATTGGTGGGACATTTATCTCCCACTAATGCATTGGTTAATAATTTATATCTAATGAGATAGATCAGATTTGAATGGGGACTGAACCCAATTTTGTACGAGACTTTGTCCACTATGATGATCTTATTACTAAACCTTGACGATGAAGATGGTATGGGTAGGGAACCAATTCCACTATGATAGTTTTAAAAATGATCCTCTCCTACAAGGGAATTTATTTTTTAATATTATGTTTATATCAAAATTCCAGGTCTTATGCCAATGTTATGCTCTCATGGCATATCTTATTTGATTTCAATATGATTCATTTCATAGGATCTATCCATTTTTATGCCATGAATCATGATTTTGTTTTTTTAGATAAAATTTAATGTTTTCACGTGTTATGATCATATAATAATTCTATTATGATCATTTTTCGTTTATGTATTTCCCATTTTTACCATTATTGTGCATCGAAGGTCACCCTTTCTTATAATTCATTTTCCTAGGTTATTAATAATGGTTGTAAGGAGTGTGTGAATATAAAGAGTATTTAATGAAAAAATATTTCTCATAAAATTGAATGTCTTTTAAAAAATTAGAATACTATTTACCATGTTTCCAAAAACACTAAACAATTTTGTTCCCCAAGAGATTATTTCTGTAATATATTGTATATTGATCCTAAAATATGTAACATTTTTTATGAATAGCTTGAGTCATTATACCTATAAATACAAAAACATATATAATTATACTAACAACCATTTAAAACTTATTAAATACAACATTAACCTAATTCTTATATAAAAAAAACTCAATAATAAGAACATACCTCAAATTGACGGTGTTATAAGTTTGGTCATCATCATTTAGCCACTTTAACGATCATATGAGAAAGTCATCAACCTTGAACACAACTTCTACAATGTATGTGTTTGGATTCCCTATTTTTTCGAAGGAAAATTACCAATATGAAATTTCATGTTCCACAGTAAGGTAGAAACATATTTTAATCTTATAACCAATACTTTTATGGTTCCATACTACACAAACCAACCACTTATTGAAATAAAATTTTGAAAAATAAATAATTATGTATACTATGAATTATTATAATAATTATGTTCTACATCATGGTACACTTACACTTTAACCTCATAACACTCATCCTCTTTGTCATGGCTAGATCATCCATAGTGTGGAACCTAGAAAATAGGATGAACATCATCTAGATTCTTTCCAAACACCGATAATCCCAAGTCATGAACTCTGAAGCTTCATTGGATTAATTAAAAAACATTATCAATAAGAAAATTATTAAATTCACACTTGAGGGATATATTTTAATATTACCCATATTGGGATTGTTAATAACCATTTTGAAGTACCAAATATATATTAAACACTTTCTAAATAGATGAAATCAAAACTGACCTTCTTTATGCATTAAAGACCTTTACTAATAATTATGAATCTTTTATTTAATTATCACTAACTCAATGCCCACATGAGTTAATATTTTCAAGAAAACCCTGTATAAAATAAATTTTTCATCAAAAAATACATTAATGGTTTCCTTATACTTCAACACCTCTAAAAAAATACTAATATTGAATAAATATTTATGTAATCTCTCATTTTCTCAAATAGCATAGAATTTTCCTTCCATTATCAATAAGAATAACACCCTAGATCCCCTTCACCTAAAAACATGAGTAAATTCTCCTAAATAGTGTATTAAATGTTTATCCACAATTATAAATGAACCTAAAACACACATATCAAATAATTTTTAATAGAAAATTGGAAATACCTATAGTTAATATAGGTGAGTTATCATCATTTATGACCAACTAAAATAACCATGGGATGAAATGGTAGTACAGTACCTAATAAATTTAGTTAAGGAGAAGTGTTTAGACTCCAAGATTTATAAAATGCTTCTATAAATTAATATTGTAAAGTGTTTTTTTCTTTTTTTCCATAACCTGATCTTGTGTGGAAATATACTCCAAAATTATTGGATCTTAATTAACCTTATCCTTGATAAAATGATATATTATATTTATTTTATTTTCTCTTAGAATTATAGATGATTTTTTTAAATGTTTTATATCACTCAAGTATTCACATCCCATAAAAATAAGATATTTCACATCAACTTTAGCATCTTAATGTTTTTCCACTATTTATAGAAGATAAGTATACACTTCATTAGTAATAATGTCATAATACTTCATAATAATTGGTGAATAATTTTCATGATTTTTACTTAGGCGTGTGCCACATCTCTAAACATGAAATAATGAACCTCCTAATTTAGACTTCTGATCATCAACAAAACCTTCCCAATCTAAATTTTTAAAGAACTATCACTCCTGTAGTGATTTTTTTGATACAAGATCTTTAATTCCACAATGTTATGAGTATAAAAAAGAACTCATTTAACATTTATCATATGTATTTCCATGGGAAAACATTTTAACTTTGTGGATTTATGTATTTAAAAAAAATTAGGACATTTAATTTTGATATATAATAATCCTAGAATTACTTCATTATAATATATTATGTCGACCACTTTTCCACAATCATCTTTGTTGACTTCATCTAGTTAGTGGCTATGATTGACATTAGCATGGAATCCTAGATTACAATTTTCTCGAGAACCTCTTTTGACGATATTTATAGTGAAATTAAAATGAAAAATTTTCATTCAGTTATTGGTAAACCATGGAATAATTCTAACACATTGATGAAAGTAATATCAAATTATCATCCCATATATTCCACAAAAAAACACACATTATGCTTCTTAACAAACTCTAAATTTATTATATCAACTTACATGAGTAAAAAAATTATTTGATATTTTAAAAAAATTTATATATAGATTTTGATTTACTGTACCTTGCTAAAAATATTTCTTAGGTATTTTTCAAGCCTATATATCATTTCCCTCAGGCTTTTTGATCACATATATTTCATTTTTTTAACTAGCACACATTTTTCTCATCATCATTATTAAAAAACCCATATAGTTTCGTCATCAAAATTTCATCATAAATTATATTGGGAAAAATATATATTTGATGTCCATTTGGTATGCTTTTATTCAATTAACTCCAACATTTCCATCAAAGGTCAAATATTTAAAAAAAAAATGGTAGAAAATATATCATCAATATCAATTCCTCGAATCTGAGAGTACCGATTTCAGAGTAGTTATTCATTTTTTTCAGTAACCTATATATCATCATTGAGTTTTTTGTTGAACACTCACTTGGTTTGGATAAGTTTTATTTCCTATATCTAGACACTAATTCCCCACATCATATTCTTCTTAATCTAGTTAAGATCCTAATACATAACACTGAACCTATTGTAAAACATAGTATCCTCTTCAAAGCACTTTTTCTCCATATGGGATAAAATATAGGTTATATGTAGAGCCTTCATATCAAGTGTATTTATAAAATATATCCATTAACCAATGATATATTTTTTTATTGATTTAATACATACTTATATTCTTTCATAAAACTATTGATCCATCTTCATCTTCTAAATCATTGGTGTTTTCTTCCGATTCTACCAATGTCTTGTGTGATTCAAATAGGCTACTCACATAAAAAACAATTTCTTATAACGTTTCATTTTTTTATAAGAAAAATCTTTATTTTATAACATCACCAAGGTCTCTATAATAGTTCTGTATATAAATTAAATGATCTTACCAATCAATTTCCATAAATTGTTTTATTTTGGATGAATATATATGGAAAATAATTTCATCCACCTAAGCATTAAATTTAGGGTTCATACATTTATTGATAAATAAATTAATTAATTTATAAGATAAAAAATCATTTCAATTAAGGATTATTTATAGAAACATGTAATATAAGTATATTCTCTTCAGTTGGACACAAAAAATCTATATTGGATATACCTAAAAATTTAATAACTTCTTCCCTAAAAATATATCTATTGTATATTTTTCTCAATTTATATCATTTATTCCATGATTTTTTTATTCAATTCCTCCTAAAAAACACAATTATCATTAGTATTTTTAACATCTAAAATTGTTATGGTATCAAATATTTTTAGAATATTACTACCCCTATCAATTCTAAAATTATATTACACTATTAGTATATATATTCATAATATTCTCCCCATGAATACTCTCTTTAAATCTCTAGTGCCACATACTAAACATTATCAATTAATATTTGTTACATTACTTACCTTTCAAATAGTAGAGTATTTGAATATAATTCCATATTCCAACCATGGATATGGGTTATATTGGCCCACAAAAGTCAAGGTTTATTAACTCAAGTAATATCCTTGATTTCTTATCTTGTGATTTGTATGTTTTATAAAGGGTATTCCCTTTTTCAAAAGTATCAAAATTTTGTATAATAATATTTATGATTTTAGTGATGTAATCAACTACTTCATTCTCTAAAAAATTCTCTATGTAATTTTGGATCCCATGTCCAAGATTATTGTGTAACATATTTTTATTTTCATCCTTGGTTAGGAAACACATGTAATCTTCTCCACTAACTAAATATAGATTTACATTTATTTATTTTCATTATATGATAATTATACTATCTATTTCATGTACAATGTAATTTTTCATTTTTATATATTTAGTATTTCATATGTCACACAATTAACTTATTCAATGTGTGTTGGGACCAAGGTCATTAGACACTATTATATGTCTGTGCCTGAAGTTTTTACCTGTGATTTTGTATTTCTTAAATAAAATTATTTTCGCATATTCCTCATTATCCAAGATAATGAAAACATCATTGTCTTAATTGATGTTTATGATGAGATATTTTCTTCTAATCATATATGATGTAAAACAAATATCTAGAATTCTTACTCCAGAACGATCTATTGAACTCGGAGAACATTCTATGATGTTGTCCTTATAAATAATTTCTATCTTAAACTACAAATGATTCTTTAATTTATTTGGTGTGGAGTGTGATTGATCCACCTACGAATCTATTAAACCATCCTCATCTTGAAAGAATAAAATTTTTTCATCATTTTTAACTAATTTATGATGATCCTAGTTATTGAGACATCCATTTTTTAGTTATCATGGGTAAAAAACTTTTATTTTTTATGAGAAATTCATGGATTTATATCTAAAATCACTTCATATAAAATATTATCCATTTATTACATACCAATTATATGAAATTATTCATATCTATTTTTTTCAATTTATCCTAAAATTCCACTTTTATATGGAACACATGTATTTTCTTGGAGCTGTCATTTCACCACAATAGCACTAAATGAATTTGTACAAATTTGTGACATCAATAATCAAACTTTATCTTTTTGAGTCTTCATTGATTCACAGGAAACAACGTTATTTTTTGATGTTTTTTATTGTAGTCTCCCATCAACCTTCACCAATTTGTAGTTATGATCAAGCCTCACAGTTTATTTATAATTATATTTTAATAAATTTACTTGTGGAAAAGTGATTAAATTATCATTTGACTCATCATTTCCCACTTTAACCTCCTTTTCTACCCATGAATTAGACCTCACCAATTTCATGTTGGGAGTTATTTACATTCATGACCATCATTATTTTTATAAAATACAAGATTTTTCATTTGAGTTGAATAATTCATTTGAGATGTTCTTTCCCTAAATTTTTTAATTCATCTATAATTCAAGACTTATATATAACTTTGATCTTGTACTCAATCAATTTTTTTGAGTTTTCAGGATTTTAAAATTTGAGTCATTTGAACTCAACCATCAAATAAAAATTTTATTCATTTTAATATTATTTTTTATTTTTCCCTCTACACATAAATATTTTTTATATTATCATAAAAATTATATTTAAAGTTGACTATACACCCAAATTTAGTGTCCTTGTTGTCATTGTATTTAATTAGGGTAATGTTTATGATAACTACATGAACATACCCATTGTGTTCTTGTTAGTGCTCAATTTTCTCCACATGATTTTATTTTAAGCCAACATTTTATTTTTAAATAGGTTATTTATATTGAAGAACTTATACTTTGAACTCATTTTTCCTCCTACACAATGTAATGGTATCTTTATTTCTTCTGTAGAAATATCATTAACTCAAAATTTCATTGTGCAATTTGTTTTGTGTGACCCAAATTTTACACATCAAAATAAAAAATGTGGAATCTTTTAAATAAATTTTTTTTTTTCATTTTTAATGTTTTAGGATAGTAAATGGATAACCACATTAACTTACATGTCTTCATTATCATCCACTAAAATGGGATTATTTATTAACATCAATGAAAATTCCTAATAATTATCCTTCATTGAGGACTCATTATCATTTCTCCTCAACTAATATGAAATGAGGGTGATATAAATATTATCCAATGTCACTTATTTATAGGACTTTTCTTTGAGGAAAAATTCCATCATTGTTGAACCATAGTGGTATTATTACAATAATTACCATTACAAATATTAAAGCAAATTTATTTTCATGAAGTAAGCACATATTCTGCACAAGAATGTAAAATAGATCAAAGAATTAATCAATAGCCTCCTTCAAGTTCATCCTCGTATTCTGAAACATATTCCATAATAATTGAAATTTAAGCACATGTACCATGGAATTGATTTCAAAACTGTTGAAATTTTTTTCTCTAAGTAATGTGTGGATTTACAAGACATAATAATCATAAAAATAGATTTATATAATGCTCCACCAATCATATTGACTCTTTTAGACTCAATACCAATTTCTAATAAGAATTTCAATGATAATGCTTAACTATCCATATTAACTAAAATCACAAGTATGTAAAATATGTAAGCATCCATTCCCAAATATTTAAAATTACATTGAATCAAAATTTTGAAAAATAAAATTTTTTCCCATCAAGGATAAGAGTAAATTTTTGGTTTACTTCCAAAATTAAGGATTCAATGATAAGGAACTTATTCAATAACCATTATCTATAATACAGCTTATTGGTCCAAAATAAGTTCAATTCCCTTAGAGGGGGAGTGAGTCATAGTATGCCATTATTTGTATTTGAATCATATCCAATGATATTATTCTAAAATTATATTGAATATTTTCTCTCTCTATCACTCTCTAAGAATATGAAATAATAAAGAAAACATGACAGGGAAACAACAGTTTTACATGGTACGCAAAAACCACACTACTATAAGAAGCATACTTTAAAAATGTGTGAATGTGTTGGAACACTAAGAAAAATAAATTTATAATTGGGAGTGGTCGTTGTGACCCTCCAGGCATACAACCTTCACTAATATAGAAATAACTGTTCTCTAAAAACACTTGGAGAAATCTCATGTCCCATAATTGATCGACATGTTTGTTTTCATGGAACAAAGTTGAGAGTACAATAGTAATAGAGAATTTAGCTTCATGACCTATTTAAACATCAATAACTCTTAAAAATTCTACTAAAAATTTTACCTATAACAACATTCATCTTCATTAATTTTTTCCAATTTATTTTTTCAATTATTCCTTCTCAACTATGTTTTCCTTCTAACTATTGAATTCCTTCCATGACACTTTTTATCATCATCTATCTCCCTTCACACAATAATTTTATTTATTTTTAATGGATATATTCCAAAATTCAATGTGGCATTTATTATTTTATTTTTTTAACTATTATTTGACTATATTTGTGATGTTTTTTCAATTATTGTTTTTCAAATGTCAAATGATCTAATTGTATCTCTTTCTTCATGGAATATATAAACACAAGACCATAACATAACATCATCCACTATGAATAGTCAGATCAAAATCTTTATGTCTTAGGGATATCAGGTTAAAAATACCTCTGACTAACTTTCCACATCATAGATCTCATAATCTTTATGAAAAGAACCCTTTAAAATGACCAAAATAATACCCACCTTTCTAAATTACACTTCATATTCAGAATCCTAATATCCCTAGATTCAAGTAATAAAACTTCAAATAGTTTTCCTCCCTATATTTCATAGAGATTAAAAAACCACCATGGTGGAAAATACATTGTATTCGACACAAAAATTCAATTTTTTAGAGGCTCTCAAATGATGACTCAAATTACATCGACTAAACTCTTGAACTCAATCCTACCATGAAGAACGACATTCCAATAGTGAGCCTCCTCATTTAACACAAGTACTTATAAAACATATTGTGGTTTCTACTACAGTTTCATTTCCATTATCTATCTATTTTGATGACTATTTGTCAAATCCATTAATCATGACCATGTATTTGATAGTGCTCAAGTTGTTATTAATATCTTTTCATTTAGAAATTATTAATACAAAACTTCAAGCTATATGATGTTGTATAAAACCTATATCTATTTTGAATCCAAGATGATTTTGGTTTCCTAGATCACTACATAGTCACAATTTGTTATAGAAATTTTCAATGGAAATAATTTTAAGTATGTTTTACTTCCCTCTAATAATTATTATTTATATCAATAGATGTTTCCACTAAATCTTAATAGTAATTCTCCAACACTATGTGTCCTAAAATCCCATGTTTATTCAACTGTCCTATGGAATTTTCTTCTTCATTATTTATCCAAAACACCATTAAGACAAATCTATAATCTAATAATCAATTAGTTATAACTTTCTCTGTATCTTCAAAAACCACCCCCAAACCATGGAATGTAATTTTCATGGAAAACAATTCAGATAATTTTTTTATCAAGTGCACGCATTTTGAAATACTACACATTAAAAATGAAATAAAAACTAATATAATCTACATAAATGTTTATAGACTATCCACAGTAACTTAGTATGACCCCTCTCTTTGAATATTATCAAACAAATCAGATTTAATTAAAATATTTATCGAAATACAAAAAATGCCTTACTTATGTATATCAAGAGAATAATTTTGAAACTATGATAAATATTAATAATAGATATATGAGGATGTTATAAATTCAATTATTGATCCATCGGGATAGTTGAAATGTGATTTTGAGCTCAAATAAAGAAAATATCTCCTTTGGAAGAGAGAACAGTGGGGGAGAAAGCAGGGGTCATGAAACATATTAGGGGTAAATGGAGAGTTCCTCATTTTATAATTACTTTTATTAATTAAATGACCTAATTATAAATATAAAATATAAAATTGTATATGGTCCATCATGTACTCAAACAACTATTATTAGGAAGCCTTCCAAGGGCCATTAGGTAGCCAATGGCACTCAAGAACCCCCCACCATCACTTTTACCATGAAAATTGGATACATGATCCACTAAATATGGATACTCAGTATATCCTATATCAAATTATTGTCTTCCCGCACTATGTCCATCTCTATGATTTTTATCCCATGACTTTTTTAACCTTATCCAAGAGCCAAAATACATTCAAATATACATATTTTGAAAACATTAAAACAATGATATACCTCCAAATACATTGGCAATTATAACCTCCCCATAATATATTAGCCTATCTCTATGTTTCATCATCAAGAATCACTATTGAGAAGATCATTCCACCATTCTCGTATATCATCCTCCCAATCTCAAGTCCTCTCTATTATACATATGTTCTTCTAGTACACATATTGAAACGATACCACCATGGGCATATAATTTTATTTCATTAATAAAAAATAAAAACCATACATTTATTGAAAAATGCATTAGCCTTAAACTCGAAATCATTTATATTGGTGACATTATAAAAACTGGAGTGGTATCCCATAAGCTGAGATACACTAAATATTTAATGCATCACCCAAAATCATAGAGAATTTACAAATCAATTTTCCATGGTACTGATACTCTTAACAACTAAAAATTACCCCACATGATCATGCATGAACTTCCCCTACTTTGTAATCTATCTATGTCCCAATCGAGGAAACACTCTCAATATAACATGTAATCTATAATCTATCTATAAATGATGGATGTGTTATGAGTAGTCACTATCTATTCCTAATCAATCAACTCAAAAGTCACTAAAATGTTACTTGGCCCAATATTCAAAGACTCCCCTACCTCTAACAAATATAAAAGTGATTAGAACATTATACTCTAAAATGGATAAAAATGTACCTTTGAAATAGATTTATAAATAATAATATTAATGATAAATTATAAAATTTAAAGATGATTCTCACCTGAGCTACCAAAAAATATGGAATCATTCTCAATGAATGCCATCTAACACATATATTATATAGTCAAACTTACCATCATAATGAGGATGGTATGTTGTTATCAAAATAACCCAATAATTCAGTTTCTTTTTTAATTACTTCTACAAGAGAGATGTAAATCATGGGTCTCAATCAGATATGATACTCCTAAACACATTGTGAAGATGTTCTATCTCATGAATATATAATCATCCTATCATATATATAAATTATATCTCAAAACGTTATCTGATAATATCATCATCATTGATCAGTTTATAATAACCCACACTACATTATATCCACACGGCAACATAAGGAACCGCAACATATATTATATTGTAACATTATCTTATTCCCGCTCGAGGATGGGTAGAGTCTGAATATGGAATATGGGTATCTTATTGATAGGGATAATATTTTCCACAATTTTTTAATGTATTTCAATTTTTTTAACTCTCCCAGTTTATCATTTTGATCTTATATGGATCAAATTTTGATTTATGATGTGTTTTGGGAAAAATTGTGAAAAGTGTTTATTTATGGATTTTTGACAGATTTTCACATCATGAGTATTTTTTGTCATTTATTTAAAAATATAATTCTAAATTGAATGAATATTTTTTAATATGCTTATATAAAATCCTTAAACATTTTCATTTGGACTATAGGATTATTTGATCAACTAGAAGCCTAAAAAATTGAATGAAGTTCGGGAGTTTTCCTGGTGCACACCATGGACCCCACCACCATAATGGTATCCCATCTCAACCTACACACATCCTATTGAGGTTATTTTAAATGGAATAGGACTATGTCACATACTTTCATCTTCGAAATTAATTCAATGGAGTTTTGTGGTCATTATGGTTTCCATTGGATGTTATACTTTATAAGGAATCTTCCTAGAACCATCATCCAGAAAAAGTAACAGTACATTAATAATTCATAAGTTCTAAATCCAGGGGAAAATTGTGATATTTGTTTTAGAGAAGATATTAAATACAATGTGTAACATCTTTAGTTAGGGGTTCATAGGTCAATAGTACATTTAATGATTAAGAAATGTGACAAATTTTATAGGATAGATTCTGTCTCTAAAAAGAGAGGAGCTATAACCTCCCAAATTATACCTTCTAATCCCCACACCATTCAAGGCTACAAGGATAAGTGGCCAAGATCCATTTATGAATTTTATTTTTATATTATTTTTATGATATTTTTCTTTTACATAAAACATATTTATTATTTTTATAAAAGTGTTTCCCATTTCTTCTTCCATCAATATTTGTCTTCAAACACTAATTATTCTCATTCTCTATCTTCCATCATTCCATCATGATCTCTTTTCACTTTTCCAAGTCTAGTGACAAATATAAGGCTTGGCCCTGGGGGAGTTTTCATGGTGTTCTGTATTATTTCCCTTAAAATTGAAAATGTTTTAAATCTATTTGTGGTGGAGGGGGGAATATTTCATGGGTGCAGTGGTCGTCTACCAGGACATTATTTCCAAATCTATTTCTTTTCCATGATTAATTCATTTTACCTTTCATATCGTAGGAAACCATTCATATAGTGGAATTGGGGTTTACATAAGGGTAAAAACCGCATATGGTGGAGTTGGGTATTTTTTGAATAACATTCTCGGTTAAGGTGTTATCCTGTTTGACTATTAGAGGAGGTGTGTTTTGGTGTGCTAGATGCATGCTAAAATCACACACTTAATAAATCAAAGAAAATTAATTCCTTAATTATATTTCACTAAATTAATTATCAAACTGAATTTAAACAATATTTACATAATGAATAATCCAATTTTATCAATCCAGGGACAAATAGATCTCTATTTAATATTCATTTTTTCTGCATAAGTATTTAGATTTTAACTCTTCATTTCATTATTTTAATTACATATTTTCCAAATCCATAATCACATTGTTTTCAATAAATATTAAAAACCCAAAAAGAAATTGAATAAATGATGTAGAATAAGTGATTGAACTAAATGCAATGCTCCCAATTTGAGATGACCCCAGTCAGCCATTGATCTATATTAGGAAAATAAATTTCCTTCTTCCATGACTTATGATAGGTGTACATCATTGATGCTCAGACTTCACCTATTAATAGGTTAGTAAGCATGAAATAAACCCAGAAATGACCTTTTTCATCCTCTATCACCAATACCAACATCTAATTCTGTGATACGTCATTATTTTCCCTCATTAAAAAGGGAATCTCAAGTGTTTTGAATCTTATATCATCCACTCATTCATACTCACAGGGACAAAAACTCATCCTCAAAGGTTTAAGATCCCCCATCATCTTAGTAACAATTGGGTTGTGGTTAAGCAACATATACACATTCTCTAATAACATGGTATTATATTTTATCAATATAACTATTATTCACCCTCTAACAGATTGAAGAAGGTAATATTTAGATCCATAAAAGTTTTCTTTACATTAGTACTCATAACATTAAGATGCATCACAATAAATAGGATCATCAACAACCAATCACTACTCACCTCAAAAACTACCAGAGACTTATCATTTATACTTTGTGAACCAAACATGATAACCAACTTCCCAAATATATAATCCATATCAATGTCATAGACTATATATAGTTAACCCATCTTCTATTCTAGAGGTTTAGGACATTTTGTGATAATAAATAATTTAATCCCTAATATTCAGTATAAACCACGAACCTCTAACACAATAATTGTCGAAGTTAACATCCTTATTTATGTTTCACTAACAATAACTATTGATCATGTTCATGTAGTTCCCCTCATGAGTTCTCAACTTATTGGAAACATAAGTTTCTAATCACTAATCCAGCACCATCACATCCATAATACTAATCCATGATGAATTTTAATCTAGGGTATATTCAAAACCTTGTTAAGTATTGGTAGGAATCAATGTATATTTTCACATAATATTATGCTCTAATAATTCTACCACATAAGGATTGGAAAACTAAAATGGATCCTCCATCTTGGTTGGGGACATCTTTGGATCTTCCAATGAATAGAAGTTTTGAATGAATCTTTTATTATAGGCTACTAACACCATGAAGAAATAAATCTCAAAGGTATTCTTAAGTAACTTCCCAGAAACCGTGACATATCCATTTTCATGATCTTATGATATTATATCTTCCAATATAACAAGACATAAGACAAAAACTATATGGCCCAGAATTTAATCTTTAATGTCTGGGATTATAAATTATTCTTTTTCAATATAATCAATAGGAACTCAATATATTAATTAGGGTTCAATTAGTTTTACAATTATATTAGGTTATAATTGAAAAAAATTATAATGATAGAATCAAAAAATTGATGGAAAAACCAATTCAACCATGATATAAACATTCCATATGCATTCATAAACAACAAAGGTATTACAAAAAGATCATATAATATAAACCTTCTTCTAAATATAGTATGAAAAATATTTTTTATCCTCACATGAATCTGGGGAAATCTTGATATCACATCAATCTTATAAAAATACATAGAAAACCATAATATATTAAATATGTCATTAGTTTATGGAATCAGACAACGGTTCTTCACTATCACCTAGTCTAGTCTCTAGTTATCCATGTATAATCTTAATGTACTATCACTTTTCATAGTGAATAGTATAGTAGAACTATAAGATCACTTGATCGAGGGACTGTATCTATTCAACAATAAGGTATTCAAGATAATCTGTATAGACTATAAGGTATGTAGGATTTTTCATTCATAGATTAATTGTTATGGGATTCACTCTTGGGATTAAATTGATTATACACACAACCACTCTCCTGGGTGGAAGAACTGATAAGTGTTTCCTAAAAATGTACTATAATTGGTCAACAATGGTATGAAAAATTAATTAATATTCCTCCTCATATCTAAAAATAGCGCGAAAAACTGTTACATTAATCAAACCAAATTGTTGATGGTTAGGTCTAGAATTTCAAACCTAAAATCCCCACTCCCAAATATAGGTATTGAAATCACCCTTATAAGACATGATGGATATTTGTTATGATAGCAGTCAATTTGTGATCAATATCATGTTAAACAATCCAACTCAAAAAACACAACACACCGTGAACATCTGATAAATATAAAACCTAAAAAACTAATATTCATTTTATTATGATAGTACACTCTCAATATCTCTGAATATACAAAAATTAAACCCATTAAGGGGTTATTGATAGACATCACCCCATACAAGTACTCTATATACTTCCCCAAATAATCTTCAAACTCGATAGATATTAATTATGGAATCATAAAAATATAGAATAAAATAAATGATAGGCTATATTATAATAAAATAACACCTCAATAAGATGGAATCCCATCAATATGAGAATAAGGATTCAGTTTAATATCATGAAATCAGCCTTAGCATAAGGCTCTACCCATAACTATAATAGATTTACAATTCTTAATAGAACTACTCAACATCCTCTACATATAAGAACTACAAAATTTTATATTACCTTCCCTGCTAGAAGAACTCCAACTACCAAAATATAATAATGAACCAGATCTTAAACTAGCTCTAGGAACACAAACATTATTGTAAAATTAGCTTTATAAGAATTTATATAATAATATTATTACAGACCTCTCAGTTACCCATATGATCAACACTCTATGGGTCCTTACTGGCACTATAGTTGGGTATTCACAACTCTTCCATAATAATAACATATAAGATTACTACTCTCCCATAAATAATGTGATTATCTATGGACATAGGTATTCATTTTCTCAATACCCTAAAAATTTCACTATATCGTCACTTCTAATCACTATAATACCCACCCTCTAATCAAGAACATGAATAATAATTCATAATCAGAACACTCCCATGTAGGTTAGTTTTAGTGATGAGAGAATAGTTCACCACCATAGTGAAATATTTTAGGTAAAATAAATTTAACCAAACCTATCATGGATGATTCAATACATTGAATAAAATGATAAATTATAGAAATATCATATGTTGAATAAATCAATGAAAACCATATTAAATTGGGAAAATGAGAAGAATACTCCATTGATGGAATGATTCTCTAGATGATATTAAAAAAACTTGAATCCCTTTTATATATTAATGTTCTTATATATAACATCTTAAATAAATGAATGTAAAATTATTTCTAGGTCCCCCCTCATGTTGATCAGCTGATACTAGGACATCCCACTAGTGCTTCACCTATCCTCGTGAATTCTATTTATCAATATTCACCCTCGACACCATGAATATATTAATTGGGATAAAGAAGATCTATTATAACATTATCCAAAAATCTGTATCCTATAGTCTACTATCACCTGAAAATAGTGGTGTAACCTATATCTTGAACTCCCTGGTCATCTATGATAAGGAATTGTTTCTCTTTGTTATCAAAGACCCACTATCTAAATAACATAAATCATAATATCTAAATTAAAATGATCAATATATGGTTTAATAACTACTATGGTATCCATATCAACCATTGGTGGGTAATGATTATCATCAATCTTCTAGTGCTAAATAGATAGTTATCCTGGTGGAATGTCACTAAATTTTCAAATTCCCAGCTGAAAAAAATCTTTGATAGTTCTAAACATAATAGATAGGAATAGTAGTAACATGAACTGTTTCATGATACTTCATATAAAACCTTTTAATAGAACAGGACATTGTGATATATGTATTTTCAATACCTCTGACTACCAACTGTTAGGGGTAAAACAATATTTATAACATTAAACAAATTGCTCATTATATAATAAAATAACAACAAAATCATGAGTATAGCCAAGGGGAATGACTCCATAATGCTTTATAAGAATAAAAAATATTTTTTCATTGAAACTTATAAAAAACCAAAACTTATATCATAATTATATTCTCAATCACAGATGATAACATGCATGAAATGTGAATCATGTGTGAATAGTATTATGTGTATACAAACACACTCTCGATACCTTGTGTTAAGATTAATTAATAATCTAAAAATCACACATCACATTTCATTAAAATAGAATATTTAAATAACCAACAAAAAAAGAAAAAAAATCCAATCCTAATTAACATTGAATTTATAAATACGTGGATTAGCTACTCTCAAAAATAAAGACAATCCAAAGCTCCAATTACATCTTCCCTCTACAACCATGTTTAAAATAGTGATCTAAATCAAGACAAGGCTTGAATTACACATTTATCATCCTTGGAATAGTTCACCCAACCATGAATCAATGGGTGGTTCCATATAACCCCATGTGTTCCTCCACATATGACAGCGGTTTTAGACGAGAGCTGAGATATTTTAGTTTATCATAGAGAGACAATACCCTTTGGCATGTTGAACCGTAAATTCAAATAGAATGAGTTATAAAATATTCATTGCAATAAATAGAAACAACAAAAGTTTCATCTATGAGCCAACTATAACTTAATAAAAAACATTCCCTATCAAAATTTGTTACAATAATGTTACCCAATTCATATATAAATAAAAAATATCACCTATGTGGATATCATCTTTAAAATGGTCATAAAAAGGTAACCACAATTCCTCTCCCAACCCCATCTCCTATCCCCATCTAGGGAAACTACATTTCATCCATCTATAATAGGTATTTTTTCCTCACCTATGTCATTTACCATAAAGTCCTAATGAACACTGAGATTATTATATAGGGTGGGAGTAAAAATTTGTATTTCACCACCAATTGTAACTATATAGAAATTTTATATATGCATGTTGATACACATACTGATATGACAATAATAATTTTAATAGACATGAAAAATTAAAATGCCACTCAATCCAAGGATAAATATGTCACCAATCGAGTAAAAATATGTTCTTCAATCAATGCCATAATTGTATAGAAAATATCACATAAATATTATATGGCATGTTGGGAAATATATTCCCCCACCTATAAGGATGTGGTCCTATTGTTATCTTGAACACTATTTAAGGTAGTAAGAATACAAATAGTAATGAATGATAAAATATATACCTATATTATCAAATATTCATCTTTAACCCTACCTAGAATGATTTTAATACAATGCAAATGCCAACCCATTTCTATACTGATCTTGGTCTATAAGAATCTTAACCCATTCTTAAATTAATATAACGATTATGGGAATGAATCACCTTGTCTATAATGATATAAACTCATAGGCATCTTAACCCATTATTCAAAAAATATTAAAAATATATAAAGGTTCCTAATTTCTATAATGATCACAACATATATGTGTAAAAATACCAAATTATTTCAGGATAAGGAAAATGGAAATGTAATACACATGTATTTATTGATCTCTTCCCATTAGAATATTGAACACTATTTTATTCCCATATTAATACAATATGAAAAGGAATCCCATAAAATTCATCAAACCTTAGTATAATAAGAAACATAATAACAAATATTCTTGTTTCATTATAAGATAAGATGATTGTCCCACACAACTTTAATTCGGTATAATTTTGGTTCTCACACCATAAAGCCAATCTAGAATTCCCCTATTTATGGAATTACCATAAAAAACTATATATCTATATATAGTAAACCCACACCTCTAATTCACATCAATGGAATGCAATCGATAATAGGGTAACCCAAAAACCCCACCATAGGGTAATCCATAACAAATAATTCATGTAAAACACAATTCCCTCTAACAATGGAGGTTATTTTTATACTTATAAGGTATAGTTTATATTAAAATAACATAATTACTACCCCAATTTAGTTTATTTTTAAAGGTTCTTTAGAAATTATCTAATGTTCATGTTGATTAATGACCAAAAAACCATGGTACATCCCATAGATGACCACTCACGACCCTAAACATCCTTTCCCTAGTCATATGGGGAAAATGGAAGACAATTTAGATTTTTTATGTCAATAAAAAATATTTCTCATTAAAAATATCCATGTGTAGAAAAAAAATCATGTAAACTGATAGAAATGATTACGATCCACCTACTTCATCATAGTATGACCCTTCTCATAATAGATTTTTAGATGAATTGTCTTCAACCAAATATTTCCCAAAATATAGAAAAAACCTCATATTTATGTATAACAAGTGAATAAAGAATTTTTGTTAAGAAATAATCATAAATAATGTAAAACATGAGTTCGTTACCCAATTCATGTCCCTAAAATATTTATTAAATAAAATATATATTAAAATTAGTTCATGTAGGGTATTGATATTACACCATCAAGAAATCAAAAGGGATTATATACACCCATGACAATAAAAATATAATTAATAAAACTAAGTAGGTTTTCACATCATAAGATATAAATTTCAAATTCATATCTAAGGTATTCTTATTCAGATCCTTTAACATTTATCCCTTATAAATCATTTATGATCATTAATAAAGACAACATGAAATTAGATCAATGGAATATGTCATTGATAAAATAAAAAATATAATTAGTCATTAAAATAAATAATTTTTTATAGAATATTCAAATAACACATTAACTTTGAATATAGAAACAAATCCTTGAGAAGCATCGAGTTTATATTGGGCCTTAATACTATCATAGACAAAGAATCCAACTATAAAATTCATAGAAATATGGTGGTGTAATAAATTAACATTGATAGATTGATAAAATAAGAATAGTCATTTTGATTCTTCAACTAGATGTAGTGAAAAGTGTTAAGTATGTCCCTATCCAGTAGTAATTCAGTTCCCATAAAACAATTTCAAAAACCATAAAATCTATTGTTGATAACTTTTCTAATATCTTCCCAAATAAACCATTTTGTAAAGATAAGTAATAGTAAGAAATATCACTTTTCCATCCATTATTAAAAAAATATCTATCCATAGAAGTTGATTTATCATTAAATAGAGTAAAAAAGTTATTAGTTTAGAAAAATTGAATGTTGAACCTAAAATTAAATATTCATCTTCTGTTATCGACATAATTCAAAGAGATTCATTATTTTATATAGTTAAAGGTTCTTATCAGACAATCATTTTCAGCTAGCTATTATATTCCATCCTAAAAGATTAAAATTTAAGATATTGAATGTAAGTCGATATACATGAAACAAAAAAGAACTATAATCCACTAATAGAAAGCATGGTCAAACTACAAAAAGGATAGGTTCCCCCCATAACCATATTTTTTCACAATGACACATATTGAACTCAATTTGGAAGAAGCACACTTCATCCAGTATAATCGATATAAATATGTATTTATATAGGAATAAAGCATGCATTGAATCCTTCTTAAATCCCCAATATTCATTTAATGTTTAAAAGTACTAATTAATAGAGGCATTCTAATTAATAACAATTTTTTACATCAAAGAATCTGATAAATTATAGATTCAACACCATTTTTTTGATAGAGAACTATAGGTTCGGTTTTGAATAACTAAAAGGAAATAAAGATGCATAACTCAAGTAGTTTTAACAACATGAGATTTCACAATATAGTATATCTATTTTTTTGTTAATATCATGTTTAACACACAATACCAAACTAAATAGAAAACTTTGATACCTTTTAAATACTAGATATTATTATTAAAACATAACCATTAAATTAATGAGTATTAATTCATTAAACCATATCACAAAATTAATAATTAAAGCAATAAGAAATGGAATCAAAAAATATGAGACATACATAGGATTTCCATTTATCTGAACATGAAAGGGAGTTATATTTAATAGGGTTTTCTTAGTCTAAGCCCAACCTTCACTAATGAAATTACAATTTGAGAAAAATAATACAAGGGTGAAGTTCAACTTCATGGAGATTTCCACAAGATCCGTGCTAGTTGTACAACCACATGAAACTACGACCATTTCATATATGAATTTATCAAAATTAAGTGAAGATCATAATATTTTATCTAATTATATATTTTAATATATATATATATATCAATAATTTATAAACTTTTCATAAAACATATTAAATATATTCACAAATATCTAAAAATTGTTCTTTATATATTGAATTTTATTTCAAGAAGTTATGTTAATTGTATTTACTAACAGTTACATATATTAAATTTTTTTAATTTTTAATTTATAAAATAAATTATACCAAAATTTTCTTTTTTATAAAAATGGATTGCAATACATTTTATTGTTTGAAATCAAAATAAAATTTATAAATGTTATGATAAGAATCTTGGAAAGATAATGTCATTATATTTATTTATAATGGGAAAATTATTATATTATTATTTGTTTCATGGTTTAAAATGGTTGTTTTAAGTTCTAAAAAGTATGTGTAATGAAAACTAAAATTCGCATGATTTTTACATTATTTAAGAATAATCTAGAATATTTAAAAACCATAACAGAACTAAAATATGAAACTAATGATGAACAGTATGTATTCTATAATATTCTTTATACATGTACAAGCTATGGATAACATTTTTAGAACTATAAAAAATGATACTTTCGTATAAAAGTTATTTTTGGTCCTCTCTTTAAATAATGTATTATCATGTTGATATTTAGTTTTTAATTTCCTAGGAAGCCTCAAACCTATTATTAAATACAATATATTTAAATTTGTGTCTAAAAAATAAGTAACCATGAAAAAATTATCATATATACATTTAAAATGTTAATAAAATTATTATAAAAAATCAGTTTTACATGTTCATATGTCTTTAATATAAAATTAAATTTTTAGAACTATAAAAAATTTATTTGATAATTAGGTTTTAAATTTTAAATTTAAATTTATTAATTATCATATAATTTATGATTAATTTTTTTCATTAAAATTAATTACTATTGTTAAAAATTTGTTACCCCAACACAAAATATAAATTTTAAAAAAATCATTCACCTACAGGGAAAATAAAAAAATTTAAAAACATGTTTCCAAGTTGATGAAAGAAGTCTAGATAAAAAAACCTTTCATAATTTACTCATTTTCCATTTATGATCCCCTTTTCCCATAAATAGTATAATTATATTATTTAAACCAATGCGAATTTTCATAACTACATTTTTTTGACTTTTAAAAAGGCATCACTTCCACCACATTAAGACTGACCTGTCCTTTGAATTCTAACTTAAAAAAATACCTTTTTTCACTATTTATGACCCTCTACCATGAACATATTCAAATGGTCACACATAGTTATCCTAATCTATTAAATTTCATTGAAAATCCAAATGAAATTTCATACCTAAAAAATTATTTTCTTATTCTTAGGTTTTTCTTCTTATTTTTATGCTTCCTAATAAATTATCAATATAATAATTAGATTAAATTTGAATATGATTATACATATATTTTTTTATATTAATTTTAAAACCCTTGGTTATTCATATCAGTCCACATGAAAAAACGAACATCAATTGTGCATGTGTGTGGACTATCACCTCTATAAAGGATCATTTTTTTATTTTTCTTCTAGTTTTAAATTGTTTATTTAAATGACTCAAAACAAGGATATTAATAATAAAAATTTAAAAATAATAATATTATGAATATTTTTTAATGTTATTATTTAAAATTTAAGGTAACACCATATCCCAAACCACTGGGTTTAATCAGGAGTACAATGCGTTCTCTTGTGTTCCTCCCTTTAGGCATAAAATTGATAACTAGTAGGGAGGACCTGTAGAAACTATTTGGTATATATTGATCTCAGTACTAGGTGAAAATCATATTACTAGAAGTAAGGGATAAAAATAATAAAAAATAAATAAATCACTCAATAACCATCATAGTATAATCATACACAAATAAAACTATTCCATGTAGTATCAGTATCGAATGATAAATACAGAACCAAAAATAAACAAAGGATCTAAAGTAAGATGTAATGAAAAAAATAAAATCCGAAAAATACATCCATCATAAGATAAAACCAACAAAAGTTTAATCCTCTTATTAAACTACACAACCATACACCGCATGGCTCTTCAGCTTTTTCATATTCCTAGTCTTCAAATATGTAATCTAGGTAAAACAACTAAGTATGGTTGGAGTAGAATACTTTGTATGACACTACCAACAGCCTATATTCGAATATTATAAGGTATACAGGTGGATTCTATGAAACTAAATAAACTAAATAATAATAAATAATCACCTCACACAACATATAGGTCTTTTCCACAAATACTGACTATACTACCATTAGTATCATGCCATAAAGAATTTCAAAAACTAGCCTAACACTTCCCCTTTATATGATAATCCAAAAAACATGCCTATCACAATCCCCTTGATAGTAGAGTATAATCAATATTGGAAATTAATTTAATAGATCCCTCTCAAGGGATATTCTATTAGGATCTACCTTCACACACAATTGCATAAGAGTGAACAAAAACATAAACATACGGTACATGATACAAATAGAACATCAATGATGACTTAAACTCAAAAAAATTACAAAATTATCGCAATCCACATGTTAAAAAATCAAAACATGTCAACAACAATTCAATAAATAATTAAAATAGGTCTCATCATGTCACACAATCATTCCAATAAGAATTCCAATATCCTATATAAAACACTATGACTCCAAATGCGCTAACAGATCAAATAAAAAATCATAATTGAAATTATATAGAAAAATATAATTAAGGTTGAGATATAACCACACACTAATGATAGTTCAATTCTGAAAATTCCTAATAAGATCCTCTATTGAGAATTATTTTTGTTTAAAGGTTGCATAGACACCAAAACCAAGAATATGGAGTCCGATTCTATCCACTATATATGAATCCCTTTTTAGAGAAAACAAAAACCATTATATTCGATAAATAAATTTAGAATATATTTTGGTTTAATCATAAAGAATACAATGGAATCAATATATATTGAACAATAACACACTGGATCATGAACTCTAGATCCAACAATCAAATCGGTGTTAAAAAGAGGAGTTGGATGGGGGGAGAAGCACTCCAAATTCACAAGAGAGGTTTTCTAGGTTGTTTGGAGTTGAATAGGTAATAATATAATATTTAAATTTGATCATAGTGTTCATTTTATAAAAAATAATATTGGTCATACAACTCCATTAGTATCTCTTGAATGACACTAGTGAGATAGTTGCCTCTACAAGTCACTCAGTAGATGCGGGGAAGATGATGTTATTCCTAGGAGAATCATTGAATATACGGTGGAATTGTGGTGGAATTAATTCTACCTAGAAGCCCCACAGATGACCTCGTGAGACTATTATAGATCTAAAAGCTATAAAAATCTCTAAGCCCAACCTATACCGAATTTTAACATCCATAACACCTCTAACATTTTTATTAACACTTATTAACATCCATGAAACCTATATAAATTTTGAAAATATGCATACCTTAAATACATGTTTCATAATTATCCACCTATTCTGATATCTCACCACTAATACTTATTTTGAGGTTGCTTTTGAAATAACTCATCCCACTATTCCAAAATGTCTACAATCTACCCCATGTGTCTTCCTATACATGTTTGATCTTCCAAAAGAAATAAAAAAGAGGAAATTTATTTCCAAATAGAATATTCTCATATCTATATAATATATCGATAGGTCGTTCCATGAAATATGAATCATTCTGTAGATTAACATCCTCACAGTCAAGAACATGCATTGGATCATGCTCATACTTACAAATACGAGAAACATGGAATACATTTTTCACACCTTGATACCATGGAATACGATCCAACCCATAAACTATTTTCCTGATGCATTCAATTATCATGAATTGCCTAACACACTATGTTAATCACTTTCAATAGCACATCATATGATTATCACCCAATTGAAATGATACCCATAAAAAATTAGTTTCTCTTAGATAACTCCAAGGGTCATATCCCACAATAATAATAAGAATACCTTCTATTCCGAGACATAAATAGCCATTTCATTATCACCTTCACCCTCTCTAAGGTATGATTTACAATTCAAAATAAAATAACTGATGATTCACTTTCCTCATGTCATCACATTGTTGAATAACATAAATTCCAATACAGAGACTCAAATGGAGTTATTTGAATCGAGTATTGGGAGATTTGTTTATAAGAAAACTCCATTATAACCATTGGATCATCCCAAAATCCAATAGAGTTCATTATATAATCTCAAGGAATATCCTCAAATTTATGTAACATTCGTTTTGACTTCCCAGAATCCAGGGGATGAAAGGGAATAATCATATTCAACCAATTTCTCATCACCATATTTAATCCTTACTGAAAAACATATGGTAAATTAGTAATCCCATCTATATTCCATCATTTAATGAACGTTTTTAATCTGCATGATCTCTCAAAAAAATAAAATTCTTATATCATAAACTATTTTCATCTCTTATATTTATATAAATTGATCTATAATATTAAACAGATCTAATACAACCAATATTGTGTCACAAATTCTGGAAGTCCTAGAAAACCATATGATAAAGCCTTTACTTGCCTAATCCCACTTCCATATAGGCACTATTAGAGTTTTTAGTAAATCTATATATCTCATTTTCTCTAACATTATCCTAGGTAATTTCATATAATGGGATAAAAATCATGTAATTTCACACTTCATAATGGGACACTAGAAATGATACTTGACATCCTTAATAATATTGGTCAAAAAAATGTACACTACCCACTAGGAATCTTGAGAGGATCTCAGTAATTTCTCTCTCATAGAATAAGGAACAATCCCCATGCCATAAAACATAAGCACTCTAAATATTTGTAAATCCCAACATGGAATATAACTGCTAATTTAAAACCTCTAATGCATCACCCCATACTTTCTATCAAGATCTTAAATGTACTCTACACATTTTATCAATGAGGACAGTGTCACTAAGGTGCCATAATCCATTTCCCCTTAGACCTCTGATTTTACACCTTCCAGTCTGCCAATAAATACATGATCATTTATCCTCCATATAAAGTTCATTATCTAACTTATATCATCATTATATTGAGAAAATTTATTTCTAATTTTTTTTCTGGGTTAATATTCCATATCAAAGTCAAAAAAAAATCATGTACTCTACATAATTCCTTTCATGAAGATTCAGATAAAAGAAAAAAGATATACCACTTAATCATTTTTTATATATAGATTAAAATATATATTTAAAAATATGGAGTGAAACCAAAATTTTAGATCATGAACCACTACTACCAAATCTAATTATTAAGAAGGTCAGTTCAGCTTTTGGGGTCACAGTTGATCAGAACTATATGAATCTAACTTATAACCCAACAACAAAAAAATATCCTAGACCAATGCCTGATTTTTTTAAATACACTTTATACCCAAATCTAGGTTAGAGGAAAATTTTAATTAGATTCAACATTAACCATTTCATTATATCCACGGGGAATTTTTTACACTGATCTTTCCTTTCAAACACGACTCCTTTCTTGGTCGGATTGGTTATGGGTGCTACTGGGTGAGAAGTTATGAATTAACCTCTTGTATTACTCATCCCATATGAGAAAAAAATTTATATAAAATAAATACCATGTTTATTCCCAAGACATGATTTAATAAACATTCTATAGATCAGATGATTTTTGCATTAATGAAACAATGTACCCAAGAATGAATTCCTCATGTATCCAAAAATGAATATTCAAATAATTGGCATCAAACTAACATTCACAGGTAGAAATAAATATGATATAATAGGGTCAATAATGTGGTTATTACATCTTAGAATATATATAAAGATGACATCAATGAAAACAATAATTATGGAATCCATGTATGGGGGATAGATCTTCTTTATGATTACCACGAACACAAAAGGCGAATTAATCAACTGAAAAGGCCTAATATGATTCTCACACTCCTATAATTTCAAAACAAATACATCATTCGTATGTATTTTTCTCTGTCCTAAAGTGGATGCTAAAATAAATTTAGACCACTTTTAGAAAACCATAGTTCCCTCTTTTGGTTGAACAGGTCATTTATTATCAGTAAATGGGTACTCGTCCTTCAATGATATTTAATTTAACATTCAATAGTCTAAAAATAATAAGTACTAACATCTTACATCAGTCCAAAAAGCACCAAATCACACCATGTGTAAATTATCAGTCTAATGATGCCTTTATCCTCAAGATCATCAAGTTGTAACCTAATCTCTTTTTACTCAACTGGTGGCACATATTATAATAAAATTTATATTGGTCACACACCAAACACAAACTCAATCTCAAACTCAATTCCTATATGTGTAGGTCACCATGATAAATCCATTGGGTGAAAATCATTGTACAGTTCTCCCAGAAAAGGAATAGAGAAGACAGTCACCGGCCAATCCACTGAAAAGATCACGCTAGCAACTTTTGCTGATAAGGCTTCTCACATATAAGGGTCTTAACGAACTATCGCTACCTTAATGACCCATACACCTATCAACATTATGTTTTACACATTATTCAATGAATAATTCACTCACCTATGAGAATAATCTATGTTTGTAGGGTAACTATTTGACATTTCTATATCAAGGATCCTGTCAAAACATGACATCTATAGATTTATGAAGTTCCAAATATTATCCAAGATAGAAAAAACCATTATAAAATTGGGATAGATATGTTGACTATCCACTTTATTTCCTAAGTGTATGTGGGTAAATATAATATCATAAGATAATTCATTGAATAGATCCAACCTATAATCCACGGGATAGATATAAAGGATCAGGATAAACTAGTGTCAACCAATGGGAGATAGAGTGTACAATAAATAAAAACTATACCTAAAACTATGGATGGTCCCTCTACACCATTATATAAATCTATATCAACCATATAATCCCTACTTGGTGCTACTCCACATCACCTTGGAGGATCACGAGTCACATGATTCACTACCCCATATACGTTCTTCTGTTATTATTGATTTCCTCTACCGCCTCCTACAGTACACATCTCCAATGTACGGTTAGAAAAAGCTCCATATTGAATATCTTGAAACACTAATGAAATCTATTGAAAGGATAAGTAAATTATTTGGAATGTTTGTAACATCCTGAATTTTTTTTAATAAAAATCCATTTTTTGATAGTGTACTTAATACGCAGCATCAGGATTTAAAAAAAATAAGGTTATATTATTTTTTAAATGTGGAGATTATAACCTAGCCATTAAATAGGTGGGAATGAAGTGTAAAAAATGAGTAAATATATAATGGTAATATTCATTTGTAGTTTATTAATAAATTATTATCAAATATGTAATATATTTTTAGTAAAGTCAATCATGTTTTTAGAAGATCTATTTTATTCTTCAAACACAAATTTCATAAAAATGATATTTATAGATTTTTATGAGCAAGTAATATAATTTATGAAAATTTAGAAAATGTATTTTCATTAAAAGAACTCCGTGTTTTAAATAATCTTATAAAAATTAGTCAATGGTGAAATTTCATGAATTTTATGAAAGGATAATTTTTTTAATAGTAAAAAATCTAGTTTTTCTAAATACTGTATTTTTGTAACATTGTTAAGAAATAATTGTGATATAAAATTTATTAAACATATGGTATAACTAAATTATAATATTATCATATAATTATTTTAAAAAAAATAATTCCTAACATTCTTGTTATATTTTATTTCTTGATAAGTATAAAAAATCATTTTCAGTGCCAATGCAGTTTCTACAGAGGGTTGGAAAAGTCCAATTTGGTTCATTATATGTTTTAACTGAGTGATAAAAATCTTTTGATTGATTATTTTATTAAATATTATGTATAATTTATTTTTTATATTATTTCATAATTTCTATAGTTATATAACACAAATTTTATCCAAATTCCTTTGAAATACATGTGTAAGAAAAAAACATCAAATTAACCAATTAAAGAATTTGTCTTCACATGGATACAAATATATCATCTTAATGAATAAATATAAATTATTATATTTAACCTATTAAATTTATTTTTATGATAAAAAATTATTTTTATTTTGTATATATATAATAATTAACATTAAAGTTAATGCAATGTTGATGCAGTTCATGTGAAAGAAAAAGAGAAATCAATAAAAAGATTTTAGGTAAAAATATGAGAACCAATAAATAAACCAAAAACATCTATAAATCATAATTTATTGTCATATAATGTCCCATTTCCTAGAAGGATTGAATTATTGACCATTTAAAGTCACATAGATATGATTAAGACCATTATAATATTTTATTTAAGAGAAAATCAAGTCATTCGCACTGTAGTATTTAATTATTATAATATTTTAATATATGGTTTTATAGATGATATATTCCACCATAAATTGTATTTTAAAAGATAATAAATTTATCTTCTTCATGGAAGTAAATTTTCTATTTTTAGTGAATAATTAATTACCTTAATTGATTGAAAAATTATGGTTAAAAATACATTTTCCATGAATGTGAACAGTTATCTTCCATTTATAGTTTCACTAAAATTGGTTTCCATGGGATTATTAAAATATTTCATGCACAAAAATTTTGCTCAAAACAAGGATTATACATGAATTTCGAGTTTATATTGACTTATTCATCACATATCAATTATTTTTTACCCTTCTCAAATCTTATAATATCATCAACTCACATCTGATTTCTTTAAAAAAATATTAGCCTAATTCTGATTGATTATTATAATTTTCCAATACAATTTCTTCATTTCAATGGTCAACCAGGTTTCTTGACAAACTAGTAAATATTGAGATGATGACTTCTATATAATTTGGTTTTCAATATTTGAGAACAAATCGTCACATTAATATTTTTACATTTTGATAAAGGCATTTGGTCACTCATACTTTCTTGAACCATTTGAAAATAAATTCGAATTGAAGACATATCATTACATTGCTCATCAGAACCCCTTTTACAACACTTTTGAATCTTCTTTTCTTCATGATGGTTTTGAATATGATGAATTAGTGTTATGTTCAATATAATGAATCTTTATCAATGTCAAAGAATACAACTGAGTTCATCTTTCATTCACAACCAACATGATAAAAACCCAACAATTTTATCTTGATGGAATGGTTGACTACTTTATTTATTGGTTATTATGACTTTCTTTTTTCACATGGGTCTCAAAAAAATTACTTCTTATTTCATTTCCATGATTCCAAATCACAAAAAAATTCTTATTCTACTATTTATAGTGGTATATCGAGTCTGAAAGACTGGTATCTGCTGCTCTGACTTAAGTAATTTCATTCTTTCCGTGATATGACACTCCATGTTTTCTATCCTTCAAAAAATTCTAAATATAATGTTCACATACTGATGAACTTGAGACCAAAAAACATTGACTTTATAAACTTCATTCTTCTAAAAACATCACCTTTTAAAAATTACATGCATCGATACATTTAATATGTGAGAATTGACATACCTTTTATAGGATTATAAGGGAATGTGTTGTATCTTATAGTCCATTCCATAAAATTATTTCTTTCATAATCTGACTGAATGTTATTGTCCTAAAGGCAATTGTGAGCTCCACTTTTTTTCTAATAAGATGCTCATTATTATTATCATTATTTCTTCTCTAAATTTATTTTTATCAATATAACTTCATATGTTTAGCAACAAACCTATGATTTTGTAGGAATTTAAAAATAAAAATGCATCATCAAATTTATATTGTAGCCCTTCTAACTCAAAAACAACATCCTCATTACGAACACCACTTTCATTCCAGGCTGAATATGATTTATAAATTTTACATCAAATTCTTATTATGATTTCCATAATTTTTTACTCCACTTTATTGTGGGATCCGATGTTGATGATTCTGATTATGATCCTCCTAGATCTGATTATCATTCCTATGGGTCTGGATCTGATTTGAGATCTTTACCCACACCCATATTCAATCCAAATTTCATTTACTATTTTAGCGTACATTATTTTAACAATATATTGATCTATTGACAATAAATATAACAAAAAATTAATAATCGTCAACCACTCTCCCCATTTGTGTTTATTGTTAGCACCCACTTCTATACCTATATATAACAACATCAAAACCATGAGTGGTATTATTTACATTCTACATTTTTATTATTTATGTCTTCTTTACTTTATCCCTTTTCTTTATCTCTCCCCTTAATATATTCTATCCGCCTTATTGAAAATATAATTCAATGGGGTTATCAAGGAATGTTTACTTCCCCATTAAAGAATTATATCAATTCAAAATGTTAGAACCTTCCATCTCAAAGTCTTGAAATTATCCATAAGCATCATCTATAATAGTTAACAAAGATCCTATAACTAAAATCATCTATGTCTATGTTTGAGATCCCATTATATAAGACTAGGGTATATAATTAAGGATATCATTATTTTCTATAACAAAACAATCATGTAATATATTATTCATGTTTCTTTCAACAACCTCATATCTGGGGGAATCATAAAAATAATTTGTTTAAGAAAAATGTAACCATCAACAATCCCAACAATCATATCAGAATGTTCAGTTGTACAAACACATCATTCAAGAAAAATTTATTATAACCTTGTCACATTGATTTTCAGGAATAGTAAGATAATAATCAACACAAGAATCATTATTTCAACTCATTTTATTCCCTTAATGTTAGTAAAAGTGTATAAAAATATTTTTTTTAAAGTAGGAACCTTTCATATTTCTATGAAACAACTACCAAACTGAGAGTCCACTCACAGTTGTGAAAATTACTTCTTTTTACTAAATTTTTATTGGATGTTCTTTCTCCATTTTTTTATCATTCTTAGAATTATTTCCTTGAGGTGATTTATTCCACATAAAAATTATCATATTACATCTTGTGGTATAGTTGAAATATTTTTGGTTGAACAACTGTATGAATGTCATTTTCCCAAATCCATCACAATACCAGCAATATCATAAAATTATTGTTTTATTCTATAACATCCATTCTAATAAAATATCTGAATACATTTCTCAAAAACCTTTTTAAAAGAACATTATTTATCACTATGTATTATGTTTTCAGAAGGAACATTATTCTTTCTCTTGGTTATCTTTTCATCCTTCCTGGAATCAGGAGTAATAAAAACATTTGTGGATTTATAATTATTAGTAACTTCTAACATCACAAAATATTTAGTCATGGCCATATATTTAACTTTAAAAATATTATTCTAAACCTTTGAATAAATGTTTTTTTATCCTTTCCTTATTTAACCTTATGATACTGTTAACAAACTTTGAAGAGATATGTTTTCAAACATGTATATCTCTATTCAGATTTACAATTGTTTTTGTAGGAAATGTTCAAACGATACTTATTTTTTCCATATTCTTTACATCTATATGTAAATAATGATTCTTTTATTTCTAAATAGATTTATTCAATTCAACACCCACTTCCATCAGGTTGATCTTCTCATCATGAATAGAATCTTGTTTTTTATTGAAGAGGTTTAACATTCCAACGTCATGTTCTCTGTAACAAGTCTCCCAATCATTCTCGTATATTCTATCAATTATTATTTAAAATTATATTCTATATGGGTTATTATTCTTTATAGATGTTACATTTTTATTCTTTATTGTCAACTATTACAATGAAAATAGTGTCTAAATCATTTTGTGTGGAATTTTTCAAATTTATCTTCACTCTCTTCCATTTATAATAAATTCTTTCACTATTTTCCATACATTCCTCCCCAACTATTGAAAAAATGGGTTTTCTTTAGAATCATTAGAACTTATTCACTATAATCATCCTTATATAATAAAATTATCCTTTAGGTTCTGGATAACCTCTAATCATTCTTCTTTGTATTGAATTTTTCCTTATCACCTTGTATCTTCTATGATCTTCTTGACCTTTTTTCTTATTCCTTACTTTATTCTTCATAAAATTTTTATTCTTCACCTATTTGATGAAAATTGAAAACATTGTTCCCAATGGCCCTATAACAGAATAATTTTATGGGATGTTTCATTTTATATTTACATGTACGTATTTTCACATTTTTCAAAAACAAAGATCAAATTTCAACATTTTTCTACATTCCTCTATTTCAAATTCAGAGTCTAGAATAATATTATCCATAGGTACTTCCTAATCATTTATATATTGGCATCATATAAATAAATATCTTTATCAGTTTGTTTCATTCATAAATTTTTTCCTTCTCATTTCATTGGTGATGTTAGTACTGTGCAAGTCATCCAGATATAATGTATCATGATCTCTATCATTCAATAAAGAATATTTCGAATAATACTTTTCTGGAAGAATTATAAAGATCTTTTAGAAATATAAACTTCTTATAACATTCCACCAAGACCACTAATAGTGCTAAAAATTTCATTAACCCTATTTATGATGTCACCAAAAAATTCATGATCAACAATCTTTATATTTTAATAATATAATATCCATATTTGTAACATTTTATTTTTCAATTTTTTATTACACTCATAAATGTTGTTCACTGTATCCTAGATACCATTAGTAGTGGAAAATACTTTTAATCTATAAAACTAACGTTTAAAAAGTGAAAAATGTAATGACTTATTAGCTCTTCCTTATTTCACACGGTTTTTCTTATCAGCATTTGGGATAGTATTATTGTCAATACGAGGAGGGAAAACTCTTGTAACACCTTTTTAAACATCTAACATAAGATATATAAGATATGGAATCATTATTGCTTTCTAGATATGATAATTCCTATCATTTAAGATCATAATCTGCTTAATATTTAAAAAACATAGTTTATCCATCGCATCATCTATTTCAAAAAGATCAACAAAGAATAAATGAAAGAAACCATCTCTCTAGTAGCAATTGAAAGTGCCCAGTCAGAATAGTTGATTCACTAAGAGGGGTAGGGGCGAATCAGTGATATGTTTTTATTTTTCGTTTCCTTCTTAAGAATATTCCTTCACCTCCTATTAAAAATTTCATTCCCTACTGAAAAAAGAAACCACATATCTATAGGAATATAAGTATTTATAGGGTTTAATATTTGATAAGAAAAGCTACACCATTTGGATAGTTTGGAAATGATCCAATACCACACATTCCACTAGAATAGAATTCTTTTTTTTTTGAGGAATTAATTATGTATGATTCTCCCTTACACTCATGTATCACTATGTTAACAATCCAAAAGTGTGTGTTCTCTTTATAACAGAAATGATATAATGAAAAATTATATAGAAAACATGTTTCACTGATTCATGACCAGCTTTCAAAAATATGATCTTTCAAAAACATTTCTCGCTTTCATACCCAAAACAAGGTAATAACATATTGGACTTCATAATAAAACTCGGTGTATTTTCAAAGTCTTATCCCCAAGCCCTATTTAGAAATAATTAAAATATATATGTTTATGAATATAAAGTTGAGACATTTCTAAATAACTTAATTCTTATTCTAGAAATCCTAATTTCATTTTCCCAAACTGATTTTTCTAGTCTGATAGCTCAAAATGGAAAATATATATCTCTGTTAAAATACCAATGAAAAACATTTGGACCAATTATACATTAATATGAAAATACCAAATTGATTTTCCTAAACATGATGATTTATCTGAATATGATGATCAACTAAATATGATGATCAGCTAAATGTAATCATGCCTTTAATCCATTATTTTTCTATTTGGCACGAATTCATCAAGAAAACCAAATTTAGAAACATCTTCCTCCAAAATTCCATAGCGGTCTACTATATCATTTCTTCATCCATGAATAACACATCTATATACAAAGTAAAATGTACTTTTCCTTTTATATTCATTGTAAAAGACTTTTGGTTGGGCTTCCTACAATGTTTCTCACTGAAGAAAAATTCTCAAAACATGATGTCTACTTGAATTTTGGTTGCATATTTACTTTTTAAACCCTTATTAATTATTATTGATCCTTCTCAAATATTATATCAATGTAAGGTAACTTCTAATTTCTTTAACAAACTTATGTTGGATTCTAATTATTTGTTTTTACTTCCCAATATGATTTCTTCAATACGATAGTCATCATTTTTTCTTGATCTACTTTTAAATCTAGAACTAATAAATTATATTTACATTGGCCTATAATAGTTTAAGAAAAATATTCCCATTATGATTTTATAATTATGTTAATGGTATTTGATAACCCTATTTTTCTTGGCCCATTTGAAAATAAATCATGAATGAAGATATCTCATTGCGTTCCAATTCAAAATCCATTTGACAATAATTTTGAATATAGTTTTCTCTAGGTTTTTTTTGCTATGATGAATCAACATCATGTTAAATATGATATCTTCTAAGGCACATGAAATAATAGATAAGTGTTCTTATTTCATTCTAAACCTTTTTTAGCTCAACCAATAAATTATCTCGGTGTAATGTTTGCTACATTGTATATTTGTTATTGTGACTTTATTCGTCACATTGGACTACCCAAATTTACCTCCACTTTCTTTTCATTGATTCACATGACTCCAATGAATTTAATTATTCTTATGATGATTATCATGTATACTTAGTCTAATATATGGGTATTACCAGCTTCAACATCAGTAATATCGTTCTTTCCCAAATAAGATACACTAAGTTATCCTCCATTAAAAAATGCAGAATACGATGTTCTCATTCTAATGGACGTGAGACTGGAAAAAAAATAAAATTCACAAAACTAAATCCTCTAAAAACATAATCTTTTAAAAATGAATTTCGTAAAGAAATTGAATAAATTGAGGATCTACATATCATCATCTATGTTATAATTTAATTTATTGTAACATCCAATCCTTTCTAGAAACTATATTCATTCATACTCATCCTGAATGTGATTGTCCTGAAAAAACTTTATAGCACCACTTATCTTATAGTATGTTTCATAATATGATTTTCAAAATTTCTTCTGTCAATTTTTTTTATCAATCTAAATTAATGTGTTTTACAACTTACTAATGATATTTGTGAAATAGAAAACAAAAAAGTATCATCATATTTATGTTTGAGCCACTCTGAATCTAAAACAATTTCCCCATTATGATCACCAGTTTCATTCCAAACTCAATATTATTTTTGAATTTTTATTAAATTTCTAATTACAATTCCTAGATATTTTGACTCATAAGGATTTTAAGGTCATATGCTGATGATTCTGAATATAATCCTCTAAGATAATATTATCATCTTTATGGTACTTAGTGTGATTTGACCATTTTACTAACACACGTATTCTATAAAAATTTACATTACCTTTTCAACATAATTTCTTTTGTAAATATATTAATATATTAAAAAAATACAACCAAAACATAACTGGGGACTTTAACCTTATTTTATACATATTATATTTTAATATTTTTATGTAATTCAAAAAAAAATCCTAACCTCGATTATAAATTGTGACTCATTAATTCACTTAATATCATAAAAATGATCATTATTGTTCTATTATACTCTATCAAAATTCCCTTATCATCATCCCTTTCAACATTATAGTTTTTCATTTCTTAAAAAATCCAATTCCAATTGCCTAAGACGGTTCTTAAGTAGAAAATTTCAACTTGTAAATTCATCCTTCTTTTCATTTAAATTCATTCTCACTTATGCCTTATACTCACCCCAATCTAAAGTTGCTTGATAATTATTGTAACATATATATATATGAATTTTATTTTGTTAATGGTATATCCATCATGAAATATATTATTTTATTTTTTAATTCCAAAAAAATAAATCATCATCAAAGGTGGGTCAATTAACCCCCTTCGTGGATGATGAGTTTTTGTTTCACTTTACTAAAATCATGGATAGTTTAAATTAACGTATAATTGTTTTAAATGACCTAAATACATATTTTTTCTCACTTCTAGAGAACATTTAACATTTTAAAGGAAAAACCATAATGAACCAACCGTGAACCCATAAAACGAACGAACCCAAAACCATGAAAATAATTAAATATTATTAATAAACCCAATGAAATTTTTTATAAGAAGATCATATAAAGTATTATAAAAATTAATATGGTTTTAAAATAAAATAATAATAATCCATCAACAATTATATTTTATGTTTTAATATGTTTGGAGGATGTTGAACTAAGGGTAGGGGACTCTTTAACTAAAACATTTTTTAAAAATGTTTTAATAATTTTTACTCTTAATATATCAATTTAATGTGATTGTTTTAAAAATAGTTTTTATGAATATATTTATTTGGATATAAATTTTATAATTTTTGAATTTTTGAATTTATCTAGTTTTTTTTTAGAAATCGATCATTGTAGGTTCTATGTAATAGACATTATTTTAATTCCTCTTTAATTTTTATTTTTATAAAATTCAAAAAGATTAGTTTTTAACATGTATGGAAAGAGAAGATTTTCCTGATTTCAAACTAACTAATTTTTTGAACTGTTATATACAATATTTCAAATTTATTTTCAAGGAAAATTTTTTCCATTTCATTCATGTTGTACTCTTTTAAAAGAAGTTACATTCCTCAATGAATTATTTTTATGATGAAAGTATTAATTATTTAGGATTATATATTTGTTAATTGGAAATGTTCATGATGATAGGTGGTTGTGTTATAAAATAAATATTGTTGGTTCCATGATATCCCTATAATTCATTGGGTATGTTAGATATTGAATGTACTTGATATTCCATGTGTAATTGTAAATGCAACATCATAAGTTTGTCGTGGTGGTCAAATTTTAAGGTAGCTTTGAGGGTTACAAATTAAATGGTAGCTACAAGGGTTATAATCATATGTAAGTATTGTAAGAAAATAAGGCCCAATGTTACCTAAATGATTTTTTTTCACTTGTTATATTTTATGGAAACCTCAAATTTTAAAAAAGTATTTATATATTACTTTAAAAGTGAGATGTATATCATTCATGTGTTTATATGTATTTGTGGAATAAAAATTTCATTCCTTATTTTCATGTCACTTATTATACTTAATGCTATTATACTAGGTTCTAAAATGTTGTTTTCATAGATATTATGGATGGTTAAATGAAACTAAGATGTTATGATTAATGTTTTCATGTTCTTTCACAATGAGAAATCATATTTATTTTAAATAATTTTTTATGGGGGAAATGGATACTGATTTTTGTATACTTTTATAATGTATTTAATTATAATGTACGAGTTAGTAAAATTATCTAAAACAATAAACCTAAAAAATCTTTGGGAATTAAAGAAGAATAATTATAGTCTAATGTCAGTAGAATATGTAACAAAAATGTCAGGGTCTTAAAAAGTGAACCTTTCTCCCATATTTGTGACACATAGTATAGTCATTCCCCACAAAAGTAGTTTAGGAAGCTCTACTCTACTATAACATATGACCACTAACTTAGCATCTATCATCTTACTTACTATTCATATTCTAAGAATAGAGAACTATGATTTTACTAGATAATGTAAAACTTTATTAACTAATAGGTTTAAAAAGAATTGTGGGTATATATATCTCATTTCCTTTCTCGATCGTCAGTGACATACAAAGAACTACCGCATAGGTCATCATGTAAAATTTCATTGCTTGTTGATTCAACTTTTTCATAGGAAAATAATATAATTTTTATCCTTTTGTGCCTCTTTCTTTTCTAGAATATATGAATGAAATATTACATTTCTGATTTTTTTTAAACGTGGGCACTATCATCATCCCTTGTTGGGGCTCCATGAACTCCATAGCATTATCCAATATTAGTAAATCTTAGAATATCTCTATGAAGAATATATCATTGATGTTTTCCCAAGTCATCCCATCTTATCTACCAATCAACAACAAGACTTACCACCATTATCAAGTAGATATATGAATATTAATGGTCTCACGATTAAACTTTAGGTCATATGGGGTCTCTACCAGGTCAAATATCCTCTCAATTACTTGTATTTGGTCCTCAACATCATGAGGGCCTCCATTTCCAAGGAAATATGGTTGATGTTGGAGTTGTAATTAATAAGTATAACTGATCATTTCTGTACAGTACCTATAGGATCCTCTTCACTGAACAATCAGTAGACAAAAGAATCTGGTTTGGACGATTCTGATTTCTTGAAACACATAATAAATTAAGGGAACACACTTGGTTTCCTCCTTCTATAAAAAAGTGGAGAAACGGGATATTTAATATATTTATGTTGCATACTTTCTTGAAATTATCGACCAATACTTAAGTAATGAAAAAATATACAAAATGAAACTAAAAAAACCGCATCCAAGCAAAAGGATTCACAATAGGGATAATCCTAATATAACATCCATAAGAATAAAAAATATCACCCATAAGCACATTCCATAACCCAATACAAGCCTCAAATAGTCTTCTATTTCTGACATCTATATATATACACATAAGAATATATTAAAAATAGATAAAAAATTATTAAATATGCATTAAATAGAATATCATAATATAAATATTCATTAAATTATTTCATTCATATATACATAAATAAATGGTTATATGAAATGTGATCCTACATTACTAACATGATTCATGAATGTACAATAAATCCCATAAATTATATTACTAACATAATGTACATTTTTCAAGGTAAATTTAATTATTGGTAACATCATACTACAAGGGAATAAAATACCACATTAATAATCACTCAGATGTCCACTGTACATTGATTTCCAAGCACTCGAATAACTACCCAGTCTAAGTCCCAATAATTTTAACTCATGTATACCCTATAAAAAATAAGTGAAATAGGAATAAAATGTTAGTTAACTAGACTCTAATATAATTTTGTAACACCGCAACTAAATAAAATATCCATGTAGAAGTGTTACCTGACCTCATATGTGAATCCCTATATGCAAGTTGAAGTTTATTAGTGAAAAAAGCCTACAAAATATGATGTAGATACTATTCCCTTTGTACAAGATAAAAATTAGTATACAAGTGGAAATTTATAAAAAAATATAAATTAATAATGAATAAAAAACTAACCATTTGTGTTTCAGCATACACAAAAAAACCAACACATGTAGTATGAATATTTCATGATAGATTCGTAACCAAAACTAAACATTGGATCTATGAAATGGGGTAAGGCTAGAAATAAAATTTGTATTATACATATATCCTAAACCCCATCTAGAAACACCCACATCCTCTTACTAACCTACTCGACCATCCTCCATTAGAACCATACCCTCCACTAAAACTCTTGTAACAAAATCTATAAGCATGATGAATTTTATGAGTATACTGTAAGTAAAAGAATCAGTGAAACCCACCAATGGTCCTTAAAGCAAGTGAATAAGGTATATAGTTATATTCTATGAATTTAAATATATACAAGAAAAACTTTCTTACCATAGAAAACAACATATATGTGGGGTCCTTGAGAACCAACTATACATACAATGGTATTATTCTAGAAGGAATAAAAACTACATGCATGAAACAACAAACATAATGGGATAATCTAAAAACATTGGTGATATATCCCCCTTCTATGATCTTCCAATGAATTTTGATCAATCATCTATCACATCCCACTCTATTTATATCCCACTATGATCCACCTGTATCTACAAATGTAGTTGTGAAAAAAAGAGAACACACATACGATACATGATACAAATGATAGATGAAACATTGTTTTAAATCAAAAAAATACAACAAATTATAAGAATCAATATACAAGTAGTACAATAATTGTTCACAAATCAAATTATCAAGAATAAATAAATATATCATTGGGATAACAATCCATACTAACAATTATTCCAAGATCCTATATAATAGATTGGATATAGATAGGATATCTTTTTATTATACTAACACTCTTGATGAACTTTATTCTATTTCTTCTTCCACTTCCTCCTAGGTTTTTTGTGGTACCATTTAGTGGTTATAGATCTCATTATAACACTTGGTATAAATTTTCTTTCCCTATCTAATTTTCTTCATCCCCCTATTTTATTGGTGTTATTAACTAGTAGAGATACCATTTTCCTATAAACACCCCACATTATACCTAACTATTCACATTATACCTCCATTCTAGGTTGAATTTATGGGGATTTTAAAGGGTTAGGTCATTTTCGGTGGTTGAAAATGATGTTCTTTATCTGTAATGACCTAACTAGAAAACCCATTGTGATCAACCCCATTTTTTCCAATCTCATTTTGGGTATTTGGAAATCAAGGTATTGTATTAGAGGTGTGGGTTGCATTATTAGTTCTTACTCTTTGTGGGAATTTGTAACACCCCAGTATTTCATAGAACGTTATTTCTTCAATGTAATTCAATAACTTGCACTACACGCAACACTGAGTTCTAGCGCACCATGACTTACCAAAATAGTCGTTCAAAAGTGGTTATGAATAGTATTAACGTAATTTGGAACTTTATTTAATCCTTATAATTTTAGAATCCATATTATGATTTTCTTAGACATAATGTAAGAACAAAAACATTTTTTTGATAAAAGATGTATTTTTCAAAAAATGCAATTTTTCTACCTTTTAATGAAGAAGCCTTTTTAAATCCAATATTTGAAATTTTATATATTAAATTTGAAAACATAAACTTCTTTTTTTAGAATCAGGACATAAAAATTTAGTTTCAATAATGTTTTGGTGTTTTTCTGATAACATTCATATTTGGGTGAATAGTGAAAATACTATATTTTAACTGAAACAACTTTTTAAATCAAAATAATTAAGAGTGTAAAATTATAAATTTTAATGGTTTGGAAGTATAAATAGATTATATTTTTATCATTCAATCCAATTACCGTTGTTTTAAGTAATTTCACTTTGAAATTGGACATAAACAAGTGTCAAAATTTTGATAGTTATTATTTCTTAAAAATACGCTCATTCATTTTGACAGCGAGAATTAATTTTAAGTTAATAAATTCAACTTCTATGTTTTTAATTTGGTAAAATATACTTCATTATTGAATTCAGAATATCAAAATTAGCTTAGGGTGAATTTTTGGTATTTTTCTGAAAACGTTAATTTTTTTATGAATAGTGTAAAACACTGAGTTATAGTTTAAAACCGAATTTTTATTTAAATAATTATTTATTTTATTTAAATTTATTATAGGTTAAAATAAATACATAATACCTATATAATTTAAATGTAATTAATTGGAGTTAGTTTATAATAATTTTTGATATATAAAAATTTTGTTGAACTTTTCACCGACTTTTACCCACCTCCTAGGAGAATTTGTAAATTCACATAAAACATAATTTTACCGGTTTTGTGAGTTGAATTTTGAAAATCTGAGAGACATGGTTAATATCACGGTGTAAAATGTGGTTCAATATGATAAAAATAATTTTTGGTGAATAGTAACTTTTAACTTTTATTTACCACAGTTAAAAGTAAATAGGGTAATTAAGGGTAAAAATGATATTAATATTACCCTAACACATGTCCTAATTCTATTGAACAAGTGTATTACGACAAAAAACAACCTTAGGAATAAAATATTATAATTTAGGTCCAATTAGATTAGATTAAGACATTTATTATTATTTAATTCAAAGACGAGTGAAAAGAGTATAAATCAATGGTTAATAACTAAAACATTTTTAATATAAGTATATACATACGATAAATTCTATTATAAATATTCATTATAAAGCTAAAAATATTTCCTAAATAATGGTATTTTATTTATAATTTTTAGACATTATATAATTAAATTTATTTATGACACAATGATGATGCAATAATTACCTTACAAATGAAAAAATCAAATTAATAGAATTATAATTATTAAAATAAATATAATTTCAAAATTTTTATGAAATCCACGAATTTTATATGTGACTATGACATGTTAGGTATGATTCAATGTATCTTGTTAGAATTAATGATGTTGTGATGAATTTAAAAAAATGCCAAATAGTGTCAAAATTGACATAGATTAATATTTAAAACAAATACTATATTATTGGTTGATATAATATTCCTAAAAATGTAAGGCTCGGAAAAAGGGATTAAATAATATTATATATGTCATTAATGAGCCACTTGAGGTTCTCTTGGAAGTTTAGAGTATGTTTATTATCCCTATATTATATGAATACAAGAAGACACGGTAAAAGGTAAACTATTTAAGTAAGAGTTAAATCTAAATGATAAGATTACAATGGTAACCTAAACTTGTCTAAACCCAATTGGTTGAGAGGATTTATACCCCTAACCACATAAGGCTCAAAATAAATTCTTTTTTAACCATTATAAACTGAATATGATTGTCTAATAAATTAATACTTTAATCTTTTCCTAAAGTGACCCTCACCCCTCTTATAAAAGGGCACTTCCCCTTCTCTCAAAATCACACTTCCAAAGCCATTTGGCTCGGCCAACCCCTTCCCAAATATCCTCCAAACTTCCCTAAATTCAATATAGAGGCCTTAGTTTCATCTGAAAGTCAACATATGGATCCATTTTGATCAAATCAATAGGAAGAACCTGAACAAGAGGTAATGCTTTCACCACACTCTTTCAAATTCCATTCTTCTTCCACTTCTTCTTTATTTGTTCTTTCCTTTCTAAAATAATAACTCTAGTATATTCTATATAATGTGATGTTATTATAAATCTTTCACAACTATATTCATTATTTTATCCATCTTATGAATGATAATGTCACCATGTGTGCGTACGTACGGCTTACCGTCTCCACGCCGTTGTGAAATTTGTTATTCAACGCTATGTTATTTGGATTGATATAATGATGAGTAATATGTATATAAATAATAAATATAACATGATAATGTCTCTGTAAAATTAATATACCATCAAATTCCACACCTTTAAGGAAATTATATTGTCGCTCGTGCGTACGTATGGATTACCGTCTCCACGACGCGATAGATTCATTTCCACATTCACCATTCATCGAAGATTATAAAAATATATATTAATAATATGTTTGTAATATATTACATAATAATGAAACTGTAGATATATATATATATATATATATTTATGTACTTACATATATCTTATTCACTTACTTCCGTTCATTACTATATGAAAACGGAAACAGCGTTTATGGGTACATGCAAACTACTGTCTCCCTAAAAGACGTCTTTAATTTCATATATATTTCTATTATACATATTTATATTCTAAATATATATGATATATAAATCCTATTTTATATTCTGGATGTATTTAAATCATGATCTAAGTGATACAATCAAGAGTAACAAGTAAAAACACGTACAATAAAGAAAGATATTATTACCCGAAATATTAATATAACATAGAAATTATTAATAAATGGGTACTATAAAGTCATAAATGAATAATTTATGATATCATAAATATTAATATGGTTTTGTTATAATTTAATAACATACTATATTCTTCATACAGGAGGTTAAACGTACCCTCGACTAATGATAACTGCAAGGTAAGGGGTTTTCATCTCACTCCTTATTCCCGTGAGATTCGTTCCATACTGCCACTATTACCTTTTGTGTGGTGAATGTACTACCAATAATTGTATTCTTTCTATAATAAACATTAATTTATATGTATTTACAAATTCATTTTATGATACCTCTTTCTTGGGGTGTATATTTCGAATGTTACCAGATTGGTAAGGGTTAATTTCACAATCTCTTTATTATTCGAGGTTGTCTTTACGTAAGTATCTACATGGACGTATTTATTATCCATGTCCATGATTCATGAAAGAGTTTTCAAAAGGTATTATTATAATGGAGTTTTTACTAAAAATTCAATTTAAATGTTTTAAATATTTATTCTTCTAAATAATTCTCATTAATGTACATGTTTTCCAAATGGTTTTTAAGTATTTATTTCTATAGACATGAATGTTTAAAAAATATTAATTCCTTTCAAAAGTTTCAAAGTGGTATGGGACACTTTGATTCAAAAATGTCTTTAAATTTCTTCCTTTCTAAATTGTGTAACTTTTAAATGTTTTCATGAGAGAGGGATATTTCTCTCAAAGAGTTTTAAAAATCATTTTCATCTATGTCAACATCCTTTGATGGATTTTAAACTTGTTTGAAGTATACTTATTATGATTCCAATCTTCCATATTGTATTGAAGGTTTAGTGATATATTTGACTATGGATGTGGTATTTTTATACCATTCATGGTTTATGGTTAAATTATTCACATTTCGTATGCTATTTTTAATAAGATTATTTATGATATGATTAAACCTTTTCTTATGAGGAATGTATTGGACATAGTAAGTGATGGGTGGAGCCCGTTGTTGCTCTTCGATGCATCGGTAGGTCTCTTGATACTACTAGACGTGGAATTGGCCGAGGCCTTTTCCCAATTTGATTTATGGTTTTGGCTGAGGCCTTAATCATTTTTAGACGTCTTGACCGAGGCCTTGACAAAATGTTCTAGTATGTCTGGCATTATACATTCCCTCATTATGGGAAAAAAATATTGATGGTTCATGTGGTCATTTGACTTGTAAAATACCCATGAGTATGTTTTATTATGAAATTATTTACTCATCTCAAATTCTTGCTATAAAAGTATTCGAGTTTATTATTGGTAAAGGCAAGTAGTTTCAATTATTCACCATGCTTAATATTTATATTATTTTGCGTTGTATTGGTCACCCTTATTGAGCGTTTGAGCTCACCCCTTCCTATGTTTTATTTTTTTCCAGTATTCCAAGAAGTGTATTGTGTTTGATATGCAGGGTTAAGATAAGGGAATAATGGCATTCATAAAAAATTATTTATGTTGTGTTGTATGTTATAAAGTGTAATGTAACATTCATGTATGTAATCTATTTTCCAAGACTGCTAAATTGATCGGTCTTTCGAGACTTGATTCCTTGTAATCATGCCAATGTATTAAAATAATGCACCGACTTTGGGTAACTGGGGTTGGGGAATTACAATTGGTATCAAATGATGTTTATCAATATCCTTAGAAGATAGATTTAGATAAACTCTGATTAGAGAACATAGACCTAATATAGACTTAGAGGATTAGTATAGAAGAAATTCCTAGAATTTTGGTACTGTAGATATTTAGGGAGTTTTCCTAGAAAATATGTCCATGTTTGGATACGAGCTGGTAGAGGTGGATCTGGAACATATGTACCTTGGTGTAAAACCCGAAAACACCACTTTGAGCTATACTCAAATGGGAACTGGTGAATGACAATGGGCCTTGCTGTACTCGTGGTTACGATACTATCGGGGGATATACATAGGATAATTCTTATTTTCTTTGCAAATCATTATGAAGGGTTTTTGAGTATATACTTCCCCAATGAAAACATCTTTATTATTATGGATTGTAACCATAAACCGTTCAAATTAAGTTTGGTATTTTTCAAGTTTGGAATTATTGTAATTCACAAACTGACCTAGTTTATGCTATTGTATAGAAATGGCGCCCAGTGGAAGGAATGTGAACTCCAGCAATATGTTTGATCCAAAGAGTAAGAAGGATCATATCGTTCATGGTATTAAGCCAACATTTAGAAGGGAAATAGTCTCCCATGTATTCTCAACATATGAAGAAATAGTATCATGTGTTAATAAGATAAGTAAAGATTTATCTGAGTCCTATGGCTTTGAAAGGAACAAGAGAATAAAAGGATGGAAGAGAGAAAGATGGATAAAGGGAAGAGGGAAAAGAAGAATTTTCCCATATGTAATAACTGTGGGAAGAAACACCCTGGAAATTTCCTAAAGGGAATGGGAGTTTTTTATAAGTGTGGAGAAGCAGGACACCATTTACATGAATGCAAGGGTAAGAAAAAGGTTTCCAATGTACAACGCTTCATCTACAAGTAGTTGGGACACTAATTAAACCAATGTCTAAATCATTCGAGTATTCCGCAAATGATGCTATTGGATAATAATCAAGTTATGATACTACCACATATGAGGAGGAATGATTAGAGTTCTTATGTTCTTATTAGAGAATTATTTCCTTTGAGTGTTGTATCAACAATGTACTGGTTATAATAATTATGGATTATATAAGGATTGTACTTCTGTACTATTTCATTAAGAACTTGAGATTGTGTGGAACCGAAAAAAGTGACTCAATAGCTGGTTAAATTTCTGGAAAATATATGGTTGAGATAAAGATAAACAATAATATGGTTCTTATACCAAGGTAGTGATTTTGGAATAATACATGATTGATTTGGATTAATCATATTGGATATTCTTCACAACCTCGAAACTGATTAATGATTTGTATATTGTATCATTGTTGGAGTTTAAAACATTTTTGGATAGAAGGAGTATAACCAGTATTATATAATGAATATGGGATTATGAATGTAATCAATAAAGTTTTATGGTAATTTAGGATGTTAAATAGTTTTAAAAGAATACATGATAAAGGTGTTTACATGTTATTACGTGGAAAAAATGATCTTCATTGTGTTTACCTTGCTTATAAATTTTGGACTGTGAGTTAGGACAGAAGTATTTTGGATAATTCTAGTTTGAGATTATTTTTGGATTGCCATAAAAGGACAACCCGTAAGTCGGGCGGCAACCCATCGCGTCCGGCAAGGCCGTGAGACTTGAACCCAGAACTGAAGGGCCACAAGGGTGTATCACCTATCACTGACCCACGTGATGTCCTAGATTGAATAATGTAGTGTTTTTTTTTTTAAAAGGTAGATGAATTTTAAACATTTTTTAACCCTATAAGAATAGGATAAATAGAATATTATTTTTAAGTTCTATTATCTTTTAGAGTGAAAGAGGAGTTTGTGGTAGAAATTAGTTAAAGGATGGCACTATACATGTCAAGTAAATATTTTTCTTCTTCTCTTATTATATGAATAAATTAATTCTTATAATATATTGAAGGGATTTTGAAACAAAAAATGTGTAATCCTAATACCATATGTTTTGTTGAACTGATGGTATTTTAAATCATCATAGATTGATGAATTTAAGGCCCTCAATTTTACACTTGTTTATGATTGATGACCTCAATCACTACATATAAATATTTACATTTTTCCTCTAATTATGTCTTTAATTTCCACCAATTTTCTCCTAATTTATGTCATAATTTTGTGGTGACCATTTCATTTTACTTTTCCTCTTATTAAGACTAAATTATATTAACCTAATTTCCAATGTGCGTTTTCCCAAGGTATTTTCTATTTTCAACCTTTTATTTTCGAAAAATAATTTCAAATTGCGAGCACGCAATTTATTAAAGGACGGAAGAATGTAACACCCTAAGATTTCATAGTACGTTATATTTTCAAAGTAATTCAATAACGTGTACTATACGCAACACCGAGTTCTAGTGCACTATGACATACCAAACTAGCTGTTCAAAAGCAGTTATGAATAGTATTAATGGAATTTGGAACTTTATTTAATCCTTATAATTTTATAATTAATATTATGAGTTTATTAGACTTAAGTTAAGAAGAAATACATTTTTTTAGATAAAAAAACAATTTTTCGAAAAATACAATTTTACCGCCATTTAATGGTGAAGATTTTATAAATCTAATATTTGAAACTTTTATATATTCAATTTGACAAATTAAACTTCTTTTTTAGAATCGGGACATAAGAGTTTAGTTTCAATAATGTTTTGGTGTTTTTCTGATAACTTTCATATTTGGGTGAATAGTGAAAAATACTATATTTTAACTGAAAACAACTTTTTTAATCAAAATAATTTATAGTGTTAAATTATAAATTTTAATTGTTTGGAAGTATAAATAGATTATATTTTCACTATTTAATCCAATTATGGTTATTGTAAGTAATTTCACTTTGAAATTAGACAGAAACAAGTGTCAAACTTTTGATAGTTATTATTTTTCAAAATACACCCTTTCGTTTTGATGGCGGGAATTAATTTTAAATTAATAAATGAAACTTCTATGTTTTGAATTTTTGAAAAGATACTTCATTATTGAATTCAGAATATCAAAATTAGCTTGGGGTGAATTTTTTCTATTTTTCTGTAAACATTTTATTTTTGATGAATAGTGACAAACACTGAGTTATAGTTTGAAACCGAATTTTTATTTAAATAATTATTTATTTTATTTAAATTTATTTTAAGTTAAAATAGATACAAAATACCTATATAAGTTAAATTTAATTCATTGGAGTTATTTTATAATAATTTTAGATATATAAAAATTTTATTGAACTTTTCACCATCTTTTACCCACCTCCTATGAGAATTTATAAATTCACATAAAACATAATTTTACCGCTTCTGTGAGTTGAATTTCAAAAATCCAAGAGACACGGTTAATATAAAAGAGTAAAATTTGGTTCAGTAGGATAAAAATAATTTTTGATGAATTGTAACTCTTTACTTTTATTTACCAAGGTTAAAAGTAAATAGGGTAATTAAGGGTAAAAATGATATTAATATTACCCAAACACATGTCATAATTCTATTGGACAAGTGTATCTCGACAAAAAACAACCTTAGGAATAAAATATTATTATTTAGTTCCACTTGGATTAGATTAGGACATTTATTATTATTTAATTCAAAGAAGAGTTTAAAGAGTTTAAATCAAAGTTTAATAACTAAAACATTTTTAATATATGGTTATACATAAGATAAATTTGATTATAAATATTCATTAGAAATCTAAAAGTGTTTCCTACATAATGGTATTTTATTTATAATTTTTATACATTAATTAATTAGATTTATTTATGAGACAATGATGATGCAGTAATTACCTTATTAATGAAAGAATCAAATAAATGGTATTATAATTATTAAAATAAATAAAATTTCAAACTTTTTATGACATACATGTATTTTATAGGTGAGTATGACATGTAAGGGATGATTCAATGTATCCTTTTCAAAGTAATCAAGTTGTGATGACTTAAAAAAACAAAATACCAAATAGTGTCAGAATTGACAAAAATTAATATTTAAAACAAATACTATATTATTGGTTGATATAATATTTATAAAAATGTAAGGTTCAGAAAAAGGGCTTAAATAATATTATATATGTCATCAATGAGCCACTTGTGGTTCTCTTAAAAGTTTATAGTATGTTTATTAACTATATATAGTAAGAATACAAGAAGACGCGGTAAAATTTAACCTATTTAACTAAGAGTTAAATCTAGATGATAAGGTTAAAATGGCAAACTAAACTTTTATAAAACCTATTGGATTAGAGGATTTCGACCCCTAAACACCTAAGGCTAGAAATAAATTCATTTTTAACCATTATAAACCGAATATGATTCTATAATAAATTAATATTGTAATCTTTTCCTAAGGTGACCCTCACCCATCTTATAAAAGCGCACTTCTCATTCTCTCAAAATCACACCTCCAAATCCATTTGGTTCGGCCAAAACCTACCCAAATATCCTCCAAAATTCCCTCACTTAATCCTAGAGTCCTTAGTTTGATATGAAATCCAACCTAAGGATCCCTTTTGATCAAATCAAAAGAAGAACCCCAAGAAGAGGTAATGATTTCACCATACTCTTTCACGTTCCTTTCTTCTTCCACTTCATCTTTCATTGTTATTTCCATTATAAAATAATAACTATAGTATATTAAATATAATTTGATCTTATTATAAATATTTCACAATTATATTCATTATTCTATCCATCTTATGAATGGTAATGTCACCAAGCGTGCGTACGTACGGCTTACTGTCCCCACGCCGTGGTGTAATTTGTTATTCAACACTATGTTATTTGGATGGATTTATTGATGAGTAATATGTATAAAAATAATGAATATAAAATGATAATTTCTCTATAAAATTAATATACCATCCAATTCCATGTCTTTAAGGAAATGATATTGGCGCTCATACGTACGTACGGATTACCGTCTCCACGACGCGATGAGATTCATTTCAACATTCACCATTCATCGACGATTATAAAAATATATATTAATAATATTTTTTTAATATATTACATAATAATGATACGGGAGATATATATATGTTTATATATATATTTATGTACTTACATATATCTTATTCACTTACTTCCGTTCGATACTATATGAAAACAGAAACAACGTTTATGCGTACGTACGGACTACCGTCTCCCTAAACGGCGTTTTCCATTTTATATATATGTATATTATACATATTTATATTCTAAATATATATGATATATAAATAATGTTTTATATTCTGGAATTATTTAAATCATGATCCAAGTGATACAATCAAGAGTAACAAGTTAAAACACATACGATAAAGAAAGCGATTATTACCTGAAATATTAATATAACATAGAAATTATTATTAAATAGGTAGTATGAAGTCATAAATGAATAATGTATGATATCATAAATATTAATATGGTTATGGTATAATTTAATAACATACTATAGTCTTTATACATGAGGTTAAACGTACCCTCTACTAAAGGAAAGTGAAAGGTAATGGGTTTTCATCACACTCCTTATTCCAGTGAGATTTGTGCCATATTTCCACTATTACCTTTTTTGTGGTGTATGTAGTGCCCATAATTATATTCTTTGTGTAATGAACTTTAATTTATGTGTATTTACATATTCATTGTATGATACCTCTTTCATGGGGTGTATGTTTTGTAAGTTACCAAATTGTTAAGGGTTAATTTCACAATCTCTTTATTATCCGAGGTTGTCTTTAAGTAAGTATCTACATGGACATATTTATTATCCATGTCCATGTTTCATGAAAGAGTTTTAAAAAGGAATTATTTTAATTGAATTTTTACTAAAACATCATTTTAAATTTTTTAAATATTTATTCTTCTAAATCATTCTCATTAATTTTCTTGTTTTCAAAATGGGTTTTAAGGATTTATTTATATGGAAATGAATGTTTTAAAAAATGATAATTCCTTTCAAAAGATTCAAAGTTGTATGGCACTCTTTGATTAAAAAATTTCTTTAAATGTCTTCCGTTCTAAATTGTATAACTTTTAAATGTTTTCATGAAAGAAGGATATTTCTATTAAATATTTTTACAAATCATTTTCATATATGTCAACATCCTTTTATGGATTAAAAACTTTTTTGAAGTAGATTTATTATGATTCAAATATTTCATTTTGTATTGAAGGTTTGGTGATATGTTTGACTATGGATGTGGTATTTTTATACCATTAATGGTTTATGGTTAAAGTATTGACATTTCATATGCTAGTTTTAATACAAATGTTTTTGATATGTTTAAACCTTTTCATATGAGGAATCTATTGGACATAGTAAGTGACGGGTGGATCTTGCTATTGTTCCTCAATGCATCAGTAGTTCTCAGGAGACAACTAGATGAAAAATTGGACGAGGCCTTTTCCCAATTTGATTTACGATTTTGACTGAGGCCTTAATCATTTTTAGACGTCTTGGTCGAGGCTTTGACAAAAGGTTTTAAATTGTATGGCATTATACATTGCCTCATTATGGAAAAAAAATATTTATGGTTCATGTGGTCATTCGACTAGTAGAATACCCATGATTATGTTTTATTATGGAATTATTTACACATCTCATATTTTTTCTATAAAATTATTCATGTTAATTATTGGTAAATGCATTGGTTTCAATTATTCACCATGCTTAATATTTATGTTATTTTTTGTTGTATTTCTTACCTTTACTGAGTGTTTGAGATCAACCCATTCTATTTTTTATTTTTTTCTAGGATTCAAAGAAGTGTATTGTGTTTGATATTCAGGGTTAAGCTAAGGGAATAATGACATTCATAAAGGATTATTTATTTTGTGTTGTATGTTATAACGTGTAATGTAACATTCATGTATGTAATCAATTTTCCAAGACTTCTAAACCGATCGGTCCTTTGGGACATGATTCCTTGTAATCATGCCAATGTATTAAAATAATGCATCGACTCTGGGTAACTGGGGTCGGGTCATTACAGAATTTGTTTCTTCATCTCCACTTCTTGGTTATTTCTATAATTCTACTTCTTTTTAGTTTAATCTTGGTGATGTGTTCATAATTTTATTTGTTTATTTTTTCAATTTTATTATATTGTTTAGTTGGATTTTGATGCTGAATGATTTCGAATGTGGGTTAATGTGTCATTGAGATCATTCTTGAGGAAGTTAATAACTCTATTTGGATACCTTAAGCAACTTCAACACATCCCTAGTTTCATTTCCCATCAGTCCTCCCTATGTTGGTTTTGTGTGGGGGTTCTCAAAGAATAATTCAAATGTTTTTCAATGTCCAATTATGTTCTAGTAAGAGATATCTATTTTGGTTATGCATATTGATGGTGGAAGATGGTTCTGATTAAGACTTTTGGGTATCTGGATTTTTATTGTGATAAAGCCAATGGTTTTTTGTGATGTTAATGATAGAGAAGTTGTGATGTATTATAATGGTGGAAAATTTGGGAGATAATGATGTAATTTAGAGGATATAGGCTATGGACTGGAGAACATAGATGGTGGCTCTAGTTTATTTTTTATTTTTATAGAGGTGATTATCTCATTTGGTGGTAGTCCTGAAGAAAGATTATGGAAAGTGTTTTTTCCTTTTTAAGGATGGTGTACATACTCAATGACGATAGTGGTAGATCATGAAGAAAATGATTTTGAAAATAAGATATTGTGGTTTATTTGGTCTTGTAGTTATTTTAATATTTATTAGGATTTAGCTTTTACTAATCTGAAGGATGTGGAAAATGGTGAAGTGAATCACAGTTCTTTGGTTGATTGGTTTTTTGTGTATTGAGAGTTCTGATGATTTTTTGGTGACATTAATTTGGTAATAATTTTCTAGTTATAAGCTCTAGGGGTTATTGGGTGATGATGATGGTGGTGGTATTATCATAAAGATGATTACATATGGCATGACTTCAGCTAACATGTGTGACTCAAGGATCAGCGTCTCCTCATGTTTTAGGATACTAATTGTGTTATTTTGTTTCATTTTATATTTAATTAGAATCCAATTTAATATTGAATCCTTACATGTATTTTTTGACACCTCCCAATAATAAAGTGTCTATCTTAAAAATGATCAAGTAAAACTTTTTTCTACTTTTTCTAATTTCAAGGGATTCCTACCATTTGTTTAATAATTATTTAGAATATTCTTCACCATTCGATCCAAATATCACCACTAGATCATAGAATCAAATATGAATTAACACACATGATTATGTTATGATCAATTTTGAGAAGGACCTAAATCATATATATTTTTCAAGATCAAACATCTCTATGATGTTTCATTACATACAATGCTCATGGTCCAATGTTTTTCACAAACACTAAAAACTTGAATCTAGGTATTGAATATATAAATGATCTATGAATAACATGTTATATTATGTCAAAACACATTTATTTGATCAATAAATATAAAATATAATTTGGTATGGTCATGTATATTATAATTATGTTGATCTATATAGAATAACTCACTAGATCAAGAACATAGGATCAAACCGTTATTCGGACATCAAATAGAAGAGTTGGATGGGTAGATACACACTCAATATTTTTTTGAGAGGGTTACTAGGGTGATGGGGAATAAAGTATGCCTAAGAAGATAAGTAAAGTTTAGTGGAGGGTTTTTTTAGGGAAAAAATCCTATAAGTTCAGTTTCTTTGGAGGCCTCTTCGAATTAAATCAGCTACTCAGTGTCCATTGTGCTAATATTATGCTATCGAGCAACACCATCTGCTACCTGGTGGTCCCCGTCATCTCTCTAATGACCTCCACCATCTGAATGGTGTCTTATAGGTATAATTAATTCTAAATAGGAGCCTCACTAGAGAGTTGGTGGATTCCCACCAGTAGAATGGTGGGACAACTATTACTAAGAAAGCTGCAACAAGTCCCCAATCGCTTGCTCGACTTGATTTTAATATTACAAGAACCTCCAACATTGATCTAAATATCTAAATATATGAATACAAATCTATTTAAAATTTTAAAAGCGTAATACATGAAATATAGCTAAAATGACAAAAATATCTTTAACTATACACATTATTCGTGGTAAAGCATGTTCATGCTTGGCTCAATTTAAGCAACTACTTAGATGATGCTATAAAACTGAATTATCGATGTATTTAGGAATATAAAAACTAATAATATAAAAATATAGTAATCAAATAATGTTTTTATGGTATTTAAATATATTAAATAATAATTTAACTTATTATTGATGTCACATTTTCACTTTCTAATATCATTGAAATTAGCCAAAATCGATTCCATTTCAACACAACGTCACTAAAACTTTAATATAATGGAATGAGAATCTTAAAAATAAATATAAGTTATATAATAAAATATCTATAGTGATATATTAACTATGAATTTTGTATCAAATAATGGGTAATGATATAAAAATTATTAAACATGTGTCAAACGGATAATGTTATTAACACCTGATGGTTGAAAATATTATATAACTAAAGAATATGAAAATAATAAATAATTATAAATGTGAAATATAAAGGATAAAAAATATGAACAATTTTATTAAATATATGATTAATGTATCTATGTTTGTTTTATAAGAAGTTATAATTCTATCAACTAAGAAAGGAAACAAGGTAAGGACTTCATTGTCCCAAATACAAATTTCTTGATTAATGTTTATATTGTAAAACATATTTCCTTTAAATGGTGTAATTACTACCCTATATTCACTTTGTTTCATGTTACATTTTTTACTTCATTATATAATATATTCAATTTAAATTTATACCACTCATGGTTTTTTGATTCAAATGTTGGGAAGGTTGTAAGGGTTCTTCGTGACACAAATCATTTCATTGGGAAAAACTAACTCTTCTTAGTCTATTATCATATACGATTGATTTATTTAACCTATGATAATTTTATGCTGAATTTAAACCTTATTTTACTTGTAAAATCATGTTTCAAACAAAATTTTCTTTCTTTTATGATTCGATTATTTTTTTTAAATGAATTTTTCAAAGAATAATTCTTCTTTTTTATGAAATTTTCTTCAATATACATTTTTTTACCTTCCTCCAAATTTATCTTTATAATAATAAAAAGTCAATTTTTTTTATTTATATAAACTTTTTTCCTTAAATAATTTTTAATTAAATACTTCTTTATTCTTTTAAAGATGCGGGTTTTTCAAATTAAGGCTATTTAAAAATGTTCATAAAAAATCAATGCTTTGAAAATAAAAATATTTGATCATCCAATATAAATTTTATATTGGTAAAATTTCATTATTTTTCAATTATTTATTATTAAATATTATTTTTATGTTAAGAATTTTCAATGTATTTACACATACACTTTGAAAAAAAATTAGGACTTTTTCAAGTCATTGCGGTTAAATTTTAAATTATGAGTAGTATTTTTCTAATTATTTTCACTTATCCATTTTGAAAACATTATGTATTTTTTAGTTTATTTTATATTGAACTATTTATAATAATTTTTTGAAAATCATTCTTTTTACCTTCGGGAAAACATGGTATTAATTTTTATTTACACTTAATCTTTAAAGACAATGTTTAAAATATTTTGTGAAAAAAATTATTTTCAATTTTTTTTATTTAAAGATTATGTATCATGATGAAATATTTTGATCATCAAAATTATGTTTTCATGATAAGATTTATTTAAAAAAATTTGAATAATTATATTATATTTTTTTTAATTTATGTGTTATGTGATGTTTTGAATTTATTAAAAAGCACATTCTTTTTTTTGGGTTTTTATGTCATGATAACTATATTATTTTGGTGGAAAACAAATTTATTAAATAAATGGAAAGTAAAATAAAAATACCCCTCCAATTAAATGGGAAAAGGATTTTGTCTCATGAGATAGAAATTTTATTCTAATATGTCATAGGGTATTTAGGTTCACAAAAGGTGAGTGTGATAACATTTATCTATACACACAAATTTTCAAATGAAAACAACAGTGGGTGGATGTAATTAAAAAAATAATAAGTCCAAGGTTTTTTATTATCATTCCCTAAAATTTAATTTTACTGAAATGAAAAATTTTCAAGATGTATTTCTTTTTTAGGAAATTTAATATTTTCATGATTATCCATTTTACATATTCCAAACCATTCTGTTGTCTTCACATGTTATATGTTTTCTTTTCTAGAATGTTTAATGATTCTAGTATGATCTTCATTTCTTGAAGTTATTTTATGATTTTCATCTATGGTATTATGATATCTTATTAATAATTTACATTTATTAATTCCCACCATTAGGTTTTTGATCTAACACATCAATATATATTTTCCCTCTCATTAATAATTTGAGCTCATCCCTTCATTATGTTTTCATTCCCTCGGTTATAAAGATGATTATATCATGTTACATATATAGAAAATTTTGTGTGGTATTTGAATGGAGAAATTTATGAAGTATATTAATAAATCTAATTCTGTAAATAATTTCAATGACTATAAACATTTTAGAATTTGAGTATTCGGAATATTTCAAAGATGCATTATTTAAATTCTAATACTAATGTATTATTTATGTCATGTTTATCTTGATTATCTACAATTTGTATCAATATAGTGTTTTTTTATTTTATATATTATTTTAGTTATCTTATAAAATTAATTTTTTACCGTTGGTATTATGGTTAGAGAGCCATACTAAAACCCTAAAGCTGATTTTATGTATAGGATGATATTTTCGAATATTATAAAATCTTTTAGTAGATTGTTTTCCCCTATAAATACAACCATCACTAAATAATATAAGTTGATGAAGCCTCTAAAAAAAATTTATTTATGTTAACGAGACGAAAAGGGTGTGTTGGGTATTAACTCATTCATCATCGGGTGCACAAAAAAGAGGCATATCTCAACATATGGTTTGAAACTATTAGGGGATATTCTCTATTTAATCAAATTCTAATTATAAACTAATATTAATGGTTTAATTTATATTTACTTTGAGAATAAAATGATAATCCAACATAATATAACCTAAATCAAACAAAGATGGATATATGATGAACAAAAGGAATAATGGGACAACATGAAAATGTAAAAGAAATATAATTTTAAGGTTGAATTGATTTTTAATTATGATAATATAGTCCTAAAATATATGTTTCATAACTCATTTCAGAACTTATTCATTTATTAATATATAGAAATAGAAGTTATTATAGCTGTGAGGGAGAATATTGAGATTACCTCCATGAAAAACCCATCATAATAGGATATCAAATGTGAACATTATTATTGTGAAAAAACACTTATCATGGGATATGATTAATAATATAAACATAGTAAAAGTCCCAAAAACACCTAATAAGGGAAATATGCAATCTCAGAAAATATAAAGTGATGAACAACATAATGGATAAAATGGTCAAATTCTTGTATATAAAAAATGAATGTATAATTACCAAGTAAATTTTCATAAGGGGATTAGGTGATTAATTACTTGTGGAAGAGGGGGTAATTAAGCATCAAACTGTTATTGAAAAAAGAAAGATATCATAATTTATTATTAGAGTGAAGAAATAAGAATTAAATGGTACCAAGAATAGTCCAATTCTATAAGTGTTGAAAGAATGGTCACTACCAAAGTCGGTGTTATAAATATAAGGAGGGTAACAGTGATTAGAATGAAATACCAACACAACTAATGGAATAAGGTTGATCAAAATCAATGAAATTTTATTAGGTGGAATGTTATAACTATATTCACCACTATAGAAGTGTGGTTATTGGATATTTATTATATCTACTCTATATTACCAATATTTTTTCTAAGTGTTTCTCCCAAGTGATTGTTTGTCAAATAGAATATTAATATTTATAGAGATTTATTTTCAAAATTTATGTTTATGAGAATTTATATATTTTTATGGGTCCTTTATATAGATTTGATAAAATAGATTAATTGTTTGATAAAAGACTATATATTCACCCATTATGGTTAAATTTCCAACAACTTCATCACAATTAAAAATTGATCCAGATAGAAATAACAACTAACGAACAAGTTATATAGGTCCAAACATCACTACAATGGAAAATTACATCAATGATTCATTTGTATCATTATCCATCAAATAACAACCCCAATGTGTAGACTTTGATTTTTCTAGAGAAAATAAATCCACCATGCATATGGTGTATATAGAATACAATCTACCTCAACCAAAACTAGTTCCACATGACATAGTTGTCAAAAAAAATAAGGAGGTTTCTTATTGATGTAGGAGTAATAGCTCAAGAATTATATTCGATGAAACAAAACATGTGATCCCTTAGGGACCATGTGAGAAACCATTTAGGTCTTGGAAGTCCCATTTAGGACACATGAAATTTTATCTAGAGAAGACATAGTGTGGAATTTATCACCCATACACCTTTGTCTTAGTAGGTTTTATGGAGAATGTTGTTCAAGGAGTGGTGAAAATGGTAGTTTAAGAGATTGGTGGTTATCACATGAAACTGAAAATAGAAGTGTGAGAAAATATGTAGGGGGTGTAGTCTAATTAATTGGGGAAGGATACATTAAAAGGGTCTATCATAGGTTTAAAATTATATCTTAATGATCCATATATGGTGGAGTATAATTATTCTTCAACTTCATTGTTATACCTCAACTTTCTATATGCATTACCATATTGAGGAACTCTGGGAGATGAGAGGTGGGTGTCTATTGTATAAATATTAAAAAAAATTATGCAATCACATTTCATTACATAAACCAATTCATGATAATGTGTCATTATAGGTCATAACAATAAACTGAATAAAAAATAATATAAGCCTTATCACTAAATAATGATTGTAATTCAACTCAATTGGTTTGGAAGAAACATAATTTTTGTATTGGGATTATGTAAATAGAAATTATTGAAAATATATTATAAATTTTAATATCAATTCCTTTTAAAAATACCCTATGAAACCATTCTTAGTAAGTAATAATAGAAATTATGAGGACAGAACTAATTTAATGTTGGGTGAATTTGATGACCTGATATTACACTAATATTACCCTAAAACATTTTTTAATATAATGTTTCACATGAAAAACCAAACTAAATAGATATAGCTTGATATATTTTGGAATATAATATACGATCATTAAAACTAGTCTATTAAACTATCTGATATAAATTGAAGTAACCATTACAAAAAAAATCAAGAATGAAAGTAGGATGAAATATCAACTAGAAGAATAATTCTTCATTATGATTCTTATTTATCCAAACTAGAAAAGGATGTATTTTCTGTAGGGTTTTCCCAAGGCCAACCCAAAGTTAAAACATCGCCATAAATTATAACCATATATTATATAATTCATAGGACTTATATGAATATGATAAGGGGTTATGTAAGTAGAAATTAATATTATATCAAAATATAATAAAATACATTTATTTATTTATATATCTTTAGAAAATATAATACTTGAATTTCATTTTTGTTAAATTTACGTCATGATTAAAATGTTTTTTAATTAGAATTTTGATTTTTATTTCCAGAAAATATTTTTAAATTTATTCAATTGTAAAAATATATATTAATGTTAAATTAATTATTTATTTAGAAAATAATACAATTAATATACTTGATAACATTTTTCTATTAAAACAAATTTCACTACATCATATATTCCTAATTAAAATTAATATTTATAAATTATATGACATGAATTTTTTCAATAAAATAGAACAATTTTTAATTTATAATTTCTATATTATCTTATAATTACTTTTAATCATTTTCGAAAAGGGTGATATTTAGTCAAAAAAATATAGGATTTATGAAAGTTATAATAACCATATTTTATCACTATATAAGAATAACCTAAAAGATTTGAATCCATTAATGTAATTAAATATAAAATTATGTAATAAAATTATACATTTTGAAATTTTCTATGTAAATTGAAAACATAGGTAGATATATTTTAAAATGAAAGTAAAACAATTACTTCAAAAAAATAAAAAGAAATTATTTTTGGTCATCTCTTCAAATCAAGTAATTTCAATTTAAGTTCAACTTTTGGATTTTCATGGAAGCCTCATAAATTTTATTCCCTTCATTATAAATCAATTTATGTCTCTAAATTTTGAAACTGTGAGAAATTTATCATATATATATTTATAATATTTAAAACGTAATTTTTTTAAAAAAATTATTGTTTTACGTGTTTAAGTATTTTTATCTTAAAATTAAATTTTATTAACTATATAAATTTTATTTCATAAAATGGTCTTAAAATATGAAATAAAACAGTTCAAATTAGGTGATCAATTCTGTTTTAATTGTTATCATCAAAATTAATTACTATGCTTAAAATTAATTACCCGATAAAATTTAAAAATTATAAAAAATTAATATTTTTGTATAGTGAGTAAGGGAAAAATATATTAAAATAGGTTTAGAAGTTTATGTTGAAGGTATGTATGGAATAAAACCTTATCCCTACATTAATTTTTTACTTAATCCTGTTAACCTTAAATAAAAAAAATATTGAAACTCAATATGTATTTGAAAGATTACCCCACTCTTTTCAAAAGAAAAATGTGACAATTACACCACTTAAAGACTCAAAAAACCTTTGAATTAATTAATTAAAAACTTACATTTAATCTCTAAATAACCCTATTTCATAAACATATTCTTCAGGTCAGTCATCGTTTACCTATTCCCTTCAATTTTATGGGGACTTCAAAGGAATGATAAAGTCTCCAACATAAGTATTATCTCATTCTTATGTTCTTCTTCTTACTGTTACTATTACAAATATATTATCACCTTGTTTATATGATAAATATATTTTCATTTTTATAATGATATGTTCTTATATTAATGGCATAACCCTTATTAATTCATTTCCATCCACTTTTAAAAACAAAGGAACGTTAATCGTCAGTGTGTGCGGACTACCTCTGGAAAAAATATCATTTTTTCTTATAGTTTTAAATAAATTATTAAAATATAATAAAATATTTTCAATACTCATAAAAAACAAAAATATTATCATTATTATTCTATTATGATGATATTATTTCAAAATAAACATCTCTTTAATTATACACACTAATCGAGTTTAATCATGTTCATGTTTGGTTTGGTTTAACCACCCACATAAACAATACTTTAGAACACTATTTTGTATAAATTTTAGAAAATAATAAATAATAATATTATAATATAATAGTAAAAACATGACTTTTTGTGGTTCTTGTAATATTATATAATTTATTTAACTTGTTATTAATGCATCACTTTCGCACAATAAAATCACTAAAATAATCAAACCCGGATTCCACTTTGACATAGAGTGAATAACATTCTTAAGGGATAGAATTCGAGTATTTAAATTAAATATAAGTTATAAATTATAGTTTATTTAATGATATATTACTATGAAAGTAGTATAAAATAATGGGTAGTGATGTGAAAAGTACAAAACATGTGAAACAAATGTTAAAGTTATCAACTCTCGATGGTTGAGAATATGTTATAAATAACCAATATAACGATAATACATTATTATAAATGAGTGAAATTAAAGATAATATATATGAATAATGTTATTAAATATACGAATAAGGTGTATATGTTATTTTAAAAGGAAGTTAGAGTGTTAAAGTTTCACACCATGTGTAACAACACCAACTCGAGTAACCGAAAAACTGTGTCTAAATTATTAAATTTCCATAGATGGAATGGATCTCACCATGTTTTATTTATAGGTTAATATGTATTAATAAAATATATACATACAATAATTTCATATTATATTGTAAATATAACATAATGATCATAAAAATTCTTTTATCACTAGTATTTTCCATATTATCCTTTTTAATATCTAGGAAAAAATACATGGTTTTTCCATATGCTCAATAAAAAATCATAAAGTAGAATTTATCATGAATAAATAATAAATAATAAATTTAAAAATTTAATGAATAGAAATAAAATTCTATTTAATTAATTACATGAACAAAAAATGCATCCATGAATAATATCAATACAATAATCTCATGTATAATAAAATCCAAATTCTAAAGGAAGAAAATTATTAATATTTTAAATCAAGATTTAAAACATCATGATATATATATTGTTAAGACTACATACCATGATAGTTTAATATATTGGTATGTGACATCAGAATCTCATTAAATATCATCATATTAATTTTTCGCATGAGAACTATCAATGTATCGATATGCTATATAATTTTGGACCCCACCCATCACTACATGTCAAATGAATTAATCATACCATGAATAATCAATTTAATTCTGGAACAATATTCCTTAACATAAAATATCTATATTGAATATTGAATATGGATTATCGCAATTTTCCGCATTTAGTTAAATAATTTTCAATCTAAAACATTTTATGTACAAATAGTATACAGCTCATGAAGTAATAATATCTTTGTGAATAATGATATAGAGGTCTAAGAAAATGTATTTTCCAATGATCAGAGTAAAGTTAATCGTTTAATAGAAGTTTAATTTTCAAAAAATTAATCAAGGGTTGAGAGATTTATATTTAAAAAAAGACGATTTGTTAGTTAAATCGATTCTTTTGACCAATATATGATATTAGAAATAAAAAATTAAAATTGTTTCCATTAATTATTTTTATTTTTAAAACCCTTAAAAATTATACCAAAAGTTAAAGGGTTTAAAACAATTTTTAAGGTGAAAAATCTATTAATGACATATATGTTAAAAAAGCATTACTTTGGGATTTTTTCGAGAAAGTTGAAATTGATCCTTTTGGAGTAAACATTATAAATATTTATCTCAACCAATTAAAAAATAAAGGATAAATTAAAATATACATTATAAATTATTTTGAGAAAATAAAAATTAAATTTTTATTAAAATTTTGAAAATACGGACGTGGAATAAAAATATAACCAATGAAAATGATGAATAAGATGAAATTTTCATTAAACATAAATCATGAAAGGGTAATTTGAATTGAATCAATATTCATTAAGAATAAAATTACTATTATTATTAAATAAATAAAAATTAGTAATATATATAGCACATAAAATTAAATAGGTTCATATTACCAAATATGTCTCAATGTAGTGGAAATTGAGATGAAATCCCTTACCCCTGGACTGAAGTGTCATGTATATTATTTATCTTCATGAATAAAAAAAATTATTTATTTTTATGATAAATAATATTTTTCATTCTTATTATTCATTTTATTTTATTTTTTACCTCGTTATATTCATTTACATACTCAATTAAGTTTACATCACACTTTTTTATGATAATCAACTCATATGTCCAAAATGACTTCGATATGATGATTATCCTCAAATAATTCATTGTTTAATAATCTATAGAATAATAATGTCATAGTTATAATATTTATACATAAACTATACTTTGAAAACCAATTAATAATGATGGTTTTGAAAATTGAACTTCCTTATAATCATGGAAACAATAGGTCGTATGTACGCATGAGTAACATTTTAATATTTTCAACATTCATGATTGGAAATAAGTTAAGAATTAGTTCCTATTTCTATATTTATAATTAAACTATGTTCATTATTTAAATAGACTTAAATATACCTTCCATGTGATGTGGTGGTGAAATATAAACACCTCACATTGTGGATGTGGTAGTTCACACGTAAGCATGAATAAGGATATCATTTTACGATGAATGGGATTGTAAGAAAATGTATGTAATATTAAATTTATATAATTATAAATATTTAATTAAAATTATATATATATATATATATATATTAAATTCTTCATTATAATCATCCATGAGAGGAAATAATGGAAGATTAATTACATCAGTTCGCAAGGTAGTTGTCTTCCTCAAACACAGACCATGGTTTTGTTTACCATTTGATGGAAGAGGAGATGGATATAAGACATCACATTGACATAATATCTCAGCATATTTGAGGTATTTGTTTTAATTTATTTTAATGTTTGAATAATATTTTATGGAAGTTGAATAAGAAACAAATAATTAATTGTCTATTAAGAATGACACCTCTTATTCAGACAATATCTTTAGGATTATACTTAAATCTTTACTAGAAGGACATTGTTATCAAAAAAATCCTTTAGTATGTGGAAAATTATTTAGTATAGTTATCCGGTTGTTTTTTTTAAAATTAAAAGGTTTTTTATGTGGGAAGAAAAGATGATATGAGCTTCCATTTTATAGGTGAGGGGAAGGGAAATTTTGGATTAAAATTGATACCAAGAGATATAATATTATGATAGTATGAGTATAGATCAAAATAATATCATATAATAATATTTTTATACGTTTTTATTATCTTTTATCATTAACTTTTGGTTTTAACTAATCTTTATCCCATTTACAATTATCATTGTATTAAATACATCCTAAAAATGGTGAATTAAAATCAAATTATTTCAAACTTCACTAGAATATTATATATCTCAATAAAACTAAAGGATCTCAACCAGTCTATAAAATTATATTAATTTTAATATTTTGAAATAAATTTATGTTATTTGACTAATAATTAAATAAATGGTATGTCTACATTCTGGAAGGAATCAATGTAATTATTTCATCACAAAATATTAAAAATATATTACCATAATGAAAAAAATTCTCATTCAAATAAAAATATAAAAATTAAAATATAATATTTTATCCTTATTTCCAAAATTAAGTTTTTATAATATAAGTATAATTAAATTTTGTTTACTTCTCTGTAAATATAATAATTTAAGCGCTTAAATCCTAACCAAAATGAAGGAAAAAGTTATAGTTTCAAATATTTGACATTTATTGATCAAATAGGTTCATAAAATTAAATCAATTCAAGTATAGTGGTTATTTTTAAGTCTATATCATTTTATTTTTTACATAAATTACACAATTTACCCTTACAATACAAAAAATATTTTATGTGGCTGTTATTCATAATGGTCAGAAATAAACGGGGCCTATTTACTAAAATTATTCATCCTGATTCAAAATATTTAATCATTTTTATCAATATTTAATTTTAATAAATAGAATGAATAAATTTATTATTAAGAATAAAAATTTTGTGAAACCCCATTTTTCATAAATCTTTTAGAAATTATATAATTGATTTTATACTAAATTCAATGATAAAATAAATTCAAAATAAAATAGTAAAATAATTCAAATAAAATATAACAAATTGGTGTTTGAACTAATTTATAAAAAATGGAATGTTTTAAATTCTTGAAAAAATTAAATTTTCAATAAAATAGCTTGTTTTTCACTATTCACTAAAAAAATTTATAATTTCCTAAAAATCAAAAAAATTTCCCCAAATCTAATTTTTATGTGTTGGTTTTGGAATGATACTTTTTATATAATATATATATTAATGATATTCTATAAATTAATAATAATATTCTCTCATAAAATTGATAATTTTTTAGAAACGAACTATATATGAAGAATGGGACAAATTTACTGATAATTGGCTACTTAAATCATAATAATTAATCAATTAATTTTTACCTAGTCAGTCCATTATATATATTTCATAATTTTTTTAATACTATTCATACCCACCAATTAAAAACTATGTTATAATGGTCATATTTAAATGATTATATTTTTTGGATCATTTAAGCCCATTGGTACTTGTTGTACTCACTTTAAAAAAAGTGTTTTTTTGAATTTTTTGGTGAAACTTTATCCCCCTAATTTAAGAAATTATTTCCCTATAATTTAATCTTCCTAAATATAATTAATGAATTTTAAATTTAAAATTATTTTTTGGAAAACCTATATTGTAAAAGGGGTTTATAAAACATCCTCTTAAAAATATAGAAAGCAAAGTATAAAGGTCACTATAATACTGGGATTCCATATGAGAAAAAAATTGTGAGAAGTGAAAATATGGGAATATAAGATAAAAATAATACACAAGTTCTAATTGATAGAGATATAGAACAAGTCTCGGAGACAATTAACAAACATAAAATAATAAAACTATGAGAGGTGGATAGACTATCAATTCATCATAAAAGATATTAATTGGGTAAAACTCTATTCAAAGATCCATTGGAAAAGATTTAATGAAATCCTTTACCATATATGAATATAAAATAATGAAATATGTTTTTTGAAAAGTATAATTTCATCCTTTAAAAATAAACCACCTCAGTCTCATCTTTTCTCCAATTAATGAGTATTCGAGATGAATTTATAATTTATAATAAATTAAACTAACATTTAACTTATCATCGGATCCATGAAATAATGAAAAGTAATTCATATCATCTCTTCAAATTTAAAAAAACATAAATGGTTAGAACAAATTTCCATAAATATATTAATCTCTAATACCTCAAAACAACCCCCAAAGTTTAACTTAATCAATATCATAAATATTTATCATTAAGACTCTTCCGAAATATTTCGAACAAAATTCAAACCACAAAAATAAAAAATATTTGGTCAAGCATTTATTCCTTGAAAACATATAGTATCTCACAATTTCACATACTAAACATGATAATATATTTATCAGATGTTCTCCGAAAATATACTAAAAACCTAAATCACCATAATGTATTTATGAAAACATAACTATATCTAAAAGAAATTTTTCCTTTTTTCTAATATGTCACAACCCGCCTCTTGGGTCATGAACCTTATCATTTGACCCCATGGGTCTCCTGTAATACCTTGGTTTCCATCCCAGCACACTATAGGCTATTACTCTCCCCATAGGCCAACACATGTTCTTTCGGTGTATCATTCCTCACTCACACACACCCTAGGTAACTTCCTAGTTGTCACCCATCCTGATTACTACTCTGGGCTAAGCATGCATAACTATGGAGTTCAAATCAGACAGGCTCCTTAAAAGAAAGGTGCACCTTGTTAACATGGGTAGTAACATTTAGCCTTTTAAGTCTCACTTTTCTAGGGGTGTTACATTATCCACCCCTTTAAAGAACAACACCCTCGTTGTGGACCCCAAGACTCAATCCCAGTCATTGAAAAAGCACTTACGGCTAGGTATTGGCTTTGATACCATTTGTCACGACCCATCCTCAAGGCCCGTGCCGTGACTACCCCAAGCCCGCCTTCCATAGGCCAGGGGCTGGTGACTTGCACCAAAGGCATAAATCACGATAAAAGGGAAGGCATTGCCTTTATAAAAGTAAACAACATGACAGAGTGCGCAATATAAGTAATCACAAATTAAAACTGTATACAAAGGTATGTGCTGAAAAGAAAGGGGCCGGAAATACAAGCCCAACAGTGAGTATGGTACAACTAAAAGACAGGTACAACACCAGTAAAGTAAAGTATCAACCACTGAGTTTCCCTCCATAAATCCCACCTGAAGGGTGGGTACAGATGGTCTCCTCGGCACCTCGGGTCCATCTATCTGATCTGTGTCAGTCCCATTAAGTGGTCCACCTTCGGGTATCATCCAGCTCCACAAGTCTCTACCACGATCAGTGTTGTCCATCGTCTGCATCCAACACAATGTAGTGCGGGAATATCCCATGTAGGGGTGAGTATAACAATACTCAGTAGGAACCCCGATACCCCCAAAGGTCTCCCAGAATCCAAGAAGGATCAACCACTAAGAAAAGATACAATAACGATGTATCAACCTACTCTACTTAGTTATATGCCCATACATATAACTATGTCATCAATTCTAGTTCGGCTCCAACTCTCGAGCCCAATCACAACCCAGTCAACACAGGAAAAAGATCAATCACATAAATGATAATGATTGAATGTCAAGACTCAGCTCACACAGGTATAAAACTCATGAAGAGGGGTGTAGATGATTAGATGTAACCTCTGAATCATCTCCTCTACTGAACCCATATCGGATCCTAGTATAGAAGTTGTCACTATCGAACCCACGGAGGAGCCAAGTACAGTAATAATCACTGTTGATCCCACGGAGGATCCATGTATAGTAGTCATCACTACCGAACCCATGGCGGATCAAAGTACAGTAGTCATCGCTGTCGAACCCACAGAGGATCCAAGTACAATAGTCATCATCATCGAACCCATGGAGAATCCCAGTACGGTAGTCGTTGCAGTCGAATCCAGCTCTAGCGTTCCCACACATAGCACGCATGATTCTAGGAGGGTCCGCTCCTCGAGCATGCTATGTTCTGGAACCCTAGAGATGGATGTGACTGCAATGACTACCGTATAGGGATTCTCCATGGGTTTGACGATGATGACTATTATACTTGGATCCTTCGTGGGTTTGGCAGTGATGATTATGGTATTTGGATCCTCTATGGGTTTGGCAGTGATGACTACTGTACTTGGATCCACCGTGGGTTCGACACTGATGATTACTGTACTTGGATCCTCCATGGGTTCAGTTGCATCGACTTCTGTACTATGATCCTACATGGGTTCGGAAGAGGAGATGATTCAGAGGGTACATCTAATCACCTCTACCCCTCTTCGTGAGTTGTATACCTGTATGAGCTGAGTCTTGACTTTCAATCATTATCATCGATGTGATTTGTTAGGTCCACAAGTCTGAATACCCTGAGAGGGGGGTGAATCAGGGTATGACTAATTTAAAATTAATGCCCATTCTGATCTTGTTTCGCTGTTGAGCAAAACTCTCTTCTCTCTTTTTCTTGTTGCACAAAGTAAATAGAAAGCGAAGTATGCACAGGACATAGCAATTTTACTTGGTTCACTGCAAAGGGCTACATCCAAGGATCATATGCCGACAAGTTGCCGGTCGTACCAAATTCCACTAATCTTCTCTAGCTATGGATTACAAGGTTCGGGCTAGATCACTTCTAAGCCCAGGCTCACTGCCTTTACAAGTTTAGGGTCAGATCACTGCTTTCCCAAGGGTCACTCCCTGTTTCTCTCTCTCTCTCTGGCTCACTGCCGGTGGAGAGGATCACCTTCTTTCTCTTCCTAAGCTCACTGCTCTTGGAAGGAATCCACTCACAGTTTATAGACCTGTAGGTCTCTTCATTTTCATGAATGAATGCATCTTCCTCTGTGTCTAGATGCTCTGTTGAAGTACAACTTTCACTCGTAGATGAATATCTATTTGCAACGAAGGTATCGGGAAACGTACCAGCTTCCATGCAGTCCGAGAAGCACCGCTGGAACAATTTCTTACTTGGCGTGCAAGTCAATCTCGGCGCACAAGTATCGGCGCGCAAGTCACAATGGGCGTGCAAGTCCTCCTCAGACACTTGCGTGACTCAAGCTTCCTCAACTCCAAACTTGCGCGACTCTCTTCCTTTTACGCCCAAACCAATATTGGCGCGCAACTGCCAACCGGCGCGCAACTTCTAACACCGGCGTACAACTTCAACTACTGGCGCGCAAATTCACTTGCGCGACCCACACTCACCACTTGCGCGACCACCACACCTGCGCGACGGGAGCTCTGATTTCTCAAAGTGTTGAATTCCATTGAAAATGAGGAGGGGTGGTCCAGTATTTATAGGCAATCTTACCACCCTGCGCGACGGCATGCAAGTCACCTGCGCGACCCAGTTTCGGCGCGCAAGTCCCCTGTCATTTTAGACACTTGCGCGACCAAATCCCAAACTTGCGTGAACCTCTTTACTTTTCCATATTTTGATCTTCTGATCTTGAAAAACATATGGCGCTCAAGTTTCCTATACACCAAGTCCTCGGCGCGCAATTCCTTTTTCCAAAAACACTTTTCTTCATTTGCCGATTTTCAGTCCCTAAAAATTGGCAAACACTGGAAAACGGCGCCACCTTGTATCTGTTCTTTTGTACCGCCTCCAGATCATCCATTCCTTTTATCGACGTTCTTGAATCAAACATGTATCGTTGACCTCAACTCTTGAACTCGACATTCCACCATGAAATCCTCTTTGTCAACAAATTTGTACGTCATTGTTTTGCTTTGTCAACAATCACTACTCAGATGTCCACTTTGTCAACAAACACAATCACCTCAAAAATGCTTCAATGATACCTTGAGGGATTTTTGCCCAACAATCTCCCCCTTTGGGTTTGTTGACAACTCTTCCAAAACAAAGATATGTCGTTGATTCTTCAGCCTTCATTCGCCTCATTGTGATTCTGATAGCGATCAAGGATTTACTCAACACATACTCTAAGCCCACATGAGCAGTGCTCGGCGTGAGAAACAAGAGTAAATGAAAATTTCATAACACCACTCTTCTGCTTTTATCACGATCCTTAGCTGTCGTGATATCTATTCTTTGATCGATCACTTCTGGCATCGTCAGATTTAATACACTCCCTCTTTCTCATTGCTCCCGCTTTCTGGCTACTCCACCTATCAGCTTCTCCCCGTATCAATGATTATTTATCAAATCTCCGCACTGTCTCCCCCTTGAATAATCACTATTTTCTCCTCCTTTAACAAACACTTTTCTCCCCCTTTGTCAACGAACCCAAAGGACAGTCCTTTGTAGTCTGTAACATAGTAGAGAACACATATCAGCATATTAGGGAAAAACACATTATACCTCGGGGAGAGAGGGGGGGTCCCACATCCACACTATTTCAAGTGCGGGGAATCGACTGAACTCCCAGAGCCAGTCGATGCCTTTCAAAAGGTTCCTTGGGTAAAGCCTTTGTTAGAATTTCTGCAACTTGTAGCTCTGTAGGCACATACTCCAACTTCACGATGCACTGCTCAACCTTCTCCTTGATGAAATGATACTTGATCTCAATGTGCTTTGTCCTGGAATGATGGACAGGATTTTTGCTAATATTTATAGCACTTGAGTTGTCACATTGGATTCTGATCGGAGACTTCACTTCAACTCCCATATCTTCAAGCTGCTGCTTCATCCACAATAACTATGTGCATGCTTGAGTGGCTGTAATATACTCAGCTTATGCGGTGCTTAATGAAATGCAATCCTGCTTCTTGCTTAACCAAGCAATACATAGTCCTCCAAGATAAAATTCACCTCCAGATGTTGATTTCCTGTCATCTGCTGAACCGGCCCAGTCTGCATCAGTATATCCCAATAATTCTGTCTGAGACTTGTCGTTATATGTCAGCCTGAAGTCCATTGTGCCCTTGATATACCGAAGTATTCTTTTCACTGCAAGCATGTGACTTTCCTTGGGATTACTTTGATATCTCGCTGCTTGGCATGTGGCGAAAACAATATCAGGCCTTGTCGCGGTCAAGTACAACAGACTTCCGATAATTTTCCTATATTCTGTGATATTAACTGCCTTGCCATCCTCATCTTTTGATAATCTCATCCGGGTAGCAACCGGAGTCTTCATATCCTTGGAATTATCCATTCCAAACCTTCTTAGAACCTGCTTGGCATATTTGGATTGAGAAATAAAAGTGCCATTACTTCCTTGTGTCACCTGTAAACCAAGGAAAAATGTTAGCTCTCTAATCATTGACATTTCAAAATCATTTTTCATGAATTCGGAGAACTGTCTGCATTGAGCTTCATCTGATCCGCTGAATATTATGTCATCAACATAAACTAGCACCATCATCCGTTGATTAATTTCATTACTAAAATAGAGATTGTAATCAACTCCTCCATGCTGAAAACCAAGCTTCTTCAAATACTGATCAAGCCTTGAGTACCATGCTCGTGGTGCTTGTTTCAGCCCATACAATGCCTTCTTCAGCCTGCAAACTTTGTTCTCATCCTCATGAATAAGAAAACCATCTGGCTGCTCAATGTACACCTCTTCTTCCAGAACCCCATTCAAGAATGCGGATTTGACATCCATCTGGAACACTTTAAACTTTCTTTGCACTGCTATGGCCAAAAATAATCAGCCTTGCAACTGCTGCAAATGTCTCACCAACATCTATTCCTTAGATCTGGGAGTACCCCTTGCACACTAGTCATGCTTTGTTTCGAATCACAGTTCCATCTTCATTCATCTTGTTGCGATAGACCCATTTATCCCCAATGACATTCTTGTCTGCTGGTCTCGAAACAATCTCTCACGTCTGGTTCTTCTCAATCTGATCAAGCTCTTCATTCATAGCTTGAACCCAGTTTTCATCTTCAGCAGCATCGGAAAAACATTTTGGATCCACCTGAGATAAAAACGATGTCTGCTGTAATGACTTCATTCTTCGAGTCTGAACTGGTGTTGTCTCGTCACCAATGATATTCTGCCTATCAATTTCAGCTCGACTCTTTGGCTTCCTTGCAGATATAGACTTGACACTTTCTTGTTCATCATCAGTATATTATTCTGAGTCATCCTCTGCAACTTCTGCCCCCCCTATGTTGCTTTCCTCATCATCACTTTCATCCATGAACTGTTCACTGGATCGTTGAGTATTCTGTTCATTTTCAACTATAGTGACATCATTGCTCTCAACGATTTTTCCCAGCCTCTTGTTGAAGCATTTATATGCTTTACTTTTCCCTGAGTAGCCAAGGAATATCCCTTCATCTCCTCGTGCCTCAAACTTCCTATGATTTTCTTTGTTGAGAATGAAACACTTACTTCCAAAGATTCGAAAGTATTTCAACGTTGGCTTCTTTCTGTACCATAGTTCATACGGAGTCTTCCCTTGCTTCAGACACAACAGATACCTGTTTGAAACATAGACCGAGGTTAAAACGGCTTCCTTCCAAAATTTCTCTGGTAGGTCCTTATCAATAAGCATTGTTCTGGCCATGTTGTTGATGATCTGATTTCTTTTTTCAACCACTCCATTCTGTTGGGGAGTTCTTACTGATGATACTTGATGGCTCATCCCATGTTTCTCGAGATAGTTTTCAACCTGACTGTTTGTAAATTCTGTACCGTTGTCAGTACGAAATTTCAAGATTTTCTGCCCAAGCATCTTTTCTTATTCCCTCCTATACTGCTTTATACAACTGAACACCTCTGTCTTATGGGTAATGATGAATACCCAGGCCATTCTGCTATAATAATCAATGAAAAGAACATAGTACCTTTGCCCATTTATAGCTCGTGGTGAAATAGGTCCACATACATCAGCATGAACCAATTCGAGCACTCTAGTTGATTTATGTTCCTTTGGCCTATATGTCTTTCTGATGATCTTCCCTTGTTGGCAAGAATCACATGTATGAGTGCGATCACGTGATAGTTTGGGAAGGTCTCTAGCAGCATCACATTTTATGAGATCCTCCATAGATAGTTGGCATAGATGACCAAGTCTCTTATGCCACAGCTGGTTTTCTTCCTCTCTGGATAAAAGACAAGTACCTTCTTCCCCACCTACAAGGTAGAGATTTCCCTTTGACCTTTTTCCCTGCAGAACAGTTGCTCCATCTTTTCCTTTCACAACACACATCTTCTTGGTAAATTGGATAGAGTGCCCAGAGTCACATAGTTGACTGACACTGAGTAAGTTATGACTGAGACCCTCTACTACCAAGACATCAGTACGTCTCATCTCTTTGCCCCCAAACTTGGCTTTCCCTGAGCCAACAATCTTCAGGCCTTCATCATTTTCAAATTTGACAACTCCTTCTTTGTCATATTTGATGCCTATAACAAGATCCTTATTACCCGTCATGTGGGATGTGCAACCACTATCAAGGATCCAAACACCATATCGATCTGATGCTTTAAGGGCAATCTCCGCCACCACAGCGTTCTCATTTTTCTTCTTCTTGGTCCATACTTTTTCTTTCACACTCAACATGGATTGAGACTTATGTTCTTTCTCAGAGTATGATGGACCACCCTCATTTTGCAGAGCTGCAAATCTGTTCTGAAGTTTTAACACACTTGTTGGTTTATTGATCTACTGCTTGCAAACATTTTGATTTTGATTTGACACATTTCTCTGAATGGTTGAAGTGCAATACCTATCCATGTGTCCAAATCCTCCGCACCAAAAACAGTGTCCTTCAAAATGTGTTCTGGAAAACCGTTCTCTGATTGGCTGTCATCTCTGTTCATGTTCTCTTCTGTATCTCTTGGCTATGGAACACACATACTATGAATGTCCCATTTTCCCATAGAAATAACACCTGATATAGGATGCATTCCCTCATGATATTTCAGCACTACGATTTTCCCTTCGAGATCTCTGAATATTCTGATTCTGTTTTGTGCCCAAATCAACCTTCACTTTCAGGATGAGTGTTTGTGGTCTGACTGTAATTGTCGCAAACTTTTGTTCTTGACTAAGACCAGAAATGACCTTAACATCTGAGCTCAATTGCTGCTTCTTCCCCACTGAACTGCTAGGCTCCGCTTTCATCTTCTCTGTCTTCTGAATGGCCTGCTTTTCGGATATCACATTGGGGTTCAAGAGTTTATCTTGATCCTTATGTTTTTGTCGCAGACTGACCACTTCTTCTCCAAGCTCTTTGATACGTCTAACCTGATCTTTTCCTGTGTTGGTCAAACAATCAATTTCCTTCTTTTGTTCCTCAACTTTAAGCTTATACTCAACAATATTTTCTGAGTTCTCTGGTGTTGAGGATTTTAGTCTTTCAATTTCGTCTAACAGCTTAGACTTGTCTTCATCTTGTTGTTGCATATAGAGTTTGGCATCACGAACCACTTTATTGGCTTTCTTCATTTTGGCTCTCCAAACGTTTATCTCCTCAAGAGCTGCTTTCAATTCGGCTTCCATATCAACTCTCCCTTCAATTTCTTCTTCTTATTTAGCATCAACTTCTTCTCCCTTTTGAGAACTACCAACAATTGTCACCAAGTCATTTACCCCCACGATCTCTGCAATTTTCAATTTCCTCAACCTCTTCATCCTCAGACTCATCTGAACTTTCAAGTTCTTGTGAGAGAAGATTATTTTTCTTGAAGAAATTTCTCTTGAATTGCTTATTCCCTTTCACAAAAGCTGAAGTTTTATTCTTGGGAATTTCAACTTCATCAACATCATAATCATCTTGAAACTTCTTTGGGCATCTTGCCGCAAGATGACCAACCTTTCCACATCGAAAACATGCTAGTAGAAGTTTACCTTTAAATTTTCCTCTTACTCTTTGTAGATTTGAAGAAAGAAATGACATCACCTCATCTGTCTCTTCTTCTTCATTATAATCTTCAATGGTGAGCTTCTTCATGGCCTTAAATGCCACCTCTTTAGACTTCCCCTTTTCCACATCCTCATTATCATCATTCCTCATTTCATATGCAACCAAGGTACTGTGAAAATTGTCCAATGTCAGCTCCTTTGGATCTTTATCTTCTAGTACTGAAACTTTCGGATTGAACCGAGGTGGAAGTTTCCTCAAGATGCGCTTTACAATCTTTATGTCTTCAATGACTTCTCCAAGACCTCGCATATCTTCCACAATAATGTTTACCCTGTCAAAGAATGCGTCAACAGACTCATTCGGGTTCATTTTCAGATCTTCATATTTATTCCACAACACCTACAGCTTTGCCTCTCTGACTTTTGTGTCCCCTTCATATATATTCAAAAGCTTTTCCCACATGGCATGTGACGTTTTGCATGACATCACCTTCGTGTAGATGGGATTGGAAAGGGCTCCCCCTAAGGCATTGATTGCTTTGGAATCAGCATCCAACTCTCTATACTCAGCTTCTGATAAAGAACTACTATTAATATCAGCTGTGATACCATGCATAGCTGCTGAAAACACATCCATTCCCAAGGATCGGAAATAGTGTTGCATCCGATTCTTCCATATCTGAAAATTATATCCGTCGAAGATCGGAATCCCTTTATGATTGGTTACCTCCATTGAGAGAAGAACAACTTTCAACCTTTTGCTCTGATACCAATTGTTAGGTCCACAAGGCTGAATACCCTGAGAGGGGGGGTGAATCAGGGTATGACTAATTTAAAATTAATTCCCATTCTGATCTTGTTTCGCTGTTGAGAAAAACTCTCTTATCTCTTTTTCTTGTTGCACAAAGTAAATAGAAAGCGAAGTATGCACAGGACATAGCAATTTTACTTGGTTCACCGCAAAGGGCTACGTCCAAGGAGCATACGCCGACAAGTTGCCGGTCGTACCAAATTCCACTAATCTTTACTAGCTGTGGATTACAAGGTTCGGGCTAGATCACTTTTAAGCCCAGGCTCACTGCCTTTACAAGTTTAGGGTCATCTCACTGCTTTCCCAAGGGTCACTCCCTGTTTCTCTCTCTCTCTCTGGCTCACTTCCGGTGGAGAGGATCACCTTCTTTCTCTTCCTAAGGTCACTGCTCTTGAAGGAATCCACTCACAGTTTATAGACCTGTAGGTCTCTTCATTTTCATGAATGAATGCATCTTCCTCTGTGTATAGATGCTCTGTTGAAGTACAACTTTCACACGTAGATGAATATCTCTTTGCACCGAAGGTATCGGGAAACGTACCAGCTTCCACGTAGTCCAAGAAGCACCGCTGGAACAATTCCTTACTTGGCGCGCAAGTCAATCTCGGCGCGCAAGTATCGGCGCACAAGTCACAATGGGCGCGCAAGTCCTCCTCAGACACTTGTGCGACTCAAGCTTCCTCAACTCCAAACTTGCACGACTCTCTTCCTTTTATGCCCAAACCAATATTGGCGCGCAACTTCCAACCGGCGCGCAACTTCTAACACTGGCGCACAACTTCAACTACTGGTGCGCAAATTCACCTGCACGACCCACACTCACCACCTACACGACCACCACACATGCGCGACGGGAGCTCTGATTTCTCAAAGTATTGAACTCCGTTGAAAATGAGGAGGGGTGGTGCAGTATTTATAGACAATATGACCACCCTGCGCGACGGCGCGCAAGTCACCTGCGCGACCCAGTTTCGGCGCGCAAGTCCCCGGTCATTTTAGACACTTGTGTGACCAAATCCCAAACTTGCGCGAACCTCTTTACTTTGCCATATTTTGATCTTCTGATCTTGAAAAAAATATGGCACGCAAGTTTCCTATACACCAATTCCTCGGCGCGCAAGTCCTTTTTCCAAAAACACTTTTCTTCATTTGCCGATTTTTAGGCCCTAAAAATTGGCAAACACTGGAAAACGGTGCCACCTTGTATCTGTTCTTTTGTACCGCCTCCAGATCATCCATTCCTTTTATCGACATTCTTGAATCAAACATGGATCGTTGACCTCATCTCTTGAACTCGACATTCCACCATGAAATCCTCTTTGTCAACAAATTTGTATGTCATTGTTTTGCTTTGTCAACAATCACTACTCAGATGTCCACTTTGTCAACAAACACAATCACCTAAAAAATTCTTCAATGATACCTTGAGGGATTTTTTCCCAACATGATTGATTTATTTCTTGTGTGTACTGGGTTGTGCTTGGGATCAGGAGTTGGAGCAGAACTGGAATTTATGACTTAGGTATATGTATGGGCATATACCTAAGTAGAGTTGTTTGATACTTTGTGATTGTGTCTTTTCTTTGAGGTTTGTCCTTCATGGATTCTGGGAGACCTTCGTGGGTCTCGGGGTCCCTACTGAGTATTGTTATACTCACCCATGCACGATCTATGCTCGCACTATGTTGTTTTAGATACCGACGATGGACAACACTGATCGTGGCAGAGACTTGTGGATCTGGATGGTACCCGGAGGTGGACCACCTGGCGGGACGTACACTGAGCGGACAGACAGACCTGGGGTGCCAGGGAGACCATCTGTACCCACCCTTCAGGTGGGATTTCTGGAGGGTGACCTAGTGGTTACAGCTTTACTTTACTGTTTTTGTACCTATCTTTCAATTGTATCGTACTCACTGTTGGGATTTTATTTCTGGCCCCTTTCTTTTCAGCACTTTCCATTGTATACAATTTTACTTTGTGCTTACTTCTGTTGCGTACTTTGTTGTGTTTTTTGCTTTTATAAAGGAAATACCTTCACTTTTATCAGAATTTACGCCTTTTGTGGTAGTTTCCAGCCCCTGGCCTATGGAAGGTGGGCTTGGGGTAGTCACGGCATGGGCCCTAAGGAAGGATCATAAAATTATATACCTTAAATAAAAAAAATCAGTATACTAAATTATAATTTTCTTTTTCATTAAGTCACTAATCATTTTCAAGGTCAAAAATACTATCTGATTTACATAATTTCTGACAGTCGTCTCTTTCTCCAATCTAAAAATTAATAGTTCAACATTAGGCACATGTTAAGTTCTATCTTCCCCCCAATCATTTTTTTTAATAAAATAACACCTTACCATTAAATCACATGCCTAGGTAATATTTACTTTTCAACATATTCATTTAAATACTCAAAGAAAAACAATTATACTACAATAGTTATATGTTTCATAATACTTAAAAAATTATCATTATTAAAAATTATTATTGAATCAAAATACACTAGGACTTTAATCATTCGAGTTCAGTTATAAAGATATCCTAGGATTAGTATTCTACTGTTGGCTACTTATACGATAAGTTCCCTTGATGTTTGGTAAATTACATTAAATAATGACTATACTCCTTAAAGATGAAATAATTAACATTTGAGGTTTATTTCATGCCCATCAATTGAAGTCTCTAATATACTTTATCTCCACACTTTAATAAAACTTCCATTTACTAAACGAATATACCATGGTGTTTCTTTCCCCAATTAAAACTTTTGGGAATTACACCCTTCCCATATTTTCCATTACGTCATTTATTTTTCCATGGAGGTTATCATCCTATTATTATCTTGATTTTATTTTTATAATATATCACATTAAGAATTCATTATTCATCCTGATAGTAGTTATTACTATTTCATCATAATCAGAAAACATCTTAGAAACAAGTTCCCTTTAGAGACTTGACATAAATCTATCAATTAAATGATCAATATTTCTTTATTGGTTATGTATATAGTCAGATGCATTTCCATATATTCTTGTGATGTTATCCTCACACTATTCCAAGACATCTAAATTAATGTGATGAACATCCTCTCCATTTCATCACTTAGTTCTATAGGGAATTATTTCCCAAATAAAATCAACTTAAATGTTATTCATTTCATGTGTTCAACATTCATTGTGTTTTGGATCAACAAACACCATTAATCTATATATCCTTTTAAAAAATTCAATACATGAATAAATTTTTCACATTCATCACATCCCAAATTAAGTAATATATTTCATGTGACTTAATCCATTTCTCATTAATCAAAGTATTATTAGTTCAATAAGAAATATGTATGTTTTCTTCTCATGAAGTGATCCACCATTGGAAAATCACACGACAGATAAATTGTTTTCTCCATATAGGTAAGGTTATTCTAAAAAACAATATTTAAATAACCTAATATGCATATGACCTTTTCACTTAAAATACCAATTGAATTGGTTTTCATAGAAGATAAATTTCTATATTGGCATCAAGGGTTTATTATATTTCTTTCTTTAGAATCCAATATTGAATAATGGCATGCACTAGGTTAGCTTGTAATCATAATGAACATCGAGACATAGAATAAAAATCCCTATGATGGTAGAAATTTTATAATTATATATGGTATTATCATAGTTTTCAGGTTTTATTTTTTATTTAAAATATATCAACCACAGACTCTATTAAACATTCCCTAATACAAAATGTAACAAATCCAAATCTAGTAACCAATAGACAGTTTCTACATTTTAAAAATTAGAATAGACATAATGGATGTCATAATTCATGATTGATAATTTTAGGGGGCCTATAAAACAAGATACATGAATGATTCCCATATTATATGAAAAATAAAAAATATATAGTATAAAAAATTATTGAAGCATTGATTATTTTCTGTAATATCCTTCATCGTATCCCAAGGAAAAGAAACCAAATAAAGGGTGAGGTCATATTATTAGTAATAGTTATGTATTTTCGAATATATTGTGAAAAAATAGATAATAATCAATATATAATTGTAATTAACTGAGAAAACAATCCATTTAATCAATAAAATGAGCACGAAATTCATCAATGGGTAATATAAATTCAGTTATATAAAGTATAGTTATAACTAAATTCTCAACAATGGAAATCCATAATATTGGGCATCAAGATTTCATACATCATTATATCTATACCATCAAGATCATTTCCAATACAATTTAACCAATGGTCAGGTATACACCCGAAACCCATTTAATACTAGATTCCAAAATTTCCCCATGAGAAATGTCAATGAATTGAGCGGATATATAATTCTGGGATCCACCCTTAACTGAATGTATAATGAATTCAACATATATCTAATGGTCTATTTCATATAGTAACAATATTCCTTATCAAAAAATACCCTAATTGGTTAAAGAATACTAATTTGTCAAGGTTTTCTCCAACCAATTAAATAACATTCAATTTAGAACACAGAGTATAGAAATTTTATATAGTTAAAAAAATAATAATATTCACAAAACAAATTAAATGTATATTTAAGAGAAAAATAATTTCTAATAATTAGAAGATGTTTTTTCAAGGTAATATTAATGTATTGAAATTAATCAGGATATGAGAGATGATCATAAAAAAGGGTGATTGTGTAGTAAAATCAAATCCTTAAAAGAATAGATGATAATTGAAATTAAATATTTCCAAAAAAATCATTAAAATGTTTTATTTTATTAAAAAATGAATACATATAAAATAAGCTGCACTATGTAAAATTTTATGTGAGTAAAAATACTATTAACAAAGTATACATTAAAAATATTCATTTTGATATTTTATAAATAAATTTGGAAATGAATATTTTTGTAAAATTTATAAAGAGTTCTTTAAATCCATTTGAAAATCATGGAAAAAATAAAATTTTCATAATAAAACATTTTATTAAATAAAAATGAGGTTTTGAAACAATTTTTTAAAATATGAATATAGAATAAAAATGTACCTGATCAAAAGGTGGAATAATATCATCATTAATTCTAAAAATGCATCTTGGATGAGTAACATGACCTAAATCATTATTAATAATTATTAAAAATATATTTTTCTTAAATAATTCAAATGAATAATATATGAACAAGATAAAAGTAAATAGGTGTATATTAAAAAATATGACTCAATGGAGTGAAAAGTAAGATGAAATCCATTACCATAAGTCTAAATATTCACATACATTTTATATCTTACTGAATAAAAAAAGAAATTCAATATATTGATTATTAGTAATTTTTTATATAATTCCATTTATTTTATATATTACAATTTTATATTTATTTTCTTACTCAATTATGTTTAGGTCAAATATTTTGATGATATTCTGCTCATATGTCCAAAATGATTTATGTACGATGAATATGAAAAAGAGGTCATTATTTCATCATATAAAAACTAATAATCATGAAATAATGAAACTTTTTATACATCAATTATTCTTTTAAAAACAAACCATATATATGGTTAAGAAAAATAAACACCATTACAGACATGGAGACTGTAGGCCGAATGCACGCATGACAGTTTCCATTTTTCAAAATTCTTGATGGAAACATGGTAAAAATATTTTATCATTAAATAAATATAATTATAGTATATTATTTATTAATTAATATGATATATATTAATCATGTGATACAATGGTGAAAAATAAACTACATCACTTCATGGAGGTGGTAGTCCACACGTATGCACAAATGATGTCTTCATTTTTTCAATTAATGGGAAGGTAAGAAAATATATGATATATTAATTTATATAATGACAAATATTTCATTAATATAATGTATATATATATATATATATCTCAAATCCATCATTATAACTAGTAGTCAGAAGTAGTGATGGAAAATGAATTACATTAGTTTGTGAGTTAGTAGTCTATAGTATAGATGAGTGATGGTTTCGTTTTCTATTTTGATCGAAGATGAGTTTGATATAGGTTATACCATTAACATAATAATGTATCATTATATGATAGATAATTATGTTATTATATTTCCATATTTTAATAATATTTTAAGTAAGTTGAATATTAAATTAAATACAAATCTCCTAGTTAATAATGATACTTCTTCATTGAAAAAACTCTTTAAGATAATACCTAAATACATCCTATATTGGGCTTACAATAAATAAAATTACACTCATATTTGTTAAAGTGTATATTTATGTTATTTGGTAAGTTTTTTGTTGAACCAAATAGTTTATTATGTGGGCATAATAAAATAGATTGGGTACCATTTTCTAAGTGATGGGGACTTTTGGAATTTCATGAAGTATTAAATTAATATAAAATAATTTTTAAATTAAAAATCATAAAACATATATAATTTTAATTTATTATTCTTTTGAATCTAATTCCAATCATATAATAAAATTTGGATGAGTTTTGGTTAGGTTTATACCTATATCTTTTAGTTTTAAGCCCATTTAACCCTTTTGATAATCATCATTGTATTAATATTTTCTACACTTTTTTGGTGAACAATGTCACTATATAATGAAAAATATCTATAAATGGATGATGGCTTTTGTTTTAAACCATATCCCATTAAATTGGTAGAATATATGATTTATAATAATTTATATCATTTAATATAATATTATTTATCATAAAATAACATCAATGTAATTTTTAACACTAATCCTTTTAGATGAAATTAAACACATCATGAAAAGTGGGGATTCAAAAATGATTATTTAACACATAAAATTAATGTTATATTTCTCCAATAAATTCATGGAACACAATAATTCATTAAAATTATATTAATTTTAGAATTTTTAAAATCATTTATTTTATTTTAATATTAATTAATAATATTATGTGTCAGTATTGTGGAATCCTTTAAATTAATTATATTGTCAGTAAAAATTATAAAATAAATTAGTATTTCAGATTAAAACATCTTTTTTCGGGCCAATATGACTGGTTTTGGGTGGTTTGAATATTGCACAATCATTCATATTGGGTTTACCACATTTTGTTCTGTTCTCAAAGACCATGTGGTGTTGGAGTGGAATTTTGTGGTGTTGGTTGGACAATCCTCACATCAGGAACATATAAAATATTCTTTTTGGGGGGTTTCAAACAATATACTTTCATTTAATGGGAAACATCCAATGGATCACATATCTTTGATGACTCATGGACCTGCATTTCAAAGGAATGTGGTCATTTGATAAAATGGTCACTGATACTTAAGAACTCACATTTGTCAATAGAATTGGAGATCAAGCTAATCAAACCCATTTTGGGGGGAACTATTTCCTACTTTTGGAATCACTTATAGATATAATACATGTTCATGAATCATTCGATCAATCCCATGAATGACAAGGGTCACCCTAGAAGTAGAAATCAATTATCATCATGAATGGGTTTGGAATCATCTGTACATATCTAAGATTCTCCATCAATAGAGGGATCTATATGTATTTGTGGTTATCTACTAATGGTACATGTATACCAATGATACTTATGTTTTTTATTATTAAAATTATGGTTTTAATCCATGTAGTTATGTGCTCTGTAGTTTATTATTATCCATGGATACAAGAGATGATTTGATGTGAGGATCAGACCCATCAGATAGACTTCCTACATATCATTCTGAATGGAATTTGAATCCACATATTTTAGGTCCAATTAATATAATTCATCACCTTTTAAGGACATGTGAGAGAAACCAAAACTTGTATTTAAACATCATATTGAAAGGACGTCGAGGCCAAAGGTTCCTAGTCGATGTTTAATGTGGGACTTATATCGAGTAATCCCAAGGAACCCATAAGACAAGTGGTCTACCCAGTGGTGAATTTATCTTACATGGAATATGGCCCTATAAGGATGGGGTTGAAAGTGTCTTAGAAGTAATATGACCCCTAGACTTTCATGAAATCCTATAAGGGATATATCTTAGAGAATAATAGGTTTAATCTTGGGGTGTTCGGTTTTGACCTAAAAAAGGCTTCTTATGTATCCCAATTAGATGGGAATAAAATCCCACTCATTTTTTATGGTTGGCTATTAAACCTATGGATGTGGCCCATTTTCTTGGTTTCATTGAGAATATGGCCCTTTTAGAGGATGGTAACATGGTTTTGGAACCTATTCCAAGGATAATGCCTATTTGGGTGAGTGTGGTTAGGGAATATACTAGATAGAATGCCCATATTTTTGAAACCATGAGGAATGTATTGACATATGGTGATTTGAGGGATTGTTTGGGGATTACACTCAGGATGATTCCCATGGGTTGGGGATTAAATCTATGAATGAGTCCCATTTTCTTTGGTTCATGTGGATTTTGGGATTTCAACTCACCTCTAATCTGACACGAGTCTTGCTCTGTGTAAGAAACAAGTGGATGTGTAATATCCAAAAAACATCACAATCTAACATGTCCACTGAATGAGAAATCCAAGCCCATAGAAGGGAGAAATGGAATAAAGGTTCCTATATCCCCTTTTTTTATAAACAATGATAATCACAAGGAATTATATAAACAAATCAGTTTGGTGTATAGTAGAAAGAGTGATTCCTTCAATAATAAAGGATAGAGGATTACTCCAGGAGGGATTCCATGTGACTGGTTCTTGGAGAATGGGGGAGGATAAGACATTACACCTCAAAGGGAACATGAAGTTAGATCTTTCCCCTCCCCACTCAGAACATGGAGGTAAATGTGAGCACCTCTAACATAGTACCACCATTTCCATGAGAATCAATGCTTGAGAACATGCCAAGGACCCCCCCCCCCCCCCCAACACACTTTTCAGAGGTTTCAAATGGGACTCCGCTTACCATGGGTATACACACTCAAGTGTACATGCTACTATTTCTAGTGGTTTGATCATACTGATCAGATGGATTTGGAGGAGTCCTTTACTAGATGACAATAAAATGGTTTGTAGAGGTTCCAATGTGGTAATTAATGGTTCACTGAAGGAATTCCATGAGGATTAATGTAAAGAACACCTTATGATTCCATATTCTATATATCATGTTGGTATGTGGGGTCGGGTTCCATTCATGTATCATTTTTCAACACAAGGTTGTGTTCCCTCTATATATCATTTTTCTTTTTGGGATATGGTTTCCTCCAAATAGAATTTTTTATGAGGGTATGTGTTTTGTCCACATTGTTCTTTTATACAGGGATTTAAGAGCCATCTATTCCTATTTATTTTTTGCAGTCCTAAACTACTCCCATGTAGCATCTTCCTATGTGAGGAATGGATCCCTACACGTAGTATCTTACAACATGGGGTGAAGGACAAAAATGGTCCCCCCACTAATGATTCACATAATGGTATTAGTGAAATATTTTTTTGGATGGTTGGGTAAATGATTTTTCAACCATAATGTTATGTAGTGTATGCACCTTCTCAAAATAGATGTCTCCCCAACATTCCTTGAGTTCTCCATTTTTCATCCCACTCTTAGGTCCCCTCTAGAAGATCATATAGAGGAATTGAGGAATCGATAATTGGATGGTTGGTATTTTATAGTGTGTCATTGGGATTTCATTTGTCGAATCCTAGTAGATATGTATTGATCTCAAAACAATTTCATTTTTGGGGGAAGAAATCACCATCCCAACCCAAATATTATTTGTCATTTTTGGGTGATAGTTATATGTGGGGGATAGGAAACATCTCCTGGCCCTAAAAATGATCTACATTAATTCATTGGCATTAAAGGACACCATTTCATCCTGAAAACGATTTCAATTTTGGGACTATTTATAGAGTGGTGGGATGCCTCATGGATTGTTGGTCAGTATAGTGAGATTTTTTATGTTGGGTGGTGGGATGTCTTCTAGAGCAGTGATCCGCATAGCTTGATTTCCTATGTGAACCCAATCCTCCACTGATGTCTTTCCGTACGTAAAATATTTTTTCAAAAAAATTTAAGTTTTATTTTATCAAAAATTCATTAACTTAATTTCATCATTCTTTGGGAGATTCTATGAACCAACAAATATCCCCCTTCAATGTTTTCTCAGATCAGGATGAAAAGGTGTTTATTCCAATAAAAACAATGGCTCTATTATGAAAAGTTTTTTAGTATGCATGTGGAATTGAAATTTGGCAACATGCCTATAAAATTGGGGTACCTTGCTCTTTTATCCATCATTGAGTCATTCTATGAATTAGAACTCTATGAACTCTTCCTCTCTTACTGCTCCCCGCATTGAACTTTTCCTTTGTGGTAGAATCCTCCGAAAACTCAACATCACTAACTATGAATGGAATTTTCACTATACATCGTAGTGACTATATGGTTTGAGGACTAAGCACCTAATGGAATAAATGCATTTTGGGTTGAACGACTCGCTGCTTTAACACCACAAGGGATGTGTATTAATGGTCAAATTCTTCACAATCCAAATATTCATAGGCCATTGGTTTGAGTGATTATTACATTGGAATTTTTATGAAGACTAAACATTATTCTCTTATTTTTCTAGATAACACCTGAAGGATGTATCCCTAGAATAACATCTCATGGATGATGAGGCTATTTCTACCACTGATAATAGGAGTGCTTCTATGATTCACTCTATGGATAATAATACCAAAAGTAATGTCGATCTTCTCTGTCAATATTTAGTGGGACTGATGAGTGTAAGTAAAAGTGGATATTTGATCTCAAATAGGCTACCCCATTAGGGATTTGGGATTCCATCGTATATTTCAATCCTAATTCCACACTAACTAAATTAACCAGTGTCTTGGATATTGAGGAACATCAACATTCCTCGATCCAAAATCTCATCGAAGGGTTTATTAATTATACAAACTCATTCCGTAGAAGGCATTTGGAATTATACTCCACTTTTTATGTAGTAAATCATAAAAATTCTAAATGAAGACATTAATTTATATAATATGAGTTCATGGAAGGCCACAAAAACAAATTAGATAGGGTGGTCATCAAAATGAGACATTTTCCCAAGAAGCCCATTTATTTATGACTGGGTGTAAGCTTTTTGGGTGCTTAAAACTTTTGAGGAATTTATTATTGAGTTGAGTTTTGGGGGAATATTTGAGGCCATCAGGGTTTCATATACATACTCTTGTCACAACGGATCTTTTTTCCTAAATATTCTTAGTTGATGGTGTCCTGACACCAATAACATTCATCTGGTGTATGGGGAGGCTTGAATTATTCCCTAGGGTGTCTTGTGGATATCAGGACCACTAATCATGGGTTATATGTATGATGAATTTCTTCCACCCTACTTGTCATGGGATAAAATTGGGGGGAATATCACTCAAGAAAATAAACTTATTAATAAGGTGAAGGATAATCTTATGGGTGGCCCTCACTCTAAGCAAGACATTCTATTTTATGATTGGATTAAGGCCTTCCCCACACCTAGAGGTATGAACCTTGTGCAAAAGAATAAGGACATCACCTACTCTTAATAGCTGATGGAACATTGGATCCCATTGAAAAATACTTGGGTAGGCTCATTTTAATGATGGAGGCTATAGGATCATACCCAAAATTGACTAACTAGTTTATTTGGCACATTTATTTCCTTGTATCTTAGTGGGTAGCTATTGTTGTTGTGATATTTAGAAACTAGGGTAAGGGTCATGAATTTTTTAATAGCCGATTACTTTTTCACTAGAATTCATATTATTCACACCATCCCTGTACTAGAAATGATATACCATTTTTTGGGATTTTTCAGAAGGGGGAAGTCACTATACAGGATGGTGGGACTCTTTCATGTAATTTCGGACTAGGTAAAAAATCATATAGGAGGTTATGGAATCATCAATAGTCAATAGATCCTGGAAGAAAAATTTTATAGTATCTTCAAAGAATAATTGGGGTAAAGTCATTAAACTGGGAATTTAATTAAGCAATGGATCTGCTCAATAATCATGGTCATTTCACCTAAACTTCTTATTCCAACCAGCTAGTACAATGGAAAATCAAGCATCTGGGAATCATTACAGGAGAGGGTATCTCATTTAATTATGATAGGGTGTCTTAGTCACCATAATTGATATGGGTATTATATGTTATGGATATGAATCCTTTATGATTACGTGTCAATTAATCTATGTTCGCATGAGATTTCCCCAATAAACAATAGTGAATTCTACATGAAACATTTAATGGTGGCTTGGAAACTCTAGATTATGCTACCTAGAAAGACACACAATGTGAACATTGGGATTTCACCATATATGGGTCATAAGACTACACACACTAGAACTTACACCAAATCTTGGAACCAATCATATTTTGGTTACTAATTGGAAAACCTGGTTCTTAATGTCAAAGGTACACTGATCCTTAATACCGATAGGCCAAAAAGGAAAATAGATTTAAGTTGTTTTTTTGGAATAAAACTAAAAAAATATTATTTCTGAACATCCCATGAAAATATTGAGTCTTTGGGTTTCAACATCAAAATCTATTGTTGATGCTTCTCAGTCGTCTGTATGTACCCAGCATGAGGATGCTTATCTAATTACATGGAGGTAGTGAGACACATTGAGGAATTCTACACCCATTATTGATCTACAAAACCTTTTTCAAGAGAAATAGGTTTCATTCCATTGATATTTATATTTCTTGGAACCTAACACTATCTCTTATAATAATGACCCTAGGATAGTGGAATCTTATTTTCAAGATCATAGTCACTCCAATCGTTCATTTCATTATCAACATAGATATACCCTAAAATTTGTTGAAATTGTGTGGCCTAAGGTATATTTGAGTGAAGAAGATTATATTCTCACTTTAGTGGGGGTCTTGAATCCATCCCAACTACTGTAACTGCATGTAGGTACATTCCCCATTCTACCCATTTGTGCACTTGGAAGCACCCAACCCCAGGGGGTTTCGTGGTTGTTGAGGAACTAGTGAATCATGTGTGGCGGTTGGAACTCACCCCATATATTGAGTATGATCCTTTGAAATTAGATATTCCCATCATTACATTATTTGTAGAGGCTTGGAAAAATGGGATACTTGCAGATCAATCATATATGTTGAAGAAATATTGGAAGAACATCAGGATAAAGATTTTGATGTTACAGGATTCATATATATCACTACACCAATGTGAGTATATCTCCATGATAACCTTCGAAAACTATACATATATCTAGATGAGAAGGAAACATGTATTTAATCATTCAAGGGAATGATTTATTAGTCTAATTGAGAAACATAAAATGTGATAACAATGGTGAGGTGAAATTATACCGATGAAGTGGTAATAATATTTTTTATCAAATCATATTCTTGTTATTATTGTTATTATGAATCCATTCCATTCTTATTTTAAGATGCTAGGATGATTTGATAAACTCATTTTTCTATAGAGTATACCCCAAAGGGTATTGTTGTTGGGGAGGACAACCCTTTGGGTTTTGGAGCCACTCGATAAGGATCCCATCAGGCATATGATCATAATGATTCAGTTCATACAGATCCTATAGGATAATTTCCATCCCCAACCCCCTATTATCCCCCCCTAGGGAACCATCCCCGTGTAACACTATGAAACATTGAAAATAATGAAAAGTTCTTATAGGTATTTGGTCCATGATAATAAGTTGTTGTTACTTATCTTTACTAGTCAATTTTTTTGTGCACTTACAAGTGATGATTAATTATCTCTCACATGATTAGGTGTAGGTCCTATGAGTCGGCATGAAACAGCCACCCAATGGCATATATGCCTTGATTCAAATGTGATGACATTGACTTTTGTAGCTGAACTAAATGGGGGAACAATAACAAATATTGAAATAATTTTTATTCCAAGACCCTTGGGGGAAACTCTTAATGATTAAATAACCTTATGACCATTATGAGTAGATCATTCATATATTGATTTCTTTCATAGTTATATTGATCTTTCCCTTCTAAAGATAGAAATTATGAAAGAGACTGCGACTTTGAATCAAGGGGAGTCTGACCCTGCTATTGTTCCCAATTCTATTATCATTATTCCAACAATCTCAATATCAATCAATTATCTTCTAGATTAAAATGATTTGGTCGAGAATACATAATAATTAATGGAATCAAGAGATGAAACATAGGCCAATACAAAAGTTGTGAATAGAATATCAATATTATTAGTTATTGAAGAAACAACAGTTAGGGATATTGTCATCTTGACTAGTGAGTGTGACTTTTCCACATTTTGAAATATTTTTTGTCTTTAAAGGATTATTTATTCACTACTTTAAACTTATATAATTATGATTACTTCCTTAAGACTCTAGATCTATAACCACTACTCAGACATTTCAACCCATAGACACTATAAAGGAGACAACTTTTACATACACAATTCATAATAAAAGCCAATAGTTAAGACCTCTCTAGTGGCACAAATTCTTTAATACATTATTCGATATATGTGTTATTCTGAAGTGGTTCATTAGGGTCTTGATAATGTTCATATTTCCAATCAGACTATGTGAAAGTTCATATGGAAGTTTATTTATCAAACACCCTAGAAAACATTATAATGAAATAATACAAATTAAATAAAATGTTTATATTTGTTGGGTATGTGGTTTGGAATGTCATGTTATACATGACATGGTAAAAGAGGTGGTTGTCTCTCTAAATGGGTATATCATACTCTAATCTCTAATTTCTGTTGAATAGCCCACGACCCACCTTGCTAACTCCATAAATATCCTAATTAATGAATCTTTTGAGAATATTGTGGTAGTTGTGAGGTTACAAGGTGGGGTCGTGGAGTATATAAAAACTTATCTAGGAGTTGGATGTAATTTTTCATGAGTTTTGGAGGCTTTAGTAAAAACTAGAGCATGTTGAGGAATCCATTGATGAAGGTAATGGCGTGTGGAAGAGGACAAGGAAGAAAAGTTTGATTTTTCTGAGATGGAGGAAGCACAAAGGGATGCTTCTATGCTAAGACTACGATTTGTTCTGAGCTCTTCCATGTTATAGATGATTCAGATCATACACTAAATTCACATTCTAAATTCATAATGCAGACATGGTAACCACAATATATTACACATAAAGAGTGACTCCAAGTTGTGGATGTTGCTCCATTTTTTCCATTTAATAGATAAATAAAAAAATCATCAAGTAATACATATAATTTATCTCATACATCAGTTCCAATCAATCATAACTTTTCATTTATTGAAATATATCATCCCAACTATCCTTAATGGGGTTATCAAATGTTAAAAATCACAAATATAACTTAGAATAATCAAGTTGACACTATATTATCAATATAATATTTCATGTATGGGTATAAACATAATTAAAATCACCATAAACCCAGATCCATTTTTTTATGAAAGGCCAATCAATTCAGTCATTTTTTCTTAAGATAAGGTTATTATTAAGCATAGTTTTCAATATTGATAGAATTATATGGAAAACCCTAAAAACATTATGTATTTTCTGTTATCATCATTTTTTACAAAGTTCCCTTTGATGCATTCTTAATGGGTGGGGATTGTCTTTTCTGTAGGCCTCCCTTGGAAGGTTTTCAAGCTAACAAGTTTTATACCTTTTTCATTTAATTTTTTTAATTATTTCTGAAACCATAAGAAGTGTTGGTTTAGCAATATTGGATGAAACTTTTAACCATAGTTCCCTTTCTAATTTTCAACCTCATGAGTACCATATCACTATTTGTGGGAACATTAAAATCATTCAAGATTGACTAAAGAAACTGGTGATTTATGTAGATTCTCTAGGACATTCAGTTTTTGAATGATGAACTAATTAATTATGGATGGACAAGAATGACGCATATTTTTCAAATACTGGAGGGGGAAATTTGGAGTCAATTTTTTTTATAGATTTAAAAATTGTGTAAGAGAAGTTCATGGAGAGTTTCCATGAACCCTATTCCAAAGGTGTCCTCTAACATGATGTTATCGAGGCTTACAGGCATAGAAGGGGTCTCTCTTGAGAACATGTTTTCTATTTTTGTTAATATACATATTTTATTTGGGAAATCATTGAAAACCCATCTAGGTTATACTATTCATAGTCAAAAAATGGTTTCATTAGTATAGTTATAGCATCCCGCCTTTTTATCACATAAACTTTCATTACATTTTACAAAACTGATGATCTTTAAGGTTTAGTGTCTTGGAAACCAGGAACTTTAAACATGAAAACATAAAAGATTCTTCTTAAACACTTGAAAGGCTTCTCCTCATGTTCATCCTAGGTTCATTACTGCTTCTCATAACCTGGGGACATACATCAAAAGAAAGGGTGAGAAGAAGGCCTAGTAAGGGAAACAAGAGAAACATTTTACATTTGAACTTGAGATACTTCAATAAGGTCATGAAAAGAACATTAAGGCATGAGAAAGAAATCATGCGGCATATCATAATAAAAATGAAATTTTTCATAACTTGAAGATGTGTCAACAACATTTAATATTGACAATCATTTTGTTTCACCAAGGTCCATCCCCAAGGTGTCATTAAAAATTACCAAGGTTATTCACCAAGGTATCAGTCTAAAAAGTCATCTGTAGAGATTAAGTCTTTACCCAATGCATTGGAGCGCTATCTGGGCGCACCCTTGAAATGTCTTTATTATAATGTGAGCCACATATATCATCATAAATAATTTCATAAACAACCCATATAGAACAAAATAAATGGGTTTCATTTCATAATCATAACGTTTTAAAAACTGCTTTAATGACATGATCATTATGTCACTTTAAACCCACGGAAAGGGAAATCGGGTTTCATGTATGTAAATACCATAATTTAAAACAGAAAATTTTGATATATATGTGAATACCCCTGTAGAAATTAGAGCTTTGAGTGTTCACTTAATAACATAAAATAATTTTGAGAAAAGAGAGAGGCATTTTGAGACGAAATTTCTGCAGCATAACGGCTATGTTTTGGGGTTTTAGAAAACATTGAAAAAAGAGGAGACATGGGTCAAACATTCATAAATGACCCATAAAACAGTAGAGGGATATAATAATAAGGATATATGAACATGGTAATGAAATTTTAAGGACATACCATTTGAAATGAAAAACCTAGATGGAAGACAAAATTTAGATTTCTCTTATGAAAATTCGGCAGCCTAACGGCGTCACTTAAACTTCAACAAAAATGAATTGAAAAGATCAAATAGGGTCCCTAATCATATGAACATAAGAGTTTAGTATGATATATATAGAGATAATACCCCAACATAATGAAAAGGAACTTTAAAGAGTTGACCAGAAAATATAACTTGAAAAAGAGAAGGGTGAAAGAATCCCTTAAAAATTCAGCAGTCTAACGACGTCACTTAAAACTTCAAAATAATGAATTGAAGAGATAAAATAAGGTCTCTCATCATATGGTAATAAAATATCAGTATGATAGATATAGAGATCATACCCCAACATAACAAAAAGGAACTTGACAGAATTGACATGAAAGTAGAACTTCAAAACGAGAAGGGTGAAGAACCAATTAAAAATTCGGCAGCCTAACGGCGCCACTTAAAACTTCAAAATACTGAATTGAAGAGATAAATTGGGTTCTCTAATCATATGGTCATAAAAGATCAGTATGATAGATTTAGAGATCATACCCCAACATAACAAAAAGGAACTTGAAATAATTTACATGAAAGTAGAACTTCAAAACGAGAAGGGTGAAGAACCACTTAAAAATTCGGCAGCCTAACAGCGCCACTTAAAACTTAAAAATACTGAATTGAAGAGATAAAATGGGGTCTCTCATCATATGATCATAAAATATCAGTATGATAAATTTATAGATCATACCCCAACATAATAAAAAGGAACTTGAAATACTTTACATGAAAATAGAGCTTGAAAAATGAGAAGGGAGAAAGAATTCGTTATAAAAATTTTGGCAGCCTAACGGCGCCACTTAAAACTTCATAAAACGAAATAATGAGAGTAAGAGGGGATCTCTCATTATATTAACATGAAAAGGGCATTAATATGAGTATAAAATAACATCCTTTAACATAAGAACATGGAGCATAAAATGAATTACATAAAAGAGATTTCTTGAAAAGAAAGAGAGAGATCGGATCCCTTACCTTAAAACGTAACTCTTAAAACTCAAAGGTTGGGACCTTGAGGGATTGGGGGCACCTTGGGAGGACTCCTTGGGAGGTAATGAGACCAGAACTTTGTTGGGGAAGAGTGGGGAGTCGAATTTATGAGAGGATGGCTTGGTATTTATAGGGAAAGTGAGGGGACAAGGCATTAATGGCCAAGGGACACCTCATTAGTGGTTTTGGCAAAACCATGGGCTTGCCCATGGTATTTTCCCATGGTATTGGCCACTTGGGACACCTCATACCTTATCTTAATATTCATAAGTCAACCATATTGATTACATACTTAATACATCATTTAATGATGTCATTAAACACCCGTAACTTAAAAACTGTATTTTAACTATTCATCGAAAATTCAACTTTCTCATAATAATCCCAAAATTTCACCTTAACCAAATATCAATGCTCTGATTTCAAAAATGAACTCCATTTTATAAAAATAATTTTCTAAATATTTTTAATTTATTTTTTTAAATAAATAAACTATTCACCGAAAATTCATTTTTTTCAGAAAAAAACCCCAAAAATTACCATAACATAATATTGGTGCTCTGAGTTAAAAAATGAAATCCATTTTATAAAAATAATTTTTAAAATATTTTTAATTTAATTTTTAATTAAAAAACACTATTCACTCGAAAAAACTAATACTTGAATAATAATTTATGAAATCGTTATTTAACCATTTTATTGAATCACATTACTTAATCAAGGTGCCTAGATTATATTAATACTTTCTTTAAGTGAGATTACTAATCCATTTGGACACATTACTAATCCTAATCATAAAATCACTATTCATAATTTACTATTCATCAAAAAATTAAGTTGATCTTATTAGACTCTAAATTTCGTACTGAGCATAATTGTAGAAGACCATTTTTTGAATATCATTACACATTTTTAATTATTTAAGGTTTAAATAAACATTTTTAAAATATCCTTTTTCTAAAATTCATCAAAAATATGCATACTATATTTATCCAGTCATTTTAAAATTCATAAACTTCATCATAAGAAGAAATCCCAATTTTTATTTAAAACAAAGGATTACACAAGGCAGTTACGGTCTCCTTACATATCCCCTTATCACACCAGCATAGGACCTAAGTGTAAGGTGTGCTAAGGTGAGAGAATCTGAGGGAGGCTCGGCTAACATCGCACGAGTAGTAATTTCATACCAGTTTTAACTTCTCGCAAAGGCGATTCCGTTCTAGCTTCACACGATGAAGTTTGGCTTGGGTTTGGTCCAGAGCAAATCCCAGTGGTGCTACCTCCTTCCCAAGTTCTGTTAGATGGGCTTCGATCGGTCCAAGACAACTGGGTGAGGCCATCGAATCTTCTTTCTATAATAATTAACCAAGACTACTTGTATTTAGAGACAATAATCAAAACGTTTAGTTTCCAGGGGTCATATTGACCAATGGTCATATAACAGTCAAAACCCAATGGTCTCATTTTAATTATACTCATGTTTCAAATGAAACATTTTTGTTGAGTATAAAAAAACAAAATAAAATAACACATAAAATTAGGAAACAAGATCTATTCAAAATTTCGGGTCGTTACAATCTTCCCCCCTTAAGAAATTGCGTCCTCGCAATTTTTAAAATTGGGTTTTGAAATTTCATTGAAAGTCCCACATCGGGAAAAGGAGTCAGTAAAACTATTACTTTAAAAGAAAAAAAAGGTAAGTACAAAGGTCACCCGAGTTAGCCCACACTAGGATTCCATGTACGAAAACATGGACATGGAGGAGAAAACAAAGGGTCAAGTTCTGAGGGAGAGTGATAGAAAACATGATTAGGAGAAATTTAACCATAATAAAATCCCAAACTTATGATGTGTGTAAACAGTCTTTGATTACCCAGTAGGAAACGTAAACCAACAATGTTTTTGTTTTACATTCCTTTTCATAATTTTGAGGAATTCATTTACAACATAAAACAAAAACATAAGAAAATATACATATCTTCATGTAGAGTTTCATCCTTTAATAATTTTTTACCCAAAACTAATCTTTTCTCCAAACTATGAGCATTCAAAACTACTTGGTCTCATCAAAACACAAGAATCATCTTCTAGAGAATCACATAATCCACAAAAGATTAACTATCTATTTCTTCTATCTTTAAACATTATCCCAAAAACAGAAAGGGTAAGGTAAAACAACTCTTCAAAAAGAAATAATCCCATAGGAATGGAAACTACTTTTAAATCTTCAAAGTTCCATGGTACTACCCAAAGTTCATCATAGTCCATTCCATAAATAACGGTCCTTAAAATTTTTCAAAATAAACCAAACTAAGATTGAAACCCAAATACAAGAAGGATTTGATAACATAGTCTTCCAAAATAAACTTCATTGTTCATCTCCAAACAACATCAACCACTCCTAACATGTTATAACAAAAGTATCTAACCTAACCATATTTTACCCAAGATAGGTTAATCATTCCCATAAGTAACCTAAATTACTATAAGTCCACCTTAAATTCATCGATTCTTCATAATATAAGTCAACCTTACTCCTCAATGAAAATACCGTAGTAATCTATTTACCTCGATCATATAGGGTCCCCAAAATAGTGAACGTCTTCCAAAATAATAATCATATTTTAATCCCCTAATCATCCCTGTCATATTAATATGACAATCGTCGCATTTCCTATCACATTGGTTGTTGGGACATGTTCTTCCATTTCCCACCATTAACTAAGAAGAGAAAGCATAATTAGGGGCTTAAGTACTTAGCCAATAATCATGAAAAGGAACTGAAAGAATATAAGGATAACTTGTAGAAGAGAATTATACCCTAGCTTGTGATCCCCTAGGTTCTCATCTAGGTTATCCATGATCATATATTCTTATGTGAATCTTTATTTTATTTTATCTTTTTTCCTTTAACAATGGTTCATAATAAGCTTATGAATTTACCAAAGCATATCCCCCGGGAGTGTCGTAACCAAGAGTGCAGCAAGGCCCATTGTCGTGTACCATTTCTCGTTCGAGTCTAGCTCAAATCGGTGTTTTCGGGTTTTACCCCTATGTACATCTGTTCCAGAGCCACCTCTACCTGCTCATATCCATATAGGGATGTATTTTCTTGGCAACCCCTTACTCAATACTCACCAAAATACCAGGAATATTTCCTATATTTAAACTTTTCTATAGGGTTATTCCTAGAGTTTTCATATCCTAATTTCCACAAATAACTAACCCATCCTTTGATACCAACTATATCATCCCGCCTTTTTATCACATAAACTTTCATTACATTTTACAAAACTGAGGATCTTTAAGGTTTAGTGTCTTGGAAACCAGGAACTTTAAACATGAAAACATAAAAGATTCTTCTTAAACACTTGAAAGGATTCTCCTAATGTTCATCCTAGGTTCATTACTGCATCTCATAACCTGGGGACATACATCAAAAGAAAGGGTGAGAAGAAGGCCCAGTAAGGGAAACAAGAGAAACATTTTACATGTGAACTTGAGATACTTCAATAAGGTCATGAAAAGAACATTAAGGCATGAGAAAGAAATCATGAGGCATATCATAATAAAAATAAAATTTTTCATAACTTGAAGATGTGGCTGCAACATTTAATATTGACAATCATTTCGTTTCACCAAGGTCCATCCCCAAGGTGTCATTAAAAATTACCAAGGTTATTCACCAAGGTATCAGTCTAAAAAGTCATCTCTAGAGATTAAGTCTTTACCCAATGCATTAGAGCGCTATCTGGGCGCACCCTTGACATGTCTTTATTATCATGTGATCCACATATATCATCATCAATCATTTCATAAACAATCCATATAGCATAAAATAAATGGGTTTCATTTCATAATCATATCGTTTTAAAAACTGCTTTAATGACTTGATCATTATGTCACTTTAAACCCACGGAAAGGGAAATCGGGTTTCATGTATGTAAATCCCAGAATTTAAAACATAAAATTTTGATATATATGTGAATACCCCTGTAGAAATTAGATCTTTTAGTGTTCACTTAATAACATAAAATAATTTTTGAGAAAAGAGAGAGGCATTTTCAGACGAAATTTCTGCAGCATAACGGCTATGTTTTGGGGTTTTAGAAAACATTGAAAAGAGAGGGGACATGGGTCAAACATTCATAAATGACCCATAAAAAAGTATAGGGATAGAATAATAAGGATATATGAACATGGTAATGAAATTTTAAGGACATACCATTTGAAATGAAAAACCTGGAAGGAAGACAAAATTTAGATTTCTCTTATGAAAATTCGGCAGCCTAACGGCGTCACTTAAACTTCAACAAAAATGAATTGAAAAGATCAAATAGGGTCCCTAATCATATGAACATAAGAGTTCAGTATGATAGATATAGAGATAATACCCCAACATAATGAAAAGGAACTTGAAATACTTGACCAGAAAATATAACTTGAAAAAGAGAAGGGTGAAAGAATCCCTTAAAAATTCAGCAGTCTAACGGCGTCACTTAAAACTTCAAAATACTGAATTGAAGAGATCAAATGGGGTATCTCATCATATGGTCATAAAATATCAGTATGATATATATATAGATCATACCCCAACATAACAAAAAGGAACTTGAAAGAATTGACATGAAAGTAGAACTTCAAAACGAGAAGGGTGAAGAACCAATTAAAAATTCGGCAGCCTAACGGCGCCACTTAAAACTTCAAAATACTGAATTGAAGAGATCAAATGGGGTATCTCATCATATGGTCATAAAATATCAGTATTATAGATATAGAGATCATACCCCAACATAACAAAAATTAACTTGAAATAATTGACATGAAAGTAGAACTTCAAAACGAGAAGGGTGAAGAACCACTTAAAAATTCGGCAGCCTAACAGCGCCACTTAAAACTTCAAAATACTGAATTGAAGAGATCAAATGGGGTTGGTCATCATATTATAATAAAAGATCAGTATGATAAATTTAAAGATCATACCCCAACATAATAAAAAAGAACTTGAAATACTTTACATGAAAATAGATCTTGAAAAATGAGAAGGGTGAAAGAATCCGTTATAAAAATTTCGGCAGCCTAACGGTGCCACTTAAAACTTCATAAAACGAAATAATGAGAGTAATAGGGGATCTCTAATTATATGAAAATGAAAAGGGCAGTAAGAGGAGTATAAAAGAACATCCTTTAACATAAGAACATGGATCATAAAAGGAATGACATAAAAGAGATTTCTTGAAAAGAAAGAGAGAGATCGGATCCCTTACCTTAAAACGTAACTCTTAAAACTCAAAGGTTGGGATCTTGAGGGATTGGGGGCACCTTGGGAGGACTCCTTGGGAGGTAATGAGACCAGAACTTCGTTGGGGAAGAGTGGGGAGTCGAATGGATGAGAGGATGTCTTGGTATTTATAGGGAAAGTGAGGGGACAAGGCATTAATGGCCAAGGGACACCTCATTAGTGGTTTTGGAAAAACCATGGGCTTGCCCACGGTATTTTCCCATGGTATTGGCCACTTGGGACACCTCATACCTTATCTTACTATTCATAAGTCGACCATATTGATTATATACTTAATACATCATTTAATGATGTCATTAAACACCCGTAACTTAAAAACTGTATTTTCACTATACATCGAAAATTCAACTTTCTCAGAATAATCCCAGAATTTCACCTTAACCAAATATCAATGTTAGGATTTCAAAAATGAACTCCATTTTATAAAAATAATTTTCTAAATATTTTTAATTTATTTTTTTAAATAAATACACTATTCACCGAAAATTCATTTTTTTCAGAAAAAACCCCAAAAATTACCATAACATAATATCGGTGTTCTGAGTTCAAAAATGAAATCCATTTTATAAAAATAATTTTTTAAATATTTTTAATTTAATTTTTAATTAAAAAACACTATTCACTCGAAAAAACTAATACTTGAATAATAATTTATGAAATCGTTATTTAACCATTTTATTGAATCACATTACTTAATCAAGGTGCCTAGATTATATTAATACTTTCTTTAAGTGAGATTACTAATCCATTTGGACACATTACTAATCCTAATCATAAAATCACTATTCATAATTTACTATTCATCAAAAATTAAGTTGATCTTATTAGACTCTAAATTTCGTACTGAGCATAATTGTAGAAGACCATTTTTTGAATATCATTACACATTTTTAATTATTTAAGGTTTATATAAACATTTTTAAAATATCCTTTTTCTAAAATTCATCAAAAATATACATACTATATTTATCCAGTCATTTGAAAATTCATAAAATTCATCATAAGAAGAAATCCCAATTTTTATTTAAAACAAAGGATTACACAAGGCAGTTACAGTCTCCTTACATAGCCCCTTATCACACCATCATAGGACCTAAGTGTAAGGTGTGCTAAGGTGAGAGAATCTGAGGGAGGCTCGGCTAACATTGCACGAGTAGTAATTTCTACCAGTTTGAACTTCTCGCAAAGGCGATTTCGTTCTAGCTTCACACGATGAAGTTCGGCTTGGGTTTGGTCCAGAGCAAAGCCCAGTGGTGCTACCTCCTTCCCAAGTTCTGTTAGATGGGATTCGATCGGTCCAAGACTACTGGTTGAGGCCATCGAATCTTCTTTCTTTAATAATTAACCAAGATTACTTGTATTTAGAGATGATAATCAAAACGTTTAGTTTCCAGGGGTCATATTGACCAATGGTCATATAACAGTCAAAACCCAATGGTCTCATTTTAATTATACTCATGTTATCAAATGAAACATTTTTGTTGAGTATAAAAAAACAAAATAAAATAACACATAAAATTGGGAAACAAGATCTATTCAAAATTTCGGGTCGTTACAACAGTGACCTTCCATATCTGATGGCTATGTACTTTGTGGTGATCTAGATTTACCATGACCAAAAAGAGTGGTTTATCAAGGTAATGTATATGAGAATAGTGGGGAATCTATATTGGTACATTCCTTGAATGTGAATCCGCTCCTACACAAATTTGACTTGTGTAAAGGAGGCTCAAACCATAGTTCAATTTAATATCATACAACTAGGACATGGACTATTTAGTTTAATGTCTTCTAGTGAGGAAATTTCAACGATGCGATTTATTGTCACTCATCGTTGATCAAAAGGTTAATATTTTCCCTTTTCATATTAATTTATCCAAGAATGATTCATAATATTTTTTCTTTAAAGGGGAAATTTTAAGTTAAAATTGGGGAGCTTCAGAATATGGGTAGTTAAATGGGATGAGAATTTTATTGGGGATTTTAATGATATAAGAGGTATCTCATGATGAGAAATTCACCATTGATTGGTATTACTTTTTTGGGAATTTTATGCAAATATAACTGGGGAGTTCCATGAATATTCAAGAAAGCGTGTCCTTAGGACACTTTCATCCCAATACCAATGGATAGAGAAAGATAATAAAGGTTTGTACATACCAATATAGAGATTCTAGTTTATGTAAGAAACATTCTGGAATATTTAAGGAGCAATTGATAAAAAAAATTAACATAGAATTGGTAGGAATATTTTCCCCATGAAGTTGAAACCCATATAAATGAATAGGGGATTTTTTTTCTATTTTTCTTATAAGGATATTCTTGATACATAAGGTATTTTCATATATATATATATATATATATATATATATATATCATCAATTATAAAATCAAACCATACATAGTTCTATGGTATAATCCCAACATAGAAAAAATTCTTTTGTAGAGAAAATGAATTTTTTGGAATATGTGCTCATAGATGGGGTGAGAAGCCATATTGGAGAGTCATATTCAAGTCTTTCACATACATAAGAGATTGAGGAATTTTTCTATGTTATGCATGGGAAAATAATTGGAGATTCTAGAATCACTACATATATTGTGATAACATGAATCAATCTAGATGTAGATCTTGTAAATTGTAGAGTTTAATGTCTTGTTGCCCGGAAATAAACCATACAGTTTAACATCTTATGGGAATGAAATTTTTATATATTTTTGCATTATATAACTAGGATGACATGGTATCTATTCATTTTAGGTCATATATAGGTCTTTTAAATGATTAGTAATAAAAGTATTATTTGGAAAAGATGTTTTGTCATGCCTCATAAATGAAGAGGAAAAATGAAAACAATGATTCTGACGATTATTAGATTATGATAAATAATATTAAAAAAAATCAGATTATGGATTCTGGAGGTAAAAGAATCCACTCTTGAGAATGAATTTTTATCTAGTTGATAAGCCTTTTTGTTAAATTTATGCAAAGACTTACGGATCATATCATGAATGGTCCAAAAAAGGTTTCCCAAAGACATATGTTTCTATTTTTATTACCATAGAATGAATTTAGAGATTTGAAATCACATTTGGAATATAGTATAGTAAGTAGAATTAATGTATCTAAGTAGAAGAATTTAGATTTATGTTTTCCATTAAGTGAGATATTTCCTACATTGAATTAACTTATATGTTGGAGGGGAACTTTCTGTTTCCATAATTGACTCCTAAATTAGGTAATCCAAATTAAGATCTTCTGCCTAGATATTTATCTATATATAGTATAATGGTTATATTTTTTTATTTAACTGATAGTTTGTACTAGGAAATGTGGTCTATGTTTCTCTATGTATCTCATTGAAGGAGAATGAAGCCACATGTAGTTCTTTAGGAACCATGTAGTTTAATGTTATGAGGAAATGATGTGATTTCCATGATGTGAAATGAAAATATTATAGCTGGATCCATGATTAAAGACATGGGTTTCACTATATATCATGTGATTGAAGGAATCAAGCCACATGTAATTCTTAAACATGCATGACCTATGCAGTTTAATTTCCTGGGGTCTGTTCATCTGGTGTTCCATTTCGAGTCTTGAGAATAGGACCATAGTAACCCTATTTTGAATTGATGTTCATTTATCATGTGTGGAATCCATTCTTAGGACTCAAAATCCAATGTGAGCAATTATTGGTGTGATTAACAAGTTGTTGTAAAGGATTATTTGAACACACAAAGGAAATAAAAATAATGATAGTGGAATTTTGATTTTTTTGTGGCTAGGGTAGAATGTAAGATCTATGAGTCACTATGTATATCATTAGTGTGAGAATCATGTTGTACCTATTTATGGGAAATGAGTTTTTTTCATGTATGACCCATACATAGGGAGGGGCATTTTTCATGGTTATAACTAAACATGGGATTGAATTTTTTTTAATTACTATATATCCTATGATAACAGGAATCAAGAAACACATTGTTTTGAAATAAATCATGTTAGAATAATGATGTTAGGAATTAAAGTTTCCTCTCGGGTGAGGAAATTATGGTATCCTGGGGATTTCATGAAGCATAATGTATTTATGGGACAGGGTAACGATCCCATTTATCATTGTATGCTAAAGGATTCTATTTTTGGTTCTTCCCAGGCTTAGTATCATGATGCATAATGTTTTAATTTATCATTTCATAGCTCTATATATGATGGGGTGAATATGTTTTAAAAGATATTGGGTGGTGAATAAGTAATTAAAGGACGTGAATGAAGGACTATGGGTCCCTTTTGAATAAAAACTCTCATGACATGTTGAACATGGGAAAATGTTATGATATTGAATGGAAACATCTTTATAAATATATTATGATGGTGTTAGACCTAGGATAAGGGAATTTGGAATCACTATATATCCCATTAGGTTGGGAATCAAGCCACACATGGCTCTAAAAGGCTCCCTGTGTAGGTCTGACCCATTCACGGGGAGGGGGTTTTTCATTGTAGTGGTTCCACCCTTGATGTAGTATCATGGTATTACTATATATATCATTGTAATTATAATCAATCCGCATGATGTTGTAGGAAATTATTGCCTCTATATATTTTATTCAGCGTCAGAGAAAGATAATTTTACTTAGAATGGACTAGTATATGAATGGACACATGTTGTGGTCCCCTGCAATGATTTTGTCTCTATATAGGGGTGGAAGTGTTTTCTATATTTCATGTATGGGATCATGAAATAGTGTATGGGATTAATTACATATCCCATTGAAATTATAATCACGTCTTATATCATTCTATAAACCCATGTAGTTTAGTGTCATGTGTCAAGGGCATTAGTCGTATAGTTTAATGTCTTGCAGGAAGGACGTGGGTGACCCTATGTGAATGGGGAGAAATATTGCGGTTTAACCCCGTAAAAGAGCTCATGTAATCTCTACGTATCTTAAAATGGTAGGATAAAACCACTCATTTTTCTTGGATGAATATATTAGCTCTATAGATTCAACTCTCACATAACAACGGGATAGTTCATTTTCCTTACACACAGATCTAGCTCATGTGTGGTGAATTGTTTTTTGAGACCAATCTTTCTATGTAATTTAACATCATCTAGTGAAGAAAATCATTATATGTAGTTTTACATCATACAACAAGGTAATTGGGGTCAAATAGTTTAATGTATTATAATATGTTCGTCTTACCATGTAGTTTATTGTCATGTGATCTAGAAAAGATGGTCATGTGATAACATGTATTATTTTTCAGTAACGTCATATTGGTGGGGCATATAGTAAGTTTCCCATCAATTGAGATCGAGGTATAAAATCCATTGGAGTTTAATTTTTTTATGTATTAGGGTACCTCCAACTTCAGCTCTAATATTGGAGATTTCATTTTGAGTCTCATCATAGTCCTGGGGACCAACACCATCTCTCCCTCAAAGAACGATCTGAGGTGAACATTTGGGTAAATTATCACTAAATATAGTTTTGGAGGACATAAAAATGATTCATGGTATGAAATATATTATTATATATCCACTCTAATTCATTTATCCATTTATGGGATTTCTCAATTATGGATAGCCGGTCAAAGATGGAAATATGGAGTGATGGTATTTGAACATGGATTGGAAGGGCCACATCGATCCCATATACCATTGAGTAAGGGGTTACCTATGGCGTAGTATGGGTTGTAGTCCAATAATCCAATAATTCATGAAGAATATAATTTATCCATGAATTTTAATCTGTATCCAAGATCATTTTGATTTTATTAAATAGGGCCTTCTTTAAGGCCTTCATCTATCAATTATACATTTCATGATAATTGGATGTATGGTTGGATTTGATATTATAATTCTGATATAGCTTTCAAAATATATATTAATAGAAATTGGTTCCACTATCAACCAATACTTTATTATGGACTCCAAATCTAATAATGATGATGGATTTTATGAAGTAGTTAACATTTCTCACCCCAAATTGTTTGGGGCCCATCATCTTCATACATCAAGAAGAATATAGTTTTTTGAGAATATACATAAACTACATAGATTTGGTTGGTGGGGATATCGTCATATGACTTCCATTTCCAATATAAATTTTTTTCTAGGATTCTTTGGCTGTATGAAGAATCTATGGGGGTTGATTGATTAAGAAGGCATGCACCTAAAAGTAATGGATCATTTTGGTAATTTTTGTGAAATCTTACATCGTTGTGGACCTGTACTATCCCAGCCTATGAATTTGATTTGAAATATTGAACCCTAATTATTGGGCATCATAGGATATGGTGTCAACTTCTCTAATGATTTTAAATTACTCTTCTCCATCAATGGATATGAGAAGGACCCCATCATGGCTCAACTTATAGAGTACTTTTTCATGATTTTTAATGTCATATTGAACAAATTTATTTTCACATATTCATATTTTTTCCCTTTTCAAAATATTCCCAAAGGGAGTACTCCATATTTAAATTAGTCCATGGAGAGTATAATCTAGCTGGTGTTATGACTCTACAGTTCCAGGATTATAGTAACTTCATTAATCTCTTCCATGCTGGGTTGAACAAGACTATCTAATGACACTTAATGTTGATCACTGTTTAATCCTAGTATAGATCATCTAGATTCTTGGAATCATTTTCCAATGCAACATCCCAAAAAAAATTGTGCAGAAGATGTGAATTGTTTCAGATCTGAGGGAAATTATTACACAAATATTCAAACATAATCAAGTAGAGAGATCAACTCCTCTTTTTGGATAGAAAAATATCCCTTGTTCTTCTTTATGACCTATTAAGAATTTAATTTTATCATTATATGATCTATATTTACCTGATATGTTATCTCTATCTTTGAAATGAGATCCTGGTATTATGATTCATTGTTCATACACCATTCTAAAAGTAGGAAGCAGTAAGGTGGGACTTCCTTTGTTGGGTAAATGAGTATGTATCCCAATCTAATTTTGTTGAGCTTGGGGTCTTCCATCCTATTTCATATTGGGCTTCTAAAGGCACCATCAAAATAAATCTCTAATGACTACAACCTCTCTTGGATTGATAATATATCATGATCAGGTAATTAAGTATCTACCAATGTTGTTTCTACCAATTTATGTTCTTCTAGGAAGTTTAACAGTTCATGGCCTTTCATTTCTTTTTAAGGCACAAACAGAATGTAAAATTTCCACAACATCGCCACCCAATTGAATAGATGTCTAGTGAAACTATGATTCATGATGATTTATCTGATTGGGTTGGTTTGAGAGACAAAAAAGACCTCATTATGCTTTAGGTATTACCATAGTTTCTCTAATAGAAGGATTAATTATGGATTTATCTTCTTAATATCTCAATAAAGAGTCTCAACATCGTTTTTGGTTCATCTGTGGTAATAATGATTGTTCTCTCTTCTATGATTAATTATTTTTATGAGGAAGGAACATGGTGACTACTCTAATGATATCTTATACAAAATTAGTTTTCTTCCATTGACAGGTTGCATCAAAACTAGTGGGTTCAAAATATATTCTTTTAGAATAACAAATGCTTATTCACAATCATCATTCAACTAATATGTAACCCCTTTTTCATCAAACTAGTGAAAGAAATGCATTTACCAAAAAAAAAATCAATTATGAACCAAATATAGGAAATTTGTCCCTGAATTACTCTCTACTCTTTGATGTTTCAAGGAGGTGACATGTCCAGTATAGTGTTTCTCTTCTCAGTGCCATCTTTGGTGCCATGATGGTGTATTATAATGCCAAAAAAATTATATTAGGTAACACTGAATTCACATTTCAAGGGGTTCATTATTCTATTATGATGTCATAGCTTTTTTAACTGTTTTTAAGATCATCCAAGTGATCAGAACATTATTGATACTTTACCACCAAATCATCAATATTTCATTTGAAAAATTCCCTTGGAAGGGTTTGAAGATGCGATGCATGTCATGTTGGTATGTAACATTGACATTATTTTCACCAATGGGAATTACCTAGTATAGAAATAACCCTTAAAGGGCCGTGAAGTATGTGTATTAATTATCTTATAGGGTCATTAGGATTTTAGTATACCACATATTACCATCCATGAAGGGGTTGAATTGATATTTTGTCACTACATCAATTAGTAGCTCTGTGATTAGGAATATGAAGACATATTTCAGAAAGTTCAGTTTTAGATCTCTAAAATCTATGTAGTATATCATTTTACAATTTCTCTTATTGAGGGTATGTATATTTACCAGCTATTTCGAATATTGGAATTCTTGAACGAAGTGGGCCTTCATGAAATATTCCACTTCGGACTCACTTTTGGTTTCATCATTTTAATGTGTCCATTTTTATGCCTTCTTATAGACTAGGGGGTCCTCTTGAAATCCTAGGAGTTTAGTATCATCCTTGCTATTGAGGTCTATCATTTTTTTGTAATTACAGTTGTACAAATCTTGATGTAACTTCAAAAAGGAGGTATATACCTCTTTATTTTCATAAGTATTGGATCCACTGATCAAATTTGTTTGTGGGAACTCTTTCATACCTAGATTTATATCTCTGAGTTCATTTATGTTTGTAGGGACACATTCCATGAATTTTGGATGGGTGTCCCTGATGTTTCCCTCCTCTTGTTCTTCCTCCACTCCATTCTCCTCATATTCTACTTTTTGTTCCATAGGGGAGTGGGTGATGAAAGAAGGTCTTCAGTGTTTGAAGAGAAGTAAATATTTTTAAAACTGGGATATAAAGAGACCTCCTTTGACCTATCTGATTATTTGAGATCTCAGTGAATTCCTAGATGGGAGACGAGGGTCAATGAACGACTACCATCACTTTCTAATGGTCGTAACATGACATCCTCTTCTGACTCAACTAATAAGGAAGTGATTTCATGAATCATACTGGATAGAGTGAGGGAATTTTCATTGGATCCTTTACCACTGTATGGAGAGTTATTAACCTTTTTAACATATCTAGGCATGATTATCAAGACTGATATCATGAAGGTTATTGAATATGCACTAGATTTTAGGGACAGGTGAAAAACCAAAGTGATTGGAAACATTTACACTTCATCAAGTTAATTTAAGGGGTTGGTTGGGATCATTTCTAGAATATTCAAGGTAGTGGCCCAAGCAACACCATCAACCATGGGTTGTTTTACCTCTCTCTAGTAAAATCCTACATCAATAAAATGCAACTCATCAGAATTTAATGGGGCCTTATTGGTGTAAAATGTCCCAATATTCTCATGAATTAGGAACATGATGCATTGATTGTATGATGAGGGGATTACCACATGTTGATGTTACCAAGTCCATCAAAGAAAAACATTGAAGTACATATACTATAAAATAAATAGAAACATTAAGTTAGATAAAATGTCCCAAAATTCAGTCCCGATCATAATTTGGCATAGGGGTTTTTCAAAATTTATTCATACACCAATATAGTTATAGTACTGGTTGCTTGTTTATCCTTGTTGTATCCCAACTGGTGAAGAATCCCTAATAGAATGAGGTTAACATATGATACATTTTCAACGAGTGATTATTGGACATCGGAAACATTCATCCTACTAGACACATATAAAGGTATAATGTGACCCTATATAACAGAACCATTATCAGGATCTAGAAAGGAGATAACCAACTAGCATTATATAGGATCATTCTCTAATCAAGATTCCTAAGCATTGAAAACCATAGTTTTAAACTCATATGGGTTTTAAAAATCCTTTATGAGTTTATCCCACAGATATATTGATAAACTCATGGATTCCTAGATCAATAACTTAGCTGAAACCAAGTACAATTTCTTCAAGTTTTCATACTTATTTGCTAATGGATTACACTTTCTAGAGTGTTAATACTATATCATAGGATCTAATAAATCTCTATTACTATAATTTGAAAGATCGTCCCTTAGAAATGGAGTTTTAGGTTCTCTTATTTATGGTGGGTTAGTTGAGGATTGTCTGCAAATAGGACGAGGGTGATCAGAAATCTTGTACCCCTTCTTATTGATATTCTTTCATGATAGTTTTCGGGTGAATTTTTAATCAACAAAGGGCTTCCCCTTCTCCTGTTAGACTCACTAAAGAATTCTTCCCGGAGTTTCTATTAAAATGGTGGTCCAGGTATGTATGCATCTAAATATATGATTTCTTTTCGTGACTATATCTTCTCTTATTCCCCGGAGTCTTGGGTCCTCTTCCTCTATTTCCCGAGTTTGGTGTGGGGAAATCAAGTTCATAACCAAACTCTTCATGGGATAGGGGATCCATAAAATGAATTACATTAATGGGACAAAATATAATTTCTTCCTTTGATAAGAATCGTGTAAGGCTAGAAATTTATGTTGGTAGAATTTGGTTGAGTAAATTCCATTGTTTAATTTCTGGGGGAATAAAAATGAATGATCCGAAGCCATTTTTTTCCTTATCACAGGTTGATATAACAACATTTTATCTCTACCCTTTTCATTTAGATCATTTCTTGAAGTGATATCTTCTAGTGGGCTATGATTCCGAAAAAAAATCAATAATGTCATAGTAGAAGTTTCGTGGGAAATATTTTTTTCAGTTATTCATGGAGGATAACAAGAGTTAGGTTAATTGTATTTTCAGTCCCCCAATCCCAAAACTTTTGGCCCCCTTTGATTATAACTTTATCCTATTCACCTCCTTCCTCAAGATTAGTTGTAGAAACATTTGCTACTAGTACTGGGGGATGTCCCAACATTAATTTCATAAAGCCCCACCATTTTGTAGTTTTTATTTGAAAATAATGATTTCCTAAATTGTGTTTTCCAAAGTCTTGTGAAAGGGGAAATAATATAACTACTCATTGAGAAGAACTTGTTCAAGCATCTGGGGATCTAAAATTCAGAGAAAATCATTTTTAATAGCTATTATAAAGTAGTCATATTTCATCTCAAAATGAGTAAAATTTATTCCTGTTATCATTGAATTGGTATATCCATGCTTCCCTCGACTTATACTGACATTTTGAGGATTTCAATTAAAGAATTGGGGTGTCATACGATAAGATTCTTTTTTGGGATATGGATCTTGCACAGAGGAATTATTAAGTGTTATTAATGGGGCGTCCTCCTCTCCATTCCATTTTCTAGGACTGCTGGAGTCATATACGACATTATCTTAGTATTTTATATGAAAAAAACTTTTCTTTGAAAAATTGTGGTGATATATCGAAACACACCAGTATATCTTATTAGAATGAGAGTCATTCGTTCCTCTCATGAATATTCTCCATGTAAATATAAATATGGTCTTCTATTTGATATAGTAGGTTCTAGGAGTAATTTATCATTGTCTATTTGGAAATAAAATTTTATACCTTCTAATTCTACTATTGTTTTCAACTTGATATGTTAATGATCATTGTCTTTTCCAGTGCTCAGATGAATTGAAAGATGATCATCCATGGAAGATCCTCTCTCCATGTTCTTGAAAGACCTAACAAACTAATGTACCACATGAAGGATGAACCTTGAATGGTTTTCATGATGAAAATATTTTTTAGGTCTTATTGTCAGGCAGGGGTCCCCATCATAGGGTCACAGTAGGACACAACATGTGCCAGATTCAATTCTAGGTCTCTTAAGTCATTGAATATTATAAATACAGAGCTCATAAAAATTGAAAGTGGTGGGATTTTGGTCACCAATTCATAGTAAGGTTTCTATTCTAGCTGTACTACATCACACTATTCTTTCAAAACATCAAATTGAGCTACCAATGATTCAATGGTTTTGATAATACCTTCATGAATTTTTGGTTTAATAGGGTTCTGAACAAGGGAGACAACACATAGGGATTGATGCACTAGCTCTGCCAATATATGTTTCTGACATTTGTAAAAATATATATTTTGGGTTTTCTCCCACATATGTTCTAGTAGTTTTCTTAATGGAGGGAGTTCGTTATATCTTACCACAATTGGTTCCTAATAAACTAAATTCCATGGTGTAATGATCAATGGAAGTCTTATGTATTCTTATGTTACTGGGGTGGACCCTTGATGCTAAGGTACACCAATTAGATATGTGAGTTGTAGATCTAATCTAGGATAATATTCAATAGGAATTATATGTCATAGTAATTTTTATATTATTCTTCTCAACTATTACATTTATTTCACATATTGAGTGATTCATTCCTCAATGATGATGGATTCATATTCTTTGAGAGGTGGGTCATTTCCAACCATACTTTTATGATTTTCATTAGTTTACATTTACTGAAGGGAAAATTATAAATTTATTGAAGGAATACCCAAAATCAGGGTTAGAATCTAATTCTGAGTACGTACTCCCCATTAATTTGTCTCGGTGTGGAATGTGTTTCAAATCAGAACTTCCTCTCCATAATGCTCAATGTTAGTTTTATCATCAGTGATGTCTATTGGATTAATTAACATTTTTATCACCAATGTAATACATTGTTGGTTTCATATTGGATTTCAATTAATATGAGGGTTTCATGGGACCTTTATTGGACCTCTTACATACTTTTCAATAACCTTTTTGGGATTCATGGTGAAGAGTGACTCAGAGGGAACTATCATACAACAATTTTGTTCGTGTCCTTTAGAAGGGAAACTGGCTATGAGATGGGATGAATTTGGAGACATCATGTCTTAGTGTTCCACCAAAAATGGAAAAATATTTTAATTGAAGGGGAGGTTATGAAAAAAATTGATTGAGCACTATAGGATGGGTTTTCCGCCATTATTATTTTGTAATACCACAATCTTAATTTTTAGGATATAGTGGAAGAATTTTTTATTAAAAAAATCCCCAATCCATTCCCCTAGGACTGATCTAGCACAATGGTGATAATAGCTACTACTTCCACTCTATTAATCATATGTATCTTTGTTTGAGGGTGAGCCGAGTGCAATTCAGGATATACATTTGAATCATTTTCTCATGAGGGCATCGATAGTTCATGTTTAATGGATTCTCATAAGCGAGAATCCTTATTAATGTTCCTTGTTTCATAGTTTAATGATTTTTCTATGGAATGATATCATCGGTCCTGAAACATTTGGGACTTATTAATGGATGATTATCGCTGAGTGCACCATATATATTGAGTTTTATTCTTCTCTAGTCAACACCCTATAGTGATAACATTATAGGATGTCATATTTGGTGGGGTTTTCCAACAAGGAAATGTGGTGAAATGCAATTCTCCATATTCCCACCATCCTCAAATGTAAACTACAAGTGTCGAATCAATGATTAGATTCATTTCTTCATGTAATGCATTGAGGGATTCCAGATGATGTTCTTGATTATGCTTATTAAACCATGGTCACCGTGCAAATTTAAGGGCTTACAGGAATCTCTGGAGATGGAACTCTACCATAATTTTAACATGGTCTTCCTAACCCTAGTGAGTTAGTAACTTCTTCTTTAGGTGTTGGAGAGTTGTATAGATATTTTGAAAGATTTTTTGTATACATTCTTCTGAAAATGTCACTAAAACATTAAATTGAGAAGTGGATCATGGACAATACAAGATAGGTATATCATCTTTGGCCATTTTTATCTCATTAATAACAAAAACGTTTGTTCTTGTGCTAGATATATGACATGGACTATAGTTGCAACCAGTCAAAGTTTAAAATTTATATTCCTAATAACAACTGTATATGTGGAATGTAGGGTCGAACCCATAGAGATGGCAATTTTGACCACTATTCTTCTAAAACCCTTCAAAAGACACAATTGTTGTATACAGTGGAGTTGATTTCCTATTTCCCTACTATTTATATTATCTTTATATGTTTTGATAAGGTTGAAAAAAACAACACAACAATATTTTTTTTATTTTTAACTAGTCTATGTTTAAGTACAGAATACTTGAAAACATTGAACAACAAATATTAAGAATGCTGATAAATGATCTATCAAAGTAAATCACCCAAGAAAAATTACCCATTCTTATGATTTTTAGAGTCCTCCAATTCACTTATATGTTGTTGTAGTGTACCACTAGTTACTGAGAATTACTTACCTCCCCCTCCAAGATTTTACTCAGACAGGTTGATTATGTTCAGAGTTTTCCACTCCCAAAATCGATCAACTATGAAAATCGTTAATTGAGAAATACAACAGGATGAATTCACTGTATGTCCTGAATTTTTATGAATTTATTACCTTTGAAATATGATTCCACAATTAATATCACCCATTTATTTTAGAATTTTTTAAATTATTTTCTATTGGTACAAAGCAATTTAATTAATTCTATAATGATCTCACCGATCAATACTAAATTCATCGAATAGATTAAGTTAAAATAGAATTTAAATAAAAATGAAGGAACATAAATTTCTCCCTAAATATGGAGATTTATCTAGAAAAAATGTTCATTGTTATAATAGTTATTGAAAACATGCTAAAGCAGAGTATAAGAATTCAAATACAAAGGAAGAAGAACTCCCCAAAAGATGCTCGTCTTCTATGCTCCTTTAATTCTCGGGATGTCCACCAGATCTCTCTACTCCAATGAAAGAGATGATATCATGATTGAATATATGAATCTAATGTGTCTTCACCCCCAATTTCACAGCTCCCTTGCTTTTAAATCCTTCTATCATAAGATGCTTTTCACCCCCAATTTCCCACCTACTTACTTTGTTTCTTTAACCTTTGACCGCACACGTGTATTTTTTTGTTCGTCGCATGTCGCACTATCTTTTCCCACATAACTAACTTCCAGTGAGTTAGTTGAAATTACCTGAATGTATTTGTGGCATTGGTGTGATTCTGCAATGTATAGAACAAAAAATAATCTATAACTATAAAAACATGATAATAAAAAAATTGATAATAATTGATAAATAACATAATAGTTATGAGCTGGATATTTTATTTATTTAATCTAAAATTTAATCTATTAATTATTAAATATCATTATTATGTAATTAACTAATTAACTTATTTAATTTAATATATTTATTATCGTTAATTTTAGTTTCAAACAAAGATATCTTTTAATAAATTAAGTTACTTTATTTAAACTTATAGGTAAATAAAAAAACAGTTCTAAACATTATATTAAATAGCTATGTTGATATTATTAAATAAAGTAATATTTTCAAAATCAATTATTAATTTAATTAATATTTTTAACATTAAATTGATAACTTATTAAATAGTTTATTTTGTTATAATTTTATTTATAAATTATTATTATAATTTTATTAAATATATTTAATTATTAAGAATTTATTTAATATGCACCATTAAACAGTAATTTTATTAAAATTTGAAGATTAATTAATTTTGTATCATAGAGTTTAAAGTTAATATGACTATAAATTTTCTCTCATAAAAAATTAAATATCTTATATTTATTTATAATTATTAAGGTTTAATATTTTAATTTATTTATTTTTTATTTTATTTTTTATTATAGTTTAATTTTTAGTATTATTATATTTTTTTAAAACTTATTCTATCTCCCCCCAATTGGTGCAACAGGGGGAGGGGGGAACTTTGTTTCTGTTTCCCGACAAGGTGGAGCCAGCTCTCCTCCCTCCTAAACCAGTGATAGCTGGAAGATGCCTCGGCATGGACATTGACCCTTGCGATGGTTGTTTTGTTTCTCCCATAGCAGTGGACCTTAAATTCTCAGAAAATCATTGCAGTGACCCCTAGCTCGACATCGGCCTCAACTTTAACGGAAAACCTCTTCCCCTAGTATCTCATAGCTCGATGAAGGTTTAAGGTGGCTCCAAATCTATAGTTTGAAGGCATGAGTTTGGCCGAATTTCCACAGGTCAGCCTTAGTATATAGCTATCCAGAGTAGCGACTCCTTGCATTAGATATGTAAAGATCTTGATTTTGAGAAACATTATGGGTCCTCATAAGTTTTCCTTTGGAATGTGAAAATCAGTTTGGTCAATTTGGGTAAATTGGTGCATGATGTTGATGTGGGTAGTGGGTTGGTTCAGTTTTGTGTTGAATCGACACTTCAGACACAATAGAGGGTGATCGAATCTTCATGGTGGTGAGTGGCTTCAAAAGCCACAAGTTGTGCAGCTTCGGTTCTTCCAGATGGTGGTGATACTTCAACTTTATTCTCAAACCAGCCTCGGAGTGACTTCCAATAACGGCTCTCTCCAACTCAAATCCAGATCTCTATCTTGATTCTTCTGAACTGAAAAAATTATGAAAAAATGGGATCACCAATTGAATCTAGTTTGAGTCTGTTGATGTTTCTTCAATTATTACTAGATGAGGTTTGAGATTTTGGGGAGTGGATTTTGGTGTGATTAAATGTTACATGAATCATAGGTCTGAGAAAGGATATGGGTTGTTAGTGGCAGCGTAAGAGGGAAACTATTGGTAGGAGGATGTTGGGGTGATATGAGTATCAGTTGCAGGAAGAGGGTAGGATCGGTGATACAGGAATGAAGTAGGGAGCGACATCGTTTAGAAGAGGATCGGTGAATATGGGTTATGGTGAGTGGTGAGGAAATGGAAAACTAATTCTCAAACTGCTTCAGAAGTAGGGTGAGCTGGGACGCATCGGTGAGTCACAAGACACTGATATAATAAAAGATCTGTGATAATTAGTCACCGATAGTTTTAATAAAATGACTCACCTAAAGATAAAATAAGAATAAGTAATTGGTGTTACATATAACTGATTAAAGGAATTGAATGGTGATTCAATGACTCACCGATAGATTAAAATGAGAGATGGAAACTGATGCACAGGAGAGACCATTGCTGTTTCAAAGTGATTGGTGAGTCATGACTCACCGATAGTTAAAAAACATCAGTGTGATAAGGGATCAGTGAGTCGCGACATCGGTGCGTCGCAACATCGGTGTGTCAACTCACTAATAGAACAAATTGAAATGTTAAAAAAATAGATAATAAAATGAATAAAACATTAATTTAATAAAAGAAGACAAACTAACTAATTTGTCAAAGACTGATTAATTAATTGTATCTAAAATCTAACTGAATTATTTAAGAAACTAAAAATAAAAATAACTTAATTATTAACTAATAAAATAAATATTTAGATAAATTAATTAAATATCTAAATAAATGAAAACCCCATAAAAATAATTAACTGAAAAAATAAAAATAAATTAATTAAAATAAAAAAATATTTTGAACAGCTATGTTATTTAATTAAATGAAAAAATGAAAATATATAATTAAGAGCACATTATTTTATTAATATTTAACTTAAATTGTTACATAACTAATAAATAAAATATTTAGACTAGTTAATAAATAAAGATAACGTATTTTTGTAAATATAACTTAAAGAGTAATGTTTTAAATTAAATACTAAATAATATTAATGGAAATAAAAATGACAATTGATTAAATAATAAACATTTGAAATTATTAAAATGTTAACCAGATTAATACTATTAAACTGGAAAGTATGTTAAAATAATTAGAATAGATAGAATGACTAAATTAACTATTTAAAAGGATAAAAACAAATATTTAGTTATAAAAAATGATTATTTAATATATTTAGTGATAAAAATACAAAAGTACCATTATTACATTAAAAGTGCTAAAATAAATATTTAAATTGATAAAAATTAAATAAAAGATGTGGAAAACTATGTAAAAATAGATCAACATCAAATTCCCCCACACAAAAGCACGGTTTATCCTCAAACAATCCCATGTTTTAATCATCATTGAAAAACTATAAAGTGTTTGTGATTCAGATCACACTGTAACAGGTTCAGCACTTGAAAATAGAAGACTGAAACTGATTTATGCTTTCTAAAAAGACATCTTCCAAACATGTCTTCCCATAAACAGTCTATTGTTAGAAATCAAGAATGTAATGAACCATATATTGATGAAAGTTTCATTCTACACATGTGAAACTTCATAGTGACTCATTTCAATAAGGTCTTAATTCCAAAGTCCAAGAGTGACAAGAGGAAAAATCTTAGTGGAATCTGGAACATAACAAAAAGAAAGATGTACAATGACTCAATCCAAGGTACCCAAAAATAATTAATTTATTTAAGTCACCTTATTGATACAACCTAATTGACTTCCAAATAAACCAATTTTTCCCCTTCTTCAATTGGTGTTCATCATTCCTCTCACCTTAATTAGCTCATTTTGACCCTAGACACATTATTTTATTTTTTTCCCAAGCCATGTATCCGTGTGCTAAGCACTGTCAAATGCACTTAGTCAAACTGTATTGAGGGCTAATATTAAACAGAAACACACCTAGTATATAGGGTCTCATAGACTCACCATGCAATCCAAAATGCCCAAACTACTCCAGTTTCAAAATATTTCTATCAAAAACCATTTATATTGGCTCATTAAGGTGATTGCATAAATAATTTAAAGAAAAGAATAATAATGAACCCCCTAAGATTGAGTCAAACATTCAGTTCTACCAGCTATGATCATAACTCCACAAACATGTATCCCAAAACACAATAAAAAATAGTCCGTAATCCAAAATATCCATTAAATTACTATGTAAATATCACATAGCAATCATCCATTATCAATAATTTTAGACTCAAATCATAACTTAACTACCCAAGAAATATTGTCCATAGGCAATAACCATTTCAATTCAATGTACAACTTAAAATTCTACAAGAAATTTGAAATCATGTACCCATTTTTTTGATAAAAAGATTTAAGTTGCATTGGGAATTGACGAACCTTTCAATAGACACTGTTTAGCATATTCAAGAACTGACCCCCTCCCCGACATATAAAACCCAACTTTGTCACAAAAGTTGACTTCTAAAGTGGAGAAGAACAATTTGACAGTTATAGTAAAAAACAGATTTTCAATAGATCATATTTATGAGATGATAAAGTGGTATCTTTGAAGTTCAAAAAGAATTGTTTTCCACAAAGATTAACTTTCAGCAGGTCCGCATGCATTAACATTTAAGTCCAGTGTAAAATTTCCAATACATCTCAAAAGTAGCATGTGAGGTGTAAATGCACTATGTACTGGGTGTAATCATTTTAATAGATTCAGTTCAATAATGTGTAAAATCAAGCATAAAAATGAATTCTAATACACCCGAACCTAAATAATATTCAATACAAAATTTCTCAACCTGCATGTACCCCTAACACATAGTTATAAGTACTGAAAAAAATGAAAAAAAATAAAAGAAATGTAATTATGTTTTCAGCAGTGAAGTAGATACATAATTTGTATTTACAGAGTTACAAAAAATATACTTTCATTCCAATACCAGATGAATTTTAAATATATGCATAATATTTTTACTTCAGTAGCTAGACATGCAGCATAATTTTTAGAACACATGTAGTAGAAATTTCTAAAACAAGCATTATTTTCCAGGCATGCAACACAAGCAGCAGGTTTTTAAAATTACAAATAGAATTTTTTTAAAGAAAACATGAGCAGAAATAAGTGTGAAAGTAAAGTTAAAGAACATCCATGTATATGTTTGTGAATTACCCTTCAGCATGGGAGTTTCACTCCATAAATGACACAACACCAGAATCATATAACCCTTAAACAGAATGAAGATACCCCGAACAAGAAGTAACAAGGACTCCCCAAAAACATAGCATAGAAGGAGATCATTATTCAAGGGTAAAAATGAAACATACTAAAGACAAATAGAACAATGGGTTTCCTCCCATGCAACACTAAGTTTTAAATTCATAACCCAAACCTTATTCAAGATCATTTTTCGAGAACTGTGAAGGCATCCAATCCCTTGGTTGTCCCTCAAAATACAACTCCACTCTCTGCCCATTAACCAACATGGGTTTGTTTACATCCCCTATAATTTCTATAGAACCATTCTGTAGCACTCTAACAACAGAAAATGGTCCAGACCACCTGGACTTATGTTTTACAGGAAAGAGTTTATGTCTAGAGTAAAATAGTATGAACTTCTGTTCGGGTGTAAACTATTTGGTATGTATGATAGAATCATGAAATATATTTTTTTCCTCTATTTATAAATCATTGAATTTTCATAACTCTATCTAAAAATATCACCATGTTTTCTCAACTCAAGTAATTTCCTCTCACCAGCACTCGTAAAATCAAAGTTTAAAACCTTAACTACCCAATAAGACTTGTGTTGCAACTCAAAAGGTAGATGAAAACATTTCCCAAACAACTACCTGTCTGGATACATGCCTATTGGGGTTTTGAAATCACTTCGATAAGACCATAAAGCCTCATCCAATTTAAGATACCAATCTTTCCGAGATATTGACACAATTTTCTTAAGTACCTATTTCAGTTACCTATTTGAAATTTCAACATGTCCACTAGACTGTGGATGATAAGAAGTACCATTTTTATGAACACAGCCATATTTTTTCATCAAATAATTAAACTTATAGTTCGTAAATTGTGTTCCATTATCAATGATAAAGGATTTTGGGACTCCAAATCTAGAAAAGTTGTTCTTTTTGACAAATTTAATTACAGATTTGGCTTGATTGTTGGGCAGTGCAACTGCCTCAACCCACTTAGACCCATAATCTACAACAACAAGTATGTACTCATTCCCATGAGAAGATGTAAATGGACCCATAAAATCTAAACCCCAGATATCAAAAATATCAACATCTAGAATTTTATTGGGGGTAACTTATGCTTCATACAAACATTGCCAAACCTATGACATCTATCACAACTAACCACATAGCTCATAGAATCCTTAAAAAGATTAGGCCAATAAAAACCAGATTGTAAAACATTCTAAGAAGGTATTTCACCACCACAATGACCTCTACAAGGTTAGGAGTGACTACTCTCTAAAACAAGAAACAACTACTCCTCAATCACACATCAACTTAAAATATCATTTGTGCATCTCTTAAATAGTTATGGGGTCATCCCAAAGGTAGTATTTAAGTTTAGAAATGAATTTATTTCTTTGGTTTTTGGAATGATTTCTAGGAAATAAACCTACTGCTAGGAAGTTGGAAAAACCTACAAACCATGCAGATTGATTAATGAAAATAGTTAGAAGCTTCTCATCAAGAAAATAAGAGTTTACCTACATTTGATCTTTATAATGGGTAAGAGGAATCCTAGATAGGTGGTCAGCAACAAGTTTTTCACCTCCTTGGTTATCTCTAATCTCTAAATCCAACTCTTGTTGCAACAGATTCCATCTAATCAGTCTGGGTTTAGTTTCCTTATTAGACAAAAAGTACTTTAACGCTTAATGATCAGTGAAAAAAATGAATTTTGAGCCTAACAAATACTTCTTAAACTTATAAAGAGAAAAAACAACAACAAGTAATTCTTTTTCAATAGTGTTGTAATTTTTTTGGGCCTCATCTAGCAACCTACTAGCATAATATACAACATGTAATTTCCTACATTTTTTTGTCCAAGGAAAACACTTAAAACCATGTCACTAGCATCAGAAATATGTTCAAAATGTAGTTTCCAGTCATGGGTGGTGATAATGGGTGATGTAGTGAGTTTAAATTTTAAGAGATTAAATTATTCCAAACAATTTTCATCAAAATTGAAAGGTGAATCCTTGATCAACAAAGAAAAAAAGGGTTTAGTTATTTTGGAAAATACTTTTAAGAATATCCAATAGAAACCGGCATTCCCTAAGAAACTTTTAATACCTTTATCATTTTTAGGAGGTGGAAGTTTTTAAATAACATCAATCGTAGTTGTATCAACTTCCAAACCTTCCTATGACACTTTATGACTAAGCATTATACCTTTTGTGAACATGAATTGACACTTCTCCCAATCAAGAACATGATTGGTTTCAATGCATATTTCAAATACTAACTCATGATTTCCAAGACAAGTATCAAAAGTGCTACCCACAATGGACAAATTATTAGTGAAAACCTCAATGATTCTTTCAATAATATCCAAAAAGGTAGCCATCATACACCTTTTATAGGTGGTTAGAGCTCCAAACAACCCAAAGGGCATCCACATGTAAGAAAATGTCCAAAAGGGGGATGTGAAAGTGGTCTTTTCCTAATCCTCTAGAGAAACATGAATCTGGTTATAACCAAAATACCCATCCAGGAAACAGAAAAATTCATTTCCAACAAGACTCCAAAGAATTTGATCCTATAAAGGGATTGAAAAATGATTATTCACGGTGGCTACATTAAGCATCCTATAATCTATACATACTATCCATTTTTTGGATTTCCTAACTTGGATTTCTCTATTTTTTTCATTTTTTACTACAGCAAAATGTCCCTTCATAAGGGAAAATTGGATTGGGTTGACCCAAGAACTATAAAAAATGGGATATATCATTCCAGTTTCTAGTAGTTTGATCACTTCCTCTCTTACAACTTATTTCATGTTTGGATTCAATCTTTTTTGACACTCTACCCTATGCTTATGGTCAAGCTCCATAAGTATCTTATGCATGCAGAATGAGGGACTAATACCCATTATATCAGCTATGGTCCAACCTATAGAAGATTTAAAATTTTTCAAAACACTCAACAATCATTCATGTTGGTTTTCATTAAGCTTAGAAGAAATTATGACAAGAAAAGTGCAATAATCACCCCAAATTAAATATTATAAAGTAGTATGGATTGGTTTTAGTTCAAGAGTTAGTGGTTCTAAACCAGAAAGAGAAATATTAGGCATGGGAGGACCAATATCATTAACATACCTCTGGTAAGAAGTATTGATTGATGAATGGTTTTCAATTTCAATCTTAGTTTCAAAATTTATAGTGATGTTGTCCAAAGTTGGCAGCACACATCCCAGATTTTCCAGGTCATAATTTATCAAGTTAATCAAAGAAGAATCATCAAGTTGTCTTATAATTTCTCCCTCAACCTCATAAAAGTGTTCAGAATGGTTGGTGTAAATAGAAACAGCCTCAAATTCACTCAAAAGTATCATATGTTTAGAAATAGTGGAATATTCTATAGCCAAAACTAAACAGTTGTCTAGTTGTAGAAAATTTACAGGATTAGGTACTTGAGATGAATTTTCAATTTAAGAAACATGTAAGTCATTATTTTAAACTTCCAAATAAATTTCTTCAACAAATTATTGATTATCAGATTCCTTAAATGTGTTCAAGGTGTTTTTATTAGAACTTTCAACTTCAAGGAACTCTATCTTTGATAAATTTTCAAAATAAGTTTGTCCCTTAATGTTCTTAAACATAATAAATTATTCTTCTTGTTCACCAATTTTGAAGATTCTTTGACCCTTAAACACATAATTAATAGCTCCACCTATATCATGGAAGGGCCTACCCAAAATGATGGGCATCTCTTGATCACACTCCATGTCTAGGACTAAAAAGTCGGTATGTAAAAACAGTTTCCCAGTCCCAACTAGCAAGTCATCTACCCTCCCTAGAAGATGAGTGAAAGATCTATCAGTCAATAACAGCTTAACTGTTGTGGGTTGCAGTTCACCCAACCACAACTATTGAAACAATGAGTTAGGGAAAAAATTAATACTAGCATCTAAGTCGCACAAACAGTTGATCTTATTGAAATTTCCTAGGGTGCAAGGAATAACAAAACCACCTAGGTCTTTCAATTTCAGTGGAATTTTATTTTGGTGTAAAACACTTCACTCTTCAGTGAGGCTCTGTATAGCAAATTTTTCTAGGGTATTTTTTGTTTGAAAAAATTTTCTTGAGAGATTTTATATATGATGGAATTTTAATTAAGTGTTGAATGAAAGTAATGTTTACTTTATGTTTGGAAATGAGACCGAGGAAATAAAAATGTTTATCCTTTGTGTTACTTTGAGGTTTCAGCTTCTCTGGGAATGGAATGGGTGGGAAAAAATTTTGAGGATAGTGGGTATATCCCTATCCTCTTCAGCATCATTTTATTTTAATTTATTATTATGATTTTAAATGAATTTCTAGCTTGAGCGTTGGGTGAAAAAATCATATTTTTATCATTTTCTACAGCTTTCAGTGAATTTCCATCATGTGAATAAAGCTAATTTCTATTACCATATTCAAGAAAATTTTCATTTTGGGAATTTTCAAGGTATTTTTCAGCAATAGTTTGAGTATTCAACCCATTTATAGTTACTACTGTCATGGAATTATCTCTAGGGTTAACCTCAGTGTTACTTGTAAGTCTACCTTTTTTCCAAGATGAAAAATCCCTAGCATGTTGGCCAAGGTGTGTTTCCATGTTTAGAAATTTGTGATTGATTTTAATGTTTGGTTACCTCATTCATGTATCATTCCTATTTTGAGTTAATTTAGATCAATATGAGATCAAACATAGAAGACATTTGATTATCATTATTTCTTGGTGCATTTGAAGACTCACCCCTTTGTCGATTTTGAATGTTTGGCCTTGGTTGGTTATAGTAGTTAGGGTCAGTGGATTTTTTTAATTAGGTCGTGATATTTCCATGATAAATTTGAATGGATTCTATAGTCTTGATTGTAATTATTTGAAAAAGGATCTTCTTTAGGAGGTATTCTTGGTCCATAATTAACAATGTTTGAATTCTTTTGTTACTGGGATGGAATATCAAAGATATGACCAATGTTTTCAGTATGAACAAATATTCCAAATTGTGAACATTGTTCTCTTAATTATTGATCGTTGTTTTGATAGACCAGTTGATTTGTAGTTTTTTTAGAGTTCTAGTTCATTAATTATTGTAATTGGTTGGTGATTTCAGCAAGTTGTGTCTGAGTTTCATTCATTGAACCTGTGTTTGAATTAACATTTATATTGAATCTTTTTCTTCTTGGATTAACATTTCTATTGACTCTTTTTCTTCTTGAATTATTATGTGGAGTGTTTAGTGAAAGATTATTAAAAAAAATTCTATGTTCTTCATCTGTCATGTCATTGTAATTACCCACATCAGCCTGATCAATTAGATTCTGTCCAGTAGAGGATATCCCTTCAAAGAAGGTATCTGTGAGAAGGTTAGATGAGAGTTGATGATGGGGACACTACCTAAGAAAATCTCATAATCTATCCCAAGATTCCTGAAAATCATCTCCATCCTCTTGATAAAAAATAGCTATCTTAGTTTTATGTTCACTTTTTAGTCTTTGGGGATAAAATTTAATGATAAATGAGTTATACACTTGATCCCAGTTTTCAAAGATTTTCTCATCTTGACGCAGAAACTAGTTCTTAGCATTCCTATAATGGAAAAAGTGAAAACACTTATTCTATGATCATTCTCTGTGAGTCTTAGAAGAGGTAATTGTTGCACAGTGTTATAGAAGAATCTAATGAATTCAAGGGAGTTCTCATTATAGAGCCCATTAAATGAAAGCAGTAGTGAAATGTGTGACTGTTTAAGTTCATAATTTATGACTCTAGAACTAAGCCTAATTGATGATAGATTGCTTGAAACATGAAAATGTTGGAACTCCCTCATCCTAGTCCTTTCATTTTATTCTATGAGTTCTGGATTATTTTTGAATTTTTAATGAAAAACATTATTATCTATGCTCTCCATTTCGAGTTTGTTCATCTTTTTTCTAAGAGCAGTTAAATGTCTATCTATTTCTAAGTTCACTGGTTCAAGACTAATTGCATATTCCCTTGTTCTCATACAAAGTATATAAACAATTCCACAGTACCGAAAACATTAGCAATAAAGTATAAATAGAACTAGATTTTTTTACAGATTTCAATTTTTTCAATTTTTTATAAGTTATTTTTGATATTTTTTTAGAAGTGATAGCTCGTGTTTTCCCTGGAAACGGTGAAAAAAAAATATGAACTAGACTATCGTTGAAGCCAGACAAAGTTAAAAATTAATATTCTTACTAACTACTTATATGTGGAAAGTAGGGTTGAACCCACATAGAATCCAATTTTGACCACTATTCTTCTAAAAACCTTCAATGAACCCATTGTTTTCTGCACTAGAGTAGATTTCATGTTTTTCTACTATTTATTTTTTTATATGTTTTAATTAGGAATAAAAGGAACAACACCACATTTTTTTATTTTTTACTTGGCTAAGATAAAGCAGATAATAGTTCAAAATAGTGAACAACAAATATTAAGAATGCTGATAAATGATCTATCGAAGTAAATAACCAGTGGAAAATTATCCATTCTATTGATTTTAAGAGTTTCCAATTGACTTATAATTTATTAAAACCTATCCAAGAGTTAAGTCAGACCAATATATTAAGTTCATTGTTTTCCACTCCCAAAATAGATCAACTGTGAAAATTGTTAATTGAGAAAGACAACATGACGAACTCAATGTATGTCTTAATGTTAATTGATTTTATTACCATTTGAAATATGTTTGTACAATCAATATCTCCAATTGATTGTATAATTTATGAAATTATATTCAAGTGGTACAAAGCAATTGAATGAATTCTATATTGATCTCACTGATTAGTACTGAATTCAATGAAGAGATGAAGAGAAAAGAGAATTTAAAGAAAATTGATGGAACTTCAATTTCCCCCTGAATAATAAAATTTAGCCAGAAAACATGTTCATTATTATAACAGTAATTGAAAACATGCTAAATTAGAGTATAAGAATTTAAACACCACAGAAAAAGATATCCCTAAAACATGCTCTACTCTTATGCTCCTTTAACTCTAGGGATGTCCACCGGATCTCTCTACTCTAATGAAAGAAAAGCTATCGTGAGTGAATATCTGAATCCAATGTGTATGCTTCCCCAATTTCATTTTTTCCTTGCTTTTAAATACTACTATCATAAGCTACATGTCGCCCCTATTTCCCACTGACTCACTTTGGTTCTTTAACCTTTGACCACACACATCTGAATTTTAGTGCATCGCACATCGCACTAGTTTTTCCCACATAACTAACTTCTAGTGAGTTGGTAGAAAGTACCTGGACATTTTTTAGGCCTTAGTGTGAACCTGTAAAATAAATAACAACAAATCAAATCTATAACTGTTAAAACACAAAAATAAAACAACTTGATAGTAATAGATATGTAACATAATAGTTATTAGCTGGATATTTTATTTATTTAATCTAAAACATAAATTATTAAATTATTAAATATTATTATTAAGTAATCAACTTATTAAATTATTTAATTTAATATATTCATTAAAGTTAATTTTATTTGTGAATAAAGTTATTTATTAATGAATTGAGTTAATTTATTTAAATGTATAAGTGGTTAAAAAAATATTTCTAAACATCATATTAAATAGCTAAGTTGATATTTTTAAATAAATTAATATTGTCAATAACAATTATTAAATTAATTATTTTTTCAACATTAAATTTTTAGCTTATTAAATAGTTTATTTTATTCTAATTTTATTTATAAATTATTATTGGTATTTTATTTAATATATTTTTTTATTAAACACTTATTTAGTATACAACATTAAACAACAATTTTATTAAAATTATAAGATTAATTAATTTAGTTTAATAGTGTTTAATGATAATTTGATAGTTAATTATGTTTTATAAAAAATTAAATATCTTATATTTTTTTGTTATTTATTTATAATTATTGAGGTTTAATATAATAATTTATTTATTTTTATTTTAGTTTTTTTTATAGTTTAATTTTCATTATTATTTTCATTATTTTTATTATTATTATTTAAAAAATACTTATTTTGTATCCCCCCAAAATCGGCGCAACAGGGGGAGGGGGAACTTCGTTTCTCCTTCCAGACAAGGTGAAGCCGGCTCTCCTCCATCCTCAACCAGTGACAACTAGCGGATGCCTCGGCTCAGACGGTGACCCTCGCAACGACTATTTTGTTTCTCCCATAGCATCACAGCCTCAAATCCTCTAAAAATTGTGGTAGTGGCCCCCAGCCTGACATCATCCTTAGCTTCAGTGGAAAAACTCTTTCCATGGTAGCTCGTAGCATGGAGAAGGTTCAAGGTGGCTCCAGATCTATAGCACGAACGCATTAGTTCGACCGAATCTCCACAGGTAATCCTCAGTATACAAAGGTCAGGTGCGGTGACTCCTTGCTTCAGATCCGTAAAGATCTTAATTTTTTGAAAAATTCATGGTCCTCATAAGTTTTCCTTTGGATTGTGAAAATATGTTTGCTTGATTCGTGTAAATTAGTGCGTGATTTTGTTTTAGGTAGTGGGTTGGTTTGGTTTTTCGATGAATTGACGCTTCAAACACAGTAGTGGGTCATTTAATCTTTACGACGATGATAGGTTTCAAAATGCAAAAGCTATGCGGCTTCGGTATTAATTAGCTGTATGTAATATCTTACTAAATTATTTAACAAACTAATAAAAGTAACTTGATTATTAACTAAAAAAATAAATATTAATATAAATTAATTAAATGTATAAATAAATGAAAAACACATAAAAAGAAATAACTACAAACATGAAAATAAATAAATTAAAATTAATAATAGATTTTCAAAAAATTAAGTTATTTTATTAAATGACAAAATGAAAACATAAAATTAAAAAAAATCATTTTATTAAACATTACAATAACTTTTTACTTAACTAATAAATAGAATATTTATACTAGTTAATAAATAATGTTAATTTATTTTAGTAAATCTAATTTAAAAACTAATGATTTAAATTAAAAACTAAATAAGATGAATGCAAATAAAAATGACAACTGATTAAATAATATACATTTAAAATTATTAAAATGTTAACCAGATTAAGATTATTAAACTAGAAAGTATGTTAAAATAATTAGAATAATTAGAATGTCTATGTTAACTATTTAAAAGACTAAAAAACATATTTAATTATAAAAAATGTTTAATTAATAGATTTAGTGATAAAAATATCAAAGTTCCATTATTAATTAGAAAGTGTTAAAATAAATTTTTATATTGATAAAAATTTAATTAAAGATGCGGAAAACTATGTAAGAATAAGCGTACACATTATTAGCCCATCATGGGTTCTTCCAGCACGGTTGGGCTAGCTCTTGGGAGGACTGCCCCAACACCCCCACCCCCTGCTCCTACACACCTCCCTACCCCCTCCCCTTACCTCCCACCTGCACACCCCCTGCCCCCTCTCCCTGCACCCTGCCCCCACCTGCACACCCCTCCCCCTACCTCCCACCTGCACACCCCCCTACCCCCTCTCCCTGCCCCCTGCCCCAACACACCCCCCTGCCCCCCCACCTGCACAACGCCCTGCCCCCTCTCCCTGCCCCCTGCCCCCACCTGCACACCCCTCCCCCTACCCCCCCACCTGCACACCCCCTGCCCCTCTCCCTGCCCCCCACCTGCACACCCCTCCCCCTGCCCCCCACCTGCACACCCCCCTGCCCCCTCCCTGCCCCCTTCCCCAGCACACCCCCCTGCACACCCCCCCTGCTATACCTAATTCGGTGAGGGCTCGAATGCAGGTGGAATGGGGCTGGTTGCAGGTGCTGGGGGGATGGTGCGGGCTGATTCAAAGGAGGCAGGGGGGCTGTTGCGGGCTAGTATGCTGGTGGCAGTGAGCTCAAATGAAGGTGGAAGGGGGCTGGTGTGGGCTGGATGTAGCTGGAGCAGGGTCAAACCGCGGCGTGACCGCGGCGTGACCGCGGCGTGACCGCGGCGTGACCGCGGCGTGAACGCGGCGTGACCGCGGCGTGACCGCGGCGTGACCGCAGCGTGTTGGCCCGGTCCAACGACATCTGCGAGGCAGCATCTTCCACTTAGTTTCAGGATGATATGGATGGCATGAGAGGATGTTTTCTCAGAATATTTAAAGAAATGAATGTTAATCTGTGATGACTAGAGGATTGGATGACCCCCGATATACCTAATTCGGTGGGGGCTCGAATGCAGGTGGAAGGGGGCTGGTTACAGGTGTTTGGGGGATTAAAATATCACATGCCATGTGACATGGTCACACAACAATGGATCCATCTTAAAAGTCTAACGACACTTAAAGAGTGTCTTGGTTCAGACAACCGTTTTAATAAAAAGAGGGAAACCCCCTACAGGGATATAAAAAGGGTCAAATACGATGTGTGCTTTATGACTAACAACGACATCAAGTATAAGGAAAACATCAATGCAATAATGTTAATCAAGGTATACCACTGTGAGTTTTCGCAGACAGCGCACCTCCGTTGGAGGGGTTTTATTACAAAACCATGACTTATTTATCAAACGAAACAATTATATTAACCAACACTTATTCAAGAATTACAATTAAATATAAACATGCAAAATTAAGGAACCCAAAAATCAGAAAAGCCATGATTAAAATTGGGCCAAAGAATAAAAACGGAATAAACCGTACCCAAATCTTGAACTCATTGTCTTCGATGGTGGTGAATAGAACCGGTATTATCATAAGAAACCACCTATAAGCAAATAGTGGGAAAAGAAATGAGATATAACAACTTCTTATATATGTGATTAGTGTGTCAACTGTAGACAGAAAAAAATGACACATTTTACACGCTTTAGGTAATTATACAGATTTTCCAAAGATTAAATCATCTTAAAAAATGAAGAAAAATGGATTCTTGAAGCTACTAGATTGAACAACCTTCAATTACAGGACATACCTGACTATAGAGACTTTGAGAGAGCTTCCCAAGCAGGATTTTCAGCATGAAATAATAATATGGATGATCCTCAATCAGGAACGTTCCTAAAACCGATGAAGAGTGTAGCCCTTATCTTCTGTAATACCATAAACTACTTAATAACTAGACAATTCATAACTAAATATTAGAATAATACATGAATGATTGAAGAATGAGACAGAAAAAAGAGGCATAAACATTTACATAACACTGTTTGGTTCCAAGTGTAGAAGTAAAGAAAATAGATGACACGAGAACTCATCGAGCCATTCAGAACATTGGATCATTGGCATGAATGATAAACCATCATTATCATCTTCCAAGACAACTATCTGTAACAATGTTCAAATGAAACAGAAGTTTTCTTCTCCATGTAAAAGCACGTATATCATGTTTTTTTTATGAAAGCTAGTTCTTACATTGGAAAATATGGAACCAATAAATTTCATGGTTTCCAATGTTTTAGGAGGATCATTGGCATCCATACCAAGCAAGGAATTGGATAATGAAATTGTCAAGAGATCAATGTATGCATCAGCAACAACAAAATCATCTAACTTTCATAAGAATTAGACAAGGAAGAGAAGAAATATGATCTCCAGAAAAGGCCACCGGTGTTACATGAGTTTTCAACTAGTGAGTGGTTATAATATGTGAGAAGCTACATGGCTACGATATCCAACGTATGGTTTTAAAATAACATGCAAAACTCATTTAACTCTTCGATAATTGAATATGGAAGAAGTATTAGTTGGTGCTTATACATGGAAGTGAAGGATTATTTATATACTAACTCTGAATCTGAGAATATATTATAGAGGAGATCCATGCCTAGAAATATTGGTTTAAATATTGACATCTCTAATGATTTTGACACTCTTAGATAGGATTTCACTTTTTAAGTACTTGGCAGTTTTGGTTTCTCAACCATATTTATTATGCTTATTCAAGACCTTATCTACAAATCAAGACTCTCTTTCATTATTAGTGGGTCTCACAAAAGATACTTCGGTCATACCCAATGGGTGAGATAGGGGGATCCTCCCTCAAATTTTTTATTTGGAATTATCAGGGATTAACATATAAAATGCCTCCTAAAAGCTACAGATTATGGGGATTTATCACCAGTTAAGGCCACTAGAAAGATAAGAGCACCCACCCACTTGTTTTATGTTGATGATATTCTCATTTTTTTGTCAAAATGATGATCGATCACTTTCTTTCATCAAGGGGATTTTCGAGCATTATGAATCTATCCCAAGACAGGCCATTAGTTGGAGGAAATCTAAGCTTTATTGTAGCAAGGACATGCATGTTTCCAGCCCCTTTCCCCCTTCGCCTTGCCCCCTCCGCCCTGCCCCCTCCGCCCTGCCCCCGGCCCCCTGCCCCCCCGCCCCCTGCCCCCTGCCCCCTGCCCCCTGCCCCCTGCCCCCCTGCCCGGCAGACCTGCCCCCTGCCCCCGACTCCATGATTTGGCAGTTTTTCATGGATTTGTTATTTCTTTTTTGAACTGAAAAGAATGGCCACATAACCCCCCTGCCCCTGCCCCCTGCTCCATGATTTGGCAGTTATCAATCATCTCCAGCAAAGGCCGACTCTTGGGTTTGTTATTTCTTTTTTGAACTGAAAAAGAATGGCCCCATAACCCCCCTGCACCACCACCACTCCTTCCCATGTACTAGCCTCCCCCCACCAAACCAGTCTCCTCCCCCCAAAACCACCCCCGCCCCTAGCATCCACCAGCCCCCCAACCCCCCACCCATGCACCATCCCCCCCCCCACACCACCCCCAACCCCTAGCCTGCACCAGCCCCCCAAACCCCTAGCCTACACCAACCCCCACCCCCTGCACCACCCCCAACCCTGTACGAGCCCCCCCCCCCAAACCAGCCCCCACCCCCAAACCAGCCCTCCCTAATTAAAAGGAGTTATAATATTCATCTCTTTTTATCCTTATTTCTATAGTAGTGTATCAATAATATATAATTAACCTCCCCATCCCTAAATGTTCTATAACATATAAAGTGGCCAATTTATATAATGTAATCAATAACTAGAGGATATGTGTGTCCTTTATTTTTCTTCTAAAATGTTCAAAACAACAATTCAACACAGGTATTATTTTATAAATAGAAGATTGAATCATGAATACTTGAATAATACCAATCCTGAAATGTATTACAATAAAATGAAAGAGGATATAAACATGACATATAATAAGACCTCACATAATGAGGAAAAGGAGTCACCTTATGAGGCAAAAAGTGCAGCAAAACTCCATACAGAAAATCTTACTGCAACATCCACTTTTTCTGCTCTTTCATAATTAGAAGTGCTTCACTTCATCAAGAAAAAGTCTTCATATTCCTCTCAGACCAACCTGACAATCAAGTAAATAAGCACTGTTCAGCCCTCTATCCAAGTTAATCAAATGTGAATTCAACTGAGCATTATTATATGAAACAGAAATTTAAATCATTCTATCAGATAAGAATTAACAGATAGTCTTCATTAAGAATGTCCTTAAACAAAATAATGATTCCAAAAGGATGATAAAAGTGTAGCATGCAAAACACCAGTGATTTCTAATTCAATAGGTAGATCTGATGAAGACCTCAAAACAAGATTGAAACAAATTTGCAACTCCAATCTGGAAATGTAATAAAATAGAAAATTAAAAATAATACATTTTATGGTAAAAAGAGATAGGGAACCAATGGTGCATGGAAGGATATAATCATTCATTCTCCTCACACCTACACTAATATAACAATATTAATTTTAAAATAATGAAATAATGAAGGAGTGTAACCGCAAGTGAATAGAAGAAATAAAATAAAAGTGAAAAATGATTAATATATTGAAGGGTTCCCTTATATAATTCTCTCATCAATTATATAATAATCTCTTACAAAAAAATTCAACCCCCTAAATAATACCCTGGAATGACCCAAGATCTCAATCCATTCACTCTCTCTTTAGTGTGTTAGGTTATGTAGTGAAAAAATGATTTTTGATACACTACATTCACCTACCCATGGTAATTCAGAATGCTTAATCACACCTTAATCACTCTACTCTCCCCTGCATCATATTAGAAATGAATGAAAATTGTGGTATAATTATGTGTAAACCAAATTAATTGAGAAAATCATGATAAAATTTTAAGGCGCATGGATAATAATCTACTACTCATATGGAAATAATCCGATTTCATGAAAATTACACTAGAGAGATGAAAATAAAAATTCATTTAAATCAATGGATTTTGATGGGGGAATGTCTCTCCTTTTAAAGTAAATAATTTTAAGTTGTATTTTTATTATTATTTTATGTTGTATTACATCTTAACATAAACTTGGTTCACATATATCAAGAAAATAAAATTTGACATAAATCCGGTCATATAACTCTAGATTTAAACTGCAGTCATACCTAACTCTTGAAGAGGATTCTTTCCATAGCTGTATTCACCACCTAATGCTTACAAAGAAAATCTGCCCACTGTGAGAAAATCTCTTCTTTAACGGCATCCCTGTTATTCCCGTTCAACTTGAAAATGGCTGCCCCTGGATGTCTCCTTAATTCTGCAACTCTAGCAATATCATTTCCTCTTTTAGAGATGGGGATAGAACACAGTACCAGGATATCTGAATTGAGAACACTTGATACTTCTGGAAAGAAATGAGAACCGCACATCTCTATTTTACCAACTTCATCGATGATGAAAAGATCGGTAGCCTAAACACCATCACCAAATAAAACAATTAACTAATCAAAAACCATTATGATATATTATAATTTTGTTTGAGATCAATCTATTTATAAGTGGGTATGGGGTTATTTATCTAATGGCCACATCAAGGCCATCTTCCACTTATTATTTCAGTATCGATAAGAATGATCAATCTCATTTTTCATTGGATGGGTTACATGTGTCTATCTATGAGGGTTGTTATGTCTTTATCTAAACTCTTCAATCTCATATGTTTTCTTGACAATCTCCCATAAATAATACAATAATATTTAGGAAAATAATTCCAAGATGTCAAATTTATCTCGTTTGAATATAGAAAATCGGTTTTCTCCAGATTTTAACACCCATCAACAATTTCCACATGTTCTTCTGGTTGAATTTCAACATTCCCTAACCGATTCACTCATTATCCAGCTCTGATTTTTCAGTTTCTAATGTTGGTTATTTAGTTTTTTCCTATGATTTTTAAGACTCTAATTGTTTAGGAATCAATGGTTTAGGTTTTAAAATAGTTTTCCCACTCTTGGGAATAGTAACTACATTGAGTTATTCATGAGAGGTTTGTGTCTGACAAGATTCTTCTAAGATATTGAGGAAGGGTATACCTGAGTGGGAATGGATTCCATAAACATATCAATGTTTTATATACCTAATCTCAATGATGAAAATTGATAATTCATTTTCAATATTTTTTTAAAAAATCATTCTAGAAGTTTATATGGAAAAGATTGGATTCGATGTTGAGATGGTTGGGATTAAAATTGGCCATGGGTTTGAAAATTTTCCAAATGGTTTGGATTTAGATCATGTATTTGATTGGGTAATTGATTATCCAACCAATTGAATTTAGTATTTTTATTGTACAAGTGATGGAAATTGTTTTATTCATAAATATCTTGATTATTCAGATCATTCTCTTCCATTAATGTTATCCCTAGAAGAACTTCATGGATTGATGTAATAGTTGGGATATTATTGATCACTTAAGAAGAACATTTTATTGGAAAATCTTTCACTTTGGAAGTCTAAAGTGGTGAATAATTATGGTTTCACCACTAAAAATAATTTCATAGTAATGTGGAAGATCCCCTGTAATGTGATAGATAACAAGAATCTCATAAGGTATCTCTTTACTGGATAAATTTTATGCAGAAAAGTTCCCCTCCCCCTAAGTATGAATGATATTTTTGCCTTGCTCGATGGGGGACCTAAACTTCCTAATATTATAAACTGAATACCAAGGAGCACTTGCATCATCATGTAGGAGTCTTAAAAGAATCTTGGAGTTCTACTCAACCATATAAATATTTAGGTTATCTATCATCCAAATTTAAACCCCGTTGAGTAAAGATCTTTTCTCCACCCAGATAGAATTACCTAAACCATAAAAGAAACTATATTCGATAACCATTGATCCCCTATAATCATGCACAATCCCTCCTCATAACTCCCTATTTACATGACCCATTCACATTATGTTTTAGTCCAACATTGGGGGGTTTCCACTTGATCGACCACACTAGAGGAGCTCTATCATTTGTAATCACATCCCTAGGGAGGATCCACTTACTAGTAGCCATTCTCTTTTCAATAGGAATAAGGGAACCTAGTTTGTCCATGAGAGAGAGCACATGAACATGAATGAATATAGGGAGTTATTCTTTCCTTCACGACCCTTTTTCCTTGTCTCCTAAACCACCCAAAACACCACTGAAAACACTATTACATGAAGGTAAACCATATATAAATGTTTCTCAACACTTTGAAATAATTTATACAAAAAGTCAGAGATGTATCCCCCCCTAAAATTGAAATCCCATATGTTTCCCAACAAAGTCCCAAGCAAAGAGGGCCCATTCTACATCAAAAAATATTTTCTAGACTAACTCAGATTTTAGCCTCTCACAACACATACATGGTGAGGGTATCTAAATTAACTTTCTATGGATATTAATTTCAGTTGCTATGCCCTTACTACAAAACCTCCAAAAATGTATTTTCAACTTAATTGGGATTCATTTAGACAAGGCTTTGCTCACCCACTCATCCTGCTCCTGGTTGGATCTTAATAACAAGTTAAACTCCAAATCATTTAATTATCCTAAGGTAAACTTTGAGAATGTCGACATATCCAGTTCATCGATCATATAAATCATATCATAAAAGATCTTATGATCCTCATCGAGGGATGCTGATATAAACCCAAGGTTTATTCTCACATTCCTAGAGTAAATGTGAGGTATTGGGAATCTAGGGATGAAGTGAAAATGAACTAGCATGTTTTATTTCTAGTAATTGATGTCACCCCACTTGCAACCCAACAAACCAATTACGGGATCCTCTAAGAAATTTTTTTGAATCGCAGGAATGGGAATTGATTTTAGGATGTCTATTTCAATTTTTGGGTATTCCAGATTTTAATCCCCACTGTCAACCATACCAAGAAACTTTTCTAAGTGTGGGGTAATACCTAGATAGCGTACCAATGAAATCAACACTAGATAAATGTACCTTATTCATGGATCGATCACATGTATGATCAGGGCTAGCCCTAGGTCAAGCCCTGCAAGCTCCCGGGTTAGCGAAACAAGTAGGCTGGGGGTAACCAGCCACTCCTTTTCTTCGCCTGCTTCATCTCCATCTTTGCGCGCCACCCATCCTCCCTGTGATCCTGACAACCCCGACCTCACTTCCATAGACATTTTCAATTCCAGGATTTCATTTGAGAGTAACATGATGTTCATCCAGGTCACTGCCTGCAACATGTTTGGCCCCTGCCACACCTTTGCCTCATTCATCGCTCTTTCTTCGGCTGTCATATACATCACGTCCATTTTCACTGCAACCACTTCCTCCTTGCACGATTCTTCACTAGGTTCACCTGGCATGGTTTCTTTATTTATTCATTTAGATTTTTTGTCTTAAGAACCTAATTATAGATGTTGGAACACACAATATTAGATGGGGATACCCAGAAATGAAGGGGATGACTGAGGATTCCAGTCCAGGAAATTACTGCTATTGAAGGGGATCATCACCTGGTCTGATTGTCAAGAATCCCATGTAAAACCCCTTTGATTCATTTGAAATCCATATTATTCGTGATAATTTTCTAAATAAAAGAAAGGGAAACAATTTCAGGACCTACCTTGGGCAATGGCGTTTCCTGGGCCGGCCTTGTGTATGATGAGGATCCCGGGAGTTGGGGTGGTCGTGTTGAAGGAGGAGGATCCCAGGAGGTGAGGTGACCGCGTCAGAATCGTGCTGGAGCCTCATCGTAGAAGGAGGGTCGTGGGGAGGTGGGGTGGCCGCGGAGACGTTCGGAGAGGAGGAGGATCGCGGGGGGGGGGGGGGGGGGGGGGGTGGAGGTGGTCGCGTCGGAACCGTGCCGGATCCGCGTCGGAGAAGGAGGGTCGCGGGTAGGTGGGGTGGCCACGTCGGAGACGTCGGGAGAGGAGGAGGATAGGGAGTAGGATCACAGGGTAGTGGGGATCGGAAACTCGTGAGGACGGGGGAGGAAAGGGCTCATGTAGGGAGCTAATTCGACGGAGAGAAAAACAGTCGTGGGTATAAGTGATCTATAGCCACAGTTTGTATTGTCTGTGGCTATAGATCTGTGGCCGTAGGTCCAAATTCTAGTAGTGTCAAGATGTTTTCTCTCATGATCAAATAGATTGTGCCCATAAAGGGAGACTTCATATTGAATACTTTGAGAAGGACCACCAAAGCTACTTGTAGTTGGGCTATGGGGATGACCTTCATGACTGCTACTGCCAATTTTTTAAATTTTTATCATATAAGTAGGACAATGAGACACCAATGATAGATTTTTTCTAACCTCATGTACCCCAACTTCTAATAGAGAGTGGTCATTAGTCTGCTCCACAGTCTTGGACTATCCCAGGTAGGGTTTTAATTGTGATATTCTCCCATGGAAATCCAAAACCATATATTATGAATAGAATTCCCCATTCATGGGAGTGAGCTTTGATTAAGCCCATGTTTCTATCAAATAATTCCTATAAGCTTATGGAATTTTGTAAAGAATATATTCATCCACTCGAGTGGCCCCTAAAATAGGCAGGTAATCCCATAATGGAATGGGTATGTGAATCTAATATACTTTTCCATTTATCATAGAATATTGTCACTGACCTTCCTGGATTGTAGAAGGGATGTATGTCTCATTTTGAGTGACCCTTATATTGTGTGGATGAATCTCCCTTCTTGAGGATGAGGGACCATGAACCCAAATTCTAGTTATTCTCATTGATGGGAATACACATTGATGGGTTTTTATTATGTGGTTATGGATAAATGATGGACCTAACATTATTGCCAATATATACTTGGATCCTTAGTGTGAATGATAATGTACAACCATTTTGGTGTTGGGGAACGAACTTGAGTCTTCCCCCAATTCATATATGAGGTACACTGATAAGGTCCTTCAATTACAACCATATTTGATTATGGGGATTCAAATGTGCATGATTGTATTTTTATTTACTCATATGTTTCCACTATATTTTTCCGATGTGGTTGATATGAAGGTGCAAGGATTTGATTCTTCTAATTTTCCATAGTATTTTGTTGACATGCTGGATGTGAATTAGCATGTATTTGGATCATCATGTAGGTTTCCATCAGATTTTTCTATCATCATAGATATATGTGATTAAGTATATTTGTCTTCTCGTTTTGACACCATATTTATTGATGGGATTGATATGAATGAGTAATGATTTTAATATTATCTTTGTTTGGTGTTGAATTTGATTTGATGGAATAATGAGTATGACCAAGAATAATGAAATGTTCCATGTTGTTCAATTTTCACCATTAATAGGCCACTTTGGATACATTACATTGAATAATTTCATCCAAATATCATGGGTTGGTATCCTCTTCATGTTGATGATGTAGGTCCACGTGGAATTGGTGGCATATATATCTATTAGGATCCATCAGGAGGGACCCCTAGGTTGTAGGGATGAATCCATTGGTGATCACTTTATCAGCCTCTCTAAGGTAAGGGAGGAACTTGATATCACGTTTTAGGGGCATAATCCCAAAATGATTGGATATAGATATGGGTAAATTCTTCTTCCACTCCAACAACCATCATTGATTGGGAAGCTGGCGGGGATTCACGTGAAGGGGAGCCTATAGTCCTGCCTCCAAGGTTGGTAGATTACCATTCTGGTGGTACTCTCAAAACAATTCATTTCAAACCCAGTATTGATGACACTGAATGGGCAATAAAATCCTATGTTTATATGAGGACCTAGAATGTGCAGTAGAATATGCATATTTCTAAGAGAACTTGTGAGATGACGTTTTATTGAAGAGAGTTCTAGTAAAAATTTCATTCAGTATATGTGTAAATCACAAATAAGAATACCCACCAACAAAGAGGCATCTATACATATCAACCCATGAATAATCGATTTCCTTGATTTACCTCATTTTGTTTTGATATGAAAGGGGCATGTCATAAAAGTGACACAATAATCTTGGTTATGTATTCATTTCAGGTTCACCATTTTTTTACCTGAGTTACGCCAAACAAAGAGTCTAACATTTCACGGTGAGAAAACAATTCAGGCTGGGTTCACTTTTTTTGTTTTAGATTAGAACATCATTCATGGGGTAAATATGATTGATTATGGAGGTTTCAATATTTCAAAATCATTCATGTTGTTTTTTCTACTTATTTTCATTCCCAAAGACCATGTGGGGTTGGAGTGGATTTTTTTTGTATTTTTAGGGTAACCTTTACATTATATAAATATTCACATGTCCTTTATGGGTGGTTTCAGATGGGGTTTGTAAGTGGAACTGAAAAAAATCCATTATCTCTCCTACCCATGATGTCTTATAAACTGAAATTTCAAATGCATAAACTCTCATGGTAAATTGGATAATGATACTTAAGAACTCACATTGGTCAAGAGGATGGGTGGTTAGGCTCATCACCCACCTTTTGGGTGGGAAATATTACTTCTTCTAGGACTCATTTATAAATTTAAGAGATGTTTGCGAATACATTGTTCATTCCAAAGATTGATGTGGTTCAACCTTGAAGTAACAATCAATTATTATCATGCTTGGGTTTGGAATCATCTATATGAATTTGTGGTTCTCCATCAACGGAATCCTTTCCCCCATAACTAGAAGTAGAGTTCCCAAATACATAATATACTATAGTAGTATAGTAAATTTTCCTAATTTACATCCTAAAAAAATACATGTATCTCATTTCTGGATCCAGATGAGAGATGGAAAGGTTTAAGACATCTAAGGCTCCCTAAAAATCCTTTCTATCGAGAGCCTTATAAGTCTTTTAGTTGTTGAATTAATCATTATTGATTTCCCAATAAATTTGACAACAGATAATATGGAAACACTATAAAAAATTAATTATAATACAAATATAGATTGACAATATTAATATAATGGGTGGTTTAGACTCTGAATCTAAATCTGTTTTCCGTTTAAATACTTTCATAGAGCATCCACCATAAAATAATGAACTCATTATAAAAATACATAAAAAATAACACATAGATTAAATACCAAAAAATAATAGATTAATATTTTAGGGGACTAATATGAAACCTAGAGAAATTTATTACATTAGGGGTCTTTCTATTTAAATTGAATATAGGTCATTATTTTATAATTTTCCAAAAAGAACAAACAAAATCCTTAGAAAGAAGATATATATTTTTAGTGAAAATGAAATCTCTGAGCAGACCCTGTCAAAAATTGGTTTGTTAACCAAGCCTTTAAGAATCCACTAGATAGATGAACGGAGGTTCTGAGATAAAATGGATAGTATCTCTTCCATAGAAGTGATAAAAAATATGGCACTAATGGGGATTGTGTGGCATATGAAGGGTAAATGAGTTGATCATAATTTATTTAAAATTTAGAGAATTAACTAAATTAAATTATTCTTTAAAAAACATGGAAGGGGATAATTAGGACCTGATTACCTATCATCATGTACTTGATACAAACTGGGTACTTATCCCATGGCCACTAGGTGGTTGATGGTAATTGCATATCAAAAACATCCCCCCAGAGGACACCAGGTACTCAGTCTATATAAATTGTGTACGTGGTGATGTCAATCACAAAATAAAGACTTTCCTCCTCATGCAAGTCTCCTATAATTATAACCATAACATTTTCGTAACTCATCCAACTTCCAAAAACCAACAAAATACACAAGTTCTAGAAAAATAAAACAAAAACATACATTAAAATACATGGGGATTTACAATTTATCATTAAGAATATATTAGTTTTAATTTAATACATTTTTAAAATATTGATATGAGTATGATATAATTAACTATAATATCAAATAGTTTTCCTATTTTTATTGATTCACTTGATTTTATACTGATCATAAACATTCCTCGTGTTCAATCGTATTTTATTAAATCCGAGAGTCTCTATAATATCTCCACCATCAACATTCTGCATGATCTAAAATTTCTCTCTTTTAATTTTAATCAATACATATCAAACATAATAATGGTCAAGGAGTGTATTTATGTTTTCGAAATAATTATAAATACTTTTACTGCACCTCATATTATTGACTATACATCCACAATGTACATAAACATTAATGTTTTATAATTTTTAACCCAGTAATTACATTTCAACATCAATTGTTTAATATTTTGATTAATGCATTACAATTAATCACATATAATTTTATCCAAGTTCCATCCATTAGTTTCCTTCATACATAAATGTTAGGTTATTGGTATCTAAATCTATGTTCTTCAAAATATGTGCAACCTTATAAAGAATAACTACATGAAGAAAATATGATATATATATTTTTTCAAAAGGATCCCTTATTGACAAGAGTGGGTATATGTATAGTGAGGTATGTTAAAGAATTACTAACCTTATAGTCACTATGGACTTATATTTGAGTAAATTACTCCCATTATAGATAAAGTATTTCTGGTCATAGGTTAGAATGATAATTTTTAAGAATAATAAATTATGTATCATAACTACTCATATTTTTTCTTGTAATATTTTAGAATATTATATGAATATTATACATAGATAGGCAATAAGACAACATAAGATTTCAGGGCTCGGTGGGCCAAAAATTTATTGTTGAAATAAAGTAAATATATTAAATTCTTGCAGTTGTAATTTTCATATAGAAGTTAAATAACATCCAAACGATGACTAATATCACTAATATAAGGCATGTATTTAGTTTAGAGAAATCATTTTACCGTAGGTGTGTCCTAACATTGGTGCTTTTCGAGAAGCTCAGGTTAGGTGCGGTCATGGGGGAATGATTAAATAAATTATTTAATTAAAAATAATTTATTTAATTAATTTTTAGAACCTAACATTGACTAGAAATATGATAATATTGACAAATCATGGGGTTATCCACATAACCCTATATACTTGTGAGAGAGCATTGGAGGATTGTTCTTTGGTGAAAGAAAACTGGATCATCGAACATTGATCAGTGAGAAAATGAAATTTGAGGATCTTGACATTGATAATGAAACATATTCATTCATCATCAATGATTGGTCCATCTATAGGTAAGTCATTATATTATTTGTATATATCTACATCATATTATTCCATTGATGAATGAGAATAAATCAACTAACTAATTGATTCATGGATCAAGTGTACTGTGATTTTGGGTTAGATTTATCTCAGAATGGGAATTTATTTTGCTGAATATATTATATATCTTCATCCATAATTTTAACAGTAAAGAATGATCCCAACCTGAACAATGTCTTAGGTTCATTCCTCGTGTTTGTGTTTTGTGCAATTATTCCTCAGTTCTTCACACATTAATCATTGTAAATTCTTTTTGACTATAGTTCAATGAATACCCACTATTCAATTGTTTTATAACCATTTTTCATTGAAATAAATCAATACCATGGGTAATGATGTCAACGAGGTTTCATTTATGGGGAGTGATGACAACAGATAATCAGTCATTGGTGGATATGGAGACCGCGATCCAAGTGGAGTGTTTGGTGGTGAGAGGATGAGACAATGGCCATTTTTCAAGTAGTGGGATTGTATAAAATTTGACTAAATATAGTGATAGACTAACATGGGTGGAGATCCATGTTCTTCAAAATGTTTTTTGGTAGATCCACAGAGATCAAAAGTCACAACAAATGTTGTGAGAGATGATATGGATTACCAGAAAAATATGTTATGCATGATGTGTACTTTATGAACACACGATGTGTATAGTCATTAGATATGAAGATAGGGATTACATAGAGAGTTAGGGATCAGATGTTTTGTGGTCCCTAACACATGTCATGTGACCCATTCCAACCATCGTGACATGTATATGTTGTAAACTCCTTGGAAATGAGGAGGCATCACACAATTATTAGGCTATGCCATACATTGTGTACAACCTGGCAGGAATCTTGGTGTGTAGCGGTGGAATATTCCCCGGACACCGTGAGGATCCACATGTCATTTGTCAAACCACATGCAATGTAATCAAACAAGGAAAGAATAATAGTCTCTGTTACATATGTAATACCTAGTACTGAATGGACACACCATATACCTTTAGTAAACATTGTGTACTTCTTCAAAGAAGACATGGATCCCTTATCCTATTCATCTTGGAAAATTTTCATTAGGCTAAATTCCCTTGATCCATTCCCTGAAGGTTGTTAGGTAATTTTGTCACGTGTATAGGATGGTGATACCCTATAAGAAACTTCATTATCATATAGAGTTTTTGGAATCCTTCCATGTGTTCTAGATTGAGATCCTTTATCATCATCATTATTTTACTTCTTTGGGTTCTTGGTATTATGGTGCCGTAAATCTATGTGCTTTGATCCCCTATGTACTGAGTTAATATTAATAGGGTCATTGGTTGACCCCATTGATCTAGGTGTGATCCTAATCTATGTATAGAACTCTTATGATTTCTGGAATGTGATTGTTATAGTGAAACCTGATGAGAACAAAATCACAGATGGACACCATTAGTGGAATTTGGTACATGGAGTGTGTTCTACTGGATGATTGTTATATGAAACCTTCAAGAAATATTTCTAGGATAATTTTATTTTTGTGACTTTATCTTGAGGATTTGTGTCTACTATGAGTATATCTAGATGTTCTTATTATATAAAAGCTATCGATATATAATTTTTATGAGATTTCTATTATTAATGTTGTTATATGTTTAGTGACTTTGAGGTTCCCTTTCGGTATTTGTTATTGTCACCCATGTATGGTCATTTCCCATAGTTGTTGTGTCATATGCATAAGAATGACCTTTTGATGGAGTCCTATAGGGACTTGGAATAGGAAGAGCTTAGTGAGATAAACAGACTGAGGTATGTTCCTATGATTTCATTGATAGTAGTACTCTCCTAGATTATAGGTTTAGGTGGTTTCCAATTACTTAATGGGCATCCTTTACATGGAGATGGTATTTAATCACTTGTTTTCAAACTCTTGTGGTGGTATTATAGGTTTATTCATGCATGTTTATCAGTCATTTTACATTTAAGCATTGTATGGTCTTGGAGATATCTGTATGGATGTAGGTACCCTAGTCCAAGGCCTACCATGTGAGTGATATGCCTAATCAATGTTGGTTGTCATCACTAGTACTATTGGGGGCGGGCTTCGGTTAGTCACACTCAGATTTTTGCTATCTGAGTAGGCACTAATTGGTCAATTCGTGATTTCTTAGTGTCATAGGATGGTCAATTCTACCATAGAACCATATTAAGTGATATTGGATTAAGTTTATGGCTATTTTGTTATGTGTTTCAAGTTTATCTCTCAGGGCATGGACTCAAATATCGGTGTGGTGACCGACCAATCCATACACCACAACTCTGATCACTTGGATTTCAACTCGATACATATATACATAGGTTGTAGGGAATACATAGTTACATGCATCATATAGGAAAGTCTTGTGGTTTCCATGTCCATCTTAAGTCATTAATTTGTAATTACTCATTGATCATGTTACATATAATATATTTTAGTATGACTCCATGAAATTTTCCATCTAGGGTTCATCAACAATATAATGAGGATTATCCCATCTGTGATGATACTTCCACATAGGTAAATATTCAAGAGGTGTTACCTCTAGGTGGAGCACCATTAAAACCACCACCATTTGATAAAAAGACGGTACCAAAAGTAAAAGATGATGAGGTGTGAAGGATAACCACAATTTATGAGTTATGGTGATAGAGTCCCTTTAGGTTCTGAAGAAATCCATACCCCAGGTTTGTTATGATCATCTTTACATAGTGATGTGATTCCTTAATATTGTTAAGAAAACTATAGAAAACATGAGTTTTTTGGCCAGGAGCCTTCTCCATGGATCTATAGGATAATTTTGAGAATAGTGACCAAGTCATATGTTGGGGAAACACTATCACAGTAGGAGTTCAATAACCTTAATACAGAGGAGTTATCATTATTTTTGTGGAGGAATATGTGTAACCATGAGATTCAATAACTTTATTAGGGTAGTGAAACAATGGATGAGTATTATATGAGGTTCAACAACCTATCTCAATACATGATGGATATTTTTTTGACCAGTTCTTCTAGGATCAGACCTTAAATACTGGTCTATATAGAGATATAAAAGCTAGCATGAGACCTCTATGCATTGTTAACTTTGATGGAGAATTATATCATGTGTTAGTAGTTGAGAGTTTCTCGATATATCATATAGAAGATAGTTTGTGCTGACAATAAAAACATAGGAGCAGAGTATTAAACCATAAGTATTCAATGAAAAGTAGAGTTACATCGATGTGTGATACATTTCTAGAGGAGATCATATGATATTGTTTTTTTAGTGCCCATACGATCGACTTAGTTAACATAGAGATAGTTGGTCCTACTCTTATGATGGTTGGGGAACTCTTGCATGATATTGTCCAACCTAATGTATGAATAATATGGAGATAGTGGATGTTCCACCTAGGATGAGGTAGAAATAGGTGTAAGGCGTTTCATAGAGAAGTTTATATGGTAGATAAGATAGGATAGATACTGTAGGGGGTACAAATTTTAAATTATTACCACCACGAACACCAGGTGGTCCATACCAAGATCATTGAGATGGGAGAATTTGGAAATTATAGTTACATATAGTTTAGAATTACGTCTCAGAGGCAATAGGGATGATATAAGGTATGATCATTTTCTTATCTACTTTAGAAGAAATATTTATTGATAAAGGTGTGAGAAAACACATTCTTTCCACTTTTATGTCTTGGGACCTAGAGATTCTGTGGGATCCCTTTAAATAATTGTTCTTCATGAATACTTTTACTAAAGTCAACTCAGTGGTCACACACTCTTTTTCAATAGTGTGGTTTAACATTTTTAGGTTTGTGTTTCATCAAAGATATCTAGGTAGTAGTGATGAGGTAATGTGATTTCATTTTAGGAATAGAGTGCTTATCTATATTTCATATCTTGATTGAAAATTTTAGGAGGTGTATCTAGGGTTTACACAATGATGGGATGAGTTTTTCCATTTTTTGTGAAAAATAAATCCATAGAGAGTAGGATGGGATAAAACATAGGATATTGTAACTGATAACTCATGAGATATGTAGCATGACTCTTTGAGTAGTGGATTCTGTGAGATTCCAATTTCTTATGGTGGTGGTGAAGTGTGAGGATGTCTTTCTTGGGGATGTTACCAGATTACCTCCTAACCCAGAGATAGAATTATTTTTTTTACACTCTAAGAAGACCCTTATATATGATATAACATATCAGATGGCTCTATCACTGATAATTGAGATGAGAGTGCGGTTGGAAAACTTTTAGAGTTAGGCCTTTTTTATGCCCATTGTTTGACCAATGACAACCCTTACATTTTCATCTAAGAAGGCATACAAGAGCATGAGGTTTCCTATGGATTATCATCTCTTAACTATCTGAACATAAAGAAAAGTTATCCATTACCCTCAGTCGATGACCTCTTCTATCATCTGGGGGGCATGATGGTTTTAAATTATTGGCCTCTGATTAGGCTATCAACAGTTGTGAATGTATGATGGGGATCAATTGATGAACTATTTTTAATATTTTTATGGTCACTATAGGTACATGAAGTCCATTTTTCATGATGAATAACCCCATAGTTTTCATGGATATCATGGACCAGATCTATCCCATTTTCTTGGATTGGGTATTGGTAGTCTTCATCAATGACGTATTAGTGTACTCAATTTCTAAGGAAGTGCACAGAATACACTTGGGGATGTTATTGGAATTAATCAAAGATAACTTGATTTTCATTAATCTCTCTATGTTCTAGTTCTAGATTCAATTGTTCCACTTCTCAGGACATTATATCTCATTAGATGGTGCAGTAGTTAACTGAAAAAATGTTGAGGTATTCTTTTCTTGGGAACCACCCAAAAGTGATATAGAGGTGCAGAGACACCTTGTTTGGAAAGCTACTATTGCATATTCATACATGATTTATGAGTGGTATAATCTACAAAGATTATTTTGATAAAAAATTACTATAATTTGTGGTGGCCATATTGGTTATAGTAAAATTTTCAGTATTTGATGTAGAGATAGATGAGCGGTCTCGTCATGACATCTCTTGAGGAGGGTGTCAAGAATATAGTGTTTTTTGAAGCATTAGGGATGGGCATGGTTGTGTTTTGATGTCGAGGTAGCTTGTGATTTCCCTTGGATCTCTTCAGTTGAGACCAAATGAGTAGAATAGTGTGACCCATAATCTTGATCTAGTAACTGTGGTCTTCATACTAAATATGTGGATACACTACCTTTTGGGTGAGATATTTGTTGTATACTCCAACCATAAGAGTATCAGGTATATCTCTTATCATAAATAAATTAACTGGATACATAGGAAATGGATAGTCTTTCCCCAGGATTATGAATTCAATATTTTCTATACTCATCGAAATGGGAAGGAATTAGAATATTCTCTCAGTATGTGATCTTGTTCTTTGCTATTATAGAGCCATCAAAGAAATTTTCCTTGTTACAGTTATACTTAGTGGATAGATATGGTTTATCATACTTCATGTTGATGGTTTTTACCCCATTACTTCAAGAGGTGGGTAAGGGATGCCTATCATGGAGATATATTTGAGGGACCCTACATACTTAGATATCCACTCAACATTCTGTTGAGAGATTCTTCGTAGGGTGGGAAGCATGTAGTTATTTTCATTGGAAGCTTAATGGTATCAGTGATGTTGTTAGTGGAGTTTTTGATAAAGTTTCATACATATCCTTTGGTGGTACATCCATGTTTCGTGATGATGTACCAGGACAAATGATGTTAGTTTTGGTGGTTATAGATAAAGAATATATTAGTAGTATTTGTCTCAAGATGCCTTAATTTCCACCAAGTGATGGCTGAGCCCCAGATTCCATAAGGTTTAGCTAAACCCCTTAAGGTTCCACAGTGTAAGTAGAGTTGGATATCCATATAATTCGTAAAGTGGTTACCATGTATGTCCATTGGACATGATCCCATATGGGCAATCATATAAAATTTCACCACGTTATCCAAATTCTTATCAATTTGATATCAAGGTTCATTTGATCAATTGAGATTATTATAATTGAAGGATATATTATACCTCCATGGATTTCCCTTAATGATCATTTTATACTGTGATGCTCACATCACATCTCGCAAGACTGTTGTCTAGATAGAGTGAACCATTCATGTCCTAGAGGATATTTTTAGGCTTTCATGATAGGCTATTGAAATAGTTGGAAGGTACATCTAACATTGGTGGAATTTTTATAAAACAATAGTTAGAATTCCACAATCATCATAAAATGATTCTAGGCCATGTTTGAAAATCAATATAGGTGAACACTATGTTGAACCAACCTAGTATATTCCAGACCTACTATACTAGAGTTGGTGAGATCCCTGATAGTGATGGTACATATCATTTTGGAGTGGATACATACTAAAAAAATCCACCTTAATTCTTATGTGGATGGGCGATGGAGGATTTTTGAGTTACGGGAGGGAGTTGATGTAATATTTTGGGTCCAACATTGATGTGAATATTTATGATTTCTCATGGGTGGAAAAATAAAATTCAAGATTAATAGGTTCTTTCCTAAAACTATGTAGAGTCGGTGAGGTGTTGTATCTCTTGGCTTTACCCCATTAGTGAGACCAGTTACATGTTGTCTTCCACATATCACAACTGAGGAGGTATGTATGAGACCCACTGCATGTTATAGACTACGGTTGGTTGGAAATCAATGGTGGTGCTACCAGAGCTGAGTACCTAGTGGAGAACAAGTATTTTCATGAGAGGATCATCCATGGGATATCTACTACCCTTGTATGTGTGTGTCTAGTGGGACCAAGAAAATCTTTAGGGGATTAAATTTTAGTGTGAGACTCTTATTTGTGCATAGTACGCACATCTCTTTGTGTAGTATTTTTTTCATTCTAGGATGTAAATCCCCTAGATAGGGAGAATGTAATGACTATTATTTTTTCATGTATTACTTAAGATTATTATATAGATTATTTTTTGGATCTACGTGATGTGAAAATAAGAGATTTCATGTCTCTGTGACAATAGAATTAACTTTTGAAATATATTAAATATATTATATTCATGCAATAATTTATTCCTGAAAAAGTTGAATAACATTCAAACAAGGACTTACATCATAAATCTATGACTATCATTCAGTTTAGATATTTTATTTTACCCTAAGCATGATGTAATCGGGGAGTATGTCGAGACACTTTGTTTTGGTGTGGTCGTCGGTGTATCTTAAAATAAATTATTTAATTTAAAATAATTGATTTAATTTAATTACAATGACCAAGTGTGTACTAAAAATATGATATTATAGAAAAATCTCATGGTTAGCCACAAAAATCTAGAGACATGAGAGGGAGAATTAGAAAAAATATCTCGAGTGAACAACAATCTAATCATGGATCATCGATCATTTTCCAGTGGTATTCGAGCATCTCACCAATGAAAATGAATAAGAATCATTATTTATTGTTCATTGATCTATATTGAGTTAGGAATTTTTTTTATTTTTATTTATCCCTATTTGATTATTCCTAAGATGAACATGAATCAATCAACTAACAAATTGATTCATAGATTGAGAATATTTCGGTTAAGGTTTAGATTTATCTAGTTATGGGGAGTTATTCTGATGATTATAATATATATCTTCCTTATTCATTCAAATAGAAACTAATCTAGGCAAACATGAATATTTGTCGAGGTCAATTCCTCATATTTGATTTTTTTCACCCGTTCTGAACACAGTCATCAACGAGATTCCTTTGTCCCATGGTTTGATGAATACATGATATTTGATTGTTAAATCACTATTATTTACTGAAAAAATTAGTAAACCATGTATGGATGCGATCGATATTGTTTTTTTATGCTTGAAGACAACGAATAGTCAAACAATCTTAGATTTCTAGACCCTATTCCGAGGGGATCATATGGCCACAATGATATATTATAGTGGATATTTCTTAGCTATAAGGTTGTGCCAAAATATGGAAAAAATAGAGATGGCCTCTCATGAATTGATTTTTGTGTCCATTAATATTTTTTGTTATATGTCCATGATGATTGGTAGGTGCATGGGACGACATGTGAGGATATTTGTATTTCTAGAAATGTCTAATATACATGACATAAAATTTAGGAACATAGTGCATTTATAGTCATCAGAGTGTAAGCTAGTGATTACATATAGATTTAAGTATCATGCACTGTGTGGTCCCTACAACACATTATATGATAACTTTCCAACCAACTTAGCTTGTATACGGTGTACATGCCCATGAATCTGAGTGGTGTTACACTCTATGTAGGCCATTCCACACACAGCGTACAATCTGGATGGAAGCTAAGCATGTATAGGTGGTACATTCCCTAGATATTGAATGGAGAAACACTCTATGTCGAGGTCAACATGTAGTATAATAAGATAGAGACATGTGCATGGGCCTTGATACGTGGGTAGGACGCGGTGCTGAAGGGACATGAAATCTACCTCGAGTACAAACCATGTAATTATTAAATGAATTTTTGGATCCATTTCCTCTTCATCTTAAAAAAGAGTCTATATAGTACATTCCCTTGATCAATTACCAAAAGTTTTATAATGTAATTACATCCAATTCATAGGATGTTTATCTACTCTAAGGAACATCAATCTCAAATAGAGTTTATGGAATCCTTTTACGAGGAATCAAGTGATAACCTCTGCCGTCATCATCATTGTTGTATGTGGGTTTCTCGATATAATTTTGACCCACACTTTGAATGTGGAGATCCTCTAGTTAGTGAGTTAATCCCAGTCTGGTCATCAGTAAACCACATGGTTTTGGGTTTGAACCCCATCGGTGTATTGATTTCATCATACATCTACTGTGTACTTTCTATGGGAATGCCCAATGATTATGACATATCATATGTATTCAATCAGTTATATCTAACTCATGGAGTTTATTATCCTTAAATATAGTTATATGGAACCTTCTAGGGGGAACTGTAGGCTTGGTTTTTGTTTGTGACCATACATTAATACCATGTGCCTAGTATGAGTATATTTGTATTTTCATGTGACAAATATGTCGTTAATATATATAAATCATTAGATGACTATTATTCTTGATTCTATATTCATAGTGAGTTAGTTGTTTCCTACTTGGTGTTGTTTTACTCTCCACTGCATGGCCTTTTCCCACATGTGTCATGTATAATCCAGATGGCGGACCATTTGATGGACTGCTGGAGAGACTATGACTAGGTGGTGATTAGTGAACCAGATAGACCAAGGTGTGTTCTAGTGATTGCGTTGATAATATTCATCTCCTACATTACTAGTAAGACCTATTTCAAGTATCTTTGGTTTTCTTATAATGGGTTCATTGCTTCTAGTACTTTTTGTAATACTCTGATTGTTAGATTATAGGTGTATTCATACATTGTTATAATTTCATTACATTTCATCAATGTATGGGCTTAGAGTTAGGTATGTTATTATAGGTACCATATGTTAAGGGCTCCCCTGTGAGTGATATTCTTACTCGGTATTGGTCTCCAGCCCCTGACCTATTGGAGGTGGGCTTGGGGTAGTCACATGTAGCTTATCACTAGACACAAGGGACCTAATGGATTAGGTTGTGATAAGTATACCAAGTTTAGTAAGAGGGAGTTGAACATAAAAAGATCATGATAATGAAAATGATGATAATAATGAATGAGGGAATGTAACTAGGGAGCTATTATAAGTTAGATTTTATCATGAGCATTATCTATTTCCACACGAACGTCCTTTCTTTATGATGTATGATCATAAAAAATATTAATAAATTATTTATAAATTTAGTTAAATGTTTCCCTCATCATAATAAATAAGTGGATGTGATACCTTCCCCCAAGAAATTGGATAATAATATTCCTTAGGATCATTATTAGTTCTTACTTGATGATACAATATAGATTGTTTGATTAATTTAATGAGATATCAGTATGGTATCTTTGTTAATACCAGAAGAACCTAGCTTTATTGTGTTATTTTTTATTATTCCTACAAAATATGACAACCTTATTATAAATATAAACTACTTAAAATTAATAGAAACATTATCTTGGGGTAAGAAATTATGTATTTTAAAGAGTTCATCCATTTTGGTTCATTTATTATTTGTTGTTTCTTAATCTATAATTCATATTATGAAAAATCCCATCTCAATGTTAATTTTTTTAAATAATAACAAAGGTGAGTAAAATATACATTATAGTACAACTTGAACCTTTCAACCACTCTTTTTAAATTCAAATGATTCAAATTATTTATCATTAGTTCTCTGTATCTTATTTTTTATAATAGTTTGGCTCATTACCTTATATTATCATAGTTTTGCTAAATAGTTTATATTCTCTTAATAATTATATTTATGTTAGTGGATATTATTATTATTTTTAAAATCTAGATTTTTTTCTTATTAATATCGAATACCTTGTCACTTTTAAGGATATCATCTTATTTCATATTAAATTATTAAAATATTCTTAATTATTATAGGATTATTGATCTTCAAAACGTGGGATATTTTTACCCATGGATATTATACCCACAATATTTTCAGTGATTATAAACTTTTTTTTTTATTTCTAACGTATTATTTTTATTTTTTTAGTGTGACATATATATAGATTTACCATGAATCTTGTATTAGGTTTCTTGCTACAAACACCAAAAAGAAATGGAAATTGATTATTTTAGGTATTCTTGGATATCAGTATACTCCTGGGATTAAGGTAACCATTAAGACATTGAGGATAGAAGATATAGTCACATAAAAAAAATCCTGTTTTTTGGTACACATATATTATAAAAATATATTTTCTTTTAATTTTTTATACATTCATTTTGTAAAAAAAAATTTACTTATAGATTTTTTTATTGGTAATTCACATAATCCATCCATCATCATAGAAAAAAATTGATTATTTATTTATTGAATTTTATATAGTTAAAAAAATTTATTTTATGATTAATGGATTATTAAATCAAACTATAAATACATTGAACATTATTTAGTTTTTTCTAAAAGCCATTTTTTATATGAATTGATTTTGAAAATTAATGACAATTTTACTCAAGTATAATTAAAAATAAAATGTACATGGGGTGTAATGAGGGTATAAATTGGGTAATCTTATTAAATGATATTTTTAGTATTCAAGTGTTTTTCAAATATTTATTTAAAATCATATAATTTTTTTTATAGATTTTATAAAAATTAATGTGGATAATTGACTATTTAAAACAATTTTTTTCAGTTCCTGAAATTTTTATTATACCATTGTTCATGATATTATTTTTTATTCACCATTGGTATTGTGTGTAATCATAGGAATTATATTGGTTCATGAAAAACCATTTTTTATAGATAACTATATGTTCTTTATGTTTATTGAAATAACATTGAACTCATGTTCCACTATGATGATACACTAACTATACCTATGTTGTGAGATAACTAACTATGAAAGTTTTCACTAAACTAATAATAAATATCACATAAATTTACAATGACTATTTTTTAAACCATCAATTAAAATATTAATAACCTATTAATTTTTTTTTTATTTTCCATAACCAACCATGGAACTCAATTTAGCAGTTACCATGGAGACACCTAAAACTAACTATGAACTATTACAATAACTGATCATAAAAGATTTTCATAGAAACCTAAAAAAAACCATGGCAATTCCTTTGGAATATTTTTAATATAAAATATCATGGTGATTAAATAATTTGTTTTATCTGGTAGATTTTAGGTTAATTTTTTTTTAAATCCTATATGTTAGTGATTAGTTTCCAGATGATCCAAAAGGTGTATGATATAGGGACAAGTGGAACATGAAAATTTCATTCAATTTAATCATAAAAATTGATTTTGGGATTTGTATAAAAATCTATTTTGTTACAAAAAAAAACATAGAACAATAAGTAATCCACATGGTGATATCAATATATCCATAATCAATTTTGAAAGTATCGAACCATGATTTGAAGTACAATACAGAAACACAGAGCAGAGTAAAATGGTATTAATTTATAAATAAGTTCATTATTTCGATCCAGAGATAAAATCCTAGAATAATATAAGACATAAATAGGTTTGATCAAGCGTAACATTGGAGGATTTATTAATAAGAGGATATGGAAAATTATGAGTAATGAATAATTAAATACGGGAGATTTCATTTATTAATTATTATTTTGGTAATTATACAGATGGTTTGCACATAATCATGACCATTTAAAATTATTTTTTGGAAATGGTTGATATTCATATGAATTTTTAAGTTCAATCATTTTAATGAAATGAATGAGTATTATTTATCCTTTATAATATTAATGTTTTCTTTACACGAACATAAAATATTATAATATATGAGTTAAATTAAGAACCAATAATGGAAGTAAAATTCATGTACTTTATAGATAAACATGATTTATAGTGGAAGAATATAAGTACCATTGATGGAATTTAAATCCATTTAATATGAGTACCAACATGATCTCAAGATGATGAAGGTAGCCAATGATTTTATAGCATCAAATAGACGACAAACTATTTAATTCTTCATTCATTCCAGTGATAATGTAATGAAATATAATGAATACCAATGTTCTCTGGAATTATTTCAATTTACCTCAATGGAGTGATTTATTAATTTAGTTATTATATTAACAAAATTTATGAAATTAATTTAATTTTCTAGTAGAATTTTATCCGATTATAAATAAATCCTCACACAGAATCAAAATAATCCCAATCACTTTTTCATTATCTTATCTGAATCATGATTTCATACTTAATGGAATTACTAAATTATTTTTAATAGATAACAAAAAACACACTCTATATAACCCTATTTTACATATTGTTTTTTTATACATAATTGAATCACTCAATTACAAAATATTTCCCTATGGATATGACCTACTACTTACTATTAAATGTGTTACATATACTATTGTCCACATGAAGGATATAAAATACACTATTAAATTAGAAAAAATATAGATATTTTAGAGACAATCCCATTTTTTGGGCTATCATGAAAACACTTTTTTTCAATAAGGAATAATAATTAAGTCGTGTTACATTATAATGAAAAAATAAACTAGAAGTTTTTATAAAACTGGTATATGTTGATGTCTATAGACTAATAAGATCAAAATATTTAATATGAGTAATTTTTTAAATTATATTTATTAATATTATATTTGAATACATTAGATAAATCAAATTCAATTTAGGGAAGATGTTTTAAACTGTATGAATAGTTATTAGAATGTTTTAAAAAATATGTGTTAATGGAAAAAATATAACAATTATATATGATATTGGCACTGAGTATTCTAATTATGATGTGGAGGACAACTAATAAAAATATCACATATTGTATCAGGTTTCAATTGTAAGGACACTACAACCTAATAAGGTATTTAAAAAAATACACTTCAATCTTTATATAGAAAAAATATTGTAAATAAATGGATTCAAGAAAATTATTAGTGAGAATTATTAATATATAAGTATAAATAAAAAAATTTGTGACATCCCTATTTAGATAATAGTGTCCAAATTTGTGTGGATAGTTATCTCATGAACTCCTCCTTGAATGAAAGGTTCCATTGACTAGTGGAGAGGGCCTGAATGGAAAATATAACCCCACATGTGGTTAATAAATTTACAACAATTTAATAAAATAAAAAATAATAAGTGAATCATCTCAAAAAATATCCCCGATCAAGTATCAACATGTCCATAACTTGTTCCGCCAATATGTACAAAAATGTTTTATAGGGACATTTACCATGATTAGATACCTAATCATAATGTATGAAATTTTATTAATATTCCCCTAGAGGGTGTAAGTATAAACCTAATATAAAAACAAAAACTATCCCTTAACATAACTGTATAGATTTTTTAAATTATTATATGGTTCCAGAAATAAATAAAACCACTCATCAAATCATCATGTGCTAAACAAGAAAACATGAATTTCCAAACAAACCAGCCTAGATGACATACTATAAATATGTTTCTATCTTAATATCAAAACCCCTATCAAACACATAATCATTTAATTTTCACCCAATGTTAGTCTCGTACCACTACCAAACATTCTCACTCAAAACAAGTCATTGACATCTCAGGACACAACATATCACTCAAGAAAGACCCTGAACATAGAATCCTAAACACACCTTCTCACTCAAAGACAACCTCAACACACCCCAATCCATAACTTATTAGTAAATTTTTTCCCATACCTTATCAATATCATAATAAGAAACAAGAAAAAATAGACATAAAATATCACCATAAGAAATGGGACTTGTTTACCAAACCCCTACACCATCCGAATAGGCCATTCTATCAATAAAAGTGTCTAAAAATATCCCATGAAATCTATTTATTTGATTGGATAACCCTAACATATCCCATGGAATTAGATGAAATTACAAGTTATCTAATCCCTAAACCCATTTCTCATACTCTAAAGGGCCAACCATGTCTCTATATACCAACCCAAAAACATTTATACAATAATATAAAGTTTCCTAAAGATAATAATGAACCAACCTGAAATTCAATCAATATGAAATAATACAAAATTAATGAATTTTTAAAAAACTATGACATAAATCTTAATTGATTATACAATAAAAAACACGCCGAATGATTTAATCATAAATAATAAAAACTTAAAATCATCCCATTATATTTGAAAACTAGGGTACGGATTATAACAACCACAATGTGATTAACCTAGCGCTCATATATACATTATTAAATTGAAACTAGTTACAATATATCCCATACCAATGGAATGAATAGTTGAATGGTCATTGTAAACTAGATACATATTTGAAAATAAAAATTACATTTCAAAACACAGAAATCTTAAATTGTTTTTATGAAAATTATAATATTACACCTAGCATAATATTTTAAATCAATCCTAAAACACTATATGGTAATATATGGAAAATAAACCGAAATAATGGTGTAAGATAATATTATCAATAAGGGTAAGCATATAATTGGATTTATCATGAAAAAAATAATAATAATCAATATTTCAAGGTAAATAACTAAAAAACATTCCATTTAAACAATAACATAAAATTTATATGGAAGGAATAAATGATGGTCAAATAAATACAAATAAACAATATAATGATCATGGAACATATCGGGAATATTATTTCTAATAAAATAATCACACATAAGTCAATAACTAATCTCATAATTCAAAACATCAAAAATATATTTTCTATACCTTTTCTATGATAGATTATTAGAATGGGTTAAACCACATTTAATTTAGTTAAATGATTTATCTCATGAGACATTTCAATGTATTAATAGGATATGTAATTCTTGGAACCACACTTCACAAAAAAATTATTTTGTAGTCATCGTTTAAAAGATATAAAAAATAATCAACATAATCATACTTATTGAAAAACTAAATTATGAAATGTTAATACGTACCCCAATTAATAAACATAAACCTAAACCATCCAGAGTATTATGAATAATTGTAATTATATTATAAATCCCTAATCAATATGATCATAAACCATATAGTGAAATAAGATGGATTGTATCAATCCAATAAATCTCTTTTGGATCACAAATAAAATAATTTCTTTATGACATTGATGAGTAGAAATACAATAAAAATTTCATTAAAAACATTCTTTAGGAAAATAACCTTTTAACAATGATTTTTTTTTAAAAATTGAATGTTTATTTTTTTTTAAAATAAAAATTTAAAAATATTAATTATTTTTTAAAACATTGTGTACTCATGATGTTATGAAATTATATTCAATCTATACATATTAAAATAATTATTTCTTTAATAATTTCAATAAATGAAAAATGGAACTTATTTGGTAAATTACATGAAGATTTCATTCAAAACATTTTTTAAAAATTAAAAAATGCATAAATATTTCTTAAAAAAATAATTTTAATAATTTTTATAAAAATTAAAACAAAATTAAAACAAAATATACTGGTAGAAAATGTATTTTCGACCGAAGATAGAAGTGAATTCAATATTCCATTAAAACATTTTCTAGCTAGTTTTTAAGTATAAAAGAGAGCAGAAATGGAAATATTTCATGAAATGGTAATTATGAACAGGATAATAAAAATTTATTATTTTTAAGATATAAATATCAAATAATTAGCTCGGTGGATACTTAAAAATAAATATTCCTGAATAATTATTTGATTGTGAAATAAAATCTTACCACATTGGACACGTTTGAATCTGATGCCCCATAAAATAAATAAAATAAAATTTAACGTAAAATACCATTAATATAAAGATATTTATTATATAAAATAAAAAATTGATATTATATACACCACACAAAATAAATAGGTGGTGATTATGGTATATGTCGCACAAAAGTAAAACTGAGACGAGAAACCCTTACATCAAGTTCTAATTCCTTCATATATACCAGAATTTCCTATATAATAATTATATATTTATTATAAATCTATTATCAAAACATACTCACTTATATCATCCCATATATGTTTTTATCATAGTCTTTTATCACTTGTTTTCTAACAATTCTTTGTTAAAATCACAGTTTTAGTTGACAATTGTTTCATTTTTCAAATATGTTTTGGTTATATAATTTTAGTCCTTTTACATTGATCATGGATACATAATATAAAATAATTTAAACATTACATAAATTACTGATATATTTAGAGTAATCTATGAATCCTAGAGATAGAAAATTGATTGCACAGTTCATAAAGTCGGCAGGGGAAATGTGTGGAAGAAAGATGTTTTCATTTTTTCTCAATAGATGGAATAGAAGGAAGGTAAATACTATATGAACGTTGTATTGTCATTATTATTTTATATATATCACATATATTATTTAAATATATCTTTATTACTTATTGTGTAAATCATCAGTGAAAAAATAACACATCACTTCGTGAGATAACTGTATGCCACACACACAAGCGACTTTATCATATCCCCCAAAAATTGGAAAGTAAGAAAGTATATTTTGTTTCCCAATTAAAATTAATAATTATTTTTAAAAATATAAAATATATTTTTTATCATTCATTATTAAAATCCACATAAAATTCAAATGGGAAAATTAAATCACATCATTTCATAAGGCAGCATTCTACCATACACATCTGTGATGTTGTTGTTCTATAATGGGTTAGATTGTAAGAAGTTAGATGTGTTATTATAATTACAAATTAATATTAATTTCATTTATATAATTTATGTATATATATGATAAATAGTTTTATCCAATAGTAATAACCATTATTGGAAAATGAATTACATCAATTTGTGATGTGGTAGTCTCTCGAACACACGATTGAAGGTTTTTTTCCCATTTGATTGAAGAGGATATGAATATAGGTCATTAACATAACATAATAATATCTATGTATATGTTAGATTTTGTTGGAATTATAGAATCATAGATACATAGTACTAGAAGGAGGTGGATGGATTAACAAAATAAAATCACTCGTTTAAGAACACTACCTCTTCTTAGTGAATTTTATTAGGTTCGAAACAAAATAATTCCTATAATGTTTTTATAATATGAAAGGACCATATGATTTTGTTATATGATTAAAGAAGGTAATTTACAAGTTATTTTCTAAAACAAATTGATATGTGAGTGTGAGAAGGATAGGAGAGGTGATTTCCATTTATAGGCGGGGGATAGGAAAAACATTGAATATTTGAAAATAAAAAAGGGATACCCATATTTTTATCATTATAAAATACTCCATAATTGGATATTCAATGATGTTTTTTATTATAAGGTCTAAAGATTTCTATACAGTAGTATTTAGACATGTTTAGGGTCATTTATAACCCTTATCTTTTTTTATTTCCTCTTGTAAACTCGTTTGAACCCTAACCCTAATAAATAGTTTTTACTATTTTTAATATTAATTATGAAAATAATTAATTTTAACTTAGTATATAATATAAATTTTTATTATAGAGAATATGCAATAAATTTTATGAAATTAAATTAAAAATCTTGGTTGAATTAAATTTAAAATTAAACATATAGGCATGTCAGAAAAATTGTTCTTCCAAAGAAAACATTCAAGAGTTCATAATGTTTTTATATCAAAATTAAATATTAAATTTATTCCAATAACATAATTTGATATATTTTAAAAAAATTTGACTAATTTTATTATAAATCTAATTCAAAATATTATTTAACTTTTTAAATAATTTAAATAGAAAGCAGTTATCAACAAAAGATAGTATATTTCACTATTTGTCGTAACATTTAATATTTTTATAAAATTCAAAAAAAATCACCCAAATGTAATTTTGATATGTAAATTTAAATGATGAATTATATTTATTCAAATAAGGTTTCATAAAGTTGTAAAAATAAATTTTAAATTATGTGCCCAAAACACAACAGAACCACCATTTATAAAAATATAATTGTTTAGAAATAATTTATTTTTCATTAAAAGTTTTTCTTTTATTATGTATATTAAATAGTTTACAATTTAATTTAATGTTTATATTTTAAAAAAATAATTTTTATAATTTAGTTATACCTATTCATAGATTCCAACATAATGAGTGGGTGATAATGGTTTTTTAATATTAATATTTTAATAGAGTACTGTGTTTCATTTAAAATATATATTTCCTTAATCACAAGATATTAAAGAGGGTGGTTTTTTAATAATATATATATCATAAATAATGGGGAGTTACATTTTATTTCAATCTTAGTATTACATGTTTTATATTCTATAAAATGTGTTGTTCCACTTTTATAATCTTGGAGTGTCACATTCTACACATTTATAATATTTTTCCCTCGATATTTATTCTTGATCTTAGTGTCAAGGGTATGAAAAATGAAAATTCATTTATTTGAAACCCACATCATATTTTTTTATTAAAACTTATTTTTTATAATAGGGAAAATGATGTAAAATGTTCATCCTGAATAACACATTACTAGGTTTCTATGTTGGAGAATATTTTTGGGATATGAAAATCTAGACATAGAAGTGAATACTAACACCCACAGATTAATAAATAGTGATATATATCATGGTTGAGATAATATAAACCACCATAAAACCATAAATTTGTAAATATTTACAAGACCAATATTTCAACATAAATGAATGTAATCGGACAATATTGGTTTCTTAACATCATTTTCCTAATGTTTATATGATTTTTACCATCAATATAAAAAACTTAATAAAATAAACTTACTAGATTCTTTTCTATTTCATAAATAAAATATCCTCTTTTAGTTGGGATTTGATCAATTTTTCCCTTTGTCTCTGTTTCCATGAAATAAATCAGAATTGTTTTATGAATATATCACAAAAAAAATCATAAGATTCATAAATGAATGATAATTCATTACATCTGTCTCTAGATATTATCCAAAACCAAAATTATCAAAAAAATGTTATATAATAACATAAAAAGTTGAAAAAAATCAATTCCAACCGAGGAGTGCATTCAATGTATAGGTATCAGCCTTTCTTCTAGATGCCAGTGCTGAAAGATGCCTAACTGTGAGTCCACTCTCCAAATATTCTTCAACAGCGAATGGGCAAAGGGAACCTAGGGATCCTTTGGGTAGTTTTCTATGCAATTGGGTGTTATTACCTCTACTGATTCTTTTCTCCAACTCTGGTTTGAAGGAGCGAACAGACATGGTCCAGAGAGGATGGAAAGGGCACTGATTTTCACAGAAGGGTGTTGGGTCCTTTGTTTGACCAAAAAAAATAGGCACCTCCAGTCCTCTCCAAGAATAGTTTCTGGTATTCTCTTTGTCATTCGTAACATAGTGTTGGATTTTAACAGGTTATACAGGGATACAATGATTGGAACTTCCATCATGGCCCTTCGTCCCTGGCTTCCTGGTACCAGTAATGACTTATCTGCTAAGGGGAGATGGGTTAATTGGAGGCCTCTGATGTTGGGGAACAATTTGAACACAGAAGGATCGTGTTTTATGAGTTCAATTCACGGGGGTGGAGTTATCAGGGATCATAAAGGCTCTCTTTTGGTGGTTTTTTCAGCTTCCCTTGGCAACGTCAATTCTCTTCAAGTGGAGGCCCTCGTTATGCTCACTAGATTGTCTCTTTGAGTACAGAGGAATATTTCAATAATGGGGTTGAAATAGATTCATTGACAACTTATAATTCTCTTTCAGGTCAAGGACCCATTCCATGGTCTATCGTGTACTCCATTCGAAGGTGCAAGTAGCCTATGAACAATCAGTTGTCTGTTCTTCGTACATGGAATGAGGGTAATGTTGTTGCTGAATTTCATGCTTCTAAAGTGTCTCTCTAGAGTAGCCTTTTTTTTTCTAGTCTTGGTTCTTTTCCCTCGAAGGGTTTTTATTTCGTTTGGGTTGACGCTCTTGGGTTGCAATATTTTAGGCCCCCTTAACTGTCTCTGTACAGTGATTTTTACCATTTTTTATTTAATAAAATGAAAAGAATATTGTTTTTTTTATTTAGTGATTCTGAGATTCAGTTAAGGTGTAATATTTTAATCATATGCCATGATAACTTATTTTTAATAATAACAATAGTGTTTACCTTAGTCATCATCCCATTTGGTTTCTCATCATCACATTGTGCATCAGATTTATTGTTAACCCAATTTCATCTTGTTCTCTCCATAGACTAAAACCAAAAAGAATATTTTGAGAAACAATAATCATAGTGGGAAAACACATAATCATGAAAAAATATTTTATAGGATGTATAAATTATGATACCTCCATTTCAATCATGCACACCTCAAGATTAATATGACGTAATTAATTTTTATTATCAATTGAAATATATTATAATTTTTCATAATGAAAATTTGAATAAACTAATTAATATCCCCTATGAGTGCCAAAATAGGTGTATAGTTAAGAACAATAAAATGTATGAGGTAATTCTAGACTCAAGACTGATGCTCTTATTTTGAGTTATTACCCCTAGGTATATCTAATGCAAAAACCACATCTACCAGTAATATTTATAAAAGGATGATTTCCTAGATAAAATACATAATACCTTACTTTAGAAAACATTACAATGTTACCCTATACATAGTATTAAACATTAAATAATTCATAGTTTTATATTATATATTTTATGTTTTCTTAAAACTAGTTCCCAAAGTTTTGACTAAAATTTATCTATATTTAATGAAATAACCCCAACTCCGGTAACATTGAGATGGTGTCTACATTATTACATTGTAACCAAATACTATAAATCACATCCCAAATGTCCAAATAGTTTATTAGTATTTCTAAGATAAATATATACTATAATATCCACATTAAATTTATAAAATTAACATACACAATGTTTATTATTTTTGAAATCCATTATTTTTCTTAGTATATCTATACATATCAATCATAAATGTCTTCTTCATATCCTCAGAAAAATAAAAAATAACAATTCATTGATCTTAGATGATCAGTAAGGATTAAAATATAGGATAAGATATCATGAACAAATATTTATTATAAATATGAAATGTTAAATAAAAAATGAATTTAATAAATTACATGGCCATAATATGGAGAAATTATATAAAAGGTCAAATAAAGCCACATAAAAAATCACAATATATCAAAATTTATCCCAGAATATTATGAATAATAAAATAATCTAATGGAAGACAATAACTGTTCTCATTATGATGGAATGACTAATTACATATATCTGAATCATATTTTTAGGACCTTATAGTGGACAATTTAAATATATTTTAAAAAACCCATAAAATTCAGCATGCAGATTTATCTCTTGAGACTTCTCGATGCAGCAAGGGGATATGTAATATCAAACGCCTCCCATACCAAAAAAAAAATTAAATTCATTACTCCTGTGAATGGGGTGAAACATAATCAACATAAACATTTATATTTAAAAACAAAAATAAAATTGTAATACTTAACCAAATCAATATAAATAACAATAACTATCCATAGTACTATGATGAATGGTAAAACAATTGAAAATCTCCAGTAAAAAATGATCATAAAATATCTATATAAATAATAAGGATAGTATCTATACAAAATATATCCAGTGGATCATAATTTCTATAATTATTTTATGTCATTGGTGAATTAAATTCCGAAAAGAATTCATTAAAAACATTCTTGAGGAAAAGAAATATTCACACTGAAAATATATTTAAAGCTAAAAGATAAAAAATTATTTTAAAAATAATTTTCTTGAATATTTTCTTTTAATAATATAATTTAATCTTTAAAAATTTAGTGGACATGATTGTGGTAAGTTTCATTCATGGCATACGTGTAAAAAAAATATTCCTTTCACATTTTTATTAAAAACCCAATGGGCCTCATTTAGAAAATTCAAAGAGGATTCATTTAATTTTTTTTAAAATTTAAAACATTTGTAGATATTTATTTCATAAATAATTTTAATAATGTTAACACAAGTTGAAAACATTTTTACAAAACATTTTTTTGAACGAAAAACCATTTTTTCTCGAAGACATAAATTAATTCTGATTTTCTTAAAAACAATTTTATTAATAATTTTAATTATAAAAGAGAGAGAAAATGGTAATATTATTCTAATAGTTAATTATTTACCATATTAGAGTAAAATATATTATTTTTATGATATAAATATCAAATAATTTTTCCATGGTATTCTTGAACATAAAAAAAATCATGACTAGTGATTTGACTGTGAAATAATCCCTGACAACATTGGTAACTTATGAATCATAAACCCAATAGAATAAATAAAATAAAATATAAATATAAATACTATGATTATAAAAAGGTTAAAAATATAAAATATAAAAATTTTAGTATATACACCACACAGAAGAAATAATTTGTGAATATAGAATATATCTCACAGAAGTAAAAGTGAGAAGAGAAAACCTTACCACATGTTTGACTTCATTCATATGAAGGTTGTATATATAAAATGGATCACACCGTTCAAGGAGACGTTAGGTCATACACATGTATGAATTTATTTTTCTTTTTCTCTTGATGGATAGAATAAAAGAATGGTGAATAATATATAACCTTTATAGAGTCATTATGATTTAATTTATATCAAATTTATCATTTAAATTTATTCTTAGTACCTATATATAAATCATTAGTGTTGGAGGCAATAGTCAGCCACCCACATGAGCGATGTTATCTTATCCCCCATATAGTGGTAAGTAAGAAGGTATATGTGATATAATTACTATAGATTCAAAATTATGTTAATAATATCATATGAATTCATTTAATATTTTCTTATTACCATCCATGTAAAATTTTATTGGAAAAATGCTACACATCGTTTTACAAGGTAGTAGTCTGTTGTACACAAAAGTGTCATTATTTTTATAAATGGGATGGAAGGTAGGAAGGTATGTGTCATATTGTAATTATACAAATATATTAACGTAATAAATATCATGGTAAAATTTTAAATAGAAAATTATTTCCAATTCTGATAGGAAGTGATAGAAAATGAATTATATCGGTTCGTGGGGTGGTCGTCCATCACACATACAATGATGGTTTGGTTTTCCATTTAATGGAAGAGGGTATGGGTATAGGTCATGATCATAAAATAAAAAATATAATTATATCAGAGATACTGGTGTAACTAAATTAATATATATGAGACTATTTTATGTATTTATAGTATGACATAAAATAAAAATGTTCATTTAAAAATATTACCACTTTTTCAGACAACTTCTATAGGTTTTCACTGAAAAAATTACTAGGAAAATTTTATGATAAAAAAATCTATGATATATATATATATAATTTATTTATTTATTTTGTTATTTTTTTGAAAAAAAATTACCTTGGGACTTTATGTGTAGAAGATATTTACAGGCATTTTATAAATGGGGTAGAGGATAAACCTAAACATTTTGAAAAGAAAAGGTGACCCCCATGTTCGTCTCTTTCCACAAGAATAAAATTAAGAAATTATATAAACTTATATATTATAAGCTATATATCTTCAAATAAAATTGAATTTATATATTGTTTTAGTCATTTTTAACCCTTAATGTTTATGGTCAACCCTCGATAAACAAATTTTAAACATATATATGGTAAATAATTTTTATTGTTTTTAATATTTATTATGACTAAAACATAAGTTGAAAATTTAATATGGTGAAAAATATGATGACTCAAAATATACAATACATTTTTTAAAATTAAATTAATTTAGGTGGACAAATTCTATGTCAAATTAAACTTGCAGACGCGTCGAAAATATAGTTTTCTAAAAAACATTCAAATGTTTCCAAAGTTTTAATATGAAAAATAAATTAGAAATTTATTCAAATGAACTAAATTAGATAATTTTTAATATTTTTTTACTTATTTTACTCAAAACCAAAAAAATATTATTTTCCATCTTAAATAATTTAAATAAAACATAATTTTACAATAAAAATCAGTATTTCCACTATTCATCCAAAAATATCTTTTTTGAAAATTCTCAAATATTCTTTGAAAGATAATTTGGACATATAAATTTAAAAAAATCATTTTTCATATTATTATTTTAAAATTTGTCAAAATATATTTTATATTATGTGGTGAATGTGAGACTAAACGACCTATTAAAATAATACAGTTTTTCAAAAAATAATTATTTTCCTTTAAAATGATTCTTATTTTATTTATAGTCATTAGGTAAACCATAAATTTGTTTTATACATGTTATATCGATATAATTACAATAATTTCTCTATTCATATTAATTCATGAAAACTTAAAGGTTGTGTTATAATAGTCCTGTTTAAATAATAATAAAATTTTATTATAGTATCAAGTTTCATTAACATCAATGTTGTATGAATCCAAAGCTATCATAGAAGGTGAATTTATTTAAAAAATGTCTTAAATTATTGAGGTGTAATGTTATCTTATAATATTGTTGTTTTGTGTCATATATTCTATCAAACATTATGTTCCTTTTTAAAATCTCAAGGATTTATATAGACAAGCGAAACAACGATATAGAGGAAGAAACAGGCAGATGGGGCTTGGACGACGTGAGATACACCAAGATAAAATATAAACAGAAACCAGAATATCAAATAACTATGTAATGAGGTAATAGGATCCAAAATTAATGAAGGGTAAATCTAAGTATCTCTATGGTCAAGTATTAATTTGTAGAGGATATAGATAAAGAAAATGTTGATTTCTAGATGAAAATTCAAGGCTTCCCTCTAAAACAATTGCCTAAAAACATGGTCATGGTGTGAAATTGGTGTATGTTTTTGACCTATAATTTTTATAATGATAAAATGAAAATACCCCCCCCCCCCATTATTAGTACCATCTTATAGAGACCACCATGTGTCAGACTATAACCACCTACAAACTGAATAATTACAATGGTTAGTTTGGTCCAATCCTCCAACTCTCACATCTGAGACCTCCCAAACACCCAAATTAGCTATAACTCAATACGATACATATAATTAAACTAAATATAAATATAATTCAAATTCAAATTCAAGGATAATTACATACATTCCCTCTAAGGACTAATTTTCCCAGAGAAGCATCTCTAGGGGCCCTAAACACAAAGTTCAATAAACTATGCTATCATGCATGACACCTTCTACCATGTCATGTATTTGTTCTATTGAATCTTCCATAATACTAAAAAAGAATAATTTTATTCCATCATAGTAATTTATTACATAGGCCTACAATTCACACTCATTACTCCATGAATGAATAATTTACTTCTAACTCGATATCATTAACATCATTCCTGTGTGAAAGTCCAATCATATACATCTCAAACGCCAATATAATGTATATATTATGAATACCTATCTATCATGAAGGTAGATTAAAATATTATTATGGCATCCTAATTTTTTGTAAAATATTGAACATGCTAATATACCATTTCATGAGTTTTTACTACTTCTATAACTATCGATAGACTAATCAAAAGGATACTTATAATAATACGCAATACCTTTGTGAACTATAGGGTTAACCACCTATGATTGGTATAAAATAAAAATTCATCTTTTAATGGTAACCAAACACTTATTGATTAAATTCACCCACTTGAAGTATTCTTTTTTAAATATCAGTCAAATCATATTCAACTCACCCACTTCTAACTAAAAAAATGGTGAGTGAAAAAACCTACCATAAAGAGTCTCAAAAATATTCTTATATATTTTATCATGTTAGTTTTTATATGTTAACTATTCTAGATACTAATTGGAATACCAATATTCAAAAAAATCATGCACTAACACACTAATAATGTCCTCCATTAAATAGATCACCCCTAACTATTAGTCCATCTTTGGGTGATATGTCATACTCATCATCACCTAAGACACCAAAGTTATTTTGAAGCCCTTAAAAATATAGATGTTAATAAAACATCATGATCTTATACTATTCTCATTGGAATGTTGTGAAACTACTCCACCTTCGACACATATAAATTACCCAACACATGAACAGGATTAGTCTCCAAAATGGGAATGAAAAGTGTGTATTTTTTCAACCAGTCAACAACAACCGATACCACATCACTACCTATTGGGTTTTAGTTTATTAAAATGAAGATTTTAATTGTTACCTCACCAAAATTCTAAAGCATCACTGAAAAGGTAAAAAGTAAACTGTCAGGTCAACAGTTCTCTAGTTATATCATCTAATAGAAAAAGAAATGATTAACAAAACAAACAACACCTTTCTGCATACAAAACCACTAAAAAGCCTTATAATACCCCTTAACATCTTGTTTAATCAAGTATATAATACCCATTATGGTGTATAATATTCACTCATTATCTCTTCCCTTAGTGAATTTGGGACCACCACATTTCTTTGTCTGTAAAGAACATTATCATTATCCCAAGTACATTCATAGACTTAATGATTAACCATGATTCCTTAAAATATTATAAAGAAATTTGAATAAAAAATCAGGATCAATATCAATTGGTCTGTTAAAAGATACTCAAAATTAAAGGGTTAAAACCCATCTGCTTATTTAACATCTTAAACTTCTACCTACACTTCCAATAGTTAGAAGGTCAGTTTACACTCCTCTTTATAATTCTAAGCTTTCAATTCATGGGTCTTCATATTTATAGAATCTATAATGAAATTCCTATTTCAAAGAAAATATTTATTCTTGAATTCAAATATCTAAAGATACTTTCCCCAACATATCTAACACAAATTCATTTATAAATGGGAAGATGTGTATTTTAATATCTTATGGTCTATTTAGATGACAAATATCAGACTGAATATATACTGTCACCAAATATTGAATGCATGAATTAGAACATATAACTCCATGTCATGGGTAGGGTAGTTTCACCCATGGGGTAATATCTAATGAGACTAAAAAGGGACCACTTAGAACTTATTCATTAGAATAACTGCCATCCAAACTCTAAATTCATAACAATTGTCACACCTACATGTCCATTTTGTTTTATTAATAAATTATTTTTAATGATAGTTTTAATTATCTAAACGAATTTCATAGTTCCCTAAGTTTTTTGGATTGATATGTGGTTTTGTAGTGAATAAGATGTTAACATTTCTTGGTTCAAATGTATTTAGTTGTTTTGGAGTCCATTTCCCCGAGAATTTTACTATTGTGAAATAGTGAGGGGAAAATTCTTAAGTTAGTGTTTTTTCATCCATTTTTTGTTATGGTTTCATTATATGGGAAACTTAAATATTGTGCAAATGATGTACCTATAAATTATTATAAGTGGTGAATGAAAGAACCGTAGTGATAATGAATAACATGGTGGTGATCTATGATTTCCAAAATAGAGTCTACCATGTCATAGAAGAGCTAGGGTTGCTATTTTGAGGAACATAATAGAGAACCATGTTGTGGTGAAATAGAGGGATAACTAATACAGAATGGGGAAAGGGTGAGCCATTAACCATGGATATTTGTGTGTCGGGATCCCTCAGGGGATTTATGGGGGAACACCGTGATATATAATAATTCTTTTTTAAATTCATGGAACCATCCCATTTTTCATTTTTTTTCAGTTTCATCCATTTCTACTAGCTAAATTTTAAGAGTTTTCTCCCCTTATCATATCTCGTATCATGTGTAAAAACTACTTAAATCCATTTAGGATATCATTCATTCAGCCCTATGATTTTAGTACAGTTTCATTATATTAATTGTGGATCTCCTATATAATCTATCATATAATCAAAAATTCTCCAATCATCTCTTTTTTATTCTATGTATCCTAAGTTTTATTCTACTGTGAGACAATATTCACTATGCGGGTTAGGGTTTGGATTTGAGGTGGTACTAAGATAGGGTTTCTTTAGAGTTTGTAGAGTGGTATTCCATTCTTATCTTGGTCTCCATAATCAAAAGAATTTATTATGAAGTTTTATGTATTTTACATTTTATGATTGATATATTGTTAACATAAATGAGTTGAATATTATTTATTAATTAAGAATCATTTTTTGTTTCTTTATCTTAGTTATTCTTATTGATGGATATGAAATGTATAGTGGAATAATTCACTACATTTAGTTTAGAATTTTCTACTTATTAATACTAATTTTATTGTGAAACTATTCTTGATAACATATTATTTAATTCTGATGTACTAGTTTATAGCCCATTGGGATTTTAAACACCTTTCATGAATTGATCCAAGGTAGTTCATGATAATATATTATCATATCATTAGATCATAAAAAAGGACGAGTTTATTTAGAATCGCTCCTATTATTGTGGTTGAGTTAATATAGTATGGATACAGGGTTTTCTGGAACTCAATTGGTTGGTGGGGGAGAGTCTTGAATGTAAATTATCTATTAAAACCTTGACATAAAATTGAAAATTTTGTTTTCAGGCTAGAATATTAATATCATTCATGAATGATTTTGCTTTATTTTCTTGTGTAAAAATGATATTTAAATCCTGAATGATTTAAGAATGTTTTCTTAGGTTCTTATGAGTTTTGGGGTGAAGGTTAAAAATCAAATAGAGTTGAACAATTATCTCTCATGGTATGGTTAGTAATATAGATTTCATTCTGATGGTTGTGACAACATCGTAGAGATAGAAAAATATTTGGTGCCTAACATGATCACTATTGTTTCCAAACCATGCACAACTTTGTATCCCACCTAAAATGAATGTTTTTTCATATTTAAATTCTATATCCTTACTAATTTGGTTTCCACTTAGTAGATGTTTATGTATGTGGGTTTAGATAAGGTATTTATGCTGTAATTGTTTCTCTGATGTATAGTTTTTTTTGTTCATGATATATGGTGTTTTTTTGGGGAAAATTAGAATTTAGTTAAATGAGTGAGTTTAAAATCTATTTTGGAATAGTTGATTCAAAAGAATATTTTGATTTATCATTAGGTGAATTATAAAGTGATTTATTTAATTATAGTGTGTGGAAATATTTTAAAATGAATTTATGTCTTTCTAAAAATGATTTAAAATAATTTAAAATTGTAATTGATATGTAATATTATTTTATTTAGTTCTATATAAAGTAGGTTCAAACAATGGAACATTTCTTTTAAATGGATGGTTTATTTTTCAAGAGTATACCTAGGTAATGCTTAGCTTCAAATTATTTGATAATTGATTTTATAATTAAAAGGAAATAGGTTTTAAAACACATTACTGTACGTGATTAATATAAATTGAAGGAATGATTTATGATTTGTTTTTGATTTTCTTAATGTTTTTCTAATTTTTATTTATCCCTTTCATTATAAGTTATTTATCTATTTATGTTAAAAGGTGTTATTTGATCACATTCATTTCCCATGTTTTTTATAGTATACCTCCATGAAATATCATGAAATTATATATTCGGATCATCATTGGGTATGATCTTTGTAGTGAATACTTATATCTATTGGAATGGTTTACTTTAGTTGCATATTTTACAGAAACTCTGAATAGAGAGTTAGACTCGAAACCTTATTTTCTCTTAGAAAATTTTGAAACATCTATATATAATATCCAGGATACATTTGTGGAGAGTGTGGTTTGGTGTAAGTAGTAGATATGTTATTAGATATTGATATAATAATCAAATAATAGATGATCCTAAGGCTTCATGGGCGAGAGAGGTGGAATGATTATTTGTAGGTATGAAATGAGTCTATTATGTGTCATTAATTCATTACTAGTAGTGTGAGTTAATACCTTAGTAATTCTTCATGGTAACTCTCATCTAGTGGTTCTATTATAAAATCATTATAGAATATAAATATCCTAATTTTATGAAACATCATCATAGTGAATGAATGGTGAAAGAGTTAGATGATATGTTTGTAAATTTTTGTTTTTTACCATCTAAGGGTGTCATCAATGGAACCATGAAAGATTATTTCATAGAATGTCTTTAGTTAGAATTCATATTCATTTTAGGGGTATATCCTTAAAATTTTCTTTTGTTTATTATTGGAATATGGTGTCTTTAATGACATTGGGTGTATCTTTTTTATCATTTTTTGTTCCAGTGAGATGAGATGTTGAATGAAATCTTATTTGTGATTTGTTTAGGGTTGTGTATCTATTTTTAGTGATTATTGATGGTGGTTATTTTCTAGTGTATTTTCGATTATCTTGATGTCGTTTTTTGGGGTTCATATTTATTCTTGGTTGATGTAATCATGTTTCATGGGTATATTTTTGATTGATATTGATTGTTTGTTGTGGGAAAGTTGATATATAGAATGTGAGTGGCCCTTAGGTTCATTCTATGTTAACTAGTGTTAGTATTGTTTTTTTAAACATGTGGGTGAATGTTTTTTATTTAATTCATTCACCATAAAACAATGTTCTATGATTGGGGTTTGAGTTTTACCTCATGTAATATAGCATAGGGTTGGGTTCTGTATTTTTTATGGTTGTAGCGAGTTACTATTTTTTATATGATTTTTTCATTTTTGGTTGGTGGAGGATGGTGTTTCAATGGGTGGATAATGATTCTTGGTGATAGTGAGTTCCTATTAAGAGTTTTTATCTTTCTCTTCACCGTTTTAGATTAATTATAAATGGTTTGGGGACCTATGATAAGTATATATTCTCTTAGGACTTCAAGATTTATAATTATGGTTGTTTTTCTTCTTAGATATGTGGTTCTGTTTTAGGATATGAGTTCTATCATTTGTAGGATTCTAGGTGAATTTTTTAGATTATATGTTTTGAGTAGTGGCTTAATTAAATGTGAATTTTCTTTCTATTAGTGACCAAATACTTCTTGAGGTAGAAACCAGTAAGTGGGAAGAATTATCACACCTCTATTAAACTAGTGTTTTTTTAATTAAATATTTTAAGTATATTCTAAATTTTGTGGATTTTGAACTAGTTCTCCTGGTATTACTAATTTTATTAGATTGTTTTATAGTGAAATAGAACTCACCCCACAATAGAGAGTTGTTATTAAGGTGTTTCTATTGGTGTTTTCCCATGATTACATCCAATGTGTGGATTTGTAAGGTAAAAATTACGTGGTTGTGTATTTTTCTTAGCTTTTTTGATCATAGTATCTTACTATTAGAAAGGCCAATGGGGACATGTTGTGGTCCCTTTGGGTTTTGGTGAGTTTCGGAGGCCAAAATTCCTGATAGTTCAACTAAGAATTGTGGTGCCATAGGATATCCAAAGCACCATCCACTAGCCCATAGTGAAGCTAGGTTTCCGATTCTATGGAATAACACTATGATTTATGGCATGGTGTGAAATGGGATTCCCAATTCAAAAAGAAAAAAATAAATTATCCCTTGGTCATGGTATTAGAAAATATAGGGGTCCTCTAGGGGTTGGCTACTGAAGGGTACACCATGGAATATTGTATTTCATGGTGCATGATGCAGTTACCTAATAATTTTCATTTATTTTTTTTGAGTTTTATCCTTTTAAAACAGCATATTTTTTATTATTTTTCTACCCTTACCCTCTCTTATATCATGCGGTCAGGCTTCTTGGTTACCTGGGAGGATATCATTCATTCTCACATTGGATTTTTTCTCATTTTCACTAGCTTCCATGTTTTTTTTCCAAAGGTGATATCTTCCTCACCCACCAAATTATCTTATCCTCCATTTTTTCATCCCTCTCTCCATGGTTTTTGATCTATAAAGAGACCAGAATCTTGAATAATGTTCAGGATTAGGACTAGGTTGGTTCTAAAATAGGATTTATATTCTATAGAAAATTTAGAGGGACATTTCATGCTTAGAATGCCTATATAATTAAAACTGAATGTTTTCCAACCATTTTATTGTAAGAATTTCTTAACTACATTTAATTATCATTTAAGGATATATTGAATGATAATAAGCTCATTTTTTATGTTATATCTATTTAAAATACTTTAAGTGTATATTTTATTTGTTCTAATATGATTTATCACTTTTTGTAAATGTTTTTAATGTTTTTTCTAGATTTCAATAATGTTGATGGATTAAAAAAAATTAATAAACTAATTTAATTATTTTTTATGTGAATTGTCATTTTGGAAGGTATTTAACCCCATTTGGGCCTTGAAATGGTTGAAAATTTGTATTTTCATAGAATTGTAAAAATAAAGGAAATGATTTGATTTCTTAATCACTTTTCAATTTTAAATATTTATGTTTGTAATTATTATTAATGGAATATTCAAATGGCTGGTTTTAATAAATTTTTAAAATATTATATTAAAATGCAGGAAAATGACTTTGAATTCCAATTCAATTTTATAATAATCATGTTTTACACATTCAAATGGTTATTAGGTAGTGTGGGTATGATAAACCAACTCTTTTTATTTTGTTTATTTAGAAAATATGAATTGTGACCCCTAAGAAAAAATTTATTATTTTTGTCTGATGTCGATGATGTGAATATGGGGTTGTCTATTTTGTGGAATTGGAGGTGAGATGATATTTATGCTTTTATTACTATTAATAGTTTATGTGTTTTTTATGTGGTATATTTTTTCTCACCACTTGTTAATTACATTCATGGTAACCATATCATAACATTGAACTCAAAATTTATGATAAACATGTGGGTTAACATGATTTTTGTATGACCCTTGTTCTGTAGTATAGTCGGTCTAGTGGGGAGTTCCCATCCTAGTGATACTAGTGTAGTCTAGTTTTGGTAGTTTTGTTTTAGAAAAAAACAAAGGATAAATAGTTGTCCCATATATGTATTTCTAGGACCATCTCACCCATGTTCTTGGTGTGGTTCCCAAGATACCTATTGTTATTGATGAAATATTATAGGGGATTTAACCTTGTCTTATTTTCATTCCATGGTCAGATTGACTCATATGGTATTTTCGTCCATGTCATGATTATTTTTATCAATCATTAGTATGGTGCCTTATTGATTTTGGACAACTTTTTTGTCTTAAGTTTTATCAATTTAAAATAGATTGTTTGATAAATAGACTTTTTAAATGTTTATAAAAGGAAATAAATAGATTAAAATCTATGTGATTTACTTCAAAATATGATTAAATAAATTTATCAAAATTGATTAGTTTTATTATATTTTTATGAAAAGAATACTTAAAAACCAATGGAAAATGAAATTATCACAATATTTATTTTATTATATGAACATATATATAAAATAAAAATTTAATTCAATCTTTATAACGGAAATAACATTTCAATGGAATTTCACAAACTATTTAGTAAAATCCCACTACTCAGGATTTCATTCACATCATGAAAACACTATTTGGGGCATCCATATCTCTTGTTTCTCATGATTGTTTCCTACATCATCTTTATATAATTGATTTATATTTGAGTGAGACCAATGGGATATAGTTTATGAGGGTTGAGAGATCATTGGTTATGCTGAGGAAATAATTTTATATAGGTTAGGTTTTATTTATTCTTGGGATGTGGATATATCATCCAAAAAAGACTTATCTTTATTTTAATATAGTTTCTTTTATTATACAATGTTATCTATTTTAACTTTTATGATATATGAAATGTAATTATATATGAGTTGAATTGTTTTTTACGACTCATTGAAATTCTTACTTTATATGAGTTATGATTATTGGTGTTTCATGGATTTCCAATGTATGGATGGTCTATGCCAGATTTTATATAATGGATCTACTGCTTATTATCTCTAATTTCAGGAAAAATTTGTTACCAATTAATATTATGTGATGCACAGAGACTAGTTTCAAATCCATGGGAATATAGAACACCCTTAATGCCTTGTTGTGGGTTCAATAGAGGTTGAAATAGACCATATAACAGAATTCAGGGTTTAGAAGAATCATAATAAAATTATACATCAACCTCTTCTTCTCTTTATAGAGGACCACCTCACACCTAAAACTCCACTGAAACTTTTCCCTATTATTGTTCATCCCATTCATATGAAATTCAAATAGAGGGATGTTTAGAATAAAATACATATAATTTCTAATAAATATATTAATACTCTAAAAATAAAATACATTATTTGGATGAAATAACCACTTAAACATTCTCTAGATCAACCGATATCCTAACCTATAATATAACATTCCCTAGGAAGTGCACATCCTGAATTCAAAAGGTTCAATTCATGTACTAATTATAATTTTTGTGTACCTAAAGTGTTCCCAATATAATCTCACTATGCTCAAAGTGTGACTCTGAGAACCATGAGTATACAAATTTTTTTCCAATATACACTATGATGAAGAATCCAAAGTAAGGGTGAAAATATAGTTCGTGAGAACTATAAAAATCACTGGTGCCTTCACCATACCTAATGGAATCATAAGGTACACATATAATTCATACCTTATGTATATCTATATTTTTTGGTGCATCCTCTTCTCTAACCATCAACCAACAGAAACCAAATATAATTTTGATCATAGAGAACCATCCATCTCCCCTCATCTGGTCAAATATGGTATTTTTCCTTCATAATGTATATTTGTTCATTAACAAAACCTGATTCAAAATCTGATAATCTACACCCATCCTGAGTACCTTCTCAACTATATTAACGAATAAAACTATAGAACCAGTTGGAGTTACACCTGTGTGTATAAAACCCTCTACCATACAATCCAAAATTTGTGCCTTTCTCTCTCTCAACTTGGTTAGTGTCATATAATATGGGTGAATTGACAAAATATTTTCACCTATATTAAAAACAAATCATTACATTGATATCCATATTATGTGAAATCCCAAATAATTCTAATCAAAAGATATATTGGAATTAATTCAATATTGGTGGAAATTTTTTTGGGACCATCAGAAATTCTAATTCTAGAACCATACCTAGAACCTACACTATATTGGCTCATACATAGATGAAATTTGTTCCATATCAACCTACTTCATCCTAATACACTCCCACCATTTCATTTACTAATTATAAATGATACATAAAATACACCATACTTTATTTTTAGTTTATGTGAGCCTTGAGCATGTCAAACAATCCACCCCAAATATGATAGTGAAACGTGTCATATTTAAGACCAAAGAAGCCGAAAAATGACCATATCCCACAAATTCTATGACACATTTGGGATACCTCAAAAATTGGCTAAACTACTTCTCAAAGATTTATGATGTTCTAAAAACATATGGGATACTCCATAGTCAACCCCAATCCATATAAAACATAATCATAAATAAATGAGTGAGAAATACATATGTTAAATAAGGAAAATGAAGCATTATTAAAATGATAATCAGGCCTTTATTAGTTGAAGGACCCTTAAATCCATCTGTTGGAAGCTGGTTCAAATAAAAAACATAGCCTACCTTATATATGTAGCAATACCCCCATGATACCAGACTCATCTATTGGATTTAACATTGGGGAATCTTTTGTTGTTCTGGATAAGACCTCTAGAAAACTCCTTGAACTGACTATCCAATCATCATTTAAATATTAATATAGTGGCCCCTAGATAAATTCCTTGAGTCCTATGTCTTCCATAGTCATATATATAAACCGAATTCAGATCTCCTCAAACTGAAGCAATAATATTTCCCATCCTACAGAATAAATTCCACCGACTTAGATGGCTATTAAAAATACTATGGAAATTCTCATTATATACACACAAAAGGATCATGGTAGGATTCCCTCTTGAAGCTAGAAGAGATGATACCATTCTCTATCATCAATTTGTATCACCGTTATAGAGTTTCTCCTCACACCTCATTATTTTTACAACTGTATGTTAAACAAATGACATCACCTAAAATCCTACTAATACGACATGTGATTAAAGGTTGAATCACTTCTATGATGTCCTATGTAAATCCCTTTTTAATGGTGATATCCTTACATATCACTTCTATGTATTAGTTTATGTAAAATTTCAATAATATATGAACCACCTCAGTATAAAGGCTAATCCCAAATCTCTTAACCTTATAAGCCAATATTTCCTACCAATAACAATGAAAAATGAGTCAACTCTCTAAAACTGGTGGCATAGTCATCCATATACATCATCCTAAGTGATGTTCCATAAACTCTAGTAGAACTCCTCAAAACAAATTCCTTAAAAGACACCCACAGTATACCCTCATGTATCTGAGTTTAGTTCATCATACCCCACCATTTCTTGGTATGTCCAAGAAGCATGTGAGATCCCAGATTCATCTAATGATCATTATAATACTCCAAAATCTAAAACATCTCATCATAAATCTCAATTGAGTAATTAGAATCATAAGACACACTAGGACAAAAACTTTGTAGGGTGATATAGCAGGAAATATTTACAAATTCCATCACTGTTATCCATCATCAATGGTAGTTTCATCCTCCCATAAAAACTACATTTAAAACACCTATATGAATATGATATTCTTTCTAAACTATAAGTTCATATTCCCAATTTTTTTCTCACTAAACCTATAGGACATCTGTCGAAATAACAGAAAAATCCCCTATAATGGGAGAAATAGCACCCTAGATATCACGACCCATCCTCGGGACCCGTGCCGTGACTACCCCAAGCCCGCCTCCAATAGGCCAAGGATTGGTGACTAGCACCAAGGCGTAAATTTCAGAAAAAAGGGGAAGGAATTGCATTTATAAAGTAAACAAACACCACAGAGTAAACAAGCAGAAGTAAACACTAAGTAAAACTGGGTACAATAGTAGTGCGGAAAAGTAAGTGGGCCAGAATACAAACCCAAACTGAAAGTAAAGTACAACTGGAAAGAAAGTACAACAAATGAAAGTAAAGCAGCAACATTGAGCCATCCACTGGAAGTCCCACCTGAAGAGTGGGTACATATAGCCTCCTTATCTCCTCGAGTCCAGCTGTCCACTCCATGTACGTCCCACCCAGTGGTCCACCTCCAGGTACCGACCTTCTCCACAAGCCTCAACCACGATCAGCGCTGTCCGTCATTTGCATCCAACACAACGTAGTGCGAACATAGCCCGTGTAGGGGTGAGTATACGCTACTCAGTAGGGACCCTGAGACCCCTGAAGGTCTCCCAGAATCCACAAAGGATAATCCACAAAGGAAAGATTCAATCACAAAGTAACAACCAACACTAATTAGGTATATACCCATACATATACCTAAGCCATCAATTCCCGTTCGGCTCCATCATCCAAGCCCAAGTTTGATCACGTCCACACAGGATAGAAAAACCCAATCCACACAGGAAAACAAGTCAATCATATCAAAGATAATGATTGAAAGTCAAGACTCAGCTCACACAGGTATACTTCTTCATAAGGTGATAGAGATGATTAGATATAGCCACTGCTTCATCTAAGTTGGGACCCACGTAGGATACTAAACCAGCTAAGCTGTCAGACCCACATAGGATACAGACTAGCTACTCTTCCAGACCCATGTAGGATAGCAAGAACAGATTCAAACACTGCCAGACCCACGTAGGATACAAGAACAGTATTCATCACCGTCGAACCCATGAAGGATTTCATTACCGTCTTCATCGCTGCCGAACCCACGGAGGATTTCAGTGTAGTCTTCTTCACCATCGAACCCACGGAGGATTTCAGTATGGTCTTCATCGCTGCCGACCCCATGGACTATTTCACTACAGTCTTCATCGCCGTCAAACCCATGGAGGATTTCAGTACGGTCTTCATTGCTGCCGAACCCACATAGGATTTCAGTGCAGTCGTCGTCGCAGTCGCAACCAACTCTAGGGTTCCCGCACACAGCATGCTCGATTTCGGGAGGGTCCGCTCCACGATCCAAGGGGTCGATACATCAACTAACACGTAGTCCGGAGTTGATGTATCTCAAAGTTCCGTCTCGACAAGAGGAACTCAACGAGACAGACGACGCGTCAATCGGACGCCCGGTCTGAGAGTTATTGGCTCTTTTGTTCCAGGGGCCCGATTGGTTTTTAAGTCAAACCCAACCCGACCACACTCCAAATGCATCCAAACCTCAAGCGGAGTAAGCCAAAAGGTCCGTCTCACTAAGAGTAATCCAACAAAGTCGACGACACGTAAATCAGACATCCAGAGCTCACGTTATAAGTGTTTCCGCTCCGAGGGCCAGGTTGGTTTCGTGTTCGAACCAACCCAGCCGTACACAAAGTTCTCCAAAACCTTGAGTGTAATAAACCGAAACGACCGTCTCGATCGAAGGATCACATAGAATTTGACGGTGCATCGATCAGAGGTCTGTAGCCCACAATATGGGCAAAAAAACTAACATGTGCGGTTTTAGGAGGTTTTGGGCCCGAGACCGAGCCGGCCCGAGACCCCCTGGGTCGGCCTGAACTGGGTCGACCCAAACCGGGTCTGGGTCCAGACCGTTAGAGCGCGGCCCGGCCCGGTGGGCGTGGCCCGGCCCAGCCGGCGCGGCATGCCCTGCACGGCCATCTCGGTGCTGGCTGAGCCATTGCGGGAAGGGGGGGGGGCTACCCCCCCTTGATTGAAACCACGTCCCCCACGTGGGGGAAGCTCCTTGCCAGCTGGGGGTTATGACCCCCGGTCATTCCTCCGAAATGGTCGGCCTGGTCCGGCCGGCCGGTGCTGCCGCCGCGGGACCGCCATGGTCCCGCCCCTCTGAGGTGCCGGCGGCCGACGGTTCCGGCCACCCCACCTTGCTCCACCGCGGTCTTGTCCGACCGGCGCCGCGCCCCTCCGCTGCGGCCCCGCTTCGGCCGCGACCTCTTCGTGGTTCTCCGGTGCGGCGCAACGGCGTTGCAACTTTACTCGAACTCAACGGCACAGCGTGACGGCTCCACACTTCTTCATCCGTTCTTCATTGTTCCCGCATGGTGCCATTGCACCGCACTGCCTTTGCTCATACCGCAACAAGTACAATCATCAAAAGGGGGAGGAGGGTCGGACTTGTTCATGCGGTCTGACCTTCTCCCGTTATTACGATAACCGGCGGCCCAAATAGAAGTCGATGAATGGCAAATAATTAATTCACGGGCAAAAACAATTAACCCATACCTCAAAGTGTTGAAGAACGAAGGTTTGATGCGGAAAAAGGACATCGTGGAAGAAGGCTCCATAAGCATCATCGGCGTCGCAGAGAGGAGGATAATTGGCGTCGTGGTACACGGCGTCGCATCGTCGATCTCTGGGGAACTAGCGTTCTTTTTCATCTTCTGTCAGAGGTCGGCGTTCTTCGTCGTTCTTCGCGTTCTCCAACAAAGAAGATGAAGATTCGTAGGCTTTGCGCAAAACCTCTCCCAATCCTCCTCGCACAAAAAACTAACCCTTAATGATATAAGACTTTGTCTTATTTAATTAACACACACAAGCCAACATTCAATTTAAAATTCGAAATGAATTCCTGAATTAATTACATTGAATAACTTAATCAATTAATTAATTAAGAGAGTTGACTTTTCATTAAAGGAGGGTGCGAGTGTGTTACACAATTAATGGGGGTTTTAGGAAGTTGAAAGGGTGGGGCTCGTGTGGGTCCCACTTCACTAATATCCTACCTAGTGGAATTAGGAGATTAGTGGGTCCCACTCCAACCACCAAGCATAGGTTTAAACTACCTAGAATAGAAATAAAATTTGTAGCACACCATTTTATTTTATTCTTTAGTTAACCCATTTAATTAAAAACCTCATCCGAGCAAATACAACTCCGGAAAAGGTGTTCTTAAGAAATTATCGGTGTTGTGGTTTCATCGGTACCCTAGGATTTTGATTCTGAGCACCAGTTCAAAAATTAGGAAAACCCACTCGTTTGTTTACTGAACGTACCCGAGCTAAACTTTGGTAGTTGATTTCGGGCACACCGGGCCTCAGAATCTGGTGCCGCCAGAAACTGCGTTCTTGTAAAATCCCAAAGAAAATTAAGAAAAAAAATTTCCCTTGAATTGTACGGGTCTTTACATTACTCCCACCTCAGGGATTTACATCCCTGTAAAGATACATCATAAACTAGGGAAACAAATGTGGGTACTGTGCACGCATCTGATCCTCCTGCTCCCAAGTACTCTCCTGGAGGTTCTCGTGCTGCCATCTGATGCGCACTAAAGGAATCGACTGCACATGTAGGACCTACTCCTGTCGATCCTCGATCTCCAACAGGACCTCCGCTTCATCGTCAATGTCCAGCTCCCCATGGTTGATGATATGCGTCGGGTCATGCACGTATCTTCTCAGCTGAGATACGTGGAAGACGTCGTGCACCTGGTGCAACTGTGGTGGTAGAGCCAGGCGGTAAGCCACCTTGCCTACCCTTCTGAGGACCTAGAATGGTCCGATGAAGTGCGGAGATAACTTTCCACCTCGGCCAAATATCCGTAATCCATGTCAAGGTGAGACCCGCAAAAAAACATGGTCGCCATACTTAAACTCTAGTGGCCTCCACCTCCTGCCAGCATAAGACTTCTACTAGCTCTGAGCTATCCTCATCTACTCCTGGATGACTAGGACATTCTCTGTCATGGCCTGGACCATCTCCGGTTCCACAAGTGCTGACTCCCCAGGGTCTGTCCAGCACAGAGGTGATCTGCAAGGCCGGCTGTACAATGCCTCATATGGTGCCATCCCGATGGTGGAGTGGTAGCTGTTGTTGTACGCGAACTCCTCCAAGGGTAGGTGGTCCTCCCAGCTGTAAACAAAGTCGAGGACACATGCATAGAGAATGTCCTCGAGAGTCTGAATGGTCCTCTCCGTCTGACCATCCGTCTGAGGGTGAAAGGCGGTGCTCAGATGTAGCTGTGTCCCGAATGCCTCTTGCAACCCCTTCCAAAGCTGGGATGTAAAGCAAGCATCTCGATCAGAGACGATAGATCATGTCACACCATGAAGCCATATGATCTCTTGAACGTAGAGGCGTCCCAAGATCTCCACTGATCCCTGCTCTCTGATGGGTAATAAGTGAGCCGACATGGTGAGTCGGTCGACAATCACCCAAATGGAGTTATGACCTCTGGAAGTACGTGGAAGTCCAGTCACGAAATCCATAGATATCTCATCCCACTTCCACTCCGGGACCTCCAAGGGCTGTACCAAGCCTACTGGTACCTGGTGCTCCACCTTCACCTACGGAAAGGTGAGGCATCGAGAAACGAACTCAGCTATATCCTTCTTCATACCCGACCACCAGTGCTGTCATCTGAGATCCTAGTACATCTTTGCCACTCCTAGATATACCACTAACAGGGAAGTGTGAAACTACCTCAGCACCTCCTCCTGTATAGTAGCCAATACCATGGTATGTCCTCTGAAAAGGACGATGTGCTCTACCCCACATAGAATCCATCAGGTGCCTGTCCTGAGGATATCTGTGCTCGCCGCGTCTCACAGTCAACGTCCCCACGCTGTGGCTCTCTAACCTGCTGCAGTAGTGGAGGAGTGACTGAAGAAAGGCTTCTCCATCTCTATCCATGAAGGATATCTGCAAAGCGGCTAGCTATTCCATCGCCTCCCCGAGTAGCTGAATGCTCGTCCTCCTACTAAGATCATCAGCTACTACGTTCCCCTTTCCAGGAGTATAAACTATCTCAAAGTCATAGTCCCGAAGGAACTCGAGCCATCACTGCTGTATTAGATTCAGGTCCTTCTGTGAGAAGATGTACCTAAGACTCTGGTAGTCAGAGTAGACTGTAAAACGCTTGCCCATCAGATAGTGTCGCCGCATCTTCAAAGCGAAGACCACTGCTGCTAACTCCAGGTCATGGGTAGCGTAGTTCTGCTCATCCTGCCTCAACTAACGTGATCCATAGGCGATCACTACATGCTCCTGCATCAGGACCCATCCGAGTCCGGTCCCTGATGCATCGCAGTAGACTACATACCCTACTCCCTCCTCCGGTAGCCTCAAGATAGGTGCACTGGTCAATCTCTATCTCATCTCTTGGAAGCTCTGCTGACATCTGTCTGACCACCGGAAGGGTTTCCCCTTCTTCGACAAAGCGGAGAGTGGTGCCGCAACTCTGTAAAAGTCTGGAACAAATCTCCGGTAGTACCCAAATAGACCCAAGAAACTCCGCACCTCCGTCATGCTCCTGGGTGGCTCCCAAGCTAGCACTGCCACGATCTTCGCAGGATCCACCGCAACACCCGCCTTAGAGATGATGTGTCCCAATAAGTGGACCTCACGTAACCAGAACTGACACATCGAGAGCTTTCCATAAAGATGGTGCTCTCGTAGTGTGTCCAGTACAACCCACAAGTGGTAGGCATGCTCCTCCTCAGTGGTCAAGTATATCAATATGTCGTCGATGAAGACCACGACAAATCGATCGAGGTATGGATGAAAGATCATGTTCATGAGACCCATGAACACTTCTGGAGCATTGGTTACGCCGAAAGGCGTAACCAAAAACTCATAGCGGCCATACCGACATCAGAAGGTCGTCTTCTACACGTCCTCGTCTCGAACTCTGAGCTGATGATAGCCTGACCTGAGGTCTATCTTCGAGAACCACTGTGCTCCCTTGAGCTGATCGAAGAGGTCGTCAATCCTCAGTAAAAGATTCTTGTTCCTCACAGTCACCTGGTTCAGGCGACAATAGTCGACACACAATCACAATCTCCCGTCCGCCTTCTTGGCAAACAAAATTAGGGAAGCCCAGGGTGAAACACTGGGTCGAATGAATCCCTTGCCCTGCAAGTCCTCTAGCTGTACCCGTAGCTCTCGAAGCTCAGCGAGAGACATCCGATATGCTGGAGTGGATATCGGGGATGTCCCGGGGTACAAGTCAATATAAAAGTTTATCTCTCTGCGAGGAGGTAGTCCTGGAACGTCGTCAAGAAAAACATCCACATACTGATCCACAACTATAGGAAAATTCGGACTCCGCACGTCAACTGCTACTAGGATGAGGCTAGCCAACTGATGATTGATGGGTTTTCCTCTCCTCTATATGAGTCCATCATGTGCTGCAAAGTCTCCCTTCTCGCCGGTGAAGGTGAACCTGCTCCCGTCGGTGAGTATACACCTCACCTTGCGCCTAATACAGTCAATCTATGCATGGACTGTAGATAACAAATCCATGCCCAATATGATGTCGTAAGGCCTCGACGCCGCTACAAGAAGATCCCAGCCGAAGCTCTCTCCTCCTAGAGTAAGGTAACACTGCTGACACCAGTGTGTAATTGTCGAGTCTGCTCTCGTAAGAGTCTCGAGCCGTAAGGATCGAGCCAACAGCTCTGTCGGAATCTCCAAGCTCCGAACAAGGGCAGTGGAAATGAAAGAATGACTCGCCCCTATGTCTATAAGAACTACAAAAAGGGTGGAGTAGACACAGATAGTACCTCAAATCATCTCTGGCATGTCGTGGTCATAGGACTCCGCTGCTTGAAGCTAAGCCTGTCTCTACCCGCCAGCTCCCTGTGGTCGGGGTGGACCTCCTGGTGGTGGTGGTGGTAAAGCCTCAAAGCGTCGCCCACCACCTGTTGCTCGGCCAGCTCCTCTGCCTCGTCCGCCTGCTCCCTGTGGACCGCCACGGTCAACCCTCTGCCTCTGCCTGGGTGTCCCCTCAACCATCTGCTGCTCCTCTGTATGGCGGGTCGGGTAGTCACGAGCCATGTGGCCCTACCCGCTGCATGCGTAGCACTGTCTGCTCCGCGAAAGGCTGGATCTGCGCCGTGTGCCCCGCACCTCTGAGCCAGTGTCCTAAGGTCATTTTCCTGATGGTCCGGTCTGCCTGGACCCCTGTGATATCCGTCGACTGCCAACTACAGATGACTCTTCTATGTGCCGCCCTGCGGTAGGTCTCGCTGCTGGAGTAGGCTCAGCAAGAAATCTCTCTATGAGAAGGGCTCACTCTAGTACTCCGGGCTATGTCGGAATGCGGAGGGAGATCATAGATGCCCCGATCTCATGCCTCATTCCCTGCTCGAAGGTCCATGACCGGAATAATGGGTCTCGTACCATGTCTATCAAATAGCGCGAGAGATCGGTAAATCTCACCGAGTACTGGGCAAATGTCTTGCTGCCCTGCCGCAGCTGTAGAAGCTCCTCGATGTGCACTGCGCGGAGGGTGGCTGGGACGAACTCCGAGCGAAAGAAGCTCTCAAATTCCTTTCAGAGGAGTGATGCCTCGTCGTGCACCTGGAGCATCAAGCTCCACCATCTGCCTGCTACCACGTGTAGGAGGCTCGCTACAAGGATCACCATGAGGTCAGCTGGTGTCCCCACAAGCCTGAAAACTTGAACTACAGCCTCCAACCAATCCTCGGCTGCCTGAGGGTCTATCTCCCCATGGAACCTGGGCGGTCTCTGATGCTGAATCTCGTGCAGTGCACTAAGGAGACGTGCACTCTCAGTGGCTGGGGATGGTGGCATCGGTGGCTCAGTGGGTAGAGGTACCGCCGGTGCCTCCACTGTAAGAGGGCCCTGCACCGAGGCCTCGTTGCTCGGTGGGCTATCGTCTCACACAAAGCTCGGATCCCTAGCTGGCTGCCATCGTGGGGCCATCCTGAAAAGAAACAGGTGTGCCACAGTCAAAATAGTATACCTGGTGAGCTGACACAAAGTAATCACAAAGAAAACTTTTGAAACACACATTCAATCAATGTTTTCGTGAATTGAGTCAGAAATCAGAAGTCAGGGTCCTGGTGTACGGATACATCGACCGCCGCACCAACACTGGACTTCCTGGACTGTTAACCACACTCAATACCCTTAACACTATTTCTTCACATAGAAGAAAGATCAGAGTCCTGAGTTCTACGGTAGAACCGAACTCCTCTGATACCAATTTGTCACGACCCGTCCTCGGGACCCGTGCTGTGACTACCCCAAGCCCGCCTCCCATAGGCCAGGGGCTGGTGACTAGCACCAAGGCATAAATACCAACAAAAAGGGGATGGAATTGCCTTTATAAAGTAAACAAAAACCAAAGAGTAAGAAAGCATAAGTAAACACTAAGTAAAACTTGGTACAATAGTAGTTCAGAAAAGTAAGTGGACCAGAATACAAACCCAAAATGAAAGTAAAGTACAACTGGAAAGAAAGTAAAACAATTGAAAGTAAAGCAGCAACACTGAGCTGTCCACTGGAAGTCCCACCTGAAGGGTGGGTACAGATAGCCTCCTCAGCTCCTCGGGTCTAACCATCCGCTCCGTGTACGTCCCGCCCAGTGGTCCACCTCCAGGTACCGACCTGCTCCACAAGCCTCAACCACGATCAGCGTTGCCCTTCGTCTGCATCCAACACAACGTAGTGCGGTAAAAGCCTGTGCAGGGGTGAGTATACGCAACTCAGTAGGGACCCTCAGACCCCAGAAGGTCTCCCAGAATCCATAATGGATAATCCACAAAGGAAAGATACAATCACAAAGTAACAACCAACACTACTTAGGTATATGCCCATACATATACCTAAGTCATCAATTCCCGTTCAGCTCCAACATCCGAGCCCAAGTTAGATCACGTCCACACAGGATAGCACAACCCAATCCACACAGGAAAACAAGTCAATCATATCGAAGATAATGATTGAAATTCAAGTCTCAGCTCACACAGGTATACTTCTTCGTAAGGTGATAGAGATGATCAGATATAGCCACTAATTCATCTAAGCTAGGTCCCACATAGGATACTAAACCAGCTAAGCTTTCTGACCCACATAGGATACAGACCAGCTACTCTGCCAGACCCACGTAGGATAGCAAGAATAGAGTCAAACATTACCAAACCCACGTAGGATACAAGAACAGTAGTCATTGTCGTCGATCCCACGGAGGATTTCAATACGGTATTCATCGCTGCCGAACCCACAGAGAATTTCAGTGCAGTCTTCATCACCTTCAAACCCACGAAAGATTTCAGTACGGTCTTCATCGCTACCGAACCCACAGAGGATTTCAGTGCAGTCATCGTCGCAGTCGCAGCCAGCTCTAGGGTTCCCGCACACAGCATGTTCAATTCCGGGAGGGTCTGCTCCACGATCCAAGGGGTCGATACATCAACTGACACGTAGTCCAGAGATGATGTATCTCAACGTTCCATCTCAAAAAGAGGAACTCAACGAGACAGACGACGCGTCAATCGGACGCCCGGTCTGAGAGTTATTGGCTTTTTCATTCCAGGATCCCGGTTAGTTTTTAAGTCAAAACCAACCTGAACACACTCCAACTACGTCCAAACCTCAGGATGAGTAGGCCAAAAATTCTGTCTCACTAAGATAAATCCAACAAAGTCGACGACACATCAATCGGACGTCCGGAACTCAAGTTATATGCGTTTCCGCTCCGAGGGCCCGGTTGGTTTCATGTTCGAACCAACCCGGCCGTACCCAAATATCTCTGAAACCTTGAGTGTAATATACCGAAACGACCGTCTTGATCCAAAGATCGCATCGCAACTAACGGTGCGTCAATATGAGGTTCTTAGCCCAAGATATGGGTAAAAGAACGAACCTGCCCAGTTTTAGGGGGTTTTGGGCTCGGACCGACCCGACCCGAGACCCCCCCTGGGTGGGCCCGAACCGGGTCGACCCGGACTGGGTCCGGGTCCGGCCCATTAGGGAACAGCCTAGACTGATGGGAATGGTCCAACCCGACCGGCGCGGCGCGGCGCGACGCGGCCTGGGCGACCCTTTGGCCTTGGGCGGCGCGCCCCGCACGGCCAGCTCGGTGCTGGCCAAGCCGTTGCGGGAAGGGGGGGGGGGGGGCGCCCCCCCCCCCTTGATTGATACAACGACCCCCACGTGGGGGCCACTCCTTGCCAGCCGGGGGTTACGACCCCTGGTCTTTCCTCCGAAATGGCCGGCCCGGTCCGACCGGTGCAGCCGCCGCGGGACCACCGCGGTCCCGCCCCTCCGAGGTGCTGAAGACCGGCGGTTCCGGCTGCCCCGCCTTGCTCCGCCGCGACTTCGAGCCATGGCCTTGTCCTACCGGCGCGGCGCGACGGTGCCGCGCCCCTCCGCCATGGCCCTGCTCCGGCTGCGGCCTCTTCGTGGTTCTCCAGCGTGGCGCGATGGTGCCGCGACTTTATTCGACCTGAACGGCGCGGCGCGACGGCGGCGCGCTTCTTCGCCCATTCTTCATTGTTCTCGCGTGGTGCCATTGCACTGCGCTGCCTTTGCCCGTACCACAACAAGTACAATAATCAAAAGGGGGAGGAGGGTCAGCCGTGTTCGTGCGGTCCAACCTCCTCCCGTTATTACGATAACATGCGGCCCAAATAGAAGTCGATGAACGACAGAGAAATAATTCACGGGAAAAAACAATTAACCCCTACCTCAATGTGTTGAAGAACGAAGGTTTGACGCGGAAAAAGGACGTCGTAGAAGAAGGCTCTGTAAGCGTCGCAGAGAGGAGGATTGTCGGCGTCGCGGTACACGGCGTCGCTTCGTCGATCTCTGGGGAACTAGCGTTCTTCGTCGTCTTCTGTCGGAGGCTGGCATTCATTGTCGTTCTTTGCGTTCTCCAACAAGTAAGATGAAGATTCGTAGGTTTTGAGCAAATCCTCTCCCAATCTTCCTCACACAACGAAACTAACCCTTAATGAAATAAGACTTTGTCTTATTTAATTAACACACACAAGCCAACGTTCAATTTGAAATTTGAAATGAATTCCTGAATAAATTACATTGAATAACATAATCAATTAATTAATTAAGAGAGTTGACTTTTCATTAAAGGGGGGTGTGGGTGTGTTACACAATTAATGGGGGTTTGAGGAAGATGAAAGGGTGGGGCTCGTGTGGGCCCCACTTCACTAATATCTTACCCAGTGGAGTTAGGATATTAGTGGGTCCCACTCCAACCACCAAGTATAGGTTTAAACTACCTAGAATAGAAACAAAATCTGTATCACAACATTTTATTTTATTCTTTAGTTAACCCATTTAATTAAAAACCTCACCCGAGCAAACGCAACTCCAGAAAAGGTGTTCTTAAGCAATTACCGGTGATGCAGATTCATCGGTGCCCTCAGATTTCGATTCCGAGCACCGGTTCAAAAGTTAGGAAAACCTGATCATTCATTTACTGAACGTACCCAAGCTAATCTTCAGAAGTTTATTTCTAGCACACAGGGCCTCAGAATCAGGTGCCGCTAGAAACTGCGTTCTTGTAAAATCCCAAAGAAAAGTAAGAAAAAAATTCCCTTGAATTTTACAGGTCTTTACACAAGACCTCGGTGGTACTATAATATGTTGATGAATTGGAATTATATGAAATGATAAATAGATACTTAGAAACAAAAAAAAGACTTATATATTAAAAAAGTAAATTAAGATGTGTGGACATGCATAAGGACATCCCTAGGAAACACACCACTAATTTCCTACCCATAATCACTATGTATTGAACCCTAGTACATACCCAATACCTAATTTCAAGTATTTTGTTCTTAAATTTACATCATCATAATAATAAGAGTTAATATATTCATTTTATGATAAATTAATTTGATGTCACCAATGATGTATTTAGGAAAAATTTGATTTTATTGTTTTTGATGTTTTATTAATTTAAACTAGTATATATTACATGAAGCTAAGAATATGACATGTGAACCTATGTACATATAGATTATCCATGAAATCATTCACATTTACCAGTCAATCCTAGTGAAAATAAATTGTAAACTATAATAGCACAACAATTTCATCGGAACAATATAATACCTTATCACCACAACAAATAAATGAAATCCCATCAAAAAGGTAACTTGATTTTCCACAATATAGGAAACACCCAAACAAAAAATGGTGTTTCTTAACCAATTTTTGACTATCCTATATCCATTATAATAAGACTAAAATAGTAAATCAAAAGAGAAAAGGTAACATATACTTTTTTTGACTCCCCATCCTAGATCACTACGTTCGATCTAGTGCAGCATGTGACCTAATGTGTGCATCCCCATATGCAAGAGGTTGTTAAATAATTGTGAGGGCCTAAATGAAACTATGGAGTGATTATGGACTAATTATCAGATAATCATCAACATAAATTCATACAATATAAGTGATAATAAATATAAGTAGTAAAATGATCAAATTTGAACAAATAATAACATCTTTTTATGAAATTTATTAATGGATTACAACGGCTATATTATATAGTGAAAGGGGATCCATACATGTGGTAAATAAATGTGTATATTATGAAGAAAAATATAAATGTAATATGTGATTCATATCTAAAAAATATTCTTTAATTATTCTCAAAATCAACCCAACTCCATATATCGACATCTACTTGGTTGTCTATCACAGAAATGTTTACCTTAGCTAGATCCTTACCATACATTTGGAAGACTAATCAAGACGCACGTGCATGGTGTGAGTATAATCGAAGTATTCCATATCTAATAGTCCATTAAAATAATTTAGAAAAATATGTAATGGTTTATGTGATGATAGGAACAAATAAACAAATAAATTCCAAAATACATGTCATAATTCTCTAATAGGGCCACCAAAAATTCCCATCCATTTCTTTTATAGATCCATGTAAAATGTAAGTGTATTTAGAATCCTTAACCCTTATGTAGAACACCAAAATATTTCATTATAACTTTAGGGAGGTCCCATACACTGACCATGTGTCCTCACTCATGAATGGTCATTCATGTATTAATTAACACATTATCACTCTAGGTGTACCTATACAGCATGCTCTTGACCATTCCTTCCCACTCTTGGTGGGAAATAACATTTCTCCAACAAAAACATATCACTCAAGGTGGACCCCTAATTTTGAAGCCTCATAATACAAAAGAAGAAAACATAGACACACACACACACACACACACAATATCACCAAAAAAGGGAACTCTTCACCTGAACCCTTTATGCCATCCTACCTAGATACTATATCTATAATCATGTCTAAACAGCTCCCACAATATTCAATTATCTAGAAAGATATCCCTCTTGTCACCCATTAAACAAGATGAAATTACACCTTAACCCACCTTGAACTCATTTTACCCACATCTAAAAGGTCAACCCCATCTCTGTGTACCTACATTGTCACATTGATATCATGAGAATAATTCTCATTGGGTATTCACAAACCAAAAATAAAGTTAATGAATGTCACTTTATATGAAATCCATAACATTATAAGGTATTAATACCTCACTCCTTATATATTTCCCTAACCACTACATAATTTTATATTCAATAATGAACTTCCATAATCCCAAAATTAACCCATAATTAACCAAATTTACAGTTTAGATAAATAAAACCAAGAGAAATAAAAAAAAGGGAACATAGGGATTTAATGAAATTAGAAACACCATGAGAGAAGTTCAGAAACAAAAGACACATCAAAACATCATAGAAAGAGGTTGGAGGAGGAAAAACCACATAAGGAGAACTCTTTTCATCATGTAAGTCAATCATGGATTGGGGGAGAAGATATGAGAAGAAAATAAGGTGCTTTGTGTTAAATTACAATACCTCCCTCTAAAAAACTGTAAAGAGGTATGATCATGGTGTAACCTAGGGTACATGGCATGGCCATTTGAACTCATAGCTCCATCCCCTATACTAAATGTTTTGTGGTTTAGCCACCCAAGATCCTATTTAAATATCATATATACTAGAAAATAATAAATGTTGAACTGTTATAGTCCTCAAAACATTAGTCTTGAGCATTCTCAAATGACAAAAGAAAATATAACAAAAAAATATATTATAAATTAAAATAAATTTAATCATCACAAAACATGAAATTCAATAAATGTTACAAAATAATTTTTTATCCTGTGTACAAAAAATTACATATCAAATACGGTATAAAAAAAATATTTCAAATATTTATGAGTTAGTTTTGTATTTGGTGAATATTAGAATACATAAATGATGAAATTTTAAGAGAATATCTGATTGGGGTATATTCCTTGAATACTAATTTATAATGAAGTCATACAAATTTTTAAATAAAAACATTAAGAAGATATTTGAATAAAATTATATCATTATAATTTCTGAACAACAATATAATCAAAAAATTGTTAAATAATACAATAAGTAATTTAAATAATTGGGATATTATTTAGGAAATATTAAGAAAGGTAAAACTGATGATTATGAAGTTAAATATGATATAGAAGTTCAATATAGTTACAACACATTATATAAAACATCTAATTAAATTAATTTAATTTGATCATAAAAACATATTTTGGGAAAATAGTTCACATTCTATCATAAATAATGGAAAAACATTATGAAAACTATATTATCTTTTTTTTAACAAATTAATTTTAATGAATTATTAAATGAAGATAACATGTTAAATATATAAACGATGAGATTTAATAAATTAAAAATAATTAATAATGGTATTATGATATATATCCATAAATTAGAAATATTATTGTAACAATAAAAAATTCTAAAATAAGAACATTTTATTCTATAGTGTATGCAACATGCAACATCGAGCATAAACAAACCCCAGAATATATTTCTTTCTTTTTAAATTTTTTTATAACTTATGAATCATGAAAACCTGAGTATAAATAAACTGAAATATATTATACCATAATAAAATATCCATTAAAATTTTGGCAATGAATATTAATATGAAAATTATTTTAATCTATTTATTATCAATAAAATGGAAATGATTAAAATGAAACCTGAATTTTTATAGAAAAATAGTTTTTATCTAAAAAGATTTTTGGAAACACATTGTACACCTAATTATAAATTGATTTTTACAATTTTAATTGATTTATTTGATAAATATAAATTCATTTTCTAATCATATCAATGTTATCATAGGGTGAAATTTTGGGATTTTTCTAAAATGTTACATTTTTTGATGAAACGTGAAAATAATTTATTTTTATTAAAAAATCATTTCTGATTAAATTATATGTAAGTATAAATTATTATTTTATCAGATTTTAAAGTAAAATTAGTTCTATTGTATTTGTATTTATCAAATTTATGTGATTTTAATCACATTCCCAATGAATATTTATATAAAAATATTATAAATTTGTTAACATTTTCTCTTCGAAACCTCATTTTCTCATCATGTCTAAAAGATTAATTCCAAATTAAAATTTTCCACTTAGATGAATAGAATTTAGAAATATTTATTTCGTTTTTTTAATAATAATAATTTATATCTTTTAATATGTTCAACTAAATTTTTAGGATAAAACTAATAGTAAAAAAACTAAAAATAAATTATTACGGTTAAGATAACTGTGGATTGATCGTGGGTTAAACTAAAATAATTAGGATAAAATAACCTAAAAACATATCTAAAATCAACATTATGGAATTATATTTTCCTTATCAGGTAAAATTATTGATAATTTTCCATTTAGAACCCTTTTTTCACATGAAAAAATGGGAACACCTTTTCCATTTCAAATATTATAAGTGTGACCCTCACCTAACTTATAAAATGTCACCCACTATCCTCTCTTATTAAAACCATAAAATGCATTTGTTTCAGTTAATACCAACCGAAATAAATTCTAATATTCCTTCATCTCATCCTATAAGCCTTATTGTTTCATTATTCCAACTTAGGATGTATTTTGTTTCAATCCTTAAGAGGTAACCAAAGACAAGTTAATGTTCCTCAACAAGCGCTTTTGTTTTATTTCATCCTCTAACACATTAAATAATTATTAAAAAATTATAATGTAATAAATATAGTATCCTAAATATACTGATATTTTTTATATTATTTTTTAAAACTAAAATAATCTTTAATTCAATATAATGGGTTATCAAATCATCATTCGTGTGTACGGGGAACTACCGTCTCACAAATCAATATCATTCATTGTTCCATAACCACCTCTAATAGTTGTGTATAATAAGGGATAAAAAGTATATATAAAATATTTATAACAAAATAATACCTTTTCTCATTATATCAAATTTAAATTATTTTACATTCCATTTTTTGGAGGATATGATAATGTCGCTCATGTGTACGTAGTACTACCGCCTCACGAAGCGATGTGACACATTTTTCAGCAACACTTTATTTGTTAGATAATAAAGGTAATTTAATTTAATATATTTTATAAAAATAAAATTATTATTATAATAAAGATATATTAATCATTATTAAAATATAATATATAATTTTATTTATTACACAAAAAGATGATAACATCATTCCTGTATGTGTGGACTATCGCCTTCACTAAGGGATGTGGATCTCTTTTCATCACCGCAAAACATAGATGATATATATAAGTACAATTAAATAAATGACATGATATTTATGATATTATTATCATTATGTGTGGATAATATTTTACATACCTAATTTTCATGATGATGGTTCAAAAATGGAAATGTCATTCCAGCATACATACAGCCTACAATCTCAATAATTTCAACATACTTCATTTTTTATAACTCTATATCATGATTTATTTAAAAGTAAAATTGATGTAAAAATATGATAATTATTTAATGAGTATTATTCAATATATAATGCAACTATATAATAATAACAAAAACCATACATTTCCTAACAAATCATGAATGAGAGAATAAGGCAATTAAAACCAGTAACAATAAAAATAATGAATTATTGTTATTGAAACATTGAATAGATGGTATAAAAAGAACATACATGCTATTATAGATATTAATATTGTTATGGAATAAGTTAATAACATATTTGAAACCACTATATATGAGGTTATATCATATTCATTAAAAATAAAGTGTAAGGTACATGATTCTTCTTCAATTTAATTTCATTGAGGAAAATTTGTTTGTTATGCACTAATTTCTTGTATATGGTGTATAAAATACCAATTAAAAATGTAATATCAAGAATAAAGAATAATTCATGATGTTTTCAGTTTCAATTGGAATAATTAATCGAAGGGCATTTGACTTAAATTTTACCAAGTTGTAAGGATCTACGTAACTCGATATATTTTTATTGGGTTGTTAAAACGCACGGCCGATTGTCGCCTATCGACCAGTCAAGGATTCTGTGCTCTGCTAATGTGTATAGCTGCACTCGGGTCAAATCCTTAGTGATGATACTTTGTAATAGTCATTTATTTTTATTTGATTATATTATGATTGGGGGGTTTGTTTGCATAGCTTGTGAAATAATTTATGGGTGATGTTTGATTTAACAAATTGATAAATATTGGGGTGAGTTCATCATTAGGTAGTTAAGCTTGTGATATCCTTGAGCTCTGCTTTATATTGCATTAAATTAACACCCATGTCAAAAGTTAACGTTGATTGAAATTCATAAGTGTTAATGATTTAATCCAAGACTTAACATAACATAGGGTTCTAATCATTACCATTACTTGTTTATGGAAGTGTATTTATGGTTCCAATAATCCATGGAAACCACATGTTCAACAAAATATGTCATTAATCCATGACATGTTAATCCCAACACACACAATGCTAAATTAACAAATACTCATTGAGAAAATACTCTCAATCACTTAACCTCTATATATTATGACTCACCCCAATGAGATATTTACTCAGACATTTGTGTGCTTAATATTAAAATTATAATGATTATGATGATAAATTAAGAATAGAAGAAAAATAAAGGGATAAGAAAAAGGGTGGTGCATCGAACACACAAACACGAACAATGATGAGACTTAAAATAGTAGATTTACAATTGAATGAGGAAGAAAAAGAAGGGAAAGGGATTCAACTGTATTTAAACTATTTTAAGAACATTAATATTAATCTACAGAAGGTGGATTATAATAATAGATATTGAAGAAAAAACTCGCATGAAACAAAAATTACAAAACACAAACTTACAAGATTATAAACAAAGAACAAGACAAAAGTGAAAGGAAACAAAGAGAGTAGGAAGGGTATATCAAGTAAAAACATGAGTATGGAAGGTCCTCACAAGACTTTGGCAAAGCTTTGGTCATGAAAATTGATGCTCTTCTCTTATAAAATTCCACCCCCTTTGAAGGAGAAGAGGAGGATGTATTTATTGCCCAAGGAAGTGGACTATTTGCATTCCCAATCTGTCCCTCCACATGCATTGCCAAGTTGGCTATTCATACATCCTAATCTCGAGAAATTTTCATCTTCCATGTTGTAGATAATAAAGTGTCCAGAATGAACTCCAAATTTTGAGTCAGATGGACATATATAGCCAAAGTTATGGCACGATGATTAACCAATTTTAATCTGTCCATTTCAATCTAGTCTTTTTGAAGTCCAAAATGTGAAAGAGTTTTTTAATAGGAATATTCCTTTAAAAACAAATGATTTATTCAACAAATTCGGCCACCTATATCTACTCTTTCACACTGAAAAATATCAGGTCGATTTGATGATTAGTCATGAGATATGTCATTAATAGTGTTTGGATTTTAATTATCGTCCAGGATGGTGGGCTGGATTTCAAAGCTTCATTTGGGCCCCTTTTTCTTAGAGTTGGTCCTTGAAAGTTTTACCCATGATTATTTTGGATAATCTAGAACATATGGTAGAGTTTCAAAAAATATGGGATTCGAGAGTGATACAAGTATCTCAATCATCATGGCTGGTCCAGTTTCATCACAAATTATTTGGGTCCTCTTGTGTGGTCCATATGGGCCCTCAAATGGCAGAATTGTCCCATGATTCCTTCTAATGATATGTGAGAAATTGAATAAATAATCCTACAAAACAAGAATCACACAATTGGAATTAGTAGGGTGAGACTTATTTATAAAATAGTAAACTGACTGAATTGGACTACTTCGAAAAATGCTCAAAAATTATATTTTGTATTAAAACATTAATATTTCACACAAATTATGCACATTTAATATAAAATAATAAAAGGGAGTATATAATAAGTCTTTAAAATGTTAGTAAAATAAACTCCCACACAATTAGACTTGTGCATGTCCCCATGTACTACAAATATAAAAACATAACAAAATCATTTTCACTCTCCAACAAATAGTAAAATTTTGTTTTCTCTAATCAGGAGACGTTTAGACTATTTCACTCATCCATTTTGAATTCCACCACAAGTTGTTATATAAACAATGTTCTAAAACTAAATCATTTTTTTCATTCTCAAATTTAGAAATGGAAAATGTGGACACTCAAAGCTCACACCTCTGAAGATGATAAAATTCATTTGTGGAGGTTCACTCTTTCACCAACCAAAAGTGAAAATCTTAGAGATTGAAAGAGATCGCAGCTTCTGATCCACATAAAATGTGCACAAGAATCAAGTGGTATTTTGAAGGTGTTTTTCTATGGCTATGGGATGGTAGGAATATAATGTCTAAGAGAGATAAGAAGAGGGGTAAAACCCCAACATAGAAAAAGTAAGGAACATTTTGTTTGAAATAAAACATGGAAGGAAATGAAAAAACATATTTACAAGGGAATGATTGTGTAAAGAAAGACACAATAGAGGATGAAAATTCGAAGGGTATGAGAAGATGAAGTATTTAAAAACCACAAAACCTCTCCAAATGACATTAGAATATAATGGAAGTGTTCTTTTTTATTATTTTTTTCTCTTTTTTTGAATGTTGAACATGGAAAAGATCTCACACTCATATCCCAACCCATGATTGATCTCCTAAAGACACTAATTGTAATAGTTATAACAAGATCAAAGGTTGAGGAAGAGTGATTTTTGACCTACCCCAGAAACAACACAATTTTTTTCTTCTCTTTGTTGTTGTTTTTTTTGCTTTTTTATTTTATTTTTTTGAACACTTGTCAATAACATTTACAAAATTACATAAATGAAATAACATTACATTCCCCAAAACATGATGAATGAAAAACTCTCCCCCAAACTGAAATGGATGCTTTACCTCAAGCATATGATAACACGGTGAAATCAACAATGGGTATCCAAAATTAAATCCATCCCCCCAAACTTAAATTTGAAAACAAATTATGAAATGAAATTCCATGCTGATATTGGGTGGGAAAAGGTATTGGGCTTGTAATGTGGCTATTAAAGAAATGGTTTTTATAGTATCTAAGGGGCATTAAAAATGAGGATTAATGTATGGGAAATGGGAGGCTATTTGGCTATTGTGATTATCATGTAGTTCAGAAAATTCCTATATCATATTAATGCACACTAAAGTAGGAAATTCAGCTTGAAGGTCCACAAACTCAAGATTCACAAATGGGGGTGAAAACAGAAATTTTGAAAATATGTCCATAGGTAGCCTTGGCAGGAAAGAAAATGTTGTTCCTCATGGTTTGGGAAAACCATTTTCCAAATAAAAAACGGGGCATTCAATTTTTTTTAATTTTGACACAAAATTCTTTATCCAAAGTCATGATGAAAATACAAAATTTTTTAGATGAAAACATGTCTATGAACTCCCTAAAATGGTTGGACAAAATTATAAAATTGGAAGGTGCGTAATCATGACTCTTGATTTTTTTGTACTGTTTTTTTTATGATGTTTTTTTTTGTTTTTTTAGTTTTTAAAAAAGATACACCCACACAAAAGAGAAAGCTAAAATGAAAGGGTTTGAAAAAGAAAGTAGTAAAAAAATAAAAGATAGGGGAAGAAGAAGAAATAGGTAGAGAGGGGAAGACATAAAGGGAGAGTTAAAGGGAAAGAGGTGCCCCTGGTTTGGATTTGGCGGGTTGCCATCTCCATCTAGTGGTAGGTTGACTTGAGAAGTTGGTGATCCAGTGGAAGTCAATTTTGATCCAGGATTGTACATCCTCTCATGGTGATTCTTTAACCGATGTCCAGTAACCATGAATTTTTTTTGGAAGAGGGTTCTTGGACTTGCACTGCACCAAATGGGTAAACATTGGTAATAACAAAATGACCTTCCCAATGAGAATTAAGCTTACCTGGTTGAAGTCGAAATCTAGAATTGAAGATCATTACCTTTTCAACTTCATGAAATACCTTTCTCAGGATGTGTTTATCATGGTGTGCTTCGGATTTTTCATTGTAGATATTATAATTCTCATAAGAATCAACTCGAAGCTCCTCCAGTTCATCCAATTGCAACAATCTTTCCTCACCTGATTTTTCACAATTAAAATTACTGGTTTTCATAGCCCAAAAAGACTTATGTTGGATTTCAACTGGTAGATGACATGATTTACCAAAAACAATCCTAAAAGGGGACATCCCAATTGGTGTTTTATACGCAGTTCGATAAGCCCAAAGTGCTTCACCAAGTCTTTCATGCCAGTCTTTTTTGGTGGGTTTTACAATTCTCTCAAGAATTCTGTTCACTTCTCTATTATAATGTTCAGCCATTCCATTTGTTTGGGGGTGATATGTAGTTGAAGTTTTATGTACAAACCCATTCTTTTTCAAAAGATATTCCATGGTTTTATTAAAAAAATGGGTTCCTAAGTCACTTATCATGGAACGAGGTGTGCCAAATCGGTGGAAGATGTGGGTCTTTAGGAACTCACAAACAATATGTGGATCATTTTTTCAAGTGGGTTTTGCCTCGACCCACCAAGAAACATAATTAACCGCAAGAATAAAGTATGAAAATCTATTCTAAGGGGGAAATGGTCCCATGAAATCAATTCCCCAAACATCAAATATCTCACAAAAAATTAAATGCTTTTGGGGAATTTCATTTCTAATTGAAATTATGAAAAACTTTTGGCAAGTGGGACATGATTTGTAGAACTCATGTGAGTCCTTGAAGATTGAAGGCCAGAAGAATCTAGAGTCTAGGACCTTTCGGGAGGTCCTTTTGTGGTCCAAAGTGGCCACCTCCGGGAAGTGAGTAACAAAATTCTAATATAGAAGAATGTTCATTTTCATCGACACTTCTCCTTATTACCATGTCAGCCCTAGTTTTCCGATGTTTATTTTCTTCACAAAAATAGTATTTTGAATTACTTTTCAACTTCATGTTTTGTTCTTTTGAAATATTTTCTAGAAGAACACCAGAATCCAATTAATTTACAATTAGGGAATACCATGGTATTTTTGGAGTGAGAGATAAAAGATGCTTAGTGGGGAATTCAAGATCGGTGATTTTAGAATGAGAAGAATGAGAAATTATACTCATTTGATCAGCCATAAGGTTTTCTTTTCCTATTTTATCTTTGATTACAAGGTCAAACTCTTGGAGCCTTAGGATCCATCTTATTAGCCTCGGTTTGGAATCACTTTTCTTGTGTAAGAACGTTATAGCAGAATGGTCTGTGAAGATGATGATTTTGGCACCTAAGAGATAGTGATGGAATTTATCTAAGGCAAAAACCACTGCTAAAAGTTCTTTTTCAATGACAGTGTAGTGTGATTGAGTTTTATCCAATGTTTTTGAGGCATAATAGATGACATGAGGATTGTTTTCTCTTATTTGACACAGAACAACCCCAATAGCTCTATCAGAATCATCACACATCAACTCTAAGGGTAAGGACCAATCTGGGGGTTGTATTATCAGGGCATATGTAAGAGAAATTTTGAGTTCAATGAAGGCTCTCTTGCAAACCTCATTTATATGGAAAGTGACATCATTTTGGAGCAACCGAGTTAGTGGGAGGGAAATCCTACTGAAGTTATAGATGAATTTCCGATATAAACTAGCATGACCGAGGAATAAACGGATGTCTCGAACAGATCTAGGTTCAGGAAGTGATTGGTTCACTTCAATTTTGGTAGGATCAACTTTAATACAATCTTTTGAAACTATGTTCCCTAGAACAATCCCATTTTCAACCACGAAGTGTCATTTTTCAAAATGTAACACAAGGTTTCACCTAACACACTTTTGGAGGACTAGAGAGAGTGAATTCAAACAAGACTCAAATGACTCACCATAAATGGTGAAGTCATCCATGAAGACTTCCATGTAGTGTTCAATGAATTCAGAAAAGATACTCATTATACACCTCTGGAATGTTACAGGAGTATTGTAAAGTACAAAAGGAATTCTTCTATATACATATGTTCCAAAGGTTCATGTGAATGTAGTATTTTCTTAGTCTTGAAGTGTGATTGGGATTTGGAAGTTGCCGATGTATCTATCATGAAATCAATAGTGTGACTTTCCGGCTAATCGTTCCAGCATTTTATCGAGGAATGGAAGAGGGTAGTGATCTTTTATTGTCTCCACATTCAATTTCCTGTAATCTATGCACACGCACCATTTTTTCTTCACTCGAGTTCTGACTACCTCTCTATGTTCATTTGTGACAACAGTTATCCCACACTTATTAGGTACAACTTGAATTGGACTAACCCATTCACTATCAGAAATTTGGTAGATAATACCAGCTTGAAGAATCTTGGTGATATCTTCCATAACTACCTCAAGTATGAGTGGATTGAGTCTTCTTTATAGTTTTCTAATTGGTTTGGATGACTCCTCACGATGGATGTGATGCATACAAAGGGCGAGGTTGATTCCTGGTATGTCATCTAGGGTCCACCCTAAGGCCTTTTTCTTTTCCTCTAACACCTGAACAAGTTTGGACTCTTCAGTTTCAGTAAGTGAAGTAGATATAATGATAGGATATGAGTGATCACGGAAAAGGAATGCATATTTTAGGTGTCCAGGAAGAGGTTTTAGATCAGTCACATCTTTCATTTTTGGGTTAGACAACTTAGGAATGGAATAAGGGACTTCCGTTACTTCAGATTCATTTTCCTTAATACATTCCAAGGTGAAGCATTAGAGATTAGAGTTGATGTGGGATTCAAGAGAGTTTTCAAGATCCTCTAGATTGATATAGTCTATAAATGGAAGGTCCACATCAACTTCACCATTTATGAATTTTTTAATCATGGTGAGTATTTCACAAGATCCTTTGTCATTAGAACATGAATAACATGGTGGATTGGGGTTCGATTGACTCTTAAAAATGTCCTTATAAGCATGGATTGAGAATATAGAGTGATCCTCAAATGAGTATCGCATGGCTTGGAAAATGTTGAACTTGACCAGTTGGTCACTGAATTCCATGGATAAGATTCCTGAATGGACATAGATCTTGGTTTTCGCAGTCATGAGGAATTTTCTTCCTATAATTAGGGGAGATCGAGAAGAGTAGATCTCACCTTCCATGTCAAGGACATAAAAACCTGCAAAGAAGATAAGATCATTGACTCGGACAAGGAAATACTCAATTATTCTCTCAGGGATGGTTGTGCTTCAATTGGATAACTGAATGAAAACACCTATTGGATGTAAGGGACCTAGACCAAGGTTGGAGAATATAGATTTGGGCTTGACATAAATTTAGGTTCCTAGGTCTATGAGTGCATCATCAAAGATGGAACTTCCAATTTGGAATGGAACTGTAAAGGTCCCTGGATCTTTGCACATAATGGGTATGGACTCTTTGGTTGAAACATTTTTGAAGGTCCTAAGTTGCCTCTTGTGGGTACACAACTCCTTGAGAATCATGGCATACTTAAGAATTTTTTTATTGCATCTAAGACGGGAATGTTGACTTCAACAATCCTAAACATGTAGATCATTTCAGGATTGGTTTCAAAGGACTTATTTGGCTAAAAAACGGCTTGAGGAAAAGGAATTGGGTTCCAATGTGGAATAGAAGGAGGTGAGGGAATGGATTCAGGTTCCTTTTCAAGTTTCTTTTTCTTTTCATTTTCTGGGTCAACATTCAAAGGAGGGTTGGAGGACTTATCTTGAGTCAGAGAAATTTTGTTTCTCGATCTAAGGGAAATTTCACTTACATTACCCTTGGGGCTGGGTAAGGGTTGAGGTGGGAGTTGGGAAGAATTGGATGGCTGCTACTGACTAAGGTGGGATGCAAGTTGACCAATTTGGGTTTCAATGTTCTTGAGACTAGAACATGTGATAGAGGCAAGATCTTCCACTGCACTTTCCCATGGTTGTTTGGAAGAAGAGGCTTGTCTCAGATTAATATTACCTAGATTTTTGTTATTGGGAAAGCGATTGTATTGGTTTTGGAATTGGGAAGGCTCACTAGGATAATGGAGTCTAGGAGGAGGATTGTTCCTTTGAGGTTGAGGAATAAAAGGAGAAGGTTGTTGGATGTGACCAACACCTTGACCATATTGAAACTGGTTTTGGTTTTGAGGAGGGAATTGAGGGGGATGAGTTATGGGATGACCATACCTAAGGCCTTGCTTATAGGAAGAAGAGAAGGGCTCAGAGTGAGGATGGATGAATTTTCTAATAAACTGACCTGATTGTTGAGGGTTGTTGTTCCTCTAATAATATGTTGCATTGAGATCCATTGGTCTAGATAAATCAGATTGATCCACATGAAGTTATTGAAATGTGTTAGTTTTATGAGATGAAGAGTTGCATATTCCACAGTTTTTGATAGTTCCAGGAAACATTGATTGCGGAGAATATGAGGTTTTGGATTTGGTAGCCACAGCTAGTTGTCGCACAAGACCTATAAGTTCACTCATCCACTCGGTCATCTTGTTCGGCTCAATTTGTTGATTATCGTGGGCTTGTTTGACATGATCATGTGCTTGAGTATGGAATTATTGTGTGTTTTTAGCCATGTTACTTATGATATCTCTTTCAGCTGCAGGAGTTTTATCAACAAGAGCACCGCCACTTGCGGCATCAATGAGAGTTCTCTCTATAGCCAATAACCCCTCATAGAAGTATTGGATCAAGAGTTGGTTAGGAATTTGGTTATAAGGGCAGGTTGAAACAAGATTTTTGAACCTCTCCCAGTACTAATGGAGTGATTCACTTGGGAACTGATGGATACCACTTATTTCTTTTCGGATAGAAGCTGTACGAGAAGCAGGAAATAATTTCTCAAAGAAAAGTCGCTTCATGTCATTCCATGTGGTTATGGAACCAGGAGGAAGGTAGTAAAGACATGACTTGGTAGTTTCAGCTAGGGAGAAAGGAAATTATCAGAGTTTTATTTGTTCCTCATAAAACCATTAAGGCTTCATGGTAGAGCACACCACTTGGAACTCTTTAAGGTGAAGATGTGGACCCTCACCGGCTAGCCCATGGAAATGAGGGAGAAGATGAATCAAACCCGATTTGAGTTCAAAGTCAGCCTCTATGTTTGGATATTGAATACCGAGAGGATGGTAATTCATATCAGGGGCAACAAGTTCTTTTAGTTTTTGTTCCCTAGGATTGGCCATATCTAATTCAATTGGTTGGAAAAGTACTTGTTCTTGAATTATTTTATTTTCTCTTATGTTCCACCTAAGTTGGCGAAGTGTTCACTCAATTTCTGGGTCAAAAAAATATGAGGGATTGTTTGGGAGGATATGGGTAATTTAGAGAGATGTTGTAAGGAAAAGGAAGATGGATTTTTCTTTGTGTTTTTTCTGTTTATTATTTTTATGAGAAGACGGGTTTTCTTTGTGTTTTTTTTCAATTTTTTTTAAAATTTGTTTTTTTGTTTTCATTAAAATAACTAGATACTAATGAATACTTAAAGAACCATCCCCGGAAATGGCACCATTTTAAATGCACGGACGATTGTCACCTATCGACTGGTCAAGATTTCTGTGCTCTGTTAATTTGTATAGCAACACTCGGGTCGAATCCTCGGCGATGATACTTTGTAATAGTCGTTTGTTTTTAGTTGATAGTATTCTGATTGGGGGGGGGGGGGGGTTTGCAGAGATTATGAAATAATTTATGGATGATGATTTATTTATCGAATTTATAAATATTGGCATGAGTTCGTCATTAGGTAGTTAAGCTTGTGATATCCTTGAGCTTTTCTTTATATTGCATTAAATTAACATCCATGTCACAAGTTACTGTTGATTGGAATTCCTAAGTGTTAATGCATTAATCCAAGCATTAACTTAACATAGGGTTCTAATCATTACCATTACTTGTTTATGGTAGTGTATATATGGTTTCAATAATCCATGGAAACCACATGTTAAACAAAATATGTCATTAATTCATGTCATGTTAAGTCCAACATACACAATGCTAAATTAACGAATATTCATTGAGCATATTCTCTCAATCACTTATCATCCATAAATTTTGACTCACCCCAATGAGATATTTACTCAACCATTTGGGTATTTAATAGTCTGGTTATAATTATTATGATGATAAATTTATAATAGAAGAAAAACAAAAGGATAAGAAAAAGAGTGGTGTGTCGAACACACACACACGAACAATGATGAGAATTAAAAAAATGGACTTTTGATTGAATGAGGAAGCAAAACAAGGGAAAGGGATTCAACTATATTTAAACTATTTTACAAAAATTAATATTAATCTACATAAATTGGATTAGAATAAGAGATATTTAAGAAGAAACAAGCATTAAAACATAATTACAAAACCCAAACTTACAAGTTTATAAATGAAGAACAACACAAAAGTGAAAGGAAACAATGAAAATAGGAAGGGTATCTCAAGTAAAAAAATAATTATGGAAAGTCCTGAAAATCCTTTAGAAAGCCTTTTGTCATGCTAATTGATGCTCCTATCTTCTGAAATGCCAACCCCTTTGATGGAGATGAGGGGGATGTATTTATAGCCCAAGGTAGTGGACTGTTTGCATTCCCAATCTGTCCCTCCACTTTCATCGCCATGTTGCCTATTCATACATCCAAATAATGAGAAATCTCCTTATTCTATGTTATAGATAAAAAAAGTTTTCTGACATATATCAAAATTTGGAGTCATTTAGAACTACGTAGACAATGTTATGGCCGGATGATTAAACAATTTTAATCTGTCCATTTTAATCCAGTATTTTTAAAGTCCAATATGTGAAAGAGTTTTTGAATAAGATGATGCCTTCAAAACGAAATTATTTCTTCAAGAAAGTCGGACACCTATATCTCCTATTTCACACTGAAAAATATCTGCTCTATTCATATGATTAAACCATGAGATATGTCATTAATAGTGTCCAGAATTTAATTCTAGGCCAGAATGGTGGGCTGGAATTCAATGCTTCATATGGGCACATTTTTCTTATAGTTGGGCCCAGAAATTTTTACCCCTGATTCTATTAGATAATCACGAACACATGGTAGAGTTTCAAAAAATATGGGCTTCGGGAGTGAGACGAGTAACTCAATCATCATGGATGGTCCAGTTTCTTCACAAATTCTTTGGGTCATCTTGTGTGGTCCATATGAGGCCTCAAATGGTAGAATTGGCCCATGATTCCTTCTAATGATATGTGAGAAATGGAATAGGGAATACTACAAAATAATAACCACACAATTTAAATTAGTAGTGTGAGAGGTTTAAATAAAATAGTAAACTGACTCAATTGGACTACATCTAAAAAAGATCAAAAATTATATTTAGTATTAAAACATTAATATTTCACACAAATTTTGCACATTTCATATAAAATAAGTAATGGTAGTATATAATAAGTCATGAAAATATTAATAACACCAGTTTTTTTAACTTTTTTTCATTTTTTATATTCTAATATTATGTATGAAATGACTTTTAATTGTGTTATATTTAATTTCCACTTTTATTAATAGTATTTAAAGTTGAAACACATAATTGATTCATGATTTACAATCACATTAATGTTGTGATCAATGTAAGGGTTTATTTTATAATTTCATTCTAATCGAGATTGTTTATTCTTGAATTTCAGCTAAAATAAATTATTTGAAAATTTTATAATAACCAAATTTACTTTTCTTGTCTTATATTAATTCATAATATTTCAAGTAATAGTACATTTTTCACTCTGTGGTAATGTAAATGATTAAGATTAAGTTTTTATTAAAATATGTCTTTATTTCTCTCTTCGGTTGATTTTATTTCAACCAAAACACTATTCTAAAAAATTATTCAAAATGTGTTTAACCATGTTTCTAAATAATTTATTAAAGTAATTTTTACATGTATTAATTTATAAAAAATATTTATAATGGATTTTTTTTCATTTATAAAAAATCATGCAATAACCCAATTTTTTTGATAGATAATTGTTTCCTAAAAAAGTGTATTATATTATATTATATTATACATACCAAACACATATCTATATAATAATGAAGCGAATATAATGAGAAATGTTCCTATCTAGTTTTGACTGTTATAGGTTTCTTCATCTATTAAAATCATTGGTCACTATGACTGTAGGGAGCTATACTCATTGTAATAATTTTAACATTATAATTAGTGTTTACAAGTATTAATGAAAAATGTTATTAATGTAAAATGGAGAAGTGATGGCCTCAATAAGTAGAATAATTCCTCATGAATATATTTTGTTAGAAAATGGGTGGGAGGTATAATCATTTGGGTTCACCCTTGACCAATTCCAATCTGAGCTTCAACAAGTGAAGCTTAAAAAAAATCTTCTTCTTGAGAAGGTCAAGTTAGTAGAAATTACCACTTAGTCGATGATACCTGAACCAAAAAAAGAATCTAGAACCATCACACACAATACTATTAGGTCATACATGGTTTCAATAAGGAGTTAAATGTCACATAATTAGTTACTTATTTTTTTAAATCATTTTTATCAAAAAAATTAATTCCATAAATTCTGTATTATGAATATTTTTTCTTAAATACAACAAATTTGGGAAATTTATTTTCAAGACACAAATTTTAATTTTATAAAAGATAAAATTTTATACAATAAACTAATGAACTATTAATAATAATCATTTTAATGACATTCAAGGATTAAAAATTATTTAAATATAAATGACAAAATAGTTTTATTATGCCCTCCATAATTTTTAAGTGTTATAAATATCACTATGTATATTCAACGCACTATTGTTTTTAATATATAATAATTTTTATAATTAAAATTTAAATTTAAAAAATATTTATAATTATTATGACAAAATGAACATCCATTTTTAAATCATCATATCAAATCTAGGTTATGGTAAATTTATTGGAATTTTATAAAAATATTTTTTTTGTGACTAGTATACAAACAATTTGAGTTTGTCCATATGTTAAATAGATTCATAATAATATAATAATGATTTAATAATAATTTAACCACAATAAAAGTCTCAAAATATGATTTTTATTAATATAATCTATTTTAATATATTTTAATCAATTTCTAAGCATATATGTTACTTTACAAAGTCTAAAATGGAAACTTAGTCTTTAAAAACATTATTTTGTGAAATAATTATTTTCCATGCCAAAATAAATAATATAATATCATTTTCAGTTAATATTGGTTAAAATAACATATAATATGATCCAAATTTCTAAATCCATGGAAAAAACCATAGTCAAGCCCACAATTTTTCATTTTATAGAACATAGATTTACAAGTCCTATATTTGGCAATGAATAAACAAATCTAAAACTTTTTCTATAAATTCCCACCCATTTCTCTATTTATATTCACTAACAATCAAAAATCCAATAATTTATGGCATTTTTACTTCACATGGAGTCCCCCATGGTTTCATTGATCCCCTGATGTTCTATTCCTCATTATCTAGGTGTAACTCTTAAAGGTAAGGGAATTAACGTTCATTCATATTTGATTAAAGAAACTATTTTCATATATGTCTTATAAAATGTTATGTTTACTCTCTTATAATACCATTTTTATCATTCCCTTAATTCCAAATTATGTTTTATTAATGGGTGAACCATGTCCCCTCTCATTTTACACATTTTCAAAACCATGCTTTATACATGTTATGTTATCGAATTTACTTCTCCAAAATTCACTATTCTTCTTAATAAATTCTCATTCATTTTCTTATTGTGAATAAACAAGAATCTTATTTTTCATATTTTATTCACCTAAATGTAAAAAATTGATTATTTTATTCTACTATAAACATAGATTAAATCTTTGTTTCCTTTCCTTGTGTCACGACCCATCCCACAGGGCCCAGACCTGACTACCCCAAGCCCACCTTCCATAGGTCAGGGGTTGGTGACTAGCACCTAAAGGATTTTTCTGAATAGGGAAGGCATTACCTTATAGGTTTGTACACACTCAAAAAGGGAAACTGGTCTAACAATAAACAAAAGGAAGGTATAACCATGGGTGTAATGTACAACCACAAGTATAAATATAATATGAAAATAGAGGGTCAAAATAAAAGACCTAGAAAAAGAAAAGAATGTAAAAATCTCTCGCATCTGCCCTGGAGCACTACATGGTGGGTAGTAGCTATAATTCTGAAGATGAAGAAGATGATCTTAACTACTCCCATCGCACCAAGCTCCACCAAGTACCAAACCTCAAAAGTCTACCTTAGAAAGTCAATAGTCTACACCAAACACACACGTGTGGGTAGAGGCCATGCAATGGTGAGTATAACAACTCAGTAAGCGACCTCGAGACCCCCGAGGGTCTCTCAGTAATCCACAAAAAAAAAATCACCGTAAATACCACAAAGGTAATGTCACAAGAATGATCTAAATCATGAAGCACAAATTAAAAGAGATATCTCACTATAATGGTATAACTTCAAGGTTACTTGGATATGAATGACAAGTAATAATGAAAGACCATCCTATCCATAGTAACTCCACTACTAACCCGTATAGGTCACTATGTGATGAACCGTATTGGTCGCTAGATGTTGACCACTATTGGTTGTTGGTGCTGAATCGTATTGGTTGATGTTGTAGACCTTTATTAGTCACTGGTACAGAGGTTGGGATGATTAGTTGAAAAACTAGATCATCCCACTCTGGAGTTTCTAATTCTAACCCATATTGGTCGATGTTCATCTTCATGTCACAGCTAACCTCTGGTTTTCTGCATGTAGCACCCCTGATCTTCAAAAGATTTTACAACTCAAGTAATGAGTCATATTTCAATTGGTACTAAGTCCCGCATAAATCATACCCAAGTGACCGCCCTGTCATATGGGTTTTAAAGTGATAGATGATGCGTCGATCAGACACCTGGTCTGTGAGATATGACTAGTTTTGTAAAAAGGGTCTGGTTGGATTCAAGTCTAATCAAACCCAGATCTCATGTAAAACTTCATAAAAACTCACATAGATTATCTCCAAAGGACCTCCTTATCACAAGGGTCCTTATTCCAAAGATGATGCGCTGATCAGATGCCCAGCCTATTAGTTACACCCCTTTTTGTGAAAAGGGGGGTGATCACACCTCGGTCCAGCTCGGCTCGGTCGGGCCTGCCAGAATATGCAAAAGGGGCCGCTTCCCAAAAGGGTTCCCAACACCCATGATTGCATGTCAAATGGACACTTGGTTCATCAGTTATGGGTATTTCTTTATTCGGGGCCGGTTGGGTATAGGCCCCGACCGAGTCGGTCAGGCCGGCCCGATGCAACGGGTCTTGGGGTCTACCTGACCCTGTCCGGGTCTGGCCCGTTAAGGGTTGGCTCGGTTTAATGGGTTTGGCCCATCGGGGTCAGCTCGGCTAGTTCGTGGGCTTGGGTCATGGGTGAAATGGCCCGTCAAGTTGGGCTCAACCCACCTGTGCTAACCTACTGGGCCGCGAGTCCATCCCGATCTTCCTGTAGACAAACCGCCTCCAACTGGCCCCGTGGATGCGGGGATCCTTCATCCGGCTGATGGGGAACTACCCCACCACTTGCAACAGTCAGACATATGGTCAACTGGTCTTCAACTGACACGGCGTGGCGCATGGCCGCACCGCCCCCTCCTGCTACGGCCCGCTGGCCGTGGTTGCTGTCGCTGGCGACGCCTGCATGCGGCACCCTTCTCTCGCATTGCCGGATCGGGCCAACTGCCTCTCTCCACCTCGGTGTGTAACGACGTGCATCCTTCCAACTGCCCACGGCTGGTTGTCGTGGGCCTTCTATGGCCACCACCGCCGACATGGCACACCGACAGTTCATTCCGCAGGCCACCTACCAAGCTTCGATGGTCCGTCCTTGGTGTTGTCTGCACCTATGAGCCTCCCAGGGAACCACCTTCATTGTGTGGCCCTTGGTTCTGGGTTTTCGACAAGTTCATCATTCTCCCATGAAGAACACATCATGAAAAAATTTGATAAAGGGTCTAGGCCTTGTTCGGATTGGCACACGCCGTCTGCGGTAGCGTTATAACACATGGGTAAAATAAAAATCCTCATAAGATTTGATAAAACCCCAAAATGAATCCTCGTAACAACCTTCCATAAAAATGAATGATTCACCAATCAACCCATTAGTTGGATGATCCAAATTCATCTTATTAATCAAGAATGAAGAGTGAAAATAATTTAAATGCATATACAATTTAAACCCCCTACCTAGATGAGATGTCCGCTGAAGATGATCGACAAAACCTCCTTCATCATTGTTGTCGGTTCGTAATTTGGTGGCCTTCGTCACTGCTCGTTAAATCGGGTCTTGTCTTCCAGGTGGTTGTTGCCGCATGACTTCGCCAGAGTTTCCTATCTTGAAGAATCTGTCCAAAACCATACCCTAAGCATCATTTAAATAGGAGGGGGAAAGGTGAGTAACACATTGGGCAATTAATGAGATTAATTAATTGTAGTAATTAATGCGACACATTAATTGATGTAATCATTGTTCCACTTTAATTATTTGAGGGGTGGTTATGCAACCAAAGATTAGTTGGGCATTTAATTTCCCATATTAAAAGGTATGACCACCTCCACAGTCCCCACCACTTCCACTCAATAGGTTGTAGGATAAATAGAAATAAATTAACAATCCCTATGTTATTTTATGATTTCCATAAAAGTTGTAAAAAATAACGTTTTTATCCAACCAACTACGTTCGATGTTAAGCCTCCCTTAATTGAATCTCAGTGCTACAGATTCAACGGTGCACTCAGATTTTGAGTCTGAGCACTATTTATAAAGATAGAAAATGTCGCTCGCATGTTAACTGAATGTACCTTTAAAAACATCAAAAATTATTAATATTCACACTCGACCCGGACCAATCGCGGTTAGGATCTGGATAAGTGAAACATGCCCTCACGAGCTCAATGGTAATCTTAGATTTACAATCTGAGTTACCGTTTAGGAGTTATAGAATTTAACAATAAAATAATTGTTACCTAATTATTTTATTTGTGGCCAAAAACATACTTCCACTGTTTCCCCACATTAGTCAAATTTAGGATCTCCCTAAGGAAAGAATACCCTCAATTGTGCAGAGGTGGTCTCTGATTTTTAATCTGAGTCATCGTTTGTGAGTTATATGCATTTGAAAAATAAAATAATTTATTTAAAAAAATTATTTACGGTAATTCCATTTTTGGGTTTTCTCACTAGAGGCATGCATTGACTAAAATTAAGTCGCGCCAAGGGTAAACCCACCATTCTGAATGTAATGGGGCCCTCAGATATCTGATCCGGGCACCCATCTATGATTTATTCCACTTTTTTAGAAAAACTACCCACGTATGCTATTTTAAGCTTAACAATTTTCTACGGATCATTCTAGGCCCTCAGGGTCACGAAATTACAATCCATCGAATTTCACAGTCTCGAAATAATTTTATATAAAAAATATAAGAAATTTATGGGACATTATAATCTCCCCACCTAAGGGATTTACATCCCTGAAATCCAAAAAAAGGAAAATCAAACAAATGAGGGTATTGAGCAAGAATATGAGCCTCCCACTCCCATGTGCTCTCTTAGAGATTCTCATGCTGCTAGTGAACTCACACTAGTGGTATCGATCACCCATTAAGGACCTTCTCTTATCGATCCTCTGTCTCCACCAGGAACTCCACAAACGTCACCCTATCGTCGATGTCCATCTCGCCCTAGTTGATAACTTGGGATGGATCATGCATGTACCTCCTTAGCTGTGGCACATGGAATAAATTATGCAATTGGTGCATCTATTTGGGAAGAGCTATATGGTACGCCCACTCACATACTCATATAAGGATCTTGAAAGGTCCAATGAACCTCGTAGATAGCATTCCACCTCGACCAAACCTCGGTAATTCGCGTCGGGGTGATACCTGTAGGAAGACATGGTCTCTATTATCAAACTCCAAGGGTCTCTATCTCCAGTCGGCATACGACTTCAGCCAGCACTGTGTTCATTTGTTCTTGGATGATCTGTACCTTCTCTGTGGTATCATGTACCAACTCTGGACCCATGAGTGTGGACTCCCCTATTTCTGTCCCACGAAGGGGTGATCTATATAGTCACTCGTACAAAGCCTCAATTTGGGCCATGTTGATGGTGTAGTGATAACTATTATTGTATGCTAACTCCACTAGGGGAAGGTGGTCCTCCAAATTGCAACCAAAATTGAGGACACAAGCACGAAGCATATACTCAAGTTTTTGTATGGTCCACTCTATCTGACTATCTGTCTGGGGTGAGAGGCGGTGCTTAGCCATAGCTGAGTCCCAAACGCCTCCTACAATCCCTTAGACAAGAGGGATGTAAAATGAGTGTCGCGATCTGATAATATCGTCAGTGAAACCCTGTAAATCCATACAATATCTTGTATGTAGAGGCGTTCCATGCCCTATATTGATCCTTGATCTCTGATGGTTAGGATGTGGGATGTCTTTGTTAGTCGGTCAACGATTCCCCAAATAGAGTTGCGTCCCCTAGATGCATGTAATATCCCTGTCACGAAGTTCATGGAGACACAATCCCATTTCCACTCTATTACATCAAGTGGCTGAGCAAATCCTGTTAGTACCTGATGCTCGACCTTCACTTACTGACATGTGAGGCATTGATATTCAAACTATGCCGCTTATTTTTTCATCCCTGGCCACTAGCACTAACGCCGAAGGTACCAGTACATATTTTCCACTCTAGGATGTACCTCGAATGTGGATGTATGGAACTCACTAAACACATCCTCTTGTAGTGTCACTAGGACCATGGTTTTCTCTTGGAAGAAGAAGATGTGCTCCTCACCTTTAGAAAAACAGTCAAGAGCATGTCCTAGGGATATCTGATCACATCAGCCCTCATGGTCTATGTCTGCATGATGAGCCTACCAAAGTCACTAAATAAGTGGGTGAGTGACATTCATAGACTAGAGGTTAGATGCTCCATCTCTATGCACAAAGGATATCTGCAATGCGGCTAGATTCTCTCTCGTCTCACTCAGCAACAGCAGCCCAGACCTCCTGCTAAGTGTGTACGCCACCATGTTCCCCTTCCCAGGAGTTTAGGCTATCTCAATGTCATATTCATGGAGGAACTCCAGTCATCACATCTATATCAGGTTCATGTCCTTCTGTGAGAAGATATACTTATGACACTTGTGATCGGAGTAAACAGTACACCGTTCTACCAACTATATACTCGGTTCCCTTATCTCTACAGCAGCCATTTGATATGAAATTTTAGATATTGGTGTCTTCCACTGGTACAATTCAATGAAGAAGTCCCCCTCACTTTGGGGAGGTAATCCTAGAAACATATTTTGAAAGGATGTTCCCGCACTCTGGAACTACTATTGGGAACTGAAAACTCAAAACACCTAATTCCATGAGGGTATGGATGGTCGACTCAAGAGTGATCAGTTTCACCCTCCTATGCATGAGTTTAACCCATGCTACATGGGATTCATTTTTCTACGACCAAGGAAAACCCCATTCCAATGCTGTAGAAATTACATAACCTTTTTTCCTAAAATAGTCAATCTAATCATAAACTTTGGATGTCTAGTCCATACCTAAACTCACATCATAAGCCTCAATGCTGCTACCAAGAGGATCAAACTAAAACTCTCACCTTAAGTGTCAGATCACATAATTGGCGTAGGTTCGATTATCGAGTTTCCTCCCATTATTATCTCTAGACGTAAGTGTCAAGTTAATAGTTTAACATGAAACTGTAGGTCGAGAACATGATTTGTGATAAGAAGGAATGATTAGTACCTGTGTCTATTAATATAGTAGCATCAATTAGACACATATTGTACCTTGAATCATTCCTGAATCTCTTGGGTCACATTACTAGACTGCATACATATACCCCCTTCCCCTATCATCCATCTCCATTAATCCTTGTGGGGACTACATTGGGTTGGTGGTTGTAACATGTTGAAATGTATACCACCTCATGCTTCTACCATATGTCGTCTTCCATGTCTACTACCTTGCATATTCATCTGTCTCTATCACTTTTTCTTCCCGAAACATTATACACACCCATGAATCTAAGACTCATTTCCATTTTTTATTTCCCACGACTAACATTAAGTAGTTAAATCTGTTACACCAATAAAAATTCAACCATAATGATTCTCTCTAGAATCCAAACATAATTAGGAATGAACAGAGAAAATAGTTCCAGCTCAGATGTCCCTAAACTCATCTCGGTCAGAGGTCCAAGCACTAAATCATTTTTCATATTGTATTCATCAAGTACCTAGAATGGTCTATATGCTTCGATGAATACATAGATACTGACATGTTGTCCTTCCAAAGATGCAACATCTCTTGGTAACACATAACCCTTAGCATTTTATAGAATGAGACCTCTTCTCTTAGATTGGTTCTCAATCTCAGACTACAGAAAAGTCCCCTCATCATAAGTAAGGGGTAATCTAAAAAATTCCATCACCCTGCTGAGCCATGTAGAATTCTCACTTCGAGGACCTCCATCTGATATAATTGCGCCCTTACTATATGGAAACTCAGTCACCACCTCCATCCATTCCTTAGCCAATTGTGAGTCGTTCTCACCTCAGATCATTAGGTTTATCTATCTCACCTCGAAACCTCGGAGGGCTCTATATCTGGAACTTTTGCACTGTGCTTAGTCGGCGTGCACGGTCTGCTGGTGGGGATTGTTTTATCTGCTTCCTTACGAGTGGTGGTGCTTCTAATGCACCACCCAAAGGTGCTACCACAGTAAGGGGGCCCTGCACTGAAGCCTCATCTCTCTGTGGTCCATCATCGTGTACTCTCTTGGGAATCCTAGTTGGCTACCTATGTAGAGTCATCATAAAAGATAATAAATATGACCCAAGTTCAATAAGTTATACCTGGTTAGCTGGCTCAAAGATATCAAAAGAAAAACATCATTTTCAAAACACACACAATCAGTTTTTTAGTGCACCGAGTCAGAAATCATAATTCAGTGTTCTCATGTATGGATACGTCAGCCGCCGCACCAACACTGGACTCCATGAACTTAAAACCACACTCAAAACTAATAAAACTATTTCTAAATTAAAAATATCAGAGTATTTGTTATTCGTTATATTTGACCACCCTATGATACCATTTTGCCACGACCCGTCGCACGGGGCCCGGACGTGACTATCCCAAGCCCGTCTTCCATAGACCAGGGTTTGGTGACTAGAACATAAAATATTTTCTAGAATATGGAAGGAATTTCCTTATAGATATGTACACACTCAAAAGGGAAACTGAAGTAAACAACCTACAAGAGGAATGTATGACCACGAGAGTAAAGTATAACCACAAGTACAACTGTAATCTAAAATAAGTAGGCCAAAATAAAAGCCCTAGAAACTGAAAAGAAATTAAACAGATGTTGCATCATCCTTAGAGCTCTACATGGAGGGTAGTAGATGTTTTTTTAAGTCAAAGAAGAAGATATTGACTGCTCCCATTGCACCAAGCTCCACCATGTACTGAACCTCCAAAGTCTTCCTTGGAGCATCAGTAGTCTGCACCAAACACACTTGTGTGGGCGGAGCCCATGTAGGGGTGAGTATAGAAACTCAGTAGGGGACCCCAATACTCTCAAAGGTATCTTAGTAATCCACAATGGAAAACATCACATGAAATACCACAAAGGTAATATCAGAAGTATGATTTAAATCATGAATCGCAAAGAAAAAGAGACAGCTCACTCTAACATTATAACTTCAAGGTTACTGGGATAAGGATGACTAGTCGTAAAGCTAGGCCATTCATTCCATATTAACTCCGCTGCTAAATCGTATAGTTCACTGTATGATGACCCATATTGGTCTCTAGATGCTAACCTATATTGGTCACTGGTGCTGACCCGTATTGGTTGCTAGTGTTGAATTAAATAGGTCACTGGTGTTGAACCGTATTGGTCGCTACCATTGACCCCTATTGGTCATTGGTGTGGACCCATATTAGTCTCTAGTATAAAGGTAGGGATGATTAGTCATACTGCTAGATCATCCCACTCTGGAGTTTCTAATGTTGACCTGTATTGGTTGCTCTTCTTCTTCATGTGAAAGCCAGCCTTTGAATTTTTTCACATGGAACGCCTAATCTCTGAAAGATTTTTCTCCTAAAGACATCATTCATATATCAATTAGTATGAACTACCTCATAAATCATACCCAAAGGACCTCCATTTTATAGGGGTCCCAACGTGACTGATGGTACGTTAATCAGACGCTCTGTTTGTGAGATCTGGGGACTTTTGTAAAAAGGGCCCAGTTGGATTTGAGACTGATCCAACCCAGGTTGCATGTAAAACTCCATCAAAACTAATTTAGAGTACCTCCACAGGATCGAATTGTTGCAAAGGTCATTATGCCATAGATGGCGCATTGATCGGATGCCCGGTCTATTAGTTACACCCCTTTTTGCGAAACGAGGGTGATCACACCTCAGTCCGACCTAACTCAGTCGGGCCCACTAGAATATACCAAAGAGAAAGCTTACCAAAAGGGGTCCCAACACAACTGATGGTGTTTCAAATGCCCACCTAGTTCATCAGTTATGTGAATTTATTTATTCGGGGGCCGATTCGGTCTAGGCCCAGTTCGACTCGGTCAGGCCGGCCCGACGCCACAGGTCCCAAGGTCTACCTGACCCCGCCCGAGTTAGGCCCCTTAAGGGTTGGCCTAGTTCACTGGGTCCGGCTAGTCAGGGTCAGCCTGGATGGTTTGTGGGACTATGTTGTGGTTGGCCCAGCCCACTGGGTGGGGCTTAGCCCACCCTCCTTGGCTCGCTATGTCGTGGGTTCAGCTAGGCCTGCTGGAAAGGTCTGTCCTAGTGGGCGGGTCTGGCCCATTCAGTCAACCCGCATTCGGACCGGTCCGCCTGAAGGTGGATCATCTCTAGCTAGACCCAAAGATGCAGGGCCGTTTCATCTAGATGGTGGGGTGCTGCCCCACCCCGCGCAATGGTCATCCAGGTGGTTGACCGGTCTTCAGCCGACGCTGCACGGTGCGGGGTTGTATCGCCCACTCCTGTTGTGGCCCGTTGGTTGCGGCTACTTCTGCCAGCGGTGCCTGTGGGCACCACCATTCTCCTGTGTGGCCAGCGGCCTCTGGCCACCATGGCACACAACAGCATGCTGCCTTCCCACTTGCCACGAATGGTTTCCACATGCCACCTCTAGCCATCGTCGCCGGCATAGAGCACTGGCGGTTCTTTCTGCGAGCCACCGAACATACTCTAGCGGTCCGTTCTTAGTGACATATACGCCTACAAGCCTCCCGTGACACCACCTTCATTGTGTGGCCCTCGGTTTCGCATTGATGAGATGTTCATCATTCACCCACGAAGAAAAAATCAATAACAAGATTATCGGAGTGTTCCGGCTTTGTTCAAGTTGGCATGTTCCACCACGTAAGCATTATAACATATTGGTGAAACAAAAATCATCATAATATTTGATAAAACCCCAAAATGAAACCCCATGAAATCATTTCGTAAAAAAATGAGTCGTAGATTAACTAGTTAATTGGTTGACCCATTTTATTCTAATTTATCATTAATGAAGAAGGAAAATCATTTAAAGGCATAAACAATTTAAACCCCCTACCTGGATGAGACGTCCACTGACGACGATCCAAAGAACCTCCTTCATCATTGTCATCGGTTCATAATTTTGTGGGGTTCATCACCGCTCACTAAATCTGGTATCTTTCTCCAGGTGGTTGTAATTGCAGGACTTTTCTAGCATTTAATTACTTGAATAAGCCATCCCAAACCCCACCGCATGCTCACTTTAAATAGGAGGTGGAAAGGTGATTAACACATTGCTGAATTAATGAGATTCATTAATTCACATATTTAATATGACACATTAATTGACATAATTAATCTTCCACATTAATTACGCAATGGGTGGTTATGAAACCAAAGATTAACTGGGCATTTAATATCCCATTTTTAATGGTATGACTATCCACATGGTCTCCACCACTACCACTCAAGAGGTGGTAGTATAAAAAGAAATAAAATAACAATTCCCATTTTATTTTAATATTTCCATAAATGTTGTAAAAACTTACTTTTCACCCAACCAACTACGGTCGAAGTTTATCCTTCATTAAGAGAATCCTGACACTGTGGATTCAAAGGCACCCTCAAATTGTTAATCTGAGCACCGGTTCAAATGGTTGAAAACACTGCCCACATATTTACTGAACCTACCTTAAAAAAGTTCAAAAATTATTAATAGTCACCCTCAAACCGAACTGGTCGAGGGTTCACTCTTCATAAGGGAATCACGCCCTCACGAGCTCAGAAGTACTCTCAGATTTCCAATCTAATTTACCATTTAAGAGTTATATAATTTAAAAATAAAATATTTGTTACTTAATTATTTTATTTGCGGCCAAAAACTAACTTCTACTATTGGCCCGCACTAGCCAATGCTAGGATATTCCTAAGGAAAGCATACCCTCAAAATTTTAGTGGTGGTCTCAAATTTTTAATCTGAGTCACTGTTTGTGAGTTATAATAATTTTAAAAATAAAATAATTTTATTGAATTATTTTATATATGAGTTGGCCAGTTTCATGTTTTCTCAATGGATACCTGCAACGACTAAAATTAATTCACCCCTAAGGTAAACTCGTCATCATGAATGCAATGGTACCCTCAGATTTCTGATTCGGGAACCCATTTAAGAGTTATTACACATTTTCTAGAAAACTACACACCCGCACTATGTTAAGAATAACACTTTTTGATGGATCATTTCGGGAAATCAGGGACTTAGAATTACGTGCCGTCAGGTTTCGCGGTCTCGAAATAATTACTTATAATAAAAAAATTTATGGAATTTACAGAACATTAAATCATAGGCTTAAAATGACATAATAATCATATTTTTATGGACTTTTGAAATTCCATGATTTTGATATAAAAAATATTTTTTATTCTCCATGAGTTATTTATGAAATATTTGAATATTATTTATGTGGACGACATTAAATAATATATATTAATGGATATCCCTTAAAGATATCCAATGTATTTGGTACATAATTTAATCTTTAGTGACGACATGTTTAACGATTCCTTAGTAAATAACCTGGGTAATTTTCATTTACAGCACCCCAATGATTATAAATGGTGAGATGCTTATAAATTTAAAAATAAAAAATTGAATATATATTTACATGTTATTATTCATGTTATTTTTATAATGATATTATTTATTTTCCCTTTCCCATGACCTAATGATATTCCTTGTGTTCTTATTGATTTTTTACATGATCACATATAAACTGTTGTCCCTTAATTGGAACCCCGACCACCTTTTTTACTGTGATGTATGCCCCCAAGTTATGATGTTCAATAAATGTACTTAGGATAAGCATACAAAGAATAAATTAATGTATATTAGAGTAATGTTTTATATTTTCTTATATTATTTTTTGGATTTTCAAGAATCAAAACATTATAATATCATCAGTTTTGTACCATGTAAGGAAAAGATTACGTAATACAATGGTGGGATGCCATAATGCCCATTTTGATTATACAAAAAAAGTCAATTTTTTTTTAATTTTTATGGAATGACTATAATTTATAACCTTCATGACCACTCAAATGATTAATAGCTTCTTTTATATGTTTCAATTTTTATTTTTAGTGAAATATTTTTTTAACATGTTTTGTCAAATTTTAGAGTTGAAAGGTGAATTTCAAAATAAAAATGATATTTCCATCATTAATTTTTTTAGGAGATTTTTTTTTGTATTTCTGACCATCAGTGAAGGTAACAATTTATTCTTACTCTAATGTGTATATTATTTAATGATACAATAATTATTATTCTTCTATTTGGTTTAGGATCATTTTGACTATGGAATGATTTAAAATTCACTTCCTTGAATATTATCTATAGTCATTATATATCCCTTAAATTATTCAATTTCTTATGGAAATTAGAATATCTATAACTACGCATATTATTTATCATGAAAAATTTTATTTCTTAAACAATAAACTATTTTATCAAAAAGTGTTCTACATTGAAAGTTATCTGTTTATCTGGGGAAATATTGATAAAAATGTGTTCCTTACCAAATAAAAGTATTTAATGATATGGGATGTTATTCATGAATTATAATTTTAATTTTATATATAAGGAATTATTTGGAAATCTTACATGGGTGGGTTCTAGTTATAGATATATCCTCGATGCATTGGTAACATCATGTGGTGAATCAGTAAGTTAGTATAAAATATGTTGGCCAAACCAAATGATTTTTTACCCAATACTTTTAAAATGTCTTTTGAAAGGTCTTGAATATAGAGGAATCATTTTCTTGATACATGAAATAAAATAATTAAACATTTACTTTATTATGAAATCATTTATTATTTTCCATGATATTTTCAAAGTGATATTATATCTTGAGGGATTCCATTATGATTTATATATTATATGGAATGTATTTTTAGTTATCTACCACGAAATATTTATTATTCCCTATCCAGTTATGATATTCATTTTATTGATTAAATTAAACATGTTTTATGTTATTATCCTTTCTATATTAATTATCAACCATGATATTTATTCATAGATATTTTATTTGGATTCAATTATTTCTCAGTTTTTTGATTACATATCATGTGTGTGTTCCATTATTTATCTTTGCATATTTATTATTCTTATTGATTAATTGTTTCATCCACTTTATGTAACCCTAACTAAGTATCTATGTTCTCCATTACTTTGTTTCCATTCATAGGAATCCATGTAGTTTACTATGATTAAAATGAAAGGAATTGTTAGACTTAATAATGTTAATCTTAAAAAAATAAAGTGTTGTAATTTCTATTTTCAAATATATGGATAGTCTCATGTATGTATGTAGTTTTCCATAACTACTAAACTATTTGGTCCATCGGGTTCTAATAACTTTTATCTTATAAAAATGAAATCAATTAGGCACTAGCTTCGGGTTACTTGGGTTAGGGGTTCTAAAGATGATATCAAAGAATGTTTTTAGAAACATTGGGAATTAAATTTAGGAAAACATAGATTATGGATTATAACCCTTTGATATACATTTAGTGTATGTATAGAATAACATCATAATGTTCCGGTAAGTAATAGATTATATAGTTTTTCCAAAAAAAATACATCCATTACTAGACACTACATATGGATATTGTTTTAGAACAAATGTACATAGGTCTAAAAACATTAAAAATTATACTTGTATCTTGACTGAGTCATCACTTGGTGCATAAAAATTGGCCTTACTACACACCTAGTTTGAAAATATTAGGGTTTATGATTATGATAATTCACATTTTACATACAAACCATTATAAAGGATTTGAATAGATGATGATAACAAATATCCTATTTAAATGTTAGTTATCATTGATTGAAAATAAGGTGTCTCAATGTCATGGGAAACAATTTAATGTGTGAAAAAAGTGAATATGTAATGAATTTCCATGGAAAAATTAATAATATGAAGGAAGGAAATAAATTTTATCCTATGGGTCTATTTAAAATTAGTTGTCTAAAATTTAAGGAAGATATGAATTATCTGATTCAATTCCCTATTTTTAAGGTTAAACCCTATACCATAGAAGTTCCTTTTTTAATATAAAAAATATGAAGTACTTATATACATTGAAGACGAAATAAATTGCAGTAGCCTTTTTTTCAATAGTATTTTGTTGATAATAATTATGAAAAATATAAGAGATATGTTAAATTTTAGAAGAATATGTGTCTCAATTAATTTAAGAGTTATGGATCCTATCAGGAGTTTATGAGTTTATAATTAATCATATGTCCAATGTCTTCAACACATCTCCCTCAAGTTTAAAGTTATAGGATTCTATAATGGTTAAGTATATTTTGGGATAAATTTGTGGCACCTATATGTTTTAGTGAAAAAGTATTTGATTAGTTATTCCATTACAATTTATAGAAAAAAGATTAAAGGTATTTATACACTTTAGTGTTAATATGATAAATAATAAAATTTTATAATAGTCCAATAACATTATTAAACTTTGTGGAAGAAGTGTATGTTTTAATGAAAACCATAGAAAATGGTTACTTAATGGTAAATTTTATTTCAAGGATGTCTATAATATTTAGTAGGAATTTTAAATGAATTATATTAATCTAGTTTCAGAAAAAGTACAACCCACATATTGAGTGAAAACATGTCATGTTTGTAAAGATTTTGGGGCTTGAAAGTTTAAATGAAGGATAATAATTGTTTATCTCCTACCAATGTACAATGAATTATCCTAGTTAATATATAAATTTCATTGGTTAAATTTTTTGAAAATTAATTATTATTGATGAACCAGTGATGTTACAATTGAGGTTTATAGAATAATGTTTAAGATTGGTAAACTTGTGGTAAACTTATATGTTTTTGAAATGGTTAGTGGTTAAAGGATAGACTGGTCAACCTTTTACAGATCTTATGGTCCATTAAAAGTTAATTTTAGTGCCCCCACCATAATATATTATTTATTCTATAATTATTTCATAGAGGTAGTGATGAATTAGAAATCGATCAAAACACAACCAAAGGATGAACTAATTCTAATGAAATATAAATGTATTAATTAAGTATTTTTATTTATATTTTTATTGAGAAAAATAATTCATGAAATCATTGAAAAGGATCATGATACAAAAAAATTTATATTATTGATATGTTTTGTATAAATGACATCTTCCATGTAAGAGCTGAATTCTTCCTTTAAGGTATGAATCTTTTCTTTTTAGGTTGTACTTATATAAGTGGGAGGGAAAGAGGGTTACACATCGTTTAACCTAGGTGCATGACATGTAATAGGTGTTACACACTATATAATCCCAATACATGCTAGGTATTGGTATATCTAGGAACCATATGGAAACAAGCACTATATAGCTTGTAGTTACAAGTACACACCTTGTATTTTTCATATCTTTGTGCAAAATCAGGCAGTGGAATCATTATTATTAGGAAGATAGAAACTCACCCCTTCATTGGATGAACTGTGTGCCAAGGCGATCTAAGCATAGGGTAGCCTCTAGTTTCAACATCTGATCTCAAATTTGTGAAATAGAGTATACATTGGATTCCCCTCGGTGAGATCTCAATTCCTCTTGAGTAATTATACATGATTTCTTATCTCTAAAAAGTTATCGTACATTCTGTATTTATTCTCCTTTTGTAGATCTACTCCATTCCAGTCTAATTAGAGGTCGATTCTAGAAGAGAAGTGTTTTACTACCACATTGTAGGTGGTCTCGTGCCTTTTTCTAATTTTCAAGGGGAATATATGTGATGTATTGTTGTTCCCCCATTATTCGGGAGTATCCTTGAATGAATAATGTATATTTATCTTTCCTGTTGTTTTTAGGTAATTTATTATGGGTTATAAATCATGTTTAGGATGGTTTACCATCATTATGGACCACCTCGTGGGTGAATTTCCGTGAATGAACATATACAGACATTTTTCCTAGGATGACTATAAGGCATGCCTTAAATTACCTACGTGGGTTGTTTAAAATGAATTTAATTAAATTCTAAGCCATGTAATATTTTAGTATACATGTGTTTTTTGTGAGATGAATTTCCCATGCGAGTTATTGATGTTAAAACCATGTAATAGTTAAATTTAAATGTCTTACTTCATATATAAAATGATAAATTGGTAAATAGAAATAGGAGAGCCATAGCGTCTATTTAAAAGGAATGGTTGAGGTCATATGAATGTTTCCCCTTATACCATGGTTGAACCATGTACTCAGTTAAAAGACCATGGACATACTCAAAGATGGAATCATCAAGTTAAGTCATGAGAGAGCCATGAATAGAGTGGTCAGGCTCATGGAGACTTTTATTTAAATTTCAATCAATCTTTGAATACAATGAGGGATACCAAGGATGGGATCTATTAAAATATGTTTACATTTAATGAGTTGAAATTTAAATATAATTTGATATTGAAGTGTAATGACTTTTGAGGTTTTTTCCAAGCCAAAGCACTATCTTGGATTCAATCTTCACATACTCTTGTTCAGACGTTCTTTCGAGACATCTGTTTTGATTATTTTTATAAAAGGATCATTAGTCTTATTACAATTTCAATTCATATATAATTAAATGTAATTTAATGGTAAATGGATATTAAATTAATATAAATGAGAACCAGTTCTTGTAAAACATTTTACTTTGGAGTACTTCCAAGTTTACTACATTCATTATTTCACATTTCCGATTATATATATATACACTAAAATATTGTCATAGATCTTTGGTAGTTTCCTACTAAGATTTAGTATCACACCTTGTTTGGGCTATTCTTTGGGCCAAAGTAGATTATATTGTTTTAGGTGTCGATAAGGGAAACTTCCCTTCTTCAGATAGTTAATTTTCGGCTTAGGAGCTATAGAGCACGGGACTAAGCCGAGGCTTGTGATGATTATGAGTATCAATTGCCTTTTTTTTGTAATTTTGGTACTTGTATTATGTATTACTACAGTGTGACCTATTTTATCTATTTTATAAGAATATAAGACATGTGGCATCATCCTTTGCAAGTTATAACATATTATAGTTATATTGTCAGTCTTTCACTGTTTATTTCTATATCCATATAATACTATTTCTGCTATTTTATTGTTATTATTTACACCGTGTTACATTCCTCCAATGAGGTAATAGTTTCCACTCTATCACCCGAATCCATTTCTTCTACTTGTCTACCTCTTACATTTGGGTAAATGCGCTTGTGGCCATGTGTCCAACCAGGTACGAGGCACCTTTGAGTGGAATCTGTATCCAGAACATTACAAAGTGGTATCAGAGGAGTATTTTGTAGTTTGTCTTACGATTTGAAGATATTAAACACAAATTAGAAATAAATGGATTTTGGTAATAAATTGTCCTATGGAGTAGCTACCCAGCATACACAAAAAAGTCAAATTGCACCAAATTGAATTATGATTTTTGGGATTTTAAGCTATTAAAATTGATTTGATTTTACTATTGGGTGATGCAACTATATTGTGATGTTATTATTTATATCATTATGGTTTTATTTTGTTGCAACTTAATGAAATGAGGGTATTCCATCTCATGTGTCATATAGGCACATGTTAGAAATCACATTCCATGAATTTCTACCCTGTCATTTAGAGAAAATTATTTATTGCATGATCTTGTGATAGATACCGTGAAATATATGCCTACTGTTGTGATAGGGGTATTGGTACAAGATATGATTCAAATTGGATGAAGAAAAAAATTTGGTCTCTATGGTGTATGGTCCCTCTTGGATCAGAATTTTCTTAATCATGTTTTTGTATTAAATTGAATATTTTTTGTTATGAAATTCTATATATATTGATACCAAACATTGATTTTTAGGGATTATGGGACCCCATGTATCATAATTTGGAATACCTTTACTTTAATTTTCAAAAACAAAGGTTCTGGGAAAGCTTCATAGCTTCACTATCTGAAAACCCAGACAACACGACTTGTGGTTATATATTCACATGTAATGTTTTCTTATGTTCGAGAAAAGACTTTTATTAAGTACATGATTTTTAATATGTATAAATGTAGTGTGGTAAATGACCATGTATCAAGATGTGTGAGAAGAAACACACAATAGTAATGGTTTTTGATAGTTCATACCATGTACTCTAGGTACACACCATGCAATATTACACAGGTAGATCCCAGGTGGTTGTTTCCATGTATAAGTACATGGATATGAGGAAAGACTTGAGTACATGAAATCGCACAGTCTGTAATGCCATTTAACTACGATGGATACACACTCGGGCTAATGGAAGTACATGCCTAGGTGTGAACATTAGGGTACATGTCGTGAATGTTTTCAACATGCTGTGAATTCCAGTTTTGGTAACCATTGAGGGTTTTCATCTTCTATTTAGTTCTTCCACTCATGAACTACAAACCCTAAAAATGAACTTGAAATGAGGTATGAGATTTATAATTTTGTGCCATTCCTCCATGATAACCTCCATTTGTATGCTAGGATAGTTATAATCCTATTCCCAAGGTGGTATTCCATGGGCTACTAGTGGATCCTCTAGCTATGGTAGTTTTGTAAGGATATGTTTTATTTGGAAAATGTGTGGATGCATAGTTCCATGAAGGATTTATGAGGGTTATGCAAACCTTTCAGGGAGCACCACACCCTACCACATCTATGAAAGAGCTGACATGAGTGTTCGAGCAACAACATTTGTCCATGCTTATAGGGGATAGTGGACCAAAGGTTGTATATTCATGGATAGATGCCATGTTATTGATCCATGAGAATCTGGAGATTGCTCCTGATTTGATGGTCAACAGCACTACCTATATGTTGTGGAATCCATCCAAGAGATGGTGGGATGTAATCACTCAGAAGAAATGTCATAGAGATATGGTCTGGGAAGATTTTCAGACAATCTTCTATAAATAATTCTAAGCTGATACGTTGAGGTCTAAAAAATCCCGGAGTTTATTCATATGGTTAATGGAACTTTATCATTTATCGATTACTCGCTCAATTTCATATGCTCTGGTTATTTAACTTTATTCTGTTGGGTGAAAATATATCAAAGGATATGATTTTTAGGATGGTATCAAGTATGATATATGATCACAAGTAAATATATTACAGAGGACTACTATGTCTTATATATTGTCTCAAGTGCTAATTACTGAATGCAATCTGATGGAATATAGAAGTATGAGCTAGGGAAGTTTTGTACTGAGATCTAGTATGGTTTCAACCGGTAGTAGGAATAGTCATCTGGATCTTTCTTGTGGTGATGCTAGTAGTCAAGACATATATTTAGGTATCCAAGTGAGGTGCTACTAATGTGGAAGAATTGGTAATAAAAGAACACATTATCTAAAGGACCCAGTTGAGTGCAGATACTGTAGCAATAATGACCATCAACATAAATTTTGCATGAAATTTCCACCAGTTACTAGTGAGAGAGGATCTACACTTACTCTGCACTTAGGAGAAGGTTCAATATCTTCTCACCAGTCAAGGAACTGTAATGCATCAGGCCATTCCAATTGAGGTGGTGTTCATGGTCGTGGTAGCCAGACTCCCGGTTGTCAGCAACAAGAGGGTGAATTAGCTCAGGGTATCCAGGTAGAGTCAAAGGGTCGCAATATAGGTTAGACATATGCAGTACAATAGACTCTATAGGAGTAGGATCCCGAAACCTCTATTATCATAGTTACTATTCTAGTTTCCTCTGTTTTAGGTTCTGCACTTTTTGATACATTGACTTCACATAGTTTCATATTTGTGCCCATTTTTGATATCATAGGACACTCTGTTTTTACTTCTGATGATTATATGATGATAGACACTCTGTTAGGGATTAGAATGGTATGTGTGCATCACTAAAAGGAGTTTCTCCTTGAAGTTGGTGGGTGACACTTCCTATGGGATCTATATGTCTTAGAGATGATAGGTTTTGATTTCATTATAAGAATAGACTGGTTGGACTCTATTTATGAATTTTTTTTTCTATCACTACAGGGTGAGTTTTACATCACCATATGGAATATTATTTTAACAAAATGGTGAATGGGATGTCTAGGATAACCATGCTAGACCCGAGCATCATTAGTTGGGTGGGATGATAGCCCATATTATGATCTTATAACTAGATGGCTGGGGGAAACAATATGAATATTTCTCTCTAGTGGATGATCATTTTAGGGACATATTCTTGGACAAAATTTTATGTTTACCTCCTGTGTGATAGGTAGAGTTCTCCATAGATCTAGTTTTAAGAGGAGAACTGGTAACCATTCCTCCTTATAGGATGGATGCGATATAGTCACATCAGATCAAGGGAAAACTATTGGATTTAGAAGCTTTGGGTTTTATACAACCTAGGACGTCTACATGGGGTTCTCTCATGATTTTGGAAAAAAAATGACGATGGTATCCTCAGGAAATGCATGGATTATCAGAAACTGAACTAGTTTATGGTTTACAACTGGTATCCTCTACCAAGGATATATGATCACTTTGACGAGTTTTGATGAGCTTGGGTTTTTAGAAAGATTGATTTAAGATCCTATTATGATCAGGTGCATGTTATCCATCTAACACACACTAAAAATCCTTTCACAATATGTAGGTCTGTATGAGTATGTGGTAATGTCATTCGATCTCACTAATGCACTGGCAGTTTTTATAGCACTGATGAACTGAGTGTTCCATCCTTAAGTGGATTTGTTTGTTTTGGTTTTCATGAATGCTATCTTAGTGTATTATCACAAGAGACATGACCATGACAAACATCTTGAGATCATTTTGAATACAATGAGAGGGTATCCGTTATATATGCTCAGAAAGTTCCACTTCCCCATGGATCATATTCACTTCATAGGAAATATCTTCTCAAAGAAAAGAGTATCAGTGGAATCAGTGAAGGTTACAATAGTTGTTTTCTAGGAGCATCCCAATAACATCTTGGAGGTTCCTAATTTTCTAGGGATGGATGGTTAGTTTAGGCTATTAATACAAGACTACTCACATTTAGTCTCATTGTTGATGGGACTGACCAAAAGGGTGTAAAGTTTATATAGGACGATTCTTGCATGATGGAATTTCAGGAGCTAAAAGTTAGATTTACTTCAGTGATGATACTAAATTTTTTGAGATGGGAAAGAGTTTCACTTTGTACTATGATGCATTAGTTATCGATCTGGGAGTAGTACTTATGTAGGGGGGGAGGATTTGTTGCATATGAGTCTCGGTTGTTGAAGACACATGAGGGGAATTACCTGATGCTTGATCTCGAGCATGCAGGTAGATCATGATTTTCATTGTTAGAGACATTAATAGTTGGGAGATCACTTTGTGGTGTACACCAACAAAGAAATTATCAAGTAATTATTCACATAGTGTGATCTAAATATATGGAAACCAAGTTGTGCGGTATACCTTCAGTATTTCAACTTTGATCTTTCCTACACATCTGGGGAAGGAAATGTGGTAGATAAGGCTTTGAGTAGGAGGAATCAAATACAGGTAGTACAGTATCATATTAACAAGTGTCAGCTTAAGGAATTATTCTCTGGGATGCATTTGGAGGTGCATGACAGGCATGGATACACATTTTTTTCTTCCTTATCTATTTCCTCTACCCTACTGAACATAGTAATGAGAAAGTAACTATTGGATTATGAAGGCCTAGTTCTATAGGAGAGTATGTCAGTTGAGGACCCTTCTCATTGTTGGATGGTAGGTGACAATGAGATAGTTCATGTACGTGGATGTGTTTGGGTTCTAGTGGAAATACATGAGGAGTCGATGTGGGAGTTTCCTGCTTCACCATTGGTAGTACATCCAGGGTTCACCAAGCTGTACTGTGACATACATCCTCAATAATGGTGGATAATAATTAAGAGAGATGTAGAAGGTTTTGTTATGAGGTGTCCACCTATTAGAAGCTAAAAGTAGAACATCAGCGATTGGCTAGGCTTTTATAGCAGTTACCTCTTCTAGAGTAGAAAAAGGGATCATGTCATGATGGATTTCTTGACTGGTTTATTAAGGTCTCATAGAGGTAACTATGATATGTGGGTTGTTTTTTCCATTCATATGAAGGTCACTCATTTCTTATTGATCAATGATACTTTCTATGTGGGTGATCTCAGAAGATTGTATATCCAAGAGGTGATACGACTACATAGGTTCCCACGCTCAATCGTTTCATACAGGGACACCCATTTTACAACAAATTTGTAGAAGAGTTTTTAGAGGTATCTTGGTACAAAGGTTATTCTGAGGATATCATTCCACCCTCAGACTGATGGTAATTCAGAGCGTGCAATACATGTTTTAGAGGGCATGATGCAAGAATAGATCCTGAATTTTTTGGGATCTTGGGAGAAGAAAATTCCCCTGGTTTAATTCACCTACAATAATAGTTATAAGGTGGTGATATAGAAGGAATATTATGAGAATTTATATAGTAGGACATGTTGTTCTACCCTATGCTAGTTGGAGGTAGGTGATCCAACCCTATTGTGACAACGTCTCATGCAAGAGACTCTTATACTGGTCTAGTTTATTTATAATATAATGGACACAACCCAATATCATAAAAATTCTTCTGTCGATTGTTGCAGATGACCTCTAGAGTTAATGGTCATTGATCAGGTTTTCTTTCATGTTTCACCAAGGTTGGGACAAAAGTGGATCCGAATATATGGTAATATTTCACTGAGAGATGTCATGTATTTTGAGATTCATGAGAGATTCAGGTCAGTTGACTATCAATTGTAGTTTCCTCAGAGGTACCAATCCATGCAAGATATCTTCCTTATATCTCATCTACGCAACAATAACTTAGACACATCACATGTTTTTTATCCCGAGGAGGTTGAACTTTAGGTTGATAAATCCATTAAGGAGCATCTGATACATAGAGTTGATAGGAGTGTAATGGTTCTATGAGGATGGTCAATTCATATTGTATGAGTGTTATGGAAGCATATTTGTTCACATGACAAGACCTTGGAGAAGGAGGTCCACATATGCACTCAATGGATGTAGTTATTAATAGGTTCTTCTTCACTACCCTTGGAAGGAAAATTCATGGAAAAATTCCTTTATAGGGGATGTCATTAATAACATGGTTTATAATTTTAAGATTTAATCTTATCTTTTTACGTTGTGATTTTTATGTGGAGGAAAAAGACGGTTACACACCCTATAACCCATGTGAACACCGTTTAATTGTGTTTCATGCTATTTAATCCTAGAAAATACAATGTTTTCATCTGTCCATGAACCATATTGAAATATGCACTATACGACATGTAGTTTCAAGTACATGCCTTGTACATTTTCTATTTTATGTTAAATTGGGAAGTAACATCATTTTTCTTAGATGGAAAAAAACTCACCCCTTTGTTCGAAGAACAATGTGCCCAATGGATCCAAAGATACAGTGGCCTCCCATTTCCTCGTCTAATCTTCGATTCGAACACCAACATATGCTATGGATTCCCCTTAGTGAGATCATGATTCCTATTAATCCATTGTTCATGATTTCTCCTCTCGACCTAGTTATCGATCATTCAGTTTTTAATATCTTTTTTTATATCATGTTTGTTACAGGTTGAATTATAGGCCGACACTAGATGAGGAGAGTCTTAAAACCATGATGCAGGCGGTCTCGTTCCTTTCGCCAATTTTCTTGTTGAATATATGTGAAGGAGTGCCACACACCCATTATTAGTGTTTATCCTTGAATGAATAATGTCTATTTCTATTGACTATTTTTTTAGATAATTAATTAAGGGTTTTAAATAATGTTTATGATTGTTTACCTTGATTTAGGGCCACCGAGTGGGTCTGTTTCCATGAATGACCTTTTATCACTGGTTGGCCTAGGATGCATGTGAGGCATACATTAAATTCCCTACTTTTGTTGTTTAATATGATGTCTATTAAATTTTAATCCTTATAAAAGTTAATTATACATGTGTTGCTAGTGATATGAATTTCTAACATGAGTTATAGTTTTTAAATCCTTGTAATAGTTTAATTTACATGTGTTTCCTCTTATACAAAATGATAAAGGGGTAAATAGAAATGTGTGAGCCATAGCCTCAGGTTAAAAGTAAAGGACATGATCATATGACTATTTCTCCATATACTTTGGGTGAAATATTTCCATGGTTAAAAGAACATTTATATACTCAAATATGGTATCATCATGTTATTTCGTGACCAAACCACGTATGGATTCGGCAGGCTCTTGACGACTTTTATTTAAATGTTGACCAAACCATGAATCTAACAAGGGATGACAATGATGGGATCTATTGGAAGATTTTTACATGTCATGAGTTGAATTTTACTTTACATTAAATGCTGAAATGGAATAAAATATGATGTGTCTAGCAAGACAAAGCACAATCTTGGATTCAGTTTTCACATACATTTATTTAGATGGTCTTTCGAGACATTTTTTGTGCATTCTTTTATATAGGGATCATCATTATTAGGATGGATCTCAAGAATTATATAATTCAATGTAATAAAATGGAAAATGAACATGAAATGAATATAAATGAGAATCAGTGCTTGTAAGGCTATTTACTTTTAAGTACTTTCTAGTTTATTACTTTCATTATTACACACTGCCTACTATTTATATTCACTGATATATTGGAATAGATCGTGGGTGGTCGACTACTAGGATTTAGTATTACACCCTATTTGGGATATGCTATAGGCCCAAATAGATTATATTATTTCTGGTGTTGATAAGGGAAATCACCCTTTTCAGTTACTTGATTTGATTCTTAGGAGTAGGATTTTATTTTCTACTTAGGAGCGGGATATCATGGGACCAAACCGAGTCTTGAGATACTTTTGAGTTCTTTTTCTATTTTTCACTTTTTCTACTTGTATTACATATTTCTGTGGTGTGCCATATTTTTATCTATTATCCTATAACATGTGAGATAAGGTATCATCCTTTGTATTCTATGACATATGGTTGTCATATTGTCATTCTTCTATGGTTTCTTATATTTCCTAATATAATTTCATTTGATTTTGTATTTTTATTTTTTCTATTGTGTTACACTCTTATAATGAGGGCATATTTACCCCACTATAACACCTAGGCCATTTCTGCTAGTCGGCAGCCGCTATTATTCGGGGAAATGCCATTGAGGCCATGTGGCGAGCCGGGTATGGGGAACCTTTGAGTGGAATCCAGATTAGGGATGTTACATTTCACACCTCTTCAGTTTTTGGTTTTGTGGCCTTTAACCTTCTCTAGAGCACCCACTTTCTTATGATCAGTGACCTCTATCACTCTCCATTAATCATTGGGATTTAGTATTATCTGCTATGACGATGTTTTTATTTCCCATCTTTTTATCCTACATGGAAACCTATTTATGTTATTATTCCATAAGTCCATTCTAATTCAATGTATCTATTATTAATAGGATGTTTTATTTACACTTATTATTATCTTGGTTTTCGAAAAAAATTAGATATTAAACCCTTGATTACCATGATCATGTTTGAATTGAGATGATGTAGTTTATTTATGGTGGGCCGAATGTAACACCCCAAAATTATAAAATAATAACATTGTATTTGATAGATTATGAGTCACACAACACATAGCTTAATCAGCCTCCAAAATATATATCTTTAAGTTTATTATCTTCAATAGCTTATAGAACACTAAACCTATAGTTAAAATGAACTGAATTTTAGTATATTATTATAACATAGAAAATAAAATAGAGGTTATTAATATAACTAAATAAATAAATAATATTATTGTTATATATTGTTTCTAAATAAAATAATAATCATTTAACATAAAAAAATAAATTCTTTTGGAGAAATTTTCTTTTTATAAAAGACGATTTAGTCTTTCTTTGCACACAAAATTTAAATTTAAATTTTCACAATTTAAAAAAATTTATTAAAATAAAAATTATTTTTAAGATAATCATACAAAAATTATCTTAAAGTGGATGTTTGGGATTTTTCCAAATTGTTTAATTTTTGTACGAATATTGAAAATACTAAATTTTAATTTAAAACTTCCTTTCCATTTTAATTATTCAGGAAATAAAATTTTATTTTAATTATTAAAGTAATATTAGTTTATTTATATATCTATTAATCCAATATAGGCCATTAGAATCATTTTTATATTAAATTTTTATACAAAATAATTGTAGACTATTGAACATTTTCTCTTTAAAACCTGACATTCTTTTCCAGTCTCTGAGATTAATTTTATATTTAAATCTTCCTCTTTTGTTAATGTAATTTGGAAAAATTTATCCTATATTTGGAATAATAATAATTTATAATGTATAATAACTGTAACATAATTATTTATGAAAAAGAATTTTGAAAACAAGTAAAAATTATTATACAAAGATAAGGTAAAATATGATTTAAAAATCGTTTTGGACCCTTGTGGCATTGGAATAACATGGGTACACATTTTTCCTTTCAAAAATAAATGTTTGCCACTAACCTCACTTATAAACGGCCACCCCTCTTTTCTTATCATCGCACCTTCAACCCATTTTTATTTTGAAAATATCTACCCAGTTCACTTAATAAATTCTTTCATCTCATCCTATAATCCTTATTTATATAAATAATCCAACCTAGTAATGATTTTAGTGAATCCTAAATAGGTTACCTAAAGTTGAGGTAATGTTCTTCAATGAGAATTTTTGTTTTATTTCATCTTCCTCCTCCTTTCGTTATTATTAAACCATGATAATGGAATAAAATAAAAATATTACAAATAATGGTATATTTGTTTATTAAATTTATGACTTATAACTATCTATACTTCCATCAAATGTGTTACAAAATCTTCATTCATGCATGCGGTAGAATAAATCCTCATAAACCGATGTCATTCATTTTTTCTGTTAAAACCTCTCAAGGTTGGGTATGATGAAGGATAAAACACACACACACACACACACATATATATATATATGATATTTATAATATAATTATACCTATGGAGTAATTTTATCATATTAAAATTATTTACATTCTTTTCTCCCATAGATACGATAATGTCAATCCTGTATTGAGTGGAGCACCACATCATGAAGTGATATGACTCATTTTACACTAAATCTATATATTGAAATAATAAGGATAATGTTAATGAATATATTTGATATAAATAAATTAATTATTATATTCAATAAATATTTATCGTTATTAATGGATAATATATAATTTTATTTTTTACACTGAAATATGATAACATCATTTTTGTGCATCTGGACTACCACCCTCATGAAGCGATGTGACACTCTTTTCATTACAAAATGACATGGATGATATATATAAGTATTTTTAAATAAATAATATTATATATATTATATTATGATTATTTATGAAAGAAAAAATATTAATTATCATCTTTCAATTTTGATCGTTGCGGAATGGTAACGTTACCCATTCATACGTATGACTTATCATCTCTATGATCATAACATAATTCATTTTTTGTTACAATCACTCATTATTGGTTTTAAAAGTAAATTTTATATAAAAAATTATATTTATTTCGTGATAATTATTATAGAGGGAATGTAGCTCTATAATATTTAGATGAACCATAACTTTCATAATAAAGTACGAATGGTAAAACAAAGAAATTAAAACCCGAATAAATGAAAATAAATAAATATTATTAAAAATTGGATGAAATGATATTATAAAAGGATCAGATATTATATTATAAATATTATTATATTTATAAAATAATTTAATAACTTTTTTTGAAACACTGTACGTGAGGTTAAATCTTGTTCAACCAAAATGAAGCATCAGGTAAGGGATTCAGTCACAATTTCCTTTCAATGAGGCACATTTGTATGTTATGAACCAATTTATTTTATACTGTGTATAAAAATCCCATATAACATGTAACATCCTTAATAAATAACTATTTATAGTATTTTTGTCTAAAATAAAATTATTTCATCCAAGGGGACTGGGATTAATATATTCCAAGTTGTCATAACTGAATTTCTTTTCTTTGGGTTATAATACTTCATCATAATCATTGATATTCTCTAATTATGTGAGAAATAAATTTTTATTAGCTTATGTTTTATTAAAACTTGTTTTATTATTATATACAGTTGATACACATAAATGATTCATTGGTTAATTCTAACTTCAATGTTACAATCACTGTAAGGGTTTACTTCACAATCCAATTATAATCAAGATTGTGTATTATTGAATTTTATTGGATGGAAATTATTTCAAAATTTCATAATAAACCAGTTAAAATTTCTTCTCCTATTTCCATTCATGATATTTTCACATAATTGTACCCTTTTTCAATATTTTTAAATTAAAAATTTTCATAATATTTTTAGTAAAATTACACAATATTTCTCTCTGTGGTCAGAAATCTATTTTCTACCAAAACCATATTTTGTGAAAAAAATTTCAAAAAAATTAATACATTTTCAAAAATATTTATTAAATAAATTTTTATAGTATATTACTTTTTATTAAAAATTTCTGAAAGTATTATTCATGTAGTTTTCAAAAGAAAATCCATTTGGCTTTTACCAAAACAGTGAATTGAATATTTGTTTTAACATGAATGGAATGATTGAAATTTTCTTCCATCGCAAAAAATAAAATATTTTGAATAATATTTTATAAGCTTCAAAGGATATTTTCTAGGATATTTATTTTCAAAAAAATTCTGATGTATTATTTTTGAAAGGAGGTTTACAAAATGAAAATCTTATTGTCCTCCAAATTGTTCAAAAATATATTTTTATGTTATTTTTATTCATTACTCACAAAAACATTTTATTCATACTCTAATGGATATATGTCATATTTTTACCATCCTTATTCACCGTTAAGATAGTTTATAATCATTTTAAAAAAGGAATATATTGTTAATCACTTCTTTGATTCATTTATTAGTCATTAACATTCACTTGAATTTTCTAAAATCCTCTAGACATTAAATTTTCCATAAATATCTATATAATTTAAAATGTAAATGTTTGTTTCCTAAACCATTTTCCAATTTCTACATACATATTTCTACATAGACATTTATTTTTTATCAAGGGATGTATTGATAAGTATATATTCCTTACTCAATACAGATAACAGATGATAAGGAACGTTGTCCATGAATTGAATTTATTATTAAATATATTAAAAATTATTTGGACATGAATACCTTGGTGGGGACTATTTATAGAGAAACCCTCAATTTGTTGGTTGTCTCATGAGGTGAATTAATATTCTAGAATAAAACTAGTTAGCCAAACAATGAGTTTTTACCCAGTATTTTTAGACAATATTTTGAATGGTTTTGATGGTAGAAGTATCATATCCATGAGACATGACACATATAGTTAATAATTTACATCATTATGAATTTATTTATTATTATCCATGAAATGCTTTAAATGATATTATCTTTGGATTCATTCCATTATCAGTTATTGATTTGATGTCCTCTGCTTTAAGTTATTTACCTTATCATATTGACTATACCGTATTTAGTTATTATAATCATTTTATTGACTGAACAAAAAGTTTTTTAGTTATTTTCATTCAAAATTAATTATTATCTATGAGGTTTCTACATTGGTATTGTCTATGGATGCCATTCATTCCTAGTTTATTGATTACATGGAATGCATGTGTTCAGTTATTTACCTGTATATATTGATTATTCTTATTGATTCGTGATTTATTCAACTATACATAACCCTTACTAGTCATTTTTGATCAACCATATTTTTTTCCTTTCCTAGGAATCCATGATGTTTTCTATGATTGATATACAAGGATATTCTAGATAGAATAATGTTATTATTAAAAAGATAATTTGTAATTTATATATTCAAATGTAATATAAGACTCATGTATGTATATAATTTACCAAGACTAATGAAATATTCATTTATTGAGGATGTTATTCCTTTTAAGATATTACAACATTATAATGATGGAATTAGATCAGGGATACTGGGGTCATGGTGCTAAAAAAATTAGAAAAATGTTCTTTTAAATAAGAAAAATGATGAAGGAAAAATAATTTTAAATAATTAAAGCATAGTCTATTAGTGATATTGACATATTAAATTATTATTTTTCTATTGGATATTTCTCAAGTGTCCAGAATGGAAATAATAAGTTTATTTCTATTCTTTAGTATTTTGGTAAGGGTTAATGTATTTTATATATATATAAAATAAAACCTTCCATAATAGTTTGTTTGAAGAGTATTTAACATAGAAATAAAGTGTTTTATAATATAAAAATATGATATATAAGGGATATAATATCAAGAAATAAATATACAGAATTAATAATTCCCATATAGGTTTTTTTAAAAGTTAGGGTTCAAGCATGGATGAGTTGATCATATCCTCTATGTAAAAAATGAATTGAAGGATGATTAGTGATTTAAATATACATATATGAAAATATAATTATTGGATAAATAGTATCATACTATATAGAGTTTGTGTATTTGAAGAAAATTGATTTATATAAGTCCTTCAGTGGGGAAATTATATTTTTCTAAGATTATATGTTTTGAAATTTTTTGTTGAAACCAGTATTTTTATAATAAATATTTTCCATAAGTGTTAAGGATATTTCATGTTGAAAATATTAAAACTAATAATAAATCCCATTTTATTAATTATATAAAAAAAAATTAATGTTAGAATACAATTGAATGTTATAAACTATAGACATGTAATTTGAAGTATAATTTGTCTAATTACTTGTGGGATGAGCATTGTGTATATTACATGATTTGAAGAAAGGTTGAAATTTAATATAAATTATATCCATTTACCTTAAGTGAGGAGAATTATTTATTATGTTAAATTTACAATAGAGTGTTTGTTATACTTTGTAAAATAAAGTGAATTTTTTTGTGTGGATTTCATTAAAAATGATTAGGATAGTTGTACATATGATCAAAAACTACATTTAGATGTGATTTCTACCTATGAAGAATTATTATATTAGGGAATGGAAATAATAAGGATAACATATCTCTATGAATGTGAAAATTTTAAACTTCTAATGTTTTAATATTTCCAAGGGTATTTTTTTAATCTCACGCACAAGGGATAAAATTGTAATCTTAACCTAGTGAATGGACTCAAAAATATAAGTATGGTTTTATGGATCTCAGAATATTGTGTTTATATTTGGGAGAAAATTTATGTTGTATCAAATTGTTTCTGTAATTCAATACATTTATTAAATAGTTTTCTGATTAATTGAATGTTTTGCTTCTTATTTTTTAGATATTAGAGAGAAACAACCTTATCTATAAAATTATACCTCAAATTAGGTGGCAATAATTCTAAAATTTCATGTTATTTCATTTTTCATTTAATTATACCAAAAATTTATGTCGGGATATAATCCTAAACCAAGCCATTTTTCTATTAATTAATATATTTTATCATATAATTATTATTTTGATGAGTGGGTTAGGTAGGAGAATAGAATACTGATAGGAATTCTATGGTAATCTCATATGGTAAGAGATTCACAACTTTTCAATATCATTTATATATTTTATTTATTAATTTTTAATTAATAAGGTATTGTTTTCAATTGTAAATTATATAGTTAAGTCAATTATTGTGAAATTTATTTTATATTAGCTGTTTTCTATTCATTTCTATAAGGATTGAGTGGTGATTTCTAGTTTGTCCAATTATTTCCCATCACCACTGCTACTCATAGTCATTGATTTACTTATCTAAAATGATACTGTTTATATATTGTGGTAATAGATAATTAGATCCCTAGTGATAATGGGGGAAGATAAAGGATTTGTATAGGGGTTTTCAAGGAGGTGTAATCTGTTGCAATTCGATGGGGATAATATTTCATTGAAATATTTTCTGTGATGTTGATTATCATATTCCAATGGATATATCTGGCGAGTTATAGTTTAAAATTCATTAGAAGTTTTTATAGTGGGGTTTATAGAAAATATAATGAAAAATAATAACAAGAACCTAGTTGATGGATTAGGGGCCCCTTGAAATAGTGATAAACGAGTGGGATAATTTGAGGGAAAATATTTTCGTTTATTATTACGAAAAGAATCATAGGTAATTCAAAGTGATTCTTATAGATACTGGATGTGGGTGATTGATTTGTTAAGTCTAGGTTTGTTAATAAGTGATATTTCCCATGAAAAATAATAAGGCAAGATCTCTGATCTGACCGTGACACAAAATATTTGATCAACTTCATTGGGAATAGATTTGATTAAGGAGTTAAGATATTTAGATTGTAATAATTCACATCCTAGTTGGTGGTGTGATTTCCTATAATAGAAGGAGGTAACTATATATCCTCACAACCTAATACATTTTATAATATATATATTGTTCTCACCTCCCATGAGGTGACATTAATTGTCCTGAATAAAAACTCTAATAATTTTTATATATTAAAACCAATGCTAACAAAAATGGTGTATTATTATCTAAGAATAAGGTAGATCCTTGATGAAATAATGATTCAAAATTGAGAATTTAAATGTTATGGATATATATTGACAACTTTATCAGAATCATTAATTTAAACCTAAAGGGAACTAATGAGTTATTTAATGAAAGAAAACGAAAAGAAAATAATCTGTTTCCATGGACGTATTTTCTTTAAGGAAAAAAAATTCAGACTTGCATGTTAAATTGATCAAATTAAAAGTTTCAATATTGGTATCACAGTTTCCATAGGTATATATACTTTAATCAACACTACTTTTATATCTTAATTATTTGTTATAAAGAAAATAAAAACAATTATTGATCATTAGGATTAATTGCTCATTGAAAATAATTATCCACTTCACTCTCATAAATTTATTATAATTGCCTTTTTTATTCATTAATAAATATAAGTCTTAATGTGTAAATAAAATTTTAAATGAGTAAATTTTGGGGTAACATGAAACTATAAATTGTAATTAAATTATAATTTAATTAGAATTTAAAACATTTCACATGAATATTTCTCCATTGATCCAACTCTATTATGTGACTTTATCCACATATGGTAGATTTATAGTTAAATAAAAGTGAAATAAAAATCAAATAGGCAATTAAGCTAAATATTTTTTTAATAATAATAAAATGATTACTTGAATAAATAAAAACCATTGAATGAAGAAATTTAAGAATTACACAATAAACTACTTAATAATGATAAGTTGAGTATTAATTTTCTTGAAACAGATATTTTGGTCTCCTACCAAAATTATTTAATCCAACATTATTGGTCTCTCAACTGTTTAAAAAGAAATTTTTTTATAGAATTTATAATGAATAAATCATATATATATATATCACACATATATTACTATGTCTTATCCTATTTTAAGAGGGGTCAAATCCTATATTATTTATCCATAAAATACTTTTAGGATCAAACAGTTCTGTCTATAAAATGATGTTATAGTTTTACTATCAAAATTAATTTCTCAATATTCAAATATATTTTATTCATGATCATACTTCCACAAAACATGTATAAATGAGAAGAATTTATATGTTTATCTACATCACCATACATCACATGGTAATAATTATGAATCATGTGGTTATTTTATAGGACTCCACAAAATTTATGATAAACTATTCATAATACCTCTAATACTCTCAAAATTTTAACATTGTCAGAATAACCTATAAGTGATTCCCTTAAGCATTTTAATAATTAATTTTATCTAAATGATAATCATTTATTTTTTCACATAACCTTCTATTTTATCAAAGAAATCATGTCCTAATGATTTTTTTATACTATAATAGATGAATCATCTCGTATGTTACTATCATTCTTCTACTAATGTCATTATATATCTCCTTTTTAAAACACACATAAAACCATGGTTTCATGATATTACATATTGTTAAATAATAATTCATATAAATATATAAAATGACAAGGCATCTATTCTTATATTTCAAATAACTTTTTTCCTTGAACCTATCTCCATATCTAAGTAGTTTTTCATGATTTTCAATTAGTTACATAATAATTTCTTAAGTGTAGTTTAATCCATCAATACCTCATCATTATGTCAGGAAAAAACAACCTTTTCTTCCTCAAATTCAATTTTTTGTGAGATTCAATAGAAAATACTCTTTACCTTATTGAATGATCTATACTTCTTCAATTCTTTAATTTGTGTCTCACAAAACTCTTATATCATTATTTATATCTAATGTATTATAATTTTATTCTTTATTTCTAGTATCAATCCCAAAATAATCAAGGTTCATTAGAATTCCATTGTTGTATCATTTTTCTCTATCCGTATTCAAAATCATACAACACTTATAAATTTATCCTAAATCTTTATTCAATTAAAAAACATTCGAGATATAAATAATTGGTAATTCTAAAGCGTTAAATACATGAAAATCATGATGAAAATATATTCACTATTTAGGGAACCAAAATTCCCCAAGCACTATGAATGTTTATTACCCTGATGAAAATTTTCAATATTAAATAACACTAAAATATAATTTCATTGGAGATATGACTAATTCGTCAAACCAATAAATAGAGATATATAATTGAAAATTTGAAAATCAAAAAAACCCATTCAAATTTGTGTTTGGAATGGTAATTCATACATGTCTCTAATTTCATATATTCTCATCACATACACTCACATCTTTTATATTTTCAATATTATTAATTATCACTTATCACTTATGTTAAAGAAAATTATTTCACTCATATCTCTAAAATCTTGTAAATAAAGTTATTGACAATAATCATAGATCTGAATCTTTACCATATATAAGAAATGTATCTAAATTTATATTTTAGAGAATAAATAACAGCAATCATGAAACTTTTTAATAGGGTTCTCTATGGTTTATGGTTGGTTTCTAATGATATAAATATTCAAAAAATATCAATGATGTGGATAATATATTAACAATAAATCATTATTAAAATATGAAAATTAAATAAAAAATCCTTATATTCTATAAATGTTTCGATGATATGGCCTATATCAATTTATTTTCTTTTCATATCAACTCATGGTATCATCAAAAAAAATATTGAAAATACTAAAATATCACCCACTTTATTCCATATATTTTCATCTTTATATTTTTAGAGGGAAGCTGCGAAATAGTAATTTATAGAAACATGAAAATGGTTACCATACAATAAATGGAAACTATTACTATTGTAGATTTTTTTTGAATTTCCTCTAATCCCCCTTTATGACGAGGTCTAATCATACATTCAAATAGCATCCACGTTTCAAAATTCAATTTAAAAAATTAAAAAACCGATCAAAAAAATATCATAATTTCAAAATAAAAATCATTTTCACCCTCAAACCCAGCACCTCAATATTCACAATCCTAGTTATATCCCTAATAAATCTTAATCATGGATCTAATAAAATTCATAACCACATTTTAAGAGAATTTTTTTTTCAGACTCCATCATTATTAGATCACCACTATCACCATCATCAACCCACCACCACCATACCCAGTAACTGAAAAATCTATCAACCATCACTATAGACACCTTCATGTATAGGTCTACATAATCTATCCTCAAAACACAATAAAATACTCATGAATGATTCAAAATAGCATTATAAAACACCTTTAATCTCCCTAAACATCATCATAGAATCACTATTATAGACAATACTGACAGCCGCCACTCCAACCAATCACCAAACCCCAATACACAAAATCAACCCTAAAATTGAATAAACCCATGTAGAATAATCCAAAAAAAACATTACAATGTATTTGAAGAATAAACACTAAACCTACCATTCAAATGATTAAATTTCATCACATGAGAAAACAAATAAAACTAGCGACGCACTTGAAGCACTAACGACCACAGGACCACACCACCTAGAACCATTTATGATACCTCCACTCAATATCTAACTGGGAGAAGATTAGAGGGGAATGAGTTAAAAGTGGAGTATGGATGGATAAGGACTCGAGAATTTTTCTTCATGGATGAGGATGAAAATTATAGCCTCCATACCAGGATCAAATCAAGTTGGATCTCCTATAAAAACATCAACTGTCAACCAAAAAAATCCTTAAACCTCAATATATTAAGAATCCATATTTGACTTGGGGAAGCACAATAGAATGAGAGGTCACCTTGAAATTAACATAGACAATAATTAGGTGTTTTCCCTGATTATTACTTCATCTTATTATGAAGGCCAAAATAGATCACCATCGAGAAGGAAAAACTACAGTGAAGCACATCTATAGGGATGAATTGGAAAAGGGGTGAATGAACGGAGAAGAAAAGGAAAAAATGAAAGGCATTAGTCATTGGAGACTCATCCCCCTCTAAATAATCAATAAGGAAAGCCTAAAGAGGGAGGTAGGGGATAATAATTCATCTCATAGGCCCAATGAAATTTATTCACAATTTAGCTTTTCAATATTATTTTTACCAACAATTAACATGAAAACAGTTCTTCCCCCAAACAAAGTGTGGGGTAAAAAAATTGGCTTGTAATGTTACTTACCAGACATGAAATCCATAGTTTTAATTGTTTTTTAAAAATATAAATTTTTAATTTGGTCCAAAATGTTTAGGAGGGAAAATAAAAAATTGTCTCCTCAGTCATTTTAATATTAATTGACACTTATAATTATGATAACTATATAAAACATGTTTAAATAGTTTTCATCTTATAATATTATTCTCAATAAAGAGGGTGTCATATGGAATGTATCAAAGTGGATTAAAATGCTACCCATGAATGGGAAATAAAATATTTGTGAATAAATAAGGGAATGAATAAAATATATTATTTAATTAATATAAAGTTATAATATTTAAAATTAATAAAAAGAGAACATATAAACCATGATTTTAAATCATAAATCAAAATTGGAACAAGTATTTGGTTTTAAAAAATTTATCATATACCTTATAAATTTTTTCCCATTATCATTATATTATCTAAAAGAGAAAAACATATCTACTATTGAATTATATATCCTAGATAAAAAGGATAAAAATTGAAATAATTATATAAACACTACCACTATACTCAAACCAAAAATTATCCACAGTGTTTGAATGATTTTTAGAGGACTATGAAATTTAATCATTAATTGGATCAATTTCAAGAATTTAATACATGTGAAAAAATTGAACATTTTATAACTTATAATGGGGTTTTAACATTAAAAAAATAAAATATACAATAAATTCATAATTTAAGCATCATAAATAATATTCCCAAAATATTAAAATAAAGTGGAATGTTAAAAATATATTTAATTTAGAATAATACTCCCCTTACCATGAAATTATGTATTAATTATAATTTATTAAAGTATCATTCTTCTTTGGAACCACAAAAATAGATAATACTCATACAATGTTAAAAATCCAATTAATTTAATTTAAAAATGATATGGGGGTGGATTTAAAAACCTTATGAATTCTTAAATATTTTTGTAAAAAATTCCTATGAAATGAATTAAATATCTATATTATATGCCAAATAATGTATTATTTAATTTCATTAATATAGAACATTCCTATTTATGTCCCATGTCATATGATATTAGAAATAGGTGACCCTTTTTCAATTGAATATTAATTTCTAATTATACTCTTTTACAGATATTATCCTATTTCTTTTGATTAATAGAAACATGACAATTAATTTAGTGTAAAGACACAGTTTAGGAAGTATTAAATGAAGGATGAGTAAAATGGTAACTAACCCAACATTTCAGTTCTCCTTATTCTCTACTTCATTTTGGTACTCTCCTTTAAATTGTTTAATATACCTATTTAATTTTCTAACCATCTATTCCACTGCTATATTTACAACTTTTTTCATCCTCCACTATTCTATATTATTCCATAACATCATTTTTATTAGTGAATTTCTTCCTAATTTATATCATAGTTATGAATTTATCATTAGAGTACTTTATATATTTAACCTTATACCCAGTGTAACAATTCTATTTCATTATATTTTCTTTCTTGAATAAAACTTTATCTTTTGGTAAATCCTTTGATTCATTTAAATATTTTGTAATTTTCTCCAGATATTCTATGTTTTAATTAAAATATTTTTTAAATAAAAATAGGGTTTTTCTTATATAAATGTAATATATTAAATAATTTATCTAGAGTTTTATTATTTCTTGTATATTTTATGTTTTATTATATTCTTATGTATATTAAATTTGGGATTGAAAATATTTAGTTATAGGTTAAAATGTATGTGGGAACTAATCATGAAAAAATATACCATCATAATAAAGAATAAAAATGTTCATAAAACGAATATAAAAATAAATTTAAATTTTGAAAGAGGTGGCGATCATAAAATATTTTGATCGCAACCTCTAGTTCATGATTTTTGATAGATTATATTATTCTAAGGAAAAAACATCCAAAATATTACTACCCACGGAGAATCATTAGTTATCATGATGTGAAAATTTAAAAACTTATATTTATTCAAATCAACCATGAATAAAATTTTATAGTATAGTGTAAGGGGCGACGCAGCGCGAGGGTTTTCTCTCCTGGCGCCGCCTCCTAGTTTCACCCCGGTCAGGCGCCGCTTCCTCCCCATCCTTGTTTGTGGTTCACAGCGGGGACTTCCTTGGCTCGGTCGCCATGACGATCTGCTTGATTCAGCCTTCTTTCACGGCGGTGCAGGCGTCGAATGACCGAGTCCCAGAGTCCGCGGGTTGAGGGAGTGTTACCGTTTGTGGTCGCAGGAATCTGGTGAGGGGCGTGGCTTTCGGGGGTCTGAAGGTTTGTGGCGCTGGGTTTCGGTACTAGATCTGGTTTTTACTGGGTCATTTTCCGGTTTTGCCGCAGTTTTTGATGTTCATGCATCTTTGCGAGCATGGGTTGATTCTGTTCCTCTTTGTTTCGAGGATGATGTTCTTGTGTGAGTGTAAGTTTCTGTATGTTGTGTTTCCTTCGCCCTCCACTGATGATCTGGTGTCCGCCGCTAATTTGAGTTCGTGATGCGCATCCGTTGCGTTTGATCTTCTGGTTTGGTGATTGTCTGTGGTGCGGGGGATGTTCTCATGTTCGATGGCGGTGATGGTGACGACGACGATGGACGCCGGTGAAGCACGCTGGCGATCTGGTGTTGATACAATCATGGCGCGTCAGTCAGTGCAGGCTCGCGGCTCGTGCTGTCAGGTGTGCGACTCGAGGATATGATGGCGTTCGAGGTGTGGAACGCGACTTTTGATGGAAAGTTGGGTTTGTATTTGAAATTTGAAATCTGCTTGTTGGGTCTGTCTGTACGGGTACCGGGAACCCCAAAACCGGCTTCTGAAAATGAAAACAAAAAATGTTTCAGGAGGTTGAACCCAGGAGGAACATAGAATCACAATTATGAATTTAAAACCAATTTTCAGTTTTTATAAATTTCCTCATTATCCTAAACTATAATATGAACTAAACTTTTTATTTATTTACAAATATAGGAAAATAATAGAGAATAATCATTTTCCAAGGATGGTTTTCCTTCAACAAATTTAATTAATACTCACTTGTAGAATAAAAAACAATGTATCATTTTAGGATGATGATTATTATTATTATTTGCATTTTTAACTAGAATATAATCAATACTTTTATAATATATCAATTAATAGTGAAAAAACAAAAATAAAATAAAATTTAATTAGTTTTAATCAAACATTAAAAATAAAAAAAATAACTCTCATTAATTATTTACCTTTTCAATGTTGGTTATTATATAAAAAAACAATACTCTCTATTACTTAATAAAAAATGTAGTAAAAATAGAATAATTTCATAATGATATTATCAAAATCAATTAATTTAAAAAATAAAATAGAATTTGTAACACTCTATGTATATCATTTTCAATTTAAAACATTACCTTTTATGATTTCATCCACTCATAGTTGATTCTTGAAAAATAATGAGTGAGCCACATGTCATAAAAGAGAGTTATTTAATGAAAAATTGAATAGTAATGAACAACTTAATACACTGGCGAAATTATAGAATTAAATAATAAAACTATTAATAACGAAAAAAAATTCTACATTTGATATGAGGATTATAGTGTACTCCATCGCTTCATCCAACAAATAGTATCCACTCTTTATTTGGAAGAAGAAAACCCAAATCTTATAGAGACTCAGGTGGTCAGTACATCCTCTAGTTAAATGCATCATATTTTTAAATATATTACTTAATACCAATATATTCCATATGTTACTTAATCTTATACTATTTTAATGGATGTAAAATCCCATCAAATTATTTTGTTAAATTATATAGGTATCCACCAAATATATATCCTTGAATAAAGGATAGTTTTTATATCTAAAAGAGGATTTATTTATTAGAATATTTATATTTTATAATAATTGCATTAAATTGATGTGTTAATGGCATGCATTAATGGATAGATTTAACATGTGGGGTTTATTATAAATGATATGGGAATAATGGATGTGTAACACCCATCATTTTATTTTGTATTTCCTTTTAAATAAACCTTATCTTTTTTATAGAAAATTATTAATGAAACAAAAAAACAGACTATTGTATATTTTAACGAGAAAAAATTTTATAATGAAAGGTAAATATTTAAAAATTATGATAATATAGTATGATATATCATATATAACAAAAAATAGTAATAAAACCAAAAATAAATAAAAGGACCAAGAAATTGAAATTTTAATCCTCATTATTTTCATTGATGAACATAACTCATATTTTTATAGTGAAAACAATAGAAAACACTATAAATATAATTGATATATTTATAAATAGGTAAGAGAACAATATTTATGAATTTTACAGTAGCATGTATGAATATATTAAATAATTTAATATAATCGTTATATCTATATTCATTAGACATATATTTATTGGATATATGTTTATCAAACATATAGTCATTGGATATATATAGTCATTGGATATTTGGTCATTGAGTATAATTGTGTCCATAAATTATATTACTGTTTTGTTTTTATTGGTAAAAAAAAATAATAAAATAATTTTAAAAAACTAAATAATTTTTGTATGACCTAAAATGATAATTATATTTCCTTGTAAAAATAAAAAAAAATATTTATTTTGTATTATTATTAGTAAATTATTTTATGTGTTCAGAAAAATATTTTCATAAATATGGTTTGATAAAATTGTGTTTTTAGAAGATAAATAAGGGAATTTAATTAAATTAATTTAATGTTAGTAGGGATACTTTAAAAAAATAGTGTTCTATGTATTTTTGGATTAATAATTAACATTATAACTATTAATGAATTAATTTAATTATGTATATAAATATAATTAAATAAATGACCATTTATCTAATTATTATTTGTTAAGCAATAATAATTCATATATTATTAGGGTTAAATATATACTTTTATAAAAATTGTTTTCATGTGTTATACACTAGTTGGTTTAAGAAAAAAAAATCAATTTTAGAAATTGAATCTAATAAAAAATTATTAAAATTTTAAATCATAATATAATAACTAAGAAATATGATTAATTTCTTTTTATGAAAAAAATATGTTACAAAGGTAAAAGTTATCCTTCACAATTTTGGCTAAAATATGGTATATAGGTTTAAATATAGTTTAATGAACTAATATAATAATAAAAAACACTATCATTAAATGATCTATTAGGGTTTTTGTAACCTCCACTCACCCCTTATCTATATCTTGTTCCCTTGTTGTAACTTTATGTCTTCAAATGACAACCATAAGCATTAATTATTTGGTATTTTTTGAAATTGCACTCAAGACCACCCCTAGAAGGACGCTTCCTCTACCCACCGCAAATGAAACCTTTCCATAGAGATTAACATGAATCTAATCCCAAATTATGTCCCTAAAAATACAATATCACTTTTAGGATCCCCTTGTCTCTAGAATAATTCCCAAATGTAATATTTCTTAAAGGATTTATAAGAGGAGATTCAAGTCTCCAACATATGTATTATCCACTCCACGTTAATTCTTAAATATCTTTTTTCATACACATATTTTGGAATATAATTTATCACTTTAATAAGAAGACCATTAAGCTTTTATAAAAGTGTTATTATCACTGTAAAATGACATGTTCAAACTCACTCAATTGTTATAATATGTTCATGTTTTGATCTGTTTAACCATCTATATAAATGATGTTATCATGTTTGCATAAAAAAGCAATAATAAAAATAAATAATGGTATGATTATGTAATAATGATTAACATAAGTTGTTTTTATAATCATTTAATTGTAATATATATAGTTATATTAATGAATAAAATCAATTCATTTTATTGAGTCAAAGTTCATAAAAAAGGATATTTAATCTATTTCATTTGCACTGCAACCATAAGTTCTATGAAATGACCATATAACATAAGGAATATATCAAAAAAATATTGAATAATCATGTAAAATATTTATGTGATAAAACCCTAGTAAAGGAGAAGGTACCAGATCCATAAAACAAATCATGTATGGGAAATGAAACAATTACCACCCAAATATTTAATTTTTATTATAAGTAATTAGTATATTAATAATAAGGAAATATAAATTAATTGTTTTAGGTATAATAACCATAAATTGGGTTCTTATTTATAGACATTATAATGATAAATCTATTATATGTGGATTTATAGTCTATTTTACTAATAAGAGGACTTAAAATAGGGTTTATTTTTCTATATTATATTAAAATAGAGGATGATTATATTAAATTTAAATTTTAAGAAAGAAATTTCCCTATAAAACCACATATATATTTTTCCCCTTTGGATAATTTTTTTGTTTAAATTTCCTCCTACAATTTTAATTTCATTTTGTTCTCAAATAAACTAAAATAATTCTTGTAAATTGAACCTCCCTAATCTCATATTTTTGGTCGAGAATATTTCTCCTCTTTGTTCGAATTATTTATTTCTGTTAATGAATTTCATGAAATATAATTTTAAATTAAATTAAAAAAATTTATGTTTTCCATGATTTAATTTTCAAAATATTTAAGGGTATATATTTTTAATTATTCATAACTGTTTCATTATCTATTTTTTTATTTTCATTACAATGTTGTTAAATAGATAGTTATTTAAACATCTTTTACATGAATGAATTTTATCTTCATCTTATTCATTTTCATATACTAACAATCTTGTCAAATATTTCATGTTTTATAAAGTTATTTCCAATCCTTTTGTTTTATAAATTATTTTCATTTTAAATAAAAGTTATCAAAATGTAATGTAAATTTATTTTTTATATTTCAAAATAATACTCTAATATTCTTATAAAATTTGTTTTCAACAATATCATCATTTTATGTATTTATTATGCTTCATAGGTGATATTATCAAATTATACCATACACATGTTTAATCTAGATGGATTATGATCATATTTTGTGGATTTCTTTATAACTTTCATTTCTTTTACACTTATTAATAGAAATATGATGGAATTATGAATTTTCACATTTTAATGATAACACTTAGGTAATGTTTTTCATCGTATAAAAGTTGGGGATAAATTTATATAGACATTATGTTAATTGGTTAAATATTTATAACTAATTAGATGATAAGTACGATACTGGGGATCTTGGTGATGTTTGTTGTGGTTTCTTCTGATAAGGATAAAGAGACTAATGTTGGAAGGTTAGAAGATCTGAACCTGTTATGAGAAGCAGGAAATTTGGGGGTGTCTGTAAGGATACACAAAAGGAGGAATCAGATCTACTTCTTTTACTACATTTTAAATAAGAGATGTTATTAATGAATTCATTATCATTATTTCAAAAGAGGATTATGAAAAAATTTATTAGAGATAAATTCGATTTTATTATAATGAAATGAAACGTGTTAAGATCAAAAAATAAGATTAGATATTTCCATGTGGAGTCAAAAAGGAGAAAATAAATTTGGAAGTATATACCCAGACATGGGACAATATGACCAATAATATAGAAGATATTATTAATGAGGATGTAGATATTTATCTAAGAAAACAAAATGGAAGATTTATATGGTGAGTGATTCTAATAATCATGGTTATTTTATTTAATGATTGTTTTGTTCTTTCTATTTTTATCCCACACAAATTTTCACTTTATTATTTTTAAAATTCAAACATAACAATTATTTTGAAATAAAAAGTTAATTCTCAATCAATGTGCTAGGAAGAAATCCCAATCTACTATATGACTCCATCAACTATGTTAATGGGAATAATAAGTGAATCCAATCCACTAGGGGACTCTTTCCACCATCTAATGTTAGTATTGGAAGTGATCCTCAACACAAAAAATAATTTTCTATGATCATATACATTAGAATTTGTTATTACTTTGTTTATGTTCATGTTCATGATTACTTAATCATGTTTCGACACACCTATTACTCAGTGTTAATGTAATTCCAACGACATAATCGATAACCCATGATATATGATCTATGTTTTATTGGGAAAGATTATCTTCTATTATATCCATGAATAATTATTATGTATTCATGCCCATATTATCATTTTATTCTTATAAAAGTTCTATAATTTATATCTCTCATGTTTACCCTTATAGAGGATTTGATCTCACCCTTTCTCAACTCTCCATTCCCAAGGTTTAAAATAAGTGTAGTATTTAAGATATGTGTATAAGGGAATATTGTGTGAATAATATATGTGTGATATGTTGAGGAAATTGTAAAAATAGTTGGTTATAAGTCTAATATCTAAATACAATAAATCTATAACTTCAATACTATTATTTATTGTGAGTTGTGACGAATATTCACTGAAAATGATGTGATATGAATGAATTTTATTGTTCGGTAATCTCAAAAAGAGGGGTATAATTGGTTCTATATTTAAAAATTAATAACAATAAATATTCCTATATATGAATATAAGAATGCATAAATCAATATTTTACACAAAATAAAAAATTAAACATTTACATAAGGTAATTATCATGAAATTTGATTCTAGCTCAATGTTTTTTCATCATAGCTCAAGGATCCAAAAATTAATCCCTCAAAAAATATCTAATTGTTATCCCTGAATCCTATACTAATTGAATCATCTAGCATGAAGAATTAATAGCACTAAAATATCCAATCATAAATTATAGAATAATTTCATTAATTCTATGTAATTTTAAATAGGATTAAGGTAATAGAGCTCTAAATACTAAGCCAAAAACTGGAAGAGGGTTATGTAACCAAAATATAATTTACCCCTATAAATAACAACATATACATTGAATTCAGAATTAATAAACTACAAAAAGTTACCTCTATTTTTTTCAAATTATTAAACTTAACAACATGTTGAAATTTATATAAAATAGTTCAAAATTAAGAAAACTTTCATTTTTTAGTTTATTATTCATGATAGTTTTAATTAAAAATTAATTTACATATCCCTTATTTAAAAAAAGATTCATTTAAGTAATTTAATTAAATAAATAAACTTTAATAATATATTCTATCAATTAATTATATAAACTTAGAACATTATTTCGATATAAGATATATGTTAATAAAAATCATTTATTTTTTTATTTACTCAGAAAACATGTGAATATTTATTTTATAAATATGAAACTAACTTAAATAATTATTTATTAGAATAAATTGATATTGATTTATGATTAACAATAGTTTAATATAACTATATCGTCAATATAATATTGATAATATTTGAAATTTTTTAATTTAATTGAATTTATTTTTTTGAGTTGATGGATATAGTTAGTATGATCCCCTCAAAGTCTATTTCTCAATGGTAGTGAGTATAAATCATATAAATATAGTGAAACCATGAAACAAATCAAGCCCCCCCCCCCACGTAGAGAGAATATATTTATAAATTAATACATTCTTATTAGTTATAGTGTTTCAATATAATCATTTTTCATCTAATATCTCATCAAGGAGGAGTCATATATAGGTTATTGTCTCTTATATGTGGATTTATAATTTATTGATTTATAGAGATGAACATTATAATAAATTCAGGTCCATGGACTTGATTCCATCACATTTATCTCAATTGAATGGATATTGATATCTTTATTAATAATCCATAAGAGAATGTTCCATTATTGATTATTTAATTAATTACATACCACTCATGATGCACCCAACACAATTTACTTTCATTAGTGAATTTACATTATAATTTTCATTATTAATACAAAAAATAAGATTAATAATATACCTTAATAATGATCTTCATTCTAATGTCTATTGCACACACTTATAAGAAGTTTAGTAAACTATCTCAGATTTTTTATTGACCCAAGTCAAATAGTTAAAAAACCTTATTCATGATTCCTACTCACGAGAGGATGGTATATACATTAGGGAATACTTTATATATTATTGGAATTAACTAACCCTCTCTGGTTATTAAATTAAATATAGATAAATTATCTCTAATTTATTGAATGAATATTTATGTTTAGGATATAATAAGAATGAACTGATTCCCTAAATGAGAAAATCCATACCCCAAATGCACATATATCACATTGATAATAACACAAACTTAATTATATTTGAAAAAATCATCAAATTGATATAAATACAAAGTGAATATAAACTAACAAAAAATAAAATAAAACCTATAATAAGTACATTATTAGAAAAATCAAAACCATTATTGAGTGTATGATATCATTATAAAAAATATAAAATAATTTTTATTAGTAGCTAAAATCCATAATTGAACAAGACTGTCACCATGATCTCTAAAGTATCAGGACTCTTAACTCATACTTATATTACCATTCATGCATATATACTTTCTAATTATCAAGATCACATAAAAATTTTACATGAATTTCTATGGATAACATTTAGAGTGTGAGTGCATCATACCCAGTAAAAGGTCACAACCCCACACCCAAGTGTTTGTCATAGTCTATGTAAAACATTTATCTAATTAACAAAAATATATGAAGTAATTTACCAATTGTAGGTTTTTTTAAACATAACTAGTCACATGTTTTTATCACAATGAAGGAATAATATATCATATTTATCATCATATAAAGAGGTTATAATAAAAATATCCCAATCTTCTTTCAAACCATGAAAAAAATCCAAGGAGGAACAAGATGCAAACATGCCATCCACATCCTCTTTTATTGACAAACGAAAACACAAATCTATATTTATTTATTATCTATATCTATCAAAGTATATAATGTGTAACATCTAGACTCAATCTACTAAAATATTAATCATAGTATTAACAACACATGGCCTCAATCATGTATCCCTATAATCTAGTGGATTAAAACAAGTAAGAGAGGGTTTAAAGGTATTAATTGGGAAAAATTCCCTTTAAATAAGATTACCATAAAAAAAGAAAATAATAATAATAAACCATCAATAAAATATAAAAATATAAATATAAAAATTCCATCTTGAAGCTGAACATAAAAGAAAATAACATATCACATGCAATATTAAATGAAATGTGGTAATGTAATATGAGACATGAAGAAGAAATAAGTTCTCTATATTGTTTGATCAAATATAATTTTTGTCCAAAAAAATAATAAATGAAGATCAATACTAATTAGGTCTGAAACCCAACCATATTCTATCACCCATTCCATAATTTAACCAGATCATTCATCTATAGTAAATCCCTTTACAATACCCACATCTAGGATCATGAAATCCATATATTTAAGAAAATTCCCATTCTGTGTGTGTGTAAAACTCAGTAGGCCACCACCAATGTTTCCCCTAATCAAATAAATATTATACAAGATCCTGTATAGTGTGATGCGATCATGAAAAAAATAAATAACAAACATATGTAATAATAATGACATCATTATGTGTAAAAAATGTAAAACCTAACATTTTTGACTTTATTTATCATTAAAAATATGAATTCTTCGATATGTTGTACTACAAGAAGCACTGAGGTTAAACAGACTATGATATAATTTTAAAATATTATTATGTTGAAGTTATCACCTGGACACTATATTTGAGGGTATAAAAAATACTATTTAAATTATCAAAATATTCTGCTTACAAATGTTTAAATAAAACTCATTGGTTATAAAATAATTTTAAATAGTAATGAAAAATATTTGAAAATAAGAAATTATGTTTTCAGACAAAAGTATTTTTTATGAAGTTTATTTTTATCTTAATAAATTAAATTAATCACTATTTTTAGTGGATTTAATAATATTTATATTTGACATATTATTATAAACATCTTAACATTAATTTAATTTTTTTTATAAGAATGGATGAAGAATAAATAAAGTTTTATATTTAATACATGTTTATCTAAAAAGCTGTTTTCATCTCATTTTCCCTGAATATTTTAAAAATTAACATATAACTCTTAAATATATTGAATCTTGAAAATTTTATTCCACATTTGGAATCCCTATTTACAAATTTCTTAAATTTTCCACTTTTATTTTAAGGCATTACGAATAATAGTTGTGATAAAATTTATCACCTCAATAAAGGCTAAATCGGGTTATTGTAGGTAAAACCAAAGTATTAAGGTGACATTTTTTCATCTCAATTCATATTTGATGAATTAAATTATTTTATTATCACCATTATATTGAAATTTAAATTTTGTATATGTACTTATCTATGAAAATGACCTACATAATTTTTAAAGTAAAGATAGTTACAAAGTGTTACTCTCGTACCTTTTAATATCATTTATATATCCATATAAGGACAAAATAATGATAAGAATGAATAAAAATAGATATTTTTATAATAATGAAATTATTTTTTTATGAGAATTTATTTTTAATTTTTAATAAATATATTATTACCTTGATTACTTTTTCAACACAAACATAGTGTTTCTTCAACTAATAGAAAAATAAAATAGATGATTGTAAAAAAAGTAAATTCAATATATCGTCAATGATTTAGAGTGATACAATAATATTTTAGATAAATAAAATATATTAGTGATGTTTTAAAGTATCATATTATAATTTATGATTTTTCATGGAGCTATTTATATAAAACTAAATAAATTGTGTCAAAATATTCATTAATGATATTTCATAAAAAGAATACTTTATTAAATAATTATAATTCATAAAAATATTGAAAGATAATAAAATGGATAATATATGGTGGAAAAATTAATCCATTGTCCATTTAGGAAAAAAATTAAACCTCAAAAGTAAAATTACAACCCTTTAATATTGAAAAAGATGTTACAATAGTAAATTAAAAATAGGATAACTATGTAGTTAAACCAAAATAAAAGAATTAGAAACCCTACATAAACATATCCAAATTTTAATTTTTTTAATGTTATTTTAACCCCATGATACATAATATTTGAATCCATGACAATTTTGAAACATTTTTTCTACAAAATAAATTTTTTATATGATAATATTTTAAGAAATCCAAAGAGTTACCTCCCCTAAATTATAAAAAGGAATCCCCCATATCTACTTCACACTTGTTATAGCCATCTACCTAAACCATACCAAGAAAAAACCCAATAAAAACATACTTAACCACATTATAGAGGTTTTTTCATCCAAAAAGAACATCACTAGGATAATTAAAAGGATGTATAAATAAGTTATTTCAATGAATATGTAATCACCCTAATCAATCACTTTATTTTTATTTATTATTTACCTCATCAAAATGTAGTTTATTTATAATAAAAAAATAAATTCAATATTTGAAAGATGATTAAATGTAATTATCATTATGGAATAACCATTATCCTCCCTCTTTCCTCTTAAATGCTATGGTAATGTATCAGACATACATATGCATGGTTTATCATCTCCACGTAAAGATAAATGACATTTTCCACCACCACATTTTATTGATGGTTATTATGAGGTGTTTAATATTTATATATGATACTATGATGTAACATCATCTTACTAATTTAATCTATTTCCCTTCACTTTATTTTTTCCTCCTTTTTCTGGGTGTTCCCTTAGAATCCTAATGATAGAGAGCATATGCTGGGAGAAATGACCTAAACATTGGTGAAGTGTGTTTTTTTTGAATTAATAGAGTCTCGATATAAATTTTTAATGGATATTTAATGTACTCCCAGAGTTCTGAGAATTTCTAGGTTGGTTTAGAGTTTTCAATTATAAACTATCATGTTTTTTGTCTTTTGGGAGATTTTACATTATGTAAAGGGAGTACACTCTGTGTAATGTCAGCCAAGAAGAAACTGTGAGTCTAGTAAAATTTATTCAAGGATAACACACCATGTATTGGTCTCATGTCATTTAAGGGTTAAAATTATTATTTTAATAAAAAGGCAATAGTATCTTCACATACTTTTTTTCATGGATTACAGTAACTACAAAGATATTACACACCATGTAATAATCACGAGAATGAATTTTTGGGCACTTTATAGTTGTTTTATATTTCATTTATCCATGGGATCATCTAATCTTGACCTAAGATATATACTAGATGATTTTGGGGAACTATTCTTTATATGAATCACTTTTTTGTGATTTATCTCATTATAGTTGGGTTAGATCATTTTAGATAACTAATCATTTGATTTCATTATTTCCTTTGACTGTAATATCCATGTTGCAATAAATATTCTTGATTCACTTACCTTTGAGGATTATTATCTTCTTCCCTTTGTAGTTCTATTGTACAATCTTGTTCTTAGGGCTGATACATTGTTGGTTGTATTGTGGTGGGTGTATGTTATTTAGGAATGTGTTGTTTCTTCTTCATCTATAACCCATTTTACAAATGAAATAAATTATTTTATGTGTAGATTGATTCATGGGCCTAATTCATTGTCATTATATAATTCCTTTTGGGGGATCTCATAGTGAACATGTGGGGCATGGAGTTTGAGGTAGTTTTTTCCATCTCAAACCTATGTATGAGGAATTTTATATTTCTTATTTTGAAAAAATGTTATATAAATGAAATTTCACAATTTATAGAATTATTTTTATGTTTCAAAATGGGGTTTTGATAAAATATGTTACTCCCATTATTTTGGTAAATTGAAAAGTTATTTTTAATTCTTTTGGAAATGGTTTTGGAGAAATAGTTTTTAATATAGGGTTTTGATGAAATGGTATGGAAAATAGAGCACATGGTAATCCTTGTGTACTTAGGTGGATGTATTTGTAGTATGACTCATCTATTGAAACTATTAGTGGGTTCACTCAGGGGGTGATCCGCTATTACCTAGGTATGTTATTTTTGAACCATTATAGATTGTATTAAGAGGGTTCACTTTCTAGTGTATTCCTCTACTACCTATATTTGATGTCTATGTTTGGGGGATTATGAGTATGATTTTCTCTGTTAGAGTTATCAGTTTCCGAGATAAAAATACATTCTATGAACCTTTGGATGATGTTACCTATGATTTTATTTTATATAGTACTATTTTATCTTCCACTTCCATGGAATTATTTGATAAGTGATTATTTCATTAACTTGATTTGACTTATTTGATATAGATATGTGAAATTATTTAAAACTCTTTTACTAGAGTTACTTTGAAATGTGGAAAAATATAAACATAAATGTATTTCAATGGTTTTCAAATAAAATCAATAAAACTATTTATCATTCCATGTTTTCTTCAAAGTTGATCATGTTTAGATTATTGTACAGAGACATATTATAGAACACAGGGGTTGGATCCTATAGACAAAGTTAGCTCACATATTTTTCACCCCATTAGTGGGGTGTAGACCATTATATGTATTTCAATGTAGGGAAATAAAAGGAGTTGTAGTGAGGTGGTGTGGATTCTATCGGTTGAGTCTGTGTAGCTGGTGGTGAGATATTGTGAGTTTTTTCACTCTATCAAATGGTATAGTCAGTTTTTTTCTAGTTTTAGTTTGGTGTGGGGAAAGCACTATGGGATATTATCACTAAATTTATTTGAATCATTAATGTTTTCTTACTTATATTATGGAATATGTTTATATCTTCATTTTTTTCCTCTATTATATATAGATATATTACATATTGTTGATAAAGTTGTTAAAAATCGATCCTTCAGTTTTTTGTTTCATGCTCGGTTGCTACATGCCAGTCCTCAAGAGTAGGGAACACCCTTTCTATATTTGACAAAATCATTTCTAGTACAATCTTGATAGGGTATTTGGGTTATTTATTCAACATTTTGGTATCATGGAGTGGTCCATCATCAAAATTAATTTTCATAGGATGTTAGGTAGACTAAATATAATTTTTTCAGGACATGGGATGTAGGTTCTAGTGAGTCCATGGCTAACTCTTGCAGGGATGAGACTCAATTTACCATGGTATGTTGGGATATTTACCTGTTGCTTCTAGTTCATGATATTAATCTCAGTTTTTTTTATGTTTTTTCTAGTTTTCATGGAATTTTTTCTATTTTTTGATCATTTATACTATTTTGGTGTGTAGCATTATGCCTTTGAGATACCTTCCACATGTTCCATAGTAGGGTGTATTAGATGATCCTTAAGGAAATCCCCTTATAAATCCGAACCTTATAGAGTCCATCGCACTAGAAATTTATATTATTGATAAAAATGTACAAAAAACTCCAAATGAATTTTTTGAGATACATCGAGGTGCTGGAGAGAATTTGATAGGTCATAGGATTTCATGTAAGAGAATACTACAACCCTTATAGGTATGAATGGACATCAAGAGGCTAAGGGATAACAAGACAATATTGATCATATCACTAACACCCTCGACACACCTGAGTGTATCTATGTGATGTTCACAATGTCTTGACATGATGGTCTTAGAATGTGGTGTTGGAATTCTATTCCATATGAAAATATATGTGTGGACTTGGATATGAATGGTTTCAATACTCTCTTCATCATGTATTTTTTTCTAGAGTTGCTGGTGATGTTGAAGTCTCCATATTTAATCTCCTAACATTAGGGATAATGTATGGTGTTTCAATACACCAATAGATTTTTGTGGTTGGTTATTTATTCTCCAAATCTAGTCATTAATGACCAACTAAGGGACAAGAAGTACATGTAGGGTTTGTGAATAGATATCTGATTATATGTATTTATGCGGAATCTTTTCACCTATGTGGAGATGATATATAGGGATATGATGGAATATATTACTAATGACAATATTGTTTTACATATTTCATGAATCATATATTCTATGAGTATTTCATAACTTGTTTGGCAGTGTTTTGGGAAAATATTTTGGGTTATTCCAAATCCAAGCACGGGCACTTACACCATTTCATTTTGGTTCTAGAGATCCTGTGGTCTAATTATTTTTTCATGGAAATATTTCAAAATGAAATTTCAATATATAATAAGAAACGTACATACAGAATGTGATTTTGGAGCATTTATTATATATTTATACTAAGAAATTGAAAGAGGTTTAGTCTTGTAAATAACCATATAACGTCTTTAATATTCATTGATTCCTTCATCTTATAGGATATTATAAATGATTCATCATGGATTTATCATTTTTGTAATTTCATTTGGTTTCTATTTATAATAATGGATTAAAATTCATAAGGGATGCAATGTTTAATTATTATATTGATGATCAGAAAATAATTTAGACATCTTATCATATATTGATCATATGTGATACCAATAACGAATATGTTTTTTTCCATGTTGCTTCTAGAACTAGATTTGGTTTTATCCTTATGCTTGATGATCATGTAGTGTATTATGGATCTTATCCAATATAATGTCATGAGAATAAATAAAGGACTCATGATTTGGAGTCTGTTATGGTAAGGCATGTAATCAAGTGTTGGAGGGATGATCTTTTTTGGGGAGATTTTCACTATATGTTCTTACCATAAGAGTTTGAGATATGTCTTATCCCATATATAATAGAATCTTATAAATAGATAATGGGTGGAATACCTTTAGAATTTTTAATTTGAAATTGAAAATAAAAATTTTAATGGGAATGACATGGTAGATGCTCTTAGTAATAAAGTATCATCGCAAGGTATTCTAGAATCAAAGGAAGAGAGGAAACTTATGGGGCCTTTCACTTAGTTTCAAATTGATTCCCATGATGATGATTTTCATATGGTTATATCTATTTTACAATGATCATCATATCTCCACGAGTCAATTATATAGAGACAACTATATGATGATGTGTTCAAAGGAATATAAGAGAGCATATATGGTGGGGAGAACATTTCTATTTGGGATCTCTCCTAAGATTGTATTATTTTTATTGGGGATATGGTAATAAAACCGAAATCAGGGAGGAGATCGATTTTTGTTCAAGGTTATTCTTGGTACATTCATATCAAAAATATGAATATGTATTGTGACATGTGATGGTGATTAGGGATACTAGGTATGATGTATGACATTGTTAATTATGTGTCATAATATTACAGTTACAAATAGATAAAGGATGAGAATCTAGAAACTTTTTCTCTCCATTATCATCCAGTTCTAGAACATAAAAGGGAATGTATATCCATGAATTTTTTTGTTATATTTATATGGACTCTTCAAGGGATGAATCAATTTTGGGTGGTGATTTATAGATCGATAATTCCATTTCATTTCATACTGATAAGGGATACCAGAAAAGTTGATTACTTATGTAAACTATATATGTTGAAAATCGTGAAGCTCTATGGGGTTCATTATACTATAATTTGAGATATGGATATTATTTTCAGTTTTAATTTTTTTAGGAGTCTCCAAAAGGTTATGGGGACTTATTTTAGGTAGATTAAAATATATCATCCATAGTCAGATGGTCAGATAGAGTGTATTATTAACATCATGTAGGATATGCTGTATTATTATTTTTTGGATTTTAGTGGAACTTAGGATATCAATATGGTATTGGTTGTGTTTTAAAATAATAAAAATTATTAGTTTTAAATTAGAATGGATCCCTTTTAGGCTTTTCATGGTCATTTGTATTGGTCACCTCTTTATTTGAAATAGGTGGGAGAAGCATCTTTTGTGGGATGAAGCCTTGTTCATGAGAAGTTAGTGGGGATTTGTGCTATATGTTTGCATATAGTTATAGATTAAAGATAAGGGAAATAAAATGAATAGTATTGGTGGTTTAATTTTTAGTTTTTTTTGTGACTGGGTTTTCATGATTTTTTGTCCTCCATTGGGAAACAAACGTTTTGTAAAATAAGGAATATTGGCTTTGAGATATATTGGATAGTTTTAGGTCACTGAGAGGCTTGGGAAGGTTTCTTACTAGTTGTAATTTTTTTTTCATTTTATATACATTAAGGAAATTTTCCATATTTCACAGATCATAAAATATCATCCTAATACCTTTTACATTTTTAGTTGGAAAGAGGTTAAGTTAGATCCAGATATTTCTTTTATGAAGTATCCAATGGAGATCATTGACTCTCCAGTGAAAGTATTTTATGGGAAGTAGATTATGGTTATCTAAGTCTTGTGGGGACATGGATCTGAATCTCATGAGACTTGTGGCCATGGTTATTGAATTAGGTATAGGTTGTGTCACTACTTATTCTAGCATCATTCTTGTACATGACTTTCTAGGGATAGAAAGTCATATGGTGGTAAATTTTTAAAATCATGTAACATTATATAGGTATTTCCATTAAATTTATTTATGATCCTATTTATATGGGTATATATTAGCTCTCCCAATAATAGAGAACATTTTTTAGGAAAAATATCTTAATTTTTGAGATGTATATATTTTTGGAATCAATGGAGTTTATGTATAAACGTGTTAATGTATTTTCAGGGTTAGCCCATTGTTCAGAGAATATTAGGGTATCTTCAGTTTATTATAGGAAAATGGTATGGTGTCTATATGATGGGTAATTACATTTAATGTAAAGGGAGTAAAAACCCTTTAATGTCTCCCATCCAGAATCCATGAGTATTGTGCACAATGTGAAATTATTAAACATAGTTCAGGATTCACGTCATTTATGAGTTAAAATCGGGTTTTTATAAAAATGTGCTGGATTTCTTGGTATACAAGAGTTTCGTGGATTAAATGACGTTCAATGGAATTACACACTACATAATCATAGAGATTTAGAAATTTAGGTCACTACATGGATAATTTCTATTTCATTCATACACAAAATCTCTTTATCTTGACCTAGGATGTATCCTTGATGATTTCTAGGACCTATGCTCCATTTGAATCACTTTGTTTAGTAATCGATCTTCGTTGTGGTAGGGTTTCATCTCTTTGGGTGAGTAATCTATCAATTTCTTCATTTAATTAAATCATAGTAGTCTTATTACGCTAAATCCTATCGATCCATTAATCTATGATGATAATTCAATTGTTTTGATTCTTGATTGGTTATGCGATCTTTTATTTTGGGGTAGATCCTTTGTTGGATATTGTGTAATTGGTGTACGTTCTTGAGTTATGTATTTTTTCTACTTCATAAATAATATTTTTTCTAAATTAAATCAATTATACTATTTTTATATTGATTATAGGTCCTCCATAATCATTATTTTCTTCTTCTTTATGGTAGATCCCATTGCGAGCGTGAGTGGCCCTGTGTTTGAGGTAGGTTGTTCTGTCTCTAGATTAAGTTTGGAGAACTTTATTTTCTTGGTTTTGATAAGATGTTTTATAAATGAAATTGATTGATTAATTGATTTATTTGTGTCTTTGGAATATGGGTTTTTTGTTATATATGGTTTCCCGATTATTTTATTAAATTGGAAAGGAATTTAAAAATCCTTGGGAAATGGTTTTTACAAAATGGTTTTCAGAGAAGGGGTTTTGATGAATTTTTTTGGAGAATTGAGCTAATGGGAGGCCTTTCCAAATTTAGTGGATGATTTAGTAATAGGCCTTATCCATTGATTCTATTAGTGGGTTCACACAAGGGTTGTTCTTATTATCCCTACTCCTATTATTCTAGTGACTTAATAGATTCTATTCGGAGGGTTCACTTGATGGTGTGTTCCTATGATTTCTAGGTTCGATTCCTATGTCTAAGGGATTATGCACAAAATTTCCTTTTTGGGGGTGATGAATGTCCTAGAAAGACTGACCAAGTGTAAACCATGGAATTATTTTAATTTTAATTTTAATTTGGATTGCAATTTCTTATCTTATACTACCATCCAGTAACTTAAATTATAATTCATTCATTAACTCGATTTGATTATTTATATATATACTTATATATATATATATATGAAATTCATTAAATTAATTAAACCTGGTTTATTTTGAAATGTGTAAAAATGGATGATTAAAGGGTTTTATTGATTTTGATATAAAAAATTTAAAACTATTTATCATTCCTTATATAATTTAAAGATGAAAATTTTTAGATTATTGTATAGATATTTGTTATCGAACACTTTTTTGGTATCCTACTGAGCTTATTAGCACACACCCTACAAACCCTTCAGAAATAAAAAGAACCTTATATATATTTTGATGCTAGTAAGGTAAGGGATCTGTTGTGATGTAGTGATTTTTGTTAAGATGATTCTAGGTATCTGGTGGTGTGACTGTGGGAGTTTTCCCATTCTTTCCCACATGGTACTCAGTTTTCTTATTCTTGTTAACCTTTCATGTAGGACCTGTCCCATGGGATCATTTGACTACTTTGAACTGTATCATAAATATTTTCTTTCATATTTTATAGAATATATTTCTCTATTAGGATAGTTGTCTCTTATATATATATATATATATATTTATTCCATTTTTTCAGGTTGGAAAAAATCAATCCCTCTATTTTTTGTTTGATGATCGGGTGCTAAAAATCATCCCATGGAGACCAGGAAGTCCCATAAGATATGTGATGGCATCGATCAGATACCAGTTGGAGAGGGTATCTAGATCATGCCTTTCAAATATAATATAATTATACTTCTATTATTATAATATCACATCTAACTTTTTAACTTCCAACCTATTGGAAAAATGATAACATCGCTCATGGGTATGTGTATACTACCACCCCCGGGAAGTGATGTGATTCATTTTCTATTTAAAATTGGCATGGAAGGTAATGAGGATAGATAAAATTAATATATATGATATCTTTGATATAATAATTATTTTATAATGTTTTATTAATTTTTACCTTTCTTTTATTCCATCCTTCAAATAACAAAAAAAAAGTTCATGCGTACGTATGACTTATCGTCTCCATGAACTGTGTAATTCATTTTTCTATATCTACTTTTATGGATGAATATAAATATGTATATAATGAATATATATTATAATTATATCATTATTAAAATTATATATATGATTTAACCATGACCAAAATACATGTATCAATACTACCATACCAAAACCTACATGAAAAACAAAGCAGATATCACACAGAATAGTGATTTTAATAAAAAATTGTTAATAAAATGATGAAAATGGTTATATATAAATCATATATGGTATAATATATAGTATTATTGTATTAGAATATATTTATAATAAATCTATATTTTTTATATAGGAGGTTCGAACACATACGAAGGAAGTCAGACCTGAGGTAAGGTATTTTTGTCCCATTTTTGTTTCTATGAGCCATATATCATTTTAAACACTTATTTATTTTATATCGTATATATACTGTACATTAATATATTATATTATTCTTATAATTACATTTATTCATATTTATGTATCTATATAATTCCATTTCTATCTTGGGGTTTAGAATTCAAATGTTACTAAATCAGAAATGGTGTAATGTTATAAAACTATTCTTTACCCTATTTGTTTTTATTAATTTTTTTTGAAAATGAAATTTCATGATCCACCTTTAATTTTTTTTAAATTTTATTATTATATATTTATTTCTATAGAATAAAAGTTTTATTTAATTTTCCCCTCTATATGTACTTATGTGACTGAAAAAATATCATTAAGGAAAATCGACTTTATCTTCATATTCGATTGAAAATATTTTTCCTTTCATGCCTTTATTTTAACTAAAACTTTTTCATGGAGTTTTTAATATTATAATATAATTTTTAAAATTAATTTTAATAATTATTTAATTTTGGTAAATAAATATAAAAAGTAATGTTGTTTTCATTTTCCAAATGATGCACTTTTCAACTTTTCACAACTGTATGAAATGAATGTTTCCTTTAAACATGTACATTGTGAAAATAATTTTTAACTATAATGACTACTCAATACTTTTACCCATGATTAAAAATTTACCATGATTATTTTTAATTATTTTATTAAAAAAATAGACTTTAAATATGTGATTTCAATCTAAAAATGGTAGTTTCTTTAAAAAATATTCCAAAGAGATCCATTTAAGGGACTTTTCTTCCTAAATTACTTAATTTGATGTTAATTATTATTTAATAGAGTTATTATAAAATGATACCATCTTTATTCATTATATATATGGTTTATTATTATTATGATAATATATTTTTTATACATGTTTATTTAATAAGGGTTCTTCCCAAATGAAGTTTTTACGAACCTATTTATTTTTTATTACTTTGTATATGGATATTGTTTTAATATATGATGGAACAAATCTATATGATTTTAATTATCTTATAGGTAGTCTTGTAATTATATACCCCTTCTATGAATTAGGTAAATATTATATCATACAAGAAAAATAAGACTATAATGAAGAGTGAACAAATTTCAGTAAAGGACTTTGTCCACTATGATAGTTTTGAGAGTGAACCCTAACTATTGTGATGGTTTAGGGAGTGATCCCATTAATGTAAGATATTTTTTCAAGTGATAATTGACTAATATGGTAATTATTATCCATTATTATGTGTATTAATCAAAATTATATTATATGGAACTGTTATTTTCTCATTGCTCATGTATGTTGATTCTTTTATGATTCATGTATTATGAACTCTTATGATTTGTGGCATGACACAATATTATGATCAATAATATATAGAGTACGAATTTCAAATGTTAATATCATTTTCTCTTAATTTTATTCTAATATTATTCTCATGTTATCATCGATATCTCCATTTTTACCTTTATTGAGTTTCACATGTCACACTTTATTGTTTTTCATTTTCCCCAAGTATTGATGAAAGTTAATAAGTAACATATGTTAAAGAAGGGTGTTACTTATGAATATTTTAGTTTGATATAATGTAACACACTTATGAAACAATTTTTTCCAGGATCATAAAGATACCAAACTTATATTGTAATATCTGATATTTTAAGAGGAAATAATATGTTTGATATCTTATAAGATACACAACATTGAGCATAAATGAACAATTAAATATTATTATTTAAATGTTACAATTATAATACAGATAATAAATTGGACAGAATTAATAGTATTAAAAAAATTAAATAATATATAATGGTCCATTTTTGGGCCTTTTCATTATTTATAGTTAATATATTTTCCCTCAGACTGTAAAAATCTTTATTGTTACAATAAGTTTAAAAACTGTTAATAGGGGGATGAAATCAAGGGATAAGGGTAAAAATGTGTCCAATATGTGTTAATAAATTATAATATCATTTAATTTTTACCCATAATCATTATATTATCATAATATTTCTGTTTGTACATATTTAAATTAAAAAACAATTTATATTAATTTAATATTTTGACAAATTCCAAGAGTACACCTTCCATCTATTATAAAGGTCACAACTTCTTCTCAATTATTCACACATTAAACCCCTTTTGGTTTCAAAAATACCTACCAAATTCCATCATCACATCCATAATCAATTTTTATATATATTGTTATATTAAATACCACTAACCCCAGTTGATTTAAGGTGTCAAAAAAAGAAGGTTTCCTAGAAAAGATGTATCATTTTTAATCGAGAATTTATTTTTAATTTCTTCTTCCACCACATTAATATCTTATTAAAAAATGATAAAATGATAAAATATTTATCCTATATATAATAATATGTTATTATGAAATTATATTAACCTATTTTCATATTCTCTTCCATTAAAAGGGAAACAAAACCATCATTCATGTGTACGGAGGACTACTGCCTTGCGAACAAGTTAATTTGTTTTTAGTGCCATCTATCATGGATTGATTATAATTATAAAATCAATGTTTATATATGATACTGATGAAATATTTATCATTATTTAATTTTAAAATATCTTTTAAATTCTTTTCTTCCCATACACTGATAAATGATAATGTCGTTGGTGATATTGTGTGGGCAACCACCACCATGATGTGGTGTGGATTTTTTTTCACCACCACATCACATGGATGATATATATGTATATATTTAAATAAATAATATGATATTTATTATTTTATTAACGTTATTAATATATAGAATAATATTTACCTTCTTTCCATAATGATCATTGAAAAATTTAAATGTTATTCATGCATCTATATGGCATACCATCTCAATGATTGTAACATAGTTAATTTTTACTAATCAAATTTAATGGTTGGATTTAAAATTAAAGATTATGTATAAAATTAATGATTATTTAATGATTATTATTCAATATATTAGGGTATAATGATCACTTTGACCATATAAAATCTATCAATGTCATTTCTAATTTTTTTTCCAAATATCATAAAAAAACCCAACATGAATTTAAATTATTAAGTAAATGTAAATAACATGGTATTAATTGATATATAATGAATAATGAACCTGAAAGGGTTCCATAAGAATGTATAAAAGTTATATAATTTAATTACATAGGATTATAAAGAATATACGCGATGAATCAGAATTGAGGTAAGAGACTTTATTTTAAAAATTATCTTTTAAAGATTCCCTTAAATCTCTATTTTTCATCAACATCCATATTATCAAAAAAATTGTCTGAAATAAGTTTTTAATCATCTAATATGATTTTTTAAATTAATTTTTACACCTATTTTACTTGTTTCAAAATGTTTTTAAATGAATCTTTTTCCCATTTCCCAAATTATATAATTTTAAACTTTTGTTTTGACAATACTAAATGAATGTTTTTTAACTTATGAAGGATGAGATACTCTTTAAAACCTAATTAATAGTATTTTATTTGAATCTCCACTTTCAATTTTACAAGTTTATTTTAAAAGTGAATATTTTAATTCATATTTTTATAATTTTTTTAAAATAAGTAATTTCAAAATTGAAAGGGTATTTGGATATAGAAAAGTGTTTTTTAATTATATTTAAAAATATATTTTCAAAGGTTTTCTAAAAAAATTGGAATAAAATGTTTAATTAATTATATGTTATATGATAATTAAATGGCATATATGTGTGCTCAGTGTAGTTTATATGAAGGATTCATCACTATTATAGCACATGGGTGATCTTGATATAACATATACGTTGGGTATGTATATATATCATCAGGAATTCTCTTTAAATATTTTGGGTATCCCTAGTTAGTGATCCAATTCATTGGGTAATATACCTTGTATTTTTACACCATAAGGATAGATTTACCGAATGGTTTCTCCTAATGATTTAACGAGGATCCAATTATTACTGACACGAGTTTAAAATAGTTTATGAATATAATTATTTTTGTTTCCAAAATGGTTTTAATTTTTATAATAGGTGTTATATTTTATTTTGTGAAAATTATTTCTTTCATCATCTCAAATGACATTCAGATTAGGGTAAATATTTATTAGGTTCTATTTTTTTTCACTAGCCAGAAGATTTATTATTTTTATGTCTCGAACTGGTCTTTTTTGTGATCATCTCACATTTTAAAATGTTTTTCATGGGGTATAAGGATGGGTAAGGACAAGGATGAGGAAAAGATGAATTTTAAATAATTCCACTAAAAATAAATGATGTTTTATTTAAAATTGTTTTGTTTTTGTAAAAAATGAATATTAAATAGAAGATTTGAATTTGTATATATATAAATATATATATTTATATATATGTTTTTTATGTAAGAGTTCATTCCTAACTACCCTAAACTATAAAATTAAAGATCATTGGGAATGTATGAAAGAGAATTATAGTCAAAACTCACTTCAATATTTAATTTTTTAAGTCATATCATTACAATTTCAATTAGATAAAATTATTGACATTGATATCGAGAAACTGTCATGTTTTAATGTTTTAATAAGCATATATTTTCACCTAATTGATTCATAAAAAAATATTTTCCTCTATAGAGGTTTTCTAGAATCCCAATGAGGTGGTACATTATGCTATTGAGTTCTCTAGTAGTAATCAATTTTATCCCACTAGTAATAAATCCAGATTGATAAGGTTGGTATTGGAGCCTGGTTTATATAACATTATATATTTGGATGTCATTTTTGAATAAGTTACAAGTAATTATAACTATAATGTTAAATATAAATAATATTTTATTAGATAACTCATAGAAGTTTTAGATAACATGATTAAGGGTATCTTACTATTTATCCTCTTCATAAGATGGTATATTATATTTTTATTAATATAGTCACACTAACCTCTTTTTCTTTTAATAAATCATAGGATCCAATATGAACCAAATTGACAATGAATGTAAAGGAAAATTTAGTTAGATGCAAATGATATTTAACGTAAAGAGATATACAATGATAACTATTTTAGTGATTCATAACCAAATATTAATAGTAATGATGAACAACATAAAACAATTTGAGTTTCTTAATTTGAGAAAAATGAATCTTAAAGGAATTTTAGGGGATAATGGTTATAGTAGTAAATACATTCAATGAAATATTTTAAATGAAGAACATGGAAAATGTATTAAAAGAAAGGTAATTTGTTTTATATGTTGAAATAATGGTCATAATGAAATAATATTCCTAGGTAAATAGAATCATTCAATTAACACCTTAATGTGGAAAGAACTTCTTCATGAGGTTTCTATTGAATGTTTTAAATTTTGAGATAGTAGTCATTATGAAATTTGATGTCCTATATTGAAGGCATGTGAATGGGATAAAAAGGACCATAAATATATCCATTTATAAATATATAAGACCATTTCATTTGAATATGAGAATGAAAAGAATTTCATATAATTGGTAAGGATTATTTCTTGGAATATGTTTTGACATTGTTGAATCTTATGAAATTATTCATATTTTGTATAAGAAATATGTATTGAAGAATATGATTGAAAAATAATTGTCAATTTATTATGAAAAATGATTATTTAATAATATATATACATATAAGTGAGTTAGTAGTTACAGTTAATGTAAGAATGAATATAAGTTTAAAATAATTAATACACTTTTGATAATGAGACTAGTTTCAGATACTTTTATTGAGTTTTGATATATGATTTAGGTATATGTATCCCTCAAGTTTATCATGTGAAAAATGTTATAAGAATATGAATTATCTTTTAATTTAATGGGCATATTATTGAAATTATTAATAACTTTTAGGGTTTATATGTTCTTTTATTTTGAGGTAATTATATGTTTTTATAATTTTTTATATAGAAAACTAAAGGTATGAGATACCCTTAAATGTTAAAATATTTATTTGATGTTTAATTTGTTGAGATTATTCTTAAAGATATTTATCAATTTTTTTGGAAGTCTAGAAGGAATTTTTTATTATATTTTTATAAAAAGGACAACACAATGGTTGGGCAACAACCTGTCAAATCTGGAAGGGCCATGAGGTTTGATCCCAAAACTAAATGATGATAAAAGTATATCACATACCATTGAACTATGAAATATACTAGTTAGTATGAAATTATTTTCATTTACTTAAACAATATTATAAACAATGTTTGTGTTCATTTTTGAAAAATATTCTTTTATCATATAGATAACTATGGGATTGGAAATTGATTGAGTGTTTTTGTGATTAATGTTATTTTTGAACAGGAACACTATAATTTTGGGGAATATTACAGGGTTAAGGTAAATATAATGATAATTAGTTTTAGTTTAAAAATAATGGTTGAATTATATTTTAGAGGAATATATGATTTTTTTTGTATTTATTGTGATTCAGTTAATTTTAGGGAATGATTAACATATCTTGGAGATTATATGTTAAGGGAAATTGTATTTTGGTTTGATACTTAAAGTGTAATTGATTTATTATGAATATAAATGTTAAAATTAATCATGGAAGATGATGTGATTAAAACATTACAATTTTTGGGTTTCAATTTTATTTTGGAATTTTTTTATGAATTGTTTTGAATTTTGAGATTTATTTAGTTTTATTCATAAAATATTTTATTCATTTTTTAATTATCTTAACATGTAATAATAATTTTGGTTTTGGTTAATGTATACAGATTGTGGGAATATATTTTTATTATTTACGAATTTTATTATCCATAAATATTGCTTCAACTACATCAGGCATGAAAAATTCTACTTGAATACTCATCAAATGGAGAAAAAATGAGCTTCTGGTAGAAATTTATTCATGTTGTAATGTCTATAGATCTAGTAAGTATATTTATTTATGTTATTATTCTATATGGTAAAAAAAATTCGAATTTGTTTTATAAAACATTTTATATGTTTTCTTTTCATACTGAGAAATCATTAGCCTTTTAAAATTTCAATGATTTACAGTTTTGTGATAGTTAAATTTAATATCATGATGTTACCTATCACTGTATGTTTTCCTTTTTAGATAGTTTTATATTTTATTTATCTGAATTCACTTTCCATTAATGTTCTCCTACATAGAAACATAGTTATATATAATTACAGATGACCTACAGACTACCATTTCTCTCTTGGTAAGTGGATGTTTTATTGACCCTTCTTAAATTGTGGGATTAAAAGAAAGTTATATTGAATATTCAAAATCTAGTTACCATGATTGAGATAAAATTTGGAGGTTTTAAATATATTAAATGGGGGATAATGTAAAATCATTATATTTTAAAAAAAATACTATATTTGATAGCATTCAAGATATGAAATACATAGCTTAAACAAAAAATGATCTATTATTATATAAATATTACCATTATAAAATAGCCATTAAATTTGTGGGAATATATAGTGTTCAAAAAATTCTGAAATATATATTTCTCTATTTATGGCCTATTTCCATTTATTTTAACTATATTTAAACTCAAAGGGTAAAATTCATTATTTTCACTGTATGTTTAACAAGGGCTAATGAGGGCTTAAAACCAAATTATAAGGGTAAAATGTGGCCTAGACATGTCCAAAAATTATTGGTCAAGGGGATTTAAACCCACTCCCATATTATGTTTTAAATAAAATATTTTGGTGATTTTTTGAATTAATAATTAATTTATATTCATTTTATATTTGGATAAATTCTAAGAGTACCCCCCCATTACAAAAGTGAACCTCTTCCTCTCGTTTAATCACACATAAAAACCAATTTTTTCTTCTAATACCTACCAAAAACCATTTCTATAATATCTAACGTCCTTATATATGGCATTGGTTTAGGTAAAAAAACATTATTTTTATTAAGGTATCATAAAAATGCAGTTTTCTGATTATGATCTGTAATTTTTAATAGATCATTTCTATTTTATTTATTATAACATATCCTTAAAGTATAATTAAAAAATGATATAATTAAAAAATTATCCTAATTATACTGATTTGTTATTATTTTAATAAAAGAACCTATATCTATCTTTTCTTTAATCAAATGGGAAAAAATATTGTCCCTCATGTGTACATCAGACAACCGCCTCACGAACCAATGTAATTTGTTTCCCATAACTATCTATCATATCTAGTATTTACCATGAGAAATATTATTTTGTTCTTATTATGACCTCCATAAATCTCCATTAACATAATGTCCAAACATCAATTAAATATCAATATAATGTCTACTAGATAAATAGCTCGAGTCATATGTCTTCTCCGGTCATATACTTAAACCTGGTTTGGATCTCCAAGAACTAAAGAACTAATGATTTCAAATTATATATAACAAATTACATTCCCTTATACAAAAATTAAAAATCAAATTGAAATTCCCATAAAATAGACATGAAAAGAACATAGGAAGATTCTATCCTGAAGCTGGAAGAGATGATCCCATTCTCTAGCACGAATACCTCTCACCACCATAGAGTATTGCCCCATACCTTCTTTTAATACAACTATAATTTGAACTTATAGAATCACCTAAATTTCTTCTATTAGGACAATTGATAAAAGTTGGAATCATTTTTATGATTTCTTATGTCACTCCATTATCAATTATGATATCCTTATAGATCACATCTAGGTATGAGGTTAGGTAAAATGTCCAGAATTGGTAAACCCCCTCAGTAAAATGGAAAATCTCAAATCTATTAACCGGATGAGACACAATTTCATACCAATAGAAAAGAAAAATGTTTCAACTCTCTAAAATAGGTTTTATGGTCTTCTATATTCATCAACCCTAGTGTAGGACCATAAACTCCAGATAGAAATCCTCAAAACAAATTCCTTAAAAGACACCCACACTACACCATCATGTCTCCATGTCTAGTTCATCATACCCCACCACCTATTTGTATCTCCTTGAAGCATGTAAGATCTCAGATTCTCCCACTAATAATTAGCATACTCCAAAATCACAAACATACCATTACAAATCTCAATCAATTCATTGAAAAACTATGTTCCCCAAAAACTGAATGACTATATGGTGATATAGAGATTTTTTTAAAAAAAAATCCATCATCATTGTCCATCCTAAATGGTAACCTCTACCTCCCATAAAAATTATAATAATACCTCAAGATTTAGAGGATCTTTTTTCTGAACTACAAGAGTATATTCAGATTGTTTTTAGAATAAACCTCTTGGACCTCTGTGGGAATAAAAGAAACATTCCCTACAATGGGAGAAATGTCACCATAGTCCTCAGTTGTATTATAATATTTTGATGAAGTGGAATTATAGGAAATTATAAATAGATATATAGAAACACTATAAATAATTTAAATATTAAGAAAATTTAAATTATCATGTCCACACATGCATAAGGACATCCCTAGGGAACAAAGCACTAAAGGCCTTCCCAAAACCACAAGGTATAGACCCCTAGTACTTACCAAATGACTAAGCTCAATTCTTTAGTCAATAAATTTCAATCATAATCATAATAAAAAGAAATGTAGGAATTTTATGATAAATTAATTATATGTTACCAATTACGTTTTCACGAAAACATTGATTTTATAGTTATTGATGCTTAATTAATTAAAACCAATATTTATTACAGGAATACAAGAATATGACATGTGAACTGAAGTCCCTACACATTATACATGAACTCATTCACTCGAACTAACCACTACAAGTGAAATCCCCCATAAACAATATCAAAACAATAATTTTTTGGGAACAATATAAAACCATAACACAACTCTCAATAAAAGAAATGTCATTACAATGAAATCTCAGTTTTCCACAATTCAAGAAAGAACCACACAAAAACATAGTTTTTTACCCAATTTTTGACTATCTTATATCCATTATAATAAGAATAAAATAGTAAATCAAAAGATAATTGGTATCATATACTATTTTTGGAGGACCCATCCTATATCACTAGGTTCGATCTGTTGAAACATGTGACCTCATGTGTGCATCCCCATATATAAGAGGTTACCAACTAATAGTGATGGCCTAAATAGAACTGTTGAGTGATTATGCCCTAATTATATGAAATCCATCATGGTAAATTCATACAACATAAGCTATAATAAATATATGAAGTAAAATTATCAAACTGGAAAAAAATAATAACATCTTCGTAAGAAATTTTAGAATGGAGTATAATAAAAAGTACATATTGTTAAAGGGGATCCCTATATGTGGTGAATAAATGTGTATATTATGAAAAAAATATGAATGTAATATGTGATTCATATCTATGAAATATCCTTGAATTATTCTTATAATCAAACTAACTCCATACATTGACTTCTACTTAGTTATCTATCATAGAACCTTTCACTTGGATATATACCTGTCCATAAAGACGACACACTAATCAAGATGCATGTTCATGGTTTGAGTATAATCCTAGAAGAACACCAATAATAACACCTTAAAATATGTTAAAAAACAATACAATATTGGTAATGATGATAGGAATAAATAAAAAAATGAAAAATCTCAAAATAAATTCAATCATCTAATAAAAATACCACCACAAATTCCAATCCATTTTTGTGTTGGATCCATGTTGAATGGAAGTTTAATTAGAAACAACGACCATTATGTAGAAAACCTAAATTATTAATTCTTACTCGAGGGAGATCCCATACTTTGATCGTGTTCCCTCACTCAGGATAGGTCATTTATGTCTTGATTAACACATTATCAAACTATGTTTACCTATAACACAAACTCAAAACCATTCCATTTCACTCGGGGTGGGACTTAACATTTCTCAAACAACATGTCACTCTAGGTGGACCCATACTTCATAATCCACATAATAATAAACCAGAAAACACACACACCAAATATCACCAAAAAGGCGACTCATCACCCAAACACCTTGCTCTATCCTATGTGGCCACTATATCCTCAATTATGTCCAAACATAAACCAAAAAGTCTAATTAACTAGAAAGATATATATATCATTACCCATGGAAGATGATGAAATCACACCTTAACGAAGCCATAAACTCATTTTCCTCGCATATAAATGGACAAACCCCTCCTTATGTATATACCCAATCACATGGACAGTACAAGAATAATTCTCAATGGTTATTCACAAACCTACATGAATGTCGATGAATATCACTTTATATGAAATCCAAAACATGGTAAGGTATTACTACCTCAAATATAATAGATTTCACCCACCTGTACATGCTATTATATTAAATATTAATCATTGAGAATCCCAAAAATTAACCCAAAATCCTCCACATTTAGTGTTTAGATAAAGAAAACCAAGGGAAATGAAAATAATGTGGAACTTAGGGCTTAAATTAAATTAGACTCATCATGAGAGAATATAAAAAACATATACAGTTATAACCACCATATAATGAGGTTAGAGGATCCAAAATCACACTAGGAGAACTCCCAACATTACTCAGGCCAATCATGGGTTAGGGAGAAGAGAAGAGAATAGAAGAAAATAAGGGTTTTCTGTGAAATTTAAAGACCTCCCTTTAAAAAAATTCATAGAGGCACGATCATAGTTTAACCTAGAGTATATAGAATGACCAAATGAAGCCAGAGGTCCTTCCACTCTGCTGAAATTTTTCATGAGACCACCAGGAACCGTGTTTCAATTTCCTATAAACTACAAAATTATAAATGAATGCATATTCGAGTCGTCGACATATCATTTCTGAGATATCTCAAACACAAAAAGAAACTATAACATAATCATATATAATAAATTAAAATAAATTAAATCATTACAAACTTTTAAATTCACACATTTTAAAAATGAATTGATGATCTCATGTAAAACAAATTCTTTATCACATATGGTATAAACAAAAAACTATATTCCAAATATTTATGGGTTTTTTTTTGTATTTAGTGGATCATTGAATACCTGAATAATTAAAATTTAGGAGAATATCTAATTATGTTATATTCCCTAAATACTAATTTATAATCATTTCATATAAATGTTTATATAAAAATATTAATAAGTTATTTGAATGAAATGATTTCATTATAATTTATAAATAAGAATATAATAAACAAAATGTTAAATAATACTATAAATAATTTAAATAAGTGGGATATTATTTAGGAAATAATAAGAAATAAAAAGATAGGATATTGAAGTTATATATGATGTATATGTTGAATAGAGAGACAATCCAGTATCTAAAACATCTAATTAAATGAATTGAATTTGATTAAGAAAATTTATTGGGGGAAAATTGTTCATGTTTTATAATTAAGGACAGAAATATATATATAAAAAGTTTGTTAAGTATTTCTTTTAAAAAATAATTTTAAATAAGTATTAAATGAACATAACAAGATCATATATATAAATGTTGTGATTAACTAAATTCAAAAGAATAAAACATGGGATTATTTATATAGCCTTAATTTAAAAATCATATTGTAACTACCAAAAAATATAAAATAAGAACATTTTATTCTTTGGAATGTGAAATATGCATCGCTGATCTTAAACAACCCACAAAATATATTTCTTTATGTTTAAGTTATTCTAAATCTTATGAAACTGGAAACCTCATGTATAAATAAACTGAAATATTGTATACCATAATAAAATTTCCCTTAAATTTGTTGAAGTGTATATTACTAATAAAATTATAAAAATAATGGTAATATATTGATTACAAATAATATAAGAATCATTTTAAAGAAAAAAAATATTTTCAGAAAAAACGTATTTATATAAAAAGTGTTCTTGTCACATTCTGTACTCTTAATTAAAATTTATTTTTTCCCAATTTTAAAATATTTATTTGATAAATAGAAATTAATTTCATAAATCAACATATCATAGTTTTCTTAGGGTGAATTGTTGATATTTTATAAAATGTTTCATTTATTTATAAAAAGTGAAAAATAAAGAATTTTAATGGAAAACTACATTTTTTAAAAATATTTATAAATATAATTTATTATTATGTTGATTTTAATGTAAACTTAGTTCAACTATATTTCAATTAATCCAATTTTTGTCATTTCAATCACTTTTATATTGAATTTTGATATAAAATCATTATAATTTTTTTAATATATTCTCTTTGAAACCCCATTTTCTCATCACATCTATGAAATTAATTTTAAATAAAACATTTCCACTTATATGAATGGAATTTTTAAAAATATATGCCTTATATAAGATTTTAATAATTTATATTTTATAATATTTTTAATTAAATAGTTTTAAAAAAATAATATATGAAAAATAAAAATTAATTTGTAGAGTAAGGATAAATATATATTTATCAGGGGTTAAACTAAATATATAAGGTTAAAAATAACCTAAAAATATATGAAATATACATTATGGACATTTATTTTACCTATAATTTCAAATTCCAGATAATACTCTATTTACAACAATTTAGGCATGTGAAAAACAAGGGTACACATTTTTCATTCCAAATATTTCAAGTGTGCCACTCACATAAAATATAAAATATCACCCACTATCCTCTTCTCTTCACACATTAGAAACGATTTGGTTTGATTAATACCTACTAAAGTCAATTATAATATTATATCATCTAATCGTATAATAAGTTTTTTATTTATCTAACCTAGGATGGATTTTTTTGTACCCTTTATGAGGTCACCCAAATATGAGGTAATGTTGTTCAAAGAGCACTTTTATTTATTTTCATACAATAAAACCTTCAATTATTGTTAAAAAATTAAGATGTAATTATTTTAGTATCCAAAAGTTACTGATAATTTTTATTACATTTATGACCTAAAACTATCTCCACTTCATTCAAATATGGCTACGTAATCAACATTCATGTGTACCGAGGACTACTACCTCACTGATCGATGTCATTCGTTTATCAATAACCACCTATTATAGTTGGGTATGACGATGGATAAAAAGTATTTATAAAATATCTATAACATTAGAATACCATTTTATTCATTATATAATATATAATGTTTTTTACTTTCCATTTTATAGAGGACATGGTTACATCGCTCGTGTGTACGGTGGACTACCACCTCACGAAGCAATGTGACTCATTTTCAATAACATTTTAAATATATGAAAATAAAGATAATTTTAATGAATTTATCTGTAAAAAAATATAATTAGTATTATATTCATGAAATATTTATCATAATATATCATTTTATTTCTTACACATAAAGATGATAACATTATTTTTGTAAGTGTGGACTACTGGTTTAACGAATATTTGTGACTCTCTTTTCTTCATCGCACCACTTAGATGATATATATAAGTTTACTTAAATAAATAAAATGATATTTTGATATTTTTAAAATTCTGTAAAGATAATATATTACTTACCTACTTTCAAGGATGATCATTTGAAAATGGAAATGGTATACATACATATGCACAACCTACCATCTCCATGATCGTAACATACTTCAGTTTTCATAAATGTATTTAATTATTTTTTTTAAAAGTAAAATTGATGTAAAAATATGATAATTATTTTATGATAATTATTATAGATATTCTGGAACTATAAAATTTTCAAAATAACCATAACATTCATAACAAATCACGACTGAGAGAACATGGAAATTAAAACCGGTAACAATGAAAAAAATGTAGGATTATTAATGAACAAGGGATAATATGGTATAAAAATAAAATATATGAGTTATAGATATTCACATATTTCTATAATAATATAATAACAGGTTAAAAACCACTTTACATGAGGAAAAATCATTTCCATCCCAAAAAAATTTGAGGTAATGAATTCTTCCTCAGCTTTTTTTATTAAGGCACATTTGTATATTATAGGACAATATCTTCTATATGGTGTATATAAAAACTATTAAACAAGTAATATCATGAATAAATAATAATTCATGGTTTTATTATATTCAATTTTAATTAATTAATCAAAGGGTATTTGACTTAAAAGTTATCAAGTGGTAAAAAATTGCATAACTCAATATATTTTCAATAGGTTGTATTACATATTTGTCATCTTTGATATTCTATGATTATATGTGAAATGACTTTTCAGTACCTTATATTTAATTTCCACTTATATATGTGTCTTTACAAATGATAAACATAATTTATTCATGATTAATTCTCACTTCAATGTTATGATTATAATAAGGGTTTATTTTTAGAATGTCTTTCTAATAGAGATTGTTTATTCTTGAATTTCAGTTAAAGAATATTAATTGAAAAATTTCTTAATAACCCCATTTAAATTTTTTATCCTTAATTAATTAATAATATTTCATGTAATAGTTATATTTTTTTACACTTTGGCAATTGAACTGATTGATAAAATGTTTTTATGAATATTTGACTTTATTTCTCTCTTCTGTTGAAAAACTAGTTTTTATCAAAACCCTATTTTATAAAAATGTTTTCAAAAATGTCTTTAACCTTGATTCCAAATTATTTATTATATTCATTTTTACAATTTATACTTTCTAAAAAATTTCTTTAATGGAATTTTATTCAGTTTTTAAAAAAACATGCAACGACCTAAACTTTTTGAATGATAATTGATTCCTATAAATTATTGTTATTATATGTTATACACTTAAAACACCAACCTATTTAAAAATGTAGTGAATATATTGAGAAATTTAAACATATATTTTTGACCCTTATAGATTTGTTGTTAAATTAATATCATTGGTCCATATGACTGTTGGGAGTTATACTATTGGAAATAATTTTGAAAATATAATTACTGTTTACAAGTAAAAATGTCAAAAGATAATTAATGTAGAAAAGATAAGTGATGAAATAAACAGGTAGAGTAATGCCTAATGAATAACTTTTGTTATAAATTGAGTGTGAGGTAGAGTCATTGGGGTTCACCCTTGACTAGTCACAATAAAAGTTTCCATAGGAGAATCTTGAATGAAACCACCTTATAAAGAAGTTCATGTTAATGGATATTACCACTCCGTAGATTTTACCCGAGTTTCCCCATGAATCTAGAATCATATCATACCATTCCATTAGGTCATACATGGTTGTTATAAGTTGTTTCATGTATTAAACATAGTCACTTAATGTGTAATATATTTTTATAAATAAATTTTTTATTCTATAAATTATGTTTTATGAATATTTTTTCTTCATTAAAAAAAATATGAGAAAATTATTTTTAAGACACAAATTTTATTTTTAGAAAATAGAAAATTTTATATAATAAAATAAGGAAAATTTAATAATATATATTTTATTAAAATACAATGATAAAAACATTTTTCATTAAATATAAATGATAAAATAAATATATTATGCCCTTCCAACATTTAATGTGTTAGAGATCTCACTATGTATATTCTACATGCTAATATTTTTAATATATAAGAATTTTTATAGTAAAAAGTTAAATTTAACATATTTTGGTAATTATAGTGACTAAAAATTCATCATTTTTTAAATCATCATATCAAATTTAAGTTATGGTAAATGTATTGAAATTTTCAAAAGTAATTGTTTTTTTGAATAATAAAAAAACATTTTGTTATTTTCTAAATGTTAAATGAATCACAATTATTCTATAATTATGTATAATATATTAACTACAATAGAATACGGAAAATATGTTATTTTATTAATATCAATTATTTTAATAGATTTTAATCAATTACGGAACCTATATATAACTTTCCAAAGTCTAAAAAAGGAATCTTTTACATTAAAAACTTTATTTTGGGAAAACATTAATTTTCCATACCCAATGAAGTAAGATAATATGATGTATGGTTAATAAGGGTAAAAAAATTAAAAAGGTTCTAAATTTCCAAAATCATTGTAATAAAACCACGTTCAAGCTCGTAGTTTTTTATTTTCTACAACCTAGATTTCCAAGGCCTTTATTTGGAAATTAATAAACAAAACCATCACTTTTTCTGAAAATACCCACCCATTTATCCATTTAAATTCATTAAAAATCCATCCACCAGTAGTATATGATATTTTCCCCATATTAATTCCCCCACCCATTGTTTTGTCAATCCCCAAGGTTCTTTTCCTCATAATCTAAGTGTAACTCTTCACGGTAAAAGATTTATCCTTCTTTTCTCTTCGATTCAAGAAACTATTTATATATATATATTATAAAATGTTATTTTTATACTCTTATATTACCATTTTTATCATACCCTTAAATAATAATAATTTTTTATCAATGGGAGACCCATGTCTCCTCTTATTTTACACATTTTCAGAACAACATTTTATACATATTATACTTTTGAATCTACTTCTCAAAATTTCCCTCTTCTCATCAAGAAATTCTATTTCATTTTCTTATTTTGATTAAAAAGGAATCTTTGTTTTCGATGTTTATTAAACCAAATGTTAAAATTATTTATTTTATTCTAGTACTATCTTACATTAAATATTTATTCCCTTTCTTTGTACTAAAAATGACATAAGGATCATATTTTTTAAGAACTTTGGAAATTCCATGATTTGGTATGAAAACTATTTTTTTATGATCGATAAGATATTTATGAATGTTTGAGTATGATATAGGGGGTGACGTTAAATAATACATATTAATGGTTCTCCCTTATAGACCTCTAATGCAATAGGTAGATAATTTAATCTCAATTTAGGACATGTTTTATGATACGTTGATGAATAAAAATAGTTATTTTCATTTATGACACCTCAATTATTATAAATGGTGATATGATTATGAATGTATTAATTAAAAGTTGAAGAAAAATTTACATTTTATGATTCATGTTATATTTATTATTATATGCTTTGTTCTTCTTTCTCATGCCATAATTATATTTTACGTGTTCTTATTGTTATTAAGAACGATCATAGGTAAACGGTTTTCCCTTAATAGTCCTCCCACTCACCCATTACTTTGATGTATGTATCTAGGTAATGAGATATAGTAATTTTACATAACATGAACCTATAAATGTTACATTAATATAGATTAGTATAATATTTTATATTTTTATATATTATGTTCTAGATTTCCAAGAAACTAATATTTGAAATATCCTCTCATTTATACCATGTAATTAATTTTTTTTGTAATAAAATGGTGGGATTCCATAATGTCCATATGGATTTTACCAAAAAAGTGAAAAGAATATTTTTTTAACATTCATGGAATAGACATAATTTCTAACCTTCATGACTACTCAAATTATTTATAGCTTCTTTTATATGTCTCAATATTTACGTTCAAAGAAATGTATTTTCAAAAAAGTTTTGTGAAATATTAGAATTGAAAGGTTATTTTTAAAATAAAAAGGATATTTTCCTCAAAAATATTTTTAATGATATTTGGTTTGTATTTATATTCATCAAGGAAAACAACCCTTTTTTCTTACTCAAATAGATATATTTGGTATTGATACCATACACATTCTTCTGTTACATGATTTATGATTATTTTGACCAAGGAATGTTTCAATATTCACTTCCCTGACTAATTATTATAGTTATTGAATATCCCTTCAATTATTCAATTTAATTTCGACACTAAAATTTCCCGAACTATGCATATTATTTATCATAGAAATTTTAATTTCGTAAACCATAAATTCTTTCTACATATAGTGTTCTACATTGAAAGTTATCTTTTTATCTGGGGAAATATTGAAAAATTTGAGTTCCTTACCCAATGAATGTATTTGCTGATAAGGTATATTATTCATGAATTAAATTGGTTTTTTGATATATGAGGAATGATATTGAAATCATTTATGGGTGGGGTATGGTTATAGATATCTCGTCGATGCGTTGGTAGTCTCATATGGGGAATTAGAATGTTAGAATAAAATATATTATCCAATCCAAATGAGTTTGTACCTAGTAGTTTTCAACTATCTTGTGAATGGTTTCACCAGTACTGGATTCATGTTTTTGAAAAATGAAATACAATAATTAATCATTTACTATATTTTTAAATTATTAATTATTATCCATGATATTTTCACAATGATATTATCTCTTGATGGATTCCATTATGAGTTATTGATTATATGGAATGTATTTTTAGTTATCTAACTTGAAATATTATTATTTCTTATCCACATATGATTGTAATGTTATTGATTAAATTAAAAATAATTTAAGTTATCAATCATTCCATATTAATTATTATCTATGTTGGTTTTCATGGATATTTTCTATGGATTCAATTCCTTCTTTGTTTATTGATTACATGGAATGTGTGTGTTCAGATATTTATCTTTCCATATTTATTATTATAATTTATTTGTGATTTCATCCACTGTACTTAACCCTTACAATGTATCTATGCTCAACCTTACTTTGTGTCCATTCTTTGGAATCCATGAATCATACATTGATTAATATGAAAGAAAATATCAGAGGGAATAATGATATTCTTGAAACAAATATGTTTGATTTTTTATATTCAAATATAATTAATGTATCATGTATGTATATATTTTAATAAGACTACTAAACTATTTTTTCCTTTGGAATATGATTCCTTGTATCTTTTTAAAATGAAATAATTTAGGCATTGGCTTCTGGTTACTCAGGTCAGTGGTGCTATAAATGGAATCAATGGATGTTTACTAGAAACATATGGAACTAGATTTAGAGAAAATAGATTATGTATTATAACCCTTTGGTAAAATTTATTGATATATAAGAAGAACATCCTAATTTTTTGGTAAGTAATAGATTATATGGGGTTTATTAAGAAACTATTCAATTACTAGATACTACATATGGTTGTTGTTCTCGCGTAGATGTACCAAGGGATAACAACTATAAAAAGGGTACATTGGGCTTGACAAAATAATCACATGGAGCTTGAAAACAGGCCTTACTACACACCTGGTTTGAAAATATCAGTGGATATGATATGTTTAATTAATATTTTACTTACAAAACATTATAATGGATTTGAATACATGATCATAATAAAGAAAATATGTTAACTTTTAGGTGTATTAGATTGAAAATAAGGTGTCTTAATGGAATGGTAAATTTTTTAATGTGTATAAAAGAAGTGTATAATGTAAGGAATTTCTAAGAAAAATTTAATAATATTAAGGAAGGAAATAAATTTAATCCTAAGGATCCATTTTTAATTTGTTGTCTTAAATTTGGGGAACCTGGGAATTATCTGAGTCAATTCCCTCTTCTTAAGTTTAAACCATTAACCTAGGAATGACCTATTTGGAAATAAAATCAATTTTGTTTTTATGTATTGGGATCAAGAATTACATTTTTTTAGTATTTTCATGTCAACAATATTTTTATAAACATAATTACATAACTTCTAGGGGTTATGTTAAATTTTAGAATAATATGTGTCTCAATTAACGTAAATGTTATAGATTCCATCAGGGGTTTATGAGTTTATGATTAATCAAAAGTTAAATTTCTTAAAAATCCCTCTCTTAGATTTTATTTTATTGGATTCTACAATGGTTAAGTACATTTTCGGAGAAATTTGGGAATGTATATATTTTAGTGGAAATATTATTTGAAGAGTAATTACGTTACATTTTATATACAATTGTTTAATGGTATTTATACACAACAAGGTTAATTTTATCATTATGGAAATTTTAATAATAGTCAAATAATATTATTATACATTATGGAATAAATATATGATTTATTTAAAACCATTAGAAAATAGTTATTTAATGGAACATTTGTTTTCAATGATGTCCATAATATTTTTTGGAATGTTATATGAATTATATTAATGTAGTTTTAGAAAAATAAAAACCCACATATTGTGTGAGAACTTTTCATGTCTGTAAATATTTTTGGTCATTAATGTATGACTGAATGACAATAAGAGTTTATCTTATACCAACAACATATAAATTATATTAGTTAATATATAAATGTCATTGGTTAAATTTTGTGAAAAATAAATATTATTTAAGAACCAGTGGTGTGACAATTTAGGTTCACAGATTAATATTTTATATAGGTTACCTTATTCTACCCATATTAGTTTTTGAAAGTAGTTAGAGGTTGAAGGATATACTTTTCATCATTTTATTGATCTTTTGATCCATTCAATGTTAATTTTAATACCTCCAACATAAAAAAATAATTATTCGATATTCATTTCATGGAGTTAGTGATGAATTAAAAATTGATCAAAGAACAACCAAAGGATGAAATTGGCCTTAATAAATATAAATGTATCAATTAATTATATTTCATTATATTATTATACAGTAATGAAATTCCTCGACTCAATGAAATGGATGTTGATAAAAACAAAATCCCTTTTATTAATATGTTTTATGGTATAAATGACCTCTTTCACACCTATTTAACATATGGTTTTGTGGTATTTAACCTTCCCAAGATCACCAATTTTATTGTGATCAATAACCTCTATCACTAGCCATTAATAATTTGGATTTAGTATTCACTTCCATGTACACGATTATATTTCCCACTTTTTTATCCTACATAGAAACCATGTTATCTTATTATGCAATATGACCATTATAATTAATTATCTCTCTTATAAATAGGATGTTTTATTAACTCATTTTACAATGTGGTTCTTTAGAAAACAAATTTTTAGATTTCAAACCCTTGATTAGAAATATCATGTTTAAATTGAGAAAATGAAATTTATTTATAGTGGAAAGAATGTGACATACCAAAATTAAAAAATAATAATATTTTATTCAATAGAATATGAGTCACACAACACGTAGCTTAATCAACCCCCAAAATATATTTCTATAAATTTAAACTCTTCTAAAGCTTACTGAACATGAAACCCTGAGTTTAAATGAATAGAATTATAGTATATTTTTATAACATATAAATTATATTAGAGGGTTTTAATAGTACTAAATAAATTAATAATATTACTATTATATGTTGATTATTAATTTAATAAGAATCATTTAAATGAAAAATTAAATGTTTTTTGAAAACCAATATTTTCATAATATAAAATCTATTCTTGCATTTCCCACATAGTTTAAAGTAAATTTTTCTCAACTTAAGAAAAAAATGGTTAAAATAAACATTATTTTTAAATAATCATAAAAAAATTATCTTAGAGTGAATTTTTGGGATTTTTATGAATTGTTTAATTTTTTTATTAATAGTAAAAAATAAAAAAAATTATTTTAAAAGTTCCTTTTCATTTTAATTATTTATAAATTAAAATTATATATTAAATTTTAATGTAAAATCGGTATAATTATATATCTCTTAATTCAATATAGGTATTTTGAATCATTTTAATATTGAATTCTTATATAAAACATTGTAAATTATTGAACATTTTCTCTTTAAAACACGATATTTTTACCACGTATGTGACATTAATTTCAAATTAAAATTTTACACTTTAGTTAATGTAATATGAAAAAATTAACACTAAATTTTGGAATCAGAGTAATGTATAATTTATAATAAGTTCAACATAATTATTGATGGAAAATAGTAGCGAAAACAGTAAAAATTAATTACTATAGTTAAGGTAAAAAAGGATTTGTAATGGGGTTAAAAAACCTTACTTAGTTAAAATAACCTAAATAACTGAATAAAAAATATTTCATGTACATATTCCTACCATATAATGTATAATTATCAATAATAATCTATTTTGGATGCTTATGGAATTTGAAAAATGTGGTTACACATTTTTCTTTTAAAAAATTACAATTATTCCACTCACCTCACATATAAAAGGGCCACCCTGTCCTCTCCTCTTCACACATTCAAAACATTTTTATTAATTAAATATATTCCAAATTCCCTTAAAAAATTCCATAATCTATCCTAGAATCCTTATTTTTTTAATAAATCCAACATAGGAAGTATTTTTGTGCAAACCTAATATGGTAACCTGAAGAATAGGAAATATTATTCAACGATAATTGTTATTTTATTTCAGCATCCACGTCCTTAATTTTTTTATTAAACCATGAAAATTGAGTATCATATAGATATATTCCATATAATTATATGTTTTTATGTATTGTTTTTGACTTTTAACCATACAAATTTCCATTATATGGGTTAGGAAATCATTATTTGTGTGTGCGGCGGACTACTGCATCCTGAATCGATGTCATTCATTTTTATATTACCACATCACACAGTTGGTCATGATAATGGATAAATAATATATATATATATATTATATTTATAATATAATTATACATATGGAGTCATTTTATGATATATATTTTTATTTACTTTCCATTTCCCCATAGATACGACATTGTCTCTCGTGTATATAGTAGACCACCGCATCACGTAGCGATGTGACTCATTTTTCACTAACTCTTTACTTGAAAGATAATAAGGATAAAATTAATGAATATATTTTATATAAAGAAATAAATTATTACATTCATGAAATATTTATCATTAAAAAATATAACATATATTTTTATTTCTTACATAGAAAGATGATAACATTGTTCGTGTGAGTATGGACTACCGCCTTCACTAAGTGATGTGAAACTCTTTTCATCACCAAATGACAGGGATGGTATATATAAGTATATTTAAAGAAATAATATTGTATTTATTATATTATTATCATTCTTTAAAGATAAAATATTTCTTACCATCTTTACAGGATGATCACTGGACAATGGAAATGTTAGTCATTCATACATACAACTTATAATCTCCATGATCATAACATACTTTATTTTTCATAAACATCTCTCATGATTGGTTAGAAATGTAATATTTATTTAAAATATTGCATTTATTTGATGATTATTATTATAGATAATATGTGACTACAAAATATTCAGATGATCCGAAACATTCATGATATAGTAAAAATGGTAAAATAAGAAAATTAACACCCAAAACAATGAAAATAATTAAATATTATTAAAAAATGGATGATAAGATATTATAAAAGGATAAAATATGATATTATAAATATTATTGAGATTATAGAAGAATTGAATAATATTTTTTTATAAAATTTTACAATAAGTTAAATCATATTCATCCAAAATGAAGCATGCAGTAAGGGATTCAGTATCAATTTCATTTCATTATGGAAAATATGTATATTATGAGCCAATTTATTTTATATTGTGTATACACATCCAATTTAACATGTAATATCATTAATGAATAATTACTCATGGTATTTTTAGTTTCAAATTAAATTATTTTCTCGAAGGGGATTTTGTTTAGATTTTACCACATTACCATAAATCAATTTCTTTTCATTGTGTTATAATACTTCTTAGGTATCTTTGATATTCTAAAATTTTGTGAAAAATGATTTTTTATTTCCTTATGTTTAATTATTACTTTTTTATGAGTATATATAGTTGATACTCAAAATTTATTCATTGATTAATTCTCATTTCAACATTACCATCACATTAAGGGATTATTTAAAAATCTCATTCAAATAAAGATTATTTATTCTTGAATTATAGTTGATGAAAATTATTTCAAAATTTCTTGATAAAAAATTTATTTTTTATATCCTATTTCCATTAATGATATTTTCATATAATTGACCCATTTTAAACTCTTTTTAAATTACAATGATTCATAATAATGTTTAAAAAAATATGACTTTAATAATCTCTTTAGTATGAAATATATTTTCTACCAGAACCATATTTTCTAAACATGTTTAAAAAAATTTCATAATGTTTATTAAATACATTTTTACACTATTTTACATTTTACTATTATTTTTTGGAAGTAATATTCATGTATTTTTCAAAAAAATAACCATTTAGCGTTTACAAAATTGTGAATGGAATTTCTATTTTAACATGTATGGAATGAATAGAATTTAAATTCATTATGAACAATCAAATGTTTTATATAATATTTAAAATGTTTAAAATGATATTTTCTAGGATATTTAATTTCAAAAAAAAAATGTTGTTTTATTTTTTAAAGGTTGTTTTAAAAATGAAATGGTTATTTTACTAAAGGTTGTTTTTAATGATATTTTTATGTTATTTCTATTTATTTGGGACAATTTTTTTTAATCTAATGCTTATATGTTGTTTTAATATATTCTTTTTATATAATTTAGATGGTTTATGATCGTTTCGAAAAAGGAATGTATTTATATTCACTTCCTTGATTCATTTTATAGTCATTAACATTTACTTGAATGATTTAAAATCCTCTAGATATAAATTCTAATCTAAATATCCATATTTTTTAAAATGGAAATGTTTGTTTCTTAAAGCATATATCAATTTCTAATTACTATTTTCTACTAGGAAATTTATTTTTTATCTAAGGAAATAATGCTAAATATGTATTCTTTACTCAATATAGCTAATTGATGGTAAGAAACGTTTTTCATTAATTTAATTGATTATTTAATATATTATAAATTCTTTGGTCATGCATATATTAGTGGGGACTAGTTATTAATACCCCTCAATGTAATGGTTTTCTCTTGAGGTGAATTTGTAAGCTAGAATAAAATTATTTGTCCAATACAAATATGTTTTTACACAATATTTTTGAACTATCTTTTTAATGGCCTTGATAGTATGAGTATCATGTCCCAAAGACATGATATCTAATATTTAATCATTTACCTTTTTATTAATTTAGTTATTATAATCCATGAATTTTTTTCAATGATATTACCTTGGGATACATCCCATTCTAAGTTATTGATTAGATGGATTGTGTTTTAAGTTATTTACCTTATCATGTTGATTATGACTAATGTAGTTATGATAGTCACATTATTGATTAAACAAAATGTTTTGGGTTATTTATATTCCAAATTTATTAATATCCATCAGATTTTCATAGTGGTATTGTCAATGGATGCACTTCCTTCTTGGTTCATTGGTTTTTTGGCATGTGTGTGTTTAGTTATTTTCTATTCTATATCAATTTTTCTTAAGGATTCAGGATTTAATATATTATATTTAACCCTTACTAAGAATTTGAGTTCAATCATATTTTTTTCTCTTTCCTAGGAATTTATGATGTTTTCTATGGTTGATTTTTAAGGATATTCTAGACGGAATAAAGTTATTATTGAAAACAGATGTGTTATAATTAGTATATTCCAATATAATGGAAGACTCATGTATGTTTCTAATTTTCTAAGACTAAACAACTATTAATTTATTCATGATGCTATTCTTTGAAAGTTATTCCAATATAATAAAGATGGCATCAGCTCACGACTACTGGGTTCATGGTTCTATAGTTATTGGAAGAATGTTTTTTAAATAAAAACAATGAAGACGGTAAAATAATTTTAAATAATTAAAAAATAGAATAGAAGTGGCATACACATATTAAATGAATAAATGTTGATTAGATATTTCTTTAGTGGAAATAATGGAAATAATAAGGTTATTTCTATTCATTATTATTTTGATAAGGGTTACATTTTTTTAGATAGATATAAATAAAACCTTCAACAATAATATGTTGGAATAGTATTAAACATATAAATAATGTGGATTATAATATAAAACTATGTTATGTATGGGATATAATATCATGAAATAAATTTATAGATTTAACCAAGCCTATATTTGTTTTATTTTTAAAGTTAGGGTTCAAAAATGGAAGATTTGATCATAACATCAATGGGAAAAATTGAATTTCATTATGAATAGTAATTTAAATATATATATAAATTATATATTGCAGATCAAAATAATTATAATATATAGAGTTTTTGGAGATTATTAAAAGTGAGTTTGATAAGTCCTTAATTAGTGAAATTAAAAAATTTTACGATTTTATGTTATGAAAATTGTTGTTGAAAACATTATTTTTTAGAATAAATATGACCAATAAGTGTTAAGGGTATTTTATATAAAAAAATTAAACTAATAATAAAACCCATTTAATTAATGAAAAATATCAAAAAGGATAATGATAGAATACTAGTGAATATTATAATGTATAGAGAGGTAATTGGAAGTATACTCTAGTAAATTACTATTGGGGATAATATTTTGTATATTACATGATTTAAGAATGGTTGAAATGTGATCCAAATTGTATAAATCTACAATAAGTGAGGAAAATATTTTATTATGTCCAAGGTACAATAGAGTTTCAGTTTTACTATATAAAAGATACCAATTTTTTTTTTAAATTTCATTAACATTGATTAGGCTTGTTCTTCGTATGATCAAAAACTAAATTTAGATTTGAATTCTTCTTATGAGGCATATCTATATCCTGGAATGGAAATAATATGTTTAAATTATCTCTAAGAATGTTAAAATTTAAAAATTATAGTGTTTTATAATTTCCAGGGGCATTTTTAAAATCTCATCCATAAGGGATAAAATAGAAATCTTAACCTAGTGAATGGACTCAAAAATTTAAATATGGTTTTATAAGTAAAAACATTTCGTTTTTATATTTCTATGAAAATTTATCCTCTATCAAAATGGTTTTTTTATTAAATGAATATATTAATTAATTGTATCACTAATTGATTATTGTGCACCTTGTTTTTTATATTTTAGAGAGAAACGGCATTATCATGAATATTATACACCCAATTGTGTGCTAATAAAATTACAATTGTAAGGGATTTCATTTTCCATTAAATTAAAATAGAATTTCATGTTTGGTTATACGCTTGAAATAACCAATTTTTCTATTGATTAATATATTTTATCATTTAATTCTTAATTTGATGAGTGGTTCTGGTTGGAAAATAGAACTTTGATAGGAAGTCTATGGTAATCCCCTATGTTTGAAGACGAAAAATGTATCAATATATTTGATATATTTTATTTATTAAAGTTAAATTTATAGATCAATGTTTTCAATTTAAAATTATAGAATTAACTCAATTAGTATGAAATTTATTTTATATAAACTATTTACTATTTATTTGTGTGAGGGTCTAATGGTGGATTTTTATTTATCCAACTATTTCTCGTCATCAAAGATTCTCATAGTGATGGATGTCTTTATGTAAAAGGATAATTACAATATATTGTGGTAATATATAATGAGATAAACAGTGATAATAGGGGATGATGAAGGATTTGTCGGGGGGTTTTCAAGGAGGTGGATTAGGTATCAGTTTGATTGGGATGAAACATTATTGAAATATCCTGTGTAATTTTTATTGGAAGATTCTAATGTATATATATTAAGATATAGGTAAAAATTCATTAGAGGTGTATAAACTAAGGTTTATGGAAAATATAGTTAAAAATAATAATGAGAATCTAGATGATTGATTAGGGTCCCCCTAAAATAGTGATAAACCATATGGATAACTGGAGGGAAAATGTTTGAGTTTATTCTTTGAAAACGCACCATAGGTAATTTATAGTGAAGTTGGTAGATACTGGATGTGGGATGTTGTCGTGTTAAATCTCGTAATTACTCACATCCTATTTGGTGATGTGATTTTATATCATAAAAGGAGGTGACTAGATATCCTCAAAACCGAATATATTTTTTAATATATATATATAGAGCATTTTGACCTCCCATAAGGTGACATTATTTATCATGGAAGAAAACTCATAGAATTTATATATATTTAGACAAACTCTAACAAAAATGGAATATTATTTTTTAATTAGGAGGATGATCCAGGATGTAGTAACAATTACATGTTAATAATTTAAATCTAATGGTTAAATATTAAAAAATTTACAATGATCCTGAATTCAAACTTAATGTGAACTGATGAGTTATTTAATGAAATATTACTAAAAGAGAATAATCTATTTCTATGGACATATTTTCATTAGTAAAAATAATTTGGACTCACATGTGAAATTAACCTAATTAAAATTTTGGATATTAGTATCATAATTTTCATATATATCTCTACTTTAGTGAACACAACTTTAATGTCTCAGTTATTTATTATAAAAAATTTAAATTAATTAATGATCATTAGGTTTAATTTCACTTTCAAAATAATTATCCACTTCACTGTCATTAATTAATTATAATTACCTTTTTTCATTTATTAATAACTATAAGACTTAATGTATTTATAAAAAACTAAATACATAACATTTTGGTGTAACATGCCACTATAAATTTCTATTAAAGTATAATTTAATTATAATTTAAAACATTTCACATGCATATTTTTCCATTGATCAAACTCCACAATGTTACTTCAGCCACACATGGTATATTTATAGTTAAAAAAGTAAAAAAAGAATCAAATAGGTTATTAAATTAAATTGAATTTAAATAATAATGAAATAATTACATGAATAAATAAAAAAATTCAAATGATGAAATTAAATAATTACACAATTAACTATTTACAATTGAAATGTTGACCAACAATAATCTTGAAGTACATATTTGGTTCTCCTCTCAACTAATTTTAACCAATAGTATTGGCCCCTCACCTGGTTAAACAAAAACAAAATTTCAAATCATTTATAGAGATTAAATCATATATATGTCACTTATATTAAACTATCTTCTCCTCTATTAATCGTGTTCAATCCAATGACATTTATCCTTAAAATCCTTTTTGGATTCACCAAATCTGTCCCCAAAATGATGTTATAGATTTCATATCTAAGTTCCATTCTCAATATACAAATATAATGTATTCAAGATCAAACATCCAAAAAACATTTAGTAAGGGGAATAATTCATATGTATATCCACTACACCATACATTATGTGGTAATAATAATTAATCATGTGGTGATTTTAAAGGACTCCACAAAATTTCCTATAAAATACTCAAAATACCTCCAATCCTTTGAAAATTTTACCATGGACTAAATAACCTATAAGTAATTTCTTTAAGAATATAAATAATTAATTGGATCTAAATTATAATTTTTTATTTTTTCACATATCCTTCTCTTTTTTCCACGAATTAATAGACTAATGAATTTTGTTATACTATAATAGATGAATCATCTCATCTATTATTATCATTCTTTTACTAATCTTTTTATATCTCACCTTTTTAAAACCCACATCAAACCAATGTTTCATCCTAATCTATATAGTTACATCATAATACATATAAATATATAAAAAGATAATGCATCTATTCTTAACATTCAATTAAATGTTTTCTTTTTTACTTATCTCCGTCTCTAACTAGTTTTTTCTAGATTTTCATTGAGTTATATAATAATTTCCTATAATAAATTTTATCTATAACTCCCTCATCATTAAGTCATGATAAAAACCTTTGAATGATTAAATTATATATTGTGTGATTCATAGGAGAATCACTGTTCCCTTATTGCATGCTCCATCCTTATTTAGTTTCTTAATTTTTGTCTCGCACAACTCTTATATCATAATTTATATTTAATGTACTATAATATTATTCCTTGTTTCTAATATTAATTCCCAAAATAATCAAAGTTCATTATAAATCCATTACTGTATCATTTCTCCTATCCATATTCAAAATCATCCAACACTTATAAATTTATCCAAAATATTCATTCTATTAATGATGATAAAAAAATAGACATGGAAATTACTAAGTATATTAATCAATGTAAAGAATGAAGAAAATATATTCACAATTTAGTTTTATAAAATTACCTACACACTATGAATTTTTCTTATCCTAATGAAAAATTTCAATATTCAATAACACTAAAAATTTAATTTCATATGGGAAACATATAATTCATCAAGACAATAAATGGAGAAATCTAACTGAAAATTTTTTAGTCTTAAAAACTCTTGAAAATTAGTGTTTTTAATTGTAATTCATAAAAGTATAAAATTCCTTATATTCTCTTCCCATAGACTCACATATTTTATATATTCATTAAAATTAATCATCACTTATCTCCTATATTAAAAAATATCACTTCCCTTATCACTCAAAAATCATATAAATAATGATAATCACAATAATCATCAATATGAATCCTAACCATATACATGAAATGTGTTTAAATTTAAATTTTAGACACTAAATCACGATAATCATGGGGAATTTTGAAAAGGGTTATATGTGGTTTAAGGTTTTTTTGTAATGATATAAATATTAAAAAACAATCATTGAGGAGGTGAATATAATAATAATAAATCATTGTTCAATATTAAAAATTCAATAAAAACACTTCACATTATTTAAATTTTTATTAGATATTATCTATATATTAAATTATTTTCTTTTCCTATCAACTCATGGGATCACAATGAATAATATAAAAAATAATTAAATATCCCCACTTTATTTCCAATATTTTTTCTTTTATATTTTTACAAGGAATCCAAGAAATTACAATGTAAAGAAACTTGTACACATTTATTAGACAATGAATGCAAAATATTCCTCATAAGGTTTTTTTTGAATTTTATATGATTCCTCATTATGTTGAGTAGTAACCATAAATTCAAAAAACATCCAAAATTAAAAATTCAATTTCTAAAATTCAATCATCAATCAACCAATGTTCAAAATCGAAAATAAATTAGCACCCTCGAACCCAGCACCTCCATGTGCCTGCTGTTAGTTGTATCCACAAGCCATACCAAGATCTAATCCATGAAAACTCATTAACATGGGTCAAGAGAGGTCTATTTGTTAGCCTCCAACATCATTAGATCACCACTGTTAGCGTCGGCGTCATCCCACCACCACCGGAGCTGATAACCATAAAATTGACCAACCCTTGCCATGTAACACATTAGGTTAACCTTAACTTCACCTTCACCTTCACCTTCATTGTCATCATATCACCTTACAATCTTCATAACCATTTCAAAATAGATTTAGAGACACCTTTAATCTCGCTGAGCATTGTCATCACATCACTGTTGTAGTCAATGTTGGCAGCAGCCACAAAAATCCATCACAAAACCCCAATACACAAATCAAACATAATATTGAATGATCCCATGTAGAATCTAGCTAAAAACATTATAATGAATTTCCAGAATAAACGCTAAAATAACCATCAAATAATTAAATGACATTATAAGAGAAACCCTCTCAAACTAGCGTTGCACCAAAAGCAATGACAACCGTATAACAACACCACCCAAAACAATTTATGTTACATCTACTCAATATCACACTGGGAGAGGAGAATATGAAGTTGATTTAAAAATATATTTTGTGTGGAAACAGGCTTAATAATGTTTCATCACTCACATGGATGAAAACTAGAGCCTCCAAGACAATACCAAATAGAGTCAGATCTCCAGTAATACCTTCAAATGCCAACCAAAAAATCCCAAAACCTTACTATTTTACTAATGAATATTTTTATTAAAGATCCACAATAGAATTAGAGGTCTCTTTAAAATTTAATTGAACAATATTGTTGAGTGCTCCATGATCATTTCATTTTCCCATTATAAATTTCAAAATTGATCACCACAGAGAAGAGGAAACTAAAGTGAAGCACATGATTTAGGAATGACTAGAAAATTGGTGAAATAGGGGAGAAGACAAGGGAAAACGTTAAGGGGTGGGGGGGACTAGAGACTCATCCCCCTTTAAATAGCTAATAAGGGAAACCCTAAGGAGAGAAAGATAAGTAGGAGGGTGCCTCTTAGGGGATCAATGGAAAGTATTCACATGTTTCCTTTTCAATATTATTTTCAGCAACAATTATCATGAAACAAGTTATTCCCACAAACTAAGAGCAAGGTAAGAAATAAAATGTGTCTTGTAATATTCCATCTCTAACATGAAATATATAGTTTAAATGGTTTTTTGAAAAGAAAAAATTCTAATATTGAACCAAATATTTATGAAGGAAAATAAAAAATGGTCTCATAATTCATTTTTATATGAATTTACTTTTATAATTATGAAAAATAATTAAAACATATTCTAATAGTATCCATCTTAAAAGATTTTATCAATAAAGAGGAGTTTATAGGGAATTAATTTAAGTTTTTTAATATGTTACCCATGAATGAGAATTAATATATTTGTAAATAACTCATGTAATAAATATAATTAATTATTCCATTAATGTAAATTTATAATAAATAAAATTAATAAAAAGATAAAAAATTAGTGATGATTTTAAATATTAAATCTAAATTGGAAGAAGTATTTGGTTTTAAAAAAATTAACATATACCTCATAAATTTATTCCCATGAAAATTATTTTATACAAAAAACAAGAATTTATATCTCCTATATAAGTGTTTATATTCGATAAGAAAGGATTAAAATTCCATTAACTCTATGAAACTCGCCATTATACTCAACCCAAACATTATCCATAATTTTTAATGAATGTGAGAGGGGTGGGAAATTTAAGAATCCATTGGATCAATTTCACTCAATAATTACATGTGAAAAATGTACTTTTTAATACATTTAATGGATTTCCGTCATTAAAAAAAATATACAATAAAGTTTTTATTTTAAGCATCATATACAATTTTCCCATAATTATAAAATAAAATTGTATGTGAAAAAGATATTCAATTTAGAATAATACTTCCATTCTCATGAATTTTTTTTCATTGTTATTTATTAAATTGTCATTCTTCTATGGAACCAAAAAAAAATACTCATATAATGTTAATATTAATTTAATTTAATTTCTAAAATTATTAGGGGGTTAGATTATACCTATTAAAAATTTCTGAAATATTTTCATAAAAAATTCCTATAAATGAAATAAAAAATCTATGTTTCCTTCCAAAGTGTGTATTGTTTAAATTTATTAATATAGAACATACCTATTTTTCTCATGTAATATGTAAATCAAAAGATGCTACTCTTTTTCAATTGAAAACCGATTTTTATTTCAACTATTTTAGAGGTATAATTCTCTTTAATTTTATTTATAGAAACATGACACATCATTGAGGAGAAATCCAAAATTTTAAAAGTATTACTGGATGAATGAGTAATTTGGTATCTAACAAAAAATGTCGGTTCACCTTAATCACCATGTCATCTTGGTACTCTCATTTCAATTATTTGATGTACCTTTTTAATTTACAAACCATATATTCCACTATAATATTTACATATTTCTCATCCTACACTATTTTATATTCTTCCATATCATCATGGGTATGAATGACTTTTTTCTTGAGTTATATTTTAGTTTTGAATTTATCATTAGAAGACTTGATATATTTAGCTTTATACATAGTGTAAAAATTCTATTTCTCTGTGTTTTCTTCCCCGAATCCAACATTATCATTGGGTAAATACTTTGATTCATATAAATCTATTATAATTATCTATAGATAATCCATGTTTTCTTGAAATTATTTTTGATATAAATGTTGGGGTTTTCTTTAACAATTTTTATATATTCAAAACTTTCTCTAGGGTATGATTATTTATTGTATCTTTTATTCTGTATATTTCTCTAAGGTATAATAATTTTTTAATTGAGAATATAAAGTTATAAGGTAAAATATATGTAGTCAGTAATCAGGAAAAAAATATAGAACCATAATAAATAACAAAAAAGTTCACCAAAAGAAAAACAACCTAAATTAAAAATTTATAAAGAGGTGGTGATCATAATATATTTTGATAAAAAAAACTGGTTCTTGAATGTTACTAGATTATATTATTCTAAAAAAATAACATTCAAAATATTACTATGCATGGGGCATCTTTAGTTCTCATGATATGAAAAGTTAATATTTTAAATTTAATAAAATTAATCTGGGAAACAATTTTGTAGTATATTGTTAGAATGTGGTTTCTTCCATGAGGAACAAAGAATCAAAATTATGACTTTAAAAACAATTTTATTTCTTATATATTTTATCATAACTTAAAACTATAATTTGAACTAAACTTATTATTGATTTGGAAATAGATAAAAATAACAGAGACTAATCATTTTCCAAGGATGGTTTTCCTTTAATGAAATTAATTCATACTCACTTGGGGAACAAAGAAAATGTATAGTGGTATAGTAATTATTATTGTTAGAATTTTTATCTCTAATATAATCCATAATTATTTAATATATCAATTAATAGTGACCAAAAAATTCAAAAAATTTAAATTTAAATAGTTTTAGTCACACATTCGAAATAAAAATAAAATTCACTCTCATAAATTAATTATCTTTACCATGTTGGGTGTTATATATAAATAAATACAACTCACTATTACTTAATAAAAATTGAATTAAAACAATATTAGTTTCAACATCATATTATCAAAATAAATTTAATTACAAATGTATTATAATTTCTGACATTTCATGTATATTTTTTTTTTCCAATTTATACAATTCCCTTTTATGATTTCATCTACCCATAGTTTATTATTGGAAAATAATGAGTGATCCAAACATCATAGAAGAGAGTAAATTAAATAAGAATTGTATAGTAATAAAACACTTAATATAAGGAATATATTATAAAATTAAACAATGAAACACTTCATCATGAAAATAAATAAAATTATACTCTTGATATTCTGATTATAGTGTATTCCATCGATTCATCAAACAAATAGTAGCCACTCATCATTTTGAAAACGAACCCCTAAAAATTATATAAACATGTGTGGTTAGTACATCCTCTAGTTAGAAGAACCATATTTATATATATTTTAATTTAACTCTATATATTAAATATGTATCGTATTGTTTTACTATTTTAAATAGATGTCAAATCCCATCAAATTATTCCTTTAAATTCAATTTAGATCCACTAAATATATATCCAAGAAAAATGGGGATTTTTCATATATATCAAAGGTTTTATTTATTAAAATATTTATATTTTAGAATAATTACAGAAATTAATGTGTTAATGGCTTGCGTTAATGGATATATTTAACATAGGGTTTATTATACATGATTTGCGAACAATGGGAGTATAACGCCCCATAGTTTTATTATGTATTTCCTTTTAAATAAACCTTTTCTATTTCAAAGGATCTAATTCATCAAACACTATATTGTACCATTGTATATTTTAATTAGAAAAGAAATTATAATGAAAGATAAACATATATAAATTACGATTGAAGAGTATGATACATCATAATGAAGGATAAAAGATTAATAAACCCATAAATAAATAAATGAACAATGAAATTGAAATTTTCATCTTCAGTGTTTTCATTAATGAAAAAAACTCATATTATTTTTACGAAAAGAATAAAAAAATTATAAATATATCAAAAAAATTAGAAGTAGGTAAAAGAACAAGATTTATGAATTTTATAGAAGTGTGCATAGACTATATAATAACTTAATTTATTTATTATATATAAGGTCATTGGACATATATTTACTAGATTTATATTCTTCATACATCTAAACATTATATATATATAGTCATTGTATATTTTTTTTCATTGAGTATAATTGTGGTCAAAAGGTACATTTATGTTTTTTTATTATTGGTAAAAATTTAAAATTAATATAATTAAAAAATAAAAAATAATTCCTAGAAGACATAAAATGATAATTATATATTATTATTAAAATATGAATTTTTATTCATTGTGTATTCTTTTTAAATAAATTTTTTTTCAAAGATACATTTTCATACGTATAGATTGATAAAATTGAGTTTCTATAAGATAAGAAATGGTATGTGATTAAATTAATTTAATGTTATAATGGATGATTTTTTTAAAATTTCATTATTCTATATATTTTGTAATGATAATTAACATTATTACTACTAATGAATTTTTCTAATTAATTATATAAATATAATCAAATAAATTACTATTAATCTAATTATTAATATTTTTATGGAATAATAATTAATATATTAATGGGGTTAAAAATATATTTTTCTAAAAATTATTTTTATGTGTTATACACTAGTTGTTTTAACATAATTTGTTTCACTTTTATAAACTGAATCCAATAAAATGGAATTAATATTTTCAATCATAATATAACAATTTGTGAATATGTTTAATTTTATTTTTCGACATAAAAATATGTTGCGAAGGTTAAATTTAGTCTTCATGATAAAGGCTAAAATAGTGTAAATGGGATTAAATAAGGTTTATAGACCTAAAATACCACAAAAACCCTTTCATGAAAGGATTTAGGGGTATTCTCAACCTCTCATCATCCCTTATCTATAATTTGTTTACATTTTACCACTTTATATTTAAAAATGGAAACCTTATATATTAAGTAATTGGCATTTTTTGTAAATTACACTCAATCTCTCCCATAGAAGGAACCTTACTCTACCCACCTCAAATGACACCTTTATATAAAATTTAAATCAAATCCATCCCAAAAATTATCTCCTTAAAAATACAATCCCATATTTAGTAACCCTTTATCTCTATAATAATTCCCAAATGCAATATTTCTTAGAGGCTTTCTAAGAAGAGATTAAAGTCTCCAACATATGTATTATCCACTACACATTAATTCATATATATATTTATCATACACATATTATTGATTATAATTTATCACATTAATAAAAAATTAAAAAACATTACACATGTGTAAAAGTGATATTATCACTATAAAATAACATGTTCTTACTCCTTTAATTATTAAAATTTGTTCTTATTTTCATCGGTTTTACCGTATATATAATTGATGTTATAGTGTTTGAATCAAAAATAAATACTAAAATTAAAAAATGGTAATATTAGGTAATAATGATTAGCATATGTTTTTTATAAATATTTAACTGTAATTTATATAATTATATTCATGAATAAAATCAATTCTGTTTAAACTACTTAATGAAAACTACCACTATAAGTTCAATGAAATAACCATGAAACACATTAAATAAAACAAAAAACTATATTTAATAATCATGGTAAATATTTAGGTGATTAAACCTTGATATGGGAAAAGGTATGAGAAACCTAAAATGGATCATGTGTGGGAAATAAAACTATTACCACCCAAATATTAATTTTAACTTTAAAAAATTATTATATCAATAAAAATGAAATATAAATGATTTTAATTAAGTAAACTAACCATAAATTAGGTTCCTATTTAAAGTTATTATAATGATAAATCAATTTTACATAAACTTAGAATTTGTTTGACTAAGAAGAGGTTTGAGGAAAAGGTTTATTTTCTAATCTCACATTAAAATCAAGGTTGATTATGTTAAATTTCTATTTGAAGGAAAACAATTCCCTATAAAACAAAATATATATTTATTCTCCTTTAGTTATTTTTTTAGTTTTTACATTTCCTCCAACAATTCCAATTTAATTTCATTCTCAAATCAACTAAAAGGGTTATTGTATATAGAACCACCATTATCTCATGTTTTTAGTCCAGAATATATCTCATCTTTGTTTGTATTATTTATTTTGGTTTATAAGTTTCCTAAACAACAATCATATATTTAATTAATGAAATTTTATCTTTTTCTTGAGGTTAATGAGAAAATAATTAATGGAAAATATTTTCAATTTTTCATGCATTGGTCATTCTTTTATTTCTTTACAAAGGTGTTAAAAGAATAAATATTTATACTTCTATTGAATGAATTCATTTTACCTTCATCTTATTAATTTTAATATAATAATAATCAATTAAAATATTTAATGTTTTATAAAGTGATTTCCATTCCAATTTTTTATAATTTATTTTCATTTTAAATTATAGTCATCTAAATGTAAAGGAAGTTTATTTTTTTCTTTTCAAAACAATCCCCTAATGTTATTATAAAATAGGTTTTCATTAAAAGAAAAATTTTATTGTATTTACTATGCTTCATAGGTAATATTATGAAACTAAATAATACAAATTTTTAGTTTAGATGCATTCTGATCATATTTTTTATATGTCTTCAAAAATCTCATTTCTTTCACACTGGTTAACTTAACTATGATGGAATTATGAATGTTATCATGTTCATGAGAAAACATATGTAATGATATCTATTATATATAAGTTGGGGGAAAATTTATATGTCTCTTAAATAAAATGGTAAAATATTTAAACTATTGTAAATTGATGATATACCAATTATTTAAAAGTGTTGATATAGGCTGGATAACCATTGGTATAATATGTACCAATGGTTATCCAAACCATTGAAAATTAAGCTGTGGGGATAAACATATCCCAACCATTATTCCTAAACCATTGTGATATGTCATGTTACAACACAATATACTATCAGTTTTCTATAAACGTCTGTATAACTTTCTACCAACATTTTTATATCATCGCAAAAAAAAAATGTTTATATATATACCAAAGGTTTACTGAACTATTGGTATATACTATTACCAATGGTTTGAAGAAACCATTGGAAAAAATTCAGTTAAGTCTATACAAACGTTTTGTAAACTGTTGGTATAAATGTTTTCCAACAGTTTGATAAAACTATTGGTATAGATTGAATTGTCATGTCATTACCAAAAGATTTAAAATAGTTGGCATAGAGTTTATGCATCTCCAGTAGCACTACCAGAATCCATTAAAATTATAGAATTCATCATTAATTCTATACAGAATTCCGAATTAAGAAACCTATAAATAAATCTATATTAATTACCATGAATAATAATAAACCAATACATAATTACTTGTGCAATTACCTAAAATTTCAATACTCTATACATATTTCGAAATAGCACTAATGAAGAAAAGTATGATCCAAATAGTATTCCATGAGAATAACACAAATTGAATTGAAGTACACTATACAAAATTTAGATTAACACCAATACACCCAACAAAATACACCACTCTAAACATGAAATCGCTGAAAATAAACATCTCCATAAACACACATATAAAAATATTATCCAAGGGGGTAGAGGTGTCCATGTATTTCCCCATAACACATAGAGTCACTCACTATGCAATGTGCACATAAATAGTTCTTTTAAAAGGGGATGAATATCCATTTTAGGTTTAGACACCACCATTTTTCATATATGAGTGGAACAATGATTGTGTTCCTGGAGGGGGGTTGTACATGGGTATGGGGTACCGGGGTAGGGGTGTTTAGGGGGTGTGGTGGTGTCCAGGGGTGGGGGATGTCTAGGGGGTTGGGATGATGTCCAAAGGAGTAGAAGGTGTCTACGGAGTGGGGGTTTTTAGGGTGGGGGTTTTCTAGAGGTTGGGGGTTGTCCATGGGGGTGGGGTGTCTAGGGGCTATCTAGGGGTGGGGCTGTCCAGGGGGTTAGGGGCTGTCCAAGGGGGTGGAGTGGTGTACAGGGGGGCTGAGGGATATTGAGGAGGTTAGGGGGCTTTACAGGGGTGGGGGCTATCCATGGGGTTGGGGGTGTCCCGGGGGTGGTGGTGTCCAAGGGTGGGGGTTGTCTAGGGGGTTGGGGGTGTTGTCCAAAGAGGTAGGGGTGTCCAGGGGGTGGGGGTGTCCAGGTCGTGCGGTGGTTTCCATGGGGTTGGGGGATGTTGAGGTGGTTGGGAGCTGTCTAAGGGGGTAGGAGGTTTCTAGTGGTGAGGTGGTTTCCAAGGGGTGGGGGGATTTCTAGAGAGTTAGGGGGTTCTCCAAAGGAGGTAGGGGGTGTCCACGGGTTGGGGGTGTCCATCGGGTGGGGGATGTCTATGGGGGTGGGGGTGTCCAGGGGTGGGGGGCTCTCCAAGGGTTTTGGGGGGGCTGTCCAGGGGGATGGGTGGTGTCCATGGGAGTGGGGGCTGTCCAGGGGGTTGGGGGATGTCCTAGAGGGTAGGGGTGTCTAGGGGGTGGGGTTTCCAAGGGGATGAGGGGCTATCCAGGTGGTGGGGGTTGTCTATGGGGGTGGGGGTGTCTAGGGGTTTGGGGGTGTCTTGTTAGTGGGGTAGTGTCCTGAGGGTGGATTTTTCCAGGGATTGGGGGTTGTCCAAGGGGTCGGGGGTATCAGAGGGGGTAGGAGGTGTCCGGGGGGTGGGGTGTCTAGGGATGTTGGGGCTGTCCATGGGGCTGGTGATGTCTAGGGGGTGAGGGTTTCCAGTTGGTGGAGTGGTGTCCAGGAGGTGGGGGCTATCCCAGGGGGTGGGGTTGACCCGGTGGGTGGGGGATCTCAAGGGTGTTGGGGCTATCCAAGGGGGTATGGGGTGTTCATGGAAATGGGGGTGTCCAGGGGGTGGGGGATGTCAAGGGTTGGGTGTGTGTCAATTGGGTGGGATCTGTCTAGAGGGTGGGGGTGTCCAGGGGTTGGGGGCTATCCAGGGGGTGGGGACTGTCCACGTGGGTAGGGGTTGTCCAAGGGGTTCAGGGTTGTCCTGGGGGTTGGGGGCTGTCCAAATGGGTAGGGGTGTCCAGAGTTGGGGGTGTCCAGTGGGGTGGGGGATGTCCATTTTTGGGGGGGGTGTTTGGGGGGGGGGGTGTCTAGGGGTGGGGGCCTATCCAGGGGGGACTATCTAGGGGGTTGAGGGGCTATCCCGGGGGTGGGTGGTGTCCAGGGGTGGGGGTGTGTAGGGGGTGGTGGTTTTCCATGGGGGTGGGGTGTTTATGGGGTGGGGGTGTCCAAGGGGTGTGGTGGTGTCCAGGGGGTGGGGGTCATCGAGGGGGTTGGGGATTGTCTAAGGGGTTGGGGTGGCTGTCTAGGGGGTAGGGCGTGTCCAAAGGGATGGGGTGTGTCCAGGGGGTGTGGGGGATATCCAAGGGGTTGGGGGATGTCTAGGGGGTTGGGGGATGTCCATGGGGGTGCAAGATATCAAAGGCGGTAGGGGGTGTCCAAGGGTTTGGGGGCTGTCCACAGGGGTAGGGGTGGTGTGGGTGTTCAGGGGGTGGGGGTTGTTCATTGTGGGTGGTGTCAAGGGAGTGGAGGCCTATCCAGGGTGGATATCTAGGGGTTGGGGGTGTCCAGGGGGTTGGTGGTGTCCAGGAGTTGGGGGTGTCCAGGGGTTGGGGGCTGTCCATGGGGTTTGGGGTGTCCTGGGACTGGGGGTTACCATGGGGTGAGGTGCTGTATAGGGTTTGGGGGGCTATCCAGGGTGTTGGGGGTGTTCAAGGGGGTTGGGGGCTGTCCAAAGGGGTAGGGGTGTCATAGGGGTGGGGTGTCCGGGGTGTGTTGGCGTTGTCTAAGGGGTTGCAGTGGTTGTCCAATGGGGTAGGGGGTGTCTAGGTGGTGGGGTGTGTCCAGGGGTGGGGGCTATCCAAGGGGTGTGGGGGTTGTCCAATGGGTTGGGGGTGCCCAGGGGTGGGATTCTAGGGGGTGGGGTATCAAGAGGAGGGGTGAATCGGTCAAAGAAAACCATCAAGTCGGGTTTTATTATTTATAGATAACGAAATAAAGATAACGTTACCTATCAAACCAAACATATATTGAGGCACAACAAATCATCAAACATCAAATGTTAGTAATATCAGTAAAAAATGTAACATATCAATAATTCCCTCATCACCATCACTATCATCACCTTAATCATCAGCCTCACCCCCTTCCTCATCATTTTCCACATCATCGTCCCTGCCGTCCTCAATAACATCCACCTCGCCCTCGTACTCTGCCTCAGCCTCCTCCTCGCACTCCCCCTCTGCCTCAGTCTCCTCATCACCATCCTCCTCCTCTGCCTCGTCCTCCTCCTCTCCATCACCTCGAACACCACTATACCTAAAACATAGTGCACCATTTATAGAATTCATCAATGACATATATTCATTACAAACTATGCTGGACTCTGGTGGAATTGTTAGACGTAAAATTCCATCAGTTTCATAAATGCAGTGTTTTCCCTGGTTGAATATTCTTCCATCACTATGGCCCTTTATTCAACATGTTATGCTTGTGCTTTAAACTGCTGGTACTCAGTGTCCCTGTAATTCATACCAAAGGAGTTTCAATACCTCTTTGGAACTATACTCTTTCTATGTTGGAATCGTACTCTGTTAGGGTGTTCATCTCCCAACACATGATATAAGTGATCGTTTGGCCCAAAAATGTCAAGATCTTGGGCATCAAGGGCCTCTAAAGCAGGTTGTGAAAAATAAAAATAGATTATTATGTTGTAAAATATATATTATAATTTAAAATTTACATAGTAAAACTTAAAATCAGCTGCCGAGTTGATTCATTAACCACACCTTCATCACTCTTCCTTCGACTCGAGCAAAATTTTTTTTCCCAAGGCACCCATCCTTTGATATTCTATTTTTTCCTCAACAATGATAATGAATGTAGGAAATCATAATGGAAAATAAGTTACCAATAATTAATTTCGTAACTAAAATTATATAACAACTTCATCAATAAAATAAATTATGGAGGAAATAATATAAAGTGCAACTCATAAAGAAAATTTATAAACAATTGTCATACCTTCTTCATCTAATGATCTGGAAATGTAGTACATCCCAATATGTGGAGGTCAATTTTTAGTATCAATGTTTATTAATTTATTCCGTATTATTTGTAACTAGAATTAAATAATAATAAATATAGTATTAAGGAAAAACAAGAAATTTTTCATTTAAATACCTCCAATGTGATTAATACAATAAACTGGGTAGTCGTCCTATGAGTAATCATCTGTCGATACTATTTTATTAAATATTAAATAATGATAGGGACTGCCTCTAACTCTGTACCAACTCTTGCATTACAACTAATATACAAATCATTTGTATAGGCCCTCCAAAGCTCACCTAAATCCTTCAGATGTGATGGTTGTGCACCCTCACTATTGGGAAAATTAAAATAAAGATGACATAAAAATATTAATACATATAAAAAATATATATATATTGCATTAAATACATCATAATTATTTACCCATATCTCTACCCAAGAATTATCCTTGAATTCATTTGGCAACTATCTCCATGAGATCGGGCAGACAAGAATGACGTCAGAGTATTTTGAAAGTGTTGCTAAAAACTCCTACATTGTTGCCCTGTTTTTTAAATCATTTGACCATATTCAATGTAGTCCAACATCAACTGCATGTAGTGGTCCCACACTACAGGCATGCATGTACACCCTCACCCTATCCTCCTATCAGTAGATGTATCTTTTATGAAGTAAAAACAATTTTTTATCAATATATGTTATAATGATAATAAATAATGACATCAATTGTTTTAGGGTTCAATAAATATAAATGTAGTAGTATGATCAATGAGATCTAATGGATCTAAAAAAAACTAAATGAACACCTTGTACAGGTGGAGGAGGTCCCAATGTATGCTCCACAAGGGTAGACGGTAGCAGAGAAGGAGTTGAAGAAGAAGGAATATTGAAGCTCCGAGATAAGGAAGTAAATGTAAAAGAAGATAGCACAGATGACTGGCCAAATACTGGATGGGGAGTGGGAATCATAATTGGATATGGGAAAGACATGTGAGGAGACTCATATGTAAAGGGGGTGAAAACATGGGAGGCTTAAATATATCATGAGTCCCTAACAGAACACTATGACCAGAATGTGGGATTGATGGTATGTTAGTGGGGCAGGGCAGGGTTAAAGCGGGTACGCTGACCAGATCGGCTAGAACTCATACCACCCCCTCATACGAACACCCTTAGTACTGGGACCACTACTAGGTTGTTCATTTAATAATTCTTTATGAAGAGGTTGATCCTGGAAAGAAAATTAAAACCAAATTAATCACATGAAATTATATATTTTTTAAATATATATATTTGAATTAAAATACTCACTATTGGAACTAGCGGTGGAATGCCCATCTAATCCATGCTATGATTGTTGTTCGTCGTCTATTTCCATGACCCCTCTTTAATAGGTTTCATTTCCTAAATTTGAAAACAGATATGGACGTAATTATAAAAGTATAACTATATGTGTAACCCAAAAACCAAAATAAATGAGAGGGAATTGGGGGATTCATGGATAATTTAACTATCCATTTTTAAGTGAGATTTAATACATATATAATTAATTCAATAAATCATACAAGATTTAATAATGAAATTTAATTTTTAGTAGGATAGTTATTTTCTATGAAGAAAAACCATAATGTTCATATGGGGAAAATCCTTTTTCGAAACTAAGGAAAAATTTAATTTCCATAGCCCAGGTATATGGTGCAGGTTTAGTAAAAGTTAGTGTCCTTGAACCAAGTGGTTTTACTTTGATTACATTGATATTTAATGTATTATTACATATTGTTCATTATTCAGCAAGACTATAATGTAATAATTTCCTAGAGTATTGGTTGCATTGATAAGGTCATGGCAGTTTCCTGCTATGATCATAACCTTAGAATCCTATAAAAATATTCTAAAATATAGTTCTATGGTTGGATGACATGCTATTATGGGACACATAGCATAAAGACCATCTGGTTTGAGTACTCGTAAGTAGATGAGACTTCCTCTCATGAAGTTCGCACTTGGTAATCTCCATAATGGAGTATTATGGTAACAGACCCACTAGTTGGAATTCCACATGTTTTGGTGGCATCAGATATTTCTATCTACGAGCATGTGTAATGATCCTTAGACTTTAAGATTACTACTAATATGTGTCATGACAAACGCACTTTGATTTACTAAAGAAAACCATCACACAGAGAGTTGGCGGGAAGTAGGGTATGTTGGGTGCGTCATGAGTGGCATGTTATTAATGGATAACTCAAGGAAGTATTTTTCCCTTCCATTTATGGAAGTTGATATCTCAGCCCATTGATTTAGATAGAACCATCACGTGAAATTCCATGGCCATGGTGTAATGATGAGTTTATTTCAGGTAGTCAAAGAACAATGTATCAAGCATAAAAGTAGATAAAACAATCATGAAACCTTCTTGATGAGATATTGCGATAAAGGGATTATATTACATAGTGAGAATTCATATGTGGATGTCATTGTTGTGACTTTACAATCTTTCTCTTATGTTCCTTGACCCACTGCTAGACAGTACTTTTGGACTTTTGCTAAGCCCGCCTAATGACAACAAGAAAAAATCATAGAGTGTCACACACAAAGTGCTTTTGGTGGTCTCAGTTAAATTCTATTTGAATTTAATTAATGAAATAAATATTATTCTCAAGACTGGAATAATTTTATTCAATTTAAGATGATATAATTAATTAAATAAAATATATTTTCATTTTATTGAAAATTTAATAACTATTTATTTACTAGTTTGTAAATAAAGTATTTATTTAAGAGAATAAATTATTTATTTATTTATTTAGGTGTTCAATAAATAGAAGTGGATTTCGAGCAGACCAAGGACGGTCCGGAAGTGAAATAATTATTTACAAGACAGTAAAAAATTATTTAACTAGTCGGCACAAATTAAAATAATGCTGATATTATTTTGTGATGCAGAATTTAATTTATAATTCCATTTTTTGCAATTTGGAGCACTATAAATAATGACGCGGTATTATTATTAAATGAATGGGTTTCCTCTAAGTTCATGAGTGTATTTAATTTTTTCTACGCAATTAAATATTTTAACTGAAATTCCATGTATATAAATAGGAAAGTACACTTATTGTGCAATACACTACACCACACGCCTAGTGAATTGTGAATTGTTGAGCCAAACAATTTCTCTCTCAAATCCTTTTCCCTCCCCTATCAAGAATGAGAGACGTTTTTCAAGGCCGGAGAACAGGCGATCAAGAATGACTAACACAAGACACTCGCTTCTCCATTATAGCACTCGGAGAATGAGCGGTGTCGATCGAAGGCCATCAGAGCACATGTGGATCACTGCTAGAGGGATTCTAGTTTAGATCCTTACAACAACAAGATAATATGAAAGGGTCAATCTGGATGATCAATATCATCAATAAAGAAAAATACCAAAGACACAGGTTTTATTTTTCTTTATGAAATTAATTAAATTAATTATAAACATGGTGTGAAAGATCCTCTCTAAAGGTTTCAGGACTCTTTATTTTATTTATTTAAATCTTTGATTATATTCTGTGAAGACTAGATAACATTTTCGTATTGATCCAAGAATAATCATTGATCATTCTAAAAATCAAAATTGAGTGTCCTCCCAACCAGGCTTCCACAATGCCCAAAACCTACAAGTGGTAACAGAGGGGTTACATCATAGTTTATAATTATTTAAATATTTCATTGATGAATTACACATTTAATTATTTAGTTGTTTCAATTCAAGTGAATCATTCTTCTAATATGAATCTTGAGATCTATTCCTCCTCTTTCTTTTCTCATTCTCCTTAAAGAAACGATTTTTTCTTTCAATTTTTCTTAAAAAAATAGAGGATCTCATTTGGAGGTGCCAAAGCCTCCTGATCGTACAACAGCAGAACACTAGGTGTGTATTCGGAAGCACACATCGTGTAGTCAAGATTCAATTCATCAGATCGGCCCACCAAACCAAGTAGTGTGTTGGAGTCTTGCTAAGTCATAAATGACTCCATGTATTGACCAGGAACAAGTGGCACGCGGTTTTCAGATTACATGTTGTGTGGCCCAATGGACACGACATGTAGTCCCTTTGGGTTAGGGTTGGACCGTGTACCCCATATATGGATTTCCCAACTAGAGACCATGTAAGGAGGTACTATACATCGTGTGGCCCACTAGACATGCCGTGTACTCTGATGATTTCTGAAATACACTCACACGATGTTTCCCTAGGAGTGTACTTCTAATAGATGGTGAAAAATAGTACATGCCGTGTAGTTAGAACTACATGTCGTGTACTCATCCAAATTTTCCAGATTTATTAAAATTAATTATTATATTATAAAAACCCTTGAGGCGTGTACCATCGTGCAGGTGTAAAGCTGAGGCACAATACGTGATAGGTGTTTTATATATGTGTGTTTAATTTAACATCTGTGTAATTTTCATTTCTTCCCATTGGGTAATTAAAAATAGGAATTCCCTGGGTTTCCACCATGGTACAAGTTACGTACAAAGATATTTTTAGATGAATTTATTTGTTTAAAATTATTATGGATGAGAATCTAAAGGGAATTCAGAAAAGGATTTAAGATAGAAGGATTGATTAATTAAAGATGATAATTAATTGATTCGAGTGTGATTTATCTTAAATTAGAATGATTAAAGAATTGAATGCGAGTTTTATTTATGCATAAACATCATTGCATGTATGGCTGATCATGAGCTAGACCAAGACCTTTGTATGTGGATGGTATCTTTTAATTTATTTATTTAAATTAAATTTTTTGACCTGCGAGCCTTCTCCTCATTAATATGTTGGGCATGTGTGCCCAAGGTTTCATTCATGTAAATACCCTTTTACTCATCACCTACATGTGAGTTAAAAGAAGATATATGTAATGGATGGAACTCCCAATCTAGTGGAGGCAGTTCAAGTTGGAGCCGAGACGAATCCAATCACATGATATATAGAGGTGGATAAGAGGAATTTGTAAACGCGAACCCAAAGGGATCAAGTTGTTTCTATCATAGGTTAGGGTTAGTTTATCAACCTCTAGATAAACTAGATATTAAAAAAGCTACTTATCATGCCATTTACTTTATTTTATTTCTCTTAGTTGCATGGTTTATCATTATGGATGTGTTGTCACGATCCCATATTTAATGAATTAAACAAGAATTCAAGATGCAACTAAAATAAAATATAATTATGTGTAAATATTATCAAGACATGGTTAATCACTTAAGTAAGTTACACTTAATATTAACAATCATGTGATAATGATAATAAAAATTTCATGCACAATAGATAAAAATCTCTCAAATAAAATATTAAGTCAGAAAACGCCTTCTGTTACTTGATTAAATGGACAATCTCAGTAAAACTATGTGTTTGACCAACACTTTTTGGGACACGTAATTTTATACAGGATTCCATTAGGAAAGGTTTTGGGTTCACTTAACCATATTACATCAAAAGGAGTATCCATTCCTACAGTTTTTGTAATATTGGAATCTAGAGTTGAGGAAATCCAAAGACATGATTTCAGGATTGGGGAGTCCACTCAATAGATCAAGGAACTGCAAGACCATAGTTGTCAAAGACCTGCCTACCAAAATACCTTCTAATAGCTTGACCAACCCTTTTTGGGGTTATCTGAAGGGGAATATGGATCCTTGCCACAAGAATGTCATGGAAACTGGACATTTTGATTTCAATGGTGAGGGCCATTGTGACTTGATAAAATAGTGGGAGACTTAATAAAATTTATTATTTATCATAAAATGCAATCAATAAAGTACTAATGATCTACTCTTTTGATTGTAGAATAAAAATGACATGCTCATCCACCACATTATCCCTACGATCAATTTTGGATAAAGACAACATCCTCACTAGTAGTAACTTCTAAGAATGGTTTATATGCCTTCGAGTTATCCCACGCCAGGAACTGAAGTCTTACATGCTGAAGTCATTATTACTTGATCCGCCTACCTAGGAGGCGAGTGATGAGGATTTCTGGGTCTATGAGAAACATAGGAACGATATGGTCGACGATCAATATTTTATGTTGTCATCAATTTCTAGTGAGCCCATGATGTCTAATGAAAACATGTATTCTAATAGCATGATCGAGCACATATGTGGCCTTTATGAGGAGTGATCAAGACAGGAAAGGTTTGAGATCTCTAAGGCACTCTTTCGGAGTAAGATTAGAGAAGGTTCCCCAGTTGGGCCTCATGTAGTCAAGATCATTGGAAACATTTTTTGTCTGGAGGTTCTAGGGTTTAAACTCTCCGAATAACATGGAACCGATCTCATTCTCGCAACACTCCCTCAGATCTTCTCAAACATTATTTTCAATTTCAATATAAACAAAATTGAGAAGGCTCTATCTGATCTTCTTATCCTCATTCACCAAATGGACAAATATATTATTCGTGAAAATCCTTCTGTCTGTATGGTGATTAAGAGGACAGTGAAGGCGAAGAGCTTTAAGCCCAAATCTTCTTCATGGTCTTCATAGAAAAGGAAGATCAAATAGCAGGCAAGGGAATAGGAGGTTGTTTATTTCGCATGTGGAAAGAAGTTCTACTAGAAGATGAACCTCACCCATCCTAAGAAGCAAGGAGAAGATTCAGGTGCATATGTTATCAAATTCAATCTATCTATTTCTACAAATTTGGTGTTAGATACAGCTTGTGGTACTCAAATATGTATTCAAATACACAAACCAAGTAGATTTAGTATGATTGATCGAGGGGAGGTAGATCTATGAGCATTCAACAGAGCCGGAATTGCTGCTGTAGCTGCTAGGGACTACCACCACACATTGGCAACTGGGATGATCTTGGTGTTAAAGGGTTGTTTTTATGTGCCTTCTATAACCAAAAATATAATTTCTATATCCATACATGATATTTATGGATTTGTTTTCAAGTTTGTAAATGAAATTTTCATATTTTATAAATATTTCATTTTTTTGGTAGGGATCATTTATACAACAGTCATTATGTGTTGGATTACATAAACCATGTAATGGGAATCGATGACAAAGACACATCACATGACTCATCCCACACCCAAATTTGGCGTCATCAGTTAGGTCATGTAATCAAGAACCGCTTGACAATGTTACATCAAGATGGATATTTAGATTCTTTTTATCTAAAACAACTTGGCGTATGTCATGCATGTTTACAAGGTAAAATGGCCAAAGCCCCATTTGGTTGGAAAGGTGAACGGGCTAAAGATCTTCTTGAATTGGTTCATATCGATGTGTATGGACTATTTCTAGTTTAAGAAAGGGGTGGGTACTCATACTTCATAACTTTTATTGATGATTTTAGTAGATATGGATATATCTACTTAATGAGGTATAAGTCGGATTCCTTTGATATGTTCAAGGAATACAAGAATGAAGTTTAAAACCAGCTTGATAAGAAGATTAAGAAACTCATCTAAGACCGAGGTGAAGAATATATTAATCAACACTTCATTGATTACTTATGAGAGTTTGGGATCCTATCCCAACTCACTGCTCCTTACACACCTCAATGGAATGGTGTATGTGAAAGGAGGATTCAGACCTTTTTAGACATGGTGAGATCAATGATGAGTCATGCAAGTCTTCCATTATCCTTTTGGGGATTTGAGTTACAAATAGTGGAACTCATACTAAACCAAGTACCAACTAAATTGATAAATGGAATTCCATATGAGTTTTGGAGTGTAAGAAAATCCATGTTATCAAATTTACATGTGTGGAGTAGTGAAGCATCTGTTAAGGCCTCTCCAAGTAATAAAATCACACCCCAAGGCACAAAGTGTACCTTTATAGGATACCCTAAGGAAAAAGGGGGATGTTACCTATACAACCCCTTAGAAAAAAGGTTATAGTGGAAGGACATGTCATATTCCTTGAGAGGGAGAAAATCTCCAAAAGAGATAGTGGGAGTGAGATAGACTTCGATGAAGTTGAGGATCAAGGTGCACACGAGTTGGTACAGGAACAGATTCCACAAAGCCTCATGGAAAAAGAATCCATTCTAGAGACACAAGTATTGCGTAGGAGTACAAGAGAGGTTATAGAACTGCAATGGTATGGTTTCATAGTTACCAAGGATGATGACACCTTATTAGTTGATAATAATGATCTTCTAACCTACAAGGAAGTAGTAAGTTGCACAAGCATTACCAAGTGGACAAAAGCCTTGGATTCTAAAATGGATTCCATGTACCAAAACTAAGTCTGGATTTTGGTAGATCCTCCATTTGATGTAAAGACTGTTGGTTGAAAAAGGGTATTCCAAAAGAAACATGACATGGAGGGACAAGTCAGTACCTATAAATCACGACTGGTTGTAATAGGTTTCACACAGTGTCAAGGAATTGACTACGATGAAACCTTCACACCAGTTTCAATGATGAAATCCATCAAAATTCTACTTGCTATTGTAGCTTACCATGACTATGAGATTTGGAAAATGGATGTCAAAATAGAATTCCTTATTGGGAACCTTTATAAAGATGTTTACATGACACAACCTGAAGTGTTTGTAACTCCAAAAGATTCCAATAAGGTATGCAATTTTCAGAAATCCATTTATGGATTAAATCAAGAATCTAGGTCAAGGAATATTCATTTTGATGAATCCATAAAAGAATTTGGTTTTATCAAAAATGAATGTGCACCTTGTGTCTACAAAAGGTTTAGTGGGAGTGCAGTCATTTTCAAAATAGTATATGTTGATTCTATATTACTCATTGGAAATGAGATACCAGTCTTGTAGTCTGTAAGGAATGGTTGAATCAATGATTCGACATGAAAGACTTGGGTGAGGTAGTATATATTCTTGGGATCATGAAATATTGTGATAGATCAAAGAGATTTCTGGGCCTAATTCAAAGTACATATATTGATATGATACTGAAGTGATTCAGTATGGAACAATCTCAGAAGGGATTGTTTCTAGTGTCACATGGCATTCATATTTCTAAGAAAATGTGTCCTCAAATTAATGAGGAAAGAAAGATAATGTCAAGGACTTGATACGCCTCATCGATTGGGTCAGTCATCTATGTCATGCTATGTACTAGGTTGGATGTCTCCTACGAATTGAGTGTTGTAGGAAGATATCAAGCTCACCTAGGTGACCACCATTGTAAGGCAGTCAAGACTATCCTAATGTAACTGCGACATACTAAGGATATGTTCCTGGTTTATGGAGGAGATGAGAAACTAGTCATCAAAGGACATGCAAGATCTAGTTTCCAGACTGATCATAATGTCATGAAGTCACAAACGGGATACATCTCCACTTTGAATGGAGGTGCAGTGAGCCAGAAGATCTCAATGTAGAGTGTGGTCATAGATTCTACAATAGAGTCCGAGTATATCATAGCTTCTTGAGGTAGCTAAAGAAGCATTCTAGATGTGAAGCTTTGTCTAGGATCTAGATGTTATACCTAGAAGTAATATCCCATCACACTATATTGTGATAATACTACAGTAGTGGCTTTTGAAAAAGAACCAGGGTCACATCAGTGGATGAAGCACATACTTCAGATGTATCATATATTGAGGAATTATTCTCAGAGAGGTGAAGTTGCAGTGAGCAGTATTTCCACAAAAGACAACTTGGTTGACCCCTTGACAAAAGCCTTGACTCAACAGAAACATGATCATCATGTGAGTTCCGGCAGAGTGAATGTCATAGGTAGTTGGCTCTTGTCCAAGTGGGAGTTTGTAAGAGTTGGTGTCCTAGAACCAAGTGGGTTTACTATGATTACATGTATATTTAATGTATTATTACATGTTGTTCATTATTCTGCATGATTATAATGTAATTATTTCCTAGAGTATTTGTTTCCTTGATAAGGTCATGGCAGTTCCCCACTATGATAAGAACCATGAAATGCTTTAACAATATTCTAAAATATATTTTTGTGGTTGGATGAGATGCTATCATGAGAAACATAGCATGCATACCATCAGGTATGAGTACTCGTAAGAAGATGAGACTTCTGATCATGAAGTTCTCACATGGTAATCTCCAATATAAGAGATTTTGAGAACATACTCACAAGTTGGAATTCCGCATGTTTGGGTGTCATCGGATATTACAATCTATGAGCGTGGGTACTGATCCGTAGACTTAAATATTATCATTAACTGGTGTCACAACATACACACATTGATTTAATGACGACAACTGTCATGCAGACAGTTGGCAGGAAGTAGGGTATGTTGGGTGCGTCATGTGTGGCATGTTATTAATGGATAATTCGAGGAAGGATTTTCCCCTTCCATTTATGGAAGTTGATATCTCGGACCATTGATTGAAATAGAACTGTCATGAGAAATTCCATGGCCATGATGTAACGACGAGTTTATTTCAGGTAGTCAAAGAACAACATATCAAGCATAAAAGTAGATGGCACAATCATTAAACTAGCTTTATGAGGTATTACGAAAAAGGGACTCTATTACATAGTGAGCATTCATATGTGGATGTCATTTTTGTGAGTTTATGTTCATTATTTTGGGTGCCTTGACTCGTTGCTAGACAGTACTCTTGGACATTTGGAAAGCCCACCTAATGCCAACAGGAAAGAATCCTAGAGGGCGACACACTAAGTATTTTTCATGGTCTTTGTTAAATTCTATTTGAAGTTAATTAATGAAATAAATATTAATCTCAAGATCGTGAAAATATTTTATTCAAGTTAAGATGATCACATAAATTAAATAAAATTTATTTATTTATTATATTGAACATTTAATAAATATTTATTTACTAGTTTTTATATAAAATAGTTATTTAATAAAATAAATTATATGTTTATTTATTCGGGTGTTTAATAAATGGAAGTGGAGTTCGAGCGGACCAAGGTCAGTCTGGTAGTAAAATTTCTATTTGCAAGATGGTAAATAATTATTTAACTAGTTGGTACAAATTAAAATAATTATTCTATTATTTTGTGATGTTGAATTTTATTGATAATTCTGTTTTGCGTAAGTTCGCACACTATAAATAATGACACAATATTATTATTAAATGCATGGGTTTTCACTAAGTTCATGAATGTATTTAATTGTTTATATGCAATTAAATATCTTAACTGAAAATCCATGTATATAAATAGTCTAGTGCACCTATTATTCCATACACCACAACACACACCTTGTGAATTTAGAATTGTTGAGCCAAAAAATTTCTCTCTCGAATCCTCTTCTCTCCCCTCTCAAGAATGTGAGATGTTCTTCAAGGCCGAAGAACAAGAAATCAAGAACGACTAACACAAGACACTAGCTTCACCACGTGAGAACCCAAAGAACGAGCAGTGTCGATCAGAGACCATCAGAGCATATGTAGATCACCACTAGTGAGATTCTAGTTTGGATCCTTACAACCACAATGAGATAATCTGGAAGGGTCAATCCGGATGATCAACACCATCAACAAATAAAAATAACAAAGACACAGGTATTTTTTTTGTTATGAAATTAATTAAAGTAATTATAAACATGTTGTGCAACATCCTATCTGAAGGTTTCAGACATCTTTTTTTTATCTAAATCATTGATTATATTCTGTGGAGACTGACGTTCATCATCGTATTGATCACAGAATAATCATTGATCATGGTAAAAAATAAAATTTGGTGTCGTCCCCACCACGATTACACTGCGCACGAAACCTTCAGGTTTCAATACATGTTTTGTAGAATAAGACAAACCATCATGTTCATTATCTGGGTAAATGATAAAGGGAGGTCTTAGAGTTATAAATTTTTTATAAATTGTTAGTAAAGCATTTTAATGTTCACTATGTTAGAAATGTTTGTTTTGTAGGTTTGAATATAGTTAAATACCAAATTTAAAAATGCAATTCAATTAAATTTACAACAAATAAACATTAAAAATTCACATAACGGTCAAGTTGTATACAAAAAAATTGTAATCAATATTAAAGCAATTTGAATAATACCATCCTTAACAAACCAATTTGAGCTAAACCAAAAGAATTGAGAACATGGATGGATGGTTTTATATATTTCTTACCACAACTTTAGGTTCCCAATAAACTCGTAAAATTGAGCTATTCGAGTTATCAAATGATTTAAATGGATCATTTCCAATGGAATTAGGGACAGTGCCAATTTCAATATCATCATCATAAAAACATGTCTTGGAATTACATGCATAATGACACCATATTCCGGTCGATGATGGAATTTGACATAAAAATTTGTTTCGCCATTGATACCAATACATATGGTTCATCGGTAGCAAGAGTGTGAGTTAGATGAATTACTCGAAATAAAAAATCATCAATAAATGTGAATGGCCCCATCATCAAATCAGACCACTGACATTTTATCATCACGACTCATCCATGAGAATAATAATCCAATATTTTTTTTCAAGGACTCCAAAAAACCTACATTTTCAAATCACGGTCTACTATCTAATGCACTAGCATAACAGTCTGTCGTGGTAGTTACCATAACACCGTCATGTTATGTTATCATGTTCATTTCTCATTCTGTGATAATAAATTTGTACCCATTTATAATAATTGATTTACAGTCACGAACGATGGTATTAGGACCAAAAGCCACATATCTTATTTCCTTAGAGACAGAATCAGTAGAAAAACTCAATACCGGAAATATAAATGATTATTAAATTTAATTAATTATTTCTTTAGTTATTTTAAATGGTAATCATTTTACATTAAATTTTAACCAAGAAGAAAACTATTTGTTATGAAATGTCTGCCGTCTTCTCAAAGATAAAGAATATTGCTTTATATTTATCATTGCTTTATATTCCCTGTAGATAAAAATATGAATAGTGTAATAGATATATATGTAGTTTATACCAATATTCAATTTACTTACCTAATGTTGTCATTGAAAAAATCACAGTTGAACAAAAATGTGTGTTATGACATCACCCGCTCTTCTAGGCTTAATTTCATCAATGTATATGATCCAGAAATTCCTCCTATTTACGGAGGTGATGGAAAACCGGGTTCAATTTTCTTATACTATTATTCTTTGTTTCTTAATGGTCTATTCATTATTGTAGTAAGATCAAACAAATACACAGATTAGAAATCCATACATTCTTGATCCAAGTAACCGTTCACTATAGACCCTTCAGGACGATTCATATTTTAGACATAATACTTTAATGTGTACATATTTATTTCAGTTGGATACATCCAAGAAATATAAATAGGTCCTTTGATAAGTATTTTAGTTGGAATATGGACAGTCAGATGCAACATGCATGTGAAATATTTTTGAGGAAATATTTTCTCTAACTCAAACAAAATTTATGGTGTATATGACAACATTATTTAAAAGAAAAACATGGACTAATTCTTAGCACACAGATCTCTAAAAAAATGGATCAACCAAATAACAGCCACCCTAACATTATTGGACAAAAGTTGATGGATTTTTATTATAATACACTCATGAAGAAGGACGTGATAATCATGATTCCTCAATGATTTTAGCTTCAAATCTCTTCTGTTGACCTGTTTAGATATGTTTCCCCAACATCCATCAGAAACATTAATAATCTCTAGTACTTATAGAAATTGCTTTTTTCTGAATGTTTCATCACATAAAAACCACATGAAACTTGCCATTTATTTTCACTGATATGCACATGATTCAATTATTATCTGATTCTCCAATCTACCAAGTCATGCCTAGACCATAAATCATCTTTTGTCTTTTCCATAAAATTTAGAAGAATTGAAAGCAAAATTTCACATATTTTTTTCAATGTGCATTACATCTAAGATATGATTTAAAAAATTGGTTTTCCAATAAGGAAAATAAAAAAATATACTTCTATTCTACAAATTGTTACAAGTTTCAGTGGAAACATTCATTCTCTTTCCTAATTTCATTTGACCCTTCTCGAATGAAAAACTGAAATCTTTCAATTCATTAAGAACATCAGTTCCAGACATATGCTGAAGTGGATCATCAGTCTCCATGGTATTGTTAAATCTCCCACAATTATTTATATATGGATGGTCCATTGGGAAGAATAATTGATGTCCCATGAAAGTAAAACAATAGTGATGTTTCAGTATTCTAGATCATGTATTCTTCATACATGTAGGACATGATATTTTTCCCTTTGTGCTCTATCTAGACATCATTGCATAAGTATGAAAATAATTTATCATCCACATAAGTGAATCACACATTTGTAATATGTCTTTCGAATATGCATCATATGTGCACACACCCACATACCAAAGAAGTTTCATCTCTTTTATAAATGTTTGTATGCATATGTTTATATCATTGGAAGGATATGAAGGGATAGATATGAGTATACTCATCAATGTGAATGGTTTTTCATACAAAACCATGGGAGAAGGTTATAAATGTGTATAAAAACCATCCATGTGCAGTGAGAAGTAAGAATCTATCAAAATAGATTAAAACCGTCACATGAAAGACCCAACTTCACATTACGCACGTAAACTGCAAAATCAGGATATTGGGCATCAAATATCTTCCATGAAAATCTATCTACAGGGTAAACCAAATCATCATTAGTCTTCTTTCTCTCGGTGTCCTGCAGTCACATTTTTCATAATATTTCATCAAACATAAAAAGATTCTAGAGTCTGAGGATCAATGGAAAGTTCCACATTACATAATGTGGCACACGAGATGGTGTTTCATCAGCTTTTGGATTCTTGTGGTAGATGCCACATTTTATAAAATCATTTCATTCAGCAGTTTTCTCCTAGAATAAACTAAAATCTTCCGGGAATGCATGAATTTTGTTTCTTGAAAATCTGAGTTCCTCAACTAACTTTCATGACATATAGTGGTTTTAGGGAATATCTACATCATCTAGAAGTAAGTTAATCAAGAAGGTAAGAATGTAATCAATAGTAGTATTAGAAATCCCATGCATTGTTTTCCCATAAAACAAATGGATTAAAAATTTCATCTTTTTAATTTTACCCCATTGTTGATATACTAGAGTTGTGGAATCATCATTAAATTTTTTCACCTTGAAGATGTCATCATTTTCATTAAACACATCATGTGTGATCATATCGAAGTCTACTTGGGTCAGAATATTTTCTATTTTATGATGAAGAATAAACCGAAAACAATCATACAATAAATTCTCCAATACAACCCTCTCATTTGGATCATTAGAAATTTGAGCTTTCATTATCTCCTCATTTTGATACCGCCCAGAGTAGTTTTCTTGAAAACCATATTTGGTTTTGTGGTATCTGAATTCTTCAGAGCTCTACAAAGGGCTTCCACACAATTGTATCATGGGTAGTGTATGTTTCCACTATTTAAAGCATTCTGAAATGAAAAATAAAAAAATATATCCCATTTTTTTGAAAATTGCTTGAGATCCTATAATTTTCAAACATCAAACTTCTATCTATTCTATAAAAAAAATTATAGGTCATTTCATAGAAATAAATTCAATAGGATTGAGGTTTCATTGAAAATATATTTAAGTAAATGATAATTGTTCACTTAATATGAAACCATAACTAACACACTACTCTATATGAGATTCATAATATAAAACACAATAGACTAATATATTTATAACAAAATATCTTTGAAGAACTATATATGAGTGTACAGGATCATGTACAATTGTGGAGAAGAATTATTCATGAGTTGAGTAAATTTTAGCCTCAAAAATTTATTTTTGTATTTTCCATAACCACTTTTTGGTAGTGGGAACCGCACAAAATCAAAAACAGATTCAAATGCCCCAAATTTCAGGAAGAGCACATGTCAACTGTATGGATTCACCAAACTCAAAAAACAAGAATGTGACACGCTGCCTCCGCCTGCAAACTGCGAGCTGGAGCCTTGAGCTGCAAACCCTGACACACCGAAGCACCCATCATATTCCATAGCACCACCTAGAACAACCCACTAGAGAACCTCGTTGCTGGAACTACTACATCCATTCCCTCAAGAAACACAATAATTGTAGTCACTGAAAATCAATTCATCCTTCACAAACCAAATCATAAGAACCATCACCGCTTCACCCTTATCATCAACATTGACGTTCACTCCATCACCATACTGGAAATGAAATTCACTGAACTAGATACAAAAAAGCAACAATTTCATCGACCAAACATTGAACAAGAATTCGCAAAATACAACAAAACCGCGTCACTGAAAACATAGAAGAAGATACACCACATAGATCTGTCAAACCAGAAGCAATCTTCGCAAGAGAAAATCGAATCTATCATGCCTGGAAACTTGACTGCTTCCGCACCACAGATCCCAAAACCCAAAAGATACCTTCCCACCAGATCTGATTGAGAGAGACACCGAGGATCGCAAGGCTGGAGCAGAGCTTTAAGTGACTGCGGGCTCCAAACACCACCATCGTCGAAAAAGCAAAAACCCAAAAGCAGAACAAACAAAAGAGAATCCACACTGGTAGCACCTGGAAACCCATAGTCCACCAACCCCATTACCCAAAGCCGCATTGAATCCAACCCACAACCTCTGACCAGGAGAGTCGCAGAATCACCTGGGGCCATAGTAGGTTTTGAACAGCTTAGAGCATCTATAACACAACTGACGGGAAGCCTAAAGGGCCACGGGAGGAAACCCAATGCAGGGAGCACCATAAATAAGAAGAAGAAAGCGAAATGAAGAAGCCCTTGGTAGAAAGGGACCATGAAAGAGAAGAAAAGCAGAATGGGAGGACACTGAAGATGCAAGAGAGAACCATCTCAGCCAAGGAGTGCCTCGAAAACCCTAGAGGGAATCTGATAGTGGAAAGGACCACCCAGTAAGTAGGGTGCCATCCATGAGTAAATTTTAGATCAAATAAAATTTATATTTTAGTATATTTTCTAACTGATCAGATAAATATCCCAAGGGGGTGGGGGTGTCTATGGGGTTGGGTGGTGTCTAGGGGTTCGATGCTATCGAAGGGGATGGGGGATGTCCAGGGGTGTGGGTGTCCAGGGCAATGGAGGGGGTGTCCAGGGGTGGGGTGTCTAGGGGGGATATCTAGGGGGCTGTCCAGGGGGGTGGGGTTATCTAGGGGGGATATATATCCTCATAACCTAATCAATTTTAATATATATATATATATATATATTGAATTTTGACCACCCATGATGTGACATTAATTCTCATGGATGAAAATGGTTAGAAATTATATATATTTAAACCAATGATAAAGAAAATGAAATATTATTTTTTAAGTATGCGGTTGATCCAGGATATAGTAACGATTCTAAGTTAATAATTTAGATATAATGATTAAATATTAACAAATTTATCAAAATCATGAATTCAAACATAATGTGACCTAATTTTTTATTTAAAGAATGAAATCTAAAAGAGAAAAATCTATTTCTAGGGACATATTTTCATTAAGGAAAATAATTTGGACTCACATGTGAAATCAACCCAATTAAAGGATTCGATATTTGTATCATAATTCTCAAATGTATCTCTATATTATAAAACAAAACTTATATATGTTAATTATTTATTATAAAAAAATTAAAAATAATTAAATATCATTAGGTTTAATTTCACATTCAAAATAATTATCCACATCACTATCATAAATTAATTATAATTTACTTTTTTCTTTCATTCATTAATAAATATAAGTCCAAATATAATAATAAAAATTAATATAAATAAAATTTTTCTCTTATATGCCACTATAAATTGTAATTAAATTATAATTTATTTATAATTTAAAACATTTCACTTGCATATTTTTTCATTGATCCAACTCTATTATGTGACTTCAGCCACACATGATAGATTTATAGTTAATTTTTTTAAAAAAACATCAAATAGGTAATTAAATTAAAGAGAATTTGAATAATAATGAAATGCTTACTTGACTAAATACAGATCATTAAATGAATAAATTAATGAATTACTCAATGAACTATTTACTAAAAAAATTAAGCAATCATAATATAGAAATACATATTTGGGTCTCCTCCCTACATATTTTAACCAACAGTAGTATCCCCTCACCAGGTTAATCAATCACAAAAATTCATAGAATTTATAGAGATTAAATCATATATATGTCACTCATAAATTACTATATCTTCTCCTCTTTTAATCGTTTTAAAATTCCTATAAAATTTATCCATAAAATCATTTTGGAATCCACCAAATATATCCCTAAAATGATGTTATAGATTGTATATCTAAATTACATTCTCAATATTCAAATATATAGTATTCAAGATCGTACTTCCACAAAACAATTAGTAATGGGATGAATTCATACGTATATACACTAAAATATATATCATGTGGTAATAATAATGAATAATGAGGTGATTTTATAGGACTCCACAAAATTTCCTATAAACTACTTAAAATAACTCTGATACATTGAAAATTTTACCATGTTATAAATAACCTAATAGTAATGTCCTTAAAAATTAAAATAATAAATTTGATCTAAATCATAATTTTTTAATTTTTTTCACATATCCTTCTCTTTTTTACATGAAATCATGGACTAATGAATTTTATTGTACTATAATAAATGAATAATCTCATCTATTACTATCATTCCTCCACTAATCTCCTTATATATCACCTTTTTAAAACACACATCAAACCAATGTTTCATCATAATTCAAATAGTTACATCATAATGCATATAAATATATATAAAGATAAGGCATCTATTATTTCCTTTCAAGTAAAATTTTTCTTTGTACTTATCTCCATATCTAACTAGTTTTTCATTATTTTCTTGGAGTTATATAATAATTTCTTTTATGCAATGTTATCCATAACTCCCTCTTCATTAAGTCATGATAACAACCATTACATCCTAAAATTCAATATTGTGTGTATCATAGGAGAATAAAATTTCCCTTATAGAATGATCCATCCTTATTCATTCTCTTAATTTGTGTCTCACATAACTATTTTATTATAATTTATATCTAATGTATTATAATTTTATTCCTCATTTCTAGTATCAATTCCCCATATTATCATGGTTTATTACTATTCCATTACTATATCATTTTTCTATCCATATTCAAAATCTTACAACACTTATAAATTTATCCAAAATATTCATTCTATCAAAAATCATAAAAATATACAGACTTGGAAATTATTAAGTATATTAATCAATGAAAATCATGTTGAAAATATATTCACAATTTAAGTATCTAAAATTCCTTACACAATATGAATTTTTCTTATCCTAAAGAAAAATTTCAATATTCAATCACACGAAAAATATAATTTAATATATGAGACATATAATTCATCAAAACAATAAATATATAGATATAACTAAAAATTTCATAATCATAAAAACCCTTTAAAATTGGTGTTTTGAATTTTAATTCATACAGGTATCCAATTCCTTATGTTCTCTTCCAATGGACTCACATCTTTTATATATTAATTAATATTAATCAACACTTATCACCTATATTACGATATATCATTTTCGTCATCACAAAAAAATCTTATAAATAATACTATTCACAATCATCATCTATATGAATCTTAACCATATACATGAAATGTGTCTAAATTTATAGTTTAGATACTAAATCAAACTAATCATGGGGAATTTTGTAAAGGGTTATGTATGGTTTAGGGTTAGTTTTTAATGATATAAATATTCACAATATATCATTGAGGAGGTGAATATTTTAACAATAAGTCATTACTCAATATTAAAAAATCCATAAACCCCCCTCACATTTAGTAACTTTTTTGAAGATATAACGTATATGAAGTTATTTTCATTTCCAATCAACTCATTGGATCATAATGAAAAATATTGAAAATAATAAAATATCCCCCTGTTTATTCCTTATATTTTCAGCTTTATATTTTTACAAGGAATCCAGGAAATTACAATGTTAAGAAACATGTAATCATTTAATAGACAATGTATAGAAACTATTCCTCATAAAACCCATTTTTTTGAATTTTATATAATGAATCATTAGGTTGAGTGGTAACTGTAAATTCGAACAACATCCAAATTTAAAAATTCAATTTAAAAAATTGGTCATCAATCATCCAATGTTCACAATATAAAATAAATTAGCACCCTCGAACCCAGAACCTCCATGTGCCTACTACCAGCTAAATCCACAATCCATCCCAAGCCTCGATCCAAGAAAACTCATCACCACATCTTAGTAGAATTCATATTGTGTGCCTCCATCATCATTAGATCACCACTATTGGCATCGATGTTGGCTCACCACCACTGGATCTGATAACTATTAAATCAACCAACCATCGCCAAGTACACCTTTAGGTTCACCTTCCCTTCACCTTCTCATTCACCTTCATTGTCATCAAATCACCATACAATCCACAAGGAAATTCCAAAATATATTCAGGAAACACCTTCAATATCGTCAAACATCGTCATCTCATCACCATTGTAGACAATGCTAGCAGCCGCCACCACAACCAGTCACCAAACCCCAATACCCAAATCAAACATAAAATTGAATGATCTGATGTAGAAGCCATCAAAAAAACATTATAATGAATTTGTGTAATAAACAAAAAAAACCATCAAATATTTAAATAACATTATAAGATAAAACCACTGGAACTAGAGATGCACTGGAAGCACCGATGACTGCAGAATAACACCACCCAAAACAATTTATGTTACCTCTACTTTATATCTGACTGGGAGAGGAGAATATGAACTTGTGTTTAATGTAGAGTTTGGATGGCCAAGGTCTCATGAATATTTCATCACTCACGATAATTGAAACTATAGCCTCCAAACCAATACCAAATTGATCCAGATCTCTAGTAAAACATTCGATTTTCAACCAAAAAATCCCAAAACCTCACTATATTACTAATCTAGATTTTCCTTAGAGAGGCATGGTAGAATGAGAGGTCTCATTGAAATTGACATCGACAATAAGGTTTAGTGCTTCATAATAATTTCATCATCTTGTTATAAATTCAAAATTATATCACCATCGAGAAGAAAAAACTGGAGTGAAGCACAAGGTTATGGAAGGATGAGAAAAGGGGTGAAATAGGGGAGAAGACAAGGGAAGAAGTTAAAGGGTGATGAACAAGAGACCCCTCCCCCTCCAAATCTACAATGAGGGAAACCCTAAGGAGAGAGAAAGAGTAGGAGGAGGAGGAGGCCTCTTAGGGGACCAATGAAAATTATTCACATGTGTCCTTTTCAATATTATTTTCACCAGTAATTATCATGAAACAAGTTATTCCCCCAAACTAAGATTAGGGTAATAAATAAAAGGTGTCTTGTAAAGTTCCATCCCTAACATGAAATCTATAGTTCAAGAGGTTTTTAAAAAAAGAAAAATTTGAATATATCCCCAAATGTTTAAGATTGAAAATAAAAAATGGTATTCTAATTCTTTTTTATATGAATTGATTTTTATAATTATGAACAATGAATAAATCAAATGCAAATAGATTTCACCTCAAAAGCTTATATCAATGAATAGGGTGTTATAGAAAATTTATCAAAGTACTTAAAAATTCTACCTATGAATGGGAATTAAAATATTTCTAAATAACTCATGGAATGAATAAAATTAATTATTCAATTAATGTAAATTTCTATGAATTAAAATTATTAAAAATACTAAATTTTAGTGATGATTTTAAATCATAAATCATAATTCAAACACGTATTTTGTTTTTAAAAAATTAACATATACCTCTTAAATATATTCCCCTGACCATTATATTATACAAAAAAGGGAAATAATATATATATCTTATGTAATTATTTATACTAGATATTAAAGGATTAGAATTCTAATAATTCTATAAAACTCTATATTGTACTCAACCCAAAAATTATCCATAGTGTTTGAATTAATGTGAGTGGGGTAGAGAAATTAATAATTTATTGTATCAACTTAAATCAATTATTCCTTGATAAATAATTGAACTCTTTAATACATTAAATGGATTCCAAACATTAAAAAACAAAAATGTACTATAAATCTCAAAATTTAAGATTCATAAACAATATTCCCAAAATTTTAAAATAAAATCGTATGTAAAAAATTTATTCAATTTAGAATAAAACTACCCTTCCCATGAAATTTTGACATCATTATTAATTATTAATTTATCAATCTTTTGTGGAACCAGAAAAATAAATAATATTCATATAATGTTAAAAATTCATTTAATTTAATTTCATAATTATAAAGGGGTTGTATTCAAACTCATTATGAGTTCTTAAATATTTTCAAAAAAGAATTCATATTAATGAAATAAAAAATATATGTTTCCTTCCAAAGAGTGTGTTATTTAAATCATTAATATATAACATACCTATTTTTCTCCCATGTAATATGTTAATCAAAATATGTGACTCTTTTTTAATTGAAAACTAATTTTTAATTCTACTCTTTTAGAGATATAATTCTATTTAATTTTATTAATTGAAACATGACACTTCATTGAGGAGAAATCCAAAATTTTTAACGTATTATATGACAAATAAGTAACTTACTAAAGAACCAAACATGTCAGTTCTTCTTATTCACCACTTCATCTTAGAACTCTCCTTTCAATTATATAATGTTCCTTTTTAATTTTAAAACCATATCATCCACTAATATATTTACCTATTTTATTTATCCTCCACTATTTTATTTTATTCTATATCATCATGTGTATGAATTTATTTATTCATGAGTTATATCTTAGTTTTGTATTTATCACTAGAAGAATTGATATATTTAGCCTTATAAACCTTGTAAAAATTATCTTTCCATGGGTTTTCTTCCATAAATCCAACATAATATTTGGCCAAATCCTAAATGGATCTTTTAGAATTATCTCTAGATAATCCATGTCTTCTTGAAATTATTTTTGAAATAAATGTTGGGGTTTTCTTCTACAATTTTTATATATTCAATACTTCTTCAAGAGTTTAATTATTTATTTTGTAAAGACCCGTAAATTTCAAGAAAATTTTTTTTCTTCTTAATTTTCCTTGGAATTTTAGAAGAACGCAGTTTCTGACGGCGCCTGATTCCGAGGCCCGGTGTGCCCGGAATTAATTTCCGAAGTTTGGCTCGGGTACGTTCAGTGAACGAATGATTGGGTTTTTATAACTTTTGAACCGGTGCACGGAATCGAATTCTGAGGGCACCGATTAAATCGCAGCGCCGGTAATTGCTTAGAAAAGCCTCTTCCGGAGTTGAGTTTTCTCAGGTGTGGTTTTTAAATTTTGGGCTTAAAGTTAAGAAATAAAATAAATTGTTCGACAAACTTAATTTTATTTCACTTAAGCCACTTGAAGCCACTTGAAAGCCACTTAATCTGAGTTGAAATGGATATGGTACTATCCAAAAATATCCTACCCTCTTGGTAGGATATTTGTGAGGTGGGGCCCGCACGAGCCCCGCCGTTTCTTTTCCGCTAAGTAACGCACCCGCGAAAACCCGTCATTATGAAAGTCAACTGACGCGTTTTCTTAAATTCATAACAGACCATTTAATTGGGAGGTTTTATTCGTGAATTAAATGGGCAGTTTCTTTCATTGAAATAATTCTGCGAATTAATGGGTCGTTACTTACATTTTTCGTTTGTTGGCGTAATAATAAAATAAGACCAACACGACTTTGGGAGGATTACACGTTGAGAGGATTTAACAGAATTCTTGTGCCTTCACCCTTCTTCACGAAGAACGTGAAGAACGTGAAGAACGCGAAGAACGCCAGCCTCCGAAGAAGAACGCCGAACCCGTGGAAATCGACGACGCGACGCCGTGTGCCGCGATGCCGACGTTTCCTCTCCTGTGACATTCTTCTGCGGCGTTCCTTCCTCCGCGATGAAATATTCGATCTTCTGTTTGAGGTAAGAGATCTCGGTTTTTTTTAATTTTCCATTGTGGTTTTTAACTCAAGAAGGATTTAATTATTATTAATTAAATCTTTTTGTTCTTGAACCTCGGAGTTCATCGACGATCACCCCCTTCCGCGACGACGCGACGCCGGATACTGCAACGACGCGACGATCCCCAATTCCGCGAAGAACCCGCAGACGACGACTTGACGAGGTAGGGGTTGCTGTGAATAATTACATTATATTCCCATGAACATTTCTTTAAAAATTAAAGAACTGGATTCATATGAACAATTTTAATTTATTAAAATTGTTGTTTCATTTGTTGCATAGTTCTCCTGTGGTTATTATTCTAATGCGGAGGGTGTGGGCCAAACGAACACGGCCCGACAACCCTCCGTCGTTCTTCATGGTTGTGCGGATTTGGCGGGTGACGACAAAACGTGACGTAAGGGCGATTTGATGATCCCACAGTGATGAACGGAACCTGGGAGGGGCAATAGTGCAGACGAGAAGGAAAACAGACCACTGGAGAAACTCCGGGGGCCCGCGGAAGCGGCCGGCGGTGCCCCGGTGCGCCGCCAGACAGAGCCGCCGTGGCTTCAGCCGCGGCGGCGGCAGCCAGCGGACCCGCGGCTGCGCGGGTCCGGCTCGCCCGCACGGGACGCGACGACATGCCACATCCGATTGAACCAACGCGGCCCCACGCGGGGCCGCGACACCTCCAAACCGCGGGGGCGGCGCCCCGCGGTGTCCAGCGGCTCGGCCGCTCGGCCGAACCGAGCCAGGCCGGTCCGACCGGCCGGGCCGTGCCCTGGCCAGGCCGGACCGGGTCCGGCCGGGTTGTACCGGGTCGGGTCGACCCGGTTTGGGTCAACCCGGTGCGGCCGACCCAGGGGGGTCGGTCCGGGTCGGCCTGGGCCCGGACCCCCCGTCTTCGGACCATTTTCGGTCTTTTGACCGTAACTTGAGATACGGGGCTCCGAACGACGCGCCGTTAGCGGAAACACGATCCTTGGACCGATACGGTCATTTCGGTATATCGCACTCAAGGTTTCGGAATACTTTGGGTTCAGCCGGATTGGTTCGTACACGAAACAAACCGGGCCCTCGGAGCGGAAACGCTCATATCTTGAGCTACGGACGTCCGATTGACGTGCCGTCAGCTTTGGTGGATTCCTCTAAGTGAGACGGATCTTTTGGCTCACTCCGCCCAAGGTTTGGATGCAGGTGGAGTACGGTCGGGTTGGTTTTGCCTTAAAAACCAACCGGGCCCCTGGAACGAAAAAACCAATAACTCTCAGACCGGGCGTCCGATTGACGCGCCGTCTGCGACGTTGAGTTCCTGTTGGCGATACGGAACTTTTGGATACATCAACTTCGGACTTTGTGTCAGTTGACGTATCAGCCTCTCGGCTCGTGGAGCGGACCCTCCCGAACGAGCTTGCTGTGTGCGGGAACCCTAGTGCTGGCTGCGACTTCGACGACGACGACTATACAGAGATCCTCGGTGGATTCGACTACGACGATGATGATAACAGTACGGGAATCCTCCGTGTTTTCGGCAGTGACCACTATGGTACACCTTGGGATACATCAACTCCGGACTGCATGTCAGTTGATGCATCGACCTTTTAGCTTGTGGAGTGGACCCTCCCGGAACGAGCATGCTGTGTGCGGAACCCTAGAGCCGATTGAGATTTGATGACTGCTGATCGAATGACTCGGTGTGTTATGGATAGCCCAGTGGGGAGCGCTTGGTTGTAGCGGTAGACCCATGACAGAGGTGCGCTTGGTTGTAGCGGCACAGGGGAGTGCTTGGTTGTAGCGGCACAGGGGAGCGCTTGGTTGTAGCGGCAGACCCACGATAGAGGTGGGCTTGGTTGTAGCGGCACAGGGGAGTGCTTGGTTGTATCGGCAGACCCACGACAGAGGTGCGCTTGGTTGTAGCAGCACAGGGGAGCGCTTGGTTGTAGCGGCAGACCCACGACAGAGGTGCGCTTGGTTGTAGCGGCACATGGGAGCGCTTGGTTGTAGTGCCAGACCCATGACGGAGGAGCTCTTGGTTGTAGCGACATAACCACTGTACCTGATGGAGAATGAGTTTCCCAATAGCTTTGGGTCCAACTTCATGATCGATCCTATGTGGGTCATTGGGGGGGTTAGTACCTTCCGATCCTTTATGGGTCCGACAGATTAGATGAATCAGTGGCTACATCTGATCATCTCTATCGTCATCCGAAGAAGTATACCTGTGTGAGTTGAATCCTGTTTACTCTCCTTTGTGGATTGTGTTGAGCTATCCTCTGTGGATTACTGTTTACTCCCCATTGTGGATTGTGTTGTGCTATCCTGTGTGGGTATATGTTTTTCTTTCCTGTGTGGACTGGGTTGTGCTTGGGCTCGGACGTTGGAGCCGAACGGGAATTGATGACTTAGGTATATGTATGGGCATATACCTAAGCTGTGTCGGATGTTACTTCGTGATTGTATCTTTACTTTGTGGATTATCCTTTGAGGATTCTAGGAGACCTTCGGGGGTCTCGGGGTCCCTATTGAGTAGCTTATACTCACCCCTGCACGAGTTATGCCCGCACTTCGTTGTGTTGGTTGCAGACGATAGACAACACTGATCGTGGTGGAGGCTTGCGGAGCAGGACGGTACCTGGAGGTGGACCAGTGGGCAGGACGTACTCGGAGCGGACGGCTGGACCGAGGAGCTATGAAGGCTATCTGTACCCACCCTTTAGGTGGGACCTTCAGAGGACGAATCGACGCTGCAGATTTTCTTTTCAGTTGCTGTTTTTCCCTTTCAGTTGTACTTTACAGTTGGGCTTGTATTTCCGGCTCCTTTTACTTTCAGCACAGCTTGTTACAGTTTTTACGTAGTGTTTACTTTTCCGCTTGCTTACTCTGTGGTATTTGTTTACTTTTCAAAGGCAATGCCTTCCCTTTTGTTGGGATTTAAGCCTTGGTGCTAGTCACCAGCCCCTGGCCTATGGAAGGCGGGTTTGGGGTAGTCACGACACGGGCCCCGAGGACGGGTCGTGACAAATTGGTATCAGAGGTGGTCGGTTCTACCGCAGACTCTGATATTTCTTCTATGTGAAGTAATAGTGTTTAGCGTATTGGGTGTGGTTATCAGTCCAGGGAGTCCAGTGTTGGTGCGGCGGCCGACGTATCCGTACACCAGGACCCTGACTTCTGATTTCCGACTTAATGCACGAAAACATTGATTTCATATGTGTTTCAAGTTTTCTTTGTGATTACTTTATGTCAGCTCACCAGGTATACTGTTCTGACCGTGGCACACCTGTTTCCCTTCAGGATGGCCCCACGACGGCAGCCAGCTTGGGTTCCGAGCGATGTGCGTGGCGAGAGCCCACCGAGCGTCGAGGACTCGGTACAGGTCCCTTTGACAGCTGAGGCACCGGTGGTACCTATACCCACCGAGCCACCGATGCTACCCGCCCCAGCCGCTGACGATGCACGCCGCCTTAGTGCTCTGCATGAGTTCCGGCACCAGCGACCGCCCAGGTTCTGCGGGGAGACGGACCCTCAGGCCGCCGAGGACTAGCTGGAGGCAGTTGTACGGGTTTTCAGATTAGTGAGGACACCAGCAGACCTCATGGTGATCCTCACAGCGAGCCTCCTGCACACGGCAGCAGGCAGATAGTGGAGCTTTATGCTCCAGGTGCATGACGAGACATCTCTCCTCTGGACGGACTTTGAGAGCATCTTCGGCTCCGAGTTCATCCCAGCCACCCTCCGAGCGGTGCGCATCCAGGAGCTACTACAGCTGTGGCAGGGCATCATGACAGTGGCCCAGTACTCGACGTGATTTACTGATCTCTCGCGCTACTCCACAGATATGGTACGGGACCCGTTCTTCCGGGCCCGGACCTTCGAGCAAGGACTGAGGCACGAGATCAGGGCTTCGATGATCTCCCTCAACATTCCGACTCAGGCAGGGGTGTTGGAGCGAGCCCTCTTAGTGGAGAGTTTCCTTGCTGAGCAGTCTCCAGCAGCAGGACCCACCACTTTCTGGCATGCAGCAGAGTCTTCTGCAGTGGGTAGTAGACAGATGACGCAGGGGTCCAAGAGGACTAGACCTACAGGTGGTCGACAGCATGACTCTGGATCGTTTGCGCGAGGCACTCGGGGTGGGCAATGACTTGCCATGAGAGGGCAGTGTTACTAATGCGGCAGGATTGGTCACATGGCTCGTGACTGTCCGACCCGCCATACGGATGACCAGCAGATGGATGAAGGGCCCCCCAGGCAGATGCAGAGGTTCGATCAGGGTGGGCCGCAAGGAGAAGGCGGCCATGGCAGGGGAGCTGGCCGTGCAAATGGAGGTGGGAGACGCTTCGGGGTGTTGCCACCACCACCACCATGAGGTCCACCCCGACCACAGGGGACAGGAGGACATGGGAGAGCTCAGCTTCAGGTAGCTGGGGCCTACAATCATGGAGCTCCGGGAGCATATGGACAAGAGCGGGACTAGATCCAGACCTGGAGACCTTTGTTCATGTTGCTTCTAGTTTTGTTGATGTATGTTTGTAGATTCTTGTGTCTTTATACTTGGGCTGCAATAATAAAAGACACCTTTTCTTGTGACATTTACTTCCCTGTCCTCTCTTCTGTTGTTACTAAGAGGTTCCGGTTTAGACTGTTGACTTGACCCTCACTTGAGAGGTACCTACTGGAGGAGACCTAGTTACCACACACTGATGCCGACAGTGTGACTCAACCCTTGGAGGCGAGAGTAACAGTTGGATCTCTTGGTAGTAGCGTCGAGGCCTTACGACGTCATCCCTGGTATGGGTTAGTGTCATCCATGTCGGGATTGACTGTATTAGGCAAAGAACGTGGTTCTTCCAAGGGTAGAGACCAGATTTCTCTTATCGGCAAGGAAGAAATCATAGCAGCTCTTATGGGACTAGAGGTGGTCGAGGCCACGACAGAGAAGGTCCAGGTCATCCAGGAGCGGATGAGGACAGCTCAGAGCCAACAGAAGTCTTTTACTGACAAGAGGCGGAGGCCACTAGAGTTCGAGGATGGCGACCACATCTTCTTGTGGGTCTCACCTCGACGTGGATTACGGAGGTTAGGCCGAAGCGGCGAGTTGTCTCCACACTTCATCGGACCCTTCCAGGTCCTCAGCAGGATTGTGAAGGTGTCTTATCGCCTGGCTCTACCACCACAGTTGCGTCGGGTGAACGACGTCTTCCATGTATCTCAGTAGAGGAGATACGTGCACGACCCAAAGTCAATCTTTGACCATGGAGAGCAGGTCTTTGGTGATGGGGTGACTTTTGCGGAGGTACCAGTGGAGATCGAGGATCGACAGGAGAGGGTCCTACGTGGACAATCGATTCCTCTAGTGCGCTTCAGATGGAAGCTCAGGAACCTCTAGGAGAGCACTTGGGAGCAGGAGGCTCAGATGCATGCTCAGTACCGCCTTTGTATCCCTAAGTTTGTGGTGAAGCTTTACGGGGACGTAAAGCCCTATGGTGGGAGTAATGTAAAGACCCGTAAATTTCATGGAAAATATTTTTTTTTCTTAATTTTCCTTGAAATTTTACAAGAACGCAGTTTCTGACGGTGCCTGATTCCGAGGCCCGGTGTGCCCGGAATTAATTTCCGAAGTTTGGCTCAAGTACGTTCAGTGAACGAACGAGCAGGTTTTTCTAACTTTTGAACCGGTGCACGGAATCGAATTCTGAGGGCACCGATTAAATCGCAGCGCCGGTAATTTCTTAGAAAAGCCTCTTTCGGAGTTGCATTTTCTCAGGTGTGGTTTTTAAATTTTGGGCTTAAAGTTAAGAAATAAAATAAATTGTTCGACAAACTTTATTTTATTTCACTTAAGCCACTTGAAGCCACTTGAAAGCCACTTAATCTGATTTGAAACGGATAGGGTACTATCCAAAAATATCCTACCCTCTTGGTAGGATATTTTGTGAGGTGGGGCCCGCACGAGCCCCGCCGTTTCTTTTCCGCTAAGCAACACACCTACGAAAACCCGTCATTATGAAAGTCAACTGACGCGTTTTCTTAAATTCTTAACATACCATTTAATTGGGCGGTTTTATTCATGAATTAAAATGGGCAGTTTCTTTCGTTGAATGAATTCTGCGAATTAATGGGTCGTTACTTACCTTTTTCGTTTGTTGGCGTAATAATAAAATAAGACCAACACGACTTTTGGAGGATTACACGTTGAGAGGCTTTGACAGAATTCTTGTGCCTTAACCCTTCTTCGCGAAGAACGTGAAGAACGTGAAGAACGCCGACCTCCGACGAAGAACTCCGAACCCGTGGAAATCGACGACGCGACGCCGTGTGCCGCGATGCTGACGTTTCTTCTCCCGCGACGTTCTTCTGCGGCGTTCCTTCCTCCGCGACGAAATCTTAGATCTTCTGTTTGAGGTAAGAGATCTCGGTTTTTCTTTTTAATTTTCCTTTGTGGTTTTTCACTCAAGAAGGATTTAATTATTATTAATTAAATCTTTTTGTTCTTGAACCTCGGAGTTCATCGACGATCGCCCCCTTCCGCGAAGACGCGACGCCGGATACTGCAACGACGCGACGATCCCCAATTCCGCGAAGAACCCGCGGACGACGACTTGACGAGGTAGGGGTTGTTGTGAATAATTCCTTTATATTCCTGTGAACGTTTCTTTAAAATTTAAATAACCAGATTCATATGAACAATTTTAATTTATTAAAATTGTTGTTTCATGTGTTGCATAATTCTCCTGTGGTTATTATTCTAACGCGGAGGGTGCGGGCCAAACGAACACGGCCCGACAACCCTCCGTCGTTCTTCGTGGTTGTGCGGATTTGGCGGGTGACGACAAAACTTGACGCAAGGGAGATTTGATGATCCCGCAGTGAATAACGGAACCCGGGAGGGGCAACGACGCAGACGGGAAGGAAAACGGACCACCAGAGCAACTCCGGTGGCCCGTGGAAGCGGCCGGCGGTGCGGGTCGCCGGCGCGGCGGTGCCGATAGCCGGAGGCGGCGGCCAGCGGACCCGTGGCCGCACGGGTCCGGCTCACCCGCACTAGACGCGGCGACATGCCGCGTCCGATTGAACCAACGGGGCCCCACGTGGGGCCGCGACACCTCCAAACCGCGGGGGCGGCGCCCCGCGGCGTCCAGCTGCTCGGCCGCCCGGCCCAGCTGAGCCAGGCCGGTCCGACCCGGTGGGACCGGGTCGGGTCGACCCGGTTCGGGTCGACCCGGTGAGGCCGACCCAGGGGGGGGGGGGGGGGTCGGCCCGGGCCCAGACCCCCCGTCTTCGGACCATTTTCGGTCTTTTGCCCCTAACTTGAGCTACGGGCCTCCGAACGACGCGCCGTCTACAGAAACGTGATCCTTGGATCGAGACGGTCGTTTCGGTATATCGCACTCAAGGTTTCAGAATACTTTGGGTTCGGACAGGTTGGTTCGTACACAAAACCAACCGGGCCCTCGAAGCAGAAACACTCATATCTTGAGCTACGGACGTCCGATTGACGTGCCGTAAGCTTTGGTGGATTCCTCTAAGTGAGACGGATCTTTTGGCTCACTCCGCCTGAGGTTTGGACGTAGGTGGAGTAAGGTCGGGTTGGTTTTTCCTTAAAAACCAACCGGGCCCCTGGAACGAAAAAACCAATAACTCTCGGACCGGGCGTCCGATTGACGCGCCGTCTACGACGTTGAGTTCCTGTTGGCGATACGGAACTTTTGGATACATCAACTTTGGACTTTGTGTCAGTTGATGTATCAGCCTCTCGGCTCGTGGAGCAGACCTTCCCGAACGAGCTTGCTGTGTGCGGGGACCCTAGTGCTGGCTGCGACTTCGACGACGACGACTATACAGAGATCCTCGGTGGATTCGACTGCGACGATGATGAGAACAGTACGGGAATCCTCCGTGTTTTCGGCAGTGACCACTATGGTACACCTTGGGATACATCAACTCCGGACTGTATGTCATTTGATGCATCGACCTTTTAGCTCGTGGAATGGACCCTCCCGGAACGAGCATGCTGTGTGCGGAACCCTAGAGCCAGTTGAGATTTGACGACTACTGATCGAATGACTCGGTGTGTTATGGATAGCCTGGTGGGGAGCGCTTGGTTGTAGCGGCAGACCCACGACAGAGGTGTGCTTGGTTGTAGCGGAATAGGGGAGTGCTTGGTTGTAGTGGCACAGGGGAGCGCTTGGTTGTAGCGGCAGACCCACGACAGAGGTGCGCTTGGTTGTAGCGGCACAGGGGAGCGCTTCGTTGTAGCGGAAGACCCACGACAGAGGTGCGCTTGGTTGTAGCGGCACAGGGGAGCGCTTGGTTGTAGCGGAAGACCCACGACAGAGGTGCGCTTGGTTGTAGCGGCACATGAGAGCGCTTGGTTGTAGCGACAGACCCACGACGGAGGAGCGCTTGGTTGTAGCAGCATAACCACTGTACTTGATGGAGAAGGAGTTTCCCAATAGCTTTGGGTCCAACTTCATGATCGATCCTATGTGGGTCATTGCAGGGGGTTAGTACCTTCCGATCCTTTATGGGTCCGATGGATTAGATGAATCAGTGGCTAAATCTGATCATCTCTATCGTCATCCGAAGAAGTATACCTGTGTGAGCTGAATCCTGTTTACTCTCCTTTGTGGATTGTGTTGAGCTATCCTATGTGGATTACTGTTTACTCTTCTTTGTGGATTGTGTTGTGCTATCCTGTGTGGGTATATGTTTTGCTTTCCTGTGTGGACTGGGTTGTGCTTGGGCTCGGACGTTAGAGCCGAATGGGAATTGATGACTTAGGTATACATATGGGCATATACCTAAGCCGTGTCGGATGTTACTTCGTGATTGTATATTTCCTTTGTGTATTATCCTTTGAGGATTTTGGGAGACCTTCGGGGGTCACGAGGTCCCTACTGAGTAGCTTATACTCACCCCTGTACGGGTTATGCCCACACTTCATTGTGTTGGTTACAGACAACGGACAACACTGATCATGGTGGAGGCTTGCGGAGCAGGACGGTACCTAGAGGTGGACCACTGGGCGGGACATATTCGGAGCGGACGGCTGGACCAAGGAGCTATGGAGGCTATCTGTACCCACCCTTCAGGTGGGACCTTCAGAGGACGGCTCGACGCTGCAGCTTTTCTTTTCAGTTGCTGTTTTTCCCTTTTAGTTGTACTTTACAGTTGGGCTTGTATTTCCGGCCCCTTTTACTTTCAGCACAGCTTGTTACAGTTTTTACTTAGTGTTTACTTTTCCGCTTGCTTACTCTGTGGTGTTTGTTTACTTTTCAAAGGAAATGCCTTCCCTTTTGTTGGGATTTACGCCTTGGTGCTAGTCGCCAGCCCCTGGCCTATGGAAGGCGGGCTTGGGGTAGTCACGTCACGGGCCCTGAGGACGGGTCGTGACATATTTTATCTTTTATATTGTATAATAATCTAAGGTTTAATAATTTTTTGATTGATAAGATCATGTTATAAGGTAAAATATATGTGGTCACTAATCATGAAAAAATATAGAACCACAATAAATTACAACAAAGTTCACAAAAGGACAAAAAACTAAATTATAATTTTATAAAGAGGTGGTGATCATAAAATATTTAGATCAAATAAACTTGTTCTTGAATGTTACTTGATTATATTATTCTACAAAAACAACATCCAAAATATAACTACCCATGGGGTGTCATTAGTTATCATGATGTGAAAATATAATAATTTATATTTTTTAAGATCTGGGGCCTTTAAAGGTATGTATTTGTTTAATATTGGGTTTGGCCACTTCTTTTGGATGGATAAGTGTTTCCCATGTTCAGGTGGGGGCTCGGGGTTTCCCCTAGGGGTTGGGGTGTGAACATAAGAGCAATAAGGCCAAGCAGTGCATGGTGCATGGTTTGCAGACAGTTATGGGAAACCGTGTGGGTAAACCATGTAGAACAACCACCCTTCGACAGTATCCTTCACACAGTCTAAGCACAGTTAGAGTAAACCTTGCGGGATCCTAGGAAACTGTGTGAAATGGGTGATTTCATACAGCAGATTCCACACGTTTTGTGCATGGTTTAGAAAAATGTGCGGCCCATAAGAGTTGTAAAATTTATAAAATTTCCATCCCTGGATTTAAAACCACAACTCTGTATTTTAATCCATCTTTTCCCTTGAAACCCTAGTGAGGAACTATTCAAGCCCAAGCATTCAAGAGGTTTTTATTGATTCTTTTCTATTTTGGATGTCGTTGGTTGCATATATTAGCTCCGAGTAAGTCTAATCCTCTCTTCTCCTCCCATATTCGGTTTAGGGCTTGCAGTCTCTCCCATCTTCTTATGAATATCTAAAACATTTTGTATTCCGGTGGTACCTAGGTTGTGGATTCATAGGATGCTTAAATTTATATCTATGGCCGTGATTGGGGGTGCGTTCATCAACAGATTCAAGTTAGGTGGTCTATAAGTTTTATCCCTTTAGTTTTATAATGATTTTTTCATGTAGTGTTTTGATTCTTACCCTCTTATGAAGAGTTTGTCATGCCATTATTGTAATGTGATGTTAAAAATGTCAAAAAAACCCATTGGAACTCTCTTGATCTTGGGGAGATGGATGGAGAACAATGTGACCTATATTAGGGCCACCCATGGGGTGTTCTCATGTTCTTGGACATAGAGTTTAGAAATGTAAATGTATTCATGTGGGCGAGAACCTAGATCCATGGGTGAATCTGATGTTAAGCTTGAAGGATGTGAATGGGATCCCTAATAATATACCATGGTTGGGAAGTGGACCTATGAGGGCGATTTTGGCTTAAAAAGGGGTTATGTGAGATAAAGGGAAACGATAAAGAGTTATATTTATACATGATTCTGCTTAGTGATATAAGGAAGGGAAATGGGAATTGAGGATGAATTGTGGAATGGGTTAATACATGAGAATTTTGTGGTACACCTAAATGATTGAATGTAATGAAAGGATTGAGTTATGTGATATAAGAATTGTGTTTGGAATGTATAAGTGGGTAAATTATAGCGAAATGATTAATGGGATAAATGGGTTAATGAATGGTCAGTGATGATTTTGGGTAAGGCAAATGGGTGGTTGAATACACCTAATGGGTTAAGGCATAGAAATGGGAATTTGGGTAAATTGATATGAATCGTATTTCGAAATTGTGTGAATGTGTTTTTAAAAGGAAATGACTAGAGACCATAATATAAGGGATTGTGATCCTGATATTGGAGCCTAGTGAGTTAGGCCTAATGAGTGACAACTAGTGAGATGGGCACAATGAATGAATTCTTAGTGATATAAGACTGATAAAAATGGAATTGGGATAAATGGATAAAAGTTGTGAAATGTGGAAAATGTGTCAATGGTTTGTGGCATAGTATTAATTCTTGTGTTGTTTCTTATGCATTGTAAATGTTTATTACCAATGTAATTGGTTATATTATATTGTGTTATTTATTGTGATATCCAATGTCATATAATATACTTGGTTGTGTGATGGTACGTTTATGATGATTTGATAAATAACCAATTCCATTGGAAATGAATATTCAAAATGCATAAAAAATAACATGGGAATTGATACTATGACACAAACCATTGATTCTCTAAACTCCTCTCGTATTACATGGGTTAGGGATGAGGACTGATGCTCTATTCCCTTAATGGCTGCATTCTACCTGGACTGAGGCTCTAAGGTGAGGTTATTGTATTGATATCATACCCCCTGGACTAAGGCTCTAAGGCGAGGTTATTTTATTGATGTCATTCCACCTGGACTAAGGCTCTAAGGAGAGGTTATTGTATTGATTTCATTCCACCTGTACTAAGGCTCAAAGGTGAGGTTATTGTATTTATTTCATTCCCCCTGTACTGATGCTTCGAGGTGAGAAAAATGGGTTGATGTGATATGTGGATCCCTAGTGAGATATGGACTTTTTTTCTCTATACATTGTGAATGATTGTCTTGGACCTTTTTTCGATGATATTTATGCCTAAAACATTATCAATATGGATTATATAATGAAGATGGTATAAGAAATGAAATTTGAAAAATTGATAGTCATGAATTAAATGAATCTTTCTAAATAAGGGCACCCAAACTATCCCATGCTTACTCACCATTTATTTTCAAATTTCACGCACTATATATTAGACTTGATATTTCGTATAAACCATTGGTCGTGGCCTACTGAGTTTTGTACTCACACCCTGCTTGGGCCGCCATTAGACACATGCAGATCTATTGGTTGCAGGTCATGACAAGGGTAGAGGCCCTACTGTGAGATGTTGAGTTGGGATCATGATAAACATAGAGAAGGACCCATACATGTAGTCAGGACCCATTTGGAGTTTGGGAAATTTTATTTATTTTTTTATTCTTCAACTTGTCACTACTAATAAAGAATAACATGGTTGTATTTGATTTTGGGTTTGTATCTTATTTGGTAAATGTTTGGTTATACTCTTTTATTGGAATTTTATTTTGTTTCCTCTATTTATATTGTGTTATAATGTGTCTTAATCTTGTAAAGAGAGTATAGTCTCCCCACATGACTCATTAGTCCCTCACTTCTAGTTGGAAACCACTGGCGTTTGGGGATGCGTGCTTGGGGTCATGTGATGACCCAGCTCGGAGCGCCGATTTAGTGGCTTCCAAGTCGGGGATGTTACAAATTGAAATCAGAGGGAGGTTGTTTTCCCTTTTTTACTATTTGGATAGGGTAGACAGGATATTAGGACAGATTCAGGACATGGTAATGAGCTTGTGCTATGAATTAACTAACCCATGTTAGAGGGAAAACCCAGTAAACCTTGGTGGGAATTATTGTTCTAGATGTGTGTTCTTATAGTTGAATGATATTTCACCATTGTGTGATGCACATGTTGTTTGATATTATTAATTTATGATGTTTCTATCATTGTTTTAATGGCATAGGGATGTGCATTCATGCATCATTTTAGGCACCATGTAAAGGTGGCATGCATCTTTAAAGGCACACACACGGTCTAGGAGTGCGGGGCATGGAGAGTTTAATTCATTTTACTTCCTTGATAAATGTAATGAAAATGATGCTTAATAATGGTAATGAAAGTGGAAGAATGAAAATAATGAAGATTAAGAGTTGTGTAATATCATGTATAAATAAATGGTGTGGATGGGTTAATGTTTTGAGTTATGATAAATTGTAAGGGTTGATTCAGTGTCAAAAAAAAAGGTGTTTCATAATGATGGTAAAATTATTAATGAATGTTTTCCAATTAAAGGTGTAAATGTGTTAAAAAAATTATGATATAACATGTTGTGAAATGGGAAATTATCCGAAGAGGAAAGGGTCATGTTGTGAAAGAAGTGGGTTCAAATAGGTTCATGAATGAATTGTGATTATGTAAGTTGGTTACCCCATGTTGTCCATGACCATGGTAGGTATAGAAAGGTATAGTGTTCTATGTCCGATGATAATCATTGGTATAGAGTATAAATAATGGTTTGTTTAAAGTTGATAGTGTGAGACCTTTTCCAACTGTGGATAAATTCTATCGGGCATTCTTTGAAGTGTCGAGTGAATGGAATATTTGGAATGAGAATGTTTGTGTTCAAGGTGGGTATCCTTGGTGTTGTTGGTTTGACCATTGTAAGCATGGGTTGGGGCAATGAGAGTGCCCTAGTTGAGACATTGGGTTTGGATTTTGGGGCCTAACCAATTATGATATGGCCTAGGTGGTGTGTTTAGGGAACCCTTGGTAGGGTTGTGGCCTTTGGGTTGTGAGGTATTATTTGGTAATGTGAGTGAGGAAACACTCATGGTTTGTGACTGTTCAAAGTGAATGTTAGACCATAAGGATGGTGCCTGGGTCTTGGTGACCTTGTGAGTAGAGACCTTGCGAGTTTTGACACGAATTATGAGAAGTTATTTCCTGTATTGATGATGAATGTGTAATACTTTGGTGTTGAACCTAGAAGAGATGGTTTTTTGTATGCAAAGAATAGTGCATGTTGGAATAGGAGTGAGAGTTCCATTTATGTGCTTTGCTTCGTTCGTGTCATGATAAGGGTGGTCTAGAGGGAGGGACAATGGATTATCCTAATTGTGACTCCAGTCAAGGGAGTTGGTTTTGTTCTACCTTAAAGGTGAACTGTGAGAGAGGTCTGGATGTTCTTTTGAACAGAAAATATAAGGGTGTCTAATGTGTGGTTATATACTTCTACTCGATGGTGACACCTAAGGTAAGAGTGATCATTTGTCTGAACATGTTTTAGGAATGGTTTGGATGTAGAGAGAGGGTTGAATCTGGTTGGAAATCACTCCTGAGTGGTGATGGTTAAGTGTTGATGCAGCATGTTCTTCAGGGAAGCCCGAGATTCCTGAAAGTTTATGGTGTCCCGCAGCTTGACATCAGAAATGGATAAGTTGGTGGTTGTGTTATTTGATTACTTTATAGCATAACTCAGCTAGTGACGAGCATTCCCAACATCTTGACATCATCCCAGGTATGTTTAGAAGCTATGGCTCTCACCAAGAGACATGGATGTGTTTGGATGGATAAGGGAAATCATGGAGTTTATTCTCAAGTAAGAAGTATGTGTGGCGTTTGATGATGATACGTACACCCTTGATGGAATAGGGTGGGGACCTCAATATGGGCCGAATGATGAAATAAATCCTTGGGATCCATTCACAGAAGTTGAGAATGGGTACTGGGTGACATTCATTATCTTCTTTTGGGAAAAGGCTGGATGACCATATCTATGTTTGGGGTTCGGTTGTTATTAGTTTTAAGATGTGGTGGTTGGAATCACTCAGGTGGGGGAAAAGGTAATGACAATCCTAATGTGGGTAGTGGTAAATCAGCCTTGGATGTGGGAAAGAGAACATCAAGGGGACGTAGTGTCATTGGGGTAGTAATGAGAAACCAGTGTGGTGCGTGTCAGGTTCTGCGGAGGGGGATGTTGGACTTGATATGGTTCCAAATGAGCCAAGTGTTGTCTTGAGCTGAAGGTGGTTCCAAGTAAATCTAGTGATGGATGTTCTGAGACTTAGGAGGTTGTTTTATGTTATGATAATAGGTTGTGGCATGAGAAGTTGGGGTCTTATAACTCCAATGATGATTGGCGTTAGACTCTGGTCAATTTTCCTTGTGTGGTTTCAGTACATCCTGAAGTTGGGTGAACCTTGGCCATGTGATGTGGTTTCATACCAAGGGTGAAGACGATGACAGACTGGAGGTTGGTAATTCCGTGATGGTGGACTTCTACAAGAATTTCAGGAATGACCTTAGTTGGTTCATGGGATGTTAATGATAGGCTTCAAGACTGTAAGCACCTTGGGAAGGTGAGAAAAAGGGTTAGAGTACCATCATTAGAAGGTGGGTGTTCTTGGGAAAGCCAGTCGAAGGTGGTCCGACCTAAGATGGTAAACTTGATGGGTGGGGAGAGATTAACCCACCTCTGAGTTCATGTTGTAGCGGACATAACCTTTGGAAAGAAGTTGAACCTAAGTGAGGTTAGGGTCATCTTAGTCCTTGAATGGATGGTGTAGGGATGTCTTCCCAATGGTTGTGATGGTGTGGCCGAATGCCGGGACAGGGTAGTGCTCCTAGGGATGCTTGGGCCCAATAAGATAGAACGTGTAAGGAAATGGGAAGGTTGAGTTGAGTTCTGATGGTCCATCAGTGATGGAGGAGGTGTCAAGTATCCAGAAATGTTAGAGAGAACCATACCGGATAAATTTTTGGTTGATGATGTGATCAGACTTTCGGGTTGGAAGGACTTGAGTGGCCACCGTTCAGGTGAGTTGGCCCTGGTAGGGAGCTCTGGAACGGTTTAACGGATCGAGTAGCCGAGAGTTTTGAGTTGTGTTTTTATGTATATTTTTTGAGTGATACCTTCAGGAAATGTGGTTGGAAGGGTCTTTTTTTTTGTGATACAGGGTTGGGTCACCATTATAGTTGGGTGAACAGAAAATGATTCCATGTGATTTGGGTCATGAATTGTGTAGGGAATTGTTCCTATGAGGTGAAAATTGGTTCCCCCATGACAATATGATGTTGTGTGTTATGTTTCCATGTGTTATGAGTTAAGTGTGTTTACCTATGTTTTCCCCATAAAGTTCTCGTGGTGAGAACAAATGAATATGATTAATCCTTGAAGATTTTTAAGCTCGTGTTGTGGTTATGGTGAGGATGTTTTGAGGGTGAAGTCTATTCCATTGTACTCTTCTTAGTGGACTTGTGATATACAACTGGAAACATGGAATGTGGGATTGTATAGGTGTACATTGTGGCATGATCCCTTGATACGGAAGTTAGTGATGCTCAGAAGAGCGGCTCGAGGATGAGCCGTTATAAGGTGGGGAGGTTGTAAGATCCCAGACCATTTGAGGTATGTTTTTGTTTAAGTTTTGATTTGTCCTCTTCTTTGGGATAGATATGTGTTTCCCATGTTTAGGTGGGGCTTAGGGGTGCCTCAGGTGATTTGGGCATGAACAAAAGAGCAATCAGGCCAAGCAGTGAATAGTGCATGATCTACGCACGGTTAAGGGAAACTGTGCAGGTAAATCGTGTGGACCAACCATCCTCGGATAGTAGCCTTCACACGGTCTGAGCATTGTTAGGGAAAACCATAAGGGACCCTAGGAAACCATGAGAAATGGTTGTTTTCGGACAGTATCTTCTTGGGGGTTTGCGCATGGTTTGGAAAACCGTGAGGGTAAACCGTCTAACCTAGAAAAGATGAAAAAATTACAAAATTTCCATCTTGGGATTTAAAACCCCAACTCTGGATTTTCCTCCGTCTCATCCCCTACAACCCTAGCGATGAACCATTCCAACCCAAGTTTACAAGATGTGTTTCTTCTTCGATTCTTAGTCATTTTGGATGTTGTAGGTTGTAGATTGAAGCTCTGGGTAAGTCTAATCCTCTCTTCTCCTCCTTTCATTGAATTAGTGATTGTGGTCTCTCCCATCATCTTCTGAATCTATAAACACTTTTTTTCTATTGGTACCTAGGTTGGGGCTTCAAGGGATGCTTGAATATGGATCTAAGGCCATGATTAGGTGTCCGTTCATCACCATATTCGAGGTAGGTTGTCTACAAGTTTTATTCATTGAGTTTTATAAATATTTGTGCATGTGGTGTTTTGATTCATACACTCTTGTGAAGATTCTATCATTCCATTATTGTGATGCAATGTTTAGAATGTCTAAACCACGAAATAGAACCCTTGTGATCCCTACAGGGTGCATGTAAAATGATGGGACCTATGATAAGGCCACCCATGGGGTGTTCCCATGTTCCTAAACAAATATTTTAGCTAAGTAAATGAAGGTTCATGTGCAAGAACATAGAGCCCAGGTGAAATTTTATGTTAATCTTGAAGGATGTGAATGTTAGCCCTAGTAATATACCTTGGTTGGGAGGTGACGTATGAGGGTGATGTTGGCTTTAAAAGGGGTTATGTGAGATAAAGGGAAATTTTAAGGGGTTAGGTTTATACATGATTATGATTAATGAGATAAGCATGGGAAATGGGAATTGGGGATGAATTGTGTAATGGGTTAATATATGAGAATTAGGTGGTACACCAAAATGATTAAATGTAATGAAGTGATTGCGTTAAGTGATATGAGAATTGTGTTTGGAATGCATAAGTGGGTAAATTCTTGTGAAATGATAAATGGGATAACTGGGTTAATGAATGGTCAATGATGATTTTGGGTAAGGCAAAGGGGTGGTTGAATACTCCTAATGGGTTAAGGCACCTAAATGGAAATTTGGCTAAAAGGATATGAATTATATTTGTAAATTGTGTGAATGTGTTATTAAGAGGAAATGACTAGAGACCATAATAGAATGGATTATGATCCTAGTATTGGATCCTAGTGAGTTAGGCCTAATGATAATTTCCTAGTGAGATGGATAAAATATATTAATACTTAGTGAGATAAGTGCGATAAAAAGGGAGTTGAGATAAATGGATAAAAGAAGTGAAATGTGGAAAATTTGTCAATGAGTCTTGGAATAGTATTAATTCCCAAGTAGTTTGTTATAAATTGTGAATGTTGAATCCCAATGGAATTGGTTATGTTATGTTATGTTATGTTTTGTGATATCCAATGTGATTGAATATACTTGGTTGTGTTATGGTATGGTTGTGGTGATTTTATAAATAAGCATGTGCACATGGATTGGTGGTGTGAGGTGTTCACTAAGGTTCTACGACCACCTATCGAGTTGTACCAATGCTCTACACTTCACCCCTAAAGCAAGGGATTGGGATGAGGACGGATGCTCTGTTTCCCTAAGGGTTGCATTCCACCTAGACTGAGGCTCTTAGGTGAGTTTATTGTACTGATGTCATTCCACCTTGACTGCGACTCCATATTAAGGTTATTGTATTGATGTCATTCCACCTAGACTGAGTCTCCAAGGTGAGGTTATTTTATTAATGTCATTCCACCTGGACTAAGGCTCTATGGAGCGATTATTGTATTGATGTCATTCAACCTAGATTGAGGCTTCAATGAGAGAAAAATGTGTTGATGTGATATGTAGACCCCTAATGAGATAGGGAATTTTTTTTGTTTTCTCTATACATTGTGAATTATTGTCTTAGACCTTGTGTAGGTGATATTAATTCCTTGCCCATGGAATCTGTGATCAATATGGCTTATGTAAAGAAGATGTTATAAGAAATGGAATTGGGAAAATTTCTAGTCATGAATTTAATGAATCTTGTTAAATAATGGCACCTGAACTATACCTTGCTTACTCTCTATTTATTTATTACTTTCATGCACTATCAATTAGACTGGATATTTTTTAGACATCGTAGGTGGTGGCCTACTTAGTTTTGTATTAACACCCTACTCGGGACGTCGTTGGTTACCCAAGTAGATCTATTGGTTGTAGGGCAGGACAAGGGTAGAGGCCCTACTGTGAGATATTGACTTGGGCTCAGGACGTACATAGAGAAGGACCCAGGCATGGAGTTGGGACCTATATGGAGTTTTGTCCATTTGTTTTATTTTTTTATTCTTCCACTTTGCACTACTAGTATGGAAAAACAAGGTTGTATTTGATTTGTGGTTTGTACCCTGTTTATGAAATGAGTGGTTATACTCTTTTATTGGTATTTCATATTGTTTCAACTATTTATATTGTGTTTTGTTGTGGCTTACTCTGGTAAAGAGGGTATAGTCTCCCCACATGACTCATTAGACCCTCACTACTAGTCGGAAACCTTTAGTGTATGGAGAGGCATGCTTGAGGTCGTGGTATGACCAGGCTTAGAGCACCGATTTTCTGGCTTCTAGGTCGGGGATGTTACATATTTATTCAAATTAATCTAGAAGACAATTTCGTAGTATATGTTTAGAATAATGCTTCCACCATGGGGAACAAGGAATCGAAGTTATGACTTTATAACCAGTTTTAGTTCTTATATATTTTATCATATCCCTAAACTATAATATGAAATGAACATATTATTTATTTATAAATAGAGAAAAATAATAGAGAATAATCATTTTTGAAGGATGGGTTTAGTTCATATGAAATTAATTCATACTCAATTGTGTATTGAAGAAAATTTATAGTGGTGTAGTTATTATTATTATAAGAATTTTTATCTCTAATATAATAAATAATTGGTCAATATATCAATTAATAATGACAAAAGAATTCAAAATATTTAAATTTAATTAGTTTCAGTCACACATTAAAAATAATAATAAAATTCACTCACATAAATTAATTACCTTTACCATGTTAGGTGTTATATATAAGTAAATAAAACTCTCTATTACATATTATAAAATGAGGTAAAATTAGATTAATTTCAAAATGATATTATCAAAATCAATTAAATTACAGACGGATTAGAATTTATAAAATTCCATGTATATTTTTTTCAATTTATACCATTCCCTTTTATGATTTCATCCACTCATAGTTGATTATTGGAAAATAATGAGTGGGCCACAAATTATAGAATATAGTAAATTAAACAAAGTTTAATGGTAATGAAACACTTAACACAGTGAATAAATTATACAATTAAACAATGAAACCCTTCATAATGAAAATAAAAAACAAAATTCTACCCTTGATATTCAGTTCATAGTTTACTCCCTTGATTCATCAAACCAATAGTACCCACTCGTTATTTGGAAAATGAAAACCCATATATTATAGAAACTTGTGTAGTCTGTACATCCTCTAGTTAAAAGAATCATATTTATGTATATATATATATTAATTCAACTCTATGTAATACAAATGTTTCTTAATATTTTTTTTATATTAATGGATGTCAAATCCCAGAAAATTATCTGTTTAAAGTCATAAGAGATCCACCAAATATCTCTCCAAGAATACTGGAGTGTTTTCATATATATCAAAGGTTTTATTTATTATAATATTTTTATTTTAGAATAATTTCGTGAAATGAATATTTTAATGCTATGTGTTAATGGATAGATTTAACATGTGGTTTATTATATATGATTTTAGAATAGTGGGAGTGTAACACCCCATAATACAGTATTTAATTCCTTTTAAATAAAGATTGTCTATTTGAAAGGAATTAATTCATCGAACACTAAATTTTACCATTGTATATTTTAATGAGATTTTTTTAATGAATGATATTAATTTATAAATTACGATTAAATATTATGATACATCATAGAGAAGGATAGAAGTTTAAAAACCCATAAATAAATAAGAAGATAATGAAATTGAAATGTGAACCTTTTGTATTTTAATTGATGAAAAAACTCATATTATTTCTTTTAAAATAATGAAAAAAATTAGAAATATAATAGAAATTTTTATAAAGAGTTAAAAGTACAGGATTTTTGAATTTTATAGAAGTGTTTAAAGACTATTTAATAATTTAATATATTTATTATATATATGGTCCTTGGATATATATTTATTAGATTTATGTTTTTATGAAATATAAACATTAGATATATATATAGTCATTGGATATTTTTCATTGAGTATAATTGTGTCCAAAAGGTACATTTTTTTATTATTTGTAAAAAAATTAAAATTAAAATTATTCAAATTGTTCTGTAAATTACTTGGTTAGCTAATAATTAGTTTGATGTCTATGACGATGGTTCCCCATTCACCTAGCCATCGCTCCCTAAGAGCATCATATTTCCCATCCTCTTTCGGCTTCTTAGGAATTATTCCCTAGGTTTCGTCCACTCTTATCCTCTCAGGTCCCTCTCTGGTTCTCTCTGGCTTGCTCCTTATTCAGAATATCCTTGTTTACCCTCTTCCTTCCTTGCTCTTCCAGCCTTTTCTAACACACACTACAACTTACTGGTCGGGGGAGTTGGTTTTCAGATGGGTTTGGGGTTGTGGTTGTGGGAGTAAAGGCAACACAAGCCTATCTGATCGGACACTTCTTCCACTGGCTTCTCTGGATCTACATTTTCATTTCTTCGTGTAAGGTGTTATTTTTAGGGATTCAACCCTGGGTTCCACTCTCTTGGTTCTTGTTTGTTCTTTCATCAACTTCACCTCTTTATCTTCACAACTATTTAATTTAGGGTTTCAACCCCGGTTTCCCTTTCTCGGGTTCTGTTTGGGCGGTTTCCCAATTATGTGTTTGGTTTATCCTTAGAAAGCTATTTATTTTGTCCATACTTGGAGGGAATCTATTGTGGTTCTTTTATTATTTTTGGTCGATGTCTTACAGGTTCCATTATTGGTGAAGATTATGATCTTGGAGAAGGTTTTCTGCTGCTTTCATGAAGGCTTTGGTCCCGAAGACGGTTATGTGCTGAAGAGCTCATTGGCAGCTCAACCTACTCTGACCCCAAGTTCCTATATGCCTCTCCTATTTGGATATATAGAAATGGTAACTAGGTGGTTTTGTGATTGTGGTTCAATGTCTGAAGGGATTCAAGGTGCTGCCAGAGTTGAAGTTATTTTGTTTTGTGGCTTCGGTTTTCTTTCCATGCTGCTATGGTTTTCTGTTTTGATTTCTCTTAGCAGTCATTATTTTTTCTGGTGTTCGGTTATCTCTATTTTCTGAGGTAGTGTTTTTTATTGTCGATTATGATGATGTTGGGAAACAATTATGCTCTGGCTTTGTTTGATGTAGCTTGTGGTGGTGGACGCTATTGTCGAGACGACATGGAGTTGGTGTGTATGATCATGATGATGTGTCAAGGAATTAACTCCCTCTTTGCAGTCAATGTTCCTCATTTATCTCACGGGATGTGCACAATTTGCAGTGATGTCGGTATATTTTGACTATTGAAACAGTTGCATGATACAGTCTTGGTAGGGTGAATGGTAATTTTGAAATTTGAATTTTGTAATGGGTGTTTTGTGAGGTTGTAACTTGATGCTCGATATTTCATTGTTTCCCACTAACCTTCAAAGTGACTTTTTAATAAAATAAAATAAAAATAGATTGAGGAATATAATTTAAAAATGAAAAATAATTCCTGGATAAAATAAAATGATAATTATATTTTATTATTAAAATATGAATTTTTATTCAATGTGTATTATTTTTAATGAATTATTTTATTGTTATATAAAACATTTTCATACATATTGATGGATAAAATTGAGGTTTTATAAGATAAAAAATGGAATGTGATTAAATTAATTTAATGTTAAAAGTGATATTTTTTAAAAAAATTCACTAGTCTATGTATTTTTTATTAATAATTAATATTATTACAAATAATGAATTATTTTAATTAATTGTATAAATATAATCAAATAAATTACTATTTATCTAATTATTATTATTTGGTATGGAAAAATAATTCATATGTTATTGGGGTGAAAAATATATTTTTCTAAAAATTGTTTTTATGTGTTATACACTAATTGTTTAAATCATATTTTTTCACTTTTAGAAACTTAATACAATAAATTTGAATTAATATTTTCCAGCATAATATAAAATTTTTTAAATAAGTTTAATTTAATTTCCTAACATAAAAATATGTTACGAAGGGAAAATTTATTATTCATGATTAAGGATAAAATAGTTTAAATGGGTTTAAATAAGATTTGAAAACATAAAATATCAAAAGAAAACCTTTCATTAAAGTATGTATGGGTGTATTCCAACCTCCCCTAATCCCTTATCTATATTTTTTTTAATTTTTTACAAATTTATATTTTAAAATGGAAACCTTAAATATTAGGTATTTGGTATTTTCTAAAAATTCCAATCAATACCACCCATAAAAGGACCGTTCCTCTACCCACCTTAAATGAAAACATTCCATAGAATTTCACTCAAATCCATTCCTAAATTATCTCGATAAAAAATACACTCTCACATTTAGGTACACCTTCTCTCTTAAATAGTTCCCAAATACAATATTTATTAGAGACTTTTTAAGAGGAGATCCAAGTCTTCAACAAATGTATTATCCACAAAATATTAATTCATATATATATTTCTCATACACCTATTATTTAATATAATTTATCACCTTAATAAAAAAACAAAAAAGATTAAGCATCTATAGAAGTGAATTAATCACAATAAAATAACATGCTCTTACTCATTCAATCATTATAAATGATTATTGTTTTGGTCAGTTTTACTATTTATATAAATGAGGTTATAATGTTTGAATCACAAATAAATATTAAAAATATATAATGGTAATAAAATGTAATAATTATTAGCATATGTTTTTTATAAATATTTAATTGCAATATATAAAATTACATTCACAAAAAAACCAATTCATTTTACTGAATCATTGTTAATAAAAATGGATATTTAGAACTATTTAATGTAAACTACCACTATATGTTCACTAAAATAACCGTGGACCATAAGAAATATATCTGAAAAAATATTTAATAATCATTGAAAATATTTAGTTGATGAAACCTTGATTAAGGAAAAGGTATGAGAACCATAAATTAAATCATGTATTAGAAATAAAAAAATTACCACCCAAATATTAAATGTAACTACTGTAAATTAGTATTTCAAAAAATTTGAAATATAAATGAATATTCTTAAGTAAAAGAACCATGAATTAGGTACATATTTATAGTCATTGTAATGATAAATCAATTATACATGGATTTAGAATTTGTTTGACTAAGACGATGTTTGAGGATAGGGTTTATTTTCCAATATCACATTAAAATCGAGTTTGATTATGTTAAATTTCCATTTGAAAAAAAATCCCTATAAAACCAAATATATTTTATTCTCCTTTAGTTATTTTTTTGGGTTTTACATTTCCTTATACAATTTCAATTTCATTTGGTTCTCTAATCAAGTAAAAAGATTCTTATATATAGAACCACCCTTATCTGAGGTTTTTGGTCCAGAATATTTCTCATATTTGTTCGTATTATTTATATTGGTTTATAAATTTCCTAAAAAAATAATTATATATTTTATTAATTAAATTTAATGTTTTCCTCGAGTTTATTGACCAAATAATTAAAGGAAAATATTTCCAATTTTTTGATGCACTGGTTATTCATTGTTTTTTATTTTCATTAACAAGGTGTTAACAGAATATTTATTTACATTTCTAATTCATGAATGCATTTTATCTTCATCTTATTCATTTTTACATAATAATAATCTTTTAAATTATTTCATGTTTTCTAATGTGATTTCTATTCCATTTTTTATAAAATATTTTTGTTTTAAATAAAAGTTATCTAAATGTAAATACAATTTCTTTTTTACCCTTGAAAAAAATCACATAATGTTTTTATAAAATGGGTTTTCATCAATATAAACATTTTTTTATGTAATATTCTTCATATGGGATATCTCAAATTAAACAATACACATGTTTATTCTAGATGTATTATGATCATATTTTGTATAAGTCTTCACAAATCACATTTTTGTTACACTGTTTAACTTTGATATACTGAAATTACGAATGTTACCATGTTAATTAGAACACATATTTAATGTTATCCATTATATAAATATTGGGGAAAATTTATTTATCCCTTAAATAAAATGGTTTAAAATTTACACGGCTGGAAATCTATGATATACCAACGGTTAAAACCCATTGGTCTAGCATAGATAGTCGTTGGTATAATATATACCAATGGTTTTCCAAACCATTGGAAATTAAGCCGTGTTGATATACATATACCAATGGTCATTCATAAACCATTGGAATATTCCATGTTACAACTCATTATACCATCAGTTTTCTATAACCCTTTGTATAACTTTGAACCAACGGTTTTACACCGTTGAAAAAAACTCAATTTATATATATACCAATGGTTTTCTAAACCATTGTTAAATACTATTACCAACAGTTTAAAGAAACCTTTGTAAAAACATAGTTAAAAATTCTATACTAAAGTTTTGTAAACCATTTTTATAGATTGGATTTTCCCATATATACAAAAAATTTTAAAATTGTTGGCATAGAGTTGCTGCAGTTCTAGTAGCACTACCAGCCTCCCCTACAATTACAGAATTCAGAATTAATTCTATACAGAATTCATAATTAATTTTCCTATATATAAATCAGAATTACTTACCTCCAATAATTACATACCAATACATAATTACTTGTTCAGTTACCTGCAATTACAATACTCTATACATAATTCAAAATAACACCAATGAAGACAAATATGATCCAAATAGTAATCCTAGAGAATAACTGCAGTGCAATTGTGTGACACAGTATAGAATTCAGAATAACACTAATACACCCTATAAAATACACCACGCGAATCCAAAACACCCCGAAAACAAATATCTTCATAAACACAACACTTGCAAATTTGATCCAAGGGGCTGGGGTTGTCCAAGTATTTCCCTATGACACTTAGAGTCACTTAAACTCCATTGTGCACATATATAGTTCTTTTAGTAGGGAAATAATAACCATTTTATGTTTATAATCTCCTAATTTTCATGTAGGAGGGGAACAAAGAGGGCATCGAAGGAGGGGGTTGTCCATGGGGGTTGGGGTGTCCAGGGGGTGGGGGTGTCCAGGAGTGGCGTCTTGTCTAGGGGTTAGGGGATGTCAAGGTGGTTTGGGGTGCTATACAAGGGTAAGGGTGTATCCAATGGGTTTCTATGGGGGAGGGGGTGTCCTGGTGGTGGGGTGGTGTCTAGGGGGTGGGGCTGTACAGGGCATTGGGGGGATATCCAAGGGGGGTAGGGGTGTGCAGGGGGTGGGTTGGTGTCCAGGGGGTTGGGGTTTTCTAGGGGGTTGGGGGGATATCCAAGGGGGAAGGGGTGTCTAGGGTGTGGGGGTTTCCAGGGCGGTGTGGATGTCTATGGTTGTGGGGGGTGTCCAGGGGTTGGGGATCTTCCAAGGGTGCAGTGGGTGTCCAGGGGGTGTGGGTGTCTGGGGGGATTGGTGTGTCTATGAGGGGTGGGGGTTTTCTAGGGGGTGGGGTGGTGTATAGAGGGTGGGGATATCCTAGGGGTTGGGGTCTTTCCATGGGGGTAGGGGTGTCCAATGTTGGGGGGGGCTACCCAGTGGTGGGGGATGTCCATGGGGGAGGGTGTGTCGAGGGGGTGGGGGTATCAAGGTGGTGGGTGGTGTCCAGGGGGTGGGAGGGGGCTTTACAGGGTGTTGGGATTGTCCCAGGGTGTAGGGGATGTCCTGGGGGTTGGGTTCTAACCAAGGGGGTAGGTAGTGTCCAGGGGGTGGTGTTTCTTAGGGTGGGGTGTCTAGGTAAAGGGTGGTTTCTAGGGGTGGGAGCTTTCCAAGGGTGTAGGGTCTGTCCAGGTGGTTGGGGGTTATCCCTGGAGTAGGGGGATATCCATGGGGGTAAGGGGTGTCTAGGGGGTGGGGGTGTCTAGGGGGTGGGGGTGTCCGTGGTGGGGGTGTCTAGTGGGTGGAACTGTCTAGAGGGGGTGTTGAGGGGGTTTGTTGAGATGTCTAGGGGGAGAGGGCTATTTAAGGAGGTAGGGGGTGTACAGGGGTTAGAGGATTCCTAGGGGGATGGGGGGTTGTCACATGCGGTAGGAGGTGTCCAGAGGGTGGGGGTGTCTTGTTGGTGAGGGCTATCCAGGGTGGGGGTTTTCAGGAGGGTGCGTTGTTTATGGGAGGGTGGGGTGTCCAGGGGGTTGGGTGTTTTCTAGGGGGTGGGTGGTGTCTAGGAGAGTGGGGGTGTCCAGGGGTTGGGGGCTGGCAATGGGGGTGAGGGTTTCTTGGGGGTGGGGTGTCCAGTGGATGGGGTGGTGTCCATGGGTGTGGGGGCTGTCCAGGGGTTTGGGGGGTTGTCCAAGGGGGTTGGGGGGTAGTCTATGGGGTTTGGGGTGTCGAGGGGGGTGGGATGTCTGGGGGTGGGGGTGGGGGTGCTATCCATGGGATTTTTTAGCTATCCAAGGGGGTAGGGGTGTCCAGGGGGTGGGGGTATTCAGGGGGTGGGGCTGTCTAGGGGGTGTGGGGGTTGTCCAAGAGGGTGGGGGTCAAGGGGTGGGGGGGGGGGGTCTAGGGGTGGGGTGTCTTGATGATTATTTAATCAATCATAGAAAATAATTATTCCATGTTTTATTATTTATAAGTAATGAAATAAATATAATGTGACTTACCTAATGACACATATATTCAGGCACAAGAAATCATCAAACATCAAATGTCAGTAATATCAGTCAAAAATTTAACTTATCAATCTGTCCCTCATCCCCATCATTTTCATCACTGTCATCATCATCCTCACCCCCATCATCAACTTCGACCCCATAATTGTCCTCACCCTCCTCAATTCCCTCCTCCACCCCTGGTACTCCTCCTCAGCCTCCTCTTCTCCCTCCTCTGCCTTCGCCCCCTTATTTACTTCCTATTCCACCTTGGCATCCTCCTAGCCATCATCTTCACCACCACTAGAAAATCCACCTAGTGCACCATATATTGAACTCATCGACTATATATATTAATATCAATTTGTTCTGGCCTCTGGTGGAAGTTTTGGATGTAAAACATCCATCTATTTCATAAATGCAGTGTTCGCCCTAGAAGAAAGTTCTTCCATCTCTCTGGCCCCATTTTCAGCATGTTATGCTTGTGCCTTCACCTGCTAGAACTCAGTGGCAGTGTATCTCATACCTGAAGAAGGCCAATACCTCTTTGAGACTATACTCTTCCTATGTCAAAATCGTACTCTACCAGGGTGCTCATCTCCCAACACCAGATGTTAGTGATCATTTGAACCAAAATTGTCATATTCATGGGAATCCAGAACCTCTAAATCACCATATTACAAATATAAATAGATTATTAAGTTACAAAATAGATATTATAATTTGAAATCAACATGAAAATGTAAAATCTACTACTGAGTTGGTTCATTAACCGCACTTCCATCTTTCTTCCTTTGACTCGAGAAAAACAGTTTTTCTCAAGACACCCATCCTTCAATATTCAATTTATTCCCTCTAAAATGAAATTGAATGTAGGAAAGAATAATTTAAAATTGGATACCAATAGTTAATTTCATAACTAAAATTATACAAAACTTTAGGAATCCAATAAATTATCAAGGAAACAATAGAATGTGCAAGTCGTAATGAAAAATTGTAAACAACAGTCTTACCTACTTCCTCTCAGGATCTGGCATCGTAGTACGTCCCAATATGAGGATGTATTTTTTAGCAACAATGTTTTCATAATTATTTTCGATGATTACTAAATAAAATTCAATAATAAAAAATATAATATTAATGAAAAACATGATATTTTTTCATTTAGATACCTCAAATGTGATTAATACCATAAACTGGGTAGTCATCCAATGAGTAATCATCTACCGATACTATTCTATCGGACAGTCAACAAAGATAGGGACTGCTGATAACTCTTTTCCAACTCTATAATTCCATGCAATATACAACTCGTTATTATAAGATTTTCAAAGATAACCTAAATCCTTTAGACGTGAAAGCCGTTCACCCTCACCCTTGCGGAAATTAAACTAAAGTTGACACCAAAATATTAATTCATATAAATAAAAAAATAATACATTACATTAAATACAACTGATTTTTTTTACCGAAATATCTACCCAAGCATTATCCTTTACTTCATTTGGAAACTGCCTCCCTAAGAGTGGGATGGCATGAATGATGTCAGAGTATTTTCCAAGCATTGCTAAAAAACTCTAACATTTCTCCCCTATTTTTTAAATCATTTGACTGTCTTCATTGTTGTCCACCATCAACTACGGGTAGCAGTTCCACACCAAATGCATGTGTTTATTCCCCCTACCTCACCTCCTATCTTTATACATATCTGTTATGAAAGAAAAATAAATATTTTATCAATACATGTTATAATGAAAATAACTAATGGTATAAAAACATGTTAGGGTTCTATAAATATACCTGAAGAATTTTGATCAATGAGCATCGCAGGATCCACATAAACTGAAGGAACACCATACAGGTGGAGTGGGTCCCAATGTATGCCTCACAGAGAAAAAATCTAGGGGAGAAGGTGTCAAAGAAGATGGAATATAGAAGCTCGGAGAGAAGGAAGTAGAAGTAAAAGAAGATCACACAGATGGCTTGCTGAATGCTAGATTGGGAGTGGGAATCATCGTCAGATATGGTAATGATCAGTGAGGAGACTCATATGTACATGGTGGTGAAAACATGGGAGGCCTAAATATCATGTGTGTCCCTAACGACACACTGGGATCATAATATGGGATAGATGATATGTTGGTGATAGGGGATGGGTCTAATCAGGTGCGCTAACCAGATCGGCTAGCTCTAGTACCACCCCCACTTATATGAAAATCGTGAGTACTTGGAATAATAATAGGATTTACATCAAATAATTGATTCCTAAGATGTGGATCCTAAAAAAATGTTTAAAACAAAATTAATCACATGAAATTATATATTTTGTAAACATATATATTTGAAATAAAATACTCACTATAGGCACTAGTGGTGGAATGCCCATCTCATCCATTCAAAGATTGTTGTTGATCATATTTTTCTACTGCCCCTCTTCAATTGGTTTTATTCAATGGATTTGAAAAAAAAGGAAGTAATTAGAAAAGGATAAATATTGTGAAACCCAAAAAACAAAATAAATGATATGTAATAGGGGGATTCATTGATAATTTAAATATCCATTATTTCAGGTGGGCTTGAATAGATATATAATGAATTTAATAAAACGTACAAGATCTAATAAAAATATTTAATTTTTATTTGAATTTTTATTTACTAAGAATAAAACCCATCATGTTCATAAGAGGTAAAGAACTAGTCAAAATTAAGGAAAAAATTAATTTATTTAGCCCAGGTTGATGATGTAGGTTTCTATACCTATTTTGATGAAGAAGAAAAACCATAATTTTCTTTACCTGGGGAAATGTTAAAGGGAGGTCTTGGAGTTATAATATTTTTATACATGGTCAACAATGAATTTAAATGTTCACCAAGTTAGAAATGTTTGTTTCGTTGGTTTAAATACTGTTTTATTCCAAATTAGAAAATACAATTCAAATAAAATAGAAACCAATAAACACTGAAAATTTCCATAACGGTCAAGTCAGATACAACATATTTGTAGTCAATATCAAATAAATTTTGATAGTAACAACCATGACAACCCAAGTTGAGCTAAACCAAATGAATTGAGAATAGGGATGGGTGGTTTTATATATTTCCAACCACAACTTCAGGTTCACAGTCAACTCTAAAAATTGAGCTATTGGAGTCATAAAAAGTAATAAATGGATCATTTCTAATGGCAGTAGGGATGTTTCCAATTTAATCATCCCCATCATATAAAATATGTCTTCGAATTACATCAATAATGACACTAAATTTAGGTCAAAGATGGTCTTGACATAAAAAACTTGTTTTTCCATTGATGACAATAAATATGGTTCAATGGTATTAAGAGTGTGAGTCATATCAATTACTTGAAAACCATAATCATCAATAATTGTTCCCTTCCTAGTCCTCAAATCAAACCACTATCATTTCATCATAGCGAATCATCCATGAGAATAATAATCCAATATTGTTATTTTTTCAATGAATCCACAATAACCTACTTTTTCAAATCACGGTCTACGTTCTAATGCACTCGCATAATAGTCTCTTGTGGAAGTAACCATAACACCATCATGTTGTGTTATCATGTTATTTTCTCATTCAATGATAATAATTTTTACCCAATGATAACAACTGATTTATAGTCAATAACCACGATATTTGGACCAAAATCCAAAGCTCTTATTTCCCCAGAGACATATTCAGAAGGAAAAATCAATACCTGAAATATAATTGAATGTTAAAATTAACTAAATAATGATTTAATTATTTTAAATTGTAATATTTTTACCTTAAAATTTAACCTAGTAGAAAAATCATCTCTATGCAAAGTCTCCCTCTTTCTCAAAGATAAAGAATGATTCTTTCTATTTATCATTGCTTTATGTTCCTTATAGATAAAAATATTGATAGTTTAATAGATATATATGTAAGATATACATATATTCGATTTACTTACCTAATGTAGTCATCAAACAAATCACAATTGAACAAAACTGAGTGATGTTCCATCTCCCGCACTTCTATTCTTAAATTTGTCAATGTATATGATCCAAAAATTCATTCTGTTTGCGGAAGTGATGAAAAACTTAGTTCAATTTTCTCATATTGTTCTTCTTCATTTATTATTAGTCTGTTCATTCATGTAGTATGATCAAGGAAATACATAGAACATAAATCCATAAATTTTTGAGCCATGTAACCATTCATTATAGACCCTTCCGAAAGATTCCTATTTCAGACATAATACTTTAATGGGTACATATTTCTTTCGATTGTATACATCCATGATATATAAATAGGTCCTCCGAGAAGTATTTTAGTTGTAATATGGACAGTCAGATGCAACATGGATGTGAAATTTTTTTGAGGAGATATTTTCTCTAACTTAAAAAAAATTAATGCGACATCTACCAACATTATTTGAAAGAAAGACTTGGACAACTTTTTAGAAAAAAGATCTCTAAACAAATGGCACAACCATATAAAAGACACCTTTACATTATTGGACTAATGATGGTGGATTTATACTATAATCAAATCATGCAGAAGGATGTGATAATCATGATTCTTCAAATATTTTAGCTTCAACTCTCTTCTGTTGACCTGTTTTGATAGGTTTCTTCAACAGCCATTAGGAACATTAATAATCTCTAGTACTTCCAGAAATTGTTTTTCTCTATAGGTGTCATGAAAAAAAAGAACATAGAACTTGCAATTTATTTTCACTGATTTTCACAGGATGAAATTCTTGTTTGATTCCCCAATTCACCAAGTCATTCCAAGATCGTAAATCATCTTTTGTCTTTCCCTTACATTTAGAATAATTGAAAGCAACATTTCACACATATTTTTTTCAATGTGAATTAAATCTAAGTAATGAAGTAAAAAATTGGTTAACTAAAAAGTAAAATCAAAGAAGATACTACTCTTCTTCCAATTTTAATAGCTTTCAGTGAAAATATTCTTTCTCTTTCCATATTTCATTTGAACCTTCTTGAATAAATAACTAAATTATTCAAATTCATTATGCACATTAGTTCCAGACATATGTTGTGGTGGTTGATCAGTCTCCATGGTATTTTAAAATCTTCAACGATTATTTCTATATGGATTATCCATTAGAATGAATCATCAATGTCCCATAAAACTAAAACTACAATGATGTTTTAGTCTTCGGGATAGTGTATTATTTATTAAAATAGGACATGATAGTTTTCCCTTCGTGCTCCATCGAGACATCATTTCATATGCAGGAAAATCATTGATCATCCACATAAGTGCAACACACATATGAAATATGTCTTTCGAACTTTCATCGTATGTAGACACACCCATGTCCCAAATAAGCTTCAACACTTTTATTAACGGTTACATGAAAACATCTACATAATATCTAGGATCAAAAGGGACAGATAAGAGTATACTCAGAAAATTGAAATGATTTTTCATACACAACCATGGGGGAAGGTAATAAATATGTATAAAAATTATCCCAATGTTGTGCGAAGTAAGCATCTGACCAAACATATTAAAACTGTCACATGAAAGTCTCAGCCTCACATTATGCATGTTAACAGCACAATCAGGATATCGAGAATCAAATATATGCAATGAAAATATATATGTAGGGTGAACCAATATATCATTAGTCTTTATTCTCTCAGTATCATCCCATTTAATTATTATTCATATTTCATAAAACATAAAAAGATTCTAGTGTCTGGGGATCAATGGAAAGTTCCACATTACTTTTAGTGGCACATAGGATGGTGTTCCACCAGCTTTTGGCTTCTAGGGGGATGTGCCAAATTTTATACAAACATTTTGTTCAGCATTTTTCTCCCAGAATAAACTGTAGTCTTTCAGGAAAGAATCAATTATGGTTCATGAAAATACAAGTTCCTCAACTAACATCCATGACATATAGTGGTTTTAAAGAATATCTGTATCATTTGGAATTAAGTCCTTTATGGTGGTATGAAAGTAATCAACGACAGTATTAGAAATACCATACATTGTTTTCCCATGAAACAATCGGATTAAAAATTACAGCTTTTTCATTTTACCGCATTGTCAATATACTAGAGTCTTGGAAGTATAATTCAAATTTTCACCCTGGAAACATCATCATTTTCATTAAAAACATCATATGTGCCCATATAAAAGTCTTCTTGGGTTGGAATCCTTTCTTTTTCATGATGAAAAATAAATGGAAACCGGTCATATAACAAATTCTCTAATCTCGTCCTCTCATTTGGAACATTAGTAATTTGAGATTTCATTTTCTCCCCATTGTGATACCACACATAGTAGTTTTCTTGAAAACCATATTTGTTTATGTGGTAGCTGAGTTCTTCATGTCTCAACCAAGGTCATACAACACAATATTTAACATGGGAAGTGTTTTTGACCACTATCTAAAGCATTGTGAAATGAAAAATCTGAAAATCTCTCCAAATTGTTTTGAAAATATATTGAGATCCAATCGGCTTCATACATACACCATATATCCATTCTGTGAAAAAATTGTTCTATGTCATTTCATCAAAATCTATTCACTAAGATTGATGTTTCATAGAAAATATTTTTAAGTAAATGATAATTGTTCACTTTATATGAAACCATAACTGACACACTACTCTATATGAGAATCATAATATAAAAGGTAAAAAATACTATATTTATAAAAAAATATCTTTGAATAACTATACATAAGTGTACAAGATCATATACACATGTGGAAGAGATTTATTCTAGAGTTTAGTAAAATTTAGATCAACGAAATTTTATATTTTAGTAGATTATTTGAGTGATCACATACACTACCCAAGGTGGTGGGGTGACTAGGGTGTGGGGTGGTGTCCAAGGGTTAGGGGCTGTCCAAGGGGGTGTGGGATTTTAAGGGGGTGGGGGTGTATAGGGGGTGGCGCTATTCAAGGGAGTGGGGGGATGTCTAAGGGGGTGGGGTTGTCCAGGGGGTGGGGGTGTCTAGGGGGTTGGGGCATTCCATGGGGTGGGGGTATCCAGGGGGTGGGGGTGTCGGGGGGGGGGACGTCTAGGGTGTTGGGGGTTGTCCAGTGGGGGTGGGGGTGTCTAGGGGGTGGGGGTGTCCTTGGGGTGTAGTGGTGTCAGGGGGGGCTGTCCAATGGGGTGGGAGTGTTGAGGGGGTTGGGGCTATCCATGGGGTGGGGATCTGTCCTTGGGGGTGGGTGTGTCCATGGGGTGGGGGTGTCCAGGGGGTGGGGGTGTCCAGGGGGTGGGGGTGTCCATGGTGTGTGGGTAGGGGTGGGGGTGTCCAAAAGGGTGGGGGTGTCCACCCCCAAACATGTTTCATAGAATTCAATATCTATCCAATTGTAGAAAGACTTCATGCCTGTTAGAGATGACCCAGAAGACTGTTGGTGTAATCCATGAATATTATTCACATAAATCATAACACACCTTCTTGTAAACACACCTCCAAATATCATATGTGGATCAGATTTTATCTTCCCCCTTTAATATCATACATGAATTCTAAAAAAACACACCTAATTATAAACATACCTCTAAATTTTGAGATAGGTATGTGGCTTATTGATGCCTTGAGAGGATATCTGAGAGCTAATTACAGGTAGTGATACAAGGTGTAAATATAGTATTTTCTATTTTTACTAAATTGTGTGTGTATGTCAAATATGTTCTTATGTATTTTTTCTGGCATATGAGCCAACTTTCGATGGGACACTACTCATGGGATTATGAGCCTTTTTATATCATTAGTTGATATGGAGTTCTATGAATGTTGAAGTTCTATGAGAACAATATGGATAGTGGATTAGAACCTGAGTGATATTTCATTGCAAATATCAATTTTTCTTTGATGGGTAAGAGTGAGTGTTGGTGTCATAATTCAAGAAAATTTGTTGCATGTGAAAGAAACTATACATTAGTTATATGTGATTCCAATTATTTTTGTAGAGTATCCGAGTGGAAAGCCCCCCCCCCCATGGGAAGCCCACCCCCACCCCTACAGACCCTTGGACAGCCCACCCCTCCCTATAAAATCCACATCCCCTACCCCACCTGGATATCCCACCCCCACCCGCTTGGACAACCTACCCCCCTCTAGACAACCCCCACCCCCTCCCCCACTTGGACAGCCCACCCCAACCCCACTAACAACCCACCCCTCCCTGGATATCCCACACCTCTTCACCTACCTAGACACCCCCCCACACACACACTCACCCCATGGACAACCCACACCCCTCCCCCGCTTAAGCTGCCCTCTAAACAACCCACCCCCACGGGATAGACAACAACCCCTCCCCACCTGGACGACCCACCCTGAATCGCCATGACAACCCCCACCCTTCCTTAGATAGCACCCCCACCTAGACACCCACACCTAGATATCCCCAACCCCCCAAAGACCCCTCATAGGGTAATTTTAGATGGAACCATTTCATTAATTATGAAAGTACAACCATCATGAATTATCGATTTTATTCAAAACAACCCATTAAATTTATCAAAAAATGACGAATTCAATTTATAATGCTCTATGGGTATCATAGGAAATGTCATTGGGGATAGGGGAAATCACTAACATGGTTTATTCAAATTTAAAAAATGGGCCAAGCACTTAGGTGGGGGGTGGTGTTCAAGAGGTGGGGTGTTGTCCAGAGGGGATGTCCAAGGGGGTGGGACTTTCCAGGGGTTCGAGGGTTGCTAGCGGTGGGGTTTCCATAAGGGGTGGGGGTGTCCAGGTGGTGGGGGTGTCCTTGGGGGTGGGGTGTCTAGGGGGTAGGGGTGTCCAAGGGGAGTGGGGGATGGGGTTTGTCCAGGGGTGGGGGTGTCCTGGGGGTGGGGGTGTCCTGGTGGGTGGGGTGTCTTAGGGGTGGGGCATCGAAGGGGGGTGGGGGTGTATAGGGGGTGGGGGCTGTCTAATGGGGGGTGTCCAGGGGGTGGGGGTGGGGGAGAGGATTTTTATGGGGGTGAGGGGTGCCTGGGGCGATGTCCAGGGGGCGGGGTGTCCCGGGGGTGTGAAGGGGGGTGGGGGTGTGAAGGGGGTTCAGGTTTCCAGGGTTGGGTGGGGGAGTGTTCATGGGAGGAAATACTCAAATAATACCTTGAAAATAACCTATACCCTATGCAACCAATATCAAAATTCAAATACATCACACAACCAGTATCCAATTCATCCTTAATATCACTACCCTTACCATTATTCCTTGAATAAAAACTATAAATACAAAATCCAAATACAACTTTCAACTAAACTAAATATCATATTGACTTCCATATTACCCCAGTAAAATATGGTAACCACCTGCCCCACTACCCCATCCATCCAAATCCCTTCACATGGACCATATTTATATCCATTACCCTTTACCATCTTTGAGTGTGGATACATATCACCAGCCCCAATTAGTTCATATAGTTCATGAACTCTATACCGAAGGAGTGGCTTTAAAGACTTCAAATAAATGTGATTCACACAATCTTGACACATTATGTGTATATCAAAAACAGAATACAAATAAAAGTGTTCAGCATAACATGCCTCAGATAGCACCGAAATTAGGTTTATGTCAAATCAATACAAAAAACAAAAAGGAAATATATGCAATACATTAAAACTAAGGTAGAACTTACTAATTTTAAGTATATAAATAAAAAATTTTCTGATTGAAGAAGAATCTATCAGGTGGATTGAGTTTTGCAGCCTATGGTAAAGAGAGTGCTTCAGGAGTGCTTCGTATTAGGGCCTGCAATCGTGTAGATGGGGGAGTTGGGATTTATTGTATTTTGGGGAAAGTATTCCAAACGATTTTTAAAAACCATTGGGAAATCTATTCATTACCTATAGTTTTAAAAAACCAATTGGTATATATTAGATAAATTATATATTTAATAATGATTTGAGTAAACCATTGGTAAATCATCATTCTAAATACACCATGCTAATGGTTTCTTCAACCCATTGGGAAAGGTTGTTGATTTTACAGTAAACCAATGATTTGTTCAAACCGTTGGTATAAAATCGTTGGGAAAACCTGCATTTGTACTAGTTTTATAACTCATTGGATGATATTTAAGGGGCTATGGATCATGGTTATGAGGTTTTGGATTCTTATGTCAAGGATATGGAGACTAATGATGGATGGTTAGAAGATCCAAACCTGTTATTGGAACCTATAAATTTTGAGGTGTTCATAAGGATTTATAATGGGAATCTGACATGATGATTCACCAACATTATAAAGAATATATATTGTAGGAACATTTCATTATAAATATTTAGAAGGAGTGTTATGATGGAATGTATGATATATCAATTCTATTTGACCACAATGAAAATAAAATTTATTCGATCCACAAAATAGATCAGATATTTCCATGTGGAACAACCAGGGAAAAATTAATTTCAAAATATATACCTAGACATGGGAAAATGTGGACAATAATATAGATACACTTATCAAGGAAAAATCAGATATGCAGGTAACCACAACTCAGTGAGGGATTTACAAGGTGAGTGATTCCAATAATCTTAGTTTTTTATATAATGATTTTGTGGTTTCTTTGTATTTTTATCCCAATAAAATTTTTACTGGTTTATTTTTCCAATTCATACTTAAAAGTTATTTGGAAATAAACAACTATTTTTCAGTTAAGGGAATAAGGAGAAATCCCAATCAATTATAGCACTCTATCGACAATGTTGATGGTAATGAGAAGTGAATCCAATCCACTAGGGGACTATGTCCACTATGTGATGTTGGGATTGGTTGTGAGCCTCAAAATAAATAATTATTTTCTATGATTATATACATTAAATATTCTTATTATTTTGTCTATATTAATGTTCATGAGTATTGAATAATGTTTCAACACACTTATTACTCATTTTTTATGTTATTCCAAAGCCTTAATCGACTACCCATGATATATGATTTATGTTTTATTGGGTAAGATTATGTTATGTTATATCCATGTAAAATTATTATGTATTAATACCTATACTCTCATCTTATATTTATTAATGTTATAAAAATAATATCTCTGATGTTTACCCTTATATTGGATTTTAGTTCACCCATTTTCAAGTATCCATTCCCTAGGTTTTGACTAAGAGTATTATTTATAATATGTGTAGAAGGGAATCACATGTGAAAAATATATGTGGTATATGTTTAGTGTTAGTTAATATTTGTTGATTATGTATCTAATATTAAAATAAACTAAGCTTACAAGTTCTTTAGATTCATTTATTGTGAGATGTGATGAATAATCACTGAAAATAATGTAATATGAATGAGTGTTATTATTGGTTAATCTCAAAAATAGGTGTGAAATGGGTTCTATATTTTAAAATTAATATAAATATATATTCTTATAACTGAATATAGAACTGTGTATAATATATTTTTTGTCAAATATACAAAATTAAACAATCACCCTCAGTAATTATCATGAAATTTGATTCCTCCTAAAAAACATTTAACCACCGCTCAAGGATCAAACCATGTATCCCTAAAAAAATATCAAAATGTGATCCATGAATTCTAGGATAATCAAATAAGATAGCATAAAAAATTAATACCCTTAAAAGGTCTATGTTTCAATATTAAAATAATTTAACTAATTCAATGTAATTATTAAGAGTATTATAGGAATATAGCTGTAAATTCTTTGTAAAAAACTAAACGAGTGTTATGTATTCTTAACATAATGTACCCATATAAATAACCAAATATATCAAGGGTTTATAATAAAAAAACAAAAAAACATTCCCTCCCATTATTGTTATTATTAAACATACCCACATGTTGAAATTTATTTATATTATTTCTAAATAATAACAACTATCATTTGATAGTTAAATTATTAATGATAGTTTCAATTAAATATTTATTGGAAAATAAATTATTTAAAAAGATATTCATTTAAGTGATATAAATAAATAAAACCCATGTAGTAATTAATTACAACTATAAGTTTTCTATACATGGACCATTTTTTATCAAAGATATATGTCGATAAAAATATTCATTCTTCAATTAACTTAGAATACATGTGAATATTTATTTGATACATATGAATCTAACTTCAATAATTATGGATCAAGAATAAATTTTTACTGATTTATGATTTAAAATAGTTTTATATACCACTATCCTTAATATAATACTAATAATATTCTAAAAAAATTAATTTAATTTAATTTAATTTTTTGAGTTGATGGATACACTAGGTAGGTTCCTCTATAATTCATTTTATCAGTGGTAGTGAGTGTCACTCATTTAACAATAGTGAAACCATGAAACACATCATGCCCCCTCAAAAGAGAGAAGATATTTATAAATGAAAACATTTTTATTAGATATAGTCTTTCAATATAATTATTTTTCATCCAATATCTCGTCATGAAGAAATCTTATAAATGTCATTTTCCATTAATTATTGATTTATCATTCTTTGATTTATAGAGATGGTATTTACCATAAATGTTGGTCCATAAACTTGATTCCATAACATTCATCTCAATTGAATGGATAAAGATATATTCCTTCATAACCCATAATGTAATGTACCATTAATTATTTTTTAATTAATTCTATACCAGTCATGGTTCACCCAAAACTAGTCACTTTCTCTATAGAATTTAAATTAAAATTTTCATCATGAATTAAAAAATATGATTAAATATTTTACTTTAATAATGATGGAATTCTAATGGCTATTATAAAACTCATACGCAGTTTTGCAACCAAGCTCAGATTGTATGTTTACCCTCATCAAATAGTCATAATACCTTAGTCATGATTCAAGATTACTAGAGGATGGTATAGATATAATGGAATAATGTATATGTTATTTGAATAGATTTACCCACTCTGGTTATTAAATTAACTATCAATAAATCCTCCCTAAATTATTGAAATAGAAATTATGTATAGGATATAATAAGAATGAACCAATTCCCCAAAGGAGAATATCTATACACAAAAGGCACATATTTCACCATGATAACAAGACAATATAAATTATATTTGTAAAAATCATTAACTAGATATAAAATCCAAAGTACAGATAAAATAACAATTAGAAAAACGAAATAAAATCTATCATAAATACATTATCTAAAAAAGTAAAACCATTCTTGAGTGTATGATATCTTAGAAGAAAACCTAAAATAGAATTTTATTGGTAGAAAATACCCATATTTGGACAATACTATCACCATGTTCTTTAAAGAATCATGACTCATAACTCATACTTCTAATATACTTCATTCATATATACTTTCTCTTTATCAGAATCATGTAAAAAACAATTCAACTTTCATTTTAAAGGATCAAATATACAGTGTGAGTAAATCATACCCTGTAGATGGTCACAACACCACCCCCATGTGTTTACATAGTCTACATAAAAAAGGAAACATAAATTAATAAAACATAAAAGAATATAGGAACAAATTTCCCAATTACATGTCTTTTAAATGTAACCAGTCAAATGTTTTTATGATAATGAAAGAATAATATATCATAAATATTATCAAATAAATGGGTTATAATAAAAATAAACCAATATTGCTTCGATCCATGAACAAAATCCATAGAGGAATAGGATACAAACAAGGAACCCACATCCCCTGCAAAGGCCAAACAAACGAAAAAAAATCTATATTTATTTAGTATCTCTATGTATTGAAGTATATGAGGTGTAACATCTTGACGTGATCTACTTAAATAGTAATCTGAGAAGTAGAAACACATGGCCTCAATCATGTATCCCCATATTCTAAAGAACTTAGACTACTTTGAGAGGGTTTATAGGTATCATATGGGGACAAAACAATTTGAATAAGATAACCATAAACAAAAGAAAAATAAATAATAATAAACCATCAATTGATTATAACAATATAAATATATAAATTCTATATTGGAGCTGACTATAAAGGAAATAAAATATCACATGAAAAACTAAATGAAACAAGGTAATGTAATATGATTCATGTATAGGAACATATGATCTTTATATAATTTCATCATATATAATACATTCCAATACAATAAAAATAAAGACAAATACAAATTAGGTCTGAAACACACCCATATTCTATCACCCATCCCAAAATGTATGCAAATCATTCATATATAAGAAATCCATTTCCCATACCTGTATCTTCGATCATGAAATCCATACGTGCCCTAAAATTCCCATTCAGGGTTTGAGTAAAACTCTCTTGGCCACAACCAACATTTCCCCTAATAAAATATATAATATACATGTAAAAATTTTTATAACAACTATATTTAATAATAATCACGTAATTAGGTGAAAAAACTGTCAAACTTAACATTTTAGAATATATTTCTCATTAAAAATATGATTTACTCAATATCTTCCATTATATGGAAATACAAGTTTAAATGGACCACAATATACATTTAAAATATAATTATTTGGAAGTTATCACCTATACACTAGATTAGAGGGTATGAATAATACTCTTTAAATTTTGAAAGAAATTTTCTTACAAATATATAAAATAAACTCATTGGTTATCAAATAATTTAAAAAAATATATATATAATTTTAATATAAAAAATATTATTTTCAAAAGAAAACAATTTTATTTTTTATTTCTATTTATTTTTATCTTAATAAATTAAATTAATCACTTTTTATAGTGGATTTAATGAAATTTATATTTTATATATAAAGATAAATGTTTTAAAATTCATTTAATAATATTTATAAGAATGGAATAATAATAAATAATGTTCTGTATTTATAATATGTTTTTCTAAAAATTGGTATTGATCACATTTTTCATCTTTATTTTTAAAATTTATATATGACCCTTATATAAATTGAATATGGAAAATTAGACTCCATATTTTGAATCATTAGTTCAAGATTTTTTAAATTGTCCCCTTTTATTTTAATGCATTATGAATATTATTCATGATAAAATTTATCTCAAAATTAAAGGATAAATGAGGTTATTCTAGGTTAAAACAATGTGTTATAGTGAGATTTGTTCATCTAAATTCTTATTTGATGAATTTAATTCTACCTTTATCTCCATAGGATGGAAATTTAATTTTTTAAGATACACTTATCTATGAAAATGACCTATTAGTGATGTTTAAAAACATCACATTATAATTTATTTATTTTTCATTGTTCCTAATAAGTAAAATTAAGTAAATAGTGTCAAAATTGTCATTAATGACATTTCATAAAATTAAGATTTTATTAAAAAGTTAAAATTAATGAAAATAATGAAATAGAATATAGTGGATAATATATTCTTGAAAAAGTTATCCATTTTCCATTTATAAAAAAATTAAATCATATAAGTAAAATTATACCCCTTTAATAGCGAAAATGATGTCACTATATTTAATGTTAAAACTGGAAAACTAAGGGGTTAAACCAGAATATAAGGTTTAATACCCCACATAAACCTATCCAAATTTTATTTTTTATGGTATTTCAAACCCATGCTACCTATTATTTAAATACTTCACAATTCTGAATTATTTTTCTTCAAAAATATATTTTTATATAATAATATTTTCAGAAATAAAAAGATTTCCCTCCAATAAATTATAAAAGGCACCCCCACCCATTATATACTTCACACTTCATTTATCCATCTTCCTAAACCACTCAAAAAACCCCAATTAAATTTACATAGTCGAATTATTGGGGGTTTTTCATCCCAAAGGGGCATCCCTCAGATACTCAAGAGAAGATATGAAGGAGTTATTTTAAATAATAGGTAATCACCTTAACCAATCACGTTATTTTTAATTATAAACAACCTTATCTAAATATATAGTATTTCTAATAAATAAATAAATTCAATAGTCTAAATATTGATAAGTGTAATTCTTATTATGAAATATCCATTATCCTTCTTCTTTTTAATCAAAAGGGATGATAAAGTATTGCTCATACATATGTATGGTTTACCTTATCCACATAATAGTACAATTAATTTTCCAACACCACATTTCATTAATGGTTATTATGAGGGGTTTATTATTTATATATGATAATTATCATGTAACAACATGTTACTAATTTCATGAATTCCCCAACATGTTATTTTTTTCCTCCTTATTTGGGTGTTCCTTGGGACTCTAGAGGATGGAGAGCATATAATGGAGAAAATTTCATATGCTTTGAGGATGTGTGTTAGTTCTTATGAATTGTTTTCGGGTATAAAATTTTTAATGGATATGTAGTCTAATCCCTTAATTCAGAAAATTTCCAGGTCTGTATGGAGTTTTCTCCTTAAAAATGGCATGTATTTTGTTAATTGGGAGATTACAGATCATATCAAGGGAGTACAGTCCATACAATTTTATTTAGGAAGAAGTTGTGATTATAGTACAATATTTTAAATTATTACAAGCCTTGTATTAGTTTCATGTCATTTAGTAGTTAAAATTCATGTTTTAATAAAAATGTAATATGTTTTTCAGCGTACTTTATTATCATCGATTACATGAACTATAAATATATTACACATCATGTAGTCATAATGAGTCTAGATTTTAGGGCATTATACATTTATTTTCTATTTCATTTATTTATGGGATCATTTACTCTCAACCTAGGATCAATCCCCTATGATTTTAGGGAACTCATATCCATATAAATCACATTGGCAAGTGATTGATCTCTATTTTGGTTGGGTTGGATTTTTTTAAATGAGTAATCATTTGGATTCTTCATTTAAATTGAATAAAGTGTCCCTTCTTTACAAACTCTTCTAGATTTATTAATAATTGATGAAAATTATCTCCATTCATTTCTAGATCTATTTTGAAATCTTGTTCTCAGTGCTGATATATTTTTCTGGTTGTAGTGTGGCAGTTGTACATTCTTTAGGTTAGTGTTTTACTACTTCCATGATGACCCACTTGATAAATTAAATCAATTATCAGATGTGTAGATTGATTATTTGGCCTCTATCATTTTAATTATATTGTTACATCTAGTGGATCTTGTTATAAGAATGCGTGACATGGAGTTTGAGGTAGGTGTTTACTTCTATAAACTATGTATGATTAATTTTATAGTTTTAGTATTGATAAAAATTTTTATAAATGAAATTGTCTAATTGATTGATTGATTTTTATATTTCAAATTGGGTTCTTGATAAAATATGTTACTTCCCTTGTTTTGGAAAATATGAAATAAATTTTCAATGCATTGTGAAATGGATTTTGAAAAATGGTATTGAATACAAGGTTTTGATGAAATAGTATGGAAAATTTTGAACTTGGTAATCCTTGGGTAATTAGGTGGATTCTTTTATAGTAGGCCTCTTTTTTTGATATTATCGGTGGTTTTACTCTGGTGGTGTTCCTCTATTCTGTAAGACTGTTGTTCTAGAAAATTTATAGATACTATTAGGAGGGTTCAATTTCTATGATGTTCCTCTACTATATAGATTTGATGTATATGTTTGTGGGATTATGTGTATGATTGTTTATGTTGGGGTATGAGTTTCCTAAAAATAATGAACTAGTGTTATTATTAGTATTATTTTACCTATGATTTTCTTTTAACTACTACTATTTAATCTTTCTCTTCCTTGTATTGATTTGATATTTCATGATTTATTTGAATATATTTGATTGTATTGATATAGATATGTGAAATTATTTAAAATTATTTTACCAGGGTGGTTAAGAAATTAGGGAAAGGATAAAATTAAATGAATTTCCCTGATTTTTTTTATCAAAACAAAAAAACTATTTATCCTTCCATGTTTTATTTAATGTTGTTTATGTTTAGATTATTGTAAAGAGACTTATTATAGAACACTAGGTTAAGATCCCACTAAGCCTGTTAGCTCACATCTAGATCACCCCTCTAGTGGGGTGTATACCTTTATATGTATTTTAATTAAAGGAAATAAAAGAGGGTTTAGTGAGGTGGTGGGTATTCTTTCTGCTGAATCTTGGTAGCCAGTGGCGAGATATTGGGAGTTTTCCTCTATATCACATGGTGTAGTTGTTTTTTTTCAAGTTTTCCTTCAGCATGGGGCATGTACCTTGGGATATTAGGACTAATTTTTTTTGAATAATTTATATTGTTTTCATTTTTTTATGGAATATGTTTATATCATCATTTTTTTCTTCCATTTTAGCCCAATTGTATTTATAAGTTATTATGTTAAGAGCATAACCAATATCTATATCTTCTTCTATCAAATGGAAAAAAATTCATTCATGTGTATAGTGGACTACCACCTCATGGACTAATGTATTTTGTTTTCCTTAAATGTCTCTCATGGATTAATTATAATGATGAAATTAATTTTAATATATTAAATTCATGAAATATTTCTCATTATGAAGATATAAAATATAATTTACCTTTTTATATTTCCATTCACTAAAAAATGATAACGTCGTTTTTGTGTGTATGTGGAATTCCACTTCCACAAAAGGATGTGATAATTTTTTCATCACCATAACACAAGGATGATATATATTAATATATTTAATGAGATAATATTATATTTATGATATTATTATAATTCTGTAAATTTAAAATATTATTTACCTTCTTTTAATAATGACCATTTAAAAATAGAAATGTTAATAATGTGTTCTTACGGCCTACTATCTACGTGATTTTAATATAGTTTATTTTTCATAATCATTTTTAATAGTTGGATTAAAAATTATAATTTATGTATAAAAATTTATAACTATTTCAATATTATTATTTTATAGAGGATGTAATAATGACCTATTTAACCATTGTAAACCTACTGAATTCATTTCTGACGTATGAGAAGAATATCATCAAAAAACCAAACGTGAATTTCATTGATTTTGTAATTTTAAATAACATGGTAATAAGTGATATAAATTGAATTATAACCTTGAAAAAGGTTCTTAATAATTTATACAATTAACATAATTTTATTCTTTCAAGATATTAAAAACCAACATGATGAATCAGACTCAAGGTTGGGGATTTCTTCTAAAAATTATATCCTAAAGATTCCCATAAAACACTCATCTTCTCCTAGATCTATTTTTTCTAATAAATAAATATTATTTTTAATATTATCCTATTTTATTTTAATTTTCTTTTACTAATGTTTTATTTTTTATAGAATGGTTGCAAGGGAACATTATTATCATTTTTTGAATGAGTTACTTTTTAGATTTTGTTTCATTATTGTGAAAGAAATGTGTTTTAACTTATAAAGAATGAGAAAATTTTCCCTCCATCATGACTAATATTTTTAATGGAATATTCCACTATAATATTATGAGTTTATTTTTAAATTTAAATTTTTTCTTTCTTATTTGTTATTTTTTTAAAAAAATTAGTGATTTCAAAAAGGAAATGATATTGTAATTTCAACAATAGTTTTTATAGGGCTTTAATAGATCATTTGAAATGTTTTATAATGAATAGTTCCAAAATATTATTTTTAATTCATTGTACACTACATGAGAATTAAATGTGAAATTGGTCTATCCAATTCTGATTATCCAAATTTTGTATCCCCTTTATAGCTCACTGGTGAGCTCGATATATATTATATATTCGGTGAGACTAGATAGTGCTCTAATGAATTGGGTGATATAGGTTGTCTTATGTGACAAAAATGAGGGAATTTTTGAAGAATTTATGTAATAGCACAAAACATTACCAACAAATTTTTTTTTATAATCATTTCATATTTTATAAACCATCTAAAATAACATTGATAAAAATTTACAAACATTATAAATGAATAATGAATGAAATATGTCTTTTGAATGCATTGGGTTTGATAATTTTGAGATCAGTCTTCTAAATTCGTTGAATGTTGCAATACGTCTTTCCTCGAAGAATAAATATTATTGTCTTTAGCCATGGGGATCTAAGACCATTGGATTATGCTCAATAAAAGTTATAAAATGGTCCCATGTTGTTGAATTTAACACTGAATCTCCTATTTCCCATGTTTGGAAAGGATTTTGAGGTATGTCGATGTATTTATTAAAATAAATTTCCCTCTCATGTATTTCTAAATTAATAGGGCACCTCATAAAAATGGATTATGCTACATAGATTCTCACAAGATAATCTGTTTCGTGTGTGTGTGTGTGTGTACGTTGACCTCACAAAACACCTACCTTTAGTTATTTTGGATCCAAAATGGTGAAAGTGGTTTTTTAATAAGTGGCCTATGAATATTTACCTAGATACTAATCTAATTGCCTACATCTAGTATCCTCCCTTGGAAATTGTGGCTTTAGGAAGGTCCCCATAAGAAATCGTCACTGTGAGAAATATCTACCAAATAAGGGGAAATATTTTTGAATTGAGAAAGAGATATGGCTTCCTAAAGAAAATGGTGAACCCTCTAATGCTAATGTCGGATTGATTTTTCGATTTGTCCTATATTCCTACCCAACAAAGCCACATTTCACTCATGTTTATTTATTGTTTGGATTTGTGGATGCATTCAATAATGATGAACTTATTTTAAACACATATAGAGATATTCTAACCACTAATGAGGTCGCACAATAGAATCATTCTATTTCTGGAAATTCTAATAATGATTATCATGACCAAATCCGTCAAATTGAGGATCAATATCTACACTCGAGTGCTAAAAAAGATAATAAATGTACTACTAACTCTGATGTCTTTATCACTCCCCATCTTATAAAGAATTTAAAACACATTGATAACTCTATATTGAAGACAAAAATTTTTAGAAGATCCTCAGGTATTTTCTTATTGTATACAGACATTCCCCACATCCGGTAGTTAATAAAAACCCCATTGAATATGCATCCTCTAATAAAGAGGGGTCCTCCACATCCTCTGATGAAGAGTTCTCATCCACAAATAGAGAGGAAGAAGATGCTTGAATTAAACTTAAAAAATATAATCTTGTTATTATGTAAATATACATGAAGGACTTATATCCTTTTATTTATGAACAAGAAAGGTTGTATTTTGGAAGATATCATAAAAAAGAGATAAATATTGATGAGTGTCTTAGTATCTGAGAATGTAAGTTTGATAGAGTGGAATTTAAGCTTGATCGAAATCCCGATCTTGGTTATATTCAACATCAATGTGAATAATTCTCTTGTGTGGTGTTTGAGTCTACTTTTTCTTATATTTGATTCTATCTTCATAACTTGAATTCAGAAGCATTCATTAGTGTGAGTGGTCTTTGCGGTGTATGGATGTTTGGAGGCCTCATGGAGGGATTTTATCCCTGAGAAATCTAGATTTGGTAAATCATGTTTTAATGTGAGTTCAAGTTTCTATGTATGATGGTTTTCATAGTGTTGTTGGGACAATTTATTATTTGATGATATATATGATACCTTCCTAGATTTGAGCTTTATTAGTGGAAAATGAAGTTCGCTGATGCATGTTAATATTGAGTTGGAAGAATCTTTGTTCGAGGGATTATATTTTCAAGTGCTACCCTTATTTTTCCATGATGTTGTATACAGTCTGACAAGCTATGACTATATGATGAACATCTTACTTGTAGATTATCAGCTTACACATTATGTTTTTAGTGAAGAATGAGGCATTGGAGGAAACTACACTGAACATTCCATACTTTCTTGTATATCATTACATTTCAATAAAGCTTGTTCATGTTGGTATCTTAAGAGAGTTAGTGAATAATTTTTACTTCTTGAATTTGAATCCTTTTAAAAACATTATGAATATGAGTAGTAAAGTGCTGGGATTACATAATAAGGTATTCATAAAAACTGTAATGTCTTCTTTTTTGCTAAAATCTATTGGAAACATGCTAAATGGTTGATGGGAAAAGACACTAATCATGTAATGTTAATTTTTATTTGACATAATAACAATTTATAGTTTTAGATCTTGAGTGCTTTCTTGATGGTGGAAAAAACATGAAATGAAGGTTCTGGTAGCAGATTTTGCACCACACTAGCTTTTATTTTTTGATGTTACTACCAGAAGGTGGTAGGAGAATAATTGAATAGAAAAGAAGGTGATAAGAAAACCCTCTAAACAATTCCTATAAGGACATGATAGATCCCAAAATGAAAAGATCTAATTAATGCATCTTCCCTAATGCCCTAGTCTTCACAGAATTCTTCTTGTAAAATACAATATTATGTAATCAGCCCTATACTAGATTGGAGAATCATGTGTGTGTTAGATATGGATATTATATCCATGGGTAGTGTGAAATGAATACATATATGATATAGTATAGGTTTGATTACATAATATTGTATTTTACAAGCCGTATTCAGTGAAGACTAGGGCATTAGGAAAGATGCATTAATTAGATCTTTTCATTTTGGGATCTATCATGTCCTTATATTAATTTTTTAGAGGGTTTTCTTATCACCTTATTTTCTATTCAATTATTCTCTTACTGGTACAAACTCATAGAAACTTGTGTAACCACCTAACCATTAAATTTGTGTTCAATAAATTTTTAGGAGTATGGGTTTCATTTATGCTCTGATCAATTCAAGTAATTAATGAAATTAGAGGTATTTATAGAAATTAATGAACTTTTACTAATATAATATTATCATGAAAATTATAATAATAACATGGCCATTAGGAATAGTTATCTAGAAAATAGAATTGTAACATCTCCAACAAAAGTATAAATAAAATTAATACATTATTATAACTGAAAATAGTATATATTTACATCATAGAATTGTTAGGTACTGGGACTGGCAGCCAAAGCCAATGGGATGACAAATTAAAATTTTTGTATCACTGGAGCAACGTTACGATGTTGAATCTAGTGAACTATCTGGGTATGGTCCTAGGACCATGCATGGATTTGATAGAGCACAAAAATATAAAATGAACAAGTACCTAGTTTGGATATGAGATCTGAAAGTCTGTCACATGTTTCTGGAAACCATTTCTCTAAGACTCCAACACTGAAGTCCTCTAGATCATCCACTCATGCCTTTTGAATCTACAGACAAATTTTTTATTCAAATCCGAGTGCTAGCGCAGTACACCAATGATCTCTTTGACGCAGCAGTGATCAAAACAAAGCAAGAGACTTCTATCCAAGAATGATGATCTTGAAGTTCTTTCTTGCTTGAGATAATCTCTCTCTAGAATATGGGAGGAGTGAGATGCTCTCAAATTTGAGACATGAATAGTTTCAATGGGAGACCCTCTCTCTTACTTATATAGGGAATATCTAAAATACCCGGTATGGGTTCCCGACCCCCGTGCAATAGATATTATCTGTATAGTTATTATAAATATTTATTTATGTCAAATTAAATGTCTCCCTAAATAATATTTACAAATTTTATCACTAATAGAAATATATAATAAATATATATCACATAATAAACTTGATTATATAAATCGACTCACATAATCTGAAAATATTAAACGAACCCTGAATATTTAAATCCATTTGAATAATATTTGATCTTGGTTTTTACATAATCACTTATAAATACATGTTATTAATAAATTCAACATATTATTCCATGTATGAAAAATTAATGAATTTATTTATTCCCTAGTGATACATTGAGCATGGATAATACTCGGACCAATTGGCGGGGCCCACCATGTTCTATATTCCAATTCCTAGAATAGGGAAGATTCTCAAAGTGCTATAGTGTGAGACCCTCTAGGCCCTTATCTCAATAGCAGTGAATAAAATCCATCGACCAAGAGAAGGGTCTAACAACCCATCGATTCCACTATAGAGATAATTTAATGTCAAAGCAACAAATACCTTCCTATGAACATGGTCTATATAATATAATCTCTTTTTCATCGATATCTCAATAATGCAAAATGTACCCTAGTGTCATCATCATTTTTCATGCTTTAATTTATTTTTTGATTTGTCTGGATGGTCTTACCATCCACTACTATGGGCATGGATTTAATGAAGGTAAAAATATCTTAATCAACCCGGCCTGTGATATCTATTCCTAAACTAGGAAGAGACCAATCCTATATTGATCATTCAATCAGTGTCAGGTCACCAATGACGTACCCAACACAAACTACCACCCCAAAACTCTATCGCCATGGTTTTTTCCTTTCATCAATGTACGCAATTAAATGACATCCATTGATAATGATCTAATTTCTCAAGACCATTACACATGTACATAGATAGAAATAACCAATGAAACCTGTAACATGTGATATTCCTATTATGTGGGTTTGTCTTCATGATCTCAACTACTAGAGATCATCAAGTGCAAACATCATTAGAAGAGGTCTCAATGCTTAAAATCCCTGACAACCATATGGTCAAACATCATCTTTTTTCCTTTAAGAATAATGTAACAGGACCATAGGACATATTTTAAGATTACTGCCAGGGTATCTCAGGGTTCTCATTATAGACTAGGATCTGATATAACCTTTTGATACGACATGTAATCTAAGTACATTTCCATAAACAAAGTGGATGCATAAGTATCTTCAGTATTATGGAAAGATAAACACATATATGTATAAAAAACTGTATATATATAGTTGTAATCAAAGTACAATACATGTTGGTTCTAGGGAACCCACTTTCAACACTCCCACTTGCAGTAGAGCCAACTACTTACAGGTTACAATCTGATTGCTCTCACATGAGAATCATGCTTCTACTATAAAATGGATTTAGTTAGGGGGTCAGCTATGTTATCCTATATGGCTACTCTGCTAACTATCACTTCACCTCGTTGTGTTAAATCCCTTAAGAGATGAAACTTCCTAAGACTATTCTTTTTCCTCTAGTGAGACATGGTATCCTTGGAAACAACCACTATAGTAGTATTATCGCAATATACTGGAACGGGGTCTGCACTGCTAGGCACAAAACCAATTTCTGAGATAAAATTGTGTATGCAGACTGCTTCCTTTTCTTCAACAGAATCTATAATATATTTGAAATCTATAGTAGATTCGGCAACCATAGCTGGCTTTGAGCCTATCCAGCTCACTGCACTACCATTCTGGCAAAAGATGTAGCCTAACTGCAATTTTAAATCATCATGATCTATCTGGAAACTAGCTTCAGTTTATCCTCTCACTAATAGTTTATCATCTCCTCTATATAGAAGGAACATATCTATATCCTTAAGTATATAGAATAATTTTAACAGGTGATCAATGCATCTCTCTTGGATTGGATTGATATCTAAACACCATTCTTAAATTAAAGTTGACATAAAACCTAGTACATAGAATGACATACCTGATAGAACCTCGTGCTGAGTCATAAGGGACTCTACTCATTCTGTCATTCTCCTTTTGTGTTTTTTGACACATTTTCTTGGAGAGATTTATACCATGTGACATTGGTAAAAATCCTCTCTTTTATTGTTCCATATTGTACCTTTTGATTACCTTTTCAATATATGTACTTTGACATAGCCCAAGTATCCATTTAGATCTATCATGATAGATCTTGATACCAAAAATGTAGGCAGCAACACATATGTCCTTCATCGAGAAGCGTTTATTTAACAAAGTTTTAACTGACTGTAAGACTTGTGCCTCATTTCCCATAATTAATATTTCATCAACATATAATACATGGAAAACGATGGCATTCCTTTCAACGTTTTTATTGACACAAGGCCCTCTTTCATTTTTGACAAAACCAGTATCTCTTATGGCCACATCAAAATGAACATTCCATGATCTTGATGCTTGCTTAAATCCATAAATGGATCTTTGTAGTTTGTATACTTTATTGGCATACTTTGACATGGAAAACACTTCAGGTTGAGTCATATAGGCATCTTCAACCAACTTCTCATTTAGAAAAGTAGTTTTGACATTCATTTCCCAAATTTCATAATCATTAATGTATTCTATTTCAAGATGTATTCTTATTGGTTTAAGAATTGCTACTGCTGATAAGCTTTTATCATAATAAATGCCTTACTATTTCATGAATCCCTTTGAAACATGTCTTTCATTAAAGGAATTAACCTCACCATTCTTGTCTAGATTCTTCGTGAATACCCTTTTGCATCCAATGGGCTTTACATCATCTAGAGGGTCTACCAAAATCCAAACTTGATATTGGTACATGGACTCCATCTCTGAATTCATGGCTTCATTCCATTTAGCAGTTTCTTTTCCTTCTACTACTTCCTTATAGGTTAAAGGTTCATCATCCTTGATGAATAATATGTCACTTGACTCAGTGACAAGAAAACCATAACTCTCTTATTCTCTAACCTCTTGCGTAGACCTATGCAATATCTGTTTCTCAGGAACAACTTATTATTCCACTTTCTCTTGTGAATATTGTTCTTCTACCAACTCTTACGCATCAAGAGCATTAACTTTATCAAAGTCAATCATGATACCACTATTTAAAATATAAATATGTTCCCTTTCTAGAAATATAGATTATGTTTACACAATAACTTTTATATCTAATTGGTTATATAGGTAATATCCCATAGTTTCCTTAGGATAACCTATAAAGATGTGATTGGTGCTTTTAGATGCTAATTTTTCACTTGGTAAAGTCCTTAAAAATACCTCTCACCCCCATACACATATGTGTGAAAGATTGGGTTTCTTTCCATACCATAACTGATATAAAATCTAATATTCAGCATTAGTTGGTACTTGGTTAAGTGTATATGCTGATGTCTGCAAAGCGTATCCCCAAAGGGATAATGGAAGAGTTTCATGACTCATCATTGATCTGACCAAGTCAAGAAAGGTCTTATTCCTCTTTTCACTAACACCATTCCATTGTGGTGTATAATGAAGAGTGAGTTGGGATAGTATCCCACACTCCATCAAGTGATCAATTAAATCTTGGTTAAGATATTATCTAGCTCGGTCTGAGGAGAGTTATTTTATCTTTTTACCAAGTTATTTTTATACTTCATTTTGGTATTCTTTAAAAATATGAAAGGAATTACACTTATAAAGAATTATGTAGATATAGTTATACATAATATAGTAATTGGGAAAATAAATGATTTCTAAAAAACCACCTCTTTCCTCTATTAGAAATGGACCACATACATCAATATGTATAAATTTTTGTACTGCATTGGCTCTTTCTCCCTTTCCTGAGAAAGGTGCTTTAGTCATCTTTCCGTGTAAACTAGCTTGATATACATCCAAGGGTTCTAATTGTACCGAGTCTAAATACCATTCTTGATGTAATCTCGGTAATAATTTCTCTATTACATGACCAAGCCTGAAGTTCCATAGGCGGGTGATATATGAGTCATGTTGGCTGTTATTATCAATGATTTTCATTATTGGGTTCTTGAGTTCCAGCATATATAGACCATTGTTAAGATGTTCCATACCATAACATATTTTATCCCTATAAAATAGAAAACATTTATTTCTATACAAGAAATAAAAACACATAGTGCCTAAACTCGACATAGATATAATGTTTCTTGTTACTAATGGTACATAACTGCAATTGATTATCACTAGAATCAAACCCCTTGTCAAGGTTAAGTGATAGTCTCCCACTGCCAAGGCTACCAAACTTTCACCATTTTCATCTCAGTGATCCACTTCACATTTTGAGATCTTCTTGAACCTACTTGGTTCCTGCATATGAATAAAAATGTGTGAGCCACATGTTGTATACAATACCCAACATGAAGATAAAGATAGACTGCATTCAATGACAATAATACCTGAAGTAGAAGCATCAATTTTCTTCTTCTTCCCAGCTTTGCAATTCTTTTTCCAGTGGTATTTCTTGCCACATCCAAAGAAGGCAGCTTCCTACTCATTACATTTCCTCCCAATCTTTGTCTTCGTTGCAGGAAAATGCATCAGTGTCTTTGGCCTTGACATGTCCTCAGACCCCTTTTCCATGCCTTTGTTATTCTTGATCAACATAAGTACATTTGAATTGGTATTTTTCATATCCTTGTCAGCCTGGTGAACTAAATCCAAAATGTATAGGAGTGACTTTGTCATATCATTTATATAATAATTGATAATAAAAGTTGATAATCTTGACGGTAAAGAGGCAATACTGATATCCACTGCTAGTTCTTGGTTCTATTTGAACCAAAGGGCTTCAAGAATCTCAATATACCCAATCATCTTGAGTATGTGATGATCGACTTAGTCCCCTTATGCTAGCCTGCACTTATAAAGGGAACTTCAGATCTCATAGGTTTCCTGTCTGGCCCTCTCCTAGTATAATTCCTAGAGATGTGAAATCATCTTGTGGGCATCCTCATCTTCATGCATTTTTATTCAATTGGATGGACATGGATGAAAACATGAAGCATTTTACATCAAGTGAATCATTTACATGCTTTCTCCATTTATAGTTTTCCACCTTTATTGCTCCCTGAGAAGTCTCAACAATAATTTGAGATTCTGACACATATAACTTCCTTTCTTGGCATAGTACTATTCACAAGCTCCTATATAACTCCGGGAATTTCTTCCCTGTCATGATATTTACTTTATATAGAATCAATCTTAGTGACAAAGTACTTATGATGTTGGTGATTTCCATCTTAAATCATCATCAGATAAACATTAATCATTTACTACTTTTTCAAGATTAAATTTTGACATTTGTGATTAATAAATTATTATATCATTTTAATGTGTCCCACTATTTTCATGAACCATAATAGTCCGCACTATTAGATTCAGAATACTCCATCACTTGAGTATTATATTGGAAAGGATCCTCAAAACCTCCCTGTTTCCTCTGGAACTAGGGATGCCCTCATTGATTTAAGTTTCAAACATTCCAAGCGGTTTCTAACGGATTTGTTCATAGAACTTGAAACATCCAATGATTCCATATCCATTTAGACCTACTTTCCAAAGGTAGTTGCTCATTAGTTGTGAACTGATGAGGCTTAAGAATTTCCATTGGTCGAGAGGATGGGAGGTCGGACTCATCACACCTTTTTTAGGGGAATTATTGTCTACTCTGGGACTCTCTTTATAGATTTAAGTTATGTTCGTGAATCCTTATTACATTACCAAGTATAAAATGAGCTTTCCTTTAGATCTGACAATAAATGATTGATATGTAGGAAATTTAGAGAATATTTTATATGTATTCGAGGTTCTTCATTGATAGAGAATCATCTGTATTTGTTATAGATTCTTAGTCAATGGTATCCTTCAATACATAAAAGTCTCTTGGTCATTATGATGACCATACTGGTTTTAAAGCCACTCAGTGGGGCACATGATGTTTGTTGTCATTCAGAAGGACATGGATTATTTTAGAGTTGGGATCGTACCTGCAGATGAGCTACCTATATATCCTTTGTTTTGAAAAAGGAATCAGAACCCATGTAGTTCGAGTAAGGGAGTATGATATTTATGCATGATTGATGGCTGAAAGAAGGATGTCAAAATTAATTTTACACTCTAAGCTCACATGAGTCATGATCAGTGTGAGAAACAAGAGGTATTGGTAAAACTAGACAATTGTTCCATCATAAGAAATGATGTGGGGCTTATGTATGTATGACTGCCCAAAGAGATGAAGAATATGATTTAATTTAGGAAAGAAACCAGGGAACAAGGTCTATAAAGGTATATGTACTTAATGGAGATTTAGATACACTAACTTGGGGTTTACTCCTCAGGAAGATGCCCAAATTAGGAGGGGACTTATTATTGAGTTTCACTCCTGAGAAGGAAGCCCAAATAAAAAGTAAATTAAGACCGGTTAAGATAAATTATGACTAGGGATTACTACTAAGGAGGAGGCCCAGGTTAAAGGATTTGAGAACTGGGGCTTACTCTTAAGAAGGAGGCCCAGGTTAAGGGACTTGGGGATTCCTCCTAAGGAGGATGCCCATATTTGTAGACATTGAGAGTGGGGAATACTCCTGAAAAGTAATCCCAGGTTAAGAGAACTATGGTTGGGGATTACTCCTTAGTAGGATGCCTAGATTAGGAAATTATGATTGGGGATTACTCCTAAAGAGAATGCCCAGGTTATGGGACTTGTGTCTTACTCCTAAGGAGGATTCCCAAATTAAGAGAACATGGACTCAGTCTTACTCCTGAAAAAGAGGCGTAGGTTAAGGATTCTCTCATATTAAAAGATGAGGTTGAATGAATGAAATCTCCGAACTTAGTGACAAAATGATATGTAAATCACTAGGATTTAAGAGATGTTCCACAGAATTCCTTTCAGATAAGGAAACCAACAAGAAAATCATTCCATGAATGACTTTGGAGAGAGTTCTTAAGGATTGATATTGAAGTGGATAGGTGGATAGGCATAAGAGAGGTGACATAGGTAGGAAGGGGCACCAAAAAAAAAGGTGCTACACAAGTCCTACGTGGGTGCGCAAGTCCTAGTCGTGCTAGTATACTTGCGCAACACATGGGTACTTGCGTGATGGTCAACCCTTAGAATAATACTTTGGAGAGACTTGGCTCAAGCCCTTAGTATTATCCCTATAGGCTTCCAGAAGAGGGGCGTGCAAGTTCTGTTGAAGGGGTAAGGCAGCACACAAGTGTGACCATTTTCTTTAAGGTATGGCCACTTAGGCGCGCAAGTGTTGATGAGTTTCAACATTTATGCCTTACTACCCCTCTTTAGATCTTCCGTTATAGGTAAAAAATTACATTATAAGTGTTGAGATTCTTTGGGAAGAGACTAGGGCACTGAGAGCTCAAATTTGAGTTTCTGGAATTTTTCATCTCCAAATGGGGGGACCACCAGGGGTATTTATAGGCTAGTGAAGACCCTGGGCAAAATCTAAAGAGGGCACACAAGTCACCTACATGACCACTAGGTGGCGCGCAAGTATACTTGCGCAACCTTGATGGAACTTGTGAGACCCTTGTGAAAATGAATCTTTCTTCCTGCCTTCATCAATTTTTGATATTTCTTCAAAGGATGAATTACTTTGGGTTAAAGGTATTTCCATTTTCATTCGTTTAGACTTTGTGATGGAATGGAGCGTCAAAAAAAGTCCCCCCTCAGAGTTGGATCTAAAAGAAATAAGTATGTGACTCTGAGGAAAAGAAGAAACCCCAAGAAAAGGCGGCACACATGTTCTGAGCGCGCAGATGGAATCGCGCAAGTGCGAGTCGCATAGGCCTCGGCGCAGATGGTTTTTTGCGCTAGCTTTAGACGTGCAGGGTTGAGGCCTGGCCTATATATATGCATCCATTCCTCGCAAAAAGCACCGAATTTCAAAATTTCAAGCTCTCACCGCGCAAGTTTCCTTCGCCGCGCAAGCTGCTCTGTTTTCCACTATTTCTTTGTTGTCACGCTGCTGTAGAGGTATTTGGACTTGGTGTGGTGATAACTACATGCCAAGACATGTGCGGCACACACATACTTGTGCGCCAAAATTAGACTTTCACTCCTTAATTCCTTAGCCGTTTTTTTCGAATTTTTTCACAAATTTTATAAAACAGAAACCCATTTAAGAGTTAATTAATTCCACTTTTGTGCAGATTCAATGGATCCCAAGAGAATCGTAATGGCCGGTGAACTGGCTAGCAAGTGAATTGATGATATGATGAGCATCATTGGCCATGATTATTATATTTTCTATGATAGAACTCTCTTGGATTTGGCAAAGTACCTGAAAGAGTATCATCTTGACTTCCCACAGAGCATTTATCTACCTCTGTATGGCTATGGTCATCTGCGAGAAGTTACCATACCAGAGGCAATGATCTATCTCCCACATTAGTGGTTTTAGAATTATACCAACTTTGCTTCAGCAAATATCTCAAGTGGAAGAGTATTTTCAAATGCTGGAACTGTGGAGAAGGCCTACATAATGCATAATAGTACTTGTACGCCAGATCTGAAACCTCACAAGCCTGAGCTGCAACCATATTGTTATCCTTCAATCTTCTGAAACTCTCAGATGGATCAATCCAAAGGATGGAAGAAGAGTTGGGACTTTCATCCTGGAAGAGGTGTGAAGCCAACTTGGATGTGGGCATACTGGGTGTGGCAAACCTGCACAAAGTTTTTCGAAGATTTGAAAGTAGCTGCAATATATGAAGCTGTCTGGGCTGGACAAACATATGTTTACAGGAATGATGATTTCGTGCCAGAGATACTCAACCAATAGAGCCCAGAAACCAATTCTTTACATATGACTCAGGGAGAAGTACTCATCAGTCTGTGGGATGTCCATAAGATCTCAGGGGATCCAATTTTGGGTGATATGTATGATGAATTCATCCCCCCATGGTGACTTGGAATGATTCGGAGAAGACCCCAACTTTGGCACTGGAATTACTAAAAATCATTTATAAGCTCAAGATTTCAGAGACCTCCTTAACTCATTCTAGAATGTATATTCATCCATAGGAGTGGATGAATATGTTTCATACCAAAAAGCAGGACAAAGAGCCGAAGGAGAAGGGATCGAAGGAGAAGGGATCGAAGGGGAAGGGGCCCAAGGAGAAGGGGCCCACTCGTCCTACCACCTGCCCCAAAACAAATAAGAGGGGTGCTCCTAGCACATTCTGGATGACTATGGAAGAAAGAGAATTTGAGGAGTGGGGATATGACGTAATTCAGTGAATCCCAAAGATGACTTTTTTGGAGGGCTTCTTGGCCTTGTGGCTCAGTGTCTATCTTTTTCCAGTCAGGGACTCGAAGGGAGGTGTTAGGACAGGGACGTTTGTTATTGCATCCAAGTTGGCTGAGGGGAAAATGGTTGGGTTGGTTACCCCCATTTTAGAAAATATTAACAGGATCTTATTCCGTGTCTTCATGGGTAAGTCTCCTTTGAGAATAGTGGGACCATTCCAAGTTTTGTGGGGATGGATCACCACTCACTTTAGGATGTATAATGTACAGAATGGAGTATAGATTCCTAGAAGTTATTTCAGACCATCAGTGAAGGTATTCTCTAGAAATGCTCCACTATCTCTCAATTCTTAGAACATGAAGGTGAGGCTGAGTATGTATAAGGAATTCAATTTCTTTCCTTATGAAAATCCGCCAACCGAACGGTTTATTGATGATGGAACATCCATCCTGGAATTGAGAGCATACATGCTGGCCTGCAGAGATGGTGTGTAGGTCACCAGGATTGACGGAGAGATTATATGTGAGGCCTATGCTCCATATAGATTTCCACATCAATTTAAGTGTTTTCAGCAAACCGTTGTATCTCCCCCAGTGCATGTCAGGTCAGAGCAACATCCGATGGTTGCCCGAAAACTATGGGTTTTGACCTCTAGGGAGAATACCGGGGTAGTACTTGATCTACCAGTTGATAAAGCGGCAAATAACTTGACCACATGATATGCTGAGAATTGGATAGCATCATACCCTAGAGGGGTGCTAAATCACCCGGTTTATCAGTTGGGGGAAAAGAAGAGAACTATAGAGAAAAAAAACCCTTCCTTAAAAAGGTGATTCTTCCCCACCTGGGGATAATTTGTTGGATTCATCATCTAGGACTGACTCACTGTATTCCCAAGATGGGAATGATGAGAACAACAAGAGGAAAAGCGGCATCGTGCCCGATATAATCCTCCAGTCAGAATCAAAAGACCCACTCCATCAACTCCTATTGAGTTACTTCATTGTGGAAATTCAATCACCATTAATTTATAGAGAAACAAGTATTATTTCATTATTTTCTATATGTAGTTGTAGGAGTTGGGAAGAAGCTGGTGTCTAAGGTTGTAGGATGCTCCTCCCAGCCTTCTAGTACACATACTGAATATCTACGATGAGAGGCTGTACAGATATGGCGGAGTTTATACTGTGTTGCTGAAACTGCCTGGATGGATTTGTGTGAGGGGAAACACCTCCCTAGATTAAGGAATATTCTAGCTTCAATAGATATCCATTACAAGGATAACCCAGAAGAAGTGCAGGCTTACATCAGAGAGATGGAAATGCTCATATATGCCACTGATGATTCCATTTCAGTCACCAAACGGGTGAAGGAAATGATTGATCGTGGTGACACTGAGGGGACCAGTGGTTCCGGAGATGAGGAGTGGCACGATTATGTGGCTCCTAAATATGTAAGTTTATTTCCTTATTTGCTTTGTAACTTGATCTCAGTTAAATCTTTGTTACTCAAGGAAATCATTTTCTTGATCCTGCAGCTTGCAAAGAAAGGAACTACTGAGGTTCCTTCACCACAGTATAGCCCTGGTGGTACTGCCATCAGGGCTGCTACTGAATCTCCTCGCGAGTCTGGAGAGATATCTCTCGGCCAGCAAGACATGGATGAGGAGTTAGATATGGTTTTCCATTAACCAATTCATGTACCTTTAAAGGATACTACCGACACTCCCAAAGATCCAAAGAATCAAAAGCGTCGAAGGAAGAAGTCCACAGTTAAATGCTTCATTAGTAGTGGTAAGTCCTTCGGATAATCATGAGTCTTAACCCATTAAAAGGTTACTCATACTTCTTGGGATTGCAGGGGCTTCTTAATTTTCCCCTCTGAGGGAGATAACTGAACCTCCTTTGAGAACCACAGAGGGTACTGGTGAACAATCACAAGTTCAGGCTGACTTGGCTGCTCCTGGAGAAGAGCCAACGTCTGTTCCCTGTATCCCTCCTACTGCTGTTGTAAGGAGAGGAGAGCCTGCTTTTGGTAAGTTAATAATGCTTCATAAAATGTTGAATGAAACATTAACTGAATTCCATTCTATGATACTTTAGGTTCTACCCCTGCACTAGAGCTTTTGGCGGCCATTGCAACTGACGCTACTACTTTATCTGAAGAAGCTGCATAGGGTCAGAGGCTGCAAAATGAAGGTCTCCATGATGACATATCAAATTCTCTCACTTGTGAGACTAACCAGAAATATGAGATTACATTGGATGAAATTATGGAACTTGGCACATATTTTGAATATTTTTTAGATCATGTTAAATTACCATGTAACTTACAAGATTACGGATGTGAGTATTATCCTTTATCATGTTAAAAACAACTTCTTATTACATATATAATCATGGTCGTTTCAAATATGTGGTTCTATCTAAGAAAGATGCTGAAATACAAATTCCTAAAGAGGGAATAGAAAACCTAACTATTGTAGAGACATTAGCTCAAGTGGAGCTAAACCCCGTAGAGCTTCCTCAAACTCACCCTGAAAATCTTTTTGAAGCTTGGAAAGACGGGGAGGAGCCTTCTCAGGTTACTAATCTACCGTTAGGTAAGGGATAACAATATTTTAGACCGTACTTAATTATCAAGACATCCAATTAACTTTGGTTATCCTTTGAAACTAACCAAAGCTTTCAATTGATTATGCAGGGCCATCAATTTCAGTGGTTAGATATGGAGGTGAAGCCTCAACCTCTGCCCCAACGGGAATTGAAAGTGAAGAAACACAGGTTAGGGGGGAAGGAGTAGAACATGGCACTTCCATAAGTGAATTAATCCCAGATTATATTCCCCCATGTGATAGTGATGCTGAGTCGGACCCAGATGTACAAAAGGCGCTCCAATATTCACGACACAAGGCATGGAAGAACATATGGAAGATCATATCTGATGTTCCTTTAGAAGAGTTATCATTGAAGATCCTATGACTGTCATCCCTGTTTTTCATGATAGGACTTGGCGGTTTTGGATATCAAAAGATCCATGCCGCGGTGAAGAAAGTCACCTTAAGGAGGGAGCATGACCAAAAGTGCCGTCAAGATTTGACCCGGGTGTGGCTGTCAGTCAACATCAATGAATTTGAGGATGCGGTGTCTCGAGCTGAGGCTGATCATGCTGCCAAGTTGAAGGAATTGAAGCATAAGATCAAAGAAAAAGTCATCCAAGAGATACACCTTCAGCAACAGTTAGATGTTGTTACTGGGGAACTTGACCAGCTTAATAATTCATTAGAAGGAGTTCAAATGAACGATATAAAAGCCATTGAAGATGCTAAAAAAGCACTCCATCAAGCTGAAATGAGTGAAGTTGGTCGAGTGCATAAGCTTCAAGTGGCGGCTGATAAAGCTTGGGATGCTGTTAATCAAATGAACATTCATGTTTACAGCCTTTTGTAATTCATAGAAAAGAGAAGAGACTCCAATCTATGGATGCCCTTCTAACTCTTGTGCTTCAATGAATAATAATTTCATCTTCCATCATTTGTGCTTGTATTCTTTGATACCTGCTTTAAATTATACCTAATCCAATGGGCCTAGTAAGCATAGTTTGATTTTTTTCTATGATTATTATGAATAATCCGTCAAACCTTGAATCTTTTAATTTCTCAATATTACCTGAAATCATAAAAAATGCATGTTTAGTGAGATCAGACTTGGCTTTTATTCATATTTCCGTTGTCTTTTTTGGGAAGTATAAATTCATGCACATTGGACATTAAAGGGATAATGTTTAAGGTTGAAATAGCTTTGACCGAGTGGATTATAATTGACTCAATTGCTTGATAATTTATCTGAAAACATATTACCATGTTCAAGTATGGCGGAAAATATGTAAACAATGACTTAAGAAATTTTGAATCTGAGGAATGATATGAAAAAGGGCTAAAATGCATTATAAGAAGTAGTTTCCAAGAATGAAGTTACCACTATTTAACAAACCCGTTAGGGGGTTGAATTATATAGGGCCACCTAAGGGCATTGGCTGCATAGTCAAATAATGGTATCTTTTGGCAAACAGGTCCATTATGTAGACTACTTATGCAAGGCCACCTAAGGGCATGTGCTGCATAGTCAGACAAAAGAACTCTTAGAAATTTACATTTCTACTACTAAAAATCTAGTGGAATTTTATGTAGATTCAAAATTTCCAAAGCATAGAGTCTGCTGTATGGAGAGAGGTAATTGAATATGGAGAAGATATTTCCAAACAAGATTGTCTAAGTACTGGATGAATGTCACTCCTACGGAGGTCTGAACCAAACGTAGGGAAGGGAAATATAAACCATTGACTTGAATACTTTCAGATCATGATAAAGAGTATGAGACAAATATATTAAGGATGGCTATTTTTTTGGAAGATCCCTACATATTGTCGTTAAGAAAACTAAGGACAAAAGATGTTTTCTTCCTAATAATGAAGTTACCATTAATTAACAAACCCGTTGGGGGGTTGAATTAGGTAGGTCCGCCTAAGGGAATTGGCTGCATAGTCAAATAATAGTATCTATTGGCTAACAAGTCTGTTATGTAGAAAACTTATGTAAGGCCGCCTAAGGGCACGTGATGCATAGTCATGCAAAAGAACTCACAGAAATTGGACATTTTTTAACTAGAAGTCATGAAAAGGGTTATGAAGATCTGAAAAATATTTAAGGTTAAGATTATGACACATAAAAAATGGGTATTGTCCAATGTATGTAGAGATACACAGACCAATGCTAACCATAATCATGTCGTGGTTGGGTCCTGAATTGAAATTTTGGACTTCACTACATATCCCATAAGGATGGGGATCATGCCAAACTTAGTTCTTGAAATACATCTTAATGTCGTGTGAGACAAAAGTATGGGAGATCTTATTTTAGGGTCATAGAGATCAAACCATAATAATGAATACATAGTGTGTGTTTTCATGGGGACTTTTTAGTCAGGTGACTGAAAGTGGAATTTGGGGTTAGGCCCAAAGACATGGGGCTGGATTCGAGGGATGCTCGAATGTTCCTATATATCCCATAAAGATGGGAATCAAGCCACAAGTAGTTCTAGAAATACCCTATGTACAAATTTGGTTCATACAAGTGAAGGGTGAAGGGGACTTTATTGCAATGATAGATTGACCCAAGATAAAAGGTTCGGGCTTTGCCATGTATGCACGTAGTCTTTAGAATATAACATGATAATAAATCAATGTATATAATTATTCCCTATCAGGTGAAGGCATCAAAGAATGTTGTAGTTTATTATCGTACAAGAGAAAAGTGATGTACAGTTTACCTTCACGTAGCAAGGACAAAGGTGAACCAATGTGAAGGGATTGATTCTAGGGGTGGCTTCATGAATTAACATTGTATGAGATGGAGGTGAACCGATGTGAAGATATTGGTTTTGGGCTTGAACCTTAGGAGGCTGGATACATACCCAGCCTAGAAGTCAAGGATCAAAGTCCACATAGTTAAATTAAAGAATGAATTAGTGATCAAGTTGTTCTTAGGGACGACGACCTAAAAAATGGTGTTGGGACCTACACATGGTTAGCGACCCAGAGAGGGTGTTATGGTTGAAGTTTACTCTAAGATCATGTGAGTCATACTCAGTGTGAGAAACAAGAGGTAGAAACAACCTTAACAATGCACAGTTAAATGTCATGTTGGACGTATGAATGGACTATGAAATTTAATGTCTTGCAGAGAGGACTATTGGTGCTACACAGTTTAGTGTCATATAGCTGGGAAAAAATACTGTTTAACGTCATGTAGAATGTATTATGGGACTTTTTTCAGTTTTATGTCATGTAGGATGAATGAGCATTACAGTTTAACGTCATGTAGGACAATATATAGGGACACAGTTTAACTTCATGTTGTACAATAAGGGTGTTGTACAGTTTAGCGTCCTGTAGCTAAGACGATGGGGACAATACAGTTTAACGTCATGTTGGATGAAAGGGAGACTGTGCAGTTTGATGTCATACAGTAAGGACAATGAGGACACAGTTTAACGTCATGTTGGACGTATTAGGGATTTTTTTCACAGTTTAACGTCATGTTGAATGAAAAGAATGCAAATAGTTTAAGGTCATATGCATGGACCGCAACTGATGATGCAGTTTAATGTCTTGCTGGACATAAGGGACTTCGGTACAATTTAACGTCATGTAGCAAGGATGTCATAGTTTAACATCATGTTGGACGATGGTGCGAATAGTTTAAGGTCATATGCATAGACTGTAGATGGTGCAGTTTAACGTCTTGTTGGACATTGACACAGTTTAATGTCATGTTGGACAATAAGGGACGATACATTTTAGTGTCATGTTGGACAATAAGGATTCAAATAGTTTAAGGACATATGCATGGACCGTGGATGATGCAATTTAACGTCTTTCTAGAAAATATGAAATTCCAACAGTTTAAGGTCATATGCATGGACTGTGAATGATGTATTTTGTGTTTATACAAAAATAATTCTTCAGAAATCTGGCATTGGTTGGAGTATTGATGAGTTCTCCATCCATTGAGATTAAATAATATGCTCCATTGGTGTGGACCTTATGTGTTGAATAAGGTCCATCCCATTTTGGCTCCAGCATGAGAGGTTTCTTTCCTAGTATCATTGGATTTATGAGAACCAATACCAATTCTCCCTGAACGAATGAATGAAGACGAACTTTTTTGTTTAAATCTCATGATATTCGATTCTGATAGACTTCCAAGTGGTGCAAGGTGCACAATATTTTATCATCTAACCATTCAAATTCATCCAATCACTTTTGAGATTGTTCATCTGTAGATGACTGATCACAAATGGATACTCTGAGCGAAGGTAACTAAACCTCAATGGGCAAGACTGCTTCTATTCCATATACCAATGAATATGGAGTTGATCGTGTTGCAGTGCGGGTGGTGGTCCGATAAGCCCATAAATCATGAAAGAGTTTGTCAGGCCAGGACTTCTTATCTTTATTCAACATCTTTTGCAGTATGTTTGAAAGAGTCTTGTTGAAGGATTATATCTGGCCATTTGACGCTGCATGATACCGAGATGAATTTTTGGATTTGATGTTGTATTCGTGATACAACTTCTTCACCTCGGATGAATAGAAGTTGGTTCCATTGTCTGTCAATATGGTATGAGGGACACCGGATTTGGTAATGATGTTAGAATTGATGAAGCAAACAATGCATTTAAAACTGACTTCATTGAGGGGTATTGTATTTGCCCATTTGGAAAAGAAGTCAGTGGCAGTATGAATGTACTTAAACTACTTGGATGTAGCCAAAGGATAAGGTCCCACCACATCCATTCCCCATGTGGGAAATGGCCACGAGTATTTAGCTGTATGAAGAAACTCTGGGGGTTGATGAATGAAGATGGAATGTACTTGGAAAGAATGACACTTCTTTGTGAAATCAACACAATATTGTATCATTGAAGGCCAAAAGTATCCAATCCTTAGAATTTGATTAGATATTTCTATGTCCTTGCTGGTGGGCACCACAGACTCCTGTATGTAATTCTTTCATGACAACCATTGTCTCTTCACCATCAATGCATCTAAAGAGAACACCATCAAAACCACGACTATAGAGAATTTTCTTTAGGTGATCTGGACTATCATAAAGAGTGAAATTGACCACACATCACCAGATTTGTTTTTCCTGGCTCTATCAGGAGGAAGTGTCCCATTTTGAAGGTATTCTATGATAGGTGTCATCTATCCTGTAGTATGACCATATGGTTCAGAGACGGGACTAATTTCATTGATTTCTACTGTTCTAGTTTGAACATAAGGTAAAATTGTATGACGGTGGGAAATACTGAGTGTTGTCTCGTCTTGATTTGGATATTCTAGAGCTGTAGATATATTAGACATTACATCAGCTTGGGAATTTTGTGATCTCGAGACATAAGAAAATGTCGGTTCCAAATGAAATTCCGTCATTAACTCTATGACGTAATCATTTAAAGGTATTTCCTCTTCTCTTCTGATTGTATAATCCCCATTAACATGTTTGATTACCAGGTCTGAATCACCTTTCACCTTTAAGTGATTCACTTGTGCTTGAATCACCAACTCCAAGCCTGCGATGAGAGCTTGGTATTCTGCTTCATTATTTGTACCACCTCCCAACAATGAGAAGGAATTGGGTAACACTTCCTTTTCTGGATAAATGAGCACAATTCCTAACCAAACTTTGTTGAATTTAGGATTTTCCATTTTCCTCCCTGTTGGACTTCCGGAAGCACCATCAAAGTACATTTCCAATGTTTTAAGACTATATTGAATAAAGAATACTTCCTCACCAGGAAGTTAAATATCTGAAGATGTATCTTCTACTAAAGGATGTTCAGAAAGGAAATCAGCTAGAGCATGACCCTTTGTTGCCTTTTGAGACACATATTGAAAATAAAATTGCTGCAAAATAACTTTCCACTTTTCCAGACATCCTGTAAGCATTGGAAGACTAAGGATAAATGTGAGCGGGTTATTGCGAGATACCAATTGGACCTCGTGATGTTGCAGGTAGTGTCTCAACTTCTGAAATGCAAAGATTAATGCTAGGCAGCACTTCTAAATATTTTAGTATCTGGTTTCTGCTTCATGCATAGTCTGACTGAGATAGTAGAGGTTGTTCTCATTCCCAGTATCATTCATCTGAGCAAAAAAGGAACCCAATGATCTCTCTAGAGCTGTCACATAGAGGATAAGTGGTCTTCCATCGATAGGTGGCATTAAAACCGGTGGGAACAAGAGATATTCCTTGAGAATATTGAATGATTCTTGTAATTCTTCAGTCCACTGGTAAGTGAATCCCTTCTTCATCAATTTATTGAAGGGTAAACTTTTTCCTGCCAAATTGGCGATGAAATTCCGAATATAGGTTAAGTTTCCTTGATGTCCTCTAAATTCATTTAAATTTCGAGGAGGTGACATACCAAGGATTGGAATTTCCTTCTCAGGATCGACCTCGATACCACGATGGCGTATAACGAAGCGGAGAAATTTTCCTGTGGTTGCCCCAAAACCACATTTTAAGGGGTTCATCTTCAAATTATATTGCCGAAGTTTGTGGAATATGACTTCTAAATTAGCCAAGTGATTAGAAAGTTTCTTGGATTTAACCACCAAATCGTCTACATAACATTCAACAAATTTCCCTAAATGGGGTTTGAAGATATGATGTATGGCACGTTGATATGTCGTGCCTGCATTCTTTAGGCCAAAGGGCATTACCTAATAGCAAATCACACCCTAAGGGTCTCTGAAGGCTGTAGATTCTTCATCTTCTAGAGCCATTCAGATTTTATTATATCCTGAATTTCCATCCATGAAGGAAGGTGCTTCATATCTAGCTGTTTCATCTATTAAGAGTTCTGTAATTGGTACTGGAAAATCATCTTTAGGACAATGCCGACTAAGATCTCTAAAATCAATGCGAACTCTAATTTTCCCATTCTTCTTTTTCACGAGGAAAATATTATCCATCCATTTGGGATATTGAACTTATCTGATGAAGTTATATTTGATAATCTTATCCACTTCAGCCTCAATTTTGGAAGCATAGGTTGGGTGTGTTCTTCTAGCAGCTTGTTTGAATCCTCAATGTTCTTCTGGAAAACCCAAATGATGAGTGGCTGCATCAGGATCAAACCCTAGAATCTTTTTATAATTCCAATCAAATATATATCGATTTTTCTTTAAAAAAAATATACATATCATTCTCTTCAAGAGTCATGGACACACTAATTAAAGTGGGGTGTGGATCTTCTTTTGTACCCAGATTTATTTCTCTGAGTTCATCCACAGTGGTAGAGATACCTTCTTCAAATGCTGGAGGAGAATCCCTAAGATCTTCCTCTTCTTCAACATGTGTTATTTCTTTTATTTATAATTTCATAGTGGATGAAGAAGCAGAATTTCCATGATCAAAAGAGATGTTAAAATTTGAACATCTTGAAGAAGAAGATTCCATTTCTGACCCTATTGATGATTAAAGGTCTTCCTTGGGTAATATAGAAGAGATAATGGACTGAGAATCGACATCATCATTCACCTATGACATTGCTATAACTTCTTATGACCTGATTGGTGAAGTATAGATTTGCTGGATTTCAGTTGATGAAATGAAGACATCTCCATTTGAGATTTCATCATTGCTTGGTGAATCACCAATTTCTCCCATGGTGTTTAGCTTGATTGCTGTAATTGACATTATGGAAGTTTCCATAAGAGTATTTTGATTTGGGTCTATCCTGTCAATTTGAATGATAGGCAATACATAATCTGTAATCACATGTGTAAATGGGTTTACTGGAATCTTTTCCAAACCATATGGAGCATTAACTTTTGTAATCTCCCTTGTTATGGATTTCTCCTTTTCTATCATGTGATAGAATTCTGCCTCAATGTATTGATATTCGCATGTCTTGAACATGGACTTATCACCATACAATGTCCCAATTTGACCATAGATACAATATTTGAGACATTGGTGGTATGATGAAGGGATAGTCGCATGTTGGTGTAGCCAGGGTCTACCAAGAAAGAGGTTGAAGACTGAGTCTTGATCAACAACCATGAAATCTAAATTGGATACAGGATCTCCTAACTGATTTCTGAGTGTAATCTCGTATAGTGGTTCTTGTTCATTTTTATCATATCCATGTAACATCAAAGTTGAAGGAGATAAATTGGATTATGTGCGGCCCAATCGATGAAGTGTATGAATAGGGATGAGGTTGAATCCTGAACCATTATCAATGAAGACTCTTCAGACGTCTACACCATTGACCTTCCCAGATAAGTACAAAGGTCTAATATGTCAATTCATGACATCATCTTCATCTTCATCTGTGAAAGATATCACTGCATGACATTATGTAGGATTATTTTCTACATGGTAGACTTCAGCTACAACAATTTCCATTTCAAACTCATGAGGACTCAACAAAGCCTCGATGAGTGCCCCCCCAGAGATCCTTTGATAAATTCAAAACAACCAAAATTGATAACTTGGCTAGTAGTTGGGCTAAGTGTCTCAATACATCATAATTTTGATCCAAAGGTCTGCATTTCACAACAGGAGCATGTGATTTCGCAGGTGCCTTAAAAGTGTGTTCTTTGGAAGTTGATGCATCTTGTATTGGGGTAGGAGTTGGTAATACTCTTTTCTTTGGACGATTAGACCGATTAGGTCTATTTACTTGCTGAGAGGTAGAAGGTTGAACCTCCAACTGATCTTCTAGAAGAATTGTGCCAGGACTGAATCTGCCTTGTGTAGAAGAACTTGATTGTTCTTGTTGAGCTCGTTGAAGGGCTCTACCACGAGTTTCTGCTGCATACACAGTTCTAGTAGGGGTATAATTGGAATAGTGGCCTCTGAAAGATCCACGTCTTCCCCTATACCCTGAGCCTCTGTAACTTCCTCAGATTCCTCTGTTTGATACGGGGAACCCCGATTCATCGAGTTCGAAACTGTGATTGGCATAAGGATATGTTAAGTGAATCATATTAACAGAACCGAAGATTAACACTTCATCCGATGAAGACTCTGCCTGACTAGCTAATTTAGGATGTGCCATTTGATGGGGCGGTTCCCGTGGCTTCGAAGTAAATGGCATAAAATCTACCAGAGGCAAAGACAACTTAGGTTTTGACATGATTTCATCTTCTCCTGATTGTTCCACTTTCTTTGAATTATGCCGCCCTTTTGAGGATTTTCCCTCTGATGAAGAGGTTTTTGGTGTAGCATTTATGGCAGAACACACAATTGGATTCTTCAATTGCATTCTCAAAATGGCATGAGTTTTGTCAATCGTTTTTCTAATCATCCAATCATCATATTTTTGCGCATTTTTGTTCTTGACCTCTTGCCACTCGCCTTCTTCCTCTATATCTATAACAGTAACACATGCTACCTGAGCTGAAGAACCTTTCAGTTTTAATTGTCCCAAGTCAATTTTTTTGCAAGAGGTCCTTGAAGACAAAACACTCCTAAATGGGATTCCCCAACATCTAATGAAACACGCAATAGTTGGGACAGTCTTCATCTCCTTCCTAGTTTGGCCTCTTTTGCCTTGGAAATTGAACCAAATTATTTTCTAGAGCTGAAATGAAGTAACCAAGAACCTGTTCATTTCAGAAAGAGTAAACATTTCTCTTTAGATCCTCAAATTGTTTCTGTATTTAATCACTTTGATCATCTTGAAGAAACGGCCTCTGTTATTGATGCTCAAGAGGTGGATCCCTTCAAGAAGATGAACGTTTTGAAGTAGAAGCAGGTACAAGTGCTTGTTTAAGCATAATTGTAGCAGTCTCTGCTCTAGCCATTCTCCTTCCTAGAGTTGATGGAATTACATGAGCTTTATCCATAGTATTCATAATAGAATATTCAATCTGTTGAGCGATAGAATTAAGGTCTCAAAACCCTCCTGTGTATTTCACAGGGATCAACGGTGTGCGTAGCTCATCACGTAAATTTTCCACATAGATCGGAAAAAATTCATCTTGAGGGAGTTCTAAGATTAGGGAATATGTTAATCCCTTCCAGCGAGCAATGAAATCCAAAACCCTTTCATTATCCCTTTTATTATAGTTTGTAAGATCAAAAACATTTGTCTTTGGAAATGTTGAGCTGAATTGAAGAAGGAATCGTTGGCAGAGATCCTCCCATCAGGTAATTGACCGAGATTGCAAGATTGTGTACCATATATGGGCAGGACCTTATAATGATTGTACAAAACACCTGAGCTTAACTGCTTCTAGTTGATGAGGGGTTCCCATCATAGGATCACAACGGGAAACAAAATGTGTTAAGTGTTGCTCCGGGTCTCCCGAACCATTTATGATTGGGAATGTGGTACTTGAAAAATTTGATGGGGGAGGACTTTCATCAACCCATTCAGGGTAAGATCTCTTTTCTGGTTGAATTTGATCACGCTTTCCCTCCATAGCTTCCAACTAAGCTGTTAATGAATCAATAGTAGTTATTAACTTTTGAGAAACATTCGGTTGATCTTAGAACTGAGTAGGTGCAATAACTGGATCTTGGATAGATATGGTGGCTGGTACTGCAACTGGTGGTAGCACCACCGATTTTGGTTGCACATGAACTATAGGATTAGAACCGTGAGGCTGTACTGGTAGAGGAGGATATTCTTGATCCATCTTAGTAGCCACAACAAATTCCCTTGGCTGACTGACTCCAACACGCTTTGGAAGAAGACTACCCTGAAGTAGTTCTGCATTCAACCTCCTTAACTCCATCATTTGTTTCTCTTGTTGTAAAAATATTTGCTCTAGTGAGAGAGATTGGACTTCTATAGAGGAAGGGTATGTAATTTGATTCTTTTCTTTCCCCTTATTGGACACCTTTAGGATAGGGGGAAGTGGTTTACTTGAAGGATTACCTAGATTCTGGGTAATCCTTTGATTTCATGTACGCACACCTTCTTCATTTGTGTTTGTGCGTACAACCTCTTGGGCAAGAACCTATTCATCTGATCCCTCTAATTGAGACTCATCTAGAGGATCAACAACAATGGCATTGATGACATTGATTGATGCATAACACATTCCATCCGTTCTATCAGCATTTATGCGATATTATCTTCTTCCATGTCTTTGATGAGACATTTCCATTTGTCGATTTGATCCCTTAGGAACTTCTTGATGAACTGTAATTTGGAGGGAATATCCTGATAATTTGGATCTTCGTTCCTCTTGAGGCTTCTTCACTAATCGATGAAAAACTAACTTTCTATGAGGAAGAGATTGATGATTTGAAAAAGTCCCTAGTCCGTTGGACTGGGGCTATTCCTCCTCAACTCCTCGAATCCTATTTGTTGATTCCAAGGGTAGGGTTAAAAGATTCCCCAGTCTGGAAAGATGGGGTGGCTCTTGAGATGCTACATCTGAGACTTTCTTGAAAGCTCTCCTGATCTTACGGACTTTAGTCCAGAAATTAGCTGGATGCATCAACCTGTATCCACTTTTATCACCCGGATCAAAAGACCATTGGATGATTTATGACACTTCTGTCACTTGATGATGTGCTTGCTCCAAATGAGAGGCCTATTCAATATTCTCATTTTCTTGATGTAGGAGTAATTCAATAACTTTTTGTTTATATTCTTGATTTTGAGAAGAACTAGTTGAGGCATGTTCTTGAGTGAGCCTTTTATTACAAACAAAGCCAATTGGATGTGGCCGACCATGGGCAATAACATTACATGAGACCATTTTCAGCGTGCTTTGCTGACCGGAGAGTACAGTGAAATGTAGTGCTCCTTGAACACCCCATCCCATGATATGAATACCAGATAGGGCATTGGAATTTAACTGGAGAAATCTTCTTAGTGCACCTAGGCATGAATGCTTAAGGGCTCTCTTCTTCTTTTCAGCCTTCGGATATCGAGAAACTGAGAGAGATTCCAAATCAATTTGGCGTTGTAACCCTTCTATTATCTTGAAATGATTTTCATATTCATGATAAGATAATATTTTGTTTCAACTGACAAAGAGTTTTCCATATGTTAGGATGAATATCATGAATTCCATCTTCTGTCAACATCTCTGGAATGTCATAATGAGAATCAGCCAAAGGCAAAAACCTAACTAGTACTTCACCTTTCTCTAGTTGTTTTATCATATTCAGTACTTCCTCTTTATCATTCAATGATGATTCTTCTACCTAATTAGACCAGAGCTGGTTCTTCCTTTCTGCTTCATCGTATTCAACAATATTGGTAGATAATTAACTGATTAAACTAGAAAATGAACGACCCATGGGTGGTTTGGAGAATGACCTCCACCCCAGGCAATCTTCTGATTGAGAAAGTGTTTCACCTAATGGTGGTAAAACATCAGACATGACTGGCTTCACATTTCCAAGTTCCTCAAGATAAGAAGGCTTTCTCGTCACTACATTGTCTATTGGAGAATTTTCCAGGCAATGTGCATTAATACTGTGGAGAGGACATTCGCAGCTAAATTCATCATCATGGGGAGGACTACCATGGTGGGTTACAACAAAAGGTGGAACATTTTTCTCCTCGATCTTCTGGCCACACAGAGGGTTCTTGTGGCTCTCATCTGAAGACGAAACTCCGAGATCGACCAAATTTCCCTTATGTAAGCCTTTATGAGGATGTATCTGATGCAGACCTTCAGAATTAATGTTCCCACTATTGGGAACTGAGGGAGTAGAATCTTGAATTCCAATAGATAATTGTCTGAGGGCTTCAAGAACTCTAACATCGAGAAATGCCTTGTTACAGATTGGCCATTGATTTCTTGACTGTGCTGGGTGAGTATTTTTCTTAGACGCCTTCTTACTCAATTTGGGAACCACTTGTTGATGAAAGTGGTCATTATGGGAAGGGTTATGTGCCTACTCTGGTGAAATGATTAGGTTAGGCTGATTATCTCCACTCAAATCAGGTGTTTGTTCCTGACTTGGTTGTCTGTATGATATGGCGGAGTACGCCCCACAACCCTCTTCGACTGGAAGAGATGTGTGTCTCTATTTCAGAGTGAACTGTTGATGTTTCACTCCACTGGTAGGGATAGATTTATGTGTCTTTCCCTGAGATGCTGCTGAAGCTGTTATAATATCCTGGCAGGCATCCAGAATATGAGCAGTGATTTGCTTCTGCTCTTTCACCATTGACAGAATGTGCTTGGTGACTTCAGTGTCTAGAACAGGGATATACATCCATTCCATTCTTGGAGTAGGTGTATGTGCCTGCTCATGTCCTCCTTTTCTGGTCAGTTAATTCTGACAGTACTCATGTGTGGGGGAAGAGAGTTAAGTCTGCCTCCTATATGTCATCAGAGCTTTCCGACAGACTTCTCCGAATGCTACCAAATGAGACTGTTGGTAGGCTTGATCAATACTAGCAGGTGTATGTGCCTACTGATTAAAATCCACCGATCGTGGTTGACGATCTTCCTTCAATACTGATAGACAAGGCTGGTGGCAGGATTGATGAGTGTTATCAGGCTTATGTGCCTGTTTACCAGTTGTCAACACATTGGGTTGGTGGGCTCCATCACATGTAGTCAGATGAACCTTGTGACTAGCCGATGATTTATAAATAGTTGTATATTCCCATGTATAGTACTCCGCTGGAATATCCTGGCAGGATTGGAATTCTTCTTCTAGAGGAATCTACTAGATAGTAAAATTAAAACGGACGGGTTTGTGTGCCCACTCGTTGCTTGCCACCAAGTTAGGTTGGTGGACTTCTTTGAAAATGGTAGAGATAAGAACCTTCTCACTAATAACCGGTTGTTGCCTCTGGTGGTTCGTCTTGCCTACTTAGGTTTGAGGAACCTGAGCCGAATTCCTGGAGATGACACCCTCATCATGTTGAGGGTGCACTGCCGCACGAGTCTGGTGGCGATTGTTTGTGGGAGCCCTCGGGAAAGACTCCTCTCTCGTTAAATTAAGGACCTGAGGTACCTGCTCATTCACTTCCCCAGAATATAGGATTGAATGGTGATTGTGTTTTGGGGATAACGAACCAAAATGGTTGGAGATGGTGGTTTCCACCACCTGCTTCTTGATCACTGGTCGTCGCTGTCCGAATGACCAGGGTGAGTTGTTCACTTGGAGGGCATGTCGAGCAGCCTCCAGAGTTGGAATGGTACCGTGTTGATGGTACTCCTTAACCAGTGCATTCGATACCCAATGTTGAAGATGCTGAGTAGGTGATGTCGCCCTTAGAGTGGACAATGATCCAGCAGGAGTTGCAGCAGATTCATTCACAGTAGAGGTTTTTACAACAGAGGCATTAATAGAAGTGAACTTAAGAAAATACGTTCTTGTAATGCAGAAGATCTTGGAAAAGAGAACCTGTTTGATATAATAAACATAATCAAGATAAGTTTGGCTGCTATATCTTTTGGATGAGCACATATGTTATTGATTTCTTTGTTGGCCCTCTCATTGAGTTTTAAATAGGGGCCTAACAAATAAGTAAAACATCATTTTAACTTGGATAAGTATTCATGTCGGGTGCACCATTTTTTTGTTTCTTATGGAATTGGGGATGACCTCATTGATTTAAGGTTCAAACATTCCTAGAGGTTTCTAACGGGTTTGTTCGTAGAATTGGAAACATCCAATGATTCCATATCTATTTGGACCTACTTTCCAAAGATAGGTTGTCATTAGTTGTGAACTGATGAGGCTTAAGAATTTTCATTTGTCGAGAGGATGGGAGGTTAGAATCATCACAAATTTTTGAGGGGAATTATTTTCTACTCCGAGACTCTGTTTATAGATTTATGTTATGTTCGTGAATCCTTATTACAATACCATATATAAAATGATCTTTCCTTTAGATCAGACAATCAATGATTGATATATAGAAAATTTAGAGAGTCTTTTATATGTATTCGAGGTTATTCATTAATAAAGAATCATCTATATTTGTTAGAGATTATTAGTCAATGGTATCCTTCAATACCTAAAAGTCTCTTGGTCATTATGATGACCATACTGGTTTTAAAGCCACTCAGTGGGGAACTTGAAGTTTATTGTCATTTAGAAGGACATGGATTATTTCAGAGTTGGGATCATACCCATAGAAGGGATACCTACATATCCTTTGTTTTGGAAAAGGAATCAGAACCCACGTTGTTCGAGTAAGGGAGTATGATATTTATGCATGATTGATGGATCAAAGAAAGATTTCTTAATTACTTTTATACTCTAAGCTCACGTGAGTCATGCTTAGTGTGAGAAACAAGAGGTATTGGTAAAACCAGACAATTGTGCCATCATAAGAAATGGTGTGGGGATTATGTATGTATGACTACCCAAATAGATGAAGATTAGGATTTACTTCAGGGAAGAAACCCGGGAACAAGGTCCATAAATGTATATATACTTCATGGAGATCTGGATACTCTAACTTCGGGCTTACTCTTGGGGAAGATGCCTAAATTAGAAGGGGACTTATGATTGGATTTTACTCCTGAGAAGGAATCCCAAATCAAAAGTAAATTAAGACTGTTTAAGAGAAATTATGACTGGGGCTTACTCCTAAGGAGGAGGCCTGGGTTAAAGGATTTGAGAACTGGGGCTTACTCTTAAGAAGGAGGCCCAGGTTAAAGAACTTGGGGATTATTCCTAATGAGGATGCCCATATTTGTAGACTTTGAGACTGGGGATTACTCTTGAAAAGGAATCCCATATTAAGAGAACTATGGTTGGGGCTCACACCTAATGAGGATGCCCAGATTAGGAAATTATGATTGGGGCTTACTCCGAAAGAGAAAGCCTAGGTTAGGGGACCAGGGGATTAATCATAAGGAGGATGCCCAAATTAAGAGAACTTGGACTGGGTCTTACTCCTGAAAAGGATTCCCAGGTTAAGGATTCTCTAATCTTAAAGGATGAGGTTGAATGAATTAAATCTCCGAACTTAGTGACATAAAGATATGTCAATCACTAGGTTTTAAGAGATGTTCCATAGAATTCCTTTTAGATAAGGAATCCAACAAAAAAAATCATGCCATGAATGACTTTGGAGAGAGTTCTGAAGGCTTAATCTTGAATAGGAGAGGTGGATAAGCATAATAGAGGTGAAATAGGCATGAGGGGCACCCAAAAAGAAGGTGGTGCACAAGTCCTGTGTGGGCACGCAAGTCCTAGTCACGCAAGTATACTTGCACGACACAAGGGTACTTGTGTGACAGTCAACCCTTAGGGTAATACATGGGCGAGACTTGGCTCAATCACTTAGTATTATCCCTAGAGGCTTCGAGAAGAGGGGCAGGCAAGTTCTGTTGAAGGGGTAAGGCGGTGCACAAGTGTGACCATTTTCCTTAAGGGATGGCCACTTTGGCGCACAAGTGTTGATGAGTTTCAACACTTAGGCCTTACTCCCCCTCTGTAGATATTCTGTTCTAGGTAAGAAATTACCTTAGAAGTGTTTGGAAGCTTTGAGATGAGACTAGGGAACCGGGAACTCAAATATGAGTTTCTGGAATTTTTTGTCTCCAAATGGGGGGCCCACTGAGGCTATTTATAGGCTGGTGAAGACCCTGGGCGAAATTCAAAGAGGGCGTGCAAGTCACCTGCATGACCACTAGGCGGTGCACAAGTATACTTGTGTGACCTTGATGGAAATTGCGCGACCCAAGTGTAAATTAATATGTGTTCATGCCTTTGTCAATTTTTGATTTTTCTTCAAAGGATTAATTACTTTGGGTTCAAGGTATTTCTATTTTCATTCATTTAGACTCTGTGACGGATAGGAGTATCAACACTCCTTCATAGTCTACAAGGCATGGTAATTCCAGTACTCTGAGGGTTCCAAGGTAGTCACCAGGATGGCCAACCACTTGACTTATGGTTCCTTGTGTTGTTGAGCAAAGTCCTATATTTTGGAATTCAAACATGATTCCCTCCACATCTTTCCTCTAAAGTGATAGAGAGTAAGCTATGGATAATCCTTGACTACACACTTTAGTTAAGTCAGAATAGTTATCTCCTGAAAACGCCCTGATAGTAATATGCACTCTCAAATATGGCTGACAAGCACTCCAAACACCCGATTTTGTTTAGATGTGATATATGGAAGGAATTTGGACTTAATATATGATTGAATAATTGTATTATTTATTAAAGAATAATCCATTTATATCTATATATTAAAACTATATTTTCGCTCTCATAATGGAACATGTAATAGAAATATATACTTGTCTCTTATTTATGCATTTTTTTTTTCTGGTTTACTATTCTATGTGATCAAGCAATAATCATGCACATGCATAAAATAATAAAAAATGCATAAAGTTAAATCATTCAATCCAACTGGTCTTGAGTATTCTATAAAGATCTATCCATAACATATCAATCTTGACCTAGGGGTATCAATACATGAGTTGACACATGACTCACGTCACAACCATCCCCAGTGCAATACACTCGTCTCTTGTTTGGTTTATCGCCTTGACTTGGCGGGCTCCACATCCCAGATCATCGTCTATTAATTAAAAATATACCCACACGTGAATGGGGGGGGGGGGGGGTCTAGGGGTACAAAATACAACTTTTCATTGGACACACATGCCCTTATACATATTTGAATTAAAAGATGATTCACATACCGTCATTTATCTAATTAATTATTACAATAATCTCGCGCATTTAATAAATAATTAAATTTAAAAACCAACTAGACATGCATTGTTTGGTCTCTTTCTCAAGACTAGTCGGTATAATTATGCGCAATTAAAATTAATCCGCAATAAAATTTTAATTGTACACGACCTCTCATAGAAATTAAATGAATTTAAATAAATTAACTAAATTTATTTTTATCAATTCCAACTATTTACTTTAATTTTAATTCCAAAAATTAAATTAAACCATCAATTTAATTTTAACTATAAAATTAAATTAAACTATTAAATTAATTTAAATTGTAAAATTAAATCAAACTATTAATTTAATGTTAATGCTAATTTAATTAATGTTATGTATTAATTTAAATTTAAACATTAATCTAATTCTAATTAATCTAATTTGAAAATGAAATTAACTAAAATTAAATAAGGAGGTTACCTCTTACATGGAAGGAGTCTGGTAGGATTGTGAACCACCACGGGGTGTCACCCTAGAGGAGGGCCAAATCACGGAATAACCACAGTGCAATCGCGGAGAGACCACAATGGAACTACGGCGAGACGGTAGTGTGACCGCGACGAGACCACGGTGTGACAGCGGCGTGACAACGGAAGGACCATGGCGTGACCGCAGTGTATTGGCCTGGTCCAGCAACACCTGAGGGGGCAGCGTCATCTGGAGAGTACCGAACTCTTCCGACAGGGCGCGGAGGTGGCACAACACTACTCTAGCCTTCCACAAGGGCTGTAAACCGGTTTTTCTAGTGCGGCACCGAGTATGGAGGTGAGGAGAGCCAACGCAGTTGGGAAGGAAGGTGGGCAGTGCGAGCCGTCAGCGGCTGTGAGGGGTGAGTTCTAGTGTGGCCTGGTTCAATGGCTAGGCGCAGTTTTGGGCGGTGCGACAGGCAGAGGGGAAGCCTGTGCATTGCAGGTCATATGGGAGAGTACGGTCTGGCCAAGACAAGGTGACGAGACTTTAAGGAAGACTAGTGGAGGTGTGGCCTTGTCCCGGCGGTGCGACCATGGGGTTGACCGGTTGCGGCGTGGGGTTTTCTCCAGAAGGGGGCACTACCCAAGGCGGACCGACGAGGTGCGAAGGGAGGCATGAACTACCACCCCCATGCAGCTTGGGTTTTATTAGGGGGGGGGGGTATGCACTATGCAAGGAATAAGACCCTTTTGGGTCTTCTCTCTTTTTTTAAAACAAATATTTTTCTTTAGACAACACACACCACTTTCCCCTTTTTTTATAAATAAAAAAACGGAAGACCCAAAATGGAGTCTTGGTCTAATTTTTTTTCTAACTTATAATGTTTAGGGACATTAAATAAATAAAAAAATACTTGACCCCAAGTCTTCATTGACAAATTTAATTAATATTTTTATATTTTTATTTTATTTTAGAAAAAATAATAATATTTAAAAATAATATATTTTATTTATCTACTAAAAATGAACTACCTGATTAATTCTGGTGACCATATTTTGGCCCCTGAAGAACATATAAATAAAATTAAAATGCGTTCTTAATAAAATTAATCCGAAAATTTTATAACTGATGACATCAATCTCATTAAAATTATCAAATGGTTGTAACTTGGCCATTCGGAATCGGAATGACTGGTGGTCAGATCCGTTAGAACCAATTTAAATCCCCGTACTAAATTTTAAGGAAATTTAATTTTTTCATTGGATTTGAAAAGTCACACATCCCTCTGATTCAATTGTTAGGTATCGGTATGGGCAGCGGAAGCCAATATGTTGGGAAATAAAAAAATTCCCATCACCAGGGAAACATTACGACGTCGAATCTGGTGAACTATCCCGTTACGGTCCAAGGACCATGCATGGATATGAAAGATCCCAAAAATATAAAATGAACAAGTAACTTGTTCTGATCTGACACGTGTAAGTGTGTCGTAGGTTGTTGGTGACTGTTGCTCGAAGAATCCGACACCAAAGTTCTCTAGATCGTCCACACACACCTTTAGATTCTGCATGTGTGTCATTAATTGTAATCTAGGAGCTACCACGGTACACCAAAGATCTCTTAGTGGCAATTGTGATCACCAAGAGGCTAGATACTTTGATCTAAGAAGGACGACAAGGAAGTTCTTCTTTACATGAGGTAATCCATCTCCTGAACCTAGGAGGAGAGACATGCTCTCAGATTTGACACATGGATAGTTTCACGGGGAGAGTCTCCCTCATACATATATATAGAATATATTAAATACCCTGTATGGATTCCAGGCCCCCCATGTAATAGATATTCTTTGTATAAGTATTATAAATATTTATTTATGTCAAATTAAATTATACCATAAATTATATTTATAACTTCTTTACATAACTACAATATATAGTAAATATATATTACGTGATAAACTAGAGTCTATAACTCAAGTCACTTCACCTGAAAATATTAAACGAATCCTGGATATTTTAATCCATTTGAATAAAATTTTATCTTTGTATTTACTTAATCACTTGTAAATACATGTTATAAATAAATTCAACATATTATTCCAAGATTTAATAATTAAAGAATTTATTTATGCCTTGTTGATCCATAGAACATGGATAATACTCAGACCTATTGGTCAGGCCCACTATGTTCTATATTTGTATTCCCAGAATAGGGAAGATTCTCAAAGCACTATATTGTGTGACCCTCTATGCCCTTATCTCAATAACAACAAATAATATCCACCGACCTAGAGAGGGGTATAGAAACCCATCAAGGCCCCTATAATGATAAGGTAATGTCAAAGAAACAACTACCTTCCTACGATCACAATCTATGTAATATAATATCTTCATCATTAATATCTCTATAATACAGAATGCACACTAGTGTCCTCATCCTTTATATTTATTTATTTTATTTTTTTATTTGTTCGAAATGTCTTACCTTCAACTAACATGGAAATGAATTTAATGAAGGTGAAACCAACCTAATCAAGAAGGCCCGAGATATATCTTCCTGAACTCAGAAGTGAAAAATCTTATCTTGATCATTCAATCAATGTCATGTCACCAATGACGTACCTAACACAAACTACCTCATCATGACTTTATCGCCATGGTTTTCACCTTGAATCAAAGTATATAATTAATTGAAATCCCTTGATTATGATCTCATGTCTAGATACCATTACACATGTCCGTAGATAGGAATGACCAATCACACTTATAACATGTGGTGTTCCTACTATGTGGGTCAATCCTCATGATCTCAAATACTAGAGATTATCAAATGCAAACTTAATGAGAAGAAGTCTTAATGATTATGAGACCCCAGAACCTGATGGTCACACATCATCTGTTTCCTTTCAGAATGATGTAACTGAACCATAAAAAATATTTTAATATAACTTTCATGGTAATTTTAGGTTCTCATTATAGCATGGGATCTGCTATATCCCTTTGATATGACATGTAATTTAAGGACATTTCCATAAAAAATGTGAAAGCAGAAGTATCTACACTATTATGGAAAGATAAACACATGTATTTATAAAAACTGTATACATGTAGTGGTAATCAATGTATAATACATATTGCGTCTAAGGCACCCACTTTGAAAAAGAATAATTAAATAAATATTTTAAAATCGATAATTTAAGTTATGGTATTTTTGTAAAACATAAATATTTATTTATAATTTTATAATTAATATAATAATTAAATAAAATTACATTAATAAATTAAATTCAAAAAATAATATTTTATTTTTTTATTATTATAATATAATATTATGATACATAATTTAATTTTTCCAAGTGTTATAAAATCAGATATAATTTTAAAAAATATATTTTCTATGTAAATGAGGATTTTATTTAAAAATTAAATTTGTAAGAATTTGGAAAATTATTTTCATAAATAGACGTTCATTTTTTTAATTTTACATTTCATAAAATGTTGAGAGTGAATTTTTTGTATTTTTCTAAAATAGTTGAATTCTTGGTGAATAGTAAAATACAGTGATTTATGGTATATAATAGTGCCAATTGATTTCACTATTTCTTGAGTCATGGATGATGTAAGCACCATAATCTCGAATAATATTTCTTTATTTAATATATTTAGTGATAAGGTAAAAAATATTAATATTCTTGAGCAATAAATAATTAAGTAATGAAGAAAATAATCAAAAAACACCACTATCCTCACCTATAAATACCACTACTTTCCACCTCATCCCCTCACCCATCCAATGCCTTGTAACTTGAATAATTTCTACCCAATAATCTTCCATGCCTCCTTACCCATGTACAATATACTTTGGTGTCAAAAAAATACCAAATCCAATTTCACTAAGGATGTTCTCACGGAAAAGAATTAAAGAGGCAAAATACTCTTTTTTTCATTTATTTTCTTTTCAATTTATTTTCTTTTTAATTTATTTTCCTTTTAATTTAATTTATTTTATTATTATATCCGCTCCTCCCCTCATTCAAGTATAATGATAAATCTATTGTCATATATATACTATAATGATTTTATTTTTGGGTAACAATCCGTCATCAAACTACTCCCCTCCCCCTTGTATTCTAAAAATGAAAACGTCATCCATGAGGTTTTTATTTTTCAACTTCAAGTATGACAAGTTTTCATTTTCATTTATCACCTTAAATTATGGTCATAAAACCATTAAAATAGTTGATAAATATTTCAATAATTTATGTTGTATCCATTTTTATGTTCTGGAACTAACATATAAACATAATATCAAATAATAAAACAAAACGAGTTCATTGTGATTGAAAACCTACAAACTTATTCTAAATGGTTATCATTTAAAATTTACCAAAAGATTAATTATTATATATGGAAAATGTATATATAAGACTAGTTTTAATTCTATATTTTCACTAATAACATATTATTTAAATTCTGGATAGTTATACCCCCTTTAGACGATCTTCTATACATGTATATAGGAAATCCGATCATGGAAAACCAGATAAGGAACACGCCCAAAAAATGAAATTAAACTCTATAACTCCTCAAAATGGATATTAAAACACAATTAAATTATAATTAACCAAATAAATGTATAAGGGGTTCGTGATTTAGTAATTATTGAATTTAATTTTATTATCCAATATATTAAATTGAAGAATGTATTCATACATATGATAATGGGATTCTAAAACCCAATTTCCTTCTATGGGTTATTCCCCTATTAAGAAAACATTGTGAATGTACTATTGACATTATTAACATATAATTTCATTGTTTTTAACTTTTATTTTCATAGATAAGCATGTTTCCAATACTATTTTGTGCCAAATGGAAAGAATTTTCTAGAATAAATCTTCATTATTAAAACCCATATTTTACTACTCAAATTATTTTTTGTTATTCACACATGATTAATGATTCTTATACAATGTAAGTTATTACCTTTTTATTTTTTGAACCCCAAAGTTTATCTAGGAATGTATAGTTTATGAAATTTTCATGAAACCCATTTGATTTCCATTAGTTATTTTACAGCTAATATTTTCATACATTCTACGTGGGATGAATGATTATGTAAATGTTATGACATTATGGGTGCACCTAGTGTTATATATCACTCCAATGAATTGTGTAATGTGATGTATCACATGAGATAATGTGAAATATTTATGAACATGATGCCAGGTTTGTTTGAAATGATGATGATGATGTTATGATTATGCACATAGGTTATGCTTGAACATGATGTTAGTGTTGTTCACAACTATGTGTGGTAGTTCACCATTATGACATGATTTTATATTTTATGCATTTACACATTCCATGAAATCATCTAATTATTCATTTCATGATTTTTATTATGACCCCTTGCTTATGTTATGACGTTGATGATTATTATTACCCATGTAATACTGATCCATGTTTCAAATCATTCTCTTACTATACATTTAGATCACTACTTTAATTGATGTATATCCTCAAGTTATTATATATATTAAGGACTACATTAGGGCCACTAAGAAGATGGATAATAAGAAATTCAACAATAAATATCATTTATTATGTAAATTTTGTGTTACTTAATTTCCCCAAGGCATAAAACCATTGGATTCTATATTATAATGATTTTATGTAATTTATCATTCAAATGATGAAATAGTAATGTATGAAAAAACAAGGATGTTATTATTGGTATAAGAACATTGTTTAGTTAATTTGTGAATTTTTATTAGAGAACATTAGTGAAAACCTTTAGTATGAGACAATATATATTTAATCACTCATGACGATTTTTTTTAGAAAAATAATAACCTTATTGATCCCACAAGATATGACTCAAGAGTTAATTTCACAAATTAAAATATTATTTATTCACAAATTGTTGACTTATGTATTTTTAAAACCTTTTCTATTTTAGAAAATGGTGGGAACTGGGAGAAACAAGGACAATGATCTATGCGAGAGACAATGCAGTGATACACCTGAACATCATCCCTAATTCCTTGGGAGGTGGAGTTCAAAATTTCATGGTGATGCTCACCTAGATGTCTCAATCTATGAAAAATAAACTAAATAATGTGGAACATCCCCCTTCCCCTAATATAGATCAATTGGATATCGATTATTTTATGTGTAAATAACCACTAATTTTTATTGAATCTTCATATCCACTAGTCATGGAATATTGGGTCAACATAATGAAGAATATCTGTTATGTGCTTCGCTATTCTGAGGTGGAGAATGTGGCTTTCGTCATTTATCATTTAGATATAGAGGTTGACCAATGGTGGGTGTTGATTGAGAACACCAAATTAAAGGATGAAATTTAAGAGATGGAGTGGGAAGAATTTAATAAAAATATTTCTTAATAAGTATTTCCCTCAAACTCTCCAGATGAATATGGAGAGGGAATTAAAAAAATGAATCAAATTGAAGGTGAATTTGTCCAGTATTACAATGAAAATTTCAAAATCCTTTCAATTTACACCTCATGTTTTATTATCAACAATGATATAGGAATCAATAGATTCTTTAGTGGTTCAATACCAAACTATTGAAAAAGTTGTTCCAATTCGAGACTTTGGGAGTTATGGAGAAGTTCTTAGACATTTTCTCAATGTGTAGATGGAGTTTAGAGAATGTTACAATGGTTATAGGGATACAAAAATAATGGTATAGTTTGAATCCATAGGATTTAATGACAAAGGTGGAATGAAATATCAGCCACTCACATGTCAAAAATTTGGGAAGAAGAAATATGGGAATTTCATCAAAGGAATGGAGACATTCATCAAGTGTGGGAGGGAATACCACAAAACTCATGAATGTCGAAGAGAAATGAGGAACCAAGAAAATATCGTGGAGTAAAAAAGAGCACAACCCATGGTTAAATGATTCAACTATAGAGAGAAAGGTCACTATGCATGCTAGTGCACTAAACCTTGACTCCTTCAGTGTAATTATCATCAAAATCTATCAAAGACAAAAGATAAAGGGAAATTTTATTCCATCACTACATCTGAGGTGGAGCTAAAAAATGATGTGGTGACTGGTATGCTAGTTATTCATTCGATAATAGGGAAGTACTATTTGGTTATGATTATATGTATAATTTCATATTGTGTAATTTTAGTATAACAATTCTAACAATAACTCCAAATTTGGAGGTTGAGTTATCTATGAGAAAATAATGTGGTTATTATTTCATTGAATGTATATTACTCCTCCTCGATTAATGTTTGTGGATAGAACCTCACAAAAAATATAGTCTTAATTCCTTTAGTGGGATTTTATGAAATATTGGGCATGGATTGGCTATCTTTTTACAAACCAACATCAACTTTTGGGAGTGGAATATTATTCTTCATATCCTCAGGAATCCTCCAATTCTATATAAGTGAATGTATAAGGATAAATCTCCTTCGGAATCATCATATCAATTGTGGATATTGCTTCTTTATGAGAAATAATATCATCCATAAATGATTGAAAAAATGGGAGAATGATAATCAAGGACATGCCCATTATAAGGGACTACACTTTTGTGTTCCCTAAACAATTTTTTAGTCTTCATCCTAACTAAGAGGTTCAATTCTCAATTGAACATATTCTGGATCACTACCCAAATGAAAGACACCTCATATAATATCATCCATTTAGTTGGAGTAACTAGATAAGAAGTTATAATAGAATCTATACAAGTATCTTATACACTCAAGTTATTCACCTTGGGGTACACCAGACCTCTTTGTTAAGAAGAACGATGGATCGATGTGGCTCTACATTGATTATCATGAGCTCAAAAAATCATTTTATAGAAAACATATCTCATTATAGGTGTAGATGACTTGTTAATTTAGCTACATGGGGCCAATTATTTTTCAATGGTTGACCTTTGGTTAGGATATCACAAATTAAAGGTGAGGAAGGAAGATATTCCTAATACCATCATTTGAACAAGGTGCAAACAATATGAGTTCATAGATATTCCTTTTGAAGTCACTATTGCTCTAATATTATTCTGGTAATTAGTGGATATATTCATTAGAGATTACCTCGAAAAAATATTTGTAGACTTTATTGATGATTTTCTGATATACTTAAAAAATAAGGAGGATTGTGAGGTGTAGTAGGGGTTTGTCATAGTGGAATGTAACCCATAATCCTACATGAAAAATGGGGGTTTAAAACCCATTGGTAATAGGAACGGTAGCAGTACTATGGTGCACTGTATCAGCGGGGGGTATTGTAACAGAGGATGGTACTGTAGCAACGGCATGTCACTGTTGTAGTGGTAGGGTACTGTAGCGGTAGAAGGGTATTGTTGGATACTATAGCAGGCAAGTACTATAGTAGTACTATTCACAGAATGGGTTTTGGACCCAAAAATTGGGCCTACTGGCCATGTAAAGGGATAAATTCCCATTGGGCCTTCAGGAAATTTAATGGGTCTCTCTCTACCTAGTTAAAAGAGGTATTTTCTTTGATTTAATAACAAATGAGGCTTTAATTCCTCCCTTTTTAAAGGAGGATCATGAGGTTCATTTGAATACTATGCTAAAGACCTTTCAACGGGAGAAACTATATGCCAAGTATAGTAAATGTGTTTTCTAGATGAAGGAAATTTCCTTTTTGAAGCATATAATCCCCATAAATAAGACTATATGTTGACCTTTCCATGAAAAAGGAATTTAAAGAGTATACTGGGACAATATCAATAATGGAGATCCATGGTTTCCATTTTCTAGATGGGTATTATTTGAAAAAATTTATCTACATGATTGTCAAAACCACTAATCAATTTAAATTGGAAGGGAGAAATGTTTTCCTAGAATAGTGAATGTGAAGACTAATTCAAATTGTTGAAAAAGAGGAATATCATTGAAATAGTACTCACATTACAGACAATTGGGGAAATCATAATGGTATATAGTGATTCTTCAATGAAGGGTTTAGGATGTATACTAATGAAAATTGATTAACTGATAGCCTATGCCTCAAGGATGTTGAATATTTAGGACAAAAATCTATCTCACACATGATCTAGTGTTGGTAACTATGACCTTCCATTTGAAAATAAGAGGCGTTATCTCTATGGGGAGAATTTTGAAATATATACTGAGCATAAGAGCCTTAAATATATATTCACACAAATATATATTTATATGATCTTGTGAATATGGATCGAGATCATCAAGGATTATGACAACTGTATCCACTACCATCATTGTAAGAAAACTAATGTGGTGGATACTCTATTTATAAATGATGTTATAACATTATCAATAATGATAATTGAGAAGGATCATATCTTTTTATGTTTGAAATGGTCGGACATGGGAATCATCAAGGAAGTAACATCATCAATATTTTATCAAATTTTTGTTTAATCACCCCTTGTGGAGAACATTAATGATTCTTAAGGAAATGAAGTTAAAATTCTAAATAAGTTGGAAGCTCTTAGAAAATATAAATCCTCATAGTTAAAAATTAGTGAGGAAAGAGTTGTAAGATTTGGTTCATGGATATGTATAACATCTATTCTATAGATAGAGAAATTTCTTCTGAATGATTCAAATAGTTCAATCTTCTCAATTCACCTAGGGAGCACAATGATGATTTGATATCTCATATATAACTATTGGTGGGACAATATGAAGAAGGATATCATTGTATATACATGAATGTTCCTGGTATGTTATCTATTGAATCCTGAAAGACAAAAGTATATGTGTATAATGAAATAATTATATATACCAACATAGAAATGGGAAGATATCACCATATACTTTGTCACAAGACTTCTGAATACATCCATATGAAACAATTCTACACGGGTTGTTTGGAACATCATATAAAGACATGACACTTTATCAAAATTCGAGAGGACTTATTATAGGATCAACTTGCACATATATACATCAAAGAAGTGTTTAGGTAACATCGAGTACCACAACTGATTATATATAATAATGATATGAGATTAACCTCTACATTCTATAAATTTATCCAACAAGCTCACAACACTAAGTTGAACTTCAGTTGGTATTATCATTCTCAAACTGATGGAAAATTAGAGCAGAATATTCAAAAACTAGAAGACATATTGAGAGCCTATTATATAGACTTCAAAGGATGATGGGACCAACATCTACCTCTATCTAAGTTATCTTACAATAACAGCTTCCACTCAAGCATCCAATTGAAACCATATTAATACCTTTATGTTAAAATATATAGAACAACAACATATGGGGATGATGTTAGTGAACATAAGCTTCTAGGTCTTGAAATGGTTGAAGAAATGCTATAGAAGGTGAAAACCATTTATATGCACATCAAGGGATCCCAATATTGATAGAAGAGATATTTATACAATCATTTGTGAGACCTGGAGTTTATGGTTAGAGACATGGTATTCCTCCGCATGTCACTATGGAAGAGGATAATGAGATTTTGTAATAAAGGAAAGATGATCTCTAGATATATCGGCCCCTTTGAGATTCTTGATCATTTTAGATTTTTGTTTTATCGAATATAAGTCCCACAAACCATGTATCACGTACATGATGTATTCCAGGTATCCATCTTATATAAGTACAAACAAGATCCCTCACATGTACTGAATCCAGATGTGGCATACATGAAAAATTATCTCACTTATGAGGACTAGAAAGTGATGATCTTGGACTGTAGAGATAAAGTTATATGCAATAAATTACAATACGGGAAAGAATGTAACACCCCAAACATTTATCAATAGAAATTTCCTTATTATAACTAGTTCATATATTATAAACCACATAAAATCACATTGATAACCCAATACAAACTCTAGAAATTACGAATTAATGAAATAACAAGTATTTCTAGAAATTTTGGATCCCTTACTAATGGAATATAATTTTGACCATCAGAATAGTAACATGACCATTATGAATATTAATACGGGAAATAGAATATTAATCTCACATATGAAAGTAAAAATAAAATTTATCCATAATATATATAAAAATATTATAAAGTTATATCAAAGTATAATTAAATAAATGTTTTTTAAATGGTATTTTTTGCATTTGTACTCTTGTAAAACAGAATTTTTTTGACAATTTATAATTAATATAATACTTTAAAATAAATTTATTTTCATAAAATATATTCATAATTTAATATTTTTTACTTATGATAATATGATAAATTTATGATACCTTAATTAATTTTTTAAGTGTCATAAAATCAGTTGTTATTTTAAAATCCGTATTTTGTAAGTAAATATTGAATTTAATTAAAAATTAAAATGTTCAAATATATAAAATTATATTCATAAAACGGACTTCATTTTTTAATGCTACTAATTTATAAATGGTTATAGTGATTTTTTGGTATTTTTCTAAAATAGTTGAATTTTAGTTAAATAATGAAATACAGTAATTTAGAATATATAATAGTATGAATTAAATTCACTACTTCTTAGGTCATGGATAATGTAAGAACCATAATATTAAATAAACATTATATATTTAATATATTTATAGATAATTTTTAAACAATTCATATTTTTTAGCCAAAATAATAATAAAATAAATAAAATTAAAAAAACACCCCTCGTCCCCTGTAAATACTACCCCTCAACACCACTTCCCTAACAACTCCACACAAACTAAAAATTTTAAAATTTCTACCCAATATTATTCCTAATACCCTTCTACACATCTAATAGCCTTTGGTCTCATCAAAAACCCAATTCCAATTTCTCTAAGTAGGTTATCAAAGAGATGAATTCAAGAGGTAAAATCCTCTTTATTTTTCTTTTAATTATATTTCAATTTTTTATATTAAATTTCTTTTATTTTAATATTCACTCCTAAAATCCACCTATTCAAGTGGAATCATTACTCAATTATTTTATATATACAGTAATTTTATTATGGTAATGGAATAATCCCTCATCAAACAACTGCTTCTCTCCCTTTTATTCCAAAAAAGATAACGTCCTCCGTGAGGTGTTGATTTATCACCTTCAAGGATGACACATTTTTATTTTTCTTTAACACCTTCAAGGAAAGTCATAAAACCATCATAATCATTGAATCATATTTTAAAATAAATTTTATAAGATTTTTTACATTATTTAACTGATATAAATACATAGTATTAAATAAAAAACAAAAATGAGTATGTTATAATCAAAAACCGCCAAGATAAATCTAAATTATTATCATTAATATTTTTTCTAATAAATAATACATATATCTAAAAAAAATAAAACCCAAGTAAACTCTTTATATGTTCTTTAATAACATATAATTTCAATTATAGAGGTTTACCACCATTATACAAGATCATTCATACATGAATATAGGGGGAACAGATAATGAAAACCATGAAAAAGAACACTTTCGAATGATGAAATTGAACACTATGACTCATCAAAATGGACAAAAAAATATTAATAAACTTATATAGAAAAAAATACATGTATAATAAGTTATGGATTTACTAAATAAATAATCTTATTTTATTATCAATTATACTAAACTGAAGAAAGCATTCAGAAATAAGTTAATGGGATTCTCAAACCTAACTTTCATTCATTGGGTTATTCCTCTTTCATTCCATTTTATAGTGTATATGTTCATTTAATATTACTAAAATATAATTTCTTTTTTATTACCTTTTACCTTTTGTGATATATATGTTTCTAATCATTTTTTTTGAAAAGCGTAATGATTTTTCCAAAGGACCTCTTCCTTCTAAAAATAAATCTATTACTTCTCTTGATATTGTTTCCTATTAACTAAATATTAATGATTCTTATACCAAGTTTGTTATTCCCTTTTTATTTTGGGAACCCCAAAGTTTATCAATGTATGTATTCTTTATAAAATTATCATAAAACCCATTTGTTATTTTATGACAATGATTTCTATATGTTCAATGTGGAATGCTTGATTATGTAAATATTATTATTTGAGTAGTGAGGTCGGAAATTTATATTACTCCAATACATTGGTAAATGTGATGTATCTCATTAGATAATGTGATATATGCCTAAAAATGATGCTATAATTGTTCACAATGACGATTATGTTAAAATTATGCACATATTTTATTCATGAATAATAGAGAAAATATTTTAAATAATTTAACATTTAATTTCATTTTTTAAATCCCACCAAATTTTTAATTGAAGATAAAGTGTCACATTTTATGATTTTTGTGGTATTTTGTGCTTAATTGAAAAATTGGCCCATTTTGGATTTTTAAAAATTTTAAATTATTTTATTATTTTTCCATTGCATTTTCTGTAAAAATCCACAACATAAAATTCATTATTTTTATACTTTTTAACATCTTGGGACAGATTTCATTCTGCTGAACCATAATCTCAATCCATCAATTAGAGGCCCAAAATTATCTCACAACAAAATCCTCCAAAACAATTCACATGTATTGAATGTTTTCAATATGTGCTCATATATATGATTTAGAGATCCCAATGAACCTGAAATATGACATAGAGATGGGTAAATAATATTTTAACTACATTAATTAAGGAGTAGACATGTGAATAATCTGTTTAAAAGGACATTAATGCATAGGAACTGGATACATTGAATATGGAGAGTCTGAATTGAAAGAATAAATTCTCAGATTTAAATAGTCATAAATCATGCTACACATGAATAAATATGCTGAAATTTTCAGGGGAAATGTGCAAGACTATTGGTATGAAATTTCAAGAAGGGTCATATTCATTAATCATCCATTTAATGGGTTTAACATTTGTTGACTTTTGAGGGTAAATTCTAGTCCATAAAATGGAGGATAGTTCCACCTTCACAAATCATTCCAATATATCCTTTCAACCATCATTGGAGAGGAGGTCAAGAGCTATACCTATTATTTTGGATATATTTATTTTCTTTTTAATTTTTTCTTTTACCATGTAAAACATATTCATATTTTTAGTTCATGTATTTAAATATTATTCTATCTCTCATTAACTTACATCACCAATATAATTCTTCCCTTTCATTCTCATTCCACCGTGAACTATTACTCTCTAAAATGAGGGGGAAACCATAAGTTTGAATTAGTGGAAGTATGTGGTATTTCATTTATTTTAGCACTTAAATTTTTATGTTTTTTAAAGTTTGTGAGGAAAAAGATTATTGTGTGTGGGTGTGGAGATCATCCACCAATACACTGATCTTAAAATAATTTCTATTAATTTATTAATTATTTTATCCCCATTATACCAGATAAAATCACTTCATATGATTTAGTATATCTATTCTGTAGATGAAATGGCATATGATTGAGTAAGGACTTAGTAGATATCACAATCTCGATCAAGGTATTCCAACAAAAATTACTATAAGAGGAGGGGAACTTAGGTTTGCTATTGGCATTCGATATTTAACACCACTAAATAATAGAATAGTAATTCATGAATGAGATCTCATAACTAAATTATCAAAATTAATATAAACACAAACAAAGAGAATTATGGAACCCACAAACCATACCATAAGGGCCATGTTCATTCTTTACTAAACCAATTTAGTCATTTCATGTTAATTTAATATTTTTTTAATTTAAATTTAATTACCTTCATAGATTAAATAAAAAATTGGTTTAGGTGACTTAGATTTGGTGAGTCATTAATTTAGAAAGCTCCTCAAGTTATATGACTCTGGTCATCCACTGTGCAACACTAGGAAAACATAAAAAATTTCTTTGTACATTCCATACGATATGAATATCTCTAAACTAGAACTGTTTATAGGGATCAAGTCAGATGTTCATTTATTATTTCTGTTTCACACATTATATAGATTTTATTTTTTTTATAAAAAATAAATAAAAGAAATTTTCCATGATGTTTTAATATTACAATTTTTTCAATTCATGGAACAACAAGTACTCTCACCTGTATGAATAATTTATTCATAGTGTGGAAGATTTGGATCTCCTATAAAATATCATTAACTCACTAACTAATCTAAAAGGATGATAAATGAGATATAAACTGAAATTTTAATTCATGAACTAGAAGAAATTATTGATAAATTCAAAATTTATTGCCAAAGACAGAAGGCCAAGAAGGATGTGTCGCTGGTTTTACCCATTTTTTCTAAAGTCGTCCAAGAAGTTGAGTCCCAAATCAAGGAATATCAATAGAATAACCATTTTCAGAACTAGATACAAGAATAAAATAAAGGGATACAATGGATTCATGATGAGGAAGACTTACCTACTAAGATACACGTGTGAGATCAATATGATTTGGATAGATTCTATAATGAGTATGAGGTACAACTTGATCTTCCATATCCCAAAATATTAGTAGAGATATTTACATTGCATGTAACTCTATCCATTGAAGAGTATGAAGACATCCAAATGGTAGAATTTGAGGAAAATATAGAGCAACACAACTACCTTCTTCTATCCACTATGACACATCTTAAAGATGAACTTACCACTGAATAAGTGATTAAAATAGAATCAATCAAGGGAGATGGACCTTTATTAAACACTTCCTTTTTTTGATTTCATTCAATATGATTTAAGTATCATTGCTTATGGTTTTTAATTTTCATATTTGGTTTATCCTTGTTTTTTCTTAGAGGAAGAAGAATAATCTAAACATGCACAAGTTGAGGAACAAATAAGGCTCCTTGATTTTATTTAACATACATTTTAGGGGGCCCATGAATAATTACATGTTGTTGAGCCTACGGAAACCAAGCCAAAAGATACTTACTTTGATGGGAAATAGTTTTTATTAATACTTCATGATTTAAAATAATTCAAATATATTTACACACAAACTTCACATTTGCTTTTTTAAAACATGATAACATGAGAAATGATTATATTTAAAATAAGATTTTTCACTAGTAGAAATGAAGGATAATGAGGTTCTATACTCCATCCAACACCCACTATGAAATTTATACCTCATGGTGAATGAGGTGGATCTAGAGTACTATATTCCTGTAATTCTCCTCAATAATAACAAATAACTACAAGCTAGGAAGAAAAAAATGTGGTGGTTAAAATAAAAAAAGATCCACCCACTAATAGACTATGGATAACAGTTGGTACCTCCCACTAGAGGCTGTAAAAATCTAGGGCCCACATGGTGGGATGATGCTTTGAATTTTCCTTTAATTTTTTTAAAGTAATATATTTTTTAATATTAGGAATTTATATTTAAAATTAAGTCATTGGAATTAGTTAAGAGTGTGGACCACTCCCACTTATCTATTTGAGCTTAAATGAGATGATCCTCATTATTAATTGTGTAATTTTATTTTTTAGCTTCATAAAAGCCCATGGAAGCCCCAAATATCAAAGGAGGAAGGAGGAATAATATTAATTTCAAAAGAGATTTAAAATATTATATTTTATATTTTAAAATCCTTTCATTTTTATCCAAATCATGAGTTCATCTTTAATGTGAGAAATTTCAGGTCAATCCTTGAATTCATTCTTTACATGACTTATATAAGTTGCATGAGTTTCATCTGAATCAAGTGATGCCATGTTTTAGATTTAAATGTTAATGAAATTGAATGAGAAAAATGGATAATTGGATGATCTATGTGAAATATTGAGATTGAAATGAGAATTCCTGAATAGAGGGAATAATTTGATTCATGTAAATGAATGTTTCAAGTCAATTTTCCTACTTTGAATTTTTGAAATTCATTTGAAAGGGTTTTTATTATTATTATCCATTAAATTATTGATTTTCAAAAATCACATTTCGCATTATTGAGATGATTTCTTGGCCATGTACATTCAATTAATTCTTTATCATTTTTCTTGTGTGATCTTGGGACATGTTACATGTAAAATCATGTATTAAAACTTCTCAAATCTACTGACCATAAAAAACCCATTTAAAATTAATAATCAATATTTTGTAAATACATTATATTTAAATAATACCATTGAATTGATCCTCATTTATCCCATAGATACCATGAATGGCCTTTATAGGAATGATCCTTTTTCCACACCATTTTTATCTATTCTTACCCTACTATTGGTATTTTCATGATAGTTTAATGTTAATGTGTGGGGGTGAAGAAAGTTATTATAAATGTGATGATTTATATTTTAAGGGAGATGTGTGGGGGTGAATACTATATTAATTGTAAAATGATGTGTAATCATTCCTTGTAATGTATTGTTTTACCCACTTGAATAAAAAAATAAAAAATAAAAAAGAATCAAAAATTTACTGACAAACATTTGATGTGATTTTGGAAAATCAAAACACAACATTTCTAGAGATATAATTTATATCATATGTTGTTATGAGGTTGAAGTGGGGTTTATTCAAAATTTTATCTTTCGAAAAAGAAAAAAATGAAAAGTATATTTGAAAAGGAAAAAAATTATAAAATAAAAAAAATCAAAAGGTTGAACAAATTATTCATTATTCTTAAACTAATCAGGATATTTTATTTGAGTTTTTTTGGAGTGGGGGTTTCTACCTATATGGGGATAATTTAATTACAATGTTATGATATTAGTCGTTGCACTTAATAGATAATCTTACTCCATGAGCCTTGATTTCTAAAAGCATCAAATCCATCTAACTTCAACCCTCCGAATCATTTGAACCTTAATTGAAAAATCCTCATGATTTTATGTACCATGTTCCTTTATAAAGTGGAAAAAGTAGTTTATTTACAATCCAATAGATAATAATAATTTTTTCATGTTGTGAGCATAAATCTACCTGAATTATATCACTAGTGTTCAAGGAAAATAATCCAAATTATAGAAAATCACGAGATCACATATTTGATAAAACATAATAGATAATCATGATTGAATGAAATGATAACATCTATAATTTTTCAAAGTGGTAAATTAAAATTTATGAATTTATTATTTATTTGGAAAATGAGAAATTAAATAGATTTATTATATTTATTCTTAAAAATTTTATTTGAAATTGATAATTAATTGATTTTTTTGAATATTAATAATGGTAACATTGTTGCCCTCTCCTTTCCAATGAAGATATTTTATTATTGAGTACAATCATGTTTTAAGTGTGATGGAATTTATAAATAAAATATTTTAAATAATTTTACATTTAATTTCAATGTTTTAAATCCCAAAAAAGTGTTATTTAAATTAAAATTGACACATTTTATGATTGTAATTTTATTTTGAGATTAAACAGACAAATATCCCAGTTTGGATTTTAAACATTTTTAAATTATTTTGGTATTTCATCCATAACATATTTTATACTCATATAAATCATGAAATTATTATTTTTTGGATTTTATACATCATGTGATAAATTTCATACTTTTGGACCACAAACTTAATCCATCAATTTGAGGCCCAAAAGCATCTCATAACACAGGCCTTGAAAACTATTTAAAAATTTGGAAGGTTTTAAATATGTTCTTATAGATCCATGTTTGATGACTAAATGAAAAATTAATTTAAAATCGATAGGGATAATGAAATTATTAACAACTTTAATTAAGTAGGAAAAATGTGAATCCTAGGTTTTCAACGACATTAATGCATGGGAAACTAAATACATTGAATATTGACGGACTGTCTCGGTAGTTTAAATTCATAGTGTTAGACAGTCATAACTTGTGGTACACAAGGCCAAATGCACTGAAATTTTTAGGGGAAATGTAAAAGTCAATTTTCAACAACATAAATGAAATATTCCAACCATTAATTTGAATTTAATGGTTCCAACATGTGTAAACGTTCATGTTCCAATTTTGGTAATTAAAAGGAGGAGATATCTTCCTTCCAAAATCATTCTAATCCATCTAGTAGACCACCATTGGAGAGGAGGTCATGGTCTATGCTGATTATTTAGGATCTTATACTTTTATTTTTCTTTTTTTCCCATGTAAACAATATTCTTAATTTTTATTCTAGCCTTCCCATATTCTTTCATCTCTTATTATATTTCATCCCTAATCAATTTATTCTCATTTATTATTATTCCATCGTGATCTTTTAGCCTAAAAAATCAGTGGCTAACCCGGGGCCTGTCCCCTGAGAGGTATGTGGAAATTTAATTTATTCATAATTTAATTTGTTGTGTTTTATTATTATTTTATGAGAAATATTTATGTTCATGTGTGTGATATCATCCCCCATGAATCTAATCTAAAACTCATTTCTATTATTTTTTTAAATATTTTCTCTCACTTCTAGTGGATATAATATCTTCATATGATAGAGTTGAGTCATTCAATGGATGAAAGGGAATATGACTGAGCTAGGACATGGGAGGTCTCACACTCTTGATCAAGTTGTTCCGTCAACCTTGATTATAGGAGGAGGTAAAATTAATATTTCTAAATACATTTGATATTTAATAAAACGTAATAAAAGAATTGTTATTCATGCATGTGATCTTAGAACTGAATTATCAAAATCAATATAAACACAAAAAAATGGGATTATAGAACCCACAATCCATACCTTAAATGAAAAATACCTTATTTACTATTATTTTTTAACACCCCAATATTCCATGGTGCACTTCTCTTTGAATAATACAATAGCGTGTGATGTACGCAACACCGTGTTCAAGCACACCATGACCTATCAAAATAACCATTTTAAAAGCTTTTATGAATAGTAATACAAAATTTTTGAAATTTTATATATTATATTTTTCAATTTGGACTTTATTTTTTGATTCAGAATATCAAAATTATCTTAGAGTGAATTTTTCGTACTTTTCTGATAAATTTTATATTTGGATGAATGGTGGAAACTTTAAATTTTAATTAAAAACAAATTTCTAATAAAAATAATTTATGGGGTTAAATTATAAATTTGAGAGGTTTTAAAGTATCATTATATTATATTTTTATTATTTAATATAATTTATGTCATTGGATCTAATTTAACATTTAAATTTTAAATACAGAAGTCAACCTTTTGATAGTTGTTACTTCTTAAAATCTGTTTTTTGGTTTTAAAAATAAGAATTAATATTAAATTAATTTCTAAAATATCTGTGTTTTGAATTTGAAAAAATGGATACCATATTTGGAATATGGAGGTCCAAATTGTGTAAATATGTAACTTTTTTTAGATATTATTAATTGTTACTTCCGTAAATATTTTATTTACCATGGTTAAAGGATAAATCCTATAAATAAGGGTAAACAATAATATTATATTAATATTAAATTACCCCAACACATGTCCTAACCCTATTGGATGATACATGTTTGACCATGGTCATCATGGGGTTGATTTTGTGACCATAGAGTCACATCGGAGTAATAATGTCGTTTTATATTAATTAATGTAAGGTAAAGACAAAAATAACATAAACATGTATCTTTTAGTTATAAAACATTATATGAGGTTATATAATTGATCTCTTCAACTATAAATAATAATTATTAATATAAAAATATTTTCTAAATCATGATAATTTATTTATAAATTTTAGACCTAAAATAAATATATTTATTTTGGACACAATAATGATGCAATATTTTAGTTATTAATGAAAGAATCAAATAAATTATATTATAAATATTAAAATAAATATAACTTTATTGTTTTGATTCCATACAAGAATTTTATATGTGAATATGACATGTTAGGGTTTATTTAATGTATTTTTTTGAAGTAATCAACTTTTTTTAACTTTCAAAAATAACCAAATACTAAATAGTGTAAAAATTAACATAAATGTGTTTTTAAGACAAATACTCTATTATTAAATTATATAATAGTCCTAAAAATATGAGGTTCCACCCAAGGACTTATATAAAAATATATATTTCATTAAATAACAACTTTAGGTTTTATTGGCATTTTATTCTAATTTTATTAAACATATTATATAAAAATACAAGGAGACGTGGGAAATGTTAAACTATTTAATCAAGAGTTAAATCTAAAAGATAAGGTTAATATGATGACCTAAACATTTCTAAATCCAATTGGTTGAGATAATTTAGACCCATACCCACATTCTCCTCTAAATAAATCTATTTTGAGCCATTAGAAAACGAAAATTATTTTATAATAAAATAATATTTCAAGATTTTCCTAAACTGACTCTCACCTCTCTTATAAAAGGGTACATACTATTTTTTTAATTTCACACCTCCAAATCCATTTGGATCGGCCAAACCCTTCTCAAATATTCTCTCAACTATCATAAATAAATCTTAGAGTCATTACATTGATCATAAATCCAACCTGTGGAGTTCTTTTGTTCAAATTAATAAGAAACAACTAAAGAAGGGGTAAAAATTTCATCACCACTTTCAACGTTCTTTTATTCTTCCACTTATTATTTTGTTGTTGATTCAAAACCAAAATAATAAATCCAGTGAATTAAACATTTTCTGATGTTATTATAAATATGGTATAACAATATTCATTATTCTGTCCATCTTATGAATGACAAAGTCACATTACGTGTGTACGTACGACTTATCATCTCCACGTCATGGTGTAGTTTTTTTTTCAACGCTTCTTTATTTGGATGGGTATAATAATGAGTATAATTGATTTATATAATAAATATAACATGCTAATGATTCCTTATATATGATATACCATACAATTAAATGTGACTTCACTATCAATATATTGATATTGTCGCTCGTACCTACGTACGGATTACCATCTCTACGAATGCGATGAGATTCATTTCCCATTGTAACCATTCAAGAATAATTTTCATTTTATAATTACAAATAATCTCTAATAACATCATATAATTCCTGATATGAATCAATTAAATCCTATCTATATCAAATAATACTTAAGTAAGAAAACATATAATGGAAAACGAATCCGTTAACTCCCAAAATAATGATACTATTGAAATATTATTAACAAAGAAATATTAAAAGATCATATATGATATCATTTTTTTTGTATATGATTATTGAATAATTTAATAACAATTATTTAACTATTATAAATGAGTTTGATGTACCCTTGTCCAAGGAAAATTTCATGGTATGGGTTAATTCTTCAATCTCTTCATTATCTGAGGCTGTTTATACGTAGGTATCTGCTGGGACCCCTTTATCATCCACATCTATATTTCTAAAAAATGTAAATCAAAACACTTTTACTATTTACTAGAAAATGGGTTAATTTCATTTATACCCTCATTTGACTTCTTATAAAATGGTTTGAATGGAATATTTCCATCGCATTCCAAACAATGTACTGTATGACCTTTTCGACAAATTAAAGTAAGAATTTTTTAAACTTATACGGTGGGTGTAGCTACTTTCTGCCATTATAGCACCTTAAAAGTTTACCATAAAATCTTAAAATAGTATTTTAAAAATAAATGTTTTCTTTTATAATTATATGGCTTTTAAATGATTTCAAAATACAAAGAGAAATTTCTCTCAAATGGTTTCGATTTCATCTATGTCAACATCATTTGGTGGATTTTACACTTGTTTGATTTTTATTTATTATGAAAAAATCTTCCATATTATATTGATTGTTTTGGGATATTTTTGATAGTGGATGTGCTATTTTTATACCATTCTTGGTTTATGGTAAAATTATTAACATTTCGTATGCTAGTTTTAATACAATTTTTTTTTATGTTTTGACCTTTTCATATGAGGAATGAATTGGACTTAGTATGTGATGGGTAGAGCCTGTTATAGCTCCTTGATGACTCAGTAGGTCTCATTAGACAAACTAGTGTCTTGGCACAATGCCTTGACGAAATATTATTGGTATTCTTGGAGTGAGGTCTTGATTATGTGGTTATGATGTATGGTATTATGCATTCCATCATTATAAAATTGTCTATTGATATTACATGTGATTATTCGACTAGTAGAATATAAATTAGAATAAGTAAATGGAATTATTTGATTTATATTTTCTATATTATACTGAAGTTAATGTTTAAAAGTCTTCTGTTTTAGGCTTATACATTTCCTTTAATGTTTATGTTTATTAATGATTGTTTTTTTCTATATTGTTATCGTTACTATGCATTTGAGCTCACACATTTCAATGATTTATTTTTCCCAGGATGTGAAGAAGTATATTACGAATAACCAGCAGGAATAGGCTAAGGGATATGTGTGTGTTCAAAGGGGACCCAATTTTTTTTGTTTTTCCATTTCATAATGTAATGTCAAACATGTTTATGTATCTAGTACTTCCAAGTCTACTAAACTAATTGGTCTTTAGAGACATGATCTCTACTGATCATAGCAATGTTATGTAATAATTCATCGACCCCGATTAACTAGGGTTAGGGTGTTCTAGTTGGTATCATAGGAAGTTTAGTACAAACCATGAAAGCTAGATTTAGAAAAACCTTGAATAGATAACATTATCCTAAGATATTCTTTGAGGATTATTATAGAAGAAAATCCTAAAATTATATAATGTAGAGACTTTGGAAATTTTCCAAACAATACATCCCATTATGGATACGAACAGGTAGAGGCAGCTCAAGCACAGATGTACCTAGGAGTGAACACTCTGACCAGGAGTTTTGGGCTTGACATGGGGTATCCTAGTACATGACAACAGACCTTACTCCACTCTTGGTTATGACACTTCTGGGGAATATGGTTTGGATAAATCATATTTTCATTAAAAACAATTATGAAGGATTAATGAGTAAATACTTCCTCAAATAATGTTCTTATGATTATGGATTATATCCATAAAATGTTCAATTTATGTTAGGTATTTTACTAGATTGAAATTATGTGTTGCGATTCATTAACTAATATAATGTATGTAGTTGTATAGAAATGATGCCTATTGGAAGGAATGGAAACAATATCAACACACATAATCCCAATAGAGATTTCCCTCCTACTCAAGATAATTATACTAGAGCTAGTGATGAAACTGGTGCAGATCAGTATATCCCAATACTAGGAAAACTTGCTCAGGCTATGAATAATAAGCTTACCCTTATGGAGCTCACGGATCCACAACGTGGAGGATCAATGTTAGACCGATTCATGAGGAAACAACCACAAAAAATCAATGGGACTATAAATCCATTGGTATCTAAGAAATGAATATGTTCCATAGATAAAATATTACATTCTTTGGTGAGTAGCGAAAAGAAAAAATTTGTCATGGTAGTTTATCACCTCACAAGAGATGCGGATAAATTATGGTAATTAATTAAAAACACAATGGATGATGAAGTAGTATAAAATATATAATGTATGGAGTTTAAAAATCTTTTCTACGAAAAATACATCCCTCGTGACCATTAAGCAGATACAGAAAGACTATTTCTGAGTCTTAGGAAAAAGGAGTATGACAATGTCGCCAAGCCTAAGGCTAAATTTACTAGGTTAGAAAGGAATGTTACGGTTTATATATGTAACACAAGGTGTAATATTGATCGATTATTTTATGGGTTAAAACAATTTATCCATCGTGCTTTAGTCTCACAATCCTTCTCATAATATGAAGATATACTCTCATGTGCTATCAAGACAGAAAAAGAATTCTCTAAGTCTCATGACATTAACATAATGAAAGATAATATGATAATGATAGATAAAGTGATGATAATGGGAAAAAGGGAAAGAAGGATTTTTCTTTTTGTGATAATTGTGTGAGGAAACACCCTGGTACTTCTCTAAAAGGAATGGGAGTTTGTTACTAATGTGAAGAAAAAGATCAACAATCTTGTGATTTCTAGGGAAAGAAAAAGGTTGTTAATTTTGAATTCCACAATTGTAGAGAAATGGGTAATTAGGAAAAAGAATTTCCTAAGCATCAAGGAAACATACCTCAGAAAAGGCCAAGTGAGCAAGGAAAGGGTTATGATGTTACAATAGTTGAAGTGGAATAATTAATGTATTTTTGTTTTTTGGATTCCATAATTATATTCTAGTTATAAGAAGAACGTGATATATATAAAATGGTTTTATTGATGTACTTTTTGTTTTCATTATGTTTTTAATATGATGAAGGTAATAATATTTTAGTATGTGACAATAAGTGGAAAATTACATTGTTTCGGGAATATGATGTTACAATTGAATTTAGAATTTAGAGACCTTTTAGAGAGAGTTTGGACAAAAGTATTTGGGATAACTATAAAGGTTGTAATGGATTAAGTTGAAATTTGTATAGTATTGATTATGGATAAAACATTTATAATGATTATTTTTGGAATATAATAATACTATAGTTTTAGAAAAAGGACATCCTGGAATTTGGTCGATAACCCGTCGTGTCGGACAAAGCAGTAGGAATCGAACCCACAACCAAAGTGCAACAAGGCTATATCACCTACCACTAGCCTACATGAATTAATTGGTTATTAAAATATATTTTTCTTCATTTAAATAATATATGTTTATTTTTGGAAACATATTCTATTAGGATAAATAGAATATTTTTGAGTTCTATTATGTTTTGAAGTGAATGATGAGTTTGTGGTAGAAATTAGTTAAAGGATGAAACTCTACATGTCAAGTATTCTTTTTTTTTTCTTATTATATGATTAAATTAATTCTTAAACTATATGTAAAGGATCTTAAAACAAATAATTTTTTAGCCTAATAGCTTATTTTTTGTTGAACTGTTGATATTTAAAATCACCATAGATCTATGGCTTTGAGGCCCCTAATTTTCTATTCACTTATCCGTGATTGATTACCTCAATCACTCCCTATAAATATTTATGTTTTCCTCCAATAATAAATTCCACCAATGTTATCCTATTTGAAATCCTAATTTTTTGGTAACTTTTTCATTTCCCTTTCCCTCTTAGTAAAACTACATTTTATTAACAATATTTCCGATGTGTATTTCCACAAATGTATTATATATTTTTTAACCTTTTATTTTCAAACAAAAAATTCAAATAGCGAGGAAAAAATTTATAGAAATAGGGAACAATGTAACACCCCACTCTTCAACGGTACTCTTCTCTTATAATAATACAGTACCGTGTGATGTACGCAACACAAAGTTCAAGCGCACCATTACCTATCAAACTAGCCGTTTTAAAGGCAGTTATAAATAGTGACACCCACTTTTTTAAATTTTATTTTTTTAGTTTACAATTTGGACATCATATTTGTATTGGTAATATCAAAATTATCTTAGGGTTAATTTTTGGTACTTTTTTGATAAATTTCATATTTTTATGAATAGTGAAAAACACAAAATTTTAATTAAAAAGAACCTTTAATCGAAATAATTTATAGTGTTAAATTATAAATTTGAGTGGATTTAAAGTATCATTAGATTATATTTTTGTAATTTAATATAATTTAGGTCATTAAATGTATATTAACATTTCAATTGTACTTAAACACATGTCAATCTTTTGATAGTTTTTACTTCTTAAAACCCCACTTTTTGGTTTTAACAGCAGGAATTAATATTAAATTAATTTATACAACTTCGGTGTTTCTAATTTGAAAAAATGGATTCCATATTTTTAATCATGAGGTTCAAATTTTTTAAATGGGTAACGTTTATTTTTAGACATTATGAATAGTTACTTCTGTAAATATTTTATTTACCATGAATAAAGGGTAAATCTGGTTAATAAGGGTGAAAAATAATATTATAATAATGTTAAATTACTATAACACTTGTCTTAACCCTATTTGATGATAAATGTCTGACCATGGACATCCTTGGTCGATTTTTGGACCCTAGGGAGCCACATGGGAGTAATATTATCATTTTATATTCGTTAATTTAAAGTAAAGACAAAAATTACATAAATGATATTATAAATATTAAAATAAATATAATGATAAAACTATTTAATACATCATTATATTTTATTTATAATTTTTAGAAATAAAATCAATATATTTATTTATAACACAATAATGATGCATTATTTTACATATAAATGAATGAATCAAATAAATGATATTATAAATATTAAAATAAATATAATTTGAAAGTATTTATGCCATACACGAATTTTATAGGTGAATATTGAATGTTAAGGTTGTTCTAAATTATTATTTTTCTATGGAATCATGTTTTTTTGACTTTCACAAAAAAATACTAAATATTGTAAAAATTTACAAAAATGAGTTTTTAAAACAAATACTATAATATTAAATTATATAATAGTCCAAAAAATATAAGATTCAAACAATGGAAATATATAATAATAGATATGTCATTAATGAACCAATTTATATTCTATTGTAATTTTATTGTATGTTTATTAACCATATAATAAAAAAATACAAGGAGACATGGTAAATGTTAAACTACTTAACCAAGAGTTAAATCTATAAGATAAGGTTTATATGGTGACCTAAACTTGTTGAAAACATACTGGTAGAGAATATTAAGACTGATAAAAACCTTATTCTATAAATAAATTTATTTGGATCCTATAGAACCGATAATGATTTTATAATAAAATAATATTTCAAGCTTTTTCTAAAGTGACCCTCGCCTCTCTTATAAAAGGGTACTTCTTCTTCTCTTAATTTCACACCTCAAAAGCCATTTTTCTCAGTCAAAACCTACTCAAATATTATCCATAATATCCTCACTTTAACCTATAGTCCTTAATTTGATCAATAATCTATATTAAGGAGCCCTTTTTTACAAATCAAAAGAAAACACTTGAAGAAGACGTAATGATTTAATCACCTCTTTCAAAGTTCTTTTCTTCTTCCACATCCTCTTTCTTTGTTTTTTCCATACTAAAAATAATAACTGCAGTATTTCCAACATAATTTGATGTTATTATAAATATGGTACAACTATATTCATTATTATATCCATCCTATGAATGATAAATTAACCATACGTGCGTACATATGGATTACCGTCTCCACGTCATGGTGTAGTTTGTTATTCAACACTTCATTATTTGGATTGGAAGAATAATGTGTATAATCGGTGTAAATAAAAAATATAACATGTTGATTATTATGTATATATGATATAATATCCAATTAAATATGATTTCACTATCAGTATAATGATATTTTCCATCGTGTGTACGTATAGATTATTGTCTCCACGAACATGATGAGATTCATTCCCCATCGTAACCATTCCAGAATAAATTTCATTTTATGATAAAAAATATCTTTTAAGAACATAATATCATTATGGACATGAATGGAATACATCCTATTAATATCAAACATAACTTTCCTAAAAAACATATAATGTAAAACGAATCAGTTAACACCCAAAACAATGAGACTACCGAAATATTATTAAAGAAGCAATATTGGAAGATCATATATGATATCATATTTATGTATAGGACTCTGGTATTACATAATAAAAATGTTTTAACTATTATACAGGATGTTAGAATACCCTCAACCATGGAAAAGTTCGTGGTGAGGGTCAATTCTACAATCTCATCATCATCCGAGGTTGTTAATACATAAGTATCTATTGGGACCTCTTTATCATCCATATCAGTGTTTCATAAAAATGTATTTCAAAACCTTTTTACTATTTACTAGACAATGTGTTAAAGTAATTTACACCGTCATTTAACTTTTGATAAAATGTTTTGAAAGGAATCTTTCAATCTCTTTCCAAACAAGGTACTTTATGTCCTCTTTGATGAATTATAGTAAGAATATTTTTTCTTAACTTATATGGAGGGTGAGGCTATTTTCCTCCATTATAGCACATTAAAAGTTTCCCTTTAACTATTATAATAATATTTTCAAAATAAATGTTTTATTTTAAAATTACGTGACATTTAAAAGATTTCAAAATAGAAATAAAAATATAGCTCAAATGGTTTTGATTTCATCTATGTCAACATCCTTTGATGGATTTTACACTTGTTTGAAGTGGATTTATTATAATAATATATTCCAAATTAGATTGATGGTTTTTTGATATGTTTCAAAGTAGATGTTTTGTTTTTATACCATTCATGGTTTAGGGTTAAAGTATTAACATTTCGTATGTCAGTTTTAATATTAATGTTTTTGTTATGTTTCAAATTTTTCATATGAGGAATGAATTAGACTTAGTAAGTGATGGGTGGAGCCTACTATAGCTCATCGATGCATTAGTAGGTCTCATGAGACAAACTATTGTCTAGGCACATGGCCTTGAAAAATTCATATTTTTAGTCTTTGCACGAGGCCCTGATTATGTGGATATGATGTCCATAAATATGCCTTCCATAATTATGAAATTGTCTATTGATATTCCATGTGATTATTTGACTAGTAAAATATCCATGTGAATAACTAAATTACATTATTTGATTTACTATTTCCATATTATGTAGAATTTTATGTTTAAAATTATTTAGTTTTATTCATATACATTGCCTGAAATTTTATCCTTATTTATGATAGTTTTCACTATATTGTTATCCTTACTCAGTATCTGAGATCACCCCTTTCTATGTTTTTTTCCCAGGATGCGAAGAATTATATTACTATTAACCTACAAAAATATGCTATGGGATATGAGGGTGTTCAAGGGGAACACATTGTTTTTATTTTTCCATTTTGTAATGTAATGTAAAACTTATGTATGTATATAGTACTTCTGTGGTTACTAAACTAACCAGCCTTTCAAGACATGATCTCTTGTGATCAGGTCAATGTTAAGTAATAAGGAACCAACTCTGGGTAATAAGGGTAAGGGCCTTACAAATATAATGTTTGCATTTCATGTTAGATTTATCTGTTCTTTTATCTAATTTTTAATTATTTCATAGATTAAATAAAAACAACCAAAAATAATTAGTATAGTTCAATTAGATTAAATGGTTGAAACACTTAGAAACCTCCTCAAGTGAGATGGCATTATTCCACCATTGTGCTACACTATGAAAACTTATAAAAAAAATTCACACCCCATGGTAGGCGTGCATTTAGTTAACAATATTCTATATTTGTTAACAACTTTGTGTTGTATTTGAACACTATGACATAATGTTTCATTTTTATGAATTGACACTTTCCATTCCTTTATATAATTATTCCCATTTTCATTTTTATTATAATCAATTTATAATGTTATGATGTTGATGATTATGATCACCCATGTTTTATTGATCCATGTTTCAATCTATTCTATAATTGGGATCTTTTCTCACCCATTTCATTGATGTATATTCAAAAATAATTAATTATACTAAGGATTATAAGAGGACCAAAAATAATATTTAGAAGGAATTAAATAATTTTTATCTTTTATTATGTAAATTTTGTGTATAGTCATAATTTCCCCATTAAACTGATCCATTAGATCCTGGATTGTAATTATTTTATGGTTTTTATCTTTAAAATGATAATATAGTAATGTAATGTTAAGTAGGGTCACTATATTTTCTTCAATGGATTTTATTGGGATCCAGTTATTATTGACATGCATTTAAAATGGGTTATAAATGTGATTCTCTCTATTTATATAATGGTTTTTTATTATATTTCTATGGATTTAAATTATTATCCTTTAGGTAAAAGTTTGTGTTTTTTAATGTGAAAAATATTTATTTCATTATCTCGAAGAAATTTGATATAAAGTTTAAACTTTCATAATTTTCCATGTTTTTTTACTAGACTGCTGAATTTATTCATTTTATGTCCCTTAATATAATATTATGATCTTCCAACATTTTAAAATGTTTTATATAAGGTATAACTATGGGTAGGGACAAGGATAATGTCATCAATAAAATTTAAAATACTTTTATGAAAATAAATCATGTTTTTATGGTGTCTTAGTTTTTGGAAAATATGGATACTGAATAGAAGTGTCCTCTTTATATATGTATAGGGTCATTCTGTATGTGTTATGACATATCTCTATAATAATATAAACCTAAAAGTTCATTGGTTGTATAATAGAGTGAATTATAGTTAAAATTCATTAGAATCCTTAATTTTTAAGTATATATGCTAAATTTATGATTCTTTTTTTGGATCATTATGATATATAATGAATATTCATATAATGAGATGTAAAAATATGTATGAAATCTATGTATTACTATAGTTTTTATTATATCATGGTTTATTTAAACTTTGGAAACTGGGAAGAGAAAAATTTGTTCAGAACCCATAGAATAAGACTAAGTATTAGATAAAACACAAAATATTGATTATGATTATGAATGACCTTGGTTAAACCTACGTTTTCATAGATTTAAAAGAAGGTGTCTTGATTTAGACACCCATTAATTGATTTTTCATGATTATATGGTTTTTAATATGTTTACATTCACTGACATTTTACCTATTGTTTTATTAAATGGATTAAAAAATAAGCACTCATGTTAATATTTAATTTTATGTATAATTTAATGATTTTTCTCCTAAGAAACCAATTTTTATGGGAACTCGAATGTAATATCTAATTGCTATTATAGAATAGATTTCTCAATATATGAATCATGTTGAACTTATAAACTAGAAAAATAGAGAATGTAATTTTGTTGAGTACATTATAAGGAATCATATACCTTATTTTAGTGGTTCAACAAATCAAATAGTTTTTTAGCAACAGATTTGTACCATAAAAATATATTTTATGTTCTCTAGTGTTTGGAACATGAAAAATTAAATTTGGTTGCCTAAAAATTGCAAGGTTAAGAGAATAAATGGTGGAGTATTATAAAGAAGATGAGGAAACATGAAGTAATTAACCCCTTAAAGTGTACAGGTTCAAGTTATTTTTTTACACAAATCTTTTTCCTCGTATTCTTTGTAAAAAAATAGGGAAGTTATTCCTTCATATAAAAAAAGATTTATGAATCCAATGTTAACTATTAGGAAATTTTTGTGAGAATTGTGAGTTATTATTTCAATATTATCTTCCATAAATAACATAATTTTTAATGATTATTTAGTTTCTTAAAATAAATTCTCAAAAGGTCATTGGCCATAAGACACTTCAGTAGCTATGAAGAAATTTTTGATGTTTTATCAAGGTGTAAATTTAGATTAGAGTTACATATCTATCTCATAGTTTTGATATGAAGTGAAATATGCAATTCAAAGTAAATTCTAAAAATCATAGAGAGAATATGATGATCATTACTTTATTCTAAATGTGTGGAAGGAAACATGGTGGAAATGTATCATGAGGATTGATAAATACTTTTTTAAAAACGATGTTAATCAGGAAAAGGAATGTTTAAATGATGGGTAGAAGTTATCTAATGATATGAATAGAAAACAATCCCTAGATAATTCACAACCAACACTCCATTGTTTCAAATTAAAGGAGAATGGCCATTATGCTAACCAAAACTAAAATTAGAAAGTTAATGATTACGATTTTAGTCTATAGCCTCTTATTCCTAGTGGAAAAGGGAAATATCATGCAATTATTACTTCTAATGATGGGTATAATAATTAAATATGGAAAGGTACACTTACCATCCACCCTAGAACAGCTAATGTCTTATTTTACTATATTTCTCTCCACTATTATATATATAAATAATTTTATAAGTGCATCAAAATTCCCAATAATCATTGGATATTGAATCAGTATTGAAAATCATTATTGGTATGGTGATCGCATCTCAAGTCTATGATTCTTCCCCAGTTTATGTTTGTGGGAATGTGCTTCCTAAAAATAAAGTTATTCAGCATGTGGTTTAAATTGATTTTATTTTTGGCATGGAACAATTTTCATTACATAAATTCAACATTAATTTCCATAGAAGGGTAGTCACATGTGTTATTCCAAACCAACTAAATATTTTCTAAATGTGCGGTTATAAATATGAACTAAATATGGAAACCACATCCATGTGTCCTGAATAATTTTCAAAATGGGGTTTTATCTTAGATGGTTGGGAAAAAACACACCATCAATTATATTATTATTATGTTGGAGTTTGTTCTAGAAGGGTTTTATGAACATTAACTAAAGTGTGAAGTTGATTTCTCAATAGAACTCATTCATGGTAGTATAGATATTTCAAAGACTCCAAAAAGAATGGCCATGATTTAGTTAGAATAATTGAATAAAAACTCCACGAGAATATTGATAAGGGTTTTATTGGGAATATTTTTCCACCTTGGGGTGCACCTATAATTTAAAAAAAATTATGGATCAATGAAACTCTATATTGATTATTGGGAACATAACAGGATCCCAATCAAGAACAAGTATCCTCAACCTCCAATTGATGACTTTTATGACCAATTGTGTGGATATAAATAATTTGTTAAGATTGATATTTATTTTAGATATCATAAATTGAGAGTGTATTAGGATGATATACAAAATAAAATATTTAGTATAAATTATTAACACTATGAATTTATAGTTATTCCTTTTTGTGTTAGTAATGACGCTACTATGTTCATGGATTTAATGAATAGATTATTTTATGATTAACTTGGTCAATTTGTGGCTGTATTTAGTGATGATATTATTATATATCCAAATAACAAGGATGACCATTAAGATCATTTGAGAAATATGATGTTAACCTGTGGGAAGGGAAATATTTATACAAAATTTTCCATGTGTGAATTTCGGCATTGGAAAATTTCTTTACTAGGTCACATAAACTCAAGTGAGTGTATATTAGTGGATCCTTCAAAAATAAGTGTTATTGAATGTTGGTCGAGACCAACCAATATGATTGAGATCCATATTTTTCTTGGTTTGGCTTGATATTAATGGTTCATTATAAAGAATTTATCATGATTTTCTAATCAACTCACCATGTTAATTTGGAAGAGAGATAAGTTTATTTGGACATATGATTTTGAATAAAATTTCAAGGAACTAATGAGAAGGTTGGTTAGTGAAACTATACATAATTTATCTTGTAGTAGAAAAGGGATTGTAATTTATAGTGATTCATTTATCAAGGGCTAGGATGTGTTCTCATGCATAATAATATGGTGATAGTTTATTCCTCATGCTAATTGAAGGTTCATGATAAAAATTACCCAACTCAGGATTCAAAGTTATCTATGGTATATATTGCATCAAATATATGGTGAAATTATTTTTATAGAGAAATGTTCAAAATATATTATGATCATAATGTTTTAAAGTATATTTTCACCCATAAATATTTGAATATGCACCAAAGAATATGGTTGTAGATGATTATAGATTATGAATACTCAATGCATTACCACCCTAGGAAAGATAACAAGGTGATTTATTCTCTAAGATGAAATGGTCATACTAGCTTATCTGTTAGGGGGATTAAAATATATTCCGTATTTCTATATTTTAAAATGCTGGACGAGGAATTCATAATGAAAGGGATAAATCTTATCTTTCCCAAAATAGTGTTAAACCATATTTTCAGGTGAAGATAAAAGATACAAACAAAGAAGATATTGAGATACAGAAGAAGGTGATAAATTTTTCTGAATTTAACCTTTACAGTAATGGTATGATAAATTTAAGGAAACTGTATTTGTTTCATCCATACCATATATGTAGAAGGATCTCTTAGATAAGGCTCACACTACAAGAAAACGTAGTTTTAGCGGTAGTTTTTTCATGGCGATTTCAAAAATCGCTGCTAATTTTTTTTTTAAAAAAATTAATTTTTTTCAATATCTTCTAAATAAATCCATTTTTTAAAATCGGTTTTTTAAAAAAACATCACGAAATAGCGGCAGTTTTTTTGAAAACGGCTACAAAATTTAAGAAAAAGATTTAATAAAAATTTAATAAATTATGTATTATTTATTATTTTCGTATTATTTACACAAAATATAGTTTATTATTTATAATTTTATATATTTATAATATGTCAATGAGTTAATATTAATAATTATTTGTTAATAATATTTTTAAATTGAAACCAAATTTTTAATAAGTAGAAGAATAGACTTCATCATCGAATGACCATAACTTCGGATCCGAGAGTCCATTTCAGCTCTGCAACAAGTCAAATCAATGTAAATCAAATGAGAGAAAACCAAGTGAGATTCAAATCTTGTGATAATCAAAGGAAAAAATATATTCAAAATTGAAAAGTCAAAAATCAAACTTGAACTTCCAACGATCATAACATTTAATCCAAGTGTCCGTTAGGGCTCTACCACATATCAAATCAAAGCATGCGATGATATCTATGCCACTTATGTCTAATATTTACTCTTTGAGTATTGTAACTCTTTTTATTTAGCCACAAAGTCCCAGAAGGCCTCTGAAACTAAGGTTTTAGTTACAGACAACAATTTCTTAAAATTCAAATGGTTATAACATGCGATCCAGGTGTCTCTTCATCCTTTACCACAAATCATACCGAATCTCATTTCACGATCTTTGATTTGACTGGTTGTGACACTCAAAAATGAGTCTCGAGTCATATTTTATTGTCATTTTAGTGTTTTTAGGGTTTTTAGAGGTTCTTTATATTTTTTTGATTTATTTATTTCTTTATTTATTAAATATTAAATAATTAATTGTTAATTGATTCATTATTATTTATATAATTATAATTTATTTATTTATTTATTATTTACTAATAATGTACACAATAATTATTAATTTATTATTTATTTATTGATTAATAAATTATTAATTATTAATTATTTTTTACAAATCATTTATTATTTATTTATTTATTTATTTATTATTTATTATTTATTAATTAATTATTAATTATTAATTAATTAGTTAATTATTTATTAATTATAGATTATTAATTATAAGTTATTAGTTATTATTAGTTATTAATTTTTTATTACTTATTTATGTATTTATTTTTTTATGTATTTATATATTTATTATTCATTATTATTTTTTTTATTCTATATTCTTTATTCTTTATTATATATTATTTATTTCTAATTTACTCAATATTAATTTATTATTAGTTTAATATTCAGTTATTATTTATTTATTATTTATTATTTATAGATTATTTAGTGATTATTTATTAATGAAATATTAAATAATTATTTCTTATTTGTTAAATATTAAATATTGAATATTTCATAATAAATATTAAAATTAAAATATTAATTATTAATTAATATTTATTATTTTTATAATTATAAATTACTAATTTTTAGTTATTATTAATTGATAATTTTTAATTATTTATCTATTTATATAAGTATTTATTTATTTATTATTTATTTATTGTTTATTATTTATTCTTTCTTATTTCTTATTTATTATTTATTCTTAATTATTTACTATTTATTATTTATTATTTATTTTTAATTTACTAAATAATAATTTATTATTAGTTTTTTATTCATTTATTATTTACTTATATATTTATTCAATATTCATTATTTAATAATTATTTAATAATTATTTATAAATTTATAAATATAAATTCTTAATTCTTAATTCTTAATTCTTAATGATCAATATTTAATTATTAGTTAATATTAATTATTAATTATTAGTTATTAATTATTAATTATTAATTATTTATTGTTTATTGTTTATTATTTATTATTTATTATTTATTTATTTTTCTATTATTAATTAAGTAATTAATTAATTAATTAATTATTTATCATATATTAAAATATTTTGAATTAATTTATTATTCATACATTACTTATATATATATATTATATGTTATATATTACAAATTATATATTATATATTATATATTATATATTATATATTATATATTATATATTATATATTATATATTATATATTATATATTATATATTGTATATTGTATATTGTATATTATCTATTATCTATTATCTATTATCTATTATCTATTATATATTATGTTTTATATATTACTTAATATGTAAAACATAATACATAATACATAATATATTATATATATAATATATAAAATATAATGTATTATGTTTTATGTTTTATATATTAGGTATTATATATTAGGTATTATATATTAGGTAATATATATTATGTCTTATATGATATATGTTATATATTATATATTATATATTATTATACCCAAAAAGCCCAGCCAGAAGCTATGCTTCTAACTATTTATTAGATAAAAGAAAATGGTACAGAGGCGACGGGTGGGGTCAAACAAAGGAACGCGCCCTCATCCATCAAACATGAAATTATAGATTATAATATGACATGTCATTCCCATAATCAGTGTCTTCAGCAGTTTCCCATTCATAGTGGGACCTACCCTGATTAAGGATACTAAGAATATCAAAATTGAACTTGCCTGATGGCTTAGAGGATCGTGTATACACAGTGCGAGGTGTGTTAGAACAGTCCTTCCTTGGTCGTCTCTTCAAGGAAGCAGGAATGGAGGAACAATCATCAACCTTCCCCTTTCCAGAAAGGAGAGCATCCATGAAGGTAATAGGGTCTCCTTCCACCACTGTCTCTTCTGCCACAATCATGTCAGCACACTTCCCAGAAATCTTAGAGGAAGTCAAAAGATTCTGAATTTCCTAATGACAATCAACATTTGGGGCAGGCCCGGAAGGAGCTAACTCGATAGTCTCATTTCCTGCACTAGGACTATCATTCAATCTATTATTTGGAGGGTTAGTTCAAGTAGGGGATCCAGCAATAAAAAGGCTAGGAGTATGTCCTGTTTCAACTAACCCAGTGGGAGTAATAGCACAACCATCCTTAGATGCAATCTCCATTGAAAAATCATCTCGAGCATTAGAGGGGCCAATCATCAGAGACTTATCCACCATCAGCCCTTTTCCTTTCAAATTATGAACATGAAAAACAGATTTACCAGAAGCCAACATCTCATCTTGAGTGGAAGATGATTTCTTGAGAGAATGTCTGTCATGATTAGGAGACTTTTTCAAATCCACATTCTTCCACTCAAGTTTCCTTCTACAGAGAGAAACTGAATGCCCCATCATCCCACATCTTTCACAAGAAATCTTCCTCCGACATATCTTCAACGAGTGCCCAACAGCCATGCATTCGATACAAAAAAGAGGTTTCCTTTTATATTCAACATCAATATGGATGTTATCAGTATGAGTGGAAAGAGTTACCTTATCAATCAAGGTGGAGCTCAAATCAACCTCTACCAGCATTCTGAAAAAATGTCCAAACCGAACAACTTCAGTTTCCTTGTCAAGGCGAATAGGTGACCCAATTGCCATACCAATATCATGACGAATACTTGGATTCCATAGGACCAAATTAAGCCCATGAAAACAGACCCAAACCTGAGAAAAAGCATTCCTTGCACAAGAAGAATTGAAATCAAGTGACCATTCATGAAGATGAATCCATCCAGGTTTCAAAGATAGAGACCCAATTCTCAATGCATGTATTTTGAATTCATTCGATGGGAAAATGCAATGGAAAAATCCACGACCAAGAGAAACACATCGCCAATTAGAGGAGCCCCATAAAAACGATACCCGTCTGACTAGATCATCAAACTTCCATGACGTCTCACCCTTCGCTAGAACAAGGCGTGCAATTAGTGAATTCTTCCCAATTGAAATAATCTCATCAAATATATCAGGACTTACATCAACATGAGCCGATTACCCCTTTTGATGAATTCTGTTTGAGCCAGGGTCAAAGAAAGAAGCAAACAAAGGCACGGATTCAAAACAGCCCGCTCGACCACTCGGGCCCTTTACAATGTCATTCTGTAATGTTGAGATATCCTTCAACTTCACTGTATGAGGATCATGAGACATGGAGGAAGAGTCCAAACTCCTCGGTAACACCCTCTTATATGCAAATTGCATATGTGACCTAATCAAAACCATATCCTGCATAACTACAACCACATGCTTAACACTGCTAGCCCTATTTACCAACCCAGATCTGAAATCACATGCCACAGACTCATGATTTACAGGTAGCGGATCAGAAAAACTCACAACAGTGACCCTATTCGCCCGATCCAAGCCAAAGGAAGCCAGAATCATAGATCTGGATACATAAAAAACATGGTATGAGGGAGCCACCCTCGAACCAGACAACGGATCTAGAGATCCTTCATCCCAGCGAGCGACGGTTAGATTATTACTCCTCAGAGCTGGATGCGAGCCTTCCACCGCGGCACCACCAAGATCTATCTCACCTCATTCCATGTTGATCCTGGATCGCTTTCCACGAGCACCGAATAAAGGTAGGGAGGAAGAGGCATGATAAAACTTAGCCAGAAGAGCTTCGACCGACATGGCCGCGAGTCACCCGCACCCACCGAAACCCGAGCGCCATCATATATATTATTATATATTATATATTATATATTATATATTATATATTATATATTATGTATTATTTATTATGTATAATATATAATATATAATATATAATATATAATATATAATATATTATTAATTATTGATTATTGGTTATTGATTAATCATTATTTATTAATAATTATTGATTAATAATTATTTAGTTTACATATATTTGTTATGTATTTCTTGTTTTTATAATATACATATATATATATATATATATATGTATAAGTAAATTAAATTCGATTTATTGACCACATGAAGAGCCTACTGGTGTTGTATAGTCTTTGGAGAATAAGAAAGAGTTGAGGGGTTCAAATATCACCCAACGTAGAATTTATATACATGGAATGGCCTTGGGCATGTGCATGGGCATGTGCATGGGCATGTACATGGACATAGACTTATGCATGGAGATGGGCATGTGTGTGGTAATAATAAAAAAAATACATAAATACATAAATACATAAATAAATAAATAAATAAATTCCGAAAATAAAATAATAATTACAAAATAATTAAATTATGAAAATAAATAAATAAATAACGAAGATAAAACGTAAATAAATTAAAAATATAAAAAAATAATAAATAAAAAAATTACAAATATAATAAATAAAAAATTAAAAAAAAAATAAAAAAAAATAAAAAATAAAAAATTAGCAATGGTTTAAACCACTACTAAAAAATCACCGCTAATTATTTCTCGAGATAAGATTTAGTGGCTGTTTTCCGAAACCTTCATAGAATGATTTCATGGTGGTTTAAACCGCCTCCAAATACAAATTTTGGTGTAGTGTCGTAGTTCACCATTCAATATTCATCCTGAAAGTACAAAGATGTATACAAATCAGAGACAATATTTATAGTGGGATAACATGAAGATATATATTTATAGATATGAATCCTGGTGCTTAGTATATTAAAAAGTTAAGGATGAGAGATATAATTCAATGGTGATGTTAGATCCATTACCAATGTAAGAACTCATCACTTCTTTTCAGGTATGAATCTTGTTTTTATGGTTTTTTGAGAAAAAGGGAAGTTTATAGAAATCTATTGATTACAAGCCATGTACATAGAAGTACACATCATGTACCCAGTTTCTATAGGTTGTCGTGTACTGGTCGTGTAAAGGCCAAGTACATAGCTATGTGGGGCGACCTGGAGACCGCCTAAAGTGGAGGTCGGTTAAGGCTTGTACACTGAGTGTACATTTAATAAACACGCCATGTACTTTTCTTTTTATTTGTAATATCAGACCGCGGTCGCATCTAATTGGCAGAAACACCTTATTCTTTAATGGTCTCATCTATGAGTGACCGTAGGGCATGAATCTTCTCCGATCCACCGATCGACTGTCCGTTCTCCGAAACAACCGTCGACGATTGCATTGGAATCACCACAGTGAGTTATTCCCTCTTCTAGAGTCTCATTTATTGATTTCTCATCTTTTGTCAGATATCCTTGGTTGAATTTTTTAGACGTTTTTTAGATCTATGTCGTTCTTTACTGATTAAAGGGATTCCGTCAGAGTATATCGATCGTACAACATCGAGGTAGGTGGTTTGTACCTTTTCTTAGTTATTCATTGAATATTATGTGAAAAACTTCCCAGTACCGTTGATTGGGGTATTTTTTTTAGGGATTTTAACCCTATTGATGCCAGCTATTCTTGTTTTCTTGAGTTAGTGCTCCTATTTGTAAATAGGGTTATTTTTCCATGATATGGAGGTGTTTTCTGATGTTTGATTTGATATTGACTGTTTGGTATTGTTTTTCAGGTTAGGGGGCTTTCTTTCCTCCTATTGTTGTTTGGATGGAGTGATTTATCTGATGTTGTGATAGGATTTATCGTGGATTCTTCATGTATTACTCTTAGGTTCACTTTGGTTGCTGAACATCATTTGTGCCCAATTGATTTACATAAGGCTGTGGGAACCTGGTGTAGTGAGCCCATTGGGGGAATTGACATTGAGGGCTTCCCCAAAGTGTCTATTATTGTTTATCACACTGCAAGACCATAGGTGGGATTGACGTTGAGTGATCCCATAGAGTGTATATAGTTACCGTTACGAGACCACATGGGGAATTTTCATTGAGTGCTTCCTCATAGTGTTTGTATTTTATTGTTAGAGGACTATAGGGGGAACTTACGGTGTGTGCTTCCTCAGAGATTCATTATTTTTCATGAGACCAAAGGGGTTAGACTGTGTGAGCTATCCTAGAGGATCGTTATATCCTTATTGTTAAATGATAAGTTGAACCATAGGGGTTAAGCTATGAGGACATACCCAGAGGGTTAATTCAGATTTACTGGTTTAACTAGAGGTAATAGGCTATGAGAACTTCCCAAAGGGTTTATTGTTTTTATTTGGTTGAATAATTGATTTATGTAAATGATTTTAATTTAAATTATAGTATTTTTTACTTTTGAGTAATTCCTTGTTTATTATTACAATTTTCTTAGTACTTGCCATATATATACACTGACTGTTAGGCATAGATCATTGGGTGGTTCCATACTATGATTCATCTCACACCGTATTTGGGTCATGCTTTTGGGCCCAAATAGATCATATTATTTCAGTTATAGATAAGGGAAAGTTCCCTTCTATAGTAGGTACTTGATTTCTATGGAGCTGGAGAGCATGAGACCAAGTTGAGGCCTGCGATGCTACTATATTTATTTACTTATTATTCATTTGTAATTTGGATAAGTACTTTATTTTATTATTGTGATGTGTTTGGCTTCTTTCCTAGATATTGTGACAAGAATCATTATTTATATATATATGCTGCCATTTTTTATTTAGTTTTAGTCTTCTGTTGTTCACTATTGTATGGTAATTACTTCTTCCACTACTTTTATCTTTTTATTTCCACTTTATTACACTTCTAATGAGGGCATAGTTTCCCCACTATCACACCCAAGGACCTTGTTGTTATTCAGCATCCTCTGGATTCAGGGAAATTTTTTTGAGTCCAAGAGACCAACCAGGTACGGGGCACCTCTGTGCGGCACCCAGAATTGGGACGTTACAGAGTGGTATCAGAGGAATTCATTTGTTCTTGATTTACTTTTTGGAGCCTATAGTCTGGTATATGACATAATAGGTAGTTGGTAATAAGTGATGACTCGGAGTAGCTAACCTGTGTATAGGGAAAATCTAATTACCTCGATTATTGTTTTTTTTGGTTTTTCAATTATTACCATCGATTTTATTTCATAGTTGGGTGATTCACATGTTTTTATGTTATTGTTGATATTATTGTGGTTTTATTTTCGTTTCAACCCAATGAGATGAGGTCATGCCATCTCATTCATCATATGGGCACTTGCAACAGATCACATGTCATGCATTTTTTTCAATCCATTTAGGGTGGATTCATGATTGCATGTTGTTGTGATTGATGTTGTGCTAGATATGAATGATGTTGTGATAGATGCCTTGATAGAATACATTTTATTTCATAGGGTATAGGATTGTGTAAGGTTTTATTGGAATGAATGCCAAAATTTGGTTCTTGAGGTGTTATGGGCCCTCATAGATCAGAATTTGGTGGATCATTGAACTGTTATGTGTGTATATGACATGTATAAGATGCCAAGAATTGCTTTGCGGGGAGTATGGGCCCCCATATATCAGAATATGGAACTTTAATGTTCTTTTTAGTATTTTAATGGGTACCGAAGTAGTTTTTGATGCTTACTGTAGAGACCCAAAGCTTGACGTACATGGAAATTACATTACTTTTGCGGAATAGTTAATACATAACTAAAACCAACACTCAAGGACTGTAATAGTTTACTATCTTTGAAAACTTGGAACATAATCTTCAAATCATGGTGAAAGATCTTCAACATATCCCATAAAGGTCTTCCCCTTTTGTTTGCTTACCTAAAACCTTTCTTTATATCCTGGGGAAAAGAAAACATATAAAAGGGTGAGCTCAAATGCTCAGTAAGGGTAAGCATGGAGAAAATAAAACAAACCATATAAATTTGAACTTAAAATCATGAGCATAATGTTTAAACATCAAAATCTTGAGCAATGACATAAAACATGGCAGTACGTAAGGCATAGATCATAATGGAAAATCAATCGTCATAAAATAGCATGGGAATAAATAATGTAATTTTGGAAAAACATTAAGAACATGATAAGATTTCCATATTAGCCAAGGCATTGCTTCTAAGACCATCTTAGAGCAAAAATTCCCTTACGGAATCGAGTTCACTCCTCGTTCCAATCCAGTACCACTAAACTGGATTAACTTTCCTTTCCATCCATGTCTGTCTCATGAGATATAAATAATTACCCAATGTATTGGTGGGATATTTAGGTCCCACCCATCTCATTATGAAATCATTATTACTTGTGCCACAAAATAAACATAAATAATTCATCATAACCCAAAGAATAAAATGAGTTTCATAAACATCATCCCATAATAACATAATCCATACAAAAAAATGGATATCATTTCATCATAAGAAAAGTGAAACCATGTAAATCATAGAGACATTATACTTGAATCATACACATATGAAATAATTCCATCTTATATGGAAAATGGTTTTGATAAAACAATTGAAATGAATTCTTGAGGAAAATATCCTTTCTTCTTTAAAGTCATTTTCTTTTCACAAAATGCCATGAAATTTTTAAAGAAAAGGATTTTTGTTGAAATAATTCATTAAATATTGTAGAGTAAGCTTCATGAAAATAAGTCATTATGAAACTGTAAAAATATGTTCATTCCGTATAAGTTAAAAAAACATTCTTCTCGTACTTTTTCCAGAAAAGTCAAAAAGTTCGTCATATGGTAAAAAAACAAAGATTCCTTCCATAACACAATGTAAAAGTCAAATAGGGGTAAACATGACTTTAAAAATACATGGAAGAATATTAAATAATTTATGAAATACATTTTTATGGGCATGGATGAAAAATATAACCACAGTAAATACTTACGTATAAGTAATCTCAGAAAAAATGAGATTTGAAAATTTATCCCTTACCTTATGTCCAATTTCATCTGTATGTGTCCGAGACTCCTGTATAGTGGGTTTAGAAATATTTTTAACTTGTAACAGAACCATAATAATATTTATTATATCATATATGATTCACTTACGACCTTATATTACCCATTCATTTGTAAATTCCATGTTAAAGCTGTGTTTTGGGTAAAATCGTTTCATTTATCATCTGTGTTATGACTTGTAATTATTAATATTATTACTTAGATCATGATTACTTAATTCTAGAATATAAAACATTATTTATATATAATATATATTAAGAATATACATATATATAATATATCGATAAATGGAAAGAAATACACCGTTCATAGAGACAGTAGGCCGTACCTACGCATGAACGCTGTTTTCGTTTCCTTATTGAAATGAATGGAATTATGTAGATGACATACATATATATATACATAAATCTAGTAGCATTATTATTTAATATATTAAATTATTACTTATTATATATACTTTATAATCATTCTTGATTTGTTAACATGGAAAATGAATCTCATAGCGCCGTGGAGACGGCAACCCATACGTACGCACGAGCGATGATATCGTTCCCATATTTATTGAATTGAATTGGAGTGGATGATATAATATCATAGAATTATTATGATGTTACAATAACAATATGTAGTTATTCTTTACACCATTATACCCATCCAAGTAAGGTGGTGTTGGAAAAATAGATTACACTACAGCGTGGAGACGGTATTCCATATGTACGCACGCGCGGTGATTTTGTTTTCCATAGGATGGATAGAAGTTGAAATAGGGTTGTTTCATATTTATAAAAACATATCATTATATAATTAATACTGAGGTTATTAATTTATAATTAATCAACTAAATAAGAAGAAGTTGATGAAGATTGAAACTTGAAATAATCGGTAGAAGAGATTACCTCTTCTTTGACGCACCTCCTTTAAACTTCTTCTTAGGGCACTAGAGTTGGTCTTTTGAGAAGACCAGAACCTATATGATATAACTATAGAGGTTTAGAAGAATAATTGGCAAGGTTTGGCCGAGCTTCAAGGATAAAAAGTGTGTGAAGAGAAGAGGTAAGGGGAACCATTTTTATAAGGGAGAAGAGGGGCACCTTTGGAAACATAAGAAATATTAATTTAGAATAAATTCTACCCCACATAAAAACCTCCACAAATGACTCAAATCAGAATATTAGATAGTATAGGGTTTTAATATCATCAACAAATAAAATTTATACATGTTGGAAATTTATTTTAAACATTATCAACTTGATTTATCCTTATTTAATCAATTTTATTTTATTTGTGGTAATAAGATTCTAATTTTTAAATTGTTATAAATAATTACATATGTGTTGTGAATTGTCCATAATTGTATAATATATGACATTTTAGACAATATAAATTTCAATTTATAAATTTTTAAATATTTTTGTGATTTTTAAACAATTTTATATCATGTTATTTTTATAAAATAACAATAGTGTCAATTTTGACACTATTAATTTATTTAAATTTTAATAAAATCCAAAAAGAAGATATGTTCTAAGTAATATATTTAATAGATTTATAACATGTCATATTTATCTATAAAATTCATGGATCACATTAAATAGTTCATATAATATTTATTTTAAAATTTGTAAAACCATTTATTTAGTATATCTCTTAATAAAATAATTAATACAACATTTTTAATAATTATTTAATATACTTATTTGATGCATAAAAATTAAAAATAAAATCCTATGATGAATATAAATCTCATATATTTTATAATAATACTTTTACTGGAATTTATCATCTTAAAATAACAACATTTAAATTGTTATATTTATTAAATTATGAAGGTGACATCTTTGTCATCATTTAAAATAATATAATATAAATGTACTAATATGTTTTATAAGGCTCCAAATGGTCCAAAAATCGACCCTTGGATGATTAGGGTATAGATATACTCGACCAATAATTTTTTTCAAGTTTATTGTCCTTTTGATAGGTATTTTTATTTTAATAAAAACTATATAATTGATTTTTTACTAAATAAATAATATCTACATCATTAATGTATAAGCTAATAAGGTAATTAAATATTTCTTTAAAATTACAAATAAATTACCATTATAAAGATAAACATATTATCTTTCAAATGAGTATTTATAATCGAATTTATATTCTGTATAACTATATAGTAAAAATAATCTAATTATTAAAGTCTGAGTAAGAAATTTCACTTTCCTTTAAATAAAATAAATAAAATGTCTTAATCAAATACAAGTGGGTTCCATTATATTACATGTAGATTAAAGTATGATTTAGGGTAAAATATAATTATCCAATTATATTAGGACAAGTGTTAGGGTAATTTTATAATATTGTATTTACCCTTAATTACCTAATTTACCTTTAACTATGATAAATAAAATTTACCACAGGTACTATTCATAATGACTAAAAATAAAAAGTAGATTATTAACATAATTTGGACCTAATGATACCAAATATGGAATCCATTTTTCCAAATTAAAATCACAGAAGTTGCAGAAATTAATTTAAAATTACTCCCATTGTTAAGAAAACGTGTTTTAAAAGTTAAAACACTTCCAAAGATTGAAATGTTTTTACCAATGAATTCAATGTAAAATCAATGATAATGACATAAATTAAATTAAATGGTAAAAATATATTCTATTTATACTTTAAAACCACAAAATATTATAATTTAACCATATAAATTATTACGATGAAAAAATTTGTTTTTAATTAAAATATAGATTGTTTTTACAATTCATTAAAATATGAAAGTTATCAGAATAATATGAAAAATTTATCCACAGTAATGTTTTATATCCTGATTCCAAAGAAAAACTTGATTATTTCAAATTTAACTTATAAACATGTCAAAAACTAGATTTAAAGTGGGTGTGCCATCAAAAGGCGACAAAACAACATTTTTTGAAAAATACTTATTTTACCGAACAACTTTATCTTGTTCTCCTACCATGTTCTAGAAAATGTATAAGATGAATAATAATGTTACAGAATTTAAAATGTAGTTAATACTATTCATAACGGCTAGTTCATAATATTATAATAATATATCACTGCTTATTGAAATCCGGTATTGCGTACTACACACGCTATCGAGGAAGGTCACGATTGCGTGTAATGCAAGCCAAGTCAGGGATGCATGTAGTGAAAGACCCCTTTGGTGTTGCATATAAAATAATTCAACTCTTATTTCATTTATACATTAAACAAAATTTATACTTATTGTTGCGTAGAATAATTTCTAAAAAAAGAACAGGAAATTGTGTGTAACACAAGCTAAGAATAGTGTTGCATATACGGTGTTGCGTATAGAATAAGCTAATTTTGGTGTCATGTAAAACACAAAAAATTAATGAAATTAAAAAGAATAATTATCATTAAATCTTGTGTTATCACATTCTACCCCCATTAAAATGAATTTTTCCCTCGAAATTCGTCGGGGTTATAAATGGTTTACTACATGAATGTTTCTTTCATAGAAACCCACATTGTAAAAAGGAATACTAAAATATAATTTTAAAAAGTAAAGTAAGAAACATAACGGTTAACCAAATTAACTCATCACTAGGTTTCCACAAAGGAGGACATAGGTGAAAATATGGATATGGAAGAAAAAACTAACCATTATGTTCTGATGAAGAGTGGTAGAGGACATGGCTATGAAAAATCCAACAATCACAAAGCCATAAATTTGTGATGATCTAAGGTACCATCTGATTCATTGGATATGAGGACACTAGGAGAACATTTTTGGGTTTCAAGATCATTTCCCTAAAGTTGATTAATTTTAATTATAAGAAATACTTTCTTTATTTTGGTACAATCTCACCGTTTTCCGTTCCTTGAACAATTTCTACTTCATATCTTAATGAAATGTAGTTAAATTTTTCATTCATGAAGTGTTAGCAGATCATGTGATAGAATGATGGGTCATTCCATCTATCTCAAACAAAAGGTTAGCAAAAGTTATCAAATATACATAAGTCTATCTATGGTGAGGTTAATCGTATATGATTCCAAAAATAGACTTATACTTCATCTATCATACCTCTTAATAAAATTAAGCTAGTTTCTACTAACCAGGGACTTCCTGTAGACTAGTGGTAGGCGATAAAGGCATGTCGTACTTCGTTTGTAGGTTTTATTCCCAAAACCTTGTCTGATGCAACCGGTTTTCGCCCGTCCTACGGGTTGTCCTTTTTCTAAAACTATACTATTATAACATAACAAAATGTTCTAGCCTTAAACAATACTATCTGATGTCTATATTAATCGATTCCAATCATATGTTTATCCAAAATACTTCTGTCCAATCTCATAGTATAAATAAAACGATTACTAGAAATGTCATCTACCAAGAATTGAATACAATCATTTGTCACCCATATATCATAATATATATATATATATATATATATATATCTTGTTGGTCAAATTCCAAACATGTGAATTACTTAATAATGTATTCTCTTGAAACATGAGTACCCATTGAACCTTAGTGAAAACATGAATGTTGTCAGAAGTTAACTCTTTCCACATACCAAAATCCAAAAATTCAGTATACTCAAACCATGATATCACTTAGTGCTTATACCATTCATGAGCTCTTTAATACTATCAAACATCTCATTATCTCCTTATTCTTTCATTATGCACATATCAACTACCTTCCAAAAAATATTTGAATAAACTTTCTTGGTTACCGGTACCATTCATCATATACTTTCAAAACTCAAGCATAGGCAACAGTGTAACACTCCTTAGATTTTTTGTTATTCCATAGTACCATACATTATTCTTGATAAACATACAATCGTTACACTACCTTTATAAACCACTGATAGAAATTAATCATTTCTTCCATCTCATATATCATTTGTAGTCTCTTCAACATCATCCACATAAAAACTACCCATATGACCATGCTAATTCTCTTTATGAGATTTTCCCTTAGGGTATTGGTTTTCATAATTCATACACATTCCACATTTAAAACACTTAACCATTTTTGATGTCTTAGTAATACCATTATCCTTGTCCATGGTGTTAACTGATCCTTTTCCTTTACAATTACTAGCTTTGTGTCCTTCTTTTCCAGACCCAAATCATCTTCCAGTTCCTTTGAAACATTCTCCTTGATGCCTCTTCCCACATGATTTACATGAGGGAAATTTAACTTTCTCTTTCCTCTATGATCATCATGAAACTCCATCTTTCTATTATTATCTGAGTTGAGAAACTTACCAAAGTTGAGATTATTGATCATATTTTGAGATTTCTGATTAGGAATAATAATTATATGTGGACTTCCAGATCCAATTTCATTTGGTTTCTCATGAATAATATCATTCCATTTTCCATCATATCCTCCATTATCGTGAATCTTCATTTTTCCAGTCATTTTCTAAAACCCAAAAAGAATAGTGTGAGAGGCAAAAATCATAATCAAGGGGGAGTAACTTAAATAAATAACATCTAAGGCTTAATTATAATATTGTTACCATAATTATAGGAATATAACCTATACTTATACTTAACCTTAAGGACATCCCTAGACATACCTTAGAAATATCTCTAGGGATCTCACTAAAGTTTTTGCATCCTAATTTCCAAAGGTTAAATAAACCTTTCCTCTGATACCAACAATAGATACCAAAAGCTTGATATACATGTACATTAAATTAAATTTTTAGAATAATTAATACATAACAAAAAACCAACACTCAAGGACCATAATATTTTATTGTCTTTGGAAAGTCAGAACATAATCTTCTAATCATGGTGAATGATCTTCAACATCTCCCATAAAGATCTTCCCCTTTTGTTTGCTTACCTAAAACGTTTCTTTATATCATGGGGAAAAGAAAACATATAAAAGGGTGAACTCAAATTCTCAGTAAGGGTAATAATTTAAAAAATAAAACAAACCATATACATTTGAACTTAAAAACATGAAAATAATGTTTAAACATCAAAATCTTGAGCAATGACATAAAACATGGTAGTACGTAAGGCATAGATCATAATATAACATCAATCATCAAAAAATAGAATGGGAATAAATCATGTAATTATGGAAAACCATTAAGTACATGATATGATTTCCCTAGTAGCCAAGACATTTTGCCAAGACCATCTTAGTGGACAATGTCCCTTATGGAATCGAGTTCACTCCTCGTTCCTGTCATGTACCACTGAACCGGATTAACTTACCATTCCAGCCATGTCTCTATCATGAGATATAAATATTTACCCAATTTATTGGAGGGAGATATAGGTTCCACCCATCTCATAATGAAATCATTCTTACTTGTGCCACAAAATAAACATAAATCAGTCATCATAACCCAAAGAATAAAATGGGTTTCATAAACAATATCCCATCATAACATAATCCATACAAAAAATGGATATCATTTCATCATAATAAAAGTGAATCCATGTAAATCGTAGAGAAATTATAATTGAAACATACACATATGAAATAATTCCACCTTATATAGAAAATGGTTTTGATAAAACACTTGAAAGTAATTCTTGAGGAAAATATCCTTTCTTCTTCAAAATCATTTTCTTTTCACAAAATTCCATTCAATATTAAAAGAAAATTATTTTGTTGAAAATAGTAATTAAATATTGTAGATAAAGCTTCATGAAAATAAGGCGTTATAAAACCGTAAAAATATATTCATGCTGTATAATTTTAAAAAAACATTCTTCTCATACTTTTTCCAGAAAAGTCAAAAAGTTCCTCGTATGGTAAACAAAAGAAATATTCCTTCCATAACACAATGTAAAAGTCAAAGAGGGGTAAACATGACTTTAAAAGTACATGGAATAATATTAAACACTTTATGAAAAACATTTTTATTGACATGTATGAAAAATATAACCCCAGTAAATACTTATGTATAAGCAATCTCAGAAAAAATGAGATTTGCAAATTTATCCCTTACCTATTTTCCAATTTCTTCTGTATATGTCTAAGACTCATGTATAGTGGGTTTAATTATATTATTAACTTGTAATATAACCATAATAATATTTATGATATCATATATGATTCACTTACAACCTTATATTTCCCGTTATTTTGTAAATTTCATGTTAAAGTAGTGTTTTGTGTAAAATCGTTTCATTTATCGTCCGTGTTTTGACTTGTAATTATTAATATGATTACTTAGATCATGATTAATTAATTATAGAAAATAAAACATTATTTATATATAATATATTTTCATAATATATATATATATATAATAGATATATAAATGGAAAGAAATACACTGTTCATGGAAATAATAGGCCGTACGTACGCATGAACGCTGTTTTCGTTTCCCTATTGAATTGAATGAAATTAAGTAGATGAAATATATATATATATACATAAATACAGTATCATTATTATTTCATATATTTCATTATTACTTATTATATATACTTTATAATCATTCTTGAATTGTTAACACGGAAAATGAATCTCATCGCGTCGCGGAGACAGTAATCCGTACGTAAGCACGAGCGATGATATCATTCCCATATTTATTGAATGGAATTGGAGTGGATGATATAATATCCTAGAATCATTATGATGTTATAATAACCATATATTGTTATTCTTTACAACATTATACCCATCCATGTAAGGTGGAGGTGGAAAAACAGATTACACCACGGCGTGGAGACGCTATTCCGTACGTACGCACGCGCGGTGATTTTGTTTTCCGTAGGATGGATAGAAGGTGAAATAGGGTTGTTTAATATTTATAATAACATATAAGTATATAATTAAAACTTATGTTATTACTTTATAAGGAAACAACTAAAGAAGAAGAAGTTTAAGAATAAAGAAACTTCAAAGAATCCTTAGAAGAGATTACCTCTTCTTCGACGCACCACCTTTAAACTTATTCTTAGGGCACTAGAGTTGGTCTTTTGGGAAGACCAGAACCTCTATGATATAACTAGAGAGGTATAGAAGAGTAATTTGCAGGGTTTGGCCGAGCTACAAGGCTCAAAAGGGTGTGAAGAGAAGAGGGAAGGGGTGCCCTTTTTATAAGGGAGGAGAGGGGCACCTTTGGAAACATATGAAATATTAATTTATAATAAATTCAACCCCACATAAAAACATCCAAAAATGGCTCAAATCCGGAGATTAGATGAGATAGGGTTGTAATCCCATCAACATATAAAATTTATACATGTTGGGTATTTATTTTAAACATTATAAACTTGATTTATCTTTATTTAATTTATTGAATTTTATTTGTTATAATAAGATTCTAATTTTTAAATTGTTATAAATAATTAATTATGTGTTGTTAATTGTCCATAATTGGATACTATAAGACATTGTGGACTATATAAATTTCAATTTATAATTTATTAATAGTTTTGTGATTTTTAAACAATTTTATATCATGTTATTTTTATAAAATAATAATAGTGTCAACTTTGACACTATTAAATTATTTGAATTTAAATAAAATATAAAATGAAGATATGTTTAAAATAAAATATTTATTAGATTTATAACATGTCATATTTATCTAGAAAATTCGTGGAAGAAATTAAATATTTCATATAATATTTATTTTAATATTTTTAAAACCATTTATTCGGTATATCTATTAATAAAATAATTAGTACAATATTTTTGTATAATTATTTAATATACATATTTTTCATAAAAATTAAAAATAAAATCCTATGATGAAGATATATCTCATAGATTTTATAATAATATTTTTAATAGAATTTATCATCTTAAAATAACAACATTTAAATTGTTAAACTTATTAAATTATGAATGTGACATCTTTGACATAATTTAAAATAAAATAATATAAATGTCCTAATCTGTTTTATAAGGCTCCAAATGGTCCACAAATCTACCCTTGGATGATTCGGGTATATATATACTCGACCAATAATGTTTGGTCAAGTTTATTGTCCTTTTTATAGGTATTTGTATTTTAATAAAAACAATATTATTGATTTTTCACTAAATAAATAATTTCTACAACATTAATGTATAAGCTATTAATGTAATTAAATATTTATTAAAAATTACAAATAAATTACCATGATAAAGATAAAAATATTAGATTTAAAATGAGTATTTATAATCTAATTTATATTCTGTATAAATATGTATTAAAAATAATCTAATTATTAATGTTTGAGTGAGACATTTCACTTTCTTTTAAATAAAATAAATAAAAGATCTTAATCAAATACAAGTGGGTTACATTAGATTCTATTTCGACCCAATAATGATATATAGTGAAAAATAATCATCCAATTATATTAGGAAAAGTGTTAGTGTAATTTTATTATTTTATATTTACCCTTAATTACCCGATTTTCCTTTAACTACGGTAATTTTTTTTTACCGTAGTTACTATTCATAATGACTAAAAATAAAAAGTAGATTATTAACATAATTTGGTCCTAATGATTTCGAATATGGAATTAATTTTTCTAAATTCAAATCACAGAAGTTACAGAAATTAATTTAAAATTACTTCCATTGTTAAGAAAATGGTTTTAAAAGTTAAAACATTGCCAAAGATTGAAATGTTTTTACATATGAATTCAATGTAAAATCAATGTTAATGACATACATTATATTAAATGGTAAAAATATATTCTATTTATACTTTAAATCCAATCAATATTATAATTTAACTATATAAATTTTTACGATGAAAAAATTTGTATTTAATAAAAATATAGCTTGTTTTTACTATTCATTAAAATATAAAAGTTATCAGAATAATATGAAAAATTTATCCAAAGTAAATTTTTATATCCTGATTCCAAAGAAGAATATTATTTTGTCAAATTGACCTTATAAACATGTCAAAAACTAGATTTAATGTGCGTTCGGCATTAAAAGGCGGAAAAACTATATTTGTCGAAAATTACTTATTTTACCTAAAAAATTTATCTAGTTTGCATACCATGTTCTAGAAAATGTGTTAGAGGAATAATAATGTTATAATATTCAAAATTTAGTTAATACTATTCATAACGGCTAGTCCACAATATTATAATAATATATTGTTGTTTAGTGAAATCTGGTATTGCGTACTACACACGCTATCAAGGAAGGTCGTAATTGCGTGTAATGAAAGCCAAGTCAGGGATGTGTGTAGTGGAAGCCCCCTTTGGTGTTGTGTATAAAATAATTCGACACTTATTTCATTTATACATTAAACAAAATCTATACTTAATGTTACATAGAATAATTTCTAAAAAATGAACTTGAAATTGTGTGTAACATGAGCCAAGAATAGTGTTGTGTATACGGTGTTGCGTATAGAACAAGATAATTTTGGTGTCATGTACAACACAAGAAAACAATGAAATTAAAAAGAACAATTATCATAAAATCTCGGTTTGTTATGCTTACTATCAGGAAAAACCCAGAATACATTGCATGTAATGATGAATACACACCATGAATCCTTTTATTAGGGAAGGAACTATTTTTATTAAGTACACATCATGTACTGTATGTACATGTTGTGTAGTCACTAACAGTGTCACTGGCTATGTGGGAAGAGACACGGGGTTGGGAAATACATGGAGGGAAACATCGTGTATCATACATAAACTTCGTGTTACAGGAACCATGTGTCCACCCATGTGACTAAAGACACGGATGGATGAAACTTAGGTTATACACGCTATTTCTAGCTTGAACACATTGTGTAGTGTAACCCATGTATCCGGCCATGTGACTAAGGACATGGGTCGGTGAAGTCCTTCTAGTACATGTCATTTCTAGCATGAACACACAGTGTAGTCTGGTTCTAGGGGAACAGTGTGGGTTAGTCATCTAGAAGAACTCGGGTAGAGGAAAATGTTTCTATTACACACTGTGTCTTGGGAGAACATGTCATGTGTATGGGGTGTTACACGACTATAGATGGAAAGAGTACCCACCGCTGTGAAGGATTAATGGAGCATGCCATAAAGGGGTCATACACGTCGTGTATCCCTGTTTAAAAAAACATGAATTCTTTCCTTACCATGTTCCTTTATTGAACTTCAATGTTTCAATCCAAGATAATCATGAACTAAGGTGTGTTCTTGACCTTATAGAGTCATGCCACCACGACATCCTCTGGTTGTACGCCAGATTTAGGGCATTAACCAGACACCAGACATGGTGAATCAGGGATTACCAACAGAACTTCCTCTCATGTTTGTCTTGGCACCAACTGTCATTCCGGATATAGGTGCCCATGTACAGTTCTAAGAATGCTTTATTAGGTTTATGAAGACCATTCAGGGGGCACCTCATCCTACCCCATCTATGGCAGTGTTGACAGGGATCTTTTAGCAGCAACATCCTCCCCCCTTCTCAGGGGATGAAGGAACTTTGGATACATAGTCCTAGTTAGAAGCCATGCTATATATTTTCAAGCATCTAGAGATACCTCTATAGGGGAGGGTGAATCTCGCTACGTATATGCTTCGGGATTCTGCCAAGAGATGGTGGGATGTGATCTTAGTAGAAAGACACCATCATATTATAGTGTGGGATGAGTTTCAACATACCTTCTACAACTACTTCAACCTAGAGACTTTGAGGTCTGAATGATCACAAGTGTTCATGAATTTGGAGTTGGGTACTCTCTTGGTCAGGGAGTATTCTGGTAACTTAGAGAGCTGTAGCGCTTCACACCCATTCTAGGGGGCGATGATTTTTTTTTAGCGAGGAAGTTTGATGATGGTATCTGGCATGACATCAGATATTAGGTGAACATATTCAGTCTGATGACCATATCTTCCATAGTCAACCATACACTGATCACCGAGCGCAACTAGAGGGACTCTAGAGCTGTGGCCATGGCGGTTCAACATCAAGATTCGGTGCTTCTCTGGCTTATAGTAGGACGTTTCATAGGAATTCTACACATGGAGATCCAAGTAGGGTAGATACCTCTTCGGGTAGCTAGTTGGTATGCTACCAGAGTGGGATGGGTGGGCATATATGGCCACATTGCCCGAGAGACCCAGTGATGTGCTGATATTGTGAAAAGATTGGTCATATTCAGTGGTCCTGTTAGTTTTCATCACTGTCTGCTGGTGAAAGTGGTTCCTCTAGGAGTCCTCATTCTAGTGCAGCACCACTAGTCGTAAATAAGTCTCTGATTATATACATTATATATAAAAGCTTTTTGTGATGGGCCTGTCGCAAGTACTTTTTTGCAACGGGCCCATAATCCCGTCAAAAATTCTTTCTTAAAAAATATTTATTAGACTATTTGTGATGGGCCCATCACAAATATTTTTTTACGAAGGGCCCGTAATCTCGTCACAAATACTTTTTAAAAAAATTATTTAGGCTATTTGCGACGGGTTCTCGTCGCAACAGATCCTGTCGCAAAAAATTATTAAGTCCAAAAAAAAAAATTAATTAAATTATGATTATTGAAAAATTAATTTTAATATTATTAAAATAATAAAAAACTTGAAAATATTGAAATTCTCAATATATACAACAAAATATAAAAAAAATCCTAAAATATTATTAATATTATTATTAGTAAAATAAACAAACATTAAAAAATATAATACTGGAAAAATAAATTTAATAAATTTATGATTAATGAAACCATAATATTAATATTATTAAAATAATAATAAAATAGAAATTATTAAAAATCACAATATTTAGAAAAGAAATAATAAAATATAAAAAATTATATTATGTAATATTGACACCGATATAAAAGGATAAAACTGTAAATAGTTCATATTACAACAAATGTTAAATTCAAATGTTTTTAACATTAAAAAAATCAGTTGGGGTCATCTTCTAGAGGAGGTGGAGGAGCTGAAGGAGATGGTGGAGGAAACTCTATCCCTAAACTACGAGTCAGACGACGCATGTACTCCATCTTCTCGTGATACAACTGCTGCCATCGACCCATCTCCTCCTCGTGTGGTAGCTTCTACTATTGCTGCTACTGATGCATCTCTTCATGCTGCTTCTGTAAACTCTCTATAAGGTCATTCTAACCTTAGAACAACTCTTGATTCTGTGAGGAAAAAGATGATGCCTCTCCATGATCTCCTCTCGAGCTACATGCCGACATCTTAGCAGTACCATAATAAGTACCAGGAGTCATGTGAGAGCAGATACCAACTACTCGACCCTTCTCAAAGCCATACTGAGTTGCCTGTATCCATGATGCCTCATTGAAATGGGGGGCACTGGTCTGATCAGTCGCCTCATCCTGACCCTCAGCATATGTCTGAGAGGTCTTAGCCTCACATGACTCCTTCAATTACAATTTTAAATTAAAATTGTGAAAATATTATATGTAGTTAATTGTTAAAATGAAAAAATAAGACTGGCCATAATCCGACGTTGGCAATCACCTCTAATCTCTCCGGTGGATGGATCACTGTACATACTCCGATAAACATCATACTATGTAATACTGAGATGCTCTAATACTTATATAAATATAAAATAAACTGTCATTATTTGAAGATATATAAAATATTTATAAAACTACTTACCAGATGCTCTCTATGTGTACTGAATGTATGGATACCAGCTCGATGTGTCACCTCCTGTCTCCACCGGTTCTGTCGACCCAATGAAGACCTCCTATGAAATCCACCACCCAACTGGTGTGAAAAAAATCCATCCCAAACCTGAGATGAAATGTACTATGATCAGTTGTGTCTACACGACTCATCAAATACTATCACTCCTATGTTCTTAATGTCCATATCTAACAAATTGTGCAAAAACTAACACAAACACTCATGCATAGCCACCTCCCATGCAGCATGGATAGTGTCATGCATGCTATCATCGATGGGATACCATAAACCCTAAAAATAATTTATAATATCAAGTTATTAATAAAAAAAATTTCAAAATAAATATTATTTTTTTACATACTAGCCAATGATTGTACATTCCGAGCTACACATTTACAAGAATCTATTCCCATGTGATCCATGGCTGAGAAAAATAATTTCACAAGATAGCTCTCCCCTGTCCAATAGCTACATGTAAAAAACTATGAAAAAAGAATAAATAATCAAAAAATTAGTATATATATATAAATAAATTAATGAAATCTATCTAAATTATACAGATTACAATACCTCCTTATGCATGGAACGAATCCAAGATGTGGATGTTGCTCGAGGATAGGGTCATGAATCATCAGTCACACAAGACTGCACCCCCTCTGCATACCTCCTGAACCACCCGTAGGCTGAGGGTTAGATGATCCCACATCCCCCTCATCCAAAGGTAGCTCAGCCCCCTCTAACTAACAAAATAGATCAGAGTCCTTCTGAAACACAAAAAGATTGTTATTAGTAGATAGTTGAAAATAACTATTATATATAGATATATATTAGTTATGATCATAACCAGCATTTAACTATGTCAATGTTCACCTTCATCATTATCTTCATATTTGAAGATGTTAATGTATTCATATTCATCCTCAGCATCATCAATATCCATATGAGTTTCACTTTCACCATCTCTTGTCATTTCAAATTCATTTGTAACATCATTAACATCTTCATCACCATCGACCCTTAATTGTGGGGTGTCATCATTGATATTAACATTTCTTTGTGAAAAATAGGGATTTTGAGTAGTCTCTTTAAAAATTTCAATTCCTTCCATGTCAGTGGAATCACATTCAGTTTGAGTAAATTAATTTTCCTGAAATTTCATTTTTATTATGCTCCACCAATCACCTAGGTCTCATGAAGTAGCACAGTACTTTGTGTAATAAATTTTATGTGCCTGTTGATCTAGTAAAAATGGTTCATTTAATACAAGAATAATTTTATATATAATATCGACGATTCCATAAGTTAGATGAACACTCAAGCCTCTCTTAATATCCAACAACCGACATTTAAACATCATTATGTAATTATGTCCAAGATAACATAACTCAATAATTTCATCTAGAATGCCGTAAAAGTCATCTTTAGTTTCTCTATGATGTGATCCTCTCAAACACAATCTATTGTTCATCATTTTTTTGATTTCCCATACGCATGTGTTTGAAATCGAAAACTTGTCACCACATATACATTATATGATTTAACCATTTTAGATGGTGGGTTACTCAATATACACAGTCCTTTACAAATTTTATTAGCATGTTGAGACACCTGAAAATTTTTAAAACAATTATAAATATACTAAATAGTAAACTAAATTGATATTAAACCATCAATAATTTATGTTACCAGTTTTTGAAACCATTGAGAATTTTTTTGTCTACATTTTTCAAGAGGAGCTGCTGTAATTTGTGGAAGTTGTTTGTTGATATAATTTTCATTTAACCTACAAAGAAAATAAGTTCACATACTATAACTGAAATTATAGAATAAGTGATAGAAGCACTCATAAAACAAATGTTCTCATTTCTTCACAGTTGAGCAAAACAGATGCATGAGCTCTATGATGTTCATCATCTGAAATCCATAGTTCATGAACTCCACCAAATCCAAGACTTGGCTGATTAAAAAGAGATAATTGATTTTCCATTTCGTCATTATCATTTCCCAAATTCAGTCCCATGTGATTTTGTTTTGAGGGATATTCAGATTCAAAATAGTGAGAGCAGAAAAAAGCAATTTCCACTTGCAAATAAGATTCAGTAATTGAGCCTTGAACTGATTCTTTGTTATGTACTTTTTTCTTCAATTTCTGCATGCATATCTCGAATAGGTATATCCATCTAAACTATACTGGACCTTCACATATAGCTTCATGTGGAATATGTAATATCGGATGCTCCATTGAGTTAAAGAAAGCAGGGGGAATTTTTTTTTCAAGTATACATATAATTAAAGCAACATCTTCTTCCAGTTTGCTTAGTGCATCATGGTTTGTTGTCACAATAAAAATGTCTCGAAAAAATATGATATGCCTATTATCGAATCTCAAATAATAGATTTCAACAAACCTCTAAATCCAATTGGCATAAGTATTTCCATTATAACATGACAATCATGACTTTTTAATACTGTAATACGACCAATCTTACCACATCTGCCCAAATTGGATGCATAGTCATCTGGAAGTCTCAAATCTAGAATACACTAACAATATAATAAGTGACTCTCTTTGGACAGTGTATAAGCTACTGTTGGTTTCATTAACCTCTGAGATCTGACATTTTCAAATTGTTCAAGTTCTGGTTTCCTGCAAATTTGGGCAAGATCTAATCATGTTTTTATAGTATCTTTGGTCTTACAGGGTGTATCCAAAACTGTATGAAATAAATTATCAAAACAGTTTGTCTTAATATAAATGACATACAACATGTGGTAGACCAACAAATCAGAAAAATATGGGAGATCCCGAAAAATTCTTCATTTTATCCAATCATGTTCTTTCCCAAAGCGATGAATTTTCTGTTGGTTTACTATTAGCCTAAATGTGATGGGAGGTAATGAAAATAAAACTAATTTTAACTCTGTACCTGAGATCATTTTTGGAGGTTCATCCCTTTAAATTGTTACCTTTTTGAAATGTGATTTGTCTCTTCAAAAAGGATGATCGGTTGGATGAAATCTACGATTACAGTAAAAATAGAAAGGTTTTTTCTATTGAAAAGCATAAAAGCTTTGTTGTCTTTCATACAGTAAGGAAATGATTTCGGACCATGTGTACTCCAACAAGATAACATTCCATATTCCAGAAAGTCACTAATAATCCACATCAATGCAAATTTTAATGTGAAGTTTTGATTCGGTTAAACATCATATGTACTAACACCATTACTTCACAATGAATTTAACTCATTAATCAATGGTTTCAAATAAACATCAATATTATTTTTCAGATGTCCTAGGATTAATAATGTCAAAAAGATATAGGGATCCTTAATCAACATCCAATGAGGTATATTGTATGGAGTTATAAATAAAGGACAACATTAATACTAACTCCTATAAGAACCAAACAGAAAGAAACCATCAGTAGAAAGACCCAATCGAACGTTTTGGGATTCTAAAGAAAACAACAGATATAGACGATCAAAATGTTTCCATGAATCTCCATCTTATGGATGATTCAATCTTTTACCTGTTGAAATATTGGTTTTTTGCCATGACATCATTGAATCTGTGTTATGAGACATAAATAAACGTTGCAGCCTGGGTGTAAGGGTAAATATCTCAACTTTTATACAGGAATCTATCCAGACATCCCTGGTTAAGATTCTTTATACCTCGATTTTCCACATGTGGGAAAACTATCCAACGACTCGTTTTCAATATAATATATGATGCAATAATTTTTATATGCATGAATATTCTGATAACTAAGTCCCGGATTACGAACCAGCCTCTTGATGTCATAGTAATTTACAGGAAACAGATTTCCTTCAGGTAATAGTATTTTAACCAAAGAAAATATCTGATCAAAACAGTTTTTTGACATTGTATTATCTGATTTAATAGCCTTAAATTTTGCAAACTGCTTCTAATTTTCTTATCTTTCAACCATGATGTAATGCATCCTCAGCAGACCTCAAAAACTCATAAAATTCAGATGGTGTTAACTCAGTAGTTAAATCAATATCATTATGATTTTTTGTTTATTGAACATATAGACATGCAACATCATGTACAAAATATTGGATTTGTGATGGATCCAGAATCATGTTATTAGTATCTTCTCTGGAACTATGTTCACCGTGTTAATACCAAAAAACATAGTCTTATTGAAAACCAAACTTCAAGAGATGTCCCCCAACCTTATCAAATGTGTCAAACGTTCTTAGAGAATATTTCTTACAAGGACACTTAATTGTACCTTCTAAAACATATTCTGGTTTTGATGATGCAAATGCAAAGAAAGTATGGACACCCTTAATATATACAAGATTTGAACCTGAACCATTTGGATTTCTTCGCTGATTTATCCAAGCGTGGTCATCTAATAATGATTGATGTCGACTTCCTTGTTCCATATTTTTCTACAAAATATAAAATCATCACTTTTTTGATTAATTTTAAATTATAAAAACATTATCTGAATAAATAATATAAATAATTACTACTACTTCTTAATAATTACCATTAATTAAGGGCAACACAATTTCAAGTGGATTGATGACTACTCTTTTGTCCGACGCCTCATTTACTTGCATCGTTCTCACACTAAAATCACAATGAATAATCTGGTCGGAGGTACACATATTCATTCTTGTATGCACGAGAATGAAAATGGGTAACTCCGACCAGATTCTTATTGAGATTTAAGTGTGATAAAGATGCAAGTAAATGATCCTTCACACAAATGAGCCCCCTTTTCGGCGATGAATCGTCTTCTTCCAACTGTCACCGCCTGAAGACATTATAAAAAATATGATCCTAAGAATGCATATCCAATATCATGCATACGAGATTGAATATGCCTATGTATCAGCACATTTTTCATAATGTTTTGAGTCGGTGAGATTTGAAAGGAGAAAATTCATCAAGCAAAAGGAGTGTCGTCAATCCACTGGAAATTGTGCCAAGTTTTTAAAATTTATTAAAATTTATTTAAATTTCTTTCTAAATGTTCTTAACTATTCCAAACTAATTAATACTAATTATTATTAATTATTACCATTTATTACTAATTATTACTATTTATTACTAATTATTCATATTGATTACTAATTATTCTTATTTATTACTAACTATTCATATTTATTACTAACTATTCCTATTAATTACAAACTATTGCTATTTATTACTATTTATTACTAATTATTACAATTTATTACTAATAATTACTATTTATTACTAATTATTCCTATTTATCACTGATTTTTATGATTTATTACTAATTATTAATATTTTTTACTAACTATTCATATTTATTACTAACTATTACTATTTATTCATAACTATTCCTATTTATTACTAACTATTACTATTTATTCCTAATTATTACTAATAATTCCTATTTATTACTATTTATTTCTATTTATTACTTATTATTACTTATTATTACTAATTATTTATAATTTTTAGTAATTATTACTAATTATTACGCATTATTACAAAATATTACGAATTATTATAAATTACTACTAATTATTACTAATTATTACTAATTATTACTAAATATTATTAATTATTACTAATTATTCCTATTCATTACAAATTATTCCTAATTATTCCTAATTATTCCCAATTATTACTAATTATTCTTAATTATTACTAATCATTCTTATTTATTCCTATTTATTGCTATTTATTACTAATTACTATTATTTACTACTAATTATTGCCAATTATTACTAATTTTTACTAATTATTTCTAATTATTGATAATTATTCCTAATTATTAATATTTATTAGTAATTATTAGTATCTATTACTATTTATTACAATTTATTTCAATTTATTACAATTTATTACTAATTATTATTAATTATTCCTATTTATTACTATTTATTCCTAATTATTCGTAAATATTACTAATTAATACTAATTATTAATATTTATTACCAATTATTACTATTTATTATTATTTTTTCTATTTATTACAAATTATTGCAAATTATTATTAATTATTGCTATTTATTGCTATTTATTATTAATTATTCCTAATTATTACTAATTACTGCTAATTATTCTTATTTTTTGTTAATTATTACTAATTATTAGTAATTATTACTAATTATTACAATTTATTACTAATTATTACTATTTATTAGTAATTATTGCAGTTTATTAATAATTATTACTAATTATTAAAATTTATTAAAATTTATTACTAATTATTACAATTTATTACTAATTATTGCAATTTATTACTAATTATTACAATTTATTACTAATTATTACAATTTATTTCCAATTATTTCAATTTATTACAAATTATTACAATTTATTACTAATTATTATAATTTATTACTAATCATTACAATTTATTACTAATGATTACAATTTATTACTAATTATTACTAATTATTACCAATTATTACTAATTATTATTAATTATCTGTATTTATTACTAAATATCTATATTTACTACTAATTATCTCTATTTATTACTAATTATTAGTATTTACTAATAAATATTACTAATTATTACTAATTATAATAATTTATTAGTAATTATTACAGTTTATCACTAATTATTACAGTTTATTACTAATTATTACAGTTTATTACTAATTATTACAATTTATTACTAATTATTACAATTTATTACAAATTATTACAATTTATTTCAAATTATTTGTAATTATTACAATTTATTACAATATATTACAACATATTACAATTTATGACAATTTATTACAATTTAATAGTAATTATTACAATTTATTACTAATTATTACAACTTATTATTAATTATTACAATTTATTACTAATTATTACAATTTATTACTAAGTAATACAATTTATTACTATGTAATACAATTTATTACTATTTATTACTCATTATTACTATTTACGACTCATTATTACTATTTATTTCAAATTATTAAAATTTATTACTAATTATTACAATTTATTACAAATTATTACAAATTATTACTAATTATTACAATTTATTACTAATTATCACAATTTATTACTAATTATTACAATCTATTTCTATTTAAGACAATTTATTACTATTTATTACTCATTATTACTATTTATTACTCAATTTTACTATTTATTACTCATTATTACTATTTATTACTATTTATTAATAATTATTAATATTTATTACTAATTATTAGTATTTATAATTATTTATTACCAATTATTATTAATTACTACAAATTATTTATATACATAAAAAATTATCGTTAATAACTATTAGTTACTACTTATTATTAAAAATTTGTATTAAAATTTAAATTTATTGGTACAAATAAATAGTCATGACAAAAAAATTTAAATTTAATTTAATTACAACTAATAAAAAATAATAAAACTTAACATAAAAAATGAAATAAATAATAAATTAAATAAAACATAAATACATTTAAGCTTGATTTTATATTGATGTAGACGACTTCACAACTTCTTTGTGAACAAAAAAATTAACTTGGAAAAATTTTCTCTCTAAAATCAAAGTTCAGAAAGAAACAAGATCTATGAATTGAGAGGAATGAGAGGAAAAACGGATTGGGGTATATATAGGTTAGAATATTTGTGATGGGACTATTTGCGACGGGTATCCAGTCACAAATAATATCTTTTGCAACGGGACCCATCGCAAATACCTACGCCCGCATTAACTACTGTCGGTGATTAAAAAGTTATTTACGACGGGTCCTGTCGTAAATAGTCCCTTCCGACACATCTTTTGTGACGGGATGACATCCCATTGCAAAAAGTTATTAACCGCCGCCGGAATTTCCGACTGGGCCCATCGCAAATACTTCACTATTTGCGATGGTGGGATCCCACCGTCAAAAATAACCTTCACGCAGTTTGGCGCACTACCTGTGCCGAACTTTTTGCGACGGGAGACGAAATCCCGTCACAAATAACTGGTTGTTTGCGATAGGTAGTTACCCCAGTCGTAAATAACCTCTTAGACGGACTATTTACAACGGGATTTATTCCCGTCACAAAAAGTTATTTTTCCCGTAGTTCATTGGTTGTATAAGAAAGTGAATTTTATTTAAAATTCATTAGAATCCTTAATTTTTAAGTATATATCCTTACATATATGATCCTTTTTTTGATCATTATGATATATAATGAATATTCATATAATAAGATGTAAAAATATGTATAAAAGCAATGTGTTACTATAGTTTGTATTATATAATGGTTTATTTAAACTTTGGAAACTGGTATTAGAAAAATTTATTCAGAACCCATAGAATAAGACTAAGTATTAGATAAAACAAAAAATATTGATAATGATTATGAATGGTCCTGGTTAAACCTATGTTTTCATAGATGGAAAAGGTGACTTGATTTAGACACCCAATAAATGATTGTTCGTGATTATATGGTTTTCAATATGATTTCATTCACTGACAGTATGCCTATTGATTTATTCAATGGATTAAACAACAAGCACTCATGTTAATATTTAATTTTATGGATAATTCAATGATTTTCATCCTAAGAACCAAATTTTATGGGAGCTGGAATGTAAAATCTAATTTCTATTATAGAATAGATTTCTCAATCTATATATCATGTTTAACTTATAAACTAGAAAAATATAGAATGAAATTTTGTTGAGTACTTTATAAGGAATCATATACCATATTTTAGTGGTTCCACAAATCCAATAGTTGTTTAGTAATTGATTTGTTCCATTAAAAATATATTTTATGTTCTCTAGTGTTTGTACATGAAAAATTAAATTTGGATGCCTACAAATTGCAAGGTTAATATAATCAATGGTGGACTATTAACAAGAAGATGAGGAAACATGAAGTAATTAACCACTTAAAGTGTACAAGTAGAAGATATTTTTTTCAAAAATGATTTTCCTCGTATTCAATGTATAAAAATAGGGAAGGTATTCCTTGAGATAAGGAAAAAGACTTATGAATCTATTGGTACCTATAAAGAAAATTTTCGTTAGAATTTTGAGTTATTATTTTCATATTATCTTCCATACATAACATAATGTTTACTGATTATTTTGTTTCTGAAAATAAATTCTCTAAAGGTCATTGGCCATAAGACACTTTAGTAGCTATGAAGAATTTTTTGATGTTTTATCAAGGTTGAAATCTAGATTGGAGTTACATATCTATCTCATAGATTTGATATGAAATGAAATAAGTAATTCAATGTAAATTATAAAAAACATAGAGATAATATGATGATCATTACTTCATTTTCAATGTGGGGAAGGAAACATGGTAAAAATGTCTCATGAGGATTGATAAATGTTTTTTTAGAAATTGATGTTAATCCGGAAAAAGAATGTTTAAATGATGGGTAGAAGTTTTCTAATGATATGAATATAAAAAATCCCTAGAGAATGCACAACCAACACTCCATTGTTTCAAATTAATAGAGCATGTCCATTATACTAACCAACAGTAAAATTAGATAGTTAGTGATGATGATTTTAGTCAATAGCCTCTAAATCTTAGTGGAAAAGGGAAATATCATGCAATCACTACCTCTAATGAGGGGTATAATAATTAAATGCGGAAAGGTACACTTACCATCCACCCTAGAACAACAAATGTATTATTTGACTATAGTTCTCTCCACTATTTTAAATATAAATAATTTTATAAGGGTATCAAAATTCCCCACAGTCATTAGATATTGAATCATTATTGAAAATAATTATTGGTATGGTGATCGCATCTCAAGTCTATGATTCTTCCCCAGTTTATGTCTATGGGAATGTGATTCCTAAAAATCACGTAATTCACCATGTGGTTTAATTTAATTTCATTTTTGGCATGGAATAATTTTCATTAAATAAATCCTACATTAATTTCCATAGAAGGGTAGTCACATGTGTTTTTCCAAACAGACTAAATATTTACTAAAAGTGTGGTGATAAATATGAACTAATTATGGAAACCACATCCATGTTTCTTGAATATTATTCATAATCTTTTTTTATCTCAGTTGTTTGGAAAAAACACACCATCAATTATATTACGATTATGTGAGAGTTTGTTCCAGAAACGTTTTATGAACATTCACTAAATTGTGAAGTTGATTTCACAATAGAACTCATACCTGGTAGTATAGGTATTTCAAAGACTCAAAAAAGAATGGTCTGGATTTAGTTATAATAATTGAATAAAAAACTCCATGAGAATATTGATAAAGGGTTTATTTGGAAATGTGTGCCACCTTAGGGTGCACCTATAATTTTTTTTTAAAAATAAAAATGGATCAATGAAACTCTATATTGATTATTGGGAACATAACAAGATCCCGATCAAGAACAAGTATCCTGAACCTCGTATTGATGACTTTTATGAACAATTGTGTAGATATAAATAATTTGTTAAGATGGATATTTATTTTAAATATCATAAATTGAGAGTGAAGTAGGATGATATACAAAATAAAATATTTAGTATAAATTATTAACACTATGAATTTATAGTGATTCCTTTTTGTGTTAGTAATGCCGCTACTATGTTCATGGATTTAATGAATACTTTATTTTATGATTACCTTGGTCAATTTGTGGTAGTATTTAGTGATGATATTATTATATATTCAAATACCAAGGATGAGCATTAAGATCATTTGAAAATTATGATTTTGACCTGTGGGAAGGTAAATATTTATACAAAATTTTCCAAGTGTGAATTTCGGCATTGGAATATTTCTTTACTAGGTCACATAAACTCAAGTGAGTGTATATTAATGGATCCTTCAAATATAAGTGTTATTAAATGTTGGTCCAGACCAACCACTATGACTGAGATCCATTTTTTCTTGGTTTGGATTGATATTAATGGTTCATTATAAAGAATTTATCATGATTGTCTAATCAACACACAAAGTTAATTAGTAAGGGAGATAAGTTTCTTTGGACATATGAATTTGAATAAAATTTCAAGGAACTAATGAGATGGTTGGTTAGTGAAACTATACATAATTAATATTGTAGTGGAAAAGCATTTGTATTCTATAGTGATTCATTTATCAAGGTCTCGGATGTGTTCTTATGTATAATAATATGGTGATAGTTTATTCCTCATGCTAATTGAAGGTTCATGATAAAAATTTCCCAACATGGGATTCAGAGTTAGATGTGGTATGTATTGCATTAAATATATGGAGAAATTATTTTTATAGAGAAATGTTCAGAATATATGATGATCATAATGATTCAAAGTATATTTTCACCCATAAAGATTTGAATATGCACTAAAGAATATGGTTGGAGATGATTAAAGTTTATGACTACTCAATGCATTACCACCCTAGGAAAGATAAAAAGGTGATCGATTCTCTGAGATGAAATGATCATACTAGCTTATCTGTTATGGGGATCAAAATATATTCCATATTTCGAGATTTTAAAATGATGGATCAGGAATTCATGAAAAAAGGGAGAAATCTTATCATTCCCAAATGAGTTTAAAACCATATATCCAGGTGATTATAAAAGAAACAAACAAGGAAGATGAAGAGATACAGAAGAAGGTGATAAATGTTTCTGATTTTGACCTTGATTGTAATGGTATGATAAATTTTAGGAACACTGTATTTGTTTCATCAATACCATATTTGTAGAAGGATATCTTAGATAAGGCTCAAACTATAAGAAAATAGTGTTTTAGCGGTGTTTTTTTCTTGGTGATTTCAAAAACCGCTGCTATTATAAAAAAAATTAATTTTTTCAAATATATTCTAAAAAAATTCCATTTTATAACATCATTTTTAATTACTAATTATTATTTATTAATGATCAAATATTAATTCTTAGTTATTATTAATTATTAATTATCAATTATCAATTATTTATTGTCTATTATTTATTATTTATTACTTATTATTTATTTATTTGTCTATTATTTATTTATTTATTATTTATTTGTTATTTATTTATGATATATTAAATTATTTTTAATTAATTTATTATTCATACATTACTTATATATATTATATGTTATATATTACATATTACATATTACATATTACATATTACATATTATATATTATATATTATATATTGTATATTGTATATTATCTATTATCTATTATCTATTCTCTATTATGTATTATATATTATGTATTATATATTACCTATTATATAAAACGTAATAAATAATATATTATATATAATATATATAATATATAATATATAATATATTATGTATAATGTATTATATATTTGGTATTATATATTATGTCTTAGATAATATATGTTGTATATTATATGTTATATATTATTATATATTATATATTATATATTATGTATTACTTATTGTGTATTATATATTATATATTATATGTTATCAGTTATATATTATATATTATTAATTATTAATTATTAATTATTAATGTTTGATTAATCATTAGTGATTAATAATTAATGATTAATAATTATTTAGTTTGTATCTATTTGTTATGTATTTCTTATTTTTCTAATATATATATATATATGTGTGTGTGTGTGTGTGTGTGTAAGTATATTAAATTTGATTTATTGACCACATCAAGAGCCTGCTGGTGTGGTATTGTCTTTGGAGAATAAACAAGAGTTGATGGGTTCAAATATCACCCAACGTAGAATTTATATATATGGCATAACCATGGGCATGTGCATGGATATAGACTTATGCATGGAGATGGCCATGTGCGTGGTAATAATAAATAAATATATATTGCATAACCATGGGCATGTGCATGGGCATGTGCATGGACATATACGTGGGCATGTGCATGGACATAGACTTATGCATGGAGATGGGCATGTGCGTGGACATATACTTATGCAAGGAGATGGTCATGTGCATGGTAATAATAAATAAATAAATATATGGAATAACCATGGGCATGTTCATGGGTATGTGCATAGGCATGTGCATTGGTATGTGCATGGGCATGTGCATGGACATAGACTTATACATGGAGATGGGCATATGCATGGTAATAATAAACAAATAAATAAATAAATAAATTACAAATATATATATATATATATATAAATTATGAAAATAAAAAATAAATAAATAAATAACAAAAATAAAAATAAAGTAAATTACGAAAATGAAAAAATAATAATTAAATAAATAATGAAAATTATAATAAATAAATAAATTATTGAAAAAATAAATAAATAAATTACTAATATAATGAATAAAACATTAAAAAATTAAAAAAATAAAATAAATAAAAAATAAATAAAAAATAAAAATGATTTAGAAATGGTTTAAACCGCTACGAAAAAAATCACCACTAATTATTTCTCGACACACTATTTTGTGGCGGTTTTCCAAACCCTTCGTATAACAATTTCGCGTCGGTTTAAACCGCCGCTAATTACAAATTTTGGCATAGTGTCATAGTTCACCATTATATATTCATCATGAAAGTACAAAGATATATACAGATCAAAGAGAGTATTTATAGTGGGATAACATGAAGATATATATTGCCAGATATGAATCCCGGTGCTCAGTATATTAAAAAGTTAAGGATGAGAGACATAATTCAATAGTAATGTTAGATCCATTACAGATGTAAGAACCCATCTCTTCTTTTCAGGTATGAATCTTGTTTTTTTGGTGTTTGGAGAAAAAGAGGAGTTTCTAGAAATTTAAGGATTACACGCCGTGTACTTAGAAGTACACGTCGTGTACCCAATTTCTGCAGGTAGCCGTTTACTGGTCATGTAACGTCCGAGTACATGGCAATGTGGGGTGACCGGGAGACCACTTAAAGTGGAGGCTAGTTAAGGCATGTACACTAAGTGTACATTAAATGAACATGCCATGTACTTTTTTTTATTTTTTTTATCAAACCGTGATCACATCTAATTGGCAGAAACACCTTCTTCTTTACTGGTCTCATCCATGAGTGACCGTAGGGAGTGAATCTTCTCCGATCTACCAATCAATTGTTTGTTCTCCAAACCAACCGTCTCCAATTGTGTTTGAATTTCCATAGTGAGTTATTACTTCTTCTAAAGTCTCATTTAATGATTTCTCATCTTTTTTGAGATATCCATGGTTTAAAATTTTAGATTTTTTTATAGATCTATATCATTCTTTACAGATTCAAAGGATGATATCAGAGTATATAGATTGTACAACACCGAGGTAGGTGGATTGTACCTTTTAGTAGTTTTTCTTTGAATATTATGTTCAAAAGATCCCAATACCCTTGATTGGGGTATTTCGTGTTTAGGGATTTCAACCCTGTTGATGCCAGCTATGCTTTTTTCCTTGAGTTAGTGCTAATATTTGTAAATAAGGTTATTTTTCCATGATAAGGAGGTGTTTTCTTATGTTTGATTTGATATTGACCATTTGGTCTTGTTTTTCTGAGTAGAGGGATTTGTTTCCTCCTGTTTTTGTTAGAATGGAGTGATTTATCTCATGTTGTGATATGATTTGCTATTGTTTCACCAAGTAGTACTCTTTGATTTACATTGTTTGCTGAATATCGTTTGTGCTAGATTGCTTTACACAGGGTTGGGGGAACCTGGTGTAGTGAGACCATTGGGGGTATTGACATTGAGGGCTTCCCCAGAGTGTCTATTATTGTTTATCACACTATGAAGCCATAGGGGGGATTGACATTGAGTTATCCCTTAGAGTGTCTGTAGTTCCTGTTATGAGACCACTGGGGGAATTGGCATTGAGTGCTTCTTAGAGTGTCTGTAGTTTATCATTAAAATACTATAGGGGGAATTAACGGTGAGTGCTTCCTCAGAGAGTCTTTGTTTTGAATGATACAAAAGGGGTTAGACTGTGTGAGCTATCCTGGAGGATCGTTATATCCTTATTGTTAAATGATAAGTTGAAACATAGGGGTTAAGCTATGAGGACTTACCAAGAGGGTTACTTAAGATTGATTTTTTTAACTAGATGTGATAGGTTATGAGAACATCCCAGAGGGTTTCTTATATTCGTTTGGTTGAATAATTGATGAATGTAAATGATTGTAATTGAAATTGTAGGAATGTTTACTTTTGAGTAACTCCTTGTTTAGTGCTACATTTTTCTTATTACCTGCCATATATATTAACTAATTGTTAGGCAGAGATCTTTGGGTGGTTGCGTATTAGGATTCATCTCACACCCAGTTTGGGTCTTGCTTTTCAGACCAAATAGATTTTATTATTACAGGTATAGATAAGGGAAAGTGAACTTTTACTTTTGGTACTTGATTTCTATGGAGCAAGAGAACATGAGACCAAGATGAGGCTTGTGATGCTGTTGGAGTTGTTTACTTATTATTCTTTTGTACTTTGGATATGTACTTTATTTCAGTATTGTGACGTGTTTGGCTGCTTTCCTAAATATTGTGACTAGCATCATTATTTATATATATGTTGCAGTTTTTTATTTAGTGTTATCTTCCATTGATCGCTATTGTAAGGTAATTACTGCTTCCACTAATATTATCTATTTTTTTCCACTGGGTTACTCTTCTAATGGGGGCATAGTTTTCCCACTATCACACCCAAGGCCCTCGTTGTTCTTTGGCATCCTCTGGATTCAGGGAAATTTTTTGAGTCCATGAGACCAACTAGGTACGTGGCACCTCTAGGCGGAAACCAGAACCCGGACGTTACAGAGTGGTATCAAAGGAATTATTTTATTCTTGATTTAATTTTTGGAGCCTATAGTCAGGGATATGACAGAATAGGCAGTTAGTAATAAGCTATGCCAGAGAGTAGCTAACCCGTGTATAGGGAAAAGATAATTACATCGATTATTGCAATTTTTTGGTTTTTCAATTATTAATGTTGATTTTATTTCACCGTTGGGTGATTCACATGTTTTGTTTTGTTATTGTTGATATTATTGTGGTTTTATTTCTGTTGCAACCTGATGAGATGAGGTTATGCCATCTCATTAAACATATAGACACTTGCAACAGATCACATGTCATGCATTTTTTCATTCCATTTAGGGTGGATTCACGATTGAATTTTGTTGTGATAGATGTTGTGCTAGATATGCATGTTGTTGTAACAGATTCCTTGATAGAATACATGTTATTTCATAGGGTATTGGATTTTGTAAGGTTTTGTTGGAATGAATTCCAAAATTTGGTTTTTCAGGTGTCATGGGCCCTCATAGATCAGAATTTGGTGGATCGTTACATAGTTATGCATGTATATGACATGTATAAAATGCCAATATTTGATTCGCGGGGAGTATGGACCCCCGTAGATCAGAATATGACACTTTAATGTTCTTTTTAGTGTTTTTATGGGTATCAAAGTAGTTTCTGATGATTACTGTCAGGAAAAACCCAGAATACACGGCGTGTAATGATGAATACACACCATGAATCCTTATTTAGGAAAGGAAGTGTTTTTATAAAGTACACGTCATGTACATTATGTACATGTCGTGTAGTCTATAACAATGTCACTCGCTATGTGGTCAGAGACACGAGGTTGATAAATCCATGGAGGGACATGCCATGTATCAAATGTAAACTCTCTTTTGTAGGGACTGTGTGTCTACCCATGTGACTAACGACACAGATGGATGAAACTTAAGTTATACATGCTATTTCTAGCTTGAACACGCTGATTAGTGTAACCCATGTATTCGATCCTCTGACTAACAACACGGGTCAGTGAACTCCATCTAGTACATGTCATGTCTAGCATGAACCCACTGTGTATTCTCGTTCTAGGAGAACAGTGTGGGTTAGTCATCTAGAATAACTCGGGTATGGGAAAATGATTCAAGTACACATCGTGTCTTTGGAGAACATGTCATGTGTATGGGTTGTTACATGACCATAGATGGAATGAGTACACAACCATGTGAAGGATTAAAGGAACACGCCATGTAGGGGTCATACACGTCGTGTATCCCTGTTTTGAAAAAAACATGAATTATTTCCTTACCTTGTTCCTTTCTTGAACTTCTATGTTTCATTCCAAGATAATCATGAACTAAGGTGTGTGCTTGACCTTGCAGAGTCATTCCACTGTGACATCCTTCAGTTGTACGCCGGATTTTGGGCATTGACCAGACACCAGACATGGTGAATCAGGGATTACCAGTAGACTGTCCTATCATGCTTCTCTTGGCACCAACCGTCATTCTAGATAAAGGTGCCTATGCACAGTTCTAAGAATTATTTTTGAGGTTTATGAAGACCTTTCAGGGAGCACCTCATCCTACCCCGTCTATGGCAGAGTTGACAGTGGTCTTTTAGAAGCATCATCCTGCCACATTCTTTGGGGATGGAGGAACTTAGGCTACATAGTCATGGTTAGAAGCCATGCAATATATTTTCAAGCATCTAGAGATACCTCCAAAGAAGAGGGTAAAATCTCTATGTATATGCTTCAAGATTCCTCCAAGAGATGGTGGGATGTGATCTCAATGGAGGGACACCAGCATATTATGGCGTGGGATGAGTTCTAGCATACCTTCTATGACTACTTCTACACAGAGACATTGAGGTCTGATTGAGCCCAATAGTTCATGAGTTTGGAGTAGGGTACTATCTCAGTCATGGAGTATTCTTCTCACTTTAGAGAGTTGTTGCGCTTCACACCCATTCCATAAGGCAATGATATTTTTCTAGCGAGGATGTTTGATGATGGTTTTAGGAATGGAATCCGATCTTAGGTGAACATATTCATATTGATGACGATATCCTCCATATTAAACCATATAATGATCACCGAGCGCAAACAGAGGGATTCTAGAGCTGTGGTCCAGGGCAGTTCCGCATCTAGAGTCAGTGCTTCTCTGGCTGACAGAAGGAAGTTTTGTAGGAAGTCTACACATTGAGATCTAAGTAGGGAAGATACACCTTCAGGTAGCTGGGTGGTATGCTACCAGAGTGGGATGGGTGGGCATATGTGGCCACATTTACCGAGAGACCTACTGAAGTGACGATCTTGTGAAAAGATGGGTCATATTCAACGGTCCTGTCAGGTTTTCTCACCGTTAGCTAGTGAAAGTGGTTCTTCTATGAGTCCTCATTCTGGAGAAGCACCACCCATTTCTCATTAGTCTAGGAACTGGTGTTTTTCGAGCCATTATGGACGAGGTGGAGAACATAGCCCTATTAGCCAGTTTCCAGGCTTTTAGCAACAACATGGTGGATCAGCTCAGGGTTGTCAGGCATGGTCACAAGGCCACAATACATGCCAAACATTTGCAGTGGAGAATAACCAGTAAGAGTAGGATCCCAGGCCCTCTACAGTTTGAGGTACGATTCTAGTTGCCTCATTTATAGATTCTTCACTTTTCGATACAGGGGTTTCCAATAGTTTCATATGTGTTTCTGTTGTGAAGATCCTTGGGCTATGTATCTCTACTTATGTTGATTTCATGATACTACACACTCTGTTGGGGACTATAACGGATAGTGTACGTCAGTGTAAGGAGTTCCATTTTGAGGTTGGTTGGCGTCACTTCTTCTGGGACCTCTATGTTTTATAGATGATAGGCTATGATTTCATTCTCGGAATGGCCTATTTAGTTCCCTCACAGCTATTATCGACTACTATATTCATAGTATGAGTTTCATGTCACCAGAGGGTGGTTCGTTTCTACATATGGGTGAGTGGGATGTCCAGGAGAGCAGAGCGGGACCCGAGCATCATGGGTTGGGAGGAGTTACAACCATTATTGCTAGTTTGTATATGGAAGACTAAGGGGATTCATAGATGGAATTTCCTATAGTGGTGGATCATTTCTGGGATGTCTTTCTAGAGTAATTTTCAGGTTTTCCTCTAGAGTGAGAGGTATACTTTTCTATTGAGATTATGCCAGGAGCGGCCCTAATGTCCATTACTCCTTATAGGATGGCTGCAACAGAGTTACAGGAGATCAAGAAGAAGTTAGAGGAGTTATAGGAAAAGTTTTTCATTTGACCTAATAGTTCTCTTTGGGGTTCACCTGTCCTATTTGGGAAGAAGGCCGACAGAACCCATAGAAATTTTGTGGATTATGTGAAGCTGAACCAGTTTATAGTCAAAACCTGATATCCCCTACTGAGGGCTGATGATATCTTTAAACATCTTGAGTAGCCTAGGTGTTCTTGAATATTGAATTGAGATCTAGTTATCATCATTTGCGTATTATTCCATCAGATATACCTCTTACAATCTTTTGGAGTAGGTATGATCTATACGAGTATGTGTTTATTCAATTCAGTCTCATAAAAATGCATGCATTTTTCATGGAACTAATGAACCGAGTGTTCCATCCATACTTGGAATCTTCATGGCAGTTTTCATGGATGATATCTTGGTGTAATCTCACACTCCACATGACCATGCTACCCATCTTGAGATCATTTTGAGTACACTAAAAGAGAACCAGTTATATGCTAAGCCCTCAAAATTCACCTTTTTGATGGACCAAATTCACTTCATGGGTCACGTTATATTAGATATAGGTGTATCAGTAGACCCAAAGAAAGTAAGATCAGTAGTTTAATGGGAGCAGCCGAAGAACGACTTTGAGGTATATAGTTTTCTAGGGCTATATGTTTACTATAGAAGTTTCATACAAGACGTTTCACACTTCGCAACACCACTGAAGGGGATCACTAAAAAGGTTTGAAGTACCTGTGGACAGATTCCTATGATTCAACCTTTCCAAATCTAAAAGGGAGGTTAACTTTAGCACCGAGACTAGTTTTTCCAGATCCAGGAAAGAGCTATACTATTTACTGTAATGTGTCAGGTATCAGGTAGGGAGAGGAGTTTATGTAGGGGGAAGGAGTCATTTTTTATAAGTCTCGGCAGTTGAGGTCAGATGAGGGGAATTAACTGACACCCAATATTGAGTTTACTACAACTGTACAAGCTATACGATATTGGAGACATTATCTATTGGAAGAGCATATTGTGGTTTTCACTGACCAAAAAATTCTCAAGTATATCTTTACTCAGCACGATCTAAATCTGAGACAATGAAGGTAGGTTGAGTACCTTTAGACTTTTTACATTGTGCTTTCCTATACAACTGGGAAAGGCAATGTTGTGGATGATGCGTTGAGCAGGAGGACTCAGATACAGGCATTTAAAGATGTAAATAGTGAGTGGATGCTTATGTCTTTGTTCTCTGAGATGAATTTGGGGGTGCACACCAGACCGGGGAAGATGTTTCTTTCTTCTGTAGCTGTTACCACTACTCTACTTGATCAAGTGCGAATGAGGCAGCTATCAGATTCTGAAGGCCTAGTTCTACGAGATCGTTTTTAGGAGAGTTCCCTATTCGGCGATGGACCACAAGAGAGGATGTGATATTTCGTTTTCATGTGCGCATATGGGTGTCAGCAAACATATGCAAGGAGCTGATGCTGGACTTTCATTTATCATTTTGGGCAGTTCATCTTGGTTTCACCAAGATGTATTGATATATGAATAGTGAGTATTAGTGGCCTAGTATTAAGAGAGATGTTTTTGGGTTTTTTATGTTGTGTTCCACATATCTATAGGTAAAGGCGGGGCATTAGCTACCAGTAGGGTTTTTACAGAAGTTACCCTTTCTCTTGTAGAAGTGGAATGATATCGTGATGAACATCATGACAGGTTTAAAGGGGTCTCCTTGATGGAATGATACAGTTTTGGGTTTTCATCGACAAACTCAAGAAGTTTGCACACTTCTTGCTAGTCAAGGAGTCCTTTAATGTAGATTAGCTAGGAAAGGTTGTACGTTTGTGAGATTTTATGTTTACATGGAGATATTATAGAGACCTGAGCCTTTTCTGACATTACTTTTACATCATTTCAAAGATAAAAAACATAATATTATTTCACATATAGGATCCAAAGGTTTAGTGTCTTTGGAAAACTAGGACCACACATAACAAATACAACATCCAGCATAAACATTTATTTAATTTATTCTTCTCTAGATTCTTATTGGAACTTGTCCTATCCTTAGTACATGTAGCCACCTGGGGATATACATAAAAATGGGTGAGCTAGAAGCCTAGTAAAAGGACAGATAAGAACAATATATCTTGGGGTGAGTATAATCATAACATAGGAAAAATATCATGAACATGAGAGGAGCATAAATAAAAGACTTGAAATGTTGCAATGAATAAAAATGAAACATCGTGTCTTAGTGGTTAACTACCACACATACTTGTGATCCAAGTTAGATTCTTGTTCACACATCATTTCAAATTTAATCATGAGATTCATCACTTTACCCCATGCATTGGAGCGCTGTATAACTTCGGGTGCACCCATCACATCATAACATTATAATTTACCATGCATGCAACAATGAACATATAACATAAATGAACATAATGAACCCATGAAAAGGAATGTGTTTCATCGCATAATAACACATTCATAAACATTGGGTTCCCAAAAGAAATAGGGAATAACATAGATGTTACAAGAACCGTCAATCTCGAATGAGAGGTAAAAGGTGTGTTCTTGAAAGAATAGTTCTTTTGGAAAACATTTGGATATTCATAAATACTAGTGTCAAACATGTATATCCTAGAAGAGTAAAGATAATGTTTCACAAATGATTTTTAAGGAGTAACCATATCAAAATTAGTGAAAGAGGGAGAACCTGAAGGATTAAAGTTGGGTTCGAGAATTTCCCCTTACCTTGTACCCGAATGCTTTCTTCTATTTAATGTCATGTATAATGAAATTATATTCATTAATTAGAAATACAGAACCATGTGTAAATTAATAGGGTTCATTATGGTTTGATTATTTCATATTATGTTTCTTTGGATGACTTATAGAGTTTAAAAACATTGTTCGGGGATATTCGTTTTTATGTTTTTTCTTGGGTGGTTCACTTGTATTCTTAAATTGAAGTTTTGGTAGAACATGCGTAAATATCCAGAAATGATATTACATGTCATTGATAATATTACAAGAGTTTTAATGATCTTATAATGAATTAAATTAGATCCATGTGGATGAATCATTAGATAAGAATTAAATGATGGTTATTTGGGTCAATTTGGGGGGTTTTTGGATCACAACGAACTTGTTTCAACTTACCACTTAGTAATATGGACATAAGTTTTTTACAGAACTTAAAATAGAACATAATACATATAACATATTCTAGTTCAACTATAAAAATGGTTTCATGACCAGATCTTAAGGTAGAAATGGAAGAAGAAAGCATGTCGTTCTTGAAGGTGATAAATTAACATCTCACAAACAATGATCTCTTTAATTAAATAAAAGGAAGAGGGAAATGGGTATGGATGATATAATATCCAATTATAATAATAAAATTATATTATATTTATAATACTGGAGTTACAATACAATTTGGATGAAGATAGGTGGGTAGAAATCAAGAAATGAACTTGAACCTGAAAGGAAATTAAAGGAGAAGAGGGAGGGAAATTACCTCCAGAATCCTCCTATTGATAACCTCTTTAAGGGACAATGCTTGGAATTTTGATGAGATCATCAGATCTTGGACGTAGGGGTGGGGCTAGGGAAGGTTTTCGGGAAAAGTTTAGAGAAGGAATGGAGCTTGAGAGGTGTGAGGAACTGAGGATGTGAAGGCTGGCTTTTATAGTGGAGGGGAGAGGGGTTTCCTTATTATAAACTTCATTAGTTTATTAATTTCACTTAAGACAAGGAATAGTGAATCTTTAATGAAACATAATAGTAATTTTATCATGTGATCCCGAACCATGTAGGATTATATCAGCAGAGCATCATCAATGACTCAATTAATCCATTATTTAGCATTTACTGTAAATTATCGGATTCTACTATTCATAAAAAATTCAAGTATCTCAGAAAAATCCCAAAAAATTACCCCAAACACTTTTTGAAATGTAGAATCCAAAAATGAATTCTAATTTTGAATTTTTTTTAATATCATTAATTAAATATTTAGTTAAAATCATAATTTTCTTAAAAAACAGTTTTTATGATTAAAAACGATTTTATAATGCTTTCAAAATTTATGTAGGGTCTTATAAAATTATCTAACAACTATTAGACTTTGATTCAATAATTTATGGATAAATTTTAGGGAAATAAATATTATTTTAAATTAAGTAATTATTTATAATTAATTATTTATGACTTACAAAATACCAAAATGTTTACCATGGTCAAATTGTAACTTTCTAAGATGTCTAAATTTTATTTAATTATTTATAGGCAATGTTACTCTTATGTGTGATTATTTACTATTCATAAGGTTCATATTACAATTCATAAGGGTATGTTACTATTCATAAGGGTAGGTCACTATTCACCAAAAAATATTTTTGTTTCATTAGACTCCAAAAATCATCTTGAGCACAACTGTGTATGTCGGATTTTCAAAATTCCTAACACAAAAGTGACAAATATATGTTTAATGGTCACTTATCACATAGAAATTCATTATGTTGTGATTTAATGTTATTTTATGACATAAATATAAGAAGGGAATTTCCATTAAAAACTTTGGGTCGTTACATTCTTCCCCCCTTAAGAAATTTTGCCCCCGAAATTTCACTTTACACAGATAGGTGAGGGTATTTCTCCATCATTTCCTCTTCTGGTTCCCATGTTGCTTCCTCAAACTTATGGTTCCTTGATAACACTTTGACAGGATGGGTTGTCTTGTTGCATAGGAACTTATCTCTCTGATCCAGAATATTTATTGGCTTCTCCTCATAGGAGAGATCATATTCCAGCTGCACCACCTATGAGTTTAGTACATGTGAGGGGTCTGGTATGTACTTCCTCAGTAGTGATACATGAAACACATCATGGAATTGAGCCATATTTGGTGGAAGTGAAAGACGATAGGCCACGACTCATATCAAGTCAAGGATCTCAAAGGGGCCAATATACCAATGAATTAGCTTCCCTTTCTTCCCAAATCACATGACTTTCTTCCATGGAGATATTCGAAAGAAGACTTTGTCTCCAATATCGAACTCCAAGTCCCTTCGACGGTTGTCAGCATAGCTCTTTTTCCGACTTTGAGCATCTTTGATGTATTTCTGGATGACTTGAACCTTCTATGTCATCTCTTGAATAAGATCTGGTTAAAGTAGCTTCCTTTCTCTAACTTCTTCCCAACATGTTGGAGTTCTACATCGATTTCAATACAGAGTTTCATACAGCGCCATCTGAATACTAGAGTGGAAGTTATTGTTGTATGAGAACTCAACCAATGGGAGATGCTGATCCCAACCACCTTTGAATTCAAGAGAGCAGGCTCTTAGCATATCATCAAGTGTCTGAATAGTCCTTTCAGACTGGCCATTAGTTCGGGGGTGATATGCCGTGATGAAATTTAATTCAGTACTCAAAGCATGTTGAAGGCTCCTCCAGAATTTAGATGTGAACCTTGGATCACGGTCAGAGACAATTGATAGTGGAACACTATGCAATCTCACCACTTCCTTCACATATATATTTGCATGTTTATCATGCAAGAGATCTTCCCGAATAGCGATAAAACGGGAAGTCTTGGTGAGTTTGTAAACCACAACCCATATCACATTATTCCCCTTTGACGTCTTCAGGAGACCCATGACAAAGTCCATAGTAACGTTTTCCCATTTACACATGGGTATAAGAAATGGCTTCATCATACCCTTGGACTTTTGTCGCTCAACTTTAACTTGCTGAGATACCAAGAACCTTGATATATATTCTGCAATCTCTTTCTTCATGTTATCCCACCAAAAGTGTTCTCGGAGATCACGGTACATCTTGGTACTCCTAGGATGGATAGAGAAAGTTGAGCTATGTGCATTATCCAATAGCTCCTTCATTATACTAGGTGATGAAGGCACACAAAGCCATGTCCTAAACCGAATCACACCATCATCATTGATATGGAACTCTTGCAGCTTCCCTTCCTTTACTACATTCACCCTCTTTTGTATCTCCACATCATCCCTTTGTGCTTCCTTAACAATCTCCTAGATGGATAGTTGCACAATCATTTGGTCAAGGTAGAATGTATCCCCTTCCCTTAGGATTTTAAAATCCATTATTTTCACATCCATGAAGATAGGGTCTTTCTCATTCCACATCATGGATAGAGTAGCAGGTTCTTTTCTGCTTGGAGCATCAACTACCTTGTTCGCCTTTCCAGGATGATAGTGAATAGAGAAATCGTAATCCTTGATTAGCTTTGACCATCTCTTTTGACGTTTGTTTAGATCCTTTTGTTTGAATAAATACTTTAGGATCTTGTGGTCGGTGTATATGTCACACTTTTCGCCATAAAGGTAGTGCCGCCAGATTTTCAAGGCAAAAATCATGGCTTCCAGCTCTACATCGTGCATTGGGTAGTTCTGCTCATGGATCTTCAACTATCGCGAGGTGTAGGCTACCACATTATCATTTTGCATGAGTACACAACCCAAGACTTTCATTGAAGCATCATTGTATATCACCAAACTTTATCCACTTTTCGGTAGTGTTAGTACAAGTGCAGTGATCAGCCTTCTCTTTAGCTTCAGGAAGCTTCCCTCACATTCTTCCGTCCAGACCTACATTACCCATTTCCTTGTTAACTTAGTTAGCGGGCTTGAAAATCATGAGAATTTTCTCACAAAACACTGGTAGTACCTATCTAATCCAAGAAAACTACAGATTTTTGTGACAATGGAGGGCTTGGGCCATTCCTTAATCGCCTTTGTCTTTGAAGGATCCACAGAAATTCCCTCACTTGTGATCACATTTCTGAAGAACGTGACTTGATTTATCCAAAATTCACACTTTCTGAACTTGGCGTACAACTTTTCCTTTCTCAATGTTGCCAACACAAGTCTTAGATGTTTTTCATGTTCCTCCTTGCTCTTGGAGTAGATGAGAATATCATCGATAAACACTACAACAAATTTGTCGAGGTAATGTCTAAAGAATATATTCATCAAATCCATGAAGATTGTAGGGGCATTAGTAAGTCAAAAGGGCATCACCAAAAACTCATAGTGCCCATACCTTGTACAGAATGCAGTCTTTTGAAAATCTTCCTTCTTCACATTTTCATGATGATAACCAGAAAGAAGATCCACCTTTGAGAAGTATTGAGCTCTTCTTAACTGATCGAACAAGTCATCAATCCTTGGGAGAGGATACATGTTATTTATGGTGATCTTGTTGAGTTCCCGATAATTGATACACAGCCGCATTGATCCATCCTTCTTCTTCACAAAGAGCACTAGCGCACCCCAAGGCAATTCACTAGGGCGTATGAACCCTTTGTACATATTCTCTTGTAGTTTCATCTTTAACTCCTCCAGTTAGATATGAGCCATCCTATAGGGACAGTTCGAGATAAGAGTAGCTCTGGGTATGAGTTCAATTGAGAACTCTAGCTCACGATTCAGGGGAATTCCGGGTAACTCTTCGGGAAATACGTCACCATATTCCCTCATGATGGGAATTTCCTCAAGGTTGGCACTTTCCTTTGACTCAACCATTTGGCTGAGATATGATTCATCATTGGGAATCAACACCCACACCATTGAAGGATTTCTCAAAGGAGATTCCTAATCATCCTTGCATTTGTAGAAGAGCATGGGATTGTTCAGAATATGAAAATATATTTCCTTTTCCCAATATTTGATATGTGCTCTATATAACGAGAGTCAGTCCATTCCCATTATAGCGTCAAATTTCACCAAGGGAAGTATTACGAGATTTGCTGCAAGAATCTTCCCACTTACGCCAATAGGAGAAGAGACAAACACTTGGGTTGCAATTATTACACCACTCGGTGTTTTTACTGATATCTCTACTTCACAGTTTCAGGGCTTCTATTCTATAGTCCTAGAAAACTTGTAAGATATAAAAAAATACATAGAACCAGAATCACATAAGAATTTTTCGATTCTTGAGTGAATAGGTAGTGTACCTTGTATGATTTTATTATCATGCTCCACCTTCGCAGTTGTGATGGCATAAGCCTTCCCTTGTTCCTTTGGCTTTGGTGGCTACTGACGCTGATTACCCTCGAGAGCTCGAGGTTTAGTGCACTGGTTTGCACAATGCCCTAGATCCCTACAATTGTAGCATTGAACCATGGGTGGTTCTCTCCTTTCACCGGCTACATAATCCTTCCTTTTCATGTCTTTTAGAAACTCTTGAGAATGTTGCCATTCTTTCCCACACATAAATCATTTCCCCGTCCCTTTGAGGAAGTTCCCATTGTGAAACTTCCCACTTTTTTTGTATATGGGTCATTGTTCTTTCTTCCCACCTTTATCAATAGATCCACCAGATTGAAACTCAGTCATTATTTTCTTATCACCATAGCCATGTGACTATTCTCCAAACTCCATCTCCACTTTAAGAGAACACCGAACAACTTCTTCATAACTCCCAATGTCTCTAATTACAAGAGCCTTTAGAAGGCGTGGTTTTAATCCACTAAAGAATCTATCAATTTTGTTATCATTGTTGATAACAAAACCTGAAGCGTACCTTGCGAGCCTTGTGAAATTCACTTCGTAGGTTGTGACAGATTCTCATTCTTTTTGCTTGAGCTCTATTAATTCTCTCTCCATCTTCGTGGGAAGAGTTCGTTGGAAATAATTATTAAGAAACATTATCTTAAAGTCTTCCCATTCCATCTCTGCAATTTCCTCCCTTGGCTTGGTGTTGTTAATCAAATACCACCATTGATTAGCTTCTCCATCTAGATGATAAACGACTAGAGTCACCTTCCCCATCTTAGAATAGTGAACCACAGAAATGATCTTCTCCATGGAGTTGATCCACTGTTCCGCAACTAGTGGATCAGAAGATCCACAAAACGTCAATGGTCGTTGCTGCATAAAACATTCGATAGCCAGTTCCTCCCTCTTTGGTGAAGGATGAAGTTACCCATTTTATGGTTATTATTCATAACATGATATAAATGGGTAAGAATTACCAGGACGTTTTGAACTCCACCTCCCAAATCATTAGGGATTTCATTCGGGCAATGGTTCCATTGGCCCACGCAAGAGTTGTTGGCCTGGTTTCTCCTAGTTCCCACCATTTTCTAAAATAAAAAAGGTTAGAAAAAAACATAAGTAAACAAGTCATGAATACATAAATTATTCATTTGAACAATTTATACTAAAATCTTAACATATGGGTTCCCTATGTAAATATATTTGTGTGCATATTTTTACATAATCTCATTCTAGAGGTTTTCTCAAGGGTTCACTAATCCAAATTCCCAAATTAACTAAACCATGACTCTGATACCAAATATAGAGACCCAAACATTTTCTTACATTAATATTACATCATTTAAAAGATAAACAATATAATAGTATTACACATAGAGTATCCAAAGATTTAGTGTCTTGGAAAAACTAGGACCACATGTAAAAAATACAACATCTAGCATAAACATTTATTTAATTTCTTCTTCTCTAGCTTCTTATTAGAACTTGTGCTCTCTTTAGTACATGTAGCCACCTGAGGATATAAATTAAAATGGGTGAGGTAGAAGCCTAGTAAGAGGATAGATAAGAACAATATATCATGGGATGAGTATAATCATAACATAGGCAAAAGATCATGAACCTGAGAGGAGCAAAAATAAAAGACTTGAAATGTGGCAATGCATAAGAATGAAACATCATGTCATAGTGGTTAACTACCACACATACTTTTGAACCAATCTAGCATCTTGTTCACACATCATTTCAAATTTACTCATGATATTCATCACTTTACCTAATGCATTGAAACGCTGTATAATTCTAGGCACACCCGTTACTTTGAAACATACATATTACGCTATATAATTCTGGGCGCACCCGTCACATCATAACATTATAATTTATCATGAATGCCACAATGAGAATATAACATAAATGAACATAATGAACACATGAAAATTAATGCGTTTCATCTCATAATAACACATTCATAAACATTGGGTTCCCAAAAGAATGAGAGAATAACATACATGTTACAAGAACCATCAATCTTGAATGAGAGGTAAAAGGTGTGTTCTTGAAAGAAGAGTTATTATGGAAAACATTTGGATTTTCATAAATACCAGTGAAAAACATGTATATACTAGAAGAGTACCGATAATGATGAACAAAATATTTTTAAGGAGTAACTATATCAAAAGGACTAAAAGAGGGAGAACCCGAAGGATGAAAGTTGGGTTCGAGAATTTCCCCTTACCTTGTACCCGAATGCTTCATTCTCTTTAATATCCTGTATATGATATTATATTCATTAATTAGAAATAAAGAACCATTTTTACATTAATAGGGTTAATTATGGTTTCATTATATCATATTAGGTTCCTTTTTATGACTTATAGAGTTTAAAAATAGTGTTCGGGGATGATCGTTTTTATGGTTTTTCTTGGGTGGTTCGCTTATATTCATAAATTGAAGTTTGGGTAGAACATGAATAAACATAAAGAAATGATATTACATGTCATTAATGATATTATAAGAGTTTTAAAGATTTTATAATGAATTAAATTAGATCCCTGTGGATGAATCATTAGAGAACAATTAAATGATGGTTATTTGGATCAATTTGGGCGGTTTTTGGATCACAACAAACTTGTTTTAACTTATCACTTAGTAATATGGCCTTAGGTTATTTCCAGACCTTTAAATAGAACATAATACATATACAATATTCTGGTTCAACCATAAAAATGGTCTTAATGACCATATCTGAAAGTAGAAATGGAAGAAGAAAGCATTTCGTTTTTGAAGGTGATAAATTAGCACCTCACGAACAACGTTCTTTTTAATAAAATAAAAGGAAGAGGGAAAGGTGGTTGGATGATATAATATCCAATTAGAATAATAAAATTAAATTATATGTATAATAATGGAGTTAAAATACAATTTGGATGAATATAGGTGGGGATAGATCAAGAAATGAACTTGAACTTGAAAGGAAATTAAAGGAGAAGAGGGAGGGAAATTACATCTAGAATCCTCCTCTTGAGAACCTCCTTAAGGGCCTAATATTGGTCTTTTGGTGAGACCATCAGCTCTTGGACTTGGTATAGGGTATAGGTAAGGTGTTTGGGTAGAGTTTAGAGAAGGATTAGAGATTTAGAGGTGTGTGAAAATGAGGGTTTGAAGGGTGGCTTTTATATTGGAGGGGAGAGGGGTTTCCTTAATATAAAATTCATTAGTTTATTTATTTCCCCCAAGAAAAGGAATAGTGAGTATTGAATGACCAAGAATAGTAATTTTATCATTTGATCCTAAAGAAAGTGTGCTTACATCCGCAGAGAATCATCGATGACTCAATTAATCCATTATTTAGCATTTATTGTAAATTATGAGATTATACTATTCATAAAACATTCAGGTATCTCAGAAAAATCCCAAAAATTTACCCCAAATATTTTTTTATGTGTAGAATCTAAAAATGAAGTCCATTTTTCAAAAATAATATTTTAAATATTACTAATTCAATATTTAAATAAAATCACAATTTTCTTAAAATAACAGTTTTTAAGATTAAAACTGATTTTATAGTGCATTAAAAAATTACATAGGGTATTATAAAATATTCTATAAACTATAAGAAATTGATTAAATAATTTATGAATACATTTTAGAAAAATAAATATTATTTTAAATTAATTAATTAATTATAATTAATTATTTATGACTTACAAAATACCAAAACGTTTACCAAGGTCAAATTGTCACTTTCTAAGATGTCTAAATTTTATTTAATTATTCATAGGTAATGTTACTATTATGTTGGATGATTTAATATTAATAAGGGTCATATTAATATTCATAAGGGTATGTTTCTATTCAAAAGGGTAGGTCATTATTCACCAAAAATTATTTTTGTTTCATTAGACTTCAAAAACCATCTTGAGCACAACTGTGTATGTCAGATTTTCAAAATTCTGTACAAAAAAGTGAAAAACTTATGTTTAATGGTCACTTATCACTTAGTAATTAATTATGTTGTGATCTCATGTTATTTTATGACATAAATATAAGAAGGTAATTTCCATTAAAAACTTTGGGTCGTTACAGTTTTTCACTCCTTAGTTTCTGACAAGGATGCCCATTTTACTTATCGGGTCTCGTACGGAATACCGAGTGCATTGGGTACACATGTACTTATTAGCACAACATCCCATACCCAGGTAGATGGAATGTATGAGTTTACGATATAGGTGTTGGAAGACATTCTTCTAGAATGCATCCTAGATTTTGGAGGTTCTTGGGAGAAACACATACCTCGTTTAGAGTTTTTCTACAATAATAGTTTTCAAGAAACAATTAAAATCGAACCTTAAAAGGATTTATAGGGTAGGCCATGATGATCATCCCTATGTTTGATGGAAGAAGGATAGGAAGATATGCTAGGACCTCATCTTGTCCAGGAGACAATAGATCATATGTAGTTGATTCCGAAAAGGATGGCTAATGCACAGTCACAAAAAAAGTCTTCTGCTGATCGATGAAGATGACTACTGGAGTTTGAGGTCGGAGATATATTTTTTCTACATGTTAAATTGAGTTTGGGACACTAGTGGATTGGGAGACAGGGTAAGATTTCACTAATATACGTCGGGTCATTTGATGTTTTGGAAAGAGTCGGGCGTGTTGCCTATCTTTTGCAGTTACCCCATAGGTACTAGGCTATGCATGACGTCATCCAAGTTTCTCAGATCTGACGTTACTTCCAAGACCCTTATCTTTTTTTTCAACCCTAGGGGGTTGATTTGGAGGTGGATCCCTCATTTGAAGAGCATCCTATCTGGATTATTGATCAGAGCATGAAGGTTCTTCGTGGTCAGTCTGTTTTTCTGGTACAGGTGCTATGGAAGCAGGGAGAGTACATGATGCGACATGGGAGAGAGAGACCAATGTATGATCGTAGTTGCTGGAGCTATTTGAGGATTTTTCTTCTTCTTCACCACCTTCTTAAGGAAATTTGGCTACAAATTTCAATAAGGGGGGAAGTTTATAAGAACCTGGATATTCTTTTCATGTATGAATCCAATTTTTCTAGTGTTTGGAGAAAAAAGGAGTTTCTGAATGTTTAAGAAGTACACGCCATGTACATAAAAGTACACACCAAGTAACCAGTTTCCACGGGTAGCGATTTACTAGCCGTGTAGTGGCTGAGTACATGGACGTGTGGGGTGTCCTAGAGACCTCCTAAAGAGGAGGCCGGTTAAGGCATGTACACGACATAAACATTAAATGAACACACCATGTACTTTTCTTTTTATTTGTTATATCAAAATGGGTTTGTGTCTAATTGGTAGGAACACCTTCTTCTTAACTCATCTCATCAAGGAGAGACCGTTCTGTGCAGGTCCTCTCTAACCCTCTGATCAACCATTATTTCTCCAAATCAATCATCATCACTTGTGTTGTAATCCCCACAGTGAGTTCTTCCTTCTTATAGAGTATCATCCCTTGATTTATCCTCATTCCTGAGAAATCCTTGGTTGAAAATTTTAGACGTTTTTGTAGATATACATCATTCTAGGTTGATTCAAGGGCTGATGCTGGAGTATATTGAACGTACAATGTCGAGGTAGGTGGTTTGTGCCTTTCCGTAGTTATTATTTGAATATTATGTGCGAAAGTGCCCAGTAAACTTTTTTGGGGAATTGTGTATTTATAGATTTTAACCTTTTTGATGCATGTTATGATTGTTTTCTTAAGATATGGATCTTTATTGTAAATAGTGTTATTTTTCCATGCTATAGAGGTGTATTCCCATGTTTGATTTAATATTGACCATTTGGCCTAGTTTTTCCTATTATCCGGTTTACTTTCCCTACCTAGTGTTGTTACGATGGAGTGATTTATCTGATGTTGTGATATTATTTATAGCATTTTAGACAAGTTTTAATTTTAGTTTTACTTTGGCTGTTGAACATTGTTTGTGCACGATTGGTTTACACAAGGTTGTGGGAACCTAGTGTAGTGAGACCATAGGGGAAATTGATGTTGAGGTATTCCCCAAAGTGTGAAATATTATTTATCATGCTGCTGGACCATAGGGGGGATCGACATTGAGTGCTCCCTCAGAGTGTTTTTGGATAACTTTATGAGACAACACGGGGAATTTACGGTGATTGATTCCTCAGAGTGTCTCTAGTTTATCTTTAAGACTCTAAGGGGAATTGATGGTGAGTGCTTCCTCATAGTGTCTCTGTTTTTGATGAGACCAAATGGGTTAGACTATGTGAGCTATCTAAGGGGGTCATTATATCCTTATTGTTAAATGATAATTTGAACTAGAGGGGTTAAGCTGTGAGAACTTACCCTGAGGGTTAATTGAGATTGATTGGTTAAACCAAAGGGGATAGCCTATGAGAACTTCCTAGGGGATTTCTGTTTTCATTTTGGTTGAATAATTGATTAATATAAATGAATTTAATTGAAACTATTGGACTATTTACTTTTGAAAAATTACTTGTTTATTGCTATATTTTACTTATTACCTGCCATATATATTCACTAACTGTTAGGCACAGATCGTTTTCTATTTTCCTAATGGGATTCTTCCCACACCCTATTTAGTCATGAATATGGGACCAAAAAGATTATACTTCTATAGGTATAGATAATGGAAATGGCCCTTTTAATTCAGGTACTTGATTGATGTGGAGTTGGACAGCATGGGATCAAGCCGAGGATTGCGATGTTGTTGGAGTTACTTACTTTTTTTCCTCTGTACTTTGGTTTAGGATATTATTTCAGCATTGTGACTTGTTTGGATGCTTTCCAAGATATTGTGACATGCATAATTATTTATATATATGATTCAATTGTTTATTTACTATTAGTCTTACACTTTTCGTTGTTGTATGGTAATTACTATTTCATATACTGTTATCAGTTTATTTTCATTGTGTTACTTTTTAAATGAGGGAATAATTTCCCCACTATCACACCCAAGCCCCTGACAGCTAGTTAGCAGCCTGTGGCATTTTGGGAAATGTACATGAGGCCATGTGACCAACTTGGTACAGGGAGCCTATGGGTGGAACTTGGAACTGGGATGCTAAAACCAATACCAGAATGGAAATGAGAAAACATCATCATATATGTTTTCTTTGGACACTTCAAAAAATTTAAGGGTCATAATGTCATTTAGGTTCTAGTTGATCACCTTGGGAAGTCATCAAAATTCATTTCCCTTAAATAAGACTTCTCTCTCAATTATATTTCCAGAATATTTAATAAGGATGTGATATGGTTGTATAGAGTACCTCATTGTATTGTATACAATGAAGATATTAGGTTTATATCAAATTTTTTATTAACTCTTTAGTAGGCTTTGGGTATTGTGATAAGTTTTAACATGAGGAATTGTCCTCAGATAGATGGTCAGTCTCATAGAACTATGAAAATCCTAGAGGATATGCTCACATCTTATAATATGGATTTCAATAGTTGTTGGGATCTACCCCTTTCTCTACTAATGTTTTTTTTATAATGATGTTTTAGAAATAAATCTATTACAAACAATTCTGGATGAAGAAATGTTATAGAAAGTTAAATTCAATGATCATCATATCAAAGCAGATTAAGGTTGATAATAATGTTATTCCTAATATTATCAGTGTTATGTGGAATTTGAAGTGGATGAGAAGGTTTTTCTACAAATTTCTCTATCGAATAAGTTTAATAAAATTAGAAATAAGGGAATGAATATCCTTAGGTATATTTTCTATTTTTAGATTCTTGATCGAGTTGGTATGGTAGCTTATTAGTCTGTGCTTCCACCGAACAAATCTTAAGTTTAAGACATGTTCTATGTGTCTCTTTAGAGGAAGTATATACCTGATCAATAACATGTACTAAACACAAAGTTCATACCATTATAAGATGATATTTCTTATAAATAATGGAAAGTAAATATCTTGGATCTTAGAGATAACATGCTGGGTGACAAGACAACTCTCCTGGTGAAATTTATCTTGAGGAATCGGATATTCGAATATATTTATGATCTAAAGTATATAATGAGACAAGTATAACCTCATTTGTTTATATTAAGGTGACGAATTTTGAAGGAAATTTTTATTTTTACAGGGATAGAATATAACAACCTAAAATTTTAGAAAATATTTTTCATTAAATAATTCAACTTCTTCAAAATCTTACATTACATGGAACATCAAGTTTAAAAAAACTTTAATATACTATTAAAATGTTATTTTGTGATATTTATCACATAGTCATTTGATTTTTGTGTATAAATAGGACAAATTAAATTATAAAACATATATAGTTACATTTGTAGAAAATAAATTAATCAATTGTTAATTAATTTTAAATAAAATTAAAAAACATTTAAAATTAAAATTGTATGATATTCTGAGACAAAACATATTTAATGAGAACAATGTATTTATATCATAATAAATTAAATTGATCAATAGTTTTTGAATTATCTTAATTCATTTTATATATTATTTCTTCAATGACAATTTTTAAAAATATATTCATTTTTTTCTATGAAAGGGTTAAGAATAATGAATTTTTTGTGCTAAAAAATGTATTTTTTCTAAAAACTCTTTTTTGTCACATTGAACACAATTATTTTGGAAATTAATTTAATCTAATTATATAAATTTAATCATGAATAATTTATTCTTCATTTTAAATTTGGAGTTATAAATGTAGTAAATATTCCACTTTTATTTTTTGGCATCTTGATTAGTAAACAACGTTAAATTTATCACCTTTATAAAGGTAAAATAAGGTAAATCTTTGTTGAAACTATGTTTTGAGGTCACATTATTTCATATAAATTACTATTTAATGAATTTAAATTTACCCTTATCATCTAGGAATGAAATATAATAGTTTATTTGATATTTTTATATGAAAATGACCTATAGAGTATATAAAACAAATAAAGTTACAAAGTGTCACTCTATTAATGTTAAATATATATTGTGTGTCCACATAGAGAAAAAAGTTTTTATAAAAGAATATATGTCAATTTTTATAATAACGAAATTATTTTCATGTTATAAATTTATTTATAATTTTCAGTAATTATATAATTACATTAAATACCTCTTCAATGCTGATTTGGAATTTATTCAATTAATGGAAAAATAAAATAAAGAATTTTAAAAATACTAAACGTAATATGATTTTGGTGATTTGTTATGTTCCATGAATTTTTTAGAAAAATATATATTTTTTAGATTTTTAAAAGGCCTATATTCTAATTTCATCTTTTTCATGGCGTCTTTTAATTAGAATACAATTAATAGAGTCAAATTTGACATTAATGATATTTTATAAAAATAATATTTTAATAAATTAATTTAAAAAATATAAATATATTTAAGGAGGAAAAGGTGGATAATATATGGGTTATAATGTCATATATATTCCATTTATAAACCAATTTTCAACTTATAAGTAAAATTATAACCCTTTAACCATGACGAAAAAATTACCGCAGATAATGTTAAAATAAGTGAATTAAGGGTTAGACCAAAATATTGGGTTTAAACACCACATAAACCTATCAAAATTTTATTAGATAATGTTATTTAAAAATAATCAAACATTAGCTTTGAAGAAAATTATATTTTCAATCATTTGGCTTAGAAATACCTATTATATTTTAATCTTTAAAAATCATAAATGTGTCCTCCCCTTATTTTAGAAGATGCAACCCTACATTCTCTTATTCACTCTACTTTGAGCCATCTTGATTGACCATCCCATAAACAATCCTTATAAACATTATAATATTGATTTTAAAGGTGTTTACTTTCCTAGAAGACAAACCCTAATATCCCAAATAAGAGATCTAATCATGTTCGTTCAAGGAAAAGGTAATCACCTTAACAAATTACTTTATTTTGAATTCTTATTAAAAAAATAAACCTTTTTTATTTATCATAGTAGAATATTTTCAGTATCCTCAACATACTTAAATTTTATTTTGATTATTAAATAACCATTTTCCTCCATATTCCCCTATAATAATTTAGTGAATGTATCGCTTGTGTGTACGTACTACATACCTTATTTGAGCTTATCCATTCTGGCCTAGGATGTTCTCAGAAGAAATCATAACTAGTGTCTAGATATAGGCTTGATTCATCCATTTAAAGGGCAGTACAAATTCTTTGGTAGTTCTCATATTTTTTTGTCGATGATATGTTATTTTTCCTCAATGGAAGTGCCAATTCTATTCTAAATTTCATTTTTTCTCTTTCTGAATATTGAAATAAAGCTGGAAAAAATATCAATACTATCAAAAGTGGTGTATTAATCTCCAAAAAGAGTTCTTCTAGGATATCTATTCTCATTCATAATAGAATTTGTTTGGACAAGAAAAGTTCCCTTATAGAATATTTGGGTTCCCCTTTATCTAATAGGAGAGTCAGAATTGATCATTTTGATTCCATTGTGTCTAGAATTATGGGAAGGATCCAAAATTGGAAGAGTTGTTTTTTATCCTTTGGGGGAAAGATCACTTTGGTCAATAGTGTGATTTATTCCATTTATATGCATGTGTTATCTATGTATAGACCTCCTACAGTAGTGATTATGAATATTTAAAGGCTTCTAAATTTCTTCACATGGGACTTGTATCATGAAGGACGTCAGCATTGTGCTATTTAGACTAGACTAGCCAAACATTTTCAAGAGGGGGTTTTAATCTCAATGGTGTTGATGAAAATATGTGGTGTATGCATGCTAAACTGGTATGGGAGGCTATTTCTGGGGTTTCTCTTTGGTCTGATTTTATCAAGAGTAATTATGGGGAATGCCCTTTTGATTGGGTTGATAGTGGTAATGGTTCTCACCATTGGAATTTTTTAAAAAGCCTCTCTTCTCATATTCTGGAGAATTATTTTTGGATTGCAGGGAATAATGACTTTTCATTCTGGAAACATAATTGGGTCGCTTCCATTCTATTTTTTCCAAGCTTTCTAGCCTTGAATGTCACTGTTAAGTAGGCAAGTGCATACCCACTGTTCACTGATGCAGTGTTGACTGAGGTTGAAAAGGATGTGTTGCATCATATCTATTTTTCTGTCGATCCACACAAGTGTTACATTACATCTTATTCTACTGGTAATATGTCATTCTCAACTTTTCGTTCTATGATTCATCCTTCTATTATTTTGGAATATATGGGCAACAAAAACTGGTTTAAATACCTCTCTCATAAATTTATTTTTCTTTTCTGGAGAATCCTCAATGTTTCAATTCTGACTGATGATAGTATTCGACGGATTTCAATTCATATTGTTTAGTAATGTAAAAGCTGCATGTTCTCTCATTCTGAGACTGGTTTTCATCTTTTTTGAAAAAGTGATCGGGTTGTTCATCTATGGGTTCATGTTGCTGGTTTTTTAGATTTTAGTGGGTGTGTGAGTACAGTGGATGAATTTCTTCAAGCATGTTGGAATTCATAGGAGAGGGGTTCTGGACAAGCCAGGGGTGGTCTTTACTTATCCTTGATGCTTGTTGGATATTATGGGAATCACAAAATACTGCTGCACATCAACACATTCATCCTAACGTGCAGTAAATCAGATGTAAAATTTTGATCCTTATTTTTTCGTTTGTGAGACAGTGTAAATGTGAAAATATTTCTCTGGTTCTGCATTCTTTTGTTTCATTGGTTTCTTTGACGGATGCAAAATTTCTGGGTGGAGGTCTTCTAGCGTACAGGTGTGATGACATCCTTCTATCAATGTGATTAAATTAAATATCAATGGTTCTTGTGTGAAAGGTGTTATGCGTGGCGGAGGTGTTGTTCAGGATGATCATGGTTCGGTTATTGTAGCATTTTCAACTTTCTTTGGGGAGGTTAATTCTGGGGTGGATGAGGTACTAGACCTACTCCAAGGTCTCAATACGTGTAGGGAATTATCTATCCATTTATCTGAAATTAAATAGAATTCTTTAATTGTTATTAATTCCTAGAAAGGTAAACTGGATTTTCCCTAGAATATTTTATATTCCATCCGTTATTGAAAGGCTTCCATTCATTCAAACATGTTAGTTCATCATACATGGTGTGAGGGTTATATGATGGCAGATCTCTTGGCTTATAAAGGCAATCAGTATGAAAGGCTTCATATTTTTTCTTGCACATGTTATCTTCTTATTGAGTGTTCTATGATTATCTGAGGATATTCCCTTAGTCTTCATCATTTTCCGCCCCCGTTAACTTTTTAGCTTGTGTTCCTTCATGTTTCTTTGTTTTTATTAATAAAATTTGATAATTTTCAGTCAGTGTACATACTATTTACCGTCGCCACAAACCAATACATTTTAATTTCCATAATTATATTTAATGGATGGTTATTATGATTAATTTAATTTTTTTATATGATGCTTAATAATTAGTTATTATTATAGAATTATTTTATCACATCTACCTACTTATTTTCCATTCTGTTATAAACTTAAGGTCGCTCGTTTGTACGTCTAGACTACCACCACTGCAAAGTGATGTGATTCATTTTTTCATTCCACTGTACATGGATGTCAACAAAGATAAATATAATTAATATATATGATATAAATTGGTTATTTAATAGTAATTTAATAATTAACTTTCATTATTTTCTTCCACCTAGAAATGGAAAAAGTTTTAATTTGTATGTACGACCTACAATCTCTATGAAAGGTAGAAATAATTTTTCTATGCACACTTTTATGAATGACTATAATTATATATAATTATATATATAATTAATATATATGATATTTATATAATTATTACATAAAAAATATATGACACTTATATAATTATTATCATTTTGGAGATTATGGAACCATGATCAAAGTACAAGGACTAAAACATACATGAATAATGAAGTAGATATCTCCAAAAACATTGATTTTAATAAATAATTGTTAAGAAATGGGTTATTGAAGGATATTAGTAAATCATATCTAGTATGATATAAAACAAATTATTTTATATTACAAGTCTGTGTTCTCACTAAAATGGTTTCATTAGTTTTTTTTACTATTATCATATTATTTTTTAATGTCATTTATTCCCATGATTGTATTTTTACAAAAAATGACTTATCTTGTTGAATTCAAAATGAGGTAATCATTAGATTTTCTTTAAAATAGTATAAAAGGAATTCTTTTTCATTTCAAATATGACATAAATAAAATTAACCACCATCATGAACTCTCTGTAATTTGAACATTCCTTTACTAGTTCCAAGGTTCTTTTAAAATAAATTTTTTTCAAAATATTTCAGAACGTTTTAGATTCTAATTATGTTATTTCAAAGTGAAAAGGGTAATTTACCTAAGAAATATTCCATGTAATATTTTAAAATAACTTTTAATATTGAGTGAGATCCTTTTATGTTGCATAATATTTAATGGGGATGTGATCAAATGTTATGATCATAATTATTTCACTATATGTTCTATTATAATAATGATATGATTTTTATGAAACTTGTTTCTTTTCCCTGATTTATACCATCATGAAAAGGCAATAAAACAAGTTTTTTATAAGAGATATAATATTATAATCGTTTTTTGATATTTTGGTTCACAATTATATTATTTTCATTATGTTAAGGGTGGGTGATGATTTATCTTATCGTCTAATGCATTAAGAAATATTGATTTCTCAGGGGACATACAATACTAGAATGGAGAGTGATCCCAATTTAACAAGGGAATGTTTCTAGTAAAATGGTCAATAGAGTGAACCATGACTACTAGTATGGTTTGGGGAGAAATCTCAATCCACTATTATTTATTTGGAAGTGATCATTAACATCTTTGGACATTATTTTCTATGTTTATGTGTATTCAACAATGTTTTGTGTTATGTAAATGTTCTGATCTTATAGCTCGTGTTCTTTGATTATTATTTTTATTCATGTCCTATAAACTACCAATATATATAATATGGATCAATATTATTATCCATGATATAAAAATTATTAATTTTGAATGTTATTCTCATGTTCTCAAACCCTTATTCTCATGTTATTCTCTGGGGATCATTGTTTTCTCCCTTATTTACCCTTATTGAGATTTTGAACTCACATTTTCTTCTGTTTCCTTTTCACAAAGGTATAGAAAAATGTAATAAATATGTTATGTGTAATAATGGATCTAGTTATGAAGACTTTATTGGGATATTTTGTAGTATACTTATGGACTAATTATTTATGTATCAAAGTTTCCAATGATACTAGACCTATATGATTCTATAATGGATTTTTATGATATGTAATGAATATTCATTTAATAATATGTAGTATATTTGTATGAATGTTTTTGGTTTCTATAAAAAAACCAATTGATGTGTGAAAATACCTACTTTGGAAGGTTCTAGTACTAGTCAAGACATGTCACATTTAACAATAAAGGGTTTTCATAATTCCATTCCATGCACATTGTATAAGATTAATTAGTAATAATATATAGTATCTAAATTTAAAAATCAGGTGTATGGTCATATTTTCCCATCATCCATGATTTTACTACTTATAGGACATTGAGTCATAATCCCCTTCATTTAGGGTACAATCCATCACTCCATGTTTTATTTCCTTCTGTCAAGGAATTACTTATTAACAGCTCAAAACATTATTCTTGTCTCTTCATTAATACTTTAAAAAAACATTTAATCTCTATAAATATATAATAGTGACCATAATTCACATGGTTTGTAAAATAATTAAACATCTCTATACCTCAACATTTTCGGGTTATTATAAACTCTCTACCAAATGGAAACTCATCCTTGAATTGCATCACTGAGCACCGTGGTTAAAAGACCCTGAAATTTCAATCACAAATTAACCTATTTCTCTCTCTCTAACAAAAACCATTATAGATATTCCCATCCTAAAAAATATTTCATTTTAGAGGCATTGTCTTTCTATGGTAGATCTTCTGTCATTGATCCACTCTACAAACTGGTAATCCCTTAAATAATGCATCAACCTCCAACTCAACATTGTTGATGTTAATCATAAGGGGAGTGTCGGGTTGATATCTACAAAGAAATGATAAATGAAATAAATCATGAATAACATAGAATCCTTAAGGAAATTTTAATAGGTATACCATTGTACTAACTATCATTATAACCTCACACAACTCTATGAAGCTTGGTCTTGACTTCCATTACATATGAACCTATATGTGTCTAAATCTTGGTGAAACTCTCAAGAATACTTTTCCACATACCATAAAAAATAATGGATGTAATATCATTTTAGTATATGATAACTTCCTTCCCTAACGAGTCACTAAAAACTTCTGAATCATCTTAATATACTCTAGTATCTTCTGTATAAAACATGATAGAAAAATAGAAGCCTATCTTGCCTCTATCTAAAAAAAATCGATCAAAACATCCCAAAATAGAATGAATTAAAAGTTTTTATTTAAATTGAATCACATTTAATAATTTCATAGGTTAACTCAAAATTTTAGAGAAAACTCTCCCATGAACAACCAAAATCGTGGACACATGTTTGAGGCATATCCTCTCAAATAAAAAAGTTGCGCTCATACAACATATATATTTAATGATGATAACTTTTAATCAAATAAAACTAAGATTGTAATTCATTTTATTATCCATTATTGAATAAATACGTAAATGATTAATCCTGGTCAGATATGATACAATTTATCACACCATGAATATTGACTATATCACATAAAAACAACCTACCAAACTCGACAATAATATGGGTCTCCCGAATATGTGCTTGGATCAAATTTGGAATAAATAATATAGAGGGGGAGGGGGTGACTAGGTGTGGGATGATATTTTATGCCTTTTAATACCGTATGATTTATTTATTGAACGATTCTCTTATCTTCTTCACCTATGGATAGAAAGTGTTCACATAAAGTAATGAAACACAAAGAACACCATGATTTTTTAATGAGGTATGCCTCCAACGGGGATGGATATTTCCTTGGTGTATAGTTGTCATTATCACACTCAAATAACATTAATTTTATTAAAATATAATTCAAAATAAATGGTATGGACATGTACTAATTTTATTAGCACTAGGCAGGTAAAATGGAAGATATTTTTATAGCCCATGTGTATGACATCATCATAATACTCTAGAACCAGAAAAAGGTATATCACTAGTCTTTTTATAGAGAATAAATTTAATATTATAAACATCCACAAAATTCATTAATCAAAAGGATTCCCCAAATATATTAATGAATGGGTTCTCTATTCATTTTATTTAGGGAAAATAATATGAATTTTTTGGACACTTGTGATATCAAATTTCCTCTAGACCAAAATGATGATCGAGTAAATGTATATTTTCCAATAACATATTAATTTTGTGATATTATACAAACAATAAAAAGTAATATTATATAATTTTCATTTTATATTTATTCTATAAAAAAATTGAATAAATTAAGGTATTATTAATTTCCTCTTAGTGCAAATAAATCTTTGTATTTGTAAAATCTTAATTAGAGTTCATGGTGTATTCTCAAATCCTAATATTTTATGAATGCATGATTATTAGATGATACCTTCAATTTATATTCATCATTAGATACTCAAACATAATATTTTATCATGCTCGTAATATTATCAGACATTCGATTTTTTGATTAAATAAATGTGTGAGTGTATATTAATATTGTTTCTCCCTCTAAAAAAACTACCCCCTTGTATATTATTCATCTTAGTCATTTTTTAAAATACAAACCATGAAAATACATCACAAAAAAATATGATTGGATGATCTATATATAATATAGTATTTGTGTGAAAATGTAAATACACAAAGTTATTATATTCTTCTTTGTGTAAATCTTAGGTGTTCTTCGAACAATAAAGTTTACATAGATATTTATCATATAATATATGTACATATCCTATTCTTAATGTATCATGTGGCTCATGAAACCTCTTATGAATATTGAGACTTCATAATTTCTCTTTTTTTAATGCCAAGTGGCTTATATTTTCTCTATTTTTCATATGGGTAAAATAATATCTCTCCATGAATTATTAGAATCTATAAGCTTGTGGTGCTTCTGTGTTTATTGAAAAGGGTCCCCATTTCTACTCTGATAAAAATTCCAAATCATATATCCTCATATATATCTATAAAAAAGGTCACGTTGTGTATAGATATTAAAATTACTAATGATTTCAATATTTTATCCTTATCGTGATTTCGATCACATGATGTTGAATATAATGGTTTCTTTACAAATCTAGATTATTATTTCATGACTATAAACACATGTGTATACGATAATGTTAGAAGCATCATCGCATGCGTGTATATTTCCCTATATCATCAGTTCATCATTAGAAGAATCTATGTCATTGTGTAAATAAATGAATTCCCATCATAGACTCATGCATCACATAATAAATTAATATATAGAATGTTAGATCTACCTAAGATATCATGGGATTATCCATATCACATACTAAATATCGATTCATTCTCCAGATTTTTTTTAATGATGAATCCAATGAAGAGAAACCATATGTGTGGCTGGAGTCATCATCAAATTTTTTTAAGGGTACTGGTTTGTCTTCCATTACCCACATAAAAGAAAATCGCATAAGGGTAAACTATGTATGTGTGATATGCATAAAACATAACCTGTATTATGGATGTTTAGGGTTAAATATGATGTAAATCCTTGATCATATGTCTAGGATAAAACAAATAAAACAATATACATTTTGACTATATATTTCTTTATGGAGGAATAGTGTGTTATACATATGATTCTCACACATATTTTAGCTTCATAATAGCTATACTAAATAAGAATGTTCATTTCCAATTAATCCTAATAAAAAAATAAGTTCTACACAAATATATACACACACCACATCCCTCATAATCCACACAACACCCATGTGTGGTCCCTCAAGAACCTTATTATGTGATCTAAATTATCTATGTACACCGAATGTGGGATCTATATTGGTGTTATTGTATCCCAATACTCATTCCACTATTATAGATTACAAGGATGGATATCTTAATGGGTTGATCCTTCTCCCACATGTGTGGGATTTAGTTATCCTAGTTAGACAACATGGCTGGACAATTTTTTAAGTCAATCCCTAAAACATAATGGGTAATTAATAAGAATGAAAAATGTAAAAAAGAATAAAATACCACATTAAAAATGTTATTTATACATAATATAAATATATTTATCATGTCCTTTGTACTTACACATCTATAAATTAATCATATAATAATAAGGATAAACCATGCCTTCTTTAAAATATTTCTGCAAGTAAACTAATATTTACATGGTTTTCACCATCTTATGATGTGGAGAACAATATGAAACACATTAGAATCTATTAAATAAGAATTTAGTCTAATTCATCAACCATTATCCTCATAATAAACATCATCCATAATATAATATATGATATTTGAACTATTCATGGATGGATATCATCTCCAAAAACATTCTTAGGATCTTTAATAGAGATAGAGGTCATTTTTTATTTCAGACACATATTGACATTAAGTGATTCCTCACATACATAATTATAGATAAAAAATAAAAAAACACAAAGTAACATCATCAATCACACACTTTTTATTTTCTGTCATTCCTAATGTAGAAAATAGGATGACAATATGTTCTCTTTAATTCTTTTATCCTTTCAATTTTTTATTCTCTCCCCTTATTGATAAAAAATTAAAATTACTTATTAGTGGATGGTATCATTTAATTATTAAGAAATTAATCCCCAATTATTCCACTATATGACTACTTGGGATTACCCAGTATAGAAAACAATAGGGTCTAATTGAGATATCAATGTTGTTTGTTCTCAATTAATAATACAATACCGACTAATTTATCTTAGCAAATTTCATTCCACATAGACTATTCAACCTTTTCTCTATTGATAGTAATTTCATTACAGGAATTTATACAATTTAATTGAAAATTTACTAATATAACATTTAATGAAAAATCTCTAGATACATTAAATATGAATTTCCTACACTCATCCTAACACACTAATTAAAGATATTGAATTATACTCAGAATGAAATATTCAATAAATTAGAACTAGAAGTTTTTAAACATTTTATTTATTTATTTAGTTGATTTATTAATGTTCTCCAACTTCAAATAAGAATTCATTTCATTTTCAAGTGAATAAGAAGAGTAGAGTGTCTCAACATGTCTCGTAAATGAGTTCTTGAAAAATTACTTTCTTGAAAAAACAACATTAATTGATGTATAACCCTATAGGAACTTCTTTTCAAACTCACCATAAAGTGATGATATCCTCTTTCACATCATGAAGATGGATCTTATCACTGATAGTTCTTATAAATTCTAATTGATGTGAATACCATTTTTTTCATCACATCTGTTATAGTGGCTTCAATTTTTTTGATCATTTATACTAGATTGACCATAATCATCGAGGATGATATTTTATATTTTGAAACAAACAATCTTCAAGGTCTTAGTTTATAGATTAAACAAGTATGGTTACTTCTATAAATCATGGAACAAATATTCTGAATAATAGATGTGGAAATATGGATTCTTCAACTCATTACTCTTACTAAATATGGGCACCACCTTCAGTCCCCTCCATGTAATGAAAAAAGGTGGATATAATTAACTTTTTAATAAATATAACTTGGATGGAAATTGTATCTCAACCATGAATATCACTTATTTTCTTGTCAATGTGGAGGTGAACTATTCATTATAACATTTATGAATTTCTTGGTAGTTTTCAGCTATAAGGAATTCATACATTCTTTAGAATAAAATTTGTGTGGACAATCTTTATTAATAATGGACAAAACAAAAAATTAACTATTTAGTGCTTTCTAATTATTATTTTACATGCATTTTTTTAGAAATTATTATGAATAATAAATTATCTAATATGTTTCTCTCTTTCTTTCACCTTCCACACAATAGTGCTATGATTTTTGGGTCACCATTTATAGAAATCCTCTTATGAAATAAAATCTATTCATGTTTAAAATATTCTATTTTTCATTAGAATTTTCATTTATTTTTTGTGTATTAAATTTTAATTTTTTCTTCTGACTTATCTAGAATTTTTATGATAATATCATTTTTAATATTCATAGAATGATTGATGGTTTCAACGTCTACTCATGTGAATCATATTCCACTTAAGTTCTTTTATATTTTTCTTTCACTAGTCTTAACCTTTGTTGTGTAATCTTACTTCCATTCATTATGATATTCATGTCCTAATTATAGTGATCCATGGTGTAACCATATCTTCCACAAAATAAGAATCATATTCTCTTTGGTATAACAATCCTTTTGAACTTCTTTGTAATCTTCCATAGAATAACTATATTCTAGTTATTTCTGAAGTGTGACTTCTCTATTATTCATCTCTAGTGTTATTTTCTTCAAAAATTTTTTTTAACTTATTTAATGATTTTTTTTCATAAATCATCCCTATCACAACTTCCATTAAAAATATCTCATATATTCATAAAATTTTCTATATTTTTATTATACTAAAAATCTTCCCTTTCTATTATGGAAATTTATTTACCACTGGGTTGATCCCCTTGATGTTGAAATGATATTATTTTTAGATACAGAATTGATATATAGAAAATAATATGCCACGTTATTAAATTTTTTACATTAAGGATAGTAAAAAACAAATATTTTTCTTTTATTTTGGAATAAAGTAATCCAAAAACAATATTCATGATGATTTTGTTTATTTTCATTCTTCATTTAATTCTTCTAAATGTTAGGATCAATATTGGGAGACCACACTGAGAGGTGGGGTTAAATAATGTGGGGTGAATTTTTACCACTTAAAAAAATTATCCCTTTTAATACCAAAATCACTTATTTTGTGAATGATTCCCATGTCATCTTCACTAGTTATTATCAAGAATGCACATAAATAAATAAATCACAAATAATATTAAGATTTATTAATAAGGATCACCTCAAATGTGGATGTCTACATACTTGAAGTATGGTGTTTATTATCCAACATTCTCATAGAATTATTTTTGTTTTTAAATAAAGCATGAGAAAGGGTATGGTCATGTACACATTTTCCTATCATTGAGCAGTTTCAATATAAGAATTTTTTTAAAGAACAAGTATAGGATGGAAGCCTTATCCTAAAAATATGACCAATAATATACAAAAAATTCTTCTTCTCTTGAATCCAATTAATCTTATCAACTTATTTAAAATTATTTAATCAAAAGGATACCTCAAATAGAATAATTAATGGGAAATCTCTAATTTCAATTCAGTCATAATAATATGAATATGTTGTAGATTTTGTAATATCATAATTCTTCTTAACCAAAATGATTACCAACTAAATATAAATTTTGAAACTCAGTTCTTCACATCTTGATCTTTGGAACACAAAAATATGTAATAGTATTGTTGTTTTTTCTTATTCTTCAATACTAAATGTTAAAAAATGAGTGTAGTATCAATTTTATCTTGGTGATAATAATTCTTCATGCATAAACAGACCTAATTTGTGTCCCCAATGTCTTCTCACATTACCATATTTTCTCTATCCTCATTTATTATAAGTTATCATCAATATATTTCATAAATGAAATAATCCACATAAATATTTCACCATGCATGTAATATTCACATGATTTTCACTATTTCATTGAATATTTTTTTGAGTTTATATTATTTTTATTTATCTTTCTATATGAAAAACTATACTCCTTATACAATATTATTCTTTCTCATCCTCTCATAAGTAAATATGTTTCATCTTCATCACACAAATGAAGCATGCAAATACATTTTAAAAATAAGAGTTGCTTCATAGGATTTTGATATAATCTTGTATTAGTTTAACACTATAAATATACTGACACAATATTTTCTTCTTTACTTAAAACATGAGTGTTCTTTGAACAAGAAATAGTATCATATTCATCATCACACATTTTGTTTTCAAAACCTCCTCATATAATATATGAGTTTCTTGTGGGACATATTAACACTAATTTGACTGCATAACTTCTCCTTCACGAAGTTGAGTGGCTTAGAGTTGCTCTGTTTTTTGTAATGGAAAAATGAGATCTCTCTATGATTTAGAAATAACTATCATTGCATGATTCATAATTATATATAGATGAGGATTTTTGTGTCTTATTTGATAATGTTTTTCTAAGACCATCATAAATATATCTGATTGAAATTAAATTTCATGGTTCAATATAAAAATTCTTGAATCTTTCAATATTTTAATCCTCAAACGGTTTCACTAAAATGACATAATAAATTAGGGAATATAACTATAGATGACATCTTCCTTTGTGAGTTGTAACTCATGTGAATATGAGAATATCCAAATAATCCTTACATTCATGAATATGACTCAACATCTTTGGTTCTTAAAAGGAATAACTTATGTCTTCATGTAAATAGATGCATGAACATTATAGAAACATGCAACACATCATTAAAGATTTCAATTTATTTTCATGAAACTTAAGATCTTGTATGATTGTATACATCATCGACTCAATATTAGTTAAATAATCCATGTTTTCCCCATGAATAAACCGATGATTAGAAACCCTTAGTGAGGTTGAATTCATTATGGAAGGAAATGTATGACTATCTGCATCCCTTCTATTACACGGGTGAAGTTAACCCATATATGGGTAACTAAAAAAAACCATTACCTATATTAGGGTACCTAAAGGTTGAAGATAATGTGGAGGACTCATCAAATGGATGCGATAAAATAGATCAGATGACATATATTTTGTTCAAAATTGTTTAGCAAATGAATAACATGTCCTACATATGAGTTCCACATCACGTTTCACTTTATCAGGCCACTGCTTGACAAGATTAATCATTTTCTACCTATATATCTAGTATTGGGGTTAGAACCAAGATAAAAATACAAACACATACTCATGGAACATTCCATGACCTTGAATGGTCCCCCAGCACCTTCTTGTACACTTTGTGTGTTCCATACTCTCCCCATGTGTGCTCCTTTTGGATATTATTCTAGCTCACTAATCCAACCTCCATAATATATTTCAATGATGGATCTCTCACATAGTTTATCTTGCTCCCACATCTTTAGAATGTATCTAGCCTAGTTATCCATCTTGTTTGGCCAATTTTTTTATTTTAGCCTCAAAATATACATGGTAATTACAATGTATGAAAAATTAGAATAAAAACCCCACTTAAAAATTTTATTCATGAAAAATATAAATATATTTTACCCACCTTTCTAAATGCACTTCTACAAATTATTCGTGTCATAAGAAAGATATATTAGGGCTTCATCTAAAAATTTATACATTCAAATTAATATTTTCATTGAAATCACCTTTAAATGTAGTGGTAAAAATTATTCAACATATTATAACATGTTCTTTAAATATATTGACCTACTCATAAATCATAGTATTTCAAATTTACATCATAAAAAGTATTATTTGTGATATTTAAACTCATAATTGATTGATCTAATCTTTAACAACATTAATGGGATCTCCAGTGTACTTCCATGTTGTGCTTGTTTTTAAATACATGTGGACATTAAGTGATTCATAAGCTATAGACTCATTGAAAAGAAATATAATAAAAATAAAAATATTGATTTTTAATCATAATTAAATTAACCACTTTGTTCAACTAATCAACTGTAACCCAACTTGCATCACTACAACATGGTGGCCTTGGAAATACCATAACAAATTATATGATAACATTATCCAATTTTCACATAGAAATGGGTAATTTATGAATAGTATATATGTGGTCCACTAGTGTTTGGAGTTCACTTACTAATAGGTGAGGAATCATGAGACTAGATCCTTAATAACATTCCTTATTAAAGACAAAAAATACTACCTAAAAATATTATTACATAACATGGTAACCTCTAAGTGAACAACCCATAATGTGGTGTGTGATTTCTGTATATTCTCATTATTAATTATTTTATTAAAAATTAAACTATATAAATATAAAATCACATAATTACTTGGGTATTAATATGTAGGTATCTCCCCACCATATATACCATATCTTATAACCTAGTTATAGTATTTAGAGAGCGAACACTCATTTAACATTTAAAGAATGAAGGCTACGATATTCAGATTCCTAAGGGTATCTCTACCCTGATAATCTTATATATTAAGATATATTTATGTGAAGAGTTTCATAATATTCTACTCAATACTAGTTTCACGAACCACCATAACCTTATTTTTTTTACTCTTTGAGTCAGCTACAATTTTTATAATTTTAAGGGTGTACATTGTCTCAGAGTAAACAGACTAATGATATTTGACCCACTTTCTATATTAAAGGATTAATTTTTTTTGGAATTGTTCTCCCAAATTATATTATAGAAAATATACACTAATAATATAACACCCCAAAATTTTATTTGTATTTATTTTGATGAAAACATCATGAATTTGAAAGATTTCATTACACACAACACTGAGTTAAAATTAACAACATTTTATTACTATCATTTGAGGTTACATTTATTGATTAACTATTTTATTATAGTTTACCAACAAGACTTAATAAATTATAATAGAATACTTTTCACATTTACATAATCAATTCATTAGTTATGAATTCATAAAAAAAATCATTGTTAAAAAGAAATGTATTTCTGAAAAAATTTCTTTTGTATGAAATGTGTATTTATATTGATAAATTAAATTAATCATGGTTTATGATTGATTACTAAGTAAATTCCTAGCTTATATATTCAATAATTATCTTTTAAATTCATCTAATGGTTTTCACTAGAAATTGGATTAGAATAAATCATGTTTTATGCTTAAAACTAAATTTTTTTAAATTAGTTTTCATTGTGGTTTATGCGCTTATTTTAAAATGGTTTTCTACCACTTATAGAAAATTAATTTTTCAATATTATTTTCATATTGTTAATATTAATTCATATATTTAGTAAATAAGTTGAATTTACTTTCTATCATTATTAATAGTTACTGTGAAATATATTAGTCACCTCAGTAAGGGTAAATCGAGTAACTAAGATTCAAAATAATGTGACGAGGCATTAAAAATAGGTATTGATACTTTAATATTTTTATTGTATAAGTTTTTTCGACCATACTCATCATATATTACTATATATGGGAACATTGTGCATGGTTTATTATAAAATCACTATAATATTTTTTAATGTATAAAATACATCCAAAATGACACTCTCTCTATTTTAATAACTTGATAATATTTTCAAAGGTATTAAATATGTTTAGTTTCAGTTTTAAATGGATAATTAAAAAATCATTAATTTTTTAATCATGGTAATTTTTTTTATTTTTATGTGATGGAATAATTACCTTAAATAATATAATAATATTGATTCACTACAAGTTTAAGTAAAATAATAAAATTATTTTTAAAGATACAAAAAATATTAAAATTTAGAGGTGTAATTTTGTTAAAGAAATTTTATAGATAAATATATCATATTAATTATTATTTTTAACTCTATATTCTAATCACATTTTTATCATGTAATATTTTAATTAAAATAATTTTAATATCCCAAAAGATGACAGTAGTTGTATCGTACATTGAATAATATTTTATTAAATGCATTAGAATTCCGAAAAACCAAGATATTTCTCCCAGATAATGGGATATGGTCTATTAGATAAATACGTTTCCACTTATTGGTCACTTTTATTTTTATAGTATCTTTCATAACTAGTTATAAGTAAAAATATTGATATTATAGTAATCATCAGAAGGGTTAACAGGGTTTAACCAAAGTGATAGGGGTTAAAACAACACCTAAACATGTCAAAAAATTATTATATGATTTAATTTATACTCATCTTTATATTATATTTGAGAATATAAATTTTTATACACATTAACAATAAAAGAAATTTGAATTATTTTAAAACTTTAGGTATATATAATAGTTCCCCTCATATCACTTATAAATGTGAACCAACACCTATACCTTATTCAAACAGGTTAAGCCTTCTTCTTTGGAAAATAAATACCCTGATAACATCTAGAAATCCTTTACCATTTATTATAGGTTGTGATTTGGTCAAAATAACGTTTTTCAATGCTTAAGGGTTTATCCCTAAGAAGTTTCTTAATGAAGAGGTATAACTCTTAACTAATTACCTTCAGTTTTATTTCTTATTACAACATCAATAAAAATGTTTCATACATTATAAAAATTTTAATAAATAAAGTAAATATATTTACATTTTATTGTGATGAATGGGAAACCATTTTCCACCTCTTTTACTTCAAATGGGAAATGAAATTATCACTCATGCGTACGTGTGGTCTACTCCTCCTGGTAGGAATATGATTCATTTTCCATCACTGCCTCACATGGATGTTTCAAATTATATATTTAGTAAATATATATTAAATTTATTATTTTATATGTATTTTTTAATTGAAAATAATTGCTTATATATATTTACATCTTTTTATTAGATACTGAAAACAATATTCATGGGTATGCACAAATTAAGGTCTCCATGAACAGTGTGATAAATTTTCCTATATCAAACATTTATTGAGGATTATAAATACCTATATAATGAATATATATGATATTTATATCTTAAATAAAAAAATGGAGGTTATTTAACCATGATAAAGTCAAAAGGATAGGGACCACCAAACTGAAACTGACAAGGAAAATGAATCCCTTATCATCCATAATAATAAGTTTTAAAAAAGAATCCTTAAAAAATGAGGGATAAAATACTATAATTAAACTATTTATGGTATTATAAGTATGAATATGGTAATATTATACCATTATAATAAATTAAATTTTTTATCTATTCTGTTAATGTGCTTATGAAGTCTGACATCCTTGAGGTAAGAGTTTTTTATCTCAATTTTGTTTCATTGAGAATTGTTTAATGTTATTCACATATTTTTGAATATATGTTTTATATACTGATACTTTGAAAATTTATTTCATGGAAACTTCTAAATTAATTTTATTTAAATTTTCATTTCCAATTTTCTCATCCAATGGTATTTTATTTGAATGTTATCATTGCGGTAAGGCTTTACCATCTCAAATTACCTTCTTTAGGGTGTATGTTATGTTACAGTCCAGTATTATCATATATAAATATCCCAATGATTATGCGATTAAATGTTTTCTTTGAATATATTTATTTCAGGGGGATTATGAATCAAAATACATCAAATTGGTAAGGGTTTTATGATAAAATAATATTTTTCTTGGGAGTTTTTATGCTTAAATTTTAGATGATGAAATTATATAATTTATCTCTCCTAAATAAGTTTTATTTTATTATTTTTTTGCTATTTGTATATATTACATGTTCTAATTTAATTTTTCTCTATTAATGTATCTATAGTACCCAAAAGAATAAGTAAAACTTACTTTTTTTACTAATTTTTTGGGAATATTATTCTACTATATCCATATTTTCTTTAAAATGTTTTCAAGAATGTTTTTATTATTCTCTTATGATTGTTTAAAATAATTTTTATAAATAATTGAATTTCAGTAAAAAAAATTAAAATGAATATTTTTGTAAAATTTTAAATAGGGTACTATTTACCAAAAGTGGTAAAGGAATCTCTATTTTAATGTATACCACACGTATATTTTTTCATCTGTTATGACTTCTCAATGCTTTAAATATTCTTTTTAAAGATTCAAAATTTATTTTCAATTAAATTTTTCCATTAATATTTTTAAAATTTTTAGAGTTTATAATAAGAGATGTAATACCTTGAAAATAAAATGTAGGAACTTTTTATTTTATATCATTTGTGATATAAAATATTGCGCTTAAACCATCCATGAAATATATTTCTTTAAATTTAATCTCTCTAATTGCGGGTAAAGAATGGAATCATAAGTCCAAATGTATCATCTTATAGTTAAAATTTATAAACCGAACCTTAAATTATCATATATTAATACTACTATATAAACTATTAAAGTTACAGTTATCTATTGATTTGAAATAAAATAATAATCATTTTAATGAAATTGAAATTTTTGAGAAAAACTGTATTTTAAATAAAAGACAGTTTCGTCATGGTTTTCTAAGATAATTTAAAAGTAATTTGTACCAATTTTATGAAAAAAATTAAAAAAATAACATAATTTTTTTTAAATACCATCAAAATTATCATTGAGAGAAGTTTTATGATTTTTGTGAAATGTTTCATTTTTCAATGAATAGTGAAAAACACTGAAATTTAATTGAAAAATTCAATTGAGAGTAAATAGTTTATAAAGTTAAATTATATTATATATTATTTTAAAAGTATAATTAGATTAATTATATATCTATTATTTTAATTTAGTTCCTTCTAATCAATTTCATATTATATATTGATATTAAAACCATGTAAAAGTTTGAATATTTTCTCATTGAAAACCCGCATTCACCTCGCTTTGGTGGGATTGATTTTATATTATATTCTTTCACCTATATAGATTTAATTATGATAAATGGATTCTATATTTCGAATAAGAATAATTTTTATTATCTAATTTTTTAAACATAATTGTTCACCATAATTAGTAGTAAAAATAGTAAAAATTGTTTAGCACGGTTAAGAAAAAAATTGGTTTACTGGGTGGATTAAAATAATATGATAAGGATAAAAAGAGGAAAATAACATATATAAAATATATTTTTTGGATATATTTCAACCTTATAATTTCTATGTCTAGATAATAATTCATTTTATACCCTTTTTAATGTGAAAAAATGGGTACACATTTTCCTTTCACGAATTACATGTAGGTCACTCCCTTCACTTATAAAATGCCTCACCTCCCCACTCTTATTCACACTATCATTGACTTTTTATTCTTCCAAGAACATCCCAATTATCTTCCAAATTTTTATACCCTCATATAATAAGATCTATTTTGGTAATAAATCCAACTAAGAAGGATTTTGGTGAAATCAACAGAGGTTAAACAAAGGATGGGTAATGTTCTCTAAATATCATTATTATTTTATTTATTCTTCACCCTCATTCAATTATAATTAATCCATGAAAATATAACATGATATATATATATATATATTAAATTTACTAATATTGTTTAGTTTTAAGTTATTTACAATCAAATATCCTACCTTCATCAAATATGTAATGAAATCATAATTCGTTTGTAGGGCATAATACCACCTCACGAACCACCGTCTTTCATTTTTTCCTTGTCACTGCTCACGGTTGGCTATGATTATGGATAATATATAAATATATATATTATATTTATAGCATAATTATACCTTTGGGTTAATTATACCACATATAACTTTTTTACTTTCTATCCATAGGGGACACGACAACATCAATCACCAGTACGTTGGACTACCACCTCACAAAGTGATGTGATTTGTTTTCCCGTAATGCTTTATATGAATGATAATAAGGTCACATGAGATTAATATATGTGACATAAATAATATAATTATTATATTAATGAAATATTTATCATTATTAGAACATAATATATCATTTTATTTCAAATATTGTCACTCCCTGAAAGATGATAACATCATTCATTTATGTGTGAACTACCGTCTTCAGGAACCGATGTGAACCTATTTTCATCATCACACCACATGGATGATATGTATATATAAATATATATAAATAAATAATATTGTATTAATGATATTTTTATCCTTCTAGAAATATAATATATTATGTACCACTTTTCCATATTGTTCATTGAAAATAGAAACATTACTCATGTGTATATAGGGCCTACCATTTATATTATTGTAACATACCTCATTTCTAAAAAAATCATGATTGGTTTTAAAATTATAATTTAGGTATAAAAATATTTATTATTCATTATTATTATACTGGATATGATTGACTTATATAATATACCCCATAACCAACACCTTCATGACAAAGCATCAATGAGAAAACATTGTAACTACCACATAAAACAATTAAAATAATGAAATATTATTAACAAATTGGTTATAAGACGAAGTATATGGATAATATATGATAATATACAAAATAATATAGTTCTTTTATAACTTAATATTATTTTTTAATCTAATATACCTGATTTTAATGCATGCCCAACCAAAAGGAATCTTGAGGTAAGGGACTACATCTCAATTTCTGATCAATGAGGTATATTATAATGTAATTAATATAATTTATTTTATATGTTTTATATAATTCCCCTTGGATATTTAATACCATTATCAATTAATAATTCATTTTATTTTTATTTTCAATTTAAATTGATACTTTTATCTAGATTTTAATTAAGAGTTACCAAATGGTAAAATATATCATAAATCAATTTTGTTTGTTAGGGTTATATCAATTCTTCATAAAATTTGTTGTAATATTATTATTTATAGAATATATTCTAATTATATTATGTATTATTTCCACATGTTTTATGTGGATTTATAACTAATATATATAATCGATTCATTGATTAATACTCACTTCAATATTATGACCATTTTAAGGATTTTTTCCCAATCTCATTCTCATTGAGAGTTATTATTCTCACATTTTAGTTCAAGGTAATTATTTCAACTTTTTAAATAATACCAATTAATTTTATTATCCACTAGTTATTTATGATATTTTTAAGTAATATTGTAATTTTCCCACTCTTTGACACTTAAAATTATTGTCAAAAGGTTTTTAAGAAAATCCAACTTCATTTATCTCTTAGGTTGAAAATATATTTTCTTCTAAATCCATATTTTCTAAAAAATATTTTATTTGAGATTTTAAAAAACATTTATTAAATTTATTTACCCATTTTGAATTTTTTTTCAAAAAAATGAGAGGAATATTAAAGTCATATTAAAAACATTTTTTATTTAGATTTTACCAGAAATGTGAATGGATTATTTATTTTTAACATACTTGGAAGGCATGAAATATCCTTACTTTATGACCACTAAATATTTTAATACATTATTTTTATGTTTTCAAAAATCATTTTTACAATATTTTGTGAACTATTAGTTTTGAAAAAATATTTTTAAAATAAAAAACATAATTTACTCAATAATGTATTTAAAGATCTATTTATGGTATTTCTATTATTGAATGAGAACAACCATTTATTTGTATTCGAATGAGTATAAGTTTTATGGTCACTATAATTATTGTTTTTAAGGATTTTTTAATATCAAATTTTCCAAGAAATTACCCACATTCACTTTCTTGAATAATTTTTGTGGTCACTAATATTCTATGTAATTATACACTTGCCTATGATCATTGGGCATTAGATTTTCCCTAAACTACTGTATTATTTATCGTGGATATATATATATATATATATAAATATTTATTTATTAAACCATATATCATTTCTACAAATGGTGTTCTATAGTGAAATTTATTTTTTTATCAAGGGAAAATTAATTAATCTATATTTTTTACTCAGTGTATATATTTAACGATAAAGGTGATTTTTCATGAATTAAATTGATTATTCTCTATAAGAGTAATTCGTAGAACATGAAGTGATTGGAGGGGCCCAAAATTATATATACCATCAATGCATTAGTAGTCTCATGAGGTTAATCAGCAATCTAGAAGTACACAGGTTTCTATTTATTTCTAAAACTATATTTTGAAAGGTCTTCGCATTAGATGTAACACGTTCCTTAGAACATAATGTCCATCAATTAAGAATTTAATTTATTAAAAATTAAGTTATTAATATTATAAAAGTGATTTTCACCATATTATTATCATTGGATGCATTTTATTCTCTTTTTATTGACTAAATGAAATATATTTTCAATATTTTTCCTGGACACATTGAGTATTCCTTATCTTATCATTATAGCTAAAATATTTAAAGGGAATGTTTGTTTAATTATATTCCATTACATGTTTATTATTCTTATTTATTATTGATATCATTAAATGTACATAACCCTTACGGATCATTTGATGACACCCTTATTGTTTTCCTTTCTCGGGAATCTAGGAAGTGTACTATAAATGATATGCAATGATTTTCTAGATGGGAAAATGATATTCTCAAAAAATATATCTTCGAATTTTTTTTTCAAATGTATTATAGGAATTATGTCTATATCTAATTTATCAAAACAACTAAATTATTATGTTATTCAAGATGTGATTCCCTTTATCTTACACCATTATGATACATTTGACATTGACTTTTGGCTACTAGGGTTGGGGTCGCGATATTTTGTATTAGAGGAAGTTTAGTATAAACTATGGGGACTATATTTAAGAAAAATATATATTATGGATGATAAAAATATGGTATAATTTTAGGATACATTTTTTAGAATACCATAATGTTTTTATGGTATATATTATGTGGTTTTTCTTTGCAATACCTTACTTTTTGGATACAACATGTGGATGTGCTTATGGAACAGATGTACTGAGGGGTAATAAATTTGAAACGATTCATTAGGCTTGAATCAATTTTCACCTATTGTATGACAATAGGACTTTCTCGATACCTATTTTGACACTCCTGGGAAATTTTATTATGATAATTCTCATTTTTCTTATACACCATTTTAAGGTATTTAGATAGACAACGATAATGAATAACCTTGTTTAAACATAGGGTGTATAAGATTAAAAAAAGTTTCAGGATTTATACATCCTATAAATGATTATATTCCATTATGACAATGATTATTATTTCTCACATTGTAATTTTGGTTTTATTTAATGACTAGAACCTCAAAGAACCATGTTAGGATTGAATATGAAAGAGAATGTGTTGAATATGAGAAACCAAATTTGATGATAAATATATTGAAAGATATCATGATTATTCCTAATCAATAGTCTCTAAATATTATTACAAACCTATACCTTAACCAACTCTCGAAATCACTGAAGAAGATAAGGAAAATTTCACTAATAAATTGAATGGTGGGGACCTTAGGGGAAAGAAGTATGTTTTCCTTAATATAGAAATGTTTAAGGAGACACCCAAAAAAGTGTATCAATGTAATGGTAAAATGATTTATGTGTTGAAAGGAAGAGCATAAAGAATGTAATTTATGTGGGAAAATTAAGAGTCTGGTGGGAGGAAATAAATAACTTCATAGGGATCCATTTATAGTTTATTGTATTAATTTTGGGAAACCTTGATATTATATGAATCAAGTCCCTCTTGTAATTTTTAAACCCTATACGAAGGAATATCTTATGTAGAAATAAAATAGATGATGAATATATAAATTAGGATTAAAGAATAATTTTTTTTATTACTTTTACAAATTGTATTTTGGCAATAAGAATCATAAAAACACTACAGATTGTGTTATATTTTTGAATTATATTTGTATATATTAACTTAGGAGTAATGGATCCCATTAGGTTATTATGAGTTTAATGTTTATCATAATTTCAACATCATAAAAAAATTTAGGTATAATTTTATGTGATCCTACTAAGATTAATGATTTTGTTAGAGTCATTTATGGAAATACCACCCACTGGTTTAGAATATGTTTTAATGAAAAAATTTTTTATGGAAAAATTAAATTACTATATTTGGCATATGTTTAAAGGTATTGGTAACCATTACAAATAATATGATCATTATTTATATTGTAATACAAGTGAAAAAATATTATTAGACTTTTTGGAAAAATATAAGATGTATTGAAAACCTTAATAAAAATTGTATTTAATGATTTATTTTATTTCAATTGTGTCCATAATTATTTTGAATGTTATAGAAATTTTGTTAATATAGTTTTATAGAAAAGGACAACCCATGTGTTGGGTCAAAACCCTTAATGTCCAGAAAGGCTGCACAACTTTAGCCCACAGTCGAAGGATGATAAAAGTTTAATCCCTATCACTAGCCTTCAAAATATCCAGATTAATATGACATTCGTTAAGTGATTTGGAAAATAATTATTAATGCTGTAGCCGTGGTTATATTTTTGAGATATATATATATATATCAATTAATTATATTTCATAACATTTGTTATCCATATTTGTTTTGGAAAATAGATAGATATGGGAATAAAGTCTTGTAGAAATTTTATGGATCTTATGACTCATTAAAAGTGAATTTTATAGAATCATGAATAAAAATTCATTATTGGATATTCATTTGTTGGAGTAATAAATGAATTGGAAATTAATAAAACCACAAAAAAGGATTAAATTTTTATTATAAAATATAAATGTATCAAGTGAGTTTATTTTCTTATATTCCTAGATAGAAAAAAATTATCAATATTTAGAAAAAAGGTCATGAGACAAATATCTCATCATATTACATTATTTTTCAATGAATCATATGGTCGTTTAAATCATCATAGATTTATGGATTTGAGTTCCATAACTTCCTATTAATCATTAAATTTCTTTTTATCATTTAACTCTATCACTCTCTATAGTTATTTGCACTTTTCATCCATGTAAATATCATCAATTTCCACCAATTTCCCCTACATGAAAAACAATTTATGTGCCATTAAAAATGACCTTTTTATTTCTATCTCCCATTCATTAATATGATGTTTTGTTATATCTTTTAATGATGTGGGTTTCCAATAATACAATTTTAAAATATACAACTCTTGATTACCAGGATCAAATTTAAATAATAATGATTAAATTTAATTAATTTTGGGAGAATGTAACACCACAAAATTTTAAACTAATAATATTTTATTATATAGCTTATGAGACAAGTAAAACAGAGCTTAAACATCCCAATAAATTTATTTCATTAAATTTTATTTCTTGGATAGCTTGTAAAACATGCAACCATTATTCTAAAATATTCATAATATAGTATAAAATAATAAAATAATAATTTAATTTGTTTTTATGAACAATAATAACTAAATTATGAAAAAATTGGTTATATATTTATTATTAAAAAATAATAATTGTCTAAAGGAAAATAACATGTTTTATGAACAAAAATATATATTTTTAGATGGTTTAGTCATTCATTCACACATAATTTAAAATTAATTCTAACGAACTTTTAAAAATTAATTTTGCATAATAAAATTCATTTTTAAATTATCATATAAATATTGTGTTAGGGTGAATTTTTTGGATTTTTCTAAAATGTTTTATTTTTTAATGAATAGTGAAAAAATGAATTTTAATTGAAAACTGAAATTTTGTTTAAAATACTTATAAAGATAAAATATATTTTTGATCAATTTTAATGTATATTTATTTTAGTTATATACTTAAAAATATAATTTTTGTCATTGGTATCATTTTCATATTAATGTTTTTTATAAAAACCTTGTAAACATTTGAATATTCTCTTATTGAAACCCCTCTTCTTCATCGTGTATGTGATAATTATTTTAAATTAAAATTTTAAACTTCTATGAATTTCATTAAAAATTTATTACATATTTTTAAACATAATTATTTATTTTTCTAATAATTTTATCTTAAATCATAACCAAAAGGAATACTAAAAATAGTAAATTCTATTTGTCACAGTTAATAAAAAATTGGGTTTCATGGGGGATTAAATAGAACCAATAATAGTAAAAATTACCTAAAAACTTTTGTAAAATATATTAAATGGCCATATGTAGACCCTATAATGTATAATTATGTATAATAATATATTTTTTACCCCTTTCTAATTTGAAATTTTTTGTTATGGATTTGGGTTCTTATGTATTACAAGATTGACACTCACCTCACTAACAAATGGCCACCCCCTATCCTCTCCTCTTTTCATCTTCACACCATTTGTTTCCTAAAATAACTACCCAAATAAATTACAAAATTCCATAAAATTATCCTACAAGACTTATTCTTGGCATAAAGACAACCTAGGATGGATTTTTCTAAAAACCTACGGAGGTTACATGAAGGATAAGTTATGTTCTTGAACTAGATTTTTTATTTTATTTCCTACTCCACCTCTTTAAATTATAATTAAACCATGATTATAAAATACCCTATGTATATTAAATAAACAAAAATTTTTTTATGTTAAGGTAGTGACCTGAATGCATCCCCAATCCCATCAATTGGGTTACAAAATCATATTTCATGGGTATTGCGTACACCGCCTCGCGAACCGATATTATTCGTTTTTCTATTACCACCTTTTAGGGTTGGTAATGATGATGAATATAATATATATATATATAACATATTTATTCCTTTTTATCCATTATATCATATATACCTTTTTAATTTTCATTCTATCGGGGATACAATAACGTCTACCATGTGTGTGGTGGACTACCACTATAGGATACGATTTGATTCATTTTTTTCACTAACACTTTACATGGAAAGAAATAAGAATAATTTTAATGAATATATGTGATATACATGACAAAATTATGATATTAAAAACATTTTTAACATTTTTAAAATATATTATATAATTTTATTTCTTACCTTTTCATTCACTGAAAGAATATGAAATCATTCCTGTACGTGTGGACTACCACCATCACGAAGAGATTGTACTCTCCATTCATCCACACACCACAAGGATGGAATATATAAATATATTAAAAAAATAATATTGTATTTATGATATTATTATCATTCTTTAAATACAAAACATTACTTATGACATTTCCATAATTATTATTGAAAAATGAAACGTTACTCATACGTATGTATGACCAGCTGTCCCCATGATTGTATCATACATAATTTCCCAAAAATATCTTTCCTTATTAGTATTAAAATTATAATTTGTGTATTAACATGATAATTATATAAGGATTATTAATATGGAGATGATGTAACAATATAACATACAAAAGAACTAGAACTTTCATAAAAGTAATGGATGAAAACCCCGGAAATTAACTACTGAAACAATGAAAATAATGAAATATTATTAATGAACTAGTGATAAGATGTTACAATAGGATAATATATGACATTATAAATATTAATATGGTTCTATTATAAGTTAATAATTTTTTTAAAAATAGTATATAATAAGTGGAATCATGTTCAACAAATAGGAAAATGAGGTAAGGGACTTTGACACAATTCTCTTCATTATGGAATATTGTGATGTTATGAACCTAATTTCATTAATATGGTGAATGTAATACCCATTTGAAATGTAATACCATTATTAAATAATAATTTTTGATATTAATGTTCTAAGTTGAATTATGATATCTAATGTGATTTTTCTAAAGAGTTACCAAGTGGCAATGAATTTAAAAACGAAATTTATTTTTTATATGGTCTTATTACTTCACTATAATCTTGTATATTCTATGATTATATGTGAAATGAAATTTGATTATATTATTTTAAATTTCCACATATTTTCTATGGATTTATAGTTGACACACATAATAAATTTATTGATTAATCCTCACTTTAATTTTTTAATCATTATAAGTCATTATTTCCAATTATTATTCTAATTGAGTTTATTTATTCTTAATTTTTAGTTGAAGGAAATTATTTAACCATTTCCTAACGAAAAAATTTAATTTTATTATTCCATTTTTATTAAAAACATTTTCATTTAAAAGTACTCTTTTCGACACTTTGGTAATAAACATTATAGATAAATTATTTTAAATAAAATCTAACATTATTTTTTCTTTGGAAAAAAATCTATTTTCTTCTGAAACAATGTTTTCTAGAAATGTTTTCAAATTTTTTTAACCTTTTACAAATTATTTATTAAATAAAATTTCCCTTTTAAAAAAAATAATTCTAATGGAATTTTCATTTAATTTTCAAAATGAGCCCTATTTAATTTTTTTAAAAATGTGAAATAAATCATTGTTTTTAACATACATGACATGTATAGAATTTTCTACCATCATTACCACTAAATTTTTTAACACAACATTTTAATTTTTCAATTATTATTTACAAATCAAATTATTAAAAAAAATCATGAGCTTTTACTTGTAAAAAAATAATTTAGAAAATGAAATGAATATTTTCTATGAGAAAGCATTTAGACATATTTATATGGTTTTTTATTCATCATGGAAAAATCCCTTTACTATTACTATAATGAGTATATGTTTGATTGAGACTATCATTAATCTTTATATTTATGGTTTATGATTAATTGTTTCCATGGAAAGAATTGATATTGAATTTCTTGATTTATTTTTTGAGTTGTTAACTTTCCTTTAAAATATTGACATACCTGTGATCATTGGATATTGAATTTATACTAAACCAAATATTTATTTATAATGAGAATGATAATAACATCAAATTTATTTATACATATGGTGTTATACATTGAATGTTATTTGTTTATCGGGAGAAATGTTGATAAATATTTTTTCTTTACTCAATTAGGATATTTCATCCGAATGAACATTGTTCATGAATTAAATAGATTATTCAATAAATGAGGAATAATTTTGGAATTAAGTGATGGATGGGGCCAAAAATTATATAACCCCTTGATGCATCTGTATCATCATTAGTCAAATCAGTAATCAAACATTAGATGGGTTTCTACCTATAGTTTTAAGTTTCTTGTGAATAGTGTTGTAAGTAGAGGTATCATGTACCTAAGGAGATGATTTCCAATAATTAAGAACTTATTATATATGAATTAATTTATTATTAGTATCCATGTTATTTTCAAAATTATGTTATATTTGGATGAATTTAATTTTCAGTTTATTGGTTAAAAGACATCTGATTTAATTTATTTACCCTACAACATTGATTATTACTTATCTAATAATGATAGTAAGGTTATTTAAATGGAATGTGTGTTCAATTATTTACCATTCCATGTTGATTATTCTTATTAATTCCTAATTTCATCCACTATATTAAACCATTACAGATCATTATATTTCACCCTTATCTATATTTCCTTACCAAGAATCAATGTAGTGTACTATGAATAATATGATGGGATATTATAGAGGGAATAATTATATTATCAGAAAAAATTATATTGTAATTTTTGTTTTTTAATGTAATAATGGAATCATAAATTTATCTAGTATACTAAGACTACTAAAATATTAGGTCCTTAGGGATGTGATTTTTTGCATCTTATGCCAATTCAATAAAGTAGACATTGACTCTATGATAGTGGGGTAAGGGTCACAATAATTCATTTCAAAATGAAATGTTTATTTTCCTTATGAAATTATGTAGTGATATTTAAAAGGAATTTTTCATTTATGATAAAATCCTTTGATTTTACATATTCTTAACTTGGGATGTAATTCAATTATACACTCCATATTCTTTCTTTATATATTTTATGATTATTTTTTTTGAAGTATTGATGAAACCCATTTTATTTTTTTTGTAGGTTATATAGTGATATAAGGATAAATTTTTTCATGATTTTGGGGCATACCTACCTATGGATTATGATTATGTGATTGGGGGAATTTTATTGACCTTAAATGAATTGGGTGAAGATGAATGTTATATGATCTCAACGTGTATGCAATAAGTTATTCCAATCCAAAATGATGGTACATGAGTGTTTATACCAAGCCCAAAAAAGTATACATTTAATGATATAACAAAGTATAACAGTGGGTACATAAGAGGTTATCAAAAGAAAAAATAAGGTATTAAAGTTCCAATCACATGCATAATATCTGAAATATTTTTTCTTATCCTTGAAAAACTATTTCTTTGGTTCGGATTATTCAACACATTTTCCCAATGATTTATGACATGATGTTATGCCAATATTATGATCTCATGGATCATGTTAATTGATTTCATTATGATTAATTTATTATGAACTAAAAATATTTTTTCAATAACTTATTATTATGATATATGAATTACTTGGTATGATTTTCAAATGTTAGGATAGTGTTCTCAAACACTCATTCTCATGTTATTATAAAATTATCATTGATATGTCCCATGTTTACACATATTGGGAATCTAATCTCACACATTATTATGATTCCTTTCAATAAAAGTATGAATAATGTTATTATGGATGATATGTCTAGTAAGGGTTCTTGGTGTGAAAATATAAATGGGAGGAGGAGTAGATTTTTATAAACCAATTGTTTATGTACCCATATATCCAAATAAAATTAAACATTGTGGTTCTTCCATTGATCATAATTATATGTAATTAATATTAATCTAAAATGACATAAATTTACATACAAAATGACTGGGTTATATCAGTTGGTATTAAATAATATTTTAGATACTTTTAAAATCTTGTGTGAGGAATGTTTAGTGAGAAAATTTTGGATACACCTAAGTATAATAGAAATATTAAGATATGTTTAAAAATGAGTGTGATTTTTATAGAATATATAAACATTTTTTGAAACTAGAATGTTGATGAATACATGATATCAATCCACATAAGGGTAACAAATATGAAATCCATAGATTTTGTGTTAACTTGATCATCACTGTTGTACGATGAGTAGGCCAGAGTCTGCAAAACCAGCTAGACACAACCTGAGGATATGCAAGGTTTATTTCACATTTTCTTTATAATCAATTATGACGGATTTTAATAGATGCTGATTAAGGACAACATGGGATAAACCTAATTTTTCATATATTAAAAACAAGGATTCCAGATTTAGATATCCGATGAATGAATTTTTTTTATTTTATGGGTTATCACTTTAATTATTGATTCTCACACTATGATTTTTGGTTTTAGTCTACGTATGGAACCTATGGAACCATGTTAGTGTAAAAGGGGATGAATAATACAATGATTTTATTCTAGGGAAACTAAAATTTATGGGATATGTAACGAAAAAATGTAAATTAATGTTAATGAAACTCTCTCAACAGATGAATCATGATGACCCTATCAATGTGAAAATAAGGGAATAATGTTCTATTGAGTCTTTCATGGGGGAACATCCACCTTATTTTATTTGGTCCAGTGATCCACTAATTATTGAGAAATGGATTAGTATCAATAAAATATATTTTCATTTCACCAATTTTTGGATCATGAAAATTATATTTCGGTTGCTTATCATTGGGAATATGAATTCAAAAAATGGTGTAATCTCATCCAATTCATGAGGAAACATCATGAAACTAACTACAGTGAGTGGGATCATTTTAGAATAATATATTTTAACATGTAAATTCTCTATATTATTTCTATAAAAATCGATAAGGAATTACTTCAACTATAGTTGTTTGATAATGAATGCATCAGTTCTTATGAGGAAAAGTTTAAAATTCTTTTGAGGTATGCTTGTGGTATTATCATTGAACCCGAAAGTAAGAATTATAGTTTCTTTTGTGGCAAAAAACCATGTATATAATAAAAATTATACATAAAGTACATTAGTATATATTAATAATCCATTTTATAATCTATCAAGGTAGAAATATAGATTGGATTTACCCATTAATATCATAGTTTTGATAAGAACAAAAAACAGTAATAAAAAATAATTTATAATAATAAAAAACATGTAAGGAAGAAATTGAGTCTTCATTTATGTCAGAAGTATAGAAGGAATATGTGATGAAATTTTCTTAAGGAAACTATTAAATTATTTAATTGTGTAAATGATGTTCATTATTTAATTGAATTATGGAATTATGTGAAGAATTTGGATAAAGACATGAAGAGAGTAAAATACCTCCATAATAAACCACCCACATTTGAATCTTTCAAATTCAAGGAATATTTTCATTAACGTAACAAATTCTTGAATCTATGGGTTATTAATGAGTAATTAAATCATTAACCTCTTAACCCTATAAAAATTGGGAATATCATGTGATCATTATTGTCAATGTGGGGTATGGTAACAATGTAGTGAAAGGTGCACTTACCATACACTCTAAAAATTCTATTGTCTAATTTGATTCTAGATGGACCTAGTGTCTTATACCAAATTAATTTTTTAAGTGTATCAAAATACCACCTTAATGATTAAAAACTAAATTAGATGTAAAACATTCTAATTGTATAATGACTTCAACTAAATTCTATTCTTATTATCAGATTTATGTGTGTGGGAATGTGCTTTCTACATATCATCTAATTATCCCTTCATATTTGTTGTGATTTTGGGAGTAGATTAGCATTCCATATATAAATCCCATATCAATTACTATGTAAGGGGTGTAAAATTGATATTCTAATCCAACCAGGGATTATTTATCGATGAAAAAATAAATATGAACATCCAATGAAAATTTTATCTATTCATGGTTCTTTATTCCTATTAAAAAATCATATTTATCTCAGAGGGTTGGGGAGAATCTGAAAAATAGAATATATGCATATTTAATGGGAGTTTGTTGATGTGTTACTAAATGAGATTCATATTATTCCCTTGAATTATAAGGTAACATTTTCAAATTAATTCATTAATGATGGTACACTTTTTTAAAAGAATCTATATAGAATATCCCTGATTGCATTTTAGAATTTGATGATGAAACTCCAAGAAAATATTGTTAAGGGATTCATTTGGCCAAGTGATCACCAAGGGTTTCACATATGCTTTTTTTTCAAAAAAATTATAGATCAATGCAACTCTATGTTGATTATCTGGAAATAAACTAGATCATATTTAAGAATATGTATTATTTTACCTGTATTGATGGTTTTTACAATTAATTATAAGGGGATCTAGGTTTTTCTATGATTGATCATTGATCATGATATTATCATTTGATGGTAAAAAGTAAACCATACCCAAGACAACATTTCTTATGAGGTATGGAAACTATGAATTTATCATGATTCTAATTGGTATAAAAAATTTCCCAACTATATTTATGGATTTAATAAACAAAGAATTTATAGTTTACCTTTATTGGCTTTTATTAGTCATTAAAATGGTATACAATCATAATCCAATAGTATGGAAAAGGATAAAGGTCAAATTTGGATCATAATAAATACCCTAAGGGAGGATAAAGTGTATAAAAATTTTACCAATTAGGAATTTTTTCTATATAATGTTTCATTTTTTGTTTATAAAATCTCGAGAGAATGTATATAAGTTGATATGTTAGAGACATAAGTTATTAAAAATTTTCCCTTACCAACCACAATTATTGGGATCCATACATTTCATGGAATGGATGGATTTTATAAATTAATTGTAAATATTTTCACATCTCTATTTAAAACATTAACCACGTTAACTCATAAATGATTTCATTTCCTCCGGACTTGTGAATGTGAGGAAAGGTTCTTAGAACTAAACTGAATGTGGTTCAGTAGAAAAGTCTGAACGCTGCTATGTAGTGGAAAAGGATGTGGGATATATAGTTATTAGTCCAAGAAGAGATAATGATTCTTCCTCATTCTTAATGATATGGTTATAGATTATTCCCAAAACCAATTTACAACTTACAATTTAAATTAATTGACTCATGAATTAGAGTCATCTATGATAATTCTCACAGTAAATAAATAGAGTTAACATCATTACATTGAAATTTGTGACATATATACAAACCATAAAAGTTTAAAATATATATTCACTTAGAAATAGTTGAATATAAACCATATAAGATGGTTGGATTGGATTAAATATTATGACAATTCTATACATTACCACCCTAATATAGTGAATAATTTGGTTTATTCTCTTAGTAAAAAGGATCATGATCTCTTAACAATTATTAGGATAAGAAAATAACTAGTATTAAAAGATTTTCAAAGGATAGATATGGAAATATTTAAAGAAATATAGAAACATTATCTTGTTCAAATGAGTGTTCAACCATCTATCTGTGTGAAGATTAAATATGTGATGAAGGAATAGGTAAAGCTAAAAATGTGAGAACTATTCATGAGTTAAAACTTTATTTTTATAGAATAATAAGGTTTAAGAACCACGTATCTTCCTGAAAAATAAAAAAATAATGAACTGTTGTATAAATGTTATATAACATCATTCTGTATTCTTCCTAGATGTATGTTGATGCATACATATATGAAAGATTATTTCTAGTGGGAAAATATAAAGGGATATATTATAGATTATATATCTTAGTACTTGGTATTCTAGTATGTTAAGACTATGATATAGAAGTTTAAGGGGATTATACCACCATTGCCCATACTAGAATGGAAATGGGAAACCATCACCCAGGATTTCATCATCTGAACCCCTAAATTATTTGAATCCCATAATATTATTTTCATTGTAGTTTACCATTGTATGAAATAATCTCAATTAATTTCTAATAAATATTATTTCTATCTTGATTATATTTTCATGATACATATTATATAACTAGTAAAGTGGAATGATGCTCTATATTCTATTATATCTGATAAAGATCCAATGTTTAAGTTAATGTTCATAAGATAATTCTGTTAATCTTCGGTTAAAGAGTTTTTTTGTACTTATTATAATCCTTAGAAATATGGGTAGTCATAGAGAACCATTCAAACAATGTAGGGTATTATTAAATTATTTTATCAATAATTTAAAGGAGGTTAGGATCAACACCTTCCTCAAATAAAATGTTTTTATCACAATACCTTTCACAAAATCATTCATATGGATATTTAGGAAGCCCTCAATATAAAAAAGTGTAAAACTATGAAAAAATGGGATGAAGGTCGATAATTGAATCTATTGGGACCGGATAAAGATGATGATATATCATATAAGGTTAGATCGATTTATTTTTACATCAAGGAATCCCAGAGTCAATAGAGGAGTAATAGTTACAATCATCAGTTACATCTGGAATTAAAATATGGTGAGAAAGTTTTCCTGTGAATTTCTATATATAAAATATTTCTGAGATTTAGAATGAATATAAATTTGATCACGTGGTAAATTTTTCCCTTCGAGAATCATGATTTAGTACAGACTGTATCTTATCACATGGATCATCTAGTAAACCTCCCACAAGTTCATGAAATGTTCCACATGTCTCTATTATGGATGTATAAAGAGAATCCTTTACATGTAATAAATTAAATGGTTCTTCTATTGTAGTATGATATATCCTTTGTAGAAAAACATGTAGAAATATTAGGTCATTAAGATAAATTGTTGCAGAATAAGAATACTATTACGGTTAAAGTTCTCTAGAAGAATAAAAAATTATGAGTGGCTATATGGTAACCCAAGGATGTGATGAAATAATGATATCCTCATTGATTTTTAACAATGTGATGTAATTTCTGGGTTTAAATCCATTTTAATTGGGGTAGAATGATACAACAAAATAGTTTATATGTATTTCCTTTGAAATTAAATGGATGTATTAAATATCATTATTTATATTCAATAATGAATTTAACCGAACACTGTTATATTGTATTTTTTAAGGGACAGATATTGCCTAGTCATTTGATTAATAGTTAGGAATAATACTAACTAAATTATAAAAATAAATATGATTTGCGCATGTGTAGAATTTATTCATTAGTTATACATTTATAAAATAAATTGAAATTAAAAAGAAATTAAAAAGTCTTATGCATGAAATATTTTTAAATAATAAAAAGTTAACTAAATAATTATTGATAAATTATTTAAATTAAATTAATATATTTAATACTCAATAAACAAAATACCATTCATATAATTTTTTTAATTATTCACGTGATAATAATAAATCTAGTTTTATTTTAAAAACTTATTTTCCCAAAAATTGTTTTCATTGGATTTTGCATACTCAATTTAATATGGATTTATACCACGTATAAAAAATTAATCTAAAAAAATGGATTTAATATTTTGAATCAACTTTCAAATTTTTTGTAAATAAGCTCACTTTATTTTTGGTAATTTTGAATTGAAATCAGGCTAAATTTTTGTTACCTTGATAAGGGTATGTCTTATAACTACGATTAAAAATAATCTAAGAAAACATTAAAAATATATAAAAATCTCACTTTATTTATATTGGATGAGTTATTATCAACCATCTTCATAAAAAAATTTAATATAAGGAATATTTGTTCCAAATTTATTTGATAATGACCTTAATATCATATCCACTAAATAATTCATCCAAACTGTCACTCTTTTTTTTAATAAATCTAATACTTCTCATATGGATACAAGTACTATATTTTTTTTGTAATAAATGGTTATATGATTGTTTAAATAATTTTTATTATCATGGTAATTTAGTTTTTTTAGGTATATAATAATTACAATAAATTCTTACATAACAAAGAAACAATACAAGTTCATATAATTGGAAAAAAATTTATTTTTTTTAAAAAATATTAATATTAATAAAGTTTTAATGAAATATTGTGTTCTATTAATTTTATATATAAATTAAACATATAAAATATGTGTTAAAATATTATATTCAAATTCTTTTTCAATTATGATTTCATTAAGTTTAAACTCTGTGAAGAGTCCCCAAAATAATTTTAATTGTGCCTTATGTAAATAATTTTTTATTAAATAATTTAAAATTTGTAAAATTATTTTCATAAAAAAATGATTAGTATTTTTTCATTAATATAAAATATTTTCCACATACATTTCACTCATTTATAGAAACTGTCATGAACAATAAATAGGAAGATAATTGATATAATGGTAATCTTAAAAAATGTTATGATAGATAAAAATAAATAAATACATGTTAAAACAACCCTAAAACTTTTTTATATTTTATTAGATGATATTTTTTAGAGTTATGAAAATACTATATTTAAAATACCTAAATTTTCATCCCCTAAGTATGAAAAATAATTTATATTAATTTAGTACATTAGGTAATATCATGTGCACCCTTCCCCTCACTTATAAAAGTGCACCTCCTCTTCAAACATATTCACAAGGTTTTTTCCCTATATATTGACTAATAAAAACGTTAATAACAACCTAAAATCCATTTGCACATCTTATAGGTACTATTTTTATCATAATATCATCCTTTCTGGAAAAAATATGTAACCCATAGGATATTTATCAATTAATAGGTATAACTATTAATTGAGTACATTAAATTTTATTTCATATTCTACATTATCCAAACATATTATGTCCATTGTAACATGATTATTTAAATTTCATAAATATACAAAGTTGTTATTATTAATTAGTAATTACCATTTTCCACCTATTTTCCCTTAAATGGGAATTGATAGTATCACTCGTGCGTACGTGTGGACTACCATCTCCACATAGCGATATGATTCATTTTCCACCACCGAATCCCATGGATGTTTTAATGATTTATGTAATATATTTATTTGATATTTATTATTTAATAATTATACATAATGATAAATTATTTATGATATTTCTTTTCTTCTATTTGTTTGATTACAAAAATAGTGTCCATGCCTACATGTGGGCTACTCTATACATGACTGATGTAAATCATTTTTCTATATCTAAATTTTAGGGTTGATTCTAAATATATATATGTAAGGTCTCATATCTGGGTGAATCGACCCATTATTTGTTCGTGAAGTTTGCGGATCTCATAGGAGACTTAGAGGATATTTAGAGTAGTTCGGGTGCAGAGAGCTAGGTGCTGATAAATTTTACATCATTAAAGTGGGATTCATGCCATTTTGAAGAATTTTTTGATGTGAAAGTGGGATTAAAATCATGTAATATTTCATGTTTTTAAAAATAAAATAAAGTCCAAAGGTGATGGTTTTTTCGGAAACGGACCACGAGGAATTACATGATGTGAAATTGAATTACACGTCATGTAATTCCCCACTATAGTAATGTTTCAAAACATTCTAGATTCTTGTCTTTTCAAACCCTATGGTTGTAGTGTCCCTATCTCTTTTCCTAGGAGACCGAAAAGTCCCATCTTCATTGTTTTAGAGACCACTTCGAGAGGAATTGATATTTGGATTCCATCTTGAATATGTGCTGACCTAGATTTATCCAAGGTGTGTTTCCATAATTTTTTTGCGGTTTCACTCGTTTTGATCTCATTTTCATCTCAATTTTATCCGTGTGTTATATAGTTTTCTTACCCATGGTTCTAATGAGGTTTCTATTGGTTGTTATTGGTGTGGTGGTGTCACGACATCCATGGATGGATGCATTTATTTAGGGTTGGGTGATGACAGATCTGTTGCATGGTCTATTCTCATAGAAAGAACATCGAAAACCTTTTGATGTAGGGGATTTTGTTGCTTCACTATTTATTTACATAAAATCCATGTGTTATCATGATTTATCCCCTTGGATAGTAATGAAATTGAACTAATTAAATATGTAAACCAGATTAAAGAATTGATGTCGATCACTTAGTGATCCTACTATTTTTTCCGTGATTTTGGTTTTTCTCTTGATTTTCTAGATAGTGTGATTTCTAGGACTTCTTATATTTTTATGTTTATTTTGTTTAAATTTTTAATGAACATAATTCCATAAATAACCGATAATTATTATGATAAAGTAATTAAAGAGTAATGTTTAATGAATCTAGTTGAGGTTTTTGTAATTTTATGTTAATAAAATTGATGTCAGTGTAAATGTTTAATTGAATTGATTAATGAACATAAAAAATTATGATTCTGGTTGATAAAGGAATTAAAGTCATGTTAAATTAACTAATTAACTAATTTTGGATAGATTTGGTATCTGGTAGCTCATGTTTCTCATAGTTTGAACCTGTGATCATCGATCAGTTAATTAAATATGGAATAAGAATCAGTTGTGTGACAAAAGATAATAAATTTATAGGCCATGTATTTCTCATTTACTTGCAAAGGACAAGTTCATTGTCTTTTGGAGTCAAGAGAGATATTTGTGTGTGAAGGATAAATTCTTTGTTATAGGTCAAAGAGACCATTATAATATCTTCTATAATTTTTATGTCTTTCTTTGGAAATGAGACTTGTGCTATGTGATGAGGAGGCTCAGATGTGATGTGATCATGAGATGACTGCTCTTGGATTATTGTTGTGGTTTGAGGGGTCAGGAGACCCAGTTATTGTGGTATTAGTTGATTCATGGTGTGGTGAGATGCATCATTATATGCATTTAGATGTCAGGAATGACATCATATATGATTGAATGGGTTGAAGCTGGGCATAATCATTGTTATGAAATATGGATGCCTTCTTGAATCTATTATTTAGTTGGCATCCATGTTTTTTATCTTCTTTTCTTTCCCTACATGTTGAGGTAGACAGACGCCTTTGATTACTATATTTCCATGGGAGGAAAAGATGCACAGGGTATTCTATATGTTTTCTGTATTTTTCTCCCCATGGTTTGACAAGATTATACTCTTTATATAGGTAGTAAAGAATTGATGCGTAACTCATCTACTCACCATGTTGATCCCCTTGAGTTTGGGGTGACTATAATGGTTTCCTAGAGCACTTGGTGATATAGAAAGTAATGTTGTTAAATAAATGAATAAATTTTTAACCCATGGGGTTTGACCTTGATTGGATTCATTGTTGATGTTGAAATTCATAGAAGTCATGGACTCAGTTTTCTTATTCAATCAGAGCATGGATCATGGTTATAATTCTAACGAAATGTAATTTGGAAATATTTAATAGTTAATCCATGGTTAATAATTAATTAATGTAAATTCCAATAGATAAAAAAGTGGTATAAGATAATTTTATATAGATATTTATATGGTTGTGTTCTAATTGCATATCTATTCTTAGAAGTGGCAACCCAGATCCCGAGAGACGTTAGTTTTAGTTGTGTCTGAGACTAGTATATGCCCTTAGTATGGTTGTGAGATTTATTATACCATGTAATTTATGTGTTTCTATATGACACTCCACCTTTTCGATTTGGAAAAATATCACAGTAAGGATTCTGAGACCTGGACGTGTTTTCCTCAATATCCTAATGGGATAATGGATGGTTGAATACCACCTATTGCCTCACTCCCTTCACTTGGTGCTTATTTGTGTTGGTATGCATGGTGGTTAGTCATCACCATATATGTTTCTAGAGGGATATAATACCTTGTTGTTATTTCACACACATATATTCTATATAAATTTTCCCTAAGTATCACTATAGTTATAATGTGTATATATAATGATGGATTGAGGATCTTTACTCGATATATGGGTTTTGATGGATTGAAGTGAAATACCCAACATAAGATATGGATTTTTTGAGCTATGGTGGCTCCCGTAAACTACCTGGTTACTATTATTTATGTGGATGTGATTGTGTGATACATGAGGTGAATGTTGACGATTGAGGTACATGTTGTGGTGCTTCGTTTAGGTGTCTGTGGGCTAGCCTTTTGGAGAGAGATGCTCAGGACATATGATGTTAGGGAAAAGAAGAAAACATGTGGGTAAGAGGTAGTCTGTAACTTTGATATTATTTATTATATTATATGAACTTGTATGAAAAACTTTTCGAGAGTATCCATACTGAGGCTAGGAACAAAATATTCCTGTTTATGTGACAAGTTAGTTTCAGATATTGTTAAATGTTCTTTAGCATGCTTTCATTTAATTTTTCCCTGAAAGGATCTATGGAATATCCTACTAAGTACACTATTATACCCACCCTTTATATATATAAACAGTTTTTGTGGTCAATTGGATCAAGATGGAGATTAGGATAGTTAATATGATCTTGTGGGTTGTAGGAGCTGTTTGGGATTCATGGTAACTGTCGTATTTACTCATCTTTTGGAAATTTTAGTTTCCCCTTTCAGTTGTAGTACTAATTACAAGATATTAAATTTGGGTATTTGTATTTCATTTTATATTGTAGTCTAAGAAGGATTTGGTTTGTTTCTATCTTGTCTGTATCTTCTATATGTGTTTCACTTAGAGGGTAATGCATCCCATCTGTATGTTTATTATACCCTCGCTTCTAGTCACCAACCGAGTGCCTAATAGAGGTAGGAATTAGAGGGTCACTCTCACCCTTCTCCCATTGTCAACCCATGAGTGATACACTTTATGAGGAGGGGTCTTGACAGAGTAGTATTAGAGGGAATAAGTTGAGGGATAAGATGGATTTTGGAGTTAGGCACATGTGAGGTTGCATGGGTTGGTAGGGAAATAGTGTCAGTTAAGATAAAAAGTGTTGTAGACATGGGAGACCAGTTGATACATGGGTATTTAGGTCCCCCTATGATCTAACACATGGACCATTAATCATACATCATTTATTAAATGAAGTGACAAATGTTGGAGGGTAGATACCTAGGAAAGTATCATGCGTAATTCCTCTTTTCTCCTATTTTTTAATGGGTAGACCTTGGGATAGTTTAACCAAAAATGAATAAAAGATAATAATTAATTAATGCTAAAGTAATCCATATTATAGTTTTAGGAGCTCTGATTTTTTTCTTTTACAGGTATGGCTCCTGGTCGGCATCCTCATCAGGTTCAAGATAAATATGTTCAATAGGATGTACTAGTATATTGACACAGGGTAGAGGTTGATGACGGAGACACATTGTGTAGGAAGCTCCAAGAGTATCAGTGCCATTGTCTGTAGTGGTAAGAGGTATCTGTTTCGAATTTATTCATGTAAGACTAGTTGGAGAAGGTTGAGACATCTTTAATTTATATACATGCACAAAAGGATAATTGGTATTTGTTGGCTTTGATGATGGCATGTGGGGAAACGAGGCAGTGGTGGTTCTTGTTCTTTAAGGATCGGGAGGAGTTGGTAGTCTCATAGAGGAGTTCTCAGAACAATTCAATGCTAATTTTCTCTATTCGACTATGAAGGCGACCATTATTTATGAGATAATTACCATTCAGAAGGGGAGATCTAGTGTGGGAGATTTTGGAATCCCTTTGAGGAAACATCTTTCATATTATCCAGACCTGTTTCTGGATGTGGAGGATAGACTAAGGCATTTCAAGGAGGCTTTCCATTATGGGATAAGACAAAGGTCACCCAATTTATATTAAAGAAGTATCCTAAGGACCCAAAACAGAATATTTCATTAAAATGAAGTTATCTAGAACTAGATCTTCATGAGACGGGAGACTTCAAGATTTCTCAAGAAGTAGAGCTATGGTCTGGGGTCCCCAATTTTCAGGATAGAAGAGATTCTGATTAGTTGGGGGTACATCCAAGTAATTAATGTCTCGTTTCTCAAGGGTGGTGACTCTCAGACATCTTCCAAGGGATTGGAATCATGTTTCTCTTATGGATTCGGAGGATATATATAGTGAGTGTTCATGGACATTATGAGAAGTTAACATTCACCAGTTGATCCACTTCATGTTCCTTTATTGAGGTAGTTCTAGCCGATGCAACATCATCAATTTTATATAGTTTTGCATCAATAGAGAGCATATGGGGATGGTATAAGACAGTACTAAGATGGTACCCGTCCATAAAGTTTATAGTGAAGCCATATAGGTGGTCTTTATCATGGACGGAGATATCATGGATCATGTTGGGTTCATCTTCATGCTTCAACGTTTCCATTACAAGTTTATCCAGACAGCATTCGAGGTACCCTTTTATTTTTTTCTATTGAGTGCATGTTTTGTTTGATCAAGGAGAGATGCACTCCTTCATTTTATATTCCTTTTTACATTCTTTAGGACTTGATGTAATGAGGCTTATAGTTCCCTTGGTGTTGACCACACTAGTTGGAGGTCTATATGACTTGTTTGAATTATGTAAGAACTATGAGCTACTGTTATAGAAACACCACTCCTGGGGAGATATTCTAGGTTTAAATATAAAACTATATAAAATCATCATCATTAAGTATTGGTTTTATTTGGTGCAGTCTATGGTGTATTTTATCACGAGGGAGGTTGTTTTCTTAGATTCTGATAGAGAGCATGTAGTTCTTATTGGTGAGAGACCCTCAAATGGGTTAGAAACATGCACTGTTACTGTCATCCTTGACTAATGAGATATTTATGAGTTTGTTAGAGGTTCAAAAGTGAGTGTTTCCTAGTTTCATAAATGAATACCCAGATGTCATTCCATAGAAGGTTGTAGAGTTACTACCTCATTGAGATATCAAGTTCTAGATCGAACTACAACCCGGGGTGCCTAAAATCTCAATTTATCCATATATGATGGAACATTCTGAGTTTCAAGAGTTGTTTATATAGATTGATGTTCTAATATAGTTTGGTTTTGTTCAGTGGGGTGTGTCACCTTGGGGTTCAACAGTTTTTTTCGTAATGAATCTTTTTGTATATTGTGGTTGTGTAGACATTATTATCGCTTAAACCAATTGATGATGAATAACTTCTACCCTCTTCCATGTATGTAATATTTACTAGATCAATTTAAGGGTGAAAATTAATTCTAAAAAATCGATTTATAGTCTGGGTAAAATTAGTTGTGTGTGAAGGATGAGGATATTTCAAAGACTTCATTTTATTTGGTGTGACTAATGTTCTGGTTATGTACATGGGTATAATTAATGATATTTTAAGGGAATTACAAGATAGGTTATTTTTTGTTTTTTATAAATGAAATCCCTGTGTACTCTGCATCTGAGGAGGAGCATGCAGGGCATCTCCATGCCATTTTGGGAGTTCTTCATCCTGAGATGTTTTTTAAGAAAGTTTCAAAATGTCTGTTCTAGGAAAAAGAAGTCCATTTCATGTGGAATTCAATATCCTAGTAGATATTAGTTGTGGGTCCCTATAAGATATATTTATTTGTGTCTTGGGCATCCCCAATAATAGTAATAGAGGTTCATAGATTTCTTGGTCTTTCAAGCTAATACCAGAGGTTCGTTGCTGATTTCTCTTGGGTTGTGATCTCTCTAAAATCGTTGAAAAGAATGTATTGTTATTTCTTGTGAAAAATTTATTATCAGATAAATTTTTAGTGCCTGATAGATAAGTTAGTATGTAATTCAATTTATTTTTTCCTAGCATAAGGAGTTCAATATCAGGTTTTCTTTGATGATTCTTTTCATGGGTTGGGCTCTATTCTAATACAGCAAAGATAATTTGTTTCTCATGGGTCTCAATAGGTAAAAAAACCATGAAAATATATATTCTACAAATTATAATAAGTTGGATATGGTGGTGTTTTCCTAGTTATTTTAGAGATATTACATCATTAGTGAGTGCTTTTTGGTCTTTACCAATCATAGGAGCCTGAGGTATTTTTTTCTCCCAATGTGACTTGAACATACGTCAGCATCAATCGATGAAGTTATTATAGAATTATGACTTCAGGATTTTGTATACACCTAGAAAAGGTAATGTTTTTTATGATACCCTTAGCATGAATTTTTGTAGTTATGTAGTGAGGGAATCATGTGATTCATGGAGAATGATGGAAGAACTTTCGACAATGCACCAAAATATGGGAGAAGTTGGGGGAAGTGGTTGTATTTCTAATATGATGGTGCATTCATCTATGATACATCAGGTGGAGGTACCCTAGTTAAGGGATCTTGATATGGAAGTATGAAGAGACCTCGTTTTTTATGGTGATGCCCCTAATGGTTGGTCTAAGGTTAAACTACACAGAGTGTTTATTTTGGAATGATTTCTCTTTATTTGGAGATGTGTGAGATGGTTCTCATAGAGTTCCATAGATATCCTTTGGCAGTACATCATGGTATAAATAATAATTACCGACCCCTGAGAGTTTAGTTTTCATGGATTGGTTTTAAATGTGAAGTTTCATAGTTTGTGTCTTGATGTTTGGTATTCTAGAAGGTGAAGTCTAAGCATTGTGTTCCTGTGGGTTTTCTAGATGTTCCTCAATGTAAGTCTGAGGGCATATCAATGAAATTTGTTACCATTTTACCTCAATATCAGGGAGTCTATGATGCTCAATGTGAGTTAGTGGATTATTTGATGAAATCGTCCCACATTAAAGTGATTAAGGAGTCGCGCTCAGTAGGGGATTTGTTGAGCCAATATCCGGAGGAGGTGGTGATACTCCACGGAGTCCTAAGGATGATCATATCTAATTGAGATCCTCATTTACCTCCATATATTAGAGAGGTATCTAGTTTGATTTTTAGTTTTCATCTATGTCTAAGAAATGATTTTCATATGTAGATGGATTGATCAGACAGACCGGACCATCCAAACTCTTGAAGACATGTTGCGCTCTCTTATACAGGATTTTTTAGGTTTTGGGAAGATTCACTTTCCCCTGGAAAAGTTCAATTCCAATAATAGTTTTCACTCCACCGTCGGCCTGACGCCATCCGAATTTTTGTTTGGTCGACCATTTTTTATCAATTGTGATGGATAGAGTTTGAAGATTCAACAATTATTGGGCCATAATTGGTACATAATACGATAGAGATGGATTTGGTGATTTGTGGGAGGATTAAGAGAGCCCAAGAATGTCTGAAATTTTATTTCGATCAGAGGATGATACATATGGAATTAGAAATCATGGATCATGTAAATCTAAAAATGACTCCTTGTCATAGGTAGTGAGTTTTTAGTCATGGGAGTAATCTTTCTCCCCTATTTTTGGGCCTATTGAGGTGTTTTCTCATATTGGAGTTGTGGCGTATCAAATAGTACTTCCCCATAAAATGAGTTTGATACAAGATGTCTTTCACGTGTCATAACACTATCGTTATATTTGTGATGACTCTCACATCATTGATTAGGGATATATCGATGTTTAAAATGATGACACCTTCAAGGAGAAGCCTGTACAGATCCTGGACCGCCAGGAGAAGGTGTTGTGGGGGTGTTCAAGACCCCTGGTTTGTGTCTTGTGGAAATATGGTGCCATAAAAGAGAGTACCTGGGAACATGATTCATAGATATAAACTCAATACCCTAAGATGTTTGATATTTTTTCGTTATCTTATAATGTTGTTTGTTTTTTGGATGTAGACCTTTTCTAGTTAGGATATGGATTTCTATTATTGGTTATTGTGACCTTCTATCTTTTGATAGGTATATTCCTTGGGAGAGTGTTTAGGAGCTGGATGTTGTTGTCATGTGGTTTTGAATTGTTTTCCTTGGTGAGATGTTTGATCTCTTGTAGTGTTGATTACTTTGAGAGGTATTTCATGGGGTGGTTGTTCAGATGACCACTTTTTTATTTATTATCTGGGATAGGTTTGGATTCTCAATGAAGAAAATTGTTTTAGGGGTATTTGGTGTAAGTTAATAGGTCCACATGGATTAACCCTTTCACTAATACAGGCCACTACTTTAATAGAGCTAGAGTCACCCTTTATCATTACTATAATAGAACTGACTCCCTTAGTGTGATTAGAAGGACAAGATATTTATCAGCACTAGAAAGGCACTAATAATGGGAATATTTATCAGGGTAAATAAAGGAACCGATAATGAATATTTTTATTAAAGCTTTTAAAAGAACTAATTAAAGAAACCCTTTATCAGAGCTTTTATCTAGTACTCATAAAGAATCCCTTTTTAAGTACTTCTAATGTTACTGATAACGATTAGTTTACTAGTGATAAATGTAGAATTTATCATCACTTCTTCAAGAAAATATAATGAACCCCTTTATTAGTGCTTCAAACAACTTCGATAATTTTATATTTATTGATTCTTTAAAAATTGCTTATAAAGAAAGCCTTTAACAATGCTTTTATAAGCACTGATAAAAAAACCTTTTATCGCTTCTTTAAAAATCATTGATAAAGATAGACTTCTCTATGCTTTTATAATCACTGATAAAGATACCTTTTATCAGTTCTTTAAACAGTGCTAATAAAGGATTACTTTATTGGCACATGTATAACTACTGAAAAAGGCAACATTTATTAGCACATTTAGTAGCGCTGATAAAGGTGAATACTGCAGTTTGAGACTAAATGACATTATTTCAATAGAAACAACAAAATAAATTTACTAAATAAGATACAAATATTGAATTGAAATGAAATAAATTTTTTAACATAAATATAGGTAAAATAAAACTCTATTATAGAGTATGTTTATTAATTATTTTCTAAAATTAATGTAAATTTTAAATAAAAAGGCACACTTGGAGTCATACCATCCACACCATGAGTTGAATTAAGGTGTGACTAATTTCTACACATCACAAATGACTTAAGGATCATATTCCTAAAGTAGCAAAGTAATAAAAATGTGTTTTATCAATTTTGAGGGTGTTAGTTTTTTATTAAAATTAATGTCATATTTGAGTAAAATGATGCAATTTGAGTAATGTTGTTCACACAGTGTGTCTAATTTCTAAACATCACAAATTAAATATGAATAATTTTCCTAAATTATCAAAAGAATCTGAATAATTTAACCCATTTTTTAGAATGTCAGTTTTTTTCACTAAAATAAATGTCAATATTGATTAAAAAGATGCACTTTCAGTCATACAGTTCCCATTGTGCTTCATAATGAGGTTCTTCTAATTGTTACACATAAACAATGACTCATGGATCATTATCCTATTTTATAAAAACCATCAGAATGGGTTTCCTTAGTTTTGAGTATGCAACTATTGTTTTTTACAATAATAACATTTTAAACTCGAAACCCACACTTCGTGCCATACAGGTGGTATCGTGTGTGATTTTAACATGAGAATGATTCATACACATGACACATGAGTTATTAATAAATTTCCCAAATTATCAAAATAATTTGAACATGATTTATTTGTTTTCAATGAGTGATGTTTTTTTTGTAATAAAATATCAATTTTAAACTGATAAATTACACATTGAAACCATACCTACTACACCGTGCATCAGATTGAGGTTATCCATATTCCTACACATAAAAAATGACATATGAACCATTTTCTTAATTTAACAGAATAATTTGAAAGTGTTTTCTTGGTTTTCAGTATGTCAGTTGTTTTTTTACTAAAAGTAATGTCAATTTTGAATCAATAGATGCAATTTGAGTCATACTAGTCACACCGTGTCTTGTATTGAGCTGTGGTTGAATGCTAAATGTCTTAAATAACACATGGATCATTTTAATAATGTATCCAAAAAATCAGAGTGTGTTTCCCTCGTTTTGAGTATGTAACTTTTTTTAATAAAATGAAATTTTAAACTGGAAACATATACATTGATCTATACATATGGAATAATGTATGTATTTGACATGATACAAATTCATACACATTAAAAATTAAATATGAATATTTTTCCAAAATTATCAAATTAATCTAAGCGTGGTTTCTTAGTTTTTAGTGAGTGGCACTTTTTTTTATTAAAATGTCAATGTTAAACTCATAACGGACACTTTGATACCATACATGTCATGTTGTGCATTGGATTGTGGTTCAACTGATTCCTACATATCAGAAATGGCATATGGATAATTTTAATAAAGTACTAAAACAATATTAATGTCTTTTCTTTATTTTCAGTATGTTATCTTATTTTCACTAAAATAAATGTCAATTTTGAATAAAAAGACGCATTTCAAAGTCATATAGGTCACACCGTGTATCAGATTATGGTGAGGAAAATTTCTACACATCCCAAATGACTCATGGATCTTTTTACTAAGATATCAAAATATACATAATGCATTTCCACAGTTTTGAGTATTCCAGTTGTGTTTTTTTACTAAAATGTCATTTTAAATTTAAAAACCACAATTAGAGCCATTCAAGTGGTATCATGTGTGGTTTTGACATGATACTGATTCATACATATCATAAATTAATTATGAATCATTTTGCTAAATTATTAGAATAATCCATGGGTGTTTTTTAGCTTTCAATGAGTTTCAATTTTTCAAATTAAAATATCAATTGTAATCTGATAAATGAAACTTTGACACCATACTGATCAAACTGTGTGTTGGAATGATGTGTGTCTGATTCATATATGTATAAAAGGACATATAGATCATTTTACTAAAGTTCCAAAACAATCTGAATGTGTTTTATTGGTTTTTAGTATGTCATTTCTTCATTAAAATTAAGGGCAATTTCAAAAAAAAGACACACTTTGAGACATATCAATTACACTATGCATCAGATTGAGGATCCTCTAATTGATAATCATAATAAATGAATTAAGGATAACTTTTATTTTTTTAATGAAATTAGAATGTGTTTTCTTTTATTTTGAGTATGCCACATGTGTTTTTTTACTAAAATGACATTTTATACTCGAAACACGCATATTGATCCATCTAGGTGGAATCATGTTTAGTTTTTATGTGAGATTGATTCATATGTTTCATTAATGAATTATAAATAATTTCCTCAAATTATATTAAATATTTGAGCACGTTTTCTTGGTTTTTAGTGAGTGATGTTCTTTTGTATTAAAATGTCAATTTTAAACAGATAACGAACAATTTTACACCATATCGGTCATACTGTGCATCAGATTGAGTTGAATATTATTCCCTCATGTAACAGAATAAAATATGGATCATTTTAATAATGTACCAAAATAATGTGATGTTTCTCTATTTTGAGCATGTTAGTTATTTTTTTCACTAACATTATTGTCAATTTTGAATATAAAGACACAATTTGAGTCATTCCAATCACACTGTGCATCTAATTGGGGCATGACTAATTTCTACACATCCCAATTGACTCATGGATTTCTTTATTAAAGTATCAAAACAATTAGAATGTGTTTCTTCAGTTTTGAGTATGCATCTTGTGTGTTTTGACAAGAATTTCATTTTAAACTGGATGTATGCACTTTGAGACATATGTGTGGATTTTAAATGAGACTAATTCATACATGTCACAAATTAATTGTGATTGTTTTTCCAAAAATTATCTAGAAAATAAAAGTTAAACACCTCAACCACAATTACTCAGAGTCGGTGCAATATTTTATAAAATTTTCTTCATCACATGAAATAAAATCCCGAAGGACTAATTAGTTTAATATCCATGGAAAAACTTGATGAAAACATAAGTTTTAAATTTCATGTTGAAATGAAAAACAACATATTGTCTCTTTTGAAAACTATCATATAACATAGTCTATCCCTACATTTAAATGAAAATATACTTATTTGAATCCTAGGGAAAAATAAACATAAGGAAGTGGTGAGCTTAGATTCTCAGTAAGTATAAACAAAATAATTTAATATATAATAAATTAGAATAAACATGTAAGTAAAGGTAAGAAAATGAGGCTTAAGCCTTTTAAAACATTATATTCAGTATAATATGGCAAGAATAAATCAAATAATTCAATTTAAAAATTCACATGAATATTCTAATAGTCGAATAAAAAAAATCAATATAAACAACTAATCTCATGATGAGGGAATGCACAATATCAAACACCATGATTATACCATCTAGTTCTCATGCCAAGACCATTACCATACTATCAAGGGCTTGTGACAAGACACTGATTTTTCTCATCATACATACTAATGAATTGAGGGGCTATAGCGGGATCCACCCTTCAATTACTAAGTCCAATTAATTCCTCATATGAAATGGGAGAAACATAATATAAATATTAATATTAATGCTATCATATAAAATGTCAATACTTGGACCATAAACCATGAATGGTATAAAATAACACATCAAGAGTCAAACATATCATAAAAAATTCAATAAAATTTGGAATATAGTATCATAACAATTCAACCTCAATAAAACAAAAAATATAACAAAGGATATAGACATAAATGAAAATAATCTAATAAATTCATTAAAATTCTTTGAGAGAAATATCCTTTTATTACTTTGAAATTATTTAAAAGCCAAAAAATTATAAAATTAAACATTTCTTATAAAAATAATTTTTTCAGATTGTAAAGTAATCATTAAAATGTGAAGGCTTCACGATGTCGAAAATAGCCTCTCACATAGTATATGATAAAAGAAACATCATTTCCTTAATTTTGTCAAAAATGTCATAAAGTACCACATTTTGAAAATGGAGGATATATTACTTTCAAGAATTTTATAAAAAATAAAATAGCGATAAAAATGACTTTATAAAATTATCGAGGAATATTAATAATATTTTGAAATTAATTTTTAAGAATCATGGAATTGGATGATAAGAATGTCCCAATAGATACTTTCCTAAAAACAATCTCAGATAAAAAGATATTTCAAAATTAACCCTTACCTTATACATAGCATTATTTGAGGGTGATTCGGCCTCCCATATAATGGTTAAAACAAGTTATTAAATTATAACTAGACCATATACATATTTATGATGTCATATATGATCCTCTTATATAATTTTGGTTATAATATTTCCGTATTAACGTTGTTTTAGATGTTAACTACTTCGTTTTTCCCTTTATGGTTTTTTCATGTAAGTCATTCTTGTTATACATAAGATATATTTTATTCATAAAAAGAATGAAATTAAGTTAATAATTATTATTTTTACTCATCATATAAATTTTATAATAATTCATTAATGGTTAACATGGATAAGGAATCTTACCACGTCGTGGAGACAATAGGTCGTACGTACGCACGAGTGACAATCTAATTCTCTTGAGGGTTAAATGGTATGGAACTGGATGGTATATTAATTATAAATAATCAGTATATTTTTATATTAATTATTTATATCCATTATACTAATCATTATACCCATCCAAATAAAGTATTGTTGAATAACCAATTACACCACATCGTGGAGACGATAAGTTGTACGTACACACACATGGTAATATTGTTAATTTTATGATGGATAAAATAAAGAGTATTGTTAGAACATGATTATAATAACATATAAGAATGTATAATATAATGTATTTATAACCTTATTTTGGAAACAACATTTATTGAGGATGTAAAAGAAGAAAATAAATTGAATTGAATTGGTAAAGAAAATTACCTATTCTTCATTGGTCTTCCTTGGATCTCCTCTTAGGGAAAATAGGGTTGGTCTTTTGGGAAAACCAAGAACTCCATAAGATAACTAATAAATTTATAGTATAATTTGGTTGGTTTTGGTCGACCTAGATGGCTCCTAGAGTTGTGATGATTTGTGGGATGATATGCCTTTTATAAGAGTGGGGTGGGGCACTTTATGAATCTCTCGAAATATTCAAATATATTAAGACTATTCTAGATCTAAATAATTACTAATGTACCATAAATTAAAATTAGGTTAATATTTCAACCATATCCTATCCCATTTTATTTTTAATTATTTTTTTACTTTCCGATAATTGGATAATTAATTAATTCAATAAGATAATATTATTTCCAAATTTAATACTATTAATTTAATTTGACTGAAAATACAATACAAAAAAGTGATAATTGAAATATAATGCTTTAACAGAACTATAATAAATCATATATATCTTGTAAATTTTTTAGACTCATTAACCACTCAATAATATAACAAAATTAATATTATTGAATTCATTTATTCTATTTTTATGTTAAATGAATAAATATTTTTTTAGAATTGAATAGATATTTATGTTGATTAAATAACTTAAAAAATTCAAAAAAAATTATATAAGGAAACTAATTTAGTTTATATGAAAAAAGATATTTGAATTCTTTCATATATTGATTTTTTCCCTATGTGGACACATAAAATAAATTAAAATACATGATAGTGATATTTTGTAACAATCTATGATTTAAATAATATATTATTTATTTCATATAAAAGTTTCCATTAAACAACTAAAAATCGATCAAAATGTGATAATTATTGAATCTTATTCATCTAATAATTGTTTAGGCATGTTTTGTATTTATTTTAAACCTTGTAATTCTGATTTACCCTTAATTAATTTCTTTAACTCTTACCATGGAACCATGTGTTTTTATTACTAAGGGTTAATATAGACTTTGTAAAATGTAAAAGGAGCTATAAATGTACCATTGGTGACATATTAAACTTTATCAAAATAAATTTTCAATTGTTTTTTTGAATATTATAAAATTTAATAAAATATTATTTATTTTAAAATATTAATAGTGTCTATTTTTACAATATTCATTAGTTAAAAATTTAAAAATATCATAACATAAACATATGTTCAATGAAATTCCTTTAAACAAAAAATATCATGTCAAAGTCATCCATAGAATTATTTTATGAAATTAATTCACTCAAGTTATATTTATTTTAATATTTTTAATATAATTTATTTTATATTTCAATTAATAAAATTATTTCAATGAAATTATTGATTCATTGTTAATGGTAATTATTTAATCTCTAAAAAATTATAAATAAATTTCAATGATGTAGGTAATTCTATTATATTTTCAAAGACTAACTATAGTTGATGTGAACTCATGGTTTTCCATATATTAAAATTAATATACTCATATAAAATGGGAGTGAAATTTTCTCACATTCATTAATTTTTTATATTCATGTCATATTCATGGGTGTATAGCCATTTTGTGATTCAATTTCAACCCATATATTATAAGGGTCTATGTTTGCCCTCTAATAGTATTTTTACAGGTGTTAGGGTAATTTTATAATATTATTGTTACCTTTAATCACCCGATTTACCTTTAACCATGGTAGTAAAAACAATTACTAAAGTTCCATTTCCTAATAACAAAAACTAAAATTAACCTATTAACATAATTTAGACTAAAAAAAATCCAAATATGGAATCATTTTTTCTTTATTTATAACACAGAAGTATCAATAATTAATTTCCATTGACAAAATAAGAAAACATGTTTTTTAAAAGTACAAATCATCAAAAGATTGACATGTGTCTATATCCAATATTAATGTAAAAATAATTCAAATGTACAGATTTATATTAAATGATAAAAACATAATCATATTATACTATAAAACCAATAAAAAGGATAATCTAAAAATAAAAATAAATTATATGAAAAGGAAAATTTGAATTAAAATGCAGTATTGTTCATTATTCTTTAAAATATGAAACTTATCTGAAAAAACATCAAAAAATTCAAAGACTAAATTTTTATGTCCCGATTATAAATAGAAAGTTTATTTTGTCCAATTTAATATATATAAAAGTATAAAATATTCTATATAAAAATAATTCTCCATTAAAAGGCGATAAAACAACATTTTTTTGAAAAATATTTCTTTTATTTGAAAAATTGAATTCATTATTTTATCATGTCTAAGAAGCACATGAGAATAAAATTAAAATTATATGGAATATTTAAAATTTTAAATTATGTAAATACTATTAATATCTACTTTTTAAATGGTTTTTTTGAAACATCATGGTGCGCTCTAACTCGATGTCTTGTGTAGTGAAAGATATTTAAATAATTTAAAAAAAACATACCCTGGAAGCATAGTGTGTTAAATTCTCCCCTACTTAAATGAATTGTTTCATCACTTTTGTAACATGGTAGTGACTACAATGGGTTTCACATCTCAAAATATCTTTATTGAAATCCCCCATAAAAAAAATACTAATGGGACCTCTATTTTAATATAATGAAAAGGAAGTATGAAGCTCACCAGAGATAACACATACTAGGGTTCCATGTATGAAAAAATGGAAATAAGAGAAAAATCCAACCATCAAGTTATTATGTAGAGAGATAGAGAACATTATGAGGAAAAAAATAACATTCAAAAATTTAGAAGACAGTGATGATCTAAGGGACGATTTGATTAATTAGAAAAGAAATACTAGGAACATTTTTTAGTTTTATGATATTTTCATAGAGTTAAATAATTAGTTTACATTATAGATTAATAACATTATAAAACATTCATAATTTCTTAATAAGTATAGTTTTATCCCTTAATAAATTTCTATCATGAAATCACGTTTCTCTCTAAAAGATAATTACATTATTTTTATCGTAATCATCTAGGGTTCAAAAAATAAAATTATAATTCATCTATTATGCTGTTAAAATAAAAGAAAACAATATTATTATAACGAGGAAATCATGTAGGCTAGTGGTAGTTGATTCAACCATGTCATCCTTCAGTTGCAGGTTCATGTCCCACATCCTTGTCGGACACGATAGGTTGTCGGCCGACCAATATGTTGTCTTTTTTTTTTCTAAAATAATATTATTATATCATTCCAAAAAACCTTAATATATTCAAAATTAATGAAATTTTTTGTACTTAAACAATACTATCCTATTTTAACTTAATCCATTCTATCCTTTAGACTTAAACCAAATTATTCTTTCCAAACTCATAGTCCATAAATATTATAATTAAGGTCACATAACATAATGGAGATCTTTTTTGTCACAAAAACATAACAATGTATTCTCTTAAAGAATGGTAATACCCTAAATTACCGTAAAACATTGTTATATAAGATATAATCGTTAATTGAAAAAATGTTGTGAACTCTAATAATGATGCAATAATAAAATCATAAATTAGTTCATAAGCCGTCAATAATATCCAATATACTTTATCCATATATATCATCAATTTATTCTAAAATAATTATCTCTATTTTTTAAGGTTTACCTTTCCATCAAACATATATTTTCCAAAAAATTTAACATGAAACTATGTCACTTTTCTTGGTACCATAGAATTTCAAATCCTTAATGAAATAGTACTGCATTAAAATCCTTATATACTCTATAATTATTATAACTAGTACATTTCTAATTCAAATAAAATAATTCATGAATAGACATATTAATACCTACTCTTAATTTAAGGTTGTACAATAACTTGATCATATTCTAATAGCATCATTTAGTGTATATTACTTTTACAATTGTAAAATTGATTCTTATAGTTTCCCATATCCATGTAGTTGAATCATTGTACATTAAAAACCTTCAACTAATCCTTGAAATCCCGAACATGGTGTCCTTTTTCTGCACACATATAACTAACTCCCATTTTATTCAAGAATTTACCAGGGCGCTTATTTCAACAATTATCGCATGTGATAAAATCCTTCATTCCCTTCTTCCCATTATATATCTTTTTATTTTCCATCCTCTTCTTCTCTTGCTTCCCATCAAAGAAAATGGTCTTTGAAAATTCTTTACTTAACTTATTAACCCATAATACAATTTCTTCATATGATGAGAATACAATAGAGATTATTTCCCTTCAAAATTCTTACATAAAACCAGGAAAGATATTATCCTTTTTAATATTTGGATCATGTTAATTTGCGAGGTTCAGATTCCTTATTCTATGCACTATTTATGAATGATTATATACACTAGGTTAAATCATATCGTAATGTATAATCCAAAAACTAGAAAAATTCATAACATAAATGGAATATTTACATGTATTCAGTTTCAAGATAATAAAAATGGATTCTTTGGGGAAATAATTACTTAGAAATCCTTCATAATGGTTTGTACATAAAATGTGAATTATCCTATGAATATCCCCTGGGAGTGTCAAACTAGGTAATAGTAATTATCATTGTCGTGTACCAGGATACCCAAGCCAAGATCTAAACACCTTATCAGAGACGTTACTCCAAGATACCTTTGTTATTAAACCACATCCACTTGTAGTGTCCAGACATGGATGCATTTCATTAAAGAATCCCAAACTACCCACAGTACCAAAATTCTTGGATGTTCTTCTATACTAATCTTCAATGTTTATCTTTACGCGTTGTCCCCTAATAAACATTTTTCTAAATACAGTTTCCATGGATTGTACTAAACATCCTATAATAACAATTGTAACACCTTGACCCCAATTACCTAGATTCAGTGTATTTTTTTATTACATTCGCATGATCACAAGAAATCAATTCTTGACAGACCGATTTGTTTAGTATACTACAAAAAAATAGATACAAACATATATTTTACATTACATCTTGAAATGAAAAACTACATTCTATCCCCTTTGAAAACTCTCATATTTCACATACTATCCCAACAGGTCAATCATAAAATATTTCTTAGTATCCTAGGGAAAAAGAAACCTTATAAAGGGGTGAGCTCAGATGATCAGTAAGGATAAACAATATTTTAGAAGCAATCATAAATATGCATAAAAAATTAAGGAAAGGTATAAAAATAAAACAAAAGAATTTCAAAACATTATCTTCAGCAAAATATGGTAATAATGAATAAACATAATTCCATTTAACCATTAACATGGATACTCTACAATTCTAAAAATCACATGAAATATCAATAACTAATCTCATAACAAGGAAATGATTAATGTTGGACATCATAATCATATTGTCAAGGCCTCAGGCCAAAACCATTACCGTACAGTCAAAGACTTGTTCTAGGGTACCAGTTTAATTCATGAGACCTACTGATGCATCAAGGGGATATAGCGAGCTCCTCTAATTGCTTACCAATCCCAATTAATTCTTCATATGAAAATGCTGAAACATAACATAAACATTCACATTAACAAATGGATACAAAATGTAAATATTTTATCCATAAACCATGAATGGTATACAAATAGAACATCCATAGTCAAACATATCATAAATCCTTCAATAAAATATAGATGTTTTTATCATTATAAATCTACCTCAATCATGCATAAAATCCAACAAGGGATGTTGACATTTATTAAAAATAATCTAATAAATTCATTAAAACTCATATAGAGAAATATACCTTTCTACTTTGAAATTACTTAAAAGAAAAAAAAATTATAAAATAAAACATTTATTATAAAAATACCCATGTAAGATTCTTAGGGAAGCTTCTAAATTTTATTGTGTCACGATTTGGAAAATATCCACTCATGCCTTATATATTAAAAGAAACATTCATTCCTTAATTTTTTCAAAAATGTAATAAAGTACATCATTTTGAAAATGATGGAATGATCCATTTCAAACATTTTATAAAAATTCAAAAAATATATAAAAATGACTTTAAATTATTTTTGAGTAATATGAATAATATTTTGAAATAATGTTTTAAGAAACACGGACATGGATGAAAAAGTTGTCCCAATTGATACTTGCGTATAAACAATCACGAATAAGAAAGAGATTGTGAAATTAACCCTTACCTTATTATTTACATTAATAGAGGGTCCATTAACCTCTTATATAAGGGATAAATGATTATATTAAATTATTCTAGGACCATATCCATACTTATGAGATCATATATGATCTTCTTATATCATTTTGTAATAATATTTCAGTATTACTGTTGTTTCGGGTGTTAACTGCTTCATTTTCCCAATCCTATTTTATCAGGTAAGTCATGTTTGTTATTCATAGTTTATGTTTTATTTATATCCAGAATGAACATAAGTTTATAATTATTATTTTTACTCATCAAATAAATTTTATAATCATTCTTGAGTAGTTAATGTGTAGAATGAATCACACAGCGTCATGGAAACAGTTGGTCGTACATACGTACCAGCTATGGTATCATTCCCCTGATTGTAAAATGGTATTGAATTGGATTTTATATTAATTATAAATAATCATTATCATGTTATATTTATTATTAATATTCATTATACCCATCCAAATAATGTAGCGTTGAATGAAAAATTACACCACGACATCGAGACGATAAGCTGTACATACACATGCATTGTGATATTGTTATTCATATGATGGATAAAATGAGGAATATGGTTGTCACATGATGGTAATAACATCTCATCATGTATAATATTATGTATTTATTAATTTATTATGGAGTCAACATAGATTGAGGACATAGAAGATGAAATGAAATTGAATTGAATTAGTAAAGCAATTAGCTCTTCTTAATTTGACTTCCTGTGGATATACTCTTAGAGAAAATAGTGATGGACTTTTTAGAACATCATTACTTCTAAAAGATAACTAATAATGTTTATTAGAGAATTAGTTAGGGTTTTGATGATCTACAATGCTCGAGGAGGTGTGAGGAATTTTGGGAGGAGATTCCTTTTATAAGAGATGGGAGGACCACTTTAGGAATCTCTAAAAATATTAAAATATAATAAGACTATTCTAGATCTAAATAATTTATAATGGCTCGTAAATGAAAACTAGAATAAATTTTAGACCATATCTTTTACCACCACCAAAGATATTTATTTTATTTCATAATAAAATTATATGAAATAATATAGAAAAAGAGATCAAAGAAGACATACAAAAAGAGAGGGATCATGAGGTTCTATAATGATTAAGACATAGTGCATCCCCAATGACAAAAGCCATAGACTCTGGAGAAAGGGAGCCAAGACTAGAATAGAACGGGATCCTATCATTGGGGCCAGCCATGGAGGCAAAAATAATCAGCAACTCTGTTTTTGTCCCTCCAAGTATAGAGAACCTCTATCTTGGAGTTAATGAGGCTACGAAACTTATGAACATAATATTTTATGAACTAGGGTGTAGTACCACAACATTGAAGATCACACTGAATAACTATGGAATCATTTTAAATGTCTGAAAGGGTAAAATGCATTTCACTACAGAGAGTAAGACCAGTGAGCATAGATTTTTCCTCTGCTTGGAGAGATTCCTGCTACCAAAGAAAGCTAAAAATGAAAGAATTGAAGAACCAGAATGGTCCCTGATGATACCTACACCGCATATGACCCCATTTCTACAGGAGCCATGCATGTTGAGTTTAAAGCCAAAGCTAGGTGGTATCCAATGAACCTAATGTCCGTGAGGGGATCAGGGGTGCGGAGCTCTGGTTGTCAGAATTCCTCTGAGGGAGGCCTCCCCTTCTCCGTTATTGAGAAGACGAGCGAGATCAAAGATCATGGAATTCATTCTGAAGATTAGTATAGTTTGCGATGCGATGATTCCATCATGCCTGGCACTATTCTGGGCTTTCCAAATGATCCAGCACCCAACCAAAAGAATATATACCTGATCCTTTTTTTGATGAAGGTATCAGCACCCTGGAACCATGTTTGAAGGAAATCGATGCTACTATATACCTAAAACGTACACCCGTTAAAAGCTCCAAAGACCTCCCAGGCTGATTGAGCCCATGCGCTTTGAAAAAAGAGGTGATCCACTGATTCTTCCAAAAAAATAGAGCAACAAACACATATAGACACCATGAAGATGCCTCTGTGTTTAATGATGTCTTCGGTGGAAGGATCTTGGTTCTTTACACACTATAGGAAGAAATTATTCTTGGTTGGAGCTTCCATAAACCAAAGAAGACCTCCCCACAAATATGAGGAAGAAGGTCTCACCATGAGTTGTTGATACCCCTTACTAGAGAAAACACCAGCTGAAGAGGTATAAAAAAAACAACAGTCTGCATCACTGTTCAGAAAAATGGAGTCAAATAAGTACCGCTACGTGTCATCTAGAATAGCGTTGATCAAATTAGGATAAGCTTTAGCCTGACTAAAATTGATATTGAGAGCTGGAAAACTTAGGAAGACTAGCTTGGATCCAGCCCAATTTTGATTCCATAAACTCATATTTCCCCTCCCAATAATCCGTCTTCCGTGTTTCTGGAGTGTAGCACCATACGCCTGAACACTACACTAGAGATGAGAAGAGGTCCCCCTAAAAGAATATAGTGTCCTACCATAATTGTTCTGTGTGAATTATCCACAAATAGTATCCCCCACAATAGCCTCTCAGGCGTGTTTCCCATGCAAGCATTTCATGGTGATGGTGAAATCTTTCATATTGATACCTCCCTCTAGAATCGGTCTTTCCATCCTCTACCAGGACACCTAGTGGAGTCTCCATTCCAAGTGGGCATCCCAAATGAACAATTTAAGTATATTTTCAATAATGTGTACGACCCCTTTTAGGTCCTTTTGGGTAGATCATATATGAATAGTAATAGAAGAGAGAACGTGGTTAACTAGAGTGATCTGGCCATCGAAATATAGGAATCTATTTTTCAAGTTAGTAATCTGAGCGGTGATTTTGGAAACAAATTTGTCAAAATGTTGAATCTTAAGGCTCCAAGGAGATACTAAAACACCAAGATAGTCAAAATGGAAATAATTTCTAAGAATACCTAGGATTTTCTCCACTTTCCCCACCCGCCGTCCAGAATAGTTTCTAGAAATAAACTGGCTACACTTCTCCCTATTAACATGCTTCCCACTCCATTTCTTATATGACTCCAGAACCAAGTTAATACACCAAATGGACCACTTGTTCACATTGAAAAAAAAAAGATAGTGTCTTCAGAAAACATCAGGTGCGAGAACCCATTGGAGGCCGACCTGCAGTGATAAGGAAGAATGCCACCAGCATTAATCCTCTTCTTGATAAGATGAGAAAGAAAATCCTAGGAAAAAAATCAAGAGACTTAGGGATAGTGGGTCGCCTTGTATTAGTCCATACAAAGATTTGAAGAATCCATGATTGATTCCCATGAAATAAATAGAAAACCATGGCAATCTAAAGCATATGAACAGTAGGTCGATGGACTAGAAAGATAGACCCATACAATACAACACTTTGATGATGAAATTACACTAATGCTTATCATAGTATTTCTCCCTATAAATTTTAAGAATCCTATTAAAACATCTCCCTTTGATATTGATATCATGAACCTTCCCCTGAGTCGACCCAATCTCTCCCTGAATAGTTCTTCCTTGGATGAAGCCATGTTGCTCTATGGAAATTTATTGGGGAAGATAATGCACCAGTCATCTGTTGAGCACCATAGCCAACACTTTATAATGAAAATTTCACATAATAATAGGCCTGAAGTTATTGATAGATGATGGGTTCTTGACTTTGGGAATTAGGACCAGTGTGGTAATACTAGCCACACGTGGGAGGTGGCCCCCCGAATAAAGTCTCGAATGGAATTGGATAGGTGTTACTTAACCAGGTCCCACAAGGCAATGTAAAACTATACATGGATCCCGTCTAGGCCCGAAGCGCTCTTTGGGTGGAGGGATTTCATAGCTTCAAGAATTTATTCATCATCTGGACTAGTAGAGAGAAATTAATTTATGTGATTTGGGGCCTAACAATGAATAACATCAAATAGGTCTACATGACACGAGGGGTACCCATTCAGCATGTTCGAGTTGGGGCTAGCAAGCAGAGCAAAGAATATAGACATATGCATGGAGCCAATCATCATAGGGTCATTAGTGAATGATCCATCTGGCAGGACAATATTTAGATGAATCTTCCTTCTTCTCTCTTTAATACAATAATGAAAAAAGGCATTATTTCTATCTCCCTCCAAGATCCATTTGACCATATCCTTCTCTCGAGAAAGATGTTCCATCAAGAAAAGAATATATGCCAACATGTCTTTATTGTTTTTAAGAACCCCAAACATTGACTCATCCGAGCCATTCTCTAGAGAAATCTCTAGTTTGTTAACTTCCTCTTTAGTTGCATCCAAGTCCTGTAGCCATGAGGGATGGGTATTGCTCCACTGAGGGTGGTCACCTCTTAGGTGAAGAAGTTTTTTATGAATCTTGGTCTAGTACCTACCCCGAGTGGGATTAGCCCAAGAGGATTGGAATGCCTGGAGGAAGCTATTAAAGCCATACCACAACTGATGATAGAAGAAACGATCTTAGTCCCTTATTCCAGGGCTCAGAGAGAACAAAATTGGAGAGTGAGATGATATATCTCGAACCAAGTGAGAGACCATGGCATCAGAGAAGGTTGATATCACATTTCAGTTTTCCGAGAAGCGATTGGGACGACACCATGTGTGTCTGCTTCCCTTATGGTTGTTAAACCACGTGAACTTGTCCGCTGTATACCCCATGTCTATGAGACCTATAGATGACAAACATGACGCGAACTCCAAGTTAGCTCTCTAATGGAAGGCGGCTCAGCCTTTCTTCTCAACTGGGTCTAGGATACAATTAAAATCACCATTAAAAAACCATGTTGTTTCTCCTGGGTCAAAGGCACTGAGATCATCTCATAAGCTTCATCTATCCTGAACTTCACATTTAGCATAAATAAAGGAGATGAAAAGAGATATGGATATAGAGGTAATCTTAACAATAACATATTGATCTAAAGCCGCTACATGATCCACACACACATCATGCCACCTGAGGAAGCATACAGTGGATGCTTGGGGTATTACACCAAGATTGTTTTCTTATTTTTTAGTGAGTGACACTTTTTGTATAAAATTGCCAATTTTAAACTGATAATAGAATCATTGAAACAATATCTGTCACACCATGGTTTAGATTGAGGTGTGCAAGATTTATACACTTAAAAATGACATATAAATCGTTTTCTTAAAGAACCAAACAATCAAAATGTGTTTTCTCATTTTTGAGTGTCATTTGTTTTTTTTTCACTAAAATTAATGCCGATTTTGAATAAAATGACATAGGTGGAGTTATACCGATCACATAATGCATCATATTGAGGTTCAGATGATTTCAACCTCTCCCAAATGACTCATGGATCATTTTCCTAATGTATAAAAAAATCAGAGTTTTTTTACTTCGTTTTGAGTGCGCCAATTGTGTTTTTCACTAAAATGTCACTTTAAACCAGAAACACGCACTTTTAGTCATATAGGTGGCATAGTGTGTGGGATTGACATGAAAATATAATATACATTTTGAAAAATGAATTATTAATCATTGAATTAAATTATTAAGATAGTCCATGACAGATTTTTTAGTTTTTAGTGGGTCACACTTTTTATTATTAAAATATCAATTTTAAAATGATAACAGACACATTGACACCGTACAACTAACATCTTGTGTCGGATTGTGGTGTGGATGATTCCTAGACATCAAAAATCACATATGAATAGTTTTCCAGAAGTAACAAAACATATAGAATGTTTTTTATCTATGTTGAGTATGTCAGTTGTTTTTTCACTAAAATTAATGTCAATTTTGAATAAAAAGAAGTAGTTAGTGCGATACTGGTCACATTGTGCATCAGATTGAGGTGTGGATGATTTTTACACATCCAAAAGGACATATAGATCTTTTTTCTAATGTATAAAAACAATTATAATTTTTTTCCTTGATTTTGAGTATGCCACTTGTTTTTTTTACTAAAATGACATTTTAAACTAGAAACACACACTTTGAGCAATAAAGGTGCCATCATGTGTGGGGTTTACATTAGACTGATTCATACACATCATAAATGAAATCTGAATCATTGTTCCAAATTGGCATGACAATATGAGCGTGTTTTCATATTTTTAAGTGAGTGACTCTTTTTTTATTAAAAGGTCATTTTTAAATTGATAACGGGAACTTTGACACCATACTGGTCCCACCGTGCATCAAATTGAGGTGAAGATGATTCTTATATATAATAACTAGCATATGGATATTTTTTCTAAAGTACCAAAACAATCAAAATATGTTCTCAGTATTGAGTATGTCTATTTCTTTTTTCACTAAAAATTATTTCAAATTTTAATAAAAAGACGCACCTTCAGTCATACCAATCACACTGTGCGTCGGATTGATGTGAAAATGATTGCTAAATTCCCCAAATGAACTAGGAATCATAATCCTAATGTATAAAAACAAAAAAAAATTGTTTCCCTAGTTTTGAATATACCACATGTTATTTTTACTGAAATTTCATTCTTAATTGGAAACATGCACTTTGAGCTATACATGTAGAATTGTGTTTGGATATGACATTAGAATGATTCATACTCATCAAAAATGAATTATGAAACACATGTACTATGGATATTATCATAATTTAAATTTTTTTAATTTAAATAATTGTTTTCAAACACAATCATGGTACAATTCTCATTCTACTTCATTTCCAGAAATTTTATTATTTTCATACCATAGCTTTTTATCCTCATACACCTTGGTTTCCACCTCAATCATCATATCTATCTCATCCTCCTCATCAATTTCTAACTCCAACACTACATCTGACTCTTACCTCACCTTCACTACTTTATCTGTCGTCATCTCTACCTCCACCTCCACCTCTGCCTCCGCCTCTGCCAATATGATTACCCAGTAATTTTATAATTTGTAGGCCAATACTTCTATACAAATTTCTTGCCTATATAATTATTATCCATGGAAAATAGATCAAAATTAATATATAATCATTCTATCACTAATTATTTATACCCCAAACATCTTTTAAAGGTCATAAATCATACTATAACACAAAAATAGTAGGTAATAACCTAAATTAGTTGTCTGTTTACATTATAAAAAAAATTGCACTCCCTATTCATATATTAACAAATTTATTTTTTATTTTTAATAACTAGGTTTTTATTAATCATTATATTACATAGGAAATTTAAAAAAAAATTATTATGAAATATATTTAATGAAATATTAATTACATTTAGAAATTACCTATTTGGAGATATGGTCTTTTCTTGATTTTAGATTTCTTTCATAAATCTTCAAACATAAAAACCACAATTGATGTCATTATCTTGTTTTGGGGACTAAAGTGTCATTTAAAAAATAATTAAAATTGTTTTGAAATGTTATCACTGTTAAATATTTATATATATTCTAAAATTTGTTTCTATTGGAAGTAATTCATAGGCTTTAGCCCTTCAAACACAGAATTCATTCTGTGATCTAACATGTATTGAGAAACCACCACATCATAAACAAATTAATGTTAAAACAAGGATTAAAGATATATTTAGAATTTTATATATAAATTTTGGATTTCATTGTATTATATATTTACAATAAACATCATGTGTGTTCGGTTGGTGAAATATCCAAGTATTGGATCAAAAAATAAATATTTAGGGACTCCAGGTTGACTACTATTATCTTCTAGTCCAACCTATAAAAAATTATGTAATAAACAATTAAAAATAATTATGTGATTATATTGTATTGTTTTAAATTTTCATTTTAGGAATCAAAAAGATTCTGCCATTTGATGATTTTTCATGAAATGCTTGGAGTAACTGATTTTTTTTTCAATTTTACTATTCCCCAAAGTAGGTTTTGTCCTAGAAATGATACAGGCATTAATGAATCCAAATAATGATTAACATGATCTTACCTTTATATAGTTTTGATATAAACACTTGTACAAAATATGAATAGTTATTAACATTAAAAAACATATTATCTCACTATTTGGATAGATTTGTTATGAAAAGGTACCTTATGTATGTACTCACAACTGAGACACCCTACCATTCATGCTGGAGGATCTCAATTTGAATCGAAAGACCAATTAAGTCTATTATGGAAACTCCATATATTTATTCTCTATGTTCAATGTAATATACTGGGTTATCTTTAAATGAGGTCTCTATATGTTTTTTTAATGATAATACATGTTTCTCAAGAATTCGAAGGGAGAAGGTACTCTCAGAATGTCATTTTGTATTCTTGATTCAATATGTAAATTTTCTCGATTCGACCATATTTTTCTACACCAATTTATCCATTTGAAATATTATACCTCACTTCAAACCTATTATCATCATTTGTTACATGTTTTTAGAGATAATTTCTTTTTAATATATAACTCATATATCTTTATAAGATTAGATAGCCATGCTATGGAAGCTTTAATAGTGGCTTCAACTGTTGTAATATCTGGACCAACGAGTGGAATAGGAAAATCCATAGTCATTTAATAAGCTACATCAATCCCCACTCTCATGTGATATTTTGGGAGAGTTTTATCGTGTTTATATTATCCTAAGATATTATACATTGTACCCAACACAACACGGATGTACATGGGTGTTTACATATACAAATAACATACAACTATACCCTTAATAATTTTATAAATATAAATATCTTGGATGATTTTTAATTCAGATTTAGTAGAAAAAGTTATGAAACAAATTAGGTTGGGTAAGGTATGCAGTTGGGGAGAATGACAAGCCTCAATGCTAGTAGGAAAATTTGGTACATGTGTGGATCTTTTATCCACCATTGGTTCGCTTTGATAGTTTTTCATACATTGGTATACCAAACCAAACCACAAAATAATTTCTTATAGTGGGACTATTTGTGTCTTCAATAATCTCGTAGTATTATATATCTCTTCACATGGTTTTATCTACTCCAAAAAAATGTCCGAAGAGAAAATCCAAAACCTAATCATCTAACGTGACCATGTTGTTCAGGGCGTTTCAATGCTACTGAAATAATCATTTCATATGGTTCGGTCATTGTCAATTTTTTGTCTCAGAAATATGGAAAAATATGTATATAAATAATAATTTTTATTTCATATCATAATAAATCATAAAAAATTACAATTATGTCATCCTTACACATGCATCCGATTGTTATTTTGTGTGTTCATAAACTAATTTATCATCTTTATTTACATGAGCCTCCTTCTATAGAACATGTTGTCAAATGGAAGTGGCCTCTAATTTTGATTCCTCAATATGCATATAAAAATTGAACATAAATTGATTCATATCACACAATTAAACATTTTTTTTATTTAAAATACATATCAATTCCTTCTCTAATGAAGCATACCACATCCCTCCTTTATGATAGGTGTACATTGGTTTTGATGAATGTCATTTATTTTCATCACTCTCTTTTGGTTTCATAAATAAATTTTTTGATTGATGTTAGATAAAATAAATAATGTCAAATAATGTTTTACCAATTAGAATGCACTTGAAGTGATATCTCATTGTAACAATTGATGAATGTAGCCCATGTTTCTTTATATATAATCTATGCATAACTAAGGAGTGGGAGGGGTGTTATTTTCCCATTAATATCCCTAAGATATAACTTTATTATAAGACTCTGTAAGCCTTTATTGTCCTTTCTATAGGCTATTAAGAGAAATTTCTTATGGAAATATTCTAAAATAAATGAATTATACAATGAAACATGAAAATGAAATAAACTAGTTAAAATATAATTTTTTAGTAAAATAGAGAAAGTATATTATAACATTACTATTGTATCTTTCTAAAGGATTTTCTTCATTATAGGCTGGATGAAGTACCAGAAGTCAATATCAATCGACACATTCAGCCTCAATGTGATCCCAAGAAAACTAATGAATATTGAATTTTTGGGGTCAGTAGGTTGGTCTCGTTGAATCCAACCCACCTAAAATATTATACATTTACTTCTTTCCTTGTTAATTTTATTCAAAACCATGAGGTTGCATCATTGTTGTTTTTTTCATCATCATATTGTTGATCCCTAAATAATTCTACAGTTTCATCATCAACATTATGCTATTCCACTCAATTGGTGACATCATCATGATAAAAATACAATATTTTCATGAGTATTCTAATATTTAACATGTATTGAATAACAAAAATACAATACACTCTTTGTATAAAAATCCACAATTGTGTTCATCTTCAATGAAAACTGTTACTATCTTAAATAAAGATATAATATTTCAATAAAATAGTACAATAAACCTTTACTACCCTTATTTAATCTATCCTCATATGCTTGATGGTCTTCTATCAATTGGGGATGTATTGGACTCCCCTTTAAAAATATATATTCCCCGTCATTGTCATTCCAAATTTCATTGATGGGATAACTCCCAAATAGATATTATTTAATTTTGTTGGTTGATATTTGTCTCCCATTATTTTGGTATCTACACCTATGTTTCTTGAACTACTCGAACCAAAATTCATCACATAACATGTAGTGGTGGTCATTTTGTATTACTACTACTCAGACTAGTTAAAATAACATAGAAGAGATGGGGGATGAGTATCAACAAATAAAATGAAATCATACCTATTCAGGAGATGAAGTTAATATTTCCACTTAGGATAAAAAATAATTAAAATGATATTTTAATTATTTTTTATTACATATTGATAAAATAAAAAGGATGATTTGTTTTCAAAAGTAACTGAGTGAGTCCTATAATAAAATGAATATCAAGAAAACAAATAAATTCCTTCAATGTGTTTTGATTAATTTTTTGGTGTCATTTTTTAGGTTCTCATTAAGTAGTAAATTAGGTACTTGAAAGCTTGAAGGAGTTTAATAATTAGTTGGGGGATTCAATATTCAAATCCATGGCATTAGCATTGGCTGAGATTAATGAATTCAATCCTAGTTGGTGGTCTATCATCAAGGAACTTTGGAAGAAAAATGATGGGATGAAGGATAGTTTGAAAGAGGGAGTCCAATACATCATCAATATATTGAAGGAAATCAAGAATCTAAAATAGAGAAAATAAGGGTAGTGAAGTTTAGTTGTGATATAATAATGATGTATTATATCTCTATTCAAGACAGTAACAATATTCATGCAAGATGTATTAAATTGGAGACTTCTATTCACGTAGTGTATTGTATTATATATCAGTCTTACCAAAAGGAATCCTTATTTACACAACCCTATTTTTGAAACATGTGGCCTTTTTTATGAAACATTATTTATGATTCTCATGACTATTATGTGATGTGTTCTTCTTTCCAAACAATGGATGGATATACTGTTCATAGTGGTCTCGTTTGAAATATAATATCAAAATACATCACAATAATGATTTAAAAATCATTAAAATGACTATATATTCCAAATATAATATCTCAATTTAGAAATCTACAGTATATTATTTCTATCTTATATTGGTGTGTCAATACTCATCAACATTGAGGAAAAATTCACTTTCAATTCTAGAAGATATTCCCACTTGTACCAACCACTATTGTATAAAATTGACATTTATTACTCCTTTTCCATGTGTTTATTTATAGAGATTATCAATTTTGATACCATTATGAATAATTTATAATCATAATCCTATATGAAATATAATATCCACAAAAATAAATAATATGAATATTTTGGGACCTATGACTATAAAAAATAGTATAATATACTAGGATTGTACCTATCACTATAGAAGAACCCTGTTTAGAATCATCCATTGACTAATCAGGGATAAATAATATACCAGACATATCTAATGACCATTTCTATAAGGAATAGATCATAAGTACCATTTAAGGATCTCTAACTAACCATGTCAGTAGTAATGATTCAAATCAAATAGGCATAAAAGATTAAAGTGTCCTATGAACCAACATAGATGGAGTCACATAAAAATATCCTAAATTGAAGATGAATTTAAATACCTCTAATCTAATGGTCAAAATTAACTTAATCTAACCCCACCTATATTCAACATCTCTTCTTTCCACCCAAGGAATCCCCACCTTACAATTTTCAATATTTTTCTAATATACCATAAGGTCCCTCAAAAAACATACACCCCTTTAAACGTGGAATATTTTAAAGAATGCTCAATATTTTTCTTGAATTTTTTATTTTTATAAAAGAAATAAAGATATTCAATGCACTTGTAAATTTATTATGATGATATTTTACCATAAAATTTTAGAGTATCCATAGATAGTTCCCATCAATTTAAAATTATACCACATATCTTGAAGTAGATCTATAATCTTCTCTAAGAAATGAAAATCAATATAAGTTATAGAATAGAGAGGTTGTTCGTTGGCTCCTTCCTATAGATATCTAGGGGTCATAGTTGTAACATATTCTATTATAATTTAGATATTCACATAATTTTCCCCTTCCAAAAAACAATAATCTTTCAGAAATATTCACAAAAAATTCTATATTAAATGTGAACCCCCTACCCCTTTCTCTCATTCATTTACTTTATTAATAAGACTTTTCATACTTTATATATAATTTAAAATAATTTGGAAGAATTATTTTAAATATAATTATGAAACAATTGACTAATAGTAACGATAAAGGGGTTACTAAATAAACTCAATCAATTAATATTCTATATAAGCATAATAATAATTAATAACTAAATAAAAATGAACAATTTATTTATTATTTATGTTTCTTTTAATATGAATTTGTAAATGATTATAGAAAAAATATTAAACAATAACCCATAATAAAATGACATTTCATATATTCTTACTGATTCCTACCTATCAACTCCAAAATTAGTGGCATGATACTCGAGAAGATATGTCATGGAAAAAATAAACAAAAAGGACCTCGACTTTTTATGGTTACTCAAGTACCCAACATAAATATTATATGAAGACTTGTTTAGGGAATATTTATTATCTTTGTAATGTTTTTTTGGTCACAATTTATACCAATATCCCTAGTATTGAATATCTTTCATTTTGAAACATTTTTGGACCTAGTACACCCAAATAGTTCCAAATTCAGGTCAATACATCACATCACATAGACATCCTGATCACTAATGCTTTGTTTCAATGCTAATAGATACATTTAACATGTTTGTGAAATGGTTTAACCTCTTTAATTTTTAACTAAACTCAATTGTATCATTTTATAAACTCATAATTACCTTTATAGTACCACATGGTGAAAAATCTATTTTATTAATCTTTATAGGCCCATAAATATATGTTTAATAACCATACCATATGAAAATATACTTCTCTTTCTTCAAAACCACTGTATGTGGATGAAAAATATGAAATAGAACAACTCAATGTATTTTAGTTGTGAGGAGAGGACATGTACATTTTTTCATGGTTAAGAACAATGCAAAAAAATGAAAACATAAAATAATGATAGAGGAAATGTAAAAAATAACATACATTATATTCAAGAATTTTTTTTAATTTGAGGGAATGTACTGGAGTCTCATCGATAACATAAGTGTTCTACGATAGATTCAGAATCATGAGTGACTGAGTCGCAGTTATGATTCTTTAAAATTTACTTGGGACGATTTTAACAGTGTTTTCCAAAAATCACTAATAAAGATCCCTTTTATCAGTGCCAAATTGATAAGCACCGATAAAATGGATATTTATAACTGCTAAAAGAGTATTTATAAAATACATATTTATTAGTGTTAATGTTTTAGCAATGATAAATATTTCTTTTAATAGCATTTTTTATCACTAATAAATATCGATCTTTATGAGTGCTTAAAAGTGCAGATAAAAATTCATTTTATCATCCCTAACACTTTAGCAGTGATAAAGGTTTTATTATTATAATTATTTATTATAATTTTATAATTTTTAAATATATATAATTATTTATTAATAATTATATACATATTAATTTAGAAAATAATAACAATTTATTTATAATAGTTATAAATAAATAAATTTTTTTATTTAGTAAATATATATTTATAGATATATTTATTTTTAAAAATATTTTTAAAAATTATTAGTGGATATATAATCTTAAATACATACATTTTATAAATGTGTGAAATTGAATAATTCAAAATGAGTACACTTTATATTTTTTGAAAAAATGGATAAGTTTTATTAATTAAATATAAATCGTTAAAAAATTTGATATACATATATAAATGGAAGTGGATAATACCCCGGAAAGTCTGATCCAGGAGTAAGCCTGGTCCCACAAATTTATTAAAGGAAGAGTGCAAGTAAAGACAGTAGAAAATAAAAACGCTACATTACATCAAAACCATAGGCATTTTCTCCCCATCATCAGATAACTCATCACCAGGATCAACTGACTCCCATTCATAAGATTCGTATTTGCGCATCATCTCAAGGTACATATTTTTCTTCCGAAGCATTTCCTCAGACAACTTCTCTTTGACCGGCCGTTTCCCACTGAATCCTTTGTCCCTCTTCGGTGGCCCTCCTCTTCGTTTGCCACTGTACCCATTTGCAATGACATTTTCTTATGACCATACAATCTTGTGTGCAGACCTTGTCGCCATTGGTTTGGGTAGATCCGTATAGTATCTCCTTGGTTTCCTCCTGCTTTGAGTTTTTTCTTCCACTTCCTTGCTTAGGGTCTCATGAATTCCATTCTTAACAGCATCACTGTAAGATATTTTGTAACTGTGGAGCTTTTCTTCACAATCAGATCTATCCCCCCACTTCTTTTTATGGGCCAAAGGAGGGATGACATTTCCATCCTTCCCACCTTCCAGTTGAGATATCTTGATTGTGTCATCAGTGCAGGGATTTTTACCTTCATCACTCAATCTTTCCAGGCCAGCATTTCCTTCCTTCTCTACAATTTCCTCTGCCACTTCCATATCTTTTGCCTCATTTGATCCAACAACAGCCAGCACTGCAAATTTATTTGTAGAACAATTAAACAGTTCATGAGAATTTACCTGCACCAGGACATCAGTTTTGTTCTTCTGTTCAGACACCAATTCCACAGGCTTAGAGCTGTCCAACATCACAGCACATCCCCTGCCAATGTACTGAAATTCATCGTTTGATCTCCCCACTTCATGCTGAATCTTGGATCCATATTTTACAGATCCTTCCATAATATGTAAATCTAAACCTTCTGTCACATTCACAAGTGTATTAGAGTCATTCAGAGTTGAGTCTCCAGGCCGAGACACAACCATTCCAGTGTTGTCCAGTTGGGTTTCCCTAACAACATCCACTGGATCCTGCTCCTTTCTCCTAATCTCATTCGCTTACACCTGTACTCCTAAGTTTGTGCATAGATTGACCGAATTATCTCTCTTATCTTCCATATTAGTAATGGGCAAAGGATCCTCCACCTTCCCGGAAGGACCCCCATGAACTGGCGAATCAATTCCCCCAACTGATTTTGAAGGGGTATGAAAAACATGATGCATGCCAAAAGGTGATTTCTGATCACTACCTTGCTCAGCACTAAAGGTGATCACACCCTCTCTCGAGGGAACATCCGCTGGCACAGCTGGAACCTCAGAGCTTCAGACACCCCTAGACCTCCTTCGAAAATAGTGTCCATGATGCCCCTTCCTGAAACAAAATGAACAGAATGGGGTCCATGATTCAGAGACTATCGACTGTGCATACCTGTACTCTTCTTCAACTACAATCCAGAAAATCTCCAGCGGCAATCTTGAGAAGTCCATTTCCACACAAATTCTAGCTGAAAAGGGATGAGATAGAGACGCAGTTATTTGATCACTGCATACAAAGCGCCGTATCGAGTTGCCGATTGACCTCAGCAACCCAATATTCTAAAATTGCAAAGGGAGTCCAGGAAATTGAATACAAATTTCCATGTAAGGAGAGTCACGGTTCATATGCGCCTCAAAGGACCAGCGAAGTAAGTGAAACGGGAGGCCATAGAAAGGTTTACTCTTCCTCGACCAAGCTTTACCCAAATCCTCTTCGTCAGCAAAAAATATGAGGAATTGACACGGACCCATTATACTTACCAGCGCTCGGTGTTTCAAACCCCAATCTATATTGACCGCTTTGTCGAAATGCTCCACAAGAGGTCGCCGCTTCGTAAACCTCACAATCAGAGCTGAGGAAAGTAATGCTGAAGCTTCATAAAATTCCTTCACTAAAACAGGAACAATAGGTTGACCTGAAACGCACCCAGGTACCTTTGGCGAAACTTCGATTTCGGGGAGGAAGAAACCCGCATCCAACAAGGATCCAAAGCAATCCCTAATTCTCGGTTGCACATCACCTGGAGCATGAGTGGATAATACATATTTAAAAAAATACAACATAGTAAATAAATATATATATATATAATTAATATAAAATGATCAAATTCAAAAATAAAACAAAAAAATACTAAAAATTTATACCCTAAATATAGTATTCAAAACAAATAAAAAATTGACTGATTGAAAAGATAATATATTAATTTATCATGTCATAATGAAATTATAAAATATTCTAAAATTTTAATAATTTACATAAATATTCGGTGTATGTGTTTCTATATAATCCGTAAATATATTTGTGTGTTTGTTTTCATATTCAAAATCATTATATATATATGTACATGGAATCAATGTAACACACGACGTTTTTTATATGTTAAATTGATAATTAAAACAATATTAAAAATGAATTATATTGTAAAATGTTTTTAATAAACATTTTAGTCATTATATATATAAATATTTATATATTGTTAATATATATAATTTACTACTATTTATAATATATATATTAAACTTCTTTATTTTTATTAATAATTGTTACACTAATAATTTTTTAAATAATTTTATAATTTGTTTATTTTAATTTTTTTAAATCAATAAAATTCATTCATTTAATATATCTATATTTAATATATACTATTTATTAATATTTATAATAAATATATATATGTATATTAAATTTAATTAATTTTTCAATAATTATATAATTAATAAAATGTTTAATACTTTCTTTAATTTACTCATTTTAAATTTTTATTTGTTCAATTATTTCATTTTATTAATTTTACATATCTCTATATTTTATATATACTATTTATTATTTTTTAAAATCTATATATATGTTTATTGAATTTTTTCATTTTTAACATTAATTATTTAATTAATGAAATTGTAATTTTTTTATTTCATTAATTTTTCATTTTATTATGGACCTTTATGACAACTAAAAATAAAACTTTCTAATAAATGGAACCATTTATCAGATCTAGAAGTAAATAACTAATAATGGGAAAACATTTATCAATGCTATAAAAAACTGATGATAATGGTTACCTTTTATCAGCACTAAAAAAATAAGCGATAAAGGGTGGCCTTTATCAACCCGTTTTTAGTGTTGATAAAGGGATCCCTTTATCAGTGCTTATTTTAGTACTGCTAAAGATGGACTTTGTCAGTTCATTTTTCTATCACTGATAAATTCCATCACTGTTAACGGCATGTTTTTAGTAGTGTAAGGGTGTTCCCTAGGCTTTTAGAGCTCAGAGGAGGCGTAGAGGATGTTTTAAGCAACAAGTGTGTAGAGAGATGGAAGCAGGGAACATTCATAATGTGAAAGTTGGTTTCATATTGTGTAGAAGAATTTCACGATGTGAACGTAGAATTCATTTTGTGTAATGTTTAGAGGTTTCAAAAATAAAATAAAATTTAAAGGTGAAGGTTTTTTAGTAGAAACTAACCTCAAGGAATTACCCAATGTGAAACGAGATTACATGTCATGAAACTTTCTCTTCTTGTAATGTTTTAAAACATTCCAGCCACTTGGGTTGTCAAATGATACAGCTACAAAATCCCTCTCCCTCTCTTGTCCCAAGAAACCTGAAAGTCCCCTCTTCTGCGTTTTGGATATGCCTTCTATAGAAATCAATCTGGGATTCCATCTTCAATATGTGGTCACCCAGCTTGATCCTATATTTGTTTTCCTTCATTCACATACAATTTATTTTAGGTTGATATTGTTTTCCTCCCATTATATTCACCATTCAATATAGATTCTTTACTCATGGGTCTATTGGTGTTTCTGTTGTTTTTTTGGGGTGTGGTGATGACTCTTCATCCGTAGATGGATGTAGTTCTTATAAGAGGGGTGATAAGAGATCCATTTTATGGTTTGTTCACATTCAAAGAACATCGATGAACTTTTTAGGTAGGTTCTTTTTTTCTTCTCTATTTAATTATCTGAAATCATATAATTAGCATGATCTATCCTTTTGGATCACAAAAAAATTGACCTAATTAAATACTTGAATTGTATTAATGAATTGATATTGAATGCTTAGTTATGCATCTATTGTGTACTGTGATAACAATTTGCCTCCTCATTTTCTAAATTGTGTGATATTTTTTCCTTTTCTGTATTAGTATGTTTTTCCTGATGGAAGTTGGTAATGAACATAAATCTTGAATTAATGGATAATTAATTAGATAATGAAATTAAAGAGGCATGTTTAATGAATATGTTTTTGTTGTAATTTTATATTAACCAAATTGATGTATGTGTGAATGTATAATTTTATGGTTTAATGAACCTGAAGTAAGATAATTCTTATTGATAAAGGAATTAAATGTATGTAAAATAAACTATTTAATTAATTTGTTATAGTTGTGATATCTTGTTTCTTAGGTTTCTCGTAATTGGAACCTGTGATAATGAATCAGTTAATTGAAGATGGTATTATTATCGGTTGTGTGACGAAAGATAATTCCTTTGTAAGGCCATAGTTTCTCTTTTTCTTATAATGGAACATTCTTTATATTTTGGATTCATGAGAGATTGTTTTGTGTGAAGTCTAAATGCATTGCTTTAGGGATGAGATCCTATTTTTATGTTTGTTCCTACTTTTTGTGACATACTCTGGATACGAAACTAGTGTTTTGGGGTGAGGAGGCCCGAATGTGATGTGAGACAGGGATTGCTGAGCCTTAGTGGATTTTGTGGTATGAGGGGCTGGGAGATATGGTATCTATGGAAACTGTTATACCTATTGAAGAAATATTCATTAGTATATGAATATGGATATCTGGGAGGACATTAGAGGTGATAAAACGAGTTAAATCTTGGATTACCTATTGTTATGAAAGTTGGATTTCAATTTGAATATAATGTTCAGCTGGAGTTCAATTTGTTTGTTTATCTGATTTCTTTTCCCCACTACAGGAGGCAGAAAAAAGTTTTTGGTTACTCCCTTTTTATGGTAGGTGAAGATGTTTGAGGTATGCCACATTATTTCCCTACTTAGCTCATCATGGTCGGACGAGTTGACTCTCCTACATGTGTTGGAAAAGACTTGATGGGTAGTTTATCTACTCACCATGTTGAGAACCTTATATATTGGGATATTAGAATTTTTTTTCTAGAGCACCTTGAGATATGGAATGCACTGTTGTTAAATAAATGAATAAATTTTAAACCCATTGGTTTTCAGATTTATTGGATTCAATGCTGTGGTTAAATTTATTAGAAATCAAGGATTTGATTTTCTTATGCCTGGAGGGCAGAGTCTTTGTTGAAATATTAATGAAATTGAACGTAAAAATTTTTAGTAGTTAATTAATGGTTACTAATTATTTATAATAATGTGAAACTAATTAAAAGGTGGTGATATGTTAATTTAATATATATCTTTATATGGTTCTATGATTATAGGATATCTAGTCTTGCTAGTGGCAGCTAAGAGTCCAATAGTTATTAGATGTAGTTGTGTTTGAGAATAGGATATTCCCTTAGTTTCATTGTGAGATTTATTATATCAATTACTTTTTGTGTTTATATTAACTTCTTCACCATGTGAGTTAGGGAAATAGAAGCACTAGGGATTCTAATCCCTGGGATTTGTTTTCCCCAACATCCATGGGGGAGGATGGATGGGTGACTACCCCCTTTGGCACTACTCTCTTCCCTTGGTAGTTATTAGTGTTGGTATGCATGGAGATTAGTTCTCTTCATATATGTGTGTAGAGGCCTGGGATGGATAGTGTTTTCTAATAGATATATGTTATGTATATATTTTCATAATGACTATTATATGAATAATGTGTATAGGGTGTGATGGCTTGAGGATCCTTACTTAGTGTATGGGTTATGATGGTTTGAGTTATAATAACTAGCGTATGATAGTCGTTATGTGAGTTGTAGTGGCTCTCAAAAACTACACAATCATTTCTGGTTATGTGAATGTGTTGGTGTGATAGATGAGGTGCATGCTGATGCATGATGTGCATGTATTGGTTCTTCACCCAGGTTTCTACAAGCTAATTTTTTTGTAGAGAGATGCTCAGGACATGCGACATTGGGGAAGAGCAGAAATGTTTTGGTGAAGCGGTACCAGGATACCATTGATGTTCATTATTATATTATATGCTCATTTATATGATACTTTGTGAGATTATCCATGGGGAGGCTGGGAACTTAGTATACATGTCTAGGTGATTTTTTAGTTTCACTTGTTGTTCACTATGCTTCATCTTGCTTTATTTACCTTATTACGTGAGAGTCTCAAGAGAGGATCCTACTGACAATACTATTATAATCACCATATGTATATGTAAATTGTTTTTCAGGTTAGTTGGAGATGGTTGTAGATGATGTTGGATACCACTAGAGTGTCGTTTGGGGGAGTTTTTTGGGCTTTGTGTTTGCTTTTGTCTTTACTCTTCTTTTGGTTCTTGTAGTTTTCCCTTTCATTTATAATATTTCTTACATTAAATTATATTTGTGTACTTGGTTTTTCTTTAATATTGTAGTCTGATAAGAATTTGGTTGGTTTCTATCTTATATCTCTATTCCACATTTGTTTCAATTAGATGGTAATTCCTTCCATCTTAATGTTTTTTATACCCTTTGGGATAGTTGCCAACCTGGGGCCTACTGGAGGCAGGACATGGTGGTCACTATCTCTCTTATCCCATTGTCGGCCCACAAGGGGTACACTTTGTGTGGAGGGGTCAAGACAATATATATATATATACATATATATATATATAATGAATATATTTTATATTTATGTCATGATTGAAATTTTTATTATTATTGAACCATTATAAAATTAAAAGGATCAGAACTGTTGAACAGAAACTTACATGAAAACCGAAACAATTATCACGCTAAATAGAGATTTTTAATAATGATTTTTTATGGAATGAGTGATTAGATGTTAAAATTACACTAGGTATAGTATTATATGTATTAATTTAGTATTATTATATAATTATAATCAATATAAATATATTATATAGGATGGTAGATGACTAATAAAGCAATATATACATTTAGTAAGGATTTTCGTCACAATTTTGTTCTGTTGAGACATGATTGATGTTATGCACCTATATAAGGATATGAGGTGCATATAATGATCCTTTAAATGTAAAATCATATATCCTTCTTAATTCATGGTATTTAATGTCACAATTCCAATTATTTCTTCTAATAATATTTTACTCAAAAGTTACCCAACTATTAATAGTTTACCTACACAAATTTTCTTGTTTGGGATATATGTAATGTTATAAAACTATCTTATTTGATGAGTTGTATCTAATAAAAAATTTATATTTTAGAGAATTAATATACATATTTCGGTACAATTCAATTTTCTATTCTAATTAATATCTTTTCTAGGGGATATGTCTCAAAAGTTACCAAAGTAGTAAGGGGTTTACATTTGAATATCATTTTTACTAGTATTAATTATACCTAAATTTTATTGGAGAAATTAAATTATATCTCTAAAAAATATTTTGAATTTTATTATGCACTAGTTATTTATGCATATTAAATTTTTTCCTTTAATTTTCATATATTAGTTTATTCAATATATTGAAAGAATGTTTTTAGTGAAAACTGAATTTGATTTATTATTTTGACATGAACCTTTTTCTCCCAAGTCCATATTCTCTATAGAGTCTTCTAATACTCCCATATGATTTTTAATGTCATTTTTACCAATTTTTCATTTTCTATAATAAACTAAAATGAATACTATTTTAAATTTTTGAATAATTTTACCTCCCAAAAGGTTTGAATGGGATCATTTTTTAACATTTACCGCGCAAAAACAATTTACTGTTGTGAATATAGCTCAATGATTTGAAAATTTCCTTTTATGTTTCCATGTTTATTTTAAAAGTTTTATTTTCGTTAATATTTTGAAATTATTTATATTTTAAAATAATTGATTTCAAAAATAAAAGGATATTTTTTTAATGAAATGTCAACATGATATTTAAAAGGCATTTTTCATTTATGATGACATCATTTTATGTTAATAGTGATTTATTGGTTATATAACTCTATGATATAATCCTTATTCATTCTATAGATGGTTTTTGGTTAGGATAATGAAATATTGATGAAACCCAATTACTGTTCCATGGGTTAAGTTAGGACCTAATGAAAAATAGTTTCATAATATTGTGGCATACATATAAATTGATTTTGATTAAGTGACGGGTGGGTCCATTATATCACACTAATGTATCTGGTGAAGATAAATTTTATATGATATCAAAGTTTACAATGGATTTTATACCAACCCAAAAATAGGGAACAAGATGGGTTATCCCAAACCTAAAATATGGTACATGGAAGGTTATCCCTATCCAAAATTGAGGGTACACTAGATGTTAGCCCAAGCCTGCTGTGGATAAATGGGTGGTTATCCAATGCCAAAAATGTGATAAATGTTCTAGTTGGTAGCCTTGGTAAAATATCTCAGTGATTATTATTAGTTCACACTTTAATATTCTCTCTTATGACATTATCTTATACCAATATTATGCTCACATTGCTCATGTTATTTGGATTCTTTACGATTCAGGTCTTATCTACTACTAATATTTATTCCATGAATCATGAGTATAATCAATAAATTTCTAGATATGATTTGAAAATGTAAATATCATGTTCAAATAACCTTAGACTCATGTTATAATTAAATGGTCATTGATATATTCCATGTTTACAATTACTGAGCATCTGAGCTCACCCTTTATTATGTTTTATTTTCCTTGGGATATGGAGAAGGGTTTCAAATATTATATGTATAAGAAGGATACTAGTTGTGAGAACCTGACCCAGAAATACTTGAAGTTGGTTCCCTTATAACATGATGTGAAATTTTTAACAAAAACATGCACTGATAAATTACACCTCATGTCCCAAACAGAGGATCGAATTCGGTTGAGATTCTGGGAAACCAGCCACTTCTGTCAACCATCATCACCTGAAACGGATACCTGATTTTTTTTCCCAAAAAACATAGGGTAAGCATATGAATGCCCAGTAAGGGGTTTTAAAACATAATAAAAAAATTACAACATTGGAAATAATTCTATTAATATCATCTATAAAACAGTTTCTTAAGAAATTCTATAACACATGTATCATAACATAACCATTAAAACAGTATAATTCTAAGAATACTAATAGTGTTAAAAGGTAACATGATTCAATTATAGGCATGCTCATACTGAGTAATAAGTAAAAGCAATTCCATGTTAAAATGAATTTACAAAATTAATTACTAAGAGTATTACATGATCAGAGTTGTGCTTAAATAATATCATCAATTCCATGAGAAACATACGTTGGATATGGACTTTGAGTACTGCAAAAATAAATTTCCATAACTTTTACATATTTTTATTTTCATGTACATAATCTCATTAAACAATAATATTCTACTTGTTGAATATTCTTCTGGTTAATTAAATTTCATAGCCAAAATGAGGAAAGTGCATATGTTGAACATCATAACCATACTGTCGAGGCCTCCTGCCTTGACCATAAATAATCATTTTTTCAAGGCATTGTGCCAAGACTGTAGTTTGTCTCATGAGACCCACCAATTAATAGAGGGGCTATAGTGGGCCCCACCCATCACATAATAAGTCCAATTCATTCCTCATCTCTCTAAATCAAAGTTCACATACCACTCTGATTTAGTAAATTAGTTATTACTTATCATTTTAAATGTCACATATTTACTAGTTTTTTATTTCACATTATTCAAAGTGTCACATACCACCTTCAATAATTTAATTTAATATTTAATATTTTTCAAAGTGTTCCATACCACCTTGATTAATTTAATTTAACATTTAATTTTATTCAATGTGTCCCACACCACTTTGAATAATGTAATTTAACAATATCAAATTATTCAAACTTTCTTATACCACCTTGAATAATTTAATTTAATTCATATTTGGTCAAGGTAGTTAAATTTCATCCTTTAACATGTACAGATATATAAGGTGAGTCATGCATTAAAAGTTTAATAAAAAAAACTAATGACTACATGTCTTTTTCATTGAATGCTGAAAATAATATGCATACTAAGGCATATGTGAAGACATCCAAGGTACTAAAGGAAAAACAAGTTTTATCACTTGTAATTATAACATTAAAATTTTAAAATCATATTTATCAAATACATATTGGAATTTGATGCATATCTAATTAAAAGGTAAAAAGCATTTCATGAATAAACACATCTACGGTATAGTAATTGATATATCCACACTTATGGTTGAGTGTTCTGAAAATTTATTTATACACTAGGGTATATATATAGAGTTGTGTTTTAACAAAACTAAATATTTTTATAAAACACATGTTTCATATTTCCATTGAAAACCTTAGAAATTTCTAAAAAAAATTAAGAAACCAAGATTATGTGTACACCCATATTTTCACAAATCCAAAAACATATCACATATACAAGAGGATAAACCCAAAAATCAATGACACCCACTGGAATTTTATATTTTAGTCACATTAATTAACTTAAGTTCCCAAATCATAAGAATTAGTTTTAAAGCTGTATTTATAATTTTTTTTTATAAAAGTGTATACCTCGATCACACATATAACGTGTGTGAATAATCGGGTATACCTTGGGGTATTACACCTAAATCAAATGACACATACATGTTTATCAAAATGGAAATAGAATCATTAAAGTCTAATATTTAGGGACATTAAACTGGTCCAGAAGGTGGGTTATACATACTATACAATTATATAAGTCCATGTATACGATATATATATGAAAATATATGAAAATATAATTCCATATGCTTAAAACAAAATTCAACCTCATTTTTGAAACTCAGTGTATAGGGGACATGAAACCTAAACATTATAGTTGTTTATTTTAAACCATATGGTTATAAATAAATATATGTTGACATATATAATCGGATATAAACATTTCATGAGGAACGAAAACATTCCTTCAAGTTTAAATGATTGCATAACTCATAATTCATAAGACCTAGAGTCGGGTGTTTGAGGATTTTCACCCTAAACTGTATGTTCACACATGTACTTATATATATACAGAAAGTATAAACAACTGCATATATATATATAAATCACATATTCATGTACTATGTAAACCCTCATGTTCATAAAAATTCTTGGACTCAAATTCCATGAGACTTAGGTTTGGTTTAAGAGAATTTTTAAATGGAACCATAAGGTAAAAAATATATTTTAATGAGTCTACACATATATATGTGTATACCCTTAAACAAAAAAGACAAGGAAATTTAAAATCCTTACCTTAGTTTGATGAGGTAGGAGAGGGCTCAAGAAGAGTTTGGAGGTTCTTGAACAAAGTGCTTGAGGAGGAGGAAAAAATGAGGAATGATTGGGGGTGCCACCGTGTGGTTTAAAAACTAAACAATGAATATAAAAAAATAGAACATTTAATTCCACCAATGGAATTTGGTGTATTAATTGTCCAGGAAAGACATTGTGGAAAAAAGGAGGTAAAGGAGGGTCCACCAGCTACCATGGGCGAAGACAAATGGTGAAAAATTGGGTGTGTAGGGGTTACTGGTGCAGCACACATGAAGAACAGGAAGAAGACGCTGCAGGAATAGAAACTGGGAAATAAATGGATGACCAGGATCTATTTTGGCCTAGATATGATGGTTGAGGTTCGTCTGCAAGATTTAAAAGAATGGGGGCTCAGAATAGATTTGCGACTTTATTGGATGGTTCTGGTTCAATGGGGTGTTTAAAAAAATCTCGTATGACTAAGATTATATCCTCATCGGATCAGACGGTGTAAAAAAATGTGGAAGAATTCCATGGTTGTTGAGGGTCGAACACAGGATCGGAATTGATGACTCAAATCACGCGCGACGCGATCCAATGGCCTAGATTTGATCCCTGGAAATTTTTTCCATCCCACATGAAAATGATGATAAATTTTTCAGCTTTTTATAATGATGAGACTCTAAACATATGCTCAGAAAACACAATACACACAAGGGAGCCTTATACATGGGATCCCCCCCCCCCGCATGCCCCGGCCAACCACTACCCTGCTGTGGTCACCTGACCATGGTGGCACACTCTAATCTTCAAGAAATCATGAGTGCTATTTGGGGAAACTATGACCATTCTCGGGCTGACCTGAGCAGTGTCTAAGGGCTAGGATCATCCACCTAGCATGAGTAGCTTCCCTCATTTTGGCTTAAGGGGCTAGCCCTAAAGAAAATAATTTTTTTTAATAAAAACCATCTTTCAAAATTACTATGTCATAAATAAATAATTACATCCAATTTAACTATATAGAGAATAAAATAAATTTTATTAAACATGACATTTATTTAAACATTAAAAGATTAAAGAATACCAAATCAATTATACCTTGCCTTATCTAAAATTATTTAGACACACTAAAATTTTAAAATACCACGTTATAACTTTAAATGATCCACATGAAAACATTTATACTAGTATTATAGAACTACAAAACACAGTTTGTTATTATATTTCTAGAAGGAGAACATTTACAAAGATATTTAAAATATTGGTAAAACATTTGAAATCCTCATATCATTATAGTCAACTAAGTGTAACTCATAATATTAAATTGTTGTACTTTAAAAACTCTTATTAAGAGGTTTATTTACATATTCATAATTTAATTGTTTTGAATGACTATATTAGGTATTTTGATTAAACCACTGAAGAGACCAATGATTATAATTATTGAAATTAGAACTAAATGGTCAGATACATCTCCAATGGTTACCCAATGGGTAATAGTTGTGTAGATCTTCTATAAAACCAAACATTGGGGTGTTTAAAACCTCAAGACAAAATATGAAGATGGTTTTTGCTATACCACTCCTTTTTAGGGTGGTTTTCATGACTGTTGTGGTGATTTTATTTGTTATGACTGACCCGAGGGAGCTTCTCTATTTACCGGGTCACTTTTTTTATTTAGGGGGCCTTCTAGTGGTCCTGATATGGTTTTTTGAAGGTATTTTTGGTTAACATAATTTCGTTTTTATCTTGATGTAATGTAAACACTTTGGTGTTATTATTTAAATAAATATCCTTCGGACCATTTTTTATGTTGTATCCAGTTTTTATAAATTTAAAATAAATTAAAACCATATTATTATTATTAAAAGAGAAATAAACATCAGGGCGTCACATTATCTCCCCTTTAATAGTAATTGTGTCCTCGCAATTCATTTCATAAAACCACACTAAAGAAGACTCCCTGACGTTCATTGCCACATCCTCTACCACAGAGGATCCTCAGGTAAGGCTAGATGAAAACCCAAGAGAGTGTTAAACTCTTCTATTTACCAAACCCAAACACACTTTAGACAGTATGGGTTAAATCCATGTTGCGTACAGTCAGGTTTCCAAAGGGAGGCTCGAATGGTAGAGAGCTCAGAGATGTCAGAAGGGACAAACTCTCTAAGAATCGTTGAACTGTCTCTCATATGTGAATGTCAATGACATCGGAATGGTCATAAATAATGATACTCAGGGTCTGATACATGTCGGTTGCGTGTAGGTCCCCTTCCAAAGCTTCCTCTTGAAACCTTACCATGGCCGTGAAGTTTCAGGATTATGTAAAGCATAAGAAAAGACATTCTTTGTACTTTTCCTTTTTTCTTTACTCAGAAAGTTGAGCATTGGATATAAGGTGGTAGATGTAGGAATCCTCTTGACAGGAACATAGAATGTCTGAACTGTTCGATATCCCGTAAAGAAGTTGGCATGTTCTCCACAGGTTTGCGAATGGAAGGTACTCTTCTGAATAGGTTTTGACCATAATGGCCTCTAGTACCTCATTTGGAAGTGATAAGATGTGTGTCTTTCTATCCATATGATTTTTTTTTTGAAATTACAATCAGTGATACACAAACAACGAAAATATAGGAGGAGGAAACAACAAATTGTATTTTCTTAAACAACTGGTACATAACACCTAGGGCTAATGGTTTCCCTAGATTCTAGTTACACGAATCCCCAAAAAATGTTCAAAATTCTCAATCTCCCGGAACCATATGAAACTTAAGAAGTCTGGTTCAATCTCATGGGTGCACTTATGGTGTCTCCAAAGTCTGACATGAGGGGTGTATAGATGAGAGAAATCAGTATGTACTTGATGTCTATACACAGAATGAGAGGCTTCAATTTCAAGAATTTCAAAGTCCATTACTTCACCAAAATGGCTATAGGACAATACTTGACACATATATACTACACAGAGGTCTCCCGCTATTACAGCTTCTTGGAAGGCCATTAGGGATCAAATGCCTTATGCTATAGTGAAACATCTAAAATGTATTTTGAAGTATTTACCACAATGTTTATAGGATTGAAATTGAATTTTCATCATAAAAAGATAGTCCAAACCCGCTCCTCAGTGGAGTTGAAGTGTATGAGGAGAGTTTGACATGTCATAGAGGTGTTTTCATGTCATTCAGATATGGGAATAGTTTACGAAGTTATTATGGTTTTCTATGGAAATTATTGTTTATAGGGATTCTATAGGAAGAGAAAAAAGACTAGTACCTTCGTATTCCATATAAAAAATAATAAAATCCTCACATTTAGTAATTCTTAAGTAAATTTTTCTTTGTTTCAGTTCTGGTTTTCTAGAGTTAACTAAAATATATCCTATGATACCAACAGTGAGGACCCGACCCCAGAATAAAAGGAGTCAGTTCCTTCATAACATGATTTGAATTTTTTTTTAAAAACAAGCACTGATAAATTACGCATCATGTACCATACAGATAATCGAATTCGGTTCAGGTTCTGGGAAACCAAGCACTTCTATCAAGCTTCATCAACTGAAACTGATACCAGAATTTTTTTTCTGAAAATATATGGTGAGAATATGAATGTTGAGTATGGTGTTTGAAAATATAATAGACTAATTAAATTTTTTTAAATAATTCTTTTATATTCTTCTATAAAAAAATTTCTAAAAAATGCTATAACACATGTATCATAACATAACCATTGAAAGACCGCAATTCAATGAATACTACAAGAGCTAAAAAATCACTTGATTCAACTATAGGCATGGTCGTACTGACTAAGAAGTAAAAGACATTCGATATGAAAATGAAAGTACAAAATTAATTACTAAGAGTATTACATGATTAGAGTTGCTCTTAAATAAAAAATTAAATTCCATGTGAAACATATGTTGGATAAAGAATTTGAGTACTACAAAAATACATTTCCAAAACTTTTACTTCTTCTAATTTTCATGTAAATAAGATCTTTAACCAAGAATATTCTACTAGTTGAATATTCTTCTTGTTAATTAAATTTCATAGCCATAATGAAGAAAGTGCATATGCTGGACATCATAACCATACTATCTAGGCCTCATGCCGTGACCATAAATAATCATTTTGTCAAGGCCTTATTCCAATACCGTAGTTAGTCTCATGATACATACTTATGCATTGAGAGGCTATAGCAGGCCCCAACCATCAAATACTAAGTCCAATTTATTCCACATCTCTCTAAGTCAATGTTCACATAACTCTCTGATTTAGTAAATCACTTATTACTTATCATTTTATGTGTCACATTTTTCCAGTTTCCTTATTTCACATTATTCAAAGTGTCCCATACCACCTTGAATAATTTAATTTAACATTTAATATTATTCCAAGTGTCCCATTACACCATGAATAATTTAATTTATCATTTCATATTATTCAATGTGTCCCATACCACCTTGAATAATTTAATGTAACATGTCATATTATTCAAAGTGTCCCATACCACCTTGAATAATTTAATATAATTCATATTTTGTCATAGTAGTTAAATTTCATTCTTTAACATTTAACAATATATAAGGTGATTCATGCATTAAAAGGTTAATAACAAAATAATAAACTACATGATTTTGTCATTGAATAGTTAATATAGTTTGCAGACTAAGGCATATGTGATGACATCCATGGTACAAAAGGAAAAACACATTTTTTAACTTGTAATGATAACCTTAAAATTCTAAAATATTATTCATAAAATACATATTGGAATTGGATGGATAACTAATTAAAATGTAAACCAAACATTTCATTTACTAAACACATCTAAGGAATAGTAATTGCAATATCCACACTTAGGGTTGAGTGTTGTGCGAATTTATTTATACATTAGGGTATATATATTGAGTAATGTTTAAACAAAACTAAATATATTTAGAAAACACTTGTATCATATTTCCTTTAAAAAACCATGGAAAATTTCCAAATAAAATTAATGAAAAAATTTTATGTGTACACCCATATTTTCACTAATACAAAAACATGTCATGTATAAAAGAGGTTAAACCCAAAAATCCATGACACCCACATGACTTTGATATTTTAGTGGCATTAATTAACTAAAGCTCCCAAATCATAAAAATAATATTTTAAATGTTTATTTCTTAAAAAAATTATGAAAGTGTATACCTTGATCACACACATAACATAAGTGAGTAATTGGGTATACCTAGGGCTCTTACACAAAAATAAAAAGACACATACACATTTATTAAAATGTCAATAGAATCATTGAAATCTAATGTTGAGGGAATTTAAACTAGTCCAAAAAGTGGGTTATACATTCTATACAATTATATAAGTCCATGGATATGATATAAATATAAACATATATGAAAATATAATTCCATATGTTTAAAACAAAATTCCACCTCATTTTTGAAACTCAAAGTGAAGGGGAATTGAAACTGAAACATAATAAAGGTTCATTTTAAACCATATGGTTATAAATAAAAAATATGTGTACTTATATAATTGGATACAAACATTTATTGAGGAAAGAAAATATTCCTTTAAGTTTAAATGATTGCATAACTCAAAATATGTAAGACCTATGGTTGGGTGTTTGAGGGTTTTCACCCAAAACCTTATGTTCATACATGTACTTATATATGCAATAAAAGTACAAAAAACTATACATATCTATAGTACATCATTACATGTTAGTTAAACCCCCATGTTCATAAAACTTCTTGGACTCAAATTCTAGGAGACTTAGGTTTGGTTTAAGAGAAAGTTTAAACTGAACCGTAGGGTTAAATATATATTTTTATGAGTATAAACATATATATGTATATACCCTAAAACAATAAATAGAAGGTAATTTAAAATACATACCTTAGTTCGAGGAGGGATGAGAGGGATTAGGAAGAGTTTGGAGGTTCATGAAGAAATCACTAGAGGAGGAGGAAAACCCAAGGAATGCATTGGGGTGAAACCAGGTGGTTTAAGAGCTCAAATATGTATAGAAAGACAGAACATTTAATGACACCATTAGAATTAGGTTTATTAATTGGCCAGGAAGGACTTTGTGGGAAAAGAGAGGGCATGGAGGGTCCACCAGCTTCCATTGGTGAACAAAAATGGTGCAAAATAGGGTGTGTAGGGGTTACTAGTGCAGCGCACGCGAAGAAGAGGAAGAAGATTCCGCGAGAAGAGAATCTGGGAAATAAATGGGTAGTTGGGATCTAATTTGTCCTTGACCCAATGGTTGAGGTATGTCCATAATATTTATTAGAATGGTGGCTCAGATTAGATCTGCAGCTTGATCAGATTGCTCTGTTTGAACTGGGTGTTTTGAAAATCTTGGACAACCAATATTAGACCCTCATCAGATCGTACAATATATGAAAAGGTATAGGTATTTTTCAGTTGCTGAGGGTCGAGCATTGGATCAAAATCGACGGCCTAGATCGTGAGCGACGCGATTCAGCAGCCCATATTTGATCCCAGGCGATTTTTCCGCCCCACATCAAAACGACAAGAAGTTTTTTGGCTCTTTATAAGCCTAAGTCTCTGAACATCAATTCAGAAAAAGCACCACACACACCAGGGATCAGTATACATAGGATCCCCCCTGAAGGCATTGACCTACCCCTACCCTGCCATGGCCTTGCACCCACGGTGGCACACTGAGATCTTCAGGAACTCCTGTGTGCCCTTTGGGGAAACTATACCTAGGTTTGGGCTGACCTGAATTGCGGCTGAAGTCCAGGCTTATCCACCTAGCATGAACTGCCTCCCTCGGCCTGGCTTAAGGGGCTAGCCCTAAAAGTCATAATTTTTTTTAATAAAAATCATTTCCCAAATTAGTAAGTTATAAAAAATAGTTACATCCAATTTAACTATATAGAGAATAAATTAAATTTTATAAAACATGACTTTTATTTAAACATATAAAGTTTAATGAATACAAATTCTATTATACCTTGCCTTATCTAAAATTTCATATACACACTATAGTTTAAAAATACCAAGGTATAAAATTAAATTATTAATATGAAAAATTTTATACTAGTATTATAGAAACGAAAAACATAGTTTGGTTTTGTGATTCAATAAGGAGAACATTTACCAGATATTTAAAATATTTGTAAAACATTTGAGATCCTCATCTCATTAAAATCACATAATTGTAACTCATAATATTAAATTGTTTTCCTTTAATAACTATTATTAAGATGTTCTGTTAGATTTTCAAAATTTGAATGTTTTGAAAGACTACATTAGATATTTTTATTAAACCACTGAAGATACCAATGGATATAATTATAGTCTTTTGAACTCAACAGTCATATATATCTCCAATGGTTACCCAAGGGGTAATGGTCAGGTAGACCTCATATAAAACAAAACATTGGGGTGTTCCAAAATTCAAGAAAAAAGAAGAAGATGGTTCTTTCTATACCACTGATGGTCATTGTGGTTTTCATGATTGTTTTGGTGATTTTCTTCATTATGACTGACCCAATGGATCTTCCTATTTATTGGGTCTCGTTTTTTGCTTTATGGGGCCTTTCAGTTTCTCTGATAGGGTTTTATGTAGGTATTTTTGGTTATCATAATTTCATTTTGATCTTGATGAATTGTAAACACTTCGTTGTTCTTATTAAAATAAAAATCCTCATGTCCATTTTGTATTTTTTATCCAGTTCGCATAAAAGAAAAATAAATTAAAATCATATTATTGTTATTACAAGAGAAATAAGATTTGGGGTGTCACACTAGTTGTGAAGAACTATGTGTAAGATGATCTATATTTTTATAAATCAGTTGTTTATGTATCTTTTTTGGAAAATACAATAAACCTATATTGTTATTTAATCTATCCTAATGATATATAATGGCCATTCATATAAAATGCACAAATATTTATATATGAAGTTATTTGGTCACCTCAAAGAAAATTTCACACAACAGGTACATATTATAATATCTCATCACATAAACTAATGTTAAAAGCTCAAGATTATGTTCTAGGTAGTTATACTACTGCCGAATAAATGTTATATACACATTAAAAACTCACTCATACAGTATTTGGACTTATCTATCTCAAATTAATGATTCATCATAATACAATCTATACTCTTAATCAGGATTATGTAATTTTAGGATTTATGTGGATGTAATATTTATATTCTAATCTTGGAAGGATCCCTCACAAGGATTAAAAAACTAAATTTTCACCCCACTATTGATAAAAATCAAAATCAACACTTCCAACTAGGTGAATTTTATATTAAATAATTTGTCGTTTCCTATAAATCCAAGGAAACGACAGATCGTGAAAATATTATGGGTTCTCTTCCAATAATCAATGGCCCAGACTTTCAGAGGGTATAATGATTTTATGGTCTATGATATCCTATTCCCTGGGAACCACATATCATTAATATAAAAATTTCACTTTTACATATTGAAAGAAATTCAATTCCATCCTAATATGGTCAATAAAATATCTAAATGTTGAGCACGGTCCCCCAATCAAGAGAAGTAATCAAGAGTAACATAAAAATAGAAATCAATTCCAAGAATACAAAAAAACCATATTCATTAGGGATATAAACACTAATGATACATTTAACAAATCAATTATCATCACTAGTAAGCCATATAATCCATACCCACACCTAAAACTAGTACGTGGAGCAAAAATAATCTTTACTCATGGATATTTATATTCCAAACAAAAATAAATTTTGGAGAACCACTTGGACCCCTAATTTGATTGAATAAATCATTTATGTATGAAAAAGTATAATATTTCTTGATATTTAGTCATCATAACCTCATTTAATCCACACCTAAACATAAAGTATCATTAACCTTCAATGAAAAACACAAGATAAACTCATGGGGATGTTCCTAGTTAAATGAATCACATCACCTCAAGGACCTCTAACTGATCCTTAGGCTCTCAAAAATTTATTGGATATATTATTTATGGAAGAATGAACATAGGGTTTATACCTATAATGTTCTTTATATGAAACATGATCACTCTCTAAAGTTGAAAAAAATAGAATAATTCAAGAAAATTATACAATAAATGATTACCAATTGGTGGAAAGGCCAACTACCACATATGTTAATGTCACAATACATTGCCACAAACTGTGGCTATAATCCTCCATATATTTCATTGGCAGGGTTGTTAAGACCCCAACCCCATTAACCTAGATTTAATTTTTACTTTATTCCATTGTTTTAAGGTACAATATACCCTATACCAAATGAAAAAAATATTGTTTTAGTCTTATGAAACAATATACATACTTGACAATCACGTGACATTTAAAATGATCAAATAAAACCCTAAATATTCATTTCTAACACCATACATTTCTTTTGCATATCCATATATATCAATAATAATAAAATTAAAATCATTTGGGGAAATAAAACATTGTATAAGGGTGATCTCTAATACTCAATAGTGGTATGTGTATAGTGAAGGATAACAAGAATAAATGAGTCATAATCCATATGGTAAGGTAAATTATAGTCACTCATGTCATTTAATCAATAACTTGAACATGAATAATAATAAAATAGGAATAATTTTTGATCAAATAATGCCATATAAATAATAACATGATCTTGAGTCTTATCTATGGACATTCTAACTAATCTAATAATCACATAGACATCAATAACTAATGGCATAATGAGGGAATTCATAATGTCACATAACAAAACCATATCTCTATAGTCTCATACAAATGTATATTATATAAATGAGTAAAACCTTGACAGAAAACCCAAGATATATTGTCTCATGAGAATTTGTAGCTTCTTAAATTGGTTCCCATGCATCGGTTCCCCGATCTGATCGGTCACATGACCTCAGGCATGGCTCCCCATTTTCTAGAGGCTTCTGAATAGTAGTGAGGGTCTATTATCTATCATCGAGAGATTAAAACCTATTTTTTCATCATAGTAATACACTAGTGTAAATAGAAAATAATTATCAACTGAATAACTAGAAAATACCAATATCTAATGATAACAAAAGAAATTAGTACAATGTCAAAACGAAAAATTAGATATGTCATACCAATGTATATGCCACGTGTCAAATAAAAACTCAATGTAAAGACACTAAAAAATCCCATGTGGGTCCTGAACCCCATCTCGTTCACTCATCCATGATCCTCCCAAATAATCTATCTAATATAGATCCACTACCATTATTCTTTCCTGATACCATGAAATATATTCAGGTAATGATCAAGCGGTCTGAGTAGGGTGTGAGTATAACTTAGTATGCCCCCACCAATGGTGCCTAGAACAATATCCAATCTATTAATGGTGTATGAAACTTTTTAATTAAATAATTACAATGCATAAGTAAATTGTTATCACATTATCCATTAATTATTATTTAGCCACATAAACCCTTTGGTTCCCTTAGACATATATACCTCAATACCTGATTCAGCTCATACTTGAGCCAAATTTATTCCCACGTGATATCATATCTCAATACCTACTTCTTCTCATCCTAGAGTAGAAATTATTACTAATTGAGTTCATATCTCAGAATTCCATTATTACCATTCTGTAATTTGTACTTTAATTTCAATGAGACCATTCATACTTTACATAATAGAATGACCATTTTCCCATTCATTAGTTCATAATTGAATTCCCATGTTACCATTCATACATTACACATTAGAATGATCATGTTTCCATTCATAACATGCAATATAATGACAATGATACCACTCTATATTTCATAATTGAATGACCATGTTACCATTAATAACATCAAAATTGAATGACCATGTTACAATTTATCACTAAAAAATAACCTCAACAATTAATTATCAACAAAATTTCCATTACTAGTCCAACAATTATTTAAATGCATAATTTAAATTTTTTAACTAAAAAATTAACTAATCCGAATAATAATATTAATTAATTCAATAATTAATTAATCACATAAATTTCTCTAGTTAAATCAACAATTAAATTTTCACATCAATATTATTAAATATTTATACAATTATGTAATCACATTAAATAAATTTATTAATTCAGAAATTAATTAATCACATAAATTCCTCAAGTTAATTCAACAACTGACAAATCACATCAATAACATTAATTAATTTGAAAATTAATTAATTATATTTTTAATGTTAACTAATTTAACAATTAATTAACCACATCAAAGAAAATAATTAATTCGATAATTAATTAATCACTTCAATTCCTCTAGTAAATTCGACAATTAACTAATAAAATCAATAACAGTAATTAATTTTTTTTATTAATTAATCACATAAAATACAAAAATGGATTCAAAAAATATTTAATCACTTGAATCATAAGAGTTGATACAAAAATTAACTAGGAACACCAATTTCATTACTAATTCAATAATTATTTTATCACCTAAATCCCCTTAATCAATTACTTAATTAATTGATCACATCAATCACAATGACTAATTAATCAAGTATTTAATCTAACTCATTCATTTGAATTAACACAATAACACATTATAGTTAATTTATCAATTATTTAATGTAAATAATTAAATTTCATTAAATCAACAATCACCAATACTTAATTCATCAATTAATTGTTCTATCTCATTGAATTTTATTAATTGAAAAAAATCCAAATTAATTAATTCATCAATTAATAAACCTTACTAATTCAATTTAATAAACATAACATACCCCATTAATTAATTCACCAATTAATAAATCTAACTCATTCAACTTCATTAACCTGATAGTCCCCATTAATTAAATTTCCAAATAATTAATCAAACTCATTTAATTCAATTAAAAAAACACTACCTATTAATTAATTCTCCAATTAATTAATCTTACTCATTAAACTACATAAAAATAACAATCCTCATTCGTTAATTAACCAATCAATTAATCTATCTCATTTAATTGAATCAATACAACAATACCCATTAATTTATTCTTCAATTAATTAATCAAACACTTTTTATTACATTAACATAGCAATCCCCATTAATTAATTATCCAATTAATTAATTGAAGTCATTCAATTGAATTAACACAAAACCCCCATTAATTAATTTTATAATTAATTATTTATGTTTAAACCATTAATTAATCCCACAATTAATTACTCACATTGAATCCATTTCAAATAAATTTGCAAATAATTGTCCATGTTTAATGAATTAATTAATTCACTACTAACTAATCAAAATACTTCAATTAATAAATTCATCAATTAATCAGTATGATCAATCAAATTATTTAATTCAGAAATTAAATAATCATGTTAATTCCATTAATTATTATATAAATTAATTAATTCCCTCAATCCCATTTTTTAATTTAGAAATTAAATAATTTGATTACTCACATAAACTAATTAATAAATTAATTAATTGCATCACTAAAAATATTTAATTCAATGATTTATTAATAATGCTAAATCACTTAATTATTTTATCTATTAGTTAATCTATTCTACAATCATAAAAATCCTCACAACTAATTAATAAATTAATTATTCCAATTTACTTGATTCAATAACCTTATAATTAATTCCACAATTAACTATTCCAACTCAAAAAATTCAATATCCCTAATTAATCAATCAATCAACTGTTATATATTAATCAATTCAATATCCTAGATTAATTTTTATTTCTTAATCAATTTATTATTTCAATAATTAATCACAAAAAATAATTATCCCTAATTAAGAGTCTCTATTCCCTAATAATTAATTCAAAGATTATTTATTCAAAATCTATAATCTTAATATCACCAATTTGAACATTTTCCTTAACTAATTAATTCACCAGATTAATTGAATTCAATTGGTAAACATTTAACTGAAATTATAAACTTACATTCACATAATTGATATTAAGACTTTTGTATTTGAATTATATACCACCTACCTTAATTCATTGTCGAATGACTGCCCAATTAAAATCCCCCAAAATTGTGCGGCCCATCGACATAGAACGAGATCTAAATCTAAAACCCTAAATAATGTTTAAATAAAATCAATATCTTTTAAATATAGATCTATATTTTCAATTGTAGATCTATATAAATTCAAATAGTTTTAGATCTATCCAAAAACAGGATTACATTGTTGAATGAATTGATAAGAATGAGAGTAGAATGAGAAAAGAATCTGTATATGATTCGATTATCAAGTGAGTTTTAGATCTTCAATCTTGTATTCATTTAATGAACATCAGAGGTCAAGACGGGTATGAATTCATCCAGAGAGCTCCAAAATCATGAAAGACCACCAAGGGTTAAATATGGGCCAAAATGGGTGAGTTTTGGGGGTTCGATGGATTTTAAAATTAAAATTTTGGTAACTTTTAAAATAATGCAAGGTTAACTGAGAAGGGGGAGACAATTTTCCCTAATAGTGTAATCTAAAAGTGTTTCAGTTATTATGGTTGTCCACGGTTACTCCTAAGAGGGTATACAATTTGGGAAAACTCTATTCTAACTATACGCAACCCCATCTTATTCCATTTTTTTAAAAATTTCAACCAAAAACCCCCAAAGTAAAACCCAAATGAAATGTAATCAATTTCAAGAAAACAAGCCTGAGGAAACTATAGTAATGGAATGGATATTAGAATCCCCCAACCTTCTAACAAATCATGTAACACCCCGACACCTCTAGACCGGATCCGGTGCAATAGTTATTACATTGGCATTCTTAAAATGAATTAAATTATGATAGGATGATCATTTTATCAATCTTGAAAAAACTAGATATATATACGTAACTGAAATTACATTAGGAAATTTAACGAAATACAAAACATAACAAAAACTAATAAACTCCATCCACACACACTCATTAAATGATCTCCTCTTCATAAACTCTTGATGGTAAACAAATGAAAGGTGTGATATAAAATTATCCATAAGGCTTACAAGTAATAGAAACATGAATCAACAATAATTTAATTATAAACAATTTGGCATAGTCAATATGTCTTGGTGAATAAATGAAAGACACACGCCATTAGTAAACCGAGAATTAAAATACATCCATTGATTTTGTCATAGTGAAAACATCATGGATAATAATAAATGAAAATTATTAAATATAATCATTATTAATTGGCTTTTGTGTATCTAGCATATGATACCACTATACAATCAAAATGGATTAAGTCCGTGAGTAGAAATGTGTCTGATTTTTGGAAATAAACTCAAGGGGTTTGTCCCCAACTGATTTGTCTCATGAGACCTGTCGATGCATAGAGGGGATATACCAGGCCCTTACTGTCACTAAAAGTCCTAATAATTATTTCTATATAGATTCAATATAAGATAAATAAACCTGTTTATTATTTTTATAGAGTAAATAATACAGCTTCCCCAATATTTCCACAGTTAAAACAACATTCTAAATAAACACTGTATCCAAAATAGTATACGGTTTAAAAAATAAACATATCCATGATATGAGAATATGGATATTTAATATCAATATAATTTAAAATTAAATTTTATCTCAAATGGGAAGTAGTTACACCATATAAGTATTATTAGGCTTACAATATAATGTAAGTCACAACAAAATGGAAATTGAGACAAAGTCCCTTACCTCAATGTATTCAGTTGATTCATATGACCAAAATTAATAAAATTTAAATAAATCATTGAATACCATTAATATATATATAATAATGATATTATATGAAAAATTTAGGCACACATAAACCCCATACAAGAAATAAGTGGAGAATAATGAAAATATCACGAAAATGAATGTGAGATGAGATAAACCCTTACAAACATTTCGGCACAGTAATGGGTGTTCTTGTGAGTGCTTAATGAGAGGTAAAGGGGGTATACCATAATTTATCTATCATAAGGGAAGTATGGGGGAGGTTAAAAATGTGCCCCATTATTCGGAATTAAAAACAAAAGGACAGAATATAGGGGGATTTTGGAATAAAAGTGAGAGAGATGATCCCTTACCTTATGCTTAAAGGTGTTATTGATTGTTCAAAAGGACCTGAATATTAAATTTTTTCTCCATTAATTAATATTTGCAGAATGTTATCAACATTTAATTGATATGGTATAACCTTATTAGGTTCATTAATTCCCTTTTTAATGGGTTTAAGAGATTCCATTTTATTGTTTTGGAAGTATTTTTTTCCTTGGTTTTCATGACCGAATTACTTGTATTTGTGAATGGATGTTCATTTAAAATGCTGTTAAATATACATAATTGTAAATATATATTATTATTGATGTTATAAATGATCTAATAATGATTTTAGGTTATATAATAGAGGATGATTTATTTGTTAAAAGTTTTTGATAAATGATTGGATTAACTTTGATGTTTTGTGCATAATGAAATTGTTTTGTATTATTATTTTATATTATGAGTGTGTAATGATTATAGAAAATTGAATAAAGTAAAATACATATATTATTATCGTTTTCAATAATTAAAAATGTTTCATTTCTAGTATAGAGTATTTTAATAGGAATTGAAAACTCATCATCCTTGAATGTGATAAATTAACACATCTCTGACAGTATCTTCATTTTTAGTGTAAGAGGTGGGAGAAAGAAGAGATGATGAAAAAATATTCCCTTAAAATAATAAAATTATAGTAGTTGTAAGGGATAGGAATTATCATAGAAATATTATGTGGGGATGTGAGGAGAGAGAAACAAAAGAATGAAACTTGTAAAAGAATTTGAAGAAAAACAGAAGAGAAGTTCACCTCTTGAGTACTCCTCCTTGACTATCTCATTAAGGACTTTTTTGACCTCTTGGTGAGACCAGAAGGTCTCGGTCTTGGGGTAGGATATTAGGGAGTTATTGGAGTAGAATTTGGACATTAATAGAAGCTTGAGTAGTGTGGTAGGAAGAGGGGGTGAGGGGTGGTTTATATAGTTGAAGGGAAGAGGGATTTTACATTATTTTAATTATTATTTTAATATAGTTTCTCAAGAAAATGAATAGTATTGATTAATGTGATATAAAATAGTAATAATGGGATGTGAGTTAGAACCAAGTGGGATTATAGTATCCCTGAATGACCTATGATGCTATAAATCAAGTATTTAGCATTTATTTAATTTATCGTATTTTACTATTCATAAAAAATTCAAGTGTTTTAGAAAAATACAAAAAAATCACCCTTAACATTTTTTGACATGTAGAATTCAAAAATAGACTCCATTTTTCAAAAATAATAGTCTAAATATGATAAATTTAATTTTTAATTAAAATCATTATTTAATCAAAAAAATACCAACATTTAAAATATGCATCATCATTTCGAAGGTGCCTAAATTTTATTTATACATTCATTGGTATTGATACCATTCATACGAGTCATATTAGTTTTCATGAGGGTGATTTAATATTCATAAGGGTAGGTTACTATTCACTAAAAATTATGTTAATTTTATCTGACGTTAAATAACATCCTAATCGCAATTGTGAATGTCGGTTTTTCAAAATTCCAAACACAAAAGAGGAAAGTTTATGTTTAAAGGATATGTTTTGACTATCTCTTAAATTACAAAGTGATGTTTCAAATAAACTCAGTGATTTATGAAATATAGGCTATATAATAAATAGATTGTATTTAGTATAAATAAACCATAAAATGCTTGGGGTGTTATATTATTCCCTTATTCGGATATTTCATCCGCATAATTTTTCATATATAAATCCCTTCTAAATGATTTTGGTGGTTCCTCGTCATAAGAACCATAGGTTACCACGTTTTATCCTCCATATTATGGTTCCTCCAAAGGACCTTTACTAGACACGTTGTCTGATTTCTCAATAACTTCTCCCTTGTGTCATGAATCCTGATAGGCTCTTCAGAGTATGACAAATTAAGTTTCAGTTATATTTATTCATATGTGAGTGCATGCATTGTATATTTCATGTATTTCTTCTACAATGAATCATGGAACACAATATGAACTTTGGAGAGACTTGGTGGAATTGCAAAATGGTATGCTACAGCTCTAATCCCTTGACAAATTTCAAACGGTCTTATAAACGATGGGCTTGGTTTCCCTTTCTTACCAAACATTAAGACACCCTTCCACATAGATACTTTAAGAACGACAAGATCCCTTACATGAAATTCCATGTCCTTTATATAGTTTCTAGAATAACATTTTTTCCTACTATGGGATACTTTAGTATGGGCCTGAATTTTCTTTACCTTTACATTTTTCTCTTTGATACAATCTAGGTCAAAAATTTTCCTCTCACCGACTTAATTCGAAAAAGATGGAGTTCAACACATCTTAGCATATAATTCTTCATATGTCACCATTTGAATTCTATAATGTAATCTATTATTGTAAGAAAATTACACTATAGGTATGTTTTGATCCCACATACCTTGAAAGTCAAGAGATCAAGTTCTCAACATCACTTCCAGTGTTTGAGTTTTTTTTCAAACTGTCTGTAAGTTTGGGGATGACAAGCAGTACTCATATAAAGCTCAGTATCCAAAGCCTTATAGAGACTTTTCAAGAATTTCGTTTTAAACTGGGGATCTCGATCAGACAAAATCGATAGAGGTGCACCATGATTTCTTAAAAATTCATTTATATAATGTCTTTCTAGGCACTCAAGTGGTAAATCCACTCTTATAGATTGGAAATGTACTAATTTTTGAGAAGATCAATAATTACCCATATTTCATCATTCCTTCTTGGTGTCCTTAGTATTCCAGTGATAAAATACAATGTAATTTCATCCGACTTACACATAGGAATAGGTAGATGTTTCGTCACCCCACTATGATGTTGTCTCTCTACATTCATTTGTAGACAAACAAGTCACCTTGACACATAGTCATCAATTTCCAACATTATATTATCCTAGAAATTGTTTTCCATCCAATCTATATACATATCTATGCTAGGAGGGTTTGTAGAGAAATTTGAGATATGAGAATCATCTAATAGCTCCCTTTTTATCTCTAGTACTGATGGAACACATAACCTCTTCCCAAATTTCATAACTCCTTCCTCATACATGAATTCTTCCAATCACACATTCTTAACAACATTAATTTTATTGTGTATATTCTCATCATCAGATTTAGATATTTTTATCTTTTCTAGTAATGATGGTTTAGAAATCATTTGAAAGAGGAAGAAAGTGTCCCCTTCCTTAATAATTCTCATATCCATCTTTAGTAGATCCATGAATATAAGATCTCTCTCAATCCTCATTTGGGTTAGAGGTCCATGATCATTCCTGGTTAATGCATCTGCCACCTTATTTTCTATTCCTGGGTGGTATTGTATTGGAAAGTCATCACCTTTGACTAACTCAAGACATCTACTTTACCTTATGTTGAGTTCATTCTGTGTGAAAATGTATTTCAAATTCCGATGATCTGTATATATCTCACATCTTTTACCGTAGAGATAATATCTTTATATTTTCAGAGAAATTATTATGCATGCTAACTCAAGATCATGAGTTGGGTAATTTTTCTAAATATTTTTCAACATCCCTTATGCTTAAGAAATAACATTATCATTTTACATAATGAAATAACCCAGTCCATTTTTTGATGCACCGTTTTATATCAAAAATCCATCATTTTCATATGAAAGAGTAAAAATTGGGGAATTGACCAATCTTATTTTGAATTATTCAAAGAATTTTGTACATTATTTCATCCACACAAACATAACCCCTTTACGTGTGATTTTGGTTAGCTAGTTAGCCTGTTGGGAATAATTCTGAATGAAATTTCGATAATAACCAGTTAAGACAATAAAACAATGTTCCTCAGTTATGTTCGTTAGCATGCGACATTCTGGAATTTTCTTTTTCATTGTAGGATCAACTAAGATTCCATCCTTACAAACAATATGGCCAACGAAAAAAACTTATTTAAGATAGATTTCATAATTTGTAAACTTCCCATTTTGTAACGACCCAAACATTCATTAATGAAATTTTTTCTTGAACTAATTAAATGTCTTATTATGAAAAATGGTTATATAAAACATATTCAATTCGTTGGTTTTATGTTTTTAGATTTCAAAAAACTATTAAGAATTGTTACAGTTTCAAATATAGTCATTGAACATTGATGACACAATTAGTATAAATATAGGTCTTTAACAAATCCAATTTACTCAGAAAAAGGAAGCGATTGCCTCATCCATTAGAATTTATCCATATCAAACCCATTTGTTAGAGCTCATAAAAGAGTTGGTGTCATTTTGATTCTCCCTAGACCATGCCCAATCCGAGCTTTAACAAGTTAATCTCGAACAGAATCGCCAATGGGAGAAGTGCAAGTTGATTGATATTACCACATGCACAATTTATCTGATCCACCCCAAGAGTATGCCACCATAGCACACCTTACCCTTTAGTCTTATTCCAGTGTTATATGGGGTTTTGTTACATGGCCATACCACAATGATTATTTTCATTATATTTTTTTTAAATAATAAAGAATATATATTCATTTTATTATTGTTACTTTGTAAATAGTTTTTAAAGCACAAATAGTATTTTTTGTTAATTTACAATTAAGAAATCTATTTTGATTAATTAATGGACTTTTGAATTAAATAATATTTAAAAAAAATATTATTTCTAAATTAATTTTTATAAAATATAAATGATCTCAAAATTTTTAAGAATATAGTTTTATTTTTTATTAAGGTTTGAAAGCATTTTTTTCTCAAAACTCATGATTTTTTTATAAATGTTAGTTATTATTTTTAGAGTAAAAATTCACATATTTAAAAAAATATTTAGATAAAATGATTATTATTTTTTTAATCAGGATGTCAAAATTATCTAATGATGAATTTTTCATAATTTTCTTGAGACTGTCGAATTTTTGGGTAAAAATTAAATATCATTTTATTATTTAATGTGTTTTATGACATCATAATGACCTAATATTGATGTGATAAAATATTATAAACAGTATGTACGTCCAATATATGTTTTACCATTAAAATAATATTATTTTTTGTTTGTGTTATTTTTTTTACAAAGCATTAGTGGACACTCCAAGGCTTATAAAATATTTTAACTTTTTAAATTGATTTTCTTGAGAGTGTGACTCACCTCCACATACGAATGCCTAATATTTTAAGACGTTAGGCCATTATTATGATAAAATAATGTTTTACACACCTTGTTTTCAAAATCCATGGGCAAAAAACAAGGGTTGTTTGTGTTTTTGATTAGTATAGTGTGTTGTCTCCAAAACCTAAATATAAAGAATTCCCACTCTTTTACTATATAAACGCACCAAAACTCCCACTTTATCTTCAATAAATTTCTTTAGATCTTGAAAAACCACTGAATTAATCTGTCTATAATCCTCCCAAGGATGCCTAATATCCCTATAATCCTCTCTCTATCATCTTCCAATCATTTGGGACCACATTTCCAAGTAAGGGATTTCTTCCTTTCTCAATTTTTTCCAAATTTCTATATGTTGTTATACCCTTTTAATTTCCCTTAAAAATGTTTTTATATGATTTTAAACCTCCCCCACACTTGCCACATTATTTTTTAATGACGATAGACTCATTTCTCTCTCATTAAAGCCTCCCAAGTTCACTCGTTACCATGCTGAAATTCCATAAGGGATTTCCCTCTCCTCATTTACATTCGAGAAATTATTTTTTTTTATGAATCCATATTACATTACATATGTTGGGGAATGTATCTATATGACCCCTTAATTTAAATTTCATGTAAATATGATGATACACACCTTTTATTAATCATCAACCATTTTTGTGAATTCTTATGTCACATTGTTATGCTGTTGAAATGGCACCACAGTTTTCCAAGCCAAAGTCATTGTGCAGTGAATACCAAGCCCATTTCTCTATCAAGTTTATTAACCTTTATGAACATTTAATTATTGATTATATAGTTTCATGTAGTAATTCCAAATTTCTTTATCATGGAATAAATGAGGATTTTTTATGAATCCTTGTTATATGATCCATGTAGCACACTTATGCCTGAACTGAAATGATTGAGAAGGGTTCTTCCTGATAGTGATCTAATTAATTAGGTAAATATTAGTGTTATGATACTTCATGTTCAATGAGGGTTTACTCATGCTAATTAAATTTAAATGAGGGTTTTCTAATTCTCCATTTTCAATGAGCCTTGGCCCATGCTAATACAATGTTCAATGTTGTTGCCATATTTCGATGCCATAATAATCATGTTGTATCATGCCTTTATGTCATGTATCTCTTAGGCCCCATTGATATCCCTATTTCCAAAAATTTATTTTATTTTTGATATTTGGCCTTTTTAGTCCCTTACTAGGATTTATATCTTACAATTTTATTATGCATGTCCTTAGGTTATCCCATTCAATGCTAAGTACAAAAGAGTGATGTGGTCAGGTAAAATATGTTTTCAATAGGATATTTCATTTTATATTTTTAAGCTGTTATATAATCTTCCCAATCCCCAATTACACTGGACATCTTGATCTTATATATTATATCAAGTGAAGGTTTCATGTAATAAATTATGTTTATGTGTGAATTAAAGTGTGGGGTTGTAATAGTTGGTATCTGAGGATGTTTATTTTTTTGGGATTATGATTAAAAATCTATAGTGAAATCCATAAAGATAAGACTAATATTAATAAAAACATCTATAAATTTTATTGAGTGTTAATTAATTGGTTTATCAAGAAAATGCATCCATATATGGATAAGAGGAGGTATAGGTGAATCTAGCATAGATGTATCATAGGGGTAAAACCTGAAAACACCGCTTTGAGCTAGACTTGAACATGAACCGGTGCACGATAGTAGTCCTTGGTGCACTCTTGGTTATGACACTCTCGAGGGATTTGCTTTGTTAAATTTATACACTTAGTATGAACCATTATTAAGAGAATAAAATAAAATCCTCTAAGAATATATGTTGGGATGTAGATCATGGATAACATAGATTGACTCCTATAGATTCATAAGTTATGAAAATAAAAGTAATGTATAAGTAATCTATTTTTTTCTTTGGATTACCCTTTATGTGTTACCCCTAAAATTTCTTTTATTCTATCCAATGGCTGGTAATATGAGGAACCAGGATAACAACCGATGCGAAGATCAATGTGATGATTGTTCTAATAATATTTTCAATCCAATGGGAGAGGGGATCATGAATATTGTCATGATACTCTCTTAGTAAACTAATTTTTTTAATAGAAACATGGGTGAAGAGGAACATTACCTCCCCCCCAATAGATAACATGTCTCAATCGAGGGATTTATGAGACAAAGGCCACCTTATTTTAATGGATCATTCAATCCCTCAATCGCCAAACAATGGATCAAATCAATGGAGAAGATATTATCCATCCTTCAATGTTCTGAAAATGAGAATGTACTTTTGGTTTCATTTCATATAGAGGGTGAAGCTGGTCAATGGTGGGAATTGATCAGAAATACAAAGATAGAGGAGGAGATCGAGGCTTTGTAATAGACGTATTTCTGGAAAAAAAATTCGACAAATATTTTCCTCGCACCGTCCAACTTAGAATGGAAAGGTACTTCCTTACCATCAAGAAAATAGACAATGATTCCATTGAAGAGTATGAGGAAAACATTACAAGGATTGCAGTATAGGCCTTTGAATTTTTCATTACCATTGAATTCAAGGCTGGCTACTACTTTGGTGGGCTAAAAACTAGCCTACAGAAATCTCTAGTGATCCGTGACTTCGAGAGCTATAAAGAAATTGTCCGATTTGCCCTCAAATTCAAAATAGTGATCGGAGAATATAAAGGATATCATGAAGATAAGAATCATAAGGTGGAATTCAATTCTAGCAGCCTGATGGATAAATCGATCGGTGCTAAGAAAATTCCGCACCCCACTTGCCAATGGTGCGGAAAGAAGCACCCCAGAAATTTCTTAATGTTGATGAGGAAATGCATTAGGTGTGGAAGGGAAGGGAACCTGGCCACTAAATGCGGACAAGATAAATCAGCACCTATGAAAAAGGATAGGATTTCTCCATTCGACCCTCAATGAGTTCTTCATTACTTCAACGACAAAGAACTGGGGCACTTTTCAAACTAGTTCTATAATCCAATGGTTTTCGTAGGCAACCAAAAACCTCCAAGGTATCTAGGGAGATATTTTTCCATCAGTACCCCTGACGTGACCCCCAAAAATGAAGTGGTGATAGGTACACTAGTTATTCACTCAAGAATAATGAACATAATTTTTGATTCAGGTTCTACACATTATTTTATATCAAAAAAGATTAGTAGAACAATCCCAACACCACAACAATTTATGGAAGTAAAGATGTTTGTGAGAATAAAAAAGGGTAAAATCATTGAAAACCATGAATATAACTCATCCCCTGTCATAATTTTTGGATTCAACTTACCAAAAATCCTCTTCATACTCCCTCTGGTTGAATTTGATGCAATTATTGGCATGCATTGGATTTCCTTATATAAAGCCCACATAAATTGTCATGAGAGGGAAATCACTCTATATAAGGAGAATCAATCCTACATTCTATATATGTGAAATAAAGAGGATGAATCCTATTTAGAACTATCATCTCAAGCATGGATATTAGTGACCTATGATCACATATATCTGGCTCAGATGATTGAGTCCAAGGAAGAAACCATCCTTGAAGACATACCTATGGTGAGGTAATTAGTTGAAGTGTTTCATGAGGAATATACTAGACTTACTCCTAGAAGAGATGTTGAATTCTCGATTGATCTGATACATGGGGTGTTTAAAATATCAAAGAATTCATATAGAATAGATGTTGTAGAGGATGAGGATATGAAAAAACCACTACCAGAGAATCTGTGAGAAAAGGTTTATATAACCAAGTGCATCACCATGGGGTGGACCAGTCCTCTTCCTCAAGAAGAAGGATTGGTCAATGTGGCTTTGCATTGATTATCGTGAACTCAAAAAATCATGATAAAGAACAAGTATCCTCTTCCCTGAATTAACAAATTGTTTGATCATCTATGTGGAGCACAATACTTCTCCAAGGTTAATTTATGGCCAAGATATTACCATGTAAGGTTGAACATGGAGGATATCCCAAAGGCTATTTTCATATAAGGTACGAGCACTAGGAATTCATAGTAATGCATTTCAGACTAACTAATTCTCAAGCAATCTTCATGGACTTGATGAATATTGTCTTTAGAGATTACCTCGACATATTTTTGGTAGTCTTTATAGACTATATTCTATTATAGTCTAAAACCAAGGAGGATCATGAGGAACATCTATGAACTATATTAAAGACCTTGAAAAAGGAGAAGCTCAATTCAATGTACAACAACTATGAGTTCTGGTAGAAGGAGGTCTCATTCATGGGACATATCATCACAAGCAATGGGATATATGTGGATCCATAAAATGAAAATTATATTGAGGGATGGTTACAACCAACATCAGTGGCGATTATCCATATATTCTTGTGTTTAGCTGGATATTATCATTGATTTGTGATAAAATTATCACGATTTTCAAACCATCTTACCAAGATAGCTCGAACTGGAGTCATATTTTTTTGTAGTTATAAGTGTGAAGAGATCTTCAAGGAGTTGAAAAGGAGGCTCTTCACTGTGCTTGTGATCACACTACCCCCAAGTGGGGAAGTTTTAGTTGTATTTAGTTATGCTTTGAATAAGGGCATGAGATGTATGCTGATGAAAAATGACAAAGTCATTGAATATTCTTCAAGTTAATTGAATTTTTATGAGAAAAATATCTAACACATGATCTAGAGTTGGATGCAGCAATCTTCGCTTTAAATATTTGGCGACAATACCAATTTTGGGAGTACTGTGAAATATATAAGGATCAGAAAAGCCTCAAGTATATATTCACATAGAAAGAGTTGAAAATGTTCTAATGAATATGGTTATAAATGGTCAAAGACTATGACTTCTCAATCCATTACCACACTAGGAATGCAAGCAAGGTGGAAGATGATCTAAGTAGAAAGTACCCAATAATTCTATCTTTTATTATAATTGAAAATGATCTAATCTTCATATATTTGATAAAGATGGACATCAGAATCATAAAGAAGGGAACACAATCAATCATTTCACAAATGAATGTTCAACCATCTCTTTTGGAAAGGTTAAAGGAATCTCAAAAGGATGATGTGGGAATTTAGAAGAAAGTGGAAATTATTAGAGAAAATAAATCCTTAGAGATTAATGTTAATGGAGATAGAATTGTGAGATTTTAGAAAATACTATGTGTTCCATTAAGCCTGGTGTTAAAGAAAGAACTTTCGGAAGAGGGATATAGTTCTAATTTCTCCATTCACCTAAGAAACACAAAGAGGTATCGAGATCTTTGAGGGCATTATTGGTGAGATAACATGAAAAAGGAGATCTTTGAGTATACATCAATGTGACTGGTATGTTTGGAAGTGAAGGATGAGAGGCAGAAGTCTAAGGGGATGAAGCAACTAATACCCATACCAACATAGAAATGGGATAACATCACCATGGACTTTTTCACCAAAATTACAAAGACATCCAAAGGAAATAATGAAATTATGGTTGTTCTAGATCATCATATAAAGAATTCACAGTTCATTGGAATTTGAGAGGATTTCTCATTATATCAACTGGAACGGATATACATCAGAGATGTGGTAAGGTTCCATAGAGTACCACTAACGATTGTATCCGATTGAGACCGAAGATTCACCTCTATGTTTTTGTAGAGTCTTCAACATGCTCTGAATACTAAGATGAAATTTAGTACGGCTTATCAACCTCAAACTGATGGCCAATTTGAGCAGACAAACTAAACACTTAGGGACATGTTGAGATCATACTCGATGGTCTTTAAAGGAGTATGGGATCAATTTCTTCCTTTGGTTATGTTCTCTAACAATAACAGTTTCTACTCAAGCATCCAAATGGATCCTTATTAAGCCCTTTATGGGAAGAGGTGTAGAACACCGTCATTTTGGGGTGAAATTGGTGAGTGAGAACTCCTTGGTTTAGAAATGGTCGAAGAAATGGTGGAGAATGTTAAGACCATCCAACAACATATTAAATATTCTTAAGGTTAACAAATGAGCAATCCTGATAATCATCAAAGAGACCTAGATTATGATGTCGGAGACATGGTATTCCTCCACATATCAACATGGAAGAGAGTTATGAGATTTATGAAGAAGGGAAATCTGGGTCCAAGGTACATCAGACCTTTTGAGATCCTTTATCGCATTGGAGCAGTGGCCTATCGACTAGCACTTCCACCAAACCGATATCAATTACATGATGTATTTCATGTATCACTCTTGAGGATGAACATACATGACCAATCACATTTACTCAATCCTGAGGTTGTACCATTGGAGAATGACCACACCTATGAAGAGAAGCCGGTGAAGATCTTAGATTGAAGATAAAAAGTTCTACTAAATAAGATAATGCCACTCGTCAAGGTGTTGTGGTGAACCACAAGTTCGAAGAAGAAATGTGGGAATCATAGGAAGTGATGAAGCAGAGTTACATTCATCTGTTTTAGTGTGGGAAATAGAAATTTCAAGGTTTCACTTTCTTAAGGGGGGAATATTGTAACATCCCAAACATTCATTAAATAAAAGTCTTCATAATCTAATTATATGTCATGTTATGAAAAAATGGTTATATAAAACATATGAACTTATTTGGTTTTATGTTATTGGAATTAAAAATACCATTAATAATTGTTAACATTACTAATATATCCATTGAATAGTGAACACACTATTAGTATAAATATAGGGATTTAAAAAATCCAATTTACTCAAACAAAGAAAGCGATGGCCTCATTTAGTAGAATTACTTAGTGCGTATACCATTTTTCAGAGCTCGGAAATGAGGGGGTGTCATTGGGCATCAATCTTGACCAATCCCAAGCCAAGCTTCAACACGTTAAGCTCGAACAGAACCACCTATGGGAGAAGTGTATGTTTATAGAAATTACCATCCAAGCGATGTTATCTGAGCCACACCAAGAGTCTGTCACCATCACACATCTTATCCTTCGATTTTATGAGGCTGTTATAAGGGGTTATGTAACAAGACTATATAAACACGATTATGTGCATTATATATTTTTATATAATAAATAATATATATTAATTTTATTATTGTCACTTGGTAAATAGTATTTAAAGCACAAATAATTTTTTTAGTTAATTTTCTATTAAGAAATCTATTTTTATGAATTAATGGATTTTTTAATTGAAGAATATTTTAATAAAATATTTTTACTAAATTAAATATTATTAAATATAAATTAACGTATAATTTTTAGGAAAATAGTTGTAATTTTTATTATGATTTGAAAGCCATTTTTTGTCAAAATCCATGAATTTTAGAAAAATGTCAGTTTTATTTTAAAAGTACAAAATTAAAAAATGTAGAAAATTATTTAGATAAAATGAATATTATTTTTGGAATCAGAATGTCAAAATTATAAAATGTTAAATTTTTCATAATTTTATGAGACTGGTGAATTTTTTGGTAAAAATTAAATACCGTTAAATTATATAATGTGTTTTAAGGACATAATAATGACCTAATAGTGATGTAATAAAATACTATAAATGGTATGTTCAGAAAATATATGTTTTATCATTAAAATAATGTGATTTTAGGTTTGTTTGATTTTTAAAAAAAATTTAGTGGACCCTCCAAGGCTTATAAAATATTTTAACATTTTAAATTTATTTCCTTGAGAGTGTGACTCACCTCCACATAATCAAGACTAATATTTTATGAAGTTCGGATAGTGTCCTTATAAAATAATATTTTCCACTCCTCTTTGGAAAAAATCATGGGTTGGTTTTTGGTTTTGATTTGTTTAATGTGTGATATCCAAAACATAAATGATAAAGATTTATCTCTCTTTTCATATATAAACCCACCCAAGCTCGAAATTCCTATTCACTCAAAGAATTTAGAGCATGATAAAAATCTACCGTACTCTCTATAGAATCCACCTAAGTCACACCAAGCTCCCTTGAAGTCTCTCTCAAGCCCCTCCCAAGCCTTTGGGGTCACACTTCTCTGTAAGGGATTTCTTCCTTTCTCATTTTTGTCCAAATTTATATATGTTGTTATACCCTTTTATTTTCAATTAAAAAATTTTGGGGTATGATTTCTAACCTCACCCATACTTCCCTACTTATTTATGAATTATTATAGATCCATTTATCTCCCATTAATTCTTCCCAAGTACACCTATTACCATGCTGAAATTTTGTAAGGGATTTCTCTCTCCTCATTTACATTTAAGAAATTCTTTTGTTTTATAAATATAAATTCTATAAAATATGTTGGGGAATGTATTTATATGACCCCATTACTGTAAGTTTTATTTATATATGATGAGACACAACTTTATTTCTTATGAAACCTTTTTTATGAATTCTTATGTCTCCTTATGCTGCTGAAATTGCACCGCAATTTTCCAAGCCAAATTCCTTGTGTAGTGAATACCATGCCCATTTATCTATCAATGGTATTCACCTTTATGAAAATTTAATTATTGATTATAGAGTTTCATGTATGATTTACACATTCCTTTATCAGGGAATAAATTTTTATGCTTTATGAATCCATGTTATATGATCCACATGGCACAATTATGAATGAAATAAAATGATTAATAAGGGTGCACCCTAATAGCACTCCAACGCATTGGGTAAAAATTAATATCATGATACATCAAGTGGAATGAGGGTTTACTCATTATAATTCATGTTTAATGAGGTTTTAATCATGACATATGTTTAATGATCCTTGTCTCATGATAATACCATGTTAAATGTTGTTGCCATATTTCTATGTTATGACAATCATGTTGTATCATGCCTTTAGGTCATGTATCTCTTATGATCCATTGATATTCCTATTGACTTAAATGTATTTTATTATTCATGTTATGCCTTTTCCCCCCCTTAATGGTCTTTATATCTCACCCTTTTATTATTCATGTCCTCGAGTTATCCCATTCAATGTTAAGTACAAAGGAAAGACATCGTCATGTAAAAGATGTTTTCAATAAGATGTTGTGTTTATTGGTTTTATGTTATTATGTAATGTTACTAATCCCCCAAGAAACTAGACCTTTATATCTTCTATGTTTTATCATGTAAATATTCTATGTGATAAATTATTTTTTAGTGTGAATTAAATTGTAGGGTTGTTATACATATAATTCATTTCTTCTATGAGTTTTCCAAATAATCCTCAAGTTATTATCATGGTCTTCATAGATTCTTGAGTATACTAGGATATCAAAGATAAATACCAATAACAATCATCACTATATTCCTTCAAAACTCTCTTCATTAGATCTATGTAAACAAAGGGTTCATTAGTCAGTCCAAAAGGCATCACTGTAAACTCGTAATGGACATACCTGGTTCAAAATGTAGTTTTTGGAATATCAACCTTCCTCAAACATAGCAGATGATATCCAGATCGAAGTTCATTCTTATAAATGTATTTTTCTCCATGAATTTTATCAAATAAATCATCAATTTATGGAAGAGGATACTTATTCTTTAAATTAATATAATTGATTTCCATGTAATCAATGCATTGCCCCCTAGATCCATCTTTGTTCTTGACAAACATGACAAGATCTCCCCATGGAGAAACACAAGGCCAAATAAATATTTTATCACTCAATTACTCTTGTTTTTTTATCTCCACTAATTCCACAGTGGTCATTATTTAGGGATTCTTTGATATAGTTCTTGTACAAGGAATTAAATCAACAAAGAACTGAACTTTCTACTCTGGAGGATGTCCATGTAAATCCTCTAGAAATCTGCCCATGTAGTCTTGCACTATATGTACATCATCAATTTGAATATTTCTTTCCTTACCCATAGTCGTTGGGTTCTCATCCTCTCCATAAATTTAATTCAATATATCTATTTGGGGTTGATCTAGATAGTAATCAGATGACAAGGTTTCTGATCTAAAAATAAGGGATTCTACACCATTTTCAAAGATTGAAACTTCCTTCAACTTTCAATAGATCTTCCCATAATAATTTGAATGCTAATTTATATAGAGAATTTTATTGTAATAATTCATTGGTATGGTGATAATGGTATAAACTAAATCACGTTTATTTGTCATGAGAGGGACTGATCGACATTCCTTTGTTGTAATGATACATCACCTATGAGTTTTGACAGACCCCTCCTTTATTAAATCCAATTGGACATGTCTAATGTTCTTCAAAAATTGGGAAGATATAAATGAATGTGATGATATGGAATCAAATTAAGTGTTGGCTATGTTTGAGGAATCAATTAAAGTACCCACCAACACCTCATTAGAATCATCAACCCCCACGATTGTAATTGCATAAGATTTTCCTTACTCTTGTGACCTTCTCTTAGGCATGTTTCCTTGGAACATAAGACACTCATTTTAATAGTGTCTTGTCTCCCTATAACTATATCATTAAAAATCATTGACTTGTTTTTTCCCCTTGAATTTGTTAGACCAATGAAAATTTTCTCAACAATTATAGATGACTCCCATGCCTTTTAATCTTCTCCCAATATTATTCTTCCCACAATTCTAACGTAATTAGAATTTCTTTATTGGAACTTCCCATTTTCGATGGTTATCAGAGTACAACTTCTTATCTTGGTTTCCTATAAACAAATTTGATCTAGAAAAACCCCACTCTGTTTTGATGGAACATAATACAATTTCATTATATGATGAAAATATTTGAGATGAAATTTCCTTTTCTCAAACTTGGATTAATAACTTTAATGAAATGGTCAATCATTTGTTTCGAGACACATACATAATCTATGGCATACCTGGATAGTCTTGTTAAGGTAGCATCATACTCTGCAACATATTCTACTTCTCTTTTCTTTAGGACAAGGAATTTCCCCTTCATTTCGGTTCATTGCTCACGAGAGAAATATTTGTCGAAGAATATTCCCTACGAATTTCTCCATTCCATATATTCTGTATCTTTTTCTTCTGTTGTATTCTAGATCAAGGACCACCATTAATTAGCGTCTCCCTGGAGAAAATATACTTCCAACACTACCTTTTCAATTTCATTGAATCTTAATGTCCTGATTATATTTTCAAGGGACTTTATCTACTAATTAGTTACCGCTGGATTAGTAGGCCCACTAAATTAAGGGGCTTGTTCCACATAAAACGATTCAACATAGGTGTATCATGGTTATTTTTCACAACCTAAGTTAGTTGTCCAAATATGTTCATGATCTTATCTGCTCTGACATTGACTGTGTTGACTTGCTCAGTGGGGTAATCCCTACATTGTGCACATGTATTGATTCCCCTTCATCCATTAGTTTCCAATTTTAAATAATGGAAGAAACAATATTATGTTATGAATATCAAATAGAAAATCACTTTACATAGATTGTAATTATATGCATATCTAATCTCATAAACATGGTTTCTCTGAGGAAAAATTTACATTAAAATCATTCATAATGGCTTGTAATGAAAATGTTAACTATCCTAAGCATATCCCCCAGGAGTTTTAATACCATGATAGCAAAAAGGTCCATTGTTGTATACCAGAATACCATAGGTCAGGCATGGAACTCTTTATCAGATCTTTTACTCTTGGATACATTTGTTCCATAGCTACCTCTAATTGTTTAGATCCATAGTGGGATGAATTTACCATAATGATCCACATAATATATTCCTTACCAAAATTATATGATGTTCTTGATTTTTTGTCCTCAAATACTATGTTTTGTCTTTTTTCCCTAATGTAAATTTTCTAATCTAGTTTCCATGTTTTCTATTAAAATTCCTTTGATACCAACTATAACACCCTAACCCCTCTAGACTAGATCTGGTGAATTGCTTATAACATTAGAATACATAAAAGGAAGAAAATACTGAAAGAATGATCAGTATAATAGTCATGAAGAAACCAGATACATAGATATAACTCAAATTACATTGGGAAAGGAAAAAAATCAATACATAACAAAAACTAATAAACTACAACCACCAAAACTCAATAAATGATGTTCTCTTAACAATGTATTGAAGGTAAAAATTGAAAGGGGTGATCTCAAATGCTCATTAAGGGTAATAAATAGCGAAAACAAGAATAAGAAATAATTTAATTATAAACTATTTTTCATAGTGTAACACCCCAATCTTTCACGATATGCTTCTCTTACAATAATGAAATAGCTTGCATTGTACGCAAGTTCGAGATTCTAACACACCACGACCAATCAAAGTAGCCGTTATGAATAGTAATATCCACTTTTTGAAATTATATAAATTTTATATTTCGAAATGGACTTCATTTTTGTATTCAGAATATCAAAATTATCCTAAGTTGATTTTTTGTAATTTTCTAAGAACTTCCAATTTTTTATGAATAGTGAAAAATACTTAAAAACATGTTTTTTAATCAAAATAATTTATAGTGATAAATTATACGATTGTGTGGTTTTAATTTATAATTAGAATATATTTTAACCGTTTCATCCAATGGTGGTAATTAGAATTAATTTCACTTTGAAATTGGACATATACAATTGTCACTAGTTTGATATATATAGTTTCTTAAAAACACGCTATTTGTTGTGACAATGGGAATTAATTATTAAATTAATTAACTCCACTTATATTTTTTGAATTTTTTAAAATAGATATTATTTTTGAATTGGGAATATGAAATATAGATTAGGGTTAATTTTTGATATTTTTCTGAAAAACTTCAATTTTTGATGAATAGTTAAACCACTACGTGGTAGTTACAAAACTAATTTTTAATTTAAATGAAATTTTACCACCTCTGTGATTTGAATTTCAAAAATCCGACATACATCATTCTCATTAAGAAGTAAAATGTGGGTCAATGAGATGAAAACAATTTTCTGTGAATAGTAACTTTAATGTTTTATTAATCACGATTAAAGGTAATTAGTGTAATTTAAGGTATATATAATGTCATAATAATATGAAATTACCATTAAACTTGTACTAAACTTATTGGATGAGTCATGGCCGACCAAGAAAATCCATGGGTCATCTTGGGGACCCCATGAAGCCACTTGGGTACGAAAATGACATTAATAACTTTTTATTTAATGTAAAAATAAAATTGTCACAAACAAGTGTTGTTTTACTAAAAAAAAATTTACATGGGGTATATAAGTTAGCTTTTCAACTATAAATATTAATTGGAAATATAAAAAGATTTACTACATCATTGTAATTTTTTTATAATTTTTAGACATTAAATAATTAAATTTATTTATCACACCATGATGATGCAGTGATTACCTCCTTAATTAACGATTTAAATAAAATGAAAAGATAATGTAAAATATAAAACACACACTTGTAAAAAACCTATTGGATGAGTATATTTATAACCCTTATCACCTTATCCTATAAATTTATAATTTTGGGTCCTTTGAAATCCGAATAGCACTTCATAATAATGTAACATTTCATTACTTTCCCAAAGAGCCCCTCCTCTCCTCTTATAAAAGGCCCCCACCTCTACCAACTTATTCACACCATCAAAACCATTTGGATGGCCAACCTCTGCCCAAATACTCTCTCAACGTCCCTCTTTTACTCCTAGAAGCCTCAATTTGGGTAGAAGTCTTCCCAAGGAAGCCTTTGGATCAAATCAAAAAGAGTTACCCGATTTTAAGGTAATGAATTCTCTTATGTACTTTTGTTTTATTTTAATTCTACAACCCCTTAAAACTCTTCTTATTACTTTATTTTGTAACAAAAACAGTATCTTAAATATACTAGGATGTTTTTAGGAGAAGGATTTGATTTAAACTTACACACACCTTCATCTGATGGTTAAAGAACATACTGTTTCTGTGGGTGGCGAATTACTGCCTCACGAAACGATGATTGTTCAATCTTCTTTTAACACCTCTCATGGTGGACATTATGATGACACTATTTTGATATATGATATATATATTATGTTTATGTTTTCCTGATTCTTTTTTATTTCTCATTTATGGCATACCATTATGATTTCCATTATGGGTAAATGCGATAATTTCATTTTAGGAAGTGCGGACTACCGCCCCCTCAAAGTGATTTGAATCGTTAATGCCATATTTGAGACATATAAAGGATGGAGTAAATGATATTATATATGATATTATACTAGAATTAAAATATACCTTTATATCATTATGATTCCATTCCATTAAATATGAAATAGAAATGAAAGTAGCGTTCATGCGTACGTACGGCTTACCATCTCCATGAACAGTGCATTTCATTTATTACCTCTAAATGTTATGTAATATTATGAATGAATGTATATATAGTGGATATATATTATATATATGATATATACATCATGAATATAATTCTGGGTATAATGGATATTTTACCACATGAACAACTTGTAATTATAAGAAGTTTATTTTTGACTCAAGTACCAAAGATCAATAAAATGACCGTTATTAACATAAATAATTACATAATGTTAAAAAAATGGAAATATGTGATATAAAAGGAACAATAAACTTGAAAAATGTTCTTAAGAAATTATAAATTAACTCTAGTTTATTATTCAGGAGGTTAAAGAACAGTCGAGTCAAGTCGGACACGAGGTAAGGGACTTTGTCTCAATCTTCTTTCATTGAGGCATATTTTGTTTTATACAAAACTTTCTTTTATATGGTGTATAAAACCCTTTTACATTTAAATTTATTAAAAAGGAATCTTTTTTATATGAATCATTTTACTAAATTATAACAGAGAATTTTTTTTGTCGTACGTATGCGGCGACAACGACTTCTCCGCCGCCATTACCATTATTTGAGTTTCGGCTTCTTTTACAAGCCATAACTTTTTTTAAATGAAAAATAATTACCATGTTCTGATTTTATTTTATTTTGGTATTGAAAATGGGTTTATTATATCAATATGTTGTATTGATATCTTGTTAATGAAATGTGGAAATGTTATGTTTCCTTTATGCATGTTTTATGTGATACGTCTATTTTATGGTTTATGATATGTTTAAACCTTTTCATATAAGGAATGAATTGGACTTAATAAGTGATGGGTGGATTCCACTATATCTCCTCGATGCATCAGTTGGTCTCATGAGACAAACTAGGGTCTTGGCACGAGGCCTTGATAAAATCTTATTTGTAGTCTTCGCACGAGGACTTGGATATGTGGTTATGATATTCCAGCATTATTCATTCTATCAATATGAAATGGTTATTGAAATTTCATGTGATTATTCAACTAGTAAAATATCTATGTGAATAAGTAAATGGAATTATTTCATTTTATTGTTTCCATATTATTCTTATGTTCAATTTTAAAAGGGGTTTGTTTTAGTTATACATTGCCCTAAATGTTTATATTTATTTATGAAAGTTTCCACTGTATTGTTATCCTTACTGAGCATCTGAGCTCACCCCTTTCAATGTTTTAATTTTTCTAGGATGTGATGAAGTGTATTATGAATGACCTGTAGGGATATTATGAGGGGATATGAATACATGATGTTTTTTTAGTTTTGTTTTACTTTATGATGTAATGTAAGACTTATGAATGTATCTAGTGTTTCCAAGGCTACTAAACTAATCGGTCTTTCGAAAATTGGTCTTTTGTGATCATTCCAATGTTACACAATAATTAATTGACTCTGGGTAACTAGGTTCGGGGCATTACACATAGTCAATATTGCATGGTGTATAAATGAATGGCACACACCATTAGTAAACTGAGAATTAAACTGCATTCATAGATTTTCCATAGTGAAAACGTCATGGATAGTAATAACTAAGAATGAATAAAGAGAATGATTATTAATTGGAATTCATGTATCAGTCACATGATACCACTATACTGTCAAAAATGATTAAATCTGCAGGTAGAAACCAGTTTGATTTTAAGAAACAAACTCAAGGGTTTTGTCACCAACTAATTTATCTCATGAGACATGTCGATGCTTTGAGGGGATATAGTGGGCCCCTCACATCCCTCCATGTAAAAATAATTATTTATACATAAATTCAATACAAGAGCAATATTCCTTTTCAATTCCCATATATATTAGTGAATACAGATTCATTAATAATTCCACAGTTAAAATAACATTCCTAACAAACACCGTATGTAAAATGGTATATGGTTTAGACAATAAAAATATCCATGATACGAGAATATGGATATTTAATAGAAAAATAATTTCAAATTAAATGTGATCTCAAATGGGATGTAGGTACACAAAATAAGGATTATTAGGTGTACAATACAAAGTAAATCTCAACGAAATGGAAAATTTAGACAAAGTCCCCTACCACATTGTAATCAGTCAAATCATATGAACAAATCATAATAACAATCAAATGAATCATTGAATAAAAAGAATATTAATATAATCACATTATTATCTGAAAAATGTCAGCACACATACACCATATGAAATAAATAATTTTTGAATAATGGAAATCTCGCGGAAATGAAAGTGGGGTGAGAAAACCCCTTACAAACATTTCAGCTGGGTAACGAGTGTTCTTGTGGGTGATAAATGAGAGGTAAAGGGGGTATACCATAATTTATATATCATAAGGGTGGTATGGGGGAAGTTCAAAAACATTCCCCATCATTAGGAATTAAAAACAAAAGGACACAACATTAGGGGTATTCTTGAACAAAAGTGAGAGAGAGGATCCCATACATTATGCTCGAAGGTGTTCTTGATTGTTCTTAATTTCCTGAATAATAAAATTTAGATTCATTAATTAATAATTAATGAACCTTTTAAACATTTAATTGACGTTTTATAACATTATTTAGTTCATTCATTCCCTTTTTTATGGGTTCAAGAGATTCAATTTTATTGTTTTGGAAGCATTTTCTTCCTTGGTTTTCATGGTCGATTTACCTATATTCAGGAATGGTGGTTCATTTGAAATGTGGATAAACATCCATAATGGTAAATATATATTTTAGTGACATTATAAATTATCATATAATGATTTTATGTTTTACACTTGAGGATGATTCATTAGTTAAAATTTACTGATAAACACTTGTATTAACTTTGCAGTTTTGTGAAAAATGAACTTGTTTTGTGTTATTATTTTGTATTATGAGGGTGTAATTATTCAGGAACATTGATTAAGGTAAAAGAGATATATTAATATCTTTTTCAACAATTAAAAATTCTTCATTACTAGTATTGAGGATATTAATAAAAATTGAAAACTCGTCATCCTTGTATGTGACAAATTAACAAATCTCGAAAGGTATTTTCATTTTTAGTATAAGAGGTGGGGGAAAATAGATTATGATGAAATATTCCATTAAGATAATAAAATTCCTGTCTATTTAAGGTACTAGAATTTTAATATCACTTGGATTTGGGTTGGTGAGGAGAACAACAAAAGAATGGAACTTGTAAAAGAATTTGGAGGAAAAGCGAAGAGAATTTCACCTCTTGAGTACTCCTCCTTGAGAATCTATTTAAGGAATTTTTTTTGCCTTTTGGTGAGACCAGAAGATCTTGGACATGGGGGAGGACATTAGGGACATATTTTATTTGAATTTATGAACGTATTTAAGCATGTCTGGGGTGGGAGGAAGAGGGGTGAGGGGTGGTTTATATATTGGAGGTGAGGAGAGATTTTAAATTATTTTAATTACCATTTTAATATTTTTTCTCAAGACTATGAATAGTCGTAATTCATGTGGTTACATATAGTAATAATGGAATGTTTTTTCGAACCACGTGTGATTACATTAGCCTCACATCACCTACGATGTTGTAAATCAAGTATTTAGCATCTATCATAATTTTTGGTATTTTACCATTATGAAAACATTCATGTATTTCAGAAAAATAAGAAAAATTCACCCCAACTACATTTCAACAAGTAGAATCAAAAAATAAACTCCATTTTAAAAAAAATATTTTTTTTAAATATGATAAATACAATTTATAATTAAATTAATTATTTAATCAAAAAAAATTCCATCACTTAAAATATTCATCTTCATTTTCAGGGTGCCTAAATTTTATTTATACATTAATTGGTATGGATACCATTCATAAGATTCATATTACTATTCATGAGGGAAAGTTACTATTCATAAGGGCGGGTTACTATTCACCGATAATTACGTTAATTCTGTGAGACTCTAAATACCATCTCAATCCCAACAGTGAATGTTTGTTTTTAAAAATTCAAAACACAAAAGTGGAAAAATTTATGTTTAAGGGATAGTTATGAAAATATCTTAAATAAAAAAGTGTTGTTTCAAAGAAAATCAGTGCATTACGAAATATAGGGTATCTAAGTAATAGAATTTATTTTATTGAAACGTACCATAAACTTTTCGGGGTGCTATAACTCATCCTCGAGCTACACTCCGAGGCTTATCTAAAATTCCAAGTAAAAAATATTGAGCCACTAAGCCCGCATATCTGCTTCTCTCTCCCATGATTCTTCTTATAACCATCCATGTTTCTATAACACATGAAATATAGGCACAAACATTCCCAAAAACACATTTTCTTTGTGAGATAACACACATTTCAGATGCTCTTGAAAGGATGCATTGGTCTCAAGATCAACTTACAAAACATACCAAACGTGTTTCCCAAATCACCCTTCCTAAAAATCACAAGAACCCCATCCAATATTACCACATATAATTTCCTTTTAAAACATCCTAGATGGGATGTACATCCACCGCCTCCAAGGGACTGATAGAGTTTTCTCGAAGAATTTGAACATGCACCTTATAGGTTTCACATTTTCATTCTGATGCCACCACATCCAACCGACGGTCTTTGCTCCATGCACCTACAACTGAAATATCACCCACACATTTGGATTATAATCAACCACACTTTTTATGTACCTCATTCACAATAGAATTCATCGACCATCATTCTATACTAAAAACCTCATTTGTAAACATTTTATTTCATAACTCCCACTATCAATATCCACATTCACCAGTTCATAAGTTTATCCTCTAAGAGTCCCCTTATCTAACCAAAACACATTCATTTAGAAAGGAATAATTCTAGGCCTTTCTTAGCACACTCAGGATGATGTCAATGTTGGGTATATGATCGTGGCTAATTAAAAGTGTTCTAATAATTCATTGGTGAACAACACAAAAAATAATTCAGTACTGATTTTATATCCCACTACAAAAATAATAATATATTGAATGTCTTGGGATCCCCATCCTACCAAACACTCACTATATGATCTGAAATGAGACAATCCCTCACATAACCTACTACTTAGATCTCAAACTAGGTCATTATAAATACCCAAGAAACCCGTATAAGTTTCAAATATTCAAAAAAAAAAGATTTATCAATTCACAAAATTAATATAGTTAACAAGAGGAATTTACCCAAAACCATAACAATTATTTCCCCCTTTATCCCGACACACGGTGAAAGCGATGGCATAATACTTCTAACCATAACCATACTAGAACTAGGTCCTTATTAAGAAGGGTAAATCAATCTCATTATTCATGTCTATCATTTGGATATCCATTCGTTCTCATTATTCATAATTTTATAATCATTATCAATTAACATTTGGCATTACTTCTTTTCAATTTCACATCATGGAGAAATAGATCAAGTTCAACAACTTACCCAAAACCCATTTTCCTGTGCATTCAAAAAATGATGTGTGTCACAATAACACTAAGCACCTATAATAATGAATGAAAACACAACTCCCATTCCATACCAGGTCATGAGTGTAATCATAGAAAATTTCAACATAAAAAATTACTAAACACATCAAGTGTGTAACATAAAATAAAAATAACAAAAATCACACCCTAGATACATGGGTTGTCCCCGATACATGGTTTACTAACTCCCATGCACGAGATCATAACCAATGACAAAATCTTCCTAGAATCTTCAATACCATTCCAAAATAGTAATACAAAAAATAGAATTAAAATACACTTATACCACTTTGTAACGTCCCATCCCGGGCGCCGCACTTCTATGCATCTTGTCAGTCAGTTACATGACCTTAGTTGTACCTCCCCATATAATAGAGGCTTTCAACTAACATTGAGTGTCTAATATCAATCGTGAGGAGACTATAACCTCTTTTATTCATTAGAGTAATACACTAGGGGAAATACATACAATAATCAACTGAATAACTAAACAAATATTAATATATTATGATAACCAAATAAGAAGTAAAATTTCAAAACTAAAGATTTGATATTCCATCCCAATGTATGTGCCATGCTTTAAATGTATACTCACAGTAAACAGACTAAAAAATTCCAAGACAGTCCCGAACTAGGTCTGGTCCACTCATCCATTCTCCATACCTACTCAACCATCTATCATAGGGAATTTTCTCTTATCCACTCCTTAAACTACGAAATCGATTCGGGCCTCAATCAGCCAGCTCAATAAGGGTGTGAGCGTGACTTATTACACAACCACTAATAGTGTCTAAAATAATTTTGGACCCTAGAAAATGCGTCCCCAAGATTTTCCAAATGCTTCCATACACTACCTAAAATTGTTGAACCTTTTGCATGCTTCAGTTTGGTAAGTCACAGGGCTCGAACGAAGTTACGGATTAGAAGTTATGAACATTTGAAGTTAGGATGAAAAATTGGTTCGCAAAGCCCATTCACGATGCCCCCTCCGCGATCATGGAGCGCCGTCACAAAGCAATGAGGTGGGATGCTCTGCAAACCTAATTGAAGTTCGCGATGTGCCAAGAAGACCTGCCACGAAGCACAAGAGGCAGGATGATCCGCGAACGAATTTTACGTTCGTGAACCCGCAACGAAGTGAAGGAGGCAGGACGCTCCGCAATCCCATTTGACATTCACGAGCACGCCGCGAAGATGCCAAGCTCCATCTTCATGGTGACCCTGCCAATAAATATCCAGCTCGGCCCCCTTCTCCAGGATGGCCACGGCCACTTCACCCCTTGGGCGGCCGATCTCTCGGTCCACGGAGCTCCGCTTTGCGGCTTTGTGAGGCCATGCTCCGCAAGCAGCTTCCTTCGTGTTGCTACTCCGCGATTCCCTACTCTGCGAGTAGCTTCCTTTGCGTTGCTGCTCCGTGATCTGATGCTCAGTGAGCTGACCTTGCTCTGTAAGAGGCCCATGCTCTGCGAGATCCCTCTGGTCTGCAAGACTTTGCTCCACGAGCCACCCTTGATCCACAAGGGGACCATGCTCCGTGAGATCCCTCTGTTCCATGAGCCACCCTTGCTCTGTGAGAGGCCATTGCTCCACAAGGCCATGCTCCGTGAAGCTACTTCGCAAAGACCTATCCTTTGTGATGCTCCTAACTTTGTGCACACCAATCCATACTACGGGGGCTACACCCCTGCCTCCCCGCTCGAGGTCAGTGACCAGCTGCAGTCTCGGCCCTCCAGGCCGGTCCCTTCGCTACCGTCACAGACCCCCATGAATAATGGAGAGTCGCACTTCCACCTTTTTAGGCTGGGACATTGGTATTTTCCATTTTTCTCTTATGCACATCCTCCTTCCACCTCTGGAATACCATGATTTGAGAGACTCCTCAGCACACCATGAAACACCTTGAGTTGAAATATTCCTCTCGGTCCCTTTCACATGTTCTGAGTTGAGATTCTAATCATCCATTTCCTGAGTACCCTGAGTCGAACCATTCCTCAGGAAACTCCTCCAAACCCCATAACCTGAATCCTATGGTAGGTTGAACCAGAAAGGGTCGCCCTACTGTAAGACCCAACACCAGCCATTCTAGGTGCCTTGTGGAAATAGTCCTATCTACATTACTTTAAACTGTAGTAATCACATTGTTCCAAACATGGGATGCCTCTTACAAAATACAAGAGATGCCTCATTATCCTAGCATGAGATGTTAATAGTCATATCTACATAACATTAAATTGTGGTAATCCCTATGTTCCAAACATAGGATGCCTCTTTCTCTAAATAAGAGATGCCTTGTGGTCCAGGCATGAGATGCCAATAGTCCTATCTACAAGACTATAAAATGTAGTACACCCTATGTTTCAAACATAGGATGCCTCTTTCTCCAAATAAGAGATTCCTTGTGCTCCAAGCATGAGATGCCAATAGTATGATCTACAAGACTATAAACTGTAGTACACCCTATGTTCCAAACATAGGATGCCTCTTGCTCCAAATAAGAGATGCCTTATACTCCTAGCATGAGATGCGAGTAGTTCTATCTACATGAATATAAAGTGTAGTGATCTCCCTATGTTCCAAACATGGGATGCCTCTTGCACTAAAAAAGAGATGCCTTATGCTCCAAGCATAACACAGCCAATTCCATGATTATAGTGGAATGATTCCAATGCCCCTTAGCATTAGCCCGCATGTGCACTAGTGCATAAGTGAAGGCCACAATCCACCAGTGGGTTGGGATGCCCTCATGGCCAGACATGAGGAAAACATTATAGGAAGCTTCCTATCATAAGCCCCATTCACCGTTGCCGCTCTATAGCGGCACCCGGGCACCTTCCTAGTGTAAGCCCCATTCACCATTGCCGCTCTATAGCAGCACCTGGGAAGCTTCCTAGCGTAAGCCCCATTCACCATTGCCGCTCCAAAGAGGCACCTGAGCAACATTCTAGCGTAAGCCCTGTTCTCCAGTGTCACTCCATAGCGGCACCCGGGCAGCTTCCTAGCGTAAGCCCCTTTCACCATTGCCTCTCTATAGCGGCACCCGGGCAGCATCATAGCATAAGCCCCATTCACTATTTTCGCTCCTTAGTGGCACCCGAGAAGCTTCCTAGAGTATTACCCATTCACCATTGTCGCTCCATAGTGGCACCCGGACAACTTCCTAGCGTAAGACCCATCCACCATTGCCGCTCCATAGTGGCACCTGGGCAGCTTCCTTGCCTAAGCCCCATCCACCATTGCCCCTCCATAGCGGCACCTAGGCAGCTTCCTAGCGTAAGCCCCATCCACTATTGCCGCTCCATAGAAGCACCAGGGTAGCTTCCTTGCATAAGCCCCATTCACCATTGCCGCTCGATAGCGGCACCCGTGCAGATTTCTTGCATACGCCCCATTCACTATTGCCTCTCCATAGCGGCACCCGGTCAGCTTCCTAGAGTAAGCCCCATTCACCATTTCCACACTATAGCGGCACCTGGGTAGCTTCCCTGCGTAAACTCCATTCACCATTGCCGCTCCATAGCGGCACCCGGGCAGCTTCCTCGTGTTAGCCCCATCCACTGTTGTGATCCTATGCATCGGTAAGCCGTTGATATCCTTATCTAGTGGTAAGACGTTGCGACCCAATCCAGCGGTAAGCCGTTGCAACCCCATTCAGCGGCAAGCCGTTGACATCCTCATCCTACAGTAAGCTGTTGTGGCCCCATTTAGTGGTAAGACGTTCACATCCTTATCCAGTGGTAAGCCGTTGTGACCCAATCCAGCAGTAAGCCATTAAAACCCCCAATCGGCAGTAAGTCATCATCAGAAGAACTACGTGGACTCTGATTCTCGGCCACAGGTATACGTAGGAAGCCTCTTCAAGGATCAAGACCAAAAACTATCTTCATCCTTTTCCTTGGGCCTCCATCCTTGAGTAAGTCCCGGCACCATGGGCCGCCTAACGCATAATCCCCTCTTCGCTTCCCACAGATGCACCCTTCACGATGTGATTGTCTGGTCTTTGCTGCCTCTTGTTTCTGAAACCGAGCATGACTCACGTGGGCTTAGAGTAAGCATCAACTATGACACCCACCCCCATCCAGCATGAAGTTAAAATGTATTCCCCTATCCAGCATGAAGTTAAACTGTATGCCCCCATCCTGCATGACGTTAAACTGTATGCTGTCCCGCATGACATTAAACTGTACATCCATTTGAACAACGGGGTCTTTGATCCATGTTAAGGCATGGTACGTAGGAAGCCTCCACGAGGTTCAAGCCCACCACCCATCATTTATTCACGTCAGGGTTCGCCCTCGTCCCACATGACGTTAAACTACATTCCAGTCTAGCGGTAAGCTGTTGTGACTATCCTGAACTACATGGACTTTGATCCATGCCAAGACATGGAATATAGGAAGCCTCATGAGGTTCAAGCCCACCACCAGTGGACCACCTGGTTCACCTTCACGTCGGTTCGCTAACGAAGCCCTACCCGAACTACGAGGACTTTTATCCATGTCGAGGCATGGTACGTAGGAAGCCCTACACGCCCTCATCCCACATAGCGTTAAACCACATCCTAATCCAGCGGTAAGCCGTTGTGACCCCACCATCCAGTTGTTCCGACACCCCTTCATGTTAGTTCAGCAACCCCTTCCCAAACTACGTGGACTTTGATCCATGCCAAGGCATGGTACATAGGAAACCTCACGAGGTTCAATCCCAACTCTCATCTGACCAAGGTCCACCTTTGCGTCGGTCCTTCGGAGCACCACCCCGATCTACGAGGACTTTGATCCACGCCAAGGCATGGTATGTAGGAAACCTGACAAGGTTCAAGCCCAACACCCATTGGACCAAGGTCCTTCTTCAAGTCAGTTCACCGACATCCATTATGTACTACAGATTCTTTGGTCCATGTCAAGGCATGGTACGTAGGAAGCCTTCATGAGGTTCAATCCCATCACTCGGTCGTTCCGACCCCCTTCATGTCGGTTCACCCCCATCCCACATGACGTTAAATTATATCCATCTGAACTACGTGATATTTGATCCATGTCAAGGAATGGTACGTAGGAAGCCTTATGAGGTTCAAGCCCATCACCCATTGGACCCAGGTCCATCTTCATGTCGGTTCGCTGAAGACACAATCCTGAACTACGTGGTCTTTGATTCCCTACCATGGTCATATGTAGGAAGCCTCTATGAGGCTCAATCCCAGCACATATCCATGCATCCATTCTCATGGGACGCCTTCTCAGGTGTCCCATCGTCCCACCGAACTATGCAGACTTTGATTCCATACCATGGGGATACGTAGGATGTCTCTTTGAGGCTTAATCCCAACTTCACCGTCGCCCTTGCGATAGTCCCAGTTCATTCCCCTTCCACTTCATTCAACTATCTATCATCCATCCTGATTCTCACCTGGGCCGCCACATCCTGATGGGATCATGCCATCCGCCTCCTTGCTGATCCTAGTAGTACTTGGGCCGATATCCATGCGTATGCCCCAATATGTCTCCGAGTCGTTGTCCTCTGTGTACACCCCGATTCATCAACCCTTTGAACTACGTGGGTTTTGATCACCATTTTCTACAAGGGGTATGTAGGAAACCTCTATGAGGTTTAATCCCAGCAAAGGATAAAACTTAGTGATTCCCCATTCTGGGTTGCACACTCCCTGATCCACCCTCAGTGGTGTTCAAATCATCCATTGTAGGGTGACATCTCCCCTCCAGGGTGCGTACCACCTTAGATCCGTCCTCATTGGGCATTCTGATCCATCCATCTTCTAGGTGTTCCCTCCTTAGGATATACCAATCTGATCTGTCTCTATGGGACATTCTGATCACTCTCATACCATCTCCGCAAGATATTAAACTCGCGTCCTACCTCGTGATAAACATGAGATTCCTGAGGAAAACCTCGAATGACACACTTATGGTGTAACCGTCTCTACGAGATGTTAAACTCATGGCCTACCTCGTGATAAACATGAGATACAAAAGAGATGCTTGAGTAAAACCTCGGATGTCACGCTTATGGCGTAACCGTCTCCGCAAGACAATAAACTCGTGCCCTACCTCGTGATAAACAAGAGATGCCTGAGGAAAACCTTGGATGGAACGCCATTGGTGTAACCGTCTCCACAAGACATTAAACTCACAGCGTACCCTGTGTTAAACACAGGAAGCTGAGGAAAACCTTAGATATATTTTCATGGCATATGATTACCCGCATTCAATGGGGGATTCCTTGGGTTCTACACCCTTGAGATGCCCTCCTATGAGGAAGAATACAGGTTCCCTAATGGCCACGCACCCAGAGATTCCCTGACATGCATGATGTTTTCATCTACTCTGACCGAAGGTCGCTATCATGTCAAGACCCCATGGAATGTCTTGATGGAAGTAGTGTAATTAACCGGCATACATGAAGATATGGCACTGGGAATGAGATTCACGAACAACGTATTAAATCTATGAGGGAGACCCAGACTAGGTGACGAGTTCCGAGGAGGAATCTGTGGAAGGAAGAACCGACATCCCATCATCCCGGTTTTGAGCAAGGAGCAGACGTCCATGAATAAGGAGTGAATGTCGCCTGCCTTTGGAAATCAGGAATACGGGGTAACAAAAAGCTGTGCCTGTCGCGCCCAAGCAGACGGACGTGCGCGCCCCAGCGAAAGCGTCGGAAACAACAATATAGATTCAAATAAAAGTGTATGAACTTGTATAAAGAAATAATTAAAATTCATAAGTAAACACTTATCACAATATCAATTAATATTTATTTAACCACATAAACCTTTGGGTTTCCTTAGAAACATGTACCACAATACCTATTTTGGTTAATGTTAGAGCCTGAAGTATTCCCATGTGATATCATATCTCAATACCTACTTTGGATCCAACTGAATCTGTAACTATTCCTAAGTGAGGTCATTTCTCAGAATGCCATTATTACCATTATTTAATTCATACATGAATTCCAATGTTACAATTCATACTTTACACACTATAATGACCATATTATCATTCATTAACACATAATTCAATTTCATTGTGACCATTCATACATTACAAATTTGAATGACCATGATAACATTCTTAAAAAACAATATAATGACCATGTTTCCATTATTTATTTAACAACGGAATGACCATGTTACCATTCATAACTTCAAAATTGAATGACCATGTTCCCATTTATCAACACATAATTAATTCGATAATTAAATATACAAATAAATTCTATTACTAATTCCAAAATTTGTTAAACACCATATTATTATTTGTTAACTCAATAATTAACTAATCACATAAATAACATTAATTAATTTAATAATTAATTAATCACATAAATTCCTCCAGTTAATTAAAAAATTCACTAATCAAATCAACAATATTAATTAATTAAAAGAATAATTAATCACATAAAATACATTAATTAATTCAAATATAAATTAATCCCTTAAATTCATTTAGTTAATTAAATAATTAACTAATAACATCTATATCATTAATTAATTCAGTAAATAATTAATCACATAAATAAAATTAACTAATTCAACAATTAACTAATCACATCAAATACATTAATTAATTCAAAATTTAATTAATCACATCAATTTCTATTGTTATTTCAATAATTAACTAATAACATCAATAAAATTTATTTATTTGAAAATTAATTAATCACATAAAATACATTAACTAATTAAACAATAATTTATTCACTTATATTTTAGTAGTTAATTAAACAATTAACTAATCACACTATTTTCATTACTAATTAAGAAATTAGTTTATCACCTAAATCCCCTTAATTAATTATCCAATTAATTATGGATTTTGGTCCAATTAATTAATTCATCAATTAATTAATCTAACTCAATATTTTTCATTAACACTACAATCAATATTTATTAATTCAACAATTATTTAATCTAACTCATTCAATTACATTAAGAAAACAATACTTATTAAATAATTCATCAAATAATTAATTCAACTCATCCAATTTTAATAACAGAGTAATCCCTATTAATGAATTTTCTAATTAATTAATCTAACTCATTAAATTTCATTAATAAAATAGCCCCCATTAATTAGTTCTCCAATTAATTAATCTATGTTATTCTATTTCATTAACACAAAAAACAAAAAACAATAATTTTCCAATTAATTTATCTAAGTCATTTAATTTTATTAACAAAATAACCCCCCTTAATTAATTCACCAATTAATTAATCTAACTCATTCAATTTCATTAACACAATAAACCTCAATAATTAATTTTTTAATAAATTAATATTACTCAATCAATAGCATTAACACAATATTCCCCTTTAATTAATTCTCCAATTACATAATCTAACTCATTCAATTGCATTGAAACCAAAACCCTTAATAATAAATTCCCCAATCAATTAATAATACCAATTAAATTGAATTAATACAAAACTACTTATTAATTAATTTTCCAACTAATTAATCACTTAAAATCTATTAATAAATCCCATAATTAATTAGTCAAACTCAAACCCCTTTAATTATTTCACCAAATAATTGTCCATATCAATTGTATTAATTAATAACCAATTAACAAATTGCAATAATTCCACTAGTTAATTAATCAATTAATTTATATCATCAATCATATTATTTAATTTAATAATTATATAATCACATTACATCCATTAATTATCTCATAAATTTATTAATTCCATCTATCCCATTATTTAATTCAATAATTATATAATCATGTAACTCACAGTAATTAATTCATCAATTTATTAAACTAATCCCATTATCTAATTCATTAATTAAATAATTATATTACTACCATTAATTAATTAATTAATTAATTAATCAAATCAACAATCATAAAATTCTTGAAAATTAATTCATCAATTAATTATTCCATATAACTCAATTCAATAACCCCATTATAAATTAATCAAATAATTATTCGAACATAAATAGTTAAATAACCCCAAATAATTCATCAAATAATTATTCCATCTTAATCAATTCTATACCCTCTATTAATATCTCAATTAATTGATCTATCTAAATAAATTAAATATTCTCTTAATTAATATCAAAAATTAATTATCCAAAAGTTACCAATATTTAGTTCCTATTAATTAATTATACAATTAATTATTCATAATCTAAAATCCCAATATCCCCAATATGAACATTTCACTTAATTAACTAATTCACTAAGATAAATAATTTGATTAATAATGAAATTATTAAAAATCTAATAAAAATTTTCAGTTATATAAATAGAATTTAAATTGATGCTTCTGGGTTTGAATTATAAACCACATACATTGATTCATTTATTAATGATCATCCCATGTAAATCCCAAATAACTGAGTGACCCAACGATGTAGAACGAGATTTGAATATGAAACCATAAATCAAGATTATAGAAAATCAAGATCACCTAAATATAGATCTAGATATACAGTTTTAGATCCAGATCTCACCAAAATATATTTATATATATATATATCCAAATAGAGTGTTAATTCCCTAATAGAAATAGAGGATAACCAGAGAAGAATGAGAAAATAATCGAGAGAGGATTCAATTACTAGGTGATGTGTCTATCTTCTATTTAGGCTTTGAATTGAAAATAATAGAGTTCGGAAAGACATAAAATTTATCATAATACCCCAAAATTATGAGTGACATCCTGGGGTAGAATTAGAGTTTAATTGGGTGAGTTTGGGGGTTCAATGGATTTTTAAATTATAATTCAGGTCACTTTTAAAATCATTCACATTTTGTTGGGCATGACCACTCAGTTTTCCCCAATAATGGGGAAGTTATTATGGGGGTGCATAGTTACTCCTAAGAGGGATCTCAGTTTTATAAAACCATGCTTCAACCATGAACAAATCCTTATTCTTCCAATTTTTTAAAATTTACAAAACACACCCCAAATTAAAACCGAAATTAAATGTACTTAATAAAAATAAAAAGGGTACCTACAAACGATAATGAGAAAACTCTATAAAAGGGCTGAATAATAAAGGCCAATCTATGCATCAAGGGGATAAATAATTTTGTAACCACTATTCACTGCATGTCCAATTAATCCATAATATATCAAAAGATATATTTAACTCATGAAAAATGTGCTTTATCAGTAAATCATAGCACTGAATAAAAAATTCAATGTAAAAAATTACCCATTCAATCAAATAACATTCATGGTGAAAAAAATATGTAAAATTGACATAACTTTTCTGAAAAAATTAGATCCCTTATAAAAGTATTGATATTTATGTTAAGTAAAATATAAAGTGGTAAAAAAGTTAATATTTCTAGATAATGTTAATGAATAAAAACATAATCATGATGGTGAAAGTTAATATTTTTCCTAGTCCAAATGATCATAAACCGTCCAAATAAATAATATGGATTTTATCATTACAATATATACACATTAGAGTATAATTAAGGGTTGTTTAAATTGAATAATAGAAATACAATAAAAGTATTAGTAAAAAAATTGAGTAAAAAACACTTTTAACATTGAAAATCCATTTTTAATAACTAAAAATTTCTAGAATATTCAGAAAAATGTTTTCATTGTAAAAATATTTTAAACATATAAATGAATCTTCCCAAAAAATGTCCGATATTATTTTGTTAATATTATGTTCACACCGAGTACATTAAAACAAACATTCCTTTTACTATTTCTGTTAAAACTCACAATGAAACATGTTTGAAAATTGAAAAGAATATTCATTTTAATTTTTTTTAAGTCAAAATTAGGCAAAAAATTATTCATAAATTATGTTTTAATATTAAAAAACAATTTAATTTTTTTTTGTAAAATATGGATATGGAAGAAAAATCATTTTTTCCACAAATAGAAATAAAGATAGGTTTCTAAAAAAATGTTTTCTAAAAAATATTAAGTAAACACCCGTGTAAAATGGTAATTTGAGATAAAAAATTCATAAATAACTAAATTATAATAAAATGAAATGTTTTTAATATATAATAATAAAATAATTTCATTCAATGGAAATTCTAGCATAAGAAATCCCGTTTAAAATGAGATTAAAGCATAAACCCTTACTGCTTTGGTAATCTTAGAATCATAAACCCCATGAAAGGAATATATTTAAATGAAACATTAAAGACCATGAATATAAATATATTCATCATATAACATATCAAAGGGGGATTAGATACACTTCATAAAAATAATTTGGTCTATAATACTAATTACGGCACAATGGAGTAGCAATTATAATGAAATATTTTATAAATGTCGTACTGTTGAAGTGAGGATTCATAAATGTATTTATTATGATAATAAAATTTAAATAAACATAAAAAAGTGTATATAAAACCTTAAATTTACAATATACAATTATCAAATACTGTTATAATTTCAAATATAATGGATAAGTTAAATAACCCAGTGAAAACAAATAGACTATTACAATTCCTTATCGCTTTGTATATTTCAAGTTAAATACCATTGAGTGAAATTATTAAAATTGAACCATAAAATATAATAAATTATTATTTATTAATTATATTACATGAAAAAGGGTCATTATATACAACAAATAAAATAATGTAGGTGCATTATATTAAAATATGCCTCAATAAAGGAAAATTGGGATAAGGATCCACAACTCAAGTCAGATTTCCATCATATGTGAATAAAACTAATTTATAATGAATATAAAGTTCTTAATAATATATTAAATAATAATAATAATTTATATAATTACATATATTATTTTATTATAATCTTTTATCACTAATTTATTAACACTTCTTTTTTAAAATCACAATTACATGTAATAAAATCATTGTTTTCAGGTATGTTTTGGTTTGGTAGTTTCAGAACAATAAATTTTATTTTGTTTTCAAAATATACATAATTTTTTCAATTATATAAATATAATATATACCCATTGTATATATATTTAAAATATTTTATAAAATTTAGGGTTTGAAAAATATGTTACATCATTCATAGAGATAGTAGGTTAAACATATGTGTGAACACTATTTTAATGTTTTGATCGATGTAAAAATTAATATAATAAATAATTCACCTCTAAATATAATTATAATATCATAAATATAATATATTTTTATTAAATTATTTCTTATTAATATCCATGTAAAAATTACATTGAAAAAACAATCACATGGCATTTTGGATGCGGTTATCCACATGTGAACATACATGACAGTATTATTTTCCATTGGATTGGAAGGTAATAAGGTAGGTTTTATATTAAAATTATATAAGTATAATGATTTCATAAATATCATATATAAATATTAAATTTCTCATTTAGTACAACAAATATAGAAGGTGATGGAAAATAAATTAGATCAGTTCACGATGCTGTAGCTCGTCAAAAACATAATCGAAAGTTTGGTTCCCCATTTGTAGTAATATGGGATTGATATATGTTATTAAATTAACATCATAAAATCTAATTATATTTTAGGTATTTATGTTATTATTTTATATTATTTAAGGATACTTTATGTAGTTAAGGAAATACATATAATGAAAACATGTGGTTAAGAAATATACCTCTTCTTTGAACAACCATTTTAGGTTTATACCTATGGACCTACCAGATTGGTATTCTGATAAAAAATGAATATATTTCATAGGGAGGTATTTATGGAATACAATTAGGTTGTTATTTTCTAAACTAATTTGATTTAGAAGTTCGAATAGGAGAGGATAAGTGTTCCCTTTTATAAGTAGTGGTAAAGGTCAGACATGGAAGTTTCTAAAGGAATGATTTGTACTGACATTTTTAAAATTAAAAAATTATCCAAAATAGATCATTATATATACATAGAATATATAAGGTAAAAATATAGACATAATAAATAAATTATATATGTTTCTATTCCATTTTAACCGTTATCATTTTATTTTAACAACCATATAAACTCGTTTTAGCCTTAACCGTAGTAATAAATTTATAGTATTTATATTATTAATTATGTCCAAAAAATAAATTAAATATATTATATAATGTTATTTATTATAATTATAAAAATTGATTCCATTTATTGAAATTAAATTATTAAAATCTTCTGAATTTAATTTAATTTTAAACACGTAGACAAGACAACAAACTTTTTTCCAAAGAAAAGGATTTCATAACTATAAAATGTTTTATATAAAAATTGAAATTATAAATTATTTAAATAAAATGAAATAGATTAATTATGATATAATTAGACTAATTACGATTTTATTCAGTTTTAAAGTTTTTTTAACATTCTAAATTCTTTAAACGAAATGTAAATTTTTAATAAAAATTAGTATTTGTTCAACATTAGTTGAAAAGTTTATATTCTCCGAAAATTCTCCAATATACAATATAATGTAATTTTTTTATTATATTAAAATTGAAATTAATTTTTTGAAGTTAATTTCAATAAATTATTAAACATTAATTTTAAAATATTGGTGCAAAATAACACAAAACCATATTTTTGGAAAATATTGTTTTGTTGGAAAAAATATTTTTTATTCTTATACTGTTCTTAGAAAAATATTATAGGAATAAGAATTAAATTTATAAAATATAAAATATATAAATATTAATAAAAATATACAGAAACACAAGAATATTTAATTCATTAAGAAAAAACACATTATAAAAAAAAATCAATTTTCTAGAAAGAAAAATTTATTTCACATTCAAAGGGTATTTATTTTAGAGTATAGTAAATTTATATCCAAATAATTTATTTAATAAATATTCAAAAATATAATTTCAATATTTTTTAATAAAATCTAGACAAACCAATTTAACAGCTATGTTATAACAGTCACAGTGGATAATAATATTTAAATATTTTATGGTGATTTGTTTAAACTCATCATTTCATATAACATAAACTATCAATGAAATAAAATTTGTATACATAGGAATAAATTATAAATTCTTATCTTGTTACATTATACCACCTTAAATAAATTGTTCAATCCTAATTTTATTTCGGTTATCATAGTTGAAAACATTTTTGAAAACCCATATTGTAAAAATTCTTAATAAAACATCCTATTAATAATATAGAAGTGAAGTAAAAGTTCCATATAACTCTTAACTAAGTTTATATATAATAAATAATTAGTGTAAAGTTAAAATATTGATATGGAAGAAAACCTTAAATAATTATGGGTAGTGATAGATTTCATTGATCATAGGAAAGTGAATGATTAAGATAAAGTTAACAACTACAAAACATTAAATATATGATGGGTGAAAAGTATATTGATTCATAAAAAAATGATGGTTAATGTATAACATTTTTATTTCAAGTTAAATTTCGTATAGTATAGTTATTATTTTTCTATCAACATATATAATGCTAGAAAATATAATTATTTGATATATTTTTACATAATAATAATAATAATTTAATCCTTTGGTTGTGATTCAATAAATTTATACCTCATTTCATGGTCCATGAAATGAATGTACAATATGATTTTTCGTATACCCAAGGCACTAAAATTAACTTATAATGAACAATTTTATCCAAAAAACAAAAACAATTTATTCCTTATGTCTTTACTAAGACCAAAATAATTGGAGAAATATATGGTAATATCAAAAATTATTTAAATTTCATACATTAATCTCTCAATTTCAACTATAATAAAATAGGTTTAATATATATCATTACATAAATAAATATCCTCATATCCCACAAAAACTCAAATATCCTTATCATTAAAAATTTGTTTTAACCCTAATGGTTAACTCATAACCTTTTGATTACACCTCCAAAAATCTAGTTTCATTCTTCCTAAATAATCTTTTAATTAAAACATAATGGTTACATATAACTCACCCCAATAAAATATCTATTGAAATATCCTTAATCCCTAAAACTCCAAATGAAGTCATCCTATAATATTTTTTTTCCAAAATCAACATAGTGTTTATACATCAAACCATTTGAGTAAAAACAATTTCATATTAACCAGTACATCATATTGTCCTGTCATAGTCAATTCACCCTTTACTCTCTTCGGTTGAGGGTTCAAGTCCCACAGCCTACCTCGATGTGAAGGAATAATTCATGGTATTTGGGTTTTTTTTATAAATGTATATTTACATAATTCATAAAAAGTTCAAAAACTTATTATGAACATACTCAAAAATATAATTAATCATAAAATTATATTTCAATTCCCTAGTTTGTTATATGATAAAACATAATTTCTAATAATTTAACAACACAAAATTAACTCATCATAAAAAAACTATATAATACTTAAAGTTTATCATTACCATTAAACTTAGGTCCAAAAAATTATATTCATTCTTACTCAAATGAATTTTTCACTAAAACCCATTCTAATCCCAATAGTTATATTGCCACAAATTTCACCCCAAATTTCATTAATCACATGATAAATTAATCACATAAAACATAAAAAAGGGGTTTCCAAGACATTAAAATTCGGATCAATGTTTGGCTCATAAACCCATGATGGAATACATAATCCTTAAGTTAATTTATGATGAAATATATATGATTCCAATAATTAACATAATACATTGATGTTTCATGATTCTAATAACTAAATACCATTGATTAAAATAATTCTATAACAAAATTATTGAATCCTAATACATAAATACTATAATCCTCTCACTTCAATTTTTAGTGTAACATATGTAGATCCTTGTTCTACGTATTATCCATTAAATGAGGTAATTAACGTGAATAATTATGATATTCCCAACATTTAATACAACAAACTATAAATAGATCTATAGGATAAAATCTATTTCTCTCAACTAAACTTTTCACACTTCCACAACAATTAATTGAACTATTCACTTCTTTTCCACCTGAAAAACGTTTTCTTGTAACTTTGAGACATTATCATTGGTGTATTTTTTCACATTTCTCACATGAAGGAAATTTATCCTTCATTCCACCATTTTCTCTACAACATGAGATCTCAATGAACTCCATTATTTTCTTCTTTGGTGAGTCCAATAGTTGGTAAGTTGTATTTTGGTAATCGTATATCATGATAAATGATTAGAAATAATCACAATATCTTTTACTCTAGTTAATTGCCCACTTGGTTTCTCATAATCACCACATTTTCCATCATAACCAATGTTAACATGATTACATTAGGATACCTTCATTGAATAAAACCAAAAATCATAGTGTGACTAATAGTAATCCTAGTGGAAAGTCATATAATCATTTATATAATATTTAAACAATAAAACTTTCCTTTAAATATATGACAAGTTATGCTTAATCTAGGTTATTCATTGTCATCAACTACTAAAATTATTCATGATGATTCATATATAAAATATGAATAAACCCAAGAATATCCCTCGAGAGTGTCTAACTAGGTGTTCAATAAGGCCCATTTTCCAACACTAGGTGATTATTATGTCAAATACAGAATCACACTTTTTAGATTTATTGACCCTAGGAACAATTGTTTCAGAACCACATTAATGTGGAGTATCAATATAGGGTTTTTTTTTAGAAATACCACATAATATCTACCCTACAAAACATTAAGATGTTATATTATATAAAAACATATCCTCATAGGTAGTCATATAGTTATGTTATCTAATATATGTTTTCCAAAATCTTGGTATGATGGTTTCTACTAAACATCCTTTCATACCAATTGTAAACACCTTGACCCTATGTAGCATTGATTAAGTGGTTAATTTATTATAGTGGTCCAAGATAAAATCAAATACATCCCAAAGTAACAAATAGTTTAGTAGTCTTGTGAAACTAGTTACATAATTGAAACTCACATTACATTTGTAAACAAAAAATATATAATGAAGTTTATTTGAGAACACAGTAATTTCTTATAGCATATACCTATATATAAATCATAAAACACTTCCTTGAATCCTATATAAAGGATAATTAAGAATGGGGTGAGCTCTAATACTCAGTAAGGGTATGAATACAGTGGAAGATATCATGTATAAATAATCCATAATAAACATGGAAAAGTAAATAACAGTAAAACATTCAATTTTATCAATAATTTGACTATGAAAAATAATTTGGCTTAAATAAATGATTATAAAATATTATAGTATAAATAAGAACATGATCTTGAAACTTATCCATGAAAATTATAACTAATCTAATAATTATGCTTAAACTAATAACTAAACTCATAATGAGGTAATTAATAATCTCAAACATCATAACCATATTGTAATGGCCTCATGCCCAGACATCTTATATAAATAGGTAAGGCCTTGGAATAAACAAAAACTAGTTTTTCTTATGAGACTGACCAATGCATCAAGGGGTGATATAATTTTTGGAAATTACTTTTGATTAATATCCAATGCATTTTTATATAGATAATGATTTATTTAATTCATGAACAATATTCTTTGTCAATAAATTATGCATTAAATAAATAATAAATAATATCAATATTTCCATTGTCAATGAAATATATTTTAATGTAAAAATTTATATTTATAAATGATATAGGGTTTGATAAATTGAAATATCAAAGATAAATTATATGAAAATATATGGGAAATTTAATATATAGTAGTCACAAAAATAGTAAATGTTTTAATGGAATGTTAATGAATACCAAATTAGTCGAGAAGGTGGATATCAATACTTTCCCAAGTCAAATCTGTCATAAATGATCTATAAAAATAATAAGGATGTAATCATTATAACATATACCCACTAGATTATAAGTAAATTTTTTTTGTCCTAATTATTGAATATAAATATAATAAAAATATTATTAAAAATATTATTGAGGAAAATACACTTTTAGTTTGAAATTAATTATTTTTAACAAAAAATTTCCTTAATATTACACAAAATATTTTATTTGAAGAAATATTACAAGATTTTAAAGGAAGATTCAAGAAATGATCAATCATGATGTTGGGAGTGATATGTTAATGTGGAGTACATTAAAACCAATATTCCTTTAACATTTTTGGGGAAAAGTCAAAATATACATTTTTTAGAAAATGATAATAAGATTCATTTTAAACCATTTTATATAATTAAAAAATTAATAAGAATATATTTCTTAAATCATTGGATAATATGAAGAATATTATTTATCTTATTTCTAGGAAAGTATTCATATTGAATAAAAATCATTTATGATGGAAAAAGATAAATAAGTTTGTAATTTTTTAAAAAACATTTTCTCAATAATTTTAAGTACCAAACAGAGGAAAATGATGCTATTAATTGAATATTTCTTGAATAAAAATATGGTATGGAATATAAATTGGTCTATTTGATAATTATCAAATAATTTTAATCAATTTAAATTCATTCATAAACATTCTTGATTAAAATATTATTATAACATAAACTTTTACTACTTTGGTAACATTTGAATTATAACCACGAAGAAAGGAATAACATCAAATGAAATATTAAATTCAATACATATAAAGAGATTAATTATATATCATATAAAAGGGATAATATGTATTCCTCATAAAAATAAATAGTTTCATAATACCAATTCTTTCTGAAGGTAGTGTAAATTTAGATGAAATCACTTACAATAGACATACTATTGAATTGAGGATTAATCAATATATTGAATACATATATCAAATTTAAATCCTCATAAAATAAGTTTATATATATTATAAATAAAAAAACTACTCACATAATCTTATAATATTAAATATAATGAAGAAATAAAATTACCCCATTAATAGAAACAAAGTTATGAATTTTCTTACCACTTAGTAACTTTAATGTCAAATCCCCTTAAAAGAAATAATCATAATTGAAATATAAAATACCATGAAATATGGATTATTCATATATTTTATGTAAAATTTCTTATTATATAAACTATATGAATTAAATTAGGTCCCTAACATTAATATATTCCTTAGGTAGTGAAACTGAGATGAAGTCCCTTACCTCAGGTATAATTTCCTTTGTACATATAAGTGGATCCCATATAATAAATAAAAACGTATTATACATATATTATATAACCATAATCGTATATATATAATACCATATATTATTTTATTATAATATATTATCACCCGTTTATTAAAAATTCTTTATTAATATCACTATTATTTGTATAAACAACTTTGTTTTTTATGTAAGATTTGGTTTGGTAGTTCTACAACTTTAAATTTTACCATGGTTTCATAATATCAATAACTCTAATAATGATATAAATATCACATATATCCATTATATAATTATTTATAATATTCTATTAAATTTAGAGAAATAAAAATTAGTTACACCATTCTTGGAGTTGGTTGGTCGTACAACACATGAATGATGTTTTCATTTTTTGTCCGTGGATGTAAGGAAATAAATTTAAGTAATAATTAAACATTTGATTATAATTATTTAATGATATATATCATATATAAATATATATTTATATATATTAATTAAATAATTCCTTATTATCATCATTGTAAAAAATAATATGGAAAAATAATCGCATCACTTCGTGGATGTGGTAGTCCCAACATAAGCACGTCCAACAATATCATTTTCCAAATGATTTGAAAAATCAAGTTAAATGTGATATTATAAAAATATAAGTTTAACTTTTTTTCACATATATCATAAATATACTATACCTAAATCATTATATCCATCTTTGAGGTATGGTGAAGGAAATTTAATTATATCGGTTCATGAGGCGGTTGTACGTTGTACACATGATTGATAGTTTTGCCTCCCATTTGTCGAAACAGAGGTTGTGTATAGGTTATTAAATTAACATAATAAAATATAAGTACATAGGAGATACATATGTTATTATTTTATCAAGGTTTTTAGATATTTAAAGGATTTTAAGCACAAAATAAAATTAAAACACATGGTCAATAAATATACCTCTTCTACAGACAAACTTTATAAGATTATTCCTAAAGCCTTCCTATATTCTTATTATAATAAAAAATTCCTTCGGGTAATCATTAGGGATTTAAGGAATGTTTTATTATAATTATTTTTCTTCCCTAGGGTCTTTGAAGGGTTTAATAGGAGAGGGGCAGGGTTTCCTTTTATATGTGGGGGAATGACAGACTATGAATTTTTGGGAAGAATAAATTGTACCCACAATTTTTAACGGTAAAATAGAACCAAAACAGATCATTATCAAAATGAATATGATTTATGGTAAACAATTTCCATAAAATATAAATTATACAATTTTATAGGTCATTTTAGCTCTTATATTTTTATTATAACCCCACTGTAATCTCATGTTAACCTTAACCACAATGATTAATTTTTACTATTTTTATATTCCACTACTACCAAAAATAAATTTTAATAAATTTTAATAAAATATATAATATTATTTATTATTATTAATATTAATTATTATATTTTTTCTAATTAAATTAAATTTATTGACATAAATTAATTTAATGTTAATCCCACTAACACAACGAAAATTACAGTTTTCCAAGGGAAATGTTTTCATATGTATCTAATGGTTTTATATAATCCATCATAATAAAAATCATTAGAATCAACTAAATCATGTTAATTATGATATAATTGAAGTAATATTACTTTTTAAACAACATTAAACAAAGTTGATCTTTCATAATTTTTTAAAAGAAAATTGCAATTTTCAATAAAAAATAGTATTTTTCACTACTCGTTGATAAGTTAATCTTTTTAAAAATTTATCCAAAATTATATCTAAGATAATTTTGAAATTAAGATTTCAAAAATGAAGTTATTCATTCGAAATAAAAATTATAAAAATTATATAATTCAATTTTAAAATAAGTGTGAAAAATCTGATGAAACACCAATTTTTAAAAATACAATGTTTACGTATAAAGCTAGGTTTTTTCATATCTCATTCATTGAAAAATATTAGACAAATGATAAAACATTTATTAGATATATAATATATAAATATCATATAAATAACTTAACAATACTTTTAAATTTAATTTATGAAGATAAAAACATATTACACTCAATGAAACCATTTTCTAGAAAAACCTTACTTGTAATTTAAATTAATTTTTATATTAAATTGTAACATATTAATAAAAAATTAACTTATTTAAAAAATACATAAAAAATAAAATTTCATAATTTAGTTATTATTATCCATACTCAAAAAATTAATTTTTAGGTTATAGCAGTCACCTTAAATAATATTATTTCAATTGTACATTTAATTTCATTTGTAGCTTGTAACATATGATATCGATAATTAAAATTTATTTAAAAATGAATTTATTCAAAATTCATGATTTGTTAAAAGTTTCTTTTTGTTTTTCCTATAAATCAAAATCTATAGTGATGTTTTAAAATTCACCTTCAACAGACATGAGAGATACCTATCGATGGTAGTAGTGGACATATAATCCTCGATAAATCAGAACATTTATCAATAGGATCACATAAATGTTCTAAATCATTAATTTATTGAAATAACAGTGATTTTCATAGCTATTAATCATGATAGAATATTCAATGAACATTTTAATATCCTCATATCTCACCCCTAAGGATTTATCTATAATTATCTTACCAAAAATATACTCTATAATAAACCCAGGATCAACACCCAGGTAAGAAATTATAAATGAGTGAGATGCATCTATAATGAATTAAATAAAATTATATTATATATTTTCAAAAAAAAAAACATACTGGAATGATATATTTCCCCATACCAAGATCAACAGGACTTAGGTTGAAAATGGATCTAACATGTGCCTCTTCCTCATCCAATAATCAATAAACTTTCCAAATTAGAACTAACCTATTTTCATTTTTGTTGGGTACCTCATCCTGATACATAATTAATAAACTATATAAAATTTAATTACAAATCTGTTGTATAATATATGACCTAACTCTTGGTGATTGAGCTAGGCCTTCACCCTGAAAAATACCCTACTAAAAATAAATTTGATAAAAATATTATATATATGTATTTATTTTATTCAAGGAATAACACTCAATATGGAATAAGTGACACTTATATTAGGTATTCCTCACTTACCAAACTGATTACAAATGGGAAGATTCCACCTCATGGTGGAAAAGATAAAACCACAGTCTCAACAGGCCAATCTTTTTCCACTCTATCAAGAGTCACCAAATTTACTCTTCCTCCAAGTAGAATATTTATTATTAAATCCAATATATAAACTAAACAACCCATAAGAGACACAATCCACTAGGTTTTTTCTTAGTAATGAGGCATTATTTCATTCCCCTAAAATATATATAATGTAAAAATATTCATTGGTGAACAAATCAAATTCCTCAATCCATCCTCATAAAATCCTACCCTAGGGATCTCATCTTGTGATAATATTGGTGAAAACAAAAGTAAAAAAAATAAGATTGGATGAATAGTCGATCACTAAAATTCATCCCTAGGAAGTATTCATAAACTCTTAGGCCTTATCAATAATGGAATTATTGGGAATAAAAAACACAAGGAAAGGAGCCTAAAATTCCTTTTTGGATAGAAACTTATCCTTATTCTCCAAGACTATCAAATCCAACCAATGATTCACCAATCCCCATAGAATATAAGTATTAATATTCACCCTCCTATTGGTGTTTTCATAATATTACCAAATATGAATTTTAAGAACTCAATATAAAAAATTTTATGCTAAAATTAACCATTCACATAAATAAATGTGGATGTGGGATATGGAAATATTATGTAATATTTTACATAGATTACTACATCCCATATATTTATTTTATATTAATTCTTAATTTATTACATAATGAAATCCATAATAAAATACCATAAGATTGTGAGGATTAGTGTATTTGTTAAATTTTGTACATATATCATTAACCTTAAATGGATATAAATACACTATTTTAAACTTCATGACTTCCCCTTAAAATTCCATCTATCATCTAAAACTGCACTGGATAACCTGGGGATTAACATAAGAAAGGGGTGAGCTAAAATCTTTATAAGGGAATATTCAAATAAAAACATGATGAAAGTATTACATGTTTGTCTATAGTTATATCATAGGGACATAAAAGAGACGATATCATAAATATGAACATAGTAATATGATACAATATTATAAACAAAATTAAATAATGGAACATGGAAACAACATAAAAAATGAGATCATCAGAATAAGTCAAGGGTAACAACCAAGACATTAAAAAATAGTGTTCTTAGTATAACCTCCAATTATCCATAACTTTTATCATATGAGATAAAAACATGACACTGTTCCCTGTAAGGATATATAATTTTAGGCCCACTAAGAATATTCACATTATTTATGTGACATCTCGGATCTAGATGCCACTAAACAGGTGCCTCGACCCTGATTGGCCACATGTCCTCAAGTGCATCTCCCCAAACACCAGAGGCTTCTGACTAGAAGAGAGGGCCTAGGGTGTGTCTATGGGGAGACTATTCCCTCATTAGCAGAGTGTAAAACATCTGAATGAATATAAATATTAATAAATAGAAGAAGAAAATTAAATAAATAGTACCAGAAAACTGAGGCAATATATCAACATGAATAATAATGACCTTATTAACTGTAACAATGGTAATGTAATAAAATGTCACTAAAAAACTGGAAAACACGGATACAATGCAATACGAATAACATGTTCCCCAAGGAAAAGGAACCCAAGACTTCTCAGAGCATCTCATGGTACAACTCGGTCATCGGCTATCAAGCTCCATCCTATCAACACGCAATAAAGTGTTGGATGATGTATGATTCCATTAATCAATACATGAAAACATTTAATCTACACTAGGTACCGAACATTTCCTGAAGAGGGTGTGACTTAAATCCCAGTGGGCCACCACCAATGGTTTCTATTACCTATATCTCGTGTAATGTAATATAACAATGTACAGGCATGCATATGTAAAGTAAAGCAAAAAGTACAAAATAACTAAATACCCAAATACAAGCTTCAACCCTCAGCTGGTGTCTAAACATTTAACCTATTCATTAATTATTTATTTACCATTTAATGTTAATAAGTCATGTGATGCATATTCAGAACTAGTGTTACCTCATGATATTATAAGTAGTGAAAGTCCCAATACGTAACAAGGAAACCTCACAAAGATATACAGTGAGGGAGTTCCAGGGTAATAACCATGGTAACGTAAATCTCACAGAACACTAACCGATTAGTATATGAGTCTAGGTATTGGGTAAAAGTGTAATCCAAAGACTGTAATCCATGTTATTTTATAATAAGGTGCATACAAAGTCCAAGGTGATCGACCAAGGTAAAACAAGGCTATGAAAATATAAGGGCATATGGGATTTCACCATGGAAACTACTATTCAATGATGGATCCATGGAGTGTGTTTGGGGATTCATATAATAATTTAAAGGACCCTATGGTAGAATACTGGGCATCTATGTAATGGAAAGAAATTGGAGATAGGTGGGTATCAACCTAAGAAAATTCAATCCTTAAATCAGAATGTGATTTCTGAGACCCAAAGTATTCTCCTCTCATAATCCAAGGTGAAAATGAGTCAGTACATTCATATTTAATATTATAATCACATATTAATTCATTTTCATCAATTTGTTTCCTTCCATTAATGTGGATAAGTCAGGTAGAGTTGCAATCATTTATTTATTGGTCCAAGCCTTGTCATTCATTATCATGGATAGACCAACTAGAATTAAGACCATTTAATTAAGTCTTAATTAACCATTAAGGTATATTCAATTAGTGAGGTTCACTCTACAACCTCCCATAAATATGGGGAGGGTTCTATGAACATGTAACCTTTATTCAATCTTAATTGATAAAGAAAAGTTATATACTTAGTATACTTTCCATTTCACATTTCGCATTTAATAATCAATTCAAAGCACTTACCTTATACGGTTCAAGTGATGAGCATAATTATTACATTCCATTATGAAATTATCATTATTAAAAATCCATTTACTATAAGAAGACTCACATTTAGAAATTTCAAGTAAGGGCACACCTGAATGATGGCCCAAACATGCCGAAACACTAAAACCCAATTATGGCATAACCTTTGACATGATGTGGATTGATTTGTGGGTGTAAACACTAAACAATAATCACATATTTGGGAAGATAATAACCATATGATTCTAAGTAGTATAATCATGGAATGTAAATTTAATAAATGGCTTCTGATGAAATCATTGGGCCCTAGGAAATCATTCTAAAAACAAAAAAACTTTAGGGATATGTTATGGACCACCCACCTTTGGGTTGCATGACTCTCATCCTCCGGTATAAGACATTAAATTTCCTCATATTTGAGCACATATAAGAAAATGTGGAAAAATATCATATGATGATATCTAGGTTGAGAGAAAAAGAGAAGCATAAATGCAAAAGAGGACTTGAGTAAGTACCATTGGGAATCCAATGTGATGAACAAAATCAAGATCAGAAACCAGAAAAAGGAGATCCTTGATCCCTAGCTATGGCCATACAAAACTAAAATTTATAGGAAAATGGGTTAATCTTGATGGTTCTCAAATTAGGGAGGTAGGGTTATCTTAATAGATCACTAAGTGAGAAACTGGAAATTTATCCAAAAAATTAGACTGTGCACGGTTTGTCTGCATGGTTTTTCAAACCTTGTGAAAACTGTGTGAGATGGCTCAACCCGAATGGTTTGGCCACATGGTATGATCAAAACATGTTCAATTAATGCATGGGTACATATTAAATATGGGTGTTCGCATGGTTTGTCTGCATGTCCATGTGCCAACCGTGCGAGATGACGTTGTCCAAGAAAACCCACTTGTACGGTTAGGAAACCAATGCAGAAATCCCGCACAGTTTACTCTAAACCATGTGCCAAGACAGTTTCCCAAATTAGATAGGTTCTAGGCTCTGAACAAGCTCCATACAACCCTGAAGCCATTAACAACTCATTAAGAAGAAATATTAGGACAAAAGTAAATATTTAGACTGACAATTAAATGATCCATTCCTGAGTGAAAACCGGGGTTCTTACAATTTACAAGCATTCAGTTTTCAAAAAGATCCTACAGTATATGAACACCTTCTATCACATTCAATCCCAATATTAATGATATTGGATCACATAAATTTAATTCCTCAATATATTAATGGTAGTTATAAAATTTTTAATACCCTTTAGTGTAAATAGAGAAGAGTATTCACTACACTAATGTTAGGAATAAAAAATTCATAGGATAATTTTTGCTATAAAATGGGGGTACATAATGTTCATTGATGGTTTTAATGGGAATTAAAGGTGTTCATTAATTAATTATGTATTATAATAATGGTAAAATATATTTCTAAAAACACATTCCAAAATGAACAATTCGAAATAAAATATAATGATACAAAGAGAGAGCTTAAATAAACATGAAAAAAGAATCCACTTACTTCAGTATAGTAAAATATTTGGTAATAGTTATAATTTGTTGTGAAAATGATCTATCTTGAATAGAAAGTAAATTTATTATTTAAGGGATATTTATAAATACATTACAACATACTAAATTTATTTCAAAATGATCGTTACAAAGATGGTGCTTGAATGAAAAAGATAAGATAGAAAGATCTCTATCCTTGAGAGAGTGCGTCTAAAATCTTGGGAGGAGCTTCTTATAAACTTGGGAATTTATTAGGTGGTAAATATAGAGTTAAAGGGATCGAAAATTCATTTTAAATGGATTTTTAGATATGTTTAGTGGAAGTATGGCAAGGAATTTATAAAAAAAAGATAAGGGAGTTCTTTATTAATTTTGAAATTGAGTTTTTGGACTATATATGACAAAACAACCAAAACCACATGTTTTCCCTCAGTTTGTTTTATGGTTTTTGAAAAATGGTATTGTTTTCAATATTTTAAAACAAAAATAACAAAAAAACTATTAAAGTAATAACATTGGTGATGTGGAATCAGGTCCTTTTAAAAAATAATTGTTTTAAAACCATAAAATATAGTATAGGTTTGTAAGGATTCATTAAAGGATTGTAAAACAAATAAAATAACTTCAAAAACAAATTAATCTAATGGGTAAATCTATATTTAGACATGTATGGCTATTATATCAATTATTACATCACTTTTAGTCATTTATGATATTATAATACATACATTATATTTATACTGTATTTATTATTTACTCAAATATTCGACTATCTCAAAAAATTATGAAGAAATCACCATTAAATAATTTCAACATGATTATTTAAAAATTAATATTTATTTTATCTAAATAATATTATAAATTTCATACTTTAGTTTAAAATAAAAATCCCCCTTAAAAAAAATGCAGCATTTTACGATATTAACAACTTTCTATCCCTTGTAAAAATTATATTAGACTTAATTAAATAATATTATAATTAATATTTAAATAATTATTATCTTCTAATGCTATTTTATAAAAATATAATTTATTTTAAAAAATTATGAACTTATGAAAATAGTGTGTTAATTGAAATTATATATTTCCCAAAAATACAATTTTGATTTCATCTTGTTAAACTAAATTTTTATCAAACTCATTATATAATCATTTATAATATATTAATAAAAAGTATTTAATATGATATTATATTATTTAAATGCAAATATAAAAAATATATTCCTAACATTCGGATACATAGCCCCTTATAACAACAATATATTCCCTAAAGGTAAGGTGTGCGGTGGTGGTGCTTTCTTGAGGTGGATTAGTGAAAATGGTTTGGACCATTATCTTGATAATATTAGACTTCCCCCCCTAAACTATTTCATTATTACATCATTTGTTAAATATTTGTTTAGCCCTAGTCAAGGGATAGTACTCTTCATATCATCTCTCCCAGAATCTACAATAAATGGGATTTGTATGGTAAGTTCCCAATGGTCAATACCATCCCTTATTTTGTTTAAGTCATTAAAAATTTATCATATCCCTTAATATATACTAGTATTAATGGTCAATATATAATAGAAAAATTATCAATGGTTATGATGAATAATTTACTTCTAAATCTGACTGGGTATATTTTATAAAGATCCAAAATAGCAAAATTACTGCATGTTTTTTCCATAACTCTATTACTTAAAAAGGAATTATTTATTTAAAAATGGAATTTAATTTATAAAATTTCAGGTCATCAAATTATTCCCCCATTAAAAATTTTCCCCACAAAAATTTTATTTTATATACTGAAATATATTTGGGACTTCTATTTCATCACCTCTTCTAGTTTTCATGTTTCTTCCTCAAACATGTGGTTCTTCTGCATTAGTTTGACCAGCAGTGTTATATTTTCTATAGAAAGTTTCCCTTATTATTTAATAAATTAAATAACTACTCATTTTATGGAGGATCATTCTTCAAGGGTACCAAATTTGGATTTAGTACATGTGAGGGGTCCAATATGTACATTTTTAAGATGGATACATGGAACACAACATGTAATTTAGATAGGTTAGGTGGTATTTCTAGTTTATAGTCCACAACTCTAATATTATCAAGAATCTAAAAGTGGAAAATATATCTGTGAATATGATTTTATTTCTTCCCAACCCTCATGATTCTTATCCATGGTGATATTCAAAGGAATAATTTTTCATTAACTTCAAATTCTTGGTCTCACCAATTATTGTCATCTTGGATTTTTTGTGAACTTTTTGGGTATTTAATATGAAATTGAGTGGTTTGAACCTTATCTATCATATCCTAAATAAAATTAGGTCACAAAATCTTCCTCACACCAACTTTATCCCAGCATGTTGGAGTTTCACACCACTTCACATTCAAAGCCTCCTAAGGATTCATTTGAATTACAGAGTGCATGCTACTTTTATATAAGAACTCCACTCTGGGAAGGTATTGATCCCAATATCCTTTTAAGTACAATAATCATTATTTCAACATATATTTGAGTTTTTTAGTCTTTTTATTAGGACATCCATTCATATAAGGGTGATAAGAATTACTGAAACTCTACTTCGTATCCAATATTTGTCAAAGTCTTCTCTAGAACCCCATAGTAAAACTCAAGTCTCTATCAGATATAATGGAGTGTGGTATACCATTTATCATTAAAATTTACCTTATTTATATATTAGTTTATTTTTAAAGATATATGACATTCTTCATAGTAATGAAAAGCGCTTACATTATAAGGTTGTTGACTATCAACCAGATTCCATTATTGACTTTTTGATTTCCAGGGGATTCCTATGATAAATTCAATGATTATGTTTTCCTATTTTCATAATGGTTTGGGAAATGGTTTAATAATTATAATATACTTATTTCATTCAACATTTACTTGTTACAATATCAATAATCGACATAATAATTCTATAAACCCACTCTATAGGTCATCCCATTAGAGGTTTTTATTCTGATCTATATACATCATAATGATTCTTGGATGAATAGATAAAGATGAGATATGTGTATCATCCAATATTTCCATATTTATTTAGGATTTTTGGGACCCATATCTATGTTAAAAACATTATATATCCATTTTTATCAAAGTTAAATGTTAAAATATTCACTACTTTTTTTTGTAGCTCATGAACATCTTTTTTATTCCTCTTTAATCCTATAATGAATTGATGGTTGAGAATTTATATGAGAAAGGTAGAATGTATATCCATTTATTATTACCATTTCCATCAATTTTATTTCCATGAATCTTGAATCCCTTTCAATACTCATCATGTATAGGGTTTCATGATTCTTTCCCTTCATAGCATTTTCCAAGTTCTTTACCTTCCCATGGTGTTAATGGATTGAACAATCAAAATCCTTGATCATCTATAACCACCATAACTGGTTAAAATTATTCTCCTTTTATATATATATATATATACTTGAGACTTTTATGATCCATATTTATATAATAAGCATCTCACCATATAGATAATTACATCAAATCTATAATGTGAATATCACTACATCCAATTATAGATAACATAATGTCAAATTATTCTCATAGATATTTAATTGGTGAGGGGCATAGGATATAACTTTTTAATATTTCATGATTAAAAAACCCAAGAAATTTTTTGATTCATCATTTTTACCAGAAATCATGCCCTAGTGGTGGGTAATATGAGAACATGTGTTCGGATTATCCTCTTCTTTAACTCCTTAATGTACTCCATGCATTCATATTTCTATATAGACTTCACTATATTCAATGTTATCTTGAGAATTGTGTGTGGAAATCATGATTTATTTCTATAAATTCAATTTTACCACCAATCTAGTAAAAAGAAACTATGGATCTACATAAAAAAATATAGTCTTGGTGATCCTTCATTTGCATCTTTATTTTGAGGGATCCATAGATATAACTTTTCTAGTGATAAAATTCCATAGGAATGTTACATAATCCATCCAAAACAATCATTTACTACACTTATCATATACCATTTAATTTACCATGGTATTTATTAAATTATTCACATTCCCCTCACTTTTCTCCTTTATTTTATGGTAAATAATTGTATCACCAATAAATACTACCAAATATTTATCAAGGTAATTACTAAATAATTTTTTATATGATTCCATTAAGAATGTTTGAGCATTAGTAAGTCCAAATGAATTAACCATGAACTCATAGTTCCTGTATATTATAGAAAAAAATTTCGTAGGGGTATCCTCCTCCTTCGCTTTTACATGATAATATCCAAGAAAAACATAAACCATATAGAGGTAATGGGATCAATAGATTCAATAGAATAATTCATAAATCTTGGGAAGATGATACCTTTTATTTATTTTGATATCCTTGTACTCAAGATAATCAATTTAGAGGCACATTGGACCATCATTGTTCTTGAAAAAGGGGACCAATACACCCCATGGTAAAAGACTTGAGAATATAAACCCTTTATCCATATTATTATCAAGATCCATATTCATATCTTCAAGTTCAATAGGGGCCATTCTATATGGAGTCTTAGATATTAGAATAGATTCAGGTATAAGTTTTCATTAGAACTCAACCTCATGACTAGAAGGAAGAAAAAAAATTATATAGGAAACACATTAGTATATTCCCTTATAATGGGAATGTCATCAATGATTATATTCTCCATAGTCTCTATCACGACTGGTCCCCTAGGGGCCACTCCATGACATACCCCAAGGCCACCTCCCGAAGGCCACGGGTTGGTGACTAGCGCTAGAATCATCAACTAGCAAGTATGAGGCATTTTCATGAGTACATGTACGCACACACACGCCCAACCACGTCCCAAATAGTGAAAGGTAAAACAAGTATACCAAAACAAGTGCTGAATACACGTAAAATTGGAAACATGTGGGCCAGAATACAAATCTGACAACAATAAAATGAAGACAACAATTTACAAAGGCACTCATATAGCCATCTACTGAAAACCCCACCTGGTGGTAAGAGTATTTTAGCTACTAGTAGCTAAAGTAATATTTAATTTCCACCAAATCCTACTAGGCCATGCCTGCTCCTAGGCTACCATGTCCTCCATTGAAGCATCTATCATCTACATGAGGTAAAACACGGGCGGGGGAAGCCTGTGCAGGGGAGAGTACATTAGTACTTAGAAGGGGACCCCATTTCACTAAGGATAAACACCACCAAGGATCCAAAAAGGAAATTCAAAAATAAATTAGATATCACACCAAGTAAATTCTGGAGTAGGATAGTCTCATCAGTTATAGTGAAAATGTTTTCTACTATTGAGATACTCATTCTTGATTAATCGACAATCGCCTGCCAGGACACTATAGATCCATAGGGATGATGCTCATGTATTAGGCCATAAGGATCCATATAGATTTTACTCCTCATCCATGACAATAAATATCCACCTGACTTCTTCTTGTATGATGGGCCGCTAAGAATCATCATGGCTCCTGCTAATCTATCGGGCCACTAAGGATTCACCCAGATGATGCGCGTCTGCTTTGCCACAAAGGATCCACAAAACTTCTTCTAAATACACTCATCATACCACAACCACCACTAAGTCCCATGAAAAAATAATATAAAGGATTGTATCATCGTAAGGGTTGCAATGAAAAGACAACGTGTTGAATAGATACCCCTCCTATATGATATTAACAATTTAGTAACTAGAGGTTGGTTGTGTCTGGGCCCAGTCCGACCCAGACGGACCGACCTGAACAACCTGTCCCATTGATCCCACATACCCTGGATTAATTTGACTGGCCCGACCGGACTTGGTTCAGGTCTTGGTAGGTCCTGCCCGACCTGACCAGTGGTTGAGGCCTAATGGGCCTCGCTAGACACGACCCGGTTTGGATGAGGGTCCAACCCGTAGGGTCACTCGGAGACCCAGTCATATCTATCCCGACACGAAGGGCGTAGGTCTAGCCAACAGAGTAGGTCCAAACCGCTGGCGCAGCTTTATCCTACCAACATAGGTGGACACCTCCAGTGTGGGTGCGTCCCCCAGGCGCATGTTCGGCCAACCTTTGGTGTGTGGCTAGGATGTTGTAGCTGTCATCGAATCTCCTCTATGTTTGAACGTGGCCTGCACGGAGTGGGCCGCTCCTTCTATGTGGGACCTTCCACAGACAATGGTTTGTGGCCTCCCCTCCCCCGTTGTTGAGTGACCACGGCTCACCAGGTCACCCAGACGTGAGTGGCTGCATCCACATGGGGCCATCCGGTTCCCTCCTCTGTGCCTCCACGGGCCCCAATGGGCATGACTCCCCCGAGGGCCACAGCCGACCACCACCGCAAGCCACCATCTCAGGCCACCGCCATGGGCCACCATTGTGGTCCACCACTGTGGGCCACCATTTTGGACCACCACCATTGGGCACCTCTATGGGACACCGTCGCCGCAGGCCACCGCCACTAGTGTCGGCGTGCCGTTGGTTCCTTCTATAGGCCACCAATGTAGCTCAGGTGGCCTGTTTCAATATCCGCCTACACCTACGGTAGTCTTGAGTCATCGTTATCCCTACTTTGGCGCAAAATTCATCTTGCCACTGATTTTAGGATACAGCCACAAAGAACGCACATGCATAGGTACTGGAGCCTTGTTAGTGTCAGCTAGCGCCCTCTGCATTAGAGGTTCAAAATAGGGTACGGTTTGGGGATTAACATTCTATCAAAAATAAAATTTATTCCAAAGCGAACCCCCAAAACCGAACCATCCCACAAGAATGCATGATCCTTGGATTAACCTTTTCATGGGTTAGTCCATGTTTGTTGTTTATAAAAATAATTGATAGAAACTTTAAATAAATTAAATCCCCTAGATCGTGGATATTCGTTGTTGTAGCTCTTCGTCCTCATGGGTCCAAGAGGTTGATGGCTATCGTCATTCTTTATTGTACGTCGATGTCCATGAAGTCCTCCAACATTAGTTATTATTCAGTGGGGAGGAAATCCGTTATAGGTTCATTATTGAATCCTCACGGTTTAATCCTAGTTCCACCAACATGTCAAACAACTAAAACAAAAACACATCACATCGTTTCTCTTATGTTGTGATGTCACATTTTTATGCAATTTCATTTATAGAACAACATCATTGTAATGCATCGATAAATCATCAAACAAATATGTATTACTGATCCATTAATGAGTCTCATCGATTCCTCATCGCTACACTGCAGTGTCACCACATCATTGCTCTTCGGTGAGAAAGAAATAACATAACTTTTTATATTATTTTTTACATTTCTAAAAATTACCAAAAATTAACTTTTCTGTTTAAACCATTCCGACCAAAGTTATGTCCCTTCAAAGAAAATCCTAAAATTATAAGTTCAATGGTGCCCTCAAATTTTTGATCTGATAAATGGTTCAAAAGTTATAAAAACCCACTTGCATGTTTGCTGAACGTACCTAAGAAAATGTTCAAAATTCAGTTTCGGGCTCAACGGGTCATGGAATCATGTGTTTTTAGAGAGTACAGTCTCTAAAATATTTTTATATAATTAAAAACAATTACACCAAAATTATGAGGCATTACATTCTCCCCACCATAGGGCTTCATCTCCTCAAATTCCAAGTCAACTAATAATCAGAAAAATGGGGGTAATGAGCATGAATCTGAGACTCCTACTCCAATTTTCCCTCATGGAGATTCCTGTGCTACCATTGAATGCAAACAAGAGCAATCGACCACCCACGCAGGACTTGATCCCATTGATCCTCTATCTCCACTGAGAACTCAACAAATGTATCATAATCATCAATGTCCATATCAAACCAATAGATGATGTGTGATGGTTCACACACGTATCTCCTCATCTCGGGCATGTGGAAAACATCATTCACTCAGTGCATATGTGTGGGAAGAGCTAGGTTGCATGACATCTCACCAACATTGCTCAGGATCTATGAAGGTCTGATGAACCCCAGATATAACTTGTCACCCTAACCAAATCTCTACCATCCTCATTTTGGTGAGACCCGAATGAACACACATTCTACCTCCTCAAACTCCAAGGGTCTCTATATTTTATTAGAAAAATATTTTTTCCTACTATGCGTAGTCCTCATCTACTCCTGGATGATCTAATCCTTCTCGGTAGTATCCCGTACCAACTCTAGAACAATGAGGGCCAACTCCACTGGGTCTATCCAACATAGAGGTGATCTGCAAGGCTTCCTGTACAAGTCTTTAAATAGTGTCATTCCAATGGTGGAGTGATATCTGTTTTTGTATGCAAACCTCACCACTGGTAGGTGGTTCTCCTAACTATGACCAAAATCTAGGATGCAACACTATGCATTTCATCCATGGTCTATATGGTCCTCCCTATCTGACCATCCATCTGGGGATGAAATGTTGTGCTAAAAAAATGAGTCCCAAATTCCTCCTATAATTCCTTCCATAACAGGGATGTAAATAATGCATCACAGTTTGAGATGATCATTTAAGGAACCCTGTGAGGCTTCACTATCTCCTAGACGTAGAGGCATCCCAATCCATCTATTAGTCCCTACTCCCTAATGGGTGGTAATTGACCCAACATGTTAAGTCAGTCAATGATCAAACAGATAGAATCATGGCCTCTAGATGTACATGGTAACCCCGTCATGAAGTCCATCAAGATAGAATCCCATTTCCACTTTGATAACTCAATTGGTTTCACCAAACCTACTGCAGCCTAATGCTCTATCTTCAATTGATGACAAGTGAGGCATCGTGAGGCAAACTTGGACACTAATTTCTTCATTCCTATCCACGAGTACTGACATTTGAGGTCCTAGTACATATTCTCCACTCTATGATGTAACCCTAACTGGGATTTATATAACACCCTTGACACATCCTCCTGCAACACAACTGTTACATTGGTGTTCACTCTGAAAAAGATGAAGAGTTACCCACCCATCAAAAATCCATCAAGAGAATGTCATGTGGATAACTAAGGATGTCAGTCCTTGTAGTCATCATACAGCAGCAGTGCCTCCCTGAATCATTGTAACAGTGTGAGAGAAACAATAATCGACCGAAGGTAAGCTGCTCCATCAGCATCCATGAACGATATATACATCACCACTAGCTTCTCTATCGCCTCACTCAGAAGTTGCAAAATGGTCCTCCTGCTAAGCGCATCAACTATCACATTACCCATCCCAAGAGTATAAAATATCAAAAATTCATAGTCCTGGTGGAACTCTAGCTATCACTGATGTCTAATGTTTAGGTCCTTCTATGAGAGTATATACTTGAGACTCTTATGGTCGGCGAAAATTGTAAACAATTACACCATCAACTAGTGACATCACATCTTCAAGGAAAATACCATCGGTACTAACTCCAGGTCATTGGTCACAAAGTTATTCTCATCCTACCTTAACTGGTGTGATTCGTAGGTGATCATTACTTGGTCCTATATCATGAAACAACTTAGCCTGGTCCCTGATGCATTGCAGAAGACAACATACCCAATTCTTTCTTAATTTAGGCCCAATATAGGGGAACTCTTTAGTCTCTATCTCAGCTTCTAAAAAATCTATTGGAATTTCTCTGTCTACACGAAGGGATATCCCTTCCATGATAAAGATGATAAGGGTCCTTCCACTATGGAAAATATAGGTACAAAACTCATATAGTAACCATATAACCCAAGAAGCTCCACTCCTTAGTCACGCTCCTGGGTGGATCCCAAGTGAGAAATGCCTCTATATTCACCAGATCCACAACAACTCCATCCTCCAAGACGATATGTCCCATAAAGGGGACCTCCCAAATCTAGAACTAGAACTTATAGAGCTTACCATAAAGCTGGTGCTCTCGGAGTGTATCCAAGACTATCTACAGGTGTGTAGAATACACTTCCTCTAACACCTAGTACACAAAGATGTATTCCATGAAGACAACCATGAATTGATCAAGGTAAGGCCATAAGATCATATTCATGAGTCACATGAACACTGTTGGGGAATTGGTCATGCTGAAGGGAATCACCAAGAACTAGAAGTGATTATACCTTCACCAGATGGTTTTATTTGGTACATCCTCATCCCATACCTGAAGATAGAGATAGCCTGATCTGAGATCGATCTTTGAGAAACACCTCTCTCCCTTCAGCTGATCAAAGAGATCATCAATCCTCGACAGTGGATACATGTTCTTCACAATCACCTGGTTCAGGCGCCAAAAGTCTACGCATAGCTTCAAGCTCCAGTATTCCTTCTTGAAAAAGAACCCCAGGGCTTCCCAAAGGGAAATTATGGGCCTTACGAACCCCTTTTCCTAAAAGAACACTAGTTGTACACTCAACTCACGATGCTCCGTGGGATCTATCCGATATGTCGTTGTGAATATCAGTGTCATCTCAGGGTACAGATCGATGAAAAAGTATACCTTTATGTAAGGATGTAATCTCAGAACATCATCTGGAGAAACATCCTCGTACTAGTCCACTACTATAGGAGTTATTATATTCCTCTCATCCACTATACTGAGGGTGAGGTTAGCCAACTGGGGAGTGATCGGTAGCACCCTCATTCGAGAAAGTTCATCCTGTGCAGCAAGGGTTTCCTTCTCATCAGTGAAGGAAAACCAACTCCCATATTTGTTAACACACTGCACTAAACACCAAAAACTATCGATCTGAGCAAGGACTATGGATAACCAGTCCATACCCAAGATGACATTGTATGGCCTCGACGCTGCTACTAGGAGATCCCAGCTGAAGCTCTCACATCCTAATGTAATATCACATCACCTCCATTAATGTGTAATCATCTAATACCCTCCTCTTGGAGTCTCTATATTCAAGGATCGATCTATTGGATTCACTGAAATCTATTAGCTCCAAATGAGAGATGTGGGAAAGAAATTGTGACTGGAACTTGTGTCTGTAAGATCCGTACCTAGGGTGGAGAAGATATAGATCATACATTGAATCAACTCTATAGCACCATGTTTATAAGAATATAATTCCAAATGTTGATCCATCCTCTGTCCGCCTACTCCCTGAGGTCAGTATGGACCACCAGGAGCTGGTGGAGATAGTCCCTCGAACCGTCACCCACTTCCTGCTACTCGACCTGCTCCCCTGCCTCATCCATTGGACTATGGCCCTCCTTGCTCAAACGTCTGCCTCTTTGTTGGAAGTCCCTACACTGTCTGCTGATCATCCAGATGGTGGGCTGGGAAGTCACAGACCATGTGTCCTAGCCTACCACACAAGTTCCACACCATTCTCCTCTACTATCTACCACTATCCCAGAAGCCTCTCACCAGCGAGCCTGAGTCCTAGGGTTGTCTACTGGATAATATGGAATGTTTTGACCATTGCACCATCTAATGGATACTGCTATGGATGTCTTGGATACCTATCAACCGGTGGTGGAACCCACTGTCAATGCCAGTCTGGGAGGAATCTCTCGACAATAAGGGCTCACTCTAGAATCCTGGCCTGGGAAGGGATGCTGAAAGAAACCATCGATTCCATAATCTCTCACCTGAGCCCCTGCTCATAGGTCTATGCCCTAAGGAAAGGATCTTCACTATGTCTATGGAGTATAAAGAGAGGTATTTAAACCATGTAGAGTACTCAGCCCCTGATAGGATGCCCCGCTGAAGGTGAAGCAGCTCATGAATTCACACAGAGAAAAAGGTAGTGGGAAAAAATCCTCCAAAAAAGTGTCTCAATGTCATCGTAATAGAGGTTCGCCTCATCAGAGGTCTAAATCATAGGAATCCACCATCTCCCTTCAAATACATGAAGATGGATCACCTATAAGGTCACCATCTGGTCAATCGGTGTCCTCACTAATTGGAAGACTCACAACACCACCTACAGCCAATCCTCAATGAGCTGTGGATCCGTCTCTCCCCTATACCTGAGAGGTCTCTATCTCTGAAACTCATGTGGGTCTCTAATTCTTTACATATTGTTATTCGGTACCACCGGTAGTAGATTCTAACCAATGAGTGGTGTAGAACTAGTGCACCACCCAGTGGGGCCATCTCGATAATGGGTCCCTAAACATACACCTCATCACAAGGCAGGATGTCTGCCCGACCACATATGGGAAATTCTGGATGGTCTTCCTCATAGAGGCATCCTGAAATAGATCACGATGGTCTATCGTAAAATTATTTTACCTGGTGAGATTAATTATATACAAAATAACATAAGGAGACACTTTTTCTACCAATGTATTTATGCATTGAGATGAAAATTAGAATTCATGGTCCTTGTGTGTGGATACGTCGGCCTCCACACCAATACTTTCCTAAATGTGAAAGTAGGAATCACAACATTTAATATAGCTTTTCCCAAATAAAAACAATAGAATCTCAACCTATGAGGTATAAATTACCACCTCTGATACCACTTTTTCACGTACCATCCCCTATGTCCCGTGTCCTAACATTCCCTATGCCTACCTTCCAATGGTTATGGGTTGGAGACTATTCCTGAATGCATCAACCTGCATGTGGGAGGCATTTTCCTGTATACCTGTACACACACACCCACCAAACCACATCCCACAAACTAAAAGGGAAAATTATTATACTAAAACATGTACGAAGTACAAGCACAACAGTAAACATGTAGGCCAGAATAGTAACCTGAAAAAAGGAAATGAAAACAGAGGAGTATAATGGGACTCGGGTAGCCATATGCTAAAAAACCCACTTGATTGTTAGATTAGTGTAGCTACTAAAAGTCGAAGATGTGCCTAATATCCACTTGATCTTACTAGGTTTCTCTCGATCCTAGGCGAAAAAGTCCTCTATCAAAGCATCGATCATCTGCACAGGGCACAACACATGGAGTCGAAGCCCGTGCAGGGGTGAGTAACATAGTACTTGGTTTGGGACCCCATTACACTAAGAAGAAATACCAAAAAGAATCCACAAAGAAGAGACACAATGTAAGTAAAACTCACCCCATATATATTCTAGAGTATGAAAGGTTAATCAGTTATAGTGAAAGTGTTTTTTACTGTAGAGGGACTCATCCCTAATGAATTGTTGCACATCTGTTGGGCCACTATGGATCCATACGGATGCTGCTCGTCTGTCGGTCCAATAAGTTTCTACATAGCTCCTACTCGTATATTAGTCCACTAAGGATCCACATGGAAACTTCTCATCTGTCATGCCACTAAGAATCCACATTTATCTTGCTCTTCTATCGAGCGACTAAGGATCCACAGTGCTGCTTCTCATTTTTCAGGCCACTAAGGATCCACACAGCTGGTTCCCGAGCCATCAGTAATACCTAAACTACGATGAAGTCCCGAATAGAATAACCAAAATGTCTCTCTCATCAGAAGGGTTCCAACAAAATATATATCACATCAAATAGACACATGGTCTATAAGATATTGGTGTTTTAGTAACTAGGGATCAGTTTCCTCTAGGCCCGATCCAACCCAGTTGGACCGACTCGACCAACCTAGCCCGGGGTACAACATACACCTGTTTAATTCGACTAACCCAACCTGAGACGGTTCGGGTTAGGGTAGGTCTGGTCTAGCTAGTGGGCCAAGCCCAATGGGCCACACTGGACTCGGCTCGGTTTGTCTGAGGGTCCAGCACGCTGGGTCACCTGACGACCTGGTATCATTTGGCCCAGCTCGAAGGGTGTGGGTTTGTCCTGTCGGCACATTTACAGCCCACCGGTGCGGGTTCGGCCTACCGGCGTGGGTCCGTCCCAAACCATTGACTGGGGGCATGGCCTGCCTATTGGATCTCGGTCCACTAGGGGCGGACCAGTGCAGCGCGCCCAAGATGTGACAACCGCCACCAGATCCCCTCCGTATTTGAATGTGGCCCAAAAGAAATGGGCCACTCCTTCGATGTGGTTCCTACCACGGCCAACATGCCGTAGCTCACCAGGTCACAAGGTTGGCCCAAACATGGGCCGCCAGTGCCACTCCTATGTGTCGTCATGGCACATCGACGGGTGTGCTGCCACTACGGTCCAACACCAAAGGTTCTTCCTACGATCCACCAGAGTTTATCAAGTGGTTTGTTTATTTATACACCTACTCATACCGGCCTCTCGGGTCTCTATCATCCCTGTTTACCCCCTCATTCATATTGACACTGATTTGAAGATACAACCATTAAGAACGCATGTGTCGAGGGACCGAGGCATTATTTGTTGTCTAGAACCTTCCGTTTTAGAGGTTTAAAACATGGGAAGGTCTAGGGATTTCCATTCTATCAAAAATAAAATTAATCCAGAATAGAAAAGAGAAGAACATCACCCTCTCAAAAGAACCCACGATCTCTAAATTAACATTTTCTTGGGATTATCCCCATTCTTCATTTATAAAATGAATAGGGAGAAACTTTAAACAATTTAAATCCCCTACCTCATTGATTTTTTTCCATAGTGCTTTCTCCTTGAGGGTCCAAGGGGTTGATAGTGTTTATCATTCTTTATGGTACATCAATGTTGATGATGTCTGACAGTGTTCTTTTTCATTGATTTGAAGGAAATCCATCAGAGGTTCATCAGAGAGTCCTCACAGTTCGATCCTCCTTCCAACAATGAGTCACACTATTAAAAAGAAAACAAATCACAACATTTCTATTACGTTGTGACAATGCATCATTATGATATTTCATTTATGAAATGTCATCATTGATATGCATCATTAAAGAATCTTTATGCTTCGTATTAAGGAGCCATTAATATGATTTGTTCATGTTTAACATTACTGCCTCATAGCTACAATGCATCATCACCATGTTGTCGCTCGTCGGTGAAAAATAAATAAAATAACATTTTAATTTATTTTATTGTTTTTCTAGAAATGTATAGAAATTAACTTTTATGTTTAGTCCTTACCGATTGAAGATATGTTCATTTTAGGTGAATCTCAGCATTCTTAGTTCAACAGTGCCCTCATATTTTTAATCCTTCCACCATTTAAAAATTTATAAAAACATGATCACATATTTAATAAATGAACCTAAAAAAAGCTCAAAATTCCATTCCAGGATCACCAGGCCTCAGAATCATGTGTCGTCATAGCATTTACACTCGAAATAATTCCATATAATTAAAAACGTACATGAAAATTCTGAGATATTACAATCTCAATTATTTGGATAAGATAAACATTGTCTTAATGTAGTAATATCAATGTTTGAGATGATTATACAAAATGATATTCTTTCTCATCCTTGGGATTTTATAGGAACATAGGGTGATTGTTGATACATAGGGTAATTTATATCACCCATATATTTATTAATTACCTACTTAATTTAATCCAATACAAACCTAACATAACACATAATTCCACAAACGTGATTATCAAATTGTTGTATGGTAAAATCATCGTAGAAATATGGACTGAGGATAAGTTATATAATTGGTATTCAATATTTTCCCAATTTTATGTTTTTATAGAAAACATCTATTCTATGATTTCTGGAGGTGTTTGAATAGTTATACTATACTTCTGTGATATTAATGAAAGTATAAATACAGAATAATATATTCTGTTTAATATTATTTAACAAATAAGTAGTATCTCTATCACCACATTGTTTTCAATATCCACCTCATCAGTGTGATGGAATAAGTTCACCATTTCTCTATTGACCTTAAATGTTATCTTCATCTTTTATTATTTAAAAATATTGGCTTGGTTCATTTATCACCATACTTTTTTCCTTATAGTTTAAAAATTAGATATTTTATTGAGGGTTAGCTAGATCATTATTTTTTCCATCACTTTGGTGAGTTTCTACTATTGGTATTTTCATTCAAGGAGACCTTATTTGCCACCCCAAAATCATTACCTTGTCCACTTCAAGTATTTTTTGGGATAATTATTCTCAAAATTTTAAAAAGTGGTATGTTTTAATTTTTTCCCACCATGATATTTCAGCAATGGTCCACCATTTATGAAATATATTCTCGTCTCTCTATCTCCTGGGACATGATATTCATTGACCACGATTTTGAATTTTAGTGAATATAAAACAATTTCCATGTTTTTTTAGATTATAAAATTGTTAAATAATTTGATTAAATTTAATTTATCCCACCAAAGAAGAGGTCAAAATTATATTAAATGATAATGAAAACGTTGGAGGTTTATCGAGCAGGTACTCTAATTTTTTTATCGAATGACTCGATAGATTCTTTGTTCTTCTTCTTAATTCATGGAAAATCTTGCTAAATTTTAAAATAGAATGTGTATGGAAAATATTTATCAAGAAATATTTTTTGTAATTCTTTCTAATAAATCCCTTTGATCTCTTCCTCGGACTTTTTATTTTTTATCAACAACAACCATTGATCACTTTCTCCCTCGATGTGATAAACTTTTAGAACGACCTTCTCATAATAAAATAATTTTAAAATTGAGAATATCTTCTCGATGGTTTTGATCTATTATTCTATGATTAAGGGGTTATAATATCCACTGAAAGTAAAAGTCCTTTATTTCTTGATGTTCTCAACTGAAACTTTCTATTTCCTAAGGGGATGTGGGTTTTCCCTATTTAATGTTTTTATTCAAAACGTAATTTAATTGAGTACGTGTAATTATGATTTTCCCAACTCGAGCTCCCAATGGGGTGAGAATCACATTTGGTTAGACATTTTCTTCTGATCAAATTGGGTGTTGAATCGGTTCCTCTTATTTCTGTCAATTGACTAATGGGAAAATTGGGGATAATATTTTTAAAACTATTAAAAACTTAAATGGGAAACCATTAACATTGAAGGGATAGCTGAGAAATAACTTACAATCCTTAACATATGAATTTATAGGTATCAGTATAAGTTATCCATGGTCTATTTCCTAACAAAAAATCAAAGAAATATTTTTTCCAAATATAATGGTTCTTGATGAGATTATAAACATAACTAAGTGTATCCCTTTGGAGTGTAAAACCAATTGTAAATTAAAGCATCTTTGTTTTACACTATTTGAAAATCAATTCAATTCCCAATGCACATAATTTGGAGTTATTACACCTAGGAACAAATATGTCAGATCAACATTAACTTTTAGTATCTAAAATTTTCTTTTATTTCATGGAAACCACTTCCACTATACTTTAACAAAAGTTAGGGTTGTTTTAATATGTATAATATTATTCCTAAGTGTTTAAATAGGGTTTTATAATCTCAATCCCTAAAATAACTAGAGATTCCTTTAATAAAAATTGTGATAAATCAAATAATACAAATTAATTCATGATTTAAGACATAAAGTCATACATAATAAAATACTATAAGAACATGAGGCCTCGTGTAGTTTTTAAATTTAGTAAAACACACATTAAATTCAAATAGTGATACAAATATATTATTTAGAACATCATAACACTATTTTAAAATTCAAGCACTATTCTAAAACTAAATGAGATAAACCAGGGGTACAAGTGAAAAAGTTGATCTATAAATCCCACTAAGGAAATAATCAAATCAAAACAAAGAAAAACAAAAAAATAGTCCTGAGGATTATCGAGGATCCATAAAATGGGTGAAAATCATAAATATGAATATCTAATCATGATATAACAAGATAGCATGAAGGAAATATTGGAATGTGGAAAAAATTAAAGCATGTCAATATAAACATAAGAGAAGGCTAACCATCAAGACATCATAACAGATTTTTCTTTTGAAAGTATCATGTTCACAAAACATGGTCTCTAATGAGGTAATAAAATTACACATTGCATTTGAGGTCTGCATAAGTTTGGTCTCACACACCACATTCATATAATGCACATTATTTTTTGAGTCATGTAGACCATATAATAAAAAAATGTATTTCATCACATTTAATCCAATGATTAAGAAGTGTTGGACCAATAAATTTAAGTCCTTAATTAATGAAGAATATTTATATCTAGGTGAATACCCTTTATTGGAATGGGGATGTGTATTCACAACACAAGTGTTTTTTTAGGAAAAAAAGGAAAATTTCATCAGTATAACGGGTGTGCATAAAGATTCATTTAAGTGTTTAATGAGTGTAAATGGCAGTCTATAATTAATTTTAAATCACAAGTAAAGTTAAATTGATGTCAAAAAAATATTCAAATATGAATAATTTGGAATCAAATAGAATATAACCAATAAATATTAGGAAAAAATAAGATAAGGATAGAATTCCCTCACATCAACATAGTAACAACTTAGGTAAAGGTTATAATGAGAGGGGATAAAATATCACAAACTTCTAGAAAAATAATTATATATTAAATAAGTAATTATAAATATGTTAAAACTTTATCAATTGAGAATCAAAATTATAAATTAAATGAAGATGTTTGAATGGAAAAGAAGAGATATAGGGATCACTCACCTTGAGATGGCACTTCTAAAAGCCTAAGAGGAGTTTCATAAAACTGTGGAAACATCTATAGAGGGATATAGAGAGGGATATGGAGATTAAATTAATGATCAATGGGGTTTTATTGAAGGGTAGTTTCGAGATTGGATGTTATTTATAGAAAATGGAAGATGAATTATTTATTATTTTCAAAAATTATGTTTTGGACTCGATATGATAAAATAATAAAAACCAGAAACCTTTTCATGTTTTCCCCCTAGTTTCTAATAAAGTGGAGTGGTTGTAAATATTTTAATATATAAAGAAATTGAAATTTTGAAATAATTCCAATAGTGATGTGGAAGTGACTCATGATCATAAAGAATTGACTTTAAAACCATAAAAAAATAACATTGGTTTTGGAGGATTCATTAAGGGATTATAAAATTAATCAAATAATTTTAAAATAAAATTATTTTATGTGTAATTTATAAAGGATTTATTTTAAATCACTTATTACTTTACGTTTGGATATTATGATTTCATAGTAGAAACATTATACTTATACTGTATTTATTTGTACTCAAAAACTTGTCAGTCTAAAAATATTATGTAAAATTCACCATTGGATTATTCTGATGAGATAATTTTAAAAATAAAATTTATTTTATCAAAATAATTTTCTAAATATGAAAATTTACACTTTGAAACAAAAATTCCTATTTACATGAAAATAATTGTTTTATGATATTAACCACTCTCTAAATATTTTAAAAACAATATTGGACTTAATTAAATTATATTATCATTCATATGTAAATAATTATTAAATAATAATAATATGTTATTAAAATATATTTTATTTCAAAAAAACCATAAATTTATCAAAAGTGTGACTGAATTGAAACTATAAATTTACCAATAATACCATTTTTAGTTCTCCGTTTCAAAATATATTATTTAAGAAACTCATTATATATTTCATTTTAATGTAATAGTAAAAAGGTATAAATATAATAATATTTTTAAAAAAATTAATATATTCTTGGTTAAAGATACATAACCCATATTACAGTAGTGTACCTCTTAAGGGTAATGTGTGTAGTGGTAGTGATTTCTTATATTTGTTATAAAAACATGTGTTGGGATGTGATCTCAATAAGCTTCAACTTCTCCCATAAACGATTTTTTTATGATTTAGTTGTTGTATCTCATATTCGGCATGATCAAGGGAAAATATTAGTGATGTAATCTCCCTCATAATCCAAGACAAATGGGATTCATAGGGTATGATCTAATTGTTTGAGGCCACCACTTATTCTGTATGTGTCAATTAGATTTTTTAATAACTCATAATATATACTAATCCTAACAGAAACTATCCAACATCTATATTATTAATGGTTAAGATACTTAATGGGGTTTCAAATATGACTAGATATATTTTATAATGGTCCAAACTAACAAAAGTAGTGTATGTGATTTGGATAAAAACATTACAAAACAAAGAATTAGTTTATTTAAAAGTGTAATTTCATTTATAGATGTATGGGTAATTATATATATGGTCTAACTCAGGGAGCCCCATGACATGGATACTAGATCAATTAAGAAAAATACTTTTTGATATACTAATAAATAGGATACACCATTGAAATAGGGGTATATAGATCTTCTATTGGAAGGGAATGTTCATACTTACCATCTTAGAAATCATCTAGAGGTAATTTCCATGGCATATTCCGTAATTATAAACACAATACTGAGAACATATTTCAATTACATTTCATAACATCACAATTTTAGACAAGTAGTAATATGCTCTTCCTCTAACTACATCATTCACATTCACTAAAATATTAGGGTCTCACATAATTCAGGTTCTCTCTCTCTAGACTCAGCTTCCAACTGTTATGGGTTAAATACAATTATAAATAGGATCCACATAACCACTCATTGGATGAAAAACAAAATTAACACGAGAATATGAATTTGATCATTTATATTGCAAGAACTAACTTATATATAAATCATTTTATACCTTATTATTGTAATTTTGAATAACCAAACCTTTCTTTATTATCATCTTATTAATAATATAAGTATATATAAATTTTATATGAATCTTATTTGTAAAATATGATGTATAAAGGAATTACTCTTTTAACCATAAGACAATATTGATATATAATAAAAATCAATATTCTAATGTATCATTTTTGAAAAACTGTAATCTAACTTAATAGTGAATGTAAATCATAATAATCTCATCCCTAGGATCATGGACATTAATAGTATAGGGTGTAACACATTGAGATTTTTGTAATTTTATTCAAATTAATTTAATATTTTAAATTTCATGTAGCAGAATATATATAATTTATACATATATATATAATAAATAAGATTGTCTTGAATTATTTGAAACATCATGCCGATCTTGCATTACATGCAATATAAATATTGTCTTATAGTACAAGCTACACTGAGTTTTCATGTGTTATAAGCAAGACTGAGTATCAACAGCTTTAAATGGTGCACCTATGTTAAAACTAATTTTTGAGCCCTTTATAAATTTTTATTGTAAAAATAAACAACCTTTTTTAAATTCATAATTGATAAACTATTTTATAGTTAGTTTTTTTATTTCTATGATAAATTTTATTGTTTGATGAAATGTGAAAATATTGTAATTTAGTTAAGCACTACCTTTTTATTTATATAATAATTAATATTAAAAATTTTTTTTTAAGTCTCAATTGATAAATTATACATATATTAACCCAATTTGTTAATTTTAATCTTGTTTATTTTAAAATTTGTTATAAAAACTTATTGATCTTTTGAAAATTTTTTACTTTAAAACCCTAATTTCTTGTCACATCGGAGTCGCAGTCCTCAAATCGGCATCAGCATGCCTCTATGAAGGCTATAAAGTCATCCAATCATCATCCCTAGTGTGCCGGGTTGACAATGTCTCATGTGAGGATCATGCTTCATCATCCTGGTGTGTTGTCTCGATGAAGGTGTAGATATGGATACAATTATCCTTGAAAAGGCTCTATCATTGTCATGGATAGAGAATTGGATCAACAAAGGGGTGGATCTAGCTTCGAAAACCCTTTTGTAGGCTATGGAATGGTTTTGGTTTTGATATAATTTCCATCATCTCACTGGGTTCGAGGAGAGCGTCTCTTCAAGCGAGGATCGACACTGGCCCTGATGTGGCATGAAAGGGGGAGGGCCTCTTTGTTTAGGATTACAGAGTCCTAAGGATTTGTTTTCTGTTCAATTTCGGTGTGTTAAATTTTTAAAATTTATTGTGGTCATGTGATTGAGCTATTGGTTCACTATATGGTGTATATTTTGGGATAGTGTTGTTGTCAAATTTTGGTAACGTATTTTGGTGGTGATCCTTGTGGCCTTGCGGTTTGGGATTTGGAAGTCAATGTAACTTTTCTTTTACATGGAGTTGCTCCATATGGGGCTCAGATCAGAGGTTTTCTCCAAGTACTTGTTATTTGGATTTGGATGTTTGATAAGGTATGAATTTTCCATCGGTATCATGCTCGTACAGTCATGCACGAGGCAGCTCTACATGAGGCTATGAGTAAGAGGAAACTAATCTTGTTGTTTATAATCATGGATAGGGGCTATTCTGTGAAGGATTGAATGAGTTTTTTATTCTTCAACTTTTGTATCATGGTGGTTTTATGGTTTTTAAGTCATTGATGTCATGTATGATTTAAAAAGTTTTCATCAAAAGTGACTGAATAATAATAAATTATTTTTTTGTCATATTAAGGAAAACATAAATTTAATTAGGGACTAAACCTTAATGTTTAGTTCCAAAATGACCTAGAAACTTATCCAAAACCCACTAGATGACAATATTTCGACACTATCCCTAAATTTTTTTTTTATTTTAGGAGTTTGTGGGGTATAATTAAATAAAGGTTACCAATTTCATAATTTATGTAATAAAATAACAAAAATGGAACTTTCCTCGACATTAAATTTTATAAAACTTTAGGATATGAAAAAAAAACATATTTTAGGTTAGACAAGTCCATTTGAAAAATAAATGAGTTAATTATATCATAATAGCTTATCAATACTTTTTATATATGATTTAGTTACTAAAAATCCTTATGAAACACCAACATTGTGATTATTTAGGTAATAATTAAGTAAAATAAATGATACTATAAATATTAAATGTGAAGTAAATTGGATTAATTAGTGTCATTAAATATTTTTTGTAGATTAATGTATAATGTTGAATTTTTTTTAACTTACTATATTTGTATTATAATATTTTAAGATATTTATTAAATTGAAATTAAATAAATAATGTCAAAATTGACCTTAATGATATTTTACAATAAATGATATTTTTTAAAAATATTTAAAAATTTAAAAAAACCTTCCATTTTAAAATTTATTTTTATGTTTTAAAAAATATAAAATATTATCCATTAATATGAAAATTTATCATCTTAAAATAACATATTTACCCATAGATTACAAAAACATTGTTATCAAGGGTCTGTTTAAAGAAGTGTTTTTACGCGTTACAGATGCTCGTTTTAAAATTAATTTCCTAAACAAAAGATATTTTTATTTTGTAAATTATATACACTAATTATAAATCAGTGGGTATATTCTTTCAAATAAATATCCACTTAAAATTTTCTTTATAGTTAAATTACTTATGTTAGAATACTAGACACTTTAATAAAATCCCAAAATGATAAAATTTGGGAAACTTATAAGTTATGTAACAACATTATATAAATGAACTTACTTTTATGTAGTGTAGATTTTTTTTTCAACCATGATTCACCATTAAACTATTATTTACCAAATTTAAAGGCACAATAGGTAAATATTCCTCCAATAAATGTATACATTTTCATTTTTACAAATGTGGCACTCCCCAAGCACTATAAAAAGGGTTCCTCTCCTCCCAGTTATTCACACAAATAAAAAACTTAGGTTCGGATAATAACTTCACTATATAATTAAAACTATCTATCCCTTTCTCTTGGAATCCTCTGTTTGGAAAAAAACAATCAAGGTAATCCCTTGGGTGAAAACTAATAGGCGTTACCCAAAGAAGAGGTAACATCCTTCCTCAAGATCCTTAATCTTATTTTAATTCTTTACCCCATCCACTCTCCTTATTCAATGATTATAAAAAACCCATGTATTGTAAATATAAAAAAAATTATTCTATGATTTCAACCTACACATACACATAATTCCATCAAATGGGTGATAAACATATTGTTTTTGTATACAGGGAACTACCTACTCACGAAACGATGATTGTTCATTTTTCCATTACCACAATTCATGGTTGGGAATTATGATAAAAATGAATTTTATATATGATATATAAGACAAATTTTATGTATTTAATATTCTTTAATTATTTTACATCACATATCATTATACCTTCAATTTTTGTCTAAATACGATAATTTCGTTTGAGGAAGTGTGGAATACTGTCCCCTCAAAACGATGTGATTCTTTCACACACTACATGGAATGCATTAAGAATGTGTTTAGTGATATTATATGATATATATGAAATAATAATTCTAATACAATGAAATTATAAATGTATATACATATATTTCATTTTCTTTCATTCTTCAAACATGATAATAAAATGAAAACAATGTATATTCGTATGCACGGCCTACCGTCTCCATGAGCGGTGTATTTCATTTCATTATTCAATATTTTATAGATTATTATAATACACATATAAGAAATATGAATTATATTTGTATCATGCTCTACATTTTTGAAATAATGATATATGTATACGGGATAAAAATATATAAAAAAATACACATGTGAAAAACAATGCGAGTATTACCCATAGAGAAACCTTAACATAAAATTTTTAATAAGTAAAAAATATAAATTAATAATAAAAAAATATATGGTATTAGATTAAATAATATTGTTTTGTGATATATATATATATATATAATAACCTTATATTTATTATATAGGAATTTTCTAGGATTACAATGAGAGTTAAGACACAAGGTAATGGAATTTTATGTAATTTTTTATATATTGGAGATACATGCCTTATACACCACTCATTTAATTTGTGTGGTATATATAATACCTAGGAATGTATTATATGACTCCTATACATATATTTTTGGTTATTTACATATCAATTTTATGATCTTTCTCTTATGTGGTTTATGTTTCAAATGTTACCAATCTGGTAAAGTAATTTCATCTCAATTTTCATTATTAGAGACAGATTCTATGTTATGTACCCATATTTTTCTATGAGGTGTATATAACACCTTTTAAATTTTATATCCCAATTATTATTCATTTCATTCTAATATTAATCTCCATTTAATTTTATTTTCTTACATGGGGATTATTATTTATAGTGTCCATGTGATAAGTGTTTTTTTGAAATAATCTCATCATTTGTTGAGATTATGTTTGATTATGTTTTCATTAATGAAAATTTATGATCCACCTATCAGGAACTCTCTTGAGTTTTATTACACTTTATATTCAAATTATATCAATGTAATCATACCATTTTATGACTCTTTGGTACATATGATAAATGAGAAAAAAATAAGAAAAATCAGATTGTATTTCTCTCTTTGGTCAACAATATATTTTATTTAAAAAACTTGATATAAAAAATCATTTTTTAAATTGATATTTAAAGATAATTTTCCAAGAAAAAAGAAGATTAAAATTATTTTTGTTATTTAATTCTTCATTTATAATTTTTTAAATCTATTTTCCAAGAAATAAGTTTTCAAAAAGATTTTAAGATTTTATATTTTTCAATGGGTTTTCAAGGAAAAAAAGTTTTTTCAAAATGTTTTCCTGTTTTTTATATATTTTCAGGTAAATTGGATTTATTTTTTTCAATCATTCATTATAAGTTTTCAAAATATTTAAAAAATTATGGTCTTCCAGACGGTTTCAAACTTTCTTTATAAGTATTCATATTCTTTTCAAAAAATGATTTTCAAAATGTATAGAAGAGTTCTTTATAATGTTTTAAGTTTATTTTCAATGAAAAGAGTTTTCAAAAGGTTTTTTTTCAAAGAAAATGATTTAAATTATTTTGAATATTCCTTGATATTTTTTCAATGTATTTTCAAAGGAATAGGTTTTCAATAATTTTTAAAGATTCATTTATAAATTTTCAATGAAAATAGTCTTAAAAATGTTTTCAAGCATTCTTTATTATTTTTGACGTTCATTTTTAAGAAAATGGTTTTCCAAAGTATTTATATTTAAAAATCATAATTTCCAAATAATAGAGGATATTTTCTTCATGAAATGTTTTTATAATATCTTTCATATTATTTCCCATCTAAGATGACAACTCTTTGTGTTACAGAAGTCTTTATGTGGAAATTAATATGAGATTACAATTATATTATTTACCTAAAATGATTATGTTATAAATGAATTTTTTTTATAAATAATTTTTCTACTCAATGGGTTATATTACTTTGAAATAAACTTCTTTTTACAGGTTATGATTTTGAAAAAATGACTATGAAACCAATTTCATTTTCTATAAGTAATTATTTGATGACATGTTTATTATACCCATTTGAGTTCATGGGTTAGGATATGATTTTTAATGATCTTGTGGAAAACGTATGTATGATTTAATTATGAGATTGGTGGGACCTATATCTCCCTCCAATGTAATGTGTAATCACTTATATCTTATGAGATATACTAATACGGTCTTGGGAGTGAAACATGACTACTAATATTGTCTTGGGAGTGATCCATGACTACCAAGATGATACAAGGAGTGAAAAAGTGCTCCAAAATGTCCATGGGAGTTAACCAAGACTACCAATATGGTATGATGAGTGAAAATAGGAAACTAAGATGGCCATATGATTGATTCATGACAACCAAGATGGAATGAGGAGTGAAATCATCCTACTATGATGGCCACATGAATTAACCATGACTACAATGATAGTTTACAGAGTGAACCCATTCTACCAAGATGGACTTGGATGTGATTCCTTGACTACCGTGGAAATAATATTACATGCTTATGTGTTTTCCACATTTTCATGTTTTATTCCTATGTTATGTGTTCATAGATCATGTTCTTTATTTCCTTATTATTAATGTCTTATGAGCTTCTAATCTTTATGCCATGATTCTTGTTTATTATCTTTTATATACAGGGTATGATCTTTTATTTACATAATCCTATTATCATAACCTGAAGCTCAGGATATGTTTACATATATCCATTTGTTACCTTACTGAGCATATGATCTCACCCATTTTTATGTTTCCTTCCTCATGTTATGAAGATATATTTCAGAAATGATATGTCTAAAATGGGTGCTAGTATTAGAGACACTAGTGGGAGATAATAAAGATTTCTTATATACTACTGATTAATATTACATGTTTTCAACGATACTAAACTAATAAGGTCTTTGGAAATCTATTTGTATATTTTTTAAGTATTTGACAAAAGTGATGTAATATCTATGTATGAATAGTGATGGTCACTGTAGTTGGTATCAAACTGAAGTTTTAGAAAACCATTAGAAACTAGGATGAGAAATCATTAGTGAGATCCCTTGGATTACTTCTATGGAAATTTATATATATGTCTATAAGTATATGTATAAGGATATTTTAATGTTTAAGAAACATTCCTAGAATTTTTGTAAAGGTTAGATTATGTTGTTTTCTAGAACTATACCCTTGTATGGATAAAAAAAGTGGATATAGATACAGAACAAATGTACTTAGGGGTAACAACTCAGACAAGGTGTACTGGCCAAGACTCAGTGTGACATGGTACATGATAACGGGTCTTGTAGTACACCTAGTTTGACACTCTTATGGGATACACATTGATAATTCACAAACTCTTTTCGAACCATCATGAATGATTTAAGTAGAATATGACTATGAATAATCGAGGATAAACCTAAGGTTTCATATATTAAAAAAATTAGGATCCATGACTTTGAAATGATAAAAGTAATTTTTAATGGTTATATGGTCACCCACTGTGAAAAATATTTCCCATAAAATGCTTTCTATTTTTATTCAGTTGATATATCTAGAAGGAACATGGTTTTGATTGAATTTTTTAGATGTGGAGTGTATAGAATTTTTTTTGTATTGATTCCCCAAGTGGAAATCATATAAAGATAAATAGGGTGATGATACGAGTATTGGTTATACTTATCAAGAAAATGATATCGCAATGAAAATTTGAAAGGTATGTGATGTTCTTACAGTATTTTTTACATTAAACATAAGAAGGGTGATTAAACTGAGGTTGAGGAATCTTAAGATATGATTCATATAACATATTCTAGGAAATTGGTATTAAGTAATAAGATGATGAAGTATTAGTAATGGTTTAATAATACGGTTAGATGAATAAAGTATTTATGCTTTGTAATTAAGGTATTATTGTAATAGCTTAAATCTTCTCAGTCCATTACTTTGAAAAAAATTGTGTTCTGGTGTTCTGGGAGAAAACAGGGACTCATTTCAATATTTCCCCTCAAAAATCTAGATTTCTATCAGTAGGTTGTGTCAGTAGGTGGCATCGGTAGGTGGTGTTGGTTGGTTGCATCAGTACGTGGCATCAGTGGGTGGAATTGGTGACTTCCAATGGTGACTCACAAATGGTGGGTTATAATAGTGAGTTATCCATCATTATATAGTGTCAGTAGGTGACATCGGTAGGTGTCATTGGTATGTGGTGTCTGTGATTGGCATTTTTGGGTCGAGTCAGTGACTTACTCATGGTAGGTCATGTTAGTGGCTCTTCCAATTGTGACTCATCTATCAGAGACTCAACCATCAGTGAATCATGTCAGTGATGCAAAAAATGATTATTTGTTTCCAACAGTTTGAGAAAATATTAGTTTTCCCAGTTTTTCCATATTCAACCCTTTAACATTCTATTTGATGTTAAATGAGTTCAGAGCCATGTTTATGTGGTTTTAAACCCTTTTCAAAGGATGTAAAATATATCATTAATTTTCATAATTCTTAGTTGGCATTAAGTTAGTCAAAATGTGTGGTATTGATAATGATCCGTCATTAATTTATTTTAAAACTATTCCACCATGGATATATGATATGTCCTTTATAAAGTCAAGATCATTTCTCTATTTTGTGTTCAAAATTTACTCTTCCTACTGAGAATCCCTGATCCATTTTTCCTCAAGGAGTCACACGTCTCTGTTTCATCCTTGGATTAAGCCATCCTAGAGGTTTCACCTCTGGGTTTTTGACCCCTTGTTTTATAACATAGATGAGTTTTCAATCGTATATTCTTCTGAGTATGTATCCTTTCATCTATTTTAATTTTTTTAATAATGAAGGGGTGTGTTTGAACGTTTTCCATTTGAAAGAAGTTGAATAAAAATATAATAAAGATAATTAAATCAGCTTTAAACAAATAAATAGGGGCTGGGGAAAAGTGATGATTGATTTTTTTTATGTCTTATTGATATTGTGAGTTGTATGGGTTGTATTCCAACAATAAATCATGGTTGTTGGTTTTCATTGTTTGTGCACTGGATATGACTTGTGTATCTTGTTATTTGTCATATGTTGAATGGTTATACACATTAAATTGGTTCACAATGTATTTTGGGTTAAATAAATGGATTCCCCATGATATAACATGTTCTATGATAACCCCTAAATTATAATAGTGTAATTAATGAACGAGTGTTTTCAAAATACTAAGACACCTTGATTTGTCTATGTGACTATGTTATATATGCATCCTTGTTCAGTATTATGGCTTATGTGGCTTTGTGGTGCTGGGGGTGAGAGGATGTCTATTTATGGGGTGATATGGGTGGTGAAATGGTCTCTCAGATTGAGAGATTATTTGATTGTGGAATGGATGATAGTGTTTGAGTATAAGAGAAGTAGGTTTGGGTTGTTTTATGTTTATTGTACTAGGTTTGATGGTTGTGATGGGTGTGGTGTTGTTATATAGTGGTTCTATCAGTTTGGTTCTGATGAGTTGAGTTGTGGGGTTTGGCAGTTTGTTGGGGATTTTCTTATTGAGTGGAAGGAGAGGTGGAATGACATAGAATAATGATTATGGAAGTGGGAATTATGGGTGTTGAATGGAGTGGAGACATGAAGTTTCATTCATTATTGTAGATATTGTTCTTCTACATGGTTTATATTTTCTGGCATTTTCATGATGTGGTTGGTAGTTGCTCAAGTAGGGATGGAATGAATAAATGGTATCCATAATAAAGAGTGATAATTGGATAAATGTTATGGCTAAGGGAATTATTGAGTTTATTATTATTGTGAATTGATTTTATATATCAACAACCAAAGTCATTGTTACTAGTATTAATAAATTCATTTATTGGTAGCAGAAAAGTTGGAAGTATCATAGGCTTCTTGATAGTTTGATTGAGAACCCATAGGTTGGTATTGAGTGTTTGTTACTATATATGTATACCATAATTTTCGGTGTGTTTTATATACTTACCCCATCCTATTTGAGAACTATATTCTTAACACCCCCATTTTCATTCAGGAGGGTTTATTTCCCCAAATCATAGTCATAGGATGGATGGTTAGCCACCTGATCTTCCATTCTCCATCTTCCATGTGGTGATAGCCTAAGATTCTTCAGATACGTTTGGGTTTGTGAGGCCTATGTGGCTTTGGGATTTGATGTTTTGTGATTTCCCAAGTGATTTTGGGATATGACATGTAAGAACTCAAGATTTGAGCCTGTAAGGATTTGAAATCTTCTTGATGATATTCTAGAGTAGGGCATTCAGACGGCATGTGATTCCGAGCCATGATGTGGTCGCAATTAAATTTAAAGTGAGTTCACACTAGAAATGCCAAATAAACAGAATAAATACTAAATGGTTGGTTGGATGGGAAAACCGAGGGCATAGTTGAGTCTGAAACGTTCCGTTTACCCTATGATGGGTGTAACTTTCACCGGCGCGACCCTTCTGTGGGAAATGCCACCAGGGGTGTTTTCGTAATTTAGCAGCCTCGACCATGAATTTACAACTTCCAAATAGAGTCTAGGATTAAAATTACAAGATCGTCATTGCGCTCAGAACAAGGTTTTTACCCTAGAGGTAGCTTAACCCCGACCCCGCCGAATGTTCGGGTATGGAGCCTATCGGTGGACGGTTAAGTGTTTTTCTATTTAAACACTTCTCCTCTCCTCATCCTCCTCCTTCCCCACCTTTTTTTTTCCAAGAGGATCCCATTCAAGAAGAATCAAGAGCCCCTCACTACCTCTCCATGGCTCAGTGGCTCTAGTGGATCGTCGGTGAAGCTACGTGCTACGCCTAGCGAGGTAGGAGTTGCGTTTTCGTTTTTTGTAATTTTGAATATACCTTTAAAATCAAATTATTGTGTCAAATTTCTGTCCAATTCTCAAGAGAAGACAATATTTGTGTAGTACTTGACTTGGATCGCATCTTCTTAGTGGTGCGTCCTGCTGCTTGCACACCCCTAGTTTTACTCTCTAAGGAGTTATCAATTGTATGTTCTTCCATGTAGGGATCATTTTGTCCCTTTTAATTTTTGTTTCTTGGGGGGTGTATGAATTTTTTCCATGTGGATTAAGTTGAATCAAAATATAATAAATATGATAGAATCCACTTTTAAAAAATGAATAGGGAATGGGGAAAGGTGATGCATGCTTCTGTTTTTTTTCTTATTGATATTGTGAGTTGTATGGGTTGTATGCCTATTGAAAATCATGGTCATTAGTGGTCACTATTTGCGAAATTGGGATTGCATTAGTGTATTTTTATTTATCATATATTTAATGGTTGTATCCATGTAATTGGTTAATTGTGTATATTGGGTTACATAAATGGACTTCCTAGGATAGGACTGGTTCTGTGTTTACCCATTAATTATCAAAGTGGGATTAAAGTATAATTATTTTCTTAATCTGAATACACCTTGTTTTATTGGTGTGGTCGTGTAATATATATTTAATATTTATTTATTGGGCCTTGTGTGGTTGTGTGGTGCTGGGGTTGAGAGAATGACTATTTTTGGGTTCACAGGAGTGGTGAAATGGTAACTCAGGTTGAGAGATTGATTGATTTTAGAATGGATGGTCGGTAATTGAGCAGCAGGGATGCAAGTTCCTGTTTTTGTATGTTTATATTTCTGGGTTTGATGGGTGTGGTGTTGTTATACAGTAGGGCTATTAGGTTGGTTGTGATGAGGTGTGTTGTGGGGTTTGATAGTACGTTGGTGGTTTTTGTGGTTTGACGAAGGAAATGGTTGAATGAATTTGAAGAATAATGGTCAAAGTTGTTGCTATGGGTGTTGAATGGAGTGTAGATATGAATTGGGTTTCTTTACTATGGTAATTTCTCCTCTACATAGTTTATTATATGTGTATTGTTGTGTGTTGTGGATGGTAGTTTCTTGAGTAGGGATGGAATGAATAAATGGTATCCTTAATAAATAATGATAATTGGTTAAATGAGAAGGATGGGGGTATGTTTGAGTTCTGGCTTTTTGTGATTGGATTTCATTTCTCAACATCTAAAGTGACTGTTTCGAGTGTTAATAAATTCTATTATAGGTAACATCAAAGTTGGTAGTATCAAAAGGTGTTTTATAGTTTTATTTAGAACCCATAGGTTGGGCTTGAGTGTTTCATAAAATATATACATACCTATATTTTACTTGTGATTTCTATACGCACCCCAACCTTGTTGAGCACTATGTTCTGAGCATCTCAATTGTCATGGGGGAGGGTGTACTTCTAAAATGTTCTGGTGTGAGAATGGATGGATGAGGACCCAATCTACCATGCTCCCTCTTCTAGGTGGAATTATCGCAAGATTCATTTGATAGGTTGGGGATTGTGAGGCCCCAGTGTATGAAGGAGAGTTTTGTTTTCATAGGTGTCTTCCTGATGAGATGTGTTGTGCTTTCCCAGATGATTTCAGGATTTGATGTGGTATGTGGCCCATGTGTCACAAGGTAGAAGGTGGTTGTGAGGCCTAGGTTTGTGTGAGAAGGATGTGATGTGCTTCATTTTCCCTGGTTGTGGGACTAGGTGTGAGGCCCATGTGTGTGTGTTGGGTCTGATGTGGTGCTATTAGAAGAGGTAGGAGGGCTAGGAGGTTTGTTATTAGGGTGTGAGAGTGTATAATCCATGGGAAAGTAGCTCATGGTACCCTATCTTGGATGTACTATATATAAAGTTACTATACTTGTGTTTTTTAGGGAGAGTGGATTTGGTGAGGTTGGGGTGGCTAGTATACCTTGTTAGGTGCTATTTGTTTCTGATGTTTTCTCGCATGGGCATTAGTATGCTTCTCAACTATTGTAAAAGAGACTTTGGATATTCTTACTGAGTACATTCATATTCTCACCCTAAGTATATAAAAATGTTTTATGTTTTTAAGAGTATTACATAGACATTGATGGACCTTACTAACTCTGACTTTGGTATAGTTGTTGTCTCACTGCTTATATTTACTTTTGGGTATTTACTTTGGATTTCATTTTCAATTATAAAAAATTTACATTTAAACAAACTTGTGGGATGGTTTTGGATTTCATATATATATATAGTTATTATAGTTTATTCGAGGTTTATACATATTATCTCTAGAACAAGGTTACTATGAAAAGGGTAATTCCTCCCATTTTCTGAGATTTGTATACCTTTAGTGTTGGTTTCCACCCTAGAGCATACTGGAGGTGGGACTCAGTGGTCATTGTCTTTCTTCCTTCATTTCTATCTTAGAAGGGTAATCTTTGTAGGAAAGGGGTCATGACAATTATTTTATATGAATCCTGAAATATATAATTATTTCACATATAAGTTTTGATTAAGGATTTAACATGACATGTTGAATGGTAATTAATACATAGAAATGAAATATCATTGAAATGTGATATTTTAATTAAGGTAAGCTAACCCTTAATTTATTCTTAATGTTTGAATAATGAATTTTGGATTAAGATCTGTAGGGTATGGATATGAAAATATGGCTGTATTGATTAACTTAGAACTTATAAAGGATTTTTTGACAAAGTATTTTATGATGTTTAGAGCTTCTTGGATTTAAAGAATATATACAATAATCTTTGGAATAATGAAACATTCATGTTTTCAATAAGGATGTATGTCAATCCAAGTTATTTCCATGTTTTAAGAAAATATATAATGAGGATATTCACATGTTTGAAATGTGGAAACCAAGAGAAACTTTGTGTTATGTGGGGGATTAATCTTAAGTTTATTTGTTAACTTTATTTATTATGTTTTTGATTTTCATCTTTTGAGAGGGTTATATAGTTAACCATTTTTAAAGTTTAATTTTATCTTTATATGAATTAAGTAAGATTAATGTGTTATATTTCTAGGTGAGGATTTATTCATATTGAATAACCTTTGGTAACAAATTCTTATTGATAATAACTACTGACAAATGAAATGATATATCATGGATATAATTATCTAGTAGTACTTCAGGAATGAAATATTTATAATCTATTTTGGATAAAGGTGTGATGTGAATCATGGAAAAAACGGGTGAGGTTGTTCTGAAATCATGAAAGTATGTTGTTTCTTGAAAATTCATCAACATTAGGAAATTTTTTTTTGAAACCAAATGGTATCCTAGTACCTTCATTTCCAATGAATCAGATGTTCCCATAATCCATTTTAGATTTATGGATTTTTTTCATTTTAAATTTTCTTATAACCTTATTCTGTACCACTCCCCATCAGAACAGGATGGTAAATTTTCTCTTCCATGTCCATGTTTTCACTTCCCACCTATTTAATCCTTTGTGGGAAGCTAGTTATGGTTTACATTGGGTAACTATTAGGGTTATAGCGTTATTTTGTATGGTATGTTTATTATTAATTTTTAATATGTTGTTTTTTATGTATGGAACTTTGAATTATTAAACTTTTATAACATAAATGAATTTCGGGGGAGAAATTCATTTTTAGGGGGGTAGAATGTGACCCCTTGAGATTTTGTGATATTTTTTATGAACTAACATAATCTTTTGAATTACTAAAAAATATATATTATTTATATATATTATAAATAAGTTTTTCTTGAATTATATTAAACATAAAGTCGATCATTCATTACATGAAATTCTTAGGCTGTCTTGGGTACACAAAACACTGAGTTAAATGTGTTACATGCAAGACCTAGTTTTACTTCATTTTAATAAAGAACCTATGGTAATACTAATTTTTTATACATTTATAAATATTTATTGTCAAAATAAAAATCAATTTTTAATTCAAAATTTCAAAATTATATTAGGTTGAAATTTTTTATTTTTATGAGAAGTTACATTTATTAAAGAATACCGAAAAATATTATATTTTTGTTTAAAATAGAATTTTTTGTTTTAAGAATAACTAATATTAAAGTATATTTTAATTAATGTTTTTAATAAAAAATAGGTCATTTATACACATATTAATCGAATTTAGGTCATTAGAATTTTCTCTATATTGAAATTGGTTTTAGAAAATTATTGATCTTCTAAATGTTTTTACTTTTAAAACCGACTTTCTCAAATCGTTTGTGGGGTGAGTGTGAAACTTAATAGAGCCAAATCTATTATTGGAATTCAGAAAACAGACATAAATGGTTTTTCTCAGTATTATATTTTTATTCTAATAATAATAACATATTTTTTGACCAAAAATACTCTTGGAAGTGATAAAAATTAATCACAATAATTAAGGTAAAATTAAGCTTAATTATTGATTAAACCTTAAATTAGTGGGACCAAATGACCTATAATCTAATTAAAAATTCATTTTATGCCCATAATTTTTTTATATTTCTTACTTTTTCTAATTTTTATGAGTTATTGGTATACAATTCCATAATGTTTCCCTATTTAATAAGTTTACTAAGGAAAAAAGACAAAAAGGGAACTTTCATCACCATTAACATTTTTAAAACATTGATATATGAAAAAAAACAAAATATTTTCTATTGAATATTTTCTTTTTAAAGATAAATGACTTTTTTATCATAATTTATTATAAGTAATTTTTAGAGATGATTATGTTACTTCAAATCCTTAGGAAATGCCAACATAGTGATTATTTAGTTAATAATTAACTAAAAGAAATGATATTATAAATATTAATAGTGAAGTAAATTGGTTGAATTAGTGTAATTAATTTTTTTTAGATGAATATTTCATATTAAAAAAAATTTAACTTAATATATTTCTATTCCAATATTCTCGCTTATTTATTAACTTAAAATTTGCATTAATGATGTTTGACAATAAATGATATGTTGTTAAATTATTTAAAACTAATAAAAATCTTACTTTGTGTCTAGTTATTTTAAAGATTTAATAAAAATAAAATATGGTTCATTATTGGACCAATTTATGTTTTTTAATTAACATATTGACCCATATAGAGTACAATAATATTTTGCATGGTCCTGTTTAATGAAATGTTTTTTTGTTCATTTCATTTTCTTATTTTAAAATTAATTTCAAACACAGATGATAATTTAATTTTTTAAATTTTTATGATCATTATAATTCAGTGGGATTATTTTTTCTAATAATTCTAACTTTAATTTAGTATTAGTCATAAAATCACTTATGTTATAATACTAGTTATTTTAATAAAAACTGGAATAATAAAATTTGGGAAATAAAGATGTTAAGGAAACAAAATAAAAAATCACTTATTTTTATGTGTTAGATTTTTGTAGACCCATATCCACATTTACACAATTATTTATCTATTTTGGAGGAAAATTAGTTAATGTAGTACTCCCATTAATGTATACCTTTTGGTATTTACAAGAGTGCCACTCATCTTACACTTTAAAAAGACTTCTGCAACCCCATTTCTTCACACCTATAGAACCAAATAGGTCCCTACATGCTATTAAAACTCTACATAACAGCATCCTTACCTTCCTCCTTTAATCATACCATTTGTAATAAAGTAATCCAATAATTCCCTTTCATGAAAACCAAAATGTGTTACCCAAATAATAGGTAACATCCTTCATCAATCTGTTTTACCTTATCATCATTAACCACCCCTATGCTCTCCTTATTACTTTATTATAAAATAAAACCCATATAATAAATATGTAGAGAGGTTTTTATTTTAAGGGTTCAACCTACACTTACACATACATCCATATAATGGGTAATGAACAAATTGTTTACATGTTTGGTGAACTACATCCTCTAGAAACGATGATTTTTTATGTTTCCATAACAACCCTTCATGGTTGGGAATTATGATTGACATGATGTTTATATACGATATATATGATATATATTATGTATTAAATCCTATTTAATTCTTTTACAACAAATATATCTATAAATTCCACTTTTTGTAAATATGATAATTTTTTTTGAGAAAGTGTGGACTACCGCCCCCTTAAAGAGTTATGATTCATTCACATAATACAAAGAATATATTAAGAATGTGTTAAGTGAACATATTTTAATTATATGAAATTATATTTATACTTTAAATATATTATATACATACAAATATATATATATATATATATTTCATTTTATTTATTTCTTTCAATACGATAATAAAACAGAAACAATGTTCATGTGTACATACGGCCTACGGTCTTTATGAACGGTGTATACCATTTCATAGTAATATATTATTTATATAATTATAATACACATGTAATGAAAATATTTTATATTTATATTCTAATTTACATTTTATAAATCATGATATATTTATATGGACCAAACATATAACAAATTAGGAGACATGTGACAAGCAAAGTGAATATTACCAAAAGCATAACCTTAACATGAAATTCTTAAATTTTTTGATAATATAATGTAATAATCAAACGATATATTGCATTATATAAAATAATATGGTTCTTTTATATTTATTTTTATTATATTGAATATTTGTATGAGTACAATGAGAGTCAAGACACAAGGTATGTGAATTTCATCTCTATTTTTATTTCCCTAAGATACAATCCTTATACACCAATCATTTCTTTTGTGCGCTATATATACTTCCCATGAATTTATTCTATGACCATTATACATAATTTTTTGGGTATTTAAATATCCATTTTATGGTCTTTCTCTCAAATTTTTTATGTTTCATATTTTACAAAACCAGAAATGTAATTTCGTCTAAATTTTCCTTCTTTGACACACATTCAATGTTATGCACCAATATTTTTCTATGAAATATATATAACAACTTTTAAATATTATATCAAAAATCATATTATTTTAGTGATATTTTTATGCTCCATTTAATTTAATTTAATTACATGCAGAGTATGATTCAGATATTCCATGACAAAAGAGTTTATTGAAATAATTTCATCATTTATGGAGATTGTTCATGATTATGTTTTCATTGTTTAAATATTATGATCCATACCTCAAGAACTATCATGAGTCTCCATACCATATGTTTATTAATGTTGGATCAATTTAATGGTACAATTTTCCACTCTTTCATACTTTATATAGTTAAAATAATGTTTTATGAAAATTAATCTTTTATTTATCTCTTCAGTCAGAAAGGTATTTGATTTCAAAAACCATGTTTTAAATATTTTTTCAAATGATATTTAAAAATAAATTTCATCTAAAAGTTATTTTAAAATGGCATATGGTTTTCAAATATTCCATTATAAATTTCAAATAAAATTTCAATGAATTTTTATTTAAAAATATTTTTATGATTTATAAGTTTTCAATGGGGTTTCCACAAAAAATGGGTTTTCAAATATTTTCATCTATATTTTATAAGTTTTGAAGAAAAAGTATTTTCAAATCATTTTCATGATTTTTTTATTATTCAAAGTGTTTTCAATGAAATGGTTTTCAAATTTGTTTCAATATTTCATTTTATTTTTCAAGTTTTTTCAATGCAATAGTATTGAAAACATTTTCAAGCCTTCATTATAAGTTTTGAAGCTTATTTCAAAAGAAAAGGTTTAAAAAAAAAAATTTCCTAAGGAAATTATTTCAATGATTCAAATATTATTTTATTTTTACAGATTATTTTCAAAGTAAAAGGATTTGAAATTTTTTTCAGGATTCTTTTATAAGTTTACAGGGAAAATGGTTTTCAAGATGTATTCAAGTTTTCTTTATAATTTTTCATGTTTATTGTAAATAAAAAAATTTCAAAAGGTTTTACGATTTATGAAAAATAATTTCCCAAAAAATAAAGAATATTTTCCCCAAGAATTGTTTTTAAAATATCTTTCAAAATTATTTCCCACCTAAGACAATATATTTTGGTGTTACTTATGTCTTTCTGGTAAAATGATTAATTTTTTTCATTCATATTCTTTATATAAATGGATTTTGTTTTAATGGAATTATTATTTTTTAAACCTTATTCAATGTCATGAGTTATATATCATTGAAACACTCTTATTTTCATGGGTTATTCTATTGACAAAATTTGTATGAAACATGTGTCTTTTTCTAAAGGTTATGGTATGATAACATTTTTATGATACCCATTCCATTTCATGGGTTATGCTATGATTTTTAATGATTTTGATGAACATGTATATATTGTTACATTATGAGATGGGTGGGACATATATCTCTTCATTATACATTTGATAAAGATTTATATCTCATGATATAGACTAAGATGTTATTGGGAGTGAACCTTGACTACTAAGATGGAAATGGGAGTGAACCATGACTACCAATATTTTATGGGGAGTGAAATCATACTACTAAGATGGCCATGGGAGTGAACCATGTCAACTATGGTATTGTGAGAGTTGAAATCATGCTAAAAATATATTAATGGAGTGAACCTTAACTAATAAGATGGTATGGGGAGGGAATCCATACTAACATAATGGACTTAGCAGTGATTCCTTGACTACTATGGAAATAATTTTATATTCTTATGTTTTTTCAATAATTCAATACTTTATTCCATTGTTATGATTTTATGGCTTATGTTTTTTATTCAATTATGATTCATGTATTATGAACTTCTAATATTTATGTCATGATTTCTTTTTATGATCTTTGATATGTAGGGTATGATTTTCTACTTTCATGATCATGTTCCCATAACCTGATGCTCATGATTATTTCTACAAATCTACCTTGTTTACCATTTCGGGGCATCTGATATAACCCATTTTTTTATTCCTTCCCCATCATAGTATGTTATATTTCATGTATGATATGTATAAAAGGGGTTCTAGTCTTGGAGAATATATTAGTAGATGATTTATCTCTCTTATATATGCTTGTTTCTGTTTTTATGTTTCAAAAATCACTAAACTAATTCTACCTTTCGGCCTCTATTTGTATAATGTTTTTAGTATTCTACAATTTGATTTAATTTCTATGTGTGAAAAGAGAGGGTCTCTATATATTATCCAGCTATGCGAAATAATACGGTCTATCCCAAGTTAGATAAATATCTCATATCTAACTTCCATATCCAAAATAAAAAGATAAAAAAAGAAATATGGCTTTGATACCACCATATGACTATCTTACCCAGTCTACCCAAACAAAAGATCGATTGGTCAAAACACATGAACTTAATAACTACTCTTTATATTATAGCGGCTATCAAACAACATTCTGGGTCAATAGGTATCATAGAGTAACTATACCTTCTAGATCATATATCTATAAATGATATTTGAACCAATAATAATAAAATATCATTATAAAATATAAGTATAACTATTGAAATTAAATTTAATATCCAATGATAAATGAAATAACATATCTCTTGCCATATCAAATGAAATACAATAATTTTACATGATTCATACAGAATAAAATAAGATTTCTACAGGGGAATATCATATACAAGATTATCAAAAAGAAAAAAATAGAGAAAAATAAAAAAAATGGGTCCAATTCATGGACAAGTCCCATCACACACATCAACATACAACCATATCATTCATATAAAGTATTTCCATTTCACTTACATCAATTATTGATCATGAAATCTGAAAAAGACACTAATATTCCCATGATGGGTGTGAGTACAACCCAGTGGTCCACCACCACTTTTTCCCCAAATTAAATTTTGAATATAAATTTTTATGTATGGTGTCATATTCAAAATGGAGAAAACATTCATGATTAATAATTATCACATCATTGGGAACACAAAAATATATATTGGGTAATGGGGCATACTTCATCAACTATCTGTATTAGTCTGAACATATCACATGTAATATCAAAGTGTCATTATAACATTCACTCTTGTATAATATAGAGTATCAATCAATCATCACATATCATATCTTAATTTAGATAATGGGTGTATGGTTATTTCCATCGTAGATATAATAAATGATAGACAAAAACACTATAACTATTAAAAATATAATAGTTTTTATAAGAGTAATTAGAGAATTCCATTGCACCCGATATCTAGTATGTGGGAATAACATCCAATAAAAATATAAATATTAGGAAAGTGGTAGTCATTTCTCATACCTTATGAAATACAATGCCCATGTATTCACATCCTTCCATATATATACCACATCAAAAAAATGAAATAATATCATCTCATGTTAGTTACAAGTTTAAGACTATACTGTAAAATATTCCCATGCATATAACTATTATAAAAGAAAGTTTACTTTTCATACACTTCTAAAAAAATTGAATAATTAGTATAACATCCCTTTACATGGGTAAGAATACATGAAATGGAATAGAATCCCTAGTAATGGGATATATCATATAAGAGGGCATTCAATCCCTAGACATAAAAAATATCATTTAAGAAGGAATATAATCCCTTACAATAATAATATTCTAAAACCAACTGGAATATCATCCGTACCATATTCCACTTTAATTAAATGGGTATATTGTCCCATACTGAGGGTAATCCCAAAAATTATGGGTATCTTATCCGGAATTTAAAAAATTCAATGATAATAGGTAATGTAATTCTATAACAATAAACATTCCAAATCACAAAAAAATTGAAATTATTGAATCATGAGAAAATTGTTAAAATTTCATTATAATATCTAACTATATTTCATAACCCAATTCTAGTTGCTTCTCGGACACACAAATAACCCCATCCCTTATCATAAATCTAGGCTATTATCAACCTAGAACTATTTAAAGTAATTCATGGAATATCACACTAATTTCCTTACCAAAATATTCTAAAAAGGTTATAATGTAACCAGAAAATACATTATAAGGAAATCCTCAAGCTAACCTATCATGTAAACACTCACCCCTTCTTAAATAAGGCTTAAGGGAAACAAAAAGCATAATTTGTTGTAGAAAAACCAAGTATAATCCTCCTAGTTCCTATTTTAATTTTCCATTACATTTTAAATTAGTTAAGAAATAATCAGTGGATATGGTATTGAAACACAATACATATAGGACCACTAATTATAGTAATAGTCCTTACCCACTCCCGAAGTATCATGAAAAAAATTGAAATTAATTTCTATCCATATTTGTGGATTAGTAACAACTTGTATGTAAATCTTAACAAGAAGGTAATATAAACCAATGGGTAAGATTATAGATCACTATTCTCATAGTTTTTTGAACTTATTCCTCAAATATTATTAGTTAATTTGACATCAATAAAATGATTCCCCAATTTTTTAATAATCTAATAAACAAGGGATTTTTGTAAATGAATAAATAAATAGTGAGGAATATTGAGCATAGAGGAGGAGGGTTATCCTTACATATATATATCCTATATAGAAAATAGACTCAAATAAGAATATAAACAATGTAAAAAACAAGGTTATAGGAGATGGAATCAATGAAGAAGGGGGATCATTAATTAGATTATTGGGAAACCCAAAAATAAAAAATAATTTTTATATTTTTTGATCAATTGAAGTATTTTAATTAAAATAATTATTAATAATAAAACTATTCATGGGGATATTTTTTATAAACATGGGGCTAACAACACAATCCATTAATTTGGATTCTTTTTTCTATTTGATTGTGCACTCTACAATACAACAACCAATTCATGAGAGTATGATGCTTCGAGGGGTTTCACTGCTCCTCCGTGATGGGGATATGGTTCTGTTTTAGGGTTTGGGATGTCGCTTCCCCACTTTCTTGGTTCAGTACTTGTTGTTGGAGAATATGGATCGGCATGGGATGCAGGTCCTCGATGTCCTGGAGGCAGTGTCTCTTAGTGTGATGCCGCATGGAGAAAACTGAATGTTGTGGATATTGATGTATAGCGTGATGCTCGGGTGGGCGGTGGTTTATCTGTGTCGGATCTATTGACTGCTTTGAAGGATGCTTATGAGGTTTTATTTTCATGATATGCACTGGACACCTGTAAAACCAGTGGTTTTCTCGGTAACATTCATGATTCTTCTGATCTATTGTTGGGGCTGAAGAGAGTGACGAATTCTCCCTCTACTCAAGTGATTTGGATCCGCTTATGGTAAAATTGAAGTGGGTTTTGAAGGATTTTAATGGCTGGGATAATTTGATGGTCCCCACTGAAGCAGTTGAAGAACATGCGACACAAACGTTTTCATCTTTCTTTGACACTGGTTCTGGAAGGATTCTCCGAAAAGGGTCACCAGCCTATGTTGAGGCTAATCTTGGTGTGTTCGATGAAAGAATTTCAATTGAGAAGAGTTCTCTGATTGTGCGTCTTGTTTTACCAAAAGGTGAGAAGTCCTAGAGGTTTGAGGATCTGGTAAGATGTACCTCATTTTTTGGGGTTCCTCCAATTGGAGATGTGTTTCTCTTGGTTGTGGCTTCTTTCATTGAATTTTCCCTTCAAATGATTTCAAAATACATGCATGGAGCATCAGGTCTCTGTCTCTGAAACCTGGATGGCTTCACCTATATGAATGGTCCTTGTATTTCAATGCCTGAAGTGAAAAAAATTACATTTATCAGGTCTGGGTTCATTTGCATGGTCTTAATTGGGTCATTTGGCACCCAAAAAAAATACATGATATTGGATTAGAAATTGGGACTCCCATACGCCTCGATAATGAAACTGAGGTCATTCGGTTTGGACACTTTTCTAGAATGTTGGTGGAGATTGATCTGATCTCCACTTTTATTGATAAGGTAACTCCCTCTAATCCCTCTAATAATATCCATATTGATGTTGAATATGAATGGAAACCCCTTTTCTATACCAAATGTATGGACGTAGGGAATTCTTTGGAGTAATGTCGGAAGAAGATTTCTTGCGAGAGATGTGGGATGAAGGTTTATTCAACTGACATCTGCAGAAGGAAACCTGAGATAAAACACATGGCTTTTCCAAAGACTTTTTATCATGATAAAGATATCCTAAAAAAATCATCATCCACTAAGGTCAATGTGTTGGTTTCTGACAAATCTGTCTCACAGGTTCCTATTTTGAAAGGAAAAGGCCTCATGGTGGATAAGTCACCGATGAGTGGAACCTATACAGCTCGGGATGGATTTGATAATGAGAATACATCCAATGATGGTCGTGTTATTTCTATTGTTGGATTATTTGAGACTGGCGGGAATTCTTGCCCCACTATTGTTGAATATCCTACTTGCAATGACCCTTCAAACCCTATCACACTTGATTGTCCTAGTGTATTCTTGGCGCGTGAAGAGACAAGTGTTCCTGATCCAATTTTGGATGATCACATTGGGATCCCTCAAAATTCTGATTTTCATCATGAGATCTAGAATTTATTGAACTACTCTAGGATTGTTGAGAAGTGGGGTGACATCTCTGATGTGGAAGGGATGAAAACGGGCAGCGGTGGTCCTGTATCTTTTAAGGTTGAACTCTTATCTGAAAAAGGGAAGACAGCTGACACTCCTATTCCTTCGAAGAGAAGGCCTAGAAAGGACTACTCTAACACACCTCGCACTCTGTCTTCCCGATCTTCTTAACATTTTTCAAGAAAGTTCAATTCAGATATTTTTAAGAGCTTCAACTAGGGTAAGTCCCAATTTGAATTGGAAATAGGTTCAGATTATGATTATGGTAATGACATGTCTTATTATGGTCTATAAGTTTGTGTTTGACAGATGAGGGCAAGTTCTTTCATTTGACCCTGATCGTCTCTCTTGTACTTTTTCTTTTATTTTTAATAAATGGTCAGAAGCTTAGCTTCTGGCTGGAGTTGCTGGGTAAAAACCAATTCACGAGAAACATGAAATAGTTATAGTCCCATGTTGAGGGATTACTTGGATCATCATGGTGATATGACTCATATTGTGAGATCAAACCTACCATTTATCTAATAATATATTTTATATATGACATTATAGTGTGATCCCCAACATTTAAGGTGCATGTCGTCAATCTATGGTCTGAGACCACAAATTTTATTGTGATTGGATACCTTCTCAAAAAATTTATCTCATTGTAAAATTCTTTCTTGACCAAAACAACTTCTAAACTTGTATCTTATTATTATTACCAAAATAAAAATTGGTTAGATAAAATACAAAAAAATATTCATAACTCATCATATGTGACTTTTTAAATGATTTATCAGTTTTCATAAAAAGGAACTTTATTTTTATCTATCTGTATATATTTACATATACATATACACCCTCTCATAGGATTCATCATTCATAAAGGGGGTTATATATCATCCCAATCTTAATATACATAGAAATTAAAAACTTTTTTATGAATAATTTATACATTACAAAAAAACATGCCCAAATACCATATTAGTTTAGTGCCTTTGGAAACATGGAACACAATCTTCTTTTCTTTTGAATGATCTTAAATTTTTCCCAAAAAAATATTCCCATTTAGTTAATTCACATAAAAACATTCATTATAATCTAGGGAAATGAAATATGTGAAAAGGGTAAGTTAAAATTGTTAAGAATTGTAAACAAGGGAGATAATAATAATGTCATATCATAAGGCATAAAGACATAAACGAAACATTTAAAAAATAATATCCTTTATTTCAATGATCTTGATATTGTGTCATTGAATAAATCAGATACGTTTATAAATAATCAAAGATCATATTCCACGGAAACATACAATAAAACATGAAATTATATCATAAAAATAAGAATTTAAAATGATTTTTTATTACTTAAGGATCACTACCAAGACAACCATAATGGAAAAAGTCCTTTACTAAGCCTAATTCATTCCCATTTACATTCCTTTTATACTGAACTGAGTTTATTCCCATTCTAGTTATGTATTAATGAACCAAGTTCACTTTCGGTTGTAGTCATTTTTAACTAATGAGATATAAATATTTTCCTAATGAATTATAGAGAGATATAGGTCCCAACCAGCACATAATTAAAACGATACGTATCTATTCCATAACAACATAAATCATTCATTTTATTATAACCCATATAATTAAATGGGTTTTATAAAAATCATTAAATCGTTATATAACACATGGAAAAGAAATAGGTTTCATATATATCATTTCATCATAAAAATAAACCTTCTATAGGAATAATAGGGACAATATCCTTCAAAAATACACCAAATAAAGAAAAACTAACATGAAATAATGTTATCATAGATGAAAAAAAATTGAGATATCACATGAATGTAATTATTGAGGGAAATTAACTTTGTTCTTTGAAAACAATTTCTTTTCCTAAAATTTCATGAAATTTTAAAAAGAAAACATTTTATTTGAATATATTCTTATAATATTTTATGGGAAACATAAATTAATTAACTCTTCATGAAATTGAAAAATTATATTCATTCCATATAAGTCAAAAAAATCCCTCTTGTACTTTTTTTAGAAAAGTCTCAAAGTTCCTCGTTATGAAAATGACAATAAGATTCTTGTCAAACCATTTTGTCAAATTTCATACATGGGTAAAAATAACGTTAATTTTTTTAGAATAATACTTTACATATATTTGAAAAACCATTTCTAAGAAACATGGACATTCAAGATAAAGATTCCATAGAAGATACTCACATATAAACAATCTGGAATAACAATGAGATATGAAAATTAACCCTGGACACTTTATAATCAGTATAATCATATACCTGATGAAAGAATAATAATTATGTGTATATGAAAATATAATAACCTTATTAATAACACACATAATATACAATAATGATAGTTATATACACCACACAAAAATAAAAAAGTTGTGTATAAGGCATGTGTCGCACAGAAATAAAAGTGAGACAAACATCCATTTTCTTAAGTCTTGACTTCCATATTATACATTTAAACCCTTTATAAAATAAATATTAGATTTTTATAATTATTATGGAGATAAAATTTTATATATATAATGAACTATATTATTTACTTATGTCTTTATATAACATTCTTATTAATAATTCCATGTTAATGTAATTTTTCAGGTAATAACAACTTTTTTCTTAGTCTTTTTTTGACTTTTTATCCTTGGTTGTCTTACATATATCATGATTAAATCATCTCTAGGATGACAAACATGATATAAATATCATATATATAAGTTATATATGTATTAAATGTGATTCATAAAAGGTTGATATATAAAGTAGAATACACCATTCATGGAGAAGGTAGGCCACACGTACACGTAAACACTGTTTTCATTTTTTTCAAATTAAAAGAATAAATATTATATGCTATATTTTCACTAAAGAATAATTTTATGGTATTTATATATCATATATTTTAATAAAATTCATCCTTATTACCATTTATTTGAAATAAAAATGAAAAACTAATTACACCACATCATAGAGATGGTAATCTATACAAACACATGTGCGACAATGTCATTTCCCAAAATATTAAGTGGTAAAAATGTAGTTATGATATTATAATAAAAAAAGTATAATTATTTTATAAATATCATATATAAACATTAAACCCATCATAATTTATGGTTATGTAAGAATAATTGTATCTCTATGTGGAGACGGTAAGTCGTACTTTCGCATGAGCAATACTATCATTTCTTATTTGATAGGAAAGGGTTTTTATAATGGTTTGTTCATAACCATAGTAACATTTAAGAAAATTTAGGATTACTAAGTTATTATTTTATGATATATATCATATATTTTATAGTAGTTATATAATACTAGAAAAAGAGAGTGCTCAATTAGAGTGATTAACTCTTCTTTGAAATGGCTCATTTAGATCTCCTCTAAAGAACTCTAGAGTTTGTATTTTGGGAAGAAAAAACCTATAAAATTTGAATAGAAAAGTGTAGAAGATAATTTGATAGATATTATTGAATAAATAATCATCAAATTGGGTAAATGAGATGTCATAGGATTTGTTCATTTATAATGAATGTGATGGCAACATTTTTACTTTTTAAGGAATATTAAATTCAAATAAATTAAATCTTAATCCAAATACCTAAAAATGAATTGTGTTAGAATATTATATGGGTAAATTTTTACATCACTAAACCAATATATTTTAGACAAGTTTTATTGAAATTGCAAACCTCATCATTTTTATTAACCCTTAGTTAAACTATTTTAATTTTAACTACAGTGACAACATTTTCAGTATTAAAAGATTGATATTTTTACAAATAAGATTTCAAATGAACCATGAATTGTAGATTTATGATATTTTACCCCATAATTTATACCCTTTTTACTTATTTAATATTTAATGATATTAAGTAATTTAATATTATATTATTTTAATAAAATATCATTACTCTCAATTTTTATAATATTCATTACATTGAAATTATGAAAATAAATACACCAAGATAACTTCAATAGAATTCATTTAATAAAACCTCAATATTTTATATTCACATAAACAATTATTGGATCACCTTATGGTATTCATATTATATTTATTTTAATATTTTTAATATCATGTAATTTAGTTTTTCCATAAATCAATAATTACTCCATCACTATAATTTAATTATTTATACTTATTATTTATTTACTAAAAATTAAAAATAAATTTCCATGATGTATATAAGAAATTTATATTTCAAATGAATATATATAGTTTATTATATCTTCTATTTATCCCAATATTGAAAAAATTATACTCATTAAAAATAACCGTGTGACATTTTTTCACACTCATTGATTTTAGTAATATTCAAGTATTTTTCATAAAAAAGGGTACATTAAATTATTTCATATAGAACCATATATGTCAAGGATTGAATTAACTTAATAAAATAACATGTTTTAGTTGTAATTGTAATTTTAAAATATTATTTTCAACCTTAGTTACAGAATTTACCATTAAGTGTGGCAAAAAAATTATTAAAGTTACTATTCATATTTTATAAAGATAAAAGGGAAATATTTACTAAATTTGGACATTATAATTAAAAATATTGAATCCATTTCTTTAAATTCAAAAAACATAATTGGATAAAATAAATTTAAAACTAATCTCATTGATGGAATGTGAAAAAGTTTTTTTTGACATGAAAATATTTAAAATATCAAAATGATTTTGTATCGATATCCCATGTGAATTTGATTAAAATGATGTCAATTAGATTTAATGACCTAAAGGGGATATTTTTAAACTTTAAAACCAATCAAAAATGTAATTTTACACTATATATTATTTAGTAGAAAAATATGTTTTCAATTAAAATTCATTATTTTTCGATATTCAACAAAACATGAAACTTCTTAGAAAAATACCCAAAGCTCACACAAATTAAATTTTTATATTAATATTTTAAAAATAATGTTTATTTTTTCACATAAAAATTATTACAATTTCAAAATTAGTATTTAAAATATTTTCTCTATTAAAAAGAGGTAAAATTACACTTCTGAAAAATATATCTTTTATTAATAGAAATGGATTTATTTTTATCATATTTAAATCAAATATATTTAATGATACTAAATTTTTTGATTGAATATGATATATATAAATTTTATTGAAAAAATTATTCAATATTCGTTTGTTAATTTTATTGATAAATAATAGTGCTTGTACATAGAAAAATAGTTCTCTTAGAAATGGAATCTTTTTATTTTTAAATAATTATTACATTAATTTCTAGATAATTTATAACTAAAGGATTTATTTTATAAACATTTTTCAATAAAAAAATGTAATTTATTTAATGTTATTATAATTTCTACTCCAATGAATTGGTGGTAACTATAATAATATTTTAATAAAAATATTAATAGTTTATAATAGTTTGGTAAAATTATATATTAATTTTATTGTAAAATATCAAATGAACTCAACATTGTGTGTTACATAAGACAAACATAGTTTTTGTGTGTAGTAAAAGATATTATATGTGATTCATGTCTCACAAGCATTAATTTTTGGTGTCTATAATTCAGTCCAGACTTAGTTATTTTGTATAAAAAATTATATATTCAGTGTTATGTACAAAAATATTGAAAATACTAAACTAATTAGAATAAGAATTCACAAAATCTCCAGTTGTTACATTATACATACCTTAATATGAATTTTACCCTCTAAATTCATCTAGGTTATCAATGGTGGTATTCTTGGATATTACTTTTATAGAAACTAACATCATTAAAATGAATACAAAAACTTTTTTTAAAGGGAAATTTATGAACATAATGGTTACCCAAAGTAACTCATAACTAGATATCCACATCGAAGAAAATAGGTGTAAAATAAAAACACATAATTTAATTGGAAATATAACTATCAAGTTCTAATGAATAGTGATAGAGAACTTGGTCTGGATAACGTTAAAAATAAAAATTCAATAAATCTTCAATGATCTAAGGGGCCATTTGATTAATCTAAAAAGAAGGTACTAGGATAACCTTTTTGGTTTTAAGATCCTTTTCGCAATGTTTAATAATTTTCATGATAGAAAATAAAATATTTATTTCACTAAATTTCATAATCATACTCTTATCCTTTTATTGTTCCATGATAAATTTTCATTTCATCACTTATTCCCTGAAATGAAGGTGAGTTTTTCATTCCTGAAACATTAGCTGATCTTGATATCCATAGAAAGATAGGTTATTTCATTTGTCTTAACATTGTTAAAAAAGTCTAAAACAAGTTATATGATATGCATAAATCCTCATATGTAGATACATTACATTAATCTATAAAACCTCATCCAAATTTCAACATAAATTTTTTTATAAATGGTTGCCTTTATGGTCCATCCAAAATATTAAAATAAAAAACATTTGAAATAAGGTTACTAAAGTTACAAAATAAACTTATCGTTAATCCCCCCCAATAACATGATTTAGATCTTTATTTTCACACAAAAAAATTATGAATATTATTATAACGTGTTCTTTTAAAACATGGTAGTAACCTAAAATACCATAAAACATCAGTGAAAACATCAATGCTTTCAAAATTTAACTATTTACTCATACCATAAATCCAAAAATTCTATAAACTAAATCTTGGATATAAAAAACTATTTTTCATCATTTCAATCACAATGTTATTAATATTATCCCATTTAATTTATTATAATAAATCATCTCTTTATTTTAGGTACCCAACATAGTGCTCATATTAATGGTTATCCTCCCTTTAATCTTGTGTTCGTTAAAAATATAACCTTATCATCTCAATCACTTTTCTTGATCACTGTTACCAAAAAATATATAATTTCAAATACTTAAGTTAAAACTATATTAAACCAATTAATGAATTCTTAATTACTCTGTAATACCAAAAAATTAATTCTACAACATTATTCATGAATTCCATTACATAAACACTCAATCCTTCCACCACTTCATTGTCGTACTCTACATTATCATAGTTATCAAATTATATTTCAAATTATCTTTGTATTTAATAGGTATTTGGAATCGATAATCATTACTAACACTTAGATTTGGGAAGTGATTAGCATAATGCCCATTTCCCAAGCACTTGAAGCACTGATGTGTAGGGGTTAATTATGTGAAGATTTTTCTTTATATGGATACTTTGACAACATTTTCATATCACTTTGGAAGTAATGTTATCAATGATATTCTTTCTAAAACATAAAAAAAATATCAGTACCCATAAGAAAATTTACTCCATATTTCATTCCACACTTTGAAAATGAAGGAAATATCACCAGTTATTCTCTATAGTTTTTTTATTTTCCATTAATGTCCAACTTCTATTTATTTTCAAAACCATGAGATTGATATGTAACTCCCGTAAGAGTTGGTGTCCTAGAACTAATTGTTTTTACTTTGATTACATGGATATTTAATGTATTATTACATATTGTTCATTGTTCTGCATGACTATTATATAATAAATTCATAGAGTATTTGTTGTATAGATAAAGTCATGGATGTTCCCCACTATGATGAGAACCTTGAAATTCTATAACAGTATTCTTAAATATAGTTTTGTGGTTGGATGAAATACTATGATGGGACACATATCATGAAGACCGTCATGTGCGAGTACTCGTAAATAGATGAGACTTCATCTCATGAAGTTCTCACTAGGTTATCTCCAAGATAGGAGATTATGATAACAGAACCGCAAGTAGGAATTACGCATATTTTGGTGTCATTATATATTTCTATCTGTGAGCTTGTGAAATGATCCTTATACTATACGATCATCATTAATACGTATCATGACTTAAGAACTTTTATTTACTAACTAAAACCATCACACTGAATGTTGGCGGAAAGTATGGTACATTGGGTGCGTCACGAGTGGGATGTTATTAATGGAAATGTCAAGGAAGGATGTTTCCTATCCATTTATTAATGTTTATATCTCAACCGTTTGATTTAAATAGAATCGTCGTGAAAAATTCTATGTCTATGGTGTAATGACGAGTTTATTTCAGGTAGTCAAATAATAACGTATCAAGCATAAAAGATGATGACACAGTCATGAAACCTTCTTGATGAGATATTCTGACAAAGGGATTATATTACGCAGTGAGATTTCATATGTGGATGTTGTTGTTGTGACTTCACATTCTTTTTCATGGGTTCCTTGACGTATTTCTAGATAGTACACTTGGACTTTTGAAAAGACCGCCCAATGCCAACAATAAAGAATCCTAGAGGGTCACACACTAAGTGTTTTTGGTGGTCTTGGTTAAATTCTAATTAAATTTAATTAATGATATAAATATTATTCTCAAGACCTTATAATAATTTTATTCAAGTTAAAATGATTGCATTAATTAAATTAAATATATTTACTTATTTTATTGAACATTTAATTAATATTTATTTAGAAAATTTTAATGAAAATATTTATTTAAGAGAATTACTTATTTATTTATTTATTCGGGTGTTCAATAAATGGAAGTGGAGTTCGGGAAAACCAAGGTCGGGCTGATAGTAAAATAATTATTTGCAAGATGGTAAATAATTATTTAACTAGTTGGGACAAATTAAAATAACATTGCTATTTTTTAGTGATGAATAAGATTATTTATAATTCTGTTTTGCGTAAGTTGGCAGACCATAAATAATGACGCTGTATTATTATTAAATATATGGGTTTTCCCTATGTTCATATATGTATTTAATTTTTTCTATGAAATTAAATATTGTAAATGAAATTCCATGTATATAAATAGGAATGTACACCTATTGTTCCATACACCACACCACATGCCAGGTGAATTGAGATTTTTTTATCCAAACAATTTCTCTCTCAATCCACTTCTCTCCCCTCTTTGGGACGATAGACGTTCTTCAAGGCTGAAGAACAAGCGATAAAAAATGAAAGACACATGACACTCAATTCATCACGCTAGCACCTAGAGAATGAACGCTGTCAATCAGAGGCTATCAATGCATGTGTGGATCACTAATAGAGGAATTCTAGTTTGGATCCTTACAAGAATGAAAAGATAATCTAGAAGGGTCATTCCGGATGATCAGCATCATCAACGAAAAAATACCCAAGATCCAGATATTGTTTTTCCCTATGAAATTACATAAATTAATTATAAACATGATGTGTAAGATCCCCTCTAAAGGATTCCGGACTCTTTATTATTTATCTAAATCTTTTATTATATTCCATGGATACTAGTGTTCATCATCGTAATGATCCCAGAATAATCATTCATCATGGTAGAATTCAAAATTGGGTACCATCCCAACCACGCTTCCACTGCACCTTGAACCTTCATCTCCAACCTCCATTTCCGCATTAATAGTACAACAAACAATTTACTCATAGATAATAAATTATCTTATGTATAATGGGATTTGACGACTTGCTTTTAAGACACTACAAAATCAATCAACATTTCTCTCAGGTTTGCTGATAATACCATAAGAATAACTTGTATGTTATATAAAAGCTTCAATAAAGGTACCATCAGATATATCATTAATTTTCAAAATCTCATGGAACTTCTTTTCAGTCATCGTATGAAGAATACTAGGAAGATACTTATTGAAAATTAATCTCCTTAACTTGTCAAATTCCATGGATTTAGGTTCATTTTGCTGCCTCATAATCTTGGTTAAAGTCCGCCACTAGTCTTCTTGAACTTCAAAATGATAAATATCTAATATGAATTTCTCTTTTATTAAAGGATGAAAAATATATTTTCAATGGATATTCTAATATTCTAATAAACAAATGAAATATAAAAAACTAATATCAAAACAAGGGAATGCATAATGTCAGACATTAGGATTGTACAATCTAGCCCTCATGCCAAGACCATTACCATACTATCCAGGGCTTGTTCCATGACATTGATTTTTATCATAATACAAACCAATGAATTGAGGGGCTATAGAGGGCTCCACCAATCAATTACTATGTACAATGCATTTATCAAATGAAATGGTGATAAAAAATATAAATATTCATATTAAAACTATCATATAAAATGTTAATACTTTAAGCATAAACCATGAATGGTATAAAATATCACATCCAGAATCAAACATATCATAAAACATTCAATAAAATTTGGAATATATAATCATAATAATTCAAACTCAATAAACCATAAAATATAACAAAGGATGTTTACATTGATGAAAATAATCTAATAAATTCATTAAAAGTCTTTGAGAGAAATATCCCTTTTTTACTTTGAAATTATTTAAAAGCCACACAATTATAAAATATAATGATTCCTATAAGAAAATGTTTTCAGGATTGTAACGTAATCATAAAAATTTTAAGGCTTCATGATGTCGAAAATTGCCTCTCACACAGTATTTTTTAAAAGAAACATTCTTTACTTAATTTTGTTGAAAATGTCATAAAATACCATGCTTTGAAAATGGCTGATATATTACATTCAAGAATTTTATAAAAAATAAAAATGACTTTATACAATTATCGGGGAATATAAATAATATTTTGAATTAAATTTTTAAGAATCAGGGACTTTGATGATAAGGATGTCCCAATAGATACTTACCTATAAACAATATAAGATAAGAAAGAGATTTTAAAATTAACCCTTACCTTATACATTTATTTATTCATGGGTGAGTAGGTCAACTGTATTATGGTTAAAATGTCTTATTAAATTATTACCAGAGAGTATCTATATTTACCATGTCATATCTGATCCTCTTATATCATTTTGGTAATAATATTTTAATATTAATGTTGTTTAGGGGTAAACTACTTCATTTTCCCATTCTGGTTTTATCAAGTAAGTCAAGTTTGTTATACATAGGATATATTTTATTCACAGAAAGAATGAAACAAAGGTCTTAATTATAATTTTTACTCATCATATAAATTTTATAATAACTCTTGAATGGTTAACATGGATACTGAATCTTACTGCGTCGTGGCGACAATAGGTCGTACGTACGCACGAGTGAGGATCTCATTCTCTTGATGGTTAAATTGTATGGAATTGGATGGTATATTAATTATAAATAATCAGCATCTTGTTACATTAATTATTTATATCAATTATACTAATCATCAAACCCATCCAAATAATGTAGGTTTGAATAACAAATTACACCACATCATGGAGACAGTAAGTTGTACGTACGCACACATGGTTATATTGATAATTATATATTGGATAAAATAAGGAGTATGGTTGTAAAATGATTATAATAACATATAATAATGTATAATATACTATATTTATATCATTATTTTGGAATCAACATTTGACGAGGAAGTCCAAGATGAAATGAATTTGAACTGATTTGGTAAATAAAATTAACTTTTCTTCATTGGACATCCTTGGATCTCCTCTTAGGGAAAATAGGGTTGGTCTTTTGGGAAAACCAAGAGTTCCTTAAGATAACTAATAATTTTATATTATAATTAGGTAGGTTTTGGTCGATCTAGAAGGCTCATGGTGGTGTGACGAATTGTGGGAGGATATGCCTTTTATAAGAGAGGGGTGGGCACTTTAGGAATCTCTCAAAATATTAAAATATTATAAGACTGTTCTAGATCTAAATAATTAATAATGTCCCATAAATTAAAATTATTATAATTTTTCAACCATATCCTATCTCATGTTATTTTTAATCAGTTTTTTACTACTAAATAATTTGATAATAAATTATTTCTATAAGATATTATTATTTCCAAATTTAATTCTATTTATTTAATTTGACTAAAAATACAATACTAAAAAGTGATAATTCAAAATATAACGATTTAACAAAACTATAATATATCATATATATCTTGGAAATTTTTTAGGCACATTAACCACTCAATAATATAACACGATTAATATTATTAAAATCATTTCTTCTATTTTTATGTTAAATGAATAAATATTGTTTTAGAATTGAATAGACAATTAGGTTAATTATATAACTGCTAAAAATTCACAATAATTTTAAATAATGAAACTAATTTAGTATGTATTAAAATAGATATTTAAATTCTTTTATATATTGATTTTTTCCCTATGTAGACACATAAAATAAATTAAAATACATGATAGTGATATTTTGTAACAATGTATGATTTAAATAATATATTATTTATTTTAATATACATGCTTCTATTAAACAACTCAAAATAGATCATAATGTGATAATTATTGAATCTTATTCATCTAATAATTTTTTAGACATGTTTTGGATTTATTTTAAACCATATAATTCTGATTTACCCTCAATTAATTTCTTTAACTCTTACCATGGAACCATGTGTTTTTATTACTAAGGGTTAATATAGTCTCTATACAATGTAAAAGGATATATAAATGTACCATTGGTGATATATTTAACTTCATCCATATTATTTGTCTAATTTTTTAGTTTTCATGAGTATTATATAATTTAATAAAATATTATTTATTTTAAAAATTTAATAGTGTCTATTTTGAAAATATTAATTAGTTGACTTTTTAAGAATATCATAACATAAACATATGTTCAAAGAAACTCCTTTAATCCATAAATAACATGTCAAAGTAATCTATAGAATTATTTTATTACATTAATTCACTCAAATTATATTTATTTGAATATTTTTACAATCATTTATTTGATATTTCTATTAATAAAATCATCTCTAGGTCATTATTGAGTCATTGTTAATGGTAATTATTTAATCTCTGAAAATTTATAAATAATTCTCAATGATGTACGTAATTATATTATATTTTAAATGACTAACTATAGTTGAGACGATCTCCTGGTTATCTGTATATTAAAATTATTATACTCATATAAAATGAGAGTTACATTTTTTCCCATTCATTAATTTGTATTATATTCATGTAATATTCATCGAAAAGTGTCCATTATGTGATTAAATTTTAAACCATAGATGATAAGATTCTAAGTTAGTCATACAATAGTTTTTTACAGGTGTTAGGGTAATTTTATAATATTTTTTTTACCTTTAATCACCTGATTTACCTTTAAGCTTGGTAATAAAAATAATAACTAAAGTTACTATTATTAATACCCAAAACCAAAATTAGCCTATAAACATAATTTTGACCGACAACATCCAAATATGGAATCTATTTTTAAATATTTATAACACACAAGTGGCTGTAAATAATCCTCACTGACAAAACTAGAAAACAGGTTTTTTAAAAGTAAAAATCATCAAAAGATTGACATGTGTCTAAATCCAATATTAATGTTAAAATAATTCCAATGTCCAGAATTATATTAAATGATAAAAACATAATCTTACTATACTATAAAAGCAATTAAAAAGATAATCTACGAATATAAATAAATTATATGAAAAGTCAGTTTTGAATTAAAATGGAGTATTTTTTCACTATTCATTAAAATATGAAACATATCAGAAAAAACATCAAAAAAATTCCAAAACTAAATTTTTATATCCTGATTCTAAATAAGATGTTTATTTTAACTAATTTAATAAATTAAAGTATCAAATATTATATATAAAAAATTTATCCATAAAAAGGCGATAAAACAACATTTTTTGGAAAAATATTTCTTTTATTTGAAAAATTAAATACATTATTTTATCATGTCTGAGAAGAACATGATACAAAAATTAAAATTAAATGGAATATATAAATTTCAAAATGTTGTAAATAGTATTCATAAATACTTTTTAAGTGGCTAGTTTGAAACATCATGGTGCGCTCGAACTTGATGTCTTCTGTTGTGAAAGGTATTTAAATTATTTAAAAAACATACCCTAGAAGCATTGGGTGTAAAATTCCCCCCTACTTAAATAAGTTTTTTAATCACAATTTAAACATGGTAAAGAGAACTATGGGTTTGACATTTCAAAATATCTTTATTGAAATCCCACGTAAAAAAATATTAATGGGACCTCTATTTTAATACAATGAAATAAAAGTATGAAGCTCACTGGAGATAACACATACTTGGGTTCCATTTATGAAAAAATAAAGAGGAAAGAAAAATCCAACCACTGAGATATTATGTAGAGTGATAGAGAACATGATGACAAAAAATATATCATTCACAAATCTAGATGTTAGTTTTGATCTAAGGGATGATTTGATTAATCGAAAATGAAATACTTGGAACTTTTTCTACTAGTATGATATTTTCCCTAGAGTTGAAGAAGTAGTTTGAATAATAGATTATAATCATAGTGAAACATATTTAATTTCATATAATGTATAGTTTCCCCCATTATTCAATTTCTACCATGAACTTTCCTTTCTTTGAAAAACATAATTAAATTATTTATATGATAATGATCTAGGCGTAAAAAAACTATACTTAACCTATTATACTGTAAAAATAAATGAAAAAAAATATTATTCTAACTAGGACATCATGTAGGCCAATGGAAGTTGATTCACCCATGTCATCCTTCGATTGCGGGTTCATGTCCCACATCCTTACTGGACGTGACAGGTTGTCGCCCGACCAACATGTTGTCTTTTTTTCTAAAATAATATTATTATATCATTCCAAAAAAAAAACGAAATATATTCAACATTAATGAAATTTTTTATACTTAAATAATAAAATCCAATTTTCAAAATAATTCATTCTAACCTTTTGGTTTATCCATATTTATTTTTTCCCAACTCACAATCCAAATGACTTATAAGGAAGGTCACATAACATAATGGAGATCTTTTTTTTGTCACAAAACCTTCATTATGTATTCTCTTAAAAAATGATAATACCCTAAATTACCATAAAAAATTGTTATATGGGATATAGTTCTTAAATGAAAAAATGTTTTGAACTCTAATAATGATGGAATACACAAACCATAAATCATATCCTAAGTAGTCAATAATCTCCAATATAATTTATCGATATATATCATCTATTTATTCTAAAATAATTACCTCTCTTTTTAAGCTTTACCTTTCCATCAAAAATATATTTTCCAAAACTTTTAACTTGAAATTGTTCCAATTTTTAGGGTACCATAAAATTTTAAATCCTTAATGAAATAGTACTGCAGTACAATCCTTATATACTCTATAATTCTTATAACTGGTATATTTTTTATTCAAATAAAATAATTCATGAATATACATATTAATCCCTCCACTTAATTTAATGTAGTGTTAGAACATGATCATCATCTAATAGAATCATCTACTATATATTACTTTTATGATTGGAACATTGGTTTTCATAGTGTCCCATATCCTTGTAGTTGAATCATTGTACATTAAAACCATCAACTTACCATTGAAATCCCAAAAATGGTGTCCTTTTTCTCCACACATATAACAAACTCCCATTTTATTCAAGCATTTAATTGGGTGCTTCATTCAACAATTTTCACATGTGATAAAATCCTTATTTCCCTTGTGCCCTTTATACATCTTTTTACTTTCCTTCCTCTTCTTCTCTTGATTCCCTTCAAAGACATAAGTCTTGGAAAATTCTTTACTTAACTTATTAACACATAATATAATTTATTCATATGATGAGAATATAATGGAGATTATTTCCCTTCAAAATTACTACATAAAACCAAGAAAGATATTATCCTTTTTACTATTTGGATCATGTTAATTGGTGAGGTTCACATTCCTTCTACTATGCACCATTTCTGAATGACGACATACATTAGGTTAAATCATATTGTAATGTATAATCCAAAAACTATAAAAATCTTTATCATAAATTGAATATTTACATGTATTCAGTCTCACAATCATAAACATGTATTATTTGGTGACATACTTACTCATAAATCCTTCATAATGGTTTATAAAGAAAAGGCGAATTATCCTAAGAATATCCCCCGGGAGTGCCAAACCATGTCGTAGTAAGTCATGTTGTCATGTACTAGGATTCCTCAAGCGAAGCTCTAAACACCTTTTCAGAGATGTTAGTCCAAGATACATTTGTTATTGAACCACATCCACTTGTATTATCTAGTGAGGGATGTATTTCTTCAAATAATAACAAAATATACACATTACCAAAATTCTTGGATGTTCTTATATTTTTATCCTCAATGTCTATCTTTGGGTGTTGTTTCCTAATAATTGTTTTTTTCTAAATACTTTCCAAGGATTGTAATAAACATCCTCTAATAACAATTGTAACACTCTGACCCCAATTAACCAGGGTAAGTTCATTATTTTATTACATTGGCATGATCCCAAGAAATCAATTCCCGATAGACCAATAAGTTTAGTAGATTTAAAAAAACTATAAACAAGCCTATGTTTTACATTACATCTTGAAATTAAAAACAAAATTTTATCATCTTTTAAAACTCTCATACATCATAAACTATCCCAACTGGTCAATCATAATATATCTCTTAGCATTCTGGGGAAAAAGACATATTAGAAAGGGGTGATCTGAGATGATATGTAAGGATAAACAATATTGTAGAAGCAATCATAAATAATCCTAAACGTTTAAGGAAAGGTATAGAAATAAAACAAAAGACTTTTAAAACATTATCTTCAGTATAATATCGTAATAATAAATCAAAAAATTCCATTTCAACATTCAGATGAATATTATAGTATTCTAATAATCATAAGAAATATCAATAACTAATCTCATAACGAGGAAATTCATAATGTCAAACATCATAATCATATCGTCAATGCCTCATACCAAGACCATTACCATACTGTCAAAGAATTATTCCATTGCACTAGTTTGTTTCATGAGACCTACTAATGCATCAAGGAGATATAGCGAGAAACTACCATTACTTACTAAGTCCAATACAATCCTCATATGAATATGCTAAAACATAAAATAAATATTCACATTAAAACATGGATAAAAAATGTTAATAATTTAACCATAATACATGAATGGTATAAAAATAGTACATCAATATTCAAACATATCATAAATAATTTAATAAAATATAAATGTTTTTATTAGAATAAATCAATCTCAATCAAGCATAAAATCCAACAATGGATATTGAAAATGATGAAAATAATCTATTAAATTCATTAAAACTCTTAGAGAGAAATATCCATTTCTACCTTGAAATTATTTAAAAGAAAAAAAATAATAATATAAAAAATTTATTATAAAAAACCCTTGTATGATTGTTAGGGAATATTCAAAATTTTAAGGGGTCATGATTTCAGAAATATCCACTAAAGCCTTATAAGTTAAATGAATCATTCTTTCCTTAATTTTTTCGACAATGTAATAAAGTAAATAATTTTCAAAATGACTGAATGATTCCTTTCAAACATTTTATAAAAATTCAAAAAAATGGATAAAAATGACTTTAAACAATTTTTGAGGAATACTTATAATATTTTGAAATACATTTTTAAGAAACATGTACATGGATGAAAAAGATGTCCCAATAGATACTTGCATATATACAATCACATATGAGAAAGAGATTGTGAAATTAACTCTTACCTTGTTGTTACCTTTAGTAGAGGGTTCATTAGCCTCTTTTATAAGGGATAAACATGGTATTAAATTATAATAGGTCCATATACATATTTATGAGATCATATATGATCTTCTAATATCATTTTGGTAATAATTTTTCATTATTACTGTTGTTTCAGATGTTAACTACTTCGTTTTCCAAATCCTATTTTATCATGTAAGTCATGCTTTTTATTTATAATATATATTTTATTCATATCCCAAATGAAGATAAGTTTATAATTATTATTCTTACTCATCATATAAATTTTGTAATCATTCTAGAATTGTTAATGGGTAGAATGAATCACACAGCGTCATGGAAATAGTAGGTCGTATATACATACCAACTACGATATCATTCCCTTGATTGTAAAATGAGATTGAATTTGATTGTATATTGATTATACAGAATCAATATCATGTTATATTTATTACTTATATTCATTATACCCATCCAAATAAAGAAGTGTTGAATGAAAAATTACACCATGACGTGGAGACGGTAAGCTATACGTACGGATGCATGGTGATATTGTTATTTGTATGATGGATAAAATGAGGAATATGGTTGTTACAAGATGGTAATAACATCTCATCATGTATAATATATTGTATTTATTACTTTTTTATGGAATCAACATAGAATGAGGAAGTCGAAGATGAAATGAAATTGAATTGAATTATTAAAACTATTACCTCTTCTTCATTGGAATTCCTGTGTATCTCCTCTTTGGGACAATAGTGGTGGCCATTTGAGGACACGAAGACCTTTAGAAGATAAATAAGAATGTTTATAAGAGAATTAGGTAGGGGTTGGTAGAGCTACAAGGTTCATGGAGGTGTGAGGAAGTGTTAGAAGAGATTAATTTTACAATAGATGGGAGGGGCACTTTAGGAATCTCTCAAAATAATAATAATATTATAACACTATTATAGATCTAAATAATTTATAAAGGCCCATAACTAAAAATTAGAATAAATATTTGACCATATCCTATTACCACCACCGAATATATTTATTTTATTTCATAAGAAAAGGTGAGGAAAGAACAACGAAAAAGATAACAAAGACGACATAAAAAAAGAGAGGGATCACATGGGTCTATAAGGATGAAGACTTAGTGCATCCCCAATGACAAAATCCATGCACTTTGGACGAAGGGAGATGAGACTAGAATAGAAAGAGTGCATATCAATAGGGTCGGATATGGAGGTAAAAAATTCAGCAACACTATTTCCCTCCCTCCACCTATGGATAACCACCATTTGAGAGTTAATGAGGCTAAGAAACTTATGAATAGGATATGTTATGCACCAGGGTGTAGTACCACACCCTTGAAGAGCACGCTGAATAACTGTTGAATCAATTTCAATGGCCATGAGGGTAATATGCTTTTCACTGCAGAGAGTAAGACTAGTGAGCATAGTATTTTCCTTTGCTTGGAGAGGGTTGCCACTGCCAAAGAAAGCTAAAAACGCCAGAATTGCAGAACCAGAATGGTCCCCCATGATACTTCAACCATGTATGACCCCCATTCTACAAGAGTTGTGGGTGTTGAGATTGAATCTGAAGCTAGGCAGTATACAATGCACCCAATTTCCATGAGGGGATCTAGGGTGGGAAGCTCTTCTCATCAGAATACCTCTAAGGGAGGCCACCCCTTTTTTGTTATTGAGAAGACGAACAAGATCAACGATCATGGACTTTGTTATGAAGATGAGCATAGTCTGTGATGCGATGATACCCTCATGCCTTGCATGATTTTGGGATTCCCAAATTATCTAGCACCCATACAAATTAATATATACCCGAGCCTCTTTTTTCGATGAAGGTATCAACACCCTGGACCCATGTTTATAAGAAATTCATGCTACTAAATACATGAAACTCACACCTGTTAAAAGCACCAAAGACCTCCCAGACCGATCGAGCCTATGCCCTTTCCAAAAATAGGTGAGCCACTGATTCTTTCAAAAAAACAGAGCATCAAACACATCTATATGATAGGTAGATGCCTCTACCTTTAATGTTGTCGTCTGTGGAAAGAGCTTGGTTCCTTGCGTGATGTAGGAGGAAATTATGCTTGGTCATATCTACGTTACACCAAAACAGATCACCCCACAAATATAAAGAAGAAGCGCTCCCCATGAGTTGAGGACACTCCTTAATGGAGAAAACACCCACTGAAGAGGTATAAAAAACAACAGTCCGGATCAAAGTTCAGAACAATGGGGTCAAATAAGTCTCATTGTTTGTCATCCAGAATAGCGTTGATAAACTAAGGATAAGCGCTGGCCTACCTAAAATTGATATCGGGAGCTGGGAAACCTGGCAAGGCTAGCATGGAGCCAGCCCAATGGTGATACCATAAACTGATGTCACCCCACCCAATAATCCATCTACTGTGTTCCTAGAGTTTAGAAAATTTCACCTAAACAGTATGCCAGAGAGGAGACGAGGTCCCCGTAACAGAATCCAAATTCCTACATATTTGTTCTCTATGAATTGTCCCTAGAGATTATCACCCACAGTGGCCTCCCTGGAATGTTTTCCATGGAAGAAATTCATGGTGATGGCCAGATCAGTCATATTGATACCTCCCTCTTAGGTAGGTCTTGCCAGCCTCTGCTAGGACACCCAATGGAGTCTCCCTTCCAAGTGAGTGTCCCAATTGAAAGAGTTAAGGATATTTTTAATAATTTGTAGCACCTGTTTTTGGACCATTTGGGTATATAGGAAATGAATGGGAATAAAAGAGAGATTGTGGTTAACCATAGTGATCCGGCCACCGAAAGATAGGAATCTGTTTTTCAAGTTAGTAATCCAATTGAAGATTTTGGAAACAATTTTTTCAAAATGTTGAATCTTAAGGTTCCAAAGAGATAATAGAGCACCAAGATAGTCAAAAGGGAAAGAATTTCTAAATATACCTAAGATTTTCTCCACATTCCCCACTTTCCTTCCAAAATAGTCTGTGGAAATAAACAGGCTGCACTTATCCCTATTAACAAGCTACCCACTCCATTTCCCTTACAACTCCCGAATCATGTTAATACCCCGAATGGACCTCTTGTTGGAATTGATAAAAAAGATAGTGTTGTTGGAAAAGATCGGGTGCGAGATCCCCTTGGAGGCTGAGAAGCAATTGTCAGTAAGAATTCCACCATCACTAATGCTCTTCTTGATAAGATGAAAAATTGAATCTTGGGAAATAATAAAGTTACTCAGGGATAGAGGGTATCATTATTTTAGTTCATGTACCGATTTGAAGAAGCCATGATTGATTCCCTTGAAGGAAATAGAAAACCACGGGGATCTGAAGCATCTGAATAGTAGGTTGACTGGCTAGGATGATAGACCCATACATCACAACACATTGATGATGAAATTTCACTCAAGAGTATCATAGGATTTCTCCATGTCAACTTTAAGAATCATATTCGAACCACTAACTTTGACATTGAGATCATGAACCATCTATTGAGCCAACCCAATTGCTCCCTAAATAGTTCTTCCTTGGACAAATACATACTTATCTATGGAAGTCCATTAAGGGAAGATAATGTGCCTATAGTTTGTTGTGAACTGTAGACATCACTTTATAAGGAAAATTGCACATACTAATAGTTCTAAAGTGATTGATAGAGGATGGGTTCTTGAATTTGGTAATTAAGACCATCCTGGAAACACAATCCACAGATGGGAGGTGGCCACCCCGAATGAAGTCTTAAATGGCATCAGATAGGTATTCCTTAACCAGGTCTCACGAGGCGATGTAAAAGGATCCATGGATGCTGTCTGGGCCCAAAGCGCTCTCCAGGTGGAGGGATTTGACAACTTCAATAATTTCCCCATCATCCGGGCTAGTAGAGAGCACAAAATTGACATGATTTGTAGCCTTGCAAATAATAACATCAAATAGGTCTACATGGCCTGATGGGTACCCATTATGCATGTTTTAGTTAGGGCCAGCAAGTAGAGCAGAGAAGTTATACATATCCATGGCACCAATCACAATAGGGTTGTCAGTGAAGGAACAACCTGCCAAGACAATATTTGGATGAAACTTCCTCCTTCTCTTTTTAATACAAGCATGAAAAAAGGCAGTATTGTGATCTACCTCCTGGATCCATTTGACCCTAGCCTTCTCCCAAGAAAGACATTTCAACAATAGTAGCATATCTACCAACATGTATTTCTTATGAGTAAGAACCCCAAACATCAACTCATCCAATTCATTCTCTATAGAAATATATAGTTGGTTAACATAATCTTTAATTGTATCCAAGTCCTACAGATGGGAGGGATGGGTATTACTCCACTTAGTGAGGTCACCTCTTAGGTAACAAAGTTTTTTATGAAGCTTGGTCCAATACCTATTGCTGAGTGGGCTTCACCCAAGAGGATTGGACTGCCAAGAGGAAACAGTTGAAGCCGGACCATGACTGATGATAGAACAAACGATCTTTACGTCTTATGCCAGGGATTAGAAAACCAAAATGGGAGAGTCATCTAATATAGCTCAGACCAAATGAAATACCATGGCATCTGGAAAGGTCGATATCACATTTCAATTTTCTAGGCAGTGATCAAGACAACACCATGTGCGCCTGCTTTCCTTCTGGTTGTTACACCAAGTGAATTTTTCCCCTTTGTACTCTATGTCCATGAGACCTGCAGATGAAAAACATGACACAAACTCTAGGATAGATATTTGAGGGAAGTCACCTCTACCTTTATTCTTAGCTGGGACCAGGATTTTATTAAAATCACATGTAGCAAGCCAAGTTGATTCATCAAGCTCAATTGCACTGAGATCAGCCCATAAGCTTCATTGATCCTGAACTTCAAATTTATCATAGATAGAGGAGATGAAATGAGATACAAATCCAGAGGTAATATTAATAGTAACATTCTGATCTGAAGCCACTACATGATCCACACAAACATCATGCCACTAGAAGAAGCGTACAGTGGAAGCTTTTGGTATTACAGCAAGAGTGTTTTATTAGTTTTCAGTGAGTGACACTTTTTGTATAAATATGCCAATTTTAAACTGATAATAGAATAATTGACTCAATATCAGTCACACCATGCATTGGAGAGAGGTGTACAATAATTATACTTTTAAAAAATGACATATACATCATTTTCCTAAATAACACAAACAATTTGAATGTGTTTTCTTAGTTTTGAGTGTCATTTGTTTTTTGTCACCAAAATTTATGCCAATTTTGAATAAAATGACGCAGCTGGAGTCATAACGATCACACAATGCATCAGATTGGGGTCCATATGATTTCTACCCCTCCCAAATGACTCATAGATCATTTTCTTTTTGTATAAAGCCAATTAGAGTGTGTTTCCTTAGTTTTGAGTACACTAATTGTCTTTTTCTGTAAAATGTCAATGTAAACTGGAAACATGCACTTTGAGTCATACAGGTGGCATCGTGTGTGGGTTTCACATGAATCTACTTCATACATTTAAAAAATTAATTACTAATAATTGCCTCAAATTAGCAAGGCAATCCGAGCAAGTTTTTTTAGTTTTTAGTGACTGTCACTTTTTTATTAAAATATCAATTTTAAAAAGATTACAGACACATTGACACCGGACCACTCACATCCTTTGTCAGGTTAAGGTAAGGATGATTCCAAAACATAAAAAATCACATATGAATAGTTTTACTTTAGTACCAAAACCTACTGAATGTTTTTTCTCTATGTAGAGTATGTCAGTTGTTTTTTCACTATAATTAATGTCAATTTTGAATAAAAAGACGCAGTTAGAGTCATACTGGTCACATCGTGCATTATATTGAGGTGTGGATGATCTTTAAACATCCAAAAGTACTTATGGATCATTTTTTATAATGTATAAAAAAATAAAAAAAAAATTCCTTGATTTTGAGTACGTGACTTATTTTTTTTACTAAAATGTCATTTTAAACTGGAAACATGCACTTTGAACAATACATGTACCATTGTGTATGGGTTTGACATGAGAATGATTCATATACATCATAAATTTATTATGAATCATTGTTCCAAATTATCAAGACAATATGAGTATGTTTTCAGAGTTTTTAGTGAGTGACTCTTTTTTGTATTAAAATGTCAATTTTAAATTGATAACGGGAAATTTGACACCATACCGGTCACACCATGCATTAAATTAAGGTGAGGAAGATTCATACATGTAACAAATAACATATGGATCTTTTTCCTAATGTGCGAAAACAATAAGAATTTGTTTCTTAGTTTTGAGTATGTCTATTTCTTTTTCAATAAAAATATGGTCAATTTTGAATAAAAAGACGCAATCTGAGTCATACTGGTCACACTGTGCATTGGATTGAGGTGATAATGTTTGCTAAAATCACCGAATTAACTAGGAATCATAATCCTAACGTATAAAAATAATAAAAATTTGTTCCCCCAATTTTGAATATGACACATGTTTTTATATAAAGATATCATTTTAAACTAGAAACACGCACTTTGAGTGACACATGTGGAATCGTGTTTGGATATGACATTAGATTGATTCATAATCATCATAAATAAATTATGAAACTCTTATAAAATGGATATTATCCTAATTTACAATTTTTGTTTAAAATTTAAATAATAATTTTCAAACAAAATCATGGTATGATCCTCATTCTACTTCATTTCCTAGAAATTTTATTATTTTCATGCCAGATCTTTTTATCCACATCCACCTCAGTTTCCACCTCGGTCTTCATATCTACCTCATCCTCCTCATCAGTCTATAAATCCAACACTACATATGACTCTACCTTCACCATTATCTTTTTATCTGCCTTCACCTCCTCCTCTGCCTCTACCTCCACATCAGTGATTACCCACTAATTTTATTATCTGTAGGCCAACACTTCTAAAAAAATTGATCGCCTCCCTAATTAATATCCATGTAAAATAGATAAAAAAATAATATATAATAATTAGATCACTAATCCTGTATTCCCAAAATATCTTTTGAAGGACATAACTCATACTAGATCACAATCATAGTAGGTAATCAGCTAAATTTTTTCTCAGTCTACGTTCTGAAAAAAATTGCACTCCCAAGTAATCTATAAACAAATTAATTTCAACTTTTGAATAACTAGGTTGTTCTTAATCTTGAAAGTACATATGAAATTTAATCAAACAAATGATTATGAAATATATTTAATGAATTTGTAATTATATTTATAAATTACCTATTTCAGACATGGTATTTTCATGATTTAATATTTCCCTCATAAATCATCAAACATGATAACCACAATTGATGTCATTATCTTGTTTTGAGAACTAAAGAGAGTTAAAAAAATAACTAAATTGTTTTGAAAGGTTATGATAGTTAGATATTTCAATATATTTTCTAATTTGTTCCTATTTGAAGTAATTCATAGGCATTATCCCTTTCGACACCGACTTCATTCCATGATCTAGCATGTATTGAGAAACCACCATATCATAAAAACATTAATGGTAAAAGATATATTGAAGATATATTTATAAGTTTATCTATATATTTTAGATTTCGTTGTATTATATCTTTTCAATACACATCATATGTTTTTGTTTGGTGGAATATCCAAGTATTGGATCAAAAAATTAAATATTCAGGGTGTCCAGGTTTACTACTCTTAGCTTCTAGTCTACCCTATAAAAAAATTATGTCATAAAAATAAAAAATAAATTTTCTGGGATTATATTGAATTATTTTAAATTTTCATTATAGGAATCAAAAAAAGTCTTCCATTTGATGATTTTTTATTAAATTCTTGGAGTAACTGATTTTTTACAAAATTTCGAATTTCCCCTAAACAAGTTCTGGCATTGAAATGATACAAGGATTAATGAATCCAAATTGGGATTCACATGATCATGCCTTTCTATAGTTGTGATATAATCACATGTAAAAAATATGAAATGTTATTAACTTTAATAGACATATTATCTCACTATTTCGATAAATGTGTTATGAAAATGTACCTTATGTTTGTATTCACAACTTAGACACCCTACCATTCATGCTTGAGGATCTCAATTAGAATTGGAAGACCAATTAAGTCTATCATGGAAACTTCATATATTTATTCTTTATATTAAATTTAATACAATAGTTTATCTTTAAATGAGGTCTCTACATGGTGTTTTAATGATAATAAATGTTTCTCAGGAATTTTATGGGAGAAGGTGCTCTGAGAATGTCATTTTGATTTCCTAATTGAATTAGTAGATTTTCTCGATTTGACATTATTTTTCTCCTCCAATTTATACATATGAAATATTATACCTCAATTCAGTCCTATTATCATTAACTATTACATGTTTTTAGATAGAATTTATTTTAAATATATAACTCATGTATCAATATAAGATTATACACCCATGCTATGAAAGATCCAATAGCACCTTCAACAGTTGTAATATCTGGACCATCGATTGGAATAGGAAAATCTGCAGTCATCTAATAAGCTACATTAATCCCCACCCTCATGTGATATTTAGGGAGGGTTTTATTGTGTTTCTAGTATCCCAAGATATTATACATTGTACCAAACACAACACAATAGTAAATAGGTGATGAAACATACAAATAGTGTACACTTGTACCCTTAATAATTTTAGAAACATAAATCTCTTGGATATTTTTTTATTCAAATTTCGTAGAACAATTATGGAAAAAAATTATCCTTGGTAAGGTATGTAGTTGGGAAGAATGACAAGCCTCAAATCTAGTGGGAACATTTGGTACATGTTTAGATCTTTTCTCCACCACTAGTTCTCTTTGATCTATTCTTATACATCGGTATACCAAACCAAACCACAAAATAATATCTTATAGTGAGTCTATTTGTGTCTTAAATCATTTCATTTTATTACATGTATCTTCATGTGGTTTTATCTTCTACAAAAATGTTCGATGAGAAACTCTAAAACATAATCATCTAATGCGACCATGTTGTTCAGGCCACTTCAAAGCTACTGAAAGAATCTTTTCAAATGGTACAGTCATTGTCTATTTTTTGTCTCATAAATATGGGAAAACATGTATATAAATAATAATTTTTTTAATATTTTAATAAAGCATAAAAAATTACAATTATGTCATCCTTACAGATGCAACAAATAGTTATTTTTTGTTTTCATAAACTAATATATCCCCTTTCTTTATAGGAGCCTTCTTCTATAGAACATTCTGTCAAATGGAAGTGGCATCTGATTTTGATTCATCAATATGAATATAAACAAAGGAACAAAAATTGAATCATATCACCCCATTAAATTTTTTTTATTTAAAATAAATAACAATTTCTTCTCTAATGAAGCATACCACATCCCTCCTTTATGATAGGTGTACATTGGTTTTGATGCATGTCATTTATTTTCATCACTCGATTTTAGTTTCATAAATATAAATTTTGAATGATGTTGGATAGAATAAATAATGTCAAATATTTATTAACCAACTAGAATACACTTGAAATAATTTATCATCATAACGATTGATGAAAGTAGCCCATGCTTCTTGATTTATAATCTGTGGATAACTAAGTGGTAGGAGGGGCGTTATTTTCCCCCTCAACATCCATAAGATATAACTTTATCATAAGAGTCTGTAAGCCTGTACAGTCTTCTCCAAAGGCTATTAAGACAAATTTCTTATAAAAATATTCAAAAATAAATTAATTCTACAATGAATAATGAAAATGAAATCAAATTGTCAAAATATAACTTTTTAGTAAAATAGAGAAATTATATTGTAACATTAATTTTATATCTTTCTAAAGGATTTCCTTCATTATAGGTTGGATGCAGTACCATGAGCCAATGTCAATCGACACATTTAGCCATAATGTGACCCCAATATAAATAATGAATATTGACTTTTTGGGGTATGTAGGTTGGTCTCATTGAATCCACACAACCTCAAATATTATACCTTTACTTCTTCCCTTGTTAATTTTATTCAAAACCATGATGTTGCATTATTGTTTTTTTCATCATCATATTGTTGATCACTAAATAATTCCACAGTTTCATCATCAAAATTCTGCTCTTCCTCTGAATTTGTAACATCATCATGATTAAAAGACATTATTTTAATGAGTAGTCTAATTTTTAACTTGAAATGAATAACAACAATATGATACACTCCTTGCATAAAATTCCACAACTGTGAGCTTCTTCCATTAAAATTGTTATTATCTTGAATAGAGAAATAATACTTCAATAAAATAATACAACAAACCTTCACTACCCTTATTTAATCTATACTCGTATGCTTGATTTTCTTCCATAAATTCGTGATGTATTAGACTCCCCCTTAAAAAATAGCCATTTTCCCATTATTTTCATTCCAAATTTCATTAATGGGATAAATCCCTAACAGCTATTATTTAATTTTTTGTTTGATATTTATCTCCCATAATTTTTTGACAAGCACCTTTGTTTCTTGACCTACTCTAACCAAAATTCATCTCATAATATGTACTGGTGTTCATTTTGGATGACTACTACTCAGATTAGTTAAAATAACATAGAAGAGATGGGGGATGAGTATCAAGACATAAAATGAAATAATAACTATTTGGGAGATGAAGTTAAAATTTCCACTGAGGATAAAAAAAATTTTAAATGATATTTCAATTATTTTTTCTCACATTTTGATAAAATAAGGAGGATGATTTGTTTTCAAAAGTAACTTAGTGAGTCATATAATAAAATGAATATCATGAAAAAAAATAAATTCATTCACTATGTTTTGATTAATTTTTTGGTGTCCTTTTTTAGGTTCTCAGGAAGTATTAAATTAGGTAGATGAATTCCTAAATGAGTTTAAGAATGATTTGGGAGATTCAATATTCAACTCCATGGCATCAAGATTAATGGAGATTAATGAATTCAATCCTAGTTGGAGGTCTTTCATCAAGGAACTTTGGAATCAAAATGATGGGATGAAGGATAGTTTGAAAGAGGGAGTCCAATACATCATTAATATATGGAAGGAAATCAAGTATATAATAATATATAAAAGAAGTGTAGTGAAGTTTAGTTGTGTTATAGTAGTGAAGTACTATATCTCTATTCAAGATAGTAATAATTTTCTTGAAAGATGCATGAAATTGGGGACTTCTGTGCACGTAGTGTGTTGTATTGTATACCAATCTTAACAAAATGAATCCTTATTTACACAACCCTATTTTTGAAACCTATGGCCTTTTTTAGGAAATGTTATTTATATTTCTCATGACTTTTATGTGTTGTGTTCGTCTTTCAAAACAATGGATGGATATTCAGTTCATAGTGGTCTTGTTTGAAATATAATATCAAAATACATCAAAATAATGATTTAAAAATCGTTAAAGTGACTATATATACCAAATATAATTTCCCAATTTAAAAATATACAATATATTACATCTATCTTGTATTGGTGTGTCAATACTCATTAACATTGAGGAAACATTCACTTTCAATTATATAAGATATTCCCACTTATGTTAAACACTATTGTATAAAATTGACAATGATACTCCTTTTCTATATGTTTATTTATAGAGAATATAGATTTTGATATCATTATGAATAAGTTAAAATAATAATACTATATGAAATATAAGATACTCAAAAATGATGTATATGCGGATTTTGTGACCTATGACTGTAAACAAGAGTATAATATACTGGGATTGTACCTGTCACTATATAAGAACACTGTTTAGAATCATCCATTGACTACTTAGTGATAAATAATATTCCAGTCATATCTAATGATCATTCCTATAAGAAATAGATCAAAAGTACTAGTTATGGTTTCCTAACTAACCATGTCGATAGAGATGATTCATATCAAATATGCATTAAGGATTAAAGTTTCCTTGGAACCAAATCTGATGGAATGACTTAAAAACTATCCTAAATTGAAGAGGAATTGGAATACCTATAATATAATGGTCAAAATAAAATGAATCTATCCCTACCTATATTTAACATCACTTCTTTCAACGCATGGATTCCCCACCTTACAATTTTAAATATTTTTCTAATCCACCATAAGGTTCCTCTAAAAACATACATACCTTTAAAAGGTGAATTTTTTTACGAATGTTCAATATTTTTCTTGTATTTTTTATTCTTATAAAAGAAATGAAACTATTCAATGCACTTCCAAATTTATTATGATGATATTTTACAATCAAATATTAGAGTATCCATTGATAGTTCCCATCAATTGAAAATTATACCAAATATATTGAAGTAGATCTATAATCACCTCTATGAAATGAGAATCAATATATGTTCTAGAATACATAGGTTATTCATTGGCTCCTTCTTATAGATATGTAGGGGTCATAGTTGTAACATATTCTATTTTAATGTAGATATTAACATAATTTTATCCTTCCCAAAAACAATAATCTTTCAAAAATATACACAAAAATTATATATTAAATGTGAACCCCCTACCCCTGTCTCTCATTCATTTACTTTTTAGTAAGACTTTTCATAATTTATATATAATTTAAAATAATTTATAAGAATTATTTTAAATATAATTATGAAACAACTGAATAATAGTAATGATAAATGGGTTACTAAATATACTCAATCAATTAATATGATATATAAACATAATAATAACTAATAACTAAATAAAAATGATCTATTTATTTAATATTCATGTTTCTATTAATATGAATTTTTAATTGATTCTAGAAAAAAAATTAAACAATGACCCATAAGAACATGACATTTCATATATTCTTACTGATTTCTTCCATTCAACTCCCAAATAAGAGGCATGAGACTCAAGAAGATAGGTCAAGGAAAAAATACACAAAAAGGACCTAGACATTCTATGATAACTCAAGTACAAAACATAAATATTATATGCAGACATGTTAGGGGAATATTTATTATATTTGGAATGTTTTTTTGTTTTTTTACATAATCAATACCAATATCCATAGTTTTACATTTATTACATTTTGTACATTTTGGAGCTAGTATACCCAAATAGTTCCCAATTCAGGTGAGTACATCACCTCAAATAGACATCATGATCACTAATGTCTTCTGTCAATGCTAAGTGAAATATGTAACATGTTTGAGAAGTGGGTTAATCCCGTTAATGGTTAACTAAACTGAATTGTATCATGTTATAAACCAATAATTACCTTTATAGTAGTAGGTGGCGAAAAATTTGTTTTATTAATCCATATTGGCCCATTAACTTATGTTGAATAACTATAACATATGAAAATATACTTCCCCTTCTTAAAACCCATTGTATATGGATGAAAATTATGACATATAGCAACTCACTATATTATAGTAGTGAGGAGATGACATGTAGGGCTTTTCATCGTTAAGAACAATGCAAAAATAAAAAAACACAAAAACCAAAATATAAAACACTGAAAGAGGAATTATAGAAAATAACATAACATGGATTCAAGACTATTTTAATTTGAGGGAATGTAGATGAGTCACATCGATAGTAAAAGTGTTCCGTGATAGATTCAGAATCATTAGTGATTGAGCCGCAGTTATGGTTTTTTAAAATCGACCTGGGATGATTTTAACAGTGTTTTCAAAAAATCGCTAATAAAGATCCCATTTATCAGTGATAAATTGATAAGCACTGATAAAGGGGATATTTATCAGTGTTAAAGGAGCATTGATAAAATAAATATTTATCAGTGCTAATTTTTTTTGCTAATAAATATTTCTTTTAACAAGGATTTTTTATCACTAATAAATATCGATCTTTATGAGTGCTAAAAAGTACTGATAAATATTCATTTTATCATCACTAACACTTTGGCTGTGATAAAAGTTTTATAATTATAATTATTTATTATAATTTTATAATCGTTTAAATATTTATATTTATTTATTTATAATTATATAAATATTTATTTAAAAAATAATGAAAATTTATTTATAATAGTTATATATAAATAAATTTATTAATTTAGTAAATATAAATTTATAGATATATTTATTTATAAATATATTTTATAAATTATTAGTGGATATATAATCTTAAATACATACATTATAAAAATTAGTGCAATTGAATAATTCCAAATGAGTATACTTTAAAAATATTGAAAAAATGGATAAGTTTTATAAATTAAATATAATCCATTAAAAAATTAGATATACGTATATAAATTGAAGTTGATAGAAAAAATTTAAAACACTAAAACATAGTAAATAAATATATATAAATAATTAATATAAAATTAACTAATTCTAAAATAAAATAAAAAATATTCAAAATGTATACCATAAATATAGTATTAAAAACAAATAAAAAATTGATCGATTAAAAACATAATATATTAATGTATAATCTCATAATGAAATCCTAAATTATACTAAGATTTGAATGAATTACAGAAATATTAAGAGTATGTGTTTCTATATAATGTGTGAATATATTTTTGTGTGTGTTTCTATATTCAAATTCATTATATATATATATACATGAAATCAATGTAACACATGACTTTTGTTATATGTTAAACCGATAATGAAAATAGTATTAAAAATGAATAAGATAGTAAACTGTTTTTAATGAACATTTTATTCGTTATAAATATATATTGTTAATAAATATTGTTTACTACTATTTATAATATATATTTTATACTTCTTAATTTTTATTAATAATTATTTCATTAATGAATTTGTAAGTAATTTTATAATTTGTTCATTTTAAATTTTTATAAATCATTAAAAAATTTTCATTTAATATATCTATATTTAATATATATTATTTATTAATATTTATAATAAATATATATATTTATATAAGAATTTAACTTTTTCTATCAATAATTATTTAATTTATAAAATGTTTACTACTTTCCTTAATATACCCATTTTAATTTTTTATTATTTTAATTATATAATTTTATTAATTTAATATATATATATATATATTTAATATATACAATTTTTTAATTTTTTAATATTTATATATATTTATATTGAATTTATTGACTTTTAACAACAATTATTTAATTAATGAAATTTTAATTTTATTTATTTCATTAATTTTCCAATTTATTATGGAACATTATGGGTGATAAAAATAAAAGCACTAATAAATGGAACCCTTTATCAGCTCCAGAAATAAATAACTAATAAAGGGAAAACATTTATCAATTCTATAAAAAAGTTATGATAACGGTTACCTTTTAACAGCACTAAAAAAATCAGTGATAAAGGTCGGCCTTTATCAACCCATTTTTAGCGTTGATAAAGGGATCCCTTTATTAGTGCTTATTTTAGTGCTGCTAAATGCGGTCTTTATTAGTGAAGTTTTCTGTCACTAATAAATTCCATCATATTTAAAGGCATGTTTTTAGCAGTGGATGTGTTTTCCCGAGGCTTGCGATGCTTAGAGGAGGCTTGGAGGAAGTTTTAAGTAGCACACATTTTGAGAGATAAAATCAGGGAACATTCACAATGTGAAAGTGGTTTTTATATTGTGTAGAAGAATTTCATGATGTGAATGTGGAATTAATTTTGTGTAATATTTCGAGGTTTGGAAAATAAAATAAAATTTAAATGTGATGGTTCTTTAGTATAAACTGACCTCAAGGAATTACCCAACGTGAAACTAGATTACACATTATGTAATTTCCTCCTCCAGTAATTTTATAAAACTTTCCAGCTGCTAGTGTTTTCAAATGTTACAGCTGCAAAATCCATCTCTCCCTCTCTTATCCCAAGCAACCCGAAAGTCCCCACTTCAGCGTTTTGAATATCCCTTCAATAGGAATCGATCTGGGCTTCCATCTTCGATATGTGCTGACCTAGCTCAATCCTATATCTATTTTCCTTCATTTACATAAAATTTCTCTTGGTCTGATTTTGTTTTCCTCCCATTATTCTCATCATTCTATGTATACTCCTTACCAAAGGGTCAAATGGTGTTTCTATTTGTTTTTGTGGGTGTGGTGGTGTCGCGTCATCCCCATATAGATGTAGTTCTTATAGGAGGGGTGATAAGAGATCCACTGTGTAGTTTGTTCTCATGCAATGAACATCGATGAACTTTTGATGTAGGTTATTTTTTTCTTCTCTATTTAATTATGTAAAATCATATAGTTAGCATGATCTATCCCCTTGGATAACAATAAAATTGACCTAATTAAATACTTGAATCTGATTAATGAATTGATATTGACCGCTCAGTGATGCAGCTATTGTGTACTGTGATAAAAGTTTGCATCTTCATTTTCTAGATATTGTGATATTTTTTCCATTCCTAGATTAGTATGTTGTTCATGATGTAAATTGGTAAAGAACATAATTCTTGAATTAATTGATAATTAATTAGATAATGAAATTAAATAGCCATGTATAATGAATATTTTTTTGTTATTGTAATTTGATGAAAACCAAATTTTTGTATGTGTAAATGTATAATTTTATGGGTTAATAAACCTGAATTAAGATGATTCTTATTGATAAAGGAATTAAATGTATGTAAAATGAACAATTTAATTAATTTTTGATAGTTGTGATATCTTGTTGCTTAGGTTTCCCCTAATTGGATCCTGTGATTATGAATAAATTAATTCATGATGGTATTATTATCAGTTGAGTGACAAAAGATAATTCATATGTAAGTCCATAGTTTCTCTTTTTCTTGTACAGGGAAGTTCCTTATATTTTGGATTCATGAGAGATTGTTTTGTGTGAAGTCCAAATGCATTGCTTTAGGGATGAGATCATATTTCATTGTTTGTTCCTACTTCTTATGATGTGCTTTGCATAAGACACATGTGTTTTGGGGGTGAGGAGGCCTAGATGTGATGTGAGTTAGGGATTGCATATCTTGAGCAGATTTTGTGGTATGAGGTTCTGGGAGACCTGGTATTTATAGAAGCAGTTATACCTATAGAGGCAGTATTAATTAGTATATTCATGTGGATTTACGGGAGGAAATTAGAGGTGATAGAATGGGTAATATCTAGGCATACCTATTGTTATGAAATATGGATTCATATTTGAATCTATTGTTTGGTTGGAGGTCAGTTTGTTTGTTTATCTGATTTCTTTTCCCCACTACATGAGGCAGAAGGGAGTGTTTGGTTACTCCATTTCCATGGTAGGTGAAGATGATTGAGGTATGCAACATTATTTCACTACTTAGATCATCTTGGTTGGATGATTTGACTCTCATACGATAGGTTGAAAAGACTTGACGGGTATTTTATCTACTCACCAAGTTGATAACCATCTATTTTGGGATATTTTAATATTTTTCTCTAGCACCTTGGGATATGGAATGTGATGTTGTTAAATAAATAAATAAATTTTTAACCCATGAGTTTGTATCTTTCATGGATGCAATGTTGAGGTTGAATTTCATAGAAGTCGTGGACTAGGTTTACTGATGCCTGGAGGGCATCAGTATTTGTTGAAATATTAACGAAATTGAATGTAAAAATTGTTAATAGTAAATTAATGGTTAATAATTAATTATATTAAACAGAAACTGATTAAAAGGTGGGGATATTTTAATTTAATATATATATATTCAAATGGTTGTGTGTTATAGGATATCTAGTCTTGGTAGTGGCTGCTAGGATTCCAATAAACATTAGATGCAGTTGTGTATGAGAATAAAATATCCCCTTAGTGTCATTATGAGATTTATTATATCTATTACCTTTTGTGTTTCTATTAAATTATCCACCCTGTGAGTTAGGGAAATAGAAACCCCAGGGATTCTGATCCCTGGGAGTTGTTTTTCCCAATATCCATGTTGGATGATGGAGGGATGACTACCCCCTTTGGCCCTACTCTCTTCTCTTGGTAGTTATTCGTGTTGGTATGCACGAAGATTAGTTCCATTCATATATTTTTGTAGAGGCCTGTAATGGACTATGTTTTTTCACAGATATATATTTGGTATATAGTTTCCCAAGGACTATTATAGGTATAATGTGTATAGGTTGTGATGGCTTGAGGATCCTTACTCAGTGTATGGGATATGATGGTTTTAGTTATAATAACTGGCGTATGATACTCGTTATGCGAGTTGTGGTGGATCCCAAAAACTACACGGTCACTTTTGGTTATTTGAATGTGTTGGTGTGATGCATGAGGTGCATGTTGATGCATGAGGTGCGTGTTACGGGAATTCACCCAGGTTTCTACTAGCTAAACGTTTTGTAGATAGATGCTCAGGATGTGCAACATTGGGGAAGAGTAGAAAACTATTGGGGAAGTGGTAGTAGGATTCAATTGATGTTCATTAATATATTATATGCTATTTTATATGATACTTGGTGAGAGTATCCATGGTGAGGCTGGGAACTTAGTATAAATTGCAAGGTGATTTTTTAGTTTCACTTACTGTTCACTATGATTTAGCTTGCTTTATTTACCTTCTTACGTGAGAGTCTCAAGGAAGGATTATACTAACAATACTATTATACTCACCCTATGTATATATAAATTGTTTTTCAGGTCAGTTGGGGAAGGTTGGAGATGATGTTGGATACCACTAGAGTCTAGGTTGGAGGAGTTTCTTGAGTTTTGTGGTCTCCGTTGTCTTTACTCTTGTTTTGGTTCTTACATCTTTTCCTTTTATTTATAGTAGTTCTTACATGAAAATATATTTGCATACTTGGTTTTTCTTTAATATTTTAGTTTAAGAATAAATTGGTTGGTTTCTATCTTATATCTCTATTCCACATGTGTTTCCCTTAGGAGTTAATTCCTCCCATCTTCATGTTTATTATACCCTTGGGGATAGTCTCCAACCCGGGGCCTACTGGAGGTAAGACAGGGTGGTCACTATCTATCTTCTCCCATTGTCGGCCCATGAGGGGTAAACTTTGGGGGGACGGGTCAGGAAAATATATATATAATGAATATATATTATATTTCAATCATGATTGAAATTTTTAATATCATGTATCCATTATAAAATTACAAGGATCAGAACTGTTGAACTGAAACATACATGAAAACTAAAACAATTATCACCGTGAATAGAGATTTTTAATAAATAATTTTTACCAGATGGGTTATTAGATGTTAAAATTACACCAGGTATAGTCTTATAAGTATTCATATAGTTATATTATATAATTATAAAAAATTTAAATTTATTATATAGGTTGTTGGATAACTAATAAAGAAATATATACATTAGTTAATTATTTTTGTCAAAAAAATTTTCTGTTGAGGCCACTTTGATGGTATACACCTATATATTAATATGAGGTGCATATAATGATCCTTTAAATGTTTAATATTATAACCATATTAATTAATTTTATTTAATGTCACAATTCAAATTATTTCATCTAATAAAATTTACTCAAATGTTTCCCAACTGGTAATAGATTAACATCTCAAATTTTCTAGTTTGGGATATATGTTATGTTATAAAACTATCTTATTTGATGAGTTGTATCTAATAAAACCTTGATATTTTCAAGAATTAATATACATTTGTTGATACTATTAAATATTCTATTCCAATTTATTTCTTTTTTGGGGTTATGAATCAAAAGTTACCAAAGAAGTAAAGGGTTTACATTAGAATCTCATTTTTACTAGTATTGTTTATTCTTAAATTTTTTTGGTGAAATTATATGACATCTCAACAAAATCTTATGAATTTTATTATACACTATTTATTTAACAATATTACATTTTTTCATTTAATATTCATATAATATATTATTCAATATACTAAAATAATGTTTTCATGAAAACTGAATTTTATTTATTATTTAGACATGAACCTTTTTCTTCCAAGTCCCTATTCTCTATAGAGTCTTGTAATACTCTTGTCTGATTTCTTAAAGTAATTTTTTTCTAATTTATCAATTGCTATAATAAACTAAAATGAATACTATTTTAATTTTTTGAATAAGGTACATTTACCAAAGGTGTGAATGGGATCATTTATTTAACATATACCGCACAAAAACCATTTACTGTTGTGAATATAGCTCAATGATTTGAAAATTTCCTTTTAAGATTACATGTTTATTTTAAAATAGATTTTTTATTTAATATTTAAATAATTTTTATATTTCAAAATAATTGATTTCATAATTAAAATGATATTTTCTTAAATAAATGTCAAAGTGATAATTAAAAGGCATTTTTTATTTATAATGACATCATTGGATGTTAATAGTGATTTATTGGTTATATAAATCAGTGATATCATCCTTATTCTTTCTATAGAAGGTTTGTGGTTAGGATAAGGAAATATCGATGAAACCCAATTACTGTTCCATGGGTTAAGTTAGGATATAATGAAAAATAATTTCATGATCTTGTGGCAAACATATGAATTGATTATTATTAAGTGATGGGTGGGTCCATTATATTACACTATTGTATTTGGTGAAGATAAATGTTATATGATATCCAAGGGTACAATGGAGGTTAAAACAACCCAAAAATAGGGAACAAGATTGGTTATCTGAAGGATAAAATATGGTACATTGGAGGTTATCCCTACCCAAAATTGAGAGTACACTAGAGATTAGCCAAAGCCAGATGTGGATAAATAGGTGGTTATCCCAAGAAAAACATGTGATGAATGTTTTAGTTGGCCACCTTGGTAAAATATCTCTATGATTATTATTATTTCACACTTTAATCCACTCTCTTGTGACATTATCTTATACCAATATTATGCCCACATAGCTCATGTTCTTTTGTTTCATTATGATTCTTGTCTTATTTACTACTAATTTTTATTGCATGAATCATGAGTATAATTAATAAATTATTGGATATTATTTTCAAATATAAAACTCATGTTCAGATACCCTTAGTCTCATGTTATAATTAAATAGTCATTGATATATTCCTTGTTTACAGTTATTGAGCATCTAATCTCATCCTTTATCATGTTTCCTTTTCTTCAGGATATGGAGAAGGGTTTAAAATATTTTATGTATAAGAAGGGTACTAGTTGCAAGGACCTGACCTCAGAATACCCAGAATCGGTGCCTTTATAACATGATGTGCAATTTTTAACAAAAATGTGCACTGATAAATTACACCTCATGTCCCATACAGAGGATCGAATTTGGTTTAGGTTCTGGGAAACCAACCACTTCTATCAAGCCTCATAAGCTTAAACTGACACCTGAAACTTTTTATTCAAAAACGTAGGGTGAGAATAGGAATGCCCAGTAAGGGGTTTTAAAACATAATAAACTAATTACAACTTTGGAAATCATTGTTTTAAAATCATTCATAAAACATTTTCTTTAGAAATTCTATAACACATGTATCATAACATAACCAGTAAAAGAGTACAATTCAAAGAATACTAATAGAGATAAAAAGTAACATTATTTAATTATAGGCATGATCGTACTGAGTAATAAGTAAAAGAAATTCCAAGTGAAAATGATAGTACAAAATTAACTACTAATATTATTACATGATCAGAGTTTTGCATAAATAAAAACATTAATTTCATGAGAAACATACATTGGATAAAGACTTTGAGTGCTGCAAAAATACATTACAATAACATTTAGTTCTTTTGATTTTCATGTACATGAGATCTTTAATCAAGAATATTCTAATAGTTGAATATTCTTCTATTTAATTAAATTTCATAGCCATAATGAGGAAAATTCATATGGTGAAAATCATAACCATACTGTCCAGGCCTCATGCCATGACCATAAATAATCATTTTTTCAAGGCCTTGTTCCAAGACCATTGTTTGTCTCATTAGAACTACCGATGCATAGAGGAGTTATAACGGGACCCACCCACCACATACTAAGTCCAATGCATTCCTAATCTCTCTAAATCAAAGTGCACATACCACTCTAATTTAGTAAATTACTTATTACTTATCTTTTTAAGTGTCACATATTTCATATTTCCTTATTTCACATTATTTAAAGTGTCACATACCACCTTGAATATTTTAATTTAATATTTCATATTATTCAACATGTTCCATACTAACTTGAATACATTAATTTAACGTTTCATATTATTCAAAGTGTCCCATACCACCTTGAATAGTTTAATTTAACATGTCATATTATTCAAAGTGTCTCATACTACCATGAATAATTTATTTAATTTATATTTGGTCATAATAGTTAAATTTCATCCATTAAAATTTACATATATATAAGGTGAGTCATGAATTAAAAGGTGAATAAAAAAACTAACTAATACATGACTTTTTCATTGAATGGTGAATATAGTATGCAGACTAAGGCATATGTGATTACATCTATGGTACTAAAGGAAAAACAATTTTTATCACTTGCAATGCCAACCTTAAAATTATAAAATCTTATTGATCAAATACATATTAGAATTTTATGCATAACTAATTAAAAGGTAAACCAAAAATTTTCTGAACTAAACACATCTATGGTATAGTAATTGAAATATCCACACTTAGGGTTGAGTGTTGTGAAACTTTATTTATACACTAGTGTATATATATTGAGTAGTGTTTAAAAAACTAAATATTTTAAAAAACACATGTTTCATATTTCCGTTCCAAACCATGTAAATTTATAAATAAAATTAAGAAAAAAAGTTTATGTGTACACGCATATTTTTACAAATATGAAATCATATCATGTATAAAAGAGGTTGAACCCAAAAAATCCATGACACCCAATTGAATTTGACAATTTAGTTTCATTAATTAACTAAAGTTCCCAAATAATAAAAATAAGATTTTAAAGGTGTGTTTATTAAAAAAAATTATAAAAGTGTATACCTCTATCACACATATAACTTGGGTGAATAATCAGGTATACCTTGGGGTAATAGACCTAAATCCAACGACACATACAGGTTTATCAAAATGTAAATACAATAGTTGAAGTAAAATGTTGAGGGACTTTAAACTGGTCCAGAAGGTGGGTTATACGTACTATACAGTTATATAAGACCATGTATATGATATATATATACATATATGAAAATATAATTCCAAATGTTTAATACAAAATTCAACCTCATTTTTGAAACTTGAGTTCTACGAGACTTGAAACTGAAACATTATAGAGGTTTATTTTAATCCATATGGTTATATAAAAAAATATGTGTACATATATAATTGAATATAAACATTGAATGAGGAAAGAAAATATACCTTTAATTTCAAAAGATTGCATAACTCAAAATTCATAAGACCAAGGGTCGGGTGATTGAGGGTTTTCACCCAAAAAAGTATGTCCATACATATACTTATATATATACACCAAAAGTACAAACTTCCGTATATATATATATATATTTATATATATATATAAAGCACATATTTATGTATTATGTAAACCCTGATGTTCATAAAACTTCTTGGGATCAAATTCCAAGAGACGTAGGTTCGGTTTAAGAGATAGTTTAAACTGAACCGTAGGGTTAAATATGTATTTTTATGAGTATACACATATATATGTATAAACCCTCAAACAATAAAGACAATGAAATTTAGAGTCCATACCTTTGTTCGAGGAGGGAGGGGAGGGCTCAAGAACATTTTGAAGGTTCCTAATGAAAGTTCTAGAGGATGAGAGAAACTCGTGGAATGCATGGGGGTGCCACCGGGTAGTTTAGGAACTAAATTATGTATATAAAAAAATAGAACATTTAATTCCACCATTGGAATTTGGTGTATTAGTTGGCTAGGAAAGACGTTATGGAAAAAGGGAGGGAAAGGAGGGTCCACCTGCTGCCATGGTTGAAGAAAAATGGTGCAAAATAGGGTGTGTAGGGGTTACTGGTGCAGTAAACATGAAGAAGAGAAAGAAGATTTTGCATCAAGAGAAACTGGGAAATAAATGGATACCCAATATCTGATTTGGCCTAGATTTGATGGTTGAGGTTCTTCTGAAATATTTGTAAGAATGGGGGCTCTGATTAGATTTATGGCTTGATCAGATGGCTTTGGTTCAATGGGGTGTTTCAAAAATCTCTAATGACCAAGATAAGATCCTTGTCAGATCGAACGCTACACGAAAATGTGGAGGAATTCCACGGTTGATGAGGGTCGAGCACATGATCGAAATCAACAACCCAGATAGCGCACGACATGATCCAACAACCCAGATTTGATCGTAAATTTTTTTTTCTATCCCACATCATAACAACGAGAAGTTTTTCAACTTTTTATAAGCCTAAGACTCCGAACATAAGCTCAAAGAAACACAAAACACACAAGGGAGCCTTATACATGGGTTCCCTACCCCCAGCATGCATCGACCTACCACTACCCCACCGTGGACTCATGACTACGCTGGCACGCTCTGATCTTCAATCACTCATGTTTTCCCTTTGGGAAAACTATGCCCACTATTGGGCTAACTAGAGATGCGGTTTAGGGATAGGCTCATCCACCTAGCTTGAGCTGCCTCCCATAACCTAACATAAGGGGATGGCCCTAAAGGGAAGATTTTTTTTAATAAAAACCATCTTTCAAAATTACTAAGTCATAAAAAAATAATTACCTCAAATTTAACTATATAAAGAATAACTTAAATTTTATTAAACATGGATTTTATTTAAACATTCGATGATTATGGAATAAAAAATCAATTATACCTTGCCTTAACTAAAATTATTTATACACACTAAAATTTTAAAATAATAGGTTATAACTTTAAATTATCAATATGAAAACTTATATGCTAGTATTTTAGAAATACAAAACACAGTTTGGTTTTATGTTTCATGAAAGAGAACATTTACAAGATATTTAAAATATTTTTAAAACATTGGAAATCCACATCTCATTAAAATCACCAAAGTGTAACTCATAATATTAAATATTTTTTCTCTAAAAACTCTTATTAATAGGTTTTGATACATTTTCCTAATTCAAATTTTTTGAACGACTACATTGGATATTTTGATTAATCCAACAAAGAGACCAAAAACAATAATTATAGCTGTTAGAACTCAATAGTCACATACATCTCCAATGGTTACCCAAGGGGTAATGGTCAGGTAGATCTTCAATAAAACCAAGCATTGGGGTGTTCAAAAACTCAAGACAAAAGAAGAAGATGGTTCTTCTTATACCATTCATGGCCAGTTTGGTATTCATGACTGTTGTGGTTATGTTCTTCATTATGTCTAACCCGAAGGAGCTTCCCTATTTATCGAGCATATTTATTGATTTAGGGGGCCATCTAGTGCCTCTTATAGGGGTTTTTGTAGTTATATTTGGTTAAAATAATTTCATTTTGACCTTGATGTAATGTAAACACTTCAGTGTTCTTATATAATTAAAAATCCTTGTGTCTATTTTGTATGTTTTATCCAATTTTCATAAAAGTAAAATAAATTAAAACCATATTATTATTATTATTAAAATAGAAATTAACTTCGGGGCGTCACATTATCCACTCCTTAAAAATAAATTTAGTCTTCGCAATTCATTTCATACAACCACACTAAATAATACCCCTTGACATTATTTACCACACCCTCCATCACGGCGGATCATCAGGTAAGGCTAGATGAATACCCAAGATGGTGTTCAACTCTTCTGTTTCCCTGTCCCGAACACACTTCAGACAGTATGAGTTGAACTCATGCCACGTACACTCAAGTTTCCAAAGGAAGGCTCGAATGGTAGGGAGCTCATAGATTTATGAATGGAAAAACTCTCTAAGGACACATCAAACCGTCTCTCATCTGATAATTTCAATGACATTGACATGGCCATACATACTGATACATAGGATATGATACATGTAGGTTGCATGTTGGTCCCCTTACAAGGTAGCCTCTTGAATCCTTACCCTGGTCATGAAGTTTCAGGATTGTGTGAAGGATAGGAAAATACCTTCTTGGTACTTTCCCATTTGTCTATACTCAGCATGTTGAGCATTGGCTATACAATGGCATATGTAAGAATTCTCTTGACAGGAATGGAGAATGTCTAGACTATTTGATATCCCGTAAAGGTGTTTGCATGTTATCTGTAGGTTTATGAATGAAAGATACTCTTTTGAATATTTTTTGAACATAATGGCCTTTGGTACCTCATTATGAAGTGATAAGATGTATGTTTGACCATCCATCTGATAAAATTTATGAATGTTCAATTAGTGATACACAAACACCAAAAAGATAGGAGTAAGAAACAACAAATTATAATTTCATAATTAACTGGTATATAATACCAAGGACTAAATGTTTCGCTAGTTCTCATTTACATGAATCCCAAAAACATATTCAAAACTCTCAATCTCCCTGAACCATATGCAACAAGGGAAGTCTCGTTCAATCTCATGGGTGCACTTCAGTGTCTCTAGAGTCTCACATGAGGGGTGTCTAGTTGAGAGACATTAGTATGTACATTATGTCTGTAAATAGAACAAGAGGCTTCAATTTCTAGAATTACGAAGTCCATTACATGACCAAAATGGCTATAGGATAAGACATGACACTTATATGTCATGTAGTGGTCTCCCGCTGTTGCAGCTTCTTGGATGGCCATGAGGAATTAGATGCCTTCCTCTGCGGCGAAGCAACTAAAAATTTATTCAAAGTATTTCCCATGATGTGGGTAGGATGAAAAATGTGATTTCATCATAAAAAGATAGTCCAAACCAGCTCCTCGGTGGAGTTGAAGTACACGAGGAGAGTTTGACATGTCATAGAGGTGTTTGAATGTTATTCACATATGGGCATTTTTTACGAAGTTATCAAGGCTATCTATGTCATTTATAGTTTCTTGGGATTCTATAGGAAGAGAAAATATACTAGTACCTTCATTTTCCATCTGAAAATTAATAAAAACATCACATTTAGTAATGATTATGTAATTTTTTCTTTGTTTCAGTTCTGGTTATCCAGAGATATCTAAAACAAATCCTCTAATACCAACTGTGAAGACCCGACCCCAGAATACCATGAGTCCGTTACTTTATAACATGATGTCAAATTTTTAACAAAAACATGTGCTGATAAATTACATTTAATGTCCCATAGAGAGGATAGAATTCGGTTTAGGATTTGGGTAACAAGACACTTCTGTCAGGCTTCATCAGTTGAAGCTGATACCTGATTTTTTTTCCAAAAATGTAGGGTGAGAATACAAATGCCCTGTAAGGGGTTTGAAAACATAATAAACTAATTACAACTTTGTAAATCATTCTTTTAAATTGTTCTATAAAAAAAATTCTTATGAAATTCAATTACACATGTATCATAATATAACCATTAAAAGTTCCCAATTCAAATAATACTAACAGAGTTAAAATGTTACATGATTCAATTATAGGCATGCTCATACTGAGTAAGAAGTAAATGAAATTCTATGTGAAAATTCAAGTACAAAATTAATTACAAAGAGTATTACATGATTAGAGTTGCTCTTAAAAAACTTCAATTCCATTAGAAACATATGTTCACTAAAGACATTGAGTACTGCAAAAATACATTGTCATTACTTTTACTTCTTCTAATTTTCATTTAAATAATCTCTTTAACAATTAATATTCTACTATTTGAATATTATTTTAGTTCATTAAATTCCGTCGCCATAATGAGGAAAGTGCATATGATGGACATCATAACCCCACTGTCCAGGCCTCATTCCAGAGCCATAAATAATCATTTTGTCAAGGCCTTCTGCCCAGACTATATTTAGTCTCATGTGACCTAACGATGATTTGTGGTGCTATAGTAGGCCCCACCCATTACATACAAAGTCCATTGTATTCTTCATCTCTTCAAATCATCGTGCACATACAACTATGCTTTAGTAAATTACTTATTACTTATCATTTTAAGTGTCATATATTTTCTATTTCCTTATTTCACATTATTCAAAGTGTCCCATACAACCTTGAACAATTTAATTTAACTTTTAATAATATTCAAACTGTCTAGTAGAACCACGAATAATGTAATTTAACATGTCATATTTTTCAAAGTGACCCATACCACCTTGAAAAAATTAATTTAATTCATATTTGGTCATAGTAGTTAAATTTCATCCTTTAACATTTATAGATATATAAGGTGAGTTATGCGTTAAAAGGATAATAAAAAAACTAACAACTACATTAGTTTTTCATTGAATGGAGAGTATGCATACTAAGGAATATGTTATGGCATCCAAGGTATTAATGGAAAAACAATCTTTGTCACTTGTAATGATAACCTTAAAATTATAAAATCTTATTGATCAAATATATATTGTAATTGTATGGATAAAGAATTAAAAGTTAAACCAAACATTTCATTGACTAAAATCATCTAAGGTATAATAATTGGAATATGCACACTTAGGGTTGAGTGTTTTGAAAATTTATTTATACAACAGGGTATATGTATAGAGTAATGTTTAAACAAAATAAATATATTTAGAAAACACATGTTTCTTATTTCCTTTAAAAACTCATGGAAATTACTAAATAAAATTAAGTAACAAAGTTTATGTGTATTCCCATATTTTTACAAATTCGAAAACATATCATGTATAAAAGATGATAAACCTATAAATCCATGACACCCACATGACATGGATATTTTAGACGCATTAATTAACTAAAGTTCCCAAATCAAAAAAATAATATTTTAAAGGTTTATTTATAAAAAAAATTATAAAATTATATTTCTCGATCGCAAATATAAATTATGTGAATAATCGAGTATACCTAGGGGACTTACACCAAAATCAAACGACACATACATGTTTATCAAAATGCCAATTGATTCATTGAAGTCTAATGTAGAGGGACTTTAATCTAGTCTATAAGGTGGTTTATACATACTATACAATTATATAAGTCCATGTATAGGATATATATATATAAGCATATATGAAAATATAATTCCATATGTTTAAAACAAAATTCAACATCATTTTTGAATCTCAAAGTGTAGGGGAGTTGAAACTGAAATATTATAGAGGTTAATTTTAAACAGTATGGTTATATATAAAAATATTTATACATATATAATTGGATATAAACATTTCATGATGAAAGAAAATATTCCTTCAAGTATAAACGATTTTCTAATGCAAAATTCATACGACCTAGGGTCGGGTGTTTGATGGTTTTCACCCAAAAATCGTATTCTTATACATGTACTTATATATACATAGAAAGAACAAAAAACTATATATATATATATATAAAGCAAATATTTACATATTAGGTAAACTGTCATGTTTATAAAACTTATTGGACTCAAATTACAGGAGGCTTAGGTTCGGTTTGAGATAAATTTTAAACCTAACTGCAGGGTTAAATATATATTTTTATGGGTATACACATATACATGTATATACCCTCTAACAATAAAGACAAGGCAATTTCAAATCCTTACCTTTGTTTGAGGAGGGAATATAGGGCTTGGAAAGAGTTCAGGGGTTCCAGAAGAAAGTGCTGGAGGATGAGGAAAAACTAAGGAATACATGGGGGTGCAACCGAGTGGTTTATGAACTAAAATATATATATAAAAACAAGACATGGAATTCCAATATTGGAATTCGGTGAATTAATTGGCCGGGAAAGACTTTGTGGAAAAAGAGAGGCCAAGGAGGGTCCATCGGCGACCATGGGTGAAAAACATGGTCCAAAATTGGGTGTGTAGTGGTTACTGGTGCAGCGCACACCGAGAAGAGCAAGAAGACGTCGTGAGAAGAGAAACTGGGAAATAAATGGACGACTAGGATCTGATCTGGCCTCGATCCAATGGTTGAGGTTCGTCTATGAAATTTAAAAGAATGGGGGGCTAAAAGTAGATCTGTGGTTTGATCGGATGGCTCTAGTTCAACGAGGTGTTTTAAAAAACTTGGACGGTCAAGATTAGATCCTTTTCGGATCAGACGGTGTACGAAAAGGTGTAGGTATTTTTAGGTTGCTAAGGGTTGAGAAATAGATCAAAATCGGTGGCCCAGATCATGAGAATGTGTTACAACGTCACATGATTGATCCCAGTCAATTTTTTCTGCCCCACATCGAAATGGAAAAATGTTTTTCAGCTCTTTGTAAGCATAAGAGTCTGAACATCAGCTCAGAAAAAGAACAACATGCACAAGGGATCCTTATACACATGCTTCCCCATGCAAGCATTGGCCTACCACTTCCCATCGTGGCCTCACACCCACGGTGGAACACTCTGATCTTCAGGCACTCATGTGTGCCCTTCGAGAAAACTATGCCCACGCTCAGGCCGGCCTGAACTGCGGATGAGGGCTATGCTCAACCACCTAGCATGAGCTGCCTCCCTCAGTTTGGCATAAGGGGTATCCCTAAAGGGAATATTTTTTTTTCATAAAAACAATCATTAAAAATTACTAAGTCATAAAAGAATAGTTACATTTAATTTAACTATATATAGAATAACTTAAATTTTAAAAAAATGACTTATATTTAATCTTTGATTGATTAAAGATTACAAATTCAATTATACATTGCCTTATCTAAAATAATTTATACACACTAAATATTTAAAATACCATGTTATAACATTAAATTATCCATATGGAAACTTTTATACTAGTATTATCGAAATACAAAACATAGTTTGGTTTTATGTTTCAAGATGGAAAACATTTATAAGATATTTAAAATATTTTTAAAACATTTGAAATCCTCATATCATTAAAACCACCTATGTGTAACTCATAATATTAAATCATTGTTCTTTAAAAACTATTATTAAGAGGTTTTTTTACATTTTTGATAATATAAATGTTTTGAAATACTACATTAGATATTTTTCTTAAACCACCGAAGATACCGATGGATATAATAATAGTCGTTAGAACTCAACTGTCATATACATATCTAATGGTTACCCAAGGGGTAACAGTCAGGTAGATCTCCTATAAAACAAAACATTGGGGTATTCTAAAACTCAAGAAAAAAGAAGATGATGGTTCTTTCTATACCACTAATGGTGATTGTTGTATTCATGATTTTTTTGGTGATTTTCTTTATTATGACTAACCCGAGAGATCTTCTTTATTTATTGGTTCTCGTTGTAGCTTTAGAGTCCTTCTAGTGGCACTAATAGGGTTTTTTGTAGGCATTTTTGTTAGAATAATTTCTTTTTGATCTTGTTATAATGTAAACACTTCGGTGTTCTTATTTAAATAAAAATCCTTGTGTCCATTTTGAATGTTTTTTCCATTTTTCATTAAAGTAAAATAAGTTAAAATCATATTATTATTATTACAAGTGAAATAATCTTCGGGGTGTCACACTAGTTGTGAAGAACTAAATGAATGATGATATATATTTTTATAAATCAGTTGTTTTTTTATATTTTTTCCAACTACACTAAACATATATGGTTATTTAATAGATCTTAATGATATATAATGACCATTCATCTAAAATGAATTAATATTTATATATGAAATTATTTGGTCAACTCAAAGAAAATCTCACCCAACAAGTATATATTATAATATCTCATCACATAAACTAATGTTAAAATCTCTAGATTATGTTCCAGGAAGGTATAATGATATAGAATAAACTTTATATACACATAAAAACTCACTCATCCTCTATTTGGACTTATCTCTGCCAAATTCATGATTCATCATAATACAATCTATACTATTTATCAAGATTATGTAATTTTAGGATGGATGTGAATGTAAGCTTTCCATTCTACTATTTGAAGGATCCCTCACAAGGATTAAAAAAACTAAAATGTCACCCCATTCTTGGAAAAAAATCAAAATCAACACATCCAACTAGGAGAATTTCTGAATAAATAATTGGTAGTTTCCTACAAATCTAAAGAAATGACAGATCTTAAAAATATTATGGGGTCTCTCCCAATAAACAATGGCTCATACCTACAGAGGGTATAATGATATTATGGTCTATTATATCCTATTCACTGTGAACCATATACCATTAATATAGATATATCACTTTTAAATATTGAAAAAAATTCAATTTCATCCTAATATGGTCTGTAAATATCTAAATTTCGGGCATGGTCCACCAATCTAGAGAAGTAATCAATAGAATCATAAAAATAGAAATTAAATCCAAGAATACCTAAAAACCTTATTAATTGTGGATATTAACAGTAATGATACATTTAATAAATCAATTATCATCATTAGTAAGTCATATAATCCATACCCACACCTAAAACTAGTACGTGGACTATAAATAATCCTTACTCATGGATATTTATTTTCCAAAAAAAATAAATTTTGGAGAACCACTTGGACCCCCTTTACTGATTGAATAAATCATCTATTTATGAAAAAATATAATATTTCTTGATATTCACCCATCATAACCTCATGTAATCCGCACCAAAATATAAAGTATCATTAACCTTCAATGAAAAAACAAGATAACCTCATGGGGTTGTTCTTGGATGAATGAATCACTTCACGTCAAGGCCCTTAAGCTGATCCTTAGGCTCTCAAAAAATTATTGGATCTATTATGTATGGAAGAATGGACATGGGGTTTATACCTATAATTTTATTTATATTAAAAAGTGTCACTCTCTAGACTGAAAAACATGAGAATAATTCCAGAAAATTATACAATAAATGATTTACAATTGGAGGAAAGGTCTACTACCACATATTTTAATGTCACAAAACATTTCTACAAACTGTGGCTATAATCCTCAATATATTTCATTGGAAGGGTTGTAACGATTTTGACCCTAGTAACCTAGATTCAATGGTAACTTTATTTCATTTTTGTAAGATACAAGATACCCTATCCCAAAGGAAAACAAACTGTAGTAGTCTTATGAAACAATTTACATACTTCAAAATCACGTAACATTTAAAATGATCAAATAAAACCTCAAATATTCATTGTGACGACCATAAAATTCTCTATAATATCCATATGAATAAATATTAAAAAAATTCCAATCATTTGGGGCAATAAAAAATCATATAAGGGTGATCTCTAATACTAAATAGTGGTATGTGTGTAGTGAATGATATCAAGAATAAATAATTCATAATCCATATGGTAAGCTAAATAATAGTCATGAATGTCATTTAATCATTAACTTGAACCTGAATAATAATAAAATAGAAATAAATGATGAAAATATAATGCCATATAAATAATCACATGATCCCGAGTCTTATCCATTGAAATTATAACTAATCTAATTATCACATAGACATCAATAACTATTCTCATAATGAGGTAATTCATAATGTCACATAACAAAACCATATCACTAGAGTCTCATACAAATGCATATTTTATAAATGAGTAAATCCTAGACTGGAAACCCACGATATATTGTCTCATGATACCTTGTAGCGTCCTAACCTGGGTCCCATGCATCGGTGCCCCGATCTGGTCGGTCACATGACCTCATGCGTGGCTCCCTGTTTTCTAGTGTCTTCTGAATAGCAGTGAGGGTCTATTATCGATCATTGAGAGACTAAAACCTCTTTTTTCAACATAGTAATACACTAGTGTAAATAAAAAACAATAATCATCTGAATGACTAAAAAATACCAATATCTAATGATAACAAAAGAAAGTAGTAAAATGTCAAAACTAAACATTAGATATGTCGTTCCAATGTATGTGTCATGTGTCAAATGAAAACTCAATGTAAAGACACTTAAAACTCCCAAGTGGGTCCTGAACCACATCTGGTTCACTCATCCATGATCCTCCGAAATCATCCATCTAACATAGGGCCGCTGCCTTTATTTTTTCCCGAAACCATGAAATACATTCTGGTAATGATCAAGCGGTCTAAGTAGGGTGTGAGTACAATATAGTAGGCCCCCACCAATGGTGCCTAGAATAATATCCCGTTAAATAATGGTGTATGAAACTTTATAAATAAATAATTACAATGCATAAGTAAATTGTTATCAGATTATCCACTAATCATTATTTATCCACATAAAGCCTTGGGTTCTCATAGACATATATACCTCAATACCAGCTTTGTGTCATACTTGAGCCTGATGTATTCCCATGTGATATCATATCTCAATACCTACTTCAGCTCATTATAGAGAAGAAATTATTCCTAATGGAGTTCATATCTTAGAATTCCATTATTTCCATTCTTTAATTCATACTTTAATTTCAATGATACCATTCATACCTCGCGTAATAAAATGACCATGTTCCCATTCATTAGTTCATAATTGAATTCTATTGTTACCATTCATACATTACACATTATAATGATCATGTTACCATTCCTAACACACAATATAATGACCATGTTACCAATCTATATTTTATAATTGAATGACCATGTTACCATTTATAACATCAAAATTGAATGACCATGTTACCATTCATCACTACTAAATAAATTAAACAATTAATTATCTACACAATTTCCATTACTTGTCCAACAATTATTTAAACAGACCATTTCAATTTTTAACTCAACATTTAACTAATTAGAATACTAACATTAACTAATTCAACAATTAATTAATCACATAACTTTCTCTTGTTAATTCAACAATTAACATTTCCCATCAATATTATTAATTAATTAAACAATTATGTAATAACATCAAATAAGTTTATTAATTAAAAAATTAATTAATCATTTAAATATTTCAATTTAATTAAAAAATTTAAAAATCATGTCAATAACATTAATTAATTCTAAATTTAATTAATTTCATTTTTAATATTAACTAATATAACAATTAATTAACCACATAAAAGAAATTAATTAATTTGATAATTAATTAATCACTTCAATTCCTCTAGTAAATTCAACAATTAACTAATAGCATCAAGAAGAGTAATTAATTTGACTACTAATTAATCACCTAAAATACCTTAATGGATTCAAAAACTAATTAATCAATTCAATCATATGAGTCGATACAAAATTAACTAGACACACCAATTTCATTCCTAATTCAACAATTATTATATCACATTAATAACCTTAATCAATTTCCTAATTAATTGATCACATCAATCCTAATGATTAATTCATCAATTATTTAATCTAACTCATTCATTTGAATTAACACAATAATCACCATTACTTAATTCTTCATTTAATTAATCTAACTCATTGAATTTTATTAATAGAAAAAAAATCCAAATGAATTAATTCTTCAATTAATTTACCTTACTCATTCAATTTAATTAGCCTAATAAACCCCATTAATTATTACATGAATTATTTTATCTAACTCGTTCAATTTCATTAACATGGTAACCCCGGTTAATTAATTTTCAAAATAATTAATCAAACTTTTTTAATTTCATTAACACAACAATACCGATTAATTAATTGTCCTACTAATTAATCTAACTCGTTAAACTACATCAACACAACAATACTCATTAGGTAATTCACCAATTAATTAATCTAACTCATTCAATTGAATTAATACAACAATACCCATTAATTAATTCTTCAATTAATTAATCAAAAACTTTTAATTGAATTAACATAACAATCCCATATAATTAATTATCCTATTAATTAATAGATGTAATTAAATTTAATTAACACACAACCACCATTAATTAATTGTCCAATTAATTATTTATGTTAAATCTATTAATTAATCCCACAAATAATTAGTCACATTAAATCCATTGCAAATAATTTACCAAATAATTTTCCATGTTTACTGCATTAATTAATTCACAACTAACTAATCACAATACATCCATTAATAAATTCATCAATTAATTAGTCTGATCAATCACAATATTTAATTAAATAGTTAAATAATCTTGTTAATTCCATTAATTATTTCATAAAATAATTAATTCCATCAATCCCATTATTTAATTCAGAAATTAAATATTCAGAATACTCACATTTACTATATAATCAGTAAACTAATTCCACCATTCACAATATTTAGTTCAATAATTTATTAATAAAGCTACATCCCTTAATTATTTTATCTATTAATTAATCAATTTCACAATCATAAAAATCCTCATAATTAATTCATCAAATAATTATTTCATCTTACTTGATTCAATAACTATATAATTAATTCCTCAATTTACTATTCCCACTCGAAAAATTCAATAACCCTAATTAATTATTCAATCAATTGTTCTATCTTAATCAATTCAATATCCTCAATAAATTTTTCTACCTCAGTAAATTCATTATTTCAATAATTAATCACAACAAATAAATATCCCCAATTAAGAGTCTCTAATCCCTATTAATTAATTCAACAATTATTTATTCCAAATATATAATCTCAATATCACCAATTTTAATATTTTCCTTAACTAATTAATTCACCAAATTAATTGAATTCAATTGTTAAAAATGTAATTAAAATTATAAACTTACATACTTCTAATTTAAATTACAACTTTGGTATTTGAATTATATACCACATACCACAATTCATTGATAAATGACTACCCAATGGAAATCCCTAAAAATTGTGCGGCCTAGCGACATAGAATGAGATCCGAATATAAAGACCTAAATAAAGTTTAAATAAAATCAAGATCTCATAAATATAGATCTATATTTTCAATCATATATCTATATCAAGCCAAATAGATTTAGATCTATCCAAAAAAGGATTACATTGCTGAAAGAAATCAAGAAGAATGAGAGTAAAATGGGAAAAGAATAAGGTTATTATTTTATTTCCTAGAGAGTAGTAGATCATCAATCGTGTATTCATGTCATGAACATCAGATGTCATGAAGGGTATTAATTCTTTCGGGGAGCTCCAAAATCATGAATGACCACCTAGGGTTAAAGATGGGCCAAATGGGTGAGTTTTGGGGGTTCGAGGGATTTTAAAATTAAAATTTAGGTAAATTTAAAAATAATGAAAGGTTTACTGAGAAGGGGAAGACAATTTTCCCTAATAGTGTAATCTAAAAGTGTTCTAGTTTTTATGGGGGCTCACAGTTACTCCTAAGAGGGTATACGGTTATGGAAAACTCTATTCTAACTATGCACAACCCCTTCTTATTCAATTTTATCAATATTTAATCCAAAAACACCGCAATGTTAAACCCAAAATAAAATTACTCAATTTCAAGAAAACAATCATGAGTAACTATAGAAAAGGAAGGGATATTACAATCTCCCAACCTTATAACAAATCATGTAACACCCCGACGCCTCTAGACCAGATCCGGTGCATTAGTTATTACATTGGCATGCTAAAAATGACTGAAATCCAGATGGGATGATCATTTTCTTATTCTTGAAGAAACTATATACATATATGCAACTCAAATTACAATAGGAAATGTAACAAAATACAAAACCTAACAAAAACTAATAAACTACATCCACAAAAACTCAATAAATGATCTCCTCTTCATAACCTATAGATAGTAAAAAAATAAAGGTGAGAGATAAAAATATAAGTAAGGGTTTCAAGTAGTGGAAACATGTATAAAAAATAATTAATTTATAAACAATTTTGTATAGTCAATATGGCTTGGTGAATAAATGAAAGACACATGCCATTAGTAAACATAGAATGAAACTGCATCCATATATTTTGTCATAGTGAAAACATAATGAATAGTAATAACTGAATATTATTAAATATAATGTTTATTAATTTTACATCATGTATCTGGCACATGATACCATTATACCATCGAAATGGTTGATGTCTGTGAGTAGAAACCTGCCTGATTTTTGGAAACAAACTCAAGGGGTTTGTCACAAACAGATTTGTCTCCTGAGACCTGTAGACGCATCAAGGGGCTATACCAGGCCCTTCTTGTCACTTAATTTCCAAATAATTATTTCTACATATATTCAATACATGCGTTATATGCCTTTTCAATATCTATATAGGGTAAATAATATAGTTTCACTAATATTTCCACAATTAAAACAACATTCCAAATAAACATAGTATGTAAAATAGTATATGGTTTAGATAATAAACATATCCATGATAAGAGAATATTGATATTTAATATCAATATAATTTAAAATTAAAATTAATCTCCAATGGGAATTAGTTACACCACATAAAGATTTTTAGGCTCACAATAAAAAGTAAGTTACAATAAAATGGAAATGGGGACAATGTCCCTTACCACAATGTAATAAGTTATATCATATGACCAAAATTAATAAAAATAAAATGAATCATTGAATATCATGAATATAAATAGAATCCTGATATTATATAAAAAATGGAAGAACACATACACCCTATACACAAAATAAGTGGCGAATAATAGAAATCTCATGAAAATGACAGTGGCATGAGAAAAACCCTTACAAACATTTCGGCATGGTAATGGGTGTTCTTGTGAGTGCTTAATGAGAGGTAAATGGGGTATACCATCATTTATATATCATAATAGCAGTATGGGGGTGGTGAAAAAACATACCCCATCATTCAGAATTAAAATCAAAAGGACACAACATAGGGAGATCTCTGGAACCAAAGTGAGAGAGAAGATCCCTTACCTTTTGCTCGAAGGTGTTCTTGATTGTTCTTAAGAACCTTAAAAATAAAATTTATCTTCATTAATTAAAAATTTCCAAACGTTATCAACATCAAATTTATATGGTATAACCTAATTAGGATCATTCATTCCATTTTTGATGGGTTTAAGATATTCAATTTTATTGTTTTGGAAGCATTTTCTTCCACAATCTTCATGACCAGATTACATGTATTTGTGAATGGAAGTTCATTTGAAATGTCGTTTAACATCCATAATTGTAAATATATATTATCATTGATGTAAAAAATGAACTTATATTGATTTTTTGTTATATACTTGAGGATGATTCATTAGTTAAAAGTTATTGATAAACGCTTGGATTGACTTTGAAGTTTTGTGCATAATGACCTTGTTTTGTATTATTATTTTGTATTATGAGTGTATAAGGATTCCAGAACATTGAATAAGGTAAAATATAAATATTATGATCGGTTTCAACAATTAAAAATGTTTCATGGCTGTTATGGAGTATTTTAATAGGAATTGAAAACTCTTCATCCTTGAATGTGATAAATTAACACATCTCTGATGGTATTTTCATTTTTAGTGTAAGAGGTTAGAGAAAGAAGAGACGATGAGAAAATATTCCATTAGAATAATAATATTATAGAACATGTAATTTATAGGAATTATCATAAAATTTTATGTGGGGATGTGAGGAAAGGGACACAAAAGAATGGAACTTGTAAAAGAATTTGCTGGAAAAGTGAAGAGAATTTCACCTCTTGAGTAATCCTCCTTGACTATCTCATTAAGGCCTTTCCTGGGTTTTTTGTGAGACCAAAAGGAAATGGAGATGGGGGAGGAGATTAGGGAGATATTTGAGCAGAATTTAGGAAAGTATTGAAGCTTGAGTTGTGTGGGAGGAAGAGGGGGCAAGGGGTGGTCTATATAGTGGAGGGGAGGAGTGATTTAACATTATTTTAATTATTATATTAATATATTTTCTCAAGAAAATTAATAGTATTGATTCATGTGATCTAAAATAGTAATAATGGGATTCGAGTTCAAACCAAGTGGGCTTACATCATCATTTAATCACCTATGGTGCTGTAAATCAAGTATTTAGCATTTACTGTAATATATCGTATTTTACTATTCACAAAAAATTCATGTATTTCAGAAAAATCCCAAAAATTCACCAAACCATTTTTTCACATGTAGAATCTAAAAATGGACTCAAGTTTCCAAAAGTAATTTTATAAATTTGATAACTTTTATTTTTAATTAAAATAATTATTTAATCGATAAAATATCAACATTTAAAATATTCCTCATCATTTTCAAGGTGCCGAAATTTTATTTATACATTCATGGGTATGGATACCATTCAAGAATCCCGATAGGTTCTTCTCATTATGAAAAATTAGGTTCCAGTTCTATTTCATCATATGTGAGTACATGCATTGAATCATTCATGTATTTCTTCTACAACGACACATGGAACACATTATGAACTTTGGAAAGACTTGGAGGAATTTCTAAATGGTATTTTACTACTCTAATCCTTTTTGGAATTTAAAACGGTCCGATGAACGAGGGGCTTGGTTTCCCTTTCTTACGAAACCTTAAGACACCCTTCAAAAGAGCTACTTTTAGAAATACATGATCACCTACATGAAATTCCATGTCCTTTCTCTAGTTTCTAAAATAACGCTTTTTCCTACTATGGGATCCTTTAATATGGGCCTGAATTTTCATTACCTCTGAATTTTTATCTTTTCTATTTTCTTGGTCAAAAATTTTCCTCTCGCCGACTTCAGCCAAAAAAAGATGCAGTTCGACACCTTTTACCATATATTTCTTCATATGGTGCCATTTTACTTCTAGAATGTAAGATATTATTGTAGGAAAATTATACTAGAGGTATGTGTTGATCCCATATACCATGAAAGTCAAGAGATAAAGTTCTCTAAATAACATCTAGTGATTGAATAGTACTTTTAAACTGTCTTAAATTTTGGGTGTGAAAAGAAGTACGCATATGAAGCTCAGTATCCAAATCCTTATAGAGACTTTTCATGAATTTTTATGTAATCTGAGGATCTTGATCGGACACAATCAATAGAGGTGAACCATGATTTCATACAACTTCTTTAATATAATGTATTTCAAGGTGCTCATGTGGTAAATCCTCTCTTATAAATGTGAAATGTACTGATTTTGTTAGAAGATCAACAATTACCCATATTTTATCATTCCTTCTAGGTGTCCTCAGTAGTCTAGTGAAAAATCCATTTTAATTTCATTCCACTTCCACATAAGAATAGTTATAGGTTTCATCAGCCCCCTAGGATGTTGTCTCTCTACATTCATTTTTTGAGAAACTTCTCACATTGACACGTAGTCAGCAATTTCCTACTTCATATTATCCCACAAAACATTTTACATCATATATCTATACATCTTTATTATACCTAGGTTTGTAGAGAAATTTAAGATATGAGCATCATCTGATAGTTCCCTTTTTATCTCAAGTACTTATGGAACACATGACCACTTCCAAAATTTCATTACTCCTTCGTCATACATGAAGTATTCCAATCTCCCATCCTTAAAAACATTAATTATTATATGTATATTCTCATCATCATATTGAGATATTTCTATCTTCTCAAGTAAAGATGGTTTAGAAATCTTTAGAAATAGAAAGGAAGTTTCCCCTTCCTTAATAATTCCCATATCCATATTTATTAGATGCAAGAATATAGGATCTCTCTAAATCCTAATTTGGGTCAGAAGTCCATGATCATTCCTACTTAATTCATCTACCACCTTATTTTCCTTTCCTAGGTGGTAGTGTATTGGACAGTCATCATCTTTGAGTAACTTGAGCCATCTAATCTGCCTTATGTTGAGTTCTTTCTATATGAAAATGTATTTCAAACTCTTGAGATCTGTATATATCTCACATCTTTTAAAATAGAGATAATGTCTCCATATTTTTAGAGCATATATTATGGCTACTAACTCAAGATCATGAGTTGGGTAATTTTATTAATTCTTTTTCAACAACCATTATGAGTAAGCAATAACATTATCATTTTACATAAGGACGCAACCCAGTCCATTATTTGATGGGCCGCTTTATTTCACAAATCCATCATTTCCAAATGGAAGAGTAAAAATTGGGGAATTGACCAATCATATTTTCAATTCATTAAATAATTTTTTACATTCTTTCATCCACAAAAACATAACCCCTTAATGTGTGAGCTTGGTTAGCAAGTTATCTAGTTGGGAAAAATTCTGAATGAAACACCGATAGTAACCTGTTAAGACAATAAAATTGTCTTCCTCAGTTAAGTTCATTAGCCTGGGATATTCTTGTATTTCCTTTTTTTTGTATGATCAACTAAGATTCCATCCTTTCAGACAATATGGCCAAGAAAAAAACTGATTTATGCCGGAATTCACACTTTATAAACATCCCATATTGTAACGACCCAAACATTCATTAATGAAAATTCATCTTGATCTAATTAAATGTCTTATTATGAAACATGGTTATATAAAACATATTCACTTCTTTGGTTTAATGTATTTGGATTTCAAAAAACAAATAAGAATTGTTACCATTGCCAATATAGTCGTGGAACATTTATCACATAATTAATATAAATATAGGGATTTAACAAATCCAATTTTCTCCAAACAAGGTGGTGATGGCCTCATCTAGTAGAATTAATCCTTACGAAACCCATTTGTTGGAGCTCGAAAAGGAGGTGGAATCATTTGGATTATCTCTAGACCAAGCCCAATCCGATCTTTAACAGTTTAAGCTTTAACAGAACTACCTACGGGAGAATTGAACGTTTATAGATATTACCACCCGAGCGATGTTATCTGATCCACCCCAAGAGTATGCCACCATCTTACACCTTACCCATTTTTCTTATGCCAGTGTTATATGGGGTTTTGTAACAAGACCATAACACTATTATTATTTTAATGATACTTTTTTCCATAATTAAGAATATAAATTCATTTTATTATTGTTACTTTGTAAATACTTTTTAAAGCACAAATAGTATTTTTAGTTAATTTTAAATTAAGAAATATATTTTAATGAATTAATGTATTTTTGAATTAAATAATATTTTAATAAAATATTATTACTAAATTAATTTTTATGAAATATAAATGATCAAATAATTTTTAGGAATACAGGTATATTATTTATTAAGGTTTGAAAGCCTTTTTTGTCAAACCCCATGAATTTTCGATAAATGTCAGTTTTTATTTTAAATGTAAAAACTCACATATTTAGAAAACTATTTTCATAAAATTAATATTATTTTTTTAATCAGGATGTCGAAATTATCCAATGGTGAATTTCATATAATTTTCTGAGACTGTTGAATTTTGGGGTAAATATTAAATAACGTTTAATTATATAATGTGTTTTATGACATCATAATGACCTAATAGTGATGTGATATGTAATGTCCCAGACCTCTCTGGCCCATTCCTTTATCAAAAAAAAGTCTACAAAGTGTTCTGGAGGGTAAAATGGACTTTTCCCACACTTTCCAGAATTTTGAAACTACACGCCGTGTAGTTTGAGTACACGCCGTGTACCCCCTTGCCGGGTATACCCCGTGCTGAAGGCCGTGTCCTTGCCCTGTGAAGTAAATGGGTAAACGTCGTGTACCCTAAATTACACGCCGTGTAGTCCCTCCCCGCATATGTGTTCCCAGTCAATGGTTGTGTGCCGTGTTGAGGTCGTGTCCTTGCCGCGTGAAATAAATGAGTACACGCCGTGTAGTCCTTCCCCGCGTATGCGTTACCCTCAAACCGTGTGTTGACTAGTCAACGGCCGTGAATCCGTGTTGGAAGCCATGTGGAGACCATGTGTAATAACCGAGTACACGCTGTGTACCATAAAGTACACGCCGTGTACTTTTTGTTTTCTCGCCTATAAAAGGAGGGGTCCCCTCCTCCTTTTCAACACACACATCTCCTCCCCTCTCCTCTAAGTAGAGCTCTCTCAAGAGACTCGAAGGCTCTTCCTTCCATAACTACTTCGTTCGAGCTCCAATTTATGATCCGTCAGCGGCCAGAGGATTTTAATGACGAGGTGGAACTTCCGAACTTGGATCCGTTGACTTTCATTTGGAATTTTCTTTCTGACTTCCACCCGAGGAGGTTTTTCCAGGACTTGACAGAAGTGACGAACACTGACGGACGTCTTCTAAGGTTGATCCAGGGGAGCGTAGCGATCGGAACCTGTCGAGGTAGGGATCTTACCTTTGTCTTTCTAATTTGTGCATTATGCAGGGTGGGTATTATTTTGTTTTCATGAGAAATAGTAGAACCATTAAATAAAGATAATAACTGGTTAAAGAATGGGGATGTGAAGTTTGTGAATGTAGGTAATTTTTATTTATATCCTGTGATATTATGTTGTGAATTGAATAGGCTTATGCCTACTGAAAATAATGGTTGTTGGGGTCCTTTTCTTGTGAAATTAAATGTTCCCTATCTTTCTAGACTATTTTTGTGAATGGAACTTTGTGTAAGGTGGAATTTGGTTAATCACGTAAAGTTGGATAATTAAAATCTGAAACCCTTGTGTGATCACCCCGGTTAAACAAAATGGAATAATGAACATGTGGTTGTTGGCTTGGTTACGTGGCATGTGATGGGGGTTTTTTTTGAGTTGTTGTGGATCGGGTGAGCAGAGGGGCTGCAGTTGACTTGGTTGTGGGTTGGGGTGAATGCTATGATGGGGATGGGCCACAGGGCTGTAATAAATGGTATTAAAGGGATAATGATGTATGGTGTGGTTGTGGTTACGGTGGTTAGCAGCAGGGCTGCAGGGATGGGTTTAAATATGAACGGACTATGGGTTGTGATTAATAAATAAAAATTGGAAGAGTTAATGAATGGTGGGTCATGGTAATGGAATGGGATTAACAATTAATGGGATGGTTGGTTGTTAAGAAGGGACTTGTTTGTGTTGCTTGTGTTTTCCTAACTTGATTTGTGGATGGCAGTGATTTGTTTTTACGAATGATCATTGTGGATGGTTGTGGATAGTTGCCCAGTAGTTAAGGAACTAATAAACTAATTCTGTTGAAACGTGAAAACCTAAATGGGGTTGGGGTTGTTTGTTGTATGCATTCTTCATGGTAGCAGTGTAGAGTAACATGCTCAGTTTCTCTGTTTAGAAGCCATAGGCTGGGCAGAGTGGTTGCTATATATATATCTGTATCTTTTGCGTTTTATCGCACCCCGCCCATGTTGAGCACTTAGTGCTGAACACTCCCATTTTTTGGAGAGGGTTTTTTTCCCCTTAGTTACTAGCTCCTTCCTGCTCTTTCTTCCCTAGGCAGCGATGGCATGAGGCGACCTTACACCCAAGACTCTTTGGGTAGGTTTCGATTGGGGTGGTTTTAGCCTAAGACTCTTCAGTCAGGCTTATAGGATATGATGGCTTGAGGCGACCATACACCCAAGACTCCTCGGTAGGTTTCAATTAAGGCCCAGGTGTGTGCGGGCGAGATACGTGGTTGTGAGGCCCATGTGTCTGCGGACGGGATACGTGGTTATGATGCCCAGGTGTGTGCGGGTGGGATACGTGGTTTTGAGGCCCAGGTGTGTGCGGGCGGGATACGTGGTTGTGAGGGCCAGGTGTGTGCGGGAGGGATACGTGGTTGTGAGGGCCAGGTGTGTGCGGGCGGGATACGTGGCTGTGAGTCCCAGGTGTGTGGGGGCGGGATGTGTGGTTTGTGAGGCACAGGTATTTGCAGGCGGGGAGAGTGTGGAAACATAAGGATGTTTTCCATTAGGAAGAGCATCTAACTAAAGGGGAATGGTGCGGGGTATCCAATACTCTTGTTCTTATATAATACTACCTATTGTGTTGTGTTTTTGGTGAGTGTGACTGGTGAGTATGGGTGGATAGAACTCCTTTCTAGGTTCCTTCTGTTGTTCTCATGGGACATTAGGATGTCTCCCCAATTGTTCATGAGAGCTTTAGGTTTCCCTACTGAGTATACTTGTATGCTCACCCTACGTTTACTTTTAGGTTTCCAGGAGGACTAGCAGGGCCGCGCGGGACCCTACTAGTCAGACAGTTGGAGTTGTTGCAGTTACTGTACTCTTGTTTTCTTTTGGTATTGTACTTTTGAGCTTTCTTGTACTTGTACCTTGTTATAAAATTATTTAAACATGCATGTGGGATTGGTTTGGGTTTATTTCTATACACTTGTTCTTTTCCTTTTTGGGGGTTGACTTGTCCTATTTCCCGATTATAAATAATAAAAAGGGTAATGCCTCCCATAATTGTGAAAACTCATACCCTTGGTGCCAGTCGCCAACCCGGGGCCTACTGGAGGTGGGACTCAGGGGTCATTATCTCCCTTTCACCATTACCAGCTCAGCAGGGGCATCTTTGGTGGGAGGGGGTCGCGACAGAATGGTATCAGAGGTGATGGTCGAGAGATAGGATGGAGTCTGGAGTTAGGCACAGTGAGGATTACATGGGATGGTAGGGAAACAATGTTAGTTAATCATGGTGCGTGACATAGGCCAGGGAAGACCGGCTAAGACACGGGATTTTAGGTCCCCCTGTGATCTGATGCAAGGACTCTGAGCCTACTGAACGACCAAGTGAGACCACATTGATTGAGGGGTAGAAACCCTAGGAAAGGTACATGCATCATCATGGTTGTGTTTTACTTAATTTGGGTGTTCTGGAAAAAAAATTGAAATAATGTGATAAAATAAAACCTTGAGAAATTTCCTTACTACTTGGGCTTAGGAAATCCTTGTTTACCATACAGCTATGGCACCAGGACATCATCCCCGGGTTACTCAGATGGTTGAGGCCCAACAGATTCAGGCGGTCGATCAGCTGAGGATTGACTGAGAAGAGGAAGATATCCAGTGGCAGAAGACTCTTCGTACTTTCCACCAGCAGAACCTCAAGAAGTACGAGGGTAGTACTTCGGATACGGAGACAGAGGGGTGGATTGAGGAGCTAGGGATCGCTTTTACCTTAATCTATGCTCCGAGGGATTACTGGTTTCCCCTAGTAGTCAGTCAGCTGAGAGGTGCGTCATGACAGTGGTGGACGCTCTACCTCGGAGAGAGGATAAAGGCAGAGGTTCTGTGGGCTGACTTTGAGAAGGAATTCCGAGAGGAATTCCTTTCTTCCATGATAAAGGCAGAGAAGATCCAGGAGTTACTCTCCCTTCAGCAGGGGTGTATGTCAGTACGAGAGTTGGGGATCAAGTACAAGGATCTTCTGCACTTTTCTCCGGATCTCTTTCTAGATGAGGAGTCTCGGGCGTGACGTTTGGAGGAGGCACTTCGTCCTTCGCTCCAATAGGTTGTCACCCCCTTAACTCGTCTGACGTACATGGCGGTACAGAAGAAAGCAGAAGTTGTAGAGAGGATGCACTCGCGGGGAGGTGCACCACATGAGGGGTTTCAGCCAGGTTCGTCGAAGGGGCAGTCATCAGCAGGTCTCCTGGGATGGGACCTTCTAGGTTCAGGCCAGTGGTGAGCAGGCCCCAGCAGTTCCAGTTCAGATCTTCAAGTCCCCGCCCCTTTTTCACGAGCCCAGGACCAAAGTGTTTTTCTAGTGGAGCTTTTGGGCATGTTCAGAGTCATTGCCCGACCCGAGCTTAGTACGGTGATGGTGGGTAGGTTCAGCGCCCACCATAGAAGCACCAGTTGTCGGCGAGGCCCTTCCAGCAGTAGCAGGACCATGCTCCTTCGAGGGAAAACTTTACGGGAGTAGGCCGACCTCAGGGTGCTCCTCAGGGACCTCGACCAGGGTGTGGTCGGGGAAGTGGACGACATCAGAGAGGCAGAGGAACTGGGTGTGGATAGTTGCACGCAGCAGAGTTGACAGTTCCAGCAGGACCAGAGGTGGTGCATGGTACGATTTGTTTGTTCAACACTCTTGTTTCTGATTTGTTCGATTCGGGAGCTTCGCACTCCTTTGTTGCACCTAGTCTAGCCCATGCTTTGGGACTAGATGTAGAGATACTTTCCATACCACTGGTGCTGAGTACACCAGTTGGAGGCCAGACCAGCGTATCTTGTGTTTTCCAGGGATGTGGGTGGACGTTGGGACCTCATCGATCTAGCGGGGACCTTCTTCTGTTACAGATGCAGCCATACGATGACATCCTAGGCATCGACTGGTTGTTTTATGTTAGTTATGTTATCGACTGCTTCTAGAGAAGATTCGTGTTCTCCGACGTGGATGGGCAGCGTGTATCTTTTGTTGGCGAGAGGAGCTATCAGGCGGGAAGCTGGTGTGTGGAGCCTCTCCTTTCCTAGTTAGGCGGGTTATCAGTGGCTCCAGCTGATACAGAGATGGTGGATGTCCCATAGGTTGTTGGAGATTCCCTTGATGTTTTTCCGGAGGAGGTTGTGACTCAACCCCCCCCCCCCCCCCCCCCCCCCGACGTGACGTTGAGTTCGGGATAGACTTACAGCCTAGTGCCCGTCCAATTTCGATCGCCCCTTATCGAATGGCACCTTCAGAGTTGCGGGAGTTATGGATTCAGATTGACGATCTGATAGATAAGGGTTTTGTTCGACCTAGTGTATCACCATGGGGTGCTCCATTTTTGTTCATGAAGAAGGCAGATGGTGGTCTCAGGATACGCATAGACTACCGAAGATTGAACCAGGTAACGGTCAAGAACCGTTACCCCCTTCCAAGGATAGATGATCTCTTCGACCAACTGAGGGGAGCAGGTTGGTTTTCTAAGATTTATCTACGATCTGGATATCATCAGCTGAGGGTGAAGTACAGTGACATCTCGAAGATGGATTTCAGGTGTAGGTATGGGAACTTCGAGTTTGTAGGGATGCTGTTTGGAGTTACGAATGCACCGGTTGTGTTCATGGGACTTATGAACTTTGTCTTCCGAGAGTTTCTAGACCGGTTCCTCATTGCGTTTATCGATGACATCCTGATCTACTCAAGATCAGAGGAGGAGCACGTTGAGCATCTCAGGGCAGTCTTGGAAGTCCTTCGACACCACCAGCTTTATGGGAAATTGTCGAAGTGTAAGTTCTTGATGCAGGAAGTACACTTCCTTGGGCACGTAGTGTCTCGGCATGGAGTGTCAATGGACCCGTCAAAGGTGGAGGAAATTGTTTCTTGGGCAGAACCCAAGTGCGTGGAAGAAGTTTTTAGTTTCATGGGGTTAGCAGGTTACTATCGGAGGTTCATTTCGAACTTCTATCGAGTTGCTTCTCCATTGGTAGCATTGACTAGGAAGAACCAGGTCTTCCTATGGAGCGAGCAATGTCAGAAGGCTTTCGACTACCTGAAGGAGAAGTTTGTCAGTGCTCCCATGCTCAGGTTTCCAGAGGAAGGGTTGTTGTATGAGGTGTATTGTGATGCTTCTGGCCTTAGTCTGGGGTGCGTTCTGATGTAGAAGAAGGGTGTGATCTGTTATGGGTCTAGGCAGTTGCTCCCTCACGAGCGTAACTATGCCACCCATTACCTGGAGCTTGCAGTATTAGTGTTCGCACTGATGTTTTGGAGACATTACCTCTTTGGATAGCGCTTTGTGGTCTTCTCAGATCACAAGAGCCTGTGTTACATCTTCTCCCAGCGTGACCTGAACTTGCGGCAGCGGAGATGGGTCAAGTTTCTCCCAGACTATGACTTTGAGATCTCTTACACTGAAGGTAAGGGCAATGTTGTGGCTGATTCCCTGATCAGAAAGTCACATAAGGAAGTGGTTCGGGAATCTGCTGATGCTTGGAAAGCAATGGGAGAGTTGGCCTCCTTGCACAAGGATGCAAGGGTAGAAGGTGTTAGAGGATGTTTGTTTCAGATGACGGTGCAGTCCTCTTTGTTGTAGTAGGTGGAAGAGTCTCAGTGGGGGGACTCTGAGGCGGAAGTAATGCGGGATCGTGTCGATCAGGGGAACGCTCCAAAAGGATGGTCAGAGGACAGCCGACATCAGATGCTTTTCCATGGAAGGTTTTTTGTTCCGGAGGTGATGCATGAGGGAGTTCTCCGTGATTTCCATAGCTCAGCCTTGGCGGTACATCTAGGAGTTTCAAAAATGTACTGAGGTTTGAGGAAATAGTTTTGGTGGACTGGGATGAAATGGGCAGTGGTGGAGTTTGTGGCTAAATGCCTAGTGTGTTAGCAAGTGAAGGATGAACACCGTGTTCCCAGTGGTTTTTTTCATCCTTTAGATGTCCCCGAGTGGAAGTGGGATGACATCTCATTGGACTTAGTCACAGGACTACCCAGAGCTCAGGGTGGTTATGATGCTATCTGGGTGTTGGTGGATCGTCTGATGAAATCATCTCACTTCTTAGCAATCAAGGAGTCGGGCCTAGTGAGTACCTTGGCACAGAGGTATATAGACGGGGTGGTGCGTTTTCATGGAGTTCTGAGGACTATCATCTCAGACCGGGATACTCGGTTTACCTCACGAGTCTAGAGGGGGTTACATCATGATTTTGTCACCCAGCTATGCCTTACCATTGCTTTCCACCCCCAGACCGTTGGGCAGATATAGCGGACTATCCAAACGCTGGAGGACATGCTGCGAGCATGCGTTATGGATTTCAGAGGGTCATGGGTAAGACACTTTCCTTTAGTAGAGTTTTCCTACAACCACAGCTCCCACTCTACTATTAGAATGGCACCGTTTGAGGCGATTTATGGAAGGCCATGTCGTTCACCCATTTTCTGGGAAGAGGTTAGTGAGACAGGTGCTCTTGGGCAAGAGGTAGTGCAGAGCACCACGGAGAAATTCCAGCTTGTATGTGAGAGGATGAAGGCGGCTTAAGACCGACAGAAGTCTTATGCTAATCGTCGAAGGAGGGCCTTGGAGTTCAAGGTGGGAGATCATGTGTTCTTGAAGGTTTCCCCTTGACGAGGGAAGCGAAGGTTCGTGAAGGGGAGAAAGCTCTCACCTAGTTTCATCGGACCTTTTGAGGTGCTGAGGCGAGTCGGCGAGGTGGCATATCAGCTGGCCTTTCCACCTAAGTTGGAGAAAGTTCATGACGTCTTCCATGTCTCCCAGCTTTGACGGTACTTACACGATGACTCTCACGTTATCTACTGGGGAGAGTTAGATATGGGAGATGGCACGAACTTCAAGGAAAAACCAGTCAGAATCGAGGATTGTAAAGAGAATGTGCTCTGTGGAAGAACCATTCCGTTGGTTCATGTGTTGTGGAGGAATAGCGGCCTCGAGGAGAGCACTTGGGAGCAGGAGACCCAGATGTATGCTCAGTACCCGGAGTTGTTTTGACTTGTGTTTTACCTTGTTCTTCTGGGCTTGTTTTTGTACTTTGTACCTTTGTTATATGGAATGCTTGGCTTGTCATTTGTGAGACCTTTGTTTTCCATGTTCCCTGGTAATGTGTAACATGTCCGAATGTGTGGGGAAAGGGAAAAACCTGACCCTTAATCGAGACGCATTAAGGCAGATGAGATTGAACCCGTGCAGGCGAGTCAGTGCCGCCTAAAGCGGATAATATCTCGACATAGGAAAAGGAATTTTCCCCAATCCACGTGTTTGGGCAGTGTGTGGGTTGTGCGGTGTTGCGGGCAGTGTGAGTTGAAAAATCCTGATGTATCGAAGTGGGAATACCAGATTCTTAATCGAGACACATTAATGAGGATGCGATTAAACCCGTGCAGGCGAGTCAGTGCCACCTAAAGTGGATAATATCTTGACATAGGAGATGGAATTCCTAACACCTATAATTAGGGTTTTTGGTTGGGTTCCTATTATAACGAGAACCCTAAGAGGTATCTTGTTGGGTTCCCCTGGGTTGATTTTTGAATTCTCGGGGATGAGAATGTTTTAAGATGTATCTGATGTAATGGCCCAGACCTCTTCGGCCCATTCCTTTTTCAAATAGAAGTCTACGAAATGTTCTGAAGGGTAAAATGGACTTTTCCCACACTTTCTATAATTTTGAAACTACACGCCGTGTACCCCCTTACCGGGTATACCCCGTGCTGAAGGCTATGTCATTTCCATGTGAAGTAAATGGGTACACGCCGTGTACCCTAAATTAAACGTCGTGTAGTCCCTCCCCGTGTACGTGTTCCCAGTCAACGGATGTGTGCTGTGTTGAGGTCGTGTCCTTGCCGCATGAAATAAATGAGTACACGCCGTGTTTCCAAACTACACGCCGTGTAGTCCTTCCCCACGTATGCATTACCCTCAAACCATGTGTTGACCAGTCAATGGCTGCAGAGCCGTGTTGGAAGCCACGTAGAGACCGTGTGTAATAACCGAGTACACACCATGTACCATAAAGTACACGCCGCGTACTTTTTCTTTTCTGGCCTATAAAAGGAGGGGTACCCTCCTCCTTTTCAACACACACATCTCTTCCCCTCTCCACTGAGCAGAGCTCTCTCAAGAGACTCAAAGGCTCTTCCTTCCATAACTTCTTCGTCCGAGCTCCGATTTACGATCCTTCAGCGGCCATGGGATCGTAACGAGAAGGCGGAACATCCGAGCTTGTATCCATTGACTTTACATTGGCCTTTTCTTTCCGACTTCCACCCGAGGAGGTTTTGTCAGGACCCGATTGAAGTGACGGACGCCGACAGACATCTTCTATGGTTGATCCAGGGGAGCGTTGTGATCGGAACCTATTGAGGTAGGGATCTTACCTTTGTCTCTATAATTTTTGAATCATGTAGGGTGGGTATTATTTTGTTTTCATGAGAAACATTTGAACCATTAAATAAAGATAAGAACTGGTTAAAGAATGGGGATGGGAAGATTGTGAATGCAATTAATTTTTTTTATATCTTATGATATTATGTTGTGAATTTAATAGGCTTATTCCTACTGAAAAAATGGTCATTGGGGGCCTCTTCTTGCGCAATTAAATGTTTCCCTATCTTTCTAGACAGTTTTTGTGAATTGAGCTTTGTGGAAGGTGGAATTTGGTTAATCACGTAAAGTTGGATAATTAAAATGTAGAACCCTTGTGTGATCACCCCGGTTAAACAAAATGTAATAATGAACATGTGGGTGTTGGATTGGTTACGTGTCATGTGATGGGGGTGTTTTGTGGGTTTTTGTGGATCGGGTGAGCAGCGGGGCAGTAGTTGAATTGGTTGTGGGTTAGTGTGAATGCTATGATGGTGATGGGCAGTGGGGCTGCAATATATGGTATTAAAGGGATAATGATGTATGGTGTGGTTGTGGTTATAGTGGTTAGCAGTCGGGCTATAGGGATGGGTTTAAATATGAACGGTCTATGGGTTGTTATTAATAAATAAAAGTGCAAGAGTTAATGAATGGTGGGTCATGGTAATGGAATGGGATTAACAATTAATGGGATGGTTGGTTATTAATAAGGGACTTGTTTGTGTTGCTTGTGTTTTCCTAACATGATTTGTGGATGGCGGGGATTTGTTTTTACGAATGATTGTTGTGGATGATTGTGGATAGTTACCCAGTAGTTAAGGAACTAATAAACTAATTCTATTGAAACGTGAAAACCTAAATGGGGGTGGGGTTGTTTGTTGTATGCATGCTTTGTGGTAGCAGTGCGAAGGCACGTGCTCAATTTCTCTTTTTAGAATCCATAGGTTTGGCTGAGTGGTTGCTATATATATATCTGTATCTTTTTTTCTTTATCTCACCCCACCCATGTTGAGAACATAGTGCCGAACACTCCCATTTCATGGGAGAGGGTGTTTTCCCTTTAGTTACTAGCTCTTTCCTGCTCCTTCTTAACTAGGCTGTGATGGCTTGAGGCGACCTTACACCCAAGACTCTTCGGGTAGGTTTCTATTGGGGTGGTTTTAGCCCAAGACTCTTCAAGAAGTCTTATAGGCTATGATAGCTTGAGGCGAACTTACACCCAAGACTCCTTGGGTGGGTTTCGATTGAGGCCCAGGTGTGTGCGGGCGAGATACATGGTTGTGAGGCCCAGGTGTGTGTGGGCGGGGATACGTGGTTGTGAGGCCCAGGTGTGTGCGGGCGGGATACGTGGTTGTGAGACCCAGGGGTGTGCGGGCGGGATATGTGGTTGTGAGGCACAGGTGTGTGCGGGCGAGATGTGTGGTTTGTGAGTCCCAGGTGTGTGTGGGTGGGGAGAGTGTGGCAGCGTCATGATGTTCGTCATTAGGAAGAGCAGATAACTAAAGGGGAATGGTGTGGGGTACCCAATACTCTTGTTCTTATATACTACTACCTATTGTGTTGTGTTTTTGGTGAGTGTGGCTGGTGAGGTTGGGTGGATAGAACTCCTTGCTAGGTTCCTTCTGTTGTTCTCACGGGACATTAGGATGTGTCCCCACTTGTGCTCGAGAGATTTATGTTTCCCTACTGAGTATACTTGTATGCTCACCCTCCGTTTACTTTCAAGTTTCCAGGAGGACTACCAGGGTCATGCGGGACCCTACTTGTCGGACAGTTGGAGTTGTTGAAGTTGATGTACTCTTGTTTTCATTTGGTATTGTACTTTTGAGCTTTCTTGTACTTGTACCTTGTTATAAATTTTTTTAAACATGCATGTGTTATTGGCTTGGGTTTATTTCTATACACTTGTTAGTTTCCTTTTTGGTGGTTGACTTGTCCTATTTCCCGATCCTAAATAATAAAAAGGGTAATGCCTCCCATAATTGTGAAAACTCATACCCTTGATGCTAGTCGCCAACCCGGGGCCTACTGGAGGCGGGACTTGGGGGTCATTATCTCCCTTTCACCATTTCCAACTCAGGAGGGGCATCTTTGGTGGGAGGCAGTCGTGACATGATAAAATACTATCAATGGTATGTTCATCCAATATATGTTTTACCATTAAAATAATGATATTTTGGGTCTGTTTGATTTTTTTACAATGCTTTAGTGGACCCTCCAAGGCTTATAAAATACTTTAACATTTTAAATTGATTTCCTTAAGAGTGTGACTCACCTCCACATACGAATGCCTAATATTTTAAGAATTTAGGATATTTATGTTTTAAAATAATTTTTTACACTCCTCTTTTTCAAAAACCAAGGGTAAAAAACAAGGGTTAGTTTTTGTTCTAGATTAGTATATTGTGTTGTGTCCAAAACCTAAATGATTAACATTTCCTACTGTTTTCCTATATAAACCCACCAAAACTCCCAATTTCTCTTCACTCAAAGTCTTTGGAGCTCAAAAAAACTCTGAAATAATCTCTCTATAATCCTCCCAAGGCTGCACAATATCCATAAAAGCCTCTCTGAAGCCTCTTCCAATCATTTGGTATCATATTTCCATGTAAGGGATTTCTTCCTTCCTCAATTTTTTTTCAAATTTCTATGTGTTGTTATACCCTTTTGATTTAAATTAAAAATGTTGTGGTATGATTTACGACCTCCCTCATACATCCCACATTATTTTTTAATGATTAGAGACCCATTTCTCTATCATTAATGCCTCCCAAGTACACTAATTACCATGCCGAAATTCCATAAGGGATTTCTCTCTCCTCATTTACATTCATGAAATTATTTAGATTTGTGAATCTATATTCCATTACATATGTTGGGGAATGTATATATATTTTCCCCTTAATTTAAATTTCATGTAAATATTATGAGATACCCCCTTTCTCACTCATCAAACATTTTTATGAATTCTTATGTCACGTTGTTTTACTGCAGAAATGGCACCGCAATTTTCCAAGACAAAGTTATTGTGAAGTGAATACCATTCCCATTTCTCTATCAAGGGTATTCCCCATTATGAACATTTCATTATTTATTATAAACTTTCAGGTAGTAATTCCACATTTCTTTATCATGGAATAAATGATGATATTTTATGAATCCATGTTATATGATCCATGTGGCACAATTATGCCTAAACTGAAATGATTAAGAAGGGTGCTTCCTAATAGTGATCCAATTCATTGGGTTAATATTAGTATCATGATACTTCAACTTCAATAATGGTTTAATCATTCTAATTAAAGTAAAATTGGGGTTTACTAATGATCCATGTGTAATGAGCCTTGGCTCAAGCTAATATAATGTTCAGTGTTGTTGCCACATTTTGATGTTATAATAATCATGTTGTATCATGCCTTTTTGTAATGTATCTCTTATGCTCAATTGATATTCCTATTTCCTAATGTATATTGTATTCTTCATGCTATGACTTTTTACTCCCTTACTAGGATTTATAGCTCACCCTTTTATTATGTATGTCCTCAGGTTATCTCATGCAATGCTATGTACGAAGGAGTTATGCGGTCATGTAAAAGATGTTTCCAATAAGATGTTGAATTTTATGTTTTTAAGTTGTTATATAATGTTCTAAATCCCCAGTTACACTAGACCTCTCAATATTATATATTGTATCAAGTGAGGTTTTCATGTAATAAATTATGATTAATATCGATTTAAAGAGTGGGGTTGTAATAGTTGGTATCCGAGGATTTGTTTAGTTTTTTTGGGATTAGGATAAAAAAGCCCCAGTGAAATCCTTAGGGATAAGACTAATAATAAGAAAAACATTTATAAATTTTAGTGAGTATTGAGTTAGTGGTTTATCAAGAAAATACATCCATGTCAGGATTAGAGGAGGTAGAGGTGGATCTAGCAGAGATGTATCCTAGGGGTAAATCATGAAAACAACACTTTGAGCTAGACTCGAACATGAACTGGTGCACAACAGCGGGCCTTCGTGCACTCTAGGCTTTGATACTCCTAAGGGATATGATTTTTTAAATTAAGAATATTAGTATGAACCATTTTTAAGGGAATAAAAAAATGCCTCTATGAATATATGTTGGGAAGTTAATTGTGGATAACATATATTGACTCCTATAAATTCATAAGTTAATAAAATAAAAGTAATTTATAAGTAATCTATTTGTTTCTTTGGATTTTCCTTTATGTGTTACCCCAAAATTTTCTTTTTTTATAGCCAATGGCTGGTAATTAGAGGACTCAAGATAACAACCGATGTGAAGATCAGTGTGATTATTGTTCTAATGATATTCCCAACTCGATGGGAGTGGGAATCACGAACATTGTCATGATACTCTCTCAGTTAACTCATATTTTGAATAGAAACATGGGTGAAGAGGTACTTTAACCCCCCCCCCCCCAATAAAAACCATGTCACAATCAAGGGATTCATGAGACAAAGGACACCTACTTCTAATTGATCATTAGATCCCTCAATTGCTGAACAATGGATCAACTCAATTGAAAAGATGTTCTCCATCCTTCAATGTTCTAAAAAAGAGAAGGTACTTCTGGTGGCTTATCATATATAAGGTCAAGCTGATCAATGGTGTATATTGATCAAAAATACAAATCTAGAGGAGGAGATCGAGGTGTTGGAATGGATGGATTTCCAAAAACAATTGACTAATATTTTTCTCGCACCCTATGACTTTAGATAAAAAGGAACTTCCTTAACCTCAAGGAAAAAGATGATGAATCTATCAAATAGAACATGGAAAACTTTACAAGGATTGAACTATAAAAATATAACTTTTTCATTACCCCCGAATTCAAGGTTGATCGCTACTTTGGTGGGCTAAAACCCTACTTACAAAAATCTCTAGTGAACTGTGACTTCGAGAGCTAGAGGAAATTGTCCGATGTACCCTCAAATTCAAAATAGAGATCTGAGAATCTTAGGGGTATCATGTAAATAAGAACCATAAGGTGGAATTTAATTCTTCCAGCCTGAAAGACAAATCCATCGGTTCTAAGTAAATTCAGCACCCCACTTTCCAATGGTGTGGAAAGAAGCACCCTGGAAATTTCCTGAAGGGGACGAGGAAATGCTTTTGTTGTGGAAGACAAGGGAACATAGTCATTAAATACTGACAAGGGAAACCCGTGGCTATGACAAAGGAGAGGAATGATCCTTTCACCCCTCAATTCATTGCTCATTACTTCAACTACAAAGAACCAAGGAACTTTACAAACTATTTACCTAAGCCAAGCGTTTGCGTAGGCAGCCAACAACCTCTAAGGCACCAAGGGTGAGAATTTCCCATCACTACCACTAAATTGTGCCCCAAAAATGAAGTGGTGATAGGTACACTAGTTATTCATTCAGTAATAGATAATGTTCTTTTTGATTTTGGTTCTACACATTCTTTTATATCACAAATGTTTAGTAGAACAATCCCAACACCACCACAGGTTATGGAAGTAAATATGTCGGTGAGAATGGAAAATGGGGAAATCATTGCAAACCTAAAATATAAAGCATCCCCTATCATAATATTTGGATTCAACTTCCTAGTGATTCTCTTAATACCCCCTATGGTGGAATTTGATGAAATTCTTGGCATTGATTGGATTTCCTTATATAAAGCCAATATAAATTTCCGTGATAGGGAAATCACTCTCTGTAAGGTGAATCGATCCTCTATTCTATACATCTGAAATAAGGAGGATGAATCTTCTTTAGCACCATCATCTCAAGAATGGATATTAGTGCCCTATAATCACACGTATCTGAATTAGATGATTGAGTCCAAGGATGAAACCATCTTTAAAGACATACCTATTGTTATGGAATTAGTTAAAGTGTTTCCCGATGAATTTCCTGGCCTTCCTCCTAGAAGAGATGTTGAATTCTCGATTGATCTTAATCATGGGGTGTTTCAAATATCAAAGACTCTATATTGAATGGATGTTGTAGAGCATGAGGATCTGAAAAAATAACTATAGAAGAATCTTTATAAAGAGTTTGTATGACCATGTGAATCACCATGGGGTGCACCGGTCCTCTTCATCATGAAGATGGATTGGTCAATGTAGCTTTGCATTGATTTTCGTGAACTCAAAAAATCATGATAAAGAACAAGTATCCTATGCCCTGAAATAATGAATTGTTTGATCATCTATGTGGAGAACAATAATTATCCAAGGTTGATTTGTAGTCAGGATATTTCCATGTAAGTGTGAAGAAGGAGGATATCCCAAAGGCTACTTTTCGTACAAGGTACAAGCACTATGAATTCATTGTATTGACTTTCAGACTCACTTATTCTCCAGCAATATTCATGGACTTGATGAATATTTTCTTTAGAGATTACTATGACATATTTTTTCTAGAATTTATAGAAAATATTATAATATACTCTAAAACCAAGAAGGATCATGATGAATATATAAGAACTATACTAAAGACTTTTTAAAAGGATAAGCTCAACACAATGTACAGAAAGTGTGAGTTCTAGCCGAAGGAGGTCCTATTATTGGTATATATCATCATAAGCAATGAGATATCTATGGATCCATCAAAGACATTTGCAATTGAGGGATGGTTGCAGCCAACAAAGATGATGAATATCTATATCTTCTTGGGGTTAGCTGGATATTATCGCCGATTTGTTAGAAATTTATCATAATTTTCAAACCCTCTTACCAAGATAACTCGAAAGGGAGTCAAGTTTCATTGGATTTATGAATGTGAATATATCTCTATGGAGTTTAAATAGAGGCTCATCACTATGCTTGTGCTCACACTACCCCCAAGTAGATAAGTTTTAGTGGTATACAGTGATGCATTGATGAAGGGAATGAGATGTCTGTTGATGAAAAATGACCAAGTCATTGCCTATTCTTCAAGGAAATTGAACGTTCATGAGAAAAATTATCCAACACATGATCAAGAGTTGGATACAATAATCTTATCTTTAAATATTTGGCTACAATACCTCTTTTGGAAGTAGTTTTAAATATATACGGATCACAAAAGCCTCACGTATATACTCACACATAAAGAGTAGAACAAGTGCCAATAATATGGTTAGAATTGATCAAAGACAATGATTATCAATACATTACCACACTGAGAATTTTTACAAGGTGGAAGATGATATACGTTGAAAGGACCCAATAATTCAATCATTTATTATAATTTAAAATGATCCAATCTTCTGAGATTTGATGAATATAGACATGTGAATCATAAAGAATGGAACATCATCAATCATTTCCCAAATGATTGTTAAACTATATCTTTTGGAAAGGTTAATGAATGCTCAAAAGAATGATGTGGGAATTTAGAAGAAAGTGTAAATTATTAGAGAAGATAAATCCTCAAGGATCAATTTTAATAGGGATGGAATTGTGAGATTTGGGAAAATACTATATGTTCTATTATGTCCGGAGTTAGAGAATGAACTTTTGGGTGAGGCCTATAGTTTTAATTTCTCGATTCACCTAGGAAACACAAAGATGTATCGATATCTTCGAGGGAATTATTGTAACACCCCAAGCTTCCACGTTACGTTTCCCTTTGAATAATGAAATAGCTTGCACTGTACGCAACTTCGAGATTATAACACACTGTGAACAATCAAACTAGCCATTATGAATAGTAATACCCACTTTTTGAAATTTTATAAATTTTATCCTTCAAAATGGAGTTCATTTTTGGTTCCAAATATCGAAATTAGCATAGGGTGAATTTTTGGTATTTTTCTGAATACATTCAATTTTTGATGAATAGATAAAAAACACCGCGTTATTGGTTAAAACCGACTTTTTATTTTAATAATTAGTTGTTTTATTTTAATTTATTTTAGGTAAAAATATCTAAATAATACATATATATGTTAAACTTAATTAATTGGAGTATTTTTATAATAAGTTTAGATATATAAAAGTTTATCGAACAATTTACCGTCTTTTACCCACCTCTTAGGAGCAATTAAAAATTTGTATAAAACATAATTTTCCTGCTTCTGTGAGTTAAATTCCAAAACTCCAAGAGACATGGTTAATATCTATATGTAATATTTGGTTCAATAATATGGAAATAATTTGTGGTGAATAGTAACATTTTACTTTTATTAACCACAGTAAAAAGTAAATATGGAAATTAAGGGTAAAAATGATATTATAATTACCCTAACACAAGTCCTAATTCTATTGGATAAGTGTAATTAGACCACAAAACATTGTTGGAAGAAAATCTGATCCCCGTTGGTCAACTTGGATTAGATTAGGACATTTATTATTATTTTATTTAAAGAAGAGTTAAAAGATTTAAAATCAAAGTTTAATAAGTAAACCATTTTCAATATGGGGTTATAGATAAGATAAATTCGACTATAAATATTCATTAGAACTATAAACACATTTCCTACATAATATTATTTTATTTATAATTTTTATAAATTAAATAATTAAATTTATTTATGGCACAATGATGGTGTAGTAATTACCTTATTAATGAAAGATTAAAATAATTGATATTGTATATATCCTAATAAATCTAATTTGAGACTTTTAATGAATTAAATTAATTTTATAGGTTAATATGACATGTTAGGGTTGATTACATTAATTTATTTATCGAAGTAACAAAGCTGTTATGAATTTAACCAAAACAAAATACCAAATAGTGTCAAAATTGACACAAAAGAGTTTTTAAAACAAATATTATATTATTAATTGGTATTCTATTCCTAAAAAAATAAGTTTCAGACAAATGGATTAAATAATATTATATAAGTACTTAATGTACCAATTGAGGTTCTCATGGATGTTTATAGTGAGTTTATTAACCATCTAATATAAAAATACAAAGAGACATGGTAAATATCAAACTTTTTAACTAGAAGTTAAATCTAAAAGATAAGTTTAATGTGATGACCTAAATCTCTCTAAAACCTATTGTTTGAGAGGTTTTATACCATAACCACCTTATAATTTAAATAATTCATTTGGGATCTATTAGAAAATGAAAATTATTTTATTATAAAATAATATTTCAAGCTGTTCCTAAAGTGACCCTCACCTCTCTTACAAAAGGGCACCTCTATTTCTCTAAAATTCACACCTTCAAAGCCATTTATCTCATCCAAAACCTGCCCAAATATCCTCTAAACTGTCATATACTCATCTTAGATTCCTTAATTTAGTCATAAATATAATCTAATGATCCCTTTTGATCAAATCAAAAGGAATAAACTGAAGAATAGGTAAATATTTCTTCACCTCTTTCAAGTTCTTTCCTTCTTCCACTTACTCATTCTCTGTTTTTCCATTCTAAAATAATAACTCCATTATATTCTATGTAATATAATGTTATTATAAAAATGGTACAACCCTATTAATTATTTTATCCATCCTATAAATGACAAACTCACCATACATGCATATGTACGGATTACCGTGTCCACGTCGTGGTGAACTTTGTTATTCAATCACTTGATCATTTGGATGGGTATAATAATGAGTATAAATGATTTAAATACTAAATATAACATGATAATTATTCTATATATGTTATATACCATCCAATTATATACAACTTTAATATAAAAAATAATGATATTTTCACTCGTACGTACGTCCAGATTACTGTCTCCACGAACACGATGAGATTCATTCCCCATCGTAATCATTCAACAATAATTTTTATTTTATGATTACAAATAATTTTTATGAACATAATATAATTATTTATATGAATCAAATAAAACATATCCATTACAAACATGGCTTACGTAACCATGAATATTATGGAAAACGAATCAGTTAACACCCAAAATGATGATACTACAGAAATATCACTAACAAAGAAATATTAGAAAATCATATATGACATAATATTAATGTATATAGTTCTTGTAGAATTTAATAACAATTATTTATCCATTATACAGGAGCTTAACCTACCTTCAACCAAGGAAAAGTAAAATTTAAGGGTTAATTTCACAATCTCTTTATTATCAATGGTTGTTTTAACGTAAGTATCTACTAGGACCTCTTTATAATCCACATCCATGTTTCTTAAAAATTTATTCAAAAATATTTTTAATATTTACTATACTATGGGTTAAAGTCATTTATACCCTTTTTTTGACTTTTTATAAAATGGGTTGAAATAAATCTTTCTGTCACTTTCCAAATAATGTACCGTATGACATTTTCGACAAAATTAACGTAAGAATGTTTTTCTTAACTTATATGGCGGGTGAAACTATTTTTATGCTGTTAAAACATAGTCAAAGTTTCCCCTACAATAATATAATAATATTTTCAAAATAAATGTTTCCTTTTATAATTATATAACTTTTAAATTATTTCAAAATAGAAAGATATATTTCTCTAATTTTTTTTGATTTTATCTCTGTCAACATCTTTTGATGGATTTTGAGTTTATTTGATGTTGATTTTTTATTATACAAAACATCCATATTTTATTGATGGTTTTGTGATGTGTTTTAATGTGGATGTTTTATTTTTATACCATTCATGGTTTATGGATAAAGTATTGATATTTTGTATGCTAGTTTTAATACAAATGGTTATGTTATGTTAAAACCTTTTTATATGAGGAATGCATTGGACTTATAAAGTGACGAGTGGAGCCCGCTATAACATCTCAATGCATCGGTAGGTCTCATGAGACAATCTAGTGTCTTGTCACAAGGCCTTGACAAAATATTTTATGTAGTCTTAGCACAAGGGCTTTACTATGTGGTTATGAACTATGGCATAATGCATTCCATCATTATGAAATTGGCTATTGATATTTCATGTGATCATTAGACTAGTAGAATATCCATGTGAAAAGGTAAATGGAATTATTTGATTTTATTTATTCCATATTATTCTGACATTCAATTTTAACAGACTTTTGTTTTTGTCTTACATTTCCTTAAATGTTTATGCTTTTTTATGAATGTTTATGCTATATTTTTATCCTTACTGAGAATCTGAGCTCATGCCTTTCTATGTTTTATTTTTTCTAGGATGCAAAGAAATATATTATAACTGACCTATAGGGCTATTATAATGGATATGAGCTTGTCCTATGAAGACTATGTTGTTGTAGTTTTTAATTTTATAATGTAATGTAAAACTTATGAATTTATCTAGAATTTCCAAGGCTACTAAAATAATCGGTCATTCGAGACTTTATATTTTGTGATCATGCCAATGTTATGTAACAATGCATCGACTATAGATAACTGGGGTCAGGGTGTTACAGTTGGTATCAGAGAAACTTTAGCGCAAACCTTGGAAGCTATATTTAGATAAACTTTGATTAGAGAACATTACCCTAAGATAGGATTTGAGGATTAGTATAGAATAACGTCATAGAATCATAGTACTGTAGATATTTTTTATGTTTTCCAACCAATACATTCATATATATATACGATTAGGTAGAGGCGGCTCTAGAACAGTTGTACCTAGGGGTAAAACCTGAAAACACCACTTTGAGCTAGACTCGAACAAGGAGTGGTTCACGAAAACGGGCCTTGCGGCACTCTTGGTTACAACACTCTCGGGGGATATGTTTATGATAATTCTAATATTCATTATAAACCATTATGGAGGGTTTATGAGTATATACTTCCTCAATGAAAACATTTTTATGATTATGGATTATATCCATAAACTGTTCAATTTATGTTAAGTGTTTTACAAGTTTGGAGTTCTATATTGCGATTCACAAACTAATCTAGTGTATGACATTGATTATAAATGGCACCTAGTGGGAGGAATAGAAACCATATCAATGCACATAATCCATGTAGGGATTTTCCTTCTACTCAAAACAATTATATTGGAGCTGGTGAATCAACTGGTGTTGATCAGCTTATCACCATATTGGGACAACTCACTCAGGTTATGAATAATATCCTTACCCATATAGAGCAACCAAATCCACAACGTGGAGGATCAATGTAAGACTGCTTATTGAGGAAACAACCACCAACATTAAATGTGAGTAAAAATCCGTTAGTAGCTAAGCAATGGATAAATTAATTAGAAAAAACATTTCATGCTTTAGGGAGTAGCGAAAGGGAAAAAGTTGTGAGAGAAGTTTATCGCCTCACGGGAGATGCAGATCAATGGTGGTCATTGATTCAAAACACAAAGGAAGATGATAATGTATCAAATATGGAATGGAGGGATTTTAATGATATTTTCATAGAAAAATACTTTCCTCATGACCATTGAGTATATATGGAAAGACTGTTTCTGAGTCTTAGGCAAAAAGAGGATGAGAATGTCACAAAACATGTGGCTAATTTTATAGGGTTAGTAAAGAATGCAGCGGATTATATACATTACCCAAGGAGTAAGATTGATCAATTATTTGATCGGTTAAACCCATTTCTTTGTCGAGCATTTTTCTCACAATCCTACTCGTCATATGATGATATTGTACCATGTGCCATCAAGACAGAAAAATAATTATCTATGTTTTATGACTTTAAAGCAAGGAAGTGGAATAAGAGATCTACTAAACACTTTGGTAATGGAAATAAGTGGAAGAAGAGGAAATTTTAATATCCATCCTATAGTAATTGTGGGAAGAAGCACCTTGGTACATTCCTAATGGGAATGGGAGTCTGTTACAAGTGTATTGAAAAAGGCCACCAAGCTCGTGATTGCAAGAGGAAAAAAGAGTTTGTCAATGTTGAATGCTACAATTTTAGAGAAAATAGAAATTATACAAATGAATTTTCTAAGTGCCAAGGGAACATACCTCAGAAAAGGACAAGGTATCAAGGCCATGCTTACGCAATCACTACTGCTATGGTTAAAGCTTTGAAAGACATGGTGGCTGGTAATTTAATGGTTTTTTCAAGTTTATCCAATGATTTATTTGATTTTGATCATCGCATTGTTTCATATCATCCTAGTTTGCTAATAAAATTAGACATTTTCAATTTGACTTATCAAGGGAGTTTTCAGTCAAAACACCTAAGGGAAGTATCATCACAACAACGTTTTGTGAATCAATTCCCATTATGGCATATAAATGTTCTTTATCTGCTGATCTCATCATCATACCCATGATAAAATTTGAATATAACCCTTGGAATGGATTGGATTTTGTACCATTATGTGAAAAATTAATGTAAGAAGAAGGAGGTTAAAATTTTCAATGATGATAAGGAGTACCTTATCCTTAGAGAAGATACATCACCACCTAATTCTTATCTATAACCAACCCCAGTAGATCTAATAAATTAAATTATTGGGGAGGATGAGAATGAAATAATTATGGGAGAGGAAAATAATGTTCTAGTATAGGACGTACCTATTGTGAAATAATATTTTGATGTGTTTCTAGAAGATTTACATGGACATCCTCCAGAATGAGAAATAGGGTTTTCCATTGATTTAATTCCTGGTTGAAGGCTCGTATCAAAGACACCTTATACAATGGCCACTATGGAATTAGTGGAATAAAAGAAACAACTAGGGGAATTGAGTAATAAGGGATTTTTTCACCCTAGTGTTTCTCTATGGGGAGCCCCTGTCCTTTTTGTTAAGAAAAAATATGGATCTATGAGGTTGTGTATTGATTACAAGGAGATGAATTCCATAACAATAAAGAACAAGTATCCCCTACCTCGCATTGATGATTTACTCAAACAACTTCATAGAGCTCAATATTTGTCAAAGATTGACCTTTGATCTGGATATCATCAGTTGTGTGTGAAGAAGGAAGACATTCCGAAAATAGCATTTCAAACTAGGTACGGGCTTTACGAGTTTACAGTAATGCCTTTTGGGATGACAAATTCACCCTATATATTCATGGATATAATGAATAGAGTTGTCAAAGAATATCTTGATTAATTTTTAATGGTATTTATTGATGATATCATAGTATACTCCAAAATCTATGAATATCCTGAAAACCACTTGCGCACCATTCAGAAACCCCTCAGAAGAAATGAATTATACCAGAAGTTTAGAAAGTGTGAATTATAGCTGCAAGAGATTGTTTTTCTTGGAAATATTGTCTCTAAGGATGTAATATATGTTGATCCTTCAAAGACCATGTTAATCCAATAATGGCCAGCACTGACGAGTATAAGTGAGGTACATAGTTTTATTTGTTTACCAGGTTATTATCGGCGTTATTTATAGAATTTTTCCCGATTGGCTAACCCATTAACCAATCTCACATATAAAGGGGTTAAATTTGTTAGAAAAAAAGAGTGTGAATAATATTTTGAAGAACTAAAGATATGATTAGTCAATTCATTTATCATGACTCTACCATCAGCGAAAGAAGGGTTTTCTATTTATAGTGATGCTTTAAAGAAATTATTTGGTTCCGTCCTTAGGTATAATGATAGTGTTATTTCCTATGCTTCATGATAGCTAAAAATTCCTGGGAAAAACTATCCTACTCACAATGTTAAGTTATAAGTAGTAATATTTTCTATGAAAATATGGAGACATAATATCTATGGTGAAAAATGTGATATTTATACTGATCACGAGAGTTTAAAGTATATTTTCTCACAGAAAGAACTCAACATGAGGCAAAGTTGATGGCATGAACACCTCAAGGATAATGATTTCACAATACACTACCACTTGGGGAAGGAAAATAAGGTGGTAGATGCTTTGAGTAGAAAAGATCATTTAGTTTTGAACAAGATGAGTGTTGAATGGGATCCTATTTTCATGGATCTAGTAAAAATGGATATGGGAATAATCATGGAAGGTGAAACATCAATAATTTTACAAATGGTATCCAAACCAACTTTACTAGAATGGATAAAAAGTTCTCAGACTGATGATGAAGAGTTTCAAAAGAAGATTAAAGTTGTGAATGATGGGAGATTGAGTGACTTCATATATGAAGATGAGAATTTGATATTTTGGAAGAGACATTGTGTTCCTGATATACTGGATCTAAACAGGGAAATTGTTAGATTATTCTCATAGCTCCAATTTCTCTATACACCCTGTTAGCACCAAGATGTATAGATATTTAAAGGGACATTTTTGGTTGGGAACATGAAGAGTGATATTACTGATTTTGTGTCAAGATGTATGGTTTTTCAACTAGTGAAAGCAAGAAGGCAACAGCCTGGAGGAGCCATGATCCATATTATTATACCTAAGTGTAAATGGGATAATATTATGGTGGAATTTGTCATGGAGCTACCAAAGACTCTTAGAAGGAATGATGAAATATGGGTCATTATTGATATTCTTACCTAGTCATCACATTTTATTGCTATAAGAGAAGATTTACCACTTGAACATATAACTAGATGATATATTGATGAAGTTGTAAGAATTCATTGAATACCTTTATCAATTGTTTCTGATCATGATACACATTTTAAATTATTATTCTAGAAAATTATCTAGAAATCCCTAGATACTGAACTTTGTTTGAGCACTGCCTACCACCCTCAAACTGATTGACAATCAGAATGGATTATTCACACCATAGAAGACATGTTGAGATCTTGGTCACATGACTTTCAAGGTATGTAGGATCAATATTTACCTCTAGTAGAAATTTCCTATAAAAATCCATTCCATTTAAGTATTCAGATGGCACCATATGAAGAATTATATGAAAAGAGATTCACAAATCAACTTGTTGGGATGATGTTGGTGAAAGAAAACTTGTAGGCCTAGAACATGTTGAGAAAACAATGGAAAATGTGAAGGTTATCCAAACCCACATCAAATCCCCCCAAAGTAGGAAAAAGAGCCTTCCTGATAACTGAAGGAAGGATTTGGAATTTCAAGTTGAAGACCATGTTTTCTTGAAGATATCTCTATGGAAGGATGTTATATGTTTTGGTAAAAAGGGTAAATTGAGTCCCAGGTACTTCGGCCATTTTGATATTCTAAAATGAATTGGAGTTGTAGATTATCATTTGGAAACTCCTCCAAGTCTCTCCAAAGTTCATGATGTGTTCTATGTATCAGTATTGAGAAATACATGCCTGACCCATTGCATATTCTCACTTATGAAGAAATTGAACTCGAATATGATATTTCTTATTGTGAAGAGCCTTTCAAAATTCTTGATACATGAGAACAAGTGCTAAGAAACTGGATGACTCGTCTAGTTAATGTTCTTTGTAGAAACCATAAGATGGATGAGGAAACGTGGGAACTAGAGGAACTTATGATGAAGAACCACCCAAATCTTTTTTTACAGTAGTATTATAGAAATTTTGAGGATGAAAATATTTTAATGAGGTAAGAATGTAACACCCCAAGCTTCCATGGTACATTTTACTTTGAATAATTCAATAGATTGAATTGTATGTAACTTCAAGATTCTAACACATTGTGACCAATAAATCTAGTTGTTATGAATAGTAATACCCAATTTTTGAAATTTTATAAAATGCATATTTCAAAATAGACTTCGTTTTCAGATTCGGAATATCGAAATTGGCTTAGGGTGAATTCCAAAACATTTTTACTATTTACTAGACTATGGGTTAAAGTCATTTATACCATTTTTTGACTTTTCATAAAATGGATAGAAAGGAATCTTTCTGTCATTTTCCAAACAAGGTACCTTATGACCTTTTAGACAAAATTAAGGTAAGAATGTTTTTTTAACTTATATAGTGGGAGCGACTATTTTCTACCATTATAACAGCGTCAAATTTTCCATTACAAGATTATAAGAATATTTTCAAAATAAATATTTTCTTTTATAATTATATGACTTTTAAATTATTTCAAAATAGAAAGATATATTTCTTTCAAATAATATTTTATTTCATCTATGTCAAAATACTTTGATGTATTATGAGCTTATTTGATGTTGATTTACTATGATACAAAACATCCATATAGTATTGAGGGTTTTGTGATATGTTTGACTATGGATGTGTTATTTTTTTTACAATTCATTGTTTATGGATACAGTATTGAAATTTTGTATGCACATTTTAATATGAATGTTTATCTTTTGTTTAAACCTTTTAATATGAGGAATGAATTGAAATTAGTAAGTGACTGGTGGAGCCCGCTATAGCTCCTCGATGCATCGGTAAGTCTCTTGAGACAAACCAGTTTCTTGGAACAAGGCCTTGAAAAAATATAATTTGTAGTCTTGGAACAAGGCCTTGACTTTGTTGTTATGAAGTTTGGAATTATGCATTCTATCATTTTAAAAGTGGCTGTTGATATTGCATGTGATTATTCGACTAGTAGAATATCCGTGTGAATAAGTAAGTAACATTATTGGATTTTATCTTTTAAATATTATTATGAATTTAATGTTTAAAAGGGTTTTTATTTATTCTTAAATTGTCTTAAATGTTTATACTTATTTATGAAATTTTTTGCTATATTGTTATCCTTACTAAGCATCTGATCTCACCCCTTTCTTTGTCTTATTTTTCCCAGGATGTGAAAAACTATATTATTACTGACCTGTAGGGATAGTATAAGAGATATTAGTGTGGCCTATGAAGACTATGTTGTTGAAGTTTTTCATTATATAATGTAATGTAAAACTTATGAATGTATCTAGTATTTCGAAGGCTACTAAACTAATCGTTCTTTAGAGACTTGATCATTTGTGATCATGCCAAATTTATGTAATAATTCACTGACTCTAGGTAACTAGGGTCGGGGCATTATAATTATTGGTGGGATAACATGAAAAAGGGGATCGCTGAGTATACATCAAAGTGCCTGGTATGTCAGGAAGTGATGTCTAAGAGGAAAAACTCTAAGGGGATGAAGCAACCATTACCCATACTAACATGAAAATGGGAGAACATCACCAATGACTTTGTCACCAAAATTACGAAGACATCCAAAGGAAACAATGTTATTCTTGTTGTTTTGGATCATTATAAAAATATGGAACACTTCACTGCAATTTGAGAGGATTTAGCATTCTATCAACTGTCACAGATATACATCAGAGAAGTGGAAAGGCTGCATGGAGTACCACTATCGATTGTATCCCATTGAGATACAAGATTCACCTCAATGATTTTGTATAGTCTTCAACATGCTCTGAATACTGAGCTAAACATCAGTACAAATTATTATCCTTATAATGATTACCAATTTGAGCGGACTATCCAAACACTTGAGGAAATGTTGGGAGCATTCTCGATGGCCTTTAAAGAGTGTAGGATCAACATCTTCCCCTGGTTGAGTTCTCTTACAATAATAGTTTCTACTCAAGCATCAAAATGGATCCTTATGAATCCCTTTATGGGAAGAGGTGATGAACAGCAGCATGTTGGGATGAAGTTGGGGAGCGAGAACTCCTAGGTCCATAAATGGTAGAAGATATGGTATAGAAGGTTAAGACCAGCCAACAACATATTAAATCTGCTCAGAGTCGACAAACATGCTATGCTGATAATAATCAAAGAGACCTAGAGTATTTTGTTGGAGATATGATATTATTCCACATATCATCTTGTAAGAGAGTTATGAGATTTGGTAAGAAGGGAAATCTTGGTCCAAGGTATATCAGACCTTTTGAGAACCTTGAGCATATTGGAGTTGTGGCTAATCGACTAGCACTCTCACCGAACCTACATCAACTAGATGATGTATTCCATGTATCACTCTTGAGAAATTACATACATGACCCATCACATTTAGTCAATCTTGAGGTTGTACCATTGGATAATGACCAATCCTATGAATATAATCTAGTGAAGAAGTTATATTGAAGAGAAAAATGCCTACTAAATTAGACAATGCCCCTCGTCAAGGTGTTTTTGGAGAAACCACAAGTTCGAAGAAGCAATGTGGGAATCAACGGAAGTGATGAAGCATAGTTAACCGCATCTGTTTTAGTGTGGGAAAATTAAATTTCAAAGTTGAAATTTCTTAAGGGGGAAGATTGTAAAATCCCAAACATTTATTAATGAAAATTTCTCTTAATCTAATTAGATGTTTTATTATAAAAAACGTTTATATAAAACCTATGCACTTATTTGATTTTATTTTTTTAGATTTCAAAATATCATTAATAAATATTATCATTTCTAATATTTCCAATGAACAGTGAATAGATGATTACTATAAAAATAGGGATTTAAAAAATTAAATTTACTTAGACAAAGGAAGTGATAGCCTCATCTAGTAGAATTGATCAATACTAAGACCTTTTTTTGAATCTCAATAAGGAGGGGGTGTCATTGCACTTCACTCTTGACCAAACCCAAGACAAGCTTCAACATGTTAAGCTCGAACGGAACCACCTATGGGAGAAGTGGAAGTTGATAGAGATTACCACCCAAGCAATGTTATCAGAGCCATCCCAAGTGTCTGTCACTATCTTGCACCGTATCCTTCAGTCTTATGAGGGTGTTAAAAGGTGTTATGTAACGAGACCATATCACTATGATTATGTGCATTATATTTTTTTTATATAATAAATTGTATATATTCATTTTATTATTGCCACTTTGTAAATAGTTTTTAAAGCACAAATAGTATTTTTAGTTGATTTTCTATTAATAAATCTATTTTCATAAACTAATGTATTTGTAAATTAAATAACATTTCAATAAAATATTATTACTAAATTAATTATAATTATATATAAATTGCCGTATAATTTTTTGGAATTTAGATATAATTTTTATTAAGGGTTCCAAGATGTTTTTTTTCAAAACCCATGAATTTTCAATAAATGTTAGTTTTTATTTTAATAATAAAAAATTCAAAAATTTAGAAAATTATTTAGATAAAATGAATATAATTTTTAAAATCAAATGGTAAAAATTATCCAATAGATAATTTTTCAAAATTTTCTAAGACGGACGAAGTTTTTGTTAAAAATTAAATACCATTTAATTATATAATGTGTTTTAAGACATCATAATGACCTATTGGTGATGTAATACAATACTATAAATGGTTTTTTTCAGAAAATATATGTTTTACCATTAAAATAATATTATTTTAGGTTTGTTTTATTTTTTTACAAAACATTAGTGGACCCTCCAAGGCTTATAAAATATTTTAACATTTTAAATTGATTTCTTTGAGAGTGACTCACCTCCACATAATCAAGACTAATATTTTAAGAAGATAGGACATTGTCTATATAAAATAATGTTTTCTTATCCTATTTGAAAAAATCCATGGGGTGGTTTTTTGTTTTGATTAGTTTAATGTGTGATATCCCAAACATAGATAATAATGATTTATATCTATTTTCCTATATAAACCCACCCAGGATCGAAATTCCTCTTTACTCAAAGCCTTTAGATCATGACCATACTCTACCCTCCTATCTATAGAATCCCCCTATGTAACACCAAGCCCCCTAGAATCCTCTCTCAAGCCTTTTAGATCACACTTCAATGTAAGTTATTTCTTCCGTTCTCATTTTTGTCTAAAAATCTATATGTGGTTATACCCTTTTATTTTCAATTAAAAAAGGTGGGGTATGATTTATAATCTCCACCATACTTCCCTCTTTATTTTTGAATTATTATATACCCATTTATCTCTCATTAATGCCTCCCAAGTACACCTATTATCGTGCCAAAATTCTATACGGGATTTCTCCCTCCTCATTTACATTCAAGCAATTATTTTGTTTTATAAATCTAAATTGGGGAATTTATCTATATGACCCCCTTATAGTAGATTTTATATACATATGATGAGACACCACTTTATTTCTTATCAACAATTTCTATGAATTCTTTTGTCGTGTTGTTATGCTGCCGAAATTGCACCGAAATTTTCCAGGCCAAAGTCATTGTGTAGGGAATACCATGCCCATTTCTAAATCAATGGTATTCACCATTATGAAAATTTAATTATTGATTATAGAGTTTCATGTATTAATTACACATTTCTTTATCGTGGAATAAATTATTATGCTTTATGAATCTATGATGTATGATCCATGTTGCACACTTATGTGTGAAATGAAATAATTAATATAGGTGCGCCCTAATAGCGCTCCAAAACATTGGGTAAAGATTAAAATCACAATAAATTAAGTTCAATGAGGGTTTGCTAATTATAATTCATGTTTAATGATGTTTTAGTGCTTCTATATTTGAAATGAGCCTTGGCTCATGCTTATACCATGTTAAGTGTTTTTTTCCACATTTCTATGTTATGATAATCATGTTGTAATATGCCATTATGTCATGTATCTCTTATGCTCCATTGTTATGCCTATTTACTAACATGTATTTTATTATTCATTTTTTTCCTTTTTACTCCCTTACTAAGTTTTATTTCTCACCATTTTATTATTCACGTCCTCGGGTTATCCCATGCAATATTAAGTACAAAGGAATGACGTGGTCATGTAAAATAAATTTCTAATAAGATGTTATGTTTCATATCTTTATGTTGTCATGTAAAGTTGCTAATACCCAAATACACTATACTTATCTATCTTCTAGGTTGTATCATTTTAAGGTTTGAGGTAATAAATTATATTTTCGGGTGAATTAAAGAGCAGGGTTGTTATACATATAATTCATTTTTTCTATGAGTTTTCATAATAATTTCCAATTGATAATCACGATCTTTAAAGCTTTTTGATTATACAAGGATATCATCGATAAATACCACAACCAAGTCATCACTATATTCCTTGAAAAATCTATTCATTAGATCCATGAAAACAAAGGGTTTATTAGTCAGTCCAAAAGGCGTCATTGTAAACTCATAATGCCCATACGTGGTTCAAAATGGTGTTTTTCAAATATCTTCCTTCCTTACACACAGTTGATGATATCCAGATCGAAGGTTAATATTATAAATATATTGTTATCCATGAATTTGATCAAATAAATCATCAATTCTTGCAATAGGGTACTTATTATTTATATTTTTATCATTGATTTCCATGTAATCAACGTGTTGCCTCCTAGATCTGTATTTGTTCTTGAAAAATCGTACAGGATCTCCCCATAGAGAAATAGTAGACTAAATTAATATTTTATTACTCAATTCCTCTAGTTGTTTCTTTAGCTCTACTAATTACACAATGGTCATTATTTAGGTATTATTTAATATAGTTCTTGTAACAGGAATTAAATCAATAGATAACTCAACTTCCTGCTCTGAAGTATGTACATGAAAATCTTCTACAAATACGTCAATGTATTATTGCACTACATGTACATCATTAATTTTAATATTTCCTTCCTTACCCATAGACATTGGGTTCTATTCCTCTCCTTTAATTGCATTTAATATATCTATTGGGGGTGGATCTAGATAATAATCTGATGGTGATGTTTTTTCTCTAAAAATAAGGGATTCTATACCATTTTCAAAGATTGAAACTTCCTTCATCTTTCAATAGATCTTCCCATCATTATTTGACAGACAATTGAAATTGAGAATTATATCAAAGTCATTCGTTGGTATGATGATAATGGTATAAACTAAATCACGTTTATTTGTCATGAGGGGACTGATCGACATGCCTTTGTTGCAATGATACATCACCTAAGAGTTTTGATTGACAACACCTTTATTAAATAAAATTGGAAATTTCTAATTTTCGTTGAAAACATGGAAGTCATAAATGAATGTGATGATCCGAAATCAAATAAAGTGTTGGCTATGATTGAGGAAATAATTAAAGTACCTACCACCACAACATTAAGAACATCATCCTCCATGGTTGTAATCATATAATCTTTCCCTTACTCTCCTGACCTTCTCAGAGGCATGCTTCCTTGTCACTTAGGACACTCATTTACATAGTGTCCCATCTCTCTATAACTGCAACATTAAACAACATTGACTTGTTTTTTCCCTTGAATTCATTATATAAAATACCACTTCCCCACAATTGTATATGACTCCCAAGTCTTTTAATCCTTTCCCAGTATTATTCTTCCCTAAATTATCACACAATGGGAATTTCTTCATTCCCTTGTTCATTTTTGGTGCTTCACCTTTTCTATGGTTATTAGAGTACATCTTATTACCTTGGTTTCCAATGAAAAAATTAGATCTAGAAAACTCCATCTATGCTTTGAGGGAACTTAATAAAATTTTATCATATGATGAAAATGTTCGATAAGAAAGTTTCCTTTCTCAAAAATGTCTTAATACCTTCAATGAAATGGTCAATCATGTCTTTAGAGACACAGACGTAATCTATGGCATACCTGACTAGTCATGTTAAGGTAGCCTCATACTCTACAACATAGACTTCTTCCTTTTAGTTTAAGCCAAGGAATTTACCCTTCATTTCAGTTCATTTCTCATGAGGGAAATATTTGTTGAAGAATATTCCCCTAAAAGTTATTCATTCCATATATTCTATTTCTTTTACCTCTTTTGTATTATAGATCAAGTACCACCATTGATCAACGTCTCCACTGAGAAAATATACTACCTGCACTTCCTTTTCTATTTCATTGAATCTTAATTCCATGAATATCTTTTCAAGGGACTTGATCCACTGATCAGATACCACTGGATTAGTTGTACCACTAAAATAATGGGGATTTTCTGCATTAAAATGATAAAACATAGGTATGACATGGTTATTTATCACAACCTGAGTAATTTATCCCAATATGTTTATGATCTGATCTACTCTGACATTGACTGTGTTTACATAGTCCATGGGGAAATCCCTACATTGGCCATGAGTATTGATTCCACTTCTTCCTTTAGGTTCTAGTTGTTAATAATTTCATACAATAGATTAGTTTATGAATATCAAATAGAAAATCACTTAACATAGATTGTAATTCTATGCATATCTAATCTCATAAACAAGGTTTATTTGAGGAAAAGTTTACATTAAAATCCTTTATAATGGCATATAATGAAAATTTTAATTATCCTAAGCATATCCCCTGGGATTTTAAATACCCAAAGTACAAAAAGGTAGGTGGTCATGTACCAAGATACCCCTGGTCAAGCCTGAAACTCTTTATCAGAGGTTTTACTCCAAAATACATCTATTCCATAGCCACCTCCACATGTTTGTATACATAGAGGGATGGATTTACAAGAAAGATCCACATAATCTATTCCTTACCAAAATTAGAGGATGTTTTTGTATGTCTTTCCTCAAATAATACATTAGATCTTTGTTCCCTAATCTATATTTTCTAATCTAGTTTCCATTTTTTCTACTAAACTTTCTTTGATACCAACTATAACACCCTGCCCACTCTAGACTGTATCTGATGAATTTCTTATTACATTTTCATGCTTAAAAGGAATTAAATCCTGAAGGAATGAATAGTTTAGTTGTCTTGAAGAAACCAGATACATAGATATAATTCAAATTACATTGGGAAAGTTAAAAAGTAAAATACATAAGAAAAACTAATAAACTGCATCCAGAGAAACTCAATAAATGATATCCTCTTAATAACCTATTAAAGGTAAAAAATGAAATTGGTGAGCTCAAACTCTCATTAAGTGTTATAAATAGAGAAAACATGAATAAAAAATAATTTAATTATAAACCATTTGGCATAGTTAATATGACATGGTGTATAAATGAAAGACACATTCCATTTGTAAACTGAGAATTAAACTGCATTCATAGATTTTTCATAGTGAAAATCTCATGGATAGTAATAACTAAAAATGAATAAAGAGAATTATTATTAATTGGAATTCATGTATATGTCACATGATATAACTATACCATCAAAACTGTTTAAATCTATGGGTAGAAACCCATCTGATTTTTAGAAACAAACTCAAGGGGTTTGTCGCCAACTAATTTGTCTCATGAGATCTGCCGATGCAATGAGGGGCTATAGTGGTCCCCACCAATCACTTCATGTCCAATAATTATTTATACATAAATTAAATACAATAGAAATATTCCCTTTTAATTTCCATATATAGTAGAGAATATAGATTCGTCAATAATTCCACAGTTAAAACAACATTCCATTTAAACACCTTTTGTAAAATGGTATTTGATTTAGACAAAAATATATCCTTGATATGAGAATATGGAGATTTAATATCAAAACAATTTCAAATTAAAATTTATCTCAAATGGGATGTAGTTATACCACATATGGATTATTTGGTGCACAATACCAAGTAAATCGCAATGAAATGGAACATTGAGACAAAGTCCCTTACCACATTGTAATCGGTGAAATCATATAACCAAATCATAATAACAATTAAATGAATAATTTAATACCATGAATATTAATAAAATCATATTATTATATGTAAAATCTCGGAACACTTACACCATATGAAATTAATAATTGGTGAACAATGGAAATCTTACAGAAATGAATGTGAGATGATAAAACCCCTTACAAACATTTTAGCATGGTACCGGGTGTTCTTGTGAGTGCTAAATGAAAAGTAAATGGGGTATCCCAAAATCTATATATCATAAGGGTTGTATTGGGGAGGTGAAAAAATATTCCCCATAATTAGGAATTAAAAACAAAAGGACACAACATTGGGGGTATTCTTGAATAAAAGTGAGAGAGAGGATCACATACCTTATGCTCGAAGGTGTTCTTAATTGTTCTTAATATTCCAAAAAATAAAATTTATCTTCATTAATTAATAATTAAATAACCTTGTATACATGTAATTCATATGTTATAAAATTATTAGGTTCATTCATGCCCTTTTTATGTGTTTAAGAGATTCAATTTTATTGTTTTGGAAGCATTTGTTTCCTTGGTTTTCATGATCGGTTTACTTCATTTCATGAAAGGAAGTTTGTTTGAAATGTAGTTAAACACACATTATTGTAAATATATATTATTAGTTACATTATAAACTATCATATAATTATTTTGGATTTTATACTTGGGTATGATTGATTAGTTAAAATTTATTGATAAACACTTGGATTAACTTTGCGGTTTTGTGAATAATGAACTTGTTTTGTATTATTATTTTGTATTATGAGTGTGTAATGATTCAGAAACATTTAATAAGGTAAAATAAATATATTTATATCCTTTTCAACCGTTAAAAATGTTTCATTACCATTCATGACGATAGTAATAGAAATTGAAAACTCATTGTCCTTGTATGTGAAAATTTAACACATCTCGGAAGGTATTTTCATTTTTAGTGTAAGAGGTGGTGGAAAAAGAGATTATGATGAAATATTCCATTAGGATAATAAAATTTCAATACAATCAGGGTACTATAATTTTCATAGCACTTGGATTTGGGGAAGTGAGGATGGAGCAACAAAAGAATGGAACTTGTAAATGAATTTGAAGGAAAAGATAAGTGAATTTCACCTCTTGAGTACTCCTCCTTGAGAATCTCTTTAAGGCATTTGTTTTCAGCCTTTTGGTGAAACCAGAATGTCTTGGATGTGGGGGAGGAAATTTCAGAAATATTTGAACATAATTTAGGCAAGTATTTAAGCATTAGTTGGGTGGAAGGAAGAGGGGCTGAGGGGTGGTTTATATATTGGATGTGAGGATCGATTTTACATTTTTTTAATATTTATTTTAATATTTCTTCTCAAGACTATGAATAGTTCTAATTAATGTGATGCCAAATAGTAATAGTGGAATTTGTTTTCAAACCAAGTGGTCTTACATTATCCTTGCATCACCTATGATGTTGTAAATCAAGTATTTAGCATTTATCATTATTTTTGGTGTTTTCCTATTAATAACAAATTCAAGTATTTCCGAAAATTCACAAAAATTTACCATAACTACTTTTCAATGTGTATAATCTTAATATGAACTCCATTTAAAAAAATATTTTCTTAAATATGATAAATTTAGTTTTAATTTAAATCATTTTTTAATCAAAAAAATTCCAAAACTTAAAATATTCATCTTCATTTTTAGGGTGCATAAATTTTATTTATACATTCATGGGTATGGATACCAGTCATAAGATTCATATTACTTTTCATAAGGGAAATTTACTATTCATATTCAAGTATTTAGCATTTATCACCTACAACTGATATATCACCCCCCCCCACACACATTTGGATTATAATCAACACATTTTTTATGTACCTCATTTACCAAAAAATTCATAAACCTCCATTTCATCCTAAAAACCTCACCTATAATCATTTGATCTCATACATCCCACCATCTATCTCCACATGCACTGCTACATAAGTGTATCCTCTATGAGGCCCTATATCCAACCAAAACACATTCATGTGGAAAGGATTAATTCCAGGACTTTCTTAGCATACTTAGGATGATGTCATGGTAGGGTACATGATCATGACTAATTAAAAGTATTATAATAAGTCATTCGTGAACACCACAAAAAATAATTCAATACTGATGCTACATCCCACTACGAAAAGAACATAATATTTTGAAAGTCTTTGTATTCCCATCCTACCAAATAAATCATTATAGGATCCAAAATGAGACAATTCCTCGCATAACCTACAACTGAGTTCTCAAACTAGGTCATTCTCGGTACCCAAGCCACCCGTATAAAGTTCCAAATAAAAAAAGAATTATCAATCCTCAAAATTAACATAGTTAACAAGAGGAATTTACACAAAACCATAACAATTATTTCCCCCTTTTTCTTGACATAGGGTGAAAACCAAGGCATAATACCTCCACCCTTAACCATCCTACAACTAGGTCCTTATTAACGAGGGTAAAATCATTATCATTATTCATATTTCTCATTTAGATATCTATTCATTCTCTTTATTGATAATTTTATAATCATTATCAATTCGTATTTAGTATAACTTCTTTTCAATTTCACTGCATGGAAAAATAGTTCAAGTTCAACAACTTACCCAAAACCCATTTTCCTGTGCATTCAAAAAATGATGTGTGTCACAATAACACTAAGTGTCTAGAATAATGCATGAAAACATAACTCTCATTCTATACTAGGTAATGAGTCTAATAATATAAAATTTCCACATCAATAATTACAAAACACATCAAGTGTGTAAGATAAAATAAAAATAACAACAATCACACCCTAGATACTTGGGTTCTCCCCCATACATGGGTTACCAACTCCCTCGTAAAAACTAACAACCAAGGTCTGAATCTTCCTAGAATCTTCTCTACCTTTCTAAAATAGGAAGATAAAAAAATAGAATAAAAATTATCTTATACCACTTTGTAATGTCCCAACCCAGGTACCACACTTTGATGCCCCGAGTCGGTCGGTCACATGACCTCAGCTGCACCTCCCCATATGCTAGAGACTTCAAACTAGCATCCAGTGTCTAATATTGATCGTTATGAGACTATACCCTCTTTTCTTGGTCAGAGTAATACAGTAGTAGAAATACATACAATAATCTAATAAATAACTAAAAAATTATTCATATATCATGATAACCAACGAATGAAGTAAAATGTCAAAACCAAACATTTGATATTCCATCCCAATGTATGTGCTAATCTTTAAATGATTACTCATAGTAAAGACACTTAAAACTCCAAAGGGAGTCCTGAACCTTGTCAGGTTCATTCATCCACTCTCCATCCCAACTCAACCATATATCATAGAGTATTTTCCCTTATCCTCTCTTTAAACCATGAAATCTATTTAGTCATCGATCATCTAGCCCAAGAAGGGTGTGATCATGACTTATTAGGAAACCACCAAAAGTGTATAAAACAATATCCAATAAAATAAAAGTGTATTCACTTCTATAAATAAATAATTAAAATTCATAAGTAAACAGTTATCACATTATCGATTCATATTTATTTAACCACATAAACCATTGGGTTCCCTTAGACACATGTACTTCAATACATACTTTGGTTCATGTTAGAGCCTGATGTATTCCCATGTGATATCATATCTGAATACCTAATTTGGATCCAGCCAAATATGGAAGTATTTTTAAGTGAGGTCATTTCTCAAAATTCCATTATTACTATTATTTACTTCATACATGAATTCCCATGTTACAATTCATAATTTACAGACAAGAATGACCCTATTCTGATTCTTTAACTCATACTTCAATTCACATGGTTCCATTCATACTTTACACATTAGAATGACCATGTTAACATTTTTAAAAATAATAGAATGTCTATGTTACCATTATTTATTTAACAACTAAATTACTATGTTTCCATTCATAACTTCACAATTGAATGACCATGTTCCCATTTATCAATGCATAATTAATTCAACAATTAAATATCCAACAAAATTCTATTACTAATTCAACAATTAGTTAAGAATAATATTTTTATTAGTTAGATCAATAATTATTTAATCACATCAATAACATTAATTAATTCAACGATTAATTAATCACATAAATTCCTCTAGTTAATTCAAAAATTAACTAATCACAACAATAATATTAAATAATTCAAAGATTAATTATGTAACACCCCAAGATTTCATAGTGTGTTATTTCTTCAAAATAATTCAATAACTTGCACTATAAGCAACACCGAGTTCAATTGCACCATGGATTACCAAAAAAAAGCCATTAAAAGAGGTCATGAATAGCATTAACTACATTTTTAACTTTATACAATCCTTATAATTTTAGAATCCATATTATGAGTTTCTTAGTCATAATGCAAGAACAGATTCATTTTCAGTATTGCACTTTTATCAACTTTTGATAGTGAAACCTTTTTAAATACAATATTTTAAACTTTTTGACTAAATGGAGACATCAAAAAATTTAAAATGAAACATCCCAAGCTTCCACGGTACGCTTTCCTTTGAATAAAACAGTAGCGTGTGTTGTACACAACGTCGAGTTTTAACACACACCACAACCGATCAAACTGGCCGTTATGAATAGTAATACCTACTTTTTGAAGTTATATATATATTATATTTGAAAATGGACTTCATTTTTGGATTCGGAATATCGAATTTAGCCTAAGGTGAAATTTTGGTACATTTCGGATAACTTTCATATTTTGATGAATAGTGAAAATTACTAAATTTTAATTAAAAACAACTTTTTTAATCAAAATAATTAATAGTGATAAATTATTAATTTGAGTGGTTTTAAAGTATATTTATAATATATTTTTACCATTTAATATAATGTTGGTCATTGGACATAATTTTACAATTAAACCGAACATAAACAAGTGTCAATCTTTTGATAGTTATTACCTCTTAAAAACACGCTTTTTGTTTTGACAGCGGGAATTAATTTTAAATTAATTTCTGCCACTTCTGTGTTTTGAATTTAGAAAAATGGATTTCATATTTGAAATCAGGATTTCCAAATTGTGTAAATAGGTAACTTTTATTTTTAGACATTTTGAATAATTACTGTGGTAAATATTTTATTTACCATGGTTAAGGGTTAATCCGGTAAATAAGGGTTAAAAAATAATATTATAATAATACAAAATTACCCTAAAACGTGTCCTAACCTTATTGGTGGACACATACCCGACCATGAGCATCCTTGGGTCAATTTGGGGACCCCTTGGAGCCACTTGTATGTGGGTATGTGGTAGGGACACTTTATATTAATAAAGTTAAAATAAAAATAAAAATGGCATAAGCTTACATCTTTTAGAAGAATAATTTTTACATAGGGTTATACATGTTTTATTTTCGATTATAAATATTAATTAGAAAGATAAAAAGATGTCCTACATAATTATATTTTATTTATAATTTTTAGACATCAAATAATTGAAATTATTAATGACACAATAATGATGCAATGTTTACCTCATTAATAAATCATTTAAATAAATAAGATTATAATGATTAAAATATTATCTAAAACCTGTCCAATTCTTATTGGTTGATGTTATTTAGAATATGAGTCATCTTATCTTCGACCTCAATGATTTTTGGACCATTATAAACCGAATATAATTATATTATAAAGTAATACTTTCACTATTTCCTAAAGAGCCCCTCTTCTCCCTTATAAAAGGAGACCACTTCTACTCATTCCTCACACCTCTCAAGCCACTTGGCTCGTCCAAACTCTGCCCAAATAAGCTCCCCACATCCCTCTCCTCCTCCTTGAAGCTTCCCCTTAGGCAGAAAGCATTTCAAGAAGTCCTTTGGTTCCAACCAAAGTGAGTTACCTAAATTAAAGGTAACGATTTCTCTTAAATTATTTTCATTTATTTTGCTTCTTCAACCCCCAAAATCTTTTTATTTCCTTTATTTTGTAACAACACCAGTATCCTCAATATACTAGGATGTTGTTATAAGAAGGATTCAAACTACACATACACACAACTCCATCTAATGGATGATGAACATAATGTTTCTGTGGATGGCAAACTAACGCCTCACGAAACGATGATTGTTCAAATACATCTTACCGCCTCTCATGGTGGCCATTATGATGGCACTGTAATTAAATATGATATTAATGATATATATTTTATATATAAGCTTCTGTAATTCCATTTTATTTCATACCATTATTCGTTTCATGTTGTATATACATACGATAATTTCATTTGAGGAAGTGCGGACTACCGCCCCCTTAAAATGATATGACTCGTTCATACCACACATGGAACGTATAAAGGATGATGTTAATGAAATTAAGTAACATGTATAAAATATTTTATTATACTGGAATAGAAATATACCTATGTATCATTTGTATTCGATTCTTTTAAAATAAAAATTAAATGGAAGTAGCGTTCGTGCGTACGTACGGACTACCGTCTCCACGAACGCGATGAGATTCATTCTCCATCGTATCCATTCAAGTATAATTATCATTTGATGATTTAAAAATGATGTTTAAGGACTTGATACCATTCTGGATTTAAATAATATACAACTTATCCTTTACAAACATGTCTTACGTAACAAAACATACAAAAGCAAACAAGTAAGTTCACACCCGAAACAGCGATAATACTAAGATATTATTATCAAATCAATATTAAAAGATCATATATGATATCATATTAATGTATATGATTCTTGTATAATTTAATAACAATTATTTCACCATTATACAGGAGGTTAACCTACCCCAACCAAGGAAAAGTACAAGGTAAGGGTTATTTCACAATCTCTTCATTATCCGAGGTTGTTTATACGTAATAATCTACTGGGATCTCTTTATCATCCACATCCATGTTTCTTAAAAATGTATTTCAAAACATTTTTTCTATTTACTAAAATATGAGTTAAAGTCATTTATACCCTTTTTGACTTTTATAAGTGGTTTATAAAGGAATCTTTCCATCATTTTCAAAACAAGGTCCTTTTTAACCTTTTCGACAGAATTGAGGTAAGAATGTTTTTTTAACTTATACGGCGGGTGCGGTTATTTTACGCCGTTATAAAATCTTCAAAGCTTTCCTTACAAGATTATAAGAATATTTTCAAAGAAAATGTTTTATTTTATATGGATCTTAAATGATTTCAAAATAAAAGGAGATATTTCTTTAAAAAGAATTTTGATTTCATCTATATCAACATCCTTTGATGGATTTTAAGATTATTTGAAGTTGATTTATTATGATACAAAACTTCTATATTGTATTGAAGGTTTTGTGATATTTTTGACTATGGATGTGCTATTTTTTATACCATTCATAGTTTATGGTGAAATTATTGACATTTCGTATGCTAGTTTTAATACCAATGTTTATGTTATGTTTAAACCTTTTCAAATGGGAATGCATTGGACTTAATAAGTGACGGGTGGAGCCCGCTATAGCTCCTCGATGCATCGGTAGGTCTCATGAGACAAACTAGTGTCTTGGCACAAGGCCTTGACAAAATCTTATTTGTAGTCTTGGCACGAGGCCTTGACTATGTGGTTATGATAGTCTGGCATTATGCATTCCAACATTATGAAAGTGGTTATTGATTTTTGCATGTGATTATTCGATTAGTAGAATATCCATGTGAATAAGTAAATGGCATTATTTCGTTTTATTTATGCCATACCATGTCGAATGTTTATGTTTAAAAGGATTTTGTTTTATTTATACATTGCCTTAAATGTTTATTCTTATTGATGAATGTTTCCGCTATATTGTTATCCTTACTGGGCATTTGAGCTCACCCCTTTTCTATGTTTTATTTTTCCCAGGAAGTGAAGATGTAAGTTATGAATGACCTGCAGGGATTTTATGAGGGGATTATAGTGTGGACTGTGGAAACATTATGTTGTTGTAGTAGTTTTTCATTTTATGATGTAATGTAAAACTTATAAATATATCTAGTGTTTCCAAGGTTACTAAACCAATCGGTCTTTCGAGATTTGATCTTTCTTGTGATCATGCCAATGTTATGTAATTTTTTCACCGACTCTGGGCAACTGGGGTCGGGGCATTACAGTTGGTATCAGAGGAAGTTTAGTACAAACCTTGGAAGCTAGATTTAGATAAACTCTGATTAGAGCACGTAGACCTAAGATGAACTTTGAGGATTAGTGTAGAAGAACTTCCTAGATTTTTTGTATTGTAGAGATTTTGTGAGTTTTCCAAGCAATACATCCCTGTCTGGATACGAGCAGGTAGAGGCGGCTCTGGCACAGATGTACCTAGGGGTAAAACCCGAAAACACCGCTTTGAGCTAGACTCGAACGGGAACTGGTGCACGACAACGGGCCTTGCTGCACTCTTGGTTACGACACTCCCGGGGGATATGCTTAGGATAATTCTTATTTTATTTACAAACCATTATGAAGGGTTTATGAGTATATACATCCTCAAAGGAGACATTTTTATGGATTATATCCATAAATAGTTCAATTTATGTTAAGTGTTTTATAAGTATGGGATTATGTATTTTGATTCATAAACTAATCTAGTGTATGCCATTGTTTAGAAATGGCACCCAGTAGAAGGAATGAGAACTCCAGAAATGCACATGATCCAAAGAGAAGGAAGGATCATATCTTTCATGGTCTTAAGCTAGAATTTATAAGAGAAATAGTCTCCCATGTATTATCATCATATGAAGAAATAATATCATGTGTTGATAAGATAAGTAAAGAGTTTACTGAGTCCTATGGCTTTGAAGGGAAGCAAGAGAAGAAAAGGATGGAAGAGAGAAAGATGGATAAAGGGAAGAGGGAAAAGAAGAATTTTCCCATATGTGGTAACTGTGGAAAGAAACATCCTGGAACTTGCCTGAAAGGAATGGGAGTTTGTTATAAGTGTGGAGGAAAAGGGCACAAAGTACGTGACTGCAAGGGTAAGAAAATGGTTTTAAATGTACAATGCTTCATTTGCAAGGAGTTTGGACACTACGCGAACCTATGTACCAGTCCTCAGACTATGCCGCAAATGATGTTATTGGATAATAATCAAGTTATGATACTACCACAGATGAAGAGGAATTGAGTGTTGTATCAACAATGTACTTGTTATAATAATTATGGAGTATATAAGGATTGTACTGCAGTACTATTTCATTAAGGACTTGAGATTGTTTGGAACAAAGAAAAGTGACTCAATAGCAGGATAAATTTTTGGAAAATATATGGTTGAGAGAATGATAAATCATAATATAGTTCTAATACTGAGGTAGTGATTTTGGAATAATATGTGATTGTTTTGGATAAATTATATTGGATATTCTTGACTACCTTGGAACTGATTAATGATTTGTATATTCCATCATTGTTGGGGTTTAAAACATTTTTGGATTAATGAAGTATATCCAGCATTCTATATGGAATAAGGGAGCATGAATGTAATCAATAAGGAATATGGTAATACATGATGAAGGTATTCATATTCTATTACGGGGTAAAAAGGATCTATATTATGTTTTCCTTCCATATAAATGTTGGACTGTGAATTTGGACAGAAGTATTTTGGATCGTTCTAGTTTGGATTATTTTGGATTGCCATAAAAGGACAACCTGGAGGTCGGGCGGCAACCCGTCACGTCCTGCAAGGCTGCGAGACTTGAACCCGCAACCGAAGGGCGACAAGGGTGTATCACCTACCACTGTCCCAAGAAATGTCCTGGATTAAATAATGTAATTTTTTTAAAAGATCTGGTAGATGAATTATAAATTCGTTTATTTTGGAACCCTATATGAATAGTATAAATAGAATTTTTTTTTACGAGTGAAAGATGAGTTTGTGGTTGAAATTTATTAATGGATAAAACTCTAATTATAAAGTAAGTATATCTCCTTATGATCTTAGTCAATCTCATAAATAAATTCTTCAACATTAAGATAAGCAACTTAGAACAAAAATGTTTTCCTAGATGGTACCTTAAATCATCACTAATTTATGGCTTTGGGATTGTTGGCCTTTTCATAGCCATGTTCTCTACCACTCTCCATCAGATAATTGATGGTTAGATTTCTCTTCCATATCCATATTTTCCTACAAGGAACCCTAGTATGTGTTATTTTCGGTAATTTTCATACTTTCGACTCTTTATTTTAAATAGAGGCCTCGTTAATTCATTTTTCGATGTGGGATTTCAACTAAGATATTTTGAAATGTCAAAAATGTGTTATCCCAATACCCTATATTTTGTTGAACCGATGGTACTTCAAATTATCATAGATTGATGAGCTTAAGGACCTCAATTATACACTTATTTGTGATTGATGACCTCAATCACTACCTATAAATATTTACGTTTTTCCTCCAATTATATATCTCTAATTGCCACAAATGTTCTCCTAATCGAGATCATAATTTGGTGGTGACCCTTTCATTTCTCTTTTCCTCATATTAAGACTAAATTTTAGTAACCCAATTTCCTATGTGGATTTTCCCACAAATATATTATCTATTTTCAACCTTTTATTTTTGAAGAACAATTTCAAATTGCGAGGACGCAATTTATTGAAGGAGGTGAGAATGTAACACCCCAAGATTTCATAGTGTGTTATTTCTTCAAAATAATTCAATAACTTGCACTACAAGCAACACCGAGTTCAATTGCACCATGGCTTACCAAAAAAAAAGCCATTAAAAGAGGTCATGAATAGCATTAACTACATTTTTAACTTTATATAATCCTTATAATTTTAGAATCCATATTATGAGTTTCTTAGTCATAATGCAAGAACAGATTCATTTTCAGTATTGCACTTTTATCAACTTTTGATAGTGAAACCTTTTTAAATACAATATTTTAAACTTTTTGACTAAATGGAGACATCAAAAAATTTAAAATGAAACATCCCAAGCTTCCACGGTACGCTTTCCTTTGAATAAAACAGTAGCGTGTGTTGTACACAACGTTGAGTTTTAACACACACCACAACCGATCAAACTGGCCGTTATGAATAGTAATACCTACTTTTTGAAATTATATATATTTTATATTTGAAAATGGACTTCATTTTTGGATTCGGAATATCGAATTTAGCCTAATGTGAAATTTTGGTACATTTCGGATAACTTTCATATTTTGATGAATAGTGAAAATTACTAAATTTTAATTAAAAAAAACTTTTTTAATCAAAATAATTAATAGAGATAAATTATGAATTTGAGTGGTTTTAATGTATATTTAGAATATATTTTTACCGTTTAATATAATGTTGGTCATTGGACATAATTTTACAATTAAACCGAACATAAACAAGTGTCAATCTTTTGATAGTTATTACCTCTTAAAAACACGCTTTTTGTTTTGACAGCGGGAATTAATTTTAAATTAATTTCTGCCACTTCTGTGTTTTGAATTTAGAAAAATGGATTCCATATTTGTAATCAGGATTTCCAAATTGTGTAAATAGGTAACTTTTATTTTTAGACATTTTGAATAATTACTGTGGTAAATATTTTATTTACCATGGTTAAGGGTAAATCCGGTAAATAAGGGTTAAAAAATAATATTATAATAATACAAAATTACCCTAAAACGTGTCCTAACCTTATTGGTGGACACATACCCGACCATGAGCATCCTTGGGTCAATTTGGGGACCCCTTGGAGCCACTTGTATGTGGTAGGGACACTTTATATTAATAAAGTTAAAATAAAAATAAAAATGGCATAAGCTTACATCTTTTAGAAGAACAATTTTTACATAGGGTTATACATGTTGGATTTTAGATTATAAATATTCATTAGAAAGCAACAAAGATTTCCTACATAATGATATTTTATTTATAATTTTTAGACATCAAATAATTGAAATTATTAATGACACAATAATGATGCAATGTTTACCTCATTAATAAATCATTTAAATAAATAAGATTATAATGATTAAAATATTATCTAAAACTTGTCCAATTCTTATTGGTTGATGTTATTTAGAATATGAGTCATCTTATCTTCGACCTCAATTATTTTTGGACCATTATAAACCGAATATAATTATATTATAAAGTAATACTTTCACTCTTTCCTAAAGAGCCCCTCTTCTCCCTTATAAAAGGAGACCACTTCTACTCATTCCTCACACCTCTCAAGCCACTTGGCTCGTCCAAACTCTGCCCAAATAAGCTCCCCACATCCCTCTCCTCCTCCTTGAAGCTTCCCCTTAGGCAGAAAGCATTTCAAGAAGTCCATTGGTTCCAACCAAAGTGAGTTACCTAAATTAAAGGTAACGATTTCTCTTAAATTATTTTCATTTATTTTGCTTCTTCAACCCCCAAACTCTTTTTATTTCCTTTATTTTGTAACAACACCAGTATCCTCAATATACTAGGATGTTGTTATAAGAAGGATTCAAACTACACATACACACAACTCCATCTAATGGATGATGAACATAATGTTTCTGTGGATGGCAAACTAACGCCTCACGAAACGATGATTGTTCAAATACATCTTACCGCCTCTCATGGTGGCCATTATGATGGCACTGTAATTAAATATGATATTAATGATATATATTTTATATATAAGCTTCTGTAATTACATTTTCTTTCATACCATTATTCGTTTCATGTTGTATATACATACGATAATTTCATTTGAGGAAGTGCGGACTACCGCCCCCTTAAAATGATATGACTCGTTCATACCACACATGGAACGTATAAAGGATGGTGTTAATGAACTTAAGTAACATATATAAAATATTATATTATACTGGAATAGAAATATACCTATGTATCATTTGTATTCGATTCTTTTAAAATAAAAATTAAATGGAAGTAGCGTTCGTGCGTACGTACGGACTACCGTCTCCACGAACGCGACGAGATTCATTCTCCATCGTATCCATTCAAGTATAATTATCATTTGATGATTTAAAAATGATGTTTAAGGACTTGATACCATTCTGGATTTAAATAATATACAACTTATCCTTTACAAACATGTCTTACGTAACAAAACATACAAAAGCAAACAAGTAAGTTCACACCCGAAACAGCGATAATACTAAGATATTATTATCAAATCAATATTAAAAGATCATATATGATATCATATTAATGTATATGATTCTTGTATAATTTAATAACAATTATTTCACCATTATACAGGAGGTTAACCTACCCCAACCAAGGAAAAGTACAAGGTAAGGGTTATTTCACAATCTCTTCATTATCCGAGGTTGTTTATACGTAATAATCTACTGGGATCTCTTTATCATCCACATCCATGTTTCTTAAAAATGTATTTCAAAACATTTTTTCTATTTACTAAAATATGAGTTAAAGTCATTTATACCCTTTTTGACTTTTATAAGTGGTTTATAAAGGAATCTTTCCATCATTTTCAAAACAAGGTCCTTTTTAACCTTTTCGACAGAATTGAGGTAAGAATGTTTTTTTAACTTATACGGCGGGTGCGGTTATTTTACGCTGTTATAAAATCTTCAAAGCTTTCCTTACAAGATTATAAGAATATTTTCAAAGAAAATGTTTTATTTTATATGGATCTTAAATGATTTCAAAATAAAAGGAGATATTTCTTTAAAAAGAATTTTGATTTCATCTATATCAACATCCTTTGATGGATTTTAAGATTATTTGAAGTTGATTTATTATGATACAAAACTTCTATATTGTATTGATGGTTTTGTGATATTTTTGACTATGGATGTGCTATTTATTATAACATTCATAGTTTATGGTGAAATTATTGACATTTCGTATGCTAGTTTTAATACGAATGTTTATGTTATGTTTAAACCTTTTCATATGGGAATGCATTGGACTTAATAAGTGACGGGTGGAGCCCGCTATAGCTCCTCGATGCATCGGTAGGTCTCATGAGACAAACTAGTGTCTTGGCACAAGGCCTTGACAAAATCTTATTTGTAGTCTTGGCACGAGGCCTTGACTATGTGGTTATGATAGTCTGGCATTATGCATTCCAACATTATGAAAGTGGTTATTGATTTTTGCATGTGATTATTCGATTAGTAGAATATCCATGTGAATAAGTAAATGGCATTATTTCATTTTATTTATGCCATACCAAGTCGAAAGTTCATGTTTAAAAGGCTTTTGTTTTAGTTATACATTGCCTTAAATGTTTATTCTTATTGATGAAAGTTTCCGATATATTGTTATCCTTACTGGGCATTTGAGCTCACCCCTTTTCTATGTTTTATTTTTCCCAGGAAGTGAAGATGTAAGTTATGAATGACCTGCAGGGATTTTATGAGGGGATTATAGTGTGGACTGTGGAAACATTATGTTGTTGTAGTAGTTTTTCATTTTATGATGTAATGTAAAACTTATGAATATATCTAGTGTTTCCAAGGTTACTAAACCAATCGGTCTTTCGAGATTTGATCTTTCTTGTGATCATGCCAATGTTATGTAATTATTTCACTGACTCTGGGCAACTGGGGTCGGGGCATTACAAATTAATCACATCAAATACATTAATTAATTCGAATATAAATTAATCCATTCAATTTTTATAGTTAATTAAAAAATTAACTAATCACATATATAACATTAATTAATTCAATAATTAATTAATCACTTAAATAATATTAACTAATTCAATAATTAATTAATCACATCAAATACATTAATTAATTCAAAAATTAATAAATCACTTCAATTTCTAGAGTTATTTCAACAATTAACTAATCACATCAATAAAATTTATTTATTTGAAAATTAATTAATCACATCAAATACATTAACTAATTCAACAATAATTTATTCACTTATATTTTATTAGTTAATTCAACTATTAACTAATCACACTATTTTAGTTCATAATTTAGTAATTAGTTTATCACCTAAATCCCATAAATTAATTCTCTAATTAATTATGGACGTCAATCCAATCAATGAATTCATCAATTAATTAATCAAACTCATTATTTTTCATTAACACAACAATAAATGTTTATTAATTCATGAATTATTTAATCTAACTCATTCAATTAAATTAACAAAACAATACACATTAAATAATTCAAAAAATATTTAATTCAATTCATCCAATTGTATTAACAGTGTAATTAATATTAATGAATTTTCAAATTAATTAATCTAACTCATTAAATTTCATTAAAAAAATTACCCCCATTAATTAGTTCTCCAATTAATTAATCTATGTTATTATTATTCATTAATAGAACAATAAAAAAAATAATTTTCTTATTAATTAATCCAAGTCATTAAATTTTATTAACAAAATAATCCCCCTCAATTATTTCACAAATTAATTAATCTAACTCATTCAATTTCATTAACACAACAATCATCATTATTTAATTTTCTAATAAATAAATATTACGCAATCAATTTCATAAACACAATAATCCCCTTTAATTAATTATCCAATTACATAATCTTACTCATTCAATTGTAATAACACAAAAACCCTCAATAATTAATTTCCCTATCAATTAATCTTACCTATTCAATTGAATTAACACAAAAATCCCCATTACATAATTTTTCAATTAATTAATCCCTTCAAATTCATTAAAAAATCCCCTAATTAATTTGTCACACACAAAGCCCTTTAATTAATTCACCAAATAATTTTCCATATCAACTGTATTAATTAATACCCAATTAACTAATCACAATAGTTCCATTAATTAATTAATCAATTAATTGATATCATCAGTCACATTATTTAATTTAAAAACTATATAATCACATTACATCCATTAATTAACTCATCAATTTATTAATTCCATCAATCCCATTATTTAATTCAATAATTAAATAATCACATTTCTCACAGTAACTGATTCATCAATTAATTCAATCAATACCATTATCTAATTCATTAATAAAATAATTACATTAATTTTATTAATTAAATTATTAATTAATTAATCAAATAAACAATCCTCAAATTCATGAAAATTAATTCATCAATTAATTATTCCATACAACTCAATTCCATAACCCCATAAATAATTAATCAACTAATTATTCCAAAATAAATAGTTCAATAACCACTATTAATTCATCAATTAATTGTACCATCTACATCAATTCTATTTCCTCGATTAATATCTCAATTAATTGATCTATCTTAACAAATTCAATATTCTGATAATTAATATCAAGAATTAATTATCCCAAATTACCAATATTTAGTCTCTCTAAATTAATTATGAAATTAATTATCCATAATCTATAATCCCAATATCCCTGATTTGAACATTTCACTAAATTAAGTAATTCCCCATGATAATTCATTTGATCAATAACGTAATAATTAAAAAACTAATTGAAAATATATAGTTATATAAAGATAATTGAAATTGATACTTTGGGGTTTGAATTATAGACCACCTACATCGATTTATTGATGAATGATCGTCCAATAGAGATCATTAAAAATTGAGTGACCCAAAGATGTATAACGAGATTTGAATTTGAAACCATAAATCATGATTATAGAAAATCAAGATCACCTAAATATAAATCTAGATATACAATTTTAGATCTAGATGTCTCTAAAATATATTTATATATATATATACAAATAGATGATTACTTCTCTAATATAAATAGAGGATAATAATAGAAGAATGAGAAAAGAATCGAGATAGGATTCACATACTAGGCGATGTGTGGATCTGCCATTTAGGCTTAGAATTGGAAATAACAGAGTTCGGAAAGACATAGAATTCATAAAAAGGGCCCAAAAATTATGAATGACCTCTTAGGGAAGAATTGGATTCTAATTGGGGGAGTTTTGGGGGTTCATGTGATTTTAAAATTATAATTCAGATCACTTATAAAATCATGCACATTATGCTGGGCAGGGCCACACCGTTTTTTCTAATAGTGGGGAAGTTATTATGGGGGTGCACAATTTCTCCTGTGAGGGATCCCGATTTGATAAAACCATGATTCAACCATGAAATACTCCTTATTCTTCCAATTTTCTAATTTTTTTCCAAATACACCTCAAATTAAAACCAAAATTAGAAGGACTCAATAAAAGTAAAAAGGGTACCTACAAACAATTCTGCGACAACTCTATAAAGGGTCTGAATCTTAAAGGACAATCTATGCATCTAGGGGATAAATATGTTTGGTAACCACTATTCACTAAATGTCCAATTCATCCATAAAATATTAAATGATAGATTTAATTCATGAACAATGTGCTTTATAAGTAAATCATAGCATTGAATAAAAAAATGCAATTTCAAACATTTCCCATTCAATCAAAAAACATTCATGGTAAAACAACATATGTAAAATTGATATAAATTTTATTGAAAAATTATATACATGATAAAAAATATGGATATTTAAGTTTAATCAAATAAATAATGGTAAAAAGTGATTATTTCAAGAGAATGTTAATTAATAAAAACTTAATCATGATGGTGAATGTTAATATATTACCTAGTCCAAATGATCACAAAACATCCAAATAAATAATATGGATTTTATAATCACAACATATAATAATTATAGTATTTGTAAGGTTTGTTTTCATTGATGAATAGAATTATAATAAAAGGATTAATAAAAAAATTGAGTAAAAAGACATTTAACATTGAAAATCCATTTTTAAGAACACAATATTTCTACAATATTCCAAAAAATGTTTTCTTTGTAAAAATATTTTAAACATATAAATGAATATTCATAAATATTTCTGATATTATTTTGTTAATATTATGTTCACACAAAGTACATCAAAACAAACATTCCATTAACTATTTCTGTTACAACTCAAAATGAAACTCATTTGAAAAATGAAAAGAATATTCATTTTAAATTTTTATAAGTCAAAATTAGGAAAAAAATTATTTATAAAATCATTTTTAATATTAAAAAAAGTAAAACCTTTTTTTGTAAAATATGGATATGAATGTAAAATCAGTTTCCCGTTGAAGATAAATAAATTTGGGTTTCTTAAAAAATGTTTTCTAAAAATTATTATGTACCCACCAGATTAAAATGGTAATTTGAGATAAAAATTTATAAATAACCAAAGTATAATAAAATGAATTTTTTTTACTAGACAACAATAAAATAATTTTCATTAATGGAAATTCAAGCACAAATAATCCAATTTAAAATGAGATTGAAGCATAAACCCTTACTACATTGCTAATCTTAAAATCCCAAACCCCATGAATGGAATATACTCTAATGAAACAGTAAAGACCACGAATATAAATATATTCATGATATAAGATATCAAAGGGGAATTAGATACACCTCATAAAAATAAATTGGTGTATAATACATGTTACGGCTCAATGAAATAGAAATTATGAGGTATTTTATAAACGTCATAATTTTGATGTGAGGATTAATAAATGTATTTATGATGTGAATAAAATTTAAATAAACATAAAAAACTGTATATAAAACATTAAATTATCAATATACAATACAAAAATATTCATATAATTTCAAATATAATGGATAAGTTAAATAACCAAGGGAAAATAAATTGAATATTGCAATTCCATACCACTTTGTATATTTCAAGTTAAATCCCATTGAATGAAATTTTTAAAATTAAAACTTAAAATATAATAAATTATTATGTATGAATTATATTACATGAAAAAGGATTAGTATATAGAAAATATAAAATAATTTTGGTGCATTATATTAAAATATGCCTAAATATAGAGAAATTTAGATAAAAACCAATAACTCAAGTCGGATTTCCATCATACGTGACTGAAACTAATTTATAATAAATATAAAGTTATTAATAATATATTAAATGACCATAATAATTTGTTTAATTACATATATTATTTAATTATAATCTTTTATCACTCGTCTATTAAGAATTCTTTTTTAAAATCACAATTACCCGTAATAACTGCTTTATTTTCAGGTATGTTTTGGTTTGGTAGTTTCAGAAAATTAAATTTGATTATGTTTTCATAATATACATAATTGTTACCATTATATAAATATAATATATACCCATTTTATATATATTTAAAATATTCTATAAAATTTAGGGTTTGAAAAATGACTTACATCATTCATAGAGGTAGTAGGTTAAACATACGTGTGAACGCTGTTTTAATATTTTTATGGATGTAAATAATCAATATAATTAATAATTCACATTTAAATATAATTATTATATAATAAATATAATATATTTTTATTAAATTCATACTTATTTGTCACGACCCGTCCTCGGGGCCCGTGCCGTGACTACCCCAAGCCCGCCTTCCATAGGCCAGGGGCTGGCGACTAGCACCAAGGCGTAAAATCCCAGTAAACAGGGAAGGCATTGCCTTTATAAGTAACAACCACACAGAGTCAGCAAGCGGAAAGTAAAGTGCAGAAAAGTAAAGGGGGCCGGAAATACAAGCCCAACTGTAAAGTACAACTGAAAAGTAAAGTATAGCAACTGAAGAAAAGACGGCGGCCTCGTGTCGTCCACTGGCAATCCCACCTGAAGGGTGGGTACAGATAGCCTCCAGGCCCCTCGGGTCCCACGTCCGCTCCGAGCATGTCCCGCCCAGTGGTCCACCTCCAGGTACCGTCCTGCTCCACGCCCCAACCGTGATCAGCGCTGTCCGTCGTCTGCAACCAACACAACGAGGTGCGGGCATAGCCCGTGCAGGGGTGAGTACAAGCTACTCAGTAAGGACCCCGAGACCCCCGAAGGTCTCCCGAAATCCACAAAGGATATAGCACAAAAGAAGATGCAATCACGAAGTAACATCTGACTCGACTTAGGTATATGCCCATACATATACCTAAGTCCCCAATTCCAGCTCTGCTTACGAGCTCAAGAACAACTCAATCCACAAAGGAAAGCAAGACTCAAATCCACAAGGAGAGTAAACAGTAAAATCCACATAGGATAGTTCAACACAATCCACAAAGGAGAGTAACATACGATTCAGCTCAACCAGGATTTTCATTATCGAAACCGTAAATGTTGAAGAGCCCCGTCTCTGAAGTGTACAGTGGTCCTGTCACGACTCCGAGGTACTGCTCACTAACCTAAGACTGCTGAAGTACTCCTCCTGTCGAGTACCGCGGGTCTGCTGCCAACTACCGGGCGCTCCGTCCGCTGAGGGTCTGCTGCCAAATACCGGGCGCTCACCCAGATAGCCTACTGAGGTACTCCTCATGTCGAGTACCGCGGGTTTGCCGCCAACTACCAGGCGCTCCGTCCGCCGTGGGTCTGCTGCCAACTACTGGGCGCTCCGTCCACTGGGCTAGTCGACTCACTCCAAGTCGAGTCGGTCAAGCAGTCGTCAGGTCTCAGTCATCTACACGGTCTCCGTACTCCGCACGCACGTCTCCACCGTCGCGGGTCTGTTGCTACAACCAAGCGCACACACTCCGTAGAGTATCGCGGGTCCGCAGCTACAACCAAGCGCTCCACCGCCAAGGGTCTGCTGCTGCATCCAAGCGCACCACCACTGTCAAGTACCACGGGTCCGCCGCTACACCCAAGCGCTCCACCGCTCAAGGTAAAAGAAGATTCAGCTCACACAGGTTCGGTAGCATTGTTCCACGTAGGATCGCTGAGTGCAGTAGTCGACGCAGTCCACTGAGGATCTCTGCACAGTCGTCGCCGCAGTCCACGAAGGATCTCTGCTCTGCCGTCGTCGCAGTCCACGGAGGATCTCTGCTCTGTCGTCGTCGCAGTCCACGGAGGATCTCTGCTCTGTCGTCGTCGCAGTCCACGGAGGATCTCTGCTCTGTCGTCGTCGCAGCCAGCACTAGGGTTCCCGCACATAGCGAGCTCGTTAGGAGGGTCCGCTCCACGAGCCGAGAGGCTGATACATCAACTGACACGTAGTCCGAAGTTGATGTATCCAAAAGTTCCGTATCGACAACAGGATCTCAACGCAACAGACGGCGCGTCAATCGGACGCCCGGTCTGAGAGTTATTGGCATTTTCATCCCAGGGGCCCGGTTGGTTTTTAGGGCAAAACCAACCCGACCGTACTCCGCCTATGTCCGATCCTCGGGCGGAGTATGCCAAATGTTCCGTCTCACTTAGAGGAAACTACCACAGCTGACGGTACGTCGATCGGACGTCCGTAGCTCAAGTTATGAGCGTTTCCGCTCCGAGGGCCCGGTTGGTTTCGTGTACGAACCAACCCGGACGAACCCAAAGTCTTCCGAAACCTTGAGTATAATATACCGAAACGACCGTCTCGATCCAAGGATCGCGTAGCCACTGACGGTTCGTCAATCGGAGGTCCCAGGCCCAAGATATGGTCGAAAGACCGAAGAGGGCCCGAAACGGGGGTTCTGGGCCCGGGGCGACCCGGCCCGAACCCCCCCTGGGGTCGGCCGAACCGGGTCGGCCCGAACCGGGCCGGCCCGAACCGGCCCGAACCGGCTCGGCCGGGTCCGGTCCGGCCGGGGCGCGGCCCGGCCGACCGGACCGGCCGGCTCGGCTTCGGCCGAGCGGCCGAGCAGGCTGCCGCCGCGGGTTTAACCCGCGGCATTTGGAGAAACACGGCCCCCGCGGGGGGGGGGGGGGGGGGCGCCTGTCACGCGGACGCGGCCGAGCCGCCGCGTCCGTTCCCGGTTCCGCGCGGCCGCGGAACCGGCCGCCGCCGCCGCGGCTTCAGCCGCGGCGGAAGATCTCCACGGCGACCCGCGCCGCCGCCTCCTTCCGCGGGCCGCCGGAGTTGCTCCGGTGGCCCGTTTTGCCTCCCGTCTGCGCCATCGTTCCTCCCGGGACGCGTCCTCCACTGCGGAATCAATAAATGGCCCTTGCGTCGTGCTTTTTCCGTCGCCCGCCAAATCCGCACAAAAAGGAAGATTGGCGGAGGGTTGCCGGGTCTTGTTCGTTAGACCCGCTCCCTCCGCGTTAATCATAAACAATGGGAGAAAAGAATAAGATGATCAACACATGATCCAACAATTTTATTTAAAGATAAAATTGTTTGCTTGAAACCGGCTTTTTAAATTTTCAAGAACGTTCACGAGAAAATTTAAAAAGGGGTAACTCTTCCAAAATAAAACCCTACCTCGAAGTCGTCGTCGGACGAGAGGTCGTCGCGGAAGAAGGAGATCGTCGCGTCGTCGCGGTATCCGGCGTCGCGTCGCCAATCTCCGGATCAAGAACAAACGGATCTAATTAATTAAATCCGTTGTTATTGAAATTAAGAAGGGAGAATTTAGAAGTTTCGATTCTCACCTTTAACCGCCGATCGCAGGTTCGCCGCGGAAGAAGAGGCACCGAAGAAGAAGAAGAAGAAGGTCGCGGAAAAGCTGTTGACGTCGCGGATCGTGCGTCGTCGGATTCCGGTTCCGGCGTTCTTCGCGTTCTTCGCGTTCTTCGCGTTCTTCGCGGAGAGGGTGGAGGCTCAGAGGAATTGCACAACGATAGCAATCCTCCAAAATAGACAAGTTTGTCTATTTTATTATTTCGCCAACAAACGTAAAACGCATAAGTAACGACCCAATTAATTCACGAAGAAACAGTCCATTTAATTCACGAAAAAAACCGCCCAATTAAATGGTCTGTTAAGAATTAAGGAAAACGCGTCGGTTGACTTTTCAGTTACTTTGACGGGTTTTCGCGGGTGCGTTACTTAGCGAAAGAAACGGCGGGGCTCGTGCGGGCCCTGCCTCACAAATATCCTACCAAGAGGGTAGGATATTTCTGGATAGCATCCTATCCAGTTCAACTCAGTTCAAGCCGTCTTTAAGCGGCTTCAAGTGGCTTCCAACAGCTTAAGTGAAATAAAATAAAGTTGTCGCACAAACTTTATTTTATTTCTGACTTAAAGCCGCAAAATTTAAAAACCACGTCTGAGCAAACGCAACTCCGGAAGAGGCGTTTCTAAGCAAATACCGGCGCTGCGATTTCATCGGTGCCCTCAGAATTTGATTCCGGGCACCGGTTCAAAAGATAGAAAAACCCGCTCGTCCGTTCACTGAACGTACCCGAGCCAAACTTCGGAAATTGATTCCGGGCCTCGGAATCAGGTGCCGTCTGAAGCTGCGCTCTTGTAAAATTCCAAAGAAAATTAAGAAAAAAAAATTTCCTTGAAATTTGCGGGTCTTTACATTATTAAATAAACATTAAATTAATCATTAAATAAAAAGAAGAGATATGGTGATGGAACATAAATTACATTGGTTCGTGAGGCTATAATCCGTCGTAAACATGATCAAAAGTTTTGTTCCCCATTTATTAGAATATAGGATTGATATAGGTTCTTCAATTAGCATAATAATAACTAGTAATATTTTAGGTATTAATGTTATTATTTTATATTATTTAAGGATATTTTAACTAGTTAATGAAATACATATAATGAAAATATGTGGTTAGAACTATACCTCTTCTTTGAACAACAACTTTAGGTTTATAACTAATGACTTCCTAGATTGGTATTATAATAAAAAGGACTATATTTTATTGGGGGGTATTTATGGAAAATAATTATATAGTTATTTTCCAAACTATTTTGATTTAGAAGTTTGAATAGGATAGGAGTGGGGTTCCTTTTTATAAGTAGTGGTGAAGGACACACTTGGAATTTTTTAAAGGAATGAACAGTACCCACATTTTTAAAATTTAAAAAGTAACCAAAATGTATAATTATATAGACTTAGAATATATAATGTTAAAATATAGACATAATAAATAAATTATATTTGTTTCTATTCCATTTTAACCATTATCATTTTAGTTTAACAACCATATAAACCAGTTTAAACCTTAACTGTAGTAAAAAATATATACGGTTTATACTATTCATCGTGTCCAAAAAATAAATTAAACTTATTATATAAGGTTATTTATTATAGTTAGAAATAGTTAGTCCATTTCTTCAAAATAAATTATGAGAATTGTCTGAATTTATTTTAATTTTAATCACGTAAACAAGATAAAAAAATATTTTCCAAAGAAACAGATTTCATAACTATAAAATGTTTTATATAAAAATTAAAATTAAAATTTATTAAAATAAAATTAATTAAATTAATTATGATATAATTAGATTAATTATAATATAAAAACAGTTTTTAAAAAATTTTAACATTCTAATTTCTTTAAATGAAATGGCAATTTTCAATAAAAATCGGTATTTGTTTAACATCAATTGAAAAGTTTTTATTCTCCGAAAATTCTCCAAAATACCATATAATGTAATTATTTTATTATATTAAACGTTAATTTAATTATTTAAAATTTAGTTAAAAAAAAATTAATCATTATTTTTAAAATATGGGTGCAAAACGACAAAATACCATATTTTAGAAAAATATAGTTTGTTGGAAAAAAATATGGTTTATTCATATCTTGTTCCTAGAAAAATATTATAGGAATAATAAATAAAATTATTAAATATATATTATATAAATGTTAATAAATATATAAAAAATACTAGCATATTTAATTTAATAAGGAAAAACACATTATTCGCAAAAAAAATCAGTTTTTTAGAAAAACAAGTATTTCACTTTCAAATGATTTTTATTTTATAGTGTAGTAATTTTTAACCAATTAATTTATTTAATAAATATTTTAAAATATAATATCAATATTTATTTAATAAAATCTAGACCAACCAATTTAACAGCTATATTATAAAAGTTACATTAGATAATAATATCTAAATATTATATTATGGTTTGTTTAAACTCAGTGTTTCATATAACATAAACTATCAAAGGAATAAAATTTATATATATAGTAATAAATTATAAATTCTTAGGGTGTTACATTATACCATCTTAAATAAATTGTTCCATCCCAATCTTATATTGGTTATCATTGATCAAAACATTTTTGAAAATCCATATTGTAAAAATTGTTGATAAAAAATCCAATTAATAATATAGAAGGGAAGTAAAAACGTCCATATAATACATAAGTATGTTTATATATATTAAAATATTAGTGGAAAGTTAAAATATGGATATGGAAGAAAAACTTAAATAATTATGGGTAGTGATAGATGTCATTGATCATAAGAATGTGAATGATTAAGATGAAGTTAACAACTAAAAAACCTTGTATCTATGATGGGTGAAAAGACTATTGATTAATCAGAAATAACGGTTAATGTATAAAATCTTTATTTCAAGATAATTTTCTTATATTATAGTTATTAATTTTCAATCAAGTTATATAAAGATACAAAATATAATTAGTTGATATATTTTTATATCATAATAGAAATTTCATCCTTTGGTTGCGATTTAATCAATTTCTAACTCATTTCATGGTCCATAAAATGAATACCAATATGATTTTTCATATACCCAAAGCAGAAAAATTAACTTATAACGAACAATGTAATCCAAATAACAAAAACAATTTATTCATCATTTCTTTACTAAGACAAAAATTGATGGAGAAAGATATGGTAATATCAAATATTATTTATCCTACATACATTAATATCTCAATTTCAACTATAAAAACATAGTTTTAATATAGATCATTACATAAATAAATATCCTCGTATCCAAAAAAACACCAATAACCATATCATTAAAAAATTGTTTTAACCCTAAAGGTTACCTCATAACCTTTTGATTACAGCTCCAAAAATGTAGTTTCATTATTCCTAAATAATATTTTAAGTAAAACATAAAGGTTAAAAATAACTCACCCCAATAAAACATCTCTTGAAATATCCTAAAACGCATAAAATCAAAATGATTACAACCTATAATATTTTTTCAAATATCAACAAAGTGTTTATCTATCAACCCATTTTAGTAAAAACAATTTCGTGTTAACCAGTACCTCATATAGTCTTGTCATAGGTAATACACCCTTTCCTCTCCTCGGTTGAGGGTTCAATCCCCACAACCTTCTTAGATGGGAAGGGTTAATTATTAGTATTTGGGTTTTCCTTTTTCTAAAAAAATATTTTCATAATTTATAAAAAGTTCAAAAAAAATTTATAATCATACTCAAAAATATAATTAACCTTCAATTTACATTTCAATTCCCTATTTATTTATATGATAATACATAAGTTCCCATAATTTAATAACACAAAATTAACTCATCATCAAAAACTATATAATAATTAACAGTTATAAATACCATTAAACAAAGGTACAAAAAATTAATTTCATTCTTACTCAAATGACATTTTCACTAAAACCCATACTAATCCCAATAGTTATATTACCACAAATTTCAACCAAAATTTCATTAATCACAGGATAAATTCATCACATAAAACATAAAAAAGGAGTTTCTAAGATATTGAACTTTTGATCAATGTTTTACTCATAAACCCATGATGGTATCCATAAGTATTAAGTGAATCTATGATTAAATATACATGATTCTAATAATTAACACAATACTTTGATATTTCATGATTTTTATAACCAACTACCATTGATTAAAATAGTTATATGACATAATTATTGAATCCTAATACATAAATACTTAAATAATATCAATTCAATGATTAGTATAACATAGTTACATCCTTGTTCTACGTTTAAAAAATTCAAAGTGGAAATTAACTTGAATAATTACTAGCTTCTCAACATTTAATACAATAAACTATAAATAGATCTATAGGATAAAATATATTTATCTACACTAAACGTTTCACTCAACTTCGACAATTAAATAAACTATTCTCCTCTTTTCAACATGACTAATGTTTTCTTGTTCTTTTGAGACATTATCATGGGAGTCTATTTCTACATTTCTGACATGAAGGAAATTTAACCTTCTTTCCACTTTTTCTTCACCATATGAGATCTCAATAAACTCCATTATTTTCTTCTTTGGTGAGTCCAAGATTTGGTAAGTTGTATTTTGGTAATCATATATGATGATAAATTATTTTGAATAATCACAATAACTTTTACTCAGGTCAATTTCCCACTTGGTTTCTCATAATCACAACATTTTCCATCATAACCAATTTCAACAAGATTTTATTGGGTTACCTTCAATGACTAAAACCAAAAATCATAGTGTGACTAATAGTAATCATAGTGGAAAGTCATATAATAATTTATATAATACCTAAATAATGAAAATATAATTTCAATATTGGACACATTATGTATAATCTAGGTTATTCATTGTCATCAACTATTAAAATTATTAATGATGATTAATAAATAAAATATAAACTAACCCATGAATATCTCTCGAGAGTGTCAAACTAGGTGTCCAGTAAGGCCCATTTTCATGAACTTTGTGATGATTAAATCAAATCCCAAATCTCACTTTTTAGATTTATTTACCCTAGGGACCATTGTTTCATAACCATGTAAATGTGTTGTATCAATATAGGGATGTTTTTCTAGAAATACCACATAATCTCTACCCTAAAAAACATTAAGATGTTATATTATATATAAAATTATCCTCATCAGTAGTTATACAGTTATGTTATCTAATATATGTTTTCCAAAAACTTGGTATGATGGTTTCTACTAAACATCCTTTCATACCAATTATAAACACCTTGACCCTAGGTAGCATTGATTCGGTGGTTAATTTATAATAGTTGTTCTAGATAAAAGCAAATACATCCCAAAGTACCCAATAGTTTAGTAGTCTTGTGAAACTAGTTACATACTTAAAACTCGCATTAAATTTGAAAACATAAAATATAAAATGAATTTTCTTTGATAACACAATAATTTCATATACCATACACTAATATATCTATCATAATACACTTCCATGAATTCTAAATAAAGGAAAAATAAGAAAGGGGTGAGCTCTAATCCTCAGTAAGTGTATGAATATAGTGGAAGATATCATGTATAAATAATCCATATTAAATATCTAAAGATAAATAATAGGAACAAATTAAATTTTATCAGTAATTTGACCATGAAGGATAATTTGACATTAATAAAGTATGATAATATAGTATAACATAAATAATCACATGATCTTGAAACTTATCCATGAAAATTAGAACTAATCAAATAAACATGTTTAAATTAATAACTAAACTCATAATGTGGTAATTCATAATGTCAAACATTATAACCATATTTTAATGGCCTAATGCCAAGACATCTTATATAATTAGGTAAGGCCTTGGAATGAACCTAAGCTAGTTTTTCATGTGAGACTGACTAATGCATCAATGGGTGATATAATTTTGGGAAGCTCATTTCAATTAATATCGAGTACATTATATATATATATATATTGATTTATTTAATTCAAGAGAAATATTCTTTATCAATAAATTATTCATTGAATATATAGTAAATAATATCAATATTTCCCTAGGCAAAGAAATTTATTTTAATGTAAAATTTTATATTTATAAATCTTATAGTGGTTGATAAATAAAAATTTAAATGATAAATAATATAAACATTTATGGGAAATTTAATATACAGTGGTCACAAAAAAGAAAATGTTTAAAGGGAATGTTAATGAATACCAAATTAGTCAAGAATGTGGATATCAATAGTTTCCCTTGTCAAATAGATCATAAATTATCCATAAAAATAATAAGGATGGAATCATTATAACATATACCCACTAGAGTATAAGTAAAATAATTTTTTTCCATTTATTGAATATAAATACAATAAAAATATTATTAAGAATATTACTGAGTAAAATACACTTTTATTTTGAAAATAATGTTTTTAAACAAAACATTTCCATTATATTACGCAAAATATATTATTTGAAGAAAAATTACACGATTTTAAAGGAGGATTCAAAACAACGATCAATAATGATGCTGGGGATGTTATGTTAATGTGGAGTACATTAAAACCAATATTCCTTGCACATTTTTGGTAAAAAGTCCGATGGTTCCTTGTTCAGAAAATGATAATAAGATTCCTTTTAAATCATTTTTAAAAATATAAAATTAATAAAAATATATTTAATAAATCATTGGATAATATGAAGAATATTATTTATCCCATTTTAAGTAATGTATTCATATGGAATAAAAATAATTTATAATCTAAAAAGATAATTATGTTAGGAATTTCACAAAAAACATTTTCTCAATAATTGTATGTAGCAAACAGAGGAAAATGATGCTATTAATTTAATATTTCTTGAATAAAAAGATAGTAAAAAAATAAATTGGTTTATTTTATAATTATCAAATAATTTTCTTCAATTTAAATTCATTGATAGAAATTCTTGACTAAAATGTTATCAAAACATAAATCATTTCTTCTTTGTTAACATTTGAATCAAAACTACCAAGAAAGGAATAACTTCAAATAAAAAATTAAATTCCCTACCTATAAAATGATTAATTATATATAATATAAAAGGGGTAGTATGTATACCTAATAAAAATAAATGGGTTCATAATACCTATTATGTCTCAAGGGAGTGTAAATTTAGAAGAAATCTTTTACAAATGTCATACTATTGAATTGAGGACTAATCAATGTATTGATTATGTATAAAAAATATAAATCATCATAAATTTTTTTTATATATATTATAAATTCTAAATTACTCACATAATCTTAGAATATAAAATATAATAAAGAAATAAAATTACACAATCAGTATATACAATGTTACGAATTTTATTACAACTTGGTAACTTTAATGTCAATTCCCCTTCATCGAAATAATCAAAATTAAAATATAAAATACCATGAATTATGGATTATTCATGATATTTTATGTAACATTTCTTATTATATAAACCATATGAATGAAATTAGGTGCCTAACATTAATATCTGCCGTAGTGTAGTGAAACTGAGACGAAGTCCCTTACCTCAGGTATAATTTCCTTCATATATGTATGAAGATCCCATATAATAAATATAAACATGTTATACATATATTATATAACCATAATCATATATATATATATATAATACCATATATAATTTAATTATAATATATTATCACCCATTTATTAAAAATTCTGTAACAATATCACTATTATTGGCATAAACTACATTGTTATCTATGTATGTTTTGGTTTGGTAGTTTTTCTACATTTAATTTTACCATGTTTTCATAATATCAATAATTGTAAAAATTATATAAATATCTTATATATCCACTATATACGTATTTATAATATTCTATAAAATTTATAGAAATAAAAATGAGTTACACCATTCATGGATTTGGTAGGTCGTACAACACATGAATGATGTTTTTGTTTTTTGTTCATGGAAGTAAGGAAATAAATTTATTTAATAATTAAATATTAGATAATAATAATTTGATGATATATATCATATATAAATAAATATGTATATATATATTAATTAATTAAATCCTTATTATCAACCATGTAAAAATAATATGAAAAAATAATCGCATCACTTCGTGGAGGTCGTAGTCTCCACATATGCACGTCTGACAGTATCATTTTCCAAATGATTGGAAAGAAACTAGGTAAATGTGATATTATAAATATATAAGTTTAATCTTTTTCCTATATATCATAAATATACCATACATAAATCATTATATCCATATTTGAGAGATGGTGATTGAAATTGAATTATATCGGTTCATGAGGTGGTAGTACGTCATACACATGATTGACGATTTTGTCTCACATTTGTCGAAATAGAGGGTGTATATTGGTTATTAAATTAACATAATATAATTTATGAATATACTAGATACATATTTCATTATTTTATCAAATTTTATAGATATTTGAAGGATTTTATGGATGATATAAAATGAAAACACATGGTCAATAGATATACCTCTTCTGCAGACCTCATTTTTAAGATTATTCCTAAAGCATTCTTATATTTTTATTATAATAAAAAAGGACTTCAGGTAAGTTTTTAGGGATTTATGGAATGTTTTAATATTATTATTTTCCTTCCCAATGGTCTTTGAAGGTGTTAACAGTAGAGGGTAGGGGTTTCCATTTATGTGTGTGGGAAGGACACACTATGAATTTTTGGGAACAATGTATTGTACCCAAATTTTTTAGAGTAAAAATATAACCAAAATAGATAATTATCAAATCAAATAGGATTTATGGTAAAAAAATATCAATAAAATAAAAATTATATAATTTTATAAGTTATTTTAACCCTTATATTTTTATTTTAACCCCATGGTAAACTCATGTAAACCTTAACCATAGTGATTAATTTTTACTATTTTTACAGTTCATTAAGGCCAAAAATTAATTTTAATAAAATATAAAATATTATTTATTATTTTTAAAATTAATTATTATATTTTTCTAAATTAAATTAAAGGTATTGATATAATTTAATTTATTGTTAATCCCACTAACGCAACGAAAATAACCATTTTCCAATGGAAATGTTTTCATATGTATTAAATGGATTTATATAATCCATCATCAAACAAATAATTAGAATCACCAAAATTGGGTTAATTATAATACAATTTAATTAATATTACTTTTCAAAAAACTTTAAACGAAATAGAACTTTCAAAATTATTTAAAAGAAAATACAATTTTCAATAAAAATCATAATTTTTCACTACTCATTGAAAAGTTAATCTTTTCATAAAATTCTAAAAAAATATATCTAAGATAATTTTGAAATTAATATTTAAAAAATGAGGTTATTTATTCTAAATAAAATGTTAAAAAATTTAAAAATTCAATTTTAAAATAAGTTTGAAAAATATGATGAAACACCATTTTTAAAAACTATAGTGTTTACACATAAAGCTGGGTTTATTAATATCTAATTCATTGTAAAATAATAGATGAATGATAATTTTTTCTGCATATAAAATATATAAATATCATTTAAAAAACATACCAATACATTTAAATTTAACTTATTAAGATAAAAACACATTTCACTCAAGAAAACCATTTTTATAAGAACATTAACTGTAATTTAAATTGATTTCTATATTAAATTATAACATATTAATAAACAATGAACTAATTTAACAAATACATAAAAATTATAGTTTAGTTATTTAGTTATTTCAATCCATACTCTAAAAATTAATTGATAGGTTATAACAGTCACATTAAATAAAATTATTTCAATTATACATTTAATTTCATTTAAACTCGATGTATCTTGTAACATAAGATATCGAAAAATAAAATATATTTAAAAATAAATTTTTTCTAAATTCATGATGTGTTAAAATTACCCTTTTTTCCAATAAATAATAATATTTAGTGCTATTTTAAAAAACACCTTCAATATACATGAGAGATACCTATCGATGGTAGTAGTTGATATATAATCATTGATAAATAAAAACATTTAACAATAGGATCATATAAATGTACTAAATCATAAATTTATTGAAATAATATAGATTACTATAGCTATAAATCATGATAGAATATTCAATGAACCTTTGAATATTCTCATATCTCGCCCCTAAGGATTCATTGATAATTATCTGACCAAAAATATACTCTATAATAAACCCAGGATCATAAACTAGATAAGCAGTTATAAATGAGTGTTATTCACCTATAACGAATTAAATAAATACCATTATATATATTCTGAAAAGCTTATTGGAATGATATATTTCCCCTAACCAAGATCAGTAGGACTTGGGTTTCAAAAGGATCTTTCATATGCCTCCTCCTAATCTACTAATCAATCAATTTTACAAAGTAAAACTACCCTATTTTTTTGTTGGGTACCTCATCCTCATACATAATTAATAATCCATATAAACTCTAATTACAACTATGTTGTTCAATACTTGATCCATCTCTTAGTGACTGAGTTAGGCCTTCATCATGAAAAATACCCTACTAAAAATAAAATTGATAAAAATATTAGTTATATGTATTTATTTTCTTCAAGGAAGAACATTCCATATGGAATTAGTGACACTTATATGAGTTATTCCTCACTCTACAAAAATGATTACAAACTAAAAGATTCCACCTCATGGTGGAATAGATATAACCACAGTCTCAACAGGAGAATCATTTGCCACTCTGTTGAGAGTCACAAAATTTATTCTTCCTCCCAATATAAGATTTATTATTAAATCTAATATATAAACTAAAAATCCCATATAAGACACAATCCTATAGTTTTTCCATAGTAATGAAGAATTTTTTTCATTCCCCTAAAATATATATAATGGAAAAATATTCATTGGTGACCGAATCAAATTCTTCGATCCGTCCTCATAAAATCCTACCCTAGGGATCACATCATGTGATAATATAGGTGAAAAAAAGAAAAAAAAATAATATGGGATGAATAGTCCATTACTAAAATTCATCCCTTGGAAATATTCATAAAATCTTACGCCCTATCAATAATAGAATTATTAGGAATAAAATAATCAAATAAACGAGCCTAAAATTAATTCGTGGATAGTACCATATCCTGATTCTCCTTGACTATCACATCCAACCAATGGTTCATAGTCCCCATAGAATATAATTATTAAACCTCGCCCTCCTATTGGTGTTTTCATAATATTACCAAATATGGATTTTAAGAACTCAATATAAAAAATTGTACACTGAAATTAACTATAAGCCTATATAAAGGTGGATGTGAGATATTGAAATATTATGTAATATGTTAGATAGATTACTGCATCCTATATAATTAATATATATTAATTCATAATTTATTACATAAAGACATCCATAATAAAAAATAATAATATTTTGAGGCATAGTGTATTTGTTAAATTAGGTACATATAACATTAACCTCAAATGGATATAAAAAAATTATTTAAAACATCATGACATTCCCTTAAAATTCCATCTCTCATCTATAACTGCATAGGATAACATGGGGATTAAAATAAGAAAGGGGTAAGCTAAAATCCTTATAAGGGAAAAATAAAATCATAACATGATGAAAGTATCACATGTTAGTCTAGATTTATATCATGGTGACATAAAAGTGATGATATCATATATATGAACATAGTAATATGATATAAGATTATAAAATAAATGAAATAAAGGAACATGGAAAAAACACAAAACATGAGATCATAAGAATAAATCATGGGTAACAACCAAGACATTATAAAATAGTGTTCTTATTATAACCTCACATTATCCATAAATTGTATCACATGAGATAAAAACATTACACTATTCATTATAGTGATTTATAATTTTGGGCCCACCAGGAATATTCACATTATTTATGTGATGTCTCAGACCTAGATGCCACTGAACAGGTTCCCTAAAACCGATTGGCCACATGGCCTCAAGTGCTTCTCCCCAAATTCCAGAGGCTTCTAACTAGAAGAGAGGGCCTAGGGTGTATATATAGGGATAATATTCCCTCATTAGAAAAGTGTAACACATCCGAAGGAATATATGTATTAGTAAATAGTTGAAGAAATATAAATAAATAGAAGAAGAAAACTTAGGAAATCGGTCAACAAGAAAAATAATAATTGTATCAACGGTAACAATGGTAATGTTATAACATGTCACTAAAATACTGGTAAAGATGGATACAACGCAATATGAATAACATGTTCCAAAATGAAAAATGAAAACAAGACTAGTCAGAGCATCCTGAGGTCCAACTCGGTCATCTACTATCATGCTCCATCCTATCAACACAAAATAAAGTGTGGGAAGCTCTATGCTTCCCTTTATCAAAAAATGAAACCATGTAATCTACACCAGGTACTAAAAATTTCCTGAAGAGGGTGTGACATAAATCTCAGTGGGCCGCACCAATGGTTTATATAACCTATGTCCGGTGTATTGGAATATAACAATATGCATGCATTCATATGTAAAGTAAAGAAAGAAGTACAAAATAACTAAATACCCAAGTACCTGCTTGAACCCTCAACTACTGTTTGATCATTTTACCAGTTCATTAATTATTTAATTACCATTTAATGTTAATAAGTCAAGTGATGCATATTTAGCACTGGCATTACCTCATGATATTATAAGTAGTGAAGGTCCTAAGACGTAATAAAGAAACCTCACAAAGATATCCAGTGAGGGAGTTCCAGGGTAATAACCAAGGTAACGTTAATCTCACAGAACACTGACCCATTAGTATCTAAATCTAGATAAGGGGTAAAAGTGTAATTCAAAGAGTGTAATCCATGTTATTTTACAATAAGTTGCATACTGAGTCCAAGGTGATGGACCAAGGTAAAATGAGATTAAGAAATGACAGGGCCCTATGGGCTTTCACCATGGAACCTACTAGTCAATGATTTATCCATGGAGTGTGTCTGGGGATTCATTTAATAATGTGAAGGACTATATTGTATAATACTGGACATCTGAGTAATGGACAAGAACTTGAGGCTATGTGGGTATTTACCTATGAAAATTGCATCCTTGAATTGGAATGGGGTTTTCGAGACTCAATGTTTTCTCCTCTCATAATCCTCAGTGAACATGAGTCAATCCATTCTTATTTGATATTATAATCATATATTATTTTATTTTCATCCAAGTGTTTCCTTTGATTAATTTGGATAGGTCAGTTAGTGTTGCAACAATTTATTTATTGGTCCAAGCTTTGTCTTCCATTCTCATGGATATAACAACTAGAATTAAAACAATTTAATCAATTTTAAATTAACCATTAAATTATATTCAATTAGTGAGGTTCACTCTACAACCTCTCATCAATATGGAGAGGGGTTCTATAGACATATAACCTTTATTCAATCTTAATTGATAAGGAAAAGTTATATACTTAGTATACTTTCTATTTCACATTTCGCATTTAACAATCAATTCAAAGAACATACCTTAGGCAGGTCAAGTGATGATCATACATAGTACTTTCCATTTTTAAATTCTCATTATTAAAAATCTATTTACTATAAGAAGACTCGACTTTATAAATTTCATGTTATGGGAACACCCGAATGGTGACCCAAATGTGCCGAAACACTAAAACCCAATTTTGTCATATCCTTCGAAATGATGTGGATTCATTTATTGGTATAACCATTAACAAATAATCACATATTTGGAAGTAGAATAACCGTATGATTCTTAGTAGTATATTCATGGCATGTAAATTTAATAAATGGCTTCTTATGAAATCTTCGGGCCCTACACAATCATTCTATAAACAAATTAAATTAGATATTTGTTATAAACCACCAACCTTTGAGTTGTATGAATATCCTCCTCTTGTATTGAACCTTAGTATGCCTAATATTGGATTAGATCTAAGAAAATGTGGAAAACTCTCACATGATGATATCTAGGTTGAGAGAAAAAGAGATGAAGAAATGCTAAAGAGGACTCATGTACTTACCACTGTGCATCCAACATGATGAACAAAATCTAGATCGTATACCGGACAAAGGAGATATCTTGATCCCTAACTATGGCCATAAAAAATGTAAAATGATAGGAAAATGTATTAATCTTGCTAGTTCTCATATTAGGTGGGAAGGGTTTGCATAATAGACCATTAAGAGAGAAACTGGATATTTATCCATAAAATTAGCCTGCACACGGTTTGTCAAACGTGTGAAAACTGTGTGAGATGGATCAACCTAAATGGTTTGGCTGCATGGTTTGATCAAACCATGTGCAATCCGTGCATGGGTACCTAGGAAAAAATTTTGTTCCCACGATTTTTCTACACGACCGTATACCAACCATGTGAGATGGATCTATCAAAAAAAACTCCATTTGTAAGGTTAAGAAACCTGTGTAGAAATCCCACACAGTTTATTATAAAACATGTGCCGAGACAGTTTCCCAAATAAGTTGGGTTCTGGGCTCCGAACAAGCATCATACAGCCCCAAAACCTTTACCAAATCATTAAAAAGCCATATTCGGTCCAAAGTAAAGATTTAGAGTGATAATTAAATGATCCATACCTAAGTGAAAAATCGGGTTCTTACAATTTACAAGCATTCATGTGTCACCAAGATCCTACATCATATGAACACCTTCTATCACATTCAATCCCATTATTAATGATATTGGATAACATAAATTTAATTCCATAATCAGTTAAAGGTAGTTATATAAATATTTATACCCTTTAGTGTAAATAGAGATGAGTATTCACTACACTAATGGTTGGAATAGAAAAATCATATGATAATTTCGGTTGTAAAATCAGTGTACATAATGATTCAGGGATGGTTTTAATGTCAAAGAAAGTTGTTCATTAATTAATTATGGATTATAATAATGGTAAAATATATTATTTAAAAACACATTCCAAAATTATCAATTCAAAATAAAATGGAATAATACAAAGAAAGCGCTTGAATAACCATGAAAAAAGAATCCATTTACCTCAGTATAGTAAATGATTAGTTAATAGTTATAATTTTTTATGAAAATGATCTATCCTTAATAGAAAATGAATTGTTTAGTTAAGGTATATTTATAAATAATTTACACTTTATTAAATTTATTTTCAAAATGATATATACCATGATGGTGCTTGAATGAAAAATATGGGATAGAAAGATCTATAACCATGAGAGGGTGCTTATAAAATCATGGGAGGAGCTTCATAAAATCTTGGGAATTTATTAGGAGCTAATTATATAGGTAAAGTGATATAACTCATTTCAAATGGATTTTTAGTGAATTTTTGTGGAAGTCTGGCTGGGAATTTATAAAAAAAGATAAGAGAATTGTTTATTAATTTCTAAACTGAGTTTTTGGACTCTATATGATAAAACAACCAAAACCACATGCCTTCCAATATTTTTCTTGATGTTTTTAAAAAAATGTGAGTGTATTAAAATATTTTAAAACTGAAATAACAAAAATATTAATGTAATAACATTGGTGATGTGGAATCAGTTCTTGTTAAAAAATATTTGATTTTAAAACCATGAAATATAATATAGGTTTTTGAGTATTCATTAAAGGATTGTAAAATAAATATAATAACATAAAAAACAACTTAATATAAAGGTTAAATCTATATTTAGACATTTATAGCTATTATATCCATTATTACCTCACTTTTGGTCATTTATGATATTATAATACATACTTTATATTTATACTGTATTTACTGTTTACTCAAATATTCGACTATCTTAGAAAATTATGAAGAAATCGCCATTATATAATTTCAACATGATTATTTAAAAAATTATATTTATTTTATCTAATTAATTTACAAAATTTGATAATTTAGTTTAAAATAAAAATCACTCAATACTAGAAAATGTATCTTTTTAAAATATTAACCACTTTCTAGCCCTTATAAAAATTATATTAGACTTAATTAAATTATATTATCATTTATATTTAAATATTTATTATCTAATAAATATATTTTCTAAAAATATCATTTATTTAAAAAATAATGAACTTATAAAAAGAGTTTGCTAATTGAAATTACATATTTCCCAAAAATACAATTTTGATTTCTTCTTGTTAAAATAAATTTTTATTAGACACATTATATAATAATTTATAAAGTAATAATAAAAAGTCTTAAATATGATATTATTTTATTTAAAATAAAATATAAAAATTTTATTACTAACATCTGGATACATAACTCCTTATTACAACAACGCATTCCCTAAAGGTAAGGTTTGTGTTGGTGGTGCTTTCTTGAGGTGGATTAGTGAAAATGGTTTGGACCATTGTCTTGATAAAATTGGACTTCTCCCATAAAATTTTTCATTTGTACCTCATTTGTAAAATCTTGGCTTGGCCCTGGTCAAGGGAAAATACTCTTCATATCATCTCTCCCATAATCTCCAATAAATGGGCTTCATATGGTAAGATCCCAATGGTCAAGACCATCCCTTATTTTGTTTATGTCATTAAAAATTTATCATATCTCTTAATATATACTAGTCGTAATGGTCAATCTATAATAGAAAAATTATAAATGGGCATGATTCTTAATTCACTTCAAAATCTGACTCGATATATTTTATAAATGTCTAAAATAACAAAATTAGTGCATGTTTTTTCTATAACTATGTTACTTAAAAAAGAATTATTTATATAAAAATGGAATTTAATTTATAAAATTTATAGTCATCAAATTATTCCCCCATTAAAAATTTTCCCCATAAAATTTTCATTTTATATACTAAAATTGATTTGGGACTTCTGTTTCATTACCTATTCTGGTTATCATGTTTCTTCCTCAAACTTGTTGTTCTTCTGTATTAGTTTGACATTCACAGTTATATTTTTGGTACAATATTTTCATTATTATTTAATAAATTAAATAACTACTCATTTTATGAAGTATCATTCTACAAGGGTACCACATTGGGATTTAGTACATCTAAGGTGTCCAATATGTACTACCTTAAGAGGGATACATGGAACACGACATGTAATTCAGATAGGATAGGTAGAATTCCTAGTATATAAGACAAACTCTAATATTATCAAGAATCTAGAAGTTGCTAATATAACTATGACTATGAATTTCTTTCTTCTAAACCCTCATGATTTTTATCCATGGTGATATTCAAAGGAATAATTTTTCTTCAAATTCAAATTCCAGGTCTCATTAATTGTTATCATCTTGGATTTTTTGGGATATTTTTTGTATTTTATATGAAATTGAGTGGTTTTACCTTTATCTATCATCTCTTGGATAATATTAGGTCACATAACCTTCCTTTCTCCAACATTTTCCCAGAATTTTGGAGTCTAACACCCCTTCACATATAAAGCCTTATAAGGTTCAATTTGAATTCAAGAGTGCATGATACTTGTATATGAGAACTCCACTATGGGAAGCTATTGACCCCAATATCATTTTAAGTATATTAAACATTATATCAATATATCCTTGAGTTACTTAGTCTTTTTATTAGGAAGACCATTCAAATGAGGGTGATAAGAAGTACTCAAAATCTACTTTGTATCGAAGGTTTTTCGAAGTCTTCTCTAGAACCCCATGGTAAAACTCAGATCTTTATTAGATATAATGGATTGTGGGATCCCATGTAGCCTTAAAATTTACCTTATTTATATATTAGTTTATAATTAAAGTGATATTTGTTCCTTGATAGTAATGAAATGCACTTACATTATAAGGTGGTTGAATATCGACCATATGTCATTATTGACTTTTGATAACCTGGGGATTCTGTTGATAAATTCCATGATTATATTTTACTATTTTCTTAGTGGTATGGGAAATTATTTCATAATGCCTTTATACTTATTTCATTAAACAATTACTTGTTTCAATATCAATAATCAAGGAAATAATTCTATAAACCCACTATATAGGCCATCCCACTAGAGGTTTTTATTCTAATCTAAATAGATCATAGAGATTCTAGGATGATTATAGAAAGATGAGATATGTGTATCATCCAAAATTTAAATCTTTATCTAGGATTTTTGGGAACCATATCTAGGTTACAAACGTTATATATCCATTTTTATCAAAGTTAAACATCAAAATATTCACTACGTTTTTTGTACCTCATGATCATCTTTTTCAATCCTCTTTAATCCTCTCAAGAATTGAAGGTTGAGAATTTATTTGAGAAAAGAAGAATGTATATCCTTTTATTATTACCATTTCCATACATTTTATTTCCATGAATCTTTAATCCCTTTCAATAATCACCATAGATATGGTTGCATGATTCTTTATCTTCATATAATTTTCAAGGTTCTTCACCTTCCCATTGTGTTAATGAATAGGACAATCGCAATCCTTGATCATATATAACCACTATAATTGGTTCAAATTATTCTCCATTTATGTCTATATGTACTTCATACTTTTATGATCCATATTTATATATCTAACATCTCACCATATAGATAATTTCCTCAAATCTACAATGTAAATATCACTACAGTCAGTTCCGGATAACATGATGTTTAATTCTTCTCATAGATATTTAATTAGTGGGTGGAATAGGATATAAATTTTTAATATTTCATGATTAAAATAACCAAGAAATTTTTGGATTCATGATTTTTATCAGAAATCATGCCCCACTGGTGGGTAATGTGAGAACATGTGCAGTGATTATCCTCTTCTTAGCACTTTAATGCACTCCATGCATTCATCGGTCTATATAGACTTCACTCTCTTCGATGTTATCTTGAAAATTGTGTGTGAAACTCATGATATTTTTCTAAAAATTCTATTTTACCACCCATATAGTTAAAGGTAACAATAACTCTACATAAAAAAAGTTACTCTTGGTAGTCCTTCATTTGAATCAATATTTTTAGGGATCCATCGACATCACTTTTCTAGTGATAAAATTCCCGAGAAATGTTACATACTCCATCCAAAACATGAATTTAATACACTTCTCTTATAACCTTTAATTTACCTTGGTCTTTATTAAAATATTCACATTCCCCTCATGTTCCTCCTTTATTTTATAGTAGATAATTGTATAACGAATAAATAATGCCAAAAATTTATCAATGAAATTACTAAATAATTAATTATATAATCCCATTAAGATAGTTTGAGAATTAGTAAGTACAAATAGAGTCACCATGAACTCATAGTTTTGGTATCCTGTAGAAAAATTAGTCTTAGGGGTATCCTCCTTCTTCACTTTTACTTGATAATATCCAAGAAAAAGATAAACCACATAGAAGTAATGGGATCCATAGATTCAATTGAATAAGTCATCAATCCTTGGAAGAGGATAATTTTTATTTATTTTGATATTCTTGTACTCAAGATAATCGATTTAGAGGCACATTGAACCATCATTGTTCTTGAAAAAGTGGACCAATACACCCCACGGAAAATGAATTGAGAATATAAACCCTTTATCCATATTATTATGAATATCCATATTCATATCTTCAAGTTCAATAGGGGCCATTCTATATGGAGTATTAGATATTAGTGTAGCTTCATGTATAAGTTTTATTTAGAACTCAACCTCACGACTAGAAGGAAGACCAAAAATTTATTTAGAAAACACATTACCATATTCCCTAATAATGGTAATGTCATTAATGATTATCTTCTACATAGTCTCTATCACGACACATCCCTTTAGGACCATGCCGTTACAAACACCAAGACCACCTCTCGAAGGACAGTGGTTGGAAAATAGCACCAGAGGTGTCCACCTGCATGTAGAAGGCATTTTCCTGAGTACCTATACGCACACACACGCCCAGCCATGACCCAAAAACTGAAATGGAAAAGAAGTATACTGAAACAAGTGCTGAGTACAAGTAAAATGGAAAACAAGTGGGCTAGGATACAAACTCCACAAATAGGAACTGAAAACAACAATGTACAAAGGCACTCAGGTAACCATCTACTGAAAACCCCACTGGACGTTAATAGTAGTGTAGCTACTAGAAGATGAATTAATAATCCATGTCCACCTAATCCTACTAGGCCCCACTTTCTCCTTCACCACCATGTCCTCCAGCGAAGTATTTGTCGTCTGCACAAGACACATCACATGAGGGTGAAGCCCGTGCCAGGGAGAGTAACATGGTACTTAGTAGGGGACCCCATTTCACTAAGGAGAAACACCACCGAGGAACCAAAAATGAAATTAAAAAATCAAGTAATGATCACACCATGTATATTATAGAGTTGGAATGTTTCATCAGTTATATTGAAAAAGTTTTTGTGTTGTTGAGAGACTCATTCTTGATTAATCATTGATCGTCTGCTGGGACACTATAGATCCACCGGGATGTTGCTCGTCTGTTGGGCCACTAAGTATCCACATAGTTGTTACTCCTCAGACATCCCACTAAGGATCCATGTAGCTTCTTCTTGTCTAACAGGCCACTAAGGATCCTCATGGCTCCTGCTTCGTCTATCGGACCACTAAGGATCTACACGGATGATGCTCATCTGCCCGACCACTGAGGATCCATATAGATTATTCTCGAGCCACTCATCTTACTAAAACCACCAGAAATTCCCAAAAAAATAACCCGAAGTATGATCTTGTCTTTAGGGTTCCAATGCAACTAACAGTGCATCAAACAGATGTCTGTTCCGTAAGATATTATCATTTTAGTAACTTGTGGTCGGTTGTGTCTGGGCAAGGTCTGTCCCGGTTGGACCAACCCGAACAACTCATCCTGGGGATTCCACATACCCTAGTTTAATTTGACCAGCCCGACCTGAACGGGTATAGTTCATTTTAGGTATTGCCCGGCCAGGACAATGGGTGAGGCCCAATCGGCCTTGCTGGACTCGGCCCAGTTTGGCCGACAGTCCGTCCCCCAGGTTCACCCGATTACCTAGTCTTGTCTGGTCTGGCACGAAGGGCGTAGGTCTGGACAACTGAGTAGGTATGCCCTGCTGGCACGACTTCATCCCACCGGTATAGGAGGACCCCGTTGTCATGGGTGTGGCTCGTCGGCACGTCAGCGCCCCCCCGGAGTGGGTTCAGCCAACCGTTGGTGTGTGATAGAGATGTTGTAGTTATTGTCCAATCTCTTCCATGTTCGAATGTGGCCCGCAAGGAGTGGGAAGATCCTTCCACATGGCACCATCCATGGATGATGGGCCGTGGCCACCCCTCCACCATGGTCGAGTGACCACTGCACACCAGGTTACCCAGACGCAGGCCGCTGGATCCACCTGGAGCCAGCCAGCGCCCTCCATTATGCCTCCATGAGGCCCCGATGGGCATGATGCCCCCATGATCCATGGGCGACCACAACTGCGGGCCACCACCGCGGGCCTCCACTGAGGGCCACCACAGCGGACCACCATTGTGGTCCACCTTCGTGGGCCACTACCGTGGGCCACCACCACCGGGTACTGTCATGGGACATCATCACCGCAGGCCACCGCCACTAGTTTCGGTGATCCGTTGGTTCCTTCTATAGGCCACCAAGGATTCTCCAGTGGTTAGTTTCTTGATCTGCATGTGCCTACGATAGTCTCGATCTTCCATCATCCCTGCCTTGGCCCAAAATTCTTCTTGCCACTGATTTTAGGATACTTCCACAAGGAACGCACATGCATAGGTACTCGATCCTTGTTCATGTCATCCAACACCCTCTACGTTAGATCTTCAAAACATGGTAAGGTTTGGGGATTACCATCCAACCAAAAATATAATTATTTCTAAATTGAAACCCCCAAAACCGAACCCACCCTAAAAAATGCAAGATCCTTGGATTAACTTGTACAAGGGTTAAACCATGTTCATCATTTAGAAAAATAGCAGGGCGAAACTTTAAACAATTTAAATCTCCTAACTCATTGATATTCGTTGTTGTAGCTCTTCATCCTCATTGGTCCAAGAGGTTGATGACATTCGTCATATTCATGGTACGTCGATGTCGATGACGTCCTCCAACATTATTTATTCTTCATTGGGGAGGAAATCCATCAGAGGTTCATTATATAATCCTTACGGTTTAATCCTAGTTATACCATTGCATTAAACTATTAAAAAGAAAACACATCACATCCTTTCTCTTACACTATGATGTCGCAATGTTACATTATTTCATTTATGAAAAAACATCATTGTTCTGCGTAATTAAAACATCATTACACTATGTATTAATGATCCATTAATTCATCTCATTGTGGCCTTGTCTCTACACTACAGTTTTACCACATCATCGCTTGTCGGTGAGAAAGAAATAAAATAACTTTTTATATTATTTTATTACTTTTCTCAAAAAGTCTAAAAATTAACTTTTCTGTTTGGTCCTTTCCGGCTAAAGTTGAGTCCTTTCTAAAAAATCCTAAAATTCTGAGCTCAGCGGTGACCTCAAGTTTTTGATACGAGCATTGGTTCAAAATTCAAAAAAACCTGGTCACACGTTTACTGAACATACCAAAGAAAATGTTCAAAATTCTGTTCTGGGCTCACATGGCCTCGGAATCATGTGTCGTCAGAGTGTCCAGTCTCAAAAATAATTCCATATAATTAAAAACAATTTCACAAACATTCTGAGGTATTACATTCTCCTCACCATAGGTATTTATCTCCTCAAATTCCAATTCAATGGCTAATCAGAAAAATGGGGGTACTAAGCATTAATATGAGCCTACTGCTCCCATTTTCTCTCCTGGAGATTCTCGTGCTACCATAGAATATAGACAAGAGTAATTGACCACCCACGTAGGACTTGATCCTGTCGATCCTCTATGTCCACTGGAAACTCTGAAAATGTTTCCCCATCATCAATGTTCATCTTAACCAAATAAACGATGTGTGATTGATCATGAATGTATCTCCTCATCTTGGGAATGTGGAAAACATCGTTCACCTAGTGCATCTGTGGGAGAAGAGATAGGTTGTATGCCACCCCGCCAACTTTTCTCAGGATCTAAAAAGTTATATTGAACCTTAGAGATAACTTACCGCCTAGAACAAATCTCTGCCATCCTCATTTGGGGGAGACCCAAATGAACACATGTTCTCCCCACTCAAACTCAAAGGGTCTCTGTCTTCTATCAACATACGATTTTTTCCTACTCTGTGTAGTCCTCATCTGCTCCTGGATGATCTAGTCCTTCTAAGTAATATCCATTACCAACTCTGGACCAATGAGTGCCGACTCCACTAGGTCAATCCAGCATAGAGGTGATATACAAGGCCACATGTACAAGTCCTCAAATAGTGTCATGCCAATGATGGAGTGATATGTGTTGTTGTATGAAAACTCCACCACTGGTAGGTGGCCCTCCCAACTATAACAAAAATCTAGGACACAACATAATAATTTCCTCCAAGGAATTTATAGTCCGCCCTATCTAACCATCCTTTTGAGGATGAAATGTTGTTCTCAAGAATAGGTGAGTCCCGAACGCCTCCCATAATCCCTTCCACAACTGGGATGTAAAGCTTGCATCACGGGATGAGATGATCAATGAAGGAACCCTATGAAGCTGCACTATATATAGGACACTGAGGCATCTCAATCCCTATATTAGTCCATGATCCCTAATGGGTAGGAAGTGAGCCAACATGGTAAGTCTGTTAATGATCAACCATATATAATCATGGCCAATCAATGTACATGGTAACCCTATCACGAAGTCCATCAAGATAGAATCCCATTTTCACTCCGATAACTCATGTGGTTGCACCGAACCTCCCGAAACTTGATTTTCTACCTTCACTTGCTGAAAAGTGAGGCATCATGAGACGAACATGGCCACTATGTTCTTCATTCCTATCTAAAAGTACTGACATTTGATGTCCTAGTAAATATTCTCCACTCCAGGATGTAACACTAACTAGGATTTATAAAACTCCCTTGACACGTCCTCCCACAACACAACGGTTACATGAATGTACACTCTGAAAAGGATGAAGTGTTCTCCACCTATCAAAAATACATCAAGATCATGTCTTAAGGATAACTGAGGACATCGGTCATCGTAGTCAATATCCACCAGTTATGCCTCCCGACATCATTGTAAGAGTTTGTGAGTAACACTCATCAACCAAAGGTAAGCTTCTCCATCATCATCCTTAAAGGATATCTACATCGTGACTAGCTTCTCTATCGCCTCACTCAACAACTGAAACTGGTCCTCCTATTAAGCGCATCTAATACCGCGTTCCTCATCCCATGAGTATAGAATATCTCATAGTTATAGTATTGAAGGAACTCTAGCCATTGCTGATGTCTCATGTTTATGTCCTTCTCCGAGAAGATATATCTGAGACTCTTGTGGTCTGCGTAAACTATAAACCATTCAACCATCAACAAGTGACACCACATCTTCAAGGAAAATACCATCGGTACTAACTCCAGGTTATCAGTCACAAAGTTCATCTCATCCTGCCTCAACTGGCACGAGCTATAGGTGATCACTTATTTCCCTTGTATCAGGACACAACTAATTCTGGTCCCTGATGTGTCGTAGAAGAAAACATACCCAATACCCTCTTCATTTAGTCCCAATACAGGGGAAATATTTAGTATTTTTCTCCACTTATGAGAAATCTACTAGAATTTCTTTGTCCACACGAAGGGATATAACTTCCATGTTAAAGCCGATTATGGTCCTTTAACTCTACAAAAGTCAGTTACGAACCTCAAATAGTAACCATATGACCTCAAGAATCTCCAAACCATAGTCACGAACTTGGGTGGATCTCAAGCGAGAAATTCCTCTATATTCACTAGATCTTCTGCAACTCCAGCCTCTAAGATGATGTTTCCCAAAAAGTGGACCTCCCAAATCCAGAACTAGCACTTCCAGAGCTTACGATAAAGTTTTTTCTCTCGAAGTGTATCCAAGACTATCTACAGGTGTGTAGAATACTCCTCCTCTGACACTAGGTACACTAAGATATCTTCCATGAAGACTACCATGAATTGATCAAGGTAAGTCCAGAAGATCATGTTCATGAGTCACATAAACATAGTTGAGGAATTGGTCACACTGAAGGGAATCACCATGAACTAGTAGTGGTTGTACCTACACCTAAAGCTGGTCTTCGGTACATCCTCATCCCATACCTAAAAATAGTGATAGCCTAATCTGAGGTTGATCTTCGAGAACCACCTTGCTCCCTTAATCTGATGGAAGAGGTAATTAGTCATCGGTAGTGGATATTTGTTCTTCATGGTCACCTGGCTATGGTTCCGGAGGTCTATGCATAGCCTCAATCTCTCGTCTTCTATCTTGAAAAATAACTAGGGCTTCCCACACGGAAATTATGGGCCTTACGAACCCATTCTCTATCAAGTCCTCTAGTTGTACCCTCAGATTGTGATGCTCTACATGAGCTATTCGATATGTCGGTGTGAATATCAGTGTCATCTCAGGGTATAGGTTGATGCAAAAGTATACCATTATTTGAGGATTTAGTCACAAAAAATCCTCAAGAAAAACATCCCCGTACTCATCCACCACTGTATGAAATCTAGGAATCATCTCATCCACTGCACTGAGGGTGAAACTAGCCAAATTGTATGTGATCAGCTGCGCCCTCCTTCGAGAAAGTGCATCTTGTGCAGCATAGGTTTCCTTCTTTTTGGTGAAGGAAAACCTAGTCTCATCTCGGCAGACACACTGCACTATATGCCTAAAACAGTTGATCTGAGCAAGGACTATGGATAACCTGTCCATACCCAAGATGACATCGTATGGCCTTGACGCTGTGTAATGCCCCGACCCCAGTTACACAGAGTCGGTGCATTATTACATAATATTGGCATGATCACAAGAAATATCAAGTCTCGAAAGACCGATTAGTTTAGCAGTCATGGAAACACTAGATATATTCATAAAGTTTACATTATATCATAAATTGAAAACTACAACAATATCTTGTCTCCACACTCATATCCCCTTATACTATCCCTGCAGGTCATTTATAAAATACTTCTTCACATCCTGGAAAAAATAAAACATAGAAAGGGGTGAGCTCAATTGCCCAGTAAGGATAACAATATAGCGGAGAATTTCATAAATAGCATAAACATTTAAGGCAATGTATAACTAAAAAAATCATTTTAAAACTTGAACATCAGCATAATATGGCAGAAATAAAATGAAATAATTCCATATACTTATTCACATGGATATTATACTAGTCGAATAATCACATGCAATATCAATAACCACTTTCATATTGATGGAATACATAATGCCAGACTGTCATAACCACATAGCCAAGGCCTCGTGCCAAGACTACAAATAAATTTTTTTCAAGGCCTTCTGCCAAGACACTAGTTTGTCTCATGAGACCTACAGATTCATGGAGGAGTTATAGTGGGCTATACCCGTAACTTATTAAGTCCAATGCATTCCTCATATGAACAGGTTTAAACATAACATAAACATTCGTATTAAAACTACCATAAGAAATGTCAGTACTTTCTTCATAAACCATGAATTATATATAAATAACACATCCATAGTCAAATATATCACAAAACCATCAAAAAAATATATATAAGTTTTGTATAATAATAAACCAACTCCAAATAAACTTAAAATCCATCAAAAGATGATGACATAGATGAAATCAAAACTCTTTTTAGAAAAATATCTCTTTCTATTTTGAAATCATTTAAGAGTCATATATTTATAAAACAAAACATTTTCTTTGAAAATATTCTTATAAGATTGTAAGGGATGCTTCGATGGTTTTATAACGGCATAAAATTGCCGCACCCGCCATATAAGTTAAAAAACATTCTTACCTTAATTATGTCAAAAAGGTTAAAAAGGACCTTGTTTGGAAAACGACCGAAAGATTCCTTAATAATCTTCTTATAAAAAGTCAACAAGGGTATAAATGACTTTATCCCATAATCTTTAAAATAGTAAGAATGATTTGTAATACATTTTTAAGAAACATGTATGTAGATGATAAAGAGGTCTCCGTAGATAATTACACATAAACGACCTCGGATAACGAATAGATTGTGAAATAAACCCTTACCTTGTAATTTTCCTTGGTTGAGGGTAGGTTAACCTCCTATATAATGGTGAAATAATTGTTATTAAATTATACAAGAATCATATACATTAATATGATATCATATATGATCTTTTAACATTTATTTGTTAATAATATCTTAGTATTATCGTTGTTTCGGGTGTTAACTTACACGTTTTCTTTTATATGTTTTGTTACATAAGATGTGTTTGTCATGGATAGTTTGTATCATATTCATCTCCAGAATGATATCAAGTCCTTCAACATTATTTTCAATCATTAAATGATAATTATTCTTGAATGGATACGATGAGGAATGAATCTCATCTCGTTCGTGGAGACGGTAGTCCGTATGTACGCACGAGCGACAATATCATTCTTTTGATATTAAAATAATATTTAATTCTATGGTATATCATATATACAGAATAGTTATAAGGTTATATTTATTATTTACATTAATTACACATCATTATTATACCCATCAAAATAATAATTTATTGAATAACAATTACACCACGACGTGGAGATGGTAAGTCGTACGTACGCAGGTATGGTGAAATGTCATTCAAAGGATGGATATAATACTGAATATGGTTGTACGATATTTATAATAAAATCATAATATATATAAGATACTGGATTTATTATTTTATAATGAGAATAACAAAGAAAGAAGAAGTTGAAGATGAAATGAACTTGAAAGAGGGTGGTGAAAACATTACCTCTTCTTCGGGTTCTTCCATTTAATTTGATCAAAATGGCTCCTTAAGTTGGATTTCTGATCAAAATAGTGACTCTTGGTTGAATAGAGGGAAGTTGAGAGAGTATTTGGGTAGGGTTTGGCCGATCCAAAAGGCTTTTAATGTGTAAATTAGTGAGAAGGGGGAGTGCCCTTTTATAAGAGGGGTGAGGGGCACCTTTGTAAAATGTAGAAATATTATTTTATAATAAATTCATATTCGGTTTCTAATGGATACAAAGTATATTATTTAAATTTTATGGTGGGTATGGGTCTAAAACGACTCATCCAATAGAATTTAGACCGATTTGGGACATTATATTAACCTTATTGTTTAGTTTTAACTCTTAGTTAATTAGTTTGACACTTACCATGTCACTTTGTTATTTTATATTATATAGTTAATAAACTTTCTATATACCTCTAAGAGACCCCGAAGTGGTACATTAATGATACACCTATCATTATATAAGTCCCTTGGCCTAACATTATATTTTTAGGAATTTAATATAAATTAATAATATAATATTTTTCTTAAAAACTCTTTTGTGTCAATTTTGACACTATTGGGTATTTTGTTTTTGATAAATTCATAACAGAATTATAAATTCTAAAATAATTTATATAATCAATCCTAATATGTCATATTAACCAATAAAATTAGTGGAATTCATAAAAAGTCTAAAATTACATTTATTTTGATATTTATAATATCAATTATTTTAATATTTCATTAATTAGGTAATTATTGCATCACCATTGTGTCATAAATAAATTAAATTATTTAATGTCAAAAAATTATAAATAAACTACGATTATGTAGGAAATCATTTTATCTTTCTAATGAATATTTACAATTGAAATTATTTTATGTATAAACCTATATTAAAATTGTTTTAGTAAATAAACGTTGATTTTAACTCTTTTAACTCTTCTTTGATTTAAATAATAATAACTGTCCTAATCTAATACAAGTGGGCCTAAATGATAATATTTTATTCCTAAGGTTGTTTTTGGTTGAGATACACTTGTCCAATATAATTATTACATGTGTTAGGGTAATATTAATATCATTTTTACCCTTAATTACCATATTTACTTTTAACCGTGGTAAATAAAATTAAAACGTTACTATTCACCAAAAATTATTTTCATCTCATTGAACAAAATTTTATTCATTGATATTAACCGTGTATCTCATATTTTCGAAATTCCACTCACAGAAGCGGTAAAATTAAGCTTCATGTGAATTTCCAAATTCTCCTAGGAGATTGGTAAAAGATGGTGAAAAGTTCAATAAACTTTTTATATATCTAAAATTATTCTAAACTAACTCCAATGAATTACATTGAACTTATATAGGTATTATGTATCTATTTTGACCTTAATTATATTTAAATAAAATAAATAATTATTTAAATAGAAATTCGGTTTGAAACTATAACTCAGTGTTTTTTCACTATTCATCAAAATTGAAAGTTTTCAGAAAAATACCAAAATTTCACCCTTGGATAATTTCGATATTCCAAATCCAAAAATTATGTTCATTTTGAAAGATAAAATTTATAAATTTTCAAAAAGTGGGTATTACTATTCAGAACGGCTAGTTTGATTGGTTGTGCTGTGTGTGTTAGAACACGAAGTTGCGTACAACACACGCTAGTGTATTATTCAAAGGAAAGCGTACTGTTGAATATTGGGGCGTTACATTCTCCCCTCCTTCAAATAATTTAGTCCTTGAAATTTCTAGAATACTACCGCATGAAAAGACTCGGTTGGTTCTTCATCATAAGTTCCTCGGGCTCCCACGTTGCCTCTTCCATCTTATGGTTTCTCCATAAAACTTTTACCAGACGAGTAGTCCAGTTTCTCAATACTTGTTCTCTCATATCAAGAATCCGGACGGACTCTTCGCAATAAGACAGATCAGGTTCCAGTTATAATTTCTCATAGGTGAGTACATGCGTTGGGTCAGGCATGTATTTCCTCAATAGTGATACGTGGAACAAATCGTGAACTTTGGAGAGACTTGGCAGCATTGGCAAACGGTAAGCTGCAGCCCCAATTTATTCTAGAATTTTGAAAGGCCTGATGTACCTAGGACTCAATTTACCTTTTTTACCGAAATGTATAACTCCCTTCCATGGAGATACCTTCAATAAAACATGATCTCCTACCTTAAATTCGAAATCCTTCATTTGGTTATCTGCATAGCTCATCTGCCTACTTTGAGCTGCTTTGATGTGGTTTTGGATTACCATTACATTTTCCATTGTTTCCTCCACCAGTTCTAGGCCTACAAGTTTTCATTCCCCAATTTCATCCCAACAGGTTGGTGTGTGACATCTCTTTCTGTATAACGCTTCATATGGTGTCATCTGAATACTTGAATGGAAGCTATTGTTATAATAAAATTCTAGTAGAGGTAAATATTTATCCCACATACCTTGAAAGTCAAGCGAGTTGGATCTCAACATGTCTTCTGTGGTTTGAATAGTCTATTCTGATTGTACATCTTTTTGAGGGTGGTAGGCAGTGCTTAATTGAAGTTCAGTATCCGGGGATTTCTAAAGACTCTTCCTGAATCATGAAGTTAAACAGGGATCATGATCAGAAACAATCGATAAGGGTACTCCATGAAGTCTCACCACTTCATTAATATATATTCTTGCTAGATGTTATAGTGGTAGATCATTTCTTATAGCACGAAAATGTGCTGACTTGGTAAGACGATCAACAATAACCCATATTGCATCGTTCCATCTAGGAGTCTTTGGTAGCCCCATGAAAAATCCCATCGTAATATTGTCTCATTTACACTTCGGTATGGGAAGAGGTTGCACGAATCCTCCAGGCTGTTGCCTTCCAGCTTTCACTTGTTGACAAACCATACATCTTGATACAAAATCAGAAATCTCCCTCCTCATGTTGTCCTACAAAAAATGTTCCTTCAAGTCTCTATACATTTTGGTGCTCCCAGTGTGTATAGAGAAGTTGGAACTATGAGCATCGTCCAACAATTCCCATTTTAGATCAGGTATATTTGGAACACAAAGTCTCTTCCCAAATTTCAAAAATCCATTTTCATACCCAAAGTCATTCAATCTCCCATCATTCCTAGATTTAATCTTCTTTTGAAATTCTTCATCATCAGTCTGAGAACTCCTAATACTTTCTAGTAAATATGGTTTGGAAACCATTTGAAAAAGCACTGATGTTTCACCTTCCATGGTTATTCCCATGTCCATCATCGCTAGATCCATGAAAATTGGATCCCTTTCAATTCTCCTATTGTTCAAAACTCCATGATAATTTCTGCTCAAAGCATCTTCAAAATTATATGCCTTCCCCAGGTGGTAGTGTATCGTACAATCATAATCCTTGATTAATTCAAGCCATCTCCTTTGCCTCATGTTGAGTTCTTTTTGTGGGAAAATATACTTCAAACTCTTGTGATCAGTATAAATATCACATTTTTCACCCTAGAGGTAGTGCTTCCATATCTTCAAAGCAAAGATCACAACTGCTAACTCGAGATCATGAGTAGGATAGTTTTTCTCTTGAATTTTCAACTTTTGTGATGCATAATCAATAACCCTATCATTCTTCATAAGGACACAACCAAGTCATTTCTTCGATGCATCACTATAAACAACGAACCCATACTCCCCCGATGGTAGAGTCAATATAAGAGAATTGAATAATCTTCCCTTCAGTTCTTCAAAACATTCTTCACACTCTTTTGTACAAACAAATTTAACCCCCTTACGTGTGAGATTTGTTAATGGGTTAGCCAATCGGGCAAAATTCTGGAATAAACGTCGATAATAACATGCTAAACCAATAAAAATGCATACCTTAGTTATACTAGTAGGTTCTAGACATTCTTTGATTGCCTTGGTCTTATAAGGATCAATATAGATCCCATATTTAGAGACAATATGGCCAAGAAAAGAAATATTCTGAAGCCAGAATTCACACTTGATAAACTTCCAATATAATTCATTTCTTCTCAGGGTCTTAAGGATAATGCGCAAGAGATTTTCATGATCTTTATAGATTTTGGAGTATACCAAGATATCATCAATTAATACCACCAAAAAATCATCGAGATATTCCTTGAAAACTCTATTCATTAGATCCATGAATACAGAGGGTGAATTAGTGAGCCCAAAAGGAATTACCGTAAACTCGTAAAGCATGTACCTTGTTCGAAATGCAGTCTTTGGAATGTCTTCCTTCATTACACAAAACTGATGGTATCCAGAACGAAGGTCAATATTTGAAAAGTATTGAGCTCCATACAGTTGGTCAAATAAATCATCAATGCGAGGTAGGGGATACATGTTCGTTATTGTTATAGCACTGATCTCCCTGAAGTCGATACATAACCTAATAGATCCATCTTTCTTTTTAACAAATAGAATAGGGGCTCCCCATGGAGAAACACTAGGGAGAATAAATACCTTATTACTCAATTCCTCTAGTTGTTTCTTTAGTTCAACTAATTCTACAGTGGCCATTCTATAAGGGGTCTTCGATATAGGCCTTGATCCAGGAATTAAATCAATGGAAAACTCAACTTCTCGTTCTGGAGGATGTCCAGGTAAATCTTCCAGAAACACATCTACATATTCTTTGACAATAGGTACATCCTCTATTTGAACATTCCTTTCCTCACCCACAATCATTTTATTCTCCTCCTCCCCAATAATTGAATTTAGTTGAGCTACTGTGGGTGGATCTAGATAAGAATTAGGTGGTGACGATTCTACTCTAAAGATAAGGTGTTCCTTATCATCATCCTCAAAAATCGTAACCTCATTATTCTTACAATAAATCTTCATATCATAGTCTGAAATCCAATCCATACTGAGGATTATATCAAACTCAATCATATGAATGATGATGAGATCAGCGGATAAAGAACATTTATGTGCTCTAACGCGGACTAATTCAAAAAACATTATTGAAATGATACTTCCCTTAGGAGTTTTAACTAACAACTCCCTTGTTAAATAAAATTGGAAATATCTAAATTTCTTAGAAAACTGGGAAGATATGAAATAATGAGATGATCCCGAATCAAATAATGCATTTTCTAAACATGAGGAAACCATTAAATTACCTTCCACTACGTCTTTCGGAGCTTCTACCTCAGCAGTAGTGATAGCATAAGCTTGGCATTGATCCCTTGGACTTTTTTAAGGTAAGTTCCCCTGATGCGTAGTAAATTAATTTTCATAATGTCCCATATCCCTGCAATTGTATCATTGAACATCGGTAGCTTCATTCTTCCCCTTCCAATCACGATCTTGGTGGCCTTTTTCACCACCCTTGTAACAGAATCTCATTCCTTTTAAGCATGTACCAGGGTGTTTCTTCCCACATTTACAGTAGGATGGATATTCAACTTTTCCCTTCTTCCCCTTACTTATATTCCCAAATTGATCTGCAGATCACTTATTCTCTTTCTTTTCTTTAAAGTCATAAGACATAGAGAATACCTTTTCTGTCTTGATAGCACGTGAGACAATGTCTTCGTACGACGAGAAGGATTGTGAGACTAATGCTCGACAGAGAAATGGTTATAACCAATCAAATAAACGATCAATCTTACTTCTTGGGTTCCGTATATAATCTCCTGAATACCTTTCTAACCTCGTAAATTTAGCCTCATACTTTGCGACATTCTCATCCTCCTTTTGTCTCAGACTCAAAAATTGCCTTTCCATATCTGCTCGATGGTCACGAGGAAAGTATTTTTTAAAAAACAAATCTTTGAACTCCCTCCATTCCATATTTTATACTTCATCATCTTACTTCATGTTTTGAATCAATGACCACCATTGATCGGCATCTCCAGTGAGGCGATAAACTGCCATGACAACTTTTTCCCTTTCACTACTCCCCAAAGCCTGAAATATTCTCTCTAGGGAACTTATCCATTGCTCAGCTACTAATGGATTTGTACTCCCATTGAATGTTGTTGGTTGCTTCCTCATGAAGCGATCTAACATTGATCCTCCACGCTGTGGATCAGGGTGCTTTATACGAGTAAGGTTATTATTCATAACCTGAGTGAGTTGTCCCAGTATGGTGATAGTTGATCAACACCAGTTGCATCACCAGCTCCACTATAATTATCATGAGTAGGAGGGAAATCCCTACATGGAGTGTGTGCATTGATACAGTTTCCATTTCTTCCACTAGGCGCCATTTATTAACAATGGCATAAACTAGATTAGTTTATGAATCAAAATACATAATTCCATACTTCTAAAACACTTAACATAAATTTAACTATTTATGGATATAATCCATAATCATACAAATGTTTTCTTTGAGGAATTATATACTCATAAACCCTTCATAATGATTTTTAAAGAAAATGAGAGTTATCCTAAGCATATTCCCTGGGAGTGTCGTAACAAAGAGTTTAGCAAGGCCCGTTGTCATGCACCAGTTCCCGTTTGAGTCTAGCTCAAAGTGGTGTTTTCGGGTTTTACCCCTAGGTACATCTGTGCCAGAGCCGCCTCTACCTGCTCGTATCAAGACAAGGATGTATTTCTTGGAAAAATCACAAAATCTCTACGATACAAAAATTCTAGGAAGGTATTCTATACTAATCCTCAATGTTTATCTTAAATCTATGTGTTCTAATCAGAGTTTATCTAAATCTAGCTTCCAAGGTTTGTACTAAACTTCCTCTGATACCAACTATAATGCCCTGACCCCAGTTACCCATAGTCGGTACATTATTACATAATATTGGCATGATCACAAGAAAGATCAAGTCTCGAAGGACCGATTATTTCAGTAGTCTTGGAAACACTAGATACATTCATAATGTTTACATTACTTCATAAATTGAAAACTACAACAACATCTTGTCTCCACACACATATCCCCTTATACTATCCCTATATTTCATTCATAAAATACTTCTTCACATCCTGGGAAAAATAAAACATAGAAAGGGGTGAGCTCAAATGCCCAGTAAGGATAACAATATAGCAGAGACTTTCACAAATAAGCATAAACATTTAAGGCAATGAATAACTAAAACAAAAGCCTTTTAAAACATGAACATCAGCATAATATGGCGTAAATAAAATGAAATAATGCCATATACTTATTCACATGGATATTCTACTAGTCGAATAATCACATGCAATATTAATAACCACTTTCATAATAATGGATTGCATAATGCCAGACTATCATAACCACATATCCAAGGCCTCGTGCCAAGACTACATATAATATTTTGTCAAGGCCTTGTTCCAAGACACTAGTTTGTCTTGTGAGACCTACTGATGCATCGACGAGCTATATCGGGCTCCACCCATCAATTATTAAGTCCAATTCATTCTTCATATGAATAAGTTTAAACATAACATAAACATTCGTATTAAAATTAGCATAAGAAATGTCAATACTTTCTTCATAAATAATGAATGGTATAAAATTAACACATCCACAGTCAAACATATCACAAATCCATCAATACAATATGCAAGTTTAGTATCATAATAAACCAACTCCAAATAAACTTAAAATCCATCAAAGGATGTTGACATAGATGAAATCAAAAATCTTTTTAGAGAAATATCTCTTTCTATTTTGAAATAATTTAAGAGTCATATATTTATAAAATAAAACATTTTAATTTAAAACATTCTTATAAGCTTGTATGGTAAGCTTCGATGATTTTATAATGGCGGAAAATAGCCTCACCCGCCGTATAAGTTAAAAAAACATTCATACCTTAATTCTGTCGAAAAGGATAAAAAGGACCTTGTTAAGAAAACGACGGAAATATTCCTTAATAAAATTCTTATAAAATGTCAGAAAGGGTATAAATTACATTAACCCATATTCATTAAAATAGTATGAATGATTTGTAATACATTTTTAAGAAACATTGATGTGAATGATAAAGAGGTCCCAGAAGATATTTACGTATAAACAACCTCGTATAATGAAGAGATTGTGAAATAAACCCTTACCTTGTAATTTTCCTTAGTTAAGGGTAGGTTAACCTCCTGTGTAATGGTGTAATAATTGTTATTAAATTATACGAGAATAATATACATTAATATGATATCATATATGATCTTTTAACATTTATTTCTTAATAATATCTTAGTATTATCGTTGTTTCGGGTGTCATCTTACTCGTTTTATTTTATATGTTTTGTTACGTAAGACATGTTTTTCATGGATAGGTTGTATATTATTCATATACAGAATTATATCAAGTCCTTAAACATTATTTTTAATCATTAAATGAGAATTATTCTTGAATGGATATTATGGGGAATGAATCTCATCGCGTTCATGGAAACGGTAGTCCGTACGTACGCACGAGCGACAATGTCATTATTTTGATTTCAAAATAATATATAATTGGATGTTAAATCATATATAAAGAATAATTATCATGTTATATTTTTTATTTACATGAATTACACATCATTATTATACCCATCCAAATAATAATTTATTGAATAACAATTACACCACGACGTGGACACGGTAAGCCTTACGTACGCACATATGGTGAAATGTCATTCAATGGATGGATAGAATACTGAATATGGATGTACAATATTTATAATAACATCACAGAATATATAAGATACTGGAGTTATTATTTTTGAATTGGAATAACAAAGAAAGAAGAAGTTGAAGAAGAATGGAACTTGAAAGTGGGTGGTGAAAACAATACCTCTTCTTCAGGTTCTTCCTTTTAATTTGATCAAAAGTGCTCCATAGGTTGGATTTCTGATCAAACTAAGGCCTCTAGGTTGAACTGAGGGAATTTTAGAGAGTATTTGGGTGGGGTTTGTCTGATCCAAAAGGCTTTTAATGTGTGAATTAGTGATAAGGGAGAGTGCCCTTTTATAAGAGGGGTGAGGGGAACCTTTAGAAAATCTAAAAATATTATTTTATAATAAATTCATATTCGGTTTATAATGGCTAAAAAGTAGATTATTTAAAGGTTAAAGTGGGGATGGGTCTAAAACCACTCAACTAATAGGATTTAGACAGGTTTCGATCATTATATTAACCTTATCATTTAGTTTTAACTCTAAGCTAATTAGTTTGACACTTACCATGTCACATTGTATATTTATATTATATAGTTAATAAACTTAATATATACCTCCAAGAGACCCCAAAGTGGTCCATTATTGATACACATATAATAATATAAGTCTCTTCAATAAACCTTAGATTTTCATGAATTGAATATAAATTAATAATATAATATTTGTTTTAAAAAATCTTTTATGTCAATTTTGACACTATTGAGTATTTTGTTTTTGATAAATTCCTAACAACATTATTACTTCTAAAACAATTTATAAAATCAATCCTAATATGTCATATTAACCTATAAAATTAGTGGAATTCATAAAAAGTCTAAAATTACATTTATTTGAAAATTTATAATATCAATTATTTTAATATTTCATTAATTATGTAATTACTACATCACCATTGTGTCATAAATAAATTAAATTATTTAATGTCTAAAATTGTTAAACATATACCATTATGTAGGAAATCATTTTATCTTTCTAATGAATATTTACAATTGAATTTATCGTATGTATAACTCTATATTAAAAATGTTTTAGTAAATAAACTTTGATATTAACTCTTTTAACACTTCTTTGAATTAAATATTAATAAACACCAAAATTTCACCCTAGTATAATTTCGATATTCCAAATCCAAAAATGAAGTCCATTTTGAAAGATAAAATTTATAAATTTTCAAAAAGTGGGTATTACTATTCATAACGGCTAGTTTGATTGGTTGTAGTGTGTGTGTTAGAACTCGAAGTTGCGTACAACACACACTACTATATTATTCAAAGGAAATCGTACCATGGAAGCTTGGGGTGTTACATGCTGCTACGAGGAGATCCCAACCAAAGCTCTCGCCTCCTAGAGTAAGCTCACACCGCCTCCACTAATGTGAAATTATCTAATCCCCTCCCATAAGAGTCTCTAGCTTCAAGGATCGATCCAATAGATCCACTGGAATCTCTAAAATCTAAATGAGAGTTGTGGGAAGCAAATAGTGACTGGAACCTATGTCAATAAGAACTATAGCTAGGATGGAGAAGACACGTATTGTACCTTAAATCAACTCTACAGCATCGTGGTAATAATCCTATAATGCCTAAAGTTGAGCCATCCCCTAGACACCTACTCTCTGAGGTCAGGGTGGACCACCTAAAGGTGGTGTAGGTAGTACATCGAACCCTCACCCACTTCCTGCTGCTCGGCCTGCTTCCCTTCCTCGTTTGCTTCCCTATGGCCCGCCTCGTTCAATCCTCTACCACTATCTCAGTGGTCCCTCACCCATATGTTGATCATCTACTTAATGGGTTGGGAAGTCACAAGTGATGTGTTCCTACCCACCACACGAGTAGCACACCCTGGTCCCCTGCTATCTACCTCTATCATGGAAGCCTCTCACCAGCGATCCAGAGTCCTAGTCTTATCCACTGGATGATCTGGTATGTTTGGACCATTGTGCCATATATTGGCTGGTTCTATGGGTGGCTCAGCTACCTATCACCTGGTGGTGGAACCCACAATTAGTGCTTCTCAGGGAGGAATCTATCCACAAGAAGGGCTCTCTCTAGCACCTCGCCCTGGGAAGGGATGCTGAAAGACACCATAAATTCCCAAATATCTCACCTGAGCCCCTAATCAAAGGTCTAGTACCTAAAGAAAGGGTCCTTAATCATGTATGTGGAGTAAAGAGATAGTTCTTCAAACCTTGCAGAGTACTCAGCCACTAATAGGATGCCCTGCTGAAGGTGAAGTAGCTCATGAATTCACACATAGCATAAGGTCGTGGGAAAAATCCTCCCAAAAAAGTGGCTCAATGTCATCCCAATAGAGGTTCGCCTCATCATGGGTGTGAATTGTCATACTCCACCATCTCCCTGCCATTCTGTGAAGATGGCTTGCAGCAAAGGTCTCTATCTGGCCGAGCAGTGTCCTCACTAAGTGCATACTTGCGTCACCACTTACAACCAATCCTCAGTGACCTATGGATCTCTATCTCCCATGAAACTGGGAGGTCTCTATCTCTGAAACTCATGAAGGTCACTAAGTCTTCGTATGTCCTCAGCTGAAACCTCCATTAGTATATTCTGACCAACGAGTGGTGTAGAACTGGTGCACCACCTAGTTGGGCTATCTTGACAACTGGTCCCTAAACAGGCACCTCGTCACAGGGCAGGATGTCCGCCCGACCATGTATCGGAATCCTGGATGGTAATCCTCATTGAGGCATCCTGAAATATATCAAGATGTTCTAGGGATAAAATATTATACCTGGTGAGCTTACTTGTATATAAAATAACATAAGGAGACACTTTTGCAACTAGTGTTTTTATACATTGAGGTGAAAAGCATAATTCAATGTCCTAGTGTCTGGATACATCGGTATCCACACCAATACTAGACTCCCTAAATGTGAAATTAGGACTTGAAACATTTAATACAGTTTTACCTAAATAAAAACAATAGACTCTCGGTGTCTATGGTAGAACTAACCACATATGATACTACTTTTTCATGACCCATCCCCTGAGACCCGTGTTGTGACATACCCCAAGCCTACCTCCCAAATTCCAGGGGTTGGAGACTATTGTTGAATACATCGACCTGCATGGGGGAGGAATTTTCCTTAGTACATGTATTCACACACCCACCCAACCACATCCCACAAACTGAAAGGGAAAACAAGTATACTAAAATATGTACTGAGTACAAGTACAATAGTAAACATGTGGTCCATAATTGAAACCCAATAAAAAGGAAATGAAAACAGTAGAGTACAATGGGACTCAAGCAACCATCTGCTAAAAACCCCACATGAGGTTTAGATTAGTGTAGCTTCTAGAAGGTGAATATGTACCTCTTATCCACATAATCCTACTAGGCCCCTCTTTCTCTTAGGCCACCAATTCCTCTATCAAAGCATTGGTCATCTGCCCAAGGAACAACACATACAGGTGAAGCCTGTGCAGGGGTGAGTAACACAATACTAAGTTGGGGACCCCAGTCCACTAAGAAGGAACACAAAAAATAAACCACAAAGAAAAGCCAAAAATTAAGGACCACTCACACCATATATATTCTATATTAGTAAAGGTTAATCATTTATAGTGAAAATGTTTCGTACTGTTGAGGGACTCTGCCCTATTGAATCGTTGCTCATCTAACGGGCCACTAAGGATCCATATGGTTGTTGCTCGTCTGTTGATCCACTAATGATCCACATGGTTTATACTCATCTGTTGGTCCCCTAAGGATCCACATGGTTGTTTCTCATCTATCGGGACACTAGGAATCCACATTGCTCCTCCCCGTCTGCCGAGACACTAAGGATTCACATGGATTCTTCTCATCTATTAGGCCACTAAGGAACCACACAGCTAATTCTCAAGACATTAGTCATACGTCAACTACCATGAAGTACCACATAGAATTACCAAAAGGATCGTCTTGTCATAAGGGTTCCCACATAATAGATGTAGGATCAAATGGACACCTGGTCTATATGATTTTGGTGTTTTAGTAACTTGGGGTTGGTTACCTCTAGTCTTGGTCTAGCCCGATTGGACAAACTCGACCAACCCTGCCCGAGGGTACAACATACCCCTGTTTAATTTGACTGGCCCAGACTAAGCTATTTCGGGTCAGGGTTGGTCTTCTTCAGCCTAAACAGTTGGCCATGCCCAATGGGCCTCACTAGACTCGGCTCAGTTTGGCCGAGGGTGTAGCCCGCCAGGTGGCCTGACGACCCGGTCTCGTTCGGCCCACCTTGAAGGGTGCAAGTTCGCCCTGTCGATGCATGTACAGCCAACTGGTGTGGGTTCGGCCCACCGGTGCCAGTTTGTCCCAACCCAATGACTATGGGCATGGCCTGCCTGTGGGATCTTAGTCCACTAGGGGCAGACCAGTGCAGTGAACCCAATATGTGGCAGCTACCACCACATCCCCTCCCTATTTGAACGCGACACCCAAGAATCGGGCCACTCCTTCTATGTGGTGCCTACCATGGCCAATAGGCAGTGGCTCACATGGTCACAAGGGTGGCCCGGACTCGAGTTGCCGGTGCCACTCCTATATGTCATCATGGCACATCGACGGGTGCACTGCCACTACAATCCACCACCAATGGTTCTTTCTACGATCCACTGGAGTTTCTCCAGTGGTTTGTTTCTTGACACACCTACCATTACGGGCCTCTCGGGTCACTTTCATCCCTATATTGGCCCCACATTCATATTTCCACCGATTTGAGGATACAACCATGAAGAACACATGTGTCGAGGGACCGGGGCCTTGTTTTTGTCGGCCAGCACCCTCCTCCTTGGGGTTTTAAAACATGGGATGGTATGGGGATTACCATTCTATCAATAATAAAATTAATCCTGAATAGAAAATCCAAGAACATAACCCTCTTGTAATAACCCACGATCCGAGAATTAACATGTTCATGGGTTAAGTCATGTTCATCTTCTAAAAAATGAACTTGGAGAAACATTAAAAAATTTAAATCCCATACCGCCTTGAATATTTTTTCCATAGTGCATGGTTCTTGAGGGGCCAAGGGGTCAATGGTGTTTATAGTTCTTCTGGGTACGTCAAAGTTGATGACGTCCGACAATGTTCTTAATTTTGTTTCGGGAGGAAATCTCTCATAGGTTCATCAGATAATCCTCATAGTATAATCCTTGTTCCACCAATGCGTCACACTACTAAAAACAAAATTCATCGCATAATTTCTATTACACTATGACATCTCATCCTTATGCTTTTCCTTTTATGAAAGATCATATTTGTTATGATTCCTTAAAGCATCATTAAACTACATGTTAACAAGCCATTAATAATCTCCATTAATGTGTATCGTTGCTGCCTCATCTCTGTATTGCAGCGTCACCATGCCGTCACTCAATGGTGAAAAAGAAATAAAATAAAATTTTAATTTATTTTATTGTTTTTATTCAAATGTATGAAAATTAACTTTTACTTTTGGTCCTTTCCAACTGATGATAATTCCATTTTAGGTGAATATTAGAATTCTTGGTTCGATGGTGCCCTCATATTTTTAATCCATCCACCATTTCAAAATATAGAAAAACATGATCACATCTTTACTAAAAGAAACTAAAAAAGGTCAAAATTCCATTCCAGGATCACAAGGCATTAGAATCATGTGTCTTCATAGAATTTAGTCTAGAAATAATTCCATATAATTAAAAAAATTGTACTAAAATTTTGAGATATTATAGTCTCAATCATTTGATTAAGATATACATTCTCTTAATGTAGAAATATCAATGATTTATATTATTATACAAAATGATATTCTTTATCATCCTTGGTATTTTATAGAAACATAGTGTAATTTTTGATACATGGGGTAATTTATATCACCCATAAATTTATTCTTTCTCTACTTACTGAATTCCAATCCAAACCCAGCATAGCAATTAATTCTAGTAACGTGATTATCACATTGTTCTATGGTAAATTCAACCCACAAATATGGACTAAGGAGAAGTTATATAATTGGTATACAATAATTTCCCCATTTTATGTTTTTATAGATAACTTGACTTATATGATTTGTGGAGGTGTTTGAATAGTTATACAAGACTTGCGTGATATTAATGAAAGTATAGATCTATAATAATATTTTTTTTTCTATATTCATTAACAAATAAGTAGTGTCTTTATAACCACATTTTTTTCAATATACACCTCATATGTATGATTGCATATGTTCACCATTTCTCTTTCATCCTTACATGTTATCTTCATCAGTTATCATAAAAAAATATTGGCTTGGTTCAATGATTCCCACACTTAATTTTTTTCCTTATAGTTCACAAATTATAAATTTTGTCTAGGGTTATCTTGATCATTATTTTTTCCATAAAATTGGTGAGTTTCTCATGTTATTGTTTTCATTCAAGGTGACCTTCTTTTCCACACCTAAATAATTTCCTTGTTCACTTCAATTAGTTTGTTGGATAATTATTCCTACAATTTTAAAAAGTGGTGTGTTTTAATTTTTTTTCCACCGTGATATTCCTACATTGGTCCACCATCATTGAAATATATTCTCATCTCCCAATCTCCTGGTCCTTGAGATTCATTGACCACCATTTTGAATTTTAGTGAATATTAGACAATTTCCATGTAGTTTTTAAATTATAAAATAGATAAATAATTTGATTGACTTTAATATATCCCACTAAAGAAGATGTCAACCTTACATTTAAGGATAATGAAAACGCTGGCGGTTTATCGTGAAAGCATTCTAATTTTTTCATCGAATGCCTCGATAGATTATTTGTTCTTTTTCTAGATTCATGGAAAATCCCCCTAAATTTTCTACTAGAATGTGTGTGGATAATATTTATTAAGAAATATTTTCTGTAATTATTTCTAATACATCCCTCTGATCTCTTCCTTATAATTTTTTTTGTCAATATCAACCATTGATCACTTTCTCCCTCCAAGTGCTAAACATACACCCTGACCTTCTCTTGATCAAATAATTTTATAATTGATAATATCTTCTCGATGGGTATGATCTATTATTCTATGATTTAGGGGTTATAATATCCACTGAAAGTAAAAGGCCTTTATTTCATGGTGATCTCAATTGAAACTTTCTATTTCTAAAAGGGATGTGGGTTTTTCCCCTATTTAATGTTTTTATTCAAAACCTGATTTAATTGAGTAAGTGTTGTTATAATTATCTGAAACTCAAGATCCCATCAGTGTTAGAATCACATTTAGATAGTCATTGTCTTCAAATCACATTGTATTTTTACTAAGTTAATCTTCTTTCTATTGATTGACTAATGGGAAAATTGGGGATAATATTTTTAAAACTATTAAAAACATAAATGGGAAACCATTAAATTTAACGGGATAGCTGAGAAATAATTTACATTACTTAACATATAAATTTCTAGGTATCATTTTAAGTTAACCATGGTATATTTTCTAACAAAAAATCATAGACATATTTGTTCCATATATAATGGTTCTTGAAGAGATTATAAACATAACTAAGTGTATCCTTAGGGAGTGTAAAAATAATTTTTTAGTACAACATCTTTATTTTCCACTGTGTTACAATCGATTCAATTCTGTAACGCCCTGACCCCAGTTACCCAGAGGTCGATGCATTATTTTAATACCTTGGAATGGTTACAAGAAATCACGTCCTAAAGGAACGATCGGTTTATTAGTCTGGGAAACAAGATACATACATAAGTTCAACATTACAATTGGAAAATAAAAAAACACTAATTTATCCATTAGAAACATCCAAGCATCCTAGATTATGTTTTCAAGTCACTCATAACTAAGTCATTCATATCCTAGTACAATAAAACATAAGAAATGGGTGAGATCCAATGCTCAGTACGGGTAATCAATACAGCGGAAGATACCATAAATATTAATCCTGGTGAATAATTGAAAACACATGCCTTAATGGATAATAAATATGAGTACCTTGTGGTAGTAATATGAGATAACTAAATAATTCAATAATAAAACATAGTCTTGGGTATTCTACTAGTCGAATAACCACATGAAATATCAATAAATAATATCATAATGATGGAATGCATAATTCCATACTTTCATAACCACATAGTCAAGGCCTTGTGCCAAAACTAAAAATAAGATTTTTTTCAAGGACTTCTTCCAAGACAATAGTTTGTCTCATGAGACCTACTGATTCATCTAGGAGATAAAGCGGAATCCACCCGTCACTTACTAAATCCAATGCATTCTTTATATAAAAAGGTTGAAACATAATCTGAAATTTTGTATTAAAACTAGCATCTGAAATGTCAATATTTTAACCACAAACCATGAATGTAAAAAAATGGCACATCCATAGTCAAACATAACTCATTAAATACAATATGGAAGATTTTATTATAATATATCAACCTCAATAGAGAATAATGAAGTTTATTGATATGGATTAGAATAATCATCAAAACTATTTGAGAGAAATATCCCCCTGGTTTTTGAAAACATTTAAATGTTTCAATATTTATCAAGAAGCCGTTTAAATTGGGTTTTTGAATCAAAGCGTCTCATAACACTTTGAAACTTTTAAAAGGAATTTAAATATTAAAACTTTAAATAGCAAAGTGTCTCATACCACTTTGAGTTAAAATTACTCTTCTCAAGTTCATATCGATGACTTGAGAATTTATCAATGGAGTGATTATGTGTATCAATTGTATATCCTTATAAATGGGAGTGGAAATTACTACACAAATAATAAATAGTGATTCCACACATAATCATGGAGTAAAATAACCAATAAAGAATGCATAAATCCCAATGACTGGAAATTCAAATTTGAAATTTCCTTACCGATTTGGTAACTTATGAAACATACACCCCATGAAAGAAGTGTCATACAATGAATATTTAAATGCCCATAAATTATATTACAAAACGAATACAATCATGGGCAGTAAAAACTCCACAAAAAAGGAAATAGTGGCCAATATAGCATGAATCTCACTGGAATAAAGATGAGATGAAAAACTCTTACTTCGTTGTAATTAATCGAGTCATATTAACAAAAGATACAATCAGAAAAATGAATCACAGAATACCATTAATATAAAAATAATCATGATAATAAATATATCAAATGGCAATACACAATACACCACATGCAATAAATAAGTGGTGAATAATGGAAATCTAAGAGAATTAAATGTGAGATAAGAAACTCATTTGTACTTTTCCTTGGTTGAGGGTAGGTTATCCTCATGTATTATGGTGAAATAATTATTATTAATTTATAAAAGAACCATATACTTTAATATTATATCATATATGATCTTCTAATATTTCTTTGTTAATGATATTTTAGTAGTATCATCATTTTGGGTGTTAATTGATTCGTTTTCCTTTATATGCTTTGTTATGTAAGTAATGTTTGTTATGTATATGATGTATCTTATTCATATTCAGAAAGATATTAAGTAATTTAACATTATTTTTAATCTTGAAATGAAAATTAGTCTTGAATGGATATGATGGGGAATTAATCCCATCGCGTTCCTGGAGACGGTAATCCATACGTACACATGAGCGACAATATTATTAATTTGAAATTAAAATCATATCTAATTTAATGTTATATCATATAAACAGAATAATTACTATGTTATAATTATTATTTACATTATTTATTCTCATTATTATACCCATCCAAATGATAAAGTATTTGAATAAACAACTACACCACGACGTGGAGACGGAAAGTCATAGGTACACACGAACGGAGACATGTTATTAATAGGATGGATAGAATAATGAATATGGTCATACCATATTTATAATAACATCATATTATATAGAAGTTACTGGTGTTATTATTTGATAATGGAAAAAACGAGGAATGAAGACGTGGAAGAAGAAAAAACATGAAAGAGATGACGAAATATTTACCTATACATCGAGTTCTTCCTTTTGATTTGATCAAAAGTGCTCCTTAGGTTGCCTTTCTGACTGAAAGAAGGCCTCTAGGTGGAAGGGGTGATAGTTGAGAGGGTTTCTGGGCATGGTGTCCGAGCCAAATGGATTTGACAGTGTCAATTAGAGAGAAGGGGAAGTGCCTTTTTATAAGAAGGGTGAGGGGCACCTTAGTAAATGCTAGAAATATTATTTTATAATAAATTCATTTTAGGTTTATAAGAGCTCTAAAATGAATTATTTAATGGATAAGGTGGGGATGGGTCGAAAACTACTCAACCAATAGGTTTTAGACAGGTTTGGGTCACTATATTAACCTTATCTTTTAGATTTAAGTCTTAGTTATATAGTTTGACATTTTCCATGCCTCATTGTATTTTTATATTATATGGTTAATAAACATACAATATAATTCCAAGATAACCTCAAGTGGTTCATTAATGTTAAAACTATCATTATATATGTCTTTTGGAATAACATTAGATTTTTAGGAATAGAATATCAATTAATAATATAAAATTTGTATTAAAAACTCTTTTATATCAATTTGGACTCTATTTGGTATTATGTTTTTTCTAAATTCATAACAGTATTATTACTTCGATAAAAATAAATCTATCTAACCCTAACATGTAATATTAACCTATAATACTAGTGGAATGCATAAAAAGTCACAAATTACATTTATTTGGATATTTATAATATCAATTATTTTAATATTTAATTAATTAGATAAAATACTGCATCATCATTGTGTAATAAATAAATTTAATTGTATAATGTCTAAAAGTTATAAATAAAATACCATTATGTCGGAAATATTTTTAGCTTTGTAAGGAATATTTATAGTCATATTTAAATAAAATAATAATAAATGTCCTAATCTAATCCATGTAGACCTAAAACATCATATTTTATTTATAAGTTTGTTTTTGTTCGAATTACACTTATCCAATAGAATTAGGACATGTGTTAAAGTAATAATAATATCATTTTTACCCTTAATTAACCAATTTAATTTTAACTGTGGTAAATAAAAGTGAAATGTTATTATTCAAAAAAATTATTTTCATCTAATTAAACCACATTTTTTTTACTGATATTAACCGTGTCTCTCAGATTTTTTAATTTCAACTCACAAAAGTGGTAAAATTATCTTTTATATAAATTTGCAAATGCTCCTAAGAGGTGGGTAAAATACGGTAAAAAGTTCAATAAAATTTTGTTATATCTAAAATTATTATAAACTGACTTCAATGAATTAAATTGAACTTATATTGGTATTATTTATTTATTTTTACCTAAAATAAATTTAAATAAAATAAATAATTATTTAAATGAAAATGCGATTTTAAACTATAAATCAGTGTTTTTCACTATTCATCCAAAATTGAATGTTTTCATAAAGATGCCAAAAATTCAATCTAAGCTAATTTTGATATTCCAAATCCAAAAATGTAGTCCGTTTTGAAAGATAAACTTTAAAAAAATTCAAAAAGTGGGTGCTACTATTCAAACAACTAGTTTGATTGGTAGTGGTGTGTTAGAATCAAGAAGTTGCATACAATAAAAGCTATTACATTATTCCAAGGGAAATGTACCATAGAAGCTTATGGTGTTACATTCTTCCCCCCTTTTGGAAATTTCACCATCACAATTTTCAAAATTGGGTTTGGGAACATAATTGAGAGTCCCACATTGGAAAAAGAGTCAATAAAACTATCAAATTAAAAGAATGAAAGAGAAGTACAAAGGTCACCTGAGATAACCCATACTAGGATTCCATGTAAGAAAACATGAATATAGAAGATAAAAAAGTGTCATATTCTGAATAAGAGGGATAGAAAACATGTTAAATAGAAAGTTACCAACAAGAAAACCACAAACATGTGATGGGACAAATGGTCATTTGTTTCCTAATAGGAAAAGTAAACAGACAATTTTTTTACGTTAAATTTCATAAATATGAGGAATTTAATTATGATATTGACTAAGAACATAAAGATATATACTTACTTTTTAAGCATAGTTTCATTCTTTAATAAATTTCTACCACTAACTCATTTTTTTTGAAAAGATTAGTATTCAAAATGACTTGGTCACACTAGAAGAGCTCGAATCAACTTCTAGAGAATCACATGATCCACAAAGGATAAACTATATATTTACCTTGTATACAGATATTAATCAAAAACAAAATGGTTAGTAAAAGATCAGATGATCCCCTAAAAGGATAATCTTTTAGAGAAAGAAACACTAATATTAATTTATAAAATTAAACCAACAATACCCAAAAGTTAAATAAATACCATTCAATAAACAATTGTCCTTAAAATCCTTCAATATAATCCAAACTAATATTGAAACCCAAAACATAGAAAAATATCGTTATGTAGTCTTCCATGTTAAATGGTATCTCCAAATGACATCGACTACTCTTAAAGTCGCATACTTAAAAGTAATTAACTTAATCACATATTCTCTATTATAGGATAATAATTTCCACAAATAACCCAAATCACTACAAATCCTCAATAAAAAAATACATAAAAATACACCATTTCTCATCAAATAAAATCCCATATTATTCTATTTTCCATAGGCATATAGTGTTCCCAACAGAGAAAACATCTTCCAAAATAACATTTTTCACTTAATCACAAAATAATTTTCCTATACTAAGGGTATTCATTTGAAAATACATAAGATACAAAATCAACTTATTATTGACCAATAAAATCATTTAACTAAAAATAATTCGTCACACTAACCAGGGACATCACGTAATCCATTGGTAGGCAATAAATCCCAATTTCACTCTTGTTATGGGTTTGATTCCCACAGCTTTGTCTGACACGATAGGTTGTCACACAGTCTGCGTGTTGTCCTTTTTCAAAAACTATATTTTATAACATTACCAAAATTAGATAAATACTTCAAAATAACCATAACATAATTTAACCAAAAACATTATCTCATTCCATTTTTTTATCCCAAAATATAATAACTTGTAATTGTCTCAAACTCAATGATCAAGGAAAACCAAAAGGTTATTTATAACTATATCCCCAAGTGAAAAGATAATTCTTCCTCAAATATCATTTTCACATGACAACTGCAGAGTTAAATATACAAGAGGAAATTATTCCAATGTAATCCCATCAACAAATAGCACTGATACTTTTAAACATTTCTCTAAACATTTATTTCCACATTGCTTATTCTATGACCAAGAAAATATCCGATAGAATAGGGAATTCACTCGGGTATTGGCCAGGTCCCCTAAATTTACCACAAATAAATGTAAATGGATTCTTGGGACCATTTTTATTTCCTTCCAGAATACTCGTCATTTTTCCACAACAATTCTTTACTTTATGCCCTTCTTTCCCACATGTTAAGAATTTAATTGTTCCATTGAGACACTTTCCAAGGTGTCTCCTTCCTCATTTCCTGCATGATGGAAATTGAGGTTTCTTATCTCAATGGTCTCCATTGCTGGAGCTCTTATCATTCATTGTCTTCGTATTCTTTGTTGAGTCTGGGAGTTGGATAATATATATGTTGTTGTTCATATTTTTGGAAAACTAATTTGGCATGAAGACGATATATTTTATGCATAACAATATTCCATTTTGTTTCTCATTTCCACCACCGTTCCCACCTTGTACATCATGCTCAAAGTTACTATGACTTCCTTGGAATCTATCCATTGACTAAAACCAAAAATCATTGTGTGAGTAAAAATAGTCATAAAATCATTTAAAGAATATCATGACACCATATTTTTAATTTGAAACACCTTAGGATTAACGAAGGTCATTTATTCTCATCTTATATTAAAATCCTTCAAATTGGTTTATAGAGAAAATGTAAATTATCTGAAGCATATCCCCTGGGAGTGTCGTAACCAAGAGTGCATCAAGGCACATTATCATGCACCAGTTCCCATTTGAGTTTATCTCAAAGTGCTGTTTTTTGGTTTTAACCCTAGGTACATCTGTGCCAGAGCCGCCTCTACCTGTTCGTATCCAAACAGGTATGTATTACTTGTAAAACTCACAAAATCTCTATAGTATTAAAATTCTAGGATGTTCTTCTATACTAATCCTCAAAGTCTATCTTATGATAATGTTCCCTACTCAGAGTTTATCTAAATCTAGTTTCCACGGTTTATACTAAACTTCCTCTGATACCAACTATAATTCCCCGAACCCAGTTACCTAGAGGCCGAGGAATTATTTTAATACATTTGCATGATTTCGAGAAATCACATCCTGATGGATAGATCAGTTTACTAGTCTTGGAAACAAGATACATACATAACTTTAACATTAAAATTTGAAAAGAAAAAACAACACTAATTTATTCCAATAGAAACATCCAAACCTCATAGATTATACTTGCAAGTCACTCGTAACTAATTCCTTCATATCATAGGAAAATGAAACATAGTAAAGGGGTGAGCTCAAATGCCCAGTAAGGGTAAGCAATACAATGAATGATTCCATAAATATTAAGCATGGTGAATAATTGAAAACACATTCCTTAACGAATAATAAACATTAGTACTTTATGGATGGAATATGAGCAGATTAAATAATTCCATAATAAAACATATTCATGGGTATTCTACTAGTCGAATAACCACATGAAATATCAATAGCTGATCTCATAATGATGGAATGCATAATTCCAAACTTTCAAAACCACATAGTTAAGGCCTTTTGCCAAGACTACAAATAATATTTTGTCAATGCCTTGTGCCAAGACACTAGTTTGTCTCATGAGACCTTCCGATGCATAGAGGAGCTTTAGCGGGCTCCACCCGTCACTCACTAAGTCCAATTCATACCTCATAGGAAATGGTTGAAACATAATCTGAACATTCGTATTAAAACTAGAATATGAAATGTCAATATTTTAACCACAAACCATGAATGGTATAAAAATAACACATCAACAATAAAAAATAACTCATTCAATACAATATGAAAGATTATATTATAATATATCAAACTCAATAGATAATAATGAATGATATTGACACAGATTAAAATAAATATCAAAACTATTTTAGGAAATATCCCCCCTTTTCTTGAAAACCTTTAAAAGAATCACTATTTATAATGAAGCCATTTAAAATGGATTTTTGAATCAAAGTGTCCCATACCACTTGTAAAATTTTAAAAAAAATTAATTTTAAAAATTTAATGTCCATATAAATAAATCCTTAAAACCATTTTAAAAACACGGACATTATTTAGAAATATTTAGAATAATAAATATTTAAAACATTAAAAATGATATTTTAGTTAGAGTTCCTTACCAAAAGAGAGAAATGTGAATACAAGTAATTTAGTTAATAAAAACATTATAATATCATGAGAATAGGTGGATTCATGATATAATATGTCAAATTACATTATATACACCATATACAAGTGAATTGATGTATAAAAATAAAGAAATCTCAATGGAATGTAAATTCTGGTGAAATCTCTTATAAAGACCATATCCTTTGGTTAAAGATAAATCAACGACATAATTATGTGTGACAAATATAAATAAACTCAATATGATTAGATATTCATTTTAAATCAATTATATGGAATTCACTCATATTCTTGTAAAAACAACACCAATAAATTGGATGTTTAACTGAATAAAAGGAGATTGAGTTAAAATTACTCTTATCAAATTCATATCAATGAATTGAGAATTTATCAATTGGGTGATTATGTGTATAAAAATTATATCCATATAAATGGGAGTGGAAATTACTTCACAAATAATAAATAGTTATTCCACACATAATTATGGAGTAAAATAATCAATGAAGTATGCGTAAAGCCCAATGAGTGGAAATAGAAATTTGAAATTCCCTTACCGATTTGGTAACTTATGAAACATACACCCCATGAAAGAAGTATTATACAATAAAGATGTAAATACCCATTAATTAAATTATATTACAAAAATAATACGATCATGGGAAGTACATACTACACATAAAAGGAAATAGGGGACAATATAACATGAATCTCACGGGAATAAAAAAGAGATAAAAAAACCCTTACATCGTTGTAATCAATAGAGTCGTATGAAAAAAAGATAATAATCACAGAATGAATCATAGAATACCATGAATATAAAAATAATCCTGATAATATACATATCAAATTTTAGTATATAATACACCCCAGGCAATAAATAAGTGGCGAATAACGGAAATCTCACAGAATTAAAAGTGACATAAGAAACCCATTACTTTATAATTTTCCTTGGTTGAGGGTAGGTTAACCTCCTATATTATGGTGAAATCAATATTATTTAATTATCAAAGAACTATATAAATTAATAGGATATCGTATATGATGTTCTAATATTTCTTTGTTAATGATATTTCAGTTGTATCATCATTTCGGGTGTTAACTGATTCGTTTTCCTTTTTATGATTTGTTATATGGGTAATGTTTGTTATGTATAGGGTGTATCTTATTCATATTCATAATTATATTAAGTATTTTGACATTATTTTTAATCATCAAATGAAAATTATTCTTGAATGGATACGATGGAGAATGAATCTCATCGCGTTCGTGGAGATGGTAATCCATACGTACGCACGAGTGACGATATCATTATTTTGATATTAAAATTACATATAATTGGATGGTATATAATAGAAACATAATAATTATCATGATATATTTATTATTTACATCATTTATACACATTATTATACCGATCAGAATGATTAAGTATTTGAATAACATACTACACCACGACGTGTAGATGGTAAGTCGTACGTACGCACGTATGGTGAAATGTCATTCAGAGGATGGATACAATAATGAATATGGTCGTACCAGATTTATAATAACATCACAGTATATATAAGATAATGGAGTTATTGTTTTAGAATGGAAACTACAAGGAATAAAGAAGTGGAAGAAGAAAAAAACTTGAAAGAGGTGATGAAATATTTACCTCTTCTTCGGGTTCTTCCTTTTGATTTGATCAAAAGGGATCTTTAGGTTGCCTTTTTGACTAAAGTAAGGCCTCTAGGATTAATGTAGGACAGTTTAGAGGATATTTTGGTAATGTTTGTCCGATCCAAATGGCTTTTAAGGTGTGAATTAGAGAGAAGGGTATGTTCCCTTTTATAAGAGGGGTAAGGGGCACCTTAGGAAAAGGTAGAAATATTATTTAATAATAAATTCACATTCGGTTTATAAGGTCTCTAAAATGAATTATTAAAAGGCTAAGGAATATATAAATCTCAAAACCGCTAAAAATATGTTTTAGACAGGTTTGTGTCACTATATTAACCTTATCTTTTATATTTAACTCTTACTTAAATAGTTTGACATTTACCATGTCTTTTTGTATTTTTATATTATATGGTTAAAAACGTACAATATACATCAAAGAGAACCCCAAGAGGTTCATTAATCATAAAAATATCATTATATATGTCTTTTTTTCCTATCCTTATATTTTTATGAATAGAATATCAAATAATAATAAAATGTTTGTTTTAAAAAACACTTTTATATAAATTTTGAGACTAATTGGTATTTTGTTTTTTCTAAACTCATAACAGCATTATTACTTAAATTAAAATTGATCTAACCAACCCTAAAATGTCATATTAACATATAAAATTAGTTTAATTCATGAAAAGTCTCAAATTACATTTATTTAGATATTTATAATATTAATTATTTTAATATTTCATTAATTAGGTAATTACTGCATCATCATTGTGTCATAAATAAATTTAATTATTTAACGTATAAAAATTATAAATAAAATACCATTACGTAGGAAATTTTTTTATCTTTGTAATGAATATTTATAGTCGAATGTATCTTATGTATAACCCTATATTAAAAATATTTTAGTTGTAAAACTTTGATTTTAGCTCTTTTAACTCTTCTTTAAATAAAATAATAATAAATGCCCAAATCTAGTCCAAGTGAACCGAAAGGATCATATTTTATTAATAAAGTTATTTTTGGTAGAATTACACTTATCCAATATAATTAGGACATGTGTTAGGGTGATAATAATATCATTTTTAGCCTTAATTTCCCTATTTACTTTTAACCGTGGTAAAAAAGTAAAAAGTTATTATTCAGCAAAAATTATTTTCAGCTTATTGAACCAAATTTTACCTACATATATCAACCATTTCTCTTTTAGTTTTGAAATTCAAATCACAAAAGCGGTAAAATTATGTTTAATGTAAATTTGAAAATTCTCCTAGGAGGTGGGTAAAAGACGGTAGAAATATCAATACAATATTTATATATCTAAAATTATTATAAACTAATGCCCATGAATTACATTGAACTTATATAGGTATTATGTATCTATTCTGACCTAAAATAAATTCAAATAAAATAAATTATTATTTAGATAAAGATTTTATTTTAAACTATAACTCGGTGTTTTTCACTATTCATCACAAATTGAATGTTTGCAAAAAAAATACCAAAAATTCACACTAAGATAATTTCGATACTCTGAATCCATAAATGAAGTCCATTTTGAAGATAAAATTTATAAAATTTCAAAAAGTGGGTATTACTATTCAAAACAGCTAGTTTGATTGGTTGTGGTGTGTTAGAATCTCGAAGTTGCGTACAATGCATGTTATTATATTATTAAAAAAGAAACGCACCGTCGAAGCTTTGGGTGTTACAAATTCCCAATGCATTCTATTTGGAGTTATTACACCTAGGTAAAAATATACTAGCTCCACATCAACGTTTAGAATTTAAAAATTTATTTTATTTCCTGGAAACCACTTATTCTATACTTTTAAAAAATTAGGGTTGGTTCACTATGTTTAATCTTATACCAAAGGGTTTAACTAGGGTTTTATAATCTCAATCCCTAAAATAACTAGATATTCCATTAATACAAGTCTTCATAAATCATATAATACAAATTATTTCAATATTTAATACATAAACACATACATAATAAAATACCATAAGAACATTAGGCCTAGTGTATATTTTAAATTTAGTACAACACACATTAAAATTAAATAGGGATACAAATATATTATTTAAAACATCATAACACTATTTTAAAATTTGACCACTATTCTACAACTAAATGAGATTAATTGGTTGGTACATGTGAAAAAGTTGATCTATAAAGCCCAGTAAAAAAATAATCAAATCAAAACAATGAAAAACTAAAAAATAGTCACGAGGATTATCAAGGTTCCATAAAATGGGTGAAAGTCATAAACATGAACATCTATTCATTATATAACAAGATAGAATCAAGGAAATATTAGAATGTGGAAAAAACTTAATGCATGAAAATATAAAAATATGTCAAGGCTAACCATCAAGACATCATAACATATATTTCTTAGAAAAATATAATGTTCACAAAACATTGTATCTAATGAGGTAAAACAATTACACATTGCATTGGAGGGCTGTATAATTTTGGACTCACACGCTGCATTCATATAATTCACATGCTTTTTTGATTCATATAGACCATACAATATAAAAACATATTTCATCACATTTAATACAATGATTATGAAGTTTTGAACCAATGAATGGATGTCCTTAATCAACGAAGAATATGAATATCTAGTTGAATACCCTTTATTGGAAATGGGGATGTGTATTCACAACACAAATGGTTTTTGAACGAAAAAAGGATAATTTCATCAGCATAATAGGTGCACATACAGATTTATGTAAGTGTTTAATGAGAGTAAATGGTAGTCTATAATTACTTTTAAATCATAAGTAAAGTAAAATTGATGTAAAAAAATTCCAATATGAATAATTTGAAATCAAATGAAATAAAACCAACAAATATCTGGAAAAAATAAGATGAGGATATAATCCCCTAACATCAACATAGTAATAACTTAAGTAAAAGGATATAAGGATAGGGGATAAATGATCACTCATTCATAGATAAATAATTACATAGTAAATAGATACATATAAATACATTAAAACATTATCATTTGAGAATCAAAAGTTTAAATAAAATGAAGGTGGTTGAGTGGAAAAGAAGAGATATAGAGATCACATACCTTGAGATGACACTTCTAAAAGCATGGGAGGAGTTTCATAAGATTGTGGGAAGATCTTTGGAGTCATATAGAGCGGTATATGGGGGGTAAATTAATGATCAATGGTTTTTCAGTGATGTGTAGTTTGGTGATTGGAGGTTATTTATTAAAAAAGGAAGATGAATTCTTTATTATTTACAAAAATTAGGTTTTGGACTCGATATGATAAAATAATAAAAACCAAAAACCTCCACATATTTTCCCCATTGTTTCTACCAATGTAGAGTGGTTGAAAATATTTTAAAATGTAATGAAATAGGAATTTTTAAATAATACCAATTGTGATGTGGAAGTGACTCATGATAATAAATAATTGATTATAAAACCTTATAATATAATATTTATTTTAGAGGATTCATTAAGGGATTATAAAATTAATCAAATAATTTGAAAAAAAAATATTTTTATGTGTAATAAATATCAGATTACTTTTATATCATTTATTAAATCACTTTGGGATATTATGATTTCATATTACAAACTGTATACTTATACCATATCTAATTTTTACTCAAAAATTATGTTATATCATAATATTATGTAAAATTCAACATTAGATTATTTTGATAAAATAATTTTAAAAATATAATTTAACTTATCAAAATAATTTTCTAAATATAGGAATTTTCACTCTAAAATAAAAATACATATTTACTTGAAAATAATGGTTTTTCGATATTAACCACTCTCTAAACCTTATAAAAATTATATTGGACTTCATTAAATTATAATATCTTTCATATGTAAAAAATTATTAAATAATAATAATATTTTATTTCAAGAAATCATAAATTTATCAAAAGTATGACATAATTGAAACTATAAATTTCTTAAAAATACCATTTTGAGTTCTCTGTGTCAAAATCTAATTTTTATCATACTCATTATATATTCATTTTTAAGGTAATAGTAAAAAGGTATAAACAAAATAATTTTTTTTTCAAATTAATATATACTTGGTTTTAGATACATTACCCATATTACAAAAGTTTACACCATAAGGGTAATGTGTGTGGTGGTAGTGATTTATTAGGGTTGTTATAAAAACATGTTTTGGGATGTGATATCGATAAGCTTTAACTTCTCCCATAAACAGTTTTTTTCTGATTTAGTTGTTGTATCTCATATTCGGCATGGTCAAGGGAAAATCCTAGTGATGTAATCTCCCTCATAATTCAAAACAAATGGGATTCATTTGGTATGATCTAATTGTTTGAGGCCACCACTTCTACTGTATGTGTCAATTAGATTGTTTAATAAGTCATAATATATACTAATCCTAATAGAAACTATCAAATAGCTATATTATGAATGGTTAAGATGCTTAACTGGCTTTCAAATATGACTTGATATATTTTGTAATGGTCTAAAGAAACAAAAGTATTGTATGTGATTTGGATAACTACATTACATAACAAAGAATTTGTTTATTTAAAAATGAAATTTCATTTATAAATGTTTGGGTCCTTTTATATATAGTCTAACTCAGGGATCCCCATGTCCTGGATACTGGATAAATTAGGAAAAAGTCTTTTACATCTACTAATAAATAAGATACACCAATGAAATAAGGGCATATATATCTTCTATCGGAAGGGAATGTTCATCCCACTCTAGGATGTAACACTAACTGGGATTTATAAAACTCCCTTGACACATACTCCCACAACACAACTATTACATTAGTGCACACTCTGAAAAGGATGAAGTGTTCCCCATCTATCAAAAATCCATCAAGAGAATGTATTGAGGATAACTGAGGACGTCGGTCCTCGTAGTCAACATCCACCACATGTCCCTCCTTGCATCATGGTAAGAGTTTGAGAGTAACACTCATCAACTGAAGGTAAGCTACTCCATCATCATCCTTGAAGGATATCTACATCATGACTAGCTTCTCTATCGCCTCACTCAACAACTGCAAACTGGTCCTCCTGTTAAGCGCATCTACTATCGTGTTCCCCATCCGAGGAGTATAGAATATCTCAAAGTTATAGTCTTGGAGGAACTCTATCCATTGACGATGTCTCGTGTTCATGTCATTCTCTTAGAAGATATATCTGATACTCTTTCGGTCGGTGTAAACTATAAACCATTCAACCAATAACTAGTGACACCACATCTTCAAGGAAAATACCCTCAGTACAAACTCCAAGTCATCAGTCACAAAGTTCTTCTCATCCTGCCTCGACTAGAGTGAGCTATAGGCGATCACTGCATTCCCCTGTATCAGGACACAACCTATTCTGGTCCCTGATGCGTCGTAGAAGACAACATACCCAATGCCATCTTCATTTAGTCCCAACAGAGGGGAAATATTTAGTCATTTTCTTAGCTTCTGAAAACTCTACTGGAATTTCTTCGTCCACACGAAGGGATATAACTTCCATGTTATAGCCGATTAGGGTCCTCTAACTCTTGAAAATTCAGGTACAAACCTCATATAGTAACCATCTAACCGCAAGAAGCTCCACACCATAGTCACACACCTGGGTGGATCCCATGTGAGAAATTCCTCTATATTCACTGGATCCACTGCAACTCCAGCCTCTAAGATGATGTGTCCCAAAAAGTGGACCTCCCAAATCTAGAACTAGCACTTCTAGAGCTTACCATAAAGCTATTTCTCTCTAATTGTATCTAGGACTATCTAGAGGTGTGTAGAATAATCCTCCTTTGACACTGAGTACACCAAGATATCTTCCATGAAGACTACCATGAATTAATCAAGATAAGGTCGAAAGATACTGTTCATGAGTCACATGAACATATTTGTGGAACTGGTCACACTGAAGGGAATCAACACGAACTAGTAGTGGTCATACCTACACCTGAAGGTGGTCTTTGGTACATCCTCATCCCATTCACGAAACATTCTGATAGCCTAATCCAAGGTCAATCTTTGAGAACCACCTCGCTCCCTTCAGCTGATCAAAGAGGTCAACAATCCTCATTAGTGGATACTTGTTCTTCACGGTCACCTGGTTCAAGTGCCTGAGGTCTACACATAGCCTCAATCTCCCATTTTCCATCATGAAAAACAACACCAAGGCTGCCCACAAGGAAATGGTGGGCCTTACGAACCCATTCTCTATCAAGTCTTCTAGTTGTACCCTCAGCTCGTGATCCTCTACATGAGCTATCTGATATGTCGGTGTGAATATCAGTGTCATATTAGGGTATATATTGATTCAAAAGTATACCTTTATGTGATGATGTAGTCATAAATCCTCAGGAAAAACATCCTCGTACTCATCCACCACTGTATGAAATCTAGGACTCCTCTCATCCACTGCACTGAGGGTGAGGTTATCCAACTGGTAAGTGATCGGTTGCACCCTCCTTCGAGAAAGTTCATCCTGTGCAACATGGGTTTCCTTCTTTTTGGTGAAGGAAAAACTAGTCCCATCTATGTGGACACACTACACTATACACCTGAAACAGTTGATCTGAGAAAGGACTATGGATAACCAGTCCATACCGAAGATGACTTCGTATGGCCTCGACGCTGCAACTAAGAGATCCCAACCAAAGTTCTCAGCTCCTAGAGTAAGCTCACACTACCTCCACTAATGTGTAATTATATAATCCACTCCCATAAGAGTCTCTAGCATCAAGGATAGATTCAATGGATCCACTGGAATCTCTGAGCTCAAAATGAGAGCCATGGGAAGGAAATAGTGACTGGAACCTATGTCAAAAAAATGTAGCTAGGATGGAGAAGACACAGATTATACCTTGAATCAACTATAGAGAACCGTTTTCATAATCCTATAATGCCTAAAGTTGAGACATCCCCTGGACACCTACTCTCTGAGGTTGGGGTGGACCACCTGGAGGTGGTGTTGGTAGTACCTCGAACCGTCACCCACATCCTGCTACTCGGCATGCTTCCCTGTCTCATCTACTGCCCTACGACCCTCCCCTCTCAATCCTATTATGCTATCTCAGTGGTCCCTCAACCATCATCTAATCATTTACATATTGGCTCGGGCTGTCACGAGCCATGTGTTCCTACCAACCACATGAGTAGCACAACCTGGTCCTCTGCTATCTACCGCTGTCTTGGAAGCCTCGCACCAGAGCGCCAGAGTCCTAGGGTTATCTACTGGATGATCTAGCTTGTTTAGACCATTGGGCCATATATTGGTTGTTGTTATGGATGGATCAGATACCTATCACCAGGTGGTGGAACCGACTATTTGTGTTGTTTTTGGAGAAATCTCTTGAAAAGAAGGGCTCTCTCTAGTACCCCGTCCTAGGAAGGGATGCAGAAAGTCACTATAAATTCTTTAATATCTCACCTAAGACCCTACTCAAAGGTCTAGGCCCTAAAGAAATGGTCAATAACCATGTATGTGGAGTAGAGAGAGAGGTCTTTAAACCTATCAGAGTACTCATCCACTGATAGGATGTCCTACTGAAGTTGAAGAAGCTCATGAATTCACACAGAGCATAAGGTCATGGGGAAAATCTTCAAAAAAAAGTGTCTCAATGTCATCCCAAGAGAGGTTCGCCTCATCATGGGTGTGAAATTACAGACTCCACCATCTCCCTACCAATACGTGAATATGGCTTGCAGCCATGGTCTCCATCTGGTAGAGCAGTGTCCTCACTAAGTGGAAGACTTGTGTCACCACCTACAACCAATCCTCAACGGCCTATGGATATCTCTCTCCGATGAACCTGGGAGGTCTCTATCTCTAAAAATCATGCAGGTCACTAAGTCTTCGCATGTCCTCAGTTGGAACCTCTGTTAGTAGATTCTGACCAACGAGTGGTGTAGAATTAGTGCACCACCTAGTGGGCTATCTCGAAAAATGGTCCCTGAACAGGCACCTCGTCACAAAGCAGGATGTCCACCCAACCATGTATCGGAATCCTGGATGGTCGTCCTCATGGAGGCATCCTGAAATAGATAAATATGGTCTATGGATAAAATATTATACCTAGTGAGCTGAATTTTATATAAAAGAACATAAGAAGACACTTTTGCAACCACTGATTTTATACATTGAGGTGAAAAGCATAATTCATGGTCCAAGTGTGTGGATACATTGGTCTCTGCACCAATAATAGACTCCCTGAATGCGAAAGTAGGACTCGAAACATTTAAAACAGTTTTCCCCAAATAAAAACAATATACTTTCGTCCTCTAAGGTAGAAATGACCACATATGATACTACATTTTCATGACACATCCCTTGAGGCCCGTGCTGTGAAATACCACAAGCCTACCTCCCAAATGCCAGGGGTTAGAGACTATTGCTGAAGGCATCGACCTGCATGTGGGAGGCATTTTCCTGAGTACCTGTACACCCACCCACCCAACCACATTCCACTAACTGAAAGGTAAATCAAGTATACTAAAACATGTACTGAGTACAAGTACAACAATAAACATGTGGGCCCGAATAGAAACCCAAAAAAGGAAATTAAAACAGAATAGTACAATGGGACTCAGGTAGCCATCTGCTAAAAACCCCACATGAGGGTTAGTGTAGTGTAGCTTCTAGAAGCTGAAGATGTACCTCCTATCCACATAATCATACTAGGCCCCCTTTATCCTTGGCCACCAAGTCCTCTATCAAAGCATTGTACATCTGCCCAAGGCACAACACATGCATGTGAAGCCTATGCAGGGGTGAGTAACACAATACTCAGTTGGGGACCCCTGTCCACTAAGAAGAAACACTAAAAATAAACCACAAAGAAAATCCACAATGCAAGGACAACTCGCACCATATATCTTCTATAGTAGTAAAGGTTCATCGGTTATAGTGAAAATGTTTTGTATTGTTGAGGGACACAACCCTAATGAATCGTTTCTCATATGTCGGGCCACTAAGGATCCATAGGGATGTTACTCGTCTGTCGGTCCACTATGGATCCCCACGGCTTATACTCATCTGTTGGTCCCCTAAGGATCCACATGGTTGTTGCTCATCTATCTGGCCACTAGGAATCCACATTTCTTCTCCTCATCTATCGAGCCACTAAGGATCCACATGGATGCTTCTCGTCTATTAGGCCACTAAGGAAGCACAAAACATATTCTCAAGACATCAGTTGTACATCAACTACGATGAAGTCCCACATAGAATAACCAAAATGACCGTCTCATCACAAGGGTTCCCACACAATAGATAGAGGATCAAACAGACACACAGTCTATACTATTTTGGTGTTTTAGTAACTAGGGGTCGGTTGCCTTTGGGCTTGGTCTGGCCCGGTTGGACTGACTCGACCAACCCTGCCCGTGGGTACAACATACCCCAGTTTAATTCGACTGGCCTGAACTGAGCATGTTTGGGTCAGGGTTGGTCTGGTTCATCATAGAAAGTGGTCCATTCTCAATGGGCTTCACAAGACTCGGCTCGGTTTGGCCGAGTGTCAAGCCCATCGGGGCGCCTGACATCCCGGTCTCATTTTTCCCACCTTGAATGGTGTAGTCTTGCCCTTCCGGCACATGTACATCCCATTGGTGTAGGTTCCACCCACCGGCACTAGTCCGTCCCAACCCACTGACTCAGGGAATGGCCTACCTGTTGGATCCCATTCTACAAGGGGCGGGACCAGTGCAGTACGCCCAATATGTGGTAGCTACCACCACATCCCCTCCCAATTTGAACGCGAACCCCAAGAATCGGGCCACTCCTTCTATGTGGTGCCTTCCATGGCCAATATGAAGCGGATCACCAGGTCACAAGGGTGACCCGGATGCGAGTCGTCGGTGCCACTCCTATGGGTCTTCGCGGCACATCGACGGGTTCACTACCACTATAGTCCACCACCGATGGTTCTTTCTACTGTCCACCGAAGTTTCTCCAGTGGTTTGTTTCTTGATACACCTACGATTACAGGCCTCTCAGGTCGACGTCATCCCTATCTTGGCCCCACATTCATATTTCCACCGATTTGAGGATACAACCATGAAGAAGGCATGTGTCGAGGGACATGGGCCTTGTTTTTGTTGTCCATCACCCTCCGCCTTAGAGTTTTAAAACATGGGAAGGTTTGGGGATTACCATTCTATCAACAATAAAATTAATCCTAAATAGAAAATCCAAGAACATCACCCTCTCGCTAGAACCCACTATCTGAGAATTATCATGTTCATTGGGTTAATCCACATTCGTCGTTTAAAAAATGAACTGGGAGAAACATTAAACAATTAAAATCCCATATATCATTGAATCTTTTTGCCTTAGTGCATGGTACTTGAGGGTCTAAGGGGTCAATGGTGTTTATAGTTCTTCAGAGTACGTCAAAGATGATGACATCCGATAGTGTTATTATTTCTTTGTTTGGGAGGAAATCTGTTAGAGGTTCATCAGATAATCCTCACAGTTTAATCCTCCTTCCACTAATGCGTCACACTATTAAAAACAAAACACATCACATCATTTCAATTACACTGTGACATTGCATCGTTATGCTTTTTCTTTTATAAAAGATTATCATTGTTATGATTCTTTAAAGCATAATTACACTGCATGTTAACAATCAATTAATAAGCTCCATTAATGTGTATCGTTACTGCCTCATCACTGCATTGCAGCGTCACCATGTTGTCACTCCTTAGTGAAAAAGAAATAAAATAAAATTTTAATTTATTTTATTAATTTTCTAGAAATGCAGGAAAATTAACATTAACATTTGGTCCTTGCCAACCGAAGATAAGTCCATTTTAGGTGAATCTCGGAATTTTGAGTTCAATGGTTCCCTCATATTTTTAATTCATCCACCATTTAAAAATATAGAAAAACATGATCACATGTTTACTAAACGAAACTAAAAAAAGGTCAAACTTCCATTCCGGGCTCACAAGGCATCATAATCATGTGTCTTCATAGAATTTAGTCTCTAAATAATTCCATATAATTAAAAACAATACACGAAAATTCTGAGATAGTATAGTCTCAATCATTTGAGTAAGATATACATTCTCTTAATGTAGAAATATCTATGATTTATAATATTATACAAAATGATATTATTTCTCATCCTTGGGATTTTATAGAAACATAAGGTTATTTTTGATACATAGGGTAATTTATATCACTCATAAATTTATTCTTTCTCTACATATTGAATTCCAATCCAAACCCAGCATAACACTTAATTCTAGTAATGTTATTATCACATTGTTCTATAGTAAATTCATCCCACAAATATGGATTGTGGAGAAGTTATATAATTGGTATGCAATAATTTCCCCATTTTATGTTTTTATAGAAAACTCGACTTCTATGATTTGTAGAGGTATTTGAATAGTTATACTAGACTTGTGTGATATTAATGAAAGTGTAGATCTAGAATAATATATTTTTTTCAATATTATTTAACAAATATGTAGTGTCTTTACCACCAAATTGTTTTCAATATCCACCTTATATGTAAGATGGCATAAGTTCACCCTTTCTCTCTTGGCCTTAAAAGATATCTTCATCAGTTATCATCAAAAAAATATTTCCTTGGTTAATTGATTCCCATACTTAATTTTTTTCCTTATAGTTTACTAATTGGACATTTTGTCTAGGGTTAGCTTAATCATGATTTTTTCCATCACATTGGTGAGTTTCTCCTGTCATTATTTTCATTCAAGGTAACCTTCGTTGTCACACCGAAATCATTTCCTTGTCCACATCAAGTAGTTTGTTGGATAATTATTCCCACAATTTTAAAAAGTTGTGTGTTTTTATTTTTTTCCACCATGATATTTCTTCATTGGTCCACCATCATTGAAATATATTCTCATCTCCCTATCTCCTGGACCTTGAGATTCATTGACCACCATTTTGAATTTTTGTAAATATTAGTCAATTTCTATGTAGTATTTAAATTATAAAATAGATAAAAAATTTTATTGACTTTAATTTAACCCACCAAATAAGAGGTCAACATTACATTTAAGGATAATGATAAAGTTGGAGGTTTATCATGAAAGTATTCTAATTTTTTCATTGAATTCCTTGATATATTGTTTGTTCTTTTTTTAGATTCTGGGAAAATCCCCATAAATTTTCTAGTAGAATGTGTGTGGATAATATTTATCAAGATATATTTTTTTTAATTCTTTCTAGTACATACCTCTGATCTCTTCCTTAGAATTTTTATTTTTTTATCAATATCAACCATTGATCACTTTCTCCCTCTATGTGATAAACATTCAGTATGACCTTCTCTTGATCAAATAATTTTATAATTGAGAATATCTTCTCGACGGGTATGATCTATTATTCTATGATTATGGGGTTATATTATCCACTGAAAGTAAAAGGCCTTTATTTTATAATGTTCTCAATTGAAACTTTCTATTTCATAAATGGATGTGGGGTTTTCCCCTATTTAATGTTTTTATTCAAAACCTGGTTTAATTGAGTTAGTGTTGTTATGTGTATCACAACTCAAGCTACCATTAGGTTTAGAATCACATTTAGATAGCCATTGTTTTGTAATCACATTGGATTTTGACTCGGTTCCTCTTATTTTTGTCGATTGTCTAATGGGAAAATTGGGGATAATATTTTTAAAACTATTAAAAACTTAAATGGAAAACCATTAACTTTCTCGGGATAGCTGAGAAATAATTTACATTCCTTAACATATACATTTATAGGAATCAGTATAAGTTATCCATGGTCTATTTCATAACAAAAAATCATAGAAATTTTTGTTCCATATATAATGGTTCTTGAGGAGATTATAAATATAACTATGTGTATCCCTAGGGACTATAAAACCAATTGTGCAGTACAACATCTTTATTTTCCACTATGTGAGAATCGGTTCAATTCTATAATTCCCCGACCCCAGTTACCCAGAGGCTAATGCAATATTTTAATACATTGGAATGATTACAAGAGATCAAGTCCTGAAGGAATGATCAGTTTATTAGTCATGGAAACAAGATACATACATAAGTTCCACATTACAATTGGAAAAGAAACACAACACTAATTTATACCATTAGAAACATCCAAGCCTCCTAAATAATGTTTCCAAGTCACTCATAACAAAGTCCATCATATCCTAGTAAAATAAAACATAATAAATGGGTGAGCTCAAATGCTCAGTACGGGTAATCAACACATCGAAAGATACCATAAATATTAAGCATGGTGAATAATTGAAAACATGTACCTTAACGAATAATAAACATGAGCACCATGTGGCAGGAATATGAGATGAGTAAATAATGCAACAATAAAACATAGTCATGGGTGTTATACTACTCAAATAACCACATGAAATATCATTAGCTAATCTCATAATGATGGAATTCATAATTCCAGACTTTCATAACCACATAGTCAAGGCCTTGTGCCAAGACTACAAATAAGATTTTGTCAAGGCCTTCTGCCAAGACACTAGTTTGTCTCATGAGACCCGCCGATGCATCAAAGAGATAAAGAGGGATCCACCCGTCACATACTAAATTCAATGCATTCCTTATATGAAAAGGATGAAACATAATCTGAACATTTGTATTAAAATTAGCATCTGGAATGTCAATATTTTAACCACAAACCATGAATGGTAAAAAAATGGCACATACATAGTCAAACATAACTCATTCAATACAATATGGAAGATTGTATTATAATATATCATGCTAATAATGAAAAATGAAGGATATTGATATGGATGAGAATAATAATCAAAACTATTTGAGAGAAATATCCCCCTTTTTTCTTGAAAACATTTAAAAGCATCACTATTTATAAAGAAGCCGTTTAAAATGGATTTTTGAATCAAAGTGTGTCATACCACTTTAAAACTTTTAAAAGGAATTTTAAATTTAAATCTTTAATTTCCATATACATAAATCCTTTAAACCATCTTTAAAACATGTCCATTAATGAGAAACATTTTGAATAATACATCTTTACAACATTTAAAATGACAATTTAGTTTGAGTTTCTAACCAAAAGAGAGGCACTTGAATCAAAGTAATTGAGGTAATAAATACTTTATAATATCATGAGAATAAATGGATTCATGATATAATATGTCAAATAACATTTTATACACCATATAAAAGTGAATTGGCGTATAATAACAAAGAAGTCTCAATGGAAAAAAATTGAGATGAAATATTTTATTAAGACCATATCTTTAGGTTAAGGATAAATCAACGACATAATTATGTGTGAAAAATATAAATACACTCAATATGATTGGATATTAAGTATAAATAAATTATAGGACATTCACACATATTCTTGTAAAAACAACACCAATGAATTGGATGTTTAACTCAATAAATGAAGATTGAGTTAAAATTACTCTTATCAAGATCATATCGATGACTTAAGAATTTATAAATGGAGTGATTATGTGTATCAAAATTATATCCACATAAATGGGAGTGTAAATTACTACACTAATAATAAATAGTGATTCTACACATAATCATGGAGTAAAATAATCAATAAAGTATGCATAAATCCCAATGAGTGGAAATTGAAATTTGAAATTTCCTTTCTGATTTGGTAACTTATGAAACATACACCCCATAAAAAAATTATCATACAATGAAGATATAAATACCCATAAATTAAATTATATTACAAAAATAATACAATCATGGGTAGTACATAATCCACACAAAAGGAAATAGTGGCCAATATAACATGAATCTCACTGGAATAAAGATGATATGAAAACCCCTTACTTCATTGTAATAAATCAAGTCGTATGAAAAAAAGATACTAACCAAAACATGAATCATATAATACCATGAATATAAAAATAATCACGAAAATATATATATAAAATGGCAGTACACAATACAGCACTTGCAATAAATAAGCGGCGAATAATGAAAATCTCACAGAATTAAATATGAGATAAGAAACCCGTTTGTAGTATTCCTTGGTCAAGGGTAGGTTAAACTCATGTATTATGGTTAAATAATTATTATTAAATTATAAAATAACCATATACATTAATATTATATCATATATGATCTTCTAATATTTCTTTGTTAATGATATTTCAGTAGTATCATCGTTTCGGGTGTTAACTGATTCATTTTCCTTTATATGATTTGTTATGTATGTAATGTTTATTATGTATAGGATGTATCTTATTAATATTCATAATGATATTAAGTATTTTAACATTATTTTTAATCATCAAATTAAAATTATTCTTGAATGCATATGATGGGGAATTAATCTCATCGCGTTCCTGGAAACAGTAATCCGTACGTACGCACGAGCGAAAATATTATTATTTTGATATTAAAATAATATATAATTTAATGGCATATCATATAAACAGAATAATTATCATTTTATATCTATCATTTACATTATTTATACTCATTATTATACCCATCCAAATGATGATGTATTTTAATAACAAACTACACCACGACGTGGAGACGGTAAGCCGTACGTACGCATGAATGGTGACATGACATTCAAAGGATGGATATAATAATGAATATGGTCGTAACGTATTTATAATAATATCAAATTATATAGATGTTACTGGAGTTATTATTTTAGAATGGAAAAAACAAGGAATGAAGAAGTGGAATAATAAAAAACATGAAAGAGATGACGAAATATTTAACTCTACTTTAGGTTCTTCCTTTTGATTTGGTCAAAAGGGCTCCTTAGGTTGCCTTTCTGACTGAAAGAAGGATTTTAGGAGTAAGGGGTGACAGTTGAGAGAGTATTTGGGCAGGGTTAGGCCGAGCCAAATGGCTTTGAAGGTGTGAATTGGAGAGAAGGGGAAGTGCCCTTTTATAAGAGGGGTAAGGGGCACCTTAGTAAAAGCTAGAAATATTATTTTATAATAAATTCCTTTTCACTTTATAAGGTTTCCAAAATGAATTATTTAAAGGGTGAGGTGAGTATGGGTCAAAAACTACACAACAAATATGTTTTAGATAGGTTTGGGTCACTATATTAACCTTATCCTTTAGATTTAAGTCTTAGTTATACAGTTTGACCTTTACCATGTCTCTTTGTATTTTTATATTGTATGGTTAATAAACTTACTATATACATCCAAGATAACCCCATGTTGTTCATTAATGATAAACCAATCATTATAAAAGTCTTTTGGCCGAACCTTAGATTGTTAGTAGTAGAATATCAATTAATAATTTAATATTTGTTTTAAAAACTCTTTTATGTCAATTTTGACACTATTTGGTATTTTGTTTTTGCTAAATTCATAACAGTATTATTACTTCTATCAAAATAAATCTAACCAACCCTAACATGTAATATTAACCTATAAAATTATTGGAATGAATAAAATGACTCAAATTACATTTATTGGGATATTTATAATATCAATTATTTTAATATTTCATTAATTAGATATAATACCGCATCATTATTGTGTAATAAATAAATTCAATTTTTTAATGACTAAAAATTATAAATAAAATACCATTATGTAGGTAATGTTTTTTTCTTTGTAATGAATATTTATAGTCAAATTTTAAATAAAATAATAATAAATGTCCTAATTTAATCCATGTGGACCTAAAATATCATATTTTATTCCTAAGCTTGTTTTTGGTCGAATTACACTTATCCAATAGAATTAGGACATGTGTTATGGTAATAATAATATCATTTTAACCGTTAATTACCCAATTTACTTTTAACTATGTTAAATTAAAGTAAAAAAGTTACTATTCACCAAAAATTATTTTCCTCTTATTGAACCACATTTTACTTACTGATATTAACTGTGTCTCTCAGATTTTTGAAATTCAACTCACAAAAGCGGTAAAATTAAGTTTTATGTAAATTTACAAATGATCCTAGGAGGTGTGTAAAAGATGGTAAAAAGTTCAATAAAATTTTTATATAACTAAAATTATTATAAACAGACTCAAATTAATTACATTGAACTTATATAGGTATTATGTATCTATTTTGACCTAAAATAAATTTAAATAAAATAAATAATTATTTAAAAAATCGGTTTTAAACTAGAACTCAGTGTTTTTCACTATTCATCTAAAATTGAATGTTTTCAAAAAAATACAAAATATTCACTCTAATCTAATTTCGATATTCTGAATCCAAAAATGAAGTCCATTTTGAAAGATAAAATTTTAAAAAATTCAAAAAGTGGGTATTACTATTCAAAATGGCTAGTTTGATTGGTAGTGGTGTGTTAGAATCTCGAAGTTGCGTACAATACAAGATATTAAATTATTCCAAGGGAAACATACCATGGAAGCTTGAGGTGTTACATTCTTACCCCCTTTTCGAAATTGTGTCCTTGCAATTTTTAAAATTGGGTTTTGGAACATAATTTTTAGTCCCACATCAGAAAAAGAGTCAATAAAACTATCATATTAAAAGAATGAAAGAGAAGTACAAAGGTCACATGAGATAAACTATACTAGGATTCCATGTGAGAGAACATGCATATGGAAGATAAACTAAGTGTCATGTTCTGATGAAGAGGGATCGAAAACATATTCAGGAGAATGTTAACAACAGGAAAGCCACAAACCTATGATGGGACAAATGTTCATTTGTTTCCCAGTAGGAAAAGTAAATAGACAATGTTTATTTTATGTTACATTTCATAAAGATGAGGAATTTATTTATGAGATTGACTAAGAACATAAATATATATACTTACTTTTTAAGTAGAGTTTCATTCTTTAATAAATATCTACCACTAACTCATTTTTTTCTAATGATGAGTATTCAAAATGACTTGGTCCCAGTAGAAGAGCTAGAATCAACTTCTAGAGAATCACATGATCCAAAAATGATAAACTATATATTTTCCTTGTATTTAGAGATTAATCAAAACCAAAATGGTTAGTATAAGATCAGATGATCCCCTAAAATAAAAATCTTTTAGAGAAAGAAACACTATTCTTAATTTCTAAAATTTAACCAACAGTACCCCAAAGTTAAATAAATACCATTCAATAAAAAATTGTCCTTAAAATCCTTCAATATAATCCAATCTAATATTGAAACCCAAAACATAGAAGAATTTTGTTATGTAGTCTTCCACATTAAATTGTATCTCCAAATGACATTGACTACTCTTAAGTCACATACTTAAAAGTAATTAACCTAATCACATATTCTCTATAATAGGTTAATAATTTCCATAAATAACCCAAATCACTATAAATCTTCAATAAAACATATATAAAAATATACCATTACTCCTATAATTAAATCCCATAGTATTATATTTTTCTTTAGGCATATAGTGTTCCCAACAGAGCAAACATCTTCCAAAATAACATTTATCACTTAATCACCAAATAATTTTCCTATACTAAGGGTATTCATTTGAAAAGAAATAAGATCTAAAATCAACTTATTATTAAACAATAAAACCATTTAACTAAAAATAATTATTCACAATAACCAGGGACATCATGTAGTCCAGTGGTAAGCGATCAATCCCACTTGCACTCTGGTTGTGGGTTCGATTCCCACAGCTTTGTCTGATGCGAAAAGTTTTCACACGGTCTTCATGTTTTCCTTTTTCAAAAAACTATATTTTATAACAACACCAAAATGAGATAAATTATTCAAAATAACCAGAACATAATTCAACCACACATATTATCTCATACCTTTTATTTTCATCCCAAAATATAATAACTTGTAATTTTCTCAAACTCAATGATCCTAGAAAACCAAATGGTTATTTATAACTATATCCCCAAGAGAAAAGATAATTCTTCCTCAAATATCATTTTCACACAACAACTGCAGGGTTACAAATACAAGAGAAAATTATTCCAATGTAATCCCATCAACAAAGAACACTAATACTTTTAAACATTTCTCTAACCATTTATTTCCACATCGCTTATTCTTTGACCAAGAAAATATCTTATAGAATAGGGCATTCACTTGGGTATTGGCCAGGTCCTCTACATTTACCGCAAATGACTGTAAATTGATTCTTTGGACCATTTTTATTTTCTTCCATAGTACTCTTTACTTTACCTTGAAAATTCTTTAATTTATTCCCTTCTTTCCCACACGTTAAGCATATCTTTGTTCCATTGATACACATTCCAAGGTGTCTCCTTCCACATTTCCTGCATGATGGAAATTGAGGTTTCTTTTTTCCATGGTATCCACTGTTGGAGCTCTTATAATTCATTGTCTTTATATTCTTTGTTGAGTTCGGTAGTTTGTTAATATATATGTTGTTGATCATATTTTTGGAAAATTTATTTTGCATTAACACGCTATATTTTATGCCTATCAATATTCCATTTTGTTTCCCATTTTCACCACCTTTCCCACCTTGTACATCATGCTCAAAGTTACTATGACTTCCTTGGAATCCATCCATTGTCTAAAACTAGAAATGATTGTGTTAGTAAAAATAGTCATAAAATTATTTAGAGAATATCATAACACCATATTTTCAATTTGACATGCCTTAGGATTAACCAATGTCATTTATTTTCATCTTATATTAAAATCCTTAAAATTGGTTTGTAGAGAAAATGTAAATTATCTGAATCATATCCCCCAGGAGTTTCGTAACCAAGACTACGACGAGGCCCGTTATCGTGCACCAGTTCCCGTTCGAGTCTAGATCAAAGTGTTGTTTTCTAGTATTAACCCTAGGTACATCTATGCGAGAGCCGCCTCTACCTGATCATATCCAGATAGGGAGGTATTGCTTAGAAAACTCAAAAAATATCTAAAATATTAACATTCTAGGAAAACTTTTATACTAATCCTCATTGTCTATATTAGGATAATGTTCCCTACACAGAGTTAATCTAAATCTAGTTTCCACGGTTTATACTAAAATTCCTCTAATACCAACTTTAATGCCTCGAACCCAGTTACCCAGAGGTCGGAGCATTATTTTAAAACTTTTTCATGATTTCCAGAAATCATGTCCTAAAGGACAGATCAGTTTAGTAGTCTTGGAAACATGATACATACATAAGTTCAACATTACAATTTGAAAAGAAAAAAACAAAACTAATTGATTCCATTAGAAACATCCAAGCCTCATAGATTATGTTTGAAAGTCACTCATAACAAACTCCTTCATATATTGGGAAAACGAAACATCAGAAAGGGGTGAGCTCAAACGCTCAGTAAGGGTAAGAAATACAGTGGAAGATACCATAATTATTAAGCAAGGTGAATAATTCAAAACACATGCCTTAACAAATAATAAACATGAGAACTTTATGGAAGTAATGTGAGCAGAGTAAATAAATCCATAATAAAACATGGTAATGGGTATTATACAAGTCAAATAACCACATGAAATATCAATACCTAATATCATAATTATGGAATTCATAATTCCATACTTTCATAACCACATAGTCAAGGCCTTATGCCAAGACTACAAATAAGATTTTGTTAATGCCTTATGCCAAGACACTAGTTTGACTCATGAGACCTAGCGATGCATCGAGGAGCTATAGCGGGCTCCATCCATCACTTACTAAGTCCAATGCATTCCTCATATGAAAAGGTTGAAAAATAATCTGAACATTTGTATTAAAACTAGCATTTGAAATGTCAATATTTTAACCCCGAACCATGAATGGTATAAAAATAACACACACACATTCAAACATAACTCATTCAATACAATATGAAATCTTATATTATTATATATCAACCTCAATAGAGAATAATTAAGGATATTTACATGGATTAAAATAAATATAAAAACTGTTTGAGATAAATTTTTCCACTTTTCTTGAAAACATTTAAAAGCGTCACTATTTATCAAGAATCCGTTTAAAATGGATTTTTGAATCAATGTGTCCCATACCCCATTGAAACTTTTAAAATGAATTTTAATTTTAAAACATTAATGTCCATATAAATAATTCCTTAAAATCATTTTTAAAACATGGACATTAATGAGATATATTTAGAATAATAAATATTTAAAACATTAAAAATGATATTTTAGTTTGAGTTCCTAACCAAAAGAGAGACACTTGAATACAAGTAATTGAGGTAATCAAAACCTTATAAAATCATGAGAATAAGTGGATTCATGATATAATTTGTCAAAATACAATATAGACAACATATAAATGTGAATTGGTGTATAACAACAAAGAAGTCTCAATGGAATGTAAATTCTGATGATACCTCTTATAAAGACCGTATCCTTAGGTTAAAGATAAATCAACGAAATAATTATGTGTGACAATTATAAATACACTAAATATGATTAGATATTAATTTTAAATCAATCAGATGACATTCCCACATATTCTTGTAAAAACAACACCAATGAATTGGATGTTTAACTGAATAAATATTGATTGAGTTAAAATTACACTTACCAAGTTCATATCAATGACTTGTGAATTTATCAATGGGGTGATTATGTGTATAAAAAGTATATCCATATAAATGGGAGTGGAAATTACTTTAGGAATAATAAATAGTTATTCCACACATAATTATGGACTAAAATAATCAATTAAGTATGCTTAAAGCCCAATGAGTGGAAATTGAAATTTGAAATTCCATTACCGATTTGGTAACTTATGAAACATAAAACCCATGAAAGATGTACTATACAATGAAGATATAAATACCAACAAATTAAATTATATTACAAAAATAATACAATCATGGGAAGTACATACTACACACAAAAGGAAATAGGGGTCAATATAGCATGACTCTCACGGGAATAAAAAACAGATGAAAAACCCTTACATCTTTGTAATCAATAGACTCGTATGAAAAAAAGTTAATAACCACCAAATGAATCTCAGAATACCATGAATATAAAAAGAATCATGATAACATATATATCAAATGGCAGTACACAATACACCCCATGCAATAAATCAGTGGCAAATAACAGAAATCTCACAGAATTAAAAGTGAGATAAGAAACCCGTTACTTTATACTTTTCCTTGGTCAACGGTTGGTTAAACTCTTGTATTATGGTGAAATAAATATTTTTAAATTATAAAAGAACCATATCCATTAATATGATATCATATATTATCTTCTAATATTGTTGTGTTAATGATATTTCAGTTGTATCATCGTTCCGGGTGTTAACTAATTCGTTTTCCTTTATATGATTTGTTATATAAGTAATGTTTGTTGTGGATAGGGTGTATCATATTCATATTCAGAATGATATTAAGTATTTTAAAATTATTTTTAATCAACAAATGAAAATTATTCTTGAATGGATATGATGGGGAATGAATCTCATCGTGTTCGTGGAGACGGTAATCCGTACGTACGCAGAGCGACAATATCGTTTTTTTGATATTAAAATAACATATAATTGGATGTTATATAATATAAACACAATCATTATCATGTTATATTTATTATTTAAATCATTTATACACATTATAATACCCATCCAAATGATGAAGTATTTGAATAACAAACTACACCACGATGTGGAGATGGTAAGCCATACGTATGCACGTATGGTGACATGTCATTCAAAGGATGGATAGAATAATGAATATGGTCATACCATATTTATAATAACATCTCAATATATAAATGATACTAGAGTTATTATTTTATAATGGAAACTACAAGGAAAGAATAAGTGGAAGAAGAAAAAACCTGAAAGAGGTGATGAGATATTTACCTCTTCTTCGGGTTCTTCATTTTCATTTGATCAAAAGGGCACTTTAGGTTGCCTTTTTGACTAAATTAAGTAATATAGGATTAAGGGAGGACATTTTAGAGGGTAGGTCGGCAGGTATTGGCCGATCCAAATGGATTTGATGGTTTTAATTAGTGATAAGGGGAAGTTCCATTTTATAATAGGGGTGAGGGGCACCTTAGGAAATGGTAGAAATATTATTTAATAATAAACGCATTTTCGGTTTCTAATGGCTCCAAAATGAATTATGTAAAGACTAAGGAATATATGGGTCTAAAAACCACTCAAAAAATATGTTTTAGATAGGTTTGGGTCACTATATTAACCTTATCTTTTAGATTTAACTCTTAGTTAAATAGTTTGACATTTACCATGTCTATTGGTATTTTTATATTGTTTGGTCAATAAAATTACAATATATTACCAAGAGAACCCCAAGTGGTTCATTAGTCATAAAAATATCATTATAAAAACTTTTGGCCTAACCTTATATTTTTAGGAAGAGAATATCAAATAATAATATAATCTTTGTTTTAAAAACACTTTTATGTAAATTTTGAGACTATTTGGTATTTTGTTTTTTCTAAACTCATAACATCATTATTACTTCAATAAAAATTGATCTAACAAACCCTAAAATGTAATATTCACCTATAATATTAGATTAATTCATGAAAAGTCTCAAATTACATTTATTTTGATATTTATAATATCAGTTATTTTAATATTTTATTAATTAAGTAATTACTGCATAATCATTGTGTCATAAATAAATTTAATTATTTAATGTATAAAAATTATAAATAAAATACCATTATATAGGAAAAGTTTTTTCTTTGTAATGAATATTTATAGTCTAATTTATCTTATGTATAACCCTATATTACAAACATTTTAGTTATTAAACTATGATTTTTAATCTTTTAACTCTTCTTTAAATAAGATAATAATAAATGTCCTAATCTAATCCAAGTGATCCTAAAGGATCATATTTTATTCCTAAGGTTTTGTTGGTCGAATTACAATTATCAAATAGAATTAGGACATGTGTTGTGGTTATAATAATATCATTTTTACCCTTAATTAACCTATTTACTTTTAACAGTGGTAAAAAAAGTAAAAAGTTATTATTCACCAAAACTTATTTTCATCTTATTTAACAACATTTTACTTGCTGATATGAACCATTTCTCTTGGAGTTTTTAAATTCAAATCACAAAATCAATAAAATTAAGTTTAATGTAAATTTGCAAATGCTCCTAGGAGGTGAGTAAAAGATGGTAAAAAGTTTAATAAAATATTTATATATGTAAAATTATTATAAACAGACTCTAATGAATTACATTGAAATTATATAGGTATTATGTATCAATTATGACCTAAAATATACTTAAATAAAATAATTAATTATTTAAATAAAAATTCTGTTTTAAACTATAACTCAGTGTTCTTCACTATTCATCAGAAATTAAAAGTTTTCATAAAAATACAAAAATTTCACCCTAAGCTAATTCTGATGCTCTGAATCCAAAAATCAGGTCCATTTTGAAATATAAAATTTATAAAATTTCAAAAAGTGGGTATTACTATTCAAAATAGCTAGTTTGATTGGCTGTGATGTGTTAGAATCTCGAAGTTGTGTACAATGCATGATATTACATTATTCAAAGAGAAACGTACCATCGAAGCTTGGGGTGTTACAAATTCTCAATGAATGCTATTTGGAGTTTTTACGCCTAGGAAAAATATTCCAGATCCACATCAACATTTAGTATTTAAAAATTTCTTTTATTGCATGGAAACCACTTTCTCTATACTTTAAAAAAATTAGGGTTGTTTCACTATGTTTAATCTTATACCAAAGGGTTTAACTATTGTTTTATAATCTCAATCCCTAAAATAACATGAGATTACTCTAACACAAATATACATAAATCATATAATACAAATTAATTCAAGATTTAATACATAATGACATACATAATAAAATACCATAATAACATTAGGCCTAGTGTATTTTTAAAATTTAGTACAACACACATTAATTTCTAATAGGGATACATATATATTATTTAAAACATCATAAGACTATTTTAAAATTCGACCAATATTATAAACCTAAATGAGATTGATTGGGTGGTACATGTGAAAAAGTTGAGCTATAAAGCCCAGTAAGGAAATAATCAAACCAAAACAGAGAAAAACAAAAAAATAGTCATGAGGACTATCAAGGTTCCAAAAAATGGGTGAAAATCATAAACATGAAAATCTAATCATGATATTGCCAGATATCATCAAGGAAATATTAGAATGTGGAAAAACAAAATTCATGAAAATATAAACATAAGTAAAGGCTAACCATCAAGACATCAAAACATATATTTCTTAGGAAAATATCATGTTCATAAAACATTGTATATAATGTGGTAAAACAATTACACATTGCATTGGAGGGCTGTATAATTTTAGTCTCACACACTGCATTCATATAATGCACATGCTTTTATATAGTCATATAGACCATACAATATAAAAAAGTATTTCATCACATTTAATACAATGATTATGAAGTTTTGAACAAAATATTGGAATTCCTTAATCAATGAATAATATTTATATTTATTTGAATACCCTTTATTGGAAATTGGGATGTGTATTCACAATACAAATGGTTTTCAAGGAAAAAAGGGATAATTTGATCAGCATAACGGGTGCATATAAGGATTTATGTAAGTGTTTAATGAGAGTAAATGGTAGTCTATAATAACTTTAATATCATAAGTAAATTAAAATTGATGTAAAAAAACATTCAAATATGAATAATTTGAAATCAATTGGAATAAAACCACCAATTATCTGGAAACAATAAGATGAGGATAGAATCCCCTAACATCAACATAGTAATAATTTAAGTAAAAGGATATAATGATAGGGGAAAAATGATCACTCTTTCCTAGATAAATAATTATATTGTAAATAGATATATATATACATTAAAAAATTATCCATTGAGAACAAAAAGCATAAATAAAATGAAGGTGGTAGAATGGAAAAGAAGAGATATAGATAACACTTACCTTGAGATGACACTTCTAAAAGAATGGGAGGAGTTTCATAAGATTGTGGGAAGACCTTTGGAGGGATATAGAGAGGTATAGGGGTAGTAAATTAATGATCAACGGGTTTTGACTGAAGTGTAGTTTGGGGATTTGAGGTTATTTATAGAGACAATATGATGAATTATTTATTATTTTTAAAAATTAGGTTTTGGAATTGATATGATAAAATAATAAAAACAAAAAACCTCCACATGCGTTCCCCATGGTTTCTACCAATGAGGAGCGGTTGAAAATATATTAAAATTTAACGAAATGGAACTATTAAAATAATACCAATTATGATGTCGAATTGACTCATGATTATAAAAAATTGATTTTAAAACCTTAAAATATAATATTTGTTTTAGAGGATTCGTTAAGGGATTATAAAATTAATCAAATAATTGAAAAAACAAATATTTTTATGTGTAATATATATAGGGTTAATTTTATATCATTTATTAAATCACTTTGGGATATTATTATTTCATAATTCAAAAAGTATACTTATGCAATATTTAGTGTTTACTCAAAAATTAGACTGTCTCATAATAATATGTAAAATTCACCATTGGATTAATTCAATAAGATAATTTTAAAAATAAAATTTAACTTATCAAACTAATTTTCTAAATATAGGATTTTTCACTCTAAAATAAAACTATATATTTACTTGAAAATACTTGCTTTATGATATTAACCACTCTTTAAACCATATACAAATTTTATTGGACTTCATTAAATTATATATGTATTCAATGTGATTCATAAAAGGTAGATATAGAAAATAGAATACACCATTCATGGAGATGGTAGGCCGCACGTATATGTAAGCATTGTTTTCATTTCTTTTAAACTAAAAGAAAGAAAATTATATGATATATTTTCATTATAGAATAATTTTAGGGTATGCATATATCATATATTTTAATAAAATAAATCCTTATTAACATTTATTATAAATACAATTGAAAAACTAATTACACCACATAATAGAGATGGTATGCCATACAAACGCATGTGCGACAATGTCCTTTCCCAAAATATTAGTTGGTAAAAAGGTAGTTATGATATTATCATAAAAAAGTATAATTATTTCATACATATAATATATAAAAATTTAAACCATCATAATTTGTGGTTATGAATTTTATCGCTATGTGGATACGATAAGTCATACTTATGCACGATTGATACTTTCATTTCTTGTTCGATAGGAAAGGGTTTTTATAGTGGTGTGTTCATAACCATAATAACATTTCAAAAAATTTAGTATTATTAAGTTAATATTTTATGATATATATTATATATTTATAGTTGGTATATAAGACTATAAATGGAGAGTGCTCAATTAGAAAGATTACCTCTTATTTGAAATGGCTCCTTTAGATATCCTATAAAGAACACTAGAGTTTTTATTTTGGGAAGAAAATAACCTATAAATTATAAATAAAGAAGTGTAGAGGATAATTTGGTCGATATAATTCAATATATAATCCTCAATGTGGGTAAATGAGATGTGGGAGGATTTGTTCTTTTATAATGAATATGCGGGCCACTTTCCAAAATTTTTAGAAATATTAAATTCAAATAAATTTAATCTAAATACAAATACATAAAAATAAATTTTGATATAAGATAATGTGGGATACAATTTTAAATCCCTAAAACAAAATATTTTATTTATGTTTTATTGAAATTTTAAACCTTGTTGTTTTTATTAACCCATAGTTAAACTATTTTAATTTCAACTAGAATAACACCATTTTCAGTATTAAGAGGTTGGTATTTTTACAAATAAGGTTTCAAATGAACCATGAATTGTTGATTTATGATATTTTATACCATAATTTATCCAATTTTTACTTATTTAAAATTTTATGATTTTTAACTAATTTAATAATATATTGTTTTCATAAAATATCATTAGTGTCAATTTTGACAATATTCATTACATTGAATTTATAAAAATAAATACACCAAGATAACTTCAAAATAATTCATTTAATAAACCCTTAATATTTCATATTCACATAAAAAAATTTGGATCACATTATGTAATTCATATTATATTTTTTTTAATATTTTTAATATTAGGTAATTCGGTTTTTCCTTAAATGAATAATTACTCCATCATTATAATCTAATTATTTATGATTATTATTTATTTAATAAATAATAATAATAAATTTCCATGATGTATATGAATCATTTATATTTTATAATAATATATATAGTTGAGAATATCTTCGTGTTATCCTGACATTAAAAATATTATTCCTATTAAAAATAATCATGTCAAATTTTTTCACCCTTTGATTTTACTAATATCCAAGACATATTCATGGAACATTGTACATTAAATTATTCCATTTAGAACCATTTATGTTAAGGTTTGAATTAACATAATATAATAACATTTTTTTGTTGTAATGGTTATTTTAAAATACTATTTTACCCTTAATTACCGAATTTACCATTAAGTGTGGTAATAAAAATTACTAAAGTTACTATTCATATTTTACAAATATAAAAGGAAAATATTTACTAAATTTGGACTTCATAATTAAAAATATTGAATCCATTTCTTTAAATTCAAAAATATAATTGGATAAAATTAATATAAAAATAATCTCATTGATGGAATGCGAAAAAGTGTTTTTATACTTAAAAACATTCAAAATATCAAAATGATTTTATATCAAGATCCAATGTGAAATTGATTACAATGATGTCAATTGGATTTAATGATTTAATGTTTATATTTTTAAACTTTAAAACAAATCAAAAATATAATTTTACACAATATATTATTTAAAATAAAAATATTTTTTCAATTAAAATTTAATATTTGTCACTATTCAACAAAACATTAAACTTCTCAGAAAAATACCCAAAGTAAATTTTTATATTAATATTTTAAACAATTATGTTTATTTTTTCCCATAAAATTAATAAATGTATTAAAATTAGGATTTTAAAGAGTTTCTCCATTAAAATAATGTAAAATTACACTTCTAAAAAATAAATATTTTATTAATAGAATTGGATTTATTCTTATCATATTTTAAACAAATATATTTAATGAGTGTCAAAAATTTGATTGAATATGAAGTATATAAATTTTATTGAAAATATTCATCAATATTGGTTTGTCAATTTTATTGATAAATAATATTACTTGTACATAGAAGAATAGTTCTCTTAGAAATGGAATCTGTTTATTTTCACATTTTTCTTACATTCATTTTTAGGTAATTTATAACCAAATGATTCATTTTATAAACATGGTTAAATAAAAATTTTATAATTTATTTACTATTATTTTAATTTCTACTCTAAGGAATTGGTTGTACCTATAATAATATATTAAAAAATATAAATAGTATATTATAGTTTGGTAAAATTCTTTCTTACATGTATCGTAAACTATTGAATAAACTCTACATTGTGTGTTACTCATGAGAAACATAGTGTTTGTGTGTACTAAAATATAATATATGTGTTTCATGTATCACAAGCATTACTTTTTTGTTTCTATAACGCAATCCAGACTTAGTGATTTGGTATAACAAATTATATATTTAGTATTGTGTAAAAAAACATATCAAAAAGATTAAATTAAATAGAATAAAAATTAACAAAATCTCGAGCTGTTACATTATACTTACCTTAATGTGAATTTCACCCTCTAAATTCATTTAGGTTATAAATGGTTTATTTCTTGGAAATTACTTTTATAGAAACCGACATCAAAAAAATGAATACTAAAACATCCTTTTAAAAAGGGAAATTTTGCAACATAATGGTTACCCAAAGTAACTCATAACTAGATATCCACATAGAATAAAATAGGTGTAAACTAAAAACATAGAATTTGATGAGAAATAAAACTATCTAGTTATAATGAATAGTGATAGAGAACTTGGTCTGGATAAAGCTAAAAATCAAAATTCCATAAATCTTTAATGATATAAGGGGCCATTTGATTCACCGAAAAAGAAGTTACTAGGACAACCTTTTTGGTTTCAAGATCCTTTTAAAATAGGTTATTAATTTTCATGATAGGAAATAAGAAGTAGATTTCAATAAATTTAAAAATCATAATCTCATGATTTTGTGGTTCCTTGATTAACATCCTCTTCATCTCTTATTCCATGAAATAAAGGTGAATTTTTTATTCCGGAAGCATTATCTGATCATGAGATCCATAGAAAGATAGGTTATTTCATTTGTCTTAACATTTTAAAAAAAGTTAACACAAGTTATATGTATGCCTAAATACTCATATATAGATATAATATATTAATCTATAAAACATCATCCAAATTTCAATGTAAACAATTTTATAAATGGTTGCCTTTATGATCCATCCAAAATATTCCAATAAAAAACTTTCGAATGAAGATGAATAAATTTACAAAATAAACTTATCATTAATCCCCCCATATAACATGATTTATCTCTTAATTTTCACACTACAAAAATAAGAATATTATTATCATGTGTTCTCTTAAAACATGGTAGTAACCAAAAATACAATAAAACCTCAGTAAATACATCAATGCTTTCAAAATCTAACTATTTACTCATATCATAAATCCCAAAATTCTATAAACTCAATCAATGATATAAAAACCCATTTTTCATCCTTTCAGTCACAATGTTATTAATATTATCCCATTTAATTTTTCATAATAAAGAATCTCTTTATTTTAAGAACCCAACATAATTCACATATTAATGGTTATCCTTCATTTAATATTGTGTTCTCTAAAAATATAACCTTACCATCTCAATAAAGTTTCTTTATTACAATTAATATTCAAAATATTATTTCAAATCCTTAAGTGAAAACAACATTAAACCAATTCATAAATGTTTTATTACTCTGTAATACCATAAAATTAATTCTACAACATTATTCTTGAATTCCATTTCATAAACACTCAATCATTCCACCACTTCATTGTTGTACCCAACATCATCATAGTGATCACATTATATTTCTAATTATATTTGTATTTAATAGTTATTTGGAATCTATAATCATCACTAACACTTATATTTGGTAAATGATTAGCATAATGCCAATTTTCCTTGCACTTGAAGAACTGATGTGTATGGGGTTAATTATGTGAAGCCTTTTCTCTATATGGATACTTTGACAACATTTTCATATCAATTTGGCAGTAACGTTTTCAGTTATATTCATTCTCACACAAAAAACATATATCATTACCCTTAAGATAGTTTACTCCATGTTTCATTCCACACATTGAGCATAAAAGAAATATTATCTGCTTTTCTTCATAGTTTTTATATTTTCCATTAATCATCGGTTTCCATTTCATTTCAAAACCATCAGGTTGATATGTAACTCCTGTATGAGTTGGTGTCCTAGAACCAACTGGTTTTACTTTGATTACATGGATATTTATTGTATTATTACATATTGTTCATTATTCTGGATGATTATGATGTAATAATGACCTAGAGTATTTATTGCATAGATAAGACCAGGGATGTTCCCCACTGTGATGATAACCTTGAGATGCTATAACAATATTCTTAAATATATTTCTACGATTGGATGGCATGCTATGACGGGACACATAGAATGCATACCGTTAGGTGAGAGTACTCGTAAGTAGATGGGACATCATCTCATGAAGTTAGCACTTAGTAATCTCCTAAATTATAGATTATGAGAACAAAACCGCTAGTAGGAATTATGCATAATTTAGTGTCGTCAGATATTTCTATCTGCGAGCCTGTGTAATGATCCTTAGACTAAATGATTATCATTAATACATGTCACAACTTATGTACTTTTATTTACTGACTAAAACTATCATGCAGAAAGTTGGTGGAAAGTAGGGTACGTTGGGTGCGTCCCGAGTGTCATGTTATTAATGGAAAAGTTGAGGATGGATTTATCCCTTCCATTTAAAGAAGTTTATATCTTGACCCTTTGATTGAAATAGAACCGTCATACAAAATTTTGTGGACATGGTGTAATGATGAGTTTATTTTATGTAGTAAAAGAAGGACATATTAAGCATAAAAGTTGATGACATAGTCATGAAACCTTCTTGATGAGATATTGCGACAGAGGTATTATATTACACATTGATCATTCGTATATGGATGTCATTTTCGACTTTACATTCTTTCTCTTGGGTACATTTACCTATTGATAGAAAGTACTCCTAGAGTTTAGGAAAGCCTGCCGAATGCCAATGACAAAGAATCATAGAGGGTCACACAGTATGTTTTTTTGGTGGTCTTGGTTAAATTCTATTTGAAATTAATTAATGAAATAAATATTATTCTCAAAACTGTGGAATAATTTTTTCCTAGTTAAAATGATCGCATAAATTAAATAAAATATATTTATTTATTTTATTGGAACATTAATAAATATTTGTTTACTAGTTTGTAAGTAAAGTATTAATTTAAGAGAATAAATTATTTATTTATTTATTCAGGTGTTCAATAAATGGAAGTGGAGTTCGACCAGACCAAGTTCCGTCCGATAGTAAAAAAAGTATTTGCAAGATGGAAAATAATTATTTAACTAGTTGGCATAAATTAAAATAACGTTTATATTATTTTGTGATGTGGAATTTTATTTATAATTCTGTTTTGCATAAGTTGGCGCACCATAAATAATGATGTAGTATTATTATTAAATGCATGGGTTTTCTCTAAGTTCATGAATGTATTTAATTTTTTCTATTTAATTAAATATTGTAACTGAAATTCCATGTATATAAATAGGAATGTATTCCTATTGTGCCATACACCACACCACATGCTTAGTGAATTGAGAATTTTTTTGCCAAACAATTTCTCTCTCGAATCCTTTTCTCTCCCCACTTATGAAGGAGATTCATTCTTCAATGTTAAAAAACAAGCGATCAAAAATAACCAATAGAAGACACTCGATTCATCACACTAGCACCTGGAGAATGAACAGTGCCGATCGGAGGCCATCAGAGCACGTGTGGATCACTTCTAGAGGGATTCTAGTTTAGATCCTTACAAGAGTAATGAGATAATCTAGAAGGGTCATTCCGGACGATCAATATCTTCAACAACAAAAAGACCCAAGATCCTGGAAATGTTTTTCTTTATGGAATTAATTAAATTAAATATAAACATGATGTGCAAGATCTACTCTAATGGTTTTGGGCCTCTTTCTGGATTATCTAAATCATTGATTATATTCCATGGATATTGGTGTTCATCATCTTATTGATCCTGGAATAATCATTGATCATTGTAAAAATCAAAATTGGGTGCTATCCCAACCACACTTCCGCTACGCCATGAATCTTCAACTACAACTACAATTTCCACATTGATAGTACAAAAAACAATTTCCTCATAGCTACAAATGCCTCTTATGTATAATGGGATTTAAAGACTTGGTTTTAAGAAAATAAACAATCTATCAACATTACATTCAGGTTTGATGACAATCCAATAATAATACTGTTTAAGTATTATAAAAAATTCATCATAGGTACCATCATATTCATCATTATTTTTCTAAATCTCATGGAACCTCTTTTCCATCATCGTATCAAGAATATGAGGAAGATAATTATAGAAAAATAATCTCTTTAACTCATCCAATTCCATGGATTAAGTTTCATCTTATTGCCCCGTATTCTTGATTAAAGTCTACCACTGGTCTTATTCACATTCTAAATGATAAATATTAGATATTAATTTTTCATTTATTAAAGGATAAGAAATATCTTTTCAATGGTACTGATGCAATGTTTAGAAAACAAGTTGATCAGAAGACCCACTGAAATATAGTGGATTTTTCCTCCTGAAGGAATCACTAGAAAGTTGTTACCTCCTCTTCTCATCTGGAATTTTAGCATGATTCATAACTATAGTGGGTATAAAGATAATATTTTTAATTCCAGGTCCCATTACATTTGGTTTATGAGGAGTACAATCTTTTCATTTCCCATCGCATTATTTTTTAATGTAGTTCCTTTTGGTTCCCACAATTGACAAAAATCAAATGTATAGTGTGAGAAACAACAATCATAGTGGTAAAAACATATAATAAATGGAAATTTCCATCAATATATAACACATTTGGTTTGATCCTAGGTAATCAATGATCATTATTAAAAATCTAGGATTATAACATCTACATTGAATTATACTTAGGGATCTTAAAAAGGTTTTCTCATCCTATATTCCAAAATATGACAAAACATTTTCTCTAGTACCAACTATAACATCCTAATCATAATGTACATAGACATTACATCATTTTTTTCAGAATATTTCATACAATACACAATCACACACTCAAAAAAATTATTATTTTAGTTCCATTCAAATCGTGGAACAAAACCTTCTAGTTTGATGATATATCTTCAATGTTTCCCATAAATATCATCCCCATTAGTATCCTTACATAAAATCATTAGTTATAACTTGGGGAAACTAAACATATGAAATGGGTGAGATAAGATTATTAGTAAGGGTAAACATGGTAGATATCAATGATAACACAATCATATGGAGTATGTATAAAAAAACATTTAAAAAATCATATCCTTTATATCAAATATCATGATATAATTTCATGGAATGAATCCTAGAAGTTCATAAATAATCAACTAACGTATTACATGAGAGCATGACATAACACATGAAATTTTGGGATTCAAATAATCGTAAAAAATCATTTCGATATTATTCCAGGATCACTTCCAAAACCATAATAATAGATAAAATCCTTTACTGAACTGAGTTCATTCCTAATTTCAGTCTTTTATTGGTGAACTAAATTTATTCCTATTCCTATCGAATATTACTGAACTAATATCACTTCCAGTTTCAGTCCCTTTTGTATCATGATATATAAATCTTGACCCAATTAATTGGAGGGAGATATAGGTCTCACCTATCACATAATGAAAACAATTAATATGTCTTCCGCATGAACATAAATCATTCAACATATCAAAACCAATGGAATGAAATCTGTTTCATAAAAATCATTCATTCCTAACATAACTATTGGAAGAGAAATTGGTTTCATAAATATCATTTTATAAAAAAAACAACCATATGAATAATTGGCATAGTTCACATGAAAAATATACACATTAAATAATAAGATACATAAAATAATTTTATCATAGATGGAAAATAATTTTGAGATATCTCTTTAAAATAATTCTAAAGGTAAATATATGTTCTTCTTTGAAAAAAAATTCATTTCATAAAATTTCACACAATTTTAAAAGAAAAAATTCAATTTTATAATATCATAGTAATATTATAAGGTAAAAATCAAGGCACTAGTGAATCCAAAAGTTTGAGAAATATATTCATTTTTTATTAGTTAAGAAATTTTTTTCACTCATATGATTGTTGCAAAAGTCATAAAATATGTCATTATGAAGATGAAAAAAACATTACATTAAAAATGTTTAGTAAAAATTCACACACAAGAAATAAAATTACTCTAAAAAATAGTACAATAATAGTAAAAAAAATATAATAGAAATTTCTTTTAAGAAACAAGTACAAGAATGATATATATTCCCCAGCAGATACTTATGTATCAAAATCATGGATAATAATGATATTGTAAAATTAACCCTTACCACTTTATAATAAGTAGATTGATTTTCCCTATGAAAGAAGAGAAATTATATAGATATGAAAATATCATAATGTTTATAATAATACTCATAAAATATATTCATGGCTAGAATATACACCACATAAAATAAATAAGTAGTGTATAAGGCATGTATCCCATGGAAATCGAAGTGACAAAAAAATTGTTCATTAAGTCCTGACTTTCTTCATACGCATTCAAACCTCCGGTGTAATAAATATATGTTTATTATAAAACAACCATAAAACCAAATTTATATATAATAAAATATATGATTTACTTATGAGTTTATATTGCATTCTTATTAACAATTTGTTTTTAATGTTATGATTCTGGTAACAACCACATTGTATTTTATTCATGTTTTGACTTGTTATCCATGGTCCTCTAACATAGATCATAATTTTATAATATCCTGAATAAAAAACAGGACATAAATTTCATATGTATATTAAGTATATATTTATTTAGGTTCATTCATAATATATATATATATATAATAAAATACGTCATTCATTAAGATGATAGGTCTTTTGTATGCATGAATGATGTTTTCATATTATTTTCTTATTAAATGAAGAAAAAGTATATGAAATATATATCATTCCAGAATAATTTTTTATGAAATATATATATAATATATATTCTTAAATTGCATATTTATTAACATCCATGATAAATATAGATGAAAAATGAATCACATCTCATTGTGTAGATGGTAAGCCAACGTATGCACAAGTGACATTATCATTTACCAAATGATTAGGTGGTAGAAAGTTACATATGATATTTTCATTACATAAGTATAATTTTTTCATAAATATCATATATAACTATTAAACCCATCATGATTTCCACTCATAAAATATGGTGATAGAAAATCATTTGTATCACTATTTGGAGATGGTAAGTTGTACGTAAGCATGAGTGATATGTTAATTTCTTATTCTATGCGAAAGGAGTTGTACAATGGTGGGTTAATATTAAAAATATAATTTCAGAATACCTAGGATTATGAATTTATAATTTTATTATATATATCATATATTTGTAGGAGGTGTATAGGTTTAAAAAAATAGAGGGATCAATAATAGAGATTACATTTTCTTCGAAACAGCTCCTTTATATCTCCTATAAAGGATAGTAGAGTTGCTGTTTTTGGAAGAAAAGAACCTCTATAATGTTTCTAGGGAAATTTTAAAGATAATGTTTAGATATTGTTATATCTATAAGGCTCAAATTTTTGAAATGATGTGAGGGAGGTGGTATCCTTTAATAATGAACGTTCGGGGCACTTTTGGAATTTCTGAAAAGGCTTAAATTTAAATAAATTAAATCCCAATAAAAATTCAATTAAATTTTAATTTACTAAAATTTAATGTGTTATAGGATGATTATCCCTTTAGAAAATATATTTTAGAGATGTTTTTTTTAATTATACTTTATTTTTTATTAACCCTTATATAGCGATTTTTAATTTACCTATGGTAACAACATTTGCAATTTTAAAAGGTGGAGATTTTAACTTATAAGATTTAAATGAAACCATAAATGGTAAATTTATGATATTTTAGATTAAAATTTATCCCAATTATCATTATTATATATTTTAATTATTTTTATCTAATTTGATAAAATATTTTTTCCATTAAATATCATTATTATCAATTTTTAAACTATTCATTACATTAACTTTAAGAAAGTCAATATGACAAGACAAATTCAAAAAAATATTAATATAATACGCCCCAAATATGTCATATTCATATTTTAAATTCATGTATAACCTTAAGTTATTCAAATTATATTTATTTTAATATTTTTAATATCACTTAATTGAGTTTTTCATTATTTTATTAACTAATGCATCATCATTATGTAATTATTTATTAGAATTGTCATAATTAATTAAAAATAATCCAAAAACATTTGGTAAGTGTCAGGGAGATTTTATAATACAATTTTTACCCTTAAGTGTCCAATTTTCCCTTAAATGTGGTAATAAAAATTACTAAGGTTACTATTCATATTATCTAAACATAAAAGGGACCAATTTACTAAATTTGGACCTTGTTATTATAAATATGAAATAAATTTTATAAAATTCAAAAAACATAATTTTCAAAAATTATTTCATAATTAATCCCATTTACAGAATTAGAAACTGGGATTTTTATGTGAAAATAATCAGAAGATCAAAATGCTTTTATATCCAAATTAAATGTGGAATTTTTTCCAGTGACCTAAATTGAATTAACTGATATAAAATTGATCTAAATTTAATTTTAAAAAATAAAATATACAATTTAAAAATATAAAATTTTTAGATGTAAAATATGTTTTCAATTAAAATATATTATTTTTCACAATTCATTAAAACATGAAATTTATCAAAAATTACAAATATTTCACCCAAAAAAAATTATGCTAACAATTCAAATATAATATTTATTTTTACATATTGAAATTATAAAATTTTCAAACTTTATATTTAGAATGGGTTCTCCATTAAAACGTTGTATAATTAACCTTCTGGAAAATACATCATGTCTTCATATAATTGGATTTAATCTTATATTATTCCAATAAAATATATTGAATGTGTGTCAAATATTTCATTGAAAATTATATATATAAATTTTTCTAAAAACATTTATCAATAGGGGTTTTTCTAATTTTTTAGTCAAAATAGAGTTTTTACATCAAAAAATAATTTTCATAGAAAATGATGTTTATTTTATTTTCAATTAGTTATTAAATTCATTTCTAGACAATTGATAACCAAAGTATTCATTTTATATACATGTTTAAATAATTTTTTGAAAATTTATTTAACATTGTTTTTAAATTTCATTCTAATGACAAAGTGGAAGCTATAACAGTATTTTAAAAACAATATTAATATTATATTGTTGGTTGCTAAACATTGGTCTTGCCTACAACAAAAACCATACAAAGAACATATAACTATGTTTTACGCAGGACAAATATTGTGTGTCATGAACTAGTAGATAATATAAGTCCTTATTGTTGTGAAATATTAACTTTATGGTGTGTATAATGTAAGACAAACTTATTTATTTAGTATAAAAAAACTATATTCAATGTTGTGTAAAATGAGAAATATCAAAAATATTAAATTAATTTTGAAAAAACACAAACTTTTAGGGTGTTAGGGGGAATATAATAATATATACACATATCTCAATTTTCTATGAATTTGAAGATACTGATCTAACACCATAAAAACAGGAATGAATAATATACGAATATACAAAGATTTCACATGTCCAATATTGTACATGGTATCATATAATCATTAAATACATATAATATATAATATTAACTAGTTATAATAGATAATAAACTTATAAAACAGTGTGAATACATAAAATATAAGGTAATGAAAAAAAATAATATTGTAAAAAATGAATTATATATAACATCTTTTATGGGAATAATCAAAATATTCAATCAAAGTATAACACTCAATATAAAGGGAATAATAACCATTTGTTAATATATAGTTTTTAAAATATATTTTTTAATTTTTTTTGAATAATTTTTATTTTTATTAGTCCCCCTCTTACCTCAAGTTTTTTATCATAATAAAGGTGAAGATATGAAAAGAAATGTGGAAAAAACTACAAGATTATTTTTTGAACACTAAAAGACCATATAAAAAGAAGGAATATACCCCTTCTCTATAAACACAAACAATCTATGTCCACATAAATTTTAGATTTATTAATATTCCTAATTATTTAAATGATGAACAAACACAAGATTCTAACCTCAAGATCATCAATAATGACATCTTTTTACCACCTGAATGAAAAATGATAAAATTAATAAATTAATTTCAAATATTAGAAAAATAAGATATTTAATAATTTAGGACATGTTATGAAATAATAATAAAAAATATGAATTATTAGGATTCTTACCTTGTCCTAACTAAAATTTATGTTTGTGTATCCACATGGAAATGATCGGGACAAATAACAAGAGAATATTTTTTTGGAGTTTAATATAAATGTTGGATTCCTCCCAAAGAGTGGTTATGGATAAAACAATGGTGGGTAAATCATGAATAAAAGCATTACGGGGTTATAATTTTAAGTTAAAATACTAAAAATATCCTTCTCTGAAAAACACACATTGTGAATTCACCAGTCATTGGGTATTAATCAATCAAATAACCATTTTATATTCAAGGGGTGTTGAAATCCATATCAAATACCATTAGAAACCTAGTATCCAGAACCCTACCATCAAAACCCAATGTTATAACAACACCGTAACCCCTCCCCTTATTACCTTATTCCCTCTAATTATCTAAAATTAATAATAAACACCATTAGCTTAAATATTAATCAATTTAATTTATAAAACACATAAAGATTAAATAACAAACAAACTTATGGTAACAAGGTTCATTATAATATCTTCATAATTTGGGTTCTCATCAATGAGATTCTTCAAAAGGACACTAGAGAGAATAAATCTAGTTTATGATCTTTAATATCAGCATTAAAATTTTAGGTTTCTTCATGAGGAAAGATAAGTTACCATGATTCTGAAAACAATCAAATAAAATTATCTTATATGATTTTATCAAATTGGTTGATGATACTAATATGATTATGTATAAATGAACCATCCTCTCTTAATTATATATTATCAAACAAAATAAAATGAGAAGAATTAGACAATTACTTCTTCCGTAGTGATACTTGGAGATATTGTTCCTAAAACTAGATGTTCAATGAAAATAAAACATTTAATCTTTTTTTAAAATTATAAAATCATGAATGGTAAAAATAAATCTATATTCCCATACTTTTCCATAATTTTATAACTCATTTAAGGAGGGAAATAGACAAACATATGACATAAACTCTAAATTCAAAGGTTTATCACTTATTTTGTGTATAAGGAATCGAGAGACACTTGGAATTCAACAAAAAAATTTGGATAGAGTTTACCTTCACACCCATAACATGAAATAATATCAAAATAATCAATATTAATATCCAATACCTTCTTAGCATGATGGTTGATTAATAGGCCTACCGTAGAGTGCCTTATGTGAAGCTGTCTAAATGGATAAAGGATAAAACAAATTGTACCAAAAACCAATGAGTGATAAATGATATGCCAATAAACTTATAAAATCATAGAAATGAGATTCGATCATAATCTAAAATATGTAAATGGCTAACATAAATTATACATCCATCTATTGGTGATAATCTATACATGGTTTCATATAAGTAGTATGGACCTATTGAAACCCCTATTAAAATATATACATAAAACGTTGGTCTTGATAAAAAAGATTACTAATTAACACTATATAAGGCTATATGGTATCCCTAACATATAAGTTACCTAACACATTAGAATAAAATTATTATATAATTGGAAATAAATGAGTAGTCTTCATTTAGAGATCAATAACTGGCCAAACTAAATATTTCCCTCTAATATATCAATGTAGGATCATCATGAATTTTTTAATAATCTCATCCCATTTTTATATTGGTATAGAAACTGGATGAAACCCACCAATAGATCACTGATGTTCTCAGTTGAACTATTTAAAATATATACATTGAGCAACAAACTAAGAAATATATCATTTAATTATAGACCATCATAATTTTAAATCTACATCGTAAAAAATATTAGATATAATCAAATTGGTAACCCATAAAAATAAGAGATATTCTCTGATAACTTATCCCCACATTCTAGTAGTAAACATTAATCTTCTAGTGAAAAATAGAAAATAACCAAAACAATGAGACTATCCATCAATAATGATGTGAATACCACTTTTATTTATCAAAAATAGACAACTTTGTAACGTTACATTAGACATAGATAAGTGTAATGTTTGGATAGTATCCCCAGAATCTCTCTAGAATATGGTTGGGATTTTGGCGGATGATATCTTCTAACGGTGTGAGCATATGTTATGGTTGTAAATTTGGTAGACAAAATTTAATATAACATATTTAATTTGAGTTTTTCACCAAAAAAAGTTGTCATATTTCAAATACTATAGTAGATGAATAATTATCATTATCATTATAGGGACACTGTGAATGTTGAATTTCAGTGTTACTGGTATGACCAGTTAGATACTTCCCGAAAATGGATGTGGGAACCTCATAGTTGGTGACTTGCAATGTTATTTGGATCTGACATTGTTCTAATTATTATATAGGTATTAATATTCATAAATAATCTTTACTAGCTAGTTTTCCAAATTTAGATTTAATCCTTGTAACTTTTAATTAGAATGAAAATAATAGCATTATTTCTACCATTGATATAGAATACATTGGATAAACCACATAAACCACATAATCCCTGAATTCCTTTTCTTTATTATTTTATCTTCTCTAATTTCTATGAGGTTTAAAATTTTGTGAGTGTTAATGGTGATCTACTTTCTGTGGTGAATATAGGGTGTGGATTTTTATCTTCCAATGCACTAAGATAAAGGAGTCCTTTCGATCAAACCACTATTTCATTTATATTTTAATTTAGTGATTTTTCTTTAGGGATTAGTCATTGGGGATAGGATTCATAAAATGTTGTATCCAAAACATGTGGTTATATTCATCTTACTCAAATAACACATCAAGTAATCTAAATTAATTATCACTCTATCCTTGACATTATATTGTTTTCGAGGTGAATTTACTAACAACTAATATTATAGTATTGAAAGAAGGTAAGCTAAAAATAAATATGTTTAATGGAATGAATTTTTTTTCTAGATTATATAGATTCATGATCATGTTATTTAGAATGATTTTTTTGTTATATTTACCAAAGTGTATCGGGAGATGAGGGAAAAATAAAATGGGTATGGCTGGATTGGAAGGTGTGTGGTCTGATCATGATGTCTTTAGCATGGAATGTGGCCTCTAATATATGATTGGTAAAGGATATGGTTAAGCTTTTAAAATTCATACAATATATATTTTATAACCCTAAGACACGTAATAAATAATTCATGATGCATAGTTTATTTATTATTATTTTATCAAGAGCATATACAATAGAAGATCATGTGAATTATTTGAAACTTTTTTGAAGGATGCTTAAATCATTTATGTGTAAATTCATGTATTATCGATGGGTGAGTATACTAATTCTATCACTCAAAATAATTGGATGTATTGGTAATGGATGTTTTAAATTTTTATGTCAAAGGTGATTTGATTTTTGTGGATTTAAAGAAATTAATCATGGATTAAGAACTCTGATGGAGGGAAGTTGAAGTACAATATGAAAGTTCTTTTATTACTAACAGACAAAGATAATCACCACAATAAATAAATTAGAATAAATTATTGTATGATAATTCATGAAAGATAATATGAGGAAATTCAGGTGGTCGGGGTCCAATATGATGGTATTTTGGGAAGAAATTATATTTATAGAAATATTGTAGAAGGGGTAGGAAATGTCTTAATGATGAATTTCCAAAATTCCAAATTCTATAGGCACAACTTAGGATGGAAAAAACATATAACTAGGTTTCAATATTTCAACAGATTAACTGGCGATTGACATAGGTGAAAAATTCCATTCAATGAATGTGAAAGGATTCATGGTAATTCTTATTTTTATAAATTTCAGTAAAGTATATTTGGTAGATAATGAAGCTCAAAAGATCGTAGAGAAAGGATATGTAAATATATAGAAAAATAATGTAATCTTCATGTAATAGAAAGAAGTATGTAACATCCTCAGGATATGGAAAAACTTAATTTCCATAGGGATACCTGATAAGGAAAGATGTGGTAATTTATTCACAAATTTAAATTGGAATATAACTCAAGGATCTATGGTTGTTTGATGATAATTAAATAATGTGACCCTTTAATTAATGAGATGATAAGATGGAATGGTAATTATTAGTGTTTAAACTTCTGAATGTCTAGAATTTTGGCACTATTATCCCAAACATCATAGTGAAAAGAATATGAACTTTTTTATAGTTAAAGGTATGTGAATTCTAGGAATAATAAATTTAGAATTTTTTAGAGTATTATTCCTGGGAAAAAACGATGGTATCTTTCAAATTGAAGGGATTGAATCTCAAAACCCAAATGATGGAATTGTTTCACTCTAATTTTCGGGGATCTAATCAAATCTAATCTCTTAAAGGGTCTATTTTCATTGTGAGGTTTATTGATGATGCTACATGGAAAGTGTAGATTTCATTATTGGATCATAAATATAATGTGTTTATTGAATTCATCCAATGCAAATATATGTCTAAGAGTTAAATATGTTAGGAGATAAAACTCTTAAGGGATTATAATAATGATGAATATAATTGATATAACATCCAAAACATCTATTGAAAAAATGGGATAATGTTGTAAATAATTATACCTGAAATGTAATAGAATAAAAATATAGATAAAATGATAAAGTTGGTGTTGAATTAAAAGGAAAGGGTTTTTAGGTATAATTTGGAATTACAAAATCTATTTTTTCTAGAAAAAATAAATTAAAATCATATTTAGCCTATATAAGTAGTATGCTCTCTTAGGAATAGGCATTCCAAAATAGAAATATTCTAGAAAATATTTTGTTGTTTTTCACCTCAATATATTTGGTCCCATTTATTATTATCATTTGTATGATAAGTAATAGATAATTTTTATGAGTATTCGATGGAATGTTTCATTATTAGATATGGAGATGAAAATTTTAGATTTTAGCTACGTTGTAATGACAGATAACAAGACATCAGGAGCCTTGATCTTCTCTTCAATGACAACGCTATTGGAAACTGGGTTCTTCCCCATATATCTATACCCAAAATTTATAGAAAATATTGGTATAATTTATTTTTCCAAATCAATACTGACGTTTTTAAAATATTGTTGTCATGGATTGAGTTATACCAATGGTTTTTAAAAACCCGTGGGTATGGATAATTCAAATAACTATCTAGCAATGGTATCCCTCTAACATCCTCATTTTTAAACCCCTAATCTCCTCCCCTCCTATGACCTTGGTTTCTGCAAACCTCTCCTCAAGAAATATTTACCCCCATTTTCAGATTTTATTCCTCTATTTGTAGAATTTTTTGTTACGATCTATAATCAATCCATCCTAAGGGTTATTTATTCTCCCCTCACTCGAGTGATAGTTAGTTTCATTCTACATTTTTTTCTATTTCATGTATTTTTTGTTTTTCATCTTATTCGATGTCAGATTAGCAAGTTTCGAATGTATCTTCTCTTCTATTGGATGTTCTTTTCATTTTTATCTATACATTTGATTCTATTACAGCATGTTGGAATCACATATATCATAAATTTTTTAAATTTATATCCTAATAGAGATCAAATATAGTGTATTATATTCTAAAAAGTGTTGTTTTATTTATTATTTATTTAAATTAAAAACCATCCTTGGATTTATTATAAATTTAACATAAATATTAGATTCTTTTGGTGAAATATTTTAGTGATTTATATATTTATATAATGATAATCATATTTAAGTCAAATACATAGATTAATGTTGGTTTTTATTATCCTAGTTTTATGGGATGTTATAATTGAGATTTAATTTGTTTATTCCATGAACAAAGGTTAAAATACTCATTTTATTGTTTTATTCTAAAAATTAATAATTATATGATAATTTACATGATTATAGTATTATAAGTAAATTTTTAATGTTTCTTTAACTATAAATGTTGGTTCTCCAATAATTCACTACCATATATAGAGTAATTGTCAATCATGTTTCTTATAATTCATAATTATGAATTAGACATGAACGAATGCTAAAATATTATTCCAACTAATTATATATTTTGATTTCAAATGTTAAATAATGTTAATCATTTATTATGTACAAATATTTATATAAGCCTTTGGTATATTTCAACAAATAATTACATATGTTATAATGGAATGCTTGTGGGATAATATTCATTTTATATAACATTGTTTCCACTAATAATGTTTTACATAAAAATTTAGTTCTTTAAAAAATATTAATGTTTTGAACCATAGCTTCACCTATTATAATTTACTATTGGGTATAGCTTAGTTTTTTTTAAGAATACGTTTTTCATTATTTAATCAATTATTGATTATTTATCTATTTATTTCCAATACATGATAAATAAATCAAAAACAATCTAACCAAACATTTCCTCAATTTAAATGTTTTATAACCAGTGAATTAATTAATAGGTTTCATAAATTGTGATGGAATGGATTAATTATTTAGTCTTGATGGATCTTCCCCAAATTAAATACTTCATAAATTTAAATATAACATCATGTAAAAACTATTTTCCTTATGATTGAATAATATATATAATTATAACATTAAATAAAATCCTTTCTTGGATAAAGTTTTTCATCAACTATGTTTTCAAATTACCAAACCACTATGGATAAGAAATACTCCTTTTTGTGCTAGTATTCCTTAGTTGTTAATTCTTGCAAAACATGCTCCTTATTTGGATTTATATGATTATTCCTTGATTTTTTTATAAGATATGACTTATTCATTTTTTAGATGGATAGTACATTATTATATAATGGTCACTTATATTAGAAATTGTATTCAATATAGTTTCATATTAGCTCTATTTGTTTTTATCTACACAATACTTTTAATATTTCTTTGAATTTTGTTATCATTGTAATTATGGTTCACATTTATAATTAAAAAGTAACTTTTTTCCATTATAATACAATGGATAGAATATGGTTGTATCATGAAGATCATATTTCAACCAAATTTCAAAATAATTTTAAATTTTTTTTATTCATTTAACAATACATATGATGGTGGTCTTATACAGAGTCCATGATATATTTATTTTGGAAACCATGGTTATGTCGGGAAGAAGTTAGCTACCATATAACAAAATATGGATTTCAAAAAATAATTAATATGTTTTTTTATCAAAATGGAGAGACAAGAAAATATTCTATTATTCATGAATGGAATGAAAGAAGTGGTATGAAGAATTTGATAATTCAGCAGTTTCTATTTGTACATCACCTTTAGAGATATGGTATGCTAGTGTAAGAGGTCAATGATATCAATAAATAGGTGAAAAAGACTAAATATTACGATGTTGTGAGAATTAAAAATTTAATGGATGATCCTAAAACTATTTTACATTAGGAATGTAGTAAAATGGAAATTTTTTAATTTTTAATATGATTATATCATGGAGAAACATTGAATGAAATTTCTAATAACTCCAATTATTATTATTTTACATTTTTGAAGGAATTTTTTTCTTATGGTGATAATATTCTACCAAATCATTATATGTCATGGAAGTTAATTAATTTTCATAGATTTTATACTAAAAAATTCTTTCTTGTCTAAAATATTGGAATTTATTTTTCGGAGGAAACAACTAACCAAAATAACATTAAAGGATGAGGTGCATCTCGACAAAAGAATAATATAGATGGAACACCATATTGTGTTACATTGAAATTATTATGCCACATTCCAATGATTCCTAGGATTCAAAATCCATTCTTGTATATCGAAATATTATCTATTATATGATCAAATTATCCAGAGATAATTTGAGGAGATTATGAGTTTGTTCATCCTGTTAATGGATTAGCATGGGGACAATTTGATTCACAACATCCCAATTTCTCATTTGAGGTGTTTAATGTTAGGTTGGGTCTATTATGTGATAGTTTTTAATCTATCTGGTCAAATTTTTACAACTCCCACCACGTGGCTAGTTTTTATTAACATTTATAATCTTCCATAGTGGATGTGTATGAAAAACCATTTCATTTTCTTGAGTATACTAACATCTGGACCTTCAGATCCAAGAATTGATATAGCAGTCTACATGAAAACCTTTAATAAGAGATTTTATACTGATTTCGGATATGGGTGTATGCACATTTCATGTTTCATTAAAAAATTCCGATATATGCAACCACTCTATGGACTATAAATGATTTCCTTAATTATTCAATGATTTCTGGTCAGATAAATAATGGAAAACTATTAATTACTACTTTAATAAAGAACACAAAATCAATAAGGCTTAAATATCATCCTAGTTTCAGTTTCTTGTGGAATCTAATATTATTGTAAATGGATCAAAAATATAGGAATAATTATTTTTTGGTTTTGTAATACTATTGACATTGAACAGATCTACAATGAATGTCAATAACTGATGTTATTAATGAATATATATATTTCATTTTACATTAGAGAAAGGCCAGATGTAATATACCAAGGGGTAAAATATTTACACTAAATCGACTTACAATTGGGAAAAGAGAAGTACCATTTTTAATTTTTCATATTGGTTTACCAATTTGTTACTTCATTTATTATATGTAATGTTCATTAAAAAATGTGAAATATTTCTTTCAATTTTACTAAATATGAAGGGTAAGACCAAAGATGAATTTTTATCTATTCAGGACTTGTTGTATTAAAGTATTTGGCCAGAACAACATCCTGTGTGTATTAGTAAAAAAAATGGAATGTTCGTTCAACATATATTGTGATTACACCTTTAGAGAATAATAAATTTTCCTAATTATTTATGAATATCATGGCTCTTGAAGGCTATTCCCTTTATTTGAAACTAAAATCCTTATGAACACAAAATTATCACATCCTTATTCGTGAATTGATCCCGATCTCAATTTTTTCATTTTCTATACAATATAATAATGGTGAAAGTGATTATCATGTGCAATTTATTTAGATATATTTGTTCTAAATATTTTTCAATGTATTTCATGATAAGAATATAGAAAGACGAACCATTAATTTTATGTGAGTTGGATAAACATTCCACTATCATTTTTCACCCACATTTTATGTTTAACGGTCCTTCTTCAAACTAAAACACTTATTTTGGGGCCTATTTTATTTTATGGATGTATACTACTGAAATAAATATGTTCATAATGAAATATTATGCTTGAAACAAGAATCACCCAAAAGATTCCATCAAGAGAGATTAACTAGCTCAAGAATGTATGGATTTTGGTTCAATTTATTTTTCTGATTTTAGCACAAGAAATAACATTTTGATGAGAAATTAAGTTGAGAATTATGTGGAAATTGAGACCTTATTTCTACCTCTTCCTGAAATAGGTGGAAAATCTATGGTTATATACATTGGATACATTGATCCTTGAGGATAAAGATATGGAACATCATATATTCTTGTTTAATTGTGGCTTGTTTGATGACTATGTTAAGAAGATAATTTTAATATTTCTAAGTTATCTCATACTATGTCATTTCAAATATACCTTAAACATTTATTATCATCTTATATAGGGAACATAAAAAATTATATATAGAGATTATCAATATTTTCCTCTAAGAGGAAGAGAGGATTTTCATTGACAAATGTTTCTTTATTGGTTGAAATCAATGGTATGACCATTACATTAATTAACATAAAATATATAAATTAATTTCATTTTATTATTCATATATATTTTAGTTATTTATTTTTTTATTAAATCTGTTTCTAAAGAATTACGAGAGTTGGAATTTGGTATGAATTCTTTGGTTTGTGAATTACAATTATTAATAATCAACGGGTAGAAATTTTTTACAACTCATCGAGTTGTGAAAATGATAACAAATCATGATGGAATTATATTCAGGGCTATAAAGGACTGTTATGTCAGTGAATCTGATAATCAACCACATTTTTAAAATGTGTCTTATTATGGACATGTTGAGAAAATAGTGTTATTTGATTACTTTTATCGTGGTTGAGTCAATATGACGAAATTTAAATGGTTTTATTCATTGATGTGACATGGTACATTTATTTATTAATATAGATTCATAGTTATTGACAAGATTCAATTCCTAGCTATTGATGAACCATACATTTTTTAATCAATGGGAAAATAATTATTTTATGTGAAAGATCATTTTAGACATGATTAAGGTGTCATAAATGAGGTAATCCCAAGACATATTTCTTCTAACTATGGGAATGATATTAAGGAAATTTACACCCCCATTTATGTTGACCAAAATATTACATTTTTTTACTAAAATTTTCTAATTGTGAGGGTTAATGTCGAACTAGAAGTAGTAGTGGATAATATAAAGAAGCAACTATATATGTTCATAATTCATTCAGTTTACCTCGATGTGGGTTTCTCTAGTTGGTAATATTGTAACTAATTTAATTTAGATTCAGTTTGGAAGAAAATGTCTATTTTATTATTATTTCAATTCTTTCAATTTAATTAGATTAATTTCAATTCTAAAAACTGGGTTTAACGGGTTTTAAAAAATGTATAACATGGTATTAAATTATTGTTTCTAATACATGATATGAAATTTCTTATGACTTCTTGGACATCAAATACGTATACAGGATTTTTAAAAACTATTTCTAAAATATGTACATTTTATTCGTATGTAGATTATGACAAATAATGATAAATTTAAATGGAAATTATTATTTTAAATTCATCAATAAATGAATGAGTGTGTGTTTCCTAATCATCTTCCCTTAGAGTGTAATTTTAATATTTTTCTTCTACATTACATATAATTTCATGTTCATGTTCTTTATCAAGTTTTTTAGGTCCATTTATTTGAACCAAATTTGAATCCTCCTCATCCCGCTACCATTGGTCCAAGCAGGGGTGCTCCTGGACCTAGATGGGGCACCTATCATACATGTTCCCACCGAACACACCTATAGACACCCCATATACCACACCTATCCATCATCTACTTTAGGCTCTAAGTATGTTCCCAACAATGCCTCCATCATCATATCATTTATAATCTTCTTCCCATTCCATGTCTGTAAAACCTCAAAGAATATTCCCACCATTTCTATATTTATATTCTTCGATGTATCCCTTACCCTAATACCCATATCCTAAAAATTATATACTTCCTCCATTACCTATTATCCATCCAAGATCAGATAATTTTGTTCCTTTGGCTTCAACGCTAGGGAATGTAGATCACCATGAGTGTGTATTGGAATAGAAACATCCTTCTGATCCTATTAATTCAAGAAATCCCACAAATAAATCAAAACTTATTTAGAATCATACATCATGGTATTCAATTATATGATTGTCAAATTATATCACATCATTTTGTCTTGTTGTACCGTGACTTGATTCTTCTTTTTTCCTTTTATCTTATTCGCTTGGATCTCTTAGTAGGCGATGTGGTTGTTCCTGAATAGGTTAACCATGGAATACCCTAACACAAATAATAATGGATAAAAATAAATAAAATAAGATAATAGGTTAAAAAAATAAAAAGTTTAAAAGTTTCATGGGAATATTATCAAAGTATTATGATATCATCTAGGTGAAACCGGTCTCATGGATACAGATCAGTAATGAAATCAAGGAAAAATCATAGATGAAGATATGAGTATGAAAATGTGTAGAATTTATATCTATTTTATTGTTTAATTTATATGAATTGACATGTTTGTTGTAGTTTCATTTTGTCCCTAAATTATGATGAAGTTGTTAAGGATGCATGTTCAATGGATGTTAGGGAGTTCTGGATATCATATAAGCATGATTTATATGTTGTTTGAATGATTATTTTAATTTTTTATTAGGTTGGTTTACAAATATTCCTTGACATTCCAACAAAAAAATATCAAAAAAATATCTCATATTGGAATAGTGATAAGTTTAAGGTATTATCAATATTTAATGGTTTGTATATAAAATTTAATTCATGTTATTGTATTAAATATTATTATATGCATCATTAAAAAATAAAAAGAACAAAGATTCAATGGCGTATTTTCAAAATTTGGGGTGCACTACAATTCATGATCATGATAAGTGTTGGGTACTTTAATATGAATAGAAATAATATCCATTTTTTGATTTTTACATAGATATATTTTCATGCGGACATTTATGTTTTATGGTCATTAATCCCTTTAATATAAGTTTGGAAATACCTCGTTCAAATGGACTAATGTTTGGCTAATTGTCCTAAGGCACTAATGAAAAACTGGTGTAATGACCCAATGACCTAATGACCTATGTTTATAAATGTCTTAATGGACTAATTTCCTAATTATCCTAATTAAATATTTGGAATAATGGAAAATGGCCTAATCGCCTAATATCCTAATTGGGATAATGACTGAATTATCCTAATGCGATAATGGATTAACAGCCTAATAGCATAATTAGGCTAATAGCCTATTGTCCAAATAATCTAATAGCCTAATGGCCTAATGGATAATTATCCTAATGGACTAATGGCCAATTGGCCTAATGGAATAATGGACAAAAAAATTTAATCGACTAATGGCCAATTAGCCTAATGGCCTAATTAACTAATGGCCAATGGAAAATTGGACTAATGGACTAATGTCCAGTTAGCCAATTATCATAGTGGACTAAAGTCTAATAGGACTAATGGATTAATTATCTTATTTCCAAATTGACCTAATGGCTTAATGTTATAATTATCTAATTTATTAATGGACTAATGGCATAATAAAATAATGGCCTAACATCATAATGTCTTAATCAACCAAATGGCCAAATTGGCCTAATGAAAAAAAGTCCTAGTGGACTTATTGGTCTAATAGATTAATTTCCTGATAGCCTAATAGACTAATGAAATAATGTCGAATTGGCCTGCTGGACTAATGGAAATGTTTTTGATGGCATAATGGACTAATTTCCAGTTGTCCTTATAGATTAATGGTCAATTGGAGAATTATAATAATTATATACTATCAAATTTTCCAATAGTCCTAATGGAATTATGTTCTAATATCCCAATGTATTAATCATTATAAGGGCCTAATGGGCCTAATCAACAAATGGCCTAATGGCCTAATGACCTACTTGACCTAATGTCGTAATTACTTAATGTCCTAATCAACCTAATGGATTAATTGGACTAATGTCCAAATGTCGTAATGGCCTGATGGACTAATCAACTGATTAGAAAAAGGTCCTAATGGCCTAATGGACTACTTGGCCAAATATCTAAATGTCTTAATGTTAATTTTTCCTAATATACTATGGGAAATTTTTTATAATGGACTATTGTCCATTTCGCATAATATCCTAATGGAAAATTATCATAAAGGCCTAATGTAATAATGTCCAATTGGCCAAATGACCTACTTTCAAATTGGATAATTTTCCTAATGGGATAATGAAAAAGTTTCATAAAATCCAATCATCATAATGGATTAATGTCATAATGACCAATTGGACCAATTGGTCTAATGGACTAATGGCTTAATGTACTGATGGCCTGATGGCCTAATGCACTAATGGACTAATAGCCTGATGGAAAAATGGAATGATGGCCAAACTACCTAATTACATAATCTGTCTAATGGACTAATGTACCTAATATATTAATCTCCTAATGACCTAATGGTCAATTAGGCCTAATGGCCTAATTTCCTAATAGCATATTGTCCAATTTCTTTAATAGAGTAATGGAAAATTGGTCCAATGGACTAATCCCAAATTGGATTCATGGCCTAATGTCCAATTAATCTAATAGACTAATGGCCAATTGGACAATTTTTCTAATGGATTATTATCCAATTGGACAATTGACCTAACAACCTATAGTACAATTGGTCAATTGGCCAACTAGAAAATAGGCCTAATTGGTTCATGTCATAATGTCCAATTGTCCTAATGTCCTACTGGCTAATTAGAATAAATACAAATTTTCCAATTGACTTAATATCCTAAATTCTCATTGGCATAATTTCCTAAAATTCAATTACCCTAATAGATTAAGGGACAAATGTCCTAATGGAAAATTTTCCTAATGGCCTAATAGAAAATTTGGAAAATGACCTAATGGATAAATTTTTAATTGTCTTAATAGCCTAATGGACTAATGGGCAAATGGATAGATGGGTAATTTTATAAATGGAATAATTTCCTAATATCCAATTTGCCTAATGGACTAATGGTCAATTTTCCGATTAGCATAATTTCCTAATTGCAAATTGGCATAATAGCCTAATAGCCAATTTTCCAATTGGAATAATGGTCCAATTGACTAATGTCCAATTTTCCTGATGCCTTAAAGGCCAATTGCACAGTTGGCCTAATTTCATAATTGCAAATTGGATAGTTATCCCAATATGATGATGGTCAAATTATCCAATTGTTGGGACCAATTTGTGAATGAAGATTGTATTTGTTATCAATATTTATCAATGCTAGTCAACATGAAGAAGGAGATGAAGAAGGATTCCAATGTTAATAGAGATCGGTAGAAGCGAGGATGTCAAGAGAGTTGTTATGAAAGCATAGCATTAAATGTCATGATTGGAAAATTATCTATGAAGTAAATTCGTACAATTGATGCACTGATCCTTAGTTCAAAGAACTTATTTCAAAGGTGACACAATGTTTACAACAATGAATAATGGTAAGGTATCATCCATCTGAGGATTATTGAGAAAGAATGAGGATTTGAAGAATATAATACAACTCTTCAGGATTACATGAGAACCATGAAAGTTCTTTCTTAAAGAATATAATCATTTGATTTAGATGATTTGTAGAATGATGGTTGAAGAAGAAGAGAGAATGTGGAAGGGCTAGGCATTCTGAGGTAGCCATGTGTTTCACATTGTATTGAAACCAGATGATGCTTTGCTGATATGTATTTCCCAAATATCATAAGTTAGGAGAACTTGTGATGCAAGACTTATAAAGGAAATGGGGAGAAATAATGATGCCAGTCATATAGAATTTTGATTGGAAGGAATTATGTTGCTAGAAGAAAGGGAAATTTCAGTACTTTCCATTATAAGTCTGACGATGCTAAATATGGTCTATAAAATGATATATATCATGATAGTGGAGTTCATGATGAATGATAAAGAATTTGTTTGGCATTGGATGTTGTGCGCAAGTTTGAAGATGGTTTTGATTTTTGAATGCAAGGATTTATTCAAGGTCAGAACATCGAAAAATGTCAAAGGCTTGTAGTGCATGAAAAATTGGGAAGAGTGCATGAAAAAAATAAAGGTTGTGTGAAATATTTTCGGGATGTGCTAAATACTAGTGGGAGACGTGGAAAATGAACCGTTGCATTAAATATCAATAGGATGCGTGAAAAATCAAGGCTACACAAAATATTGACGCGGTGCGTGAAATAGAGGAATGAAGTTTTTCGTGCAAGAGGTGTTTTGAAATAAGAAACTCAAAAAATTGCAAAGGCATGAGGTGCGTGAAAAATAAGAGCATTGTGAGGAATTTGATGTTGCGCGAAATAATTTTTACTCGCCTTAAAAGGGTTTTTACACGTGGATTAGTGTTTTTTGCGCGGGGTAAAAAATTCCTATTAATATGAGTCAAACCGCTCTCATTTTTTAAGGCTTGACACTTAGACAAATACCAGGCATTGATACATGAAAAAAATTTATTTTTTGAGTATTGCGTGAAAATAAGAAGTGGCGTGTGAGATGAGAGTGTTGCATGAAAAATCTAGTGTTGTGTGTAAAACCAGTACTGCGCGAAAAAGGAGAGTTGTGCGAAAAAACCGTTTTCAGGACAAAATATGTTTTTATGTGCAAGGTTTTAATTTTATGCGCAATTCACCTAGAAGGTTGCGTGAATAATTTGAGGGTACCACTGACCTATAACAAGTTCTATGAAGTCTTGGACTATCTTGCGAAGAAGGAGAACCACACCCTCTGTGTGAAGAAAAAAGCACAAACAAGCGATTGGTTTTCTCAATCCCTCGTGGTGTTTTGTGAATGAGATCCCATTAGTAAACCACTGGTGAATATTCACCCATTTAGAGATTCACGAAGACAGATTTGTGAATCATAATTGGTTATGTGAAGAATAATCACATGTCCTCTACGTGAAGCAAAAGACCCGTGGAGCTCTCTACTTGCACAAAGGTAAATACTCTTTGGGTACATGATTTATATACACTATTTGCAGGGGTGTTTTCTTGTGTGACGAGGAGACATATGTGAAACTAAATTCATATATATACATAGAATGAATTAATTATACTAATACACTAATGTATTTAGTATTGAGAATTGAAGAAAGAGATTAAGACACTGCTGTAATATTCCTTATTATACAGTGTCCAAGAGAAAGAAGAGAAGAATAAGAAGAACAGAGTATGCCCAAATGAATGCTGAAAAATATTCAAGGATGTTTGATTCAAATGATTCCAAGTAAAATGGTCTTCATTGCGTGAATAATCTCATTGGAATATAGGATTTTTCTAAGAAGAGAGAATAAGTTTTAGTTCAATTGGTTGTTGCACTAAGATGAAGAGAGAAGAAGTCTACTACAGTTAGCATTGCATTAGAGAAGGTGAGAAAGAAAGAAGGAAGAATTTCTTGCCTAATACTTTTTATGTAATCAAGTGAAGATAACTAAGGAATAGCAAGAAAAAAAGGTACCTTTTGAAGAAGGAAGAAGAATGTCTGCCTAGGCAGTATAAAGAACCAGCTAGAGGCTGCATGTTAGACTAGGCCATCACCAGTCAAGGGAAGAGGATTGTTTCCCATCCCCCTCTAAAGTGTAGGGACTCACACTGTCTAGAGGATTTCTTTCCTAGCCATTACACTATAATAGAATATCACATCATAGTGAGTAATCCATGCACTGGTCATATCCATGCATGTCAAGGATGTAGCTACTCTTATTGAGTGGTGAACCTTATAAAAATATTGTGTGCATATTTTTACTACTTTCTATTATTACATGTGATAGGTAAAAATGTTACATCCCAAGTAATTAATGAATAATATATATTTTTGTCTATGTCTATTTATGAATTAGATAGTGTTTAGAGGCTCAAAATGAGAATAAATCCAATCTTAAGCATGGAATACACTAATATTTTTAAAAGATTGTTTTACTTCCTTTTGATTGCAAACCATTTTTTAAATAAAACTTTTGAAAATTTTATAATCTCTATTTGTCAAAATAAACCTATTCTTTATTATTGGGACATTTAAATTTACATTGGATAAACTTTTGGTATTTTTCTGACAATGTTCATTTTTTTAATGAATAGTGAAAAATACTGCATTTTACATCAAACCTGCTTTTTCATCTAATTTAATAATATGGTTAGATTATCTTTATAATTTGTCTTAAAGTGTAATATGAATATATTTTTACCATTTAATCCAATGGTGGTCATTTGAATTAATTTCCCTTTGAAATTGGACTTAAACTAGTGTCAATCTTTTAATACTTATTGTTTCATAAAAACACGCTATTTTCTCTGACAGTGGGAATTAATTATTAAATTAAATAATGTAACTTATATGTTTTGAATTTTTTAAAAAAGACATCATTTTTGAATTCTGAATATCAAATATGTCTTAGGGTGAAGTTTTGGTATTTTTCTGAAAAACATCAATTTTAATGAATAGTGAAACCACTAAGTAGTACTTAAAAAACTGATTTTTCGTTTAAATGAAATTTTACCACCTCTGTGTTTTGAATTTCAAAAATATGACATAAATGGTTGTCATTAATAAGTAAAATTTGGTTCAATGGGATTAAAATAATTTTTTGGTAAATAGTAACTTTTAAGTTTTTAATCGCGATTAGAAGTAACTAGTGTAATTTAAGGTAAGAATAATGTTTTAATAATATGAAATGACCTAGACACATGTCCTACCCTTATTGGATATGTCATGGCAGACCAAGACAACCCATGGGTCGATTTTTGGGACCCCATGGAGCCACTAGGGTAAGATAAAGACATTAATGCCTTTTATTTAAAGTAAAAGTAAAAATGACACAAACATGAGTTGTTTTACTAAAATGATTTTTAAATGGGGTTATACAAGTCATATTTTTAACTATAAATATTCATTGGAAAGATAAAATGATTACCTACATCATGATATTTGTTTTATAATTTTTAGACATTAAATAAATTAAATTATATTTGAAATCATGATGGTGTAGAAATTACCTCATTAATAAAGGATTTAAATAAAATGAAACGATAATGTTAAAAATATAACTTAAACTTGTCAAAGACCTATTGGATGAGTATATTTAGAACCATTATCACCTTATCCTCAAAATAAATCAATGTGGTACCTTTAAAATCTAAAACGCATTTGAAAATAAAGTAACCTTTTTTACCTTTCAATGAGTGCCCCTCCTCTCCTCTTATAAAAGGCCCCCACCTCTACCTCCTTACCCACACCTCTCAAGCCTTTGGCTCGGCTAACCCCTACTCATTTTCTCTCTCCAAATACCTCTTGTACTCCATAAAGCCTCATTTTGTGTAGAAGTCTTCCCAAGGAAGCCTTTGAGCTCAAATCAAAAATAGTTACCCGATTTAAAAGTAGTGTCTTCTCTTGGGTTCTTATGTTTAATTTTTCTTCTCCAACCCTCTAAACTATTTTTATTCATTTATTTTGTAAAAAACCAGTATCATCCATATACTAGTATATTTTTATAAGAAGTACTCGAGCTACACTTACACACACCTAAATCTAATGGTTAAAGAACATACTGTTTCCGTGGATGGAGAATTTCTGCCTCACGAAATGATGATTGTTCAATATTCTTTTAACACCTTCAAAGGTGGTCATTAAGATGGCAGTATATTTATATATGATATATAATATGATTATGTTTTACTTAATATATTTATTTTTCATTTATTTCATACCTTTATGGTTTCCATTATGGTTAAACGCGATATCTTCATTTTAGGATGTCTGGACTACCGCCCCCTCAAATTGATTTGATTCGTTAATACCATATGTGGGATGTATAAATGATTTAATTAATGATATTATGTATGATATTATAATGATATTATCCTATACCTTTATATCATTATGATTACATTCCATAAAATACGAAATATAAATGAAAGTAGCGTTCACGCGTACGTACGGCTTACCATCTCCATGAACAGTGCATTTCATTTCTTACCTCTAAATGTTGTGTAATATTATAAATAAATGTATATACTGGATATATATGATATATATGATATATACATCATGAGTATAACTCTGGATATAATGGATACATGAACAACTTGTAATTATAAAGAGCATATTTTGACTCAAGTACCAATGATCGTTAAAACGACCGTTATTAACTTAAATAATTGCATAGTGTTCATGACATGGTAATAAGTGATATAAAAGAATAATGAACTTGAAAAAGGTTCTTAAGAAAGTATAAATTAACTCAAGTTTATTATTCAGGAGGTTAAAGAATGATCGAGTCAAGTCAGACCCGAGGTATGGGACTTCAACTCAATCTCCTTTCATTGAGGGATATTTTGTTTTATACACAACCTTCTTTTATACGGTGTATAAACCCCTTTGACTTTTATGTTTATCCAAAATGAATCTTTTTTATACGAAGCATTTTACTAAATGAAATAAGGGAATGTTTTTGTCATACGTATGCAGCGACAATGACTTCTCTGCCGCCGTGACTATTATTTGAGTTTCAGCTTCCTCTACAATCCATACTTTTTTTAAAAGAAAAATAAATACCATGTTTTACTTTTCTTTTATTTTGGTATTGAAAATGGTTTTCAGAATGTTTTTATATCAATTTATTGTATTGATATGTTGTGATTGAAAAGTGTAAATGTTATGTTTCCTTTATGCATGTTTTATATGATACGATTATGTTATGGTTCTTGGGAATTATTATGAAGACGGGTGGTTCTGTGATAAACTAAGGGTGGGTGATCCCAATATAGCTCTCCAATGCATTGGGTAATGCGAAGGAGTTAAACGTTAAGGTTTCTCCGAAGAGATTTAGGGAATATATTGTGATGGGTATTCCAAACGAAACCAAGAGGGTTACTCCCTATGTAAGAATGTTGTGAATGCCTCAAGTTACCTTTAAGTCTTATGATTTCTATGATTTTTTCATGATTTGATGAGGTATGTTTATGTGCTTATGTTTTATGTGTAGAGTATGATTTCATTGATTCTTGTGTATACATGTACTCATGTTTCCGTTCCATATTTTTTTTATCCCTTACTGATCTTTTTATGCTCATCCCAAGTTTTTGAAATGTTTTTCACAGGTCAAGGGAAGGGTACATGATATGATGATAGTGTCAAGGAAGTTTCAAGAAAGAATCCATGTTTTTTTAAATATGTTTCCGTTTATGGGAAAAATTAATACTATCTTTTATGTTACCACTTTGTTTAAATGTGGAATGTAATACAAGTTTTATGATCTAATTATCTAAAACTCTAAACCGGAAAAGATCCTCAATGTGTAATCTTGTAATAAATCAAGATTAAGTAAGGTATAAGGCTGGGGCCTTATAGTTGGTATCAGAGGTCAGTTTAGATAACTTTAGGAGTTAGAATTTTATTAAATGGTTATCCAAAAATATTTTTTTTTATGGTCAAGTTGAAATGATATAGCATTTGAAGATTACTATGTTGCTTCATCTAAGACATGTTTGTTCAGAATGGTTTTCCATAGAGGAAATAGGGAAGTAGTACTAGGAAGGCATACAGAAGGAAATAACCTTCTGAATCATCATCCTGAGATGGTCGGAATTGGAACTGAATAGTTTCTTGCAGTAATGGCGTAGTTGACTCAAGCGATAAATGGTGGCGATATCCATGCATGAGATCAGCCAGATCAACCACAGAGGAACACGTCAGTGGTGGAACATTTCATGAGGCAACATCCCCCATAATTCAGAGGATCATCTGACCCCGTTCTAGCTAAAGGTTGGATTAAAGCACTAGAGAATATTTTCGATGACATGGGGTGTTCAGAAAATCAAAAGGTTAGTCTTTCTATTCACCGTTTGGTGGGTGAAGCATACCAGTGGTGGTCGATGGTTAAAAATATCAAGGATGCTGATGAGATTGATGCTCTCGACTGGGATGAATTCAAAGGTATGCTTCTTGAGAAGTATTTTACTAAGGTTGTTCGACTTAGGATGGAAAATAAATTCTTGTAATTCAGGCAAGAGGAAGACTCAGTGGTTGCCTATGAAGAAAGGTTCACTCGATTGGTAAGGTATGCTCCAAATTTTATCCAAGACCTTGATACTAAAATCAATCGTTTTTACTCAGGATTAAAGCCAAAATATCGAAGGACATTATCTTCTTGTGAGTTCAAAAGTTATGAAAAGATTGTTCTATGTGCTGAGATGGTGGAAATGGAGCGTGCTGATGATCAAGTGTTCTATAACAACCAACAAAAGAAGAGACCGAGGTGGCAGGAGAAAGGAAAGAATTACTCAAAACATTCTGATGGTAAGAAAACTAAGTTTCTAGTTTGTGATAAATGTGGTAAAAGGCATGCTGGGGAATGTCTTCTGAATTCTGGAATGTGCTACCGATGTGGTAAGATGGGACATAAGGCACGTGATTGCACTGAAAAGGATCAAGGTGAAGGTAAGACCAAATTTGATTTACAGTTAGTGAAATGTTTTATGTCCAATGAGATGGTTCACTATGAAAATGAGTGTCCGACAAAGAGCTTGAGTGATGGAAAGTAGTTAGACTACAAGCATAAAGGCGCAGTGAAATCCTTTGCAACTACTTCAGCAGATTTCGGGCCATTAAATGAAGTTGTATCAGCTCCAGGGAGCTCAGTATTTTTCAAAGATTGACCAGAGATCAGGGTACCATCAGTTGAAGGTAAAGGAAGAAGATATTCCGAAGATCTTGTTCCGTACAAGATATGGCCATTATGAATTTGTATTAATGCATTTTGGGCTAACCAATGAACCTGCTGTATTCATGCACTTAATAAATATATTTTTCCATGAGTTCTTGGATAAGTTTGTGGTTGTTTTTATTGATGATATTTTGGTGTTTTCTAAAATTAAAGAGGAGAATGAAAGTCATTTAAGGGTTATCATGAAAACCTGAAAAGAAAAGAAACTGTATGGAAAATTCAGTAAGTGTGAGTTTTGTTTGCAACAAATTTCTTTCCTTGGTCACATTGTTTCTAAAGATGGGATAACTGTTGATCCTGCAAAAACAAAGGTTGTTGAAGAATGGCCAAGCCCCACAAATGTAACTGAGATTCGTAGTTTCCTTGGTTTGGCAGGCTATTACAAAAGGTTTGTTAGAAATTTTTCACGGTTATCTAGTCCAATGACTAAGCTAACTCGAAAGGGTGTGTGTTATGTTTATCTGGACAAAAGAATGTGATGATTGTTTTGAGGAATTGAAAAGAAGATTGGTGAATGCTCCAGTTTTGGAACTACCTTCCAGGAATGTGGAGTTTGTTATCTACAACGATGCATCATTGAAAGGACCTGGTTGTGTCCTAATGCAGAATGATCAGGTAATTGCTTATGCTTCATGTTAGTTGAAAACTCATGAGGTAAATTATCCTACACATGATTTGGAATTAGGTGCTGTTTTTTTCACTTTAAAAATTTGGAGGCATCATTTGTATGGAGTAAAGTGTGAAATATATACTAATCACAAAAGTTTAAAGTATATATTCACTCAGAAATAATTGAACATGAGACAAAGGAGATGGTTGGAATTAATCAAGGATTATGATTGTAAAATTCCTTACCATCCGGGAAAAGCAAATAAAGTGGCTGATGCTTTGAGTCGAAAAAGTAATGCTTCATTAACAATGTTGTGTTTGGAACGTGATCCTTTGGTTAAGGATTTGATGAACTTTGGAATAGAAGTTTTTGGTTTAGGATGTTCTTTTTTTTTTTGTTTCAGGTATCAGTGAAATCTACTCTATCAGACAGAATCAAGCAAGCACAGAAGCAAGATAGTGAGTTGCAGAAAAATGTAGAGCTAGTTCAGAAATGTAAGTTTCCTGAATTCATCATTGATAATGATTGTGTTTTGAGATTTGGGAAGAGATTGTGTGTGCCTTGTGATTCATATTTGAAGAGAGAGTTGTTATGTGAATCTCTTAGTTCTCGGTTTTCAGTTCATCCAGGATGTACTAAGATGTATAGAGATCTGTGAGAGTATTACTGGTGGGATGGAATGAAAAGGGATATTTCTAATTTTACTGTCAAGTGTTTGACATGTCAATAGGTTAAAGTAGAGCAGCAGTTACCAAAAGGGATGCTTCAGCCTTTACCAGTGCCAGAGTGGAAATGGGAGAATATATCCATGGACTATATTGTAGGATTGCTGAAGACACCTCGAGGTAATAATGCAATCTCGGTTATTTTTGATCGTTTGACTAAATATGATCATTTCCTTGATATACGAGATACGTTTCCACTAGATCAACTTTCCCATTTGTATCTTAAAGAGATAGTCAGGTTACAAGGAGTTCCTCTCTCCATTGTATCTGACCGTGATCTCAGGTTCACTTATAACTTTCGGAAAGGCCTTCAGAAGTCGTTGGGTACTGAATTAAATTTTAGTACAGCTTTTCATCCTCAATCAGATGGGCAGTCAGAATGAACAATCCAGACTTTGGAAGATATGCTACGTGCTTGTTCGATGGATTATCAGGGAAGTTGGGACCAACATCTTTCCTTGGTTGAATTTTCTTATAATAACAGATTTCATTCCAGAATACAGATGGCTGTATTTGAGGCGTTATATGTGAAGTGGTGTCGAACTCCAGCTTTCTGGGATGAAGTGGGTGAAAGGAAGTTGATGGGGCTGGAAGTGGTAGAAGAGTTGGCAGAAAAAGTTCAGCTGATACAGAAACACATGATAACAGTTCAAAGCAGGCAGAAGAGTTATGCGGACAACAGGAGGAAGGATATCTCTTTTGAGGTAGGTGATCATGTTTTTCTCAAAGTATCACTGTGGAAAAGTGTGATGCGATTTGGTAAGAAAGGAAAGATGAGTCCAAGGTTCATTGGACCATATGAAATTCTAGAGAGAGTTGGATCATTTTCATACCAAGTGGATTTACCTCCGAGCTTATCTCAGGTACACAATGTTTTTCATGTTTTAATGTTGAGAAAGTATATGCCAGATCCATCTCATGTTTTGAGTCCATAGGTAGTTCAGCTAGAAGAGAACCTATCTTATGAGGAATAACCGGTCTAGATTCATGACCATAGGGAGCAAGTGTTATGGAATAATGTGATTCATCAGGTAAAGTTTTTGTGAAAAAACCACATTATTGAAGAGGCAACATGGGAATCTGAAAATGCAATGAGGGATAAATACCCCCACTTATTCGATAAGTAAATAAATTGCGGGGACACAATTTTATAAAGGGGGGAAGGATGTAACATACCAAGTAAGTAATGAATAATAGATATTTTTATCTATGTCTATTTATGAATTATATAGTGTTTTACATGCTTAAAATGAGAATAAATCCAATCTTAAGAATGAAATACACTAATATTTTTAAAATATTATTTTACTGCCTTTTGATTGTAAAACATTTTTAAAATTTTTGTTTGAAAATTTTATAATATCTATTTTCCAAAATAAACATATTCTTTATGATTGGGACATTTAAATTTACATTGGATAAATTTTTGGTATTTTTCTGACAATGTTCATTTTTTAATGAATAGTGAAAAATACTGCATTTTACATCAAAACTACTTTTTCATCTAATTTAATTATATGGTTAGATTATCTTTTTAATTGGTCTTAATGTATAATATGAAAATAATTTTACCATTTAATCCAATGGTTGTCATTGGAATTAATTTCACTTTGAAATTGGACTTAAACTAGTGTAAATCTTTTGATACTTATTGTTTCATAAAAACACGCTATTTGCACTGACAGTGGAAATTAATTATTAAATTAATTAATGTAACTTATATGTTTTGAATTTTGTAAAATAGACATAATTTTTGAATACATAATATGAAATATGGATTAGGGTGATGTTTTGGTATTTTTCTAAAAAACATCAATTTTTGACGAATAGTGAAACCACTAAGTGGTACTTAAAAAACTGATTTTTCGTTTAAATGAAATTTTACCACCTCTGTGTTTTGAATTTCAAAAATCCGACATACATGGTTGTCATTAATAAGTAAAATTTGGTTCAATGGGATTAAAATAATTTTTTGGGGAATAGTAACTTTTAAGTTTTTAATCGCGATTAGAGGTAATTAATGTAATTTAAGGTAAGAATAATGTTTTAATAATATGAAATGACCTATACACATGTCCTACCCTTATTGGATGTGTCATGGCCGACCAAGAAAACCCATGGGTCGATTTTTGGGACACCATGGAGCCACTTTGGTAAGATAAATACATTAATGCCTTTTATTTGAAGTAAAAGTAAAAATGACACAAACATGAGTTGTTTTACTAAAATGATTTTTAAATGGGGTTATACAAGTCATATTTTTTACTATAAATATACATTGGAAATATAAAAATATTTCCTACAATATGATATTTAATTTATAATTTTTAGACATTAAATAAATTAAATTATTTATGGCATCATGATGATGCAGCGATACCCTCATTAATAATGGATTTAAATAAAAAGAAAAGATAATGTTAAAACTATAACATAAACTGGTCAAAGACCTATTGGATGAGTATATTTAGAACCCTTATCACCTTATCCTTGAAATAAATCAATTTGGGACCTTTAAAATTATAAACTCATTTGAAAATAAAGTAACCTTTTATACCTTTCCAAGAGTGCCCCTCCTCTCCTCTTATAAAAGGCCCCCACCTCTACCTCCTTACCCACACCTCTCAGGCCTTCGGCTTGGCCAACCCCTACTCATTTTCTCTCTCCAAATCCCTCTATTACTCATTGAAGCTTAACATTAGATAGAAGGCTTCCCAATAAATCCTTTGAGCTCAAATCAAAAAGAGTTACCCGATTTAAAGGTATTGTCTTTTCTTGGGTTCTTATGTTTTATTTTTCTTCTCCAACCCTCTAAACACTTTTTATTAATTTATTTTGTAACAAAACCAGTATCTTCCATATACTAGGATGTTTTTATAAGATTTATTCTTTCTACAATTACACACACCTACATCTAATGGTTAAAGAACACACTGTTTCCGTGGATGGAGAAATTCTACCTCACCAAACGATGATTGTTCAATATTCTTTTAACACCTTAAAAGGTGGCCATTAAGATGAAACTATATTTATATATGATATATAATATGTTTATTTTTTACTTACTCTTCTGTATTTTTCATTTATGTCATACCTTTATGGTTTCCATTATGGGTAAATGCGATATCTTCATTTTAGGAAGTGCGGACTACCGCCCCCTCAAAGTGATTTGATTCGTTAATACCATATGTGGGATGTATAAAGGATTTAATTAATGATATTATATATTATATTATACTGAAATTATCATATACCTTTATATCATTATGATTCCATTCCATAAAATACGAAATAGAAATGAAAGTAGCGTTCATGCGTACGTACGACTTACCGTCTCCATGAAGGGTGCATTTCATTTCTTACCTCTAAACGTTGTGTAATATTATAAATGCATGTATATACTGGATATATATGATTTATATGATATATACATTATGAGTATAACTCTGGATATAATGGATACATGAATAACTTGTAATTATAAAGAGCATATTTTGACTCAAGTACCAATGATCGTTAAAACGACCGTTATTAACTTAAATAATTGCATAGTGTTCATGACATGGTAATAAGTGATACAAAAGGAATAATGAACTTGAAAAAGGTTCTTAAGAAAGTATAAATTAACTCATGTTTATTATTCAGGAGTTTAAAGAATGATCGAGTCAAGTCGGACCCGAGGTATGGGACTTCGTCTCAATCTCCCTTCATTGAGGGATATTTTGTTTTATACACAACATTCTTTTATACGATGTATAAACCCCTTTGACTTTTACGTTTATCCAAAATGACTCTTTTTTATATGAAGAATTTTACTAAACGAAAAAAGGGAATGTTTTTGTCGTATGTATGTGGAGACAACGACTTCTCCACCGCCATGACCATTATTTGAGTTTCGGCTTCCTCTACAAGCCATACTTTATTTTAAAAGAAAAATAAATACTCTGTTTTACTTTTCTTTTATTTTGGTATTGAAAATGGTTTTCATAATGTTTTTATATCAATGTGTTGTATTGATATCTTATGATTGAAAAGTGGAAATGTTATGTTTCCTTTATGCATGTTTTATGTGATACGATTATGTTATGGTTCATGGGCATTATTATGAAGATGGGTTTTTCCGTGATAAACTAAGTGCGGGTGAGCCCAATATAGCTCTCCAATACATTGGGTAACGCGAAGGAGTTAAACGTTAAGGTTTCTCCGAAGAGATTTAGGGAATATACTGTGATGGGTATTCCAAACGTAACCCAGAGGGTTACTCCCTATGTAAGAATGTTATGAATGCCTCAAGTTACCTTTATGTCTTATGATTTCTATGATTTATTCGTGATTTGATGAGGTAGGTTTAAGTTTTTATTTTTTATGTGTAGAGTATGATTTCATTGATTCTTATGTATACATGTACTCATGTTTCCTTTCCATATTTTTTTATCCCTTACTGTGCTTTTTATGCTCATCCCAAGTTTATGAAATGTTTTTCACAGGTCAAGGGAAGGGTACATGATATGATGATAGTGTCAAGTAAGTGTCAAGAATGAATCCATGTTTTATTTTAAATATGTTTCTATTGATGGGAAAAATGAATACTATCTTTTATGTTACCACTTTGTTTAAATTTGGAATGTAATGCAAGTTTTATTATCTAATTCTCTAAAACTCTAAATGTAAAAAGATCCTAAATGTGTAATCTTGTAATAACTCAAGATTAAGTAAGGTTTAAGGCTAGGGCCTTATAAAAAGAGAATAATAGAATAAAGATCCTAACATGTCAAGAGGTATAGGGATAAAAGTCAGAATCAGAGTTAAAATGTCTCCAACACTGATTCACCTCCCCCCCCCCTCTCTGTGTTAGGTATATCCCAAACTGGTCCTCTCACCAATCTAAATAATGTAATAACATATAATTCTCATAATAGACTAATTCCCTAATGGCCTAATGACATAGGGGCCTAATTGCTAATTGGATTTTGTGACTAGCAGTCAATTGTCCAAAAAAACTAATGTCCAATTGCCTTGATGGACTCATTAAACAAGTTTCATAATGGACAAATGACCAATTATCCAATTACCTAATGGAATAATGGCCAATTGTCATAATGTCCTAACATCCAATTTTCCTGATGGCCTAACGACCAATTGTCTTATTATCCTAATGCCCAATTGATCTAATGGACAATTATCCTAATAGCCTAATAGGACGGTTTACCTAATCTCCTAACTTCTTGAAATCCAATTTTCCTAATGGATAATTTCCCTAATGGACAATTACACTAATATACTAAAGGCCAATTGGATTAATGGCCTATTTCCCAACTCATATAATGGTCTAATTGCATAATTGGCCAATTGGCCTAATGGGAAATTCACCAAATGGAATAATAGACTAATGAAAATTTTTCCTAATGGATAATTTACCTAATGTCTTAATGTCCAACTGGACTAATGACATAATGGTCTAATGGCCAATTGGTATAAATTTTCAAAAATGGCCTAATTAGACTAAATTGGAAAAATAAATGGCCAAATTATCCTAAATGAACTAATTAGAATAAATATCCCAAATAAATGGGTTTTTTGGACTAAAATGGAAAAAAATGAATGAAATGTCTTAATAGGCCTAATTAGACTAAATGGTCTAATTGGCCTAATTTTCCAAAATTTATTAAAAAGATTAATTGGCCTATGGCTTAAATGGTCTAATTTCCTATATTGAATAAATTGAATATATTGCCTAAATAGATTAATTGGACTAAATGGGATAATTGGCCTAATTGGACTAATTTTCCTAATTGGCCTAAATAGATTTATTAGCCTAAATGGAAAAAATGCATAATTTTCCAAATGGCCAATTTTCCAATTCACCCATTTCCTAAACAACCTAACCTTAAAAAAAACATAATGACAAATTGATCAAAATTAAAAGTTTTCCCAATAACCAAATAACCCAAAACAAATAAAATTGTTCTATAATGAACATGGAATATGAATATATATCATAGTCATGTTTAGAAAGATAATTTTAATGTATTGTTTATGTTATGACACTTGTATTAAATATAATATTAAAATTCATATTTAGATTCTTATTAATTTTGTGTGTTTATTTAATTTCTATAACATTAATTCATTCTAGGTTTATCACTTTAATATTATTCAATAATGTAGTATTATACTAATCAATGTCATTTAATGAAGGAATATTTGGCATCAAAGGTATTATTCCCCAAGAAAAAATATTTTTTTCGAGTGTGAAGAAAAATAATGGAAGTTCAATAAATACAAAAACAGAAAAACATATTGTTGTTTATTTTTATATTTGAAATATTTATAAATAATTCATAATTAAATATATCTTTTATATTTTTATCAGTCATCCATAGTGTCCCTTGATTATAAATGAGAAGAAAAATTCCAGCCAAATGATCATTTGAGTTATGTATTAGGTGTGAAGGACCATGGGAGGGTCTGATGTAAAAATAAAAATAAAATATTGTCCCCACTAGGTATTTCTATTATTTATAATCCTCTCAAAACTGTCTGACCACCAAGATTCAAATAGATCATACAAAAGTAGCAGAGGCCAAAAAAAATCTTCACATGAGTGTGAAATAAGTAACCTAGTCACTGAAAACATTCTGAAATCTATGTTAGTTATAAGGGGATAACATTTATCAGAGGATTTTTTTACTATTGATTCATATAAGGAATGAATTAAATTTTCAAATGATGTCTTTAGTGATGTCAATGAGGGTCTTAGTGGCAGTCGAGCTAATGGTGGGGTGGGGGTGGGGTGGTGGTGATGATAATAATAATAATAATAATGATAATGGTTGTGATGATGATGATGATACTCCAGATGATGTTATTAGTGATGAGGTTGTTGCTGATGGAGACAAAGATGAGGATTTTAGTGATGTTGGAGATATTGATACCCTTTATTTTTAAAACAATAGTAAATAGACATATTTATGTAGTTTAATGACAATGATTGGATGTTTTTATGGATGTATATGTAGGATATAGTATTGTAAATGGTTTGAAAATTTCTTAAAGTGGTTGGTTGAATATTAAAAATACAATATGTGTAATTTAATAAATGTGAACTATGGTTTATATTTTATTTGTAGGTTCGGGATGTGCTGGAAGGGTTGTTTTTTCTTAATGGGTATAGCTAGATGTACCAACATTTCAGTGAACTGTGGGTATATTTTTTCAGGTGACAATATCAATACACGTGGTTTGGAGAAATGTGTCCATATATATATACCCATGGTTTAACCAAGTCAATATTATGATATAATTACCTAGTTTCTGCCCACAGTTTCTATATAATCTAGGGGGATAGTTATATAATAAGGCTCCATCATCCATGGTTCGTAAAACCATTGATATAGTCTATACCAATGGTTTTAAAGGATATACCCATGGATCTAAATAGTGGGTTTAGGGTATGTTTGTCATATTTAAACATTGTGTGAATGGATTGAAACTTATCAGTAAAGGAAGTTGAACGAAAAAACCAACTGACCTACTCTAATTTGATTGCATTAAGGGTACCAGATGAAGAAAATTTTATTAAAAATCATATAAAATATCCATAAGTCAAGAATAATGACTAATATAAGATGTTATAGAGAGGGAACAAGTTTCTAGTTATTGAGTGGGTGTACCAAAAGTTTGGGATCCCTACGAAAAATAATGGGAATAAATAAAACATGATAGATATAATTCACAAGTTAAATTGTGAAAATACACTAGAGTTTGAAATTTTTTATAAATGTTTGAAGCTAAAATGAACATTATATTTCTTATGGATAGCTGGGAAACCTAAATCCTAGATAACGTGTCTATTATCATGGGCCCTAGGATATGGTAGTTAGTGAATAATAAAAATAGGTGTTCATTGGATTCAAATTACACATTAGATATGAGTGTGTAACTACTAGAGGAAATAAAACTTGAGAATAAGTGGGTTTTCAATTTTATAGAGGAAGTGTATGGTTGGAATAAAAACAAGGCATAAATTCTAGGGATGGATTCCAAAAAAAGGAAAAAATAGACTTCTTAGTTATATTAATTTTATTAGATAAGTATGACATCATCTCGAAAGTGTTATGAATGGATACATCTGATAATATATTCTTAGAATATTTGGATGTAAATAGTGACTTTATTTATTATGATTTAGTTTATGTTATTTAAATGAATAATTCAATGAATTTTTTAGAATACTACAATCATAGCTTGTTTCCTCAGACAAGAAACCATCTTTATGTCATAAAACAAGAACCAACAAAATAGAATCATATTTTTGATGAATTTATGTCATAATAAAGATTCACTTGGAACAACATCATTGTTTTCCACTACCAGATAGTGTTTGATGATAGAATATTAATCATAATTCTTCTATATATTGATGAAATGTTTCTAGATGATCCATGCAATAATAGAATTTGGAAGAAAAATTATGATATGTCTAGAATGTTCATGATGAAATATATCAAATACGATAAAAATATATGGAGAATAAATATTAAAATAGAATTAAAAGTTATGAATTTCATTCCATAGTAGAGGGGTTTCTTCCAAAAGCTCATTGAAAGGTTTTGGGTTCCTAGATATAAGTTAGCACCAACTCCATTGGTAAGAACAGCAAATATTCCATAATAAAGGTTACTAAAAAATTATAAATATTTATACATATATAATGTCATATTTTCATCATCATAAAGTGATATAATTTCATCCAAGATATACAATCTTCTATAAATTAATTTTATAGTGGGTTTTTTATGCCAGTTCACATAAAATCCGAGAAAGGAAAACTATGGGGCTATGAAATGGTTCATTCAATATATAGATAAATCTGTATATATATTATTATTTTTGTGATAGGTGATCTAATATGAGGTTTTGTTGATGAAAAAATTGTTGGGGATTTAGAAACCCAAAATATAGTTATAGGTTATTTTGTTAGCCTATGAAGGAATGAATATCATTTGAATTTTGTTAGATTTTAAATAGTATAAGCAGAGTATGCAGTTTCAATGGAATTGGAGAAGGAGTTGGTTTGGTTGATTTAATTACTAAAGGATCTCAAAAGGATAAAAGATGGTGGATTTTTATTCTATGATAATCAGAGTTATATTTAATGGGATTATAATATCATGTTATATGCATAGAAAAAACATATTGACTTGAGACACCACTTCATATTTAAAGGCCAATGAGCCAGTATAATATGAGATGGACAGAAAAAATCCAACATACATGTTAACTAAGTTATTAGTCTAAAAAATTCTAATTAAAACTTTTGGCACTGTATAACAGGAGTTAATAGGTTGAGAAAATAGAATTCCCCTTATTTTGTGTAGTATCCACCTAGAAATAGACATTTTATCAGTGTTCCAATAGGGAACACCACTCAACCACACCTCCCCATATGTCATATGCTTCTAACATGTAGTGATGGTATGAATTTTTAATGTCATAAGACTATACCATCATATCAAAGTCACACATGTGAAAATAACTAAACAAAATCTATAAAAAAATCTAACCATGATGAATCATTGAAAATAAATAATCAATTTTGAAGAAAGCATTCATAGAGACTCATGATCATTCTAAAACACAACAACTGATCACACACCTGTCCGATCACATATTCAAATTAAATAAATCAAGATAAATATACACAAGTTTCTTCTTCCATCCCTAATCTATACCTCAATCCCAATTGGGATACTCCAACCAGATCATGTATCATGGAACATCTTCCATATCTATTTCACATCATTTTCTTAAACTAAAAAAATACATAAGGTCTACATGTGAACTAGGGTGTTCATAAATGGTGTGAGAAGTAAATTACCAGTAGGATACTGAAGTAGACAAAGTCCAAATTTCAATATATAGTGATAAAAACACATACCCTACACATAGGTTTTAAGTAAAATTGAGATAATCCAAGATAAAAAATATTTATTTTACATCATTTCTTTAATTGAAACATTAAATCTAATAAAAAACATGATCCCAATAACTGAATGATTAGTTTCTTTGAGAAAAAATATATAAACTACTTATTTTACAAAACATGTGAACATTTCTCCATAATAAAGATATACTGGACACCATTATATACATATTTTAAAATATAATAATTTTAATAACTTAGGAAATGGAAAAAATAAGAAAGCAATCATCTCAAATACTATATAACAAAAAATGTATCAACATGACATTAAGTTATAGATAATAAAAATATGATAAAATATTAGTAGGAGATTAAAATATTATAAAAAATAACATTGATCAATAATATTTTCTTATACATCATAATTAAAGGATATTTATTCGCAAATGAACATATATATACACTATAAAAATATTGTGTAATCTCTATATAGTAAAATGATCCATTGAGTATATCATTGGTATATGGAATGGGAATGTAACACACCAATAACAATTGAATGAAATAGAACTTTCTCATGAACATAATAAAATGGTAGGTCATATTTTGAACATATCCAAGAAGTTATACACTCTATTTTGTGAATTTCCAAGAAGGATTGGGCATTAATTTGTGATAATTTACAACAATGATCTCCTTTTATTTTTTGAGCGTATCGAAAAAGGCCTCCACTAAAATACATTAAATGATATAAAACATTAACCAATGGATTTGAAGGAGATATAAGACCCCACCTATCAACATCCATACAGATGTATTTCATTTTAAATCAATCCCTCATCATATGATAAAGAACCCAAAGAAATAAATTGGGTTTCAATTCATTTCTTAATGGAATCCCATAAAAATAAATTTGGGATTAGATCGATTGGTACAAACATTCAATCATCCAATTGGAGTATTAATAGAGGAATTTATTGGTATATTTATACTATACCACTCCATATGAGTTAGATCTGTTAAATATGAAAATGGAAACAAAAACATGAAAAAATATTTAAGATACACTTTTTAATATTTTAAAAAATAAACGAAATTATGAATCACTTTAAAAAATAACTACAATTAATGTATCATGAATCCCATTTTTAAAATTTGACATAAAATATATCCAAATAAAGGAGACTTTAAAATGAATTAAAAGGTTTTCTTATAGGAACTCTAGAGTTGAAGTTAGATATATGAACATGAAAGGTAAATCCTTCTTAATATTTTGATTACACTTTAATTGAAAAGGAAATCACCATGTGAGTAATAAATCATTCATTTGAAAAGTGGTAAGAATAAATATAAAGATTACCTGAAATAAAAAATATATTCATTTCAGGATAAGAATAGTATAAAATTGGTGTTAAGAATATATTTGTAAATGGAAGGGAAAGAGATCATTTATAGAGGATTGTAATTATTATTAATGTCCTTAAATTTCATGAAGAATGAAATCCATATATTTAATTCCCAAAAAACTAAGGATTAAATAATAATAATAAAATCATATAATAGAATAAACCCACATCTTAAAACATTATTCAAAGATGTATCATTATACCTCAATAAAAAAATTATAACCAAGAAAACCCCTTAACTTTAATCCTATTTCGTTGAGCATGATCTAACCTCTTGTATAACTAAAATATATACCTAAATCAACTATTTAAAAACCTTATTCATAAATATAACATTTTATAATCCTCATTTATAATAATTTATTAAAAATATATTAGTTAGTTATACTTTATTTTCATAATTGGACGTTATTAGCTTTGATTATTTATATAGTACTAGTTTCATAATGGTAGTGTCGATTATTATCTATAGAATAAAAGTTTATAATTATGAGACAATTATTCTTTCTATAATGGATTTTATTCTGATTTATATCTTTATAATTTCCTTTCATATGTATTTTGGTTTTGTTTTTTGATGAAAAAGGGGGTGATGATAATTTTTCAATAATTTTTTATGAACCAAAAGTTCGTACAATAATCATAATTAATATATTTTTATAATATTTCTAGAACCATAATCTAAAAATTATTTACTTATTAATTTATAAAGTCATAATTATTTAATTTTAATATTTTATAGATTATATAAATTCATATAAATTTTCAAACAAGTGGACAAACTGACCAGAATATGAACATTCCCAACTCTATGGGTGAGTATAGGTAAGAAATAGATAATTTTGGAACAATGTATGTATTATATATGATTAATGATGTAATTTATATTTTCGTAATATTTTAAGTCATATTTTAATATATTTGTATAAATAAAAAAATAATAGATGAAATCTAAAATATTTCACTTTTGTGGAGGCATTAGTACGTACCTAAGAATAAGTGATGCATTCTTTTTCATTAAATTTAAAGGTTGTAGGAATTGGTTTATATTTTAGGAATCTAAACAATTTTTAGATATAGTATTTATTAATTAAATAATCACTTTGAACTAATAACCAAATTATTAAATATATATAGAAATTCATTCCAAAATTTAAATGTATTGATTAATTCCTAATATATGATCATTTAATATTAATAAAATAATTTAATTATTAAAATACCTATTTTACAATGAAATTTAATTTTCTATATGTTATTATTTTCTAAAGAAGAATATTGATCACAATTAAAAAAATTATTTTAATTTATTTTTAATGTATGGATACACATCCATATATTATTTATCTTATGTTTTTGAATGAATATAAGATAATTTATGTGTAAAAAGTGTTATTTTTCATACAATTGTTTTTATGTGCACAATGTGTTATTATCCTAATACATTAAATAAATCACTATTGATTTATGTTTAAATGAAATTTATTTATTGTGAGTATAATAAAATATTTTTACACTAATTTAATATTTTTTACATGGAAAGGAATAAAAGTAAAGTTTTTTTTGTTAAATATAATTTTTTTAAAATTAGTTGTCATTTCGTTTGATATGATTATTTTAAATTTAATTTCTATCACTTATATAAATTTAATTTGATATACTGAATTTAATATTTTTTAATAGTAATTTGAAAATGTTTTAATAATTAAAAATTTGTTATTTTTTGTAATGAATTGCGAATATAATAAAACAAATTTCCACAGTTATGGTTAAAACAGGCTTACTTGGGGGATTAAACTGAGCGATATGGGTAATATTTCCACATAAAAAATTCTTATTCTCGTTTTTTGAATATATTTCTACACTATCATATATTTCCTTTAAATTATTCTATATTTTTTGGAAATTTCACGAGAATATGACATTATATTATTTAAATCATTTAAATAATTCAACGTGTTTCTTTTAAATCACATATAAAATGGATCATCATATTCATCTATATTCATGAATTTTGAGAAATCTAACTTAGAAAGTAAATTCACAAATATCTTCCTAGCTTCATTAAATTATTCTTAGAGCTCTTGGTCTTCTATTAATACCAATAAGTTATGGAATAAGGTATAAGCAGAAATATTTATCTCAAAGAAGATGTATAACTTTTAACCAAGATATTTATATTTTATTTGTTAATTCATATAATATAAATTTTGTATCCATAATAACATGATGATTCTAATATAATAAATATAATAAATTTTTTATGATAATTTCATATCCTTTATACACCACTTTTTTATTCAATGTGAAATGTAATTATTAGTCGTTCGTATGTGTGGACAACCTCCTCCACATAGAGATATAATTCAGTTTCCATCACCACATAGAAATTATAGATAAAATTAGGTATTTAAAGATATTTATGATATTTATGATATAATTATTATTCTATAATAATAAAATATTATTTTTCATTTTTTTATTCATTAGAAAATGAAAACAGCATCCATGTGTATGTGCGGACTACCATCTTCATGAACAGTGTAATTCATTTTTATAAATCAATATTTTATGGATGGTAATAAATATTTATATAATTAATATATAGTATAAATATCGTTATCAACATTATTTAGATTATGGAACATTGTTCAATGTCGAAGGATCAGAATGGCCAAACCAAAACTTATATAAAAATGAAATATTTATCCCCCAGAAAATTGATTTATAATAAAGAATCAATATGGAATGGGTGATAATATGTTATAAGTAAATAATTTTTTTAAATATATGTATTAATATAATTTTATTTATAATTATAATAAATTTAAATTTATTATACTAGATTTTAGATCACTTAAAACGTAAGATGTACTTGATGGAACGGGTTTAAATTACAAACTCGTTTTTATTAAGGTTGTTTATGCTTAAATTTATGATGATGATATTATATGAGATAAAAATTAAAAATATTATTAATTTTAATGTTATATATCTTTATATTTATATTAAATTTATGAATTTTATTATATACTCTTTATATACTCAAGAGATCAAAATAATTGTTGTAAGAAAACTTTACGTTATTTATCCCTTTAGTCGGGAATATTTTTCTACAGTGTTCATATTTTATATAAAATATTGATAAGAATATTTTTAAAATTCTTTAATAATTTATTAAAGATATTATTACCCATTATTGAATTTCTATAAATAGTTTTAAAATGAATTTTTGGTCATTTTCATAATGTGGTAGTTTTTACCAACGGTGTGAAGAGAATAAATTTTTTTTAATGTATACCGCATGAAAAACTTTTCATGGTTTTATTAATTCTATATTAATTAAAAATAACTTTACATTTTTTCAAGTTTCATTTCAAAAAAATCAATAATTGTTTGTAAATCGTTATATTTTAAATTATAATTTAAAATGAAAATTGCATTTTCCTTAAGAAATGTTCTAGTGGAATCTTAATGGTTTTCTAACCAATGAAAACATTACTTAGTGTTATTTATGAATAAATAGGGATTATATCCAATGATGTTATATTTATTATTTCCCTAAATAGATAATTATTATGATGGTGAAATCATAATGAAACCAGTTTTCATTCCCAGGGGTTAAGATATGATGTAATGATTAATGTATGCATGATCGTGTGTCGTAAATATGAATAGATTATTGTTATTTGATGGGTGGGTCCACTATATCTCTATAGTGAGTTAAGAAAGGATTAATGTTTTATGAGCACAATGGTTACATGGAAGGTTATCCCTATCCTAAAGGAGGGTACACAGGAGGCTATCTCATTCCCAAAGCTGGCACATGAGTATTTATCAAATACCAATTATGTGATGAATGTACTTTAAGTTAGTCGTGACATAAGATTTATATGATTATTTTTATGATACACATCATACAACTATTTTATGAAATGATATTATTCCAATGTTATTCTCACATTTTCCATTTTATTTGATTCTTTAAGGATTAATCAATTATGCACTATTTTTTTATACCATAAATTATGATTATGATCAATAAATTTGTGGGTATTATTTTAAAATGTCAGAATCATGTTCTCAGACCATTATAATCATATTTTTCTTAAATGATCATAGATATATCCGTTTATAAACCTTACTATGCATCGTATATCACACTTTATTATTTTTCTATTTCCAAATATATAAATAACGGTTATATAAATGTTATATCTAAGGAGGATGATGGTTGTGAAGAAATTAGCGGGAGGTTGTATTGATATTTTAATATCTATTTATTTATATAATCAGGTTTACAAATATACTAAACTATTATGGTTTTGTTTTGGATTGTAATGATATTTCATGAATATTCATTGATTATTTATGGAAACTAGGATGAGAAAACAATATTGAAAGCCATTAGGATAATCCTAAATATAGTAGAACATACTAAGTTATGTTAAAGAAAGAAGTATGGTTATTCTGGAAATTACATCCATGTATGGATACTATCAAGAGTATTTTTATGTGGAAGAGATTAACCTAGGGGTGACAACTATGAATGGGTAGTATTGGGTATTAACTTGAACGCCACTAGGGAATGGGGAGTGTGATTAATACTACACACCTGGAAAGACACTCATGAGGGATATGCTTATGTTAATTCAAATTATATTTACAAACCATTATGAAGTATTTGAATATATGGTGACTATAGATAACCTAGGTCAAACCTAGGATGTCATATATTGAAAATATGGTGTCATTATTTATAAATCCAATAAATTCGTTTTCATGATTAAAGGGTTTCTCCCTATGATTAGTATTTCCCACACAATTGTTTTTGGTCTTAATCAGTGGATAAAACTCCAAAAACCATATTAATACTTATTGGGATAGAAAACTCAATTATTTTCCTCCTAGGTAAAATAATGTTATGATATATAGAGGGGATAATATTATTATTATGCTTACATGACATTATCAAGACACGAATCAGGCCGAGCTTATAAATTAGCAGAGGATAGATCAATGTTTTGTTGAGTCATTTATGAGGAAAAGTCCACCTTATTTTAGAAGTTATGTTGATCCAAAAATTTTCAACAAAAATAAAAGAAATATTGATCAATTCATCAGTGGTCTAAAACCAATTATTTGTAGGGTATTAGATATAAGAGACCTCAATATGTATGAAGAAATCGTTTGATGCTCTCTGAAAGTATAAATAAATATTAGAGTCACCCATAAATTGCATGGTTTTTATAAGAATGTAAATATGGAATTGAAATGAAATTATAATAGTAAAAACCAAGGAGGGAATTATATGAGTATTCCTTTATTATAAAAGTGTATAAAAATAGATGAAATTTTCATAAGGGGACCAGTAAAATATTTAATTGTTGAAAAGAAGGTCATCGGAAAACTGAATAGTATAGTTATGGGAGAAAGTTATATAATGATATGCATTAAGGTAAAGATCCAAATAATTCCCTAGCCACACTCCAATTTTTCAAATGAAAGGAGTATAGTAAGTAAGATTAGCATTGCTCAAATTGAAGGGTTAATGATTTTTATCGAAATAAGTATTCTCTTAGGCCTAGAGACAAGAAGAAATATCCTTAAATCACTATTGAAAATTGGATTTATGAAAACAAAGTGGTGTAAGGAACCCTTTACAACCACTATAGAATAATTAATGTATTATTTGATTTGAAATCTACCCAATCTTTTTTTATTACAATAATTTTCTCATAATATTAAATTAAAAATCAATAACTATATGTTTTATTAGTAATGAAAACTATTAATCGTATGATAGTCACATCTCATTTATGTAATTCTTCTATGATTGAATTTTGTTGGAATGCGAATTTTTTCAAATATTGTTATTCCCCTTCTAGTTGAATTTCTTGTTCTTTTGGGGATGGATTTGATTTCATTAAAAAAAAATATCAATTGTCAATTGAAGAAATAATGTTTTATTTTCTAGACCAAACTATGATTGTCCATCAATGAAATGTTAGATATGAACATATGATGAAAATTTCATCCATTGTATGGGTCATGATTCCAATTCAAATTAGGTATTTATCTAAGATGATTGGGGTGAAATTCAACATCAAATATATGTCTATTAGACAATATTTTTTTATGTCTCTTTGGAATATTTTCCTAGTTATCCTATGAATCATGAACTTGACATTTCCAAAGAACTCATACATGGTGCTACACTACTTTCATAGACACTATATAGAACGTCTTAGACTGTTTTACAATAATTGAAAAAGTAACACTTGAAGATCTGTGAGATGGGAATCCTATGAAAAAGTAAATCAGCATGGGGTGTATCTGATCTTTTTATGAAAAACAAATATTGAAAATTTAATCTATAAATTTATTATTAGGAACTTGGAAAGATCACAGTGAATAATAATATTTTATTTCCACATATTGATTATTTTTTCAATTAATTACACTAAGCTCGATATTTTTTCAACATTGATATATGATCTGGATACTATTAATTGAACATTAAAATGGAATATGTAATGTTTATGCCTGGGTGCCACTAACCGGATGCCTCGGGCCATTTCTCCACATGACTTTAGCTATGCCTCCCCATACACTATAGGATTCCAACTAGCATATAGGGTTTAATTAAGAACATGCTGTAATTTTAACCTTTTTTCCATTGTAATTCAAAATAGATAAAATAATAAATAATGGAATAATGTAAATAATAATCAGGAATCACCAAAAAAATCCAAAAAATGGGTATATTCCCACAACAAAAAAGTAATTATTCCATGTTATGTTATACAGTTCCAAGTTTAAATGAAATATCAAAATTAATACACACTAATGAATCCACAGGATGGGTCCCGACATATATTTTGGTCCTCACATCCATTCAAATCCTGAATCCACAAATCAATAGTGTAGTAAATGAAACTTTACCTTATCCTGGATGTTAATCGTAAAGTCCTCCTGAGTATCTAATGGTGGCCCGATCGGGGTGTGAGTACACATTAGTAGTCCACCACCAATGGTGTCTACAAGAATACCCAATCTAATGAAGTCTGTGTAGAAGTATATCTAATACTGTGAATCGAAAAACAAACCAGGTCCCATCATTTATAATTATTGAAAAAACCACTTTTATTTTTAACACTATGTTTTACCAATATTCATCAAACCTAATTTGTCCCATGTTCATATCCTAATAGATTTACCAAATAATCACATGATGACAACAAAGGACCCTCTATAAATGAATCCAATTGGGATTAAAAAGGTCTCGTATGACCATCCCAACCATGATATGGAACACCATGTACATACCCACGGAGTGTGGAGCATCATTACTTTTGAGAGGAACTAATATATTTAGGGGCTTCTAGAGCATTAGTCTAGACCACCCAAGGGGTTAGAGAATAATCCCAACACCCCACAAACTAGTAGTTCTGAATTTGAAATTTTCATAATCATTAAAAATTTTAACAAAAACATATACTATAGCTGCATCATCTTACTTATAACAATTCCATGGTTCATTCCATTCATCACATTTAAACCATTACTACAACTAGATCATTTTACCATTATTTATAACATTCCCATTTAACATCCCGGAACTAACCAAAATCATGGTTAATTCCCCTTAAACCATTGATCAGCATTACCCATAGACTTTACATATAATATTAATCACCAAAATAATCCATTTGATATCACCACCCCCCCCCCCTCAATTAGCCATATTACAATACATCATGATGTGTTCAAGGTTGTGGCACACTCCATGGGTGTCCATAGTATCATCCTCATAATAACCAATGAACAAAACATGGCTATTTAATGGCCTATAAATTCTACTAGATGTTAAATTTATTGTCCTTGGACAAATATTTATATTTAAAAAAATATTTTTCACAACCACATACCCAATCATAAGGTATCATGATTATGTAAGATAATTTTAGACCACCAACCTCATGTTTATAAAAAACCTAATGTTAACATGGACCTTGATTTTTTCACAAACAACCCTCAATGAAAAAACAAATAATATGATGGAGAATATAGGGATTAGGGATTTTAAAGGATATAAATCATTTATCCATTACTTAAATAGAAAATTGTAGAAAGAGAGGTATTAAAATTACCCGGAACGTCAATTCAAAACCAATGACACCACAAATAGACAGGATTCAATGTAGAATCATCCTTGTAGCTTTTAGGATGGATATTTCAATCATATATAATGATGGAAAATTAAAAGAGGGGAAATCTATTTAGAACACTTAAATCCTAATAGGGAAAATAGAAATCTTCTCCACTTTTAAGAGTCATGTAGTTTTGATGAATGAGTGGACAAAACATAATCCAATTATATTGATCCATATGTTCAATAGGGGCTAGGTCACATGGTCTCCTATGGGAACCCACATTGTTTCAAAAACTATATGGTGTTAGTGAACTTACCTTTATCCTATGGAGAGCCCAGATGCATGGGTTTCTATAGAGACCTACACAATTTTCAAATTATGAAAGGTTCGTGACCTCAGTTCTATTTGAGACATCACAACCCCACATGGATAAGGTGCATGATTAATCTAAATGTGTTCCAACCATGAAACCTGCATTAGATGGAAATTTCTTCCCTTTTTAATGATTCAAACCCCTAGTAGGCCATCAAGAACCCTAATACACTAGGGAAACATTTTATTAACCAAAATTGAAGGAATATAGTAGAATATTGAAGGTAAATTTAACTTCATCTTAGTTAGGGATCCTAAAAACTTCATACATTATAAAATCTCATCTTAAATATGCACTCCCAATAATAGATAAGCCTTCGAGGTAAAAAGGATAGGAAATTGGGCTTGTATATCTTCCCCCTTCTATCAAGTTTCCTCCAAAACATTACTATGATTCCCACTCAGAATAATGGTACATTCCTTCCTGAAAAACAATATCATTATACTCTACAAAATAACTAGATTCCCATTAAAGGATGCATCAACCTCAAGTTAAAAATCATCAACATCATCCCATGTGGTGGTTTGGGGTGATAATGTTATAACTGTGACACATGTAAGTCATAATGTATTCCACTTTACAATTTTGAAAAAACCAATAGATATGAAATTGTAAAATCCTATTCCCAATATCAAATATCCCTATATATGTTAGTTCCATCTTAACATGTTCCGGAATCCATGATATCCCCAATCTCAGAAACACTCGAAGGAACACATGATCACCAATTGCAAACTCAAGAGGTCGATGATATCGATCAACATATGAATTTTTCCTTATCTGAGCTACTGACATATGTTTCTAAATCAAATAAACCTACTCTAATGTATCTTTCATAAGAAATAGACCCAGGAAAATATGAATCATCACATTCCATAGAACACAATAGTAGTCTACATGGCCTTCCATAGATCACCTCATATGGTTCCAACTAAATAGTCTCCTAGAAACACTGGGTATAGGAAAACTCAATAATTTACAAGGTCTATTCTCAATATTGACACAAATCAAGGATGCATGCTCTTATCTTGTCATATAGAACCTATAAAATACACTCAAATTCTCTATCTATTTGATGGTCAGAAAATATTCTCAGAAACACTAGAGTACAAAGTACTATAATAAATCCTTTCAATAAGTATGAAGTGAAACACAGATCATGATTTTAAACTATACTCCACAACACCTTATGAAAACACAATATCTCTTGAATATATAAGTCATATAACTGATCAACTATTAAATTTATCTCATATTGGAAATAAAAGGTCTACTTTGGTCAAACAGTCCACAATCACCTATATTTCATCATTCTTTTTATGTGTCCTCGTAATTCCAACCACAAATTTTAGGGTAACATCATGCCATTTTAATTCTGGAATGGGACAAAATTGTAGAAAATTCCTTGGTTTCGGATGCTTTGCATTCTCTTACGGCCATACATAACACCGCATCAAAAAAATTGCAACCTCTTTTTTCAACCATGACTGAAAATAATATCTATGATGACCGTGATACATCTTGGTAAAACTGGGATACACCTCCCACATCACGGAATGGAACACATGCAATATCTACTCTTTCATGCATGTAGTCATAATGTGGACATGAACGTAAATGATCTCATCTTCATCGATATTCCAATCGAAAGGTGACTCTCAAACTTCAAGGATTTCCCTCTAGGACAAACACTCAAGATCATCATATTATCACTCATTGGTCCAGCTCAAGAGTTTGGAGTCAATAGTAAACAATATGTGGTTTATCTTTCATTGGACCTCCTGAATTTCTCCATGAATATTAGTGAATAAATCCATCATCTTCCACTAAGAACTAGACTCCTCGGTATCCTGATAATGTTTAATACATATCAAAGTATCAGTAACATTATTTCCCATTTTGGTCATATAGGACATCTCAATGTGAAGTGAATTCTTGTACTCAAACCATATCCAATTCAATAAATATAAATCTACATTGGAAAATATGTACTTTAGAATTTTATGGTTGGTATACACAATAAATATTTCCCCAACAGGTAATGCTTCCAAAACATTAAGGAATAAACCATCATTCCAAAATCAAGATCATGTATAAGGTAATTTCTTTCATGTGAAATCAACTATCATTACCAATATGACACAACCCAATTTCCCTACATCAAAACTGCTCAAAGTATTATTCCAAATTCAAAAAAAATGTATAATCCTCACCCAGCTTAGGTACGCTTGAAACTGGTGTCGTGGTCAAACATTTTTTCACCTCCTGAAATATGTATCAAATAAATCATACCACTTGAATATTATATTCTTATTTTTCATGTTTTAAAGTTGTGCTTCCATATTAAAAATATATTTGATAATACCTCAATAATAACCTTCCAAGTCAAAAAATATTCGAATATAAAAACCATTCTTGTGATTCTCCCAAGATTGAACTGCTTTTACTTTATCTTGGATTACTTACATTCCTTCCTCGAAGATGATGTGACCCATGTAATTTACCATCTTTTTCTAGAAACTACATTTAGATATCTTGGGGAGTAGCTGAATCTCTCTCAGTGTACTCAATATGATTTCAATATATTTGGCATGATTGTCATGAATTTAGAATTTCACCAAGATTTCTTCCATTAAAACAACCTCAAAATTATACAAATATAGAAGTAAATTTCATTTCATCGTGGATATAAAAACAACCAAAGAGTTTTTTAATATGAATGAAATCAAAATGAATTCATATAGAACATACTTCTTCCTAAAATAATTACATGGTATATCAAGAGTTATCACTTTCATATGATGATAACTTGGACTCAAATCAATCTTGGAGAACACATAAGGATCACTCATCTAGTAATAAAGGTCCCCAATACATAGAAGGGGATATCGTTTCATAACATTAATCTATATGAACTTATTGTAATCAAAACACAATTGTAGTAACCAATAAATATTATTGGAAAACAAAAATGGAGAACTCCAATGTGGCATACATGGATGGATAAATCCTATACACTCCAACTCCTATAGCTTAGTCTTTAGCTCTTAAATATCTACTTTTTCCATCTTATAAGGTGGAATTGAAACTATCTCAGCTCCATGAATCACCTCATTCTTCAACTCAACAACCTTATTTGGTGGTAACCTTTAAAATTATTTGGTAAACATGTACTGAAACATATTAACCATAGGTGGAAAGTAATCCTACTCTACTCCCCAATCAGGAAGAATAATATATTCCACCTGGGTTGTATAATCACCCAACTCTTGAAAAACTAGCCCTACAGGGCCTGTTTGGATATCTTGTTCTCTAAGGTGAATATCAGTTTCACCCTCAAGAAATGTCAACATTAAACTGCAATGGTAATAGTAAAAAAGGTTTCAATACAACACCAACCAATCCATCCATAATATCAAGTCCAAACCAAACATCTCAGAAAAAGACATGTCTCATAGGAAGTAATACTCACCATTCTCGGTAGCGCTTCCACTATAAAGGTATATTTCTTTAGATCACACCTATTTAGAATGTATATTAACATAACTATACACATATGTTCCAAATATAGACCCAGAACACTCACAAATAAAGAATATATAGAATAATGTGACACATATTTATCAAATAATGTAATTTAATTAATAGTAGCTATAAGAATCATACCTTGAATAGTTGATGGTTTGGCCAATCCACTACTGGGTGGAAGATGAACAACATGAAGAGAACTTTCTCATACTCCCTAAGATTTTATCAGACATCGTTGTGTTTCATTACCATGAAGATATGAATTCCCTTCTCCTGAAATACCACATTCCCTACTCGGATCGATATGGTAGGTAGAACTATCACTTCTTCACCCATACATGGTACATGACCCTCTATCCGTGCACTTTATGGGTATAGATCCTCCAACACTACCCAACCATTTATGGGATTTTGGAGAACCTTTGTAAATGGTATATCCTCCCACATGCTCTTCATTCCACTGGTGGATGAGGAAACGAACCCCACATGTGGCCCATTCATCCACACTGATAGAAGACAAATGAAGTATCTCCCTCTGAGATAGTTCATTATCTCAAAATAATTTATTTTTCATACCTCTAGTAGAGAATATCATAATACATACCCCTAGTTCATCCAACTAAAATTTTCTATACACCACTATAAGTTTCATTTAGGTTTCCTTCAGAAACTAAATCTCAATGCAACACCTAAGAAAACCACTTCAATAGAAATATATTTACTTGTGCCTTGATCTCACATCTAATACCATCCTAAAAATGACTAGACATAGCCAACACATATCTTATCAGTGTCAGAGTGAAATGTTAAAAATCAATGCAGCAGATAGAATAATCAATCACCACCCTACTTCTCTATGTTAAGTACATAAAGTATTATTTCATCCTTTTCCTCAAGGTCTCACGGTAAAAGTGTTCCATAAACATCTCCTATGATTCCTTCCATGTAATTACCTATATCTTCTCATAATAATCTAGTATATCCCACCAACCCACTGTTGGTACTCAAAAAAATATGTTTCTAACTTAATTATAGTATTAGGTGAATGCCCTAAGTGATTTTGAATCTTTTGGATGGATTCAATATAGTACTCAACTACCTTCTATCCACCTTCTCTGACAAATGACAGGGGATGTTTGTATTAAAAATATCTAGTTAGGTTGAACTAATGTGATTCAACCCACCTTACGTCACACTCCATTAACTACATAAAATGGTAAAATTTATTATGGAATTCGTCTTCCCCCTATTACATGGAATTAATGGGGGTTCCTCCACCATTATCAGAGGTTAAGTCATAGGGTTATGTTCTCTAATCTCTCAATCTATATAATTCATCATGGTAGAATCTCTCTACAATTAAAAATTCACATCTCAAAACACATAATATAATAATCTTATAAATAAATATAATAATGCTCATAACTATCCCTAAACAACCCACTCTAAATATAATATCCCCAAAAATATAATGACAAGCCTATAACTACTGTCAAACATGCCCAACCTGGGCCATAACTTACATGGGAAAAAACAAACATCCAAATTTTACCATGTATTTCACACCAATTTAACCACCCAAAAAACATTATAGTTATAACAACATTATTAGTAATATTTTCATTAAAATCAAAATAGAATCAAAATACATTTTCAATTCTTATACCTGACCATAACCCATTTTCTATTTGTGAATAACATAATGCTTATATCATATATCCCTAAGTTCATAAAATGATCCATGAAAATAAAAACCTCATTCAAAACCAGACATTAATAAAATATCATAAAATAAGGTCATAACATGATAATTTAATGACACAAGGTGAAATAACATCAAACTATAATAGAAAAAATTGAGAACAACAATCCCACCCTAGGAACTCAGGTCCTACCAAAACAATTGGTCAGTTAATCCCATGTACGAGATAATTTCAAAAGCTTTCCACGATGTAGTCTCATGTATACCTTTCCAAAATAAAATAATTAAAAGAAACCATATGTTACCATTATGTACTTTCCTAACCATGGTACCACAAACATAGTGCCTGGGGCCAGGTCACCACATGATCTCAGGTGTGCCTCACAATATACGAGATGATAATAACTAGCAATAAGGGTCTAATAGAACACATGGGTAGATTATACCCTCTATACTAGAATAATCCAAAATAGATAAAAAATAAATAATAAAACAATATAAATAATAATCATACATCATAGAAACAAAACCCCAAAACAGGGTATATGCCCAAAATAAAATAGTAATTATGTCATGTCATGTCATAAAATGTCAAGTTTAAATTAAAACCCAACATAAATACTCACTTAAAAATACCCAAGATTGGTCCTGATATCAGGTTTGATCTCCTAATCCATTAACACCATTAATCCCCAAACCAACCTATCATATTGGTACCATTCCCTTGTCCTAACCTAAAACCCTGAAGTCTGATCAAGTACCCAATGACATCATAATAAGGGTTTGAGTAAAACTCAGTAGGACACTACCAATGCTTTCTATAATAATTATTTTCCTAATAAATTGTTTTCATAAGTACATATAATAACAGAAATAGAAAAAATAAACCATGTTCCAACATTTACAATTATTTAAAAAATCACTTTTAATTTTACCTCTATGTTTCAGCCAGATTCATCAAACATGTGTTAGCCCATATCGTTTATCTAAACCATGTTTCAAAGGGTAATAGTTTGGAAATAAAAGATCATTGGTCCATGAATACAACTAGGATTTAGAACACAATGTCTAACCATCCCAAACACAATATGGAATACCATGTCCACACCCTTGGAGTCAGAACAATAATTCCTTTATCCAAAAACTACTATGTATAGGGGTGTCTAGATAATCAATTTGGGTTTCCAAAAGGATTAAAGCATCATTACTTCATCCCAAAAACTATTAGTTTACAGTTTCAGAGGTTCATTGTTATTAACCTTTTTAAAAATAAAATATATCACATGTTCACCATATTATTTATCACATTTCGGTGTTACAATCCATTCATCAAATATAACCCTTTTATAAAATAATCGTATTTTTTATATCTAATAACACGACCATTTAACATCACTTAACTAACCAAAATTATGGTTAATACACATTTAACCATTTTTCAACATTAACCATAGTATTCACACAATCAGTTAGACACAATCATAATAAGTTCGATATCCCCCACCCCCAATTAACCATTTTACAACCCATCTTGACGCATTCAATTGTGAGGATAACCCCATAGGCGATCGTGGGCTCAACCTCATAAAAACTAATGGGCCCAATAGGTTTTTGAATTTTATTCTAATAATATTAGAGATATTATTCACTATTATAGGAAAATGAAAAAAACGCATTTAAAATAGGGCATTTTCATAATCACGTACACAAAAACAATGTTTCAAGACTGTGGGAAAAATGTTTAGACCACCTACCTCAAATTCATACACAACCCCTTTCTTAGACATGGTACTTGAATTAATTCCAAATAATCCTCAATGCCCAACCCATGAATATTCTAGAGAAGTTAGGATTTGGGGCTTCAGACGGAGATAAATCATTCATCCATGACTTTTTAAAAAAATAGAATAAATAGGTGTGTAAGAATTTCTCGGAACATTAAATTCCAACAAATGGCACTCCAAATATTATTGATTTAATGATGAATCATCCTTGGTGAGGTTATGGGGAATATTTTTATCACCTATAAAAATATAGCACATAAGGTAGAGAAATTGGTTAAAACACTTATATATCAAGAGGAGAAAATGGGAATTATTTATATTTTTTAGATGTTCATGGTTGGAAAAACCATGAATCAACCATGTGCCTCCCTCTTCTGAAGAAGGGGCCAGGTCACACAGTCTCCTTGGGGGTCTTTCTTGATTCAAAAAACCATGGCATGCCCATGATCCACCCTCTTTCCAAGGGAGATCTTGGCTGCATGGTTTTCTGGGAACGCTTTCATAGTGGTCAAATGATGTGAGGGATATTCCATCAAATATTTTTGAGACACCACTCCCCGCATGGTTAAGTTGAATGGTAAAAATAACCATGCACTAACTATAAAACCTATACTATATAAACATGTATTCCCATGTTCTATGTTATGAACCCTTAAGACACCCTCATGACCCCCCCCCCCCATTAGACTTGTGAAACGTCTCATTAACCAAAATTAATAGTCTAACTAAAGATTAAAGTGTAAAATTTACCACATTAATCATCAGGATAATAAAAAATACATACCCAATATATCCTTTCATATGATGTATGAATATTATGAATGTAACATCCTGACCTTAATCTGGTATGTACCGTTTTTACTTTGTTGCGGTCTAATTTATTAAGAGACCTGGGGCGCGCGCCTGCGCACCTTGTTGTGGGTCCTAGGCAACTTTTTATTTAATTTAAATAATTGCAGATGTCTCCTAAAAAATGTCACATCGTGATTTGGCATGGTGTTCAGGTTTAAAATAATTAAATAAGTATTATAAAAGAGTAATAATATATTTAAATAAGATTTAAAAGAAGGGAAGATAATATTAATAGAAATTATGAAATAATATATAGAGGGGGTTATGGGAAAATGAAAATAATTAAAATGGGGGATTCCTGTTTTTAATTGTTTTAATTGTTTTTCTTTCCATTATTTTGTTTTATTTTATATTTTTCTTTTATTTCCTTTTTCCCTTATCTTTTACTTTTCTCTTATTTTTCATTTCATTTCATTTTCTTTGTTTTCAATCTTTTCTTTTTTCCTCTATTCTCTCCCTCTCCCACTCATCACATCACACCCCTCAATCCCTTCACACCTACCAGAAGCCACTTCAGAAGGTCGATGCTCCTCCATCTGATGTCTGATTCCTTAGCCATTAGGTGCACAGTAAACCTTAGGGATAGGATAATGCTGATCAAGTGAAATAGTTTTATTCTGTTGACTATTCTGTGTGCAGTTCATTGTGGAATATTTTTACCTATTATAGGGGTTTTTCTAATATCCTTTGTTTTCATCCATTTTCGGTCAAATCGAAGCATACCACGGATCTTAGTGTCATCTACAACTAAAAGGTAGGGTGCCTACTAGCTTTCCATCTGTTTCATTGCGATTTATAAAAAATGCACAGTTGTGTCATTAGTCGGTGCCTGCCGACTTTTTAAAATTTTACTCATTTTAATTACATTAATGGTTCTGTTTAATTGTTTCAGCTTTAATCATCTTAAAGAAATTTTTCTGCATGGTTGCAACAAGATCGGACACCCCTTTGTGTGAGCCGGCATATTTGGTGTATGTTTCCGTTAGCCGGGTTATTAATTTAATTAGCTGCGAGTATTGTGCCCCCTTTTTAATGTTTTTAAATTAAAATAATTATTGTTTGAATTATTGCAACAAAGTTGGAAACTCATTTGGGAGTTCTGACATGATCGGTGTATTCTTCCATTAGCTGAGTATATTGTTTGGTTAATTGTATGTGTTGTGAAGTAACTTTTTGTTGTAATTAAATTATATAAATAGTTTCTTGAAGATGAACTTCATTTATTGGATCATTATAACTTGTTTTGTTGAACTATTTATTATTTGAATATGCATTATCTGATGAGGATGATATGATATGTATATTTCCTTTCAAGTTATTGTGTTGTACTATTAAATTTATGCCTTGTGATTCATGGGTGTATCTGGTCATTTTTTAAGATGCACCTTTACATGTTGATTATGTCATATCTACTACTGTAAAAACTTTAATTAAATTCATGGCGGGGAAAAGAGGCGGGTCCCATATTAAGTTCCATGTATATATCCTTCGTTCCTGATGGGTTACCTCTATGTGCTGGGGGTGGTGTCGTTTTCTTTTCCAGGCTGTGAATTCCCTATAATTTCTAATACTTTTGAATGATACCGGTTCCAAATGGGACCATCAGGATGGATCCGTTGGAAATGTGGCTAATCCGGCCTCGAATGACAGTCAACCCATTTTTGCAAGATCAGGATGGACTCAGGGTAAAGCCATGCCTCGGGCAATACTTCGCCATTCAAAAGATTTCCGTGGATGGGTTTGGTGGCATTGGATAAATTGATGGATATTATGTAGTGATACCTTCAGGACAGGATCAGACTCCAACTCTCAACATGAACCTTAAATAATGATGCACTTATGGTTTATGTTATTTCTAATTGAGTCTATTGAGAATTGAGATATTTCCCATGATATGTGGAAGTGTGCCTGGTTGACACTGTACATGAACCCCAAGTTAAAGCACAAGCATGGGATATACTTTTTCTTGGTTTTACCTTGCTTTCTGGGTTATATATATATGTGTGTGTGTGTGTGTGTGTGTTCATGCATTTCTGCAGACTAGTACCCATTTAGACTACCAACATAGGCTGAAGAAGGTTACCAGGAACGGGTGTCATTTGGGACCCTGGCCGACTTATTTATTTCATTGCACTACAATTAATTTATTTGAAAAGGTTTTGTAATGGCTGTCTGTATTTTTATTTTTGCAGGAAATGGAGAGGTTTAGACACTGTGGGTGCTGGCCTACTGGGATTTTATCTCATACCATGCTCGGGGGTCATCGACACCTGAGTAGATTACATTCTCGCAGGTATTGACCAGGGTAAGTGTGCTGCTTCTGATGCTTGACTATTCATTACGGCGTAGGATGGAGACTGGGGAAGAGGACCAGGTATTGCTCACAATGTAGTTGCTACTTGTGTCTTTTCTTTTAGTTGACTTTGCGTTTGAGTTATGTTTTACATACCATTAGCTTAGACTCATATCTTAGCATGATAATCTTTTATGAGATTCTGCACTTGGTTTTTATTATTCAGTTAGATTATTTACGTTGCTTCTGTTATAGTTTATTTATTCCCATGCTTCCGCTACTTATTAGTTTTTTTGTTTACTTCTACTCTGATATTATCGGTTACTTATGAGGGAATAGTCTCCTCCATGGACACAAAAATTACCTTCACTACTAGTCGACAGCCTATGGAATTCGGGGAGATGCTCTTGAGGTTATGTGACACACTGGTCTGGCCACCGTCTTTGAGGTCAGCTGGGTATGGTCGTTACAAAGTAGTATCATAAGTATTTTTTCCTTTTGTCTTACTGTTTGGGTTAGATAGTGGACTAGGATATAGGGATTGGGGATTTACTATGTACATGGACGTATCTAACCCATGTACAGGGGAAAACTCAAATTCCTAGGTTGGGATTACAGTTATTGATTATGCTAGTTACGGTTGAAATGATTTCACCTTGGGTGACTCACTTATGTTGCGCTGTTATTGTGCTAGTATTATGGAAATAATGGGTTTACCATTGTAGCCTGATGATGTGAGGGAAGAACATCTAATGCATCATTATAGGCACTATAGGATTTAAATGGCATGCATATTACCACACTATATCTACTTTCAGCGTGCATTTTCCTATTGCATGTGAGTGTTTTTATACCTAGTGGTAAAATTTTGAATTGTTGGTTTACTAAATATAAGGTTCTATTAGTCTGTTATGTGTTATCCAAACTCAACCTAGTAGTTGGTTGGATAACTATTTAGTAATCCTTTTTAGTTATCTCTTCTATATCAAAACCCATCTCTTGAGGCGGGTTGTCTATTGTATAGTGCTTAGTGGCAGGCCATGTACCTATCCTCTTTTTCACCCTACTTGTTTTATCACTTTCTTTACTCCTTGTCTAAGGGTGTGTTTGGATATTGTAGACAAATTCTTCTGCGAAGTCTTTATGTTGTGCCTTAGTAGAGTGGAAATGAGCGCATTCGAGAGATGGTGGGTCCTGAACCACCAGTGGTTCTTCTCGTAGAGCCTCCTATGGCACTACCACCTGTCCATCTTCTGAGGGACCTTGACACTATGTTCAGGGATAGTCTCCTCAGGTTTATGTAGTCAGTTCAGAATATTCCCTGACCTACCCCATCTATGGAAAAACTTACACATTATATTCTACAGTATCACCCTCACACCTTCTTGGGGGGGGGGCGGCCCTCATGCTACAGAATCATGGATAAAAGTTGTATGGTCTATCTTCGACCACCTTGAGACAAATCCAGAGCAAGGGATCAAGATTTCAATCTAGAAGCTTTGTGACACCACCAAACACTGGTGGGATGTTTTTTCTCAGGCTGAGTAGGCCAGTGACATGGCTTGGGCTGATTTCCTAGCAGCATTCTACAATCACTTTTTTCTGCATATTCTGAGAGATGATCATGGGCAGGAGTTCCAACATCAATAGCAAGGATCTGTGACTGTGTTTGAGTATTCTACTTGATTCAAAAAACTTCAGCGTTTTCCCCATCTCTTACTGGTTACGCACAGACTGCTGTGAGAAATTTTGAGGATGGACTTTAGTATACTATCCACTCACAGGTGAACGTCTTCCATGTGACCACTATTATAGAGATCATGAACCAGGCTCTAATCTCAGAGCGAAGTGTTAAGGAAGCTAAACCAGTGATCCAGGGCAGTTCAATTTCAAGATAGGGTGATGGCTCTTCTGGCAGTAGGAAAAGTCATCTTAAAATTTCATGTGGTGGAAATCCTATCCAAACAACACGTCTTGATAGCTCTATCACATGTTATCAGTGCGGAAGGGATGGTCACATGAATCCGCAGTTCACTAGAGATCCGAAGGAGTGCCGAGCTTGCGGAAGGATGGGTCACCTTCAGCATTTCTTTCGTTCCTTCTCTTTAGCTTCCAGTGGTATAGGATCCACACCAACAGCTCCTTTAGGTATGGGATCTATGACTCCACAGTAGGCTGGATGTTCTTTCTCCACTGGTCAATCAGGCCATGGAAATGGTGGAAGTCGTGGTCGAGGAGATCTTGTTCCAGACTATTAGCGTCATCAGAGTGGACCTGCTCAAACCAACCAGGTAGTGTATCAGGGACATGGATCAGGTCCCATGTATGCAGAGCAATTAGCACCAGAGGATCAGAGTACAGGTCCATCTATAGTTAGAGTTACTATTCTAGTATCCTCTACTTTAGTTTCTTCTCTTTTTGATACCGTGATATCTCACTCTTTTATATCTAGTACTGTTGTTGAAAGTATTGGTTTTCCAATTAAGTACCTTTGAGGCATCATGTCTCTCGACACCCCACTTTTGGTCATGATAGAAGGAATACACCAGTGCCAAGAGTGTCCCCTCAAGAGAGGCAGGTACTGTTTTTTTTTGGAATTTCAATATCCTCGATATGTCTGGCATCGAAGTCATTCATTGTATGAACTGGCTTTCTCCATACCATGACTAAGTGGATTTATATCATCGTTGGGTGTCATTCACATCCCCTGAGGGTGAAAAATATATTCACAAAGTTGAATGGGACCAGTAGGAAGACTGATCTAAGCCTAAATATGAAGGGTTGGGTAGAGTGACCGCTCAGTTGGCTAGTCTCTTCACGATTGATCAGGGAATGCAACTAGTTGAATTCCTTCTAGTGGTGGATCTTTTTAGGGACGTCTTCCCTAATGATTTATCTGGCATACCTCCTATGAGAGACATGGATTTCACTAATGAGATTATGCTAGGTGCAGCACCAGTGTCTATTCATCCTTATAGGATGGCACCAACAGAGCTACATGAACTCAAAAAGCAGCTTGAAGTCCTTGAGGATAAGGGTTTCATGAGACCTAGAACATCTTCATGGGGTTCACCTATCCTTTTTTCCAAGAAGGATGACTGTACCCTAAGGTTATGCATGGATTATCGTTGACTCAAACAACTCATGATAAAGAATTGATATCCATTACCTCGTATAGATGATCTCTTTGACTAGCTCTGGGGAGCAACTGTTTTCTCCAAGATTGATTTGAGGTTAGTATATCCCCAGGTGCATGTGGGACCATATAACATACCACGTACAACATTCCAAAGAAGGTATGTCTTGTACAAGTATCTGGTTATGCCATTCGACCTCATGAATGTGTCAATAGTGTTCATGGCCCTAATGAACCGGGTTTTTCATCTATATCTCGATTCCTTTTTTGTAGTCTTCATGGATGACATCTTAGTGTATTCTCGTTCCCGACAAAACCATGAAACCCATCTTGAGATCATGATGATTACATTGATAGAGAAGCATCTATATGCTAGGCTTAGTAAATTCCACTTATGGATTTATAAAGTGAACTCCTTGGGTCATATTATATCTGAAGTAGGGGTGTCAGTTGACCCAGAAAAGGCAAGAATCATGGTTTCGTTGGAGAATCCCAAGAAAGTCTTTAACATACATAGTTTCTTGGGGATTTATAGATATTACATGTGATTCATCCAGGATTTCTCCTGCTTGGCAGCACCTCTTATGACCTTGACTTAGAAAGGTGTATAGTTTATATGGTCAGAATCATGTGAAAAGACTTTTCTGGAATTAAAAGGAAGACTAACCTTATCCTCGATCTTGATTCTACCTAAACCTGGTAAGAGATATACAGTTTATTTTGATGCTTCAGGAATCGGACTAGGTGTAGTTTGGATGGAGGGTGATCGAGTCATTGTTTATGGATCCCCCTAGCTGAGACCTCACGAGTGGAACTATCCTACACATTTCCTTGAGTTGGAAACTGTGGTTCATGCTCTATGTTGTTGGAGAAACTATTTTTTGGGTGAGATATTTGATGTTTACATAGATCATAAATTCTAGAAATATATAACCACTTAACGAGACTTGAACTTAAGGCAATGCATGTGGGTCGAATACTTGCATTCATTCGATTTTGAGCTTGCTTATACCCCTGGTAAGGGGAATGTTGTGGTAGATGCTTTAAGCCACAAGACACAGACTCAGGCCGTGCAGGTAGCCAGTAGTGGGTGGAAGACGTTGGCCTTGGTTTCAGAGATTCATCTAGAGGTTCAGCAGCATAGTGGATAACCGGTTCTAGAAACTCTTATAGTGACATCCCCTCTTCTAGAGAAAGTCTGCATGCAATAGTTTAATGACCCTGAGGGTCTCGTTTTGAGGGAATGTGTTACAAGGGAGAGGAGTTCTGACCACTGCGCATGTATATCCATCTCTAGCTCCCAGGTCTTATCCTAAATGCGTCAGTTGTGTGGCTATTATGTTACCTATTAATTTATCTCCTTGATTAATACTCATTAAGGGATTATATCCCTAAGTATTTTACTTTTTTTACGTTCAAAAATAGGCATCCTGTATAGTACCAATAGTATGATTATAAAACATTATGTCATATTATAAATTTATTTACTATTTTGATTCTAGAAAGTAGAAAAAATCCATGAATATTTTATTTTTCTTCTTTAGTTACATCCAAATCTACAACACATGCAGTTTTTATATATATAGATACCACTAGATTTAATAATCCTATCTTTCTCATTACCTTAGTCTAAATATGATATATGATCATTATTTATCTAATTGAATACAAGTTTTTTTACAAATCTAACATGTGTCCCTTCTTTTCTAGGTACTTGGAGCATATCTATTGTACTAACTCAAGTGAAATTGGATAGATCTTGTTTCATTCCATGTAGTTATCCTATAATTAACTATTATTAGCTTGTAATAAATTATATGTTCATAATTTCATATCATGTACATAGCATGGAATATGTGATGATCTATCACATAGTAAAAAGGAATTATACATTCCTCATCAATCTCATCATATGTCTCTTAGATGTCTATATAGAGAGATTTATTCCATGGGAAAATTGAAAAAATTATCTCTCAAATTTTTCCAACTTTTATTTTTCAATACCATGTAAGTATATATAATTTTTTGAATTTTTCTATGAGGAATATTTGATCTTCCTCAAAATATTTTATTCCCAAAAACTAAGGTTGCTATATAAAGAAAATTTCTAAAGGGTTTCTCTCATTATGGTCTTAACTAACTATTAGACCAATATGTGTTTTTCATATGTTATTAAATGTATTTTACATATAAAATTGTGTCACTCCAATTATCCTCTTATAAACATATAGAAAATTTCATTCCAAATGAATAATCTATGATCTTGTAGATTACATCAATCCAAAACAAGATTTCAGAAACATTCATCCCTTATTTGAATTATATGGGGTTACAAAATCATTATGGTTGTATCATATAGACACATTAAAATAATGGTGGTCTTGGCATAAAATTCCAAATAAAATGAGCAGAGAAATTATCAAGGATAAGTAACATTCTAATGGATTGTCCATGATAATTGTTTAAAAGGTTTTGTCCTTGACTATGTCTATCCTCTTGTTCTTTTTGACTATTAATCATTCCTCATTGGTCCAAAATTTAAAATCCATGTATTTATTATCTTAAATACCACCACAATATCGTTATTTGAAAAAGTTAAAATTCTATGAACCTGTACCTTGATACATAGAATCCATTATTGAATTAAAATTTAACTTATCAATCCTTACTTGTTTCCATTTACCATATATTAGTAAAATTTATAATCCAAAATAAATAATGTATCACCAGGAATGATGAATGATAAACCATTACCATGTTTTTATCCTTACTATGCATTATGGGCCTCTGAAACATTACTTTTCCACAACATCTTGTGGAACTTGTTCATATGCCAACTACTTGAACATATTCATCATTGACTACATCTAAGTCAATCTTGATCTCAAAAACTTTAATAGTGATGTGAATCCTTTTATTGAAACATATTTTATCACTTTATTATGATTTTACTATTACAAAGTTTTATGTAACTTCCTTATATGAACTTGAGGATACTAACAGAGATGAACTTTGAGTTTTTATTGATGAATGTTTTTTTAATAATTAACTCATTGTATCTAAAAATATGTTATTATGAAATGGTGAATTTATATCATACAATAACTCATATTATATATATTTATCATTATTTTTGGCATATAATTATTAGATAATTATAAAATTTATGAAGAATGTCTCAAAAAATAATGGAAGTGTCTATAACGAATATGAGTCTCAACATTGATTATCATTTTACATACATCATTACTTTGATGTGTATAAGGAAATGTTCATTTATGAATTAGTTCACACTTCCATTTGTAGATCAATGCTTTCATGTAAGACTCATTACCATTCCTCATTAATAACATTAAAGCTTTGACGTGTATAAAGAATTGTGCATATATGAATTACTCCACTCTGCATTATAATTATCAATGAATTCTTTTTCAAGATATTCAATGGCACACATGTCCAAATAAAATCATATATTAAAACCAATCATATTATGTACATAAATTTTAATTCTCTTAAAATAATTTATGTAACATTATAATGTATATTTACCACTAGATTAATCGTGTAATAATTCTCGTATTCTTGCGGAACTGATTCCCAAATCATTATGGTCTACCTTTATTTTGGTAGGATTCCTTTTTAAAATCTAAATAGATAAATGTGTAGATAATACCTAAGGTCTTTGACTCTAATTAGTGTAGAAACTATACATGGTATATCCAAGAAGACTAATTATTTTAATAGAAAAAGAATTGACTTGCAGCAATTGGGGATAACTAAGTTCTATATTTTATACTAATCTATTATTGCCAATGATTCAGGCATTACAGAACTATTAGTTAATTATGAGACACAATAAACAACAATCATTCCAAAAAATTTATAATGTGTCCTTCTTTACAATAGAAACTAGAGATAGATATTTTGGTTATACTCAATAAAAGTTTAATAAGAATCATTAATATTATAAATTAGAAGTTTTTTACATCTCCCTAATGTATTAGGAATCACCCTTTCTTAGTGTCTTGGAGAGTTCTTCTTACTTCTTGTAACATTTAGTTTCATACTTGGTAACTAAATTTAAATACATATATGTGATAAGAATATTGTATTTAATACCAAATAAGTATGACATAAACATCACATAAAATTATTAATATACACTATGATGAAATACTTTCAACCATTTAATTAAATTTATTTCATTTAATCGTCCATATACATATCTCATATCAGGTGAAGAAAATGACATATTATATGATGATTTACCTTAGTTCTTTGAAGGATGTTATAAAAGTTCCTATGGAATCACACTATCCATTGTCCTTATCCTTTTCTTTTAAATTGTTAACCATAGGAACTAAACACTCATTTTCCTTAAGTTCATATATACTTTGTAAACCTTACCCAAAATTTAATGAAGCCTTTTAGAAATTTACAATTATTTTTTTAATGACAAGAGAAACTGGAACAAGGGGGTGATAAATATATAGGAATGGAATATATTGAATTTTCATGATTGATCTACCAATTTACACATATTTAATGAAATTATTATCTCATTCCAATCTATATTTACTTTCTACTAACAAGTTTCACATAGATGATACACAAGGTGAAATAATTCATTTATTGATGATGTTTACACAACTCATTATAAATTTATGATATTATTATGATATAAACATAAAATGAACCATACATTACTGTACTCTATGCATATTTAACATCCACTCTTCTTGAGGTAGTTAGTTAGGTATTGGGGACTCTATCATATAGAATTTTTTATATTATAGTACTTTGTGAAAAAAAACATATACTATTCTTATCAATTCACATCGATGAGGACATATTTCTTCACCAATATAGACCATAATGTATTTGTGGTATTGATTTCAATTTTTAGATAAAATAAAATTTAATAGGATTAGTAGTTTATATTGATTAATAATTATAAATTATTTATTTAATTAAATCATGACATTTCTCCCACTATTTTATTGATCACTAATAGACCTCACAAATAGATTCATAATATGATTTTTCTTTATAATTTTAGTATAAATGATCCTTGAAACCTATCCTAATAATTCATGGTATGTCTATTCCAGTACATATAGAGTTTCATGGTAGTTTTTGTATTTATCAGTTACATTGAATCATGGATCCTTAAACTATTTAGTGAATCCCCAACTTATAGAAATCATAAACATGATTTACTCAATGATTTGTCTCTAAAGAAGAAATAAGCTAGTTATAACTACTTATTTTCTTCTATATTTAGTTATGTTAACTTATCTCTTTAATAAAAACTCCCCAGTAGTATGAGGGACCCTCAAATATGGAAAACTAGCACCTCAAACACTTGATTTTGTTCAAATTCCAATAATGGAAGGAGTCTTGACTTAATATTTATTTGACATATTTTATTATGTCACAATGAAAGAAATATATTTTCATATGATATAACAATATTCTGTTAACACCCTTAAAACATGACTATGAAAAAAATTGAAAACATTCATAATGTATTAATTTGATTTAATTTAGGAATTCTTTGTTTGTTATAATAAGTATTTGTGTAAAGTATCATATTCCCCAAAATAGTATATGATGCATAAATTTAATAAAAAAATATAACTGGTCTAATGAATTTGGTATTGGTTAATCCATTTATGATCAATGGATCAACTGTGACCATAATGATAAAATACTTGAGTCGTGTTTTTTGTTCTTTCCCAGGTGTTTTCGGGATGTGATGTGGTATGTAGCCCATGTGTCACAAGGTGGAATGTGGTTGTGAGGCCTAGGTGTGTGTGGGTAGGATGTGATGGGCTTCGTTTTCCTAGGATGTGGGACTTGGTTTGAGGCCCAGGTGTGTCTAGTTTGGGTGTGATGTGGTACTATCGGAAGACGTGGGAGCTCTAGGAGGTTTTTCATTAGTAGGTGAGAGTGGATAATCAATGGTAAAGTGGCTCAGGGTACCCTATCATGGATTTACTCTATATAAAGTTATTAGACTTGTGTTATTTGGAGAGAGTGGATTTGGTGAGGTTGGGGTGGCTAGTATACCTTGTTGGGTGCTATTGGTTTCTAATGTTTTCTCACAGGGGCATTAGTATGCTTCTCAACTTGTGCACAAGAGACTTTGGATATTCTCACTGTGTACATTTGTATTCTCACCCTAAGTATATAAAACTATTTTATAGTTTTCAAGAGGATTACATGGACCATGATGGACTTTAATAGCTCTAACTTTGGGATAGTTGTTGTGTCATTACATAGCTTTACTTTTGGGTATTTACTTTGGATTTCATTTTCAAAATTGCGGGATGGTTATGGATTTCTTTTATATATAATTTTTAGAGTTGATTTGAGGTTGATACATTGTATCTCTAGAACTAGGTTGCTATAAAAGGGTAACTCCTCCCATTTTTTGAGATTTGTATACCCTAATTGTCGGTTGCCACCCCAGGGCATACTGGAGGTGGGACTCATGGATCATTGTCTTTCTACCTTTATTTCTATCTTAAAAGGGGAATCATTGTATGGAGGGGGTCGTGAAAACTATTTTATATATATCTGGAAATATATAATTATTTACCATATAATTTTTTATTAAGGATTTAACAGGACTTGTTGAATGGTGATGAATACATAGAAAAGTGATTTCATAGATATGTGATATTTTCATTAAGGGAAGCTAACCCTTAATTTATTCTTGATGTTTGAATAATGAATTTTGGATTAAGATATGTTGGTTATGGATATGTAAATATGGTGGTATTGATTACCTTAGAACTGATAAAAAAAATTTGACAAAGTATTCTATGAAGTTTAAAGCTTCGTGGATTTAAGGAATAAATCTAGAAATATTTGGAATAATGGAACATTCATTGTTTTTAATAAGGATGTATGTCAATTCAAGTTATTTTTATGTTTCAATAGAATATATATTGAGGATATTCACATGTTTGAAATGTGACAACCGAGATTAACTTTGTGTTATATAGGGGATTAATCTTATGTTTATTTGTTGACTTTATTTATTATGTTTGTTATTTTCATCTTTTGAGAGGGTTATAAAGTTAACCATGTTTAGAAAGTTTAATTTTAGCTTCATATGAAGTCATTAAGATTAATGTGTTATATTTCTAGATGAGGATTTATGCATATTGAATAACTTATTGTAAAAACTTCTTATTGATGATAACTAATGACAAATGCAATGATATATCACGGATATCCTTATCTATTACTACTTCAATAATGAGAAATTTATAATATTTTTGGGAGAAATGATTTAAGTGGATCCAGGAAAAAATGGGTAAGGTTGTTTCAAAATCATTCAAGTAGGTCGTTTCCTGAATATTTTTCAACATTAGGAAACAAAATCTTGAAACCAAATGGTATCCAAGTAACTTCATTTCCAATGAATCAGATGTTCCCATAATTCATTTTAGATTTATGGATTTTTTCATTCTAAATTTTTTTATAACATTGTTCTATACCACTTCCCATCAGAACTTGACGGTAATGTTTCTCTTCCATGTCCATGTTTTCACTTCCCACCTATGTAATCCTTTGTGGGAAAATAATTATGGGTAACATTGGGTAACTATTATGGTTCAAGCTTTATTTTAATGGGATTATTATTATTAATTTTTAATATGTCGTTTTATATGTATGTGTCCTTCAAGTACTAATCATTCATAACCTAAATGAATTTCGGGGGAGAAATTCATTTTCAAGCGGGGTAGAATGTGACACCCTGAGATTTTGTGATGTTTTTTTGAATTAATATAATATTTTTAATTCCCAAAAAATAGTATTTTTATATATTTTAAATAAGTTTTTCTTGAATTATATTCAACATTAAGTTGATCTTTCATTACATGAAATGCTTAGATTATCTTGTGATACATGCAACACAGAGTTAGAATGTGTTACACGCAAGACCATGTTTTATAGCATTTTAATGAAGAACCTATGGTAATACTAATTTTTGATACATTTATAAATTTTTATTGTAAAATTAAAAAGCATTATTTAATTCAAAATTTCAATATTATATTAGGTTGAAAGTTTTTTATTTTTCTAAGAAGTTTTATTTTTAACAAATAGCAAAAAATACTGTATTTTAGTTTAAAATAGACTTTTTTTAAAATAATAATAATATTAAATTATTTTGTAATTAATGTTTTTAAATAAAAATAGTTCATTTATACTTATATTAATCTAATTTATGTAATTGTAGTTTTCATTATATTGAAATTTTTTTTTGAAAATTATTGACCTTCTAAATGTTTTTACTTTTAAAACCCACTTTCTCAACACATCTGTGGGGTGACTGTTAAACATAATATTGCCAATTATATTATTTGAATTAGGAAAAAATGACATAAATGGTTCTTATAAGTACTATATTTTTATTCTAATAATAACAACTTAATTTTTTACCAAAAATATTTGTGAAAGTGATGAAAATTAATCCCAATAATTAAGGTAAAATTAAGCTTAATTAGGGATTAAACCTTAAATATGTAGGACAAAATGACCTATACACTAATAAAAAATTAAATGTATTCCCATAATTAGAATATATTTCTCAATATTTACAATTTTATGAGTTATTGGTATACAATTCAATAAAGGTCCTCTATTTATTAAGTTTAGTATAGAAAAAGACAAAAAGGGAACTTTCATCACCTTTAACATTTTAAAAACATTGAGATATGAAAAAAAACAAAATATTTTCTATTTAATATTTTATTTGGAAATATAAATGACTTGTTTTTATCAAAATGGATTAAAAATAATTTTTAGAGATGATTGTTTTACTTAAAATCCTTAGGAAACGCCAATATAATGATTATTTAGTTAATAATTAACTAAAAGAAATGATACTATAAATATTAAATGTGTAGTAAATTGGTTGAATTAGTGTCATTAATAATTTTTATAGATGAATATATCTTGTTAAAAATATTTTAACATAATATATTAATATTCCAATATTTTAACATTTTTATTAACTTAAAATTTGCATTAATGATGTTTTACAATAAATGATATTTTGTCAAATAATTAAAAATTAATAAAAAAACATACCTTTTGTCGAGTTATTTTTAAGATTAAATAAATATAAATTATGGTTCATTGTTGGTCCAATTTATGTTTTTTAATTAACATATTCACCCATATAGAGTACAAACATTTTTAGCATGGTCATGTTTAATGTAATGTTCTTTGCGCATTTCATTTTCTTATTTTAAAATTAAATTCCAACACGCATGATATATTAATTTTGTTAATTTTTTATGATAATTATAATTGAGTGGGTTTATATTTTTTAATAATTATATCTTTAATTTAGTATTCATTGTAAAATGACTTATGTTATTATAATAGATATTTTAATAAAAACCATAATTATAAAATTTGGGAAACATAGATGTAAAGGAACAAAATTATAAAAATTAACTTATTTTTATGTGGTGTAGATTATTGTAGACCTAGATTCACATTTACACAATTATTTATCTATTTTGGAGGAAAATTAGGTAATGTAGTCCTCCCATTAATGTATACCTTCTGGTATTTACAAGAGTACCACTCATCTTCCATTATAATAGTCCACCTCAAATCCCACTTCTTTACACCTAATGAACCACTTAGGACCCTACATGATATTAAAACTCCATTTACAAACTTCCATACCTTCCTACTTGAATCAAACCATTTGTAATAACTAAATCAAATAATTCCCTTTAGTGAAAACCAAAATTTGTATCCCAAATAGTAGGTAACATCCTTAATCAATCTCCTTCGACTTATCTTCATTCACAACACCCTCCACTCTCCTTATTACTTTATTATAAAATAAACCCAGTATAATAAATATATAGATAGGTTTTTATTTTAAGGGATCAACCTACACTTACACACACATCCACCTAATGGGTAATGAACAAATTTTTTCGTTTATGGTGAACTACCACCTCTTGAAAAGATGATTGTTCATGTTTCCATAACAACCTATGAAAAATTAATTTTCCAAAAGATCTTGTAGAACTCGTTCATATGACAACTACTTTAACATATTCATAATTCACTACATCCAAGTAAATCTTGTTCTCACAATCTTAAATAGAGATGTGAATCCTTTTATAGAAACATATTTTATCACTTTACTATGATTTTACTGTTAAAAAAATTTATGTAACTTATTTATATGAACTTAAGGATACTAACAGAGATGAACTTTATGTATTTATTGATGAATGTTTGTTTTTATAATAAAAACTTTGTATCTAAAAACATGTTATTATGAAATGGTGAATTTATATCATACAATAACTCATATTATATTTATTTTTCATTATTTTTGGCATATAATTATTGGATAATTATACAATTTATGAAGAATGTCTCAAAAAATAATAGAAGTGTCTATAACTAATTTGAGTCTCAAATTTGATTATCCTTTTACATACATCATTACTTTTATGTGTATAAGGAAATTTTCATTTATGAATTAGTTCACACTTCCATTTTTTTTATCAATGCTTACGTGTAAGACTCATCATCATTCATCATTAATAACATTAAAGCTTTGATGTGTATAAAGAATTGTGCATATATGAAATACTCCACTCTATATAATAATTATCAATGAATGATTTTTCAATATATTCATTAGCACACATGACCAAATAAAATAATATCTTAAAACCAAGCATATTATCTACATCAATTTTATTTATTTAAAATAATTTAAGTAATATTATAATGTATATTTACCACTAGCTTAATCGTGTAATAATTATCGTATTCTTTCTGAACTGATTCCCAAATCATTTTGGTCTACCTTTATTTTGGAAGGATTATTTTTTAAAATCTAAATAGATAAATTTGTAGATAATACCTATGGTCTTTGACCTTAATGAGTGTAGAAACCATACTTGGTATATCCAAGAAAACTAATTATTTTAACTAAAAAATAACTGCCTTGCATCAATTGGGGATAACTGAGTTCTGCATTTTATACCAATATATTATTTCCAATGATTCAAGTATTACAAAACTATTAGTTAATTATGAGACACAATAAACAAAAATCAATTGAAAATTTTATAATATATCCTTTTGTCCAATAGAAACTAAATATGTATATTTTGGTTATACTCAATAAAAGTTTAATTAGAATCATTAACATTATAAATTATAAGTTTTGTACATCTCCCTAATGTATTAGGAATCACCCATTCTCAGTGTCTTAGAGAGTTATTCTTACTTATTGTAACATTTATTTTCATACTTGGTAACTAAATTTAAATACAAAAATGTGATAAGTATACTATATTTAATTCCAAATATGTATGATAGAAACATCACATAAAATGATGAATACACACTATGAATAAATACTTTCATCTTTTTAATTAAATTTATTTCATTTAATCATCCGTAGACATATCTCAAATCATGTGAAGAAAATGACCTATTATATGATGGTATACCTTAGTTCTTTGAAGGATGTTATAAATGTTGCTTTGGAATCACACTATCCATTATGTTTTTCCTTTTCGTTTAAATTGTTAACCATGGAAACTAAACAATAATTTTCTTTAAGTTTATATCAACTTCGTGAACCTTACCCAAAATTTAATGAAGCCTTTTAGCAATTAACAATTAATTTTTTAATGACAATAGAAACTGTTACAAGTGGGTGATAAGGATATGGGAATGGAATATATTGAATGATCATGATTCATCTTCCAATTTACACATATTTAATGTAATTATTATCTCATTCACATCTATCTTCACTTTCTACTAAAAAGTTTCTCATAGATGACACACAAGGTGAAATAATTCATTTATTGATGATGTTTACACAACTAATTAGAAATTTAGGATATTATTAGGATATAAACATAAAATGAACCATACATGAGTATACTCTAATCATATTTAACACCCACTCTTCTTGAGGTAGTTTGTTACGTATTGGGGACTCTATCATATAGAATTTGTTATATTATACTACTTTGTGAAAAAACATATACTATTATTATAAATTCACATCGATGAGGACATATTGTTTCTCCAATATAGACCATAGTGAATTTGTGGTATTAATTTCCATTTTTAGATAAAATAAAATTTAAGAATATTAGTAGTTAATATTGATTAAAATTTATAAATTATTTATTTAATTAAATCATTACATGTCTCCCACTCTTTTATTGATCCCCAATAGACCTCACTAATAGATTCATAATATGCATTTTCTTGAGTATTTTATTATAAATGATCCCTGAATCCCCTCCTCATAAATCAAGGTATATCTATTGAACTTCTTAGAGAGTTTCATGGTAGTTTTTGTATTTATCAATCACATTGACTCATGGATCCTTAAACTATTTAGTGAATCCCCAACTTCTAGAAATCATAAACATGATTTACTCAATGCTTTGACTCTAAAGAAGAAATAAGCTAGTTATAACAACTTATTTTATTCCATATTTAGTTATGTTAACCCATATATTTTATAAAAACTCCACAGTAGTATGAGGCACCCTTAAATATGGAAAACCAACACATCAAAAACTTGGTTTTGTTCAAATTCCAATAATGGAAGGTTTCTTTACTTAATATTTATTTGAAAGATTTTATTATGACACAATGAATGAAATATATTTTGATACGATATACCCATATTATGTGACCACCCTCAAAACATGACTATGAAAAAAGTAGAAAACATTTATAATGTATTAATTTGATTTAATTTTTGAATTATTTGTTTGTTATAATAAGTGTTTGTGTAAAGTATCATATTCCCCAAAATAGTATATGATGCATAAATTTAATACAAAATATGACATGTCTAAAGAATTTGGTATTGGTTAATCCATTTATGATCAATGTATCAACAGTGACCATAATGATAAAATACATTATTCTTGTTTCGTTCATATCACAACACCCACCCTAGTCCATTATAACCACATTTCATCAAGAATAATATCACATATTGTTGTGTTACATGTCTTACGACATCCTAATCATAACAAATAAATACTCACATGGATGTGAGGGGGGTCTCAAGAATGTTTAATACACATGAAATACAAATCTCTTGGACATGAAGGAACATATACATATTAATCTTGGAAATATGATGCATATACTCTTAATAAAAATAGTAATTATTATATATATCACATTCCATTAATAAAATTAATTAAATAATTTCATCACAAACATGCATTGTTGGTCAATGATTGAGATCATATGGAAGGAAATATTAATCAAACATAAAATTAATTTTTCAATGAATTCTACTCGAGGATTATTTAAATAAATTAAAATAATGTTATCTCATTTTAATTTATTAAAAAATAATCACACAGTCACTTGAAAAAATGTAAATCAGTCCAAAAAATCTTCATATTTTTTATTCAATTTTCAATAAAAGATTTGGTCCCATCGAGGAAAAAAAAATAAAAGGGGTTATGGGCCTATTCATAGCATGGAATGTATCGAGATAGTCTACCATGTTCTAACCTGGCCATGTCTGGATCATTTCGATCTGGATTTTATATAGTTTAGTCGAAAATAGGCTCCCTTGACTATATGTATAGACAAGGGGAAATGTACGGTGGGCAGTGAGTTGGGAAAATGGTGGGAGGTGGCCGGACATGGCCAGTGAGATAGAATATGGGACTTGTGTGGCAGTAAAAGAGGGTGATTATGGGTTGTGTGTGGTGGTATGGGAGTACGAGAACAAGCCATGTTCATTAGGATGGGATGTCGATAGAAAATCTTGTTTGGGGAGGTTGACCACAACAGTAGGTCTGGTGGTGGGTATGGAGTGGTTTTGGTCGACTTGGGTCTCGCCATTCTGGTTGATAGTGCGATGGCAAGGTAAGAAGGTCAGTAGAGAGGTGATGACACTACCTCTATAAGAATTTTAGTAAAACAAAATATATTTTTTTTCATTTATCAGTTTGTGAATCTTCCTCCTCTGATTCCCTTAGTTCCCCTTTTTTTACACCAGTTGGGTGTCCACACAACCCCATCAATTTTTTTCTCTGGATATTGGATCGCCTATCCCCACCCCATTGTTTTAATTTGTATATATTTTGTTCTTTTCATTTTTTCCAAGCCTATTACATATAGGATATTTTAAAAGAAAAATTTTTTAATTAATTTTCTCCACACAATTTTTTATTGTGGAGGCTCATTAGAGATCTGTTCCAACCACCAGTAATTGGTTGGAATATAAAAGTTCACCAGAAACATCATACTTCTGATTTGGGTAAAATAATATATATATATATCTGTGTGTGTGTGTGTGTGTGTGTGTGTTTTATGTGGTGATGGTACAATAATTATTCCATCCTCTTCATGTTAATGCAAACATAATTTTCAAGTCGTAAAAAATTCATGTTCTCCCTTTTTTACCAATTTGAGGTTCCATGGTGGCTAGAGGAAGCAGATGGGTCAGGGATTTAAGAATATTAGTCACTAGAACAATGTAAATACATTTTCTCTATTGATATATATCCTATTACATAATCTTAGGATCCTATGTGAATCCTTTAAGTACAAAAAATTTAATCTAAAAATACCTCAATCAATTTGAATATGTTTTCAAAAACCTCTCATCATTGATGGTCATTTCTTGAAATAACTAATGTTGGATCTCTCTAGATTATATATACACACTTCAAAATTATATGGGAGCATCGATCATTGAAATCTGGAAACTAGCATATATTATTAATGATGCCTTTGACATCTCGATAATCTCTATAACACTAGTCCTATGATTTGTAAAGAAGTTGGATCATTCTGTTGTATCTACTACTTATCTCTCTATGACATAGAAGATAAGTGTGGGTGGCTCTCCAAATAATGAGTTTAATAGTACCAAGTATGAGAGTATACTCTCAAGAATAATTAACTAATATATCATCTAATTGAAGTTTCACTATAGTAAGATTGAGTTCTTTATGTCCAAGCTTATGTAGTAGACTCATTGTCAAGAGGAAAATGATGGGTCGTCAGTCACAAAAATATCACTTAAAGTTTCAATCTCCTATAGTGGATAGAATTTAGAAACTCCCAAGATCACAAATTTTTTGTGGAATATTCTTCTTAAAAATAATATAGAATTCTCTTTTAATGTAAATTACTACATGTTCTTCCATATTATTCTTTTTAGAGTTTAGTTCCTTCACTAATTCTTCATAGGAAGTTATTTAATAAAAATATTTAGCAAATGGGATGTCTATATGGAATTTCTTGAACATTTATAAAAAATTATACTTCCCTTCAAATTTTTCCAAATTCATTCTTTCCAATAAGTGGATATGTGGTTTATAATATAGTGGTCCTATAAAGATATATTTTTTAGTTTTCTCATGTGTTAGATCTTTTTTATGAGGTGATGGTTCCAAATATTTGTCCTAATTACTTATATTTTCATGTTCATTTTCATACTCTTTAATGACCATTTCATGTCTCTTGGGTTCATCAGGATTTTATCTTATCCTCTACAGGGTTACTGAAAATCTAGAAATTTCATTCTCCATAGTAATATAGCTTTGGATTCATCTTTTAGTTAGGTGTTAGTATTTATAATAATTGTATTAGGTAATCAATATGATAAGTTCTTTCATATTTGACCCATTTGATGCTTGAGGTTCCATTGGGTTATCCTTTAGTTTTTCATATCTACTTCTTGAGTGGACATCCATTTGTCTTTCTTTTAAATGAAATTTGTGATAATATTTTCCAAATTTTATTGAATGGGAAAGACCAATTGTGGTGTTCTTTGCAGAGCTATTTGAAATTGTTGTTGTCCTCTAAGAGGAATGGTTTATAGGGATACTGTTTTTATGGTGAGGGAACAGGATTCATAGGAGGGTATCAAAATGGTCATTGGTTTGGGGGTGGTTCTTGGACACTCTTGTGTTGAGACTACCCTTTATTATTTTGTGGCAGTTGTTGAGATAAAGACTATTAATAGTACTATTGTGGTTTTTGGTATTATTGGATTTTATAATTGTAAAAAATTTAATTTGAGTCTTGTATTTGTTTTTTATATACTCATGTCTTGCATCCTTGATAAAGGTATGGACCTCAACAGATTTTTCATGACAAAATCATCATTTTAAGTGTAAGAGGGGGTGGTGGTGTATTTTTTAGTTGAAATTATTCCATATTCTTAATAAGGGCCTGTAATTGTGTAGCTAGATATGTGTTTTATTCAACTTGATGTATTCCATTCCAAGGAATCTCACGATCACTCTTCTATATAACAGAACGTTTTGAGACCTCATTTAGAAGTGATCAGCCTAATTCATGTTTTCTCATAATAAGAATGTGATCAGCATCAATATATACCACTATGCAAGAAGTGGTTGGGAGACCTTGGTATAAGGTTGGAGATGAAGCCACAAATCAATTCCATGATGGGGAACATTAGAAAGTGTTCCTTATAGAAATCCCCAGCCTCTCAGAATCACTCTTCATCTATCTGGGAAAATTATTGTATGTCATTACTAAGTTTCATATTTTAGATAGGTGTGAAATACTTATCAAATAACTTCTTTGCTAATTTATCCCAAGTTGTAAGGGAATTGAGAGCTTGTATTTTAATCCAATCTATAGCTTAGTAATTCAAGTAGAATGGGAGGATTCACAATCTTATTTCATCAGGGGATAATCCCAAATTATGAAAGGTATCACATATTTCTAAGAAGGTAGATATATTATCATGAGAATATTTTCTTTTCAATCCTTTGAAATCACCCATATTCTTGATAATACTGATGAGTCTATGTTTAATTTAAAATATGTTTTCCTAGAAAGGAGAGTGCACTATATGGGCGGTGCAACCACTTATACATAGAAATATGTAATCCATGATAGTGTTCTCTAATTTCAGGGGTTGATCTTCATTTCATGTAGGTGGAACGTATTTCATATTCGTATGATTGGGGGACATGGGACTGTTACAGTCATCCATAATTGGATAGAGGAGTACAAGGAGATACCTTTTGATGTTAGGAATGAAGGTAAGCAGTTATTGAGCATCAAGGCTCATTGAACGATTCTGGAGGCCCTGATCATGCACTATAATGGTAGGAATAGGGACATAGTGGTTTATAGAAGAAATAAAGAATAATGAAAAGAGAAAGGGGTTTAGGTGGTAATCATAGTTTAGGGATAAAGTATCTTATTCCTAAGTATAGTAAAATAGTTTCTCAGAAACAATGCCAAAATTTCATTTTCCTACAAGTGTCATTTAATTCATGTGGGCAGTGATAAAATTAGAATTTATTTTCACCCCAAACAACACATACTACATTGGTGTAGTAAAGTGGTAGTCTAGGGTCATACCCACGAGGAAACACTGGAATAGAGGAAACCAAAGACTTAAAACACTTTTTGTATGAGTCATCACATGTGGGTATGGGTTTCGGATTTAATTAATGTTGTTTATTTTTGTTTAATATTTAGGAAGAGGTTCATTACCATGGTCGATTTCAAGGATCAGGTAAAAAGGGTAATCTTAGCCCTAACTTGAGATAGTCATATGGATTAGGCTATAAAATGATGCATAGGTCATTAGATGATTACCATCAAACCAACTAGATCTATCCAAGATGTTTCTATTTTGAAGTCCATATATATATGACAACCTAGATACATTAATCTTAGCTTCTATAGTAGAAAGATTCATGGGATAATGGTTACATACTACTCTACACCAATCACGTCAAATTTCTTATTTTACACATCCCATGTTTTGGGTTTCATAAAAAAATTAAAATTGAAACTATTGTTTAACCTGATTAGAAGACATAGAATTATAATGTTTCTCTTTTTGGATTCATTATGTTCTGAATAAGCCTTAATCTTGACCCTTATCCTAATCGGTTTGTCCACTCATGATTGTATTAATCGAAATCAAATAACTAATTGTAGACATGATTCAAAATTAATGAAACAATTGAAATTAGATAGTTTTCAATTGAAGGATTAATCATCAATCATTTTAAAATACATACAATTAATAAACCAATCAAATACATAATATGAAGAGTAAAAAACATACAACGTAGGACATCTCTGTTGTTGAATGGAATCAATAATGAAAAGAAAACATCAAAACAATAAATGGTGACAAAAAAGAGGAAGAATGCTTTCAATTTGTTCAATGAAAATTTGATTTAAATAAATTGGTAAAATGAAGTATATAAATTTGAGTTGTAAGTGAAAAAAGGGAAAAACGAGAATGAATGAGGAAAAAATTGTGCTCCAAATAGTATTATGCACAGATCTATGTGCTCTAGAAATAAATAGATAGGAATGTAAATGACCTTTAATCATCACATGTCATTTAAGAACGCTCATTGTTTTTTTCCACACATTTGGGTTCAAGAACCTTTTACAACCTGAATATTTAGGTTTCAAATATGTGAATCATTTCATGAAGTGTAATGGGAACTCACAACATGATTCCTCTCACGACATGAAATTTAAGGGGTATGTGCCTTTGAAATTTACAAACTATATATTAGAGACTCATATAATGTATTTTATTAATGACTTGTAAATTCTTCATGATTTGTGATACATGAATTTTGACATGTAGTGAATGATGTTTACATGTCGTGTATGTGTTTCACATTGTGTAAATTATACTTTTGGCTAGTTTTGATATCTTTTCTTTTGGAGTCATTAATACCAATAATCTGCAAAAATAAACACATGCATGTTCATTATCATATTATTCAGAAATATTAATTAATTAAATGAATCCAAAATGAATATAATTTTGTTATTACCTCTATGTGCATTTGTGTCATAGCCACATTCACTTTCTAGTACCCAAACATGGATTTAATTATGAGGAAAACCTAAAAATCTCAAATGCACCAAAATTATAGGTTTTTATTCTATACATACACTTATAAATAGGGTTTTTAATAAATTTACATTATTCTAATCCCCAAAAATGAATAAAATTATCCTAAAAGACAAAACCTTACACTAATATGAAAATGAGGTGCCCCAAACCCACATTCATAAATTCAGTACTAAAAACACATACATTACACATGATTTAATAAAATGTTAGATGACAAAAACTAAAAAAATATTTACTTTACATTATTTCTACAAGTAAAACATAATATATCACAACAAACACATGATCCCAATAACTGAAGGTTTAGTGTCCTAGATAACAGGGTACATAAGAAAAATATTTTACAATAATTGTAAAAAATCCTCTATAATTGATCCATACTATACTCCCCTCTAGACTTCACATTAGTTATATTCATCATAATAACCTATGGTTTATAAACATAAGAATGGGTAGATCTCAAATACTCATTAAGGGATAACATATCAAAATTTTATCAAGGATTAGGTCCTGATAATATTATAAAACATTAATATGGAATAAATATATTACTAAAAATAATATAGATCAATAAGAGTTGTTAATATTTCTTTATAGAAATACATGTAATATAATGTGAACAAACAAATACTATGAAAATGAGTATGGAATCATGATATAATAAACATGACCCCTAGATCATTCTCATAAGTATATAGAATGGAAATATAACCTTCCCGTGAAACATAGATTAAAAAACAATAATGGAAGAATATACCCACATTGTATCATCATATTCCCATAATATCTAATAAGAACCACCCTTTAGTTTTTAATTATATTTAAGAAGGAATGTCCATTAATTTTCTTGCACATTCAAGAAGGCCCACCCTTTAATTTCATAGTGTGCCTAACAGGCCCATTCTACATTATGTCGTGAGATAAATAATCTTAACCACTAGACTATAAGGTGATGTAGATCCCCAACTATCAACATCCATACAAATTTGTTCCATTTTAAATCAATATCTCATTGAATCATTCAGAAGCCATAGAAATATGGGTTTCTTATCATTTATAAAAGGTATGACATTAACAAATGTTAGGGATTAGATCGATTGGTACCAAAATTCAATTACCCAAAAGGATTATTTCATAGATCTATTTATAGGGTGATTCATATCACATAACTACAAATGATTAAGATCTTCTAATGAGGAAAATGAAAACAAAACAACAAAAATGATCTTTTAAAATAATTTATTATCATTGGACTAATGAAAAGAAATTATGAATAACTACCAAAAAGCATTCCTGATTAAGTAAGAGTAACACTTTTTAAACAATAATATGAATTATATTTAAATGATTCATCCATAAAAAATAATTATAAGTCTTCCCATAGTATATATGAACTGGAATATAAAAATATAAACTTTAATGGAAATGATTTTATTGTTTTTAAAATATTATTATTCAATCTCACATCATAAAAAGACTATTAAATATTATATTTGAAAACATTAAAATATAAATTTTTTTATTTATATAAATAAAACAATTTTTTTATTTCAATAACTGAATCCTGGAACATTGGTACGAAGTGTGAATATAGATATGGAAGAGAAATAGATCATTTAGAAATGATGGGAAAAATTATATACATCATTAAATTTTATGAATAAATAAATCTATCAATGAAATTCCCAAGAAAATTTGGATTGAAAGATTTATAATTTCATCACAGAATACAAGAAATCCATCTTTCAAAGCCTTAATCAAAGAGTAATCATTTTGACTCAAGAAAATAAGTTACCTATAGGGAATACCTAATGATTAATCTTGATTAGTCAAACATGATCTAAACTACTATATTAAAAAAATATCTATCTTAATCGCCTATTTAAAAAAATTATTCATTACTATAATATTTTAGAAAAAATTAGTTATAAACATTTATTAAAATATATATTAGTTAGATATTTTTCCCTATTATATGTTTTTAGTTTGAATTTTTTTTAGTTCTAGTTTCATCATAGCGGTGTTCAATCTTGTTTATAAATTCAAATTTAATCAATATGAGATCATTACAGTTAATTTAACACATATTTTATAACTATTTTTAGGGAAATAATTTCATATCTTAATTATTTTATTTACGATTCATGATGATAAAGTTGGTTATGAACATGTTTTGATAATTTGTAATGAACTAAAAGTGGTACAATAATAATAAGATAAATATTATTATAACCACGAAAAAACCATAAAACAAAAATTATTTTCTCATTAATTCGTCATTAAACCATTAATTTAGTTTCTATAGTCATACATGATATAAATTTATTCCATTTTTATGTATGTGGTCAATCCCGACCAAATAATAAAAAATTATAATCAATGGGTGGGTGTGGTTAAGAAAGTGATTAATTGGGAATAAAATAATTATTTTATAATAATAATTATTTTACTTAGATTTTTTTATAGTGTTGAATCATATTTTAATAGAATTTTATAAATAATGAAATACAATATTAAAAAGGAAGTACACCACTTTTTTTATACAGTAGTTCGCATATACGCTGGGGTGACATGTTATTTTCATAAAAAGTAGAGGTAAAAATTGATTTATAGTTTCATAATTTATATAATGTTATGAATATAGTATTAATTTATTAAAAAACCTATTTTATAAATTTTTTATGGAGGTTATGAAAATCATATCACATCTCTTATAGAGGTGGTAGTCCGTATGTAACACAAGAAACAATTTTCTTTTTCGAATAGGTGGGAGGAGAATAGAAATTGGTTATCCTTTAAACAAAATAAAATTATATAATAATTATAATACTTATTTAATAATTTTATCATTTTTATGATAGATTTAGATGAGTTATACGAAAGTAAAACAAATTAAAATTTTAATAATTAAAAATTATACCTTACTCCTCGATTGAGCACCTTTGAAAATTGGATTAAGGATTTGAGATGGGATCTGTTGAAAATAAAAAATATATAGGAAGTTTACAAGTGTATTTTAGTATAATTTTGGTAGAGTTTGGTTGAATAAAATTGGATTGGGGTATGATGAGAGGTGTGTTGGTGATGGCTCCATTTATAAAGGAGATGAGAGGTATTTTTATTATAATATAAAAGGTAATGTTGTTATTTAAAGGTAATTTGGACACAATAATGGACAATAATAGATTAAGGGAATTTTTATTGTCTATAAATCCTCAACCATACATTTTGACACATGTTTTTTACATTTTCTTAAGTCTTTTACTCTTATATTTTTCACTTTTACCGTTTTTTATTTTTACCAAAGTAATTAATTTTTACCTCAGTAATTAAATATTAAGGCCTAAAAATAAAATGGTTCTTATTAAATAATATATAACTAATGATTAAAAATTTGAAAATAATTTTTTATATAAAATTTAGAAGTGTAAGAAAAATTAATATCAATATTAATATACGCAATGCATAAAAACCATTTTTAGAAAAAGTTTATCATTACCCTAAAATTATGATAAGTTAAAAAATTATCAATATTGTTGATTTATATGGATTTAATTGGTAAATTATAAAAAAACGAGTTTTATTTTTATTTTGAAGATATCCATGACCTAAATTGACCATGTGAATATTTAAATAAAATAAACGGCAAAAAAATATTTTTGTTGAAATAAAATATTATCTAATTTCCAAAATCTAAAACATTGGTTTTCTAAATTAATAATAATATTATAAATGTATAATTCAACATATTAAATAAATATTTTATTAGTAATATGTCTTATAAAATTTTAAGTTGTTTTTATATCCTAATGATTTCATGAAACTCTTAGTATTTCAGAAAATGGTATTTTTTACTTTTCTCTTAAAAATAAATCTTTTCAATATAATCTAAAGTTAATACTGAATTGATCGATTTATAAAAAATAATTTTATAAAACTAAAACCATTATGTTTATAAGTTTTTTATGATTAAAATACTAATGATAAAGATAAAAATGTTTTTTAGTGTTATTAATATTATTTCATATCATGTTATAATTAAATATTATTATATATTTTTTAAAATAAAAAAATTATAGGTGGGAAATTTAATTTATTAGGATAAAATTTAAAAATAATATAAAAATTGGTATTTGAGAAAGAACAATCATTTATAATATTAAATAATTATTATTATGTAACCTCTAAATTTAAGATATTTTAGTCAAGAAATTTTATTTAGTTACACAAATTTTTAATATTCAAATAATATTCATAATGATGCTCATATAATATGTTATGGATCATTTTTTGTGTTTCATGTGAAATTTTTATTCGACATAAATTTTATTTTAAGGTGGAAATCAACACCAAAAATTTGAGGCGTTGAACCACCCCCAATGGTGTAACTATAATCAGCTATTATAAAAACGTTTGTGCACACATGGAATGCTCATCCGGTTCCATTAATAAATAGTATTAATATAAATAAATAAACACCCATTGATCATCAGGTTCTAAGGTTCAAATAGAGATTAACAATACCTATTTTTTAAAATATCAATGTCTCTCTAAGAAAAATTAACAACCCAAAGTAAATATAATCATAATCTGGACACAATTAGGCACCTGGGGGAAATATACCTATCCATAAAACGTAAGAAAACACTCATGGTAAATATAACCATACCTAAAACATAAGAAGTTACTCAAGGAAAATATACCCATCCTTAGATCCTCTAATCCACCCAGGGGAAATATATTAATCCTCAGAACATACAACACCACCCAACTAAAATATACTTATCGTAGAAACATATAAAGACACTCGGGGGAAATATAACCATACATGGAATATAATGAAACCAATTGAGGGATAGAAACACATCCTTGGAACATGTTGAAACACCTTGGGGGTATCCTACATACTAGAACCATAAAAAATCTCATACACTGAAGGAGGTCACATCACATACCTAGAACCGAGTATCAAGCCTTTGTTTCCTATACTCTATATCCCACCCCCGGTTTGTGAACCGTCATTTCACATGAATCACACAAAACACATATGAAATAAAAAATGCATATATTGGGTAACATCCTCACATGAATGTAAACTCAAGCACACGAGTCACCCACCTACTCAATATTGTAATGTATCTCTTACCTAGGCCTTTTAGGCATCAATCCTAGATCCCATTATAACAGATATTCCATATAACCATCATCAATCATAGGGTTCTAAGGTGACACCAATGTTTGAAGATACTCACTCATCTACAATGACTATCTATAGCTCTAAAGAAGTACTGGTTCACTCCATAATTTGAACTCTAAAATGGGATCCTCTATATCATTTCATCTCTTAGTACAAGCCTGTCTCTTTAAGGTACACCTTAAGGTCCAATTTATACCCAGACTAATCTTAATGACCATCCATGTCATAAAATCTCAATATGAAAAACAAAAATACATTCTTATATTACTCTCTTGACCTCCCCTTGGGTCCACAAAACCCACATCAGTCTCTATGCATTAGCATCCAGACATGACCAAAACTTAAGGTGTTCTCTTAACTCATAGGTTATATCTACCTTATACATATAAAGGCTGATCCAAAATCCCATTAAACCATTCATCACCACCCAGTCCAAATTATGAAGGGCCTCCTAAACAAACTCATTCCTAAAACCATAGAAACACTATGTCAGTCATCCCTTAATTTTCATGACCCATTCATAGGTATCATCTAAAATATAATATGTGATAAATTTTAGAGAATCATATTGAGGAGAATTTTTACCAACATATCACAAAATTCAAGATTTATTACTTCAAAATACTCTAATAATAAAAGGGGTTTCATAATTAGGTTTTACATGGAAAAAATACTCATATTATATTCTTCACCAGTCGAATTCTTGATCAATGGAATGAAAACAAATAAATACCCTTCTAGAATATTAAAAATTGTGTACCTCCAAGTACATGGTGTGTACTCTCAAATACCACCTCTAGGAGTGTACCTCATCTAATTTGAATGTGTATCAGCTAACTATATGGAATGTACAAACCCAATGGGAACACCCTTGAAGGTGGATCAGAGGTCCATTAATGGTGACATCGGGTTATATGCGAGGGTTCTAACTGAAATTGATATTGAAGCATCTACTCCATGCCATATATTTTTGTCTATGGAGGATCATCAGTTAGAAGTCATATATGAATTTGAAAATTTACCCAAGTTTTGTGATCCTTGTAAAATAGTCGGTCATGTGGTCAATAACTGTCGTATCTTGCAAAAACTGGTTAAACCTTCCCCAAATCCGGTGGTATGTAGGGAGGAAACAAGAGGAAAAGAGGATCTGAAATATCAAAAGAGAAAGGACCTTGAAGCTGATTTGAAGAAAGTGTCCTCAGGTGGTCAAGGGGCTACGTCTTCTTGGGAAGATATGGATGAGGAGGAGGACAATTTTTTCAAGAAACAAGGGGTTGATGGCATAAATTATATTTTTATGCCACTGAATGAGAAGCAGAGTGAGTTGGACTTCTCATCTAACTTCTTTTCAGTAGCACTTTCAATATAGATTGATAACATCATCCTTGATTTTATTACAAATGATATCCAGTATGATTTGGAACATTTTTGGAACCCTCTAGTTCTTAGTGTGATGGACTCAACCATTATTAAGGGTTTGCAGAACCCAAAATCCCTTGATCAAAGGGAACAGCTAGTATCACAGAAAGAAGAGAAGGAATGTATGATAAAAACGGGGATTGATGTCTCTGAGAAACTGCTAACCTGCTCTAAAGGTAATTTTTTTCTCCTTATCCCAACACCAAGAGGGAGGAAAGGGTCGTGATATCACCTTACTCTGTGATCAGGATGCCACTAAATAAAACAAAACTAGAGTCTCCTCCTCCACAACAAGATCTGCTAGAAAGCTCCAACATTTGGATTCTAGAGGAAAAGGGGGAATTACCCCCAAATCAACACATCGATGAGGATAATATTTTGGAAATGTTAGGGTCTTTCCAATCCTGCCACTTTGCATTCCATTCATCTATTTGTAGGTAATTATAAATCTAACATCTTAGGCATATCTCAGCCCAAAATTATTTCAAGCATTCTTGATAACACCTTTCTCAAATCTAGTTACTATATTCTTAGTTTCATAAATTCTGGGGTTTCTACTGACAGGATTTGGTTCTTTGAGCATAAATCATTTGTTTTCCTAACTATGGTTAGAGGAAATGATCAGATTGTTACGTGCAATTGTTTAGAGTCTGGGAGGAAAATTCACTGCTCGATCGTTTATGCTCACTACAACTATATTGATAGGAGAACATGGTGGAGGTAAATACAAGACCTTGCTAACGAGATTTTAGACCCATGGATCATTGCTGGGGATTTCAACTCTATATTGAATGCAGAAGATAAAATTGGACCAATGTCTAACAATGCATCCTCAACTGAATTTAGGTAATGCATTGAGGGAGCCTTTTTAATGGAAATTAACCTTTTGGGATCAAATTCACTTGGTATAGGAGGCATTTTACTGGCATGAGATTAAGAAGAATTGATATGGCTTTTGCTAATAATGATTCACTTGCATTTTGGACGTCGATTTCCTGTGTCACCCGAGGCAAACACAACTCTGACCATCATCATATTCTGATAAGTCTCATGAAACTTGATAGATCGTGCCCAATACATTTTAGATTTAATAGTGCCTAGAGTTCACTCTCGGAGTGCACTCATATTATTTAGGATTCATGGAATCTTAGGGTTGAGGGTCATAAGCCATTTCTTTATCTTTAAAAGCTCAAATTGGTTAAAATGAAGCTGAGAGAATGGATCAAAACAAAATTCCGTACTTTGGATGCTGAAATAGATGGACTTGAATGTCTTTCACATGACTTATAGGAAAATTCCACGAAAGATCACTTTCAGGGTGATATGACGAAAGAGGGAAGATTTCTTGTAGATAAATTAGTCTGATCAAGCTAAGTGATAACATCAAAAAAGACAACTTTAAAAAAATATTCCTATCAGATGGGGACAAGAACTCAAAAATTTTTCATACTCTGCTAAGGATTTGAAGGGCTAGAAAACCTCTTGTTCTCCTCAAGGATGGGGATCAGATCTTGGAAGAAAGACTTGAGATCTCAGACCACATTTTTTCTTTCTAAAAAAAACCTATTTAATGGCCCTCTGAAAAATGAAATGATAAGGGAGAACATAATTCCTAAACTGGTTATGAATGAGGATAATAACCTCCTCACTACAATGTCGTTGGACTTTGAAATCAAGGAAATTGTTTTTGGTCTATGAATGGAAAGTTCCCCAGGGCCGGACGGTTTTACTAATGATTTCTTTCAAACCTATTGGGACATCATTCAAAATAATGTAATTCAGCTTTTCAATCACTTCTTCAATGAGGGAACCTTTCCCCTGGGATTTAATGCCCAATTTATAACTCTTATACCGATGGTTGAGAATGCTTGTAAAATCTGTCAATTCAGGCCAGTTGCCCTTGTCAATAATATATATAAGGTGATCTTTAAAATTTTATCAAATAGGATTGCTCGTATCATTGAGAAATTAATTTCATGGAACTAATTTGGCTTGTGAAATGCTAGAATATACAGGAATTTTTTCTTAATGCCTCGAATGTGTCGACTAGCTTAGAAAGAAATCTAGATGAGGGAATAGTGCTCTCAAATTGGACATTACCAAAGCCTTTGACACCATGGATTGGGGATTCATTAGCAATGTGGTGCATAGTTTTGGATTTAATGGAAAATTCATAAATTGGATCATGATTATTTTCAACTCAGCCAAGATTTCCATTCTTATCAATGGATCCTGAGAGGGTTTTCTCACTTGCTCCAGTGGAGTGAGGCAAGGGGACCCCCTCACTGCCATTTTATTTGCTTTTTCTAAGGATTATTTGAGCCAGATCCACCTTGACATAGTGAACAATGGAAAACTCTAAACTATTAAAGCCGAACAAGGTATCGCTGCTCCCTCTGACTTATTTTTTGCTGATGACATTAATATTTTTACTCAGGGGGACAAATAAAGTATCAAAAACATAAAAAACGTTTTACAACACTATGAAAGTGTCTCTGGTCAGATTGTTAGCTAGAAAAAGTCATGTATCTATATTATAAATGGTTTCTCAACATTTAGAAAAGCACGCCTTACATCTGATTTGGGAATAAAAGAGGGAGACCTTCCTTTCACCTACCTGGGTGTACCAATATTTTGGGGAAAGCCCAGGTAGTATTATTTTATTGACATCATGGATCAAGTTAAGAAAACTCTTGCTGGTTAGAAAAGTAAATCACTCTCAATGGCGGGAAATATCTTCCTTATAAAGCATGTTGTTGTTTCAAATATAGTTTACTCATTCGTGGTTTATAATTGTCCTTGCTCTATCCTTATGAAGCTCATCACGATGATGAAAAACTTTGTATGGAGTAGAAATATCACGGAAAGAAGAATCATCACCTCTCAATCGAAAAATTAAAACCTACATTATTCTTTGGGAGGACTAGGAATCAAAAATATGGAGGTATTCAACCAGTCTCTACAAGCAGAGTTCATATGGAAACTGGTCAATTAAAAATATCCTATGAAATTCCTTCAGAATCATTTTCTATCCAGACTTATTCATGTGAAAATAGGCTATATGGAGTCCTCTATTTGGACAGGGATCAAGGCTATCTTCCAGAAAATCCTCAATCACTCTAAATGGATGGTGGGTAGAAGCTCTTCCCTCCAATTTTGGTATGATAATTGGACTGGGGAATCTCTCATCTCACATGTCAATTTGGGTGAAAATTGGTTGGATCACAATATTACTATCAGAGAGCAATTGGGAAATATAGATATGATGCTGGATGATATTGTCAATATTGTGAGCAGGTATGATTTTGATGAACAGGATGACAAGCTGATCCGGAAGGTGTCGATTAATGGATGTCTTGACTCTAAAGCCTTCTATCATCACTTAATCAAGGGAGAAGAACATTGGATTGTTAGACTGAATAAAAAATGTTTGAAACCTTCTCATTTCCCTCTTATCTGGAGACTGATATTTAATAAAATACTTGTTGAAACCAACATTAAATGAGTTGAAATTTCACTATGCTATAGATGTATCCTTTGCATGCAACACATTGAGGATGTTGACCTTCTTTTTCATAGTTTCAATTCAGGATCCACTCTCTGGGTATCAGTGCAACAAATATTTAGAATATATTTACCATGCAATGGTCATATTCAAGACTATATTAAAGTGTTGTTCAACCTGACATTTTCTATGCAGATTAAATTTCTCTTCCAAGTTGCATGCACTGAAATTCTACATTACATTTGGAGCAGCAGAAATGCAAAGGTTCACTCTAGATCTGGTTTCCAAGAAGGCTATAGACTGGACTACATCATTAATGCAGTGCGGGCAGTGAATAAACTACATAAGGAAAAATGCATCAATTTAGTTGGTGACTGGTAGATCCTCTGGAGATTGAAAATTAACAGTAACTATCTTATTCCTTGTAAGACTATGAAAGTTATTTGGGTTTCACCTTTTTCAGGATGGATTAAATGTAACACGGATGGAGCTGCCAAGGGAAATCTAGGCCCCTCAGGATATGGAGCAGCCACCAGAGATGAGAATGGGAATTTTGTTGAATGCATTTATAGGCCTTGTGGTATGTCTACAGTGCTTGAATCTGAGATGATGGGACAGATAATAGTGGTAGATACTTCCCTCAAAAGGAAATGGAAAAATATATAGTTTGAATGTGACTCCACAACTCTGGTTCAAGTGGTTAGAGTGGGGAAAAGACATCTTTCATGGAAGTTGGCTGCTAAATGGTTAAACTGCCTTAACATGATGTCATTGATGAACTATTTTATAACTCACTTCTACAGGGAAGAGAACAAAATTACTGATGGGTTAGCTAACAAGGGTGTTTATGTGGAAGACTACCAACACACAACCAACTTACCTAAAGACATGTCCTCTCTCTTACTAAGAGAAAATTGTAATTCCATCATTCCGAACTATGTAACCTTTTCTATATATTATGAATGAGGCTAAGTGCTCATCTTTCTCAAAAAAACCAACCCGACATGACATCTCACCCACACAACGTACTTGGACATGTGCCTGATGTAACATCCTAGGATTTTGGATCCTATAAATTAATATTATATGTGATATATTTCGTAATACACAACACCAAACTGACACCATAACCAACTAAAATTAACTGTGATATATAAAAATTTCATGAATAATATAATCATTAGTGGGTAAAAAGAAAATAAAGAATTGAAAAAATATATGATTATTTTATAAGATTAATATTTTAAAAAGGAATCCTTTTAAAGAACTATTCTAAAAAATGTGGGTATTTCATTTTATATTATAAATTAGTATTCAATTATTTATAACTTTATATGAAATAATCTTTAAATCACTTGAGGTTTCAAAAGATTAATGTTTTCAAAAAATAATTTTAACTTTATATATTGTATTTTGATCTAAAATTAAATATATAAATTTTAAAGTTAAAATTTTACAATAAAAAATACATTTTTATTAAAAATATTCACATTATCCTATAATAGATTTTTGAGTTTTTTTCTAATAAATTTATTCATACTTGAATAGTGAAATGTACTTTTTTACAAATGTATGTAATTTTATGAGATTATTAATATATAAGAATGATTTTTAAATTTATAAAAAACTTTATATAAACAAATATGTATTTTATGCACCATTTTATAAGTTTAAAAATATTTATTCTAATTTAATAACCTATATTGAATGATTTAGAATTTAAGAGATATTTTTCTCGAGAAATTGTATTTAATACATTATATAATTATTATTTAAAAATTATTATTTACCACTTTAATAAAATAAATAAAATTAAATATATTTAAAATTTTGAATTATTGGGTCCAACTTAAAAAATTAATACAATTTTATTCATTAATCATAAGGCCTATGACACTTAGGTAAAACCTGGTTACTGTGGTAAAAGATAAAATAATAGAATAAAAAAACACAGAGTATATAAGCTCGGAAATTTCTAAAACATGTTTGTGAATATATGGTAGAGGGTTTAGTTACCTTATCATTTCCTCTCTCCTTTTTTCTCAATTTTGGAGCCATTTCCCTTGAGATTGACTTCCCATTATTAGAATATTGTATGTATTCAGAAAAATGTCATCACTTTTTACATATAAAATTAAAACTCATATTATCACTTCCCCTCACACGAAAACAATCTTTTTTAGAAAAAAATATATCCAATTGTCTCATCTACATTCATATACACCTTCAAGAACTTGTTATCTTTTCAAAAGATAGTTCCTCAATGGCATAAACCCTTTTTGAAAATAGATAATCAATTAATTAAGGTATAAATTTCAAACCTCCTCCGCCTCAATTTAAAATTTTAATTACTAAAAACAATTTTTAGGGAAAGTGAGAAAGCCAGAAATATTACTTTTCAAAACATGTGCAAACCTCATAAAAAATTACCAAACTATTTTTGAAAATATTTAAAAAAAAATTAATTAATCACCCTATGTAAACTCTATGAGAGATATGTTACCTTCATGTGAGGTATCAGTATTGTTATTATATTAGTATGTTATAAAAATTATGTTATGAGCATTAACCACCTTTATTTTTTCTATTAATAAAAAATTGAAATAGCCATCCATGTGATGTGTAGACTACCGCCTCTACTGCACAATGTGTTTCATTTTACTTCACCACCATAAAAAGAAGGTTATAATATGTAATTTTCTATTTATTTTTTATTTGAATGAAATATATTGGATTGTAAAATGACAGACCATATTACTCATTTTCAATTTTATAAGGGAAATGAAAACATCATTTGTGTGTGTGTGTGTACAAGCACCTCCATGGAACAATGGATTTCGATTTTCTCTTCATCTCCACCTTAAATGGATGGTAATGGGAATTATATTAATGAATAAATATTATTTTTTAAAATTATTCAGGTTATGTAAATTCAAATTGGACAACATTTAATAATACAGTTAATAAAAACTATTGAAAATTAAATCATCCAGAAGTGTTTTCTAAAGGAAAAATCTTATTTTTATTTACTAAAAAATAATTAAATATTGGCTATATTATTTTTATAATTAATTATAATTATGATATACCACACTAATAAGCAATAATAAGATCATTATTCTTCCAATATAATGACATTGCAACTAGATCACTTCAAAATTATACATTAATTATTGTATGTTATTGTTTGGGTTGGTTTAACAACCTAGTTTAACAATTCTATAAATTTATATCAAGGAGAACTATATGAATTTAATATATAGTAATATATTATATAAATAGGTAAATAATGGGATGTGTTTTTGGACTAGTAATATAAAAATTTTGCCCATTATTTATCAAAATATCTTGGTGTTCACAATAAATCCTTAATACATACTCATCGCAAAATCCATATTTAAATATCATATTAAAAAATTAAATATAATTAATGTATAACTATATAAATAGTTATAAAACATAAATTCTAGAACCTTTTATGATCTGTTAATGTTGGATTTTGGGATAATAATGAGCAAAAATAACTCAATAATATAACTTGTTAAAATGATTACGATTACTCACATCTGATATAAAAAATTGTTAAAAAACAAAACATAATGAATAACTATAAATAAAGTGTATAAAATCTTATAAATATGAACATGTTACTTTTATAAATAGTATATTACAATTTATTTAGATAAAAATGAATTTCCTCAAATTTATTTTCATGAGACTTATTTCTTAACGTACACCTTGATACCTTAAATAAGGTGTGATTGATTCCAAAAACAATTATATTATAATATTATTAAGGTTCCAATAATAGTAATTTTTTACTTTCATTAAATGAAAGTAGATTTAAAATATACTACAGTTAAAGGGGGTTTTGATCAAAATGATAATCAAACAGAAGGGGTTTTGTTACTAATAATATTTTGAAAATAACTTTTTTGAAATATAATCCATATGTGGAGTTTATATTATTTCAAAACAACCTCATAATATTATTTGAATACTCATGTGGTATTAAATTTCCCCCAAAAATTCCATTTCCCTAGATTTGTATTTTACCTTATAGATTTCTCATAAGTGAAACTGACCTCATCAATCCTTCTCAGTTAGAACCGACCCTTTTTCGTATCTATATTCATTGGATGATTTTTCAAGTGTCCATATCTATGGTTCAATATGATATTAAGTTATTTTTCTGATAATTTACATTATTTTGAGAGTTTTAAATATGTTTTTAATGTTTTTTATGGGTTATTTTCATCAAAATATTTGGAGCATTTATTTTTAACATTACATGTGAACACATCTTTCTACATCCTTAGTAATTTTATATGAGGATTTCTATATTATTTTTCATTGTTTCTAATAGAAATTATTTTTTAACAATATTTTTAGAATATATATGATTAAAATGATATCAAATGATCAAGGATATTTCTTATCTCCAAAGTGGTTTTTCAAAAATTATTGAAAAGTATTTTTTAGCTAAGTTATTTTCCTTTGACAAAACATATGGTTGATCAAGGATATTATTTTAATATAACCATCCACCATTTTTATCTAGATTACTAATGTTATATCCTTTTCTTTTGAAAGAATAATTCATCCCTACCATTATCTTACATAATCATCATCTATATATTATTGTAATTTTTCTTCCAATGAATTGAATTTACCTTATAAATTCCCAATTTTTTATTCTATTAATTAAAGGGAGCTCAACTAGGTAACATTAGTTGAATTATTAGGGAAATTATTTTCTTAACCATATACCCTTTATCTATAGTGTATCAATACCATATACTTTATTGTCTTAATTGAATATTATTTACATAGAAGTTTACTTTATGTCATTGGATACCCATTTATTTTACATTGTTTTACCATGTCATGATTATTGATGAAAGTATTAATAATTTCCTTAAAAGAATCCATTTGAAACATATATGGAATCCATTTTCTTTTCATCATATATATATTTTAAAAAAAGTAACTGATTTTAATTTGAATGTTTTAAGAAATCCATTTTATTTTTAGGGGTTCTTTATGATATGATAAGTGAAAGATATTTAACTGGAACCCATATGTATAGATGTTGATTGTTGGGGCCCTATATATCATTCCAATTCATTGACTAATAGTTTTTATCTCATAAGATATGTATTCATGAGTACAATTTAGTTTCTCATAAGTATGGGAATTTAGTTTATGGATCATGAATGTAATTTATACCTATTATAACATTTGTTCCATATTTGAAATATGTTCCACAGTTTTATGACTATTCATATGAATGTTTTATTCTTTTGGGATTGTGTTTATTAAATCATGTATTAAGTTTGGACAAGCCTTATTCCATGATTTATGATCCATTTTTTAGGTATACGTTTATTATATATTTTATTTATACTCATATTATTATATTATTCTTAGTTGTGATATTTTATTGTTAATTCTTATGTTTACCTTTACAAGTGATCTGAGATCACTGCTTTATTATGATTCTATTTCTATAGGTTATAAATATAGGAAATGTATTAAATTTATAGACAATTTTATTATATGAATATTTAGTGGGATATGTTGAGGACTCATTATAGATTATGAAATTTTTTATATAATGGGGAAATTTCCAATTAACACAAAAAACATGGATATTTTTAGTTATTGGTTTTCTTAATTCACTAAAACTCTAACCCTAAAAGGTATTATCAAAATATTTTAATGAAATATTTTTTTATGTAATGTGGATGATATGTTCATGTCCACATGGTGTTATAGTGTTCATCAAAGTAGGTTTTTAATAAATTTGGAGATTATGATGTTATTGATTAAGAATAATTTGGGTGTTATAAATTTCATCAATGTTTAATAAGTTAGTATTTATCCATAATTAAAATATATTTACAACCCATTGGGTTAGTTGAGGTATTATTGAATATTTATTGGGACTATGATATGATAAAATTAGTTAAAATCCTCTGGATAAGTCTAAAATATAAGTATATGTATAGGATGATTCCCAAATTTTTGGTAAATTAGTTATTTTACAGTTCTCATAGAAATGACATCCCTATTTTTGGATTCTAGAAACTGTATATGGTTCTTGTATAGATGAACCTAGGGGATATCACCCTAAAAAGGAATGTTGATCATTGAATTATTCTTTAATCTCGTACATGATGAGTGGACTTAAGACTTTTCACCTAGATATACACTCTTATGGGATATACTTTGGTGAATCCCATTCATTTTAACATCCATTATGAAAGATTTTTGTCCTAATTATTTTATGTTTTTAGGATAAAATTTATGTAAGAACACAACTTAAAGTAACATAAGTAGAACCAATATAGTTATTGGATGAACCAAGTGTGACATAGTTAAAATTAAAGCATTATAGGTTTAGATGAATATGTCCTGTGACTGATCTTTCGTATTAATATTATTATTTACTCTGATTTTGTTAGATAAGATTGTAATTATTTGGGTTTTTCTTATTTTGTTGAATCAAGATCACAAAAATGAAGTTGGAAATTTATATGTCTTGAAACCACTATGTCTTAAAACTGAAAATGAAAACTTACTTAAATGGTTAAATATTTTAGTATATTTTTTTATGATGGAAATGGTTGCCTTTACATAACATGCCTAAGGTAGAAAGGAAGATATCATAATAGAAATTAAATATTGATACACATAGTTATTTTTATTAGTTATTGACATTTATCAAGGATATTATGGTTTATTCTAAAATTTCTGAGGATTATGGGAAATATATAAGGATTTTTATTTAATATTTTTATTTAAAGATACAAAAACATATATTAAATGGTATCCATAACCTTGAAATGAATTTTATGACAATATTATATTCTTAAGGATATATTTTGATGAATGAATGATTAAGGTATGGATAACTCTTAAATTTGATATATTATTCACATTGAGGTGAAAAAAGTTGATTTATTTTTATAAAAGTGAGTTTCATTTATCCATATCCTTGTAATTGATTTTTTATTTAATGAAAATGTGATCCAATATATTTTTTCTGAATTTAATCTCATTTTTTGGATTATTATACATATTTTCTAGTGTGTGACTTTAAGAACTAGTGGTTTGTGAATTTATGATTAAATATATATTAATGTTTTTAAGATTATATGAATGTTTTTTGTTTTAATGTCTTGGAGATTCAAATGGTTTTTATGAAGGTATTTTATAAAGAATATATTATTTTGGTATCTACATACATGGGTACATGATTGTATGAATGATTAATGTTATTTATGGAATTTTAAGTAACTTTTTATAGACTAAGAGAGCAATTTATATTTTATATTAGATTTTATCTCCCAAATGATTGATATGTTATAATTACCATCACCTAAATTCATCTATGAGTAATAATTAAAATTACATGGCTTCAATTTATTTAAGGCGATTGATTGTAATCACCTAAGATTTTGGATCCTTACATTAATATTATCCTTTATATAATTGGTCACATGGAAACTCCAACTAATGAAATAAATTATTAAAATTAATCATGACATATTAAAATTACATGATTAATATAATCATTATTAGATAAAAATAAAAAAAAAATTGAAATTATTATAAATTATTATTTTCATTGATGGATTTTACCAAAATGAATCATTCTGAAGCACTATTTATAAAATGATGTTAATTGGATTTTATTTTATATATCAAAAATTAATTATGTATAAATTAATATTAAAAATACATAAAATTTCAAAAAGTCATCTTTAAAATCAAAGTTGTTTCTTTATATATTTTATTTTCATTTAAATGGTAATTTATAAATTCTTGAAATTTAATTTGAAAAAACTAATATAATTTTCATATTAAAAATTTATACCTTAACTTATGCTGAATTTTTTATTTTTATTTTAATAATTCATTTTTAGGTGAATAGTGTAATAAACTTTTTTTACAAATATTGTTTCTTTTATAGAATTATTAGTATATAAGAATTATTTTAAAATTCATGAAATCCTTTTACATAAATAATATCTATTTTATGAGTTATATTATAAATTTAAAATTGTTGATTCTATTTTGAAAACCTATATTTAATGTTTTAGAAGTTAATTAATATTTTCTTAAGAAATTGTTTTCAGATACATTATATACTTATAATTTTAAATACAATTTTTATTAATTCTACAAATTGTGTAAATAAAATTATTAAAAAAATTAATTACTAGGTACAAATTATATAATAAGAACCATTTTATTTTCTATTCCTGAAGGATAGGTTTCTTAGTTAAAACCTATTTACCATGGTAAAAGCTAAATTAATAAAACTAAAAATCTAAGAGTAAATAATCCAAAACTTGTTTTAAACGATTATTCGAATGTGTGGTAGCATAGTTATCAACCTTATCACTTACTATCTACTTTATTTATCAATTATGGGTCCACATTCTCTAAGATTTACCACCCATTACTAATACAGTTTCGAACATTACAAAAATTTCATCCATTTTTCACATATAAAAGTGTCACCCCTTTATTCACCTACACTCACACCACAACCCAATTATTTCTATACATACTATAAAAAATCATATCCTATACATTCCAAGATTCATTGTAGAGGTTCTATTCTTCTCAAAATACCATCACTCAATTAATTAACCCCCCTTGCAAAGGAGATAATCCATGAAGTGAGGTATAAATTTCTAACTACTCCTTCCTCATTTCTATATATTTGTGTTAACTTGTTCATCCTAAAATTCCATTAAATTGTTTTAAAATGATAAAATTTGTATCATCATTTTTTTTTATTTTATTATAATGAATTTTCAATTATTAACCACCTTTCCCTTTTCAACTAATGAAAAATAAAAACTGACATTCGCGCTTTGTGCGGACTATCACCTACAAGATACAACGTGGTTAATTTTTCATAATTACCTTATAAGGATTTAACAAATAAGGATTTTAATATATGATTATGATATTTATTAGATTTTTTAATTTCTAAAATGAAGACCAATATTATTCTTTTCCCACATTCTATGAAAAACAAAATCATCATTAATGTATACGTGTGGACTACTACCGCCATGGAATGATTATTTTCCATTTTACTTTTTATAAACACTGTACATGGATGGTAATGTGAATGGGTTTATCAGATAAATATTATGTTATGAAAATATGAGGTTTTTTTAAATATAAATTAGACAACCATTTAATAATACGATTAATAAAAAATTGTTGTAAATTCGTCCATCAAAAGGGCATTCTAAGAGAGAAAAATGATTCGATTGTAATAAGAAATAACTTTTTATGGGATGCCATATTCATTTATTTATATAATATTATGATATATAACACTAATAAACACTACATAAGATCATTATTCATCTATGAAAATTATATTACAACTAAATCACTCGATAACCATCCATTAATTATGGTATGTTCTTATCTAGGTTGGTTTTAAAACTACTTGTACAATGTTATAAATTTATATCATGAATGACTATAAAAATTTAATTTATAGTAATATATTATATAAAAAATCTAATAATTAGTTTTACATCTTTTATATACTTTTAATATAAATATTTAACCCATTATTTTATAAAACACTATTTGTTCACTAAGAATCATTGAAACAAGATCATCAAAAAATTAATTTATGAAGATAACAACAAAATAACCCATATAATGAATTTATAATATTATAAATAATTATAAAACATCAATTAAGGTACCTTTTATGATCTCAGAATGATGGAATTTGGGATATGAATATTGAACAAAACCAATATTAGGAAACTATTTCAAAATGATCATGATTACTCATACCCAACATCGAAAATGGATAATTAGAAACTAATATACATATAGAGAATAATTATAAATGTTTTTTATAAAAGTAATTAGTTTAAAAAATTATAAAATGGGTTATTAAGATACTTAACTTTTTTATACAAGAGTTTATAGCATTATTCAACTAAGTATGAGTTAAGGTTAGTGGTTCTTTGTCTTAAAATTAATTTGTTGAGACTTATTTTATAAATCTGTGACATGATAACTTTAATATGATGGGATTAATACATAAATAATACATTTTTACCATATTCATTGATTTTGAATAATAATTTAATTTAATTTCTATAAATATATTTTTATTCAGAAGATATTAATGTTGAATGGGAGTTTGATCAAAATATTACTCAAGCCATAAAGGTTTCAATTAACCATATTTTTTAAAAAATAATTATTATTTATAATGGATAATCCATCTTGTAAATTTCTATTCATTATAAAAACCCACATTTTTTAACTTTATATTCCTTGGGTTTTACATGTCTACTCAAAATTCCTTTTCCTCTTGACTTATATCTTACCTAATGGGTTTCATGTTAGTGAAACCAACCCAATATCCTCTTCTCAGTTGGGAACATCCTTTATCAACATGTATATGAATTAGATTATTTTTATGGTGTCCTTTTCAAAACATAAATAATTTAGTAAGGTAATTTTATACTTTTTTTTACATATTTTACATGTTTTAAAAAAAAATTAACATTTTCAATATGGTTTGTTTTCGTCAAAATGTGAAAAGATTATCTTTTTAAAATTTACATGTTAACACACCTTTATTTTACCTTATTTATTTTATATTAATCATTTTCTCTATGATTTCATAGTTACTAAGGGATATTATTTTTTTCCTAGATTTATAAAATATCTCTCAATAAATATTTTCAAATGATCAAGGGTATTTCTTGTCTCCAAATTGATTTACCTAAAACTTGTAAAATGTATTTTTCCAAAAAGACATTATCCTTTTACATACCTTATGTTTGATAGGGGCTATTATTTATAAATGGAAAACTAAATTTTTTCACTCATGAATTATCTTATATCTTTCCCTTTTGAAGGAATGAACCATTACTTTGTCATTCCTAGTCAAATTTAGTATGTAACCATAATTTTTCTTCTAATGTGTTTTCTTTGTGAAAGACATATTTTTTATTCCACTATTTGAAGGGTGTTCACCTTGGTCTCATTTATCTATTGATTTAGGAAATTAGTATCTTAATAGTATACACATTATCTATACGGTTCAAAATCTATATGATTTATAATATAAATTTAATGGTATTTACCTAGAATATTACATGATGTTATCGGATACCTATTCATTCTCCATGGGATTGTCATTTTATTATTATTGATGTATTTATTAATGATGTCCTTATTTTAATTCATTTTAAAATATATAAAATCCATTTTCTTTACAGAAATTCATTATCCAATAAAAAATGAATTATTTCTATTAAAATCCATATGAAACCAATTTTATTTCAATGGGAACATTATAATTTGATAAATGAATGATTTTTAAGTGGCACTCATATAAATGGATGATGGAGGTTGGGGTCGTATATCACCCTATAATGCATTGGTTAAGAGTTTATATCAATCAGATAAATTTTTATGAGTACATTTTGGTTTCTCATAAACATGGGAACTGATGGCATGGATCATGAATGAAATGTTTCCCTACACTAATGATTGTTACATATTTTAAAGATTTTTATTAATTTTATAATTATTTCTGGGAATATGTTTCACTCTCAGGGATCTTTTTTACTAAATCATATATTTTGACAATCCAGGACTTATACCATGATTTATGATCCATTATTTATTCAATATAATATTCTTGTTAATCAATTTAAACTAGTTTTCTCATCTTATTATCACCTTTGATAAGTTATTGTTAAATCTTAGGTTCACACTTACTAAGCATCTGAGTTAACCGCTTTCGGATATTCCCATTTCTTTGGGTTATGAAGATACAAAAACACTAAAATGTATAGAATAGTTTCATATGTGGATTTTTTTTTCAATATTAATGACTCACTATAGACTATATGTTATCATATATAATGATAGAAATCAATTAATATAATGACCATGGGTTTCCAGTTAATGTTTTTTCTTTTTTTTCTAAAACACTAAACCTAAAAATTCTTGGGAGTGTATTGTAATGAAATATTTTATTTAATTATTGTGGATGAGACAATCACATACATAGGTTTATATACCTCAAAAAATAGCTTTACAAGTTTTACATATGAACACTATTTATGTACCTAACATAGGACCAAGTTGTATACCTTATAAGGTCATGTATCCCCACATGGGGTGTCTAACTTTGTACTCATCCACACCCTAGGTCACCCTAAAAGGGGTTTCCACATGGACTATATCCTTTGTAGCCCTTATATTCAACCATGGTCCGTATATAAGAATACATGATGTCTTTTCTTGAGCTATATGTCATGTGATCAGGTATCCTAAATTGAAATCTCATATAAATCTCATAATACCCTACTTTCACCCCAATTCACCACAAATAAATCATTGGGCCTTATCAATAGTCCAATAATCATTGTAAAAAAATTTAAACTGATAAATATATGGGGAAACAATGTAAACTAAAAAACCAAAATTTATATAAAGGTGAAATTTCTGAATTGTAATCTAGAATATAAGACATGTGGCTATTATGCCCCAAATATATATCTGATTAGGGAATTCCATCATGCCTCCCACTCCTCCTTCTCATCTATCTCTGATTAATCATTACATGTGATAGAATACCATCCATCTCATAAATTATGAAGAGAATAGGGGAGGGTAAAATTAAAAAGGAACATCAAAATTAAATAAAACCCCATTAAAAATCCTGACTAGAATCCTAGAACTTGAAATCAGTTTAAAAATTACTATGTAAAATACTTCATTCCTAATTCAAAAAAAATCATAATTCTTATCATAGACATTTTTAAAGAGATATAAACATCCCTATATGTGGAATGTTTAATATTATATTAGGTAAATGATAATATATTTTAAAAATACAACAAGATCAAAATATCACCAAATTCGTACCCTTGGGTAATCACCATATTACAAGTTCCAAAAAAGCATCATAAAATAATGTTGATATTTTTTTCCTGGGGAAATTATCATTTTCTCCACATAATAATCTGGAGAAAAAAATTCAAATTTCTCCAAAATTTTATAGCTTCCAAAAAATTATTTCCTTACACCCCCACCAGTTATAAAACTTCTCATACCTGAAAAGCCATAGTGTTTCTCCCTTATTAGGTTCTATATATCCAAATTTCTAATTTACAACCAACTCATCATACACTAACTCGGAACACAGATAAATATTCCATTTTGAAACTCTAAACACTAGGCACATTTTTTATAGAAATTTAATCCACCACTCATCACCACAACTAATACTGAGATACATCACTCCATGATACATTTTTATCTAAATACTCTATAATATTTATAAACCAATGTATATTTAGACTCAGGTTACTCCCCACTATGTTTCTCTGCTCATAAAGGCCAATTTTGAGAAATGGTGCTCCCCACCATCTGAACATCCAACAAGGAAATGCATTATCAATGGACTAATGACATGATTGGGGGTACTTTCCATATCGTTACACTATGTCTCATATAAAAATCCATTTGTTCCTCCTCTGGCCTAATTTTATAAAAAAAAATCCCAGCCACACCGACTGATGCACTATCTCATCACCTAATATTGATGCTTCAATAAGTGAAGAACCATGTTCTTATGGGATGTGATATTCATGAAGAATTTGAATTTTTTATTCTGGAATATTATAATTGTAAAATGGTTATTTTCTATTGAAATTTATCTTGTAAATAGTTTTTGAAAATTCCATTGATCTATAAATTGAATGTTTAACATTGAGCTGGACATTGGAAAAATTATGAGTCAGATTTATTTTAAAAAATATATTAATAATTTTTTAATAAATTTAAATTGTTACACTTAAAAAATGGTGATATATTCTAAATGGGTTTTCATAATGAAATTCCAACTTTATACTTGATTCTATAATTGAGTGTTTTACCTAGGTGACATATAAAATTGGTTTTGGTTCTTAGGACAATGGAATCCCCATAAGTGGGGTTTTATTACATTTTTTATTTTATTTTTATTTCACCCTACCCCTTGATCCTTCCCTCATTCTCCAATCAAGTGGAGGGTGTTACCCCTATGTCATGAAATCATGTAGATAGGTATGGTATGAGGTGGTTCCACAGGTCTTCATATTTTGCATTGATCGAGCTTGAATTGAGGTGAAATAGTTTGGGATCATGGATACAAGATTGAATCTTCCATGATTTCACCATGTGGTAGTGAATTTATTTAAATTTTAGATTATTTCACCATAGAATCAATATTTTTTTTAATTTTTCATTATTTTTGTACTTCTAGAATGTTTTGAAGTTTGTTCCCTATAAAAAATACTTTTTCAATTAGATTACCATTATATTCATAAAATTGGATATTTGTAACATATATTACCACACATTGATTGTTCTTATGCATAACCTTGGTGTAATAATGTCCTTGAGTATCTGTCTCATTGATAAGGTCATACAATTCCCCCACTATGATAAGAACCTTGAGATTCTATATTGACATCTCTTAAATATATTTCTATGATCAAATAAAATACAACGATATGAAACATATTATATGTAATATATGGTGTGAGTACTAGTATAGAGATGAGGATTCTTGTCATAAAGTGTATACATGGTGATCTCAAAGATGGGGGATTATGATAATAGACCGACCAGGAGGAATTTCTCATGTTTTGGTGTCATAGGATACTTCTATCTACTAGATTGTGTGATGGTCCTTATTCTTTAACATTATTATTAATTCATTTCAGGATTCACATGCTTAAATTCACTATCCAAAACAATTACAACATATGTTCACAAAAATTATGGAGTGATGGGTGAGTCACAAATAACATATTATTAATAATAATTCAAGGAAGCATTTGTCTGATCCCTCGTTATATTTATTGATACTTAATCCCTTTGATTGAAATATAACTGTCACATTAAATTTCTTGGACAAAGAGTATCAATGATTAATTTAGAAAATCAAATAAAGATGTATCAAGTATGTATGTTGATAAAATAGATTTGCGTCATGATTGATGAGATATTGATATATATATTATGTTAGATAATGAGCATTTATATGTGGTTTTTAACATTGTTACATTAATTTCTTTCTCTTGGGTTTCTTGACATATTTATAGAAAGTAATCTTGGAATTTTGGCATGCCCACCTAATGCCAATGATATGGAATCCAAGATTAAATTCTATTTGAATTAAATTAATTATAAAAATCTTATTCTCAATAATTTTATTCATGTTTTATTAAATTATAATATACTCATTTTCATAAATAATTTATTTTATTATGTGACTATATAATAAATATTTATTCATTATTTTGTGAATAGAATATCTATTTCTCATATTCACTATTTTAATAAGAATTTATTCACTTGTTTGTGAGTAGAATATTTATTTATGAAAAAAAAATATTGTATTTGGGAATTCAATAAAATCCATGGAGGTTGAGCGGATGAATATCATGTTTAGTAGGAAATATAAATTTACAAGATGGTAAACTAATATTCATTATTGATAAATTTTATGCACACAATGAAATATTATTATTATTATATGTAATTAGGGCAATAAAATATTAAAATATAATTAAATGTTCAAGACAAATTAAATAATAATTTCATATAAACACAAGCTCTATAAATAGATGGTTATATCTATTGAGTAGGGTTTATCCATAATTGAGAATCATTGTGCATAATGGATTTCCTTCTTCACTCCTCTTCCTATAATATTCCTAAGAACAATAAAAAATCATTTATTATAAAAGGATGAGTGATCAATTATAAAAAAAAGATTATTCATCCCCCACACTAGCACATAGCATTCCATCAGTGATTCTTTAAAGATTAAAGTAGCGCATGTGGATCACTACTAGAGGAATTCTACACATGGATAATTCAATTACCACACCGATTATACAAAAGGGATATTTTGGTAGATAAACACCACTTTTATTGCATAAATAAACTTTGATTAAGTAGAAATTTATTCATATCTAAATTAATTAATTATATATTTCACCTGAAAATATCATCTATGAGTTTTAGGGTTTACATGTGTAAATATCTGGTGTAAAAAAATTTGTGGTTATGGAGTTCATGTCATATACAATATTGATAATGATCCATCAAATATAAAAATATTTTTTAGGCCCATAGAGGTGCTTCTCCTATTCCCAAAACCAATAACTGGTATCACAAAGATCATATTAAAATTAATAATTTTTTATTTGATTATTTATTACTGTGCATTTAAAAGTTAAGATTCATTTCACATTTTGATTAATTTTTAATCTATCATTTAAATATATTTTAACACTTTTTTTCTCATAATATTTCTAATATATATTATTTATTAATAAATTTTACCTATGAAGATCCCATTGGGAAGTTCCAAGGATCCTGGATAGGTAAAAAAAGGCAACATGGTGTGTACTTATTTATTATACCTCATGTCTCCTTTTTCATTACACATGGATTCCCATGTGTATTCTAGGATATCATATAATATGTGCACATCTCATCCAATAAATTCACTACTTATAAACTAGCCAAGGTTGAAACCAGATTTTATAGGGTACACACTGTATAGTTTTACATCACATTGTATAGTCCATGAGTTTTAAAGATGGAAAAAAGAAGGGTCAAACTGAATCACGTAATTAATTCCCCATGTGTATTTAATACATGAAATTTATATAATGGACACTGTGTACCAAGAAATACATCTTGTTTACTTCATAATTTTTTTTAAAAAAGTACACACTGAGTCCTTAGGCATGTACTCTAGATATTCAATGAAGATATGTAGACACTATGTAACTATCTTGTACTTTTCTTTATTTACCTATTTATGAAAAAAAATATTAATAATAATTAACTACTTCTTTAAAATTAATGACTCGAGTACTGTGGGTCATTAAGTTTAAAGTACATACTAATTATTGGGTTTAATATTATATTAACTATTCAATTAATTTTGTATAATATTCTAGATTATGAATCATGTATGGTTATTTTATATTAATGGCTTGTCAAATTAAATTGTAAAAGATTCATAATTTTCCTTTGTTTCGTGTTGAATTAAATTGTTTGTACATTCCATTCAACTTGGATAGATTTTCTGTTCAAAATATATCATATGAGTGAATTATTTAATATTAATCCATACTAAGTAGGTTAGATAGGTAATCATTGGGTTTCTTACAAGAATATATTCGATACTATTTTATTGACATTTAAATGAAATAGTATTATTATTTTTTATTTATATTCACAATAGATAGGAAATTTTAGTATGATTTAATGAAATAAGCTAAAATTAATTAATTTATTAATAATATAATTTATTGGATTAATCTATACATTTTTTTTCTGATTAATGTATAACTTGAAATTTATGCTTGCTAAATATTTTAATTTTTTAATCATTTAATGAAGGTAAAATTATTATTTTGACTAGATCATGTGTATGAGTTGTAATAATTTAATTTAATTTATTGAATGGGTTTGAAATTATTAATTATTAAATGAAAATAATGGTATTCCTGTCATCCCTCGCCCAATTATCATGTATGACCTATAGGTCTAGAGTGATTTATGTAATTCCTCTTAACCAATCCATTGGATTCCTTCACTTGTATAAGAGTTATAAATTCTTATAAAAATGGAGTATCCCAAGGTACAAAGAGGTGGTTCAAGAAAAAACCAAGTTGATACCAACCCAAGTGATAAATACGCAGACAAGTGGAATGCTTTAACTCATTCCAGTACTTTAATAAGGAGTTATTTCCAATAGGTCAATGGTTGGTTAATTATCCAGTCAATAAATCAACTATCAGGTATGAAAAATTTTAGTTCATTTTTTTATTTATTTTTTTCTATCTTATTCATCATTTATGTTATAGATACAAGACTAAAATCATGAAAATAAATTAATTAATATGAAAAGATGGAATATAAATAAATGGAATTTGAGTAAATATTTATCCATATAGGTAAATTAATTAAGTAAATCCACTTAAAATTAAAAAGAAATGTAAATGATTAAACAAGATATAATTTATGCATAATAAATTAAAATCTCTCAATTATATGCTAATTCATATTTAAAATTACATTATTTGATTAAGAATTAATTCCTTAGATCTAAGTGTTTGACCAAACCTCATTGGGACAGTTAAAATTAATGTGAAGTTCCTTTGAAGGATATGGGTTAAAAAAATATAAGTCATGGTTTCAGGATTAGGGTGTTCAGTCAATGTATCAACAAAGTAATAGCTCGCAATTAGCGAAGAACCTTCTAACTAAATACCATAAATTACCTTTACTAACCCTCATTCGGGTTATGTGAAGGGGAATATGGATCATTTCCAAAAGAATTTCCTAGAAACTAGAAAACCTGAGTCCCATAATTATGGTTTTTGGTACATGATAAAATAGTGAGAAAATTAATAAAATTTATTATTATTATTTGTCACATAATTTGTAATAATGTAATGTAATAATCATATGTCATAATTGTTACAGAAAATGGAAAATTAAATAATAATAGTGAAATCATTCCTTATGTCCCGGTATCTTTTTACAATATAAATTTTAGGATATGGTGTAATCTTTTAACTAATACATTATTATCATAATGTTTTCATTATGTCTTATAATACCCTAATCATGTCTTAGAACCCTATAAGGTGGGAGAGGTTGAAAAAGATGCATATCAAAGATATTTTCAGGATTTTTATTATTTTTATTATATCATATTATCAACTATGTTTCATGATATGATGATACAACATAAATAAATGTGTGTGTACACTATAATATCTCATTTAATTTTCTTTTGAAGGAAAAGAAAATGCTTGAAACAAATATCATTATCAATGTAATATGTTGGTGAAAACTGGAAGAAGGAAATCTATCTACTGATCAGGATTTCAAAATGTTGGTCTGTGTTGATCAGATTGTGAAATTGGGTATCTACTTGAATAATGAAATAACTATTATTTTTTCTTATTATCCTTACCAACAAGGTTATCATTCTCTTTCCAAGCCCGTATAATGGAAATGGATAAATCAATCCAAAAACTTTTGTCCATACATCACCAAGTAGATAAGGATTGTTTGAAACCACTTTTTCCAGCACAATGTGGTGACAAGTTTTAATGAAAAGGAAAAATATATCATTGATAATATAAATCTAAAATATCATTTATGGTGTATTTCAAAGAGGAAAAACTCTCAATACAAGGAGAATGAACATGAGGATATTTTATTATAATGTTGAATGAATGGAAACTAGAAAAGAAATTAAAGTTAAGTAAAGAAGTATGAAGTTTAATCATCTTTAGGTATATTCATTTAGTCTCTTTTCAAAAGTATTTGTTAAATACAATATTATTAAAATGTAAATTTATTCTAATATAGGTAATGAGAAACAATAGAAATGTTGTAGAGTAAACTCAAAGGGATCAAAGAAAGGTAGATTCTTATGTCTACCAAGGGGAACTCACTATTTCTCCTTTCCATATTGGATTGATTTGAGTTTTTTAAAAGTATTATAAAAAAATTATTTTTGTTTATAACTAGAAATAATTGGATATTATTTCATTTGACAATAAATGTCCTCATGGTACATAAATACTAAACAGACATTTCAATAACCCTTGAATAACAACTATACATTGTACTGAATGATAAATATAAGATATCAAAATCATACCTGATTATGATAAGATAATAATTATTAAAATAAAATTAAAATTATTTTACCTTTATATACCCATTAAAGTGATTTAGTCACAATTAAGCAAATAGACTAGGAATAAAAAAAATCTACTTATCAAGTATTATATATACAAAAACAAATAAAGTTATGCCACAAGAACTTTTTGGGTTGGTTCAACATAGCTACATAAGCAATTTAAAATTTAAAGGTAACATAATATTCTTCTATAAACTGCTTCAATAAAATATAGAAATGTTGAATTAAGTATATGATTTTTCATGGTAAGGATTGTGGAATTTCATTGGTGATTTTTCAGAGAACATCTCATCCAAGTAATCATTGATCATATATATGGATCATAGCTTATCCCAAACTCAAATTTCATTATATACATCAATGTCATTATGGTAGTAAAATGGGGGACCAATTATGAGTCTTATATATACTTAAAATATTCCATTATTCCATTTGAGACGTATTTTGAAAAGAGAATTTCAATAACTAACCATATACTAACTATATTGTCTGATAAATTTCATATCACTGTTAATATGATATAAATATTTTAGGAAACAACAACAAGTGTTTTTTAAAAACTATTTTTCCAAAGTTGGTCATAACTACAAATGAACATCAAAACATTATGGTACAAATTATTTAATGATCCAATATCCCCTAAGGATATTAACCTCTATACAATATTGATTATGTTTCCAAAAAGGAATCCTATGTCTTTGAACATAGTGGGAGAAGACTTATATTACACAAGATAATAATATTAATGATCAATATTGGGAATTAAAATACTATACTCCAAAGAGTTTAGTGGTGGGACTAGTTCCAAAAACACATACTATGCAGAAATATATTAAACGAAATAGGTGGTTCATGTTCACCATGGATGGTGATAAATATATTATTCTTTTAAAATAATGATTCCTAAATATAAGTAGTAAATGGTAATATTATAAGGTTGAAAATTGTCTAAAAATTCAAAAAATTGAATCTATGTATCAAGATTCCAAGGACTCTATATTTTTAATTTTTCGTAGAATTTCTACTGGTAGTATGTATTCAAGAGAAACTAGTAATTGATGGTACAAGATTGTAACAGTATAGTATAATGGATTATTTATAGGTTGAGTTTCTAAAAAAACTTATTCACTACTAATAATTATAAAATCATTTTTGATTTATACTTATTAAATTGTATTTATATGATTATTGCATTGGGCTATTTATTTTCAAGGCCTCCTCATTTTATTAAAATATTTAGGATCCCAGAAAGAGTGATCCTAAAATTTATTAATAAAAATTACAATAATGTAAAGAAGCACATTTTATTTTACAAATACATGACTAAGTGACACCTACCATATCCATGTCAACCAAAGAGAGAAAATTTTCAGGAATCCCAAATGTCCTCATAAATTTCATTTGCATAATTTATTTCTCTGATAATGTGTCCACAAATTGATTGAATTCTCTATATGAATGTGAAATCATAATGTTAAGATGACTAGTTTCTTGAATACATTTGATCCGTTATTGGAGGACCCACCATGGAACATCCCATATTATTTTCCTAAAGGATTCAAAGAAACTAGTTGATAACTCAATCCAAAGTTGATCTCATATATGGTAAACAACATGTTTGATAGCTTGTATCATGGTCCATATCCTGGCATCATAAGCGTTACAATTTCCAAAATAGTTGTTGAAGAATCCTTTTAATAATCCATAATGAGTATGAAAAATAGCTCTACACCTCGAAGGGCCTAGCATACTAGAATTCAGCCTATCAATGTTGGATTTTATTTAGAGGAGGATAGGTGGAATCCATTACATGAACTTCAACATTAATGGTTTTCTTCACCTAAAATGCACACCAAGTAGTCTGAGTGTGTTAATATCCGAAAAGGAGTTGTCTATAGCACCAATTTGGATCTAGAATATAGTGAAAACAACCCGATGCAGGGAAATGATTCCAACTTGAGTAGAGGGAATCTGATTTTTGAAGGTCATGCCATTCACATCTCTCAATGGGTCAGCAGTTATAGCTGATGAATCCATGATTATTAGATTACAAATATATTCGAATCAATTAGCAGGAATAATGGACAGAAAAATATCCCCAAAGATTTTATTTATGCAATTATTACTAATGAAGATATTCCTTTAATAAGATTTATATATTACATGGCTTAAAAGGATACCCTGTGGTATATTTCTAATCGGAATAACTAAAAAGGGATAGTGAAATCAATAAATACCAATAAGATATGCATTTTAAATAAATTCATTTTTTAATAAAACATATATAATGAAAATTGAATATTCAAATGAATATAAATTAGTTACATGTGTCTCTAACCTCTTAGTGGTATACATATTAGTTTTCAAGACAAATATATTGATAACATATGAAAAAACAAATGTTTTGTCTTACCAACTGGTCAAGACAAAGTAATGATATTTCTCCAAGTTTGACGTAAATTAGAAACCATTTTCTTGGTAACAAGACCTACAAAAAGTATATATGATATTTTTAAATCATTTTATAGTACTTATACTAATATAGTATTGAGAAATACAAGTTGAAACAATTCATGACAGAATTAGTATTGGTATATAATACTTCTAATAAAACATGTGTGGGAATAGGAAGAGATTATGGAGATAAAAATAATTTTAGCATCTTATGTGATAGTAATTCATTAAAGTTTTTGTATTATGTAATGGAATTTGATGTTAGGGGTTTATAGAGAATAGTGGTTTAATATCAAACAAATTCATAATAATTACATAGAATTGTAGTTAAAACTATCTAAAAGTACATGGGAAACTAGAACGTGATGAGTTCCTAGTGTCTAGAGAAGTCGTAATATTAGTGATCGAGGGAATTTACTACATGTATTTATTTAGTACAATTTTATCTAGAATTACTAACAAGGATATAGTAATATTCAATAAATTATTATTTCATCCAATGGTTTTTATATCTACAATATCTAAGTACATTACGTCTTATGAAGAAGTTTAATAAGTGATTAAGAAACATCATGAATTGATTTTGGGTTTTACTAAAAGAAATTGATTTGTCATTTTATAATAATATTTGACTATGGATTTAGTATATTGTCAAGATTATAACACAGGAATAAGATGGAAATAATTTTTTATATCACTATTTATAGTATTTGATCAAGATTTTAATGTTACAAGAAATAAATTTTCTACATAGACATGTAGATTTACCAACCCTAGCCATAGAAAAGTGGTGGGCCTAAGATCTATAGTGATATTCAGTATAAGCATGTTTAACTTATGAGGAAAAACCTTTCATTAGTTGTTGGTTGTAATGAAAGTGGGAGTTTATTAGCGTTGGTTCCCTAGAACCGACTACTTTGTACTTTGGATTACATTTATGTTGAAATAAGTGAATATTAATATATTATCTTACCACATGTTGAGTATTTTTTCACATAACATTGATTTCATAATGTCCTATAATATCCATCAAGTTGATAAAGTCATAATATTTCCCCACTATGACAAAAACCTTGAGATGTTATGACGACATCTCTTAAATATAGTTTTAAAGTCTAATAAAATGTTATGATAGGTCATATAGTATATTTATTGTTAATTTTGAGTACTCATATGTATATTAGTCTTATTCACATGAAGTTCAAACATGGTAATATTTAATACGGGATATTATGAGAATAAACCCACCAGTATGGATTATTTAAGTTTTTGTGTCATTGAATAATCCTATATATGAGCATGTTTAATAATTCTTAGACTTTAAGATTAAAATTAATGTATTTCATGTCTCTCACACAGATATTTTATCATAAAAATCATGATGTCATACGTTAATGGGAAGTATGGTATGTTGGGTGAATCATGAAAAACATATTTTTATTAATAATTTGAGGAACGATTCGTCCCTTATATCTTTATAGAAGTGTATTTCTTGTCCCTTTTATAGAAATATAAATGTCATGTTAAATTCTAGTTCCATTGTGTAGTGATATTTATTTTATATATTCAAATAAATATTTATCAAGCATATAGAATGATGATGCATATGTGAAACCTTCTTGATGAGATATTGAGAAAAATTGATTGCATTACCCTATGACTGTTCATATGTGGTTTTCATTATTGTGTAATTAAGTTCATTATCTTGGGTGCCATGAAAAAAAATTTGACAGTAATATTGGGCTTTAAGCATGTCTTCATCATGCTAAAAATAAATAATCCTAAAGCTTTACACACTAAGTGTTTTTGTTGATCTGGATTTAATACTATTGGAATATAATTAACAGAATAAATATTATTCTCAAGATCAATGAATACTTTTTTTCAAGTTTTATTAGTCTCTAATATTTTCCAAGTAATAAAAATTTATTTATTTATTAATAAATAAATTGTTTGATTTTGTGAATAAATAATAAATATTTCTTTTTTGGTTTGAGACATAAATATTTATTGTATTTATTGAATTTTTTTATAAATATTAACTTTTTGGATTGAAAATAAAATATTTATATATGAATAAAAATATGTCTTTCATCTATTCAATAAATGTGAAGAAGTTCCATCATACCAAGATCACATATGGCGATAATTATTAATTTAGAAGGACATAAAATAATATTTATCATGGTGTGAGTTAGAACATTCCATAAAATAATAATTATAATATTATTATTATTCTATGGAATGTGGTTTATAAAATATTATAATATTATTTCAGGTATAGAATACAATTAAATAATATTTTAACCTATACCCTAGATCTATAAATAAAGGGTTATTTCTATTGTGTAGGGCTAATTGAAATTTGAGAATCATTGTACATAACAAATTTCTCTCTCGATTCCTCTTCCTCTCAACTTCTAAAGAATTATAATAAATCCTTTAAGCTCGAAGGATGAGCGATCAAGGTGAACAACACAAAATGATTGATCTACTTCCCTAAAACCCACCATTCCATTAGTGTTTGTTTAAAGATCAATAGAGAACATGTAGATCATCATAAAAGGGACCATATAGTTGGATTATATAAGAACAACAATGGTATTCTCAAAAGAGTCTTTCAGTCGATCAACATTATCATCATCGATGAAATAACCTAAGACCATGTATTAATTTCATCAAATCTAAATAAATTATTTTTAGATACAAAGTGAAAATATCCTCTCTAAGTTCTAGGTTTTACATATATCAATATCTATTAAAAAATTCATTTTTCCTGGTGTTTACATCATGTTAAATATTTTGAATGATCCATCAAATCAAAAAAAAATTGTTTTACACCCATCGAAGAGATTCTACTAATCCTAGACCTGTCTGTAAATCCAAAAAGGATTTTTTGTGGGGATTTATGAGAAATAAGGGTTACTGGAGCTTTATGGGGGGGTTCATTTTAGAAACTTGGTCACAATGAATATAGTTCAAGAAAATACATTTTCTATTATTTAGTGAGACCAAAGATAGAGTATTGAGGTTAAATTCTATATAGTCCATGAGGATATACACATATGATTACTTAGGGTGTGGTCTTGTACTTGATTAGAAAACCCTTTGGAGGGAACAAGGTCATGTAGGATATACAGTTGGACCCTATATAAGGTACAAGACCAGAGGATATGTAGAGTATTTAGATATACGTTGTGTGCGATGATGGACAGTAACTGAGTGTAGGTTAAATATCATTCACTTTTGGTACACATTGTGCACTTGGGATTTTCATTCTAGGATTATTTTTGGTATACACCAATAGTTGGGATTTGAAGGGATATACTATATAATTAAATGTATATGTTTTTTATTTTTTCTTCAGAAGGTTTTTGACTGTTTTTTACCGTTGATATGAAATTGTATTAGTGGGGGTCCAATATGAGAGTTTTCCCCACATACAATGAGATGGTGGAACCTTTTTTATGGTTAAAGAAATTTCATGAGACTATTGTGGATGATGTGAAATGGATGAGGGTATTCTCTTTGAGATGATTTGTTAAGAGTTTACCTATAGTAAAACTTAGATGAAACCTATCTAAGGTTCAGGAGAATGACTGGAAGAATTAGAAAATCATTTTGAATGTTGTTGGAATGAGGAAATTTATGTGGTCCCCGATAAGTGGGATTGGGTTGTGATGTGTGGATTAATGAGATTTTGGATCAACCACCCAAGACTTATGTCTGATATAGCCTATGGGTTGAGAGAACACCTTGGGTGTTAAGAATGGCTTGATGATAGTGAATAGAGACCAATGTGGGTCTAAATATCCCAATATAATGTAATGTGGGAGACATGGGAATGTTGTTCGATTCCTTATGATGAAATTGTGTTAGTTGGACAGTCTTAAGGATAAGTATGATATTCTTATGGATTATTAGGTGTTCCTATAGGGTAAAATATTTTCCGAAAAGATGAAATGATATAGAGGAGACCATTTCATCTGTTTATATTTTGGTGTGACTTAGGTGACCTTGGTGGGTGCCCCATATTGATATTTTCCATAGAGAGCATAAGTATAGTTAATTGATTATAGTTTACCATGTATGTCATCTTAGATCCCGGTGATTGATGATAGTTATCTATCATGCCTTCCATGATGAGATATAGGTTTGGATTATGAGAGGATAGTTTTGGAGATATGTGATATAAGATCTTTTTTCCTCAGTAAGACAAATAACCCTTTTTATTTCTATCAAAACCATTTATTTTGGTGATTTAGAAGTGGTTGAGGGGGTTTATGAGGTCATGGGAGCATTCAAGAAGTTTTAGGGACTGGAGTTCTGGTATTTGGAGAAGTAGGATAGGGAGTAAGGTGAGCGCATGATTTGTAGTAATTGTGCACCTTATCCATGTGACCCAAAAATTGGAGGTGCATAGATTGTTAAACCTAGAGATGGGTGAAATAAAACCTTTTAGGGAAATATTTTATTATATATCTAGTTAACAGTTGGTGAATAGTTTAGATAAACATGAATCCAAATAGTGTGTCCAATTTAAATATGTTAGAATTTACCTTTTTTCCTCTCTTAACCCTTAAGTATAATTTCTTTATCATTTCCCTTCATTTTTATAGGTCATCCCTCTATAGGCTTTCATCCTCCTATCCTTGGAATTCAGATGGATCTTTTTTATACGAAATCTGATTCTTTTGTTATTGGTCATGTTGGAACACCCTTGATAAGGCTTACACTTTTTTACCTTCCTTTCTCATTATTTTCTTCTATATATATGTGTCATTCTATATTTCACATAAATACCTAATTTTCATGGATGTTCTAGATTTTTGATATGTATTTTTCTCACCCAATTCTTAGGATAATACCAAATGATGAATCTTTTATGGGTCCTAGATAGGTGTTCCATATGATTTTCAATAAAAGTAACACCATTTGAAAAATGATTCATCATTCAATGCATCAAAATTTATAGGAATTATCACTAAAATTTTTATTCCTTAAATTACCACATTAAGCATACCATAGATGTACTACAAGATTCCTAGGAACTTTTGGTGGTTGAAAACCACAACTAGATCCAAACATGGTCATTTTTTCATAGAACCCATGTTAATCATACTTTAAATTGAATCAGATCACCCATTTAGGTGTATTTGGTTTGGCCTTTAGAAAACCCCATATATCTATGTATTCAAACAAACTTGTATTGTGTGTTTGGCTTGTCACATAAAAATGGATTGAACTAATTGAAGTGTGAAAGGGACTGAATAATTTAAATATACTTTGAATTAGTTACCATGTATTCTTGGGTTATTGTCTATGGATATTGGTCACACCATTAAAGGTGTGAAATGTCTCGAGTGGACCATGGATTACATTGTTAAGTAGCTTCACTAGACTCATAATATGCCACCTAATTCATTGATTCTAACAATAAGTGGTAAACCCATCCTGGTTTTTTTTAAGTATTATTTCATTAATACTATAGAAAGTCTCCATGGATTCATTTGGAACAATGGAAAAATTTGAATTCTTGGGTTGATCTACCAGGTTTGGCTTTATATCCATAGATAGGAAAGAAATTGTTCTAGCCCCTCGGATTCTAATTGAGATCTTTCCTAAAATGAAAATATATGATTCCTTGGTTCAACTATAATCTCTTATAATACAATGATGACAAAATAATTTATCTTGTATTTTAATTTTGTTTATATGATCTTTTAAATGTGTTAACTCATCCAATCCTAAGATAGTATTGGATATATTCATGTCTGAAATGGAAAATTTTAAATATTTGTAATTATCACACTAAAATAGAATATGAAATAAAATTATGACTCTTTTTAGTCCTTTTACCAATTAAGTATCAATATTTATGAGTTTTTGGGATTAATATACACATAATTTTTTAATATATACAAGTCTTTTAGAGATAAATGAAAAGTATACCATGTATCAAGAAATCACCAGAAATTTTATAAGATTATAAAATAGAAAATCTCAATATAAATGGACTGTCCCTAATATTTTTCATATACAAAACTTATTTAAAGACTCTTAAAAATAGTATGAATAAATTGTGTTTGAAATCCCTTCCTAGAGGGGGGTTCCATTTACGATTGACTTTGACATCCTTGCTTATTTTCCCTACTATGACCACAATAAGGAGGATGATTTCCCTATTATATTTACTATAATTTTTAAAATTTTATCTATGAATATTTTGGTATTAGTATGTAATACTCTCTGATGTTTTTGTCTTACATAATATTTTTATATAACTATAGTGACCACACTATAGTATAAATTTGGATTAGAGGAATATTTTATATTATGTGTCCAAAATGGATACACATGAAACATTAAATATCATATCATTGAGATATAGGTTTAGTAACTCTGAAACTATAAATACCCTATAAAGATCCACTCAAGATCAATTCTTCCAAACATCACTTGTACCCATTCAAGGCTCACACCCGTTTACTCTTGCCCAAAGGTAAGTCCCTAATTCTTACCCCACTTTCAGACCTATCTGATCCAATACAAAATGCTTCACCTTCTCGGAGATGGTATCCAGATTAAACATCATCACAAAGGATTAAAAGGTTTTATTCACTTCCATATAAATAAAATTGTCCCCAAAATTATCATATGCACTCATGTTTTATATAAGATGGATCAAATCAGTGAATTAAAGGGTGTACTCAATCATTATAATCATTCCCCATATAGGAATAATGATCTCATAATATTTGACCCTATAAAGGGTTTGTGGTATAATTTTATAATGAAAATACCATTAACACATTTCTAGGTAAAAATTTATTCTTTATTGTGTTTTATCAACACATTCCAAAATCTATGGATAGCCCCTATGAGTATAAATATCATCAACATATCAATATTTTTCATAGGGTTCTTGATTCTCCCAATGATATGATGAATATTATTGATCCATTCCTCTACCTATTTTGTGTAAAAAATTCCACCAAAAAGTAAAAATATTAAAAAATGAAATCATAGATAATATCATGATATATAAACTCACATTAAGGTAGTTCCTACTCCACACCCCAGAGTAGTTGAGAAATAACCTCTAAGACATGTTGAAAAACTACAAGATTATTAATATTATCATGCTTTTTATCGCCTTCATACATTGATTTTGTGGTTATTGAGATGCTATATTCTACATTATAGTATAGAATCACATTGCATTCCCCTCTGAGAAGAAGAAACTTGTCAAATTTAAGAACAACTTGAAAAAGGCTTGGAAAAATACTTACCCACCATTTTATATCATTTATCATTAATTGTGACATTACTAAATCATTACATAAACTTTAAATGTATTTTGGAAATATTTTTACACAAAATAACCATAAATATCATATCAATAAGAATAATAAAACAAACACCTAAGATTTATATTATTTTATTCATTACCAAATGATAAGTAGTAATATTTCAACTAATAAATAACTCCAAATGATTCTAATAGTATACTAATAAAACATGCACACGTAAGAAATATGTCATGTTACCTTGCATGCTCCTACCTAAATAAATCAAGATACATGATATCAAAAAGAATATTCTTAATTCAAAAAGAGACTTACACAAACAAGGAGTACCATTGGTAAATCAAATTTCCAGCATAATTATTTTGAAAAAATATTTATATGAGCTACTTACTAAGCATTGGGGATTCTATATCTTTATCTCTCTCAATCCCAGTACCTTGAGTTATTTTAGATAACATTTTGTAAGATCTCTACATAGATATATAATGACCTGAGTAAGAACACCACAAGACCATAGACACACTTTATGAACACAGTAGACTTGTGTAAACATCAAGAAACAATTATGAATGTTGGGAATTGATTTTCCCTCTTTATTTATAAAATTAACTATTGACAAATCCTCTTAAAAATTCAACATGATCTATGAAAATATAAGATATAATAAGAATAAGGTTTTCAGTTTTTATGTAAAATATATTTAAGAGTACATATATATATATATTCATCCTTGTATATGAGTACTCTATTATCATTGAAATGAAAATTTACATATATCTATCAATATACATATACATATTCAACCCCACATAGGAGGACTATATCCTCGTATATATGAATAAAGTAATTTATTTATTTATTTATTTATTTATATACATGTGGAAGATATACATGTATCAATTGAAAGCGTAAATTTTCACGTCCCATAATACATGCATGCATAATATACAATATTACTAGGATTAAACATGTCCAACTCTATACTCAGCATCATAAAATCAATAAATGGAAATCAACAGGCATGTTAACATGTTATAAAATATAATAAACATATATGAACTTATCTAGGAATATAATAGAAAATTATACATATTTATATAATCCAATAACATGAATTTCATATCATAATTATCATAGGAATAATCCAATATTTCATTTAAAGAACAACACTTAGTATAAAAAGAATAATAAACATATGTTAACCTTTAGTTTTAAACACTTTTAGCATATTTTTTATGAAAAAATGTGTTTTTGTGTTATTACTCACTCTACCTCATTTAATATCTATTATAATTGCTATATATATATAATTAAAAATAATGGTTCACCAACCAATCTATTTGTTATTTTCTAAACTACACGAAAAATAAACTGAATATTCCACTACAATAGAAATAAAGAAACTATGTGATTAGAAATTTGGGATTTAAGCAATTACCTAACGAAGAACTAAAATAGATGTCAAAAAGAAGTATCTTACCTCAATATCATTAATAATGATCTCCAACTATCACTTTTTATAATAATTAAGAAAGTAAAAGATTGATTTTTAATCCTAGAAAAAAATAGATCAGGGAGTTAACCCACTACTACGAAATTTCAAAAAATAATATGAATAATATGGTGTAATAACTTATGATTTATAAAATTAATGATCTTGTTACCACATAGAAATGATATAAATAAATAGTAATAGAATATTTTGTTATAGTTAAGAAGGAATAGAGGAGGGTTCCCCATTAGTGGAAAATTTTAAATAATAAGAAAAATTATGATTTTAGGTATAAAGTGTCTATACATACATCACCCCCCCATCTTCCATTATTCTTCCCTAAAAAATATAAAATCGCTATTAAACCCTATTAACATCTATAATAATCAATTTAATGTATAAAAAAATAAAAATTAATAAAAAACTAACTTGGGATTATAGAGGTCATTACAAAAAAAATTCTTATCACAGAAATCATTATTTTGGAAACTTATATAACCAATAAATTTGATAAATAATATAAATAAATTATTATTTAATATACATAGAATATTAAACTAGTGTATATATTAATTTTTTATAATATATTCTATTAAATCATATGGTTTCAATATTAAAAATACCTTGTCTATTTTACTATTGAATCTATTTTGATTAAATTTTGGGTTATATATTAAAATTTTATTAATTTATTTATAAATTTTCTGTTATTTTTGGAATAGTTTGTACTCGGATTTAAATAATTTTTACAAATTACTTTACTCTTACAAATTCCATGTTTAATCTTGAGAATTCTGGAATTCTTATTTTTTGAAACGGATTTTAATTTTCCAATGATAGAGTTTACTCTTATGAAATTAATATTTACTCTTATGATGTCATAGTCTACTCTTATGAAGTTGAATTATAAACTTATAGAGTTGTTTCTTACTCATTTTAGGTTAACTAAATGACTATTCTGAATTAATTGGTGACTCATCCAATGTGAAAAAAAATTCACTTCTAAAGAAGAGCGATGACTCTTAAGAATTCAATCCATTTTGGAATTTGAGTCATATGTGTTTTGAAAAGATTTTTTTATTATATATTTATCATATAATATCACTCATGGATTATTATTATTGGAATTATATATTTTTATGAAGGGGTGTATATGATAATTTTGTTTGATAATTTTGGGGAATTCAAATTTTCTTTCAATGATTATTTATATATTTTCATAATGAATTTTATCGATAATATTTATTATAATAAATTTCAAAAATATGTAATTTTTTAATTTAGTCTGTTCAAAGAGTGAACTAAATATATGAAATAGAAATTTTATTTTAATTATATGAATATATTATATTGATTGTCTTATAGAGTTAATAACATATATTTGGAATTTCTATTACTATAAACTATATCTTCTTTCCTAAATTTCAATATTTTTAGATCATTTTAATAGAATGTGAATTTTTTCTGTTAATGTTTTCATTTTTCAAAGATATTATATTGAATTACAATACCTTTTGAGATCTGGACTTTAGAGGCAACCATTTCTATCTGAAAGATCTTATCATATGTCAGTTTCTAATGTTATAACTGTCCACCAAAAATGGAGTAAATTTTTGACATCCATTCTATATTTTATTTTTTCAATATTATATCTTAGTGTAGATAAAATACTAGGATTTTGTCTTGTAGGGGTCCTTGTAAAATATCTTAACACATTTCCAAAATTAATTAGTGACTTTACCTCAATTTTTTAAATTCTTTAGAAAAGGATCTGAGTCAAAATATACTCACATCTAGTGTTGGTGTAGTAGAATAAGTTAGATTCTTGGAGGCTCGAACAACTATAAAAATTTAGGTGTGTCAGGATATTTTATTTCAATTTTTTATCTGATTGATTATGAAATTATAGTATGGAATTATTTCAAGAGGGACATTTAAGAAATATTATAATTTTTTTAAAATGAGTCAATTCACCCCCACCTATTGATTCACTTTATCTAGATATATTAATAAAAATATTGGTATCAATACATACACTTTTAAATTTATGACTTTTGTAATTTTAAATCTATAGATAAAGATCTATCGAGAAAATAATTTAAAGTGGAAAATTCTAGAGAATTATTGCCCATTGTGGGAGACCAATATTTCTTAGAGAGGATTATGTTTGTTAGAAAGCCTGGATGATTATAAATCTAAATTATCTTGGTTTGAAAGTTTTCTTAAAAATTGTAAAACCTAAGAAGATTCCAATTAATGAGATTGGATTATAGACTTATACACAATAATATAAATATTATTTTAATTATAAATCATTGAATTCTATTATTTGTATATTATTAATATATGTGTTTAATAGAGTTTCTCAATGTACTACTACTCATAAAATGTGGAAAACCACTATAATTTATTCTGAAGGAATTGAAAATTTAAGAAAATTGAGGTGAAATATTATAAATCTTACATTTGATACTTTCAAGATATTTGAAGAAGAAAATATTGTACAAATAAATGAAAGTATTATAGATATTATTAAAGATATTTCTACTTTGGGATTTTATATTCTAGATCCTAGTAAGGAATCGAATGTTCTCATAGTTTTACTATCTATATAGAGTGATATATCTTCTATTATTATTTAATCAACTTATATTAGATATTAGGGAATGAAATTATTAATTTATCAATTATAATGTATGAAGTTTAAATTAATGTTGAGTTTTATCAACATAAACTCATTAAGAAGTAGAGTGATTCTATTAAAGTTTGTTATTCCCAAATAAAAGAAATGTTATAAATAATTTTTATCTGATTCATTTAATTAAGGATAATATACTTGATTAGATTTTATTGATGAACTTTCTCGTCATACAAGGATATTCAACAAGTTTTATTTAAATATAAGTGGTTTCCATAATCCTTTTAGTACATTCAAGAATAATAATCAATGTATGAAGGAAGCAAGATTTTATGAATGTAAGAAGTTATGATATCTCAAGATTGATATTCCTCAACTCAAAGAGAATAAGAAATTTGAGATAAATATTTTAAATAAAAATTAATATAAAAAAGCAAGGGAATAAATCTATAAAGTTACATGGAGTGCCTCGGAATATTCTAGTGGTGTTTCTTATTTGGACTTTAAATATGGAAGTTCAAATCATAAAGCTAACATGTACTTCATATCCCAATCAAAGTAGGTAAAATCCTTTTACACATCGACTTCAAAATATGATTCCAAATAAGTTTCTTTTATTGAATTAAATGAGTACTTTTCTACTACATAATAAAAATATAAATCACATAAAAAGAAGCATAAAAACATAAAAATATCATAATATTACTAATAGTGAAAAAGATACATTATCAAATCCACTTTTAGATTTGAAACCTAAATTAGGTAGATCTATTTCAAGATTTGTTTTCCTAATAAAAATATAAAATAATGTTTAGATAAAATTTTTACCATTGGATTTTGTTCTGATTACGTTCAATAAGGTTTAGGATTAATTGAATTAAATCCTTGGTAAAAATATGGGAAACCAAAGAAAAAATGGAAACATAAGTAATTGAGAGAAACATAAAATTTTTACGAATTTGTTTTGGAACTAGTAGTAAAATCAAATCTACTATTTTTTTTCATTTTTGAATTTAAGAACACTATGTTAATGTCCAATGTTTCAAATGTACTAAAATTTTTACAATTAAGAAATATTATATTTCTAGAAATTTATCTATGGTTGAAGAAAATATGCTCGTTATTGATTGGTCTGGTTTCACATATCCTTAGTTACTAATGTTGCAGGACCTAAGAGTATTTAGGTACCAAAACATATATTGGTTTGAAATTTTTGTAAGTAAATATCCATTCTGACAATAATTCAAAATTTTATATGGGTATTGTTTATTTAAGACATATGTGTTGATATTTTGGAAAATTTCACTCATTATCAAAGATTGATTGAGGATCAATTTCCTTTTGTGCTAATTCTAAAGGGAATATTATTCTAGATTGATGTATTAGAGATTCTTATTTTACTCTTATACATACGGTTATAGATGTTCAAGGGTTGAAGCATAATATAATAATTATTTCTCACTAATATGATGATATTTTTTCTTTTTTATTCTTGAAACAGTGTATTTTGAATTTTCAAAAATGGATTAATTATGTTTAATGTATTAAGGATATAAAATGTTTATACATTAGATCTTAATTATTTATGTGAATAGAAATTAAACTATTTGAATGTTGAAATTAATGAACTTTGGAATTGAAATAGGAGGCATAAATATTGTAATGTTTATTCTCTGATTAATTTATTTAAGAACAATTTGACATCAAAATATCCTCAAATTAAATTTAAAGGTAAAACACCAAAAATTGAGTATAAAAATAATAAATATCCATATATATTTCTTAACACACAACACCAAACTTTAATCGAATTTAGATATATTATAAAAATATTATTATTTCAATGTGACCTAGTTGTTTATTTGGAATGTATGAATATGATTAACAATATTATGAAATATATGTATAGTTTTACTAAATAAAAAAATTGATTAATTATTTGTAAATAAGAATTAAATTTTTAGTTAAGTCATTTTTTGCTTCAAAAAATTATTTTTCTTTGAAAATGATTTAATTTTATATTGTTCATGGAAATTATGAAAAAAATTTACTACTTTTAGAAATTTCAATTTATAAAATAAACATAAATTTTCAAATAATCATATAAAAATTAACATATTGTGGTATTTTTTGATTTTTCATAAATAATTTATTTTCCACTAAATAATAAATAATACTTATTTTTCAAACTCTCAATTAAATTCATTAAATAAAGTAATTTGAAAGTACTATTATATTTTTTATTTGGTCTTACAGTGACATATGATTTATTTTATTTAGAATAATCTAATAAATTATTTTTTAATATAAAATATTCATGATTTTTATGTAAGTTAATTTTTACACCTAAAATTGAATTTTTTTTAAACAAAAATAAATAGTTGTGTTTAACACATTTATATAAAAAAATAATTATTAAATTTATAGAGATTTAATCTTAAAAAATGGAAAACATATTTGTAATTGTTTTTCAAATTTTTAAAATAATACTATTTTATTTTTTGACATTATGTATAGTAATAGTGGTAAATATTTTTCACCTCACTAAGGGTAAAAGGGGTAAAATATGGTAAAAACTACATGATAAGGTCTCAAAATCAACCCAAAACTTGAATTTATTTCATTTTATGGGATAATGTTTACCAAAACCATCCCAAATTCTAATATTTTTCATTTTGGATCCATTTTCCCTTGACAAATTCAATTATATTATTTTAAGTAAGTGAATTTCTAAACTGTCACTCTCTTGATTTTAATTTATATTATATGTTAAAATTGGGATAATAAAATGTTTGGACTGAATATAAAATTCTATTTTAAAAATGATTAATTTATTTTTAATTTTACATAACGGTATAATTACTTCAGAATATAATACGATACATATGTGGTACTTTGGTATCATGTAGAAAAATCAAAATAAGTAAATTTAAAAACATATAGGGTAATATTTTGTGTATAAATTATGGTATTAAAATAATTTTATTGTTAACTATAATGATTAATTTAGGGTCCAAGTGTTTAAATTATAATTTTTTTTGTTATCTTGATGTCTTTAAATTCAAATTTAATGAAAGGGGTCAAAAATGACACCATTGATAGTTTACAAAAACAATATTTTGTTAAATTATTTAAAAATAATAGAAAACATGAAATATAAAAATAATGATAATAGAGGGTCTAAAATATAATCACTCATATTTTTATGATCTAATTGTTATCATATATGTAAAATTATAACCCTTTAATATTGAAATAGTTTCTTTCATGGTTAAGGTTAAATATGGTTAATGAAAGAGTTTAAACCAAATAATAATGGTGAAAATTACATTAAGACTTTCATAAACCTAATATTTTGTTTTATTCTAATATTAACCTTATATAATTAGAATATTGTCCATTTTTTGTCAAAATGTTAAGAATTTCAATTAATTATATGTGAAAACTTTGAAAAGGTACAAGTGTTCCATGCAACTCAATTATAAAAGGGAACATCCACCCCTAATTTTTTCACACCTCTTGATCTATTTAGATCTACCAAAACCTCTAGCAATATCTCCAAAATATCATTATACATGTTTCATAGGGGTTTTTTCTCAAAATACTGACACCATGGTCCTTAATAAGAGATATAAATGAGGTTTCTCTAAGAGAGGGGAATCATCTTAACAAAGATATTTCGTCTTTTATTCTTCTTTTACCACCTTTAATTAGGTCATAATAGTATAAATATTATAACACCATCAACTCACATATATTGTTATGTCATTTAATTTATTTAAATATATTTATCAATCTTTTTTTCCATCAAATGGGAAACAAAACCATCTCTCATGTGTACAGCAGACTACCGCCTCCCGAATCGATGTAATTTGTTTTCCATAACAGCATCACATGGAAAATGATAATGCTTTAAATAAAGAAAATATATGATAATTATGAAATAATATTGAATCAAAATATTTAATATATCACCTACTTAAATACCCTTCCACCCATAAAAAATGACAATGTCACTAGAGCGTACGTACGTTTTACCATCTCGAGGAAGTTATGTGATATAATTTCCATGTCCACCATTTAAGAGTGATTATAAAAATGTATCTAAGGATGAAATATAATTTTTATGAAATTAATATAATTTATATATGGTGAAACATTTACCTATTTACAGGATTTCGAAAACCTATAATGAAACATAAATTGTAAAACTAAATAATTAACACTCAATAAAATGATAATAATGAAATATTGTTGATGAACTAGTGAAAAGATGTTATAAGTGGATAATACATGATACTATAAATATTAAAACAGTTCTGTAAAAAATAATAACTAATTTAAAACCATTATATACGAATTTAAATCATTTTAAATAAAGAGGAAGTTTGAGATAAGTGGTTTCTTAAATCAATTTCCATTCATTAGTGTATACTTCCACTTCAATGATTATTATATGTCATAATTGTGTTTGAAATGATCTAAATTTTTTTATATTAAAACTTTTTTATGTTTATTTAAAATTGATACACATAATTACTTCGTTGATTTATTCTCACTTTAATGATACATTCTTATTATGTGATTTTATCTCAATTTCCTCTACATTGAAACATATTTGGTATAATGAAACTATTTACTTTTATATGTTTTATATACTAACACTCTAAAGTATTTAACAAGAACATATATTTATTAATTTTGATTAAATTTTCAATTAATTTTTTTACTCTTTCAATGAGTTATAATTTAAATGTTACCAAAGAGATGAGAATTTATTTTACAATCTCATTTTTTCGGATTGTTATATTTTTTTTCGAATGAATATTATAATATATTATTCAAAAAAACAATATATTTTCATTAATATTTATATTTGTGGAGTTTACATGTTTTCCTTCAATTTTATTTATTATCAACTTTAATAATTTAAAAAATATTTAATATAAAATTCAATCTTATTTCTCTATTTGATCTGGCATATTTTTATTACATGTCCATATTTTTCCAAATTGTTTTACAAATATCCTTTTTATTTAAAAAAATAATTAATTAAGAAAATTTTTATATATTAGTATCTTTTAATAATGATTTAAAGGAATATTATCATTTTTTTATAATGTTCATTTTTAATATTCTTTACCAAAATTCAAAATGAATGACTCTTTTTAACATATACAAAGTTTAAAAATTTCCCACTACCATAACAATTTTATGATATTTATCCTCTTATACATTTTTTCAATAGGTTTATAAATAAAAATATTTAATGAAAACTTATTTCGATGTTTCACATGAATTTATCTTTATTCCCTAAAAGTCCATAATTTATTATAAAAACTATATTTTTTATGAATTGATGATCATATTTCATCTCATATTAATTTGGTGTTCATTGAATATCTCTTCAAACATTCACATTATTGTGATAATATTTCAGATTAAAATAAATTTTTCTTTAATATCTACATTATTTGTATCATGTATATTCTTATTTCCAAAATGTATACCATTTATAAGTATGATGTTGTTTAATGAAAGCTATTTGATTGATTAGGGAAATATTGATATTCCATATCATTTACTCAATATGGATATTTTTTGATTTGGTATATTTTAATGAATTAAATTTGTCCTTAAATATGTGATGAATTCAATAAACATGTAGTAATGAGTGGGTATTGGAATTACATAGCCCCTCGATGCATCTACCGGACTCAAGAGATAAACTAGTCAGCTAACTTGATAAATGGATTTTTTGTGTATGCATACATATAGTCTAAACATTCTTGAAGTAAGTTCTTGGTAGTAAAGATATCATGATGGTTGAAATCAAAAAGTCCAATATTAAGTATTTTCATCATTGGTAATTTTGTTTTTATTATCCTTGATATTATTGTGTTGATATTATTCAAGGATTCATTTCGTACTCAAGTTATCGATTCAAAAGAATTTTTTTCATTTATTTACCTTAAAATATTGATTATTCCTTATTTACACATGGTAGATTCCACTCAACATAACCCTTATTGAGATTTTGATCTCACCCTTATTTTTTTCCATTACCTTAGATATGAAGAAAGATTTTTTTATTGAGTTCAGGATATAGAATGTTTATTATTACTGTGTTTTATATTTCTTTATAATGTTAAAATTTAAATTATATAGGTTTCTAGTTCTTAAGACTACTAAATTGATCGATCTTTAGTTATGTGATCCCTTATATCTTATGTAAATGTAATAAATTATACACTTTATTCGGTTACAATATTTGGGGTTGTTATAGTTTGTATTAGAGAAAGTTTAGTATAAACACTGGAAACTAGTTTTAGGAAATAATGAAATGGGGAAGGTAACCCTATATACAAAATTGAGGATATATATAACTACATGATAACATCCTAAAGTTTTAGTAAGGTAGAGAGTATGTGGTTTTCCTAAAAAACATCCTTTTCCGGACACTAAAAGTGGAAGAGGTTTTGGAACAAATGCATCTAGGGTAATAACCCGGAAATCGGTTGGTGGAATATGTATTGGCCATCATTTTGGTGAATGGTGATTATTCCCTCACTATATACCTAGTTTGAGACTCTTCGGGGTATTCTTGGTTTTATTATCATTTTCTTTCTGAATAATTATGAAGTATTTGAAATGATAATGTCCATGGATGAACGAGGTTAAACCTACTCTGTCATATATTGTATTGACTGTGTTAATATTTATATGTCCAATAAATTACTTTCATGATTATATGGTTTCCCATTATGATTATTGCCTCTCATACTATTCATTTTAGTTTTAGTAAATTGAAGGAACTAGATATAACCATGATAACGCTGAATGTGGTGGACATTACAATGATTTTCCTCCTAGAAAAATGAATATTTTTGGAGATGTAATGTGAATGTTTCTAATTTCTAAAAACTAGTTTTCTCATATCCAGATTAAAAATATCAACCTGACTAAATTTCCAATTATGTCAACAAATATATATATGGAGTTATATGAAACATCAGGTGATATGAACCATGGGAATAAAAGGATTTAATATCCTACACATCAAGAATGTTAGAATTGTCACTTAGGGAAATCAATTAAGTTATTAGAAAGATGTTTTACATGTTGATAAAGAGGGAATAGAGCAATAGAATTACCATTGAAAATTTCTATAGATGAATTCTTATAAGGGGGATCAGAAAGGTTATATCAATAAGGGGTTTGAAAATATATATTTTTTATATTTAAATACTAAGAATATATTAGTAATATATAATAGTTATGAATTATTTTCTCATTTTCAATAAAAAATATAATTAGATTAGGATTGACGAAATTTGATCTATCATTCATATTTCTAATTGTAGAAAGGAAGTATTATGGAATAAAAAAACAAAAACAGGTTATAATTTTAAGATGGAAGTTGAATTATTGATGTACATATGTATTAGGTAACAAAAAAATATAATGCATTTGTATTTATTGATAGAATTTTTCATCCAAGGATTATTATATTGATATTTAATTTAATAAAGTTATATAGAATGTATTTGAACTATTAATTATGGGAGTATTCCCAAAAATGTATTCATAATATTAAGGGATAATATAAACTTTGATTCTGAGGTAATTATTGATTACTACAATTTGGGAACATATATTTTACAATAAATATTACTGTGGGATTGAAAATTGGTTTGGTGACTATATGATTATAGTTATTTTATAATAATTTCAGCATATTTTTGGAAAACATTATTAGATTAAGTTAAAGGGGATATCATTTTCTTATATGGGATTTCATTTTAGGGAAAAATATTGAGTTATGTTATGGAATAATATATATATATTTTTAGGGTTTTTATGGTAATTCAGGTTACATTGGGAAATTCTATGTATATTCTAGAGGATATATTTTCACATTATTAATGTGTTTCATATATGGCATTATGAGCTACCATATATTTCCAAGTGATAAATTTTGGATTAAATCATTCACTTTTTCATGTTTTATATTTTCTCATACATATTTTGGATCATTCCTTGGGTAAAATATTTATGTAATGTATTAAGTTGAACTTTAGGGGTTATTGTTGAGGTTTTTGAGCTTAACGTACTATATTTATCAATATTAGCATATTTTTATAACCATTTTGGTTTTGCTAAGTATTGTAAAAAATTAATAATTAATTTTCATAATTTTATGTATATTATTATCCATTAAAATTTAATTTTAGTTATTCAGGTATGAAAATTTTGTCTTGAATATTCATTTCTAAGAAAAATATATGAATTTTAAATTTATCAATGAAAAAAAGGATGAAATTTCTTTTAAGAAATAGAAATAAATAAAGTAAATTTATTTTTTTATTTATCAAGATAATAAAATATTCCCTCAATATTATAAAAAGGTTCTTAAAATAAAAAAATTTCATTTTACCTTCAATTATGATAAATTCATGTCTTTTTCACCGCTTATGGATTTATGGGTTTTTGTTCATTAACATTCTCATGACCATGTTCTCTTTCACTATCTAATAGTCCTTGGATGGTAGTTCTATAATCCATGTCAATGTTTCAACTTCCCACAAAGTTTATCCTTATTTTGGAACCCAGTTATATATTTTACGTAAACTTTAAGTTTTCCACATCCCCTTTTCAAATGATGTTTTATTAACCCTATTTATGATGTGGGTTTTCAATAAATATATTTTGAAATATTGAACCTTTTATGACCAAGAAAAAATTTAAAGGGAGAAATTTATTTAATTTAGGGATAATTGAACACCCATAATATTTATTTTGAAAATAATAATTATCTATATATCTTTAATAACATGTAACACTGAGCTTTAAGTGAATTGTGATATATTATTAAAAAATATTATTTAATTATGAACTGGTCGTTTAATTGGAGGGTATGAATAGATTAATTATACTATTAAATATATGTATAGTTTTAGTACTCATTATAAATATATTATTTAATTCTTAGGAAATATGCAATCAATTTTTAGTGAATTCATTTTATTCATCAAAAATGCATTTTCTTCAAAATTGATTTTATTACATTTTTCTGTGTTGAAATTATAAATAATTGGAAAAAACTATTAGAAATTATATTATAAAATTAAAATAATTTTTTAATCAGTATATCAAAATTCAATTAGTTAGAAATTTTGGTATTTTTCTAAAATGAATATGTTTTTAGTAAATAGTTAAAAATACCAAATTTTCAAATAATCTCATTTATTTTCATTATATAAATTAATTTATAAGTACAATTTACTTTTGTGATTTTTAACTCAAGTGAAATGTAATCTATTTTATTTATAATAATAAATTTTTTTCCATTTTAATCATTAATATTCATAATTTTTATATAAATTAATTTGTAGTCTCAAAAACACATTTTTAAAAAACTATTTTTGTTACGTTTTATATATTTATATTAAAATTGATTTAAATATCTTCTATAAATTTAATAATAAAATTTTTAGATCGCATTTCTAATAAATAGAGTAAAAAAATTAAATTGTTCCCTTTTAGTTTTTTGTTATAAATAGTAATAATGGAAAATATTAGTCAACTCGGTAATGGTAAATAGGGAAAACATTATTAAAACTGTGAGGTAAGTTCTAAAAATCAACCCAAAACATGAACATATTTCATTTTAAAGGAAATTTTTGACCATATTCATTCAAAATTATAACATATGGTATTTTCGTTCCATTTACCCTTAATAATTACATTTGTATTATTTTAAGTAAAGAAAATTAAAAAATGTCATTCTCTTAATTTCAATTTCATTTATATTTCCACAAAGGGATAAGAATATGTTTTTAAATCATAATAAATCTTATTTTCAAAATTATAATTTATTTTTATGATTTAAATTTCTTTTAAATTTTTAGTAATGGAATAATTACCATAAAATATTGTACGTCCCAAGCACAATTAATGTCCAAGCAGTCGAAAAATAAAAGAAAAAAAATAAAAATGATAAAAGTAATATTTTCTAAACTAATTTAAATACCACAAAAATTTTATGTTTAATAATAATTTATAATTTAGTTTTAAAGAGTTTATATTCAAATTAATTTGTTATAATTATTTATTTAACGGAAAATTAAATGAATACTGTCGAAAATGACTTTAACGATATTTTATGAAAATTAATATTTTATTAAAGTGTTTGAAGGTAATAAAAGTATAAAAAAAGGACAATTATGAGGGTAAATGGAAAAAATATCAATCCTTGGTGATTTATTATCCAATTATAGCCTTTTAAGTAAAATTATAAACCTTTGACATTGAAAAACATGCTAGAGTGGTTAATCTTAGAAATGGTTAAAAAAGGGGTTAAATAAAAATATAAGAGTTAAAATGAACTAAATATGTTATTAAACCTAATTATTGGTTAAATTTATAAATTAACCTTATGACCTTATAATATGAGTCAATTAGGATACATTTACCCAATAAAGGCACTAAATAATATTTTATTACTTCAAAAAATTATAAGTGCACCACTCACCTCATTTATAAAAAGGATCATCCTCCCCTCACTTCCTCACAAATATTGATCCACCTATAGGGAACAAACCATGAAAATATTTATCCTAAATATACTTATACTTGTTATAGATGTTTTTTTCTTCCAAAAAGACCAAACCTAGGGCCCTTAAGAAGAGATATAAAATAGGTTTCTATAAAAGAAAGTAATCTTCTTAACTGATATCTTTCCTTTTCCTTTTTCTGTTACCAGCTTCAATTATTTCATAAAAAATAAAGTATAATAACACCATTATATCCAATTTTATTTTATTTTATTTATCTTTATTTCATAATATTTATCGATCTTCTTTCTCTACAAAATGGGAAACAAAACCATCACTTGTGTTCATACCGCCTTAGAAATCGAGGTAATGTTTTCCCATCACAACCTCACATGTATATTCATAATAATAGAAATAATGAATATATATATGATAATTAAAAAAAATTGACTCTATAAATTTATTATATCATATATTTAGTCTCCCTTTAACACATAAAAAATAATTACAATGCTTGTTTGTACGTATGGCATATCATCTCCAAGAAGCGATGCGATTCATTTTCCATTCCACCATTCAAGAATGATTATAGAAATATATAAAATTATTATATATAATATCTAAAAAATTAATACCAATCTTGATATGATAAAGATAAAACCTATCAAAAATAATTTAAGCATCCCTAGTGAATCATACATTAGAAAAGTATTACAAAATTGACTATCGAAACAATGATAAAATGTTATAAGTGGGTCATATATGATATTAAGAAAGGGTATAAAACATTATAAGTGGATTATATATGATATTATAAATATTAATATGATTCATTTAAAAATTATTAAAATGGTTAAAAACATTATATATGATGTTAATTTGTGTTCAAAAAATTGTAAGCATTAGTTAATGGGTTTCATAACTAAAGTTATATTCATTGGATTATACTTCTACATCATTGACTATGTAATTACATGATTATGTATTGACTTACATATGATTTTATTATGTTTCATTTGAAATTATTTTGTGCAGATATAAATTTTTACACATAATTACATCATTGGTAAATTCTCACTTCAACTATATGATATTTGTAAGGCATTTCAACTCAATTTCCCCTCCCTTGAGACATATTTGGTATTATGCATATATTAAATTTTATATAGTGTATACAATACCAATATCATTTATTTTACCAGAATATATATTTATTCATGATGATTAAAGATTAAATTTATGTATATGCTTTCAATCGGTTAAATTTTAAATTTTACCAAATAGGAAAGAATTTGTTATACAATCTCATTTTCTTAGCACTGCTTATATTTTTTTTTGTTATAATAATATTATCACATATCCTTCATAAAATAAAAATATTTTATTATGCTCTATATATTTATGTATTTACCTTATTTTCTCAAAAAAAATCATATCTTTGAAACTAGAATCAAATGAATATATTTTTAAAATAAAAGACGATCTGATTTCTCTTTTTGATCAGGTATATTTTAATTCAATGTCCATATTTTTAAAAATTGTTTTTAAAAAATCATTTCTATTTACATAATTGATTAATTAAAGATGTTCTATATTTTATTTGATTTTTTAAAAAGATTTAAATGACCCTATAAAATTTTTTAAAAGTGTAATCCTTTTATAAAAAATCAAAAATAATGTTTCTTTTTAACATTTATAATGTTAATAGGATTCCCCACCACCATTGCTATTTTGTGATATTTAGCATATTCAATTTGTTTTAAATAGTTTTGAAAATAAAAATATTTAATTAAAACATATTTTAATGTTTCACATCTATTTAATTTATTCCTTAAATAAGAATAATTTATTAAAAACCAATAATCTTTCGAATTGATTATAATATTTTGTTTCACTAATTAATTTCGTATTCATTAAATTTGTCTTTAAAAATTAAATTTTTTTATCAGATTTCAGTAAACATTAAATTTATCTTAAATATACATATTATAATTTACATGGATATTTTTAATGCTTAATGTATATGTTACTTCAATAGATAGTGGTTTACTATGAAGGTTATTTGATTAACTGGGTAAATCTTGATATTTTGTATCCTTAGCTCAATATAGATATTTATTGATATGGAATAATATTTATTAATTAAACTGATCATTAAATATATGATTAATGTATTATAAATTAAGTGTTTAGTGGGGGATAGAATTGAATAGCCCCTCATTTCATCGATGTCTCCCTTTAGATAAATTGGTTTCATAGCCTTATTAAATGGGTACTTGGTGTATAATTACCCATATTTTAAACTTTATTAATATAAGGCCTTGGTGGTAAATATATCATGTTTTCTGAGATCATGATAACAAATATTATTCATTTCCTTCATTGATAATTTATCTATTATTATCCATGAGATTATTAGGTGGATATTATCCATATACTCATTTCTAACTCAAGTTATTGATTAAATTAAATGTGTTTTTTTATTATTTACCTTTCCATATTAATTATGCCTTGTTTACTCATGATATCTTTTATAGTAAATACCCCTTACTACATGTTATAGATGTTCCTTATTTTTTTTCCTTTCCCCATAATATAAAATGTAATTTTTGAATGAGTTCAAGGATGTATAATATTTATTACTACTATGTTTTATATTTTATTATAAATTTTAAAATGGTAAACATTTATATATACAGTTATTCAAGACTACTAAACTAGTTAATCCTTTGTGATTTTATCCCTCGTATATTATACTAATGTAATAAAGTAGATACTAGTTCTAATTTACTATATTTAGTGATTTTTAATTGAAAATAAGTGGTTTTGTAATGTATGTCAGCTTGGAAAGAAGTAATGATCAAATTTTATGTCAATCAGTGAGTTTGTTACTAATAGACCATTATTACTTACTCATATGGATTAATTCAAACCTTCTAGAATAAAAAGCCTAAGTATAATTTTTTTATGACTTTACATGATTTACATAGATTTATTTTTTGATTATTGTGAGTGAAGCTAGTGTTTTCTTCATAAATTTCTTCAAAAAAGTTCAATTTGAAAATAATAAAAATATTATTTCTTTATTAAGTGACCATTTATGATGATTTTAAAATAACTAATTCAATTCAATTAATTCAAATATTTCTACTAGACACATGTTTTCATCTCCTAAAACACTTCATCGAAATGGATTATTTGAAAGTCAAAAAATAGGAATATGAAATAAATTACTAACACAAAGATAAATTAATATATCATTCCTAATAAATTTTGGGATGAAACTATTAAAACATTATGATATATCATTTCTATGGTTATAATAAGAACTATTTTAATGGAAACACCATATGAGTTATAGAATAATAGAAAACCTAATGTTTAGTACTATAATGTTTTGTATACAATTTGTGATTCTTAAGCACAAAGGATAATATTTATAAGTTTGATCTAATTGATCATTAACAAATAATTATTTATTATTCAACTACTTTTAAATCCTCTATAGTTTCTAATAAAATTTCATTGGTATTTAAAGAACCTATTCATCTAAAGTTTGATGAAAGTGATCCATTTGATCATAAGACAACTCCAATTGATGATTTAAATTATTCTTTAAAAAAAATAAGAATTTATTCTTCTATTAATATTAAAAATACATATTGTCTGGAACTTGATAATCCCAATCTAGTCCTAAATGGAAAAAAATATAATGAACCTAAAAGTGTGTCTCCTAGATAGCCTAGAACCTTGAAAATTGACCCTTTCAAAAATAAAATAGAAAAACTAGATATGGGATTTACAAATGGAATAAATGTTTGAAACCATACTAAATTTTATACCTTTGGTCACAGATTCAACCAGAAATTATAAAATAATCCATCAGTGATAAGATTTGGGTTTTTTTATAAAATGAATTAAAACATTTCAACATAAACAAGGTTCTAATTTTAGAAAATAGTCCCAATGGTTATCTTATTATAAGTTCTAGAGGATAATTTAAAATAATAAATTTTATCTTAGCATGATAAATAGAACTAAGGATAGATTTTTCACTAAAGGGTAAAACAAGAAGGAAAGGATAGATTATGAGAAGACATTTTTCCCAGTTTCTAGGTTATAAGACATTATAATACTTTTGTATTATACAATATATATGAGTTTTATGATTTATTATATGAATATAAAATATTATTTTCTAATGTTTCTCTTATTTGGGAAGTTTATGTTGAAAACTATTCTATTTATGAAAATCCACACTTTCATAAACAAATTAAATGAACAAAATCTCTTTATGGTTTGAAAAAAGCATCAAGAGTTTTTATATGAAATGTTTGGTTATTTTCATTAATCAATAGGTTTTTATATAGGTTTGGAAGGGCAAAATGTATTTAAAAAAATTGATCTTTTGATATTATTATAGTTTATATTTATGTTGGTAATGTTATTTTTTATTCAACAAATCAGATGTTCTATAATGATTTTTCAAAATATCATGAAACAAGATTTAGAAATTAGATTAACGGGTAAGCTAAATTTATTTATTTAATTTCAAACATTTCATAAATATTATTTGAATGATTTAAATCAAAGTAAATTCAAAAATTATTTAATAGGATCTCACTTGAGAATAGTAAAAATAATCTACTTCGATGAGTTCTAATATAAATCTTGACATCGATGAAGTTATAAAACCGGTTGAAAATAATAAATATATATGAATAATTATGATTATTTTATATCATAGTGCTAGTGGATCACAGATAATTATTGTTATGTGTTTGTGTATTATATTTCAAGGTAACTTCAAATAATCTCACCTGAAACCTACTAAAATAATTTTTATCTATTTAAAAGTTTTAATTTATTTATCTTTCTTTCTTCCTAAAGAAAATTTATTTGACTTGATATCAAATCATGATTGTAAATTAAATAAAATATTTACATTAAGAACCTGTCACTTTACAGGTAAATTATTAGTTTCTTGGTTTAGTAAGAGGAGACATTCTATACCATTATTTATTACTGAGGCATAATATATTACCTCGGGTATTTACTGTGCATAGTTTTTGTGGTTAAAAAACACTTTGAAGGATTTTGGATTTAATTTTGATAATTTTTCAATAAATTGTGAAAACACTAGATCTATCATTATATCTAAAAAACCATAAATCCATTATATAACAAAGAACATTGACCTAATATAATGTTTTTTTAAAGAAAACACTCAAAAGGTGATATTTTTATGGAATTTATTAACATTGAACATTAGTTAGGGGATATTTTCACTATGGATATTCTTGTGGATAGTTTTGATTTTATCAAAAGACAATTTATCTTATTTTAATTTAAATGGGATTTATTTAGTTTTTATAATATGTTTTAATGTTTATATTATTTATTTATTTATTTTGGGTTAAATAAAAATTTATGATATGTTTTAAATTTTTCTCATATTTTGTTTTGTTTTTTAAATTACATTATTTATTTTCATAATTATCTATATTTTATTATGAATCTATTTTTATGTCATTCTAGTTGAACTCATTCATTTCATTATTTTAATTCTATAGCTCAAAAATAAACCATTGATTATGAAAACTTCACATATTTTCATCTCTTAACCATATTAATTATACCCTTAATGCTTTAATATTATGAATATGGAAAGAAGATAAGATGGATTATAGTGGTTATAGTAGTCTGAAGAAGGCCAAAGTATTGAGTTTAGATCACTATGCTCTTCCTGGTAAAGTTGTAGTTTGTGGTTAGGTGAATCATATGAGTTGTGCTTTGTAGAGTGTTTTGATCTTTCAAAAATGGTTATTTATTATTTATGATAAGAAAACAAAAGAAATATTTTATAAATTATTATATAAGTTTTATGAAAATTAATTTTTTAAATTTTTGGTAAAATGAAGAAATAAAATAACTAAGGTAAATGGAAAGCAATTTTCCATTTTTTCTTCTCAGAGGGATTGTGATTTTAGATTCCCTCATGGAATAAGAATTATTTTTTGTGAAAATTTGGAGAATAATAATTATTTTTTATCTTGAATATATGATGTTTAATTTTTTTTGAGTGAGTATTTTCAACAAGTTTATTGTAAAATATTTCAATCCTAATAAAAGAGTTATTTCAAAAAAAAATCAGAATCTAATTTTTTAGAGAACTAGAAAGTTTTAAAACAGTATATTCTCATATATGTGTTTTTTTCATGATTATAATGAAGGAGAAGATTAATCTTTCAAAAGTTATGTTTAGGTATATATTTCCTTGCAATTTTTGGAAGAATAAAATGTTAACCTTTCTTCTGTAAGGGATACTATTAACTCTTTTATTTCAATAGAATGATACTGATACTAATCAATTTTAGTATATAAAATTTTACGACAATAACATTTTATCAGTTTATATTCTAAGGAAAATTGGTTCTTCTATGAATATTTCCTAGAGTAAATTAGTTTCATTAAAGAAGAATGGTGGGTAATAATATAATGAAAGTACATTCCTTCTTCAGATGAGGGGGAGTTTTCAAGAGAAGTAACAGGTGAATTTCCCATCTCAAATAATTTTGGAATGAGAAATTCATTTAATTTTGTTGTTGAACCAATTTTAGTGGGAGTAATAGTTGAATATGTTAGATTACATATCTCTAAAGAAGTTGTAGCTACTGGGGTTTGGGATCCAAATGCTATAACAGGTTATTGATTTCCTCATTGAAGAGACTCATTATGTCCATATATATAATAATTATCATTGTATTAGGGAATATATTGAGGATTTAGAATCTGATAATACCAAAATTCATTTTTATTGGACTAGAAAATTGATAGATGATGTGATTTATTCACTAGTGGGTGATGAGCCATCCCATTATACTAGAAATAATGGATTCTCAATATTTGATGATAAATTCTAGAAAGTTCATAGAAAATTATTTTCTAAATTATAAAGGACGAAATAGATATCTTGAAATCATATCATAAAGAATATAAAGATGAATTTAAATCTTGTAAAGTGTCTCTTATTTTTAAATATATTTTTGCAGAGATGAGAAATAAAATTCATTCTAAATATGATTTTAATTCCTTGAAATCCATGTTGGTATCAAAATATGAAAATAAAAAATTACAATCAAATATAATGTATAACATGGATTTTTATTTGTTTAAAAATATTATGGATACTCAATTTGATTTTATCAAAATGTTTCCACCTAATCCACCAATTCATTCCGATCTTATAAATAATATTTTAAAATAAATTAAATCAGTGAGAGTCAAATTGAAAATTATTTCACAATATGTGATTATTATAGATTAAAATTTTCAATACTTTCAATGTAAAATATAATCCTGATATTTATTTCATGATTTGATGAGGCATTTGATCTCTAATATGAAATAAATCAAGTCATAACAAAATAAAAGTCATCAAGTAGTAAAGAATAAATTTTTTGAAAATTTCTTTTTCAAGGAAGACACCATTTCTTATTTAAAGAAAGATCTTGTTGATAATATTGAATAATTTCATCATATTTTCAAGTCATTGAAGGAATGGAAAACTACCATGAGTGGTAACTTTATATTCTTGGATAATAATAAATAGAATATTATAAAGGGGTTTTAAAATCTATTGGAATTAGAATCTGTATCAACCATAGATAAATGTAAAAGTAAGGAAATTACAGATCAAAGAGTTTTAGTAGGAGGTAATAATATTATAGTCTATAATGATTAATATGATAATCCTTTTATTACTGCTAATTACTTTTTTTAAATCATTTTGTGTTTTTTAAGACTCAGATAAAAGACTATTCAATGAAAAAAGACCTTTCATGGGTACGATATTTCATTGGATATTCCATTAAAAATTTATGTTCAATATTAATTTATATTTCAAATGATGAAGATTTCAATGGATTAGAGGTGTGTGGGAAGTCCTTATATGAAATGATATTTGAAAGGACACTTGGAGATATACCATATAATAGATATCCTTTAATAAATAAAATATTGGAAGATACTTATAGTCCTCCCAACTCACATCTTTCCTAAGAAAAGAAATATATTAATTTTTCCTAGAAATAAAATGATTTTTTGACTTAGGATTAAAATAAATTGTAGAAAAAGATACTTTTAATACAACTAATAAGTATGTTGTATCATGAGATAAGAAATTTAATAATGAAGTTATATTAATGAAGTGGAATTATTAGAATTAATTTTTTAGAATTGTATATGGTGGAGCTAAATTTCATCCACACTTACCACTTCCTCAATATTCTAATCCTTCTTATAGACAATCATTTATAACCAAAAACATTATATATGGACCTATTTTTTAACCAAATAAATATATTCCAATCGATACTAATTCAGAGCCTCAAACATGGCCTTTTTTATTTTTTCAATTCTTATAGTGGTGGTTTAAAATGTATTTTTTTTATTTATATAATTCCATATTATTATTTTAATAAAATAAAATGCCAACTTTATTATTCATTTCATTGTTTTATTCTTACATCTTACTATTTTTGTGTGTTATATTTAATGTGTTAAAACCAATGTTATTAACACCCTTTTTTATCTTACAAGAAGAGTGAGAGAATATTTGAAAACACAAATTTTTACCTTTTAATACCTGTCTAGTGTTTCTTTCCATTCTTATAAAATCTGCAAAAAAATTGATTATTTTTTTTACCATAAAAATGGAGATATTGTTGGACACAGTAGTGTTGTTTCAATATATCCAATTAACATAGATGTTTTAATACTCATAAAAACCCCTTTTTTACTAATTAATCTTCTTTGAATTAATTTGAGGTTATTTATTTTTATTTTATTAAGTTATTTTTATACTTAGATATATTTTTTGATGTAGTTATAATCGGTTTTGAAGAATTTTTGTTAAAAAGTTATATACTGTAACAAAGTCATTTCTTACGCTTATGAATTCTAGAATTATAATTTTTTTTAAAATACTTTACTTCTCTAAATTTAGAGTTTACTCTTATAAATTTAGTGTGTAACCTTATGAACTCAATTTTTATTCTTAAAAAATTATTGAAATTTTTAACTCATCTGAAAACAACTGAATTGATCTTATAAAATAATTTCATATTATTACTAATTATAAAATATGAATCTTTTAAATTAAAGGAAATGAATCATTTCAAGTATATGAATAACTCTTATGAATTTTTTTTCTAAAATTTGGATCTTAGATATTTTAATGTATTTTTCAAATACGGATTTATCATAAAATTCACAGATGGATTATTATTTTTGTAATTAAATATTTTTATAAATATATGACTAGGTTAAATAAATATTGATATTTTTAAGGAAATAATATCTAAAATCAACATTTATTTAGAAATCTATTTTTTTGGTTGTTATGTATCATTTTTTACTAAAATTATTATCAAATATATGTTTTTTCTTTCTAAAAGTTCACAATTAGAACTGAATATTTGAAAAATAAATCGTAATGTAATTTTTGGAACATAAAATATTAATTATTTTATAAAATAAGAGATTTTTTTTGAATTTATATTACCATGAATTATATCTTCTTTCTTAATATTCAAGATGATAAAATAATTTTCGATGAAGGTGGGGTTTTCCTATTTATATTTTTCTTTCATAAAGATGGATTATAGTGTTTAAAGATATTTTAAAAGATACACTTTCGTGACATACATTGTAACACCCCAATATTTAAATATGTACTTATCTATTAAATAATACTATGTTTGATAGTGTGTAATGCCCCAACCCTAGTTACCCAGATTCGGTGCATTATTAAATAAAATTGTCATGATTACATGGAATCAAGTCCCAAAGGACCAATTAGTTTAGCTTTCTTACAAAATAGATTACATACATGAACATTAAATTACACTTTCTAACACAGAACACAACATAAATAATCCTTTGAAAATTCCATTATTCCCTTAGCTTAACCCTATATATCAATCATAAAACACTTCTTGGGATCCTTGTAAAATAAAACATAAGAAATGGGTGAGCTCAGAAGCTCAGTAAGATTTGGAAATATAGTGGAAGATAACAAAAACATTGGGCTTGGTGAATAATTGAAAACACATGCCTTTACAAATAATAAACAGAAACACTTTATGGTAGGAATATGGGATGGGTAAATAATTCCATAATAAAACATTGTCCTGGGTATTCTACAAGTCGAATAACCACATGAATCATCAATATTATTTTCATAACGAGAGAATGTGTCATGCGGGACATTCTAAAACATTTTATCAAGGCCTCTTCCAAGATGTATAAAAGTGATTAAGGCCTCGGCCAAAACCGTATATCAAATTGGGAAAATTCTCAGCCAATTCCACATCTAATTGTCTCATGAGTCCTACTGATGCATTGAGGAGCTATAGCGGGGTCCACCCATTACTTATTCAGTCCAATACATTCCTTATAGAAAAAGGTTGAATCATAACATAAAGAATCATATTAAAACTACCATATGAAAAGTCAATAATTTAACCATAAACCATGAATGGTATAAAAATAACACATCCACCTTCAAAAAAATCAAAAAATCTTAAATACAATATGGAAAATTTATATCATAATAAATCATCATTAAATAAGTGTAAAATTTATCGAAGGATGTTGAAATAGATGAAATCAAATCTATTTGAGAAAAATATCACTTTCTATTTTGAAATAATTTTGGAATAACATAATTATTAAAAAAAATTATTTAAAAAATATTCTTATAAGATTGTAAGGGAAGCTTCAACGATGTTATAACGATGGAAAATATACCCTCCAGCAGTATAAGTTAAAAAGGCATTCTCACCTTATTTTTGTTGAAAAGGTTATAAAGTACATTGTTTGGAAAATGACAGAAAGACTCATTTCAATACATATAAGTTCAAATAAGGGAATAAATGACTTTAAGCCATAGTATAGTACATAGTAATAATGTTTTGAAATTTATTTTTAAGAGAACACGTATGTGGATGATAAAGACGTCTCAGTAGATACGTACTAACAACCTCGGATAAGTAAAGAGATCATAAAATTAACCCTTACCTTATAATTTTCCTTAGTCGATGGTATGTTAAACTCCTGTATAATAGTTAATAAATTGTTATTAAATTATACAAGAACTATATACATAAATATGATATCATATATGGTCCACAAATATTGGTTTGTTAATAATATTTCAGTAGTATCATCGTTTTGGGTGTTAACTAATTCATTTTCCTTTATATGCTTGGTTGCGTAAGCCATTTTAGATATGGATAGGAGGTATTTGATTCATATCCAGAATTATATTATGTTCTTAAACATTATTTATAAGACCCCAGCCTTAAACCTTACTTAATATTGAATTAAATGAATAATTCACATTGAGGATCTTTTCAGGTTTAGAGTTTTAGAGAATTAGGACATAACTATTACATCTCAAAAGATTATAAAGTAGAAACTTCTACTAAGTTTCCATAAAATAAAAACTCTTAAAAAGAAACATGTTTAGCTCCATGTTTTAGGTAGCATGACTTTCCCTTGATCCCATCCTTGACCCTATTCCACGTTAAGTCCTGTGAAAAACATTTCAAAAACTTGGGATGAGCATAAAAAGCTCAGTAAGGGGTACACAAAGAATGAAAACTGTTAGTTTTTCAAAATAAAAAGTAAACCATGTATACTTTATCAAAGTAATACTTTTCACCTTTTCAAAGTAGTAAAAACACTTCACTGAATAAAAGTTCATTACTTACCCTTCTGTAAACAAAAGATTACCATAAAACCCATATAAATATCACATAACATATAAAGGTAACTTGGGACACAAACATACTTAAGTGGAATAACCATAAGGTCAACTTCCACACATATCACTTAATGGAATAGCCATTCGGCCAACTTCCATACATACTTAATGGAATAGACATACGGTCGACTTCCATACCCAATGCATTGGAGGTTATAACGTAACCACCCGTCCTGGTATTCACGGCACCACCCGTCATATGGTTTATCACGTAACCACCCGTAAAATGTCCAAGTACCATTATAAAATAATAACACATCAAACCAACATAAAGGAATGATAACATTTCCACATTTCAATCACAATATATCATTTAAATATATTGACATAATAGAATCCTTTATCAAAACCATTTTCAATAGAAAAATACAAAAAAAAGTATATGGTATTTATTTTATTTTAAAAACATTACGGCTTGTTGAGGAAGCCAAAGATCAAATAATACTCGCGGTGGCGGAAAAGGTCGTTGTCACCGCGTACATAAAAAGAAACATTCCTTTTTGTCGTTTAGTAAAACGCTTCATAGATAAAATATTTCTTTTGAATAGATGTAAAAGTCAAAGGGGTTTATACATAGTATAAAAGAAGGTTGTGTATAAAACAAAATATGCCTCAATGAATGGATATTGAGACGAAGTCCCTTACAAAGACGGTATCCTTGGTTTAAGGATAAATCAATTACATAATTATGTGTGACAAAAGAATACACCCAATATAAGTGGATATTAAGTGTAAAAAATCAGAAGTTATTCACACATATTCATAGAATTACATATTCAAGGAGTACAAGATTATCCCAAATAATCAAATTTGGGTTAAGAAGTTCCCTTGAAAAAATATGACAGCCTAATGGTGTCACTAAAAATTTCAGAAAATGAGTTGATGAGAGATAAAAAGGGTATCTCATCACCTGAACATAAAATTTACATCAATAAGGATATATGAGAACATATCCCAACATAACAATATGTAAATTAAAAGACCCAACAAAATAAGTCTTTTAAAAAGAGGAGGGTGAATGGTTCCCTTACCGACATGGGTATCTTTCGAGACATGCACCCCGTGAAAGAAGGACAATACAACATTGATGTAAATACTCATAAATGAAAGTATTATACACAATGAGTAAAATAGTGTGCAGTACATACACAACTCAAAGGAAATTGTGGCAAATGTAGCATAAATCTCACGGGAATAAGAGTGAGATCAAAAATCCCTTACGAAAACTTGGCAGCCTAACGGCGCCACTTAAAACTTCCAAAATGGTTTGATGAGAGAAAATAGGGTCTCTCATCATATTAACATAAAGTTTACAGAAAGAGGAATATAAAAGAACATCCCCCAACATAACAAATAGGATCTTAAAAGAAGTGACAAAAAGGAGAGTACTTAAAAAGAAAGAGAGAGGTTAGATCTCTTACGAAAATTCGGCAGCCTAACGGCGCCACCCAAAACTTCCATAATGGATTGAGGAGAGCGAATAGGGTATCTCATCATATGAACAATAAAAATTACAGTATGATTAATATAAAAGAACATCCCAATCACAATAAAGATGAGCTTAAAAGGAATGACATAAAATTTTGTACTTAAAAAGAAAGAGAGGAGTAGGATCCCTTACCTCGTGTCCGACATGACTCGATCGTTCTTTAATCTCCTGAATAACAAAATTTTGTCAATTTATAATTGATTAAGGACCTCCTTTAAATATTATTATTCCATTCATATCACATATTATAATGTTATAATAATTGGTTAATAAATTGAGTTCATATCAGACGTTTTTGTCGATGTTCAGTACATGAGTAAAAATTGAACTTGTTGGAAAAGACTTTTCCATGTAGTTATAGGTACATCATCTCCAGAATAGCATTGATGTTTTAAATATCATATATATCCATTATATATTCATTTTATACTATTTCATAGCATTTGGAGATAAAAATTAAAAGCATCGTTCATGGAGACGGTAGGCCGTACGTACGCATGAACGCTACTTTCATTTTTTGTCATATTAATGGAATTAAAACAAAATGAGATATATATATATATATTACAATTCCAGAATTATATCCATCATTTAGATGTAATATATTACATATATATCCATTATATATATGTACTTATAATAGTACATAACATTTGGAGATAAGAAATGAAATGCATCGTTCATGGAGACGGCAAGGCGTATGTACGCATGAATGCTACTTTCATTTCTATCTCATACTTTAATAGAAAGAAAATAAAAATGATATAAAGGTATATTATAATTCCAGTATAACATAATATATAATGACTTTAAATCCATCATTTATACGTCCCACATATGGCATTAACGAATCAAATCACTTTGAGGGGGCGGTAGTCCGCACTTCCTAAAATGAAGATATCGCTTTTACCCATAATGGAAACCATAAAGGTATGACATAAATTAAAAATACAGAATCTTAAGTAAAACATAAACATATTATATACCATATATAAATATAGTGACATCTTAATGGCCACCTTTGAAGGTGTTATATGAGTGTTGAACAATCATCGTTTCGTGAGGCAGAAATTCGCCATCCACAGAAAAAATATGTTCTTTAACCATTAGATGGAGGTGTGTGTAAGTGTAGTTAGAATACATCTTATAACAACATCCTAGTATATTTAAGATACTGTAGTAGTTACAAAATAAATGAATAAAAAGAGTTTAGGGGGTTGGAGAATCAAAATAAAACAAAAGGACTCAAGTGAAGACATTACCTTAAAATCGGGTAACTCCCTTTGGTTTGAGCTCAAAGGCTTCCTTGGGAAGACTTCTGCCCAAAGTGAGGCTTCAAGGAGTTATAGAGGGATGTGGAGAGACAAAATGGGCAGGGTTTGTCCGAGCCAAAGGCTTTTGATGTGTGGGTAAGGAGGTAGAGGTGGGGGCCTTTTATAAGAGGAGAGGAGGGGCACTCTTGGAAAGTAAGGAAATGTTACATTATTTTAGAATGAGTTTCGGATATTAATGGTCCCACATTGATGTTTTTCTAGGATAAGGTGATAAGGGTTCTAAATCCACCAATCCAATAAGTTTTTTACATGTGTAGGCTTGGATTTTACATTATCTTTCCATTTTATTTAAATCGTTAAATAATGGGGTCATCGTTGCATCATCATGATGTCATAAATAATTTAATTTATTTAATGTCTAAAAATTATAAAATAAATTACTATGATGTAGCAAATATTTTGATCTTTCCATTTATTATTTATAGTAAAAATTATGACTTTTATAACCCCATTTAAAAAGTGTTTTAGTAAAATAACTCATGATTGTGTCATTTTTACTTTAACATTAAATAAAAAGATATTTATGTCTTTTTCCAACCAAAGTGGCTCCATGGGATCCCAAAGTTGACCCATGGATTTTATTGGTCGGACATGACACATCCAATGAGGGTAGTACATGTGTCTAGGTCATTTTATTTTATTAAAACATTATTCTTACCTAAAACTACACTAATTACCTCTAATCGCGATTAAAAACTTAATAAGTTACTATTCACCAAAAAATTATTTTAATCCCATTGAACCACATTTTACTTCTTAATGACAACCATGTATGTCGGATTTTTAAAATTCAAAACACAAATATGGAAAAATTTCATTTAAACTGAAAATCAGTTTTTATAAGTTCCACTTAGTGGTTTCACTATACATCAAAAATTGAAGTTTTTCAGAAATTTACCAAAAGATCACCATAAGCTATATTTGATATTCCGAATTCAAAAATGATTTCTGTTTTACAAAATTTAAAACATATAAGTTTCATTAATTAATTGAATAATTAATTCCCGTTGTCAAAACAAATAGCGTGTTTTTATGAAATAAAAAGTATCAAAAGATTGACACTAGTTTAAGTCCAATTTCAAAGTGAATTTAATTCCAACGACCACTATTAGATTAAATGGTAAATATATATTCTAATTTTACTTTAAAAACAATTCAAAAGATAATCTAATCATATAAATATATTATATTAAAAGAAATTTTGAATTAAAATACAACATTTTTCACTATTCATTAAAAATTGAACTTTTTCAGAAAAATACCAAAAATTTACACAAAGTAAATTGTGATGTCCCGATTCTAAAGAAGAATTTTATTTTGTCAAATATAACACACAAAATTTTCAAAAAGTGGATTTAAAATAGGTTCGCCATCAAAAGGCGGTTAATCGACCTTTTAAAGATTATTAGAATGTCTACGCTTAAAATTGGATTCATTCGAATTTTTAATCCTCTAACATTTATTGTAAAGAGTAAAAATATTTGACAAACATATATAATCATTTTGTAGTTTTTTCTGTTCATTCCCACCATTACAACGGCTAGGAATTAACTACCATTTAAAATAATATTATTTTATTATTAGAGTGCAACGTAAGATTCCCAAGAAACTCATTGTTGCGTATTGGGTACGCCATCGAGCATATCATCCCCTTTAAAGTAATATTAATACTTTATTCACGAATATGGATAAATATAAAGATTTCATATTCTTTATTTACCTGCGGTGTTACATTATTATTAATCATAAAATGAAAATTATTCTTGAATGATTAGGATGGGGAATGAATCTCATCACGTTCGTGGAGACAGTAATCCGTACGTACGCACGAGCGAAAATATAATTATATTGTTGGTGAAATTTTATGTAATTGTATAGTATATCATATATATAGAATATTTAAAATGTTATATTTATTATTTACTTAAGTTATACTCATTATTATACCAACAGAAATAATGAAGTTTCTGAATAACAAACTAAACCACGATGTGGAGACGGTAAGCCGTACGTACGCACGTATGGTGACGTTGTCATTTATAGGCTGGATAGAAAAAAAATATGGTTGTATCATATTTTCAAAAACATCACAGCATATAGAATGTATTGGATTTATTATTTTGGAATGTAAACAACAAATAAGGAGTAACTGGAAGAAGAAATGATCTTGAAATATGGTGGTGAAATTATTACCTCTTCTTCGGGTGTTTCCTTTTAATTTGATCAAAATATCTCCATAGGTTTGATTTATGCTCTAATTAATTCATCTAGGTTAAAGTGGGAGAAGTTGTTAGGAGATTTGGGCATGGGTTGGCCTAGTCAAATGGCTTTGGAGGTGAGAATTTTAGAGAAGGCGAAGTGCCCTTTTAAAAGAGAGGTGAGGGTCACTTTAGAAAAACCTTGAAATATTATTTCATTAAACAAACATATTCAGTTTCTAATGGCTAAAAATGAATTTATTTAGCTTATTATGTGGTTATGGGTCTAAATCATCTCATCCAATAGTTTTTAGTGAAGTTTAGGTTACCATATTAACCTTATCTTTTAAATTTACCGCTTAGATAAATAGTTTAGAATTTACCATATCTCCTTGTCTTTTATATTATATGGTTTACAAACAAACTCTCAAATTCCAAGAGAACCCCAAGTTTTTCATTAATGAAATAAATATCACTATATAAGTTCTTTGGCCAAACATTATCTTTTTAGGATTATTATATATTTTAATAAAATGGTATTTGTTTTAAAAACACATTTATGTCAATTATAACACTATTCAGAATTTTCTTTTTGGGAAGGTAATAAAAAATTGATTATTTAAAACTAACACATTTAATCAACCCTAACATGTCATATTCAACTAGAAATTTTTTTAATGTCATAAAAACGTTGAAATTATATTTATTTTAATATTTATAATACCGTATATTTGATTTTTTCAATAATAAGGAAATAATTACATCATCATTGTGTCATAAATAAATTTAATTATTTAATATATAAAATTATAAATCAAAATACCATGATATATGAAATAGTTTTATATTTCAAATGAATATTTATAGTCTAAAATATAACTTATATAACCCAACTTAAAATTTGTTTTACTAAAAGATACAGCTTTCTATCATTTTTGTCTTTACTTTAAATTAATTAATATAATATGTCATTATCACTCTCAAGTGGCTCCATGGGGCCCAAAAATCAACCCAAGGATTACCATGGTCTGATATGTATTATTAAATAGTATTATGACACATTTTAGGGTAATTTAATATTATTATAATATTATTTTTTACCATTATTTATCGGATTTACCCATTAACCATGGTAAATAAAATATTTACCGAATTAATTATTCATAATGTCTAAAAATAAAAGATACCTATTACACAATTTTTACCTCTTGATTCCAAATATGGAATCTATTTTTCCATATTCAAAACATATAATTGGTATAAATTAATTTTAAATTAATTCTCTTTGTCAAAACATAAAACGTGTTTTTAAACATAATAACTATCAAAAGATTGACACTTGTTTTTGTCCAGTTTAAATGTGAAATTACATCCAATGACCTGAATTATATTGAATGAAAAATATAAAATATAATGATACTTAAATACTTTTCAAATGTATAATTAAAAAATATAAATTATTTATACTTAAAAAGTTGTTTTTAATTAAAATTTAGTATTTTTCACTATTCTTTAAAATTTGAAAGTTTTGAGAAAAGTACCAAAAAATTATCCAAACTAAATTTTTATGTCCAAATTATAGAGAAGAATTAAATTTCATTAAATTTAATATATAAAAGTTTCAGATATGGGTTTTATAAAGGGTTCTCCATTAAAAAGTGGTAAATTTTCATTTTTTTTTAAAAATACATCATTTATCTAAAAAGATGAATCTGTTGTTATATTATGTCTAATAAATACATAATATGGATTCTAAAATTATATAGAGTATATAAAATTCAAAATTCAGTTAATACTATTCATAACTGCTTTTTTAACGTATAGTTTGGTAAGTCATGGTGCGCTCGCACTTGGTTTTGCGTGTAGCACAAGCTATTAAATTACTTTAATGAGGTAAAGTGCTATAAAATCATGGGGTGTTACATTCTCCCCTAATAAAATAAATTGAGTCCTCCCAATTTGAAATTGTTTTTTGAAAATAAAAGGTTGAAAATAGAAAATATTTTTGTGGAAACCAACATCGAAATTTGGTTTATAAAATTTAGTCTTAATCAGAGGGAAAGGGAAATGAAAAAGCCACAACCAAATAATGATATTGATTATGAGAACATTGGTGGAAATTAGAGACACATAATTAGAGGAAAATGTAAATATTTATAGGGAGTGGTTGAGGTCATCAATCATAAACAAGTGTAAAATTGAGGGCCTAAAAGCCATCAATCTATGATGATTTAAAATATAATTGGTTAAAAAAACATAAGGTATTAGGATGAAAGAATTGGGTTTTAAGATCCCTTCCCTAAAGTAAAAGAATTAATTTATTTGTAGAATAAGAAAATATACTTGACATGTAGAGTTTCATTCCTCAATTAATTCCTACCACAGACTCATATTTTGGTTCAAAAGATATGAGATTTCAAAAATATTTTATTTATCCTAATCATATATGGTTCCAAAAAATAATGAATTTATAATTAATTTCTTAGAATATTTAAAAAAACTACATTATACAAACCAATACATCACGTAGGCTAGTGGTAGGTGATGCACCCTTGTCTCCGTATGGTTGCGGGTTTAAGTCTTGTGGCCTGGTCGGACATGAAGGGTTGTTGCTCGACCTCCAAGTTGTCCTTTTTATAACAATCCAAAAAAAATCTTAAGAAATGTTTTAACATTAAACACTATTATCCAATGTCCAACATAGTTCATTATAGCATTTAGACTTATCCCAAATACTTTTGTCCAAACTCACAATCCAAAATTTATAAGGAAGGTAAACATAATGAAGATCTATTTTTCCACGTAATAACATGTGAATACCTTCATCATTTATTCTCTTAAAACATGGTAACACCCTAAATTACAATAAAACGTTATTGAATAAGTTCATGCACCCTTATTACTTATAGAATACCATATATACTCCTTAAATCCAAAAATGTTGTAAACTCCTACAGTGATGGAAATAACAAAACTTGTTATTAGTTCCAAGGTAGTAAATAATATCCAATATACTTTATATAACTCAATTATATCTTTTTAAAAAATCATTTTCTCTATTTTAGAGACATATTAAGGGTTATATTTCCCCCAACCATATATTTTTCAAAATTATTAACATGAAACTGGGTCACTGTACTTGGTACTATAAAATTTCAAATCCTTAATGAAAGTGTACTACAGTACAATCCTTATATACTTTATGATTCTTATAAATTGAACTCAAATGGAACAATTCTTTAATAATAACTTATGAAAACTAATCATTCCTCTACACTTGTGGTAGTATCATAACATGCTTATTATCCAATAAAATCATTTATTGTATACTCTGGTTTTTAAGACATAGATTTCACGTAGTGTCCAAACTCCTTGTAGATGAAGCATTATACATTTGAAACATTTTCTTACCCTTGTAATCACGAACATGGTGTCCTTTTTCTCGACACTAATAACAAATCACATTCTTTTCCAGAACATCCCAAAGTTATTCTTTCCACAGTTATCACATATGGGAAAATAATTCTTTCCCTTATTCCTTTTATCCATATTTCTCTCTACCATCCTTTTCTTCTCTAGAATCCCTTCAAAGCCATAGGACATAGATAATTCTTCACTTATCTAATTAACACACGATACTATTTTTTCATATGATGGGAATATGTGTGAGACTATTTCCCTTCTTAATGTTGGCTTAATACCATGAAATATATGATTCTTCTTACTCATGGGATCATGCATATTGTTGGAGTTCCCATTCCTTCTATTGGGCACCATTTCTAAACAATGGCATACAATATGTTAGTTTATGAATAGAAATGCATAATTCCAAACATGTAATACACTTAACATATATTTAATAGTTTATGGATATAATCTATAATCAAAAAAATGTTTTCTTTGAGGAGTTATATACTCATAAATCCTTCATAATGGTTTATAATGAAAATGTGAATTATCCAAATCATATCCCCCAGGAGTGACATAAACAAGAGTGCAGTAAGGCCCTTTGTCGTGTACCAGGTTACCACGAGTCAAGCCCAACACTCATTGTCAGAGTCTTCACTCCTAGGTACATACGTATCAGAGCCACCACTACCATCTCATATCCAGAAAAAGATTTATTTCTTGGAAAATACACAAAATATCTACATTACCAAAATTTTAGGAATTTATTCTATACTAATCACCAAAGTCTTTCTTAGGGTAATGTTCTCTAATCAAAGATTATCAAAATATAGTTTCTTGAGTTACTACTAAACTTACTCTAATACCAACTATAATTCCCCGCCCCTAGTTACCCTGAGTCAGTGCATTATTGCATAACATTGGCATGATTACATAGAATCAATTCTAGAAGGACCAATCAGTTTAAAAGTCTTGGAAAATAGATTACATACATAAACATTACATTACACTTTGTAAAATACTACACAGAATAAATAATACTTTGAGAACATCATTGTTCCCTTAGCTTAACCCTATATATTAATCAAAAAACACTTCTTGGGATCCTATGAAAATAAAACATAAGAAATAAGTGAGCTCAGATGCTCACTAAGAGTAAGAAATACAACGGAAGATAACATAAACATTAGGCATGGTGAATAATTGAAAACACAAGCCTTTGGAAATAATAAACATGAATACTTTATGGCCAGAATATGAGCTGAGTAAATAATTCAATAATAAAACATAGTCATGTGTATTCTATTAGTCAAATAACCACACAAACCTTCAATTTAATTTTCATAATGAGGTAATGTATAATGCGGGACATTTTGAAACATTTTGTCAAGGCCTTGTCCAAGACGTCTAAAAATGATTAAGGACTTGGTCAAAACCATATAATAAATTGGGAAAAGCCACATCCAATTCCACGTATAATTGTCTCATGGGACCTACCGATTCATCAATGAGCTATAGTGGGCTCCACCCGTCACTTACAAAGTCCAATACATTCCTCATATGAAAATATTGAAACATAACATAAACATTCATATTAAAACTAGCATACAAAATGTAAATACATTAACCATACACCATGAATGGTATAAAAATAATACTTCCACATTTATAGATATCACAAAACATTAAATATAATATGGAATATTTGTACCATAATAAATCAACTTCAAACAAGTTTAAAATTTATCAAAGAATATTGACATAGATGAAATCAAAACTATTTTAGAGAAATATCTCTTTCTATTTTGAAATAATTTAAAAGTCACATAATTATAAAAGAAAAAGATTATATTAAAAATATTATTATAAGATTTTAAGGGAATCTTTGACGTTGTTATGACAGTGGAAAATAGTTGCACCCACCGTATAAGTTAAAAATGAATTCTTACCTTAATTTTGTCGAAAAGGTCATAAAGTGACTTGTTTGGAAAACAATGGAAATATTACTTTCAAAAAATATTTGGTTAGATAAAGGTATAAATGAATTTAACCCATATTCTAGTATGTAATAAAAAATGTTGAAAAACATTTTTAAGAAAACACGGATTTGGATGATAAAGAGGTCCCAGTAGATAATTATATACTAACAAACTCGAATAAGTAAAGAGATTGTAAAATTGATCCTTACCTTGTACATTCCCTTAGTCGATGGTATGTTAACCTTATGTATAATAGCTAAAACATTGTTATAAAATTATAAAATAACTATATTCATAAATATTATATCATATGTGATCCAGTAATATTTCATTGTTCATAATATTTTATTAGTATCATCATTTCGGGTGGTAACTAATTTTTTTTCCTTTATATGCTTGGTTATGTAAGCCATGTTTGTTATGGATATGAGGTATTTGATTCATATCCAGAATGATATCGTGTTATTAAACATTAGTTTTAATCATAAAATTAAAATTATTCTTGAATGATTATGATGGAGAATGATTCTCATCGCGTTCATGGAGACGGTAATCTATACGTACGCATGAGTGACAATATAATTATATTGATAGTGAAATATTATGTAATTGGATTTTAAATCATATATAAATAATCATTAAAAAGTTATATTTATTATTTACATCAATTATACTCATTATTATACCCAAACAAATAATGAAGTGTTTGAATAAAAAACTACACCATGACGTGGCGACGGTAAGCCGTACGTACGCACGCATGGTGACTTTGTCATTTATAGGATGGATTGAAAACAAATATGGTTGTACCATATTTAAATCAACATCACATAATATATAAGATACTAAATTTATTATTTTGGTATGGAAACAACAAAAAAAGTGTAACTAGATGAAGAAAAGAACATGAAAGAGGGTGGTGAAATTATTACCTATTCTTTGGGTGTTTCCTTTTTATTTGAACAAAAGATCACGTTAGGTTATATTTATTCTCAAATGAAGGAATATAGGTTGAATTGAGGGATGTTTGGAGGATATTTGGGCAGGTCTTGGCTGAGACAAATAGCTTTGGAGGTGTGAATTTCAGAGAAGGGGGTGTGCCCTTTTATAAGGGAGGTGAGGGTTACTTTAGGAAAACCTTGAAATGTTATTTTATTATACAAACATATTCGGTTTATAATGGCTCAAAATGAATTTATTTCGAGCCTTAGATGGTTATGGGTCTAAATAATCTCAACCAATAGTTTTTAGACAAGTTTAGGTTACCATATTAACCTTATCTTTTAGATTTAACTCTTAGTTAAATAGTTTAACATTTACCATGTCTCCTTGTATTTTATATTATATGTTTAATAAACTTACTATAAAATGAAAAGAGAACATATAGAGGTTATTTAATTACATTCCTATCATTATATAAGTTCTTTTTCAAAACCGTAGATTTCTTTAATTATTATATATTTTAATAAAATAGTATTTGTTTTAAAAACACATTTATGTCAATTTTGACACTATTTAGTATTTGGTTTTTGTGAATGTCATAAAAAGTTGTTTACTTCGATAAAAATATATTGAATCAACCCAAACATTTCATATTCACTTATAAAATTATTTTATGTCATCAATGCATTGAAATTATATTTATTTTAATATTTATAATTCCACTTATTTGATTCTTTCATTAATAAGGTAATTACCGCATAATCATTGTGTCATAAATAAATTTAATTATTTAATGTATCAAAATTATAAATAAAATACCATGATTTATGGAATCATTTTTTCTTTAAAATGAATTTTTATAGTTGAAAATATAACTTATATAACCCCGTGTTTAAATTTTTTTACTAAAACATATATGCTTATGTCATTTTTTCCTTTACTTAAAATTAATTAATATAAAGTGTCATTATCACTCTCAAGTGGCTCCATGGGGTCCCACAATAGACCCAAGGATGCCCATGGTCAGACATGTTTCATTCAATAGGTTTTGGACACATGTTAGGTAATTTAATATTATTATAATATTATTTTTTTCCCTTATTTACCGGATTTACCCTTTAACCATGGTAAATAAAATATTTACCGAAGTAATTATTCATAATGTCTAAAAATATAAAGTTACCTATTTACCTAATTTGAACCTCCTAATTCAAAATATGTAATCCATTATTCCAAATTCAAAACAAATAAGTGGAGGAAATTAATTTAAAATTAATTCCCGTAGTCAAAATAAAAAAGCGTGTTTTTAGGAAATAATAACAATCCAAAGATTGACACATGTTTATGTCCAGTTTAAATGTGAAATTACATCCAATAACCTGAATTATATTAAATGATAAAAATATAATCTAATGATACTTAAAACCATTAAAATTTATTATTTAACATAATAAATTATTTCAATGAAAAAAATTGTTTTTAATTAAAATTATTAATTTCACTATTCATCAAAAATTGAAAGTTTTCATAAAAGTACCAAATATTTATCCAAACTAAATTTTTATGTCCAGATTCTAAAGAAGAATTTAATTTCATTATATTTAATATATAAAAGTTTCAAATATTGGTTTTTAAATTATTTTTCCATTAAAAGTCAGTAAAATTGCATTTTTTGAAAAAAACGTCTGTTATCTGAAAAAAATGAATTTCTTCTCAAATTATGTCTAATAAATACATAATCTGGATTCTAAAATTATAAGGAGTATATAAAATTCAAAATTCAGTTAATACTATTTATAATCGCTTTTTGAATGGCTAGTTTGTTAAGTCGTGATACGCTCAAACTCGGTGTTGTGTGTATCGCAAGCTATTGAATTACTTTAATGAGATAACGTACTATGAAATCCCGGGGTGTTACGTAGTTTGTACCCCATGTAACATCGAACTTAAATGAAATGTGATATACTATAGAAATATTACTATTTAAATATAAAATTTATAACCTTGTCATTGCTTTGGTGTATATGAATTGAAATAACCATATTAAGAAATATATGTAGAAAATTTTTCCTAAAAATGAATAATAAATCATATATCGATAATAAATTGGTTATATTTTAAGATAAAATATTTTTTAGGTAAAAGATATATTTTCCTTAAAACTATTTTTATGTGTGAAATTGACTTTAATAAAAATACAAAATATTATTCACAATGTATAAATTATTCTAAGGAAATTAGTAGATTACATATATAATAAAATAAATTACCATTCATGTAATTATGTTTTTTATGTAAGGAATCAGGAAAAAGTTATTTTATTCTATACAAATACATTTTAATCAAAAATGTTTTTTTTCTGAATTTTGTATTTGGATATTATAATTAATTTCTAAAAATTTTAGAAATTATGTTTTAAAAAATGGATAAAAAATTTTAAACCAACATTTCAAAATAGTCTTTGGTTGATTTTTTGTGATTTATCAAAAAAGGTTAAATTATAGTGAATAGTGAAAAATGTCGATTTTTGCAATACTAGCATTTCATTCCACTAAATAAATAAATTTTAAACACCCAATATATTGTAGATTTTTTATGAATATAGATGTCCCTTTAATTAACCGTGATATAATTTTATTTCATTAAAAGGGAATTTCCCAATGTGGCCTTTTCGAACCCTGCTGTAACACCCCAGGTAAATAAGGAATATGACATTTTCATATTTATCCATATTTGTGAATAAAATATTAATATGACTTTAAAGGGGACGCTATGCTCGATGGCGTACCCAACACGCAACAACGAGTTTCTTGGAAATCTTACGTTGCACTCTAATAATAAAATAATATTATTTTAAATGGTAGTTAACATGTAGCCGTTGTAATGGCATGAATGGATAGAAATAACTAAAATATGATTATATATGCTCTTAAATATTTTTACATATATACAATAAAAGATAAAGACTTAAAATACGGAAAGAATTCAATTTTAGGCATATATGCCCTAGTTTTCACTAAAGGTTCACTTATCACCTTTTGATGGAGAACCGTCATTAAATATAGTTTTGTTCACTCTTAAAAATTCTTTTGGACCAAATAAAACTCTTATTAAGAATCGGGACATCAAAATTTACTTTGTGTAAATTTTTTGGTATCTTTCCGATAAAGTTCATTTTTTTTAATGAATAGTGTAAAATGTTGTATTTTAATTCAAACCAACTTTTTAATCTAATTTATTTATATGATTAGATTATATTTTTAATTGGTTTTAAAGTGAAATCAGAAAATATTTTTACCATTAAATCCAATAGTGGTCGTTGGAATCAATTTCACTTTGAAATCAGACTTAAACTAGTGTCAATCTTTTGATACTTATTGTTTCATAAAACACGCTATTTGTCATGACAACGGGAATTAATTATTAAATTAATTAATGTGACTTATATGTTTTGAATTTTTTAAAACGGACTTCATTTTTGAATTCAGAATATCAAATATTGCTTAGGGTGAATTTTTGGGATTTTTCTGAAAAACTTCAATTTTTGATGAATAGTGAAACCACTAAGTGGTACTTATAAAAACTGATTTTTCCGTTTAAATGAAATTTTGCCATCATTGTGTTTTTATTTTCAAAAATCTGACATACATGGTTGTCATTAAGAAGTAAAATGTGGTTCAATGAGATTAAAATAATTTTTTGGTGAATAGTAACTTATTAAGTTTTTAATTGCGATTAGTGGTAATTAGTGTAGTTTAAGGTAAAAATAATGCTTTAATAAAATGAGATGAGCTTGACACATGTCTTACCCTAATTTATTTTATCATGGCCGACCAATACAAGCCATGGGTCAACTTGGGGACCCCATGGATCCACTTTGGTTGGGAAATGACATAAATAACATTTTATTTAATGTAAAAGTAAAATTGACACAAACATGGTATGTTTTACTAAATCAATTTTTAAGTGGGGTTATACAAGTCATATTTTTGATTATAAATATTCATTGGAAAGATAAAAAGATTTCCTACATCATAGTATTTTTTTTTATAATTTTTAGACATTAAATAAATTAAATTATTTATGACATAATAATGATGCAGCGATGACATCATTATTTGACGATTTAAATAAAATGGAAAGATAATGTAAAATCTATGAACTACACATGTCCAAAACATATTGGATGAGTGGATTTCAAAGCCTTATCACCTTATCCACGAATTATAGCAATGTGGGACCTTTTGAAACCGAAACAAATTTTCAAATAAAGTAATATTTCTTTACTTTCCAAAAGTGCCCCTCCTCTCCTCTTATAAAAGGCCCCCACATCTACCTCATTTAACACACTCCTCAGGCCTTTGGCTCGGCCAACCCCTGCCCATTTACTCTCTCCACATCCCTCTTCTCATCCTAGAGGATTCCCTTTGGGCAGAATCCTTTCAAAGGATTTCTTTAGGCTCAAATCAAAAGGAGTTACACTTTTAAAGGTAATTCATTCTCTCATGTTCATTTGTATTATTTTGATTCTCCAACCCCCTAAAAACTTTTTATTTACTTCTTTTGTAACAACACCAGTATATTAAATATACTAGGATGTTGTTATAAGATTTATTCGAGCTACACTCTCACACAACTACATCAAATGGTTAAAGAACATACGGTTTCCGTGGATGCTGAAATTCTGCCTCCCGAAACGATGATTGTTCAATACTCATTTAACACCTTCAAAGGTGGCCATTATGATGTCACTATTTTTATATATGATATATAATATGTTTATGTTTTATTTATGCTTCTGTATTTTTCATTTTTGTCTTACCTTTATGGATTCCATTATGGGTATATGTGATATCTTCATTTAAGGAAGTGCGGACTACCGCCCCCTCAAAGAGATTTGATTCGATAAATACCATATGTGGGTTGTATAAAGGATGGAAATTTGATATTATATATTATATTATACTGGAATTATAATATACCTTTATATCATTATTATTCGATTCTATAAAATACGAAATAGAAATGAAAGTAGCGTTCATGCGTACGTACGGCTTACCGTCTCCATGAACGGTGCATTTCATTTCTTACCTCTAAACGATTATGTAATGTTATAAATGCATGCATGTACTGGATATATATGACATATATGATATCTACAAAAGGAATACAATTCTGGATATAATGAACATTTGGCCACACAAACAACATGTAATTGTAAGAAGTCCACTTTCGACTTAAGAACCAAATATCGGCAAAACAAATATTATTAACTTAAATGATTACATAATGTTTATGACATGGTAATAAGTGGTATAAAAGTAATAATGAACTTGAAAAGTTTATTATGGAATTATAAATTAACTCAAGTTTATTATTCAGGAGATTAAAGAACGATCGAGTCAAGTCGGACCCGAGGTAAGGGATCCTACTCCTCTCTTTCTTTTTAAGAGCACACTTTTATGTCATTCCTTTTAAAGCTCATATTTCTTGTTATTGGGATGATCTTTTATATTCCACTTGCTGTAAATTCTATTGTAATATGATGGGATACTCTATTTGATCTCATCAATCCATATTCGGAAGTTTTATGTGGCGCCGTTAGGCTGCCGTGTTTTCGTAAGGGATTTTTTCATCTCACTTTTATTCCGGTGAGATTTATGCTACATTTGCCACAAATTCCATTGAGTGGTGTATGTACTTCCCATTATTCTACTCTTTGTGTAATATAATTTCGTTTATGAGTATTTACATCAATGACCTGTTGTCTTTCTTTCATGGGGTGTATGTTTTGAAAGATACCCAAGTCGGTAAGGGAACCTTTCACCCTCCTCTTTTTTAAAAGACTTCTTTTATTGGGTCTTTTAATTTACATATTTTTATGTTGGGATATGTTCTCATACATCATTATTGATGTGAATTTTATGTCCAAGTTATGAGATACACTTTTTATCTCTCATCAACTCAGTTTGATGTGATGCCGTTAGGCTATCAAGGGAACTTTTTAACCCAATTTCGATTTCTTTGGGTTCAACTTGTAGTCATTGAATATGTCATCCATTGAATATGTGTGAATGAAATTTTATTGTTTTACACTTAATATACACTTATATTGGGTGTATATATATTTTTCACACATATTTTTGAGATTTATTTGTCCTTAATTTAAGGATACCTTCATTATAAGGGATTTCATCACATTTGACATTTCTATCGAGGGTTCATTGTTGTTATGCACCAATTCACTCATATATGGTGTATATACTGTCCTTTGGAGTATTATATCATGAATACTTTTATTCTCATGATATTATAAAGTTCTGACTAAATGTTACTCCTCGATTATTGTATTCAAGTGTCTCTAATTTTGGTAAAACCCCTTTAACCAAAATATCGTTTTAAATGTTTTAATTATTTTTTCTTATTAATATCCATGTTTTAAAAATGTTTTTAAGGATTTATTTATATGGGTATTAATGGTTTAAAATGTTAAAATCTTCAAGGTGGTATGGGACTTCGTTTCAATCTCTTTTCATTGAGGCATATTTTATTTTATACACAACTTTCTTTTATACGGTGTATAAACCCCTTTGACTTTTACATTTATTCAAAAGGAATCTTTTTTATATGAAGCGTTTACTAAACGACAAAAGGGAATGTTTTTGTCGTACGTATGCGGCGACAACGACTTCTCCGTCGTCGTGACCGTTATTTGAGTTTCGGCATCCTCTACAAGCCATACCTTCTTTTTAAAAGAAAAATAAATACCATGTTTTACTTTTCTTTTACTTTGGTATTGAAAATGGTTTTCATAATGTTTTTATTATATCAATGTGTTTTATTGATATCTCGTGATTGAAATGTGGAAATGTTATGTTTCCTTTATGCATGTTTTATGTGATATGATTATGTTATGGTTCTTGGGCATTATTATGAAGACGGGTGATTCCGTGATAAACTAAGGGCGGGTGAGCCCGTTATAGCTCTCCAATGCATTGGGTAACGCGAAGGAGTGAAACGTTAAGGTTTCTCCTAAGCGATTTAGGGAATATACTGTGATGGGTATTCCAAACGTAACCAAGAGGGTTACTCCCTATGTAAGAATGTTATGAATGCCTCAAGTTACCTTTATGTCTTATGTTTTCTATGATTTATTCATGATTTGATATGCCTATGTTTTATGGGTAAAGTATGCTTTCATTCTTATGTATATATGAACTCATGTTTCCTTTCCATATTTTTATAACCCTTATTGAGCTTTTTATGCTCATCCCAAGTTTTTGAAATGCTTTTCACAGGTCAAGGGAAAGGTACATGATGTGACGATAGTGTCAAGGATGTGTCAAGAAAGAATCCGTGTTTTATTTTAAATAGGTTTCCATTGATGGGAAGAATGATTTTTGTCTTTTATGTAACCACCTTGTTTAAATGTGGAATGTAATGCAAGTTTCATGATCTAATTCTCTAAAACTCTAAACCTGAAAAGATCCTCAATGTGTAATCTTGTAATAACTCAAGTTTAAGTAAGGTATAAGGCTGGGGCCTTATAGTTGGTATCAAAGGTCGGTTTAGATAACTTTAGAGGTTAGGGTATTCTTTAAGCATAATTGACAATTACCATAATGGTTAGGATTTCAGAAAGAGTCTTAGTTTTAGATAAAGTGAATGAGTAATTATATCTTATTGTCTATCTTACTCATTAGTACATGATGGTTTTGTTGATATACTCACACTGACCTTTTTCGTTTTAGTAAATGGCTGGATCTAGCAGGCACCAAAGTAACAGTGGATGTGAAGGAAACTGTGACAGTTCTTTGAGCAAGCAACTGAATGATATGGGAGCTGCAATGAGAACTCTTTTGATTATCCTCAACCAACTATCTGGAGTCATGATTGACCACCTAAACCTTGGAGATTTCTCTAAGGCATCATATATGCAAGAAACAAATCCCTACGGAAGTATAGGTAATAATCATAAAGTTAAGTGTGTTCAAAAACCTATGTGTCAAAGATGTGGAAAGAAACACCTAGGAAAATGTTTCAAAGGGACAGAAATATGCTATAGATGTGGAAATAAAGGTCATAAAGCAAGAACCTTCCATGGAAAAAGGAAGCATCCAGTTGACTCGAGGAAAGGGAAAGAAGTTCTTTCTGAGGGATCAATTGAATGTTTTAAATGTGTTGTGCATGGTCATTATGCAAACACATGTACTATGAAGAAGTTTCATGAATGGGGTCACCAAGAGCGTACCAATATTCATTTACCAATACCTAATGCCATTCCGATTGAGGATGAAGAAACTGATAATGACCAATCAAAGGTATGTACTATTTCATGACTATTGTTTTCTTATTTTGGAATCTTAGGATATGATTCATGATTTTGTTTGTAGGAAAGAGGTATTTCGGAATAAGTTGGAAAGGAATGGATAATGGATCATGAAGAATGTTGAATGAGTAAGATGTCAACATATAAGGGCTTCAAGAGTTAGGGTGAAATTCTTAAGAGTATTAAGTCTCTTTTGATGATGGGGTTACATTAGAAGACTTTTTATATTATGTGTAACCCTGATGTTTAATATAGGCAAATTTTATTCAAGTAATAGTTATCTTTTCTTTTGTGGACATAGTTATAAAGAACCATTTGGGTTTATATGATCCTTAATTTTGAGGTAATTATGAGTTACCATATGTTATGATTGAAGTGAAAGGCATGAGATAAAATTGAGGTTAAATTATGTTATGGTTATTTTGATGATTTTATCCCTTTTGGGTAATGATTTGAGAATTATATAGTTTTGGAAAAAGGACAACACGCAGACTGTGTGACAACCCGTCGCGTCGGACAATGCTGCGGGAATCGAACCCACAACCAAAGTGCGACTGGTATTTATCGCCTACCACTGGACTACGTGAAGTCCCTGGTTAGTTTGACTGATTCTTTTTAGTTATATGATTTTATGAATTAAGAGTAAATTGATTTTGGAGGATATGTGATTAGGATAATTACTTTTCAATGTGAGACTTTAGGAGCAACTGATGTTGTTTGGAGATAAATGTTACGATTTAACTTGGAAGACTATGTGACTAAATCCTTCAAATATTTGGGTTTCAATCTTATATTGGTTTACATTGAAGAATTTTATGGACAAATTGTTTATCGGATGGTCCTCGTTGAACTTTGGGTTTTGTTGGACAAATTTTGGAGATTAAGTATAGATTTTCTTTTTATAAGGGGTTATCCTTTTCTGGATTATCTGATCTTGTACTAACCTTTTTGGTTTTGGTTAAAGCCTAAATACATGGGATGTATATAGTTCTCTTTTGGGGATTAGGTGATTCTCTAGAAGTTGATTATAGTACTCTTAATGCGAACAAGTCTCCCTAAATACTCATCGTTTGGAAAAAATATGAGTTGGACTAAGGAATCTAGTAAATGTTGAAAGTCAACATGAAAAGTGAGTATGCTTCCTTATGAATAAATTCCTCAATAAAAAGTAACTTAAAACAAAAATGTTGTCTATTAACTTTTCCTACTGGGGAACCCAACACCGTTTAACCCATCACAAGTTTGTGATTTTCTTATTGTTAACTTTCTCATAAATATGTTTTCTATCACTCTCCATCGGAACATGACCCTATTTTTTCTCCTCCATGTCCATATTTTCATACTTATAATCCTAGTATGGGTTAACTCGGGTGACCTCTGTGCTTATCTTTCTTTATTTTAAGGTGATTGTTTTACCGACTCTTGTTCCGATGTGGGACGTTCAAGGATGTTTCCAAGCGCAATTTTAAAATTGCGAGGACGCAATTCCCAAAAGGGGGGAAGGATGTAACACCCCAGGTAAATAAGGAATATGACATTTTTATTTTTATCCATATTTGTGAATAAAATATTAATATGACTTTAAAGGGGACTCTATGCTCGATGGCGTACCCAACACGCAACAACGAGTTTCTTGGGAATCTTACGTTGCACTCTACTAATAAAATAATATTATTTTAAATGGTAGTTAACATGTAGCCGTTGTAATGGCGGGAATGGATAGAAATAACTAAAATATGATTATATATGTTCTTAAATATTTTTACATTTATACAATAAAAGATAAAGACTTAAAATACGGAAAGAATTCAATTTTAGGCATATATGCCCTAGTTTTCACTAAAGGTTCGCTTATCACCTTTTGATGGAGAACCGTCATTAAATATAGTTTTGTTCACTCTTAAACATTCTTTTGGACCAAATAAAACTCTTATTAAGAATCGGGACATCAAAATTTACTTTGTGTAAATTTTTGGTATCTTTCCGATAAAGTTCATTTTTTTAATGAATAGTGTAAAATGTTGTATTTTAATTCAAAACCACTTTTTAATCTAATTTATTTATATGATTAGATTATATTTTGAATTTGTTTTAAAGTGAAATTAGAAAATATTTTTACCATTAAATCCAATAGTGGTCGTTGGAATCAATTTCACTTTGAAATCAGACTTAAACTACTGTCAATCTTTTGATACTTATTGTTTCATAAAACACGCTATTTGTCATGACAGCGGGAATTAATTATTAAATTAATTAATGTGACTTATATGTTTTGAATTTTGTAAAACAGACTTCATTTTTGAATATAGAATATCAAATATAGCTTAGGGTGAATTTTTGGGATTTTTCTGAAAAACTTCAATTTTTGATGAATAGTGAAACCACTAAGTGGTACTTATAAAAACTGATTTTTCCGTTTAAATGAAATTTTGCCTTCATTGTGTTTTTATTTTCAAAAATCCGACATACATGGTTGTCATTAAGAAGTAAAATGTGGTTCAATGAGATTAAAATAATTTTTTGGTGAATAGTAACTTATTAAGTTTTTAATCGCGATTAGTGGTAATTAGTGTAGTTTAAGGTAAAAATAATGCTTTAATAAAATGAGATGAGCTTGACACATGTCTTACCCTAATTTTTTGTATCATGTCCGACCAAGACAATCCATGGGTCAACTTGGGGACCCCATGGATCCACTTTGGTTGGGAAATGACATAAATAACATTTTATTTAATGTAAAAGTAAAATTGACACAAACATGATATGTTTTACTAAAAAAAATTTAAGTGGGGTTATACAAGTCATCTTTTTGATTATAAATATTCATTGGAAATCTAAAAAGATTTCCTACATCATAGTATTTGTTTTTATAATTTTTAGACATTAAATAAGTTAAATTATTTATGACATAATAATGATGCAGCGATGACATCATTATTTGACGATTTAAATAAAATGGAAAGATAATGTAAAATCTATGAACTACACATGTCCAAAACTTATTGGATGAGTGGATTTCAAAGCCTTATCGCCTTATCCACGAATTATAGCAATGTGGGACCTTTTGAAACCGAAACAAATTTTCAAATAAAGTAATATTTCTTTACTTTCCAGAAGTGTCCCTCCTCTCCTCTTATAAAAGGCCCCCACATCTACCTCATTTAACACACTCCTCAAGCCTTTGGCTCGGCCAACCCCTGCCCATTTACTCTCTCCACATCCCTCTTCTCATCCTAGAGGATTCCCTTTGGGCAGAATCCTTTCAAAGGAAGCCTTTAGGCTCAAATCAAAAGGAGTTACACTTTTAAAGGTAATTCATTCTCTCATGTTCATTTGTTTTATTTTGCTTCTCCAACCCCCTAAAAACTTTTTATTTACTTCTTTTGTAACAACACCAGTATATTCAATATACTAGGATGTTGTTATAAGATTTATTCGAGCTACACTCTCACACAACTACATCAAATGGTTAAGGAACATACGGTTTCCGTGGATGGTGAAATTCTGCCTCCCGAAACGATGATTGTTCAATACTCATTTAACACCTTCAAAGGTGGCCATTATGATGTCACTATTTTTATATATGATATATAATATGTTTATGTTTTATTTATTCTTATGTATTTTTCATTTTTGTCTTACCTTTATGGCTTCCATTATGGGTATACGCGATATCTTCATTTAAGGAAGTGCGGACTACCGCCCCCTCAAAGTGATTTGATTCGTTAAATACCATATGTGGGTTGTATAAAGGATGGAAATATGATATTATATATTATATTATACTGGAATTATAATATACCTTTATATCATTATTATTCCATTCTATAAAATACGAAATAGAAATGAAAGTAGCGTTCATGCGTACGTACGGCTTACCGTCTCCATGAACGGTGCATTACATTTCTTACCTCTAAACGATTATGTAATGTTATAAATGCATGAATGTACTGGATATATATGACATATATGATATATACATAAGGAATACAATTCTGGATATAATAAACATTTGGCCACACGAACAACATGTAATTGTAAGAAGTCCACTTTCGACTTAAGAACCAAATATCGGCAAAACAAATATTATTAACTTAAATGATTACATAATGTTTATGACATGGTAATAAGTGGTATAAAATTAATAATGAACTTGAAAAAGGTTATTAAGGAATTAGAAATTAACTCAAGTTTATTATTCAGGAGATTAAAGAACGATCGAGTCAAGTCGGACCCGAGGTAAGGGATCCTACTCCTCTCTTTCTTTTTAAGAGCACACTTTTATGTCATTCCTTTTAAAGCTCATATTTCTTGTTATTGGGATGATATTTTATATTCCACTTTCTGTAAATTCTATTGTAATATGATGGGATACTCTATTTGATCTCATCAGTCCATATTCGGAAGTTTTATGTGGCGCCGTTAGGCTGCCGTGTTTTCGTAAGGGATTTTTTCATCTCACTTTTATTCCTGTGAGATTTATGCTACATTTGCCACAAATTCCATTGAGTGGTGTATGTACTGCCCATTATTCTACTCTTTGTGTAATATAATTTCGTTTATGATTATTTACATCAATGACCTATTGTCTTTCTTTCATGGGGTGTATGTTTTGAAAGATACCCAAGTCGGTAAGGGAACCTTTCACCCTCCACTTTTTTAAAAGACTTTTTTTATTGGGTATTTTAATTTACATATTTTTATGTTGGGATATGTTCTCATACATCCTTATTGATGTGAATTTTATGTCCAAGTGATGAGATACACTTTTTATCTCTCATCAACTCATTTTGATGTGATGTCGTTAGGCTGTCAAGGGAACTTTTTAACCCAATTTTGATTTCTTTGGGTTCAACTTGTAGTCATTGAATATGTCATCCATTGAATATGTGTGAATGACATTTTATTGTTTTACACTTAATATCCACTTATATTGGGTGTATATATATTTTTCACACATATTTTTGAGATTTATTTGTCCTTAATTTAAGGATACCTTCATTATAAGGGATTTCATCACATTTGACATTTCTATCGAGGGTTCATTGTTGTTATGCACCAATTCACTCCTATATGGTGTATATACTGTCCTTTGGAGTATTATATCATGAATCCTTTTATTCTCATGATATTATAAAGTTCTGACTAAATGTTATTCCTCGATTATTGTATTCAAGTGTCTCTAATTTTGGTAAAACCCCTTTAACCAAAATATCGTTTTAAATGTTTTAATTATTTGTTCTTATTAATATCCATGTTTTCAAAATGGTTTTAAGGATTTATTTATATGGATATTAATGGTTTAAAATGTTAAAAACTTCAAGGTGGTATGGGACTTCGTCTCAATCTCCTTTCATTAAGGCATATTTTATTTTATACACAACTTTCTTTTATACGGTGTATAAACCCCTTTGACTTTTACATTTATTCAAAAGGAATCTTTTTTATACGAAGCATTTACTAAACGACAAAAGGGAATGTTTTTGTCGTACGTATGCGGCGACAACGACTTCTCCGCCGTCGTGACCGTTATTTGAGTTTCGGCTTCCTCTACAAGCCATACCTTCTTTTTAAAAGAAAAATAAATACCATGTTTTACTTTTCTTTTACTTTGGTATTGAAAATGGTTTTCATAATGTTTTTATTATATCAATGTGTTGTATTGATATCTCATGATTGAAATGTGGAAATGTTATGTTTCCTTTATGCATGTTTTATGTGATATGATTATGTTATGGTTCTTGGGCATTATTATGAAGACGGGTGGTTCCGTGATAAACTAAGGGCGGGTGAGCCCGTTATAGCTCTCCAATGCATTGGGTAACGCGAAGGAGTGAAACGTTAAGGTTTCTCCGAAGAGATTTAGGTAATATACTGTGATGGGTATTCCAAACATAACCAAGAGGGTTACTCCCTACGTAAGAATGTTATGAATGCCTCAAGTTACCTTTATGTCTTATGTTTTCTATGATTTATTCATGATTTGATATGCCTATGTTTTATGGGTAAAGTATGATTTCATTCTTATGTATATATGAACTCATGTTTCCTTTCCATATTTTATAACCCTTATTGAGATTTTTATGCTCATCCTAAGTTTTTGAAATGCTTTTCACAGGTCAAGGGAAAGGTACATGATGTGACGATAGTGTCAAGGATGTATCAAGAAAGAAACCGTGTTTTATTTTAAATAGGTTTCCATTGATGGGAAGAATGAATATTGTCTTTTTTGTAACCACCTTGTTTAAATGTGGAATGTAATGCATGTTTCATGATCTAATTCTCTAAAACTCTAAACCTGAAAAGATCCTCAATGTGTAATCTTGTAATAACTCAAGTTTAAGTAAGGTATAAGGCTGGGGCCTTATACCTGCACACAGAGAAACCCCCCTCACCCATAAAAGGGTAGCACCCGAATGAAACTCCCCAGTCGGGGAAGGATCCGTTGAAAACTGTGATGGCAGAGCATCCCGAAGGGTAATGGACCATCAGTGATGGTTCGTCACAGCGATCAAACAGCAATTGGGCCGCACCTCATTTTACCCACATAGAGGAGTCTGTGCGACCCGGCAAGGTGGGTGGATCCCAGGGGAGAGGCTCACCCTGAAAGTGGACTCCCATGAATCAAACCCTGAACCTCCCAAAGAACAACATATTTTGATGAATCACCTTCACCACCACACCACCACTGATGTGGCATTAACCTTGATCTAATTAATTCCATAGTAATCAAAAATATATTTTATTTTGGTACAAGTTCATTTTTATTCTTAAAAAACATTTTTCTTAAAATTAGGTTTATTGTGTTTTACACACTTATTTTAAAATTAATGCATGCCATTTATAAAAAATGGAATATTTTAAAATAAATTTTTAATTTTTAATCACTGTGTAAAAAAATTGATTATAATTTCAATTTAATTTTCGATCAAAAAAATAATTTATCAAGTTAAAAAACATAAGTCGTCATAGTAATGGTAAATTGAGGTAAAATTAAAATTAAGTATAAAAGGAAAAAATACCCCAAAATGTGAATCCCCTCTGGTCCATGGTACATTTAATATTGATTTTTATTTTCTTTTATGTCTTTTATTAGATTTATCAGGTGTCAAGTGTCGGAAATGGGAGTTTTGGGGGGGAAAACCAACCAAGGAACCTGGTTAGCGCATTGTTTGTAAAACCATTTTGATAACCATGTAAGGGTACTATAGGTTGGAAAAGTAGACTTTTATGATGTTTGAACATGGTATTTCAAACTATATGAATCCCAAGAGTAACTATGTGACTTTGATTTTGTAGGTATAGTAGCTCATGCTAGGTTAGCACATGATTTTTCGAATCATGAAGCCAAGGCTGGTGCCATGTCTAGGTCACTTAAAATTAGGAATTTAACCCTTTTTCCCTATATATATTAAATGGTATTGTCTCTCATTCTCTTTCACTATATTTTTACTCCCTTTATCCTTGGTGGTGGATCTTTCTCACTTCTTTTTTGTGTGATTCATTTTAGTTTCAAGGTGTTTTGGGTTGAGGTAAGTCCCTTTCTTCTTGGTTTCTTAATTTTCCCATAATCTTTCTTGATCCTCTATTTTCAGAGAAATGGGTAACCCTATAAGGGGTTTTATACAAATAAAAGATATTTTATGGGGGGTTTTGGTTCATTTCCTTTTGTTTTAGGTGTTTGAGATAATGGTATTTCTATTCTTGGTGGTTTTCGTAGAAGGCGAAGGGTTTCGAACTGAATTCGAGGTAGGTGTATCTATTTTAGTGTTCTTTCCATCGATTACCAGTTAATTGGGAATTGAATTTGGTTTTTTGTAGTTTAAATTTCCATTAAAATGATTTATAATTATTTAACATTCCATGTTTGATGTTATTCATAGATTGGTTTGGAAATTTGGGTGTTTAAAGGTGGGATTTTAGATGGGTGTTTCTTAAATACATACTCAATGTTTAATAAACAGGATCAAAGAGTATTTATGATTCCAAATAGATTTCAGTCATGGATTTAGAAATATTTTTTCCTTAAGATATGTATTTGATAAAATTGGAATGTAAATTTATGATTTTGGAATGTTATTATCTTTAAATGTGTTAGAATGTGTTTACGATTATATTGGCATGAAGTATCCTGTGGGTTAACTGGTTTGTGGAAGGGGGTTTGATGGATGTACTATGTGATCCTTTATAGGTAAGATTTTATGAGCTTTCATTTTGGTTTCCAAGGGAATGTGAGAGCTTTGGGGTGGAAGTTTCATGAGATCTTCCAGGATTGGATTCCATGATACTGTGAGAGTTCTTTGAGATGGGATCGGGGAAGACCGGGAGAGATTTCATTATATCTTATCTAGTTAGAAAAATTAATTAAAATCACACAAAATTTATATGATAGTTAAAGCCTTAGGTTCACATTACTCATATCTGATTAGTTTATACTCTATGTATTTGATTAGTTCCATTTCTATGTGATGAGATCTTTTATTCCCATTTTCCAATTATATGATAATATGGTTATGGTGTTTGTTCTCACTCTTGTTAAACCATGTTTGAAGACCCAGATTTTAATGACCCTTAATTCATTATTCATTACATAAATGTACACTTAATAAAACCCCAGAAGATCATGACACCTAATGTCTTTGGGAAATTAGGTACAAGACATAATAAAATAATACACGAGTAAAACATAATTATTTAAAACTATGAACCAAGCCCAAATATTCCATGGATCTTAAAAAACTATATGGGATAACTTTGGGGTGTATATAATAATGGGTTCAGCTATAAATCCTAGTAAGGGAATAATTAAATAATAACATGATTAAAATAATACATGTCAGTCAATAGGAATATCAATAGGGTATAAAGGGGTGATTGTTATAAACATGAACATAAAATAATTATATATGATGATAAAATGAAGGAAAATAGGAATTTGGATACAAAATAAAACAATACATCATAAACATAATTCAAGGATAACTACAATGAAAACATGACAATGTGTGCTTAGGATAACCACCTATTCACCATACATGGAATATCATTAGATAAAAATTATAACCAATGAAATATAAGGCTATATAATTTTCTCTCAACCTATAACTTTAATATAATGTATATGAATATGTGTGACACAATGATCATACAACATAATGGTGTATTTCATCACATTTAACCTTTAATATACCAACTTGGTTCAACCAGACTTGTCCCCCAAGTCAGACCATCTTGGGGTGGGCTAAAACAAAGATAACAAAACTAGTCTGTTATATAATAAAAAATGCATATAACTAAGGAAAATAGAAACAAAGGGAGATACAACAAAACCAGACATGTTAAACCATAAATAAATACAAGTCTAGACAACTAGTCTATGTGTGATCAAACAACACCTCCCAATTATCCCAAAACGAAATAGAAATGTGAAGAGAATACTTTATACTACATAATGATTTTCCCTTTACTGAAATCCCAAAAAAAGGTCTATGATTTTCTATAAGAATAAGTAGGGTGTGACCAATAGTTCCTGGTTGGATACCACCATGAGATCTATACATGTTCTAATAATATGATTTCATAAGTTAAAGAATTAAAAAAACAGTTTTATATGAAAAATTAAAAAATAAGTAGTTGGAAAACCATTCTCAAACTATCATTGAGTTTTCAAAAAATTTATTAAATGGTTCCAAAGCCATAAAAAACCAATAAAATACCAAATATAAATAAACATGTAGTTATCCAAAATCTATGAAATGATCTATCATGTAATAAACAACTAGAAACTACAATGAACCTACCTACTGGGATCTTGCCTATGGGGAAATACGTACTAGACACTCACAATAATAACATGGAATAAGGTTGGATTAAACTAACATAAAGGACTTATATGGACCATTAATATACAATAGGTAACCACTTAGCAGTGTCACATACACTAAGTCTACCTGTGTCTCTTTCTCGATGTACCTAATGTTCTCATAGGGAAATGTTTTTCAATTTCTATTTTAAAACACCTGATAATATTTTTATAAAATAATTTCAAAGCTAATCCAATCTTCTCTGGGGATTGAAAATACATTTTCCATTTCAAATAAATGAAATTTTGATTTAAAAAAACCCCTTTTCAAACATGAAAACATTCCCTTTTCAATTTCCATACATCAAATTCTACATAAAATCTAAATAAATCAATATAAAAAATAATTTCAATATATTAGAACAATTGAATAGATCCAACAAACTTAAAGATGTATAAAAACTAATCTCCTTTGATAATAGGGAAAAGAATATAATAGAATATACTTCACAAAGAATGGCACACCCAGAATCTGAAAAGGATTGATACAAAACCCTATTCAATGAATATACTACAGCCTAAACATAGATACAAAAAAACCAAAGAAATACCAAGATGTGAGATTATAAAGATAATAATATTTTGACCCCAATAGTGATCAATTGGTAAATGAATCAATCCATATGGAATAAAGTCACCCAAAATCACCTAGGGTAAGAGCTCAAGCCCAGAGGAGAAGTCCGAAAAATAAAATGAATCCTCAAACACCCATAAGGAATCATAAAAACCACAACTCAAGGAATTGCATAGCATGTAATATTTTATAAGCTGTGAATCCCTTTTAATTTAAGTTACATAAAAAATATGTCACTTTTAATTAAAACTTCTATTTTCTAATTACACGTCATGTTACCCTTACACAACATGTAAATTCTCATGTTGTGAATTTAACTCATGGGATGAGTCTAGCTAGTATTACAAGTCATGAAACCACATTTAATATTGTGTAACTACCCAATGAATAGAAGAAACTATAGGTTTTTGCGGAAAATCCAATGAATCCCTCAATTCATCATTATTGGTATCCTCCAAATTCAAGGACTACAAAACTAAACTACTGAAAATGGAAAACCAGAAATACCGATCAGAACATACATAAAAGAATGGTAATGAGGAATTATAATCTCCCCAAGATAAAATATTATAGTCCCTAGAAAGAGATCAAGATTTTGGATATGTAATAATAGTAGTCCATTGTTGTCTCATCAATCAATCCCACTCCAATGTCTCATAGTGATCCTCTCTGCACTACTATAATACCTGAACCAAGGGGTCATTTTACCACACAATACCTTATCTTTGATATTTATAAACCTAAAATGGTTTCTCGACCAAAGTGGTATCAGGATCATGAACAATATTCTCCCATTTAAAAACATGGGAATGATCTGGTATATAACTCTTAAACTGGGAAACATGAAACATGTTCTATATATAAGTAAAGCTATATGGTAAAATAAAAAAACAATCCACCCTCCCCAGATGCTCAATAATCTCAAAGGGGACCAAAATCCTCTGTGCTAACTTACCCTGCTTACCTGACTAATGATATCCCAAGAGAGGAGAGACACTGAGAATAACCCAATCACCAAACTCAAACTCCAGTGGTTGAAGAATATGGTACAAATAATATTTTTTATGACCTTGTCCCATGATCAAACACTTTTGGTTCAACTACACCACCTCTATCATCTCTTAAACAACAGTCATCCCAAATAAGTACCACTCTCCCAACTCTTCCTAAAAAAGGGATATCAACATCGAAAATCATATGAATCATCAATAGGTGTCATCCTGATCAAATCTTGGTAACTATTGTTATATTCAATCTAAAAATAAATGAAAATTTCTATCATAAAATCCACTAAAATCAATCACACAATCCCAGATAATATCCTCATGAACCCTAATTTCCCTTTATATCTATCTATCTATTTGTGGATGATAGCCCATGCCCATTTTAAACTGGGATCCCATTTCCTCCAAAAACCCATTCTAGAATCTATAATTGAAACTTGAGTCCCTATCAGAAACAATCATAGAAGGGAACCCCAAGAAATTTTACAATCACCTAGATGTAAATGTCCCCACTTTTTTACATGTTCGTTGTTTCTTTTATTGGTAATAAATTCATTAATTTAGTGAGTCTATCAAAAAACACCCAAATTGTGTTCTTCTCCCAATGAGTATATGGTAAACCAATGAAAAAATCCATGGAAATATCATCCCACTTCCATACCATTATGGGTAAAGGGTATAAAAAACCTTGAGGCCTATGGTTTTCTACCTTAACTATTTGACAAGTGAGACACCATTATAAAAATATACAACTAACTACCTCATTCCTAGCCATAAATACTGACATCTCAAATCATGGTATATATTTATAGCACTAGGGTGCATGGACCAACATGACCAGTGTACAATATCTAGAAACACATGTCTCAAGGAAAACGAAACAACCAACCTACTATAGAACTAAAAAGATCCACTAGGAGACTGATACAACTCAAATGAGGTCTCCCCCCCATTTAGTATTTCTCTTAAGCATCTTCTTTTTGTTTATGTCATCTTCTCAAGTCAAACTCACTCGTCAAAAGATGAGTCAAACTTTATCGAAGCCAAGAACATTTATCCACCAACCTCCTCTACTCCCAATCTCATCTAAACAAAAAAACGCATCAGATGCCACTAAAAAAGTGATTCCTTCATGAATTATGTCAGTAATTTTCTACTCAATGCATCATCCACCACATTCCATTTCCCATTGGGTATACATGATATCAAAATAAAATGTCTAAAAATACTCAACCCATTTTCTCTCTCATAAGTTTATATATCTCTGAGTGAAAATATACTTCGATCTTTTGTGATCTGAATACACCATAAACTACTCTACAAATATACAATGACACTAATTTTTGAGAATATTCATAATAGTGATAAAATAAAGATCATAGGTATGGTATTTCATCTAATCAGGTGATAACTTTAGTGACACATAAGAAATAACATATTTCCTATTCATTAAGATATATCCTAAACTTGTAGCCGAAGCATTATAGAGAACATCATTTCCCAACCCTAGTTCCAGAAGAATCAAAATTGGGGATGAATTCAGCCTCATTTTCATCTTCTCAAAATATCTTTGAAACTTTTCATTTCATTCATAATTTAATCCCATATGGGTTAAAGTTTTCATTGAAGAAGATATCCTAGAGATGTCCCAGACAAACCATCTATAGTAAGATTTTAAACCCAAGAAGATTGAGATCTCAAACACTTTTCTGGGATACTCCCAAGGCATAACTACTTACACATTTTTAGGATTAAATGAGACTTCCGTCTTAGATAACACATGATCCAAAAACATCACTTCCTAGATCCAAAACTCAATCATAAAAATTTACAATACATATGATGTTCTATAATGGTTTGAATTATGATATCCAAATGGTCTTTGTTCTCCAACTCTAAACTACATTAAACCAAAATATTATCTATGTACACAATAAAAAAAATAATATAAGTAACGATGAAATATTTGTTTCACCATATCCATGAATATCGTTGGAGTATTAGTGAGACTTAATGGCATAACCAGAAAATCGACATTCCCATTTATACTCTGAAATGTTATCTTGGTTATATCCTCTTATCGGGAGATAAACTTGTCATACCATGACTACAATTAAATCATTGAAACCCAACAACCCCCTTCTCAGCTAATCAATGATATCATCAATTCTAGGTAAAGGATACTTGTTCTTATGGTCACCCAATTCAACTTCTGATAGTCAATACAAAGTCTAAAGATCTTGTATACCATCTTAGAAAATACTATAGGAAAATCCCATGGTGATAAGATATGATGAATAAATCATTTCACCTCTAGGTCATCAAGCCATACTTTATGTTCTATCAACTCTAAAGGTTCAATTAGATAATATGGTATAAAATTGATCATCCTTATAGGTAATGGGTTAATAGTAAAGTTGACCTTGATTTGTGGCGTAAAATCATAAAAAATATCCAGAAAGACTTCAGGTTATGAACACACAATAAAAGTAGTTGAAAACCAAAGAATTATCCAATTATATAAAGCAACATTTCTGACAACTGGATTAAGATTAAACTGGTATAAAGAACAACTAGTCGTGCCCTATCCAATCTAGAGTTCCACTCACCCAAGAAAACATGATTGACCCCATCGGTATATAAGATTTTTACCTGAGGTCGATAATAGTTTATATGGTATTTTATGGTGATTATCCAATAAATGGTGATAAAATAGTCATATATGTTAATATCAACACTAAGAAGACCCAAACCACCTCAACGTCACCTATCACCACCCAACACATGGGACATTTGAAACCCTGTTTAGACCACTTTCTCAAAGGTGTTGAAATATACAACAAGAAGAAAATAATATATGAATGAAATCCCATCATGTAAACTAAATTTTATGATATTAATGATTTATTATCACATGTATCAAAAGAATTTATCAACATAGAATACAAAATAATCGTCGTACCTCTAGAAATAGGTATCCCTACATCAGATTCCTTTAGAACACACTCTATTTCATAAATTCACCTATAATTAGCCACCTAGACATCCCCTTTTTCCTAATAATGAGACCCACCACCCTTTAATGCATAAAAATGAACTTTCTTACCCCTTGGTGAAAGTTGATCTTGTATTATTTCCATGGTATTATTATCACTTAAACAATTTAGATGGCTAGATCTACCAAAAATATGGAAAGTTCTAAGAGCCTCCATATATTGAGGCCTGTTATGACCATTCCTCCCACACTAGTAGAAGATAACCTTTCTCCCTATAAAAGTCCTTGGGTCCTACAGAAAACTAAACACTCTTATGCTTTCATTTTATATCAGAAGAAGCACTGTTGCTAACTGATGCACAAACTAAAACTCCAACTAAGATTTTTCATTATATATATGTATGCCTCATCCAAAGCATCTTTATCCACTACCTATAAAAAGTTTGGATGAAAAAAAAATAACTACAATCAAGTGAACATCAACCCTGAGACTCATCTCGAACCTCCTAACCTTCAGGTAATCATTAGTGCAAGATTCGATGCTAGAAGCACCAACTCAACAAGGTGGGTGGATATTCAAGAATGGTATGCTCCCTTTTCCCCAACATCAGAAACCCTTGGGTCTTTTTCACACATAAAATATTAGGATAAAAATGCTAATTAAATATTTTCTTGAAAAAACCCAAGGTAAGACCTTCATTCCACTTAGCTTGCAATATCGTGTCTCACCATCTCCTTACTAGTAATTCAAGCACATACATGGAAAAATCAACCTAAGGATCCTTATGAGCCTTTAAAAAATTAAAGATTATCTCAAACCATTCAAGCCACTCCTATGACTCTTTTGGTCCTTTTCCACCATGAAATACATGTGGATATTGCTTGGTAAATTTTGATCTATGATACATCACCCATCTCGGGTTCACTATGCCTGCTAACCCTAGAGTCTGAATGGTATATACCACTAATTCTACCAAATAAGGGTCCAATTGAGGATATTCCTATTGAACCTTCCTCTCGCCCTCCCCTTATGAATTTAGAAGATCTCATTTAGAATTTATTTTATATTAAATATGATTCAATAACTATTCTTCCATGAGAAAATTAAAAAACCATAGAAAAAAACAAGAATAAAAATCATTTCTTTAAAATAATATGAATTTAATGAAACTATTAATACTACCACAAAAATCCAACACGTTTTTAAAATAACAGGACCATCTATATAAACACCCCATTTATTTCATTCAAATGACCATACATACACGATGTCCCATTCCATTGTAGATAGGTTTATTTATTTAAAATTCTCAAATGGTTTATTTAAATAAACCAAAATACTTGGTCTTGGACATGGTATGTATTTTCTAGAAAACCTAGGGAAACTTAGATTCAGTAATAAGAGTGTGCTTGCAATGCCCCTTTTCTACATCTACTATTTCAATTATGATGATTCTACTCTTTTCAACTCAATACATAGAACCAACCCAGGAAGTGCTGACACCCTTCAGGATGAGTAACACTCTTTAATACCAAACTGAAACAGAAAAAACCAGTTAAACTAGACCTATCACACACGTCATCCCATCAAGGGGTGGCATAAAAAATGTAACAAGACTAGTCTCATATATAATAAAAACAAGACATACATCTAGTGTCCAAATCAAAAAAAATTATAGATAACACTAAGCTAAACATTATAAACAATAAATAAAGAAAATTCTAGAAAACTAGTCTCCATGTGACCAAACTTCTCTTCCAAACTATCCCAAAAAATAGCAATATAAATAGAAGTTTTCATGCTATATAATTCTTTTCGATTTACTTGAATATAAAAGACTAGCTCTATAGTTTTCCATAGTCGTAAGTAGGGTTTGAGAAATGGATCCTAGTATAATAATACAAATATATCTATACATGTTATAATAATAATTATGCACAAGTTCAATCCTTAAAAAATAGTTTTACATGAAATTTTTACAAATAAATAGTTTGAAAGACTATCTCAAACAATCCTTACATTTCCAAAAATTGAATAACAAGTTTCCAAAGCTAGAAACAAAGTAGTTAAAATACAGAATATAAATTAACATGTGAGGAAGCATCCAAGAAATGTTATTTCATTTAATAAAGATGCAAAAACAATAATGCACCTACCAACAGAGATATATCTTATGGGATAATAATTAGTATACACTCACAAGCCTAACAAAGAATAAGTTTGGTTCTAACTAACATCAATGTCTTCTATAATACATAGACATACAAGATTTTACTTCCTAGTGGTGCGACACACACTAAGGCTACCTGGGACTCTTACTTGACATACCCAAGGTTCCCACTATGTATTTTTTGTCAATTTCTATTTTAAAATGCATGCTCACATTTTTTTAAAACAATTTTAAATCCAATCTAACATGCTTCAGGGTTTGAAAAACTATTTTTCATTACAAATCTAAGAAATACGTTTTTCAAAGAAAAACCCATTTTCAAACATGAACTCATTCCCTTCTCAATTTAAAAACATGCAATTATACTTTAAATCTCAAGAAATCAATATGAACAATAATAAATTGGATAAATTGGAACAATTGAACGAATACACCTAGAAAAAGGATGTAGAAAACCTAAATTAGTTTGACAATGGGGACTTGAATCTAAGAGAATTGTCTTCACAAAGAAATGTACACTATGAATTTGAACTGTATTGATAGAAAACCCTTTTCAATCATGAAACTACAACCTAAAAACATCTATAATTGGAACCAAATAAAGACTAAGAGGATCTCTTATCTGAAGAAGAATTTTTGTACCCTAATGAAGACTAACCATTGAACAAATTCATCCAGATGGAGTGAAGTCCCCTAAAATCCCCAAGGATAAAAGATCCAACTGAGATGATAAGGCTATAAAAAATGAATCCTCAAACACCGATAAAAATCACTAAAAAATACAACTTGATAAATTACATGGATTTTCACCTTTTAAACAGTGTGAATCACATTTATTTTAAGCAACACTGAAAAAAAACATCTCCTTTTTAATTAAAAATTATATTTTTTTACATTACATGAGTGGTAACCCTTACGTGATGTGTAACCCTTACACAATGTGTCAATTCTCTGGCTTTGAATTCAACTAACGGGATCAATCTATCAGGTATTACAAATATTCAAACCTCATTAAATGTCGTGTAAATACCCAGAAAATAGAAAAAACTATAGTTTCATGTCAAAAATCCAACAAATCCATAACTTCACCATTATAGGTATCCTCCCAAATCTAGGTCGAAAAAACTCACCCTACAAAAATGGTAAACCAAAAATAGAGATCATAACATACCTGATGGAAAGGTAATGGGAGATTGCATAACCCCATGATTACAAATGTGATATTTTTAACTAGTTGAATACTTTTGAGTGGAAATGGGAATGGGTATTCACTAACACAATTTTTTTCATGGAAAATCACGGGAAGACTTCCACAACATAACAAGTGTATGTAAAGGTTCATAAAATGGGTGAATGATAGATAAAGGTCAATTTAATTACTTTATAACCATAAGGAATATAATACGGATGTGTAAAAACATATATCAACTTTAAAAATCATAAATCTGAAGGCATGAAATAAATAAGGTTATTGAATAAAGAGGGGAAGGAGAGGATCCCTTACCTTGAGAGGGTGCTTCTTAAATCATAGGATGAGATTCTTAAGATTTTGGGGGACTTTAGGAGGGACCTAGAGAAGGAATATTAGAGTTAATTCATTATCTAAGGGTATTGAGTGAATAGGAATGCGAGGTTCGGTGAGTTTACATAGTGAAATAGAGAATAACCCTATTAATTTCCAAACATAGGTTTTGAACTGTATATGATAAAGTAATGTAAATCAAAAACCATCCGATGATTTTTTTTCCCATAGCTTCCCCCAAAGTTTATTGGTTTTCATTATTTTGTAAGAATAAGAAAAGAAAATTTAAGAATAATGCCCTATGTTATGTGAAATTGAGTCATGTTTATAAATAATTTATTTTAAAAAAATAAAATTTGACAATTTGACTTTTTCATTAAAAGGTAGGAAAAAATAGAGAGTTTAGGGTAAATGGAAATGGTGATGACCAAGGGAATAACCCCTAAAAAATCCCTACAATCCTTAGAAGATGAACCCTAACAGAAATATATAGTCATAGACTTCCCGGGGTCGCCTCTGCTTGCTAAGGCATCTTTGGAAAAGTTTCCTTCAAGCCATATATACTCCACCTTCATGCCTAGATCCAATAGCTTCCTACTCTTACAAATATAGTATGTCATTCCCAAGGAGTATTTATCTTCCCTTGAATTAACCAAACCATCATTTTAGAGTCCAATTATTCCTTTGATATCTTCAAATTTTATGGTTTACATAATTGAAGACCACTAAGCATTTCCCTTACCTCCACTCTGAGAGAACTACCCAGTCCATAGAAAGAACTGAAGCCTAGTAAGACCAAACCATGTAAATCCCTCACAAGCCCTCCTCCCTGCATCAAGACACTAACATTTGATCCATAAATTTTGAGCTTCAAACCATGGTATGGTAGAAGCCAACACACCCACTCCCATCTGTTGTGGGTATTGACGTCCTCCATAGGAGAAACAACCATCAGGATAAGAAGTCATAAATATCAGAATCTGGTCCCATGAGGATGAAGCCCTCCCAACTCCACTACCAGAGAGAGAATCTGATCTAGGATAAAATCTTGGGAAACTCTAATACTATCCCTGGTTCTATTTTTATCTTCCCATATTATCCAAAAAGAAATTGAAAATATTATACCCCATGATTGGGCCTATCAATTGGTGTTATCTATTCTACAAAATCAGGTTGCTAAGAAAGAATCCAAAGAACCACCACACCCTACCACACTCATGTGTTTCTCTATAAAACCCCATACTCAACCAGCAGCATCGCTTTTGAAAAAAACATGTCATATGGATTCCCATATCAACCTATAACAGCACCAGCATCGAGATGCCAAGGATAATCCCTTTCCCTGAATATTATTATCAGATAGAAGATAGTTATTTCTAATCCACCATACAAGAAAATCCAGCTTAGTTGTTATCCATTTCCTCCATAGAACATTATCCCACTCACCTAAACCACTTATGATATGAAATCCCTTCCTCATGTCACCGCTATTGAAATTATCCTACGAGGATGAGCCTAGGATACATCTGTTTGGATCATCATTCATAGTGATGGTTTGGAACACCCCTTGCTGTTTCAAATCCATAGTCTCATGAATAAAAGTAGGAAAACCAGTAGGCTAACTAAATAGAATATCCAGGGCTAAGAATCTAAGATAGTGAAGAGTGGTACAGCACCAGTTGTCTTTCCAAAACCATGTCTCACCACTCCCAAATACCCACCTGGTCTTATCCACAAGAAGCTCCAAGAATTCAATCATTGTTATAACCAACTTCGAGGGATTTATTAGGCTACCAACCCATTCATTCCAACTTTCACTATATTTGTGCCTCATAAACATTTCCCATAATGTCTTCCCCTAAATAATTTTCCAAGACAACATGGCATGCATGCATTGCATGGACTCTGAAATATTCTTTAAATTGACACCCCCTCATTAATAGGCTTTTCTAGTCTTTTCCATATAGACCATTGATATCTCCCCGCATCTATAGAATCCCATATAAACTTTTCCATCATTTTCTAAGCCACACAATGGTTCTTTTAGGAGCCCTGATGATAGATAACACATGCATCACCACGGAGGAAATCACACTGTTAATAAGAGTGATTTAACCTCCAAATTATTGAAATATATTCCTCCAGTTGATTATCCTAGTTAAAACACTACTTATAATACCATTGAAATGGCACAATTTGATCCTCCCAATAGAAATTGGATCCCCCAAGTAGGTCAAAGGAAGCCTCTTTGTTTACATGATCAATTTATCTTGTATGTCCTTGTATATCCAACCAAAGAATTTGTTGGAAATAATCACATTTATTTTCCCTGATTTCACCTTCTTCCCACATTGAATTCCATAATCCCCAATCAAAGAGTTTCACCGACTAATAGACTTCCTCTTTCCATTAATAAAGAAATATTATATCATCAGAAAACATTTTGTGTGAAACAATACAACACCCCCTCTATTTTTGTAAATCAAAATGGACCCCTCTGTCAAACACCGCTCTATGTTCCCTGATATAGAATCCTAGTCCAAAATGAATAAAAGATGAGAAATCAGTTCACCCTATCTAAGGCAACACACCATTTTGAAAAAAACCAAAATTTATTCCCATGAATGATATAGATAACCAATGAGAGTAAAAAAATCTAAAGAATAAGTCACAAACCCACTAGGTCAATCCCAGTCTTCTAAGAATCCTACGGAGGTAATTGCACTCAAGCATATCATAGGGATTATCCATGTCAACATTGATAATAATATTTGAACCGGCATATTTTTTTAGGTCCTCCACTATCTCTAAGGCAATCCCACCACACCTAGGATGCCTCTCCCTTGAATGAACCCACATTTCTCATCAAACAAAATCCAAGGTATCATACTCTAAAGCCTACAATTGAGAATACTTGACAAGATATTTGTGCACTCACTTAACTCATACCCATAACATCCTCATTTATCTCTACCTTAGCTGGAAGGGACTCCATCGCCAAATTATCAACCTCATTAATGCTTCTAGGGATACATTTCCAAAATTTGGAGATATTTCCTTCTATCTCCAGGCTTGGAACACACTAATCATTTGATCTTACCAAGAGAATTTTGAAATACTCCAAGGGCATACTCCCTTCTACTAAAATATTATAATTGAAAAACCCATCTGGTAACTTGATATAAATTTTTTTAACCACCCTCCATAAATTAATACAATATAGAAAATAGATAGAGTTTCTATAACCTACCCTAAGTCAATTGGACCTTGACTTCTCCTTAAACACCCTTTCAACTTCCAACATATTTTTTCCATAAAACACTATTTTTCACTAAGATCCACAAACACATCATCATCCCAAGCTTGTTGAAGCCCCTCCCCAATCCACTCAATTTCTTCCCAAATTGTCTAAAGAGGGGTGACACCATTCCCCCTATCTTGGTTCCATGCCTGAAAATCACCTTTGAGTCACTTTAATATTAAGTTGAGTCTCACCCATAGACTCATGTCAGTCTGTTAAAACCAAGAGTTGCACACCACATCTATAAATCCTTCATCACGGTACCAGCATCGGGAATACATGAAGCAATTTGGACCTCTACCATCACATTTGATATTAAAAACAAGAGGGGAATGGTCAGATAGTTCTATGGGAAGATGCAAAACTATATATTGGGGAAATGAGTCTAAACTATGTAGATTGACCAAGAACCAATTGAAACTACTCCATATTTGGTTGATTCCTTTCCTATTATTACACCAAGTAAAACAAATAACAGAAAACCCCAAATCAAACAGACCAGCACTATCCATGAAATGATTAATGTCATTCATAGCTACTCTCAAATACTCGGATCCACCCCTATTATCCCAAAACTCTACTATAGTATTGAAGTCACCAGCTACCACCCATATAGATTTCCCTAGACTGAAGCACCATAGAGACCACCAGAGGTCCTTCCAAATAGATACATCGTTAATATAATAAATGAATGAGATGAAGACTTCATAGAAACCCATTTTAACTTTAGTCATGATGTGATGAGACAAAGAATCCACTCGCTCCACCTCATCTTCCTATTTCCAAAACTTATAAATGGACTTACTACAAGAATTATTAGAAACCGAATGAAAAAAACCTATACATTTCATTAAAACATTGATATGATCAGATGACTGCTTCGGTTCAAGAACAGCCAATACAAAAACTGTGAGACGACGAGTCTCAGTGAATATATAAGTACTTCTGGCCCACATGTCCAAGCCTCTATAATTCCACGCCATAATAGGGATCATTGATAATCATAAGTGGGGTCCTTGAGACTAAAACAAAAACTAACCATTACACCAGACTTCTCCGAGCGAGCCTCTATAGAGTGATAGTGATTCATCAAACCATTTCTTCTAAGATACATCCAGACTGGCCTTCCACCATCCTTTGAACCACCCAGGATAGGATCCTCATATTTGAAAATCTCAAAAGTTGATAACCGATTTGTAAAGTAGAATAAAACACTCGTCCAAACCGGTGATAGGAAAATGTATCAATACATCGATAGGATTTGTTTTCCTGCATCGATTCCCACCTCTATGCCTAGGACCTATGAAACCAACACCTCCTCGGAAACCGTATGTTCTACAAGGAGATATTCATAACCTCTAACAACCTTGAACCAGATGGGTTCGAACACCACTTGGATGACTCACAACTACCTTCTTATTTGAACAATGAAATAAGGCCATTCCAAAAAAACTATCCAAAATTCTCAAGGCTTCAACGAAAAATAGATATGATAGAGATGAATAGAACTAATTATTTTGATTTTTTTCCTTCATTGAGCCTACCAGAGGTTATAGTAGGGCTGTAAAACTCCCCCATACGTGAGGCATGTTGGGAAAATTTGAAATCATTGGAAATTTTTAGGAAAATCATTAATTAATCATTAAAAAGTAATCTTAAAAGGGATAAATATAATCATTATTTTATTAAAAGAAAATATAAAAAACAAATAGCTAGGATCTAGATATGTAACCCTTTATTACACTAGTGAATTCCATAAGGGTAAGGTGTGTCAAGGTGATATTTTCTTATAGTGGTTTGGAAAATATGGTTTGGTCCATAATATCGATGAGCTTGAACATCTCACATAAATAGTTTCCCTCATATTTAATTTTTTGAATTACATATTATTAATGGTCAATGGAAAATCCCATTGATTATTTTTTCCTCAAAAGATTTGATAAATAAGATTCATAGGGTTTGATCTTACTAGTTGAGGTCATTGCTCATTCCTTCTGTGTCAAATGTATTTTATCATAACCCTTAATATAATAATCTTAATGGTCATTGAAAAATGGAAATATTATCAATGATTATGATAATTAATGGTATTTTAAATTTTATAGACCATATAATGGTCCAAAATAACCAAAATATTACATGTTTTTTCAATAACATCATTTCTTAATAATTAAATTACTTATTGAAAAAATAAATTTCACTTATAAAAGGTTAGGTCTTCACAAGTCGCCAACCTGTGGCGATCGGGAACATGCTTTAGGCCATATGGTGGGCCAGTATGGGTGATGGGTCTAGTAAACCCAAGTTAGTTTGTTAAAAAATGATAAAAAAGGAGGTTGTTAACTTGGGAGTCTATGATATACTATATCTAGGAATGTAGAGGATCAAAGGGTTTGAACGTGGGATTACCTAGATAGATCTTCTTCATGTAGAACATCAAATTTCCATGAATGGTCTTGGATTTTGGTTATGTTGTAAGATGTTTATGGGTTGTTTTGATGATATTTTGAAGAATTTACCAGTTTATGTTGAGTCCCCTAGTGATTGTTAGGGTCAATTTGAGTTTTTGGGTTGAAAGAGGGAAGTACGGGGGAGACGCACTGTTAGTATTAACAGGGCATAGTCCATGAGGCCATACTCTCCAAACCTCTAGTGACACCCACATGATTTGAACATGATTTTCCAAACAATGTATTAAAACTATATATAGTGGTAAATTATTCAAATTTTTTATTTTTTTCTTTCATTTTCATTGGAGTTATTTTTGATTCTAGTGTCTCTTTGTGATACCCTTGACGGGATTTTTTTTTGGTTTTTTTGGGCTAGTTTTAAATTAATTGTTTTGGATAGATCTTGTGTTTTTTATCTTATAGGTGATTCCTACCATATGAACCTCATCATGCATAGAAAGGGTGCTGCAAATAAAAACCCATAATAAATTCCTCATCCTGGTCCAACTTTGGTGGATTCCATGACTCATGCAATTTAATTGTTGGTTCAAGATGGTGGTCGAGAGTAGGCATAGATCGTAGATCATGATCAGAAGTTTATAAGAAAAAATAAACCAGTGTTCCATGGTGATAAGGAATATAATGATCCCAATGATTGGTTTGATTGTATGAAGCAGATATTTGAGTTTTTGAAGAAAACTAAGACCACTGAAGTGATCTTCACAACATAAATTCAGGAAGGACGGAGTAGAAAATGTTGGGATTCGATGCTGATTAATGGAGGCATGAGGATCTCAAAAATAACACTTTCATGGAGGATTTCATTCAATAGTTCATCCTAGATACATTGAGGGTGATAAAGGCCCATGACTTATTGAGTTTGGAGTAATAGGATTATTCACTGATAGTGTATTACTCTCATTTTATCATGTTGCTTCATGTTTCTCTATATATCCTAATGGGTGATTACCTCAATGATGTATGCTTTTAGATGGGATTGAAACTACAATTCTTGTTTATGATTATTTTTCTTTATTTATTGACATACTCAGTGGTGGATAATAAAAAGGCTCTGGAATAGGAATATTTGGCAGGTAAGATAGGTCTTTGTGATTTTTTTAGAGAGGGGAATTCATAGTACTTTATCATTGATGAAGTGGAAGTGAGATAAGTCTCATCGAGTAAGTGAAAAAGAGTTTCCATCAATTTTTTGTTTTATATCTTTCGGATTCTTCAAGGAATAAGTCCATTGTTTGTTTTAGTTGTAGGAAGGTTAGACACACATTGACTCATTGCTCATAAATTCGACATATTTTCTACTAGTGTGGGAAATTAGGGAATCTATAGTGCTTCTATCAGTTGAATTTGTAGGGGATCGGTGTGGCCTCCACTTTTTCAATGATCTCTCAGGTGAATTAGAATACATACAAGGGTAGAGGAACATTCCTTCATGGTAAGAGAGATTCTCACCAGAGGAAGAAGAATCCTTAAGGGTTTGAACAGGGGTGTCTCCTTGTGGAATAGGTTGTGCAAGATGACTCAAATTTCAGACTGCCCACCGTGAGAGGTATAATTTTTATTACTTCCTCTATGCAATAAGTTATAATTGAAAATATTTCATACCATTCATTAATTTCAATAATGTTCATTTATTCTTTAGGTATACAATTTGAGTTAAATCCATATGGAATGGATATACTAAACCCTTTTTGTAGGAAGAATGTATAAGGATTCAGGTTCCTTGGGTGTCATGTTCTTATAGTTGGTGTAAAAGTAGTTTGGGAATTCCATTTCTGGGCATGTAAATTTGAAAGATTATTATCAAAATGGATTGACTGATCAGCTCCAAGGATATGATCAATTGTTGTCACCCAAAGTTCTAGTTCCTAAATCCTTATGGTAGTACTCATGTCATTCAAGGTGATTGGGATCCACAATTAGGGGGGGTAGGTCCAATTTCTGTAGAGTTGGGGTTGATTTTTTGTCACTTGTCTTGATTGTTTCTTGATGTTATTGAGTAGAATCTAGCGGGAGATATTACAATAGTCATTAATTGTTACCCAGATGTGTTTTGAAAGGATTTTTCATGATTTATGACCTATTAAGGTATCTATATTACTATCTATATACTCCCCAGTATGATCCTAATTTCCTTTTTGTCTTACCATATGGATATTACTGTGATGAAAGAGCTAATAATTTAGCTATTAGATATTGAGGGTATGTTATTTATCGATCCAAGCATATCACCATGGGCTTTTCTAGTGCTATATTCAATGAAAGCATATGGAATACTCTAACATTTCATAGATTATAATAAACATAACTATGTTACCATGAAGAATAAATACTCTTTTTCGAAAATTTACAACCTTTTTTATCATCTCAGGGGAGCCCATTGGTTTTCAAAGAGTGATGTGAGATTAGGGTACCACTAGTTAAGGGTCTCAGAATGGGATATTCCAAATACCACATTTTAAAGTTGGTATATAAATTTTGAGTATTTGGTTATTCTATTTTGGCATACCAATGCTTCAGTAGTCTTCATGGTGTTAGTAAACAATATCATCCATTCATTTTTGGAATATTATTTGGTTATGTTTTTCTATGATATTATAGTGTTTTTTAATACATTGTAGGAACATGATAATCATCTATAGGTTATTTTCATTGTTTTTAGGGAGACCCATATATGATAATTTCTCCAAAGTTTTTTTTGGATTTATAAAGTGATGTTTTTGGGAAATGTGATGTCTGAGGTAAGAGTTTTGGTGGATCCATAGAAATTTCAAAAAGTATTGTCCTAAGGGTAGCCCAAGAATGAGTTTGTGATCCATAACATTCTAGTCCTTGATAGGTATTATATATTTATTTAGTAATTATCAAGGATAGATTCTCCCTTGATGGATTTGGATAAGAAATGGGTGGGGGTTGAGTGGGATGATATGTTCTATAATGTTAATGAGAAGTTAATGTCACATTTGGATTATGTGCCAGTTTTGATCCTTCCCAATCCAAGGAGAGAATATTTCTTGCATTTTCATTCTTTTAGTGTGGGTTTGGGGGGTGTTTTGATGTAGGTTGACCATGTGGTGGCATGTGTCTCATGGTATCTATTCTCACATGAGTGGATTTATACCACTCATGGCCTAGAATTAGCAGTATTTATGAATGCACAAAAAACAAGGTCAAATTACCTCTTCAAGAAATGGTTTATAGTGTATTCAGGTCACATGATTCTAGAATATATTTTTTCCAAAGGGACCTTGATCATAAGTAGAATAAATGGTTATAATATCTTCATACTTGATTTATATATTTCTTACACACTGAGGAAGGGGTATGTGGTTGTAAACATGATGAGTATGAAGTTTCTAGGGTTGGATATTTGGGAGTCAGCAAATGAGTGGGGTATGATGAGATTGTTTTATAATAGGAATCTAGGGGTGTGGGAGATTATCAAGTAATAGTTCTTGGACAGTGTGTGGGTTAAACCCTAATATATCAATTGAGTTAGGATAGAATATTTTTATGGCCCAAATTTCCAACAGATTAGAAGGTATTTAAATATTAGAGATACCTCGGGTGGTTTTTCTTAGTCACCCAATGGTTCTATACTCTTTAGGAAGAAACTGGAAAAAAAAAATATCCTGAGGCAAGAGTTACTTCATGAGGCACATCAATCAGGTTCTTCCCTTCAAATAGGTAAAACCAATATGCTTTATACATTTAGAGGCCAGTCTTGGTGACTAGGGATGAGAAATGTAGTGGTAGACTTTGTTTCCATATGATTGACCTTTTAGAGTATGAAATATGGGCATTAGAGAGTAGTTGGGTTGTTTCAACCAATTCTTATTCTGGTGTGGAAGTGGGATGATATATATAAGGATTTCATTAGCAAACTAACTCATACACTAATTGAGAAGGATTCTATAAGTTTTTTTCTCAATCATCAGGAAAAAACTCCCAATTTCTTTCTATCAATATGTTGGCGAAGGTAGTGTAAGTTCTTGGAATAGTGGAAGCGCATGGGAGATGGTGTCCAGTATTTGTTTTTACCATATTCAATGAAAAATTCAGTATATATGAAATGATGAACATCTAGATCCAGGCAACTAAATCAATGAAATGGGATAAAGGAATAGAAACCTGGAACCAAGAGAGAGGATCAACATATTTGGTTTATAATTAATTTAATTAAATAATAATTACCTCCAAGGTGATTCATTATTCTTTTTTGTGTTCATTCATATATAGAAAGGTGTACCATTATTACGTTGTAGAAATCAATGGTAGATATCCTTCTTCAGTGATCTATATGTGTTTCTAATATCTTTGGACATTGCTGAAGGAGTCTTCGGGTTCTAGCATTGAAGATCCTTGTTCTTGTAATGTCCACCTTTGATCTCCTTGAGAACCACTTCTAAAGCGTTCTCCATGATCTAGTGGATGAGGATCTCTCTCATTCTTGAGAGCGTTCATGGAGAGGGATAAACTCTCAAGGCTTGATATCTTTTCCCCAATTAATTGTTCCAACACAATAGGCATCGCATGACATTCCTTTGGGTAATAAGAGAATAATATAACTCATAATTTATTTCACTAGGATAATAATAAAAAATATGCACAAGTTCCTTTAATTATTTCATTAATCCAAGAAAAACCCCCATGTCAAATAATAACACAAATATTATTATTTCTTGATATGGGCATAGCTTGCGATTTATAATTAAATATTATTTAATCAAATAATTTTCAATATTATTATTTCTCACTGAACTATTAATCTCGGTTCGGCAATCCTCTTCAATATTTAAAAATTATTCCACCCATAATATATTCTATTGAATAACTAGTGATGGAATAAATGTGATCAGGCATACATCAATAATTATAAAACCATGATTTAGAATAATATTTATTCAAATTGTTAAATAATAAATTATTTAACTACGATATGGGATACACTTAGTTTGTGACCCTTTAGGCCTCTTTATTAGTGGCATTAGGAAAACCTGCCTAAAGTCCAGGGTTAGTGTCTAACAACAAGCCAAGGCTCTCATAGAGAAAGAAGTTAATGTCGCAACAACATGTCACCTCATATAAACACTTACAATGTAATATATTCCATCTATCACAATATATCTAATTGATAAATTTTCATGCATGTGCCATCAACCTATATGCTCAATATCCTTTTCTTTGACTTTTCTGAAATACAACTTTCCTATTTATCACCATATACATGGATTTTTTGGCCATATCATTACCATCAAAGGGCCTAAGATATCATATTATGGTAAATAATAGAAGCTATAAATCATTTCTCACATTATTCAATAATGAAATATTACTCTTGATGCACCCAACATATCCTACCTTTCCGTGAACATCTTTCATCATAGTTTTCATCAATACAACTAAGTGTGCAACAAATAATATCCATTAATAATAATCTTAAAGTATGAGTACCAATACACTCATCTGCAGATAGGAACATCCAATGACACTTATAAATATGTATTTCCTACTCTATGGTCTCATCCTCATAATATTCTATAGGATATCACCAAGGGCGTACACCATGAGAAGTTGTCTCAATGTCCCATGAGTCTCCACCCCAGATAGACTATATCATTTTTGTCCCTAAAATGAAATCCTCTTGCTATGGAACATATATTCGAGAATAGTTTCATTGTACTTTTTGGTTCTCATCATAATCGGGATCCTATATGACCTTTTAGTACGACAGTTACTCTTAAGACATTATAGCATACATTTTTTGTAGAAGACAATCATGATGTGATAAATAATTTATTAATATTTAAAACCATGAGTATAAGTTATAATAATGTACAAAATAAGTTGTTTTGAGGGAACCAACTCTAAAAAATTCCCACTTGCACTAGAGCCAGTTGTTAACAACCATATATTCACTAGCTCTCACATGATACTCATGCATTGGCTGAGATGGTATTTTAGTCATGTGGTCCACTGTGTTCTCTTCCATGGAGACTCTACTCACTTCAACATCACCCATTTTATAAAATTCCTTCAAGAGGTGATACTTCCTGAGTATGTGCTTTGTCCGTTGATGTGACCTTGGATCTTTGGAAAGAGCCACTGATTTAGTATTATCACAATACAATGTAATATGGTCTTTTCTACTAGGTACCACATAAAGCTCCTGGACAATGATTCGAATCCAGATAGATTCCTTGGTTGCATCATAAGGTACTATGTACTCAGAATCTATTATAGAATCAGCTACAACTAGCTTCTTTGAACTCTTTTAGCTCAAAGATCCATCATGGAGATAAAAAACATTTCCTAATTGTGAATTTTAATCATTTTGATCTGTCTAAAAAAAATAACCAGAATACCCTCTGATGACAAGCTTCTTGTCTCCTCCAAACAACAGTAACATATCGTTAGTTCTTCTTAGATACATAAGTATAGTCTTCACAGCATCCCAATGATGTTATCTTAGATCTACTTGATACTTTCCTACCTTTCTCAATTCATGGGAAACATAAAGTCTAGTACATAACATGTCAAAGATGATTGATCGTATCACTGAAGATTATGGGATCTTACTCATTCTATTTTTCTCCTATTGTTCCTGGGTACACATTTTCCTAGAAATTTGTAAACCGTGTGACATTGGATCCAATCACCTCTTGTATTATTCCATACAAAATCTCTTTAGTGGCTAGTCAATATATGTACTTTGTAATATTCCAAGTAGCCTCATGGATTTATAATGAATGATCTTGATCCCTAGAATGTATTTTGTTTCACCTAAGTCCTTCATGGAGAAGCACTTTGTTCAACCAGTCCGAAATAGATTGTAAGATTGGTATGTCATTTCCAATAAGTAATATGTCACCAACATATACTATTAGGATAACATCCTAATTCCCACTAAACCTTTTGTAAAAACATGGGTCACACTCATTTTTAATGAAACCAAATTATTTTATGCCTTCATCGAATCGAATGTTCTATGATCTAGATTCTTTCTTCAATCCATAAATGGAGATCTGTGACTAGAAAATCCTTTTGTCATCACTTGGTGTCACAAACCTTTCTAGTTGCATCATATATACATTTTTTTGAAGTTTCCCATTAAAGAATGTTGTTTTGAAATCCATCTACAAAATCTCAGAGTCTTCGTAAGCTGTTATGGAAAATATGATTCTAATAGATTTAATCATATAAACTAGAAAAAAATCATCATAGTCAATTAATTGATGTTATTCAAACCCTTTAGCCACTATCCTTGTTTTATAGGTACCTACTTTACCTTCCATGTTCACTTTCCTCTTGAGTACCCATTTAAATATAACAGGACTTACATCAACAAGCATGTCAACCAGAAGCCAAACTTGGTTCTAATACATGGAATCAATCTCAGAATTCATAGCTTCTACCCAAATTATAGCTTCTGAGCTCTCTAATATCTTCTTATAGGAGAGAGGTTCATCATTTTCCAACAATAATGAGTCACTGTCCTCGATGACTAGGAAACCATTTATCTCTAGTCATCTTACCTCTCATATACAAATATGTAGTAGTTGTGTTTTTTGAACTACATCTTCCAGAGGGACCTATGGAACATGTTCCTATACTAACTCCTTGGTATCTTGAGAATCAGCTTAATCAAATTCAATCTAGCACCCACTATCCTTTTTTAGGATGTTCCCTCTCTTAAGAAATATGGATTTTTTGGAAATAGTCGCATTCTTGTCTGAGGGGTTGTATAGGTAGTATCCCTTTATTTCCTTGGGATACACTATAAAGATACACTTCAGGTCTTTAGGTGATAGTATTTTTCTTGAAAAATCCTTAACAAATGTCCCACATCTCCATACACATGTGTGCGAAAAAAATAGGTTTCTTTACACTGCATATCTCGAAGGGAATTATGTTTTCGGCTTTAGATGATACTCAGTTAAATGTGTTTACTGCAGTCTGTAATGCATATCCCCAAAAGGATAATAGAATATATGCATGACTTATCAAAGACCTTACCATACCCAACACGGTACAGTCCCTTATTTCACTAACACTATTACACTATGGTGTATAAGGTGAAGTGAGTTGAGATAGAATTCCAAACTCCCAAATAAAGTCGATGAACTCTTGGTTAAGATATTATCCACCTCGATCTGATAAAATCTTTTTTATCTTCTTACCAAGATTATTCTCTACTTCTATCTTTAATTCCTTGAAATTATCAAATTACTTGGACTTATACATCATCAAGTAAATATATCCATATCTACTCAAGCCATCAATAAATGTTAAGAAGTATGAATATTCACCTCTAGCCTATATTGGAATTGGTAAGCACACATTAGTGTGTACCAATCCAAGATGCTATGTGGCCCTTTCACCCTATCCACTAAATGATGGTTAGGTCATTTTTCCTTGTAAACAAGAGTTACATTTATCTAGCAGTTTTAGATATGAAGAGTCTAAATAGTCATCTTGAAAGAGCTTTGTCAAACTCTTAACATTTACATGACCAAGGCAGTGATCCCACAATTAGGTGTTATATTTGTCATGTGAACTTGGTTCGTTATCAATTTCCAACACTTGGTTTTCATAATTTAATAGATATAGTCCATTATTTTAACCTTCCATACCATAAAATATGTTGTCCTCATAAAAAACAAATTTTATTTCAGAACATGAAAATAAACCCATATATTTCTATACATGATACAAAAATTATGTTTATGGTAATGGTATGTACATAATAAAAATAATGTAAAACCAAATTCATTATCATTGGAAGTGAAATGTGGTAGTCACCAATGGAAAGAGCATCCATCATTTCACCATTAGAAGCTCACAGATCCACCTATCATCTATAAATTTCCTAAAATCTACTTGGTTCCTATATCTGAATATAGATGTGAGAACCACAAGCTATATCTAATACCCAATGTGTGAAAATGGAAAATTTTCACTCAATAAGGAATGAGCATTTACCTTCTCCTTACCTCTAGTTGTAGTTCCACTTCCAGTGGACTGACATGCGATATGAAAAACATACGGCCTCCTTTTCCTTTCCATTCCTTTGATTTTATTCTTCTTGGTCAGATGGTGCTCGGGGGATGTAGACTATTTGTAATTCTTATGTCCCTTTTACTTTTTCCTCCCCATCCTATTTACCATAAGAATTGTAGGTTTTTCACACCCCATGTCCTTATCCACTTGGAGAATCAAGGTCAGAAGTTCTAATAGAATCTTCTCATTATTTCTCATAATATAATTCACAATAAAACTAGACTAGGTCTTGGGTAGTGATGAAAGTATGATATCTATACACAACTCATCTGGTTATTTATTCCCTAAGATATCCAAATGCTAAATGTAGTTGATAATCATGATTACATGAGGCCTACCTGGCACAAACTCTCCATGATTAATCATGAAAAAAGCGTTGGATATTTCATACTTCTCTTATGTCACCTTATCTTGATAGATATCCCAAATATGATATATTATGCAATATGAATCAATTTCCTCATGTTTCTTCAAGAGCACATTAGACATGGATGATAGCATAAAGCACCGAACATCAGAAGCATCATTCATATGTTTCTCATACATAGAGATCTCCTCATCCCTAGCCTCATTTCTAGTCACAACTAGTAAAGGTGTAGTGGGGACTGAAAAATGCATTCTCCCTTATAACGCACCTCACGCACCTCCAGCCTTTCAAATTTTTGAGCATTTCTATCCCCCCTCTCTCCTCTGAGATGGAGCTGATGCAGCCTCTGGAGGTTTGATCAACACCTTCTTCCTTGATGGGTCACCCCCAGAAGCCTTCTACTCCCCCAGAGGGTGCGGCTCCATTTCAGGGCCTCTATGGGGAGTTTGTTCCCTCCCTAAAGGAGATCCTTCTCCATCCAACTCAGCCCCCTCAAGGTGGACCTCCTACTCTACCAACGATCTAGTTGAATCAGGTTCTCTCTAGGGTGGAGGACAGCTTCTCGATGCTATATTTCCAAGATGAATCTTTCACTGAGGCCTCTCATTTTTTTAATGGACCTTGGTGGTGCGGTTCAGTTTTGATCATCCCCCTCACTCTTTTCTAGAAAGGAGTGGTTTCTTGGGGAATGGAAGATTCCCCTAGGGTTTCTATTCTGAATAAGCACGCCTTTTGAGATGTTTTATCATCGAGAGAGTATTTTGTTAAGGCTTGGTCTTCCTCCTTGAGATCTAGTGGAAACCATAATTTCAACTTGTTCCACTGGTCCCTCGTCATTCACACAGGAAGAGACTCCCCTCAAGGAGCAGTATGGTTCAACCTTTCAGGTCTTCCTCTTCCTTTCCACAACATATTCTTTATTTGGTCTTTTGGTGATGTGCTGGGATCCTTTCTGTGTGTGGTTTGTGTTACCTCAAAATTGCTTGATCCTTCAACGGATTGAATATTCATGGAAGTGGATTTGTTGTCTCCTCTACCTGATCAGATTTTTTTTAGAGCAGGTTCCGATGTATCTTGGTGGTAGAAGCTCATGTTATTGTCCCAAGTGAATTTTTGTTTGAAATTCCAGCTGTAAGGCCCCTCTCTATCAGTGTGTAGGAGGTTTGGCTCTCAGAAACCGAGGCCTTCTTGTACTCTTCATGGTTGACCTCTGGTTCTGGTCCCGAAGGACAAACCTGGGTGAGATCAAGTGATTCCTACTCCTCCTTCCTCTGGTCTCTCTCCTTTAATTCCTTCTTTCCCCCTCCCCATTTTCCCCCTTCCTACTCCCCCCCATCCCTACTCCGCCCCTCCCATATCCACCTCTTCTTGTTCAGTCACATCTCTCGCCCAAGGTGTTGTTTCCCCCCATCCTTTGCCTATCTTACCCATCCTTCCCCCTCCTCTTGTTGCCTCTTCGAACCAGCAGTGTCGAGATTTGGTGGTGTACTTCCCCCTGACCTAGTTTATGTAGCCCTTCCCCCCTCCTCCTCAATTATTTCTACTATGAAGGGTAAATCAGTGGTTTCTTTTCCTATTTCCCCTCCTCTAGTGGATGAACCGGGTCCTTCTTTTTCACCTTCTATCACTTTATCCAATGGTTTTTCTACGATGTCCTCCTCTTCTAACTATCTATTTGATTCAAACCTGGAGATGTCTCTGGTCACTGAGTGTGTCTCCTCTCCCAGTGGAATGATCACCAGTTCCCAGTTCAGGCGACTTCTCTCTGAGAGTTCCAAGCCCTTGTCTCCATCAGCGGTAGTTCCCACCCCCAACCTTCCGTTTCATCAATGACTTCTCTTCTGATATTGAACTCTAGTGGCTTAGGAGCTTATGAAAAAACTAATTTTTTGTCTCATGAACTTTAGAATAGTATCTCTTAAATTATGGCTAGTTTAGAACAAAAACAAATATCCCTCAAAGATTGAATTTTTTGCTCGCAGACTCAGGTTGCGTAACTACCTGAAAGAAAATCCTTAGAATCTCCACATATGGATTTTTTGGAAGGAAAATGTCTTTGTTTCTTTCATGGTCACTTCAGACCAGTTTATTACAACTGATATTATTTCTGGATCTCATTGTATTCATGTCACTTTTATCTATGCCAAGTGTGATATTCAATCCAGAGAAGCTTTGTGGGAGTATCTTCAATCCTTCAACCCGTGTAACCTACCATGGATAGTGGGAGGTGACTTTAACAATAATCAGAGTAAACAGGAGAAAAAGGGAGGAGGGGTTGTATGGAGGAAGGCTTGTTAGGATTTTTCCAACTTCATGGCTCGTAAGGGGCTTCTTGACTTAGGCTTCACGGGTGATCACTATACTTGGTGCAATAACAAGAAAGTGAGAGAATGTATGTGGTGTAGTCTAGACCGGTGTCTTGCAAACTTCCACAGCATTTCCTTCTTCCCAGATGCTAATGTTACTCATTTGGTACGATCCCTCTCAGATCACTCACCCATCCGCCTTGACCTTCTTCCCAAAATAATCAAGGATGGGTTTTTTTCTTCCACCAGGGTTTTTCTTCTATTCCATGGTACCACAAGACTGTGGAAGCTTTGTGGCCCAAACCGGAAAGTGGTTTTCTGTGGATACGCCTTCACATCAAATTGAGATGACTCAGAGGTGACCTCCAGATCTAGCTTAGGAACCTGCCTCCTCGCTTTCTTGACATGGACACCCTTATCACTGAAATTAAACAAATGGAGACTAGACTTGAAGATGGCTGGGATAAAAATATTTTTAACAAGTTCATTCAAAAGAAAAATAACTTGGCTATAAAATTATTGGAACAGGAGCAAATGTCTCGGGAACAGTCCATAATTAAGTGGCTCAAAGAAGGTGATAAAAACACTACCTATTTCCAGTCATACATTAAAGAAAAAAGGAGGATTTTCCGGCCAAACATGCTAATGGAAGATATATCCTTCTCTAATGATTGTGACATGGTGGGAGGTATGGCTGAAGTATTTTTAAAAAATTTGCTTGCTGATACAAACCCACGTATGCATGATGGTTACCCACAAGGCCATGCAATGTTGTTTTATGTAATTCCCATGGTGTTACCATTGATACTAATGCTTTGATGGAAGCAATTCTAGAGGAACCTAAGATTCATGAGGCTTTTCCAGCTCTCAATTCAACTAGAACATCTGGGCCAGATGGGCTGCCTGTTTCTTTCTACACGGACTCCTGGAACCTGGTTGAAAATAATATAGTTGAGGTTGGGCAATATTTCTTCAAGGGTGGCGACCTTCCACATGAAATAGTCGCAACATCTCTTATCCTTATCCCCAAGTCAAAGGACCCATCCTCCCTTAATTATTAAATACCAATCAGCCTCTGCAACTTTCCTTATAAGATCTTTGCCACTATGATAAATAGATGACTTTCCACGCATCTCAACAATTGGATTGCAGAGGAGAAGCATGGCTTTGTCAAGGGAAGGAATATCTAGGGTGCTATATGTTTGGCCCCGGAGATGATCAATGATTTAAATTATAAAACATTGGGCTCCAACATTGCCATCAAGATGGACATCGATAATGCTTATGATCACGTTGAGTGGGCCTTCATTCTCAATGTTCTCACTCACGTGGGCTTATCTGACACTTTCATTGACATCTTATTCCGATGTTTCAGCTCTCCGTGGATTTCCATATCCTTTATGGGGAAGTCTTTTGGTTTCTTCAAATCTGTTAGGGGTTTAAAGAAAGGTGATCTGATATCACCAAGCCTCTTTATTCTTGTAAAATATACCCTAAGTTGGCTTATTAACAAGATCCTCCTTGACGGCAGAGTCATTCCTTTACGTTGTTGATCCAATTTTAAAGGTATTTCTCACCTAATGTTTGTGGATGATACGATCCTTCTTCCCAATGGGAGTAAGCACTCTTTACATGGTATTAATGAAGTCATAGAATTCTAATATAGATGAAGTAGGCAAGTGGTGAATCATGATAAAATCCATGTGGTCATATTAGATAAATGCCCAACCAGGAGGATTAAAGTAATTAAAGACAACCTGGGTTTTAGTATAAGGGGTCTTCCGATGGAATACCTTGGGGCTCCGATTTCCTCAGGCAGACTTCGTGTGCATCATTTCGATATTTTGATGGAATGAGTCACTAACAGGATTACAAATTAGAAGATTCACATTCTATTTTTCAGGGGGAGAATTACACTTGTGAACAATGTGTTATCCTCTATTCTTATGCACATTCTTTCCTCCATAAAATTCCCTTCTTCTATCATTTCGTAGTGGGAGAAAATCATGGCTGGTTTCATTTGGGATTATCAAGGGGAGGGTCATCATCGTTGGCTTCCTGGGATCGTTTGGAAATATTTTCAAAGGAAGGGGTCATTGGGGTGAAGAGAATTGTCAGAGCCATGCAGGGTATGCATGTGAAGATCACATGGGAGGTTTTGGAGGGTTGAACCTTATAGGGATGTTTTTATGCTAGAAAATACTGGGATATTTTTTCAATCCTGCAATGACGTGCCTATTTAATGTGGCACATGATCCAACCCCTTATTTCTAGGCTTGATAATCATACTCGCTGGATTGTTGGTTGGGGGAGATCAATTTTTAGAATACCAACTTGGCCAGCAGCAAACTCGGATTCCATGGGTGTCCTACACCGAACATGTCCTTCAGTCAGGTGAGATGTTACCCTATTTTCACTAGGGCCCTACTTAACTCCAACCAACTAAGGTTGTTCGATCTCATCGAGCTTTCTTTTTCTCCCAATACATGTGTCTTCACAGGATCCTTGTCTGGTGCTTTTTTGATGAAGGATTTTCACAAACTAACTCATTCTTCAGAGGTTCATGACACTAGGGAGAGGCGATGTGGTATAAAGAACTTTCTGCAAAATACAACTTTCTGTTATAGCGCATTATAAAAAACGTGTTGTCTACAAATGAAAATATTAAGAAAGTTAGAGTTCCTATGGAATCATGAGGTCCATGCATCTCTGTTCAAAGGGAGGAAACTGTCAGCCATCCGTTCTTTCAGGGGCAGTGGGCTCGCCATGTATGGGGTATGTATGGAAGCATCACCGACATCTCCATCCCCTATTACACAGCTGCGGATTTTCTTATCCAATGGTTCAATGGTGCGAGAACAAAAAGTTTGGAGTTCAACTAAAGAGTTCGGATCCTTGCGGACGGGAGTTGGTGTATTTGGAAAGCGAGAAACAAATGTCGTTACGAGGGTCTTTATAGCTCCATTCTAGCCATTACCACAAGAACAAGAAATCTTCTGGTTGATTTTGGTCACATCATTAAGCCTGGAGATTCATCCCCCTCCATGAATGTTGTTCTGGGTCTCAGGTCGGACTACTCTGCCTCTCCCAACCTCTCTTCGGTTTGATGGGTGAGATGACATCCTCATTACTCTAGGATGAAACTGAACACAGATGGTTCTTTCTGCTCTGAAGTCATGTGGGGAGGTGGTTTGGTCGGAGATAATATAGGTTCAGTTGTTGTTACTTTCTCGTCCTACTTTGGTAAGGGTTGGTCCCTTCAGGCTGAAGCTTATGCTTTCCTTGCTAGTCTTGAGTTGTGTTACAACAGAAACATCCCCCTTTCTACCTTGGAAATGGATTCGTTGTTTTTTAAGAAGGCACTGCTTGGTCTCTTCCATACCCCTTGGACTATTGCCTATAATGTTCGGAGATCCAGGAAGTGGTTTCATGACGGCCTTGATATCTCTCATATTTGGCGCGAAGGGAATAGAGAGACTGATTATCTTGCCTCCAAACCTCCTTTGGATGATGTGTTCACATGTTTTCATTGCACAGGATCTATTCCGCCCGAAGGACTGAGTATTGTTATGGGTGACGCCCTTGGATTGCATTATTTTAGGCCTCTGTAATCCCCGACATTTTTTATTCCTCCTTCAGGGTCCGTTCTTTTAATAAAAATTTTATGATTATGATGATGGTAAAGGTTCTTCCAGGACAAAAAAATTCCTTTTATTGAAAAGGATGACCCATAGTCATCTTTTCCACTCCGAGAAATAGGTGTCAGTGGGAATTCTTTCCTTCTCAAACATGGATCACAATAATATGTTTGATTTTATTTTTATTTTCTTCCACAACTAAGATGAGAATAATTTTAGTGCTTTATCTGCTAAAATTTAGATAAATAAATAGAAATTATATTTATTAGTCTCCCACTATTTTATCAAAACCCAATATCTCTTACCATTAGCTTCGGAATATCCTATTTCTTGGATATTCTAGTGGCAAGGATCCATATTCAATTCTCATTACCACAACTTTGGCTCCTTAAGAAACTCGAATGGTTTTAGGTAGGTATTCCAAATACCAGCTGCATTATAATGCCCCAACCCCAGTTACCCAGAGTCGAAGCATTATTTAAATACGTTGGCATGATTACAAGGAATCAATTCCTGAATGACCGATCTGTTTAGCAGTCTTGGAAAATAGTTTACATAAATGAATGTTACATTACATTATAAAATGAAAAAAAAGCAACACCGTTGCCTCCATTGACCACATTAATATCCCTTAGACTATCCCCATAGTTCAGTCATAATATACTTCTTTGCATCCTAGGAAAAATAAAACATAGAAAGGGGTGATCTTAGATGCTCAGTATGGATAAAAATATAGCAGAAACATTCATAAATAAGCAAAAACATTTAAGACAATGTATAAAACTAAAACAAAATCCTTTTAAACTTAAGTTTCATTATAATATGACAAAGATTAATCAAATAATTCCATTTACTTATTCACATGGATATTTTACTAGACTAATAATCACATGTAATATCCATATCCAATTTCATAATGATGGAATGCATAATGCTAGACTTCATAACCACATAGTCAAGGATTTATGCCAAGACTACAAAAAATATTTTGTCAAGGCCTCGTGCCAAGAAACTAGTTTATCTCCTTAGACCAAATGATGCATCGAGAAGTTATAGCGGGCTCCACCCGTCACTTACTAAGTCCAATGCATTCCTCCTATGAAAATGTTTAAACAAAACATAAATATTCGAATTAAAAGAAGCATACAAAATTCCTATAAACCATGAATGGTATAAAAATAACACATCCACAATAAAACATATCAAAAAATATTCAATACAATATGTGATATTTGTATCATCAAAAATCAACCTTGATCAAGAATAATATCTTGTAAAGTATGTTGACACAGTTGAAATTGATCTGTAAATATATTTGAGAGATATATTCCTTTTTCTTGAAATCATTTAAAAGTCAAAAAATTTAAAAAGGAAGTCATTTAAAGATAGTTTTTAATGAAAGTGTCCCATACCACTTTGAAACTTTTGAAATGAATTAACATTTTAAAACATTCATGTCCATATAAATAAATCCTTAAACCATTTTGAAAAGATGAACATTAATGAGAACGGTTTAGAAGAATAAATATTTAAAACATTTAAAATGATGTTTTAGTTAAAAAGTACCTTAAAAACAGTCAATTTGAAAACTCTTTTATGAAACATGTACATGTATAATAAATATTTCCCAGTAGATACTTACATAAAAATAACCTCGGATAATAAAGAGATTGTGTAATTAACCCTTACCTTGCACTTTATTTTGGTCGAGGGTACGTTTAACCTTCTATATAATGACCATAGTATGTTATTAAATTATACTAGAACCATATCCATATTTATTATATCATTAACTATTCATTTATGAGATTATACTACCCATTTAATAATTATTTTCATGTTAAATTAACATTTTGGGTAACAATCACTTTCTTTATCGTACGTGTTTCGACTTGTTATTATTGATCGTATCATTTAGATCATGATTTACATACTTCCAAAATATAACACCTGATTTATATATCATATATATTCATAATATAAATATGTATAGTATATAGATAAATTAAATGGAATACACCATTTATGGAGATGGTAGGGCGTACGTACACATAAATGTTGTTTTAGTTTTTATATCGTATTGAATAGAAGTAAGTGAATAAGATATATGTAACTATATATATATATATATTCTTTAGCATTATTATTTCAAATATTACATACTTATTAATAATATATATTTTCATAATCATCATTGAATGGTGAATGTGGAAATGAATCTCATCACGTTGTAGAGACGGAAATCCGTACATACGCACAAGCGACAATATCATTTTATTGATGGTGAAAACATATGTAATTGTATGGTATATCATATATCAAGAATCATTAACAAGTTATATTATTATTTACATTAGGAATACTCATTATTATACCAATCCAAATAATGAAGTGTGTGAATAACAAACTACACCGCGACGTGGAGAAGGAAAGTTGTATGTGCGCATGTATGGTGACATTTTCATTTATAGGATGGATATACTAAAAAATATGGTTTTACCATATCTATAATAACATCACAGTGTGTAGAGGTTACTGGATTTATTATTCTGGTATAGAAACAACAAACAAATAGGAATTTGAAGATGAAAATAACTTAAAAGAGGGTGGTGAAATTATTCCCTCTTCTTTGGGTGTTTCCTTTTGAGTTGATCAAAAGGGCTCCTTAGGTTAGCTTTATGATAAAATTAAGGACTCTAGGTTGATTTTATGGATTCTGGTAGGATATTTGGGCTGTTTTTGACTAATAAAAATGGCTTTGGAGGTGTGATTTTGATAGAAGTGGTAGTTCCCTTTTATAAGAGGGGTGAGGTTCATTTTAAGAAAAGATTAAAATATTAATTTATTATACAATCATATTCAGTTTATAACGGCTCCAAATGAATTTATTTAGATACTTAGGTGGTTATAGGTAGACATAATCTCAACCAATATGTTTTAGACAAGTTTAGGTTACCATTTTAACCTTATCATTTAGATTTAACTATTAGTTAAATAGTTTAACTTTTATCATGTCTTCTGGTATTCTTATACTATATGGTTAATAAAATTACTCTAAATTTCCAAGAGAACCTAAAGTGGTTAATTAATGACATATATAATATTATTTAAGCCCTTTGGAAGAACTTTATATTTTTAGGAATATTTTATAATTTAATAATATAATTTTTTTTAAAAAAAAACTCATTTAGGTTAATTTAGACACTATTTAGTATTTGGTTTTTTTGAAAGTCATAAAAACTTTATTACTTTGAAAAAGATACATTGAATTAACCCTAACATATCATGTTCATCTATAAAATTCGTGGATGTCATAAATTTTTTTAAATTATATTTATTTTAATATTTATAATACTATTTATTTGATTCTTTCATTAATAAGGTAATTATTGTATCATCATTGTGTCATAAAAAAATTTCATTATGTAAAGTATAAAAAATATAAATAAAATACCATGATTTAGTAAATCTTCTTATATTTTAAATGAATATTTATAGTCAAATTTATCTTATGTATAAACCTATATTAAAAATGTTTTAGTTATTAAACTTCTAATTTAACACTTTTAACTCTTCTTTAAATGAAATAATTATAAATGTACTAATATAATCCAATTGGGCATAAAGGATCATATTTTATTCCAAAGGTTGTTTTTATTCTAATTACACTTATCCAATAGAATTAGGATATCTATTAGGGTAATTATAATATCATTTTTACCTTTAATTACCGTATTTACCTTTATTCATAGTAAATTAAGTCAAAAGTTACTATAGACCAAAAATTATTTTCACCTTATTGATCCAAATTTTACTTAATGATGTCAACCATGTCTCTCGAATATTTAAAATTCAACTCATAGAAGTGGTAAGATTAAGTTTTATGCAAATTTTCAAATGCTCCTAGAAGGTGGGTAAAAATATTAAAAAGTTCAATAAAATTTTATACATCTAATTTTATTATAAAATGAATCCAATTAATTAAATTGAACTTATATTGATATTATTTATCTATTTTTACCTAAAATAAATTAAATTAAATTAAATAATTACTTAAATAAAAATTCGGTTTTAAACAATAACGCAGTGATTTTCACAATTCATCAAAAATTGAAAGTTTTTATAAAAATACCAAAAATTCACCCTAATCTAATTTTTATTTTCTAAATTCAAAAATAAAGTCTATTTTAACAAATTAAAAACATATAAGTTGAATTTATTAATTTAAAAATAATTCCCATTGTCAAAACTAATAAACGGGTTTTTAAAATGTAAAAACTATCAAAAGATTGACATGGGTTTATGTAAAATTTATATGTGAAATTTCTTATATTAACTAACATTGTATTAAATGATAAAAATATAATCTAATTATACTTCCAAAACATTAAAATGTATAATTTAACACAATAAATTATTTTTATTAAAAAGTTTTTTTCAATAAAAATTTAGTATTCTTCCATATTCACCCAAATATGAAATTTATCAGAAAAACACCAAAAATTTAATGAAACTAATTTTTTATGTCCCGATTATAAAGAAGAAGTTTATTTTGTCAAATTTATTATATAGAAATGTCAAATATTGGATTTAAAAATAATTCTCCATTAAAAGACGCTAAAATTATATGTTGTGAAAAATACTTCCTTTGTATAAAAAATGAATTTGTTCTTATATTATGTCTAAGAAACACATAATATGGATGTTAAAATTATATGGAATATATAAAATTTAAAATTCAGTTAATACTATTCCTAACCACTTTTGAACGCCTAGTTTATTAAGTCTATGTGCGCTTGAACGCGGTGTTTCATGTAGCATAAGTTATTGAATTACTTTGAAGAAATAACATACTATGAAATCTTGGGGTGTTACATGCATTAACTCATAGTTCATTCATTTATTGAGTGGGATCCCCCTTTCTAAAATCATTAATTTAGATTCCCTCAACCTTTGCCTCTCACTTACACCAAGTCTTACTTTGGCAGTCAACCCTTAATGTCAACCAAGTTATCTCAACACAAAACCACAAATTAAAATTCCCCAATAATTCAAAGCACTCCAGCTTTAGTCAATCAAGCACTTTGAACTACGATTCGATTCTAACCAAAGTGATGAAAGGTTGTTACAAATTAATATTTTACTGATGTATTTTATCCTTTATGCATAAATTTTCAATTATTATCTTCTCACAGTATTTTTAATATGAAGTGGGATTACTTATGTGATTAATCATGTTTTTAAATAATATATTTGTTTAAGATAGTTTATTTTAGTTCCATATTTCATTCTAGTAAATTCATTAATTATTTTATCTCAATAGAACATACATAATGAATAACCATGAAACTGATAAAAATAAAATAAAGGGTATGACCATGATATTTGTTCAAATGGTATTTTTATCTTGTAGTGGATAAACTAGACACTGGTCAAGTGGAGAAATACCTTGAACCATTTAAGGTTCATGTTTATAGCTTTCCACTTGTACAGCTTTGTATCTCCTTGGATTGGTTTCTCCTATGCTCCTAACTTGAGACGCCTCCACTAGCTTGGGATCCTCATCCATTACATATGATTTTACTCACACAAAGGTTTGGGTTAAAAGTGGGTTTACATAAAAGAATCCATGGCCATACAGGCCATATATATTAATGAGGAGAGAAGGCACGTAGGCTGAAAATTCAGTTTAATGGAAAATTAAATGGAAACCAGCCACATACAAAAGTATGGTCTAGCTCATCATTATCCACATGCATGGAATGAATTGTGAATTTACTAAAACTAGCATTCAATTATTTAATAATTATTATTTAAGATAAATACTTCTCGAATCGATTGATTATTATCTTTAACCAATCAATCCTTTTATCTTAAACCCTTACTTGATTTCCTTGAGTTTATCATACATTATAATTTTAATCAAATTAATTAATTCATTTAAAATTTACCATGTACATAACTTGTACCTTGGAGGAAACTCCGTAAATACCTGACCACAACTACCCAATATGTATTATAGTTTTATACACTTTATTCTTTGTAACAAATAGCATTCACGTAGAATAATAACTATAACACAACTCATACATGATGTGCATATCTTGAATATTACGTAGATGTTAATAAAACATCTATATAAATATATCAATGCCTAAAACATGGCGTGTCCCAACTTAATCCCACATGAAAGTACATGTCTCAAGGGTTACGTAATATGCTAAATTTAAAAGTTGCATAACAGGTAAAAGTACATGGTGTGTTGATTCAATCTACACGGAATGTGCATTCTTCATCCTATATCCTAAGTTCACTCTTAGGGACTTAGAGTATGAGGAATACTTCAGAAATATCGGGGTACACAACATGTCAAGTGGGCCACAGAACGTGTTGACTCCGTTTGACATGGTCACCAGTTCGGTAGGCCATGTATAGAATAAATATCGCATCCTTGTCCCAAAAGGGACTACACACTATTTCCATTGGGCTGCATGGTGTGTAGTATGGCTAACTGTACACCAGTCTGTCCTGGTCAACATGTGTTGTAATAATTAACTACACCATATTTCATTAATTCACACGGGTTGAGTAATTTCTGAACTAATCATGATGAATTAAACACAACTACATCGTATGTAATTATGATTACATGGAATGTACTGCTTTATTATTTGGACAGAATCCTTGTCACCTATAAATGAGATCCTCGATATAATTTTAATCATAAAATTAATTGTTTTTGTTGGATCTATGAGAAACAATAGAGGAACAAAAAAATCTCATCATTCCGATTAAAAAGAAAGAATTAAACTTTATTTGAAAAACTAAAAAATAATTGATAAAATAGACAATCATTATTAAATAATTATAAACAATAATATGCCTACTCTGATACTACTTGTAGGTTTCGAGCACAATGGGAGCACCGGAGGGATGGGGCCCAACATTTATTTTTCCCATATTAATTGAACAATTTGAGATCTATGCGATGATGAACATTGTGATCCACAGAATTGAATCAAAGAAATAGGACAAAGGAATAGAACCCCAGAACCAAGAGATAGGGTCAACATATTTTGTTTATAATTAATTTCATTATGTAATAATTATCTCCATTGTGATTCTTTCTTTGTAGATACGTTCGACCATAGATCTGTAGGTGTACCATTTTTATGTCGTATAAATCAAGGGTAGATCTCCTCTTGCGATGATCCATATTTGTTTCACATATCTTCAGATGTTACCAAAGGAGTATTTGAGTGCTATCATGAAACATCTTAGTGCTTGTAATGTATGCCTTCAATCTCCCTGAAAACTTCTTCTAAATTTTTCTCTATAATCCAGTTGAGGAGGATCTCTCTCATTCTTGAGAGCGTTCTTTGAGAGGGATGAATTCTCTAGGCTTGAGATATTTTCTCCAATTCATTGTATATAAAATAATAGTAATTGCTTGGCTTTAACTTGAATAATGTGGGAATAATATAGCCTGTCTTTTATTTCACTTGGGTAATAATAAATAATTTTTACAAGTGGCTTAAATTATTTCATTAATCCTAGAGAAACCCTCATGTGAAATAACAACAAAAAATTTATTATTTCCCCACATGTGATTTACTTTTGAGTTATAATTAAATATTATTTAATCAAATAATATTTAATATTATTATTTCTCACTGGACCATTAATATTAGTCTTCCAATCCTCCTCAATATTTTTTAATTATTCCTCACATAATATATTATCTCGAATAACTATTGGCACCATAAATTATATTAGTCATACATGATTAATTATTAATCTATGACTAGGAATAATATTTATTTAACTTGTTAGATATTAAATTATTTAACTGAGATACTGGATACACAGTGTGTGACCCTCTATGCCTCTTTCTCAGTGGTATTAGGCGAACTTGTCTAAAGTCCAAGGTTAGCCTGTAGGAATATTCCAATTTAATCATGGAGAAAGAAGTTAATTATAAAAAAATAGGTCACCTCATACTAATTATTACCATATAATATAATCTATTTATCATAATATCTCTAATTGAGCATGTTTCATGCTAGTTCCATAAACCTATATGCTCAATATATTTTTTTTGACTTTCTAGAAATAAAACTATTCTATTGATCACCATAAACAATGATTTTTTTGGATATATCATTTCTATCAAAGGGAATAATATATTATATTTCTCTAAAGAACATAATGGATATATAATTTCTTGAATTATTCATTAATGCAATATTACTCATAATACACCCAACTTGTCTTACCTCGTTGAAAACATTTGTCGTTATGATTTTCTTTAATACAACTATGTGTGAGACTCATAATATCCATTAATAAGAATCCTAATGTATAATGACCAATACAAACATCCTTAGATAGGAATATCCAATGACACTTATTAATGTGTATTTCCTACTATCAGGTCTTATTCTAATAATATCCTACTGGATATCACCAAGGGTGTACACCATGAGAAGGTGGCTCAATGTCCTATTAGTCTCCACCCTTGATATCATATATAATTTGTGCCCCTAAAATGATATCATATGGATATAGAAAATATATTCAATAATAGTTTCATAACACTTTTAGCTTCTAATCATAGTAGGGATCCTTTATGAACTTTTAGTGTGATGGTTACTCTTAGAAAATTATCACGTACATTGTTAAGAATATGAATAATCATGATATGATATAGAATTCATTAATATTAAAAATCATGAATATATGTTATCATAAAGTAATAAAAGAATTTGGTTCTAGCACACTAACTCTAATAGGTAGAAGACCATGGATGAAAATATATTTGAGAGGTTCTATAGTTTTATAGAGTACCCTTAGTGATAGTGTAGACGGAGATTCCCATTTCACTTTATGGTTCTATAAGGTACTCCCGGAGGTTTATGGAATAAAGATGAATTTGACAACTACATATCACCCACAGATGGATGGTCAATCTAAACTGACCATCTAGAATATTGGGGATATTTTGTGGGCATGTATTCTTGATTTTAGAGGTTCTTTGGAAAGAAACATTTCATTTTATAAGTTTTATTATAACAATATTTATCAAGACTCAATCAGGATGTCCCCAATAGAGGTGTTTTATGAGTGACCATTACAGTCCACCTCGTGTTGGGATGAGCTTGATGAGTGTTCCATGATTAGATAGAGCCTTATCCAAGTGACGATTGAGATAGCTTAGCTGGTTTATAAAAGGTTAGTTTCAACTCCAAGTCACCAAAATTCATATTTTGATCATCATTGATGTCCATTAGAGTTTTAGGTTTATGATCATGTGTTTTTGTAGGTATCAATTCAACTGGGACTTCGCCTCTTGGGAAATCAGGGAAAGTTGGTGTTGTGTTATGTTAGGTTGTATCATTTTTGTGTATTGTCATGGAAAGTAGCTTATCAGTTGGAGTTTCCACCACGAAATACCTCGACCAATGAGTTAATTCATGTTTCATAGTTGAGTAGATACCATATGAACCCTTATCATTTTTCAGAGTAGGAATATTCAAAGTATGACCATGACACCTCTATAGTAAAGCACTCATATCAAATCATGGATTACTATAACAATGTTCTTCATGAAAAAATGATCTTGTTTGTTTCAGTGTTCTGGCAACGAGGTGGTGATACTATGAAAAAATAATATTGGATATCTTTGGTAAGAGATAAGTGGCTTCATTTGTTTTCCTATGATGATAATTGATGAATTTATGGGGGGATAAAGTTCCATGGTAGTGAATTTGTGACTCTTTTTGGGTCACTATTACATCTAATATTGAGTATTTTTTTACTCATATTTCCTTCTTGGAATACCTTGGTGTTTGGGTTCAAAATGTGAATTTTTAGGGAAAAAATACCAAGAAAAACATCTAAAACATGGGTTTTCTAACTATATAGCTAACCCTGAGAGGGTGCTGTAGGTTGTGAAAATAGTATTTTGCAAGTTTTTTCAAGTGAAACCCAGATGTAAATATTTAGTTTGGATTTTTTGGGTACAATATCTCCCATACATTTGGCCCACAGTTTTCTTAACTGTGTTTCTAAACTATATAGAATGTCTAGGTCAAATAAATATATCTTTTTTACCATTTCACTCATGTTGATTTTAATGTTTTATGGCACTAATTTTTCATATCCAAATTTTGAATCCACTTCTTATTGGTGGTGGAGATTCCCCTCTCCTTTAGTGGTGGATTATTCTTGGTTTCAAGGTGGTTTTTCTTAAGGTAGGATAATTTCTTATTGGTTATTCTTCTTTTTCACCATATCTTTCTTGTTCCTATATTTTCATAGATAAGGGTATCCCTAAAAGGTATGTTGAAAAAATATAGGGTATTTGATTCAGATTTTTGTATATATTCTTATGGATTAGGTGTTTGAGGCATTAATCTTCCAATTTCAAGTGATTTTCATCAAAGGTAGTGTGATTGTAAATGAATCTAAGGGGGTTGTATCTAATTAAGTGTGTATTTCATGGATTTCCTTTAAATTATTAATCTCCTCTAGTTTGGGTTGTTTATATTTCCATTTAAAGGATTTATTTCTAACATGTATTCCATTTTTTCATCTGATTCATGGATTGGTTTATAAATTTTAGTGTTTGGAGTGGGTTTTAAAAATAGGTGTGTCTTATATGAATACTAAGCCCTTAATAAATTGGATCAATTAGGATTTATGACTCCAAATAGATTTCTAAAATGGGTTTGGAAATTTTTTTTCTTTGGAAAGAAATTTTTATAAAATTTCCATGTTCTTTTATGAAACTAGCTTGTGAATGGATTTATATGTATTAGAACTTGTTTTTATAATTTTGGCATGGAGTATCACATGGGTTAACCAAGATATGATCAGGGGTTTTTTTGAGGGGTCATATGAGCCCTTAGTGGGAAGACAATGTGATTTACATTTTTGTTTCCAAAGGACCATGAGAGACTATGTGGGAAGAACATGAGATATTCCATGAATGGTTCCCAAGAGGCCATGAGAGCTCTGGGAGTTGGGCCTGGGGAAGACCATGAGAGATTCCATTATTTATTAGTCGACTAGAAAATTTATTTAGACTCACTCATTATAGGCCTAATAGTTAAATCCCTTGATTCACATTATTCATGCCATATTGGTTTATTTGCTTTATGTATTTTATTAGTTCCATTTTTTATATGATGAGATGTGTTATATCCATTTTCAATTTATATGGTTAAATTACGATGATGTGTACGCTTGATATTTTTATTAATTATTAAATATTTTGAGTTTTTTGTGACCCTGGCCTTGTTTATTTATTTTATCCACATTGTAAATTGTTTGGGAAACTTAATTTTGTTTGAATTTGAAAATTTAAGGGATTTCAAAGGGTTATTTTAAAGTGTGTTTTTTAAAAGTATTTTAGTTTTGAAGAAGGGTTTTAATTTTTTTTTATTAGTTTGAATGAGTAAAATAATTAAATAGATTCATAGTGGTATCCTACTTTTACTTGTACCTTACACATTAAGTAGCACATTAGGTGTATATATACATTGTTTTGTAGGACACGGGTAAGGGAAATGGAATCATATACCAAGGTGGAAGTTCTTGATTACTGTGGTTCTTCATTTTTGGATGAGACGATATCTCTTGGAGTTTTATCATATAGAAACCCATGAATTTCATACATAGATATTAAAAATTTATAGATGAATATTAAATACATTACATAAACACACACTTGATGAATATAACAGTTTAGTGCCTTTCAAGACATGGAAACACAAACAAATGGTCTATAGGTGAACTAAATCATCTCCCACTATGATCTTCATAACTATCACCCTTATTAGAAATATCATATGCAATAAATTTCTTCATAACCTAGGGAAATAAAACATAAGAAAGGGTTATCTTATATGCTTAGTAAAGGTAAATATGGGAGCTATATAAGCATAATATAAATATAAGGGTATGATATATTGAGCATGACATTTAAAAAACATACCATAGATATAAAGTTCATAATCCTGGGATATGGAATAAATATTGGTAATTTATAAGACATGAATCATAAGGGAATCAAACAACATGGGCCACAAGATCATAACATTGGCATAAGACATGGATTTTTGGCATACACATGAGCATATAAAATCATTTCCATATTATTTTAGTATCATTTCTAGGGATATCATAGTGGAATTGGTTCACTCCCCAAATCTTTATAGTGTTAAAGGTTCACTCCCAAGACCATCATAGAAGAAAAATTCTTTTACAAAACTAGTTTCACTCCATGTTCCAGTCCTATCTATCTCGTGACATATAAATATTTACCCAATTCATTGAATAGTGATATATTTCACACCCATATAATAATGAAAATTGTATTTATGTGTTCCATAAGTTCATACAACATGAACTATATAAAAAATAATCAAATTAAATGGGTTTTATAAACATTTCATCATATAATAACATATATAAGAGTTATAGTTTTCATAATTATTTCATCATTTCATTATACCATAACCCATAGAAAAAATGAATCGGTTTCATATGAATATTATCAAGGTATAACCTGTACAAGAGAAATAGTTTTCATAAAAATAATTCCATCATAAACATATACCATTTAGATAATGATTAATAATGGAATCATTTGATCCTATCCCTGGAAAGGAATAGGTAACATCAATAGGTATCATATTAGATGAAAGATGATTTTGATCATTCATTTAAAACATTTCTTGAGGAAATTTTCCTTTCTATTTACAAGAAAATTTTTAAAACATAAAACAGTTTTAAAATATTTTTCTTTTCAAATAACCTTGAAAACATAAACATTAAGATTCAAATAAAATTATTTTCATGACGATAGGTAGTTTCATTCAGGTGGTACATGTAAAAAATGATTCCTTTAAAAAAATTGGAAAACACCACAAGGGAATTATTTAGAAAATAACATTAAGATTCATTTAAAAACATTTTAAAAAAAAAATTAAAACATGGTTCAAATGAATTTTAAAATTCATAGGAGAATAATATATGATTTTTAAAAAAAATAGAAAACATGGTTTTGGAAGAAAATGGATTTTCGACCGAAGAGAGAAATAAAGTCATATTTTACTAAAAACATTTTGTCAATTATTTAAAGTACTAAATAGTATAAATATTGGTAATATTACGTGGAAATAAGATTAATAACTAGAGGATAATAAAAATCATTATTTTATTGAGATATTGATCATCAAATTTTATCATCAAAAACATAATCATAAACAATATTGATAAATGATTAGATTTTAACATAAAATTATTACCCTTTTGGTAACTTTGAATCATAAACCCCATAAAGTAATAATATAAAAAGGAACTTAAAATATCATGAGAAGAAATAGATTCATGATATTAAATTTAAAAAATAGTATTTATATAAACCTCATGAAATAATATTGGTAATAAAATATAATGTATGTCTCAAAGAAGGTGAGTTGGGAAAAATACATTTCTGCTTTAGTAATATTTTGAATTGTAATCCCAAATAAACAATAACATAAATTAAAACTTTTAATATCATTAAACTAGTTTTATTAATGATATAACATGTAAAACTGGTACAATATTCACTAAAAAATGTAAATGAGTGGCGAATTTACATATATCTCCTAGAAATAAAAAGAGAGACTAGAAATATGTTACCTTAAGTCTTGGATTATGTCATACACATTAAAAGATATTATATAACAAATATATTTTTTTTATAAATATATTATATAAAAATAATTATATATAGCATACCATATATGATTTGATTATGACCTTTTATAACAAGTTTATTAATAATTTCATGTAAAAGGAATGTTTCATGTAATAAAAGTTTTGTTTGTCCTATATATTTTGATTTTTATTTTTTGTACTATTAATTTTACCATGATTTCATAGTATATGGAGTTTTAAACAAGTTATAAATATCATATATATTCATTATGTATTTATTTATTATAATCCATAAATTTAAGTGATAATAAATGAAGTGCAATGTCTATAGAGATGGTAGGCCCTACGTACGCAAGAATATTGCTCAATTTTATTTTTGGATTGAATGAAAGAAATATATATAATATATTATCATTAAATAATCCTTTTCATTTCATATATCACATATTTCAATTAATACCATCCGTATTACCTTTCATACATTGTTTTAATGAATCACATCACATCATTGGGAAAAAGTATGTCGTACGCACGAGCGACATTATCATATTCCCACAAAATAGAATCTAAAAAGATATGTGTGATATAATAATTAAATAAGTATAATAATATCATAAATATCTTAAATATAATATATAAACATTTAATTCGTCATTAAAACCAATCGTGATATGTGGTAATGGAAAAATGAATGACATTGGTTCATGATGTGGTAGTCCTCCTTACACACAAACAATGAATTTGTAACCCATTTGATGGAAGTGGAGATGGTTGTAGGTAATTAACATAACATTAAAATATATCAGTATATGTAATATAATTATGTTATTATATCAACATGTCATAATAATAATTTAAGGATATAGAGGAATAAATAAATAAAAAATTCTCGTTGATTAATGTTGACACTTCTTTAGGTATCCTCATTAGGTTTTCACCAAAATCCATCCATTGTTATATTTCTATCCAAAATAAGGATTCTAGTATGAGAGAATATAATTTAATAACTAATTTGTTTAGGTATATGGAAAATTGTTTTTATGTTTTGAATATGATAGGATAAGTGGTGGACTTTTATAAGTTAGGTGAGCGGCACACTTGTAATTTTATGAAATAAAGAATTATACACATGTTTTTTCAGTCAAAAGGATCCAATAATTGAACATTCTAGAAAAAATAATGGATAATGTAGAAATATTCCTAGATAATATTTTTTTGATAAGATTATTTTTATTAACACTTATATTTTCAGTTTAACCCCTGATAAACCCATTTTTACATTAACGAGCGTAAATAATATTTAATTTTTTTACTATAATTTTTTGGGAAAAATTATGTTAAAATTATTAGATAATATAAATTATTCTTATTAAAAATATTTAGTCTAATTTCAAAATTTAAACTCACAAAATTGGAAAATTTTAACTAAATATTAATCCCACAAATGAGATGACAAAGTGGGTTTTTAAAGAGAAAATGTTCAAAAGTTTACAAAGTTTTTATACCATATTTAAAAATGAAATTGATTACAATGACATAATTTTTACTAATGTATTTATAGTTGAAATAGTTTTACCTAAAAAAATATAATATAATATAACTTTTTCCAAAAAAATTAAAGGAAAATCCATTTGTCAACTAAAATTCAATATTTATCACTATTCATCAAAAAATAAGACTTTTCAAAAAATCCTAAAAATTCACCCTAATATAATTTTTTCAAGATGATTTAAAAAATGAAGTTTATTTTATCAAATTTGTTTTATAGAGAAATCACACATTAATTTTATTAAAGTTCATAAAAGAAATAAAAAAGATTCTTTTAAGAAAATGGTATTTTTAAAATATATGAAGACATAATAAAAAATTGTGTAATTTTTTATCAATATTTTTATTTTATATAAAAACATTATACATAATATTTGAAAGTTATTATTACTATTAACATTTCTATGTTTAATAGATAGGTAATAACAATCAAGTTTGAATAATGATATTAATAGTATCTTGTGATTTTAAAAATCAATATCGTGTGTAATAAAATCCAACCCAATGTTGCATGTAACATAATATTAACTTTATGTTACACATAATGAAATATATAAAAGAAATTTAATTTATTAGAAAACTAATTATTCATTAAAACATATGGTTTTACATTCTTCCCCCAAAAGATTAATTTATCCCTCGAAATTATTCATTTTAATACAAAAAAAATGGGGATATGTTTTCCTCATAATATCCTCAAATTACCACATAGATTCATCAAACTGGTGGGTTCTCCACAAAAAATTGACTAGGTGTGTGGTATGTTTTTATATTCTTTTATCTGTATGATCCAAATCTCCATCATTTCTTCCTGATAAGAAATATCTTGCTCTAATGGTATGAACTCTGAGTTCTGTAATTATAAAGGGTTAGGTACATACTTCCTTAGGAGAGATACATGGAACATGTCATGGACTAGAGATATGTTTGGTGAAAGTTATATCCAATAGTATACTATCCTGAAAAAATCATAAATTGAAAAGGGTCCAATATATATATGTCATAGTTCCCTTTCTTTTGAAATATCATAACCTTATTCCATATATAAATTCTTAGAAACAACTTGTCGGCATCATCAAATTCTAGATCATAGTGGAGATCATCAGCATAACATTTTTTCAACTATGAGCTTCCCTGATTTGTTTTTAAATGTCTCTACCCCTCTCTTACATTTCTTCATCCATCACAGATCCTAATAGGTTTTTTTCTCCAACTTCATTCCATCATGTTGGAGTTCTAAATTTCTTTCCACATAGGGCTTCATAAGGATCCATATGATTTCTTGAGTGAATACTATTATTGAAAAAAACACAAGTTAAGGAAGGTATTGATCCCAACAACCTATAAAACCAAAAGTTTAAGATCATAAAATATCCTCTAGGGTTTGAATTATTCTCACAGACTGACCATCTATCTAAGGATGATACTCGATACTAGAACTCATATATATATCAAGAATTGGTGGATACTTTTAAAAAACATTGAGGGAATACTTAGATCCCGAGAAGATTTAATAAAATGAGGTACTCCATAAAATATTTACACTTCCTTAATTAATATCCTAGAAAGATTATATATATATAATTTTCTCTAATGTCAATGAATTGTGATTACTTGGTAAGGCAATTAACTAAAACCTATATAACATTATTCATTTTAGATATTTTGGGGAGTCCAATGATTAAATCCATGGTTATGTCTTCCCATTTCCATTCTATTATGGATAATTCATGTACCATACCTATATAATTTTTTCTTTCATTCTTAACTTTTTGAAATACCAAACAAAAAGAAACAAACTCTGTGATATCTCTCTTCATTTCACCCCACCAAAAGTACTTTTTCAAATCTCTATAAAACATCTGTAACACCCCGAGATTTTATGAGAAATATTTTTTAAAATTTAATTGATGTCTTGTGTTGTACGCTACACCAAGATTAGCTTGCACTATATGCAACACTGTATTATCTTGTAGTATATGAATCACTATTCTTGGCTTGTATTTCACGCAAAAGTGACCTTCCTTAATAGCGTGTGTTTTACGCAATACCGAGTATCACTAAACAACGATATATTGATATAATAATATTATGAACTAGCTGTTATGAATAGTATTAACTGCATTTTGAATTTTATAACATTATAATTCATCATAATCATTTTATATAACAAGTTATGAGAAGAAAATAAATTTTTTGTATAAAGGAAATATTTTTCGTAAAATACAATTTTGTCACCTTTTGATGGTGCACCGAATTTATATCTAGTTTTTTGACATGTTTATAAGTTCAATTTGACAAAATAAAATTATTCATTTCAATAAGGATATTAAAATTAACTTTGGATATTTTTTTAATATTTTTCTGTTAACTTTCATATTTTGATGAATAGTAAAAGTACGCTAAATTTTAATTAAAAACAACTTTTTTCATTAAGATAATTTATATGGTAAAATTATAATATTTAATTATTTTGAAGTATAAATAGAATTTATTTTTACCATTAAATATAATTTATATCATTACCATAAATTTTACATTGAATTCATAGATAAAAAATTTAAATCTTTGGCATTGTTTTACCTTTTAAAAAATATTTTCTTAACAGGATTAATTTTAAATTAATTAATGAAACTTATGTGTTTGTAATTTCAAAAAATGGATTTCATATTAGGAATAAGTAGGTACAAAATATGTTAATAGGCTACTTTTTATTTCTAGACATTATAAATAGTAACTACGGTAAATTTTATTTACTATAGTTAAAGGTAAATCAGGTAATTAAGGGTAAAAATATGAATATAAAATTACCATAACACATTCCAATATTCTCTTGGATGAATAAAAGTCTACCCATAGCACCTAAGAGTCGGAATATATTTATTTCATGTACTATTGACCAAGAAAATGATGTAGTTGTAATTAAAACCAAAGAATGTGACAACATGTCACTCTCTTATATCTTATAAGGGTAATAATTTTAATTTATTGATAAACATCATAAAACTCCGAACATAAATAGTCACCATAAATCTAATAAAATTATATACATCATGTGAATTTTTTTATAATTTATAATGATTAAATAATTATCATTAATGATGATACAATAGTGATGTATAAATTATTTTATTGATTGAAAAATCAAATAAATGGTTTTAAAAATATTAAAATAAATATTATATGAACTATTTAATGTGCTCCAAAAGTTTTATAGATAAATATGACATGTTATAAATATATTTATTTTTTTTACGAACACATATTCTGTGTGGATTTTATTTAAATTCCAACAAATGAATAGTGTTAAAATTGACACTATTGATATTTTATATTATTAAATTGTTTAAAAATCACAAAAATATTTTAAAATTATAAATTTAAATTTATATGGTCTAAAATGTGATAAATTATCCAATTATGGAGAATTCACAACACCTAAGCCAGTATTCATAACAATTAAAAATTTCGAATATTATTACCACAAATAAAATTAAATAGATTAAATAAGAATAAATCAAGTTGATAAGGTTTAATTTAAATTCCCAACATGTCTAAACTTTATTGGATCATGAGATTAAACCCCTATCTCATATCATCTCCTAATTTGAGTCATTTTTTAGGTTTTTAGGTTGGGTTTTAGTTTATTATAATTTAATATTTTAGAGGTTTCCAAAAGTGCCCCTCCCCTCTCTTACAAAAGTGAATCTACTCCCTCTTCTCCTCACACCATTTTGAGCCTTCAAGATTTGCCAACACGTGAAAATTTCTCTTATCCACTTTCAAAGAAACATACTATAGGTCCTGGTATTCTTCTAAGACCTACTTTAGTAACCTAACAGGATGTTTAGAAGAGGCGTGTTGAAGAAAATGTAATATCCTTTACTGATTCTTTCAAATTCATTTCTTCTTCTACTTCCACATATTTTGTTGTTTCATAATAAATTAATTACATACTTATCACTCATATACTGATATGTTATTATAAATATTAAAAAACTCTATTTCACCATCTCTCCATCCTATGGAAAATGAAATCATCTTGTGTGTGTACGTACGGAATACCCTCTCCACGCCGTGGTGTAATCTGTTTTTCACCACCACCTTACCTTGATGGGTATAATGGTGTAAGGAATAACTATATATGATTATTATAAAATGATACTAATTATGAGATATTCAATCATCCACTCCAATACCATTCAACAATTATTGGAACAATATCATCGCTCGTGCGAACATACGGATTACCGTCTCCACTACGCGATGAGATTCATTCTCCATGTTAACCATTCAACAATGATTATAAAGCATATATATAATAAATAATCATTAAATATATCACATAATAATGCTACTGTATTTATTTATATATCTATATATATATATTTCATCTACTTACTTCTATTCAATTCAATAAGGAAATGAAAACAGCGTTCATGAGTACGTACGGTCTACCATCTCCATTAACGGTGTATTTCATTTCATTAATCTATCTATTATATATATATATATAATGAATATATATATTGTATATAAATCATTTTTTACATTCTGTAAGTAATTAACTCATGATATAAGTAATAATAATATCAAGAACAATAAGTCCAAACACGTACGATAAATGAAACGATTTTACCCAAAACGCTACTTTAACATGGAATTGACAAATGAATGGGTAATATAAAGTCATAATTGAATCATATATAATATCATAAATATTATTATGGTTCGGTTACAAGTTTATAATATGTTTAAATCCACTATACAGGATTCTCGGACACATACGGAAGAAATTGGACATAAGTTAATGGATAATTATTCCAATCTCATTCTTATCCGAGATTCTTTATTCGTAAGTATTTATTGGGGTTATGTTTATCATCCTTGTCCATATTTTCTAAAAATGTTTTCATAAAATGTTTAATATTATTCCATATATTTTTAAATTCATTTTTACCCTTTTATGACTCTTACCACAAGGTATGGAAGGAATTATTCTTTTGTTTACCATATTATGTACTTTTTGAATTTTCTGGAAAAAGTACGAGGAGAATTTTTTTTAACTTAAACGACAAGAACATATTTTTACAGTTTCATAACACCTTATTTTCATGAAGCTTCTTCTACAATATTTCATGATTATTTTCAAAAAAATTCTTTTTATTTTAAAATTTCATGACATTTTGTGAAAAGAAACTGATTTTGAAGAAGAAAGGATATTTTCCTCGAGAATTCATTTCAAGTGTTTTATCAAAACTATTTCCCATCTAAGATGACATTATTTAATATGATTATGTTTCAAGTATAATTTATCTATTATTTATATGGTTTGATTTATCTAATGATGAAATGATATCCATTTGTTTTATATGGATTATGTTATGATGGGATGATGTTTATGAAACCCATTTTATTCATTGGGTAATGATGAATGATTTATGTTTATTTTGTGGCACAAGTAAGAATGAATTAATTATGAGATGTTTGGGACCTATATATCCATTAAATTAATTGGGTAAATATTTATATCTCATGACATAAACATGGCTGGAACAACATGTAAATCTGGTTCAGTAATATAGGGCTGGAATGGCAAGTAACCCCGGTTCAGTAATGGACTTCATCAACTATGATGGTCTTGGCAGAAATTCCTTGTATACTATGTAAATAATATCATGTGCATAATGTTTTTCCACAATTACATGTTTTATTACCATTATATTTTATCATGATTGATGTTTTATTATGATCTATGTCAAATGTACTACCATGTTTGAGGTCATTGCTCAAGATTTTTATGGTTAAACATTATGTTCATGTTTTTAAATTGAAATGTATATGGTTTGTTTTATTTTCTCCATGATTACTCATAATAAGTATTTGAGCTCACCCTTTATATGTTTTCTTTTCCCCAGGATATAAATAAAGGTTTTAGGTAAGAAAACAAAAGTGGAAGATCCTTATGGGAGATGTTGAAGATCTCTCACCATGATTAGAAGATTCTGTTCTGAGTTTCCAAAGACCATAAACTATTACGGTCTATGGGTGTCTATTTTTTGTATGTATTAAGTATTCTGAAAAAGTAATTTAAATTCTATGTACGTCATGCTTTGGGTCTCTACAGTTTGTATCAGAGGGAAGGTTTAGGTAACCATTGGTAACTAGGATGCGAAAACTTTAGTTAGATCCCAAGAGATATTTCTAAGGTATGTCTAGGGATGTCACTAAGGTTCAGTATAAGTATAGGTTACAGTCCTATAATTATGATAATGATCACGAATAACCTAGTATTACACCTAATATGTTAGAGATTGAATGTACTCCCCTTGATTATGTTATTTTCTTAGTATGATTTTTGCCTCTCACACGATTCTTTTTGGGTTTTAGACGATGGTTGGAACCCGAAGGAACTGTGTTGATCAATGTAATGGAAAATGCAATGATTTTTCTCCTGAACAGACCAATGTTATGGTAGATGGAGTAAAAAATATTATTGTTATACTTACACAAGCTATTAATCATTTTGGACTTCCAAATGAGCAAAGAAGGTAACAATATTCTATTGAGTCCTTCATGAGGCAACGTCCACCTTCTTTCAGTGGGTCTTCTAATCCACTTATTAGAGAACAATGGATCAGTACCATTGAAAATATATTTTACATACCTCACTATTCAGAACATGAAAAATTCATTTTGGTTATTTACCGTTTAGAAGTTGAAGCAGACCAGTGGTGGACTCTAATTAAGAATACAAGGCCCCAAGATGAAATTGAATCCATGGAATGGGAAGAGTTCAAGAACTTTTTTTAATATTTACATCCCTCGTATTCTTCAAACAAATATGGAAAATTAGTTCCTTGAGCTTAAGAAAAAGGATGATTAATCTGTAGGAATATACGAGGAGAATTTTATAAGGCTTCCAAGGTATGCATATGGATTTATCATCCAACCTAAAAGTAAAGTTGATCGATTATTTGGTGGATTAAAACCTAGTATTTGAAGGGAATTAGATATTAGAGACTTCAGTATCTATGAAGAAATTATGCGTCGTGATATCAAGGTATAACTATAAGTTGTTGTTACATGTCTATCTCATGGTTTTGACAAGAAACGAAAGATGGAGTTCGAGGGAAAATCTCAAAACAATGGTGAAAAGAAGACAAATGTTTCTTTATGCTCAAGGTGTGGAAATAAGCATGGTGGGGATTGTCTTAAAGGGACTAGAAAATGTTTTAAGTGTAGAAAAGAAGTTCATCAAGTATCTGCATGCCGAAGTAATGGGAAAAAGGTAGCAAATGATGTGAATAGAGAAAAGACTATAGAGAACGCACCACCAATACTTCAATGCTACAAGTGCAAGGAAATGGGGTATTATGCTAACCAATGCCCTAATCCAAGGGTTAATGATGATCAACATCAACAACCTCTTAAGGAAAAGGACAAAGGGAAGTCACATGAAATCACTATTGGCGATGTTGAATATGATAATGAGGTGGGGGAATGATTAATTGTTTATGTAACGGGATTCTAAAATAGTGTTGTGGAATCTCATTTATAGTATCATGGAATATTGGAATATCTATGTATTGGTTAATTGTGGTTTTCAATAATTATATGGTACATGTAACACTGAAAAGTGATTGAAATATTTTTGGAAAGAAGATTGTATGTGCATAATTAAGGGATAAGGAGAAAATAATATATTTGATAGTATTAATGAGCTCATGACTGATATAAGGACAAAGTGATATCATGGTTTGAGTATATATAAATTTTGGGATTTTGGTATGTGGAAATTGTTAACTTTTGACGGAATTCATGTTTTCACTAATTTTATATGGTAATTCATGTTTCAAGAGAATACCTGATTAAGGTATTCACATGTTTGGAATGTGACCAACAAGATATATCATATGATGTATGGGGGATAAATGATGGTATTTACATTCTTTGTATATGACCTCTCCAGTAATATTTTTCTTTATACTTTGAGTTTGGACAGAAGTATTTTGGATAAGCCTAAAGGTTGGAATGGATTATGTTGGACATTAGATAGTATTTTTTAAGGCTAGAATTTTTTATTCGATATTATTTCTGGAAAGTTATATGGTGTAGTTTTAGAAAAAGGTCAACCTGTTGGACGAGAGACAACACGTCACATCAGACAAGGTTGTTGGAATTGAACCCACAAATGAAGTGCGACATGCCTTTATCACCTACCACTGGCCTACAGGAAGTCCCTGGTTTATAGAAATTAGTTTTATTTTATTAAGTGGTGTGATATATGAAGTATAAATCCATATTTGGAGCCATATACGATTAATATCACCATAAATGGACTTGTGTATATTTAATAACTTTTGTTAATCTTTTTTTTAGACAGATGGAATGACCCATCATTCTATCACATAATCTACTAACACTTCACAAATGATAAATTCAACTTCGTTTATTTAATATATGAAGTGGAAATTGTTCAAGGAACAACCAACGGTGAGGTTGTACCAAAATCAAGTAAGTATTTCTTCTAATTCCAATTTTCAAATTTAGGGAAATGATCTTGAAAAACAAAAACGTTGTCCTACTACCATCATATCTGATGAATTAGATGGTACCTTAGATCATCAAAAATTTATGGTTTTGTGATTTTTGGATTTTTCATAGCCATGTTCTCTCCCACTCTCCATCAGAACTTGATGGTTAGATTTCTCTTCCATATCCGTATTTTCACCTATGTTCTTCAATGTAGAAACCCAATGATGAGTTAATTTGGGTAACCGTTATGTTTCATATTTTAGTTTTTAAAATTATGTTTTAGTATTCCTTTTTACTATGTGGGTTTCTATGAATGAAAATTTCAAGTAGTAAACCATTTATAACCCCGACGAATTTCGAGGGCGAAATTCATTTAAGGGGGGTAGAATGTAACACCCTGATATTTTATGAGAAATATTCTTTTTAATTTCTTTGATATCTTTTTTTTATACACTACACCAAGATTAGATTGCGCTTTTTGCAACATTTTATTATCTTGTAGTAAACGCAACACTATTCTTGGCTTGTGTTTCACGCAAGAGTGATCTTCTTCAATAGCATGTGTTGTAGGAAATATCGAGTTTCACTAAATAATGATATATTATTATAATAATATTATGAACTAGCTATTATGAATAGTATTAACCGCATTTTTAATTTTATAGCATTATAATTCATCTTAATCATTCTATAGAACAAGTTATGAGAACAAAATCAATTTTTCGTATAAAGGAAATATTTTTCAAAAAATACAGTTTTGTCGCCTTTTGATGGTGTACCCACATTAAATCTAGTTTTTTACATATTTATAAGTTCAATTTGACAAAATAATCTTATTAATTTCAATAAGGATTTAAAAATTAACTTTGGATAATTTTTTAATATTTTTCTGTTAACTTTCATATTTTGATGAATAGTAAAAATACTTTAAAATTTTAATTAAAAACATCTTTTTTCATAAAGATAATTTATATGGTTAAATTATAATATTAAATGGTTTTAAAGTATAAATAAAATATATTTTTACCATTCAATGTGATTTATGTCATTACCACTAATTTTACATTGAATATATAGGTAAAAACATTTCAATCTTTGGCAATGTTTGAACTTTTAAAACTCGTTTTCTTAACAATGGGATTAATTTTAAATTAATTACTGAAACTTCTGTGTTTTGAATTTCAAAAAATGGATTTCATATTTGGAATAATTAGGTAAAAATTATGTTAATAGGCGACTTTTTATTTTTAGACATTATGAAAAGTAACTACGGTAAATTTGATTTACTATAGTTAAAGGTAAATCGGGTAATTAAGGGTAAAAATAAGATTATAAAATTACCCTAACACCTGCCAAAATTACATTGGATGAATAAAAGTTGACCCATATCACCTAAGGGTCTGAATAGATTCATTTTATAGACTTTTGATCTTGAAAATGAGGTAATTATTATTAAAACCAAAGAAAGTGACCACAAGTCACTCTCTTATATCTTATAAGTGTAATAATTTTAATTTAGTGATAAAATTTATAAAACTTCGAAAATAAATAGTCACCAGAAATATAATAAAGTTATATACATCATGTAAATTTATTTATAATTTTTAGGGATTAAATAATTATCATTAATGATGACACAATAGTGAGGTATAAATTATTTTATTGATTGAAATATCAAATAAAAGGTTTTAAAAATGATGAAATAAATATTATATGAACTATTTAATGTGCTCCATGAATTTTCTAGATAAATATAACATGGTATAAATCTATTAAATATTTTGGTTCGAACATATACTTTGTGTGGATTTTAGTTAAATTCAAACAAATGATAAGTGTCAAAATTGATACTATTGATATTTTATATTATTAAATTGTTTAAAAATCACAAAAATATTTAAAAATTATAAATTTAAATTTATATAGTATAAAATTTCATAAATTATCTAATTATTTACAATTAAAATCACATAAGTAAGTATTCATAACAATTTAAAATTTACAATATAATTACTACAAATAAAATTAAATAGATTAAATAAGGGTAAATCAAGTTGATAAGGTTTAATTTAAATTCCCAACATGTCTAAATTTTATTTTCTGATGAGATTACAACCCTGTCTCATATCATCCTAGAATTTTGAGTAATTTTTGAGGTTTTTAGGAGGGGTTTTAGTTTATTATAAATTAATATTTTAGAGGTTTCCAAAAGTGCCCATCTCCTCTCTTACAAAAGGGAATCTCCTCCCTCTTATCCTCACACCATTTTGAGCCTTCAAGTTTGTCCAACCCTTGAACATTTATCTTATAACCTTTCCTAAACACATACTATAGGTTCTGGTATTCTTCTAAGACCTACATTAGTACACTAATAGGAGGTTTAGAAGAGGCGCGTCGAAGAAAATGTAATATCCTTTACCGATTCTTTCAAATTTATTTCTTCTTCTACTTCCTCTTATTTTGTTATTTCATAATAAATTAATTACAAACTTATCAATCATATATTTTATATGTTATTATAAATATTAAACACCCCTATTTCACCTTCTATCCATCCTATGGAAAATGAAATCATCATGTGTGTGTACGTACGGAATACCGTCTCCACGCCGTGGTGTAATCTGTTTTCCACCACCACCTTACCTTAATGGGTATAATATTGTAAGGAATATCTATATATGATTATTATAAAATGATACTAATTATGAGATATTCTATCATCCACTCCAATACAATTCAATAATTATTGGAACAATATCATCGCTCGTGCGTACGTACGGATTACCGTCTCTACTATTCGATGAGATTCATTCTCCATGTTAACCATTCAAGAATGATTATAAAGTATATATATAATAAAAAATAATGAAATATATGAAATAATAATTCTACTAGATTTATTTATATTTATATATATATTTCATCTATTTACTTCCATTTAATTCAATAAGGAAATGAAAATAGTGTTCATGCGTACGTACGATCTACTGTCTCCATGAATGGTGTATTTCATTTCATTTATCTATCTATTATATATATATACACTAAATATATATGATATATATATTATTTTTTACATTGTGTAAGTATTTAAATCATGATATAAGTAATAATAATACCAAGAACAACAAGTCCAAACACATACGATAAATGAAACGATTTTACCCAAACTGCTGCTTTAACATGGAATTGACAAATGAATGGGTAATATAAAGTCGTAAGTGAATAATATATGATATCATAAATATTATTATGGTTCTATTAAAAGTTAATAATATGTTTAAACCCACTATACAGGTGTCTCGGACACATACAGATGAGATTGGACATAAGGTACGAGAGAATTATTCCAATCTCATTCTAATCCGAGATTGTTTATTCGTAAGTATTTACTGGGGTTATATTTATCAGCCATGTCCATGTTTTCTTAAAATGTTTTCAAAAAATATTTACTATTATTCCATGTATTTTTAAAATCATTTTTACCCTTTTATGGCTTTTACCATAAGGTATGAAAGGAATCTTTCTTTTTTTACCATACGAGGTACTTTTTTACTTTTCCGGAAAAAGTACGAGGAAAATGTTTTTTTAACTTATACGGTATGAATAGATTTTTATGGTTTCATAACACATTATTTTCATGAATCTTTCTCTATAGGATTTAATGATTATTTTCCACAATAATTCTTTTCTTTTAAAATTGCATTACATTTTGTGAAAAGAAACTGATTTTGAAGAAGAAAGGATATTTTCCATAAGAATTCATTTCAAGTGTTTTATCAAAACTATTTCCCATCTAAGATGACATTATTTAGTATTATTGTTTTTCAAGTATAATTTCTATATTATTTACATGTTTTGATTTTTCTTATGATGAAATGATATCTATTTGTTCTATATGGATTATGTTATGATGGGATGATGTTTGTGAAACCCATTTTATTATTTAGGTTATGATTAATGATTTATGATTATTTTTTAGCACATGTAAGAATGATTTCATTATGAGATAGGTGGGACCTATATCTCCCTCCAATGAACTGGGTAAAGATTATATCTCATTAGATAAACATGGATGTAACAGAATTTAAATCTGGTTCAGTAATACAAGGCTGGAACGACAAGTTAACCTGGTTCAGCAATGGACTTAGTCCACTATGATGGTCATGGTAGAAATGTCTTGGATATTATGGAAATCATAACATGTGCTTAATGGTTTTCCATAATTACATGTTTTATTCCCATGCTATTTTATCATGATTGATGTTCCATTATGATCTATTACTTACGTACTGCCGTGTGTTATGTCATTGCTCAAGATTTTGATGTTTAAACTTTATGTTCATGTTTTTAAGTTCAAATGTATATGGATTTTTTTATTTTCTCCATGATTACCCTTAATAATCATTTTATATCACCCTTTATATGTTTTCATTTCCCCAAGATATAAAGAATGGATTTATGTAGGAAAACAAAAGTGGAAGATCTTTATGGGATATGTTGAATATATTTCACCATGATTAGAAGCTTATGTTCTAAGTTTACAAATACACTAAACTATTATGGTCCTTGGGTGTCTATTTTTGTTAGGTATTAAGTATTCTGAAAAATTAATGTAATGTCCATGTACGTCAAGCTTTGGGTCTCTACATCATCTTACCTACCAGATTAATAGAGAATAAAAAACATTGAGATTCTTATAAAATATCCTTTATCAAATATGGTATGGTCCAAATGAATACATGGTTCCTAAAAATTATTAATCTATCATGATCAAGTTTAAACTCAAGAATATTTCTGACTATATTTTGAAACTATGAATCTTCCTTCTATTCCACATTAATCTTCACTTGGGTATATGGTTGAACATTCATTAGATCAAGATAATATTTTCCCATTGCACAATTATTTCTATATCCATCCTTATAAAATCCATAAATATTAGATCATTTTTAATCCTTATCATTGATATGATAGAATGATCCTTTCAAATCAAATAATTAGTCACTATGTTCGGTTTCCCAAGGTGTAAATGTAATAATAAGGTATAATATTTTATCATATTTAACCATTTTATTGGGAGAATATTAAAATCCTTCAGTGTGAATGTATACTTTAGATATTTATGATCAGTATATATATATATAATAAATAAAGATAATTCTTCCATAAATTTAATTCATAAGTTATCGTAGCTAACTCCAAATCCTGATTTAGGTAATTTATCTCATGAATGTTCAATTGATGTGGGGCATAATCTATAACCTTGTAATTTTTCAAAACAAAACACCCCAATAAATACTTTTAAGCATCTATTTAGATGAAAAATCCTTATCCACTAAAGGGTAATGTGAGCACAGGATCGCTGACTAATCTAATATTCATATCCTTTAAATGTTCCTAACATTCGTTAATCCAAAGGAACTCCAATACCTTTTGAGTTAACTTGGTTAAATAATTATATATTCATGATAAATTCTCTACAACTCATAAATAATATCCAGATAAACCAAGAAAAATATAGATCTTAGTCACCATGGTTGGTTTGGGACAATACTCAATAGCCTCTGTCTTTGATGGATCTACTGAAATACCATACCTTGAGATTATATGACCCAAAAATGAATCATTTTTTATCCAAATATTACAATTTTTAAATTTTATGTATTTTTTCTCTCTCCTTAGAATCTTTATTATAATTTTCAAATGATCCCCATGATCTTCCTTTCTATTTGAATAGATAATAATTTCATCTATAAAGACTAGCATGAACTGATCATTGTAATCTCTAAATATTGTATTCGTTAAATCCACGAAGATAGTGGGGTAATTATTAAGAACTAATGGAATCACTATATACTCATAGTGTCTATACATTTTATGGAATGGTGTCTTGGGTATATCCTCCTTTACCCTCAATCGATGATATCCAAAATTAAACTCGATCAGGGATAATTATTGGTCTCTTCACAGTTGACTAAAAATGTCTTCATTATGGGGAAAAGGTTACTTATTCCTGATAATGATCATATTAATCTCTTAATACTCAATACAGAGTCACATTGATCCATTTATCTTTTTTTAAAAAGAACCAGTTCACCCTAAGGTGACACACTTGTCAGAATGAATCCCTTGTCACTATTTTTTTTGAATTTTCTTATTCAATTCCTTCATCTCAATCGGGTTTATTCTATACAGTATATTTGAAATTATTTTGGAACTAGCTATAAAATCTATTGTAAAATCAACTTTATGTTTTGTTTTAATTATTAGAAACTCTTTCGTAAATACATCAATAAATTCCCATACAATAAGAATATCATTGATGTCGAAAATTAATAGAATATCATAGGTTATTTTGTAATATCAAACGTGAATTCCCTTCCTCGAAAATTGATATTTTATTTATGATGAGAAATCCAATCAATGTTGAATATCACATCAAACTCAACCTGAGGAAGAATGAAAATATTTTCATGAATCAAATTCCCACCAACATCAACATGAGAGTAATCATATTCTTGAGATGAGATCATCATAACAATTAGGTTTTTCACTGGTAATTCATCATATAAAAATTTTGTTGTAGTATTGGTACCCTTTGAAAATTATTTAGATTTGAATGAATGGGTATATCCAGAGACAAATAATACATTAGTGGTTCTATAGTGGTTGGTAAGTGTACATTTCACCGCATCATTATCACACCCATCATCATAAATAGTGATCGCATGAGATTTCACTTTGTCTCTCAGCTTAAGAGGTTACTAACATCGATCATTATCATTAACCATAGAATTTGGGCATTATCAACTATAATTCCCATAAACCATGCATTTGAAACAGTGTAGTATGGGTGATTAATTATGTTTATATTTATCTATATTTACTTCATTTATTAACTTCTTCCCAAAACATTGGTAATCAATTTCTTGATGACATTCCCTTATACACTTAAAAAATTTACTGGTCCCCTTAAGACAATTTTCTCTATGATTCTTCCCACATTTTGAGCATAAAGGAAAGCTCCTATTCTTCTCTTCATGGTTCTTAGATTTTTTTGAATTCCATTTTCTCTTCTTATCAAATACATGATATTGATGTGTAATTATAACCTATATTTACACCTTGATAACACATTGAAAAATATATTCATAGCTACAGAAGATTGTTATGGATAATCCCCTTCATGAACATGGTTTTAATCCATTGAATAATCAATTAGACTTACTTTATGGTTTCATGATAATACTAGTAGTGTACCTGTCATATATTTTAAAATTTGTCTGATAGGTACAAATGGATTTAGAATCCTTTTCCTTTCACTCAAGGAACTCATTCTCTATCTTTGTTACAAGAATATGAGAACAAAACTTATTAAAAAATAATTTATTGAACTCATCCAAATATATAGAGTCAATTTTATCCTATTGTATCATATTCTTGATGAGAGTACACCATTGATCTTATTAACCTTCTAGACTATAGACCGCCAAAATGAAATTTTCATATTCTAATCATTAGAGAATAGAAAATATCTTTTTAATGATTTCATTTTCTATCACACATAGCACTAACATGATTCATTTGGGTTCAAACAATTGACTCAAAACCAAAACTGATAGTTTAAGAAACAATAATAATGATGGGGAAGCACATAATCATGAAAAATCACTTATAAGATTTTTAAACAATGACACCATCTTCAATATATGACACCTCAAGTATATTCTTGACTATTCATCATCATCATCATCTATTTAAATCCTTTATGATGGTTCATAATAATTTTATGATATTCCACAGCATATCCCCTGAGAGTGTCAAACTAATTGTGATGTAAGGCTCTTTTTCAGAAACCAGGTGATGATCAATTCTAGCTAAATAAACCCCTTTCAAAGATAATAATCTTTAGTACCTCTCTTCTTATCATGAACCAATCTAGGATACCATTCAACTTGATATGCTACCCAACCCGAGAAAATGACAGAAGGGAATTCTAGATCCCAACTAGCTAGCAACTAGTGTTTGGGTATCACAAATCTACATTTGGAATGATTTCACCCATGAGTGTACCCATAATCACTCAAAAAGTGGAAAAACACATAATTGATAACCTAAACAAAAAAGGTAAGAAAATTAGAATCTGAGTTTTACAACATTAACCAAAAGCCAAAGTAGTATACTATAATGGAAACCACAAAAATTTCCAAAATCTTCCATGAAACTTGAGGTAATCACCCTCAAGCTACCACCACCAACACCACAACAATTTGGACTCTAGAAACCAAATCCTCCATCACCATGAATCATCTTACCTTCACCTAGGTCATACATAATTAAGTCTATATACACCCAAATATGTAAGTAGGGTTTGATCAAAATCCCATTAGGATGCTACCCTTATAAAATATATCATGCTATAACATTTAGATAAAAATTGACATGCATATTCTCATAAAAACATTGAAAATATTTACAAGATACAGGATAGTGGAAAAATTTTCAAAAAAACATTTTCAAGGGAAAAATTTATAAAAGAAGCATTTTCAATAATAAACATTCTATAAATATTGCAACATAATCAAGGTCTACCTCATACTAATGCTCGGAACCACATCACATATATAATGGCACAAGAGAAAACCAAGGGTAAATCCCTAAGGGTATATAAAACAATTGAGTCACTAAGAACCACATACCTCATGGATCAATATCCTCTAACTAAACTACCAATATATTTCCCATGCACAAGCCACTATGAGGAACCATCCCAAGGGTCTAGTGGTTACCAGATAATAAGATAGTTCCAATAAATTCTTGTGCATGATTCAGTATGAGGGATTATCCCAATGGCCTAGTGGTCTCGGATCATATCATATGTTTAGTTAGTGTATCAAGTTTATTTCCTTGTAAGTGAATCTGGGCCCTTCCACTTTGGATTCAACTAGTGTCAATCCCCTAGAAGAATCTAGGTATTTCCACTTCTAAAAAACAAGTGTACTATTTCTAGTTTTTTCACGTTGATACATGGGATTATCTTTTTGATCAATTCTATTTCACATATCACATAGATCACCAATTTCACATATACATTCCAAGCACCAAAAAAATAGACAAGGTACTCACCTCTTTCAAAAATCATAACACCGAAACTGTCATTTTCTAAAAACAACCACTTTCTATTTTACACACAATAAAACCATTTAAAACACATTTCACACCACTTTCTATACTAAATAAACCCATTTGGAAATAACATAATAAAAACACACAATTAATCCAACCATTTAAATGGGGTGATCCCCTTTCAAATCCACACATAAACCAAGTTAGCGTCATAATGTGTATCAAATAATTTTTAGAATTCACAAATCACATTTAAAGGTGAGCCATAAAAACTGACATTCCAAAATAATCCATTTTCCCATTAAAACCCCATTTTCAACACATTCTCACATCAAGTTCCTTTTAAAACATATTTTTCACCTCTCACATAGTCATAAAAAAACTTCTGAGAAGTTCCACATTGAAGCACTTGCAACTAATAAACATTTTCTTTTAAAAATCCCATTTTTACCACATATTCAAGTCAAAAACTGTCTCAAATATATTCTTCACCCCATAATAAATTCTTAGAACATATTTATAAATCCAAAAATGTTTATCAAAATCATATAAAATTTTTATAACATGGAACCACCTACCTCATGCCTAGAAACTCCTGGAAACTTATGTGAATCCAAAACCGCACCCCCAAAAGAACATAAAAAGGAAAGATCAATCAAAAACCATCAATATATTCCCCAAAATCACCATATCAAACCCCAATCTAGGTCAAAAGACTACTGTAAAATGGGAGCCCATGAAAGAGGTAAATAAAACCCTGGAAAGAGGAAATAAACCAAGGGATAAATCACTTACTTAATGTTTCCTTGATGAATTCACACCAAATCCACCGAAATGAGGGAGTATAAGGGATCCAAGAGGGTGAGTCAGAAGTGAATAGTGATATAGATCTTTAATGGGGTGATTAGGAGGGAATTTGGGCTTATATCTGAGAGGGAAAAAGATAATTTAGACTTTTTAATGACATATACGAGTCTCACAGTTTTTCGACATAGTTTACCAAACTATATTGTAACACTATTCCCTTCACTGTCCAATAGGCATGGGATAAATGGTAAGATCATATGGTTTAAAAACCATGAATTATCTTCTATCCAAAAATGAAAATTGGTCACTTGGTTTCCAGGGTACATACATATGGTTTTACAAACTGTGTGCCAACCGGGTGCCTCATGATATCCACCAAAAATCCCCATTATCACCAATAAATCCTAAAAAACCCCAAGATAAACATGAAACCTAATGTAATTGAAATAAATACCTAAAAATGAAGAAACATATATGAAAATTATACCCACAATGAAAACTATTACCCCATTAAAATCATCCTAAATCTTGGTCTAAAACCATTAATGGGTAATCCCTTTCAAACCAAGACCTCCTCTCCCAAGTCTCATCCTCATCGTAACCACACTTCCACAAAACTCGGACTAATGGAATATACTTCCCATAAATCAATATCTCCTGAGAATCCACAATCCTCACTAGTCATTCAAACACAAATATACTGGGCTCCAACTCTATCTCCTCAAATCTCAACACATGGAAGGAATCAAGGTTTTACGTTTTCAATTGTGAGGCATGGAACAAATTATTAATCGATTTCAACTATAAAGGAAACTCCAACCAATAATCCTTCTTACTAACTCTCTTGGTAATATAAAAATACTCAAGAAACCTTATCATAATCTTTTCTTTCTTACCCAATTCATGACGACCCAAGCGTGCTACCACTTTCAAGAACACAGGGTCACCCACAGCAAACTCCAGATCACAACATTCTGATTGGAATAATATTTTTAATGAATTAGAGCTATCAAAAAATGCTTCCTAATAAACATCAAATTCTCATTTGTTTTCTAGATAAGGCTCAGTCCCAAAAACAAGGCTTCACCCACCTCATCCCAACACAAGGGGGCTAATATGTCTGATCCTAAATGACCTTAAAAGGAGCTATTAGAATCAATGATTATTAGTTATTGTTATATGTGAACTCAACCAATCCCAAATTTCTATCCCATAAACCCCCAAAATCCAAAACATAGGCCCAAATCATGTCTTCCAAATCGGATTTTCCTCCTCTGTCTTTCCATTCGTTTGAGGATGGTATGTCATCCTCAATTTGATATGCGACCCCATTTCTTTCTAAATTCCTTCCCAAAATTGAGAGATAAAATGGGGTTCCCTGTCAGAATAGATAGTTGATGGCACACAATAAAGCCTCATAACCTCTTGAACATATAACTAGCCCAACTCATCCACCTTAGTTGAGTCTCTGATTGGAATAAAGTAAGTTGACTTGGTCAGACGGTCAATCACAACCCAAATTGCATTTTTCCCTGGGGTGTGTGAGGTAAGCCCAAAATTAAATCCTTGGAAATATCATCCCAGTTCTAGGTTGTAATAGGTAGAGGCTGAAGAAATCTAGATAGTCTTCTATGGTCTTCTTTAACCTAATAACACATATAACACTACAATATGAAGATATCTATAACCCTACTCATACCTCGGCACAAAAACTATCGGCACATATCATAGAACATCTTAGTGGAACGAAGATGAATGGACCATTGAGAATGATAGATTTCATACCTAACCACCTTCCATAACAAAAAGGTATAAAAAATACCTTTAAAACACAAATCACCCTCAGGAGAATAAATGAATCATAGGGTTCCTCCCCACCACGAAGAAATTACGTTGAATGCTGGCACAACTCATCATTTGACTACTCTTAATGAATAAATTCTTGGAGGCAATTTGTGAATAGAATGATTTCCAAGAACACACCTCCACTATTCTCCTTGGTCTCTATGTGTATTTGAGAAAAAATCCCCATCAAATTCCACCCATCACTGTACTTATTCAGCTCCTGTACTAAAAATTTTCTTTCCAAGGAATCATCCACCAATTAACTTTGCAAGGGGTATAAACTATATCAATGTCAAACCCTTTAAGGTACTCAACCAAATCGTGATACCTCAAGATCAAATATTTTTGGGATAAAAATATAAGCCAAATTATTAGGATTAGAATGAACCATAATCTTACACCCCCCCCCACCCAAATATAATAATTACACTTCTTTAAGGTGTGTATCACTACTACTAACTCTAGGTCATGGGTCAAATAGTTATTCTCATGTAGTTAGAGTTTACAAGAGTTAAATGTCACCACATGATCATCCTGCAACAACACACATACCATAACCATAAATGAGGCATCACAATAGACCACATACCCCTTTCCAAATTATGGTAAATTCAAAATAAGAGGATTAGTTAACCCCCGATTAAGCACCTCAAATGAAACTTGATAATCCAAAATCCATCTGAACGTTACCCCTTTTCGAGTAAGTTCAATCATGGATGATTCAAGTCAAGAGAAATATTGAATTAACCACCTGTAATAACCTATCATTCCTGGAAAACATATGACCTCAAAGACATTTTTTGGTTGCTCCCATGACATCACAGCAATGACTTTCTCAGCGTCCACTGAAACTCTTCACTCCAAGGTCACATGACTTAGAAACTTCACCTCCCTGATCCAAATGATGAAATTTGAAAACTAGTCATAGAGGTGATGATCCTAAAGAGATCCCAAAAAAATCTCTAATATATATCATGCTCTTCCTCAGATCTAGAGTAAATAAGGATGACATCCCTGAATACTATTATAAATGAGTAATGAAACTGATGAGACAACATATTCACAAGCTCCATAAGGACTTCTATGGAACTGTTCAAAATAAAAGGCATGAGCAGGTACACAAAATGGTTGTACCTATTTTGAAAGGATGCTTTCAGAACATCTGCCTCTCTGAATTTGACATGATGATACCAGGAATGCATATCAATCTTATAAAACCACCTCACACCTTTAGCTGATCAAACAATTCATCAATGTATAGAAAGATATATTCATTATTAATTGTTAGTTTATTCAAATTTTTTTAATTAATTAACAAATTGAGGGATCCATCATACTTTTTTGAAAACATAACTTGGACAACCCAAGGAGAGATGCTCAAGTGAATGAATCCTATGGATTCTAAATATTTCATTTATACCTATAATTCCCTCAACTCAATGGGTATTATATGGTATGAGGGAAGAGATATTAGATGTTTTCCTAGTGCCAAATCAATAGCATACTCCACATCCTACTCCGAAGTAAAACCCAAGGAATCCTGTGGAAAACATATGTGAACTCATCCACCATAGGAGGTAATCCAACTCCAGACCTACAATAATAATCCTTAAACATGAGTGATGAGAATTCTTACACAAGGTTAACTAACTCCAGAAGTGTAGGTCTAGAACAACCTGACTGAGGATCCCATTCATTTTTAAAACCATGTGTATAACCATCTGGTGACACAGAACTCACTTTTGCCAAAAATATTAGATGTGCACCAGAAAGCGCACCATCCAATACATACTGAGGATTACCTCAAAGATATCCATCTCTAAAATAAGAAAATACTACACCAACTTGACCCGTGACATGGTTATGGAACAATAGTAACACCTGATACCCTTCTCTCACTTCATACCAAGCAGCGTCACCAACTCCATCACATATGGATTAATCTCTATTGGAAACTTTAACACATCTATAAGACTAGAATAAATAAAAGAAACAGAGGAACTATTATAAAAGGGAACAATATATAAATATGGTTCAATAATAATGGTACCTAGAACTTTTGTAGGACTTTCATCTAATTCCATTAGTGCTCTATCCATTGCATAAAGATTCCTTGTCTCATCCTGATCCTAATAATGACCACTAACTTAAATCTCTTCCCTGAACTAACTCTACCCAAAAGAAGATCCGTCCCACCCGAAACAACCACCTAATTAACATTCCACTATTTTGGTAGGTTATAGATGATATGATATCCCCTAGAATCCAAAAATCAGACAACACTCTAATATGGGGGAGGTACCTTTCAAAACTATTGTTAGTTCCCAAATTCTCTGCACCAAGGGAAAGGTTTGGGTGGTGATGAACACACCAATCACTTGTGTCCAATTTTTCAGAAATATGGAACACCAATAACCCTGTACCTAAATCCATGTATGAAGATAACCAAGAAAAATGTCTTGAACCACCACCACCACTCAACTCCTTCTACTCAAGCTGAATTTTATTCTCAAATGAACCACCAAGGCCTACTGCTGACACATCCCCATAGGAACTAGACTTTCCATTATGATCAATCTCAACCATGGAAGCTTGCTCAACAACCTCATCATATGTTTTCATATTGAAAAAATACCAGAGAATAAATTTCTAACCACAACCCCATTTCGAACCTCAGAGCTTTCATCTACTCATTGGAAATGATCTTGGGTGTATAACAAACCAACTCTACAAAATAGTTGGCATACTCCATAAATGTCTGGTCTACATAGGTAAGATCCATGGATTCCTAGGACCTAGAATAATCCCAAACCTCAATAAAAAATTTATCTCTGAAGGCGATCTTGAAATCTCCCTAACCCATCTGCTCATGCTTTCCAGCTTGCACCATAGAGTCCCACCACATTAGATAGGGACCTTCCAATAGAAATGGAGAACATTTCAATCTGATATCTTTAGGTGTGCCAAGAAATTAAGATATTTATTCTATCCTCTCAAGAAATTCATCCACTTCTTGAGGTATCACATTGAATTAGAATGTGGGAGGATTTCTCTTGTAAAACTTCAGAGCTTTATCCTTTCGAGGAACTAGTTCGGCTTCCCAACCCTTGTAAGGACCAGAACCTTCTACTTGTCCCAAAGCATAGATAGCCCAAACCACTACTTACACTTTCCTTTGATCAATTGGGTCAGGAGAACTCTCTCCCACCTCTTCCCTTAGTTACATAAAAACTCCCCGATGAGGCATTTTACTACAATAAGAAACATTCACAAGAAAACCAACAACATAACCATCAATTCATATTCTAAAACTTTTCAGCAGTAACGACAATGAATCTCAAACACATCATCAAATCAAAACAATTCCATTTTCTATAATAATAAAAAAAAGAACCAATTATCCCCCACCCAATATCCATATATAGTTTTCATCTTATAGGTCTCACCTGGATGAAATTCAAACCACATACCAATTTCCAACGGTGACTTCAGTCCTGTAATGAGGTGTGTTGGCTAGACACCCTACTCGTAACCCGAATGTCAAGTAACAACAATCCCAACTCTAGTATATCTAGACTCATCTCAAATATTATAACCCAAAATATTATAACCTCCTATGATACTATTTTTTCCTGAAGGATGCCGAGATATCATCCATGTTGATACCCGACCCAACTTGATACAAGGCCCGAAGGGCATTCCCGATCCTAAGAGGCTAGAAACTAGTACCTGGGTATCACAAATATACTTTGGGAATGATTTCACCAATTAGTATAACAATAATCATTCAACAAAATTGAACAACAATAATAACTGATAACATAACCAAATAAGATACATAATTTTCTGAATCATGGTTTTACAACATTTAAAAAACAAAGTACTACAATGGAAGGGAAAACACAAAACATTCCAAAAGCCTACATGCAACATGAAGGAATCATCTTCAAGACACCACCACCAACACTTGTAACAAGTGTAACTCTAGAAATTAGATCCACCGTCAAAATGACACATCTTGCCTTTTTCTAGGTCATACATAATAATGTCTACATGAACCCAAAGGTGTATGTAGTGTGTTAGAGAAATCCCAGTAGGATGGAACCCAAAGAAAATATTCAATGTTATAACATTAATAGAAAATTTAACATGAATATTCTCATAAAAACCTTGAAAAAATTTATAAGATGCATAAAAAAGGAAACATTTTTATAAAAAATACATTGAAGGAAAATATTTACAAAAGAAGCTTTCTCAATAATGAAATTTCTTTAAAAGAAACAACATACTCAAGTTCCAATGTATACCGACAATCATCACCACATCACATATATAATTTCATATGAGACAACCATGGGTAAATCCCTAAGTGTTTATAGGACATGTGAGTCACTAAGAACCTCATATATAGGTGATCAATGTCCTCCAACTCAACTACCAATATCCTTACCTTGCATGATCCACTAGGAGGGAACTTCCCAAGGGCCTAGTGGTCTCTAGATAATAAGTCAATGTAGACATGTTCTCATTCATGCTCAAATGGGAGGGATCATCCTAAGGTCCTAGTGGTCTATGATCATATCATATGTTTAGTTAGTGTTTTAAGTGTGTTTCATAATAAGAGAATCTGGGACATGCCACTTTTGAGTCAACAAGTGTGAATACACTTGAAGAATGTGGGAATTTCCACTTCTAAAACACCAATGTACTAGTTCTAGTTTTCCCTCCTAGAAACTTGGGATTCCATTTGTGATCTATACCATTTCACACCTCACAAAAATCACCAATTTCATATATACATTCCGAACACCACAAAACACACATAAGAAAATACCTACTTTCACAAATCATCACATAAAAACCACCATTTTCCATAAACAAAACACATTAAATTTTGTTGAATCATTATGGTTATACTCATGGGTGAAATCATTCCTAAAGTATATTTTTGATACCTAGGTAGTATTTTCCATCCCGTGGATATCAGGAATGCCCCTCAAGCTTTGTATTGGGTCAGTTCTGGTATCAGGTTGGATAGTATCTTAACTTGTGTCATGAGATTTCTTGATCCACATCCACTTGTATTATCCAAATGGGGATGTAATTTCTTAGAAACCACTTACCGTATCCTTTTCCCAAATTCCAGAACATTTTCATATACTTTGACTCATCCTTAGAATTATCCTTAGACATGTACTTACAGATATCAGTAATGTTTTGACATCCTGTTTTGTAAAAGATAACTAAACATATCCTCTAATACCAACTATATAGACTCAGGATCTTCATAAATATCACATATTTTTAGATTAATATTCAATATATTACACAAAAACGTTCCAAAAGATATTAATAGTTTAGTTCCATTATAAACATGGAAACAAAAACAACTGGTCCATAGGTAAACTAAATAATATCCCACTATGATCTTTATAACTAGCACCCTTCTCATACATTCATTCATAACATATTTCTTCATAACCTGGAAAATGGAAACAAAATAAATGGTGAGCAAAGATACTCATTAAGTGTAAAAATTGGAGATATGTAAGCATAATATGAACATACGGGTATGAGAACATAAGAATAACATTTGGAAACCATAACCTGTATATCGAAGATCATAATCATGATTCGTGGAATATAGATTGGAAGTTAATAAGAAATAAATAATAAGGGAATATAAAAAATGGGAAATGAGAGCAGAACATTAGAATAGGGAATAGATTTGTGGCATACACATAATCATATAAAATCATTTGCATATTTTTTTCATTCTCATTCCCATGGCTATCATAGTGGAATGATTTCACTCAGAAAACCAAGATAGTAGTCAAGGTTCACTCCTAAGATAATCATAGTGGAAAAAGTCCCTTAATGAACCAGTTTCATTCTCTATTCCACTATTTGTTATCTTATGGGATATAAATCATTACGCAATGCATTTGAAGGAGATATAGTTCCCACATTTATCATAATGAAACCCATATTTATGTGTTCCAAAATATCATAAAAATTTCATCATAAAATTACCAATGGAATGAAATGATTTTCATGAAAATTTTATCATATAATAGCCTTTAAAAAATAGATAGGTTTCATAATCATTACAACATTTCATCATTTCATAATATCATAACCCATGGAAAAAGGTGTATGTTTCATAAAAATTTTGATCATGGTAAAACCCGTAGAAGAAAAAATAGTTTCATAAACATCATACCAATATAAATATAAACCACTTGGGGAAATAATAAGAATGTTATCCTTGGATCATATCCCCAGTAAGGCATAGGTAACATCAACAGGTACCATCTAATATGGAAAATGATTTTGACCAATCGTTTTGAATAGTTATTATGGAGAATGTCCTTTCTATTTTGAAAAAAAATATTTGAGACCTAAAACATTTTAAAAATGTTTTCCCTTATAAATGACCATGAAAACCTACAAGAAAAATAAAATAAAATAATGGTCTTGGTAATGGAAAGTTTCATTCATTATGTAAACATTAAAACAAATATTCCTTTTACATTTTTGATAAAATAAAAATAGTAATTATTTGAAAAAAATACATGAATATTCCTCTCAGAAAAAATTTAAATAGTCAATCATAAGTAAAATTTTATTCTAAAAATAATAGTATAATAATAAAATATTCCTGAAAAAAATATATATAATGTGGTTTTGGAAGAAAATGGATATCCAACCAAAGATATAAATAATGTATGATTTTATTAAAAAATGTCAAGTATTTTAAGTAACAAAGAAAGGAAAATGTGGTACTATTACTTGGAAATATCATGAATAACTATAGGGGAGGAAAATTCATGATATTTTTGAGTGATTTATCATATTATTTTAACATCAGAAACATAATCATAAACAATCCTGATAAATGATGATATTGTAACATAAAATTATTACCATACTGGTAATTATGAATAATATGCCCCATATAGGAATAGCATAAAATGGAACATAAAATATCATGATTATAAATAAATTTGTGATATTATTGGTAAAAGTGGTTGTATATACACCCTGTGAAATAATATATGTGCATAACATAATGTATATATCAAAGAAGTAAAATTGAGACAAAATCCATTAATGCTTTCGTAATCTTTTAAATCACAATATCAAATAAATAATAACATAAATTAATGATTTAAATATAATTAAAATAATGGTATTATTGATATAACATTTCAAAGGGGTATTATATACACCACATATATGTAATGAATGTTGAGTTTGTATATGTCTTGCCGAAATAAAAGAGACGCTATAATTCCCATACCATAAGTCTTGAATTTTTTTACACTTTAAAAACTCATGTATAATAATTATAATTTTATTATAAATCTATTAAAAAAAATTTATATATTTCATACAGTATATGATTTTATTATGACATTTTTTTACCCATTTATTATCAATTTCAAGTTAAAGTTATGCTTCAGGTAATAACTTCTTTATTTTCATATATGTTTTGATTTTTGATTTTTGGTTATATTAAGTTAGTCATTATTTCAAAATCCCTAGAATGATAATAAGGATAGAAATTTTATATATATTTACCATATATTTACTTTTATTAATCCTTGGAATTTAGTGATATAAAATGAAATACACGGTCCATGAAGACGGTAGTCCTTACCTATGCACGAACATTCTTTACATTTTTTTATTGAATTGAAAGAAAATAGAGGTAAATGATATATTATCATTATAGAATAATTTTATGTCATATATATAAAATAGTTTTATTAATATCATCTTTATTACCTTAAATTTAATACGTGAATAAATCGCATCGCTTCGTGAGATGGTGTCCATCGTACACATGAGGAACGTTATCCTATTCACATAAAATGGAAAGTATGAGGTTATGTGTGACATATTAGTTAAATAATATAATAAATATATCATATAATATTTTAATTCATCGTTATAACCAACTATGGCATAAAGAAATTAAAAAACTAAGGGCATCAGTTCACGAGATTGTAGTCCGCCGTACACATGAATGATGATCCCATAACCTATTTGACCGGATTGAAGATGGTTGTAGGTCATTACCCTAACATAAAAACATATATTAATATTTAAGATACTGAGTTTGTTATATCATCATGGTATAATAATAATTTAATTAGTTGGAGGAAGAAATAAAACAAAAACACTTGTAGATGAACGTTACCCCTTCTTCAGTTATCCTCCTTAGGTTGGCACCAAAATCCATTCTTGGTTGGATTTTTGAAAACAAATTAGGCTTATGGGATGTGATGAGTAAATTTTGGAATTGATTTGGGAAGGTATTTTTGGAGATAGAAGTGTTTTTTAGTGTGAATAATATAGGATAAATGGTGTCCTTTTATAAGTGAGGTGAGTAGGGCACTTGTAATTTTTTAAAAGAAATAATTTTACCCATGTTTTTTAATGTCAAAAGAATACAATAATGGTTAATTATCAAGAATATAATGGATAATGTAAAAATATTTCTATCCAATAGTTTTTTTACAAGTCTACATGTCATTTTAATATTTATCTTTTTAGTTTAAAACCCTGGTAAATCTATTTTTACCTTAACCATAATAAAAAAACTTTTACTATTTATTTTTGATCAAACAATAATTTAACCTTTTTAGATAATATAAAATTTGATGATTCCAAATATGGAATCAATTTTTAAAAATTAAATTCACATAAGTTTCCAAGTTTCATTTAAAATTAATCTCACTAACGTGATGAGTATGTTGGTTTTTAAAAAAATAATATTAAAATATTTACAAAGTTGTTATAACAAAATTCAATATGTAATTGATTCAAATGACCTAAATTATATTTAATGATTTATAACTGAGATAATTTTTCTTTAAATCAAAGTTAAAATGTAATTTATCTTTATTGGTAAATTAAATAAAAACGTACTTTTCAATTAAAATTTTGTATTTTTTTACTATTCATCAAAAAAATGAAACATTTAATAACAATCCTAAAAGTCAACCAAAGATAATTTTGATAAGAAATTTTTAAAAATGAAGTTTTTTTATTAAATTAATTGGATAAAATTGTAAAAAATTAATTTTATTAATGTTCATAAAAGAAATGAAAATCATTTTTTAGAAATGTTATGTTCAAAAAATATAAAGACTTGAAAAATAAATTAAGTACTTATTTATAAATATTATAGCTTTATAAAAATCCATTATACATAATATTTAAAAACTATCTATTATTATTTATCTTGATAATTTTAAATTCTAGGTTATAATGATTTAATTTGAATAATAATATTAATAATATATCATTGTTCTGTTAAACCTCATTGTCATGGGTAACGCAACCCAACCCAATATTACATTTAGTGTAAGCTTAACTGGGTGTTCCATGTAACTAAAGGTATCAAAGAAATTAAATTTATGCAAAAATAATAATTCATAAAAACCAGAGGCGTTACAGATCATGTGGAGTAATATTTTTATTTTGTATCGGTTGGAATGTATGTATAAGCCTTGTATGGAATTCTTTCCATTATTTTGTGTTTTTGGATTTTACATTAGATACCAAATATATATATTCTATTATGACATGTTTTATTTATGATGTGATTTGTTGCATATGGTGTCTACTTGTCATTGTTTTTTACCCAGATGATATTTGTGTCGACATCCTATTTTATTTATGTTTTATACCGATTTACCAAGGTAGAATTATTCCCAATATATTTTTGGTTAGGACTAATACTATTACCTAGCCCATGGGGATCAGGAATACACTTTGGGTCATGTGGTAGGACAAATATGGTGATGGTTTAGGTTGAACTGGGTTAGTTTATTACACCAAAATTATCACTTCTTTTTTTTCATAAGAGGTTTCTTGAACTATCCTACATTATATACTATTTTTGGTGGATTTATTTGAAATTCCGATTGCATTTCAAGAGAAGAAAGTGTTATATTTAAAAAAATCATTTCCTCTTAATTTATATCTTAAATTTGATTACATCATTATGAATAGAGTAAATGATCAATTTTAAAGAAAAAATATGACCCTAATTTTTTATAAAAATTTAATCCCATGTTAATAATTTCAAATATATATATTATAGTTATTTAAAATTCTTATGTAGTGTCAATACAACTCTTTTTTAGAAATGGGAAAAATAAAAAGAATGGTTTTAAAAATAGTAAAAAAGATGACATTTAGATGAATTATTGTATTTATTGAGTTTATATAAACTTACAAAGTATAAGTGATGATTTAAGTGTATTAATTATAATTAAATTATTATCTTTATGCCTTTAATTTCATATTTGTTGAATAGTCTTTAAAATGACTTCAAATTGTATTTAATATTTATAAAGAGATTTTAAAACAATATAAAATCAAAAAAATAGTTTAATAAGTAAATTGGATGGAATATGTTCTAGTATATAAATAATAGTCAGTTTATATTTCACTTTTCATTTTTAAAATTAGTTTTATGACCCATAAAGATTGAAAATTTTGTTACACTTGTTAAGGATAAATGGGGTAATGAGGGGGTTAAAACAAGATAAATTTTTTAAAGACATATAAACCTATATAAATTTAATTGGTTGATTATATTTAGACCTTATCCAACTTATATTAAAAAATATATAAATTTTTATACATTTTACATGAGTTAGACACGTATTATATGTTAATATTTCATGTATTTATATGATTTTCGCCCACCTCACTTATAAAAGGGAATATTCTCTCCTCACTTCCTTAAACTTATTGAACAATTTTACCTATCTAATATTTTCAAATATCCCTTCCCAAACATCCTAACCCCCCACCCATTTCTATGATGTTATATTACCTCCAAAATACCAACTTATTAAGGATTTAAGGTCTAAGCCGATTGTCATTTTCTAAACAAGAGGTATAATTATTAATCATGTGTTTCATGTTTATTTCTTCTTCTACATACTTTAAATATTATTTAACCATATTGAAAAAATAAAATCAATATCTTACACATACTTAAATGTTATTATGATTATGTTGCAACCCTTTTTCATCAAATTTTTCAATCTTATGTGAAATAAAAATATCATTTGTGAATATATGTGGAGTACAACCTCTTCGAGGAAATGTGTTTCATTTTTCAACACCAGATTATATAGATGGTTAAAATGTTGGATTAAATGAATATATATTTCAATAATTATTAATATTTAAATATAATATATTACTTATATTATTACCCAACCATTATTTGTAAAATGATAGCATCACTCATGCGTACATGTAGACTACCACCTCTATGAAGCAATGTGATTAATTTTTCATTTCCACCTTACAATACTAGTAACAATAATATTGGTAATGAGTAATAATTAAATTTATAAAATATTTATTATTATAAAAAATAAATATATTATCTATTTTATTTCAATTCCTCGCAATAGAAAAATTCAAACAATGTTTATGAGTATGAATGAACTTATTTCATCATGATTAAACAAGATTCTGTTTTCAGGACCATCATAAATAGTTGGTTTAAAAAGTAAATTTAATGTATAAATATAATAACTATACCATTTTTAATATTCCTTAGGTAACAAAACCATAAACCCTTTGACCATGGTCAACACTGATTTTTTTTAAGGTTATTAATCAAACATACCCAAAACATATAACATGAACTTTACCATTTAAGTAACCAAATGAAACATGGTAATAAATGAAATATTGGTAATAAATATAATGGAATTAATATAAAAAAAATTCTTGACAAAGTAAATAAATAAAATAATTTTATTATTTTGGAGTTATAGAACATATTAAGCTACTTAAGGTAAGGAATTTCTCATCTCAATTCCCTTACTTTGATACCTGTGTTATTTTCATAACATTTTTTATTTTGTGTGTAATATAAACTTCCATATGGGTGAATAATATAATAAATTAAGTAAATAAATTTTTTTTAAAAAAATAAATTTTAATTTTTAACCTTCGATTGTTATTTTATTCCAAATTTACCAAACAAATCTTGGTTTGTTCTACAATATCATTTCTATTCAGGATTTTTTGTGTTTAAATTTCCATTAAAGAAAACTTATGATATATCTCTTTTAAAATAAATATATATTTTATTATTATCTAGTTATCTATGGAGTATACATTGTTTTCCTTTTATTTTACTCTATTTGGTACTTAAAATGACTATGAAAATGTTTTTAAGGAAAAATGAACTTATTTCTCCTTTTAGTTAGAAATATTTGTCTTCAATGTCCATGTCCAAAATAATGTCTTCAATAATGTTTTTACTATGATAGAAATATTTTTTAAATACATTATAAATTATATTTAACTTCTTTATAAAGGATTAAAACTAATATTCTTTTTGTTTTAGAATGTGGTAATTTTAAATTTTTACCAAACATGCGGATGGAATATATGTTAAAATGTTTACCTAGTGAACAGTTTTTCCTTTTATCAAAACTCTTATTTTAATTAAATATTTCTTAAAAAAATTTCATTCTTATTTTTCGAAAAAATAATTTTCTAAATATTCTATGAATATTTATTTAAAATTTTATAAAAATAAATTTATTTTTTTCTCATGTTATCCAAGAATGGCGAGAATGTTATTTTAAAATTATTTTCATTCTTGTTAACATTCTTTGATGGTTAATGTTGTTTGTTGGGGTTATAATCCAATGATACCATTCACCTTAATTATTTGGTTGTATTAAGATCATGTTATTCTATTTATTAACTAGGGAAAATACTAACATTTCATATGCTTGTTTTTTAATATAAATTTTCATGTTGATTAGGTATTGAATTTTTATTCATTTATTTAAAATAATGAAATTATTTGACTTATTAAGTAATGGGAAGGGCCTATTATACCCCCATGATGAATTCGTAGGTCTCATGATACAATCAAGTCAGTTTATTTTGGGTATTACTGCCAAATTATTTATATTATCTTAACATGATTCCTTGATGGAATATTTATGATGTATTTTCATAAGGCCTTAATGGTATGATCTTAATGTTTGACATTATGAATTCCATCATTATGAAATAATTTATTATTATCCATGGGATTATTTTTATCCTTGTATATATTTTAGGTTCTTATTCTTGATGTATTTTATGGAAATCATTCAATTTCATAAGATAAAAAAATTATTTTTCATTTAAAAACAATATTTATAATCTATCCTAGGTAAGAAGTGGGTTTTTAAGGAAAATATCTCATTTTAAAAAAACGCATGAATTGTGATTTTTCCTTTATCATTGCATATGAAATGTTTTATGAAAAACATTGTAAAAATATGTTTATTTCAAGAGTAAGTATATGATTATTTTAAATTAATAGTTCAATATATAAAAACAAAAACATTCTTATGATTTTTTTATAAAATAAAATGAATTAATGGTTTTTTATTATTTTTCATCACAAAATGATATTTTTAATACCCATCAACAATTTTAAAAGAGTTTTCTCAAGGCCAAAGGGTGTGTAATAATTATAATAAGGTCAATAGTTACATTACTTTAAATAAGAAAAGGTTTTTATAAAAAAATTGTGAATTTAATAATAGAAACCAATTTTTTGGGAAATTATGAAGACTTATTATGTAATAATAAATAGGGATATATTGAAAATAAAATTATTTGATGGGAAGGGAATGGGTTTTAATATGTATTAGTTTTTTTAATTCTCTATACTTATATACCTAAAAATATCCCCCCTGATGTAATTTAATAATTTTTTTAAAATTTTTAATTAATGAATTTAAAATTTATGTCACCATCATTGGTATCAAATCCAACATGTTAAAATTATGATTTTAGCATTAGATCTCGGTGTACAGGTCTGGGGAACTACAGCTAGTATTAGGGGAAAAGATTATAAAACTTTAAAGCTTTTGAGGATTTAGATGATGATATTTTAAAAACTTTATGTAATTCCCTAAAATAATAAAATAATAAAACTTTATTTGATAGAATATGTGAAACCAAAATTGATATTGAACAACCCATTAAATATATTTCTTTAAATTTAATCACTTTGATAGCTAGTAGAACATGCAACCCTAAGTCTAAATAAAACAAAAAAAGTATACCATTATAACCTGTACATTAAAATTTAAGTTATGAATATTACTAAATATATTATTAATATTATGGTTATCTAATGATGGAAAATAAAATAAAAATCATTTATATATATAAGAAATGTTTTATAAAAAATAGTTGTTTTCTAAAATATTGTTTAGTCATGCTTTCCACATATAATTTAAAATTAATTTTTACCACTTAAATAAAATTAGATTTTATAAAATTAGATTCATTTTTTAAATCATCATATCAAAATTATATTACTCTTAATTGTTTGAATTTTTCTGAAATGTTTCATTTTTTGATGAACTGTGAAAATAAAAAAAATTAATTGAAATCTACCTTTTTTAAAACTATTTGTAACATTAAATTATATTTTAAAACAGTTTTAAAGTTTAGTTAGATCAATTATATATCTATTAATCGAATTTAGTTTATTTAAATCATTTTAATTTTGAAGTTTTGAGTAAATACATTGTAAAATTTTGAACATTTTCTCTTGGAAAACTTATTTTGTCATTATGTCTATGTGATTAATTTTAAATTAAAATTTTACACTTCTATGAATTTAATTTGAAAGAAAAATTGATTCCATATTTGAAATAATAAAAATTTATATTTTAAATTTATTCTAACTTAATTTTTTACAAAAATGAATAGTAAAAACAAAAAAACATTAATTTTTATAGTTAAGGTAAAAATGGATTTATCGGGGGTGAAACTAAAAACATTACAATTAAAATCACATAAAATTTTTTGTAAAATATGTTTTATGGATATATTTTTACCATATCTTCTCTAATTCACTCTAATAATTCATTCTGGATCCTTTTTTCTCATGAGAAACGTCGGTACACCTTTTTCTTTACAAAAATTACAAGTGTGTCACTCACCTCACTTATAAAAGGTCACCCTTAATAATCTCCTATTAACACCTTAAATACAATTTGGTTTATAAAATAAATTCCCAAATAACATATTAGCTTACCTCATCTCATCCTCTAAGCCTTATTTTGGTCGTAAATCCATCCTAGTAAAACCTTTGGTGCAAACCTACGGATGTTACCCGAAGAAGAGGTAACATTCTTCAATGAGTGTTTTTATTTTATTTCTTTATCCACCTCCATAAATTTTTATTAAACATTGATGATTTAATAACCTCACAAAATTAAATATACTTATATTTTTTTATTTTTAGTTTATTACCTACAACCATCTCTACTTCCATCAAAAGGGTTACGAAATCATCTTTCATGTGTAAGGTATACTACCATCTCACGAACCAATGTCATTCATTTTTTCATTAGTACCTCTCAGAGATGGGAATAATGAATGATCAAAAATAAATATATGATATTTATAACATAATTATAACACTTGAGTCATTATATAATATATATACCTTTTTACATGTTATTTTATAGGGGATACGATAACATTGATTGTGTGTATGGCGGACTACCACCTTGTAAAGTGATGTGGCTCATTTTTTACTGACTCTTTACATAGAAGATAATGAGGATACATAAAATGAATATTGTTGATATAAATGAAATAAATATTATAATCATTACATATTTATCATTATGAAAATATAATATATCATATTCTTTCTTAAACAAAAATAGGATTATAGTGTTTGTGTAAGTGTAGACTATTGTCTTCATGAAGTGATGTGACTCTCTTTTCATAACTACACCACATAGATGATTTATATAAATATACATAAATTAATAATTTGTTATATATATATGATATTAGGATAATTATTTAAATATAGAATACTACTTAACTTCTTTCCATGATGATCATTGGAAAATGGAAGCGTTACTCATGTGTACGTTTGTCATACTGTCTCCATGACTGTAAAGTAATTTCTTTTTCATAGCCATCTTTAATGACTGGTTTTAGAAGTAAAATTGACATAAAAATAAGATAATTATTTTATTATTATTATTCTATAAATAATGGAACTATATAATATTCACAAGAACCAGAAATTTCACAATAAATCATGAGTGAGAAAATAAGGAAATTAACTCCTGAAACAATGAAAATAATGAATATTATTAAAGAATGCGTGTTAATAAGATATAGAAGGATCATATATGATATTATAAATATATAAATATTTAAATAATAAGTTAATAACTTGATTATAACAATTATAATGTATATTAAAGTGCATTCAACCATAAGGAAGTGTGAGGTTAGGGGTTTTGTCTCAAATTCATTTCATTGAGACACATTTTTATGTTATGAACCAATTTATTTTATTTGGTGTATAAACTACCAATTTCACAAATAATTTAATTATTAAATAATATTTCATGGTATTTTTAGTTCCAATTTAAATTATTTCATCCATGTGTATTTTACTTATAAGTTACCAGGTTGTAAATAATTTTAAACTCAATTTCTTTTCATTGGGTTATATTACTTCTTAATCATCTTTGGTATTCTAAGATTATGTGTGAAATGAATTTTGATTTTAATTTTTTGAGTTTAAAATTTCTTTATATGGATTTATGTTTGATACACAAAATCAATTCATTGCTTAATTATCACTTCAACGTTATGATCATTATAATGGGTTTTTCACAATCTCATTCTAATAAATATTATTTATTCTTTAATTTTATAAGAAATAAATTATATAACCATTTACTAATAAACTCGTTCCATTTTATTATCCTATGATCATTCCTTATGTCTTCAATTAATAGTCCCATTTTTCTCTTTGGTACTTAAAATGATTTGTAAATTTATTTTTAAAAAAATTTAAATTTATTTCTCATTTGGCCTCAAATATGTTCTCTACCAAAAGCCTATTTTATACAAATTATCTCAAAAAAAATTATCCATTTTCCAAATGATTTATTATAGACATTTTAACCCATTTTTACTGTATAGAAATTGTTTTTATAGGAATACTCATTTCTTTTTCAAATTAATTCCATTTTTTATTTTACCGAAAAAGTAGTAGGAGTCTTTATTTTAATATGTACGACATGGATAGAATTTATAATCATCATGAGAAACCAAATGTTTTAAATATTATTTTATAAGTTTAAAAGAAAATTTCCAAATATAATTTTCTTTATAATTTTTTCTGAAATTTTTGTTTTAAACTTTTATTCTCAGATGAGAAGGATAATATCCTTAAAAATGTTTTCAAATATCTTTTTATGGTATTTCTATTCATCAATGATAAAAACCAATTATTCTTACTAAAAATGGGTAAATTTTGTATTGATACCATCATCATTCTTCCTCAAGATGGCTTATGACCATTTTGACTAGGGAAATTATTTACATTCACTTCCTTGATTCATTTTTATAGTCATTAAATTTCCATTGAACTGTTCACATTCCTTTAGACATTAAATTTTCCCAAAATATACATATTATTTATCATAGATGTGTTTATTTATTAAATATTATATTATTTCAACATATAGTATTATTTATTAAAAAAAATTGTTTTTCTAGGGAAATATTGATAAATCTATATTCCTTACTCAATATAGTTTTTTTATGATAAATAAATATTTATTTTTTTAAATAGATTATTTGAAAAATGGGGAATGGGTTGGATATACATACATGGGGGGTCTCGGTTATAGATATCAATGGTTTAATTAGTACTACCATGAGGAGAATCAGAAATCTATCATAAAATTAGTGGGTCAAACCTATTCTTTCTATATCCAGCAGTTTCTAATTATCTTGTGAAAGGCCTCTATGGTAAAGGTATATTGTGCCTGGGACATGATATCTAATAATTATGAATTTAGTTCATTATAAATTTAATTACTATTATCTATGAGATTTTCACAATTATATTATCATTGGATCCATTCTATTATTATTTACTGATTAGATGTCATGTATTTTCGGTTATTTACCTTGAAATATTGGTTATGCCTTACCTAGTTATGATAGTTATGTTATTAATTAAATGGAATGTGTTTTCAGTTATTTACTTTTCTTTATTTATTATTATTTATGGTATTTATTTCTTTTATATTATCTTTGGATGCACTTTCTTCTCAGTTTATTGATTATGTGGTATGTGGGTGTTTAGTTAGTTAACTATCCATATTGATAACAATTACTGATTCCTAATTTCTTCTATTATACAAAACCCTTACTGATCATTTCAGCTCACCATTATTTTTTTTCCTTTCCTAAGAATCTATGATATTTACTATGATTGATATTATAGAATTTTATAGAGTTTATAATGTTATTATTGGAAAAAAGTATTGTAATTTGTATATTCATGTGTAATACAAGAATCATGTATGTATCTATTTTACTAATACTATTAAACTATTCAATCATTTAGTATGTTATTCCTTTTATTTTGTTCCAATCTGATAAATTAAGAACCAACCCCAAGATATTGGGGTTGGGGTTTCTATTGTTGGTATTATAGAAAGTTTAGTATAAAAATTGTGAAGTACATTTAAGAAAACATATATTAGTGAGAATAACCCTATGATGGACTTTTAGGATAAGTATATGAGAAATTACTAAAGTTTTTTTTAAATAATATATTATGCGGTGTTTCCTAGAAATACATCCATATAGAGATATTACAAGTGGACATAGATTTAGAATAGATCTACTAGGATTAATAACTCTAAAAAGGGAACATTGGGCTTGACCCGATCATCAGCTCGTATAGGATAATAGGCCATACTGTGAACCTAGTTTGACACTCCCAGTGGATATTCTTAGGATAATTAATATTTTATGTAAAACCCATTATGAATTATTTTAATAGATGATGACAATTAATAACCTTTGTTAAAAATAATGTGTTTAGGTTTAAAATAAGGTTTATCAAATTAGTGGTAAAATGTTTTATGTGTGGAAAACAAGGGAATAAGTGAGGAATAGTCAATGAAAATGAATAATATGATGGAAGGAAATAAATTTCAGCCTATGATTACATTTATAGTTTTTTTATTAAATGTGGGAAACATAAGAATTATCTTTTTCAATTAACTATTTTAAGCGTTAAACCTTATACCATGGTAGGACCAATGTTTAAATAAAATAAATAATGTATTTATGTATGAGGATTCAAGAATTAAATTGTAGAAGTATTTTTTTACACATTGTATTCTGGTGATATGATTTATGAAACAACTAAGGATTGTGTTAAATTTTATAATCATATGCATCTTTGTTAACATACAAGTTATGGATACCATCATGGGTTCATTAGTTTAAGATTGATCATAAGTTCAAATTCTTAGACACAGATTTTTTAGAATTTGTGTGGTTGGAGTCTACCATGATTATGGATACATTAGGAGAAATTTTTAGAAAGTATATGTTTTAGTAGAAATGTTATTTGATAAATAATGTATTTTCATTTTATAGACATATGTTAAAATGTATCTGTAACCTTTAGAATTAAAATGATCATTAATGACATTTTAAAAATAATCAAATAATATTTTAATAATTTGTGGGGAAAATATGTTTTATTGAAAATAATATTAAAAGAGATACTTAATGGTTAATTTTATTTCAAGGATTTACATCATATTTTTTGGGAATTTTATTGGAATTATATTAATATAGTTTTAGAAAAAGGGAATCCCACATACCGGGTGACAACCCAACATGTCTGGTAAGGATGTGGGGCATGAACCCATGACCGAAGGATTGTAATATTTTAGTGTCTACCACTATCCTATATGATTACTTAGTTAATATGTCATAGTAACTAGTTAAACCATTTGAAAAATAAAAATTAATGATGAACCAATGTTGTTACTATTGAGGTTTATAGATTAATGTATTATATTGGATAACTTGTGCAAAATATATTGGTTTTTGGAAAATATTTATACATATATGGAAGGACTTGAATCTCTTTTATGGATCTTATGATCTATTAAGAGTTAATTTTATCGCTTCAGGTATAGAAAATTTTATTTTTTTATATTCAATTCATGGATTAAGTGATAAATTTTAAATTTATTGAAGCACTACCAAATGATGAAATTGTGATTATAAAATAGAAACCTATCATGTAAGTATATTTTCTTAAATTAAATGAGAGTAAAATAATTACTCAAATATAGGAAAATGATATTAAAACAAAAAAATTCCTATTATCATCATTTTTTATGATATCAATTACCCTTTTAAACCTCTTTGGTTTATGGTTTTGTGGTCATTAACCTTCTTTATATCACCCACTTTCTTTTGATTAATGGCCTTTATAACTATTAATTTATACTATGGTGTTAGTATTCTCTTTATTTTCTATGATTTCATTTCACACATATGTTATCCTACTTAGAAACTTAATTTAATTATTATTTTAAAGGACCTTTATACTTCTCTTTCTCTCTTATTAAAAGATTTATTTAGTAACTCTTTTTATGATGTGGGTTTTCAGCAAACAGATTTTAAAATGTCAGACCCATGATTATAGAGATCAAGTTCAAATTATTATAAAATGGTTTATTTAAGTTAGGGATAATGAAACACACCAAAATTATAAAATATGAACATTGTATTAAATAAAGCAGGAAACATGAAAACCCAAGCTTAAACAACACATGAAATATATTTCTTTAAATTTAATCTCTTCGGTATCTTACAGAACACCCAACCCTACGTCTAAATGAACCATAAAATAGTATACCATTATAAAATACCCATTAAATTATATATTATTAATATTAATAGAAAAATTAATAAAATATGGTTATCTATTGATTATAAATAAAATAAGAATCATTTAAAAAAAGAAATTTTTTCTGAATAAGTTCTTAGAAAAAAATGGTTTTCTTATATATGAGAGTGATTATTATATAGATCATGAGAAGTAAATAGATATGATTACTTTGATAAATGAGCTAACTATGGATATGAATCCATAAATAGACCAATTTTATATCCCCCTTCAATTCAAATTAGCAAAAGTAATTTCTCCTTTTATTATAGGAATTCTAAACATTCATGATCTCGATGTGAATGGGTCAAATTCCTTTTCCATAAGTATATTAGTGAAAATTCTCTCTAGGCATTTGAAAAAAGGTTTTACTAGAAAAAAATTGTTTTATTGCTTCAACTCATAAACCCCCAAAATTAGATCCTTCTCTAATAGCTTTAAATAATTTAAATACATTCATTAAGATATGAAGGATTCTTATTCCACAAAAAGAAAGCACTTCACGTATAATTTCAAATTAATATTTACCAAATTAGGAAATTTATTTGAAAAAATTAAATTATATTTTAGAATAATCAAATCAAAATTATATCAGGGTTAATATTTTTATTTTTTATTAAATATTTTATTTTTAGATGAATTGTGAAAAATACAGGATTTTAATACAAAACAGCCTTTTCGTTTCAATTATTTATAACTTTAAATTATATTTAAAGTATTTTAAAGTAAAATAAGTTAAATTATATGTTTATAAATACAATTTAGGTAATTTGATTCATTTTTATATTGAATATTTATGTAAAAATATTGTAAACTTTTAAACAATTTCCCTTTAAAAACTCATTTTTTCATCACGTCTGTGGGATTAATTTTATACTAAATTTCTTCACTTATGTGAATGTAATTTTCAAAAATTTATCCCATATTATTAATAATATTAACTTATATTGCCTAATATGGTCAAATTAATTTTTTACCTAAATAAATTGTGAAAATAGTAAAAAATAATTATTATGGTTAAGGTAAAAATGGATTTATTAGGGGTTAAAATAAAATAATAAGGGTTAAAATAACAAAATAACATGGCTAAAATCTATTTTGTGGATATATTTTGACCCTATAATGTATAATTCTATATTATAATTAATTTTTTATCCTTTTGGAATGTTAAAGACATGGGTGCACTTTTTTCTTTTCAAAAATTACAACAGTTTCACTCACCTCACTTATAAAAGGCTACCCCCTCTTGTAGTGACCCATACTTTACATACATTGTTATTACTTCAGAATTGAAGCACACTTATTACAACATATAACAAAACCAGGAAAGGACCGTATAGGTATAGTGTCTTTAGAAACTGGGAAACATAAACAACTAGTTCATAAAGCGTCTACACTATCTCCCATTTATTTCATTATATCTATAGTCCCTTTTGACATATCTTACTTAATAACCTTCTTCCTGACCTGGGGAAAGAAAACATACAAAAGGGTGAGCTCAAATGCTCAGTAATGGTAAACAAAATAAATATCAATCACATCATATACATAGAAACATAACTTTTGGATATCTTAACCTGCAAAAGAAATCATAATTTCATAACATGGAATAAATCATAGCAGTGAAATGTAATCCCAATAATCATAACTTAAAACATGAAACTTTGTGTCATACACACATAATCTAGAGAATCATTTGTTATTATTCAAGACTCATTGCCAATACTATCTTAGTGGACAAAGTCCATTTCTGAACCGAGTTCACTCCTCGTTTCAGTCCTGTTTCACTGAACCGGTTTAACCTTCCATTCCAGCCATGTCTATCTCATGAGATATAAAATCGTTACCCAATGTAATGGAGGGAGATATAGGTCCCACCCATCTCATAATGATACCAATCTTATGTGTGCCACAAAATCATAAACCATACATCATAGCATAACCCATTTAATAAAAATGTGATTCTCAAACATCGTGACATCATAAAACAATTCATATAAGATAAAAGAATTCATAAAAATAATTCCATCACAACATAATCAAATAAATGTAATAATAGGGATAAAAATAGAACCCTATATTATCTTAGATGGAAAATAATTTTGATAAAACACTTGAACGCCATTCTTGAGGAAAATATCCTTTCTACTTCAAAAACACTTTTCCTTTCTTTACATGTCATACAATTTTAAACTAAAAGAAGTTGATTAAAAATAAACTTGAAAACTTGTAAAGGAATATTCTTGGAAATAATGTTTTAAAAATCCATTCATGTCGTATAAGTTAAAAAAACATTCTTCTCGTACCTTTGTCGGAAAAGTCAAAAAGTACCTTGTACGAAAAACGAAAAAATATTCCTTTCATATATTTTACTATAAACTCACCAAAGGGTAAAATTGGATTTAAACAATTGTAGGTGGATGGAAATAATATTAAATATTGTGGAAACATGGATGTGGATGATAAAATACACCCCAGTAAATACCAAAGTATAAACAATCTCAGATAAAATGAGATTGTGATATTTTCCCTTACATTAGGTCCGATATGCTTTGTACGTGTCCAAACCTCCTGTATAATGATTTAAATAATGTTATTGACTTATTCTAGAATCATAATCATTGTTATGATATCACATATGGTCATATTATTAGCTTCTTATTAATAATATTTCATTACAACTTGTTATTCGGGTGTTTATTACTTTTTGTTCTTATGCGTGTTTTGTCGAATAAATTCTTATTCTTATCTTTAGGTTATAGATACCACATTTCCAGAATTTTATTAGTGTAATATATATCATATTAATTCATTCAATTCATTTATATAATCATTATGCAATGAAGATCATGTAGAACAAGTCACATGACATCGTGGAGACGGTATTCCGTACGTACGCACGATCGATGATATCGTTCCCATGATCATGGAATTATATTGGAGTGTATGTATACTTTTTCAGAATCAATATCACTTTAAAATAATCATATATAGTCATTATTTACACCATTATACCCATCCAAGTAAGGTGGTGCTGGAAAATAGATTACACCACGTCGTGGAGACGGTATTCCGTACGTACGCACGCACGGTGATTTCATTTTCCCTAGGATGGATAGATGGTGAAATAGGGTTCTTTCATACTTATAATAACATATCAGTATATGAGTGATACTGATGTTATTACTTCATAATGAAACAACTAAATAAGATGAATTGTAAGAAGAAATAAAGATGAAAGAATCGGTAACAGACATTACCTCTTCTTTGAAGTGCTTCTTTGAGACCTCCTTTTAGGGAACTAAAATTGGTCTTTGAAGAAGACTAGGACCTCTAGGATGTCTCTAGGGAAGTGGAGAGGAGAAATTTTTAGAGTTTGGCTGAGCTTGAAGGCTCAAAGTGGTGTGAGGAAGAGGGGGAGGAGGTGCCCTTTTATAAGGGAGGAGATGGGCTCCTTTGGAAAAACTAAAAATATTATTTTATTATAAAGTCAAGTTCGGTTTTAAATAGCTCTATATTGATTTATTTCGAAGATAAGATGAGAATGGGTCGAAATACTCTCATACAATAGAATTTAGACAAGTTTAGGTTCCTATTTTAACCTTATCATTTAGATTTAACATTAAGTTAAATAATTTTACTTTTACCGTGTCTTCTTGTGTTCTTATACTATAAGGTTAATAAACATACTATAAGAAGCCAGACGAACCCCAAGTTGTTTATTATTATTATATATAACATTATCTAAGTCATTTGGCTGAACCATAGATTTTTAGGAATAAAATAACAATAAATAATATAATATTTGTTTTAAAAACTATTTTATTTCAATTTTGACACTATTTAGTAATTGATTTTTGTGAATCTCATAACAGAATTATTACTTCGAAAAAAGTCAATTAAATCAATAAAAACATGTCATATTAACCTATAAAATTAGTGGAATTCATAAAAAGTCTCAAATTACATTTATTTTGGAATTTATAACATCAATTATTTCAATATTTCATTATTAAGATAATTACTGTATCATCTTTGTGTCATAAATAAATTAAATTATTTAATGTCTAAAAATTACAAATAAAATACCATTATGTAGGAAATCTCTTTTTCTTTCTAATGAATATTTATAGTCGAATTTATCTTATTTAAAACCTTATATTAAAAATTATTTACTTATTAAACATTGATTTTAACTATTTTAACCCTTCTTTAAATAAATTGACAATAAATGTCCTAATCTAATCCATGTGGGCCTAAATGGTCATATTTTATTCCTAAGTTTGTTTTTGGTCGAATTACACTTATACAATAGAATTAAGACATGTTTTAGGGTAATAATAATATCATTTTTACCCTTAATTACCCTATTTACTTTTAACCATGGTAAATAAAAGTAAAAAGTTACTATTCACCAAAAATTAATTTCATCTCATTGAACCACATTTTACTTACTGACATCAACTGTGTGTCTCGGATTTTTGAAATTCCACTCACAGAAGCGGTAAAATTAAGTTATATGAAAAAATCAGTTTTTTTATCTACCACTTAGTGGTTTCACTATTCATCAAAAATTAAAAGTTTTCAAAAAAATACCAAAATGTACCCTAGGATAATTTCGATATTCCGAATCCAAAAATGAAGTCCATTTTGAAAAATAAAATTTATAAATTTTCAAAAAGTGGTTATTACTATTCATAACGGCTAGTTTTAATAATATTTTAATAGCATATCATTGTTTAGTGAAACTCGGTATTGCGTACGATGCAAGCTATCGAGGAAGGTCGCGATTGCGTGTAAATCAAACCAAGCTAGTGTTGTGTGTAGTGAAAGATTCCTTTTATGATTTATAAAAACAAAAATATTTCTCATAAAAGTCTCAGGTGTTACATTCTACCCCCCTTAAAATGAATTTCGCCCTCGAAATTCGTCACTTTGTAACAAACAGATGAGGATACCTATCCCTCATCATATCCTCAAGCTCCCATGTAGCTTCTTCTAATTGGTGGTTCTTCCATAAAACTTTAACCAATCGAGTGGTCTTGTTTCGTAGGACTTTTTCGCTACGATCCAGAATCTCTATCGGTTATTCTTCATAAGAAAGATCTTGCTCCAGCGGTACAACTTCTGAGTTGAGTACATGTGAAGGATCAGGTATGTACTTTCTCAGGAGAGATACATGGAACACATCGTGAACTTGAGAGAGATTCGGTGGAAGCGCCAATCGGTAAGCTACCTTCCCAACATGATCCATTATTTCGAAAAGACCGATATATCTAGGGCTCAACTTCCCCTTATTTCTAAATCTCATGACCCTCTTCCAGGGAGATATTTGTAAGAACACTTTATCACCCACTTCAAACTCTAGGTCTTTTATTCGGTTGTTGGCATAACTTTTTTGTCGACTCTGAGCTGCTCTTATGTGTCATTGAATAGATCTGACCTTTTCTGCCATTTCATCAACGAGATCGGGTCTTAATAGATTTCTTTCCCCAACTTCATCCCAGCAAGTTGGAGTCCTGCATTTCTTTCCATAGAGAGCTTCATAAGAAGCCATCTGAATACTGGAGTGAAAGCTATTATTATAAGAAAATTCCACCAAAGGTAGGTGTTGATCCCAACCACCTTTGAAATCCATAGAGCAAGCTCTCAACATATCTTCTAGAGTTTGAATCATCCTCTCAGACTGACCGTCTGTCTGAGGATGATAAGCAGTGTTGAAACTCAACTCTGTATCCAGAGTATGATGAATACTTCCCCAGAACTTTGAGGTAAACCTCGGATCCCGATCAGAAATAATATAAAGTGGTACTCCATGCAATCTTACCACTTCCTTCACATATATCCTGGCAAGCTGATCCAGAGAGAAATCCTCTCTAATAGCGATGAAGTGTGCAGACTTTATAAGATGATCAACTATGACCCAGATAGCATTATTGCCTTTGGATGTTTTAGGAAGTCTGGTGACAAAGTCCATAGTGATGTTTTCCCATTTCCATTCGGGTATGGGTAATGGTTGTAACATCCCCTTAGACTTCTGTCTCTTAGCTTTGACTTGCTAACAAACCAAGCATCAAGAGACATATTCAGCAACATCTCTTTTCATGCCATCCCACCAGAAGTACTCTTTCAGGTCCCTATACATCTTCGTGCTTCTAGGATGAATGGAGAATGAAGAACTATGAGCCTCATCCAGAAGCTCCTTCATTAATTCGGGGATGGTAGGAACACAAACCCGATTCCGGAACTTTATTATCCCATCACAATCAAGGTTGAATTCAGGAGCATTTCTCACCTTCTTTTGTAACTCAACATCTTCTTTCTGTGCCTCTTTAATCTTTAAATGTATAGATGGTTGAACATTCATTTGAGAAAGATATGATTTTTCCCCTTCCATTATAATTCCAAGATCCATCCTTTGTAAATCCATAAATATTGGATCTTTTGTGATCCTCATCATGGATAAACTGGCATGGTCTTGTCGACTTAATGCATTTGCCAACTTGTTTGCTTTTCCAGGGTGGTAATGGATAGAGCAGTCGTAATCCTTAATCAGCTCCAACCATCTTCTTTGGCGCATATTCAGCTCCTTTTGTGTGAAAATATACTTTAAACTTTTATGATCAGTATAAATGTCCCACCTTTCTCCATAAATATAATGCCTCCAAATCTTTAATGCAAAGATTACCACAGCTAAATCCAAATCATGAGTTGGGTAATTTTGCTTATGTATTTTCAATTGTTGTGAGGCATAAGCTATCACCATATCATTTTGCATAAGAACACACCCCAATACCTTCTTGGATGCATCACTGTAGATCACAAACCATTCTCCACTACAAGGCAGTGTGAGCACAGGTGCACTGGATAACCTTCTTTTCAACTCCTTGAAATTCTCTTCACATTCCTCCATACAAACAAACTTAACTCCTTTCCAAGACAACTTGGTGAGTGGATTAGATAATCGTGAAAAATCTTTCACAAAACGTCGATAATATCCAGCCAAACCAAGAAAACATCATATCTCAGTTACTGTTATTGGTCTCGACCATCTTTCGATAACCTCTGTTTTTGATGGATCCATAGATATCCCCTCTTTTGAGATTATGTGACCCAAAAATGAAACTTTTTGAAGCCAAAATTCACACTTGGTAAATTTGGCATAAAGCTTCTCCTTTCTCAGGGTCCTCAATATAATTCTCAAGTGATCTTCATGTTCTTACTTTCTCTTTTAATAGACAAGAATATCATCTATAAAGACTACCACAAACTGATCAAGATAGTCTCTAAAGACTCTATTCATCAGATCCATGAAGATAGCAGGGGCATTAGTAAGACAAAATGGAATCACTATAAATTCATAGTGTCCATACCTTGTACGGAAAGCCGTCTTTGGTATATCCTCCCTTTTAACCCTTAATTGATGATACCCTGAACGAAGATCAATCTTGGAAAAGTATTGATCTCTACGTAGTTGGTCAAATAGGTCATCAATGCACGGGAGAGGATATTTGTTCTTAATAGTGATCTTGTTAAGTTCTCGATAATCAATGCAGAGTCTCATTGATCCATCTTTCTTCTTAACAAACAGAACAGGTGCTCCCCAAGGTGACGTACTAGGGCATATGAACCCCTTATCAAGATTCTCTTGGAGTTTCTTCTTCAATTCCTGCAACTCAATTGGGGTCATTCTATAAGGTGTCTTTGAAATAGGCAAAGCACCCGGTACGAGTTCTATTAAAAACTCAACTTCATGATTTGGTGGAAGACCCGGAAATTCCTCCAGAAAGACATCATCAAACTCCCGTACAATGGGAATATTCTTAATCGTGAGTTTCTCACCAACCATTTGAGATAAATAACCTTCATTTAGTGGAATCAAGACCCATAAGATGGATGAAATTTCCAATGGAAGGTTATGTTCATCCTTGCATTGATAGACGGTCATAGATTGATCTGGAATATGAAATGTGGCTTCCCTTCTTTGGAAATTGATATGAGCTCCATATAAAGAAAGACAATCCATGCCAAGAATCACATAAAATTCCACTATAGGAAGGATCACAAGATTTGCAGGAAGCACTTTCCAACAAACTTCAATCGGAGATGAATTATAAACTTTTGATGCGACTGTTGTGCCATTAGGGGTTGTCACAGCTAACTCAACATCTAATTGTTGAGTTAATACGGTGATACCCTTAGAAAATTCTTCAGAAATAAAGGAGTGGGTGGATCCAAAATCAAACAAAACATTTGCTACTTTAGAGTGGATGGTATGTGTACCTTTCACCACATCGTTATCGTACTCCACATCGCTGATAGAAATTGCATGGGACTTTCCTTTTTCTTTATCCTTAAGAGTTTGTTGACATCAACCATCATCATCAACCCTTGGATTTGGGCATTGATTGGAATAATGCCCCATCTCCTTGCACTTGAAACATTGAAGTGTAGTAGGTTCATTTTGTGTATCCCTTCATTTGTTTTCATCATTAGACATCTTCTTCCCATCATTTCAGTATTAAAATGCCCTATGACCTTCCTTTCTACATTTGAAACATTTACTTGTCCCTTTAAGACAACTCCCTCCATGTTCCTTTCCACACATTGAGCATAAGGGAAAGTGCATCTTCTTTTCAGTGTGCTCTTTAGATTTTCCTTTGAATTCCATTTTCCTCTTCTTATCAAACCCATATGACTGATGGGTTACTCCAATCTTCATCTTGACTTTGAGAGCACATCGAATGATTTCCTCGTAGCTATTGAAGTCCCTTATGGCTAACACCCTTCGAAGACTTGGTTTTAAGCCACTAAAGAATCGATCGATCTTACTCTCAGGTTGGATAATAATACCAGAAGTGTACCTTGCAAGTCTTGTAAATTTTGCTTCATAGGTACCAACATATTCATCATTCTTTTGCTTTAGTTCAAGAAACTCATTCTCCATCTTTGTCCGGAGAATACGAGGGAAGTACTTATTGAAAAATAAGTTCTTGAACTCGTCCCATTCCATGGACTCAATTTCATCCCTTTGCCTCGTATTCTTAATAAGATTTCACCATTGATCAGCATCACCTTCCAAATGATACACTGCTAAGATGAATTTATCATGTTCATAGCATTGAAGAACTAAAAATATCTTTTGAGTAATATTAATCCATTGTTCAGCAACTAATGGATCAGTAGACCCGCTGAATGAAGGTGGACGCTACCTCATGAAGGATTCAACAGAATGTTTCTCCTTCCTTTGCTCGTTTGGAAGTCCTGCATGATTCACAGCTTGAGAATGTTGTGTGATCATGGATACAAGATTTTTCATTACATCTCCCATAACGTTTGGTTGCTCAGGGGGACAATCATTGCATTTCCCGTCGCATTCCGCATTAACACGGTTCCTTCGGGTTCCAGCCATTGACTAAAACCAAGAAGAATAGTGTGAGCAACACTAATTATAATAGGAAAACCACATAATCAAGAATAAAATTTCACACTTAAGGTCTTATCCTAGGTTATTCATGGCCATTTCTAAAACACTACGATTGTGTTCTATGCTTAGACTTATCCTTAGGGTTTTTACTAACGCTTTCACATCCTAGTTTCCAAATTTGACTATACCTTTCCTCTGATACCAACTATAGCGACTCATACTTTACATGCATTGTTATTACTTCAGAATTGAAGCACACTTATTAAAACATATAACAAAACCAGGAAAGGACCGTATAGGTATAGTGTCTTTAGAAACTGGGAAACATAAACAGCTGGTTCATAAAGCATCTACACTATCTCCCATTTATTTCATCATATCTGTATTCCCTTTTGAAATATCTTACTTAATAACCTTCTTCCTGACCTGGGGAAAGAAAACATACAAAAGAGTGAGCTCAAATGCCCAGTAAGGGTAAACAAAAGAAATATCAATCACATCATATACATAAGAATATAACTTTTGGAAATCTTAACCTGCAAAAGAAATCATAATTTCATAACATGGGATAAATTATATTAGTGAAATGTAATCCCAATAATTATAACATAAAACATTAAACCTTGTGGAATACAGACATAATCATATAGAATCATTTCTTATTAGTTAAGACTCATTTCCAAGACTATCTTAGTGCACAAAGTCCATTTCTGAACCGAGTTCACTCCCCGTTTCAGTCCTGTTTCACTGAATCGGTTTAACCTGCCATTCCAGAAATGTATATCTCATGAGATATAAAATCTTTACCCAATGCATTGGAGGGAGATATAGGTCCCACCCATCTCATAATGATACCATTATTATATGTGAAACACAATCATAAACCATAAATCATAGCATAACCCATGTAAAAAAATGGGATTCTCAAACATCGTGACATCATAAAACAATTCATATAAGATAAAGGAATTCATAAAAATAATTCCATCACAACATAATCAAATCAATGTAATAATAGGTATAAAAATAGAACCCTATATTATCTTAGATGGAAAATAATTTTGATAAAACACTTGAACTCCATTATTGAGGAAAATATCCTTTATACTTTAAAAACACTTTTCCTTTCTTTACATGTCATACAATTTGAAACTAAAAGAAGTTGATTAAAAATAAACTTGAAAACTTGTAAAGGAATCTTCTTGGAAATAATTTTTTAAAAATCCATTCATGTTGTATAAGGTAAAAAAAATTCTTCTCGTACTTTTGTCGGAAAAGTCAAAAAGTACCTCGTATGAAAAACGACAAAAGATTCCTTTCATATATTTTACTATAAACTCACCAAAGGGTAAAATTGGATTTAAACAATTTTAGGTGGATGTAAATAATATTAAATATTGAGGAAACATGGATTTGGATGATAAAATACACCCTAGTAAATACCAAAGTATAAACAATCTCGGATAAAATGAGATTGTGATATTTTCCCTTACCTTAGGTCTAATATGCTTTGTACGTGTCTGAACCTCCTGTATAATGATTTAAATAATGTTATTGACTTATTAAAAAATCATAATCATTTTTATGATATCACATATGGTCATATTCTTAGCTTCTTATTAGTAATATTTCATTACAACTTGTTATTCGGGTGATTATTACTTTTTGTTCTTATGCGTGTTTTGTCGAATAAATTCTTATTCTTCTCTTTAGGTTATAGATACCTCATTTCCAGAATGTTATTAGTGTAATATATATCATATTCATTCATTAAATTCATTTATATAATCATTATTCAATGAAGATCATGTAGAACGAGTTGCATCACATCGTGGAGACGGTATTCCGTACGTACACACGAGCGATGATATCATTCCCATGATCATGGAATTGTATTAGAGTGTATGTATACTAATTAAGAATAAATATCACTTTAAAATAATCATATATAGTCATTATTTACACCATTATACCCATCCAAGTAAGGTGGTGGTGGAAAATAGATTACACCACGGCGTGGAGACGGTATTCCGTACGTACGTACGCGCGGTGATTTCATTTTACATAGGATGGATAGATGGTGAAATAGGGTTGTTTCATACTTATAATAACATATCATTATATGATTGATACTGATGTTATTACTTCATAATGAAACAACTAAAGAAGAAGAAGTGGAAGAAGAAATAAAGATGAAAGAATCGGTAACGGACATTACCTCTTCTTTGAAGTGCTTCTTTGAGACCTCCTTTTAGGGCACTAAAATTGGTCTTTGAAGAAGACCAGGACCTCTAGGATGTCTATAGGGAAGTTTAGAGGAGAAATTTTCAGGGTTTGGCTGAGCTTTAAGGCTCAAAGTGGTGTGAGGAAGAGGGGGAGGAGGTGCCCTTTTATAAGGGAGGAGAGGGGCTCCTTTGGAAAAACTAAAAATATTATTTTATTATAATGTCAAGTTCGGTTTTAAATAGCTCTAAATTGATTTATTTCGAAGCTAAGGTGGGTATGCGTCTAAATCCTCTCATCAAATAGAATTTAGACAAGTTTAGGTTCCTATTTTAACCTTATCATTTAGATTTAACATTAAGTTAAATAATTTTACTTTTACCATGTCTTCTTGTGATCTTATACTATAAGGTTAATAAACTTACTATAAGCAGCCAAACGAACCCCAAGTTGTTTATTATTAATATATATAACCTTAACTAAGTCATTTGGCCGAACTTTAGATTTTTAGGAATAAAATAACAACTAATAATATAATATTTGTTTTAAAAAACAATTTTATGTCAATTTTGACACTATTTAGTAATTGATTTTTGTGAAAATCATAACAGAATGATTAGTTCGAAAATAGTTAATTAAATAAATAATAACATGTCATATTAATCTATAAAATTAGTTTAATTCATAAAAAGTCTCAAATTACATTTATTTTGGTATTTATAACATCAATTATGTCAATATTTCATTAATAAGATACTTACTACATCATCTTTGTGTCATAAATAAATTAAATTATTTAATGTCTAAAAATTATAAATAAAATACCATTATGTAGGAAATATATTTATCTTTCTAATAAATATTTATAGTCGAATTTATCGTATGAATAACCTTATATTAAACATTATTTACTTATTAAACATTGATTTTAACTATTTTAACCCTTCCTTAAATAAATTAACAATAAATGTCCTAATCTAATCCAAGTGGGCCTAAATGGTCATATTTTATTCCTAAGTTTTTTTTGGTCGAATTACACTTATCCAATATAATTAGGACACGTGTTAGGGTAATAATAATATCATTTTTACCCTTAATTACCCTATTTACTTTTAACCGTGGTAAATAAAAGTAAAAAGTTACTATTCACCAAAAATTATTTTCATCTCATTGAACCACATTTTACTTACTAACATCAACTGTGTCTCTCATATTTTTGAAATTCCACTCACAGAAGCGGTAAAATTATGTATTATGAAAAATTATGTTTTTTTAACTACCACTTAGTGGTTTCACTATTCATCAAAAATTGAATGTTTTCAGAAAAATACCAAAATTTCACCCTAGGCTAATTTCGATATTTTGAATCCAAAAATGAATTCAATTTTGAAAAATAAAATTTACAAAATTTCAAAAATGTGGTTATTACTATTCATAACGGCTAGTTTTAATAATATTTTAATAGCATATCATTGTTTAGTGAATCTCGGTATTGCGTAGGACGCAAGCTATCGAGGAAGGTCGCAATTGCGTGTAAAGAAAGCCAAGATAGTGTTGTGTGTAGTGAAAGATTCCTTTTATGATTTATAAAAACAAAAATATTTCTCAAAAAAGTCCCGGGTGTTACACCTCTCCTATATTATTCACACCTTAAAACCATGGTTTGGAAAATAACTACCAAATTCACTTACCAACATCCATCATATCATCCTATAATCCTTATGTTTTTCATAAATCTAACCGAGGAAGGCTTTTTATGAAAACCAAAGGAGGTTACCTGAAGAATAGGTAATGTTCTTCAATGAGTGTTTTTATTTTCTTTCTTCACACACCTCCATAAATTATTATTAAACCGTGATTATATAATAACCTTAGTTATTAAATGTAATTAGATTTTTTTATTTCAAGTTTATTACCTAAAACTATCTCCACTTCCATCAAATGGGTTATGAAATCATCATTTATGTGTACGACGGACTACCGGCTCACGAACCAATATAATTAGTTTTTCCATTACAACCTTTCATGGTTGGTTATGATGATAGAACCAAAGTATATTTATGATATTTATAAATAAAATAAACCTATTTATTAATTATCTTATATATAAATTTTTACTCTCCATTCTGTATGGGATACGTTAGTGTCACTTGTGTGTATGGTGGACAATTGCCTCACGAAACAATGTGACTCATTTTTCACTAACTCATTTCCTAGAAGATAATAAAGATAAATTAAATGAGTATATTTTTAATTTATGAAATAATTTTTATATTAATTACCTATTTATCATTCTCAGAAGATAATATATCAATTGTCTTCTTATACTAAAAGTTGATAACATGATTCGTGTACATGTGGACTAGAGCCTTCACAAAGTGATGTGACTCTCTTTTCATTATCACAGCACATGTATGATATATATATATAAAAAGAAATAATATTATATATTTGGAATTATTTTAATTATATAAAAAAAATTCATACCTTTTTTCCAAGATGATCATTCAAAAATTGAAATGTTACTCATAAGTACGTACGGCCTACTGTCTCCATAATCGTAACTTACTTCATTCTTCATAACCATATTTCATGATTGGTTTTAAAAGCATAATAGATATAAAAATATGATAAATATTTCAGGGTTATTATTCTTTATATGATTTAACTATATAATATGTACAAGAACTAGAACTTTCATAACTAACCAGGAATGAGAAAATAAGGCAATTAACTACTGAAATAATAAAAATAATGAAATATTATTAAAAAAGGGTGATAATATGTTATAAAAGGATAATATATGATATTGTAAATATTAATATGGTTATTTAATAAGTTAAATAGATGTTTATTTCCACTTTATATAAGGTTAAATTTCATTCAACCAAAAGGAAGCCTGAGGTAAGTGATTATGTCTCAATATCCTTTCATTGAGGCACATGTGTATTTTTTACTCCAATTTATTTTATATGGCGTATGCACTGACCATTTCTCATGTAATATCTAGAGTACACAATAATTCATGGTATTTTGAGTTTCAGTTTGAAATATTTCATCCAAGAGGATTTGACTTAAATTTTACCAAGTGGTGAATAATTGTGTAACTCATTTTCTTTTCATTGGGTTATATTACTTCTTTATCATATTTGATATTCTAATATTATGTGTCAAATGAATTTTGGTTTTATTATTTCTAATTGAAAAATTTTTATGTGTATTTAAAGTTTATATATATAATCTATTCATTGATTAATTCTCACTTCAACATTATGATCATTGTAAGTGTTTATTTCACGATCTCATTCTAATCAAGATTGTTTATTCTTGAATTTCAACTAAAGGAAATTACTTAAAAATTTAAAAATAAACCTATTTAATATTATTCACCTCTAGTCATTAATTATATTTTGAAGTAATATTTTCATTTTATACTCTTTGGAACTAAAAATTACTGAGAAAATTATTTTAATAAAATTAGACATTATTCCTCTCTTTGGTCTGAAATCCATTTTCTATCAGAACCCTATTTTTTAGAAATGTTTTAAAAAATTGACACTTTTTTGAAATGTTTTATTAAATAAATTTTTAAGCTTTTTAATTTTTACAAAAAATAATTAAGGTAATCTTCATGTTGTTTTCAAACCAATGCATGTTTGGATTTTACCAAAAATGTGAAAGAAATATTTGTTTTAACATGTACAACATGAATGAAATTTCATGACATCATGACCACTCAAATATTTTAAATCTTCTTTTATAAGTTTCAAATTCAGTTTTCAAATAAAAAAAATTTCAAAATGTTTTGGTAAATTTTGGATTTAAAAGGTGATTTTCAAAATGAAAAGGATATTTTCCTCAAGAATGTTTTTAATGATATTTTTATGTTATTTATATTCATCAATGAAAACAACCCTTTATTATTACTCTAATGGGTATATGTCATATTAATATCATCTTTATTATAACTCTATGTGGTTTATGATCATTTTGATCAAGTAAAGTATTGAAATTCACTTCCCTAATTTATTTTTGTTAAAATTAACTTTCCCTTGAATTATTCACTTTCCTATGGACATTAGAATTTCACTAAATATCTATATTATTTCTCATGGATATATTTATTTCTTAAACCATATATAATTTCAACATATGGTGTTTTAAATTTAAAGTTATTTTTTTATCTAGGTTAAAATTGATAAATTTTTATTCCTTACTCAATATAGATATTTGATGTTAAGTCATATTTTTCATTAATTAAATTGATTATTAGATATAGATGAATTATTCGGACATGTAAAAATGGGTGGGGGTCAGTTATAGATAGCCACTTGATGCACTGAGAGTCTCATGATATGAATCAATAAGCTGGAAAAAAATTATATTTTCCAAACCAAAAGAGTTTTTACCTATTAGTTTTAATTTTTTTTTTGAATAGTATTAATGGTAGATTTATTATTTACCTGAAAATTGTAAGTTAAGGCTCCCCAATCCCCTGGCTCTCAGTTCTCCCCCGCTTTCTCGCTCCCGTAGGGTTTTTTCTCCCCACTCTCATTTCCCTAATCCTTATTTTATTTATTCAGTATGTCTTTTCTAGGGTTTAATCCCTCGATTCTCTCTCGCGGTTGGTCCGCTCAGGTCTGCTCTCTGGTTTGGTCCTCATTTTCGGCTTCGGTGATGGCGCGATGGTTCTTCATTCCCGGCTTCTTCTTCTATGCTCTGAACTCGCAATCAACCGCTCCATTCCAGGTCGGATTAGGAGCGTCAGATTCAATGAGTTTTTGGGCTTCAAAGTTCGGCAGTCATGGATCTATTAGCGTCATCTTCTTCCTCTTTTAGGTTTTTTCCCAACCATTTCCTCTTACTTTCTTGTTAGTTTTTAGCTTCTTCCTTTTTTTTTCTTGTTTCTATTTTTTAGGGGTCTTCCCCAATTTCGTTTCTAGATTTGATTCCTTCATCGATGTGTTCAGAATTTTTGGGAGTGTTTTGTGATGGGTTTGGTCTACTATTTGTGATTCTGGTAGTTTGGTTGTTATGACTGCTCGGATGATGGATTTGTTCGATGTCAATTGTTCCCAGAGATTTTTGCCATTATTCGTCCTACAAAATCATGCTTCTTCTCTACTCTGGTTCCAAGGGTCCTCCTTTCTCTCTGAGGTGGTGCTGCAAGGAGTTCTTCTAGTTTCTTTGGGATGTGAGTCTAAGCGGGCTTTGGGAGGTTGACGGTGACGACCTTTCGATCATTGACAGTGAGGTTGGGTTTATCTCCGGTGATGATGATTATGGTGGTCTGGGGAAAGGGGAAGACGAATCGTTACTGTGATGTGTTTCCGCGTTTAAGGGTGGATGCTGGAGAATCGGTTGCCGGCGTTGCGACGATGAGGGTGATGTCTTGGTTTTTGTAAAGGCATGATGGCAATGAAGATGATTCGATGTCTAGCGGGTGATATGATGATGGTTATGAGGTGTGGTTCGAGGTCCCCGTGATGTGGATTGAGGTGGTTGGATCGTGGTTCGATGTTGATTTTGGCGTATTTTTGTATTTTAGTTTTGAAATTTGAATGTGGTCATTTTGAATTTTGAATTCTGAATGTGGTGTGTGGTGTGGATGGGGGATATGCATGACTATGTGAACTGTGGATGCTTTGTTCGATTCCCAATTTTCCAAAAGTGGATTTTGATAAATTCAAAAAAAATGGATTGTGGCCTAGATTTTTTATTTACCTGAGACATGAGGTCAAATAATTAAGAATTTACTTCATTATGAATTCAGTTTTAATTATCCAATAGATTTTTTTTAATTGATTTTATATTTGTGTGCATTCAATTATTATTAATTGATGTAATGTGTTTTCAATTATTTACATTACTGTATTTATTATGCCTTATCTAGTTAAGATAGTCATGTTATTGATTAAATAGATTTTGTTTCCAATTATTTACCTTTCCATATTTATTATTATCTATGATATTTTTACATTGATATTATCTATGGATACACTTCTTTCTTGGATTATTGATTACATGGAATGTGTGTTTTTAGTTATTTACATTTCCATACTAATTATGATTATTGATTCAATATTTCCTCCATTGTATTTAACCCTTACTGAAAATTTGAGATAACCCTTATTTTTGTTTCTTTACCAGGAATCCATGACATTTACTATGATTGATATACAATAATATTTAATAGGTAAAGATGTTATTATCTAAAAAAATTCATTTTTATATTCAAATGAAATGAAAGAATCATGTATTTATCTTGTTTAGTAATTCTACTAAACTATTCAGACATCTGGAGTTTTTATAATTGGAGGAGCGAGCTTGGCGATCGACGATCGGTGATGGAACCCTAGCATGCCTGACGAGGATTCCCCACCCCCCCCCCCCCCTTCCTAGAGATGTGAGGGGGATTATGGTCATACTCTACCACTTATGATTCCAAGAATCTCATTTGTTCCTTTCTCCCACCCTAATTACCTCCCAGAGTTCCCAGCGATTGCATTAAGCCTGAAAGTGCCTAATCTTCATCTTGGTAATCTGTAACTCCCAATATCGGTGTCGGAGTTCGCTGAAGCGACGAGTCACCTAGACCTTACCATGGTGTCTCGTTTTAACAATCGAAGACCATTGGTGGATTATTTCAATCAGTTTTTATTTGGGAAATGGGATCTTCAAGAGCGCGCAGTCGTCGGACTTCTGGATAATAGAGATTTCATGATTTGATTTGCCTCAGAGGGGGATCTCATTTGTGCTTGGTCCGGTTCCCACAAGCGTTGCAATGTTTGAAATTATTTTTTTCTCCAGTGGACTTTTGATCTCTGCATGAATCGTGGTCCTACCTCCATACCGATTTGCATAAGTCTTCATCACCTTCCATTACCTTTTCAAAATCCGGTGGTTATTCAGATGCTTGGGAACCTGGTGGCTCATTTCCTATGCTCTAATGCTCGTACAACCTCTGTGTGTCATCCGATTAATCCTCGACTATGTGTTTAAGTAGATGTTTTTAGACCTCTAGTGAAATGGGTCTCGATTTCGAGTGGTGTGGAGTTCAGATGGAAGTAGGCAGTGGTATATGAATCATGGAAAAATTATAGCTCATCTTACAGCAGATTGAGGAATTTGGAAGATAGGTGTAATAGTGGAGCTATGAAAAAGAGGCCGCCTAGTTTGGAGGGGATTATAGGAAAAAAATGCTGATTTGAGTAGGATACCTGATGCATATGGTGAAATTGGCAATGCACCTAATATGGGAATTTGAGTTGCAGTGGTTCTGGAACAACCGACAGAAGTTCCAAAAAAACCTTTGGTTTCTATTGTGATGAATAGGCTTAGACAGGACCAAAATCATGGGGATGGGGTTCAGTGAATTTCTTCCATGGGTGCTGTTGATACTGGTTGTGAATGAAATTCTATTATGAATGCAGTTGGGACTAATGGAATGGCCTCAAATGGGTTTTTAGTTACAGGGGCAAGGTAGCAGAACATGGCCCATTGTGATGGCCTTGCTACTCTTGAGGTCAGCTGGAAGGAGGGTGATCTTGTTGAGGTAGATGCTATTGTATCTGGTTAGTGGAAAGGATACATCAATGGTGGTATGTTTGAAGGGAAGCAGGGGTCTGCTTTGGAGGACAGCAGACTTCCTGATGCAGCGAAGAATGGGCTTTATGGATAGGCTGGTGAGGATGGTGGTGTATTGGTCACAATCTTCACAAGGAATTGCTTCAGAGGGATGGATCATGAAGGATTGGAATGAAACATTCATATTGGGTCTCAGGAAGAGGTTTTTGTGAATGAGGTAAAGAGAAATGGGATTTGTGCAGGCTAGGAGGTGGTGGAACACCTGAATTGTCTTGCTATGATTGATGCGAGTTATCAGGTTCAGTAGAATCGGACTGTGCAGTATCAAGAGATGCAGGTCCATGTAAAGTGGGGGGATCTTCCTGATAGTGATAAAGAAAACAATGGTGGCATGATCAGGCCATCATTTAGTGACATCTTCCAGGGAGGGAGGAAGATGCTTTCTGGGAATCAGGAGGATATGACTGCTTCCTCTTGAATAAGACCAAGGAGGGATTACTCGTATCTGTTGAAGCCAATTTCCTCTAGATCTAAAGGTATGCCAATTAATAATGAATTTCTTTCATTATAGCAGTTGAACCTTCAAGGGAAATATGACTAAGTCCTGAAGCATTATGAAAGTTTGGAATGGGAGTCGACAACTGCGGAGGAAGCATTTTATAATGGTGATAGAGATGGGTTTGATTTTGGAGGTATGTTGTTGTTATGTCTGGTCTATGTCACTTGTTTTCTGAACTTTTATTTTGATTAATAAATATTCATAGGTGTTTCCTCTAGCGACTTTCCTGGTATTCAGACCATTGGGATGGGATTCCTTGTATATTATTCCAATATAATGAAGTTGGAACCAAATTTGTTCTACTAGGGCTGGGGATTCTACATTTTAGATACCATAATGGGTTAATAATTATAAGGTTAGTCAGAATTTTAAATACATATATATCCCTTTTGAGGATTTATGTGACTAGATTTTAAGATAATGAAGAATATTATTGGAGTCATTTATATGGACACAACCCTTTGGTTTTTTAAGTGGTTTAGTGAAAAGGATATTTGAGGAATATTTCTTTTAGTTATTTATTTTTTGGAATTAGTTTAAGGTTATTGATAACCTTTAGGATTAATAAGATATTTCATGTTAAGGGAATTATGGTTAATTTGATAGAATCTTTGTTTCATTTTAAAAAATAGGATTTATCTTATAGATAATCACGGGATTAGAAATTGATTTTTTTCTTAAGTAATGAATGTTATATTTGGAAAAGTTCACTATATTGGGATCATTATATGATTAAGGTCAATAGTAATACATTTGGATAAGATGGGTTTCAATTTGAAGAATAAATTATATGTTTTATTTTTGAAGAATATATGATTTTATTATGGATTTATAGTGATTTGAGTTATTTATGGAAAAGAATAGCACATTTTGGAAATTATGTAATTATTTAATATATATTTTTGTCATGTGACTTGATGAATGATTAATGTTGTTTGGAGATAAATGTTAAATTTATTTCTCAAGAATATAAGATCAAATCTTTCTCTTTTTTGAGTTTTCAACTTGATCTGTAATATTTTAATGAGTTTCAAGGTTAGTTTCTTCTTGAATTATTTAAGTTGAACTTTTAGTGTTAATGTTGTGGACTTAAGGATTAATATATTATTTCTTCATATGAAATCTTATTAATAGGAAATATTATCTTAACCTGTGATAACCATTTTCTGTTTTTATTAATATATGTTAATAGGAGAAATAAATTTTCAACCCTTTGGAAATTTAGTGATATGTTAGAAGTTGAATTTAGTTATTCAAAAAAGAAAAAAATATCTTGAATATTCATTTCTTGGACTAATAGATTTGACAAAAATGGAAACTAATCAAATCATAATTGAAGGCCGAAATCCCACATATGAAGTGTAATTAAATAAAGTATACATATTTTCTCAAAAACACTATCATAATAGTAAAATAATTTCTTAAATATATCAAGTATTATGAAAAAATGAACACTCAATTACCAATGTATTATTTTAAAAATTCATTCTTATGTATGAGACTTATATAGGTAAATGCATTTATAGTTTCTTTTTCATGGCCTATAAATTATATTTCCTGATAAAATCTATATCTGATTTTACCATTATATTAGGATAAATTCATTTTCAGAGAATAAAATTCAATTTATGGGGACACAATATTTATAATATTGAAATAATGTAAAACCACAATATTTTAATATTTAATTTTCCATTGAATAATAATATGTTTGATATCTTGTACTATAAAAAACATCAATCTTTAAAAACTATAGTAAACTATAGAAATATTATTTTTTAATATTACGATAATAACTTATTTGTTGGGTCGGCGTATATGAATAAGAATAATAGTGTTACAGTATATATATATATATCTTCCTTAATAAAATGATTAAACAATCATACACTTAATATAAATTTGTTAGAAATAATGATAAAATCTTTTTTAAGTAAAATAGATATTTTTCTTAAAACAATTTTTATTTCAGCAATGCATTTCTATATTAATTAAATAAATTAATCACTACCAGAAAAGTCCATATAGAAGAAAAGATTATGACCTTTTATTAAATAAGGGAAAATGTACAATAAAGAGATGGGCAGGATAGACAAAGGGATTTTCCCTCATCCAAAAAAATAGAGAGAAAATTCAATGATCATAATAAAAAATTTCATTCCCATAATCAGAATCACCAATAGTTTCCCACTCAGATAGAGATTTACCTTTTTTGAAAATCTTAAAGATGATTGTATTGGCTATGTTGGAATAATATCTAGTAGATACAGTTTGTGGTAGGATAGAATAGTCCCTCTATGGCCTTCTCTTTAAAGGAGCAAGAGTAAAACCCTCACTGACAGTCGCCTTTGACTTGACATATATAATTGCATCCTTAAAAGAGGCATGACCACTGTTATCCGACACCGTTAGGGAGAAACTGGTAATGCCTTCATTTTTAGAGATATTTCCCCACTTCTCAGATATCTTAGAAGAAGCAATGATTTTCTAAATTTCCCGATGATAATCAACATCCGAATCAATTTTATTGAAAGTATCATCCTAGATAGTTGTCGTATTATTGGACACCATCTTTTTTAATCCTTACTCCAAATAAGGTTGTGCAAAGATATCTTTTGAATCATCCAGAGGAGTTTTAGTGTTACCATCATCTTTTATAACCTATTTCATGCCATCACCTCTGGGATCAAGCACATCTGTATCCACTTGCACATTCCCTACCAGGAGAGGACAAGTATCTTTTTGCTACAACATTTTATCATGATGTGAACTTTCCTCTAGTATATAATTATTTTGAGTCCCCATGCCAATAGAAATATCAAGTTCCGGGCATTTCATCAATCCACCATGATCCACCATATCTTGTACCTTATCTTTCTTCTTCTAATATGTCTCATGATGCCCTTTTATAGAGAAAAAGGAGTAAACCACATTTTTACGGCATGTAACTTTGACATGCCCAATTTCTTGACAATCCACACAAAAATGAGGGATTTTTTCATATTCCACCTTAAGTGGGATGTCATCATCCAATACAGATAGCACAACAAGGTTAATTAGGAATGTGTTCAAGTCAACCACTGTTAGTGCCCTTGAAAAATGCACAAATTTAGAAATATTAGTGGCTCAAACCATTTTTATGGGAACTCTGACAATAGAGGAAATATCAAAAATAATCTTAGGGTGCCATAAAATATAGTTAAGACCAATGATTTTATTCCAGACTTGGGCATGAGTATTTTCTAAAGAAAATGGTTTTAAATGAAAATTGCATTTCGAAAAGAATATCATACCTAGATATAGAGTAATTGATCTCATCCCCCAATCCTTATGCTTCAGTTACTCCGATGGAAAAATAATGTGGAAGAATGATATGCATATGTGTAAACATTTCTAGTGTGATGAATTCCAGGAAAGAGGATAGTCCTTTAAAAATGTCATCAGATTACCAAAACAGGCCACCAGTAGGGAGCACTATTCTAGTAATCATTGGGATCTTGAAAATATGAAACCTATCAAAAATAGCCTCTTTGTTGGAAATCACGCACGTAGTATCTCTCTTCTTAACAATCTGATCTGAAATACCATTCTTAATGTGTGTAAACTGCCCTCTAATATAGTCTCTATCAACTTTAGGTGAGAAATTAAAATGATTCTCCACTGCATCTTGAGACCTCTCATCTATAACCAGTATAGATCCATTCCGTACATCACTATCATTCACTGCAATACCATCAATCGTAGTACAGTTCATCCTGACCCTATCATGCATAGATTCACCATGCACAGATCCAAGGGAGCCATCAAGGCCAATGATGACATACAAAGAACTTTAGTCATCTGCAACCACCGTTCACTAATACCTACCAGATCTCGAAGTACCCATAGCCTTAGTTAGGAGATCACCATTACCCATCACCGTAGAAGGATTGCCACTTGTAGATCTACAAGATCCATTATGCCCCGCAACGACTGTCTCAGACTGGCTTTGGAAAACTGCACCACCCCTAGTGAACTCTTGAAGGGATCACGTATTCACATCAGGGTGCCACAAAGATTATTCCATTAGTAATTAATTTAGTTTATTTTATTAGGAAATTAATGATGATAAATTCATTTTATTCTCTAAAAATAAATTTTCTTCAAAATGGTTTTTATTTCATTTTTTCATAGATATTGTAGTTAATTTATTATAATTTTAGAAATGGTATTTCAAAAAATGCATATAATCTCTTAAATAATCATTTCATAATTGATATCAATATAAGTTAATATGTAACATCATATCCCTTTAAAAAAATATTCTAATTAATATGATATTAACCATCATTCTAATTGATATCAATATAAGTTAATTTTTATTCTTAAAATACATTTTTCAAAAAAACTATTTTTCATTTTGTTTTGCACGCTTATATTAAAATTGATTTTTTTAAATTCTATAAAATTATTATTTTAAAATATATATATAATTTTTGAATCATACTTTCCAAAAAACATTATAAGGTCACTTTTATTTTTTGTAACAAAAATAAGTTAAAGGGTTAAAATGGAGTAATCACGGTAAATGTAAATTAATGTAAAAATTGAAATTAAGTGTATAAGAAAAAAATACCCTAAACCATATTACCTATTTGTGTGTATGATGGGTGACCCAACATATCCTACTCCATCTACTATTTTTGGTGGCTTAATTTTAAATCTTGGCCTACCTCTAAGAGAATAAAGTGTTATATTTTATAAAATATCAATTTTTATAATTTTTTATATTTAATATACTTTCATGATTTTGATAAAATTAAATATAAAATTAGAATGAAAAAATAGGAAAACTATTATATATATTAATTTATTCTCATACTAATAATTTATTTTTAGATATAGTATAATTATTTAAAGCACTTATGGAGTGTCCATATAATGCTTATTCAGACATAGGAAAACTCAAATAAATGGTTTTAAAAATATAAGTGACAATATTTATATTATTTATGGTATTAAATTAATATTTTGGATAATTATTAATTATAATTAATGATTTAAGTGTTTTAATTATAATTACAATGTAATATTAATTTCGTTAAAGTAAACTTTTATTAATAGTCTAGAAAATAACTTTAAATGGTATTTAATGTTTAGAAATACTTTTTAAAACATTTTAAAATCATAAAAATACTACTATAACTCAACTATAGGGTAAATTTTAAATCATATCAATAATTTTCCATTTATGATCCACTTTAACCAATAATGAATAAATATTTTGTTACATCAATTCAGTTTAAAAAAAAGTTAATGAGGGGTTCAAACCAAAATCTAAGGTTTAAAATGATACTAAAACCTGTTTTAATTTTTTTATTTTGATTATATTTTGATTATAAAATCATAACTTTAAAATTTATAGCACTTTAGATCCATTTTACATGAGTTAGAAACATATTATATAATGAAATTTCATGTTTTTACAACATTGTCATCCACTTCAATTATAAAATGAAATATACTATCTTCTTTTCCTCACACATCTTTTTTCAATTATATCAATAAATATCCACCCAAATCCATTCCCAAACATCCTTTACACATATTAGATATTTTTTTCTAACCAAAATTCCAACATAACAATGCTTGAGGTGTAATTCAAGGGGGTCTTCCAAATATGAGGTATAATTATTAACTGGGTATTTCAGGTTTATTTCTTCTTATAACCCCTTCAAATATTATTCAAACACACTGAAACAACAAAATAAGTATCTTGTGTATACCTAAATTTCATTATGATCATGGTACATGTAAAGACCCATCCTTAAACATAACACAATATAAGGCCTTTTACCGATCATGGTTCTGCAGGATTATATGCAAGCTTACAATTTATCAGAGTTGTAATAAACATAAACAAAAAAAATCAAAATTTGCTTATGTGCATGAAAAAATGATGACATCCAAATTCAGACTATAAAGTGACCTAAAAAATAATTTTAAAAAATGGGGTGGGCATTAAATTTCCTAGTAATGGGTTTTAAAACCTTTGATAATCCTTTTAAGATATTAATTTGAAAATACTTTCAAAAATTTATTTTTGAAATATTCTTATTGAAAATTTTATTTTAAATTACTTATGGATTAAAAATAATATATCATTTTATAAAATACTTATGTTCAAAAATTTCTTAAATATAATCCAATGTTTTTCTAAAAAGAGTATGCAAGCTCTTGAAAACAAAACACTATTTCTGAGGTCACTTGAAATATTGAAGACTATTTGGGCCTCCCCACTTTCTAGAAGGATGCATTCACTCCCCACTCCCTATCATGTTTAAAATTCCCATGTTTCAATTTAATAAAAGAATATTGATATTTCTCTATTTATATACATTTATCAATGGGGTTTTCTTGATTTAAAACAAAACCATGCACACTCACACTAAAATTATATGTAAATATATATATATATAAGAAATTTTCTTGAAAATTTCTTTCCAGTCTAGATTCAACAAAAACTAAATTCACTTATCATTTTCATAAGCATCACTGTACTCAATCATTAATCAAATAATTCATGAAATATATCTTTTCGTAATATGTGATAACTTGTATAATTTGTAAGTAAATCTAAAAAAACTAACAAAAACTTGTTTAATTGAATCTATGAATGAATCAGTGACATGATGCATTAAATCTTCACATGGTGTTGGAAAAATATTATTTTCTTTAAAAAATGGATATATATAATTTATCCTTCTTAAAATAATCACAAACATAAAACAATTAAGTATCGCACATAAAATTTTCATGGTATAATTTTAAAAAAAACATCCATCCTTGGACATAAATATTTGGGTATGTATATCAAAGTATTAGAACCCTCATATATATAATATGTTGAGTTTAACTCATATCCATCATGATGTATAAGTTTATAACAAGAAAATATACATGCATAAATGATTCCTTTTTCATAATTAGAAAAAAAAAGTTTATCTTACATCAAAATATGTAAACTATAACATGAAGGGCATGGAATTAAATTTAAAAAACAAAATATTTTTAAATTAAATGTATTCCCTTTTCATAAACATGGTTTAAAAAAACCCATCACTTATTTTGAGGAGATAAACAATACAATCATACAATGAAAAATAATTTTATTTAAATTAAACAAAACACCTCATATAAATTTAAAACATGGATTAAGAGATGAAAATATAATCATACTCTTGCAGTAGAATTAAGATGCAATGAAATTCAAAAAAAATTAATAAAAAATATCTCATATAGAAGAAACATAAATGAAATCCCTTAATTATAAAAATATGATTATCCTTTGATAAAATAAAATTATAAAAACAATATAGGTAATTTGAAAACCAAGGGACAAAATTCAGAAATAAATTTAATATAACCCTTACAAAATAAGTGTAATTATAAATAATAAATCCCTTACTTAAGTGACGTAAGATCAGAACTGGCTTCAAACTATACTTCTTCCTTTCCTTAAAATTGGTTTTCCAATTGAATTTTCACATAGGAAAATGGATTTTATGTCCATAACTTATACTGTTTATTTAGTAGAAATACATATATAAATGGATAACACTACGGATGAGGAAACAAAAATAGGTTCTGGAAAGCTTGTGAGGAAAACACGGCGCAGATGTAAACACTAAAATCATATATCCAATCCTTCACAAAAGAAATAGAAACACATTTTCACAAGAAAAATACCACAGATAGTAAAGATAGGCACAAAATAGAGGCAGAAAAAAAAATTGTATTCAAATTGCCTTTTTCAGTCCAAACCAAATATCTTCTATTCATAGTCTAGAAGAAAAACAATATAAATATGGATTACAACCAATTTAAACCAGAGTTGAAAAATTGAAAAATGGTTCAATTACTCTAAATTAGTGTAAAATATGTTGAGATAAAGAATAGAAAAAACACTGAAATTAGTTGAAAGAAAAATGAACAAGGAAGATTCAGACAGCTACTAAAGCAATGAATCACGTACATGGAGGTAGATCTGGAAAAACCAAGATGAAACCCAAACCTTTTCGAACACTGATCGACACCCCCAATGCTCGTTGTGAACCCTTATCTAATTTGTCTCACCTTTGGCCTCTCCTGGAGATTCTACCTGACCTCCCGCAGATGCAAATACCTCCCGGTGTGAACCCATGTCATGCATTATTCTATCGAATCTTGACCTGGAGCTCTCAAGCCTAGTAGTACCACCACCAACGTGACCTAGAGGCCTCGTGACTCAATCCTACTCCATTCTCTTAACATGATTTTGTTTTATTTTTTTATCCATTTCCCTTTTTGTATTATTATAACATATTCATTTTAAAATTTTATAAAACATATTATAATAACTTATATCATAATGAAGTAATTTAAAAAATATGTGAAGAATTTTTATATTTAATCAAAATAGTTATTACAATATTATTTAAAAAATAATAAAAGAAAAACTTATAAAAATAACCTATAATTTATAATTAAAATTTTTAATTTCATATTAATATGTCTGTGTGTGTGTGTGTGTGTATATATATATATATGAATTTTTTTTTGGAAAAACAAACTTTATAAAGATAATTTAATTATATTTGTATATAATAATTCATTTAAAATATTTTATTCAATATCCTTTTATAAAAATAAAATCTGTTAATAAATATTATTTTAAACAAGGTGATACAATATTTTTTTAAAATAAATTTGAAAACTATAAATAATAAGTATAGTTAATTATAAGTATTATAATTAGCTTACAATTAATTAGAATAAATAATAAAATTAGATTACTGAAATATTATTAGTTTTTTTGAATTATAAATTAATCCATTTGTGTAATAAAACCAATTTTGAAATTTTTTGGTTGTTACATTATTCCTCTCTCAAAGGAATTGTGTCCTCACAATTTGTTTTTTCGGAGTAAAAAAATTCTGAATTTTCGTCTTCAGAATTAAGAAAAACTATGTCTTCTAAACTTCAAGACTCTAATTCTAAAATTAAAAAATTTAATCTCTAATGTTTTCTAGACCATTCCTATAATACCAATTATAAAGACCTTGCCTTAAACAGAACCCAACAGAGGACCTTTTACCAGTCTAGGTTTTGGAGGATTAGATACAAGCTTATAATTTATCAGAGTTTCCAAAAATTTAAACAAACAAAATTACAACTTCTCTTCCACACATGCAAAAATTATGATTTCAAACTTTGGACTATAATGTTTCTATGATAATAATATAAAAACAATTGGTAAGCGTTAAATTTCCCAGTAAGGGGTTTTAAAACCTTTGATAAATCCTTTTAATATATTCATATGAAAATACATTCCAAAACATGTTTATAAATATCCTTACTAAAAACATTATTTGAAATTGATTATGTCTTAAAAATACTATATCATTTTTGAAAATACTTACCTTTGAAAATTTCTGAAACATAATCCCGTGTTTTTCTGAAAACAGTTTGTAAGATCATGAAAACAAAACTCTATTACTTATGTCACTTGAAACATGGAAGACTTTATGGTCTACCCACTTTGTTGTTAAATGGGTTCACTCTCAACTCCCTGTCATGTTTACCATGTCCATGTACCAATTTAATAAAAGAATTTTGATCTTTCCTTATTTATATACATTTATCACTATGTTTTTTCATGATTTAAAACAAAACCATGCATACTCACTCTTAAATTATATACAAGTATATATATATATATCAGAAATTTCCTTGAAACTTTCTTGAAATTATGGATACAAAACAAAACTCAAGTCACTTATCCTTCACATAAGCATCATTGTACTCAATCATTCATTCCTTAATTCATGAAATACATCTTTTGTAATAAGTGATTATATGAACTATTTATAACTCAATCTTAAAAAATATTGAGGCCTCATTTAATTGAATCTATGAATGAATTAATGACATGATGCATAAACCCTTCACATAGTATTGGTAAATTATTATTTTCTTAAAATAATGGATATATATAATTTTGCCTTCTTAATATAATCACAAACAGAAAACAATTATGTTCCGTACATAAAATCATCAAGGTAGAATTTTAAAAATAAACATTCATTATCATGACCACCTCCCCACAAGGTGTACCCCTCCTAGGCTGACAATATGGGAAGGGAGATAATGACCACTGAGTCCTGTCTCTAGTAGGTCCTAGGTTGGTGACTAGCACCGAGGGTATAGAAAACACACAAATGGGCGGAATTACCCTCTAAGAGAACACATGTGAAGGAGAGAGATAAGAAAAAAACCAACCAACTCCAACTCGGAAAACAATATAAATTAAATTCCAGGTACACATATATAATTTCATGAAAAACTACAACAACTAAAAGGGGAAAAACTGCAAATACCCAAAATAAAGTAAAAACAGCAGCAACCATAAGCCCGAAAAGCTCCTGAAACCCCAAGCTAGTAGAAAGCAGCTTGATCTCTAACTATCTCTAAGTGACCTGAAAAAATAGTTTATATATACATAGGGTGAGTATAATAGTATACTCAGTAGTGTCCTCCCCATAGCCTCTCATGAAAAAGTAAAGAAAAAAGGTTAAATCACAGTGAACAACAAGTAAAACTAACTCATCACCTAAATTGGTATACTATGTTCCCAAACTCACCATGGCTACATTCACCAAGTATCGCATATAAGATTATATAATATAATAAATAATATCAAGGTCACCTCGCTACTACTTCCCCATTTATTTTCTGCTTTTCCCCAACATCGCACACCCTAAGCATCTCTCTGCAAAAAGACTTTCCCAGAGACACCTGGGAGAAGCACCACAATATGCACCTCATGCAAAAAACCACCACGTCTATGAAAGAAAAGTAACCAACTAGTTTTCAGGAGCCACCATATCTCACATAATTTGTATCATATGTCTGGAATTATACCTCAAGACATTAAAACCCACACACCGATTAAGGATCCTCAGCCATCATAGCCCACACATGTTACACCTATAGTGTTCTATAGGAAAATATATCCAAAATACATTTGTGGGAATAACAATAGGCCATTAAATCCCTCTGCACACATATATGGGGAAAACTAACAATTGTGCCTACCAGCACAGTTAACTACCAAGATAAGGGAGCGGGGCCAATGGGGATATTCAGCCATCAATCCTCCCACCGGAATGTTGGGGAAAACACCCCCCCAAGGATCAGAATCCCTGGGGTGTCGGTTTCCCTAACTGACCTGGTGGAGTAGCGTATTGAAACTCAAAAATTACAGAATATACTATATCTCACTTCCACACTATGAGCATAACCTAGTCTTAGACTCAACTAAAGTTATCATCTCTAAGACTCCTGGATGATACTTCTAAGGCTAGGTATCCTATAAGCACACAACCATTTAAAGAGATTTAATACATTACTTAATTCCTTTTTTATCAGTATCACTTTACGTTAATTAATTCTTTAAACATTAATTAACTATTAATAATTTCCATATTATATTTTATTAGAATCACACCCAAAGTTAACTGTTTCTTTTAAAATTGCAACATCAGTGCTGCGTCCTAGTAAGCCACAACCCTATGGGTTAACATCATTTATTCAATCATTTTTTAAAAAAAATATTAATTTCCCATATTCCAAGGAATTCTAAAAAAGCATTCTAAGATACCAAACACAAGGGGCTCAACACGGTGAGTAGATGAACTAACCATCAGGTCTTTTCCTCCTATAGCATGATCATAGACCCATCCTCCCTCAGGAAGCTAAACACATAAATCACATGGAATAACCGGTGAATCTTCACCCCTTTTTGGAAGGAGGGTAAGAAAACTATCTACCTTGAGAAGTGGGAAAAGTAAGGAAGATAAAGAACCAATAAGAAACAAAAATCATTCGAACATTCACATCCAACCTATCCCATCATTTCTGGTGTCCCCCATGACACCCACATGCATAAACCGATGCATCTCACCAGTCTAGGAATCAACTACTGCCAAAACTAATAGACCTCCCTTCCCCCACAATTCACAATAGCCAGGAAAACAAACATCCTATCAATTGGGATCTTGCCCCCTAAATAAGAAAGAGGGTAACTCAGAACCCTACATGGAATTATCTTTATCAAACAACTAGTTCTTTAATCAATATTGAATTATTCGATTTATCATTCGTGGGTTCCAACTTTGGGAAACCTAAAAAGCAAGCTATAATAGCAATTAAAAATTGATTAGACATGCTTACACCATCAATTTTATTAACTTCAAATTACAACAACAATAACAATAGGATCTATTTACTTGAATCTTTATAATTATCCAAACAATTATCAATTAATTTCAGCTTTACGTTCTTTACCAATTTTCATCATGAATGGAAATCTAAAAAAATCAAGCATAGATATCCCATAATCTAGAATAACAAGAGGTAATAAGATATGATAGATATCAATTTATTTATCTGGTTCAAATATTTCTTATGTCAATTCCATTATGATCAATTGGGCTAAAACATGATAACTCTACAGTTGTACGTAAAAGAAAATAGAAGCAATGAATCCCCTACCTCAAAAGGTTTTTAATGTTCTTTATACAAGAACAATCCACACAACGAATCACAATCACTTCTCCCGTGACAACTGCATCCACATGAGGATATCGTGGCACGACTGCACAAACCAAAACCCAAGAAAATCCATTAGAGTAATGGAGATCATATGCCAAAATATGGAAAGGATAAACCTGAGAAGATGAACCCAAAATAATGAAAATAAATTATACCATATATCAAATATTGTTGGATACTGCTTGGTTGCACCAAAATAGGGGGTGTACTTGCAGTAAGAATAACATCAAGGGAAACCAATCCAAGGACGAAAGTTTGATCGCACAACTTTTATCGGAGTAAAATAAAGGTTCGAGCATTTCACACCAGAGAACAATGAGGAATAACAAGGGAGGAAGATATCTCATCCCTTTAGAAGATCTAATGGAGAAGCTTTTTAAGATACGCTAGATTTTCCATTAAATGTGGATCACATTAAACCATGAATTTTGACCAATTAAAAGTATCATGAGCCTTTGGAAAATTAATATAGGAGTTATGGGCTTTGAATCTCCTTAAATCACATGAAACAAGGCATTGAATGTGTTCAACATCAAAGAAAATGTTAAATCGGAAAAACTGAAAAAATCTGGAAATTTGGAAAAGGAAATATGAAACAGTTCTGGAAACATTGTTCATGAGATAAGATATTATTTCTATAAAATCGTGACTGTGACACTGTTTCTATGACACCATGACTATGAAACCATTTATTTAACACTATGACTATGACACCATTTCTATGACACCATTTCTGTGACATCGTTTTTGTGACATTGTTTCTGTGACTCCGTGACTATGACACCATGATAGTGACACCATTTCTATGACACCGTTTTGGTGACACCATGTCTGTGACACCATTTCCGTGACAGCGTTTCTATGAGACCATTTTAGTGACACCGTTTCTGTGACACTGTGACACTATTCCAGAAACTGGAAACACTGTTCACAAAACTAGAAATTTGGAAAAGTGTTGGGGATGGGTCACCTTGACCTTCCAGAATACTTTAATCACCAAATTTCAATAGAGGAATGAACCAAGGAGGTTTGGGCCATTACATCAGATACCTCTCAAAACATTCTCATCCTCGAGAATCCAAAACCAACCCTAAAGGAAAGAGAAAAGGGGTCCGAACAACTACTCTTCGAGATACCTCTCAAAATAGAGCGAGACATAAGAAACAACAAAATAAATCCATCATATAATCATGAAAGATATATATCCACAAAGAAAACATCATTACATAACAATAGTTGAACATCAAACAACTATGAGTACTGATCATGTATTTGTGACTCACATGCCCAAGTACTCCCCTTCATGCCACTATGCCGCCACAAGACACAAACCAAGGGGATAGAACACCCGCGCAACACCTTCTCTTTTATATCTCGGATCTCTATAGGACGCCCCTCGAATGTTTCATCATCATAAACATCTATCTCTCCCTAATTGATGACGTGTGAGTCATCATTAAGATAATGACGGAGCTGTGATACATGGAAAACATCATGTATCTGGCTCATCAGTGGGGGAAGTGTTATCTGATATGCCACATCTCCAACACGAGACAAAACCTCAAAAGGACCAAAAAACCTAGGAGAAAGCATACTCCCATGACTGAACCATCACGACCCACGATGGGGAGTTACCTTCAGAAACACATGATCCCCAACAACAAACTCTAAGGGTCTCCTCCTTTGAACGGTATATGATTTCTATTGATCTTGTGTTGTCTCCATCCTCTAATGAATCACTTCAACCATATCTGTTGTATTCTTCACTAGTTATAGTTTGAGAATTATTGACTCTCCAACCCTAGTTTAGCATAACGGAGAATGTAATGGTCGGCCATACAAGGCTTCAAATGGCATCATACCGATGGTGGAGTGAAAACTAGTTTTGTAAGAGAACTCCACAAAGTGTAAGTAACTCATCCATGAACCTCCAAAATCTATAACACAAGAGCATAACATGTATTCAAGGGTTTGGATGGTCTACTCTGTCTGGCCGTCCATCTACGGATTTAGAGAAGTGATACGACATAGTTGAGAACCAAAATCATGTTTGAGACCTCTCCATACCCTAGAGGTAAAACTTGGATCTCGATCACAAATGATCATCCTCGGGACTCCGTGGAGTCTCACCACTTCCTCTAAATACTATCTCAAAAAAACATCAACTGATCTCGACTCCTTGATTGCTATAAAGTTGGATTATTTTGTTAAATGATCCACTACCACCCAAATAACGACATCTCCTCTCTGAGCTCAAGGTAAACTAGTAACAAATTCAATTGAGATATCCTCCCACTTCCAATGAGGAATATCTAATGGCTAGAGAAAACCACTGGGAACACGGTGCTCAGACTTGACTGTCTGGCAGACCAAACATCGAGACACAAACTCTACAACTGCACGCTTCAACCTAGGCCACCAAAACTGACTACTCAAGCCTTGGTACATATTTTTCACGCTAAGATGCACACATCGCTAAAGGAACAAATAGCCTTCAGTGATACCATAGTTGGTTTTTTCATCCTCAAACCAAAAATTAGGTACCTCACAACAAATAACATGGTCTCTCCAGACCTCCACCTCTAGATCCCCTAACTGGGGCTCTTCTACATCCTACACTAGAGATGAATGCACCATCATCTGAAAAATACAAACACTACCCCCCATATTCTCCCATATCGAGATGTAATGTTGAAAGTTATTCCATTACACTTTAGGAATCAGCAGATTCATTCACTACATCACTACATGACTTTTAGATCAGCACATCAGCTACAACATTCCCCTTTCTAGGTGTACACAAGATTTTAAAGTCATATACATGTAAGAACTCCATCCACCGATGTTATCAAAAGGTTAAGTCACGATGGGGGAAAACATACCTCGGGCTCTTATGATCAGTGAAAACCACAAACTGCTCTCCAACGAGGTAATGTCTCCACAAAATCAAAGAAAACACCACGTCTACAAACTCCAAATCATGGGTGGCATAGTTATGTTCATGGGGATACAACTATCGAGACCCATAAGAAACAATTGATCTCCACTGAATCAAAACACAAACTAACCCTCAATGTGAAGAATCACAGAAAACAGCAAACTAAACTCCCTCTGCTGAATGACAAAGAACTGTAGAACTTACCAACTTCTCCTTCAGATACTAGAAATATTACTGACACTGATTAGTCCACACGAATGCCTGATCCTTCTTGGTCAATGTTGTTAGAGGTGTTGCAACCTGATAAAACATCGGTTACGAACCTACTATAGTATCCTGTGGGACCAAGGAGACTTTGAACCTCTAACACTATCTTGGGGGCTTCCTAAGACCCAACCACTTCTATATTTGAAGGATCAACAGATACCCCATGGTGGTACACAACATTCCCCATGAAACAGACTCCTCAAGCTCAAAACTCACACTTTGACAACTTCCCAAATAGCGGATGTTGAGAAAGAACTACCATAACCCTGTGTAGATGCTCTACATGCTCCTCCAATGACTTCGAGTAAACAAGGATGTCGTCAATGAAAACCAACATGAAATTATCCAGGAACTCACATAACACAGCATTCATCAATCCCATGAACATAGTTGGAGCATTCATCACCCTGAACGGTATTACAACGAACTCGTAATTCCCATGACGACAACGGAAAGCAGTCTTCCAGATATCCACATCCTTCACACGCATATAATGATATCCTGACTGCAAGTCGGTCATTAAGAACCAACTTTCGCCCTTCATTTGATCGAATAAATCATCAATATATGGAATAGGATATAGATTCTTCACTATCACTTTGTTTAAGTGATGATAATCGATACATAACCAAAAACTTCTATCAACCTTCTTCACGAACAAAATTGGTGCACCCCACAGTGACACACTCAGTCGAACAAAACTGAACTGTAATAGACCATTAAGATATATATGTAGCTCTCGTAAATCATAAGGGGTCATCCTATAAGGAGACATAGAGATAAGACAACCTCCTGGCTATATATCGATCCCAGACACGTCCTCTTGTCGAGGGGGTAATGCTACAACCTCTTTTGGAAAGATATCTGGGTAATCTTCTATGACCATGGGAAACTCTAACTGTTGAACCATTGAAGAACATAGCATCAGCTCAATCATCATGGATGATAAGGATGGAACACGCCTCTAACCTATTTGAGGGTTTCTCTCACCAAAAAATACCATTGGATCTCCATCCGCGTTGAAGAACACAACCTACCTCTTAAATAAATTTAGGATATCCTTTACCGAATACAACCAATCCATGTCGAGGATGGAATCATAAATTTTTATCCATAAACATAGGAAATCTCCCCAAGAGTGGTTCTACCCCATCATTAGCTCACAGCCTCTGCATACATCAAACAAGTCAGCTCGACCTCCAACTGGCTTAGTCAACGCCAAGGGAACTATAATCCTTTCTACATCAAGTCCCAAAGCATGGAAAAGGGTAGGTGATATGAAGGAGTGTGTAAATCCTTAATCCAAAAAGGCATACACCAAGGTAGAAAACAAGAAAAGGGTACCTTGAATGTCATCTGGCATGCCTGGACCTAACAATGCTAAAGCATGAAGCTAACCACGACCTCCTCCAGGGCCTCTCTGACCCTGATGAAGACATCCACCATGGTCGCGCTCTACTCTCTTAGGATGGGGATAATCACGGGGATGTCCTCTGCCTACCCAATCTACCCTCTACTGGTCTAAAGCTAGTGCAATATGCTACTAATTCCTCGGCTGGATCTACATCAATGGAGGAACCTGGAGCGAAACACCTGGTCCACAATGACTGCCCTGAATGTTTGGGCACTCTTGTTGCTGATGACTTCAACCACCATAGAAAAAACAAGCACCTGATCCCTTGACATAGGCCTATGAGCCACTTCCCTTGGAGAAAGGAGATGTTGAGGGCTGAGGCCTACCCCCATCCAAACGGAAGCTCTTTTTCCTTTAAAACCGGGAACCCCAGACCACAGCTATGCTTCATGAGGAATCATGATGACTCTTCTCTTATGATGATATGGTTCTATCCAATGTCCTCTCATTGTCCTCTTCCCTCACCAGTACCTCAAGATATGTCTTCAACATAAATGGGTTGACCTACCACTAGATATCTAGATGCAAAGTCTCCTCGAAATGCCTCGCTCTAGCCTCCTAATCTGGCAACAAGTCCAAAGAATATTGTAAAAGGTTCCTGAAATAGATTCCAAACTCTCTCACAATAGAGCTCCCCAGTCAAAGGGTAAGAATATTCTGGTGACTAGATGCCTTCCTAGTCAAAGAAAGAATCTTGACTCTAAACTTGTCTTGGAACTCCTCCAATGAGATCATCAACTCTGTGTGATCCCCAAGGAAAAAGAACCACCACTTCCTCACTACTCCATGCATCATCATCACAACCCAAGACACCCAGTGCTCCTTCCAAGCATGGATCGAACTGAATCCTACCTCGACCTCCTCCAACCGGTATTTTGTGACTGCATCTAAAACGGAGCCCTCATACTTCTACAGACTCTGGTATTGGAACTCTCAGAGTGTCCTCCTCCAAGTTTTGTCATCATTAACCTCTATCCTATGTTGATCTACTAGAATAGCCTACTGTACATATTCTATGTGATCCTGATGAGTACGTCGACCTAGAGCCATATCTGTAAAATAAAAATCTATTAGAGTTCTTAAACCTGGAATATGGAAGACTAAACATTAATTGATTAATTGTTTTCTTTTATTCATTTTATATTAACCTATCCCAAGGTCTACACATTCAATCATAGGCACAAAGAAGAATGATGCACGATCTTTTTCTAGGTCTTTACCCTGAAACTATTATCACCTCATTTAGTAGCCATTGTAAACTTAAAGGTTCGTACATCAGATTATAGTGGGGCCTAAAGGCCTATTTCTCAGCTGGTCTCAAGTGTTTAAATCATTGTTTAAACATGACTAACGTCATTTATAGCACCCCAAACATTTTATGGTATGTTCCTCTTAAATACTTTATATTCATTAGATAGCCTATATTTCATGATGCACTATGTCTTTTGTGAATCAGAACATTATAGGAGGGAGTTATAAGCTATCCATTAAACAAAAATTTTCTACTTCTATGTTTTGAATTTTGAGAAATGGTCATCTAGAGTTGTGACCAGTAAGTCTTTTGGAGTTTGATAGAACCAAAATGATTTTTTGATGAATAGTAACATACCCTTATGTATAGTAGTATGAATAGTAATATGACCCTTATAAATATTAAGTAATGATTATATTTTATTTTTTCAGGTAATAAGATAATGAGATCTTAATTGATTTTTTCATGTGATATAGAACTAATTATACCTTTAAAATTTGTTTTTTGATTTAACTATGATTTTATTTAAAAATTAAATTTAAAATACTTAGAAAATTATTTTCAATAAATTTAATTCATTTTTGAATTCTACATGTCAAAAAATGGTTAGGGTGAATTTTTTAGTTTTTTCTAAAATACTTGAATTTTTTATGAATAGTAAAAATACAGTTTTGAGTTTTCTGTAGTTTAATGATATCATAATGATGTAATAATTAAATATAAAAGGTCGGTCAACTTTTGTACAGTAACATATGACATGAGGTTTCCCAAGTGGCTAAAACCATGGGCAAATACCATGGGAAAGCCCATGGTTTTTGAAAAACCACTAATGAGGCGTCCCTTTTAATTAATAAAAAACTCTCACTTAATTAATATTAATACCCACTCATCCCCTTCATTTTCTTTCATTGAAAACTCTATATCCTTGAGGATATGGTGTTATTTCCTCCCTAGGAGCCATCCCAAGGGTTCTTCAAACCCCTAATGTCTCATCCTTCAATATCTATGAGTTACTCTAGAAGGTAAGAGAATACTTCATTCTCTTCTTTTAGTCGACACTTCTTTTATGTTATCTATTTGATTTTCCATTTTCATATGTTAGGGTTTGATTATATGTTTTCTTATTACTGTACTTTTGATTTAAATATGATGAGATACCCTTTTTCTCTCATCATTTCATATTATGAAATTTTAAGCGAAGCCGTTAGGCTGCCGAATTTTCGTAAGGGATCTCTCACCTTTTATTTTATTTTCAAGTTCATCTCTTTTCTTTTTCTATCCTCACATACTCTATACAAATGACCATGATAAACTAATGTATAATCTATGTACTGTAATTATATCATGTTAATGGAAGAACCATCGTCAATATTCTTACTCCCTCCCTTTTATTTTTATAAACGAAATCAACATCCATGAGGTTTCAATTTATAACCTTTGTGGACGACGGAGTTTCATTCTTCACTTTATCCTTAATTACTGGTCATGAAACCATTTTAATGGTTGAACCAGATAATAATATATTTATTTCATCTCATTAATGTTTTTTAATCCTTAGACACTCAAAATATAAAATAATAATACAAAACATGTTCATTATGAACAGAACAGCCAAGTTAATCTGAATATTTGATATAAACTTTTATCTAATGAATCATCATCATGGTATATAACCCAATATAATTATAATATAATTTCCATAATTTCATTAATAATATATATTAACAAATATGGACGTTTAACCACGTTTCAAGTGAACTTCCATTCATGAAAGCAAGTAAACGAATCATGAAAACCGAGGAAGAAAATGCTTCCAAACCAATAAAATTGAACCTCTTAAACCCATTAAAAGGGACATGAATGAACCTAATAAGGTTATAATAAATCAATTAAATGTATAGGAGGTTATGTCAATATTAATTAATGGATCTAAATTTTATTATTCATGTCATTAAAACAAATTAAGAACACACTCGAGCAAAAGGTAAGGGGTTTCTCATCTCACTTTCATTTCTGTGTGATTTTCATTGTTCGCCACTTATTTATTGTATGTGGTATATTTGTACAGACATTTGATATATAATAACATGATTATCTTTATATTCATGTTATTAAATGATTCATTTGAGTTTTATTAAGTTCTGTTCATATGATTTGACCGATTAAATTGTGGCAAGAGACTTTGTCTCAACTACGATTTTGTTGTGACTAACTTTGTGTGGTGCACCTAATAATCCTTATGTGGTGTTCCTACTTCCCATTTGAGATAAATTTTCATTTGAAATTATATTTATATTATATATCCATAATCTCATATCATGGATATGTTTTTTTCTAAACCGTATATCATTTTACATACAGTGTTTATTTGGAAAGTTATTTTAATTAAAGAAAAGTTGATGAATCTGTATACTCTAATCTATACGAATATTGAAAAGACATATTGATCTTATATTGAATAAATGTATAAATAATTATTTGGACATGCAGTGGTGGGTGGGGACCTCTATTTCTCCTATATGCATCGGTAGGTCTCATGAGACAAATCAGTTGGTGGCAAACCCTTCGAGTTTGTTCCCAAAAATCAAATGGGTTTATACCCACATAACTAAACGGTTTTTACGGTATTATGGTATCATGTGCCATATACATGACTTCCAATTAATAATCATTCTCTTTATTCATTATCAGTTATTACTATCCATGAGGTTTTCACTATGACAAAATCTATGGATGTAGTTTCATTCTCAGTGTATTAATAGTGTGAGTTTTTCCTGTATTCACCATGCCATATTGATTATGTCAAATTGATTACAATTAATTTATTTCTGATTCATGATTCTGCCATTTATAACTTTTACAGATTATTTGAGATCACCCATTTCACTTTTTACCTTCAGTAGGTGATGAAAAAGATATCATTTATTGAGTTTTTGTGGATGCAGTTTTTAGTTTTTGTTATGTATTATAGTTTTTAACCTTTTACAATGTAATTTGAGTTACATTTATGTATCTAGTTTCTTCAACACTACTAAACTGATTTTTCCTTCTGTATTTCATTCTTTCTAACAATTCCAATATAACTAGTAATGCACCGGCTCCAGTATAGAGTGGTCGGGGTGTTACAGTTGGTATCATAGGAAGTTTAGTAGAAAATATGGAAACTAGAGTATGAAATTTATAGTAGGGAACAAATCCCTAAGGTAGTATTTGAGGATAATTGTACAATAATATCATGGTATTTTGGTGAGTAATAGATTATGTGAATCCTTCTAGCCAATACATCCCTGTCTGGATACGAGCAGGTAGAGGTGGCACTGGCTTCTCAAACATTTTAATCATATGATGAAATTGTATCAAGTTCCATAAAAATAGAGAAGGAATTTGCTAGATCAAATTTTTTAAAGGGAAACCAAGATAAGAAGAGGTACTCTGATACCCAAGGGAATGGTGAAGCACTGAAGAAGAACTAGGGAAGGAAGAAATTCCCATTATGAAAAACTGTGGAAAGAATAACCTCGAGAAATGCTTAAAAGGCATGGGAGTCTGCTATAAGTGTGGAGAAAAGGGTTATCTATCTTATGAATGCAAGGGGAAGAAAAAAATGTTTGATGTTCAATGATACAATTGTTGATATATGGTACACTATGAAAATGAGTGTCCCAAATGCCAAGGAAACATGCCTCAGAAAAAACCAAGAGAACAAGGGAGAGCTTATGCGATTACCACCACATAAGGTGAAGTTCCTAATGGTGTGGTGGTAGGTACATTAATTGTTTCCTCAAAATTATCCAAAACTTTATTTGATTCTGGATCATCTCATTCATTTATATCTTCATTGTTTTCTAAGAAAATTAGATATGTACAATTTGATTTAATAAAGTAGTTATCAGTAAAATCTCATAGGGGATGCATCATTGCAACAAAGGCATGCCAACTAGTCCCCCTCATGACACATAAATGAGCTTTAGTTGCTACCCTTATCATCATACCAATGACGAAATTTGATATAATTCTCGGTGTGGATTGACTATCAAATTATGATTCAAAAATTTATTGCAAGAAAAAGGAAGTTACAATTTTTGAAAATGGTGTAGAATCTCTTATCTTTAGAGCGGAGACCTTGCTATCTGATTCTTATCTAGACCCACCCCCAGTAGCTCTATTGAATGAAATTATTTCATAGGAAGAGAACCTAATATATATGGTTGAGGAAAGAAATATTCAAATTTAATATGTTCATATAGTGAAAGAATATGTTGATGTCTTTTAAGAGGATTTACCTGGGAATCCTCCAGAGCAGGAAAATAAGTTTTCCACTGACTTAATTCTTGGTGCAAGACCTATATCAGATACCCCCTATGGATTGGCCACTATGGAGTTATTGGAGATAAAGAAACAACTAGAGGAGTTGAATGAAAAAGAATTTATTCGACCTAGTTTTTCTGTATGGGGATCCCCGATCTTGTTTGTCAAAAAGAAAGATGGATCCATGAGGCTATGCATTGATTATAGGTAAATCAATGCTATTACAATAAAGAATAAGTATCCTCTTCCCCGGATTGATGATTTACTTGATCAAATTCATGGAGCTCAATAATTTTCAAAGATTTACCATTAATCTGGGTATCATCAACTATGTGTGATGAAGGAAGATATTCCGAAGACATCATTTCGAACCATGTATGGGCATTATGAGTTTATAGTGATTCATTTTGGACTGATAAATGCACCATCTATTTTCATAGATTTAATGAATAGAGTTTTCAAAGAATATATTGATAAATTTGTTGTGGTATTCATCGATTATATCCTGGTATACTAAAAAATTTGTGAATACCATGAGGATAACTTGCGGATTGTTCTGAAAACTCTTAGAAGAAAAGAATTATATGGGAAGTTTAGAAAGTGAGAATTCCGGTTCCAATCTGTTTCTTTTCTAGGTCATATTGTCTCTAAGGATGGAATCCTAGTTGATCCTGTGAATACAAATTCAATCCATGTTTTTCCCATGCCAATAAACATAACTGAGGTACATAGTTTTATTGGCTTACTATGTTAATATCGGCATTTCGTTCAGAATTTTGCCCAACTGGCTAACCCACTAACCAAGCTCACATGTAAAGGAGATAAGTTTGTGTGGACAAAATAATGTACAGAATGCTTCGAAGAATTGAAAATAAGATTGGTCAATGTTCCAATTTTGACTCTTCCAACTAGAAGTTACGGATTTGTTATATATAGTGATGCATCAAAGAATGGTCTGGGTTGCATCCTTATTCAAAATGGTAAATTTATTGCATATGAATCAAGGCAGTTGAAGACTCAACGGAAAAATTATCCAACACATGATCTTGAGTTAGTAGCTATAATCTTTTTTCTGAATATATGGTGACATTATCTTTACAGTGAAAATTTTGAGATGTACATAGATCATAAGAGTTTGAAATAAATTTTCACACAAAAAGAACTCAACATGAGGCAAATAAGATGGCTTGAGTTACTTAAAGATTATGATTGTTCAATACAGAACCACCCAGGAAAGGAAAATAAGGTGGCATATGCATTAAGTAGGAAAGATCATGGACTTCTGACTCAAATGAGGATTGAGAGAGATCCTATATTCATGGATCTACTAAAGATAGATATGGGAATGTTTAACGAAGGGGAAACATATTTCCTCTTTCAAGTGATTATTAAACCATCTTTATAAGAGAAGATAAAAAGATCTCAATATTATGATCAAAATATACACAAGAAAATTATTTTTGTTAAGGATGGGAGATTGGAAGACATCATGTATGAGGAAGGATTTCTAAAGTCTGGGAAGAGGTTATGTGTTCCATCGATACCTAAGCTAAAAAGGAAAATATTAGATAATGCTCATAGCTCAAATTTCTCTATACACCCAAGTAGCATAGAGATGTATAGAGATCTGAAGTAATGGTTCTGGTGGGATAATATGAAGAGAGAAATTATTGAATACATGTCAAGGTGTCTATTTTGTCAACAAGTGAAGGCAGAGAGGAAATATCCTAGAGGAGTGATGCAACCTCTACCGATTCTTGTGTGGAAGTGGGATAACATTACGATGGATTTTGTCACCGATCTACTGAGGACATCTAGAAGGAATGATACAATATGGGTAATTTTTTATTGTCTTACAAAATCATCACATCTACTTCCTATAAGAGAGGATTAACCACTTGAGTGCCTAGAAAGACTGTATGTTAATGAAATTGTAAGACTTCATGGTGAACCTCTATCGATTGTATCTGATCAAGATCCCTGGTTTACATCAAAATTCTGGAATCTCTAGAATTCTTTGAATACTGAGCTTTGTATGTGTACTGCTTATCACCCCCAAAATGATGGATAGTCTGAAAGGACTATTCAAACTCTAGAAGATATATTGAGGTCATGCTCTGTTGACTTCCAAGGAATGTGGGATCAATACTATCCTTTGGTGGAATTTTCATACAACAATAGTTTCCGTTCTAGTATTCAAATGGCTCCATATGAAGCATTATATGGGAAGAGATGTTGAACTCCATCTTGTTGGGATGAAGTTGGTGAGAGGAAACTTATAGGCCCAGAACTTATTGCGGAGACCACAACAAAGGTGAATACAATCCAAGCCCATATTAAAGAATCCCAAAGTAGGTAGAAGAGTTATGCTGAAAATCGGAGGAATGATTTGGAATTCCAAGTGGGAGATCATGTCTTTCTGAAATTATCTCCATGGAAGGGTGTCTTAAGATTCGGTAACAAAGGGAAACTAAGCCCCAGGTACATCGGACCATTTCAAATTCTGGAAAGAATCAGAGTAGTACCTTAGCATTTATCAATGCCGCTAAGCCTCTCCAAAGTCTATGGTGTATTCCATGTGTCATTGTTGAAGAAATACATGTCAGACCCAATGCATGTACTCACCTATGAAGAAATTGAACTAGAACCTAATTTTTCATACTGTGGAGAGCCTATTGGGATTCTTGACACAAGGAAGCAGGTATTGAGAAATCGAACAACTCATCTAGTAAAGGTTCTTTGGAAAATCCAGATTATGGAGGAAGCAACATGGGAACCTGAGGATGTTATGAAGAAGAACCACCCACATCTTTTTGGTTTTATTTATACATAAAATTTTGAGGAAAAAATTTCCAAAGGAGGGAATAATATAACACCCCTAACATTTTATGGTATGTTCCTCTTAAATACTTTTTATTCATTAGATATCCTATATTTCATGAAGCATTATATCGTTTGTGAATCAAAACATTATAGGAGAAAGTTATAAGCTATCCATTAACATAAATTTTTCACTTCTATGTTTTGAATTTTTAGAAAACGGTCATCTAGAGTTGTGACCAGTAAGTAATTTGGTGTCTGATAGAACAAACTTGGTTTTCTGATTAATAGTAACATACCTTTATTAAAAGTAATATGAACCTTTTAAAAAGTAAATAATGATTACATTTTTTTAGGGTAATAAGATAATGATATCTTAATTGATTTTTTAATGTAATATAGAACTAATTATACCTTTAAAAATTGTTTTTTTGAATTAACTATGATTTTATTTAAAATATTAAATTAAATGTACATAGAAAATTATTTTCAAGAAATTGACTTAATTTTGGGATTATACACATCAAAAACTGGATAGGGTGAATTTTTTGGTTTTTTCTAAAATACTTGAATTTTCCATGAATAGTAAAAATACAGTTTTGAGTTTTCGGTAGTTTAAGGACATCATAATGATGTAATAATTAAATATATAAGAATTCTTGACTTGTGTACAGTAACCTTTGACATGAGTTGTCCCATGTGGCTAAAACCATTGGAAAATATCCTAGGAAATCCCATGGTTTTGATAAAACCACTAATGAGGTGTCCCTTTTAATTAATAAATAACTCTCTCTTACTTACTATAAATACACACTCACCCCCTTTGTTTTCATTCATTCCAAACTCAATATCCTTGAATCTATGGTGGTATTACCTCCCTATGAGTCATCCTAAGGTGTCTTAAAACCCCCAAGGTCCCATCCTTCAAGATCTAGGAGTTACTCTACAATGTAAGGGAATCCTTCATTCTCTTCTTTTAGTAGACACTTCTTTTATGTTATCTATTTGATTTTCCATTCTCATATGTTGGGTTTTGAAATCATGTGCTCTTCTTACTATCCTTTTTATTTAAATATTATGAGATACCCTTTTCTCTCATCATATCATTTTAAGAAATTTTAAGCGACGTCGTTAGGCTGCCGAATTTTCATAAGGGATCTTTCACCTTTTCTTTTATTTTCATGTTCATCTCTTTTCTTTTTCTCTCATCACCTATTCTATGAAAATGACCATGATAATCTCTATTATAATCTATATACGGGAATTATTTCATTTTAATAGAAGAACCATCATCAATATTCTTACTCCCTTCCTTTTATTTTGAGAAACGAAATCAACATCCATGAGGTTCCAATTTATAACTTTTGTGGATGACGGAGTTTTGTTCTTCACTTTCTCCTTCATTACTGGTCATGAAACCATTTAAATTGATGAACCAGATAAGAATATATTTATTTCATCTCATTAAAGTTATGCAATCCTTAGACACTCATAATATAAAATAATAATACAAAACAAGTTCATTATGAACAAAACGGCCAAGTTAATCCGAATATTTGTAACAAACTTTTAACTAATGAATCATCATCATGATATATAAACCAAAATAATTATAACATAATTTATATCTCCTTAATTTAATTAATAATATATATTTAAAAATATGTATGTTTAACCGCATTTCAAATGAACATCCATTCATGAAAGCAAGTAAACAAATCATGAAAACCAAGGAAGAAAATGCTTACAAACCAATAAAATTGAACCTTTTAAACCCATTAAAAGGGCCATGAATGAACCTAATAAGGTTATACTAAAGAAATTACATGTATAAGAGGTTATGTACTTATTAATTAATGAATATAAATTTTATTATTCAGGACATTAAAACAAACGAAGAACACACTCGAGCAAAAGGTAAGGGGTTTCTCATCTCACTTTCATTTCTGTGAGATTGTCATTGTTCGCCTCTTATTTCATGTATTTGGTATATTTGTACTGCCATTTGATATATAATAACATGATTATTTTTATATTCATGTTATTAAATGATTCATTTGAGGGTTATTAAGTTCTGGTCATATGATTCGATCGATTACATTGTGAGAAGAGACTTTGTCTCGACAACTATTTTGTTGTGACTAACTTTGTGTGGTGCACCTAATAATCCTTATGTGGTGTACCTACTACCCATTTGAGATCAATTTTCATATGAAATTGTATTTATATTAAATTTTCATAAGCTCGTATCATTAATATGTTTGTTGTCAAAACCATATACCATTTTACATACAGTGTTTATTTGGAAAGTTATTTTAATTATGGAAATATTGATGAATCCATATACTCACTCTATATGGATATTGAAAAAACATATTTCTCTTGAATTGACTAAATTTATAAAGAATTATTTGGACTTTCAGTGGTGGGTGGGGCCCACTATATCCCCTCGATGTATCGGTAGGTCTCATGAGACAAATCAGTCGGCCACAAACCCTTCAAGTTTGTTTCCAAAAATCAGATGGGTTTCTACCCACAGAACTAAACTGTTTTTATGGTATCATGTTCCAGATACATGACATCCAATTAATAAGCATTCTCTTTATTCATTATCAGTTATTACTATCCATGAGGTTTTCACAACGACAAAATCTATGAATGTAGGTTCATTCTCAGTTTATTAATTGTGTGAGTTTTTCATTTATTCACCATGCCATATTGATTATGTCAAATGTTTTACAATTAAGTTACTTTTAATTCATGCTTCCACCATTTGTAACCCTTACTCAGCATTTAAACTCACCCCTTTCACTATTTACCATCAAATGGTGATGAAGAAAAGATCATTTATTGAGTTCATGTGGATGTCGTTTTTAGTTTTTGTTATGAATTGTATTTTGTAACCTTTTACAATGTAATTTGAGTATCATTTATGTATCTAGTTTCTTCAATACTACTAAACTGATTGTTCCTTAGGTATTTCATTCCATCTAACTATTCCAATATAACAAGTAATGCACCGGCTTCGGTCTAGAGGAATCAGTGTGTCACGACCCATCCTCGGGGCCCGTGTCGTGACTAACCCAAACCCGCCTTCCATAGGCCAGGGGCTGGCGACTAGAACCAAAGGCGTAAATCCCAATAAAAAGGTAAGGCATTGTCTTTATAAAGTAAACAAACACCACAGAGTAAGCAAGCTGAAGTAAACACTAAGTAAACTGGGTACAACTATTAGTGTGGGAAAGTAAATGGGTCAAAATACAAACCCAACTGAAAGTAAAGTACAACTAAAAAGAAAGTACAGCAACTGAAAAGTAAAGCAGCAATGTCGAGTTGTCCACTAGAAATCCCACCTAAAGGGTGGGTACAAATGGCCACCTCAGCTCCTCAGGACGATTTGTCTGCTCCATGTACGTCCCGCCCAGTTGTCCACCTCCAGGTACCGACTAGCTCCACAAGCATCAACCACAATCAGCATTGTCCATCGTCTGCATCCAACACAACATAGTGCGGGCATAGCTCGTGCATGGGTGAGTATAAGCTACTCAGAAGGGACCCCGAGACCCCCGAAGGTCTCCCAGAATCCACAAAGGATAATCCATAAAGGAAAGATACAATCACGAAGTAACAACCAACTATACTTAGGTATATGCCCATACATATACCTAAGTCATCAATTTCAGTTTGGCTTCAACATCTGAGCCCAAGTTCGATCTAGTCCACACAGGATAGCACAATCCAACCCACATAGGATAACACAACCCAATCCACACAAGATAACAAAACAATCATATCAAATATATTGATTGAAAGTCAAGACTCAGCTCACACAGGTATACTTCTTCGTAAGACGATAGAGATTATCAGATGTAGCTACTGATTCATTTAAGATGTCGTACCCACGTAGGATACAAGACCAGCTAAGCTGTCATACCCACAAAAGATACAAGACCAGCAACTCTGCTGTAACCACGTAGGATACAAGTACATAGTCAAATACTATCGGACCCACTTAGGATACAAGAAAGTATTCACATACTTCCGGACCCACAAAGGATACAAGAACAGTAGTCATTTCCATGGAACCCATGGAGGATTCCAGTATGGTCGTCGTCGCTGCCAAACCCACAGAGGATTTCAGTACAGTCATCATCGTCGTCGCAGTCGCAGCCGGCTCTAGTGTTCCCACACACAGTATGCTCGATTCAAGGAGGGTCTGCTCCATGATCCAAAGGGTCGATACATCAACTGACATGTAGTCTGGGGTTTATGTACCCCAAAGTTCTGTCTCGACAAAGGGAACTCAACGTGACAGACGGCGCGTCAATCAGACACTCGGTCTGAGAGTTATTGGCTTTTTCGTTCCAGGGGTCCGGTTGGGTTTTAAGTCAAAACCAACACGAATATACTCCAAATGCGTCCAAACCTCGAGTGGAGTATTTCAAAAGGTTCGCCTCACTAAGAGGAAACCAACAAAGTCGATGGCACGTCAATCGGACGTCCGGAGCTCAAGTTATAAGCATTTCTGCTCCGAAGGCCCGGTTGGTTTCATGTTCGAACCAACCCTAATATACCCAAAGATAACCTAAACCTTGATTTTAATATACCGAAACGAACATCTCAATCCAAGTATTGCATCACAACTGACGGTGCGTCAATCGGAGGTCTGTAGCCCAAGATATGGGCGTTTGAACAAAACTGTCTGGAAATAGGGGTTTTGGGCCCGGACCGACCCGGCCCAAGACCCCTTGGGTCGTCCCGAACTAGGTCGAACCGACCCGGGTTCGGGTCCGGCCCACTAGAGCACGGCCCGGCCCGGCTTGACTAGCGCCGTCCAGCCCGGGGCGGGGACGCGGCCTCACCCGGGAGGCCCGGCCCGGCACGAGCGGTCTGGCCCAGCCCGGGGGCCGCCCGCCACATGAGCACAGAAAGGGGGGAAACCGCCACCCCCATCGAACCGAACGGAGGACCCGTTGTGGGTCTGCCCTGCTGCGCTGACAGGGGGTTCAACCCCCGGTTTTTCCGGATCTGGCCGACCAGTTATGTCGTGCGAGACCAGCTGGTCCCGCCTCCAGAGCGCCAGCGGCCGGCGGTTCCGGCCACCCTCCCCTGCTCCGCTGGGACCAAAGGCCGCGGCCTTGGTCCGACTAGTTTGACGGCGCCGCGCCCCTCCGCCGCGGCCCCACTCCGGCCACGGCCTCTTTCGGCCTCAACGGCGCGGCGCTATGGCGTCGTGCTCCTTCGTCGCGGTGATACTCCTCATTCCCGCGTGGTGCTGTTGCACCGAGTCGCCTTCATCCCAAACCGCATCGGTGAAAATCAAAAAAGGGGGAGGAGGATCGGTCGTGTTCGTGCGTTCCAACCTCCTCCTGTTAATTTGATAACAGGTGGACAAATATTTAATGAAGAACACAAAGAATAATCACATCATAAAATCATACCCCTACCTTGAAGTAGTTGTCGAAAGAATATTGTCGTGGAAAATGGAGTCGTGAGGTAAAGCTCCGTACATGCTTGATGGAGAACGTCCGAGGTGGAGCGACGTCTCACATCGGCTTCAGAGAGGAGAAGAAAGGCACGACGATCACTCCTTGCGGTGATGGCGTTCTTTGTCGAGGTCTTGATGTTCTTCGCATTCTTCAACGTGGAAAACAAAGTTCTTCAAGACTAGAGCCCTCCTCTCCAAAAATATCTACACAATGATTCAACCATAATAAAATAAGGCTTTTCCTAATTTTATTACACATGCCAACATTTTTTCAAAACTTCTAATTGAATTAACTGAATTAATTAACTTTCGTTATCCAATTAATTAGGCGTTTTATTGGAAAGTATTTTAATGTGGAAGAGTGGAAGAGTTACAAAATTAATTTCTAGAGGGGGGTTTAATGGGGTGTTAGGGAAATTGAAGGCGGTGGGGGCTCATGTGGGCCCCACCCCAACTTCCTCACATATTCCTTTCCCACAACACTCAACCCATCAGTAAAGAAATAAAAATAAAATTTTAAAACAATTATATTTTTATTCCTCACATTTTTAACATATCCTCCCGAGAAAACGAAACTCCAGAAAAAGTCTTCCTAGGAAATTACCGGTGCTGTGGTTTCATCGGTGTCCTAGGATTTCGATTCTGAGCACCGGTTAAAAAGTTAGAAAAACCCGCTCACTCGTTTACTATATGTACCCGAGATAAACTTCGGAAATTGATTCCAGGCACACCGGGCCTCGGAATCATGTGCCGTCAGAAACTGTGTATTCGTAAAATCCCAAAAAAATTAAGAAAAAAAATTCCTTGAAATTTACAGGTATTTACATTACTCCCACCTCAGGGCTTTACGTCCCCGTAAAGATACATCACAAACTTGGGGAACAAATGAGGGTATTGAGCACACATCTGAGCCTCCCGCTCCCAAGTGCTCTCCTGGAGGTTCCCGTGCTACCACCTGATGCGCAATAGAGGAATCGACTGCCCACGTAGGACCTGCTCCTGTCGATCCTCGATCTCCACTGGGACCTCTGCAAAAGTCGCCCCATCATCAATGTCCAGCTCCCTATGGTTGATGATATGCGTCGGGTCGTGCACGTATCTCCTCAGCTGAGATACATGGAAGACCTCGTGCACCCGGTGCAAATGAGGTGGTAGAGCTAGGAGATAAGACACCTCGCCTATCCTGCTGAGAACCTGGAATGGTCCTATGAAGCATGGAGATAACTTTCTGCCCCGGCCAAATCTCCATAATCCACGTCGAGATGAGACCTGTAAGAAAACATGGTCACCATCCTCGAACTCCAGTGGTCTCCGCCTCCTGTAAGCATATGACTTTTTCCTGCTCTGAGCTATCCTCATCCGCTCCTGGATGACCTGGACCTTCTCTATTGTGGCCTGGACCATCTCTGGTCCCACAAGTGCTGACTCCCCAGGGTCAGTCCAGCACAGAGTGATCTTCAAGGTCGGTCGTACAATGCCTCGTATGGTGACATCCCGATGGTGGAGTGGTAGCTATTGTTGTACACAATTTCCACCAATGGTAGTTGATCCTACCAGCTACGACCAAAGTCCAGGACACATGCACGGAGCATTTCCTCGAGAGTCTGAATTGTCCTCTCCGTCTAACCATCCATCTGAGGGTGAAAGGCGATGCTCAGACGTAGCTGTGTCCCGAATGCCTCCTGTAACCCCTTCCAAATCTGCGAAGTAAAGTGTGCATCTCTATCGGAGATTATAGATGATGTAACACCATGAAGCCATACGATCTCTTGAACGTAGAGGCGTCACAGGCTCTCCACTGAGCCCTGCTCTCTGATGGGTAAGAAGTGGGCTGACTTGGTAAGTCGGTCGACAATCACCCAAATGGAGTTATGACCTCTAAAAGTACATGGATGTACAGTCATGAAATCCATAGATATATCGTCCCACTTCTACTTCGGGACCTCCAAGGGATGTACCAAGCCCGCTGGTACCCGGTGCTCCGCCTTCACCTGCTGGAAGGTGAGGCATCGAGAACCAAACTCTGCTACATCCTTCATCATACCTGGCCACTAGTGCTGTCATCTGAGATCCTGGTACATCTTCCCCACTCCTAGATATACCACTAAAGGGGAGGTGTGAAACTCTCTCAGCACCTCCTCCTGTAAAGCAACAGGTACCATGGTACGTACTCTGAAAAGGACTACGTGCTCTCCTCCCATAGAGAATCCATCAGGTTCCTGTCCTAAGGATATCTGTGCACTCCGCATCTCACTATCAACGTCCCCATGATGTGCCTCTCTAACCCGCTGTAGTAATGGAGGAGTGACTATGACTGACTAAAAAAAGGATGCTCCATCTCTATCCACGAAAGATATCTGCAAAGCGGGTAGCTCCTCTGTCGCCTCTCCAAGTAGTTGAATGCTCATCCTCCTGCTGAGAGCATCGGCTACTACGTTACCCTTTCTAGAAGTATATACTATCTCAAAGTCATAGTCCTGGAGGAACTTGAGCCATATCCGCTGTCTCAGGTTTAGGTCCTTCTGCGAGAAGATGTACCTGAGACTCTGGTGGTCAGAATAGACTATAAAGCGCTCGCCCATCAAATAGTGTTGCCACATCTTCAGAGCGAAGACCACTGCTGCTAACTCTAGGTCATGGGTAGAGTAGTTCTGCTCATGCTGCCTCAACATTCATGATCCATAGGCGATCACTGCCCGCTCCTGCATTAGGACACACCCAAGTCTGGTCCCTGATGCATTGCAGTAGACTATGTACCCTACTCCCTCCTATGGTAGCCTCAATATGGGTACACTGGTCAATCTCTATCTCAGCTCCTGGAAGCTCTGATGACATATGTCTACCCACACGAAGGGTTTCCCCTTCTTCGTCAAAGCTGAAAGTGTTTCCACAACTCTGGAGAAGTCTGGCATAATCCTACGGTAGTATCCATCCAGTCCTAGGAAACTTCTCACCTCTGTCACGCTCCTGGGTTTCTCCCAAGCCAGCACTACCTCGATCTTCGCCGGATCCACCGCAACTCACACCTCAGAGATGACGTGTCCCAAGAATTGGACCTCACTTATACAGAACTGACACTTCGAGAGCTTACCATAAAGCTGGTGCTCTCGTAGTGTGTCCAGCACAACCCGCAAGTGGTAGGCGTGCTCCTCCTCAGTGGTGGAGTATATCAAAATGTCGTCAATGAAGACCACAACAAATCGATTGAGGTAAGGCTGGAAGATCCTGTTCATGAGGCTCATAAACAATGCTAGAGAATTGGTTATGCCAAAAGGCATAACCAATAATTCATAGTGGCCATACCAACATCTGAAGGTCATCTTTTGCACGTCCTCATCCCAAACTCTGAGCTGATGATATTCTGACCTGAGGTCTATCTTTGAGAACCATCGTGCTCCCTTGAGCTGATCGAAGAGGTCATCAATCCTCGAAAGCGGATACTTGTTCCTCACAGTCACCTGGTTCAGGCGACGATAGTAGACACACAGTCGCAAGTTCCCGTCCGCCTTCTTAGCGAACAAAATTGGGAAATCCTAGGGTGAAACACTGGGTCGGATGAATCCCTTGCCCTAAAAGTCCTCCAACTATACCCGTAGCTCTCAAAGCTCGGCGGGAGCCGTCCGATATGCTGGAGTGGATATCGGGGCTGTCCTGGGGTACATGCCAATATAAAATTCTACCCCTCTGGGTGGAGGTAGTCCTAGAACATCATTAGGAAAAACGTCTGCATACTGATCCACCACTACAGGAAAACTTGAACTCCGCACGTCAACTGCTCCTAGGATGAGGCTAGCCAACTCATGAGTGATCGGTTATCCTCTCCTCTACATGAGTCCATCCTCTGCTACAAAGGCACCCTTCTCGCCGGTGAAGGTGAACCTGCTCCCATCGGTGCGAACACACCGCACCTTGTGCCTAATACAGTCGATCTGAGCATGGACTATAGATAAAAAATATATGCCCAAGATAATGTCGTATGGCCTCGATGCCGCTACAAGAAGATCCCAGCCGAAGATCTCGCCTCCTAGAGTAAGCTCACACTGCCAGCACCAGTGCGTAATCGTCGAGTCTGCTCTCATAGGAGTCTCTAGCCGTAAGGATCGAGCCAACGGCCATGTCAAAATCTCCGAGCTCTGACCAAGGGCAGCAGAAATGAAAGAATGACTCGCTCCTGTGGCTATAATAATTACAACAAGGGTGGAGTAGACACAGATAGTACCTAGAATCGTCTCTGGTGCGCCGTGGTCATAGGCCTCTACTGCCTGAAGCTAAGCCTGCCTCTGCGCATCAACTCCCTATGGTCGGGGTGGACCTCCCGGTGGTGGTGGTAAAGCCTCAAAATGCCGCCCACCACCTGCTACTCGGCCAGCTCCTCTGCCTCATCCGCCTGCTCCCTACGGACCACCACGGTCAACCCTCTGCCTCTGCCTGGGTGGTCCCTCAACCGTCTGCTGCTCCTCTGCACGGTAGGTCAGGCAGTCTCGAGCCATGTGGTCATGCTCTCTGCATGCATAGAATTGTCTACTCCTCGTAAGACTGGCTATGTGCCGTGTGCCCCACACCTCTGAGCTAGTGTCCTGAGGTCGTCCTCATGATGGTCTAGTCCGCTTGGACATATGTGACATCCATCGACTGCCAACTGCAAAAGACTCTACTACGTGCCACCCTGCGGTAGGTCTCGCTGCTAGTGTAGACTTAGTAAGAGAGCTCTCTATGAGAAGGGCTCGCTCCAGTACTCCTACCTGTGTTGGAATGCTGAGGGAGATCATCGATGCCCTGATCTCATGCCTCAGTCCCTGATTGAAGATCCGGGCCCGGAAGAATGGGTCTCGTACCATGTTCATGGAATAGTGGGAGAGATCGGTAAATCTCGCCGAGTACTGGGATACCTTCATGCTGTCGTGTCACAGCTGTAGTAGCTTCTGAATGTTCTCCGCACGGAGGGTGGCTGGGACGAACTCTAAGCAGAAGAGGCTCTCAAAGTCCGTCCAAAGGAGAGATGCCTCGTCGTGCACCTGGAGCATCAGGCTCCACCATCTTCCTGATTCCGCGTGCAGGAGACGCGCTGCAAGGATCACCATGAGGTCAGACGGTGTCCCCACTAACCTTAAAACTTGTACAATACCCTCCATCCAATCCTCGGCTACTTGAGGGTCCGTCTCCCCGCGGAACCTTAGAGGTCTCTGACGTTGAAACTCGTGCAGTACACTAAGGTGATGTGCACTCTCAGCGGCTGGGGCTGGTGGCATCGGTGGCTCGGTGGGTAGAGGTACCGCCGGTGCCTCCACTGTAATAGGGCCATGCACCAAGGCCTCATCGCTCGGTGGGTTGTGGTCTCGTACAAAGCTCGGAATCCTAGCTGGCTGCCATCGTGGGGCCATCCTGAAAAGAAACAGGTGCCCCACGGTCAATACAGTATACCTGGTGAACTGACACAAATTAATCACAAAGAAAAACTTTTGAAACACACATGCAATCAATGTCTTCGTGCATTGAGTCGGAACTCAGAAGTCAGGGTCCTGTTGTATGGATACGTTGGTCGTCGCACCAACACTGGACTCCCTAGACTGATAACCACACTCAATACCCTTAACATTATTACTTCACATAGAAGAAATATCAGAGTCCTGAGTTCTGCGGTAGAACCGAACTCCTCTGATACCAATTTGTCACGACCCGTGCCGTGACTACCCCAAGCCTACCTTCCATAGGCCAGGGGCTGGCGACTAGCACCAAAGGCGTAAATCCAGATAAAAGGGGAAGGAATTGCCTTTATAATGTAAACAAACACCGCAGAGTAAGCAAGATGAAGTAAACACTAAGTACACTAGGTACAACTGTAAGTGCTGGAAAGTAAATGGGTCAGAATACAAAGCAAACTGAAGTAAAGTACAACTGAAAAGAAAGTACATAAACTAAAAAGTAAAGCAGCAATGCCGAGCCGTCCACTAGAAATCCCACCTGAAGGCTGGGTACAAATAGCCTCCTCAGCTCCTCGGGTCCACCCGTCCGCTCCGTGTACGTCCTGCCCAGTGGTCCACCTCTAGGTACCGACTTTCTCCACAAGCCTCAACCACGATTATTGTTATCCATCTTCTGCATCCAACACAACGTAGTGCGGGCATATCCTATACAGGGGTGAGTATACGCAACTCAATAGGGACCCCGAGACCCCCGAAGGTCTCCCAGAATCCACAAAGGATAATCCACAAAGGAAAGATAAAATCACGAAGTAACAACCAACTCTACTTAGGTATATGCCAATACATATACCTAAGTAATCAATTCCAGTTCGGCTTCAACATCCGAGCCAAAGTTCGATCTAGTCCACACAGGATAGCACAATCCAACCCATACAGGATAACGCAACCCAATCCACACAGGATAGCAAAACAATCATATCGAAGATATTGATTGAAAGTCAAGACTCAACTCACAGAGGTATACTTCTTCATAAGACGATAGAGATGATCAGATGTAGCCACTGATTCATCTAAGCTGTTGGACCCACATAGGATACAAGACCAGCTAAGCTGTCGGACCCACAAAAGATACAAGACCAGCTACTCTGCCGGACCCACGTAGGATATAAGTACAGAGTAAAATACTGTCGGACCCATGTAGGATACAAGAATAGTAGTCACGTACTACCGAACCCACAAAGGATACAAGAACATTAGTCATTGTCATAGAACCCACGGAGGATTCCAGTATGGTCGTCGTCACTGCCGAACCCATGGAGGATTTCCGTACAGTCGTCATCGTCGTCGCAGTCACAGCCAGCTCTAGGGTTCCCGCACACAGCATGCTCGATTCTAGGAGGGTCCGCTCCACGAGCCAAAGGGTTTGATACATCCATTGACACGTAGTCTGGATTTGATGTACCCCAAAGTTCTGTCTCGACAAAAGGAACTCAACCCGACTTAGGCCACAATTGGGTACCTGAGCAGACTTCATAGTTGTAGGTCAGGAAAAGGTAAAAGGCCGTATGCTAGATGATTGATTTGGGATTCAAGGAGGTCCAAGGATAAGGGGAAAAGACTTGGTGTTGGGACCCATTTGGGGATTCTGTAGCTTTTATTTATTTTTTAATTTTATTTACACAAGGCAATGTATGAAATGACGTGACATATTTGTTGTATGGTTATGGGAATGTACCCAGTTTTCGGAAATTGATCTACGATTCAAGTTTATTTTATCATTGTTATCTTTATTTAATATCTTATTTCTTGTGGAATACTCTTATAAAGAGGTTATAGTCTCCTCATGTGCTTTATTGGACACTCACTTCAAGTTGGTAACCTTTGGAATATGGGGAGGTGTAGCTGAGGTCATCTAACAAACCGAATCCGGGCATCAGCTAGTAGTGGAACTAAAATTAAGGCATTCCAATGTCTGACATAAGAAAAAGTCTTATCAGATCTCTAAGGGTCACTAGTCATGGATTTAATTAAAATAAAAAGTAGTTAAATAATTACACAATATAAATACCTAAACTCGTGGTGCTAACCATCATCCCTTGTGGATCATGGAATGCTCATGGAATAGTAGAAATCTGATTCATGTTTCATATAGGTAATAGGGTTCAGGTCTCTACAAAGTGGTATCAGAGTGGTGATTTCGAAATTTTGGGTTATTTATTCTTTCTTATGCAAGATATAAGACTATCACACACAGAAATATATTTATTTTATTATCACCAAGATGAAAGTACAACAATGACACAAAGGAGTGAAAACATCATAAACAAGGTGACTAAAGTGGTATGAAATAATTAAATACAAGGGATTCTTCCCTAAAAAGATCCATATATTATAGAGGGAAGGATTCTTATGAAAGAGAAAATGATATGATGTTTGTATTAGTTACCTATTATGGATAAATAATCAACCACTTTGTCATCCTCCCATCATGTATGAATAAGGACTACACTGTTAGTCAATATTTTTCTACATATTCGAATGTGATAAGAAATAGACGAGGAAGTGGATGCCTTATCTTGTAAACCATTATAGACAATAGTGGAATTAGTTTCGATGATAGAGACTAGAATATTGTGTTTGATTCATATTTCCAACCCAATTAGAAGAGAACTTGCCTCCACGATAACTAAGTTGCAAGGACCATAGTATTTGTTGTACGTAATGAGAACTGATCCATTACTATCCCAAATCACTCTAATACCTCGCATCAAATCATGATTTCATGAAACTTCCACATTGATCTTCAAGACACTATGGGGGGAGGGGGATTCCAACAAATCCATCTTCCCACTCTTGTTATCTCCTATTCTGCCTGCCCTTGAGGTGAAATACCCGAGCTATGTATGATTAATTTCATATATTTATTTTTCCCTACTTCTTGACCAATCAACCCAACTCCACCATCATAGACCTAGCACAAATTTGGATTTCCAAAGTAGAACTATTAAATCCTTCTATGCATGATAGGTTCCTCACATTCTAGATGTTCCAACATCCTGCGGCCATGACGACAGCTCTCACCTTGCCTATATGATTGTTACCTCCATCACCATGTATTCCATTTATCTATAAAAAATCCCCATAGATATGATACATACCTATGAATGTAATATTATCATGATAACTCCACATAGATGAGTCCCAGTCATGCTTAAGGAAAAGTTACTCTATTATTTCCACATTTCCATTTCAACATAACTAGCACCGCGATACTAGATTTTTTTTTAAATGTTTGGGGTCGAAGCCTCATTTATTATTAAAGAAAAGAAAACACCTCTTTTAAATGGAATGTCTTTACACTAGTATAAAACATTCTCACTAATAGTACCTAATTCAATCTGATGATAATTCCTATAAGCCTTAGATAAGAAGACCCATGTTGATACATTAGTGAAGATCAATCAGTCTCTTTCAGAAGTTAATTCAATACCATCAAAGATACAATTCTACTATTGAATAAGTACTATATGGATGAACAAAAAGAATTTTCTTTCCAAAGCAAAAGATATATTAGGTGTTGGACATCCTAGGAAGCCGAGAGGAGTCCCTACCCAGTTGTCGAACCATAATTTTTTTTATTCTCTCTAATATCCACCTAGAATGTTGTTAAAGACTGGGAATTTTTACAAAAAGTGTCTTCCATAACTATGAAACGTTACCCCATGGAGTCTCAAGCATCAACCCATACTTACTGGTAATGAACTTTCTCTATATGGGTCATCCCTCTATAACCACCCAAACAAATTTATCTTGTAAACAATCCATTGATACATACAAACTTTGTAGGTTAAAGCCCCCTTCAGGAATAGGTTTGTACATACTCTTCTATGAGGACCAGTGGTTACTATAGTCCCATTGAGAGTCCCATATAAAAGATATCATGATCTTTTCAATATTCCTCATCACCCCTTTTGGAACTTTGAGGATAGATAACACATGCATTTAGATAGGCATAAGAACCTAGTTCACAAGATTAATTCTATGACCAAAGGAAAGGGAATGGTTTTTCAAGTTGTTGATCTTATAGATGATTTTATTAACTACCCCTAACAATGACTAATGTGTAATCTTCCAAGATAAATTAGATCCCCTAAATATTCCATGGGAAACAGTCTTCTAAAAAATCTTATAATTTCTTCCATTTTTTTATATGAAAATCTAAGCATTACCATTGCACATAAATACTACTTTTATCACAATTGATTATCTCAACACTACACTTAAAATATTCATCCATCACTCTTTTAATCTAATAGATCTGCTTGTCCCATTAATGAATAATATCATACCATCTTTGTACATGAGATGAGATACTCCTTGAAACTGATTCCTGCATTTTAAGGGTTTGATACTTCCATTGATCATATTTATCTCAAAATATTTTTTGAGATAATATTTATCCAAGATGAAAATGGAAGGAGATGAGGGATCACCTTGTATAAGGCCACATACAGATTTTAAGAAACCACTTCTTCATCCCATCAAAGAAATTGAGAACCAAAATGAGCTATAACATCTGAAAAATAAATCATGAACCCAATTGGATAATCCCATTCACTCCATTACTCTTAGAATATAACTCTATTACAGTCTATCATATTCCCTATCTGTATCAATTTTATTGATATCATTAGAACCATGCAATTTCTTATTAATATTTGAATCCATTTCCTGATCAATTCCAATAGTCTCATGAGGATATCCACCCTTAATGAAACCATGTTTCTCCATAGATACCCAGTTAATAATGTTATTAGAAAATATTTTATTAAAAATTCTAGAAATAATTATATAAGAAACATTGCATATACTAATGGGGAGAAAGTGATTTAAGTAGGAAAGATCCTTCACTTTAGGGATGATCATAAGCAAGGTATCATAGATTTCTTGAGGTATAACCCCTATATGAAAAAATTTATAAATAGATACAACAATGTCTTATTTGATAATCTCCCTTGATGAAATATAAAAATAGGATGTAAAACCATCAGGACCCAAAGAACTATTTGATTCAGTGATTTAATCACATTAAGAACCTCCTGCTCATATGGAATGGACTTGAAAACTCATTCAAGGAAGAGGATACCACATGAGGAATATGAGTGATTAAGTCACTCTGTACTCTAAGATATCCACCCTACATATGAGGATCAGTATCAGTAAAAAATAATTTTAAATAACTCTAATCCATACCTCAAGTTATGATTAGATCATTAGAAAATGATCCATCCTCCATACAAATAATTTTCATGGTTGCATGTTTTTCTCTCGGATACAAGATTGGAAATATTCCATATTTTTATCTCCATCCTTCATCCAGGTCACCTTATCTTTATCCCAAGATTCCCACTCCTACTCATATAACAATAGATTAAATGTATTCTTTTTGTTGAGTAAGACAGCAATGATTTATTCCTCTCAAGATTCTGCTAGACTAGCTTTGAGTAAAATAATATTATTTTTATGTGAATCCAGATCTACAAAAACATCAAGTTGTTTAGATTTTCAAACATGAAGGTCCCCGCACAGACATTTCAGTTTATTGTGAAAGAATAACCATGATGATCCCTTTATAGGTTTATTCTATGATGATCTCACCACATTAATTCACAACCTATAAACCAAGGCACACTAACAACATCAAATGATTCAACATCCCCACCCATATTTGATCCCTTTATCATGGGTCACACTTCGTGTAGATAAGAGAGAAGAGGATTATGTCACCACCGGAACTAATCGTATTCATGATTTTCTAATCTGAGACATCCATCTACTCAAATAATTTTTAAGACATCCATAATATCCAAATATGTTGATTAAGGTGCTCTCCATGCAAGAATAATTGCATACCAATCCAGCAAGCAAAGATTGAAATTTTTGAAGCTTGTTGTTTAGGCTCAATAACCACCACTAGGGAAATATTATTACAGAGAAATTCATTTTCTATGAAGTCTATTTTTATTAGATCTCCAATACCACAATCATTACATATAAGGATAGAGATAATTTGGAAGAGTGTCTCCTTGTTTTGGCCCCGGGCGATGGGTAGTACTTCAAACTAGTAGAAGATAAGGTTGCTTCCCATTTTTGCCTCGATCGAGTACACATGCCTTTGGAATCTGAAGAAGAATCAATACATGACTGGACTACCTCTTGATCCTCATGAGAGAGAATGAAGTATTTATTATATATTGAGATGGTAGATATACCAGAAGGATATAGTCTAAGAATAAGATAAATATGAGAAGAAGACCATGTTGCATCTACTTCCCTACAATCCCCAAGGGTATAACACTAATTAATATAAGTAAAAGATTCTTTTTTATCCTTTACTTGAAACTACCACTAACCATAGGGGACAAGGGAGTCATTAAAACCAATAATTAGATCAAGGAAACCATCTAGAAAACACCTGTTAACTATAAACATGCAGCTAGTAGATTATATACATGACATGTAGGACTGATGATAGACAAAGATTGAAAGGAAGAGAGATCATGGATTCTATAAACCTAATAAAAAGATGATAACATATGTGTCTAGATAAAATGATTAACTTGGTCTAGCGAACTGACTAAAAGAAAAAGAGTTATAAAAGAGGACAAGCATTTCATTGAAGAATGAGATCTTGACAGTGGCACAGACACGAGGTCTATGTGAGGGTTGAAATTTGGGGGAACTAACATCAAAACCAGTGGAGTAGGATAAAGGGAATCCGGAGATAGATTTTTGGAACCATCTCTATCATCATGAACCATTAAATCTATTTGATCGAGATATTGAGATGCCTTTGATGCTAGAACTAAAGAGACCTACCTGGTCACACCGACCAGTTGTTTAGAAGAGAAGGGATTGAATTGAAACTTTCTTTACTCTAACAAGGCATGGCCAAAGAGATGACATGAAGAGCAGAATCATGGCACCGAAGGATAAAACAAAGGTTTCTTCCAATCTATATAACCTTACACCTACAGAAAGATGTTTGATAGAGGTAGCGAAGATAAATCAATGGCAATGCAAATTCTTACTGACAAAGACTATTGAAGTCGTAGGGTCTGCTCATCCGCACATAGAAATTCCCCAAGAAGGTTTCCAATCCTTCCCAAAAAATAAATGTTGTCTAATGGAAGAGGAATCCCCCTAAAGTTGACCCACACTACCACTAGAGGAGAATCTCATCCCCAATGAACCTTCATAGACCACTGATAAAGCTGAAACCACCACCACGTGATGGATCTACTAATCTAAGACCATGGTTTGAAAAAATACCTCTTTGAGGATAAAAAAATCCAAAATTACATTTTATTCATCATTGAAACATAGGTTGGTCGATCTAACCACAAGTAGCACCTGAATTTCTAGAACAAAACCAAGGGTGTCTTATCTGCAACAAAATTAGTAACCAACATCCATATAAGTGGAGTTGTAGCATCCTAGAAGGTGGATTCTAGAATGGAAATTGAAGGGAAATCATTCATAGATACCACACTTGATAAATTAATCAGAACCACTAGAAAATTTAGGGGATCAGAAACCTGGAAAGGTGAAGTTCCTTCTAGATTCATGAATCATGATATGATTTCTATAAATAGGAACTGGTAGGATGGAATGACATATCATGCTATTTATTGTGTTTTTTATACTATAGTTGGAATTTTTTAAGACTTGTATTATTAAAAAAATTATAAAAAATATAAATAATGACTTTCTAATTATCCTATTGGTGACTGATAGGCCAATATAAGTGGAATACTAATTCATTGATCAAAGTTTCACTTGTTATTTTCATTAATAGGCAGTTTTTTTCACATCTACAATATATATTTATTTCTATGCATGCTCATTATTTCTATTTAGATTCAATTATTTAGTATGGTACATGGTATATGTTTATATATTTTGGTTTCTTTTTGGTAATAATTTAGAGCATTTTGCGTATTTCCTACATGTTGATATATTACTAAACCAATATTAGAAATATATTCATGAAAATCAAACCTATTTTCTCATTAAACATTACTATTAGGAATATTCCACAATACATGTTCATGTTTTCTACTTCTAAGAATTTAATTAATTAATCATATAGTTTTAACTGGTGGACATGAGACTAGTTTTTCTTAGTAATATCTATCAAGAATTCTAATGTTCCCTTTGGTGCCCTCCTCTTAAGAATGTTACATATTCTTTATTTTATTTTTTTATAATCATTCTCCATAGTTATTATGTTTTAACATTATGAATGGGAAATGTTTTCAAAAATTTTTCCCTGAAATCTATCTATAAACCTGATTCCTTCTTTCAGTTTTCTAACATGTTATTTAGTAAGATAATAGTTCTTTTATAATGACTTATATTTTAGCATGTAATTTAATTTTTTCCCCTTTTGTTAATTGTTGAAAATGATACTAGATATCAGTTACTGATGTCTATTGATCAATGTAATTTTTTCCCTATATTGTGATATGTAACTGATAATGATACATGTTTACTATTTAAAGTATCTTTCTAAGCATGCGACATATTTTTTCCATAACATATTATGTGATTTAGGTGCCATCAAGAAAATATACATAGTTTTTTAGGTGTTTTCCCATGTGATTATTTATGAAGGATCTATTACTATTCACATATAAGGGAATATTTTCATAAGAAATTGTTGATTCAAAATATTGACAAGCCAATGTATTAAAAACAAAATGGTGTTTTTTCAACTTAAACCTAGTTTGGTTTTTTAAAATGGGGTAAATTATAGTGTAAAATTATTTCATATCTATTTGTCTACGAATACAGGGAATGTTTTTTAAACTTGTTTTTTTATACAAATTTGTTTTATATAAATTTTTTGTCATAAACATGAAACTTTGGTTAGAATTTTGTATTAAAACATCCTAAATAACTTATGCTTTAGAATGAAAGTGGTACTAAAATATATCAATTAAATTAAATGCTAATTTTCGAAATTAAATTTTAAATATAATTTTGAAATGGGAAAACTGATTTTAAATTCATATTATTTTTCAAAATAAAATTAATAAATTCCTTTCCCAAGGTTAAACTAAGAAATGACACGATTTTAAAAAACATGCAATTTTTGAAAGGGGTTTGATGAATGGATTTTGGAAATTGATTTATTTCTATAAAATTTAATATAAAGGAATATATTTTTATAAAATAGTAAAAAAATAGTGTCATAACAAGTATAGATATTCTTAAGAGAATTAAATAGTGGGGGAAATTAGATTTTTGGTTAACCAATTCATTTAGAAGATATGTGGAACCACGTGGACGATTATGTTCCATTGGAAGCAATATATATTGTTGATTGGTGAACCATATCAATTTTAGTAGTTACACATCATAAGAACAATGACTTTAGGATATTCATGGTGGTATTATATATTGTTTCACTTTGTAGATATTAGATCCTTGAGGTATTTTACAATATGGTCAGTTTTTTGGAGTTATGGATCTAGTGTGTGATTGAGTTTTAGTAGGAAAATTTGGTAATTGAGTATGAATAAAGGGTTTGGTATTTTAGTAAGTATTGTGTAATATTATACTTGGAATTATTATGTATGAGAAGTCATGAGGTGGGGATTTTGTAATAAACTTGACCTAGAAATTTAAATTTGGTTCTTAAAGTGTTGAAAAGATAGAACTATTTGAGTTTTGGGATCCCAAGAAGGTATTTGGTTTTTTTTGGGATTCAAACATCAAATATGAGGGTGTAAATGATATCTTGATTTTTTTATGCATGATTTTATATTTAGGGGTTCAGTTATACCTAGGATAGTAGCACCTATAATTGAAAGATATTATATGATACCAGGTACTTGGTTGGGATCCTCAGGAACTCAGTGTACCAAATTAGGGAGATTTCAACCTAGGGGTTCGATCAGATACCTAGTAGGCCTAGATTGTGTTTTTTATGAGAGGTTTTGTTGTCTTTTTCCTTGTAACCCTTTTAGACCTATCCTTTAAACCCTACTCATTAAAGTCACAAGATAGTAACCCCTTGATATATTCTGGATTCTCTTATCCCTATACTTTTTCACCATTGATTAAAGGTTGTTTAGTGGTGATTTTGTATGGGAATCTAAGGTAAGGTTACTCCTCTCCAATAATCCTTTCTATTTGTTATTATTATTATTTTACATGCCCTTATTAGGTATTTTATATTGTGATTTCACCAATTTATAGTAAAATCACCTCTAAGTCCAGGGCTTCTTATCCTCTTCGTATAAAGAAGTTCTTAGGGGGTTTTTAGTTAATTCATTTCTATTTTGATATGAGGCTATAATGGGTCAAATTCTTAAAGGGATTTTATGATTTTATAATATGGGGTTTAATTGTGGATTTATTTTATATTAATTATTATATTTAAAGAGTTATCTACTTGATTTTACATTATTTTTAAACATCATTGACTTTAGTGATTTATTGATTTGAGTTATTCAGTTATAGAATTTTGATTTGGTGTCTCTTACATGCTTCCCTAATGATTGATGATAATTGATAAAGCTCTTAAATGGTATTAGTAGGTGGTCTTAACCCTCATAGTGATTCTCATGATATTCATGTCATGTGATTTAATTTTTTTATATAAATTTATTAATAAATCTTGTCGTGTATTTTTAAAGCATAAATTCATGGATTTCATATAGTAATTTTGGTATATCCTAGAAATGATTTTGATGGAGTTTGATATAATAAAAATTATTGTGGGCTTCCATCACTTGTTCTATGATGGACTTTTATCCCTATTCTTTGTGATTAATTCCTTACTAGCCTTATAATGGTTATTGATGTTTACTCTAAAATAAGAAAAATGTGTCCAAATTATGTTGCTCCATGTGACCCATTCTTGAGTATGTTCTATGATTAAAGGGGATTGAAATAAATCACTTAGGGATATCTTTTATACCAAACCTTTATAAGGATATATTGTGTATATAGAGTGATACTTTAGAATAAACCCTATTATTTTAACTTTAAATGGTTAATAAGTAACTTATTGGGTTTAATATGTATTTAGGTAAAATATACTACCCCTTATCAATTAAACCTTACTGATTCGTAAGTCAAATAACCACACTTAACCAATGGTTAAGAGGGTTCTTCAATGGAAATGGTACAGATGCATTGATTAGGTGGGAATGGATTCATTAGCACAAAACGATTTATGATTTGAAATAATTTAAAGGTTGTAGATATAATAGTTTTCATAAGAGTCAAATATAGATGGATATTTATATAACCATTTCCATTTTTTTATTGATGTTAAAGGGAGACCAAAAAGAAATAAAAAAGGAGGAGAGGACAAAAGAGGAGATCCCCCCAAGAGAGGAACCTACAGGGGTCTGAAATAGTGCAACCCAAGAGCATCCACTTTAATAAAATCGATCCCATTGGGCTTAATGTTACCAGCCATGTGAAGAAACACATCCACCGTACCAGGGTACTCCACAAAGGCCAAGTAGTATTCCACCTTGTTCCCCTATCTCCAGGTATTCCACACACTAATGTTGCTATTTAGGAGTCTTTTTCATTTTCTGATAACATATAATATTGACCAAGGAACAACACTAAATCCTTTCAATGAATCGTTAACAATAAAGGATTCTATTTAAACTTTTGAAATTTCCAGCCTCGGCTGCCTACAAAGGATGAGACTTATGAACATAGCCATAGCCTCCGCTTGAAGAAAAGATGCATGACCCAGCCTAGCTGAGAAAGCTAAGTTAATTGAGCCATTAAAATCCCGCACCACCCCACCACCACGCATGTTCCCCTGGACACAAGAACCATCTGTATTGAGTTTCAAGACACCCAATGGAGTACGCCATCTAACCCGGTTTCTTGACCTTTTGCTGGAAGGAACATTCGCCCTATAACTTGTTTGAAAACAATGAAGCGAGGGAGCCTCCCTCCATAACCGCACTACCATATTCTAGTTAAGTAGTAAGTTTTTTTCCAAACGATGATCAAACGAGCCGTCACTACCCCCACCCTCATGCTTAAACTTGTTATGCACCTTCCAAATCCGCCAGTAACTAGAATTTAGCAACACCGTGAGGGCCACCCTTTTTGTCCCTCCTCCCTCAGTGCCATGAAATTAATTCTCAAGAAATGGAAGGATATTATCATTCTATGGAAGGACTGCAGAGAATTCCCCTAGGGAATTCCATACCTCACTCTATAATTCACTGCCTAATAACAAATGAGTAGAGATCTCGTCTTTGTGCATACAACAACACATGCACCTGGACGCAATTTGAATGCCTCACCTATGGATGTTTTTATTAATACGTAGGGCTCTGTTTCAGATCCTCCATGTGATAAAATTGAATTTGGTAGGTATGCTTTTCACGCAAATAATCTCATCCCATCCCCCTAGCTGCACTAGTTTATAAACAATTCCACAGAAGTCCTTCGATGTGAATAGGCCTGAGGATGATGCGGTAAAGACACATTTTTCCTCTTATACATTAAGATTAATGATAAGGAAAAACTCACTCCCTTCATTATTCAAAGCCTCAGTGGTGAAGGTCAGGAAAAGGCTATATTACCTGAATGATGTATTTGTGACCAGGCACCTAAGAAACTTCAGTACTCTCCCACCCTAGTCCTGGTGCCAAAATTAAAGGTCACCTCTCCCAACCAACCAACAAGAGATTGGTTGAAGGGCCTCAAAAATAGGACCAATCATCGATTAGAGGGGAGAGCGACACCCCTCCACCGATCCTTGATACCGCGAAGCATTCCTATGAATGGTAGAACCCCTGATATTACATCATTCCAGCATGCTCCATGAAATCCTTTCATGCATGTAGTAGAGTGTATCATTAAGGTTTTTCACATTGATACCCCCTTCACCCACTAGCCTCGCCATTTTCTTCCAGGACACCCAGTGCTTCTTCCCTTCCACATAAGGATCCCAGATGAATTTGGAAATAATCTTATCGATGGATTTAATAACACCCTTTGGAACCCTACTAGAGGAGAGGTCATGAATGGGGGAAGCCACCAAGATGTTGTTCACCAGAGATATCCTCCCACCAAAAGATAAAATCTTATTTTTCCAGTTCATCACTCCTGCCATAATCCTGTAGAAGAGGGTGTTGATGACCTGAATCTAAAGCCTCCCAGACGATAGAGTTTCACCAAGATAAGTCATAGGGAACTCCCCCCTCTAAATTCCCAGAAACATACCAATAGACTCCACCCTCTCATCCAATCACCTATTGGAAATGAATAATTCACTCTTTCCTTTATTGATTACCTGGATGCTCTATCAACAATAACCATCCAACACATTGATTAGGCTATATAGGGATCTACTTTTTCCATTCAAGAATAGGATAGTATCGTCGGTGAACATAAGGTGGGATATTGCCAGAGCCTTCAACCGGTAGTGATAAGGGAGGAAACCCCCATTGTTGATGATCCTTTGAATGAGGTAGCTCAGAAAATCCTGAATGAGAATGAATAAAGTAGGAAAGATAAGGTCACCTTGACTGAGGCCACAGGTAGACTTTAATAAACCATAAGATTTTCCCATAAACAAAATGGATAACCATGCAGTGATGAAGTAATATAAGATAATATTAATGTTCGAGGAGTTCAGACCCAGACCTACCAATACTATATTAATGAAGCTCCATTCAACCTGATCATAGGCCTTGTTCATATCAAGTTTTATCACCATGTTTGATCCATGTGTTTTGAAGTTGATGTCATTAAGCATCTACTGAGCCAGGCCAATGGACTCCTAGATTTATCGACCCTTTATGAACCCATGAAGCTCTTGAGATATCCACCGAGGAATATGGATGACTAGTTTTGAGTTTATAAGACTCATCAAGATCTTATAGGCTACATTACAATACTCACCTGGTGATAGTGAGAGATCGAAGATGGGACCTTAGTCTTGGGAAGGAGGAAAAGGGTGGTGGTACAGTCCACCCGAGGTAAACTGTCCCCTTGAAAGAAGTCATGTATGGTCACGATTAGAGTTACCTTTACCATATCCCAGGATCTCCTATAGAAGGAAGAAGGGAAACTATCCAGGCCCGGGGCACTATTCAGATTCAAGTGCATGAGTTCCTCCTTAATCTCCCTCTCATCAAGCACAGCCCCTAGGCTGTCATTGAACTGCTCAGACACCATATTAGTATTAAATTCAAAGATGTCAATGGAATCCAATAGATTGTAACACCCGAGACTTTTATGTTATATAAATCATCAAAGGAATCTTTTTCTACACAACACTTGCTTGGCTTGCTTTATACGCAATCGTGACCTTCCTCGATAGCTTGCGTCGTACGCAATACCGAGTTTCACTAAACAACAACATGCTATTAAAACTAGCCGTTATGAATAGTAATAACCACTTTTTGAAAATTTATAAATTTTATTTTTCAAAATGGACTTCATTTTTGGACTCAGAATATCGAAATTAGCCTAGGGTGAAATTTTGGTATTTTTCTGAAAACTTTCAATTTTTGATGAATAGTGAAACCACTAAGTGGTAGGTTAAAAACTGAATTTTGCATAAAACTTAATTTTACCGCTTCTGTGAATGGAATTTCAAAAATCCGACAGACACGGTTGATGTCAGTAAGTAAAATGTGGTTCAATGAGATAAAAATAATTTTTTGGTGAATAGTAACTTTTTACTATTTTTACCGCGGTTAATAGTAAATAGGGTAACTAAGGGTAAATATGATATCAATATTACCCTAACACATGTCCTAATTCTATTGGACAAGTGTAATTCGACCAAAAGCAAACTTAGGAATAAAATATGACCATTTAGGCCCACTTGGATTAGATTAGGACATTTATTATTAATTTATTTAAAGAAGGGTTAAAATAGTTAAAATCAAAGTTTAATAAGTAAATCATTTTTAATATGGAGTTATACATAAGATAAATTCGATTGTAAATATTCATTAGAAAGCTAAAAAGATTTCCTACATGATGGTATTTTATTTTTAATTTTTAGACATCAAATAATTTAATTTATTTTGACACAAAGATGATGCAGTAATTATCTTATTAATGAAATATTGACAAAATTAATAATATAAATACAAAAATAAATGTAATTTGAGACTTTTTATGAATTACACTAATTTTCTAGGTTACTATGATATATTAATGTTGATTTAATCAACTTGGTTCGAACATATAATTCTGTTATGACTTTCACAAAAAAATCATATATCAAATAGTGTCAAAATTGACACAAAATAGTTTTTAAATCAAATATTATATTATTAATTGTTATTTTATTCCTAAAAATCTAAGGTTCGGCCAAATGACTTAGATAAGGATATATATATTAATAATAAACAATTTGGGGTTCGTTTGGCATGTTATAGTAAGTTTATTAACCATATAGTGAAAGAAAACAAAAAGACACGGTAAAAGTTAAATTAATTAACTTAGAGTTAAATCTAATTGATAAGGTTAAAATAATACCCTAAACTTGTCTAAATCTTATTGGTTTATAGGATTTCGACCCTTACCCACTTTAGCTTCGAAATAAGACCCTTTGGAACCATTATAAACCGATTTTGACTTTAATATAAAATAATATTTTGAGATATTCCTAAGGTGCCCCTCTCCTCCCTTATAAAAGGGCACCTCCTCCCCCTCCTCCTCACACCAATTTGAGCACTCAAGCTCGGCAAACCCCTGCAATTTTCTCCTCTCCACTTCCCTAGAATAATCCTAGAGGTCCTGGTCTTCTCAAAAGACCAATCTTAGTTCCTTAAGTGGAGGATTCAAAGAGGCGTTCCAAAGAAGAGGTAATATCCATTACCGATCTTTTCAATTTCTTTCTTCTTCAACTTCTTCTTCTTTAGTTGTTTCATGATAAAGTAATAACATCAGTATTACTTACATACTGATATGTTATTATAAATATGAAACAACCCTAATTCACCTTCTATCCATCCAACGGAAAAATGAAATCACCGCGCGTGCGTACGTACGGAATACCGTCTCCACGCCGTGGTGTAATCTATTTTCCATCATCACCTTACAAGGATGGGTATAATGGTGTAATGAGTAACTATATATGATTATTATTAAGTAATATTGATACTGAAATAATATATATATATATACTCCAATACAATTCCACGATCATAGGAACGATATCATCACTCGTGCGTACGTACGGAATACCGTCTCCACGATGTGATGTGATTCGTTCTACATGATCTTCATTTCATAATGATTATATAAATGAATTGAATGAGTGAATATGGTATATACTACACTAATAACATTCTGGAAATGAATTATCTATAACCTAAAGATAAGAATAAGAATTTATTCAACAAAACACGCATAAGAACAAAAAGTTATAAAGACCCGAGTAACAAGTAACAATGAAATATTACTAACAAGAAGTTAATAATATGACCATATATGATCTCATATCAATATGTATGATTCTGGAATAAGTCAATAACATTATTTAAACCATTATACAGGAGCTTCGGACACGAACAAAGCAAATTGGACCTAAGGTAAGGGAAATATCACAATCTCATTTTTATCCGAGATTGTTTATTCGTAAGTATTTACTGGGGTGTATTTTATCATCCACATCCATGTTCCCTCAATATGTAATATTGTTTCCATCCACTTGAAATATTTTAAATCCAATTTTACCCTTAGGTGAGTTTTTAGTAAAGAATATGAAAGTAATCTTTTGTCGTTTTTCCGTACGAGGTACTTTTTGACTTTTCCGACAAAAGTACGAAGAATGTTTTTTTTTTTAACTTATACGGCATGAATGGATTTTTAAAACATTACTTCAAAGAAGCTTCCTTTAAAATTTTTCAAGTTTATTTTTAATCAACTTCTTTTATTTTAAAGTTGTATGACATGTTATGAAAGGAAAAATGTTTTTGAAGAAGAAAGGATATTTTCCTCAAGAATTCAATTCAAGTGTTTTATCAAAATTATTTTCCATCTAAGATAATAAAGGGTTCTATTTATATCCATATTTTTACATTGGTTTGACTATGTTGTGATGGAATTATGTTTATGAATTCCTTTATCATATATGAATTGATTTATGATGTCATGATGTTTCAAGAATCCCATTTTTGTTATATGTGTTATGCGATGATGTATGTTTTATGATTATGTGGCACACATAAGAAAGGATTCATTATAAGATGGGTGGGACCTATATCTCCCTCCAATGAATTGGGTAATGATTTTATATCTCATGAGATAGACATGGCTGGAACGGAAGGTTATTTCGGTTCAGTGATACAGGACTGAAACGAGGAGTGAACTCGGTTCAGAAAGGGACTTTGTCCACTAAGATAGTCTTGGCAATGAGTCATGACTAACAAGAAATGATTTTCCATGATTATGTGTGCATGCCACAAAGTTTCAAGTTTTATGTTATGATTATGGGGATCTCATTTTCACTTCTATGATTTATTTCATGTTAAGATATTATGATCTCTTTTGTAGGTTTTGATTTTCATAAAGATATGATATGATTTTTATTTCCTTTATTTTCCCTTGCTGAGCATTTGAGCTCACCCTTTTATGCTTTCTTTTCCCCAGGTCAGGAAGATGGATATTAAGTAGAATATGCTAAAAGGGACCCTAGATATGATGAAATAAATGGGAGACACTGTAGAAGATTTATGAACCAGTTGTTTATGTTTCCCAGTTTCTAAAGACACTATACCTATACGGTCCTTTGTGGTTTTGTCATATGTTGTAATAAGTGTGCTTCAATTTTGAAGTATTAACAATGTATGTAAAGTGTGGGTCGTTATATAGATAGCTAGTGGGAAAACTCATATGAGGTCCAGCCAGAAGATCCTAGAAGAAAGAATTGTCCATGCCTCACACAGTTTCCCTATCATCCCTAAAAAATCCATTTTCCAAACATATGTTCAGCCTGACCTGATTTTTCCTATCCTTTATACATGCATGAAAGAAGGCCGAGTTCATTTCTCCTTCCATAAATCCATTTGATCCTAGCCATCTCCTTGTCCAGGAGCTCCGGCTTGAGGAATATGTCATCCATAGTACCCTTCATCCCTGATAGCTCCATATAGACTCCATCGTCCCACACCTCCTCCAGACTACTTTCTATATGTTCTAATTCTTTCATAACATATTTTAATTCTTCCTCAGGGGAAATGAGGAAATTTGACCACAAATGTAGTTTGGAACACAGCCTCCACAATTTAACATTAAGGATATGCCACTGGTTTCCTTGAGAAGGAACTCCCACATAGATTTGGCCAGGGCATGATAGCCCAGAAGGTCCACCCAGTACTGGGAATACCTGAATGGTCATAACCCAAAGGAAAGGGTGGTTTAGGAAGATCCCTTACCTCAATCTTGATTCGTCATGTGTGTTATTTATATTATTGAATTATAAATGTATTTTTATTATTTAATTTCTTAATAAATTTTTTCAATATTACTATACCATTTTTTTATTTATCATCATGTTATATTCAATTACTTAATCATTTATTTTCAAGTTGGACATTTTGACGATGTCCAACTCATAGGTCCCAAATCACCTTGGAAAGTTGAAAAAGGTCAAATAGATTATTATTTAATCATATCCATAATAATAATAATGAAATAATATATAATTTTTATACATAAATTATTGTTTTAAAACCAATCATGAATTAGGGTTATGAAAAATGAACTATGTTACAATCATAGAGATGGTTGGTCATATGTATGCATGAGTAATGTTTCCCTTTTTCAAAGATCATAATGGAAATAAGCTAAGTGTTATTTTAACATTAAACAATTATAATTATATCATAAATACTCTATTATTTTGTTAAATATACTTATATATTCAATCCATTTTATGTGGTAATAAAAAATGAATTGCATCGCTTCATGACATGGTAGTTCATCATACACACAAAGGACTTTATCATTTGTCATTGGATGGTAAGGTAATAAAGTTTATGATATAATAAAATTAAAAAATGATTAATATTTCATGAATATTATATATAAACATTAAATTCATCATCATGAACAGATAGGATATGTGATGATGAAATATGAATTAAATCAGTTCAGGATGTGGTAGTCCACCATACACATGAATGATGGTCTCATTTCCCATTTTATGGAAGTGGATGTGGATTTAGGTGATTCCATTAACATAATAAAATATTATTATATTTTATATACTTATATTATTAAATAATCATGATTTACTAAGGTTCAAATTAGTTGTAATAAGAAATAAAACAATGATTCTCGGTTAAGAGCGATACCTTTTCTATGGACTACATCGTTAGAATTATAACTAAAGCCTTCCTAGATTATCTTTATGATCAAACTAGGCATATAATAAATTTTTAGGTAGTTAATAAAGGTATTGTCTTAATCACAAGGATTTTTAATTGTGTAAAGGGGTGGATAGTTGGTTTGTTTTTATGAGTTAGAGGGAGGGATGTTTTTGTAAATACCCACAAATATTCAATAATGGGAAGTCACTCTTAAGTCATGTGCCTCCAAAATCAATAAATAATGGAATTTAGGGTTTATATGGTGCATAAAATTCTCCAAAATTAAAAAATACACATGTTTTAAACACGTTTCTCCCTTTACCTTTTAGTTAACCCCCATGTAAACTGGTTTTAACATTAACCTTGGAAACATATTTTTATTATTTGTATTATTCATTATTACCAAAAATTAAGTTAACCTAATTATATAATATTAATTTTACTAATTTAAAATATTTAATCCAATTTACAAAATTCAATTAATATAAGTTTCAAAATATAATTTAAAATTAAACCAATAAAATAAATCAAAAACAGTTTTTCAAAAAATTTATCTTTTAAGCAGAAAATGATCTTGCATTAACTATATAACTAGTCATACTCATTATATGAATTTAAATTCATATAAATATATGTATAATATTTTAAATTCATTTAAATTATTTTTTTCTATGGGATATTTTAATTAATTAAAATGGATATGCTTTATGCATTTAAAAATAGTTTTCAAAAAAATCTTGTTTTTAAGTATAAAACTAAACTTATACCAAAATCATAAAATTTATGATTAAAATTAAATTAATTATATTATTCTATATAAAAGTTTCCATGTGTATCTATAATACCAAATCCATAACAAAATTTAACTTTTAAATTACTTGATTTATAGAGAAAATTATAGTATTTGAAAAATCAATAATTTTCACTATTCACTGAAAAAATCAATATTTCAGAAATATATAAAATTCCACCCTTATTTAATTTTTATATGTTGATTTAAAAAATTATTTTCATTTTATAAAATAATATTTCTAAAATTTCCATAAATTAATTACAATATTTTGTACTAAAATAAATAAGAATAATTTTTGAAAGAAATGTATTTTTTTAGAATAAAATGTATTTATTAAAAATTATGTTCTTATTTCCTAATAATTTATCAAAACACTTATATCAATTAAGAAATTTATATATAATTCATAAATAATTTAATATTATTTATACCCACCAATTTAATTTCTAGGTTATAATGGTCGTAAATAATAATGATTCTTTTAGGCTCAGTGTTGAATATCCCATACGCTATCAAGAGTTAATTTTGTCCCTAAAAACATAGGTTGTTACATTATTCCACCCATAAATAATTTCACAAATTAAATTTAGTATTACATACTAAGGTGAAAATAGATGATGGTACATATGCTTCATGGATTTATCTGGTTCCCAGTTTTCTTCTTCGTATTTATGGTTCTGCCTTAACACTTTGACAAAGTTAGTTGTATTGTTGCATAGAAATTTAAATATGTAGTACAAGATATTTAATAGATACTTATAATAAGAGATATTATTATTTAACTATATCACATATGAATTTAAGTATAGGTAACAGATCTGGTATATTCTTTCTCATGAGGGATACATGGAATATGTTATGTAGTTTAGAAAGGGTTGGCGGGAGTGCTAGTTGATAAGGCATAGCTCTGATGCGATCATAAATCTAAAAGGGGCCAATGTACCTGGGGATTATCTTTCTATTCTTCTAAAATTGAATGAGTCTCTACCATGGAGATATATAGAGAAACATTATATCCCTGTCTACAAAGTCCAAGTCTCAACAATTATTTTCAACATAGATCTTTTATTGACTCTCAGCAGTCCTTATGTGGTGTTGAATGGTATTGAACTTTTATACCACCTAATTAACCATTTTAGGTCCAAAAATATTACATTCACTATAACTACCCGTCCCCCGGGGCCCATATCGTGACTACCCCAATCCCACCTTCAACAGGCCAGGGGCTGGCGACTAGCACCAAAGCCGTAACTCCCTAAAAACTGGGAAGGCATTGCCTTTATAAAAGTTAAACACACATAACCAGAGTACAAGAGGAAGAAAACACTAAGTAAATCAGTATAAAAAGTTTGTGGAAAGTACAAGGGGATGGAAATACAAGCCCAACAGAAAGGTACAGCTATAATTGAAAGAATTTTCAACTGAAAAGACAAACAACTGGAAGATGGAAGCAGCTCCTGGATCATCCTCCGGGTTCCTACCTGCAGGGTAGGTATAGATGTCATCCTTAGCGCTCCACATCCGTCCATATCCTCCAAGTACCGACTTGTCATGAATTCCACCTCTGGGTACTGTCCAGTCCACGTACAATCTACCTCGGTCAGCGTTGTCCATTGTCTGCATCAAACACAACGAGGTGCGGGCATAGCCCATCCCGGGGTGAGTATAACGATACTCAGTAGGGACCCCAAGACCCTCAAGGTCTCACAAAAATCAAACAAGGATAAACCACAACGAAATATATCAATAGATAACCTTTACTTAGGTATATTCCCATACATATACCTAAGTTATCAAGTAACACATCTCAATCATGAGGAAAACACAAAGGTCATTGACTCAGCTCAAACCAGGATTTTCATTATCGAAACCACAACTACTGGAGAACTCATCCTCTATTTATTACATTGGCCCTGTCGTGACTCTGAGGTGCTACTCACTAACCTTAGACTACTGAGGTACTCCTCCTATCAAGTACCGCGGGTCTGCTGCCAAACCGAGCGCTCCTCCGTTGTGGGTCTGTCGCCAAATTTGGCACTCCCCCTAATAGACATGAGAGGTACTCCTTCTATCGAGTACCACGGGTCTGCTGCCAAACTAGGTGCTCCGTCCTCTATGGTTCGGCCGCCAAATTGGCCACTCCATCCATTGGGCTAGTCAAATCACTCCGGGTCGAATCGGTCAAGCAGTCGCTAGGTCTACAACTACTAAGTCTCTGCACTCTGTCTGCTTGTCTCCAGGAGGATCCACTCCATGAGATATGGGTTGATACTCCAAGTGTCACGAATTCTCACATAGAAGTATCAAAAAATACCACCTCATCATAGGGGTATCAATGCAATAGACGGCGTGTCAATCAGATGTCTGGCCTGTGAGTTATTGGCTTTTCCGTTCTAGGGGCTCGGTAGGTTTTTAAGCTAAAACCAACCCGAACATACTCCAACTATGTCCAAACGTCAAGTGGAGTATTCCAAACGAACTGCCTCATCAAAATGAATCCAATGTAGTTGTCGTCACGTCAATCGGACATTCGGTCCTTAAGTTATAAGTGTTTCTGCTCCAAGGGCCTGTTTGGTTTCGGGTTCAAACCAACTCGGTTGTACCCAAACATCACCAAAATCTTGAGTGTAATAAACCGAAACAACCATCTCGATCCGAGGAATCCTATGCACCTGACAGTGCATCGATCAGAGGTCCTTATCTCATGTTATGGGCAATTAACAAAAAACAGTCCGAAGAGGGGGTCTGGGCTCGGTCCGACCCAGCCCAACTCACCCCAGGTCGACCCGACCCGAGTCCAAGTCCGGCCCAGTAGGGCGCAGCCTGGCCCGGCTGGGCCTGGCCTGGCCCGACCAGGGGGGCACTAGCTTCGCTAGCAGGCACGACTAATGTCGCCCCTCTTCAATTCCTGAATATCTATGCCATTCTGGTTCCACCCGCCGTCGCGGCGGCCTCTTCTGGCGGCGTGCTGCCACCGCCTTCCGCAGACCACTGAACACGCTTTGGTGGTCCCTTTCACCCACCGACTACGCCTATGATCATCTCGGGACCCGAACTCCACTACGAAAGCTCCAAATCACCTTTTCGGTCATGTTTCATCGTCGCCCATCAATCCGCACACATACGAACAACCAGCGGAGAGTTTGGGCTTGTTCTTTGGCCCCAGCCCTTTGCGTTAGAAGTTTTCAATAAAGATTAAAGTATTCAAACTAAAACCAACCCTGAATATAACCCCGCATTAGATTTGAATCCCAACTCGCATGAACGAGCGATCCATGGATCAACCGGGCAGAGGTTGGTTTGAGCTCGTCGTTATTTCCTCAAAAAGGAAAGGAGAAATTCAATACAATTCTCCTACCTCGAAAAGATGTCACACGTCATTGAGCCGCGGAAGACGAACTTCGTGGTAGTTGGGCGTCGCGGAAGAACAGTGTCGATTCTGTTGGCGTCCTTGTGCATCTGAAGAAGAAGCGTCGTTGGCGACTTCGTGTTCTTCGAATCGTAGAGCATTCTTCATCAAGGGAGAAAGTCGTTCTTCGTCGGAGGCGTTCTTCATCAGGAGAAGAACACCTTTCTTTCTAATCCTCCAGAGGTTCCGCCCCAACATATTTGTCAAGTAGGCTCCCCCTCTTTTAATAAACTTTACATGCATTTTCAAAATGATTCAAATCCTCCCGAAGTAATTAATTAATTTTTTGGAGTACAAAATAATTAATTCAAGGTGTTGTCATATTATTGACCAAGTGGAAGGTGGAGAGTTTAGTAATTAAAAAGGGGAGTTGTCAAGAATTAAACAAGGGGGTTTAAGGGAGTTTAGGAGAAGTTATGGGGAGTTGAAAGTTTAGGGGTTCATGCGGGCCCCACCACCCTTAGTCATATCCTCCCATGGGAAGTCAACTGGGGTGCGGGCCCCACCTTCAACTTCCCTTTGGAGAAATTAATTTACACTTAAAATAAATTGTAACAGAAAAAATTATTTAAGTCTTAACGAATCCCCAAATTTTAACTACCTCATATGACAAAATAGAACTACTGTAAAGGTCCCCTTAAGAGAATACCGGCATTGTGAGTTCATCGGTGTCCTCAGACTTCAATTCTGAGCACCGGTTCAAGAGATAGAAAAACCTAAATGTACATTTACTGAATGTACCCAAAAAAACTTTAGAAAATGATTCCAGGCACATCGGGCCTCGGAATCAGGCACCGTCAGAAACTATGGACTTGTAAAATTCCAAAGAAATTTAGAAAAAAAATTCCTTGAAATTTATGGGTCTTTACATTACCCCCACCACAGGGCTTTACATCCCCGTAAAGCTACAACACACACTAGGGGAAACAATGGTGGGTTCTGTGCATGCATTTTGAGCCTCCCACTCCCATGTTCTCTCCTAGAAGCTGAAAACCAGACCTCCTACTGAGCGCATCCGCAACATCATTCCCCTTCCCGGGAGTATAGACTATCTCGAAGTAATAGTCTGGGAATAATTCAAGCCATCGCCGCTATCTCAGTTTTAGGTTCTTCTGAGAGAAGATACACCTGAGACTATGGAGTTTTGAGTGAACCGTAAACCGTTCGCTCAACACACAATGGGTGATACTAGCAAATTTAAAAGTTCTCATCACACCATTCTTCGTCTACGATTTACAAGAGTTGCTAATATTTCTCCTTTGGAAAAAAGGGGACTCCAGTCTCATCCCCTAGATGAACCACGTCATTTTCCTAATATAGTCAATCATAACATGAATAATACTAATTCATTCCATGGATGATGTCATAAGGCCTCGACGCTACTACTAAGAGATCCAACCGATACTCTCGCCTCCAAGGGTTGAGTCACACCGTCGGCATCAGTGTGTGGTCACTAGGTCTCCTTCGGTAGAAAACTTGAAGGCTAGGGTCAAGTCAACAGTTTAAACCAGACCCTCTTAGTAAACAAAAATGAAGGAAAGAAAGTGTCACAAGGACAAGTGTCTTTTATTACTACATCTCAAATTACAAAGACACAAATAATCCACAAATAACGACATTTACAAAGCTATAAGCATCCTGAACAAAGGCCTATATGCCTGGAACTAGTCCCACTCATGTACACCTACTTCTGGAGCTCCATAGTCGTATGCTTCAGCTGGACGAAGTTGTGTTCTCCCATGTCCACCTGTTCCCTAAGGTCGAGGTGGACCTCCTATTGGTGGTGGTGGAAACACCTCAAAGCGTCGTCCACCACCAGTTCCATGACCAGTTCCTTGCAGTCCGTCACGATTAAACCTCTACCTCTGCCTGAGAGGTCCTTCATCTTTCTGATGATCGTCTGCACGATGGGTCGAATAGTCACGTGCCATGTGACTAATACCACCGTAGGAGTAACATTGTTCGTTCCTGGTATGCCTCACTATGTCTCCACCATCTGTGCCCCTCACTACCGATCCTGATTCATGAGGTCGACCACCTATAGGTCTGGTGTTCTTGGACCTCTGTGTCATTTGTCTACTTCCAGCTGTAGAAGAATCCACTGTATGTCGACTAGTAGTGGGTTTTGCTGCTGGAGACTGCTCAGTAATGAAACACTCCACTAGGAGGGCTCCCTCCAACAACCCCATCTGTGCTGGGATGTTGTGGGAGACAACTGAAGCTCTAATATCTTGCCTCAGTCCCTACTCAAAGGTATGGGCCCTGAATAATGGGTCTCGTACCATATCTGTAGAGTAGCGTGAGAGGTCGGTGAACCTCTCCAAGTACTGTTATACAATCATGCTACCCTGCTGCAGATGCAGCAGCTCTTGTATACACACCTCTCCAAGGGTGGCTGGTACAAACTCCTCCTGAAACAGGCTCTCGAAGTCTACCCATAGAAGTGTCGCCTCGTCGTGTATCTGAAGCATCATGCTCCACCATCTTCCTGCTTCTTCCTGAAGGAGGTTGGCAGCAAGGATCACCATAAATTCTATTGGAATCCCTACTAGCCTGAAGACTCTCACCACAGCATCCAACCAATCCTCAGCCTCCTGTAGGTCCATCTCTCCCCTGAACCTGGGTGGCCTCTAGCGCTAGAACTCATGCAACGCGCTCAAGAGGCGTGCATTGCCTGCTGTTGGGGCTAGTGGCATCAGTATCCCAACGGGATGTAGTACTGTTTGTGCCTCCGTTGGTGCCTCCACTAGAAGAGGTCCATATACTGAGGCCTTGTCTCTCGGTGGGCTGTTAGTACCTACAACTCTTGGAGCTCTAGCTCGTCATCCGCGGGGAGGCATCCTGAAAGAAACAGATGTGACATGGTCAAAGACTTGACCTGGTGAGATGACCTATTTGATATGACTTAAAGAAAACTTTTTAAAACACACTCGCAATCAGTGTTTCCATGAACTGAGTTGGAAATCAGAAGTTAGGGTCCTGGTGTATGGTTACATCGGCCGCTGCACTAACACTGGACATCCTAAACTGAAAACCACACTCGGTACCCTTAACACTATTTCTTCACAGAAAAGAAATATCAGAGTCCTAAGTTCTATGGTAGAAATGACTCCTATGATACCAATTTGTCACGACCCATCCCCTGGGGCCCGTATCGTGGCTACCCCAAGCCTGCCTTCCATAGGGCAGGGGCTGGCGACTAGCACCAAAGGCGTAACTCCCTAAAAACTGGGAAGGCATTGCCTTTATAAAATGTAAACACACACAACCAGAGTACAAGTAGAAGAAAACACTAAGTAAAGCAGTATAAAAAGTGTTCGGAAAGTACAAGGGGCTATAAATACAAGACCAATAGAAAGGTACAGCTACAACTAAAATAAAGTGCAACTGAACACACAAACAGTTGGAAGATGGAAGCAGCTCCTGGATCGTCCTCCGGGTTCCTACCTGAAGGGTAGGTACAAATGTCCTCCTAATCACTCCATGTCCTTCTGTCTCCTCTTGGGACCAACTCGTCATGAGGTCCACCTGCAGGTACAATCTAGTCCTCGTACAGTCTGCCTCGGTCATCACTATCTATCGTCTGCATCAAACACAACGAGGTGTGGGCATAGCCCATGTAGGGGTGAGTACAATGATACTCATTAGGGACCCCGAGACCCTCAAGATCTCACAAAAATCCAGCAAGGATAAACCACAAAGAAATATCTCAACAGATAACCTTTACTTAGGTATATGACCATACATATACTTAAGTTATCAAGTAACCCATCTCAATCATGAGGAAAACACAAAGGTCATTGACTCAGCTCAAACCAATATTTTCATTATCAAAACCACAACTGCTGGATAACTCCTCCTCTATCGAGTACAGTGGCCTTGTCACGACTCTGAGGCACTACTCACTAACCTTATACTTCTAAGGTACTCCTCCTGTCGAGTACTACGAGTTTGCTACTAAACCGGGCGCTCCTCCGCTGTGGGTCTGCCGCCAAACCGGGCACTCCCCCTAATAGTCGTCAGAGGTACTCCTTTTGTCAAGTACCGCAGGTCTATTTCCAAACTAGGCACTTCGTCTGCCAAGGGACTTCCACCAAACAGGGTGCTTCATCCACTAGGCTAGTCGAATCACTCTGAGTCGAATCGGTCAAGCAGTCGTCAGGTCTACAGCTACTAGGTCTCTGCACTCTGTTTGCACATCTCTGGGAGGATTCACTCCACGAGCTACTGGTTGAGACTCCAAGTTTCACTAATTCTCATGAAGAAGTATCACAAAGGACTGCCTCGTCATGGGGGTCTCAATGCAATAGACGGCGTGTCAATCGGATGCACGGTCTGTGAGTTGTTGGCTTTTCCGTTCCAAGGGCCTGGTTGGTTTTTAATCTAAAACCAACACAACCATAATCAAACTGCATCCAAACCTCAAGTGGAGTATTCCAAAAGAATAGTCGCATCAAAAGGAATCCAACTTAGTTGAACTCATGTCAATCGTACATCTGGTCCTTAAGTTATAAGTGTTTCCGCTCCGAGGGCCCGGTTGGTTTCAGGTTCGAACCAACCCGGATATACCCAAACTTATCCAAAACCTTAAGTGTAATATACTGAAATGACCATATTGATTCGAGAAATCCTACGCAACTGACGGTATGTCGATCAGAGTTCTGTAGCTCATGTTATTGGCAATTAACCGAAAACGGTCCGAAGAGGGCGTCTGGGCCCGGTCCCACCCGGCCCAACTCACCCTGGGTTAGCCCGAACAAGGTTGACCCAACCCGGGTCTGGGTCCGGCCCGGCTAGGCGCGGCCAGGCCCGGATGAGGGGGAGGGGCACTGACTTGGCCAGCTAGCCCAGCTAATGTCGCGCCTCTTCAATTCCGAAATAGCTCTGTCGTTCCCGTTCCACCTGCTGCCGCCACAGGACGTCGGCGTCGCTGTGCCGGCGTGGCGCACCGCCTCCGCCTTCCGCGGACCACCGTACACACTCCGATGGTCTGTTTTTCCAACCTCCTATGCCTATGATCATCTCAGGACCCGAACTCCACTGTGAAAGCTCCAAATCGCCGTTGCGGTCCTGTTTCATCATCGCCCGTCAATCCGCGCATAGACGAACAACCAATGGAGGGTTCGGGCTTGTTCTTCAGCCTAAGGCCTTCGTGTTAGAAGTTTTCAATCAAGAATAGATTATTCAAACTAAAACCAAACCCGAACATAACCCCGCATCATTTTTGAATCCCAACCTGCATGAACGAGAAATCTGCAAATCAACCGGGCAGAGGTTGGTCCGCACTCGTCGTTCTTTCCTCAAAAAGGAAAGGAGAAATTCAATACAATTCCTTTACCTCAAAAAGACGCTGCACGTCCTTGATCTGTGGAATATGAACGTCGTGGTAGTAGGGCGTCGCGGAAGAACGGTGTCAATTCCATTGACGTTGGTGTGCACCTGAAGAAGAAGCGTTGTTGGAATCTTCACGTTCTTCAAATCGTAGAGCGTTCTTCATCGAGGGAGAAAGTCTTTCTTCATCGGTGGATTTCATTATCGGTAGAAGAACACCTTTCTTTCAAATCCTCCAGAGGTTCCTCTCCAAAATATTTGTCAAGCAGATATAATATTAAGTCTCCCCTTCTTTTAATAAACATTACATGCATTTTCAAAATGATTCAAATCCTCCCAAAGTAATTAATTAATTTCATGGAGTACAAAATAAATAATTCAAGGTGTTTTCATATTAATAACCCAGTGAAAGGTGGAGATTTTAGCAATTAAAGAGGGGAGTTGTCAAGAATTAAACAAGGGGGTTTAAGGGAGTATAGGGGAAGTTATGGGGAGTTGAAGGTTTAGGGGTTCGTGTGGGCCCCACCACCCTTAGTCATATCCTCCCATGGGAAGTTAGGTGGGGTGTGGGCCCCACCTCTAACTTCCCTTTGGAGGAATTAACTTACACTTAAAATAAATTGTAACACAACAGTTTATTTTGGTTATAATGAATCCCCAAATTTTAACTACCTCATATGACAAAAAGCAACTACGGTAAAGGTCCCCTTAAGCGAATACCGGCGCTGCGAGTTCATCGGTGTCCTCGGATTTAAATTCTGAGCACCAGTTCAAGAGATAGAAAAACATTCACGTACGTTTACTGAACGTACCCGAACAAAACTTTAGAAAATGATTCCGGACACACCGGGCCTCGGAATCAGGGGTCGTCAGAAACTGCAGACTTGTAAAATTCCAAAGAAATTAAGAAAAAAAATCCTCGAAATTTCCGGGTCTTTATATTCACTAGCTTCATCCCAACTTTTAGGTGTTCTAAATCTCTTACCATAAAGGGCTTCATATGGATCCAATTGGATTGTTATGTGAAAACTATTCTTTAATCAGAGCTCAATAGGGAAAATGTTAATCCCATCCTATGTCAACATCCATCAAGAATACTCTCAATCTATCTTTTAGTGCCTAAAGAGTCTTCTCATATTGTCCACTAGTTTGGGGTGATAATCTATATTAAATATCAACTTATTATTTAGATTATGTTTGAGGATCTTCCAATAATTGAAGATAAATCTTGGAAATAAGTCTGATATAATCAACAGTGATGCTCTATATATACTCATTTCCTCTCTAATGTATATAATTTCAAGTTTATCAAGTGATAATTCCACTAAAAGTTCAATTAATTGAGTATTATTTGTAATATGATCCAACAAAACCCATATTTAACTTTTTCATGTTAATGTCTTTGGAAGAATCATGACACAAAGTCAATGGAGATGTTTTCCCATTTCTATGTAGGTATGCGAAATGATTTCATAATCCCCTTAGACTTTTTTCTTTCAGCCTTCACTTTTTCCCATACCATACACTTTGATGTATATTTAGTGATCTCATTATTTATATTGACCCAAAAATAGTGCTCTAAGGTATATAAATATATCTTTATGCTCCCTGGACTGATAAAGATGGTTGAGATATGTGCATCATTTATAAGTTCTTAATTTATCTCCAAGTTTGATGATACACATAGATATAATCCAAATCTTACAACTCCTTCTTCAATTCTGAACATTGAGGATTTCCCTTTTCTTATAGCTTCCACCTTCTTCTAAATTTCAACATTGTCTCTTTGATTAGTCTTTAAGTTCTCTAGATGGGATGGTTGAGCAATAATTTGAAAAAGGAATGATGATGTTACCTCCTTCATTATTCCCATGTCTATCATTTTCAAGTATAAGAAGATTTTATCCTTCTAAATAATAATTATTGATAAGGTTTATTGGATCCTTTATGAATAGTGTAAATTTATCTTTATTTTATTTCTAATAATGGTAATAGATTGACCAGTTAATGTCCCTGATCAACTCTAAACATCATCACTGGAATATACTAATATCCTTCTCTGTAAATATATATATTAGGATCTTATGGTCTCTATATATTTCACACTTCTCCCCATAAATATATTTTCAACATATTTTCAATGCAAATATCACTACATCCACCTTTAGATAATTTTTCGTATAGTTCTGCTCATGAAATTTCAACTAACTTGACGAATAGGCTATCACATTGTCATTTTTATCTCTAAAAAGCCTAATACCATCTTTAAATAATCATTATATACCATAAAAACTTCCCCACATGAGGGATGTACGATGAATGGTGTAGTACGAAGCCTCTTTTTCAACTCTTTAAAGAACTCATCACATTTAATGTTCTATAAAAACATTAGTCCCTTATATGTTAGCTTGGTTAGTGGGTTTAAAAATTGTGATAGGTTTCTCACAAATCATTAATAATACCCAGGTAGTCCAAGGAAACTATGAATCTGCGTTACATATGTTTTTCTAGTCCATTACTCAATTTCCTTTCTTCTAGAAGGCTCCACATATATCCCTTTAATGGTGATAATATTCCCAATAAATGACACATCATTCATCTAGAACTCAAAATTATTGTGCTTTGGATATAGCTTTTCCATTATAAAATCCTTTATCATAGTAGACAAATGCTCCTTATGCTTATCATTTATTTTTGAGTAAATAATAATATAATCTATAAATACGACCAATAAATTTTCTCAGTAATATATAAGTGCTCTATTAATCAGTACAATAAATATTAATGAGGAATTTGTGAGTCTGAAAGGCATCACTATGAACTTATAGTGTCCATACATTGTTCAAAATGTAGTTTTTGGGAATATCTTCCTTCTTCGCCATTAGCTGGTAATATCTCAATCCAATGTCCACCTTAGAGAAATACTGGTATCTGTATAGTTGGTCGAACAAGTCATCTATCTATGGTTGGGGATACATATCATTATAATATTTTTTTTAGATCATGATAATCAATAAAGAGGTGTATTGACACATCCTCTGTCTTAATAAAGGGGATCGGTTCACCCTATGATGAAGCACTCAAGAATACAAAACATTTTTCAAGATTCTCTTATAACTAATTATTAAGCTCTTCTAACCCAATGGTTTACATTATATAAGAATTCATAGATATGGGTATAGAACTAGGTATAAGTTCAATTGATAAATAGACCTCTCTTTTAGGATGAAGATCAAGAAAATATTCAAGGAATACGTCAATATAATCCATCACAATGGGCATGTAATCAAGTATGATTATCTCCTCTGTCTAAATCATTTGGTCCAGATATGATTTATCAAAAGAAAATAATATCCACACTTGAATAGAATATCCCAAGGTAGATTCATCCCCCTCCATAAATTTATATAGAGTCATAGGTTGACTTGGGATGTGAATAATGATATCACTCTCCTAATAGTTTGTGTTGGATTTAAATAAGGACAGCCAATACATTCCCAATATAGAATCAAACTCCCCTAAAGGAAGTAATATGATATTTTCTAGAAGATTTATTCCACAAACATTAACTATAGATGAGTTATATACTTGGGATGTAACCATCACTCTATTTTCAATTCTCATAGATAGCTCACCCCCTATGTTTTGAGGTGGTGCTTGAATATTTCTAATAAACATTAAAGATATCAAAGAATGCATATAACAATATTAAAATTGTATGTTTTCTAATCTTGAATGAATAACAAGTATACCTATCACCACATCAATTTCAGGATCCACCATAGTAATAGTGATAGTATATTCCCTCATTTCTACTCAAACGTTGGAAGTTTTTTTCATTGATTATCTCTAACAACCCTTGTCTTAGGGCATTGGCCTTCATAATTTCTATGTTCCTTGTAATTTAAACACTACGCCATAGCCTGAGTGTTGATGTAAACTATATTATATTCTACCACATTAGTGGGTTTCTTTATTTATCTTTGGCACTAATTATCCTAATGCCACTCTTTTTCACATTTCATGTATCTCCCATTTCCCATCAGATAGTTTCTAGGATGATTTTTCCCAAACATTTTATGTAACAACCCAGGTATTTATTGAATATTTTTTTTATATTTTTAGTATTATTGATTTAAATAGAAGATCACAAAATAAATAATTTCTTATGTTGTTATTTATTTTAAAACATTAATATTTCAATAATATAATTTTTATGGGAAAAAACTATTTTCACTTTTGAATTCAGCATATTGAAATTATCTTAGAATGAATTCTTCTAAAAAAAGATCAATTTTTATGAATAGTATAAAAAATATATATATATTTTATACGATGTTTTTTGTGACGTTATAAAGAAATATTTGTGATATAAAATTTATTAATGATATTATATGATAAATATTGTACAAAAATAACTTAAATAACATAATTACATTATATTAAAGATTATTATAATAATTAATTTTAGTACTAGTGCAGTGCCTACATAGCATTGTAACAACTCAGGTACTTATAAATTAATTAGCATTACACTTAATTTTTCTGCTTTTGTGTATTGAATTTCAAAAAATGGACATACACAGTTGAGATTAGTAAGTTATTTGGAGTCTAATCAAACAAACTTGATTTTTGTGAATAGTAACATACCCATATGAATAATAATATGAACATTATTATGACCCTAATTAAAATTAAATTGTATTACTATTTTATTTTTTTAAGGATTAAAGATAATGACATCTTGATAAATTTTTCATGGTGTTGAAAAATGAGTTATAGTTTTAAAATTGTTAATTTTTAATAAAGTGTGATTTTATTTAACAATTAAATTAATCATATTTAGAAAATTATTTTCAAAAAATGGAGTTAATTTTTGAATTTTACACCTTGAAAAATGGTTAGGGTGAATTTTTGGTATTTTTCTAAAATTCAGTAAATTTTGTTGAATAGTGAAATACAGTAAAATACCGTATATACAAATTATCAGTTAAATACACTATTTTTTACATCATAGATGATGTAGGCCCACATGGTTTTAACTCACATGCACTTATTACTATTTTGGTCAAATTAATCAATACTATTCATATACTTGAGAAAAAATATAAAATAATGGTTAAAATAATGTATAACCCCTCATCTCCTCAACTATAAATACCACCCTCGTTCCCCTCTTCCTCTCACACCTATCAAGCCTTAAGTATTATCGGAGTTCTCCCCAATCTACTTAACAAGTCTCTTCCCAACTTCTAATACCTACTGGTCTCACCAAAAGTCCAAAACCAAAGTCGTTCAGGAGGATCTCAAGGAGAAGATATCAAGAGGTAAGAATCATCTTCCTTTTTCATGTGTTTTCTTTCCAATTACTTTATTTTCTTATACTATCTTCCCCTCCACCTATCCAGAAGTTTGGAAATATAAAGGATAATATATATTTTATATTTTATCATGTTCATCTAAAAGATCAATCATCTTTATTCCTCTCCTCTCCCTCTTATTCTAAAAAAACATCGTTCGTGATGTGTTGATTTACCAAAATCATGGACGATGTGTTTCTAATTTATATTACTTCCTTCAAAGATGATGAAAAACCATTTTAATTGTTGAATCAGAATCTAAAGTTTATTTTTTAACCTATTTTATGTTCTATAATGAAATTACATTCATTTCATTAAATAATATAATAAAACAAGTACAAGATTACTGAGGAACCGCAAAAAATGATCTATTCAAACATCATTAATGTTTTATCTAATGACCCATCATCATATATGATAAAAAAATGATTTATGGTATAATTATATATTATATAATCATATTAGAACCATTTCATTCCACTTATGTAATTTTATTTCCATAAGACAAGAAAATCAAATACAATCTGGCCATGAAAATCATGTAAACAATGCACCCAAAACAATGAAAGAAACAAAATACTAATAATTAAAGGGTAAAATGTTGTTATAAAATGATTATATAACGTATTATAAACAAAAATAAGTTTCTATAAGACATTAATAACACTCTTTTAACCATTATATTGGAGTTTTAAACAATTTTGAAGTAAGAAAAACCTAAGGTAATGGAATTCTTAACCTGATTTTCATTCATTGGGTTAACCTTCTTCTTCATTATTTATATGGTATTAAAAAATTTTGAGAAATGAATTTTGTATATATTATGTTTAATAATGTGTATTTACAATTTATATAAATATTAAATCTACTCTATTATTTCTCAATTCAATTATATGATATTTCTAAGGGGGTTTTCTTTTAAAATCCTCTTTTAAAATTCAGTTTTACAAAATTCAAAAGCAATGTTTTTATGAAATTATTAATCTTGTATGATTATGTTATGGTTATTGGGAATTTTTTATGATGAAGGGTGGGACCTATATATCCCTCCAATTAATTGTGTATTTGTATGTTTTAGGTCAGACGAATGGTTACTCCAAGTGTAGCTATAATGGTTACACAATAAGGAAGTCATGAGGATTACATTGTAAGGTAGTTGTAAGGGTTAACTTTTATAAGGTAGTTATGGGGGTTACAAGATTATTTAAGTAATTCCACAATATAGATTTATGGTTATATTTATGTTCTATATTTTTTGTGAAAAATCTCTTAGAAATCTCAGGATTCACAATGTAAGTTTATATGGTTGACAAGCATGACTTTTTGAAATTGATTTCACACGTTACAAGTATTCATGGTCTAATGTTTTCTTTACTTCTTTTTAAATAACTTACTGAGATTTTTATGCTCATCCAAAGTTTTTAAATTATTTTCACAAGTTATAAGGATGTGTAAGGAAAAGAAGAAATCCAAGTTAAATTTTATGAAGATTGGTCAAAGAAATCATGTTTTATTGGAAAAGGTATTTATTTTAGAAGAAAAAGATACTATTTTTGGAGTATCCACATTTATGATTATTGGATGTTATATATGTTTCATGTCCTAACTTTCTAAAACTATAAACTTGAAAAGATCATAAGTGTGAAAAAATATATGATATTGTCTAAAACACAAGAATATGTAGTGTTTTAAGGCTAGGATCTTATATTTTACAAGTTGGGTGTTGGTTTTTCTTTCATATATGGGATTTAACTATTTCTTTTTCCAAATAAAATCTATTTTATGGTTTTTGTCCAGCCACATGAGACCACTAGGAGTCTTCAGTATCTATCTTGACTTTGAGGGAAAAATTTAAAATCTCCTCATATCTATCAAAGTAAAAAATTTATAATGCTTTTTATATACTCAAATTTAACCCACTAAATAAATGGTCCACCTTACTTTTGGTCTTAATGAAACAATTAGTGGCATATCATAAAATCCTTGTAAATTTTTCATCATAAACCATGATAGACTCATATTACTTTTACTTAATACTGAGTAACTCCCTCCCCATTTTAATAATGAGCTTTCAAGGAAAATATTAATTGGAAAATAGTTTCTATAACTCTTCTCATTCCATGTAATTAGTATCCTCTTTATAAATTGTGTTCTTGATCAATGTACACCACTGGCTAGATTCTCCATCAATTAAATAAATGGGTAGTTTAAATTTCTCTTTATTTGAGTATTAGATTATAGATAATATATTCTTAATGGAGTTAATACATTAGTCCTCAATGAGTGGATTATAAGATCTACTAAAGGTAAGAGTCCTTTGTCTCATAAAATACTTGAATGCAACATTCTCTTTCTTAGGTGGAAGAGTGCGTTCCATATGATTCATGTTATTATTCCTAACTTTTCATGGTTTATCCAATACTTCCATTAATTTTATAGATCCCCCACCCCCCATATGGTTAGGCATATCATTAGTGAAATCATCACATTTCCTATATTGTGTCTTGTTGGACCATTTTCTCCTATTTCCCTTTACTGACTAAAAGGATAAAAAACAATATGAGAATAAATTAACACACAAAAGAGAACTTATAAATATATAAGGAATAACTTATAAATGATAATTATATCTTTACTTATGAGTAACTATGCTTCAATGTTTATTATCCATGGTAATGTTTCCTATTAGGTTTTCTAAATAGATAATTTTTCAAGTCCTTAAAAATGGTTCAAAAATAGTTTTCTAATTTTTAAAGAATACCCTTGAGAGTGTCAAACTAGGTGTTCATCAAGTAATTTTTTCATGTACTATGTGAAGATAAAATCTAGATCAATGTTCCCTTTTTAGATCTATTACACTTAGGTAAAATTGTACTAGATACATATCCACTTGTAGTATCCAAACAAGGATGTAATTACTCGCAAACCACTCACTCTATACATCATTAACATTCTATGATATTTTCATATATTTAGAATTATCCTTATAAATATCCCTAGGTTTCTCACTAAAATTTTCTCATCCTAATTTCAAAATGTTAATTAAATATTATCTATGATAACATCTATACATACCCAATAATTTTATGAATATTATCACATGATATTTAACATAAACATCCATTAATTACAACCAAAATATCGTGAAGCCTACTATATTTGGAAGTATAAGTTCATAATATAGTGAAAATAAACTAAAACAGAAAGTACTTTATTTTTTCTCTCTACTGATATCCAAATTCTATTTTATCTTCTAAAATTCAAAGGATAACTACGGTAATATGTCGAATAAAGGGGTGATCTAAAAATCCCAATGAGGGAGAAATATGATAAGGAGACATAATGTGTGATTCAAGGGTACAACATGATATCATAAAATATAAGGCTCATGAGTAATCACATTGAATCATAATATAAAGATCATGGAATCATAATATTTTGGTAACATTGGAAATATGGAAGAAACATATAACATAACATAAACATGAATCAAGTTTTACTTCATAGACAATATCACATGGTGGAAAAAAGTTACATAAGGGATTAGGTTTACTCCATAAGCCCATATATGACACCTCATGTGATAAGATATTTTTCCAATGTATTGGAGTGCTATATTAGAGAACCCATCAAAAAAAATTCATGATTTATGTGTTCCACATAAATTAAATAAATCATAAGTCATTACAAAATAATTTTCCATGGAAATAAAATGGGTTTCATAATCTTGCATCATACCATAATCAAAAAAAATCATAAGGAATGCATTTCATAATTGAGAAAAAGGAATGCATTAACCCATAAATGTAATATAGAATAATATATAAATATATTTTAGAGACGTATATAAATAATTTACAATCATTTCACAATATTAAATAGAGATATATATAGTGACATAGAGAAACAACTTTCATAACCCAAAGGGGGGATGGTTTTAAGAGATCCCATACCATGAGAATGAGTTGTCATGTGTGTTATTTATCTTCTAAAATAATAATCGTATTCTAATTATTTAATTTCTTAAGAAATTTTTTTAATTTTATTATTACTTTTTTTATCAGGTTATATTCAATCACTTAATCATTTAGCTTCAAGTTCAATGTTTTGATGATGTACAACTCATATGTACAAAATCACTTTGGAATGTTTAATAAGGTTAAATATATTATTATTACATCATATATAGAACAATAATCAAGAAATAATTATAATTTTTAAAAATTAATTATACTTTTAAAAATAATCATGAAGTATTGTTATGAAAAACAATTTATGTTACAATCATAGAGATAGTAGGTCGTATGTATACATGATTAACGTTTCCATTTTTCAATGATCATGATGAAAATAAGATAAGTGTTATTTTAAATTTAAATAATTATAATTATATCATAAATATCATATTATTTTTTTACATTCATTTACATTTACCATCCATGTGATGTAGTAATAAAAAAAGAATCACATCGCTACGCGAGGTGGCAATATACTGTACACGTGAACAGTGTTGTCATTTTTAAATGGATCATAAGATAAGAAGGTGTATGATATATTACATATCCATAATGATTAAAATTTTATTAATATTATATATAAAAATTAAATTCATCATCATGAATATTTGTGAGATGTGATGATGAAAAATGAATAAAATCGGTTTGTGAGGAAGTAGTTCATCGTACACATGAATGATAGTTTGGTTTCCCAATTGATAGAAGTAGAGATTGGTTTAGGTTATTCCATTAACTTAATAAAATATTTTTATATGTTAGATAATTATTTTATTATATAATAATGAGTGATTGATATTTTAATTAGGAGGATGAATAAATAAAATAAACATTCTTTGTTAATAATAATACCTCTTCTTTAGACCACCTCTTTATGATTATTCTTAAATGCTTCCTACATTGGATTTCTAATAAAACCAATGATTATAAGATGTGGTAAGGGATCTCAAAAAGGTATTTGGGTAGTTATTTTATCAAAAATATATTTTGATGAGTTGAAATTGGAGGAGATGAGGTTCCCTTTTATACATGAGAGGGAGTGGTATTTTTGTAAATACCCAAAACTATTCAATAATCAGAAGTCAATATCTTGCAATATGCATAAAAATTTGATAAATAATATATTTTATGTGTGATACAGTTGATAAAAACCACAACCATTTAAAAACAAACATGTTTTAAATATTCATCTTCGTTTACATGTTTCGTTTACCCCCCCCCCCCCCCATAAACTGATTTTAATATTAACTCTGGTAACTGGTTTTTAATATTATTTCTATTAATTATGAAAAGAAAATAAGTTAAAATTTTTAAATAATAATTATTATTATTATTAAAAATATGTAATCAATTTTATCAATTTCAATTTTCATACATTCCAGATTTTAATTTAAAATTAAACCTGCAAAAGGTATTGAAAAATATTTTTTATGAAATGTATTTTTCAAGCATAAGATAGTCTTACATTAACTATAAGATTAGTAATAATCATTATCTGAATTTCAATTAATATAAATATATGTATAAAATATTCATTTAATTTACATATTTTCTTACTAGGAGTTATTTTGATTAATTAAAATGGATAAACTTTGTGCATTTAAAAACAATTTGTTGAAAATCGTGTTTTAAGCATAAAAACAAACTTATACCAAAATCATGAAAATCGATGATTCAAATGAAATTAATTATATTATTATAAATAAAATGGTTCATATGTAACTTTAATTCTAAATCCATAATATAATGTAAATTTTTAATTATTTTATTTAGTGAAAATAAATGACCGTGTTTGAAAATTTGTAAATTTTCACTATTCACTAAAAAATCAAACATTACATAAAAATCCTAAAACTTAACTCTAATATAATTTTGAAATGATTATTTAAAAAATTATTTCAATTTTAAAAAATAAAATTTCTAAAATTTATATAAATAAATTATAATATTTACTCATAAAAAGTAATAAAAACCGTTTTTGGAGGAAATGTATTATTTTGAAGAATAAAATGTTATTATTCAAAATTGAGTGCTTATTACCTAATAATTTATCAATAAATTTATATTTATTGGTAAATTTATATATATTTCCTAAATAATTTAATATTATTCATACCTTCCAATTTAATGTCTAGGTTATAATGGTTATAAATAATCATACTTTGTTTAGGCTTGGTGTTGCATGTCACATACGCGACCAAGAATAGTTTTCCCTTTTAAACACTCATGGGGTTACACCTATCGCATTTATTATCTTCATCATGTTATGTTCAAATTATTATACATATAATTTCTTATAAAACATCTAATTCAGAATAATATGAATTCTTTTATGATGTGTTTTTTCATGGAATAGCCTTATAGTTTAGCATGTTTACCTAGTGTGTAGATTCCCCTCATTCCAGCTAATTCTAAGGTAGGGTGTATTGAATGTGTGTAATTTTTTATTATGATTTTCATGATTTGTACCTAATACAGTACATTACTAGTATATTGATATGGAACATGTAATTTATTGTTATAGTGTATGTTTACTTCATTGATATATAGGATATCTATTGATTTGATATAGAGCATGGATACAATTTTTTATGGAGATTATATACTACTATATTGTGAAAAATTAATTATTTATTACTATTATTTGGTATTAATATTATTTACATGTTTTGATATTTCCTTTATTATTATAATGTATATGTGTAGCCATATATTTCTCTATGTGGCATATACAGTTTTTCAATTTTTTTACAGGATTTAGAATGATGTGTGTGTACTAGTTACACATGGGGTGCTACCTATATATATACATACATTTCTTCATATATAAGAGGGATTATATATATGCATATAAGAATATAAGATACCGAAATATATATTTATTTATATATTCCTTCATATGAGAAGTTTTTACCTCTTATGTGATGATGACAATGGTACATTAACACTTGATCATATTTACCCTCCTATATAAGGATTACTAAGGTACACCAGCGCTCGAGACAATTTACCCTCCTATGTAAGGATGATTATTAATACATATCGTGCCTCCCTAAAAAGGTGCATATGGAATCCTATATTAAAGTGAGTATATATCCCTCCCTAATTGGATGATTATAGGTACAAAAACACATACACACACACGCACACATATATATATACACATAGGCTACCTTATATAGAGGATAGATTTAGTCAGATATTCTATATGAGTTGTTACCTTAAAATAGTCACATAACCTATATGGAATCTAAGACAGGATTAAAGAAGGTTTAGTGGATTGACTTGAAAATTAATTATTTTATGATATGATATGAATTATATTTACTAGATTCATAGATAATCATGCCTATTTTCATGTACTAGTTCAATGAACCTGAAACACCCAGATAGGGGAGGGGTGAATCAGGGTGTCAACATTTTCTTTCAAACTGATAGATCGTATTCCCAGATTGATAGGAACTTCCTTAACCTGTCTGATGAGAAGGAGAATAAAATAAACAATCACATGCAAAGTGAAGAAACAACAATTTTACTTGGGTCACCTCTAAGGGATACGTCTACAGAGAAAACACCGACAGGTTATCAGTCATACCAAAATCCACTAATATTTACTAGTTATGGAGTACAAAAGTTTAGTATACTCACTCTATGTTAGGCTCGCTTCCTTTACAAGGTTTCGGAATTTCACACTGCCTCTCTCAGATCACTTTAGTTGACTCCCCATTTCTCACTGCATTAGGAAGAATCTGAACTCAGTTTATCAACTTAGAGGTTGCTTTAATGGGTTGGGATTAAATTATGCATCCTTAACTATAGATGGATGAACTGTTGAAGTTCTATTTTTACCCATATATGGAGTTTACATATCCACATACTGATAGTTCATGAACTTCTCCTTCGCAAACTTACCTTCTTCTTCGACGTACTACATTTCTTCCTCTGCGTATTGCCCTGCTCCACATACTACCCTACTCTGATGTGTACTACCCTACTCTGCATATTTTCTTTCTTTGTGTTCTAAGAATGCTTTCTTCACAAACCACGATTCTCCATGTACTATCTCCACTTCCTCTTCATGTACTTCAAGAACTCTCCAGATTGATTTCTTCCTCCGCATACTAGATCTCCTATGCAAATATGTCTTCATACAAACCACTTCACACTTCCCCAACTTCCTCAAAATTTCTAATCAGAGACTCTTTTGTGAGGTTTTATTCCCTAAAACCACTCTATACATTATCAGAATCCTCCTATATTTTTAATCTCATCCATGTATCTTAATGACAGGATTAATTCTCCTTATATAGGAAAATAGCTCTGAAAAATCTATTAAACTAAGATTTACCAAATCTTCATTATGGCACTGCCATCACTACATACAGTGTATCTCCCACGAACCATACTCCCTACAAGGTCCACATACCATCATTCTCCCTAAGCTATGGCACAAATCACCACCTCATTTCCTCAAATGAAAACCTTCGTGATTTCTCAAAACTCCACCACATTTTCACAAATGACATGTCATCCTACAAACCATTGTTTCTTCTGCATATAAAGAGCCTTCCCACGAACCGCAAGTTTTTACCGCGAACCTCTTTTGCTTTGCAAACTGTTACTCATACATGGTTTTCAAGTTGTTCCCACTTTTTGGTTCATAGTTCACCATTCCGCGTACCAAAATTCTTGATCCATGAACTATTCTCAGAACATGGTTCAAAATTTTTGATTCTTTACTAGAAAACTTCCTTTGCCAAAAAAATAGACTCCCGATTTCAAGGCCCAAAAATTTGGCAAACACTAGGAAACTACGCCACCTTAAATATAGTATTCATCCTCATTTGTAAGAATACATTCCTTTAAATATCCTTGATAAACCCAATGTGGATTGAAAATAAACACAAACCATTCTCCATTTCTAGCAAAGAACATCCTAGGTTTCAATAATATTTCCCTTTGGGTTTTTTGGAAATTCTCATATAAATTAAATGAAGTACCTATAACAAAAATCCTAATAAGAAAGAAACAAATCATCCAACACTCTAAGTATATGTGAGAAGATATCGGTGTAGAAAACAAGTGGAGAATGAATTTTTTTATCATGTATTGTAACTCATCATTCTTCCCCCATTGTAACATGTTTTGAATTTCTCTATTCTTCATCTTTCTGCAACCAACCAGAAAAATATTTCATTAACATTGAATTTAACCATTCACCCCCATTGGAAATAAACCCAAAGAATCAAATTTTGACTTGTAAATATTTAAGCTCACTCCCCCAAGATTATATCTCTCCCATAAACCTACAATACATCATAAATAGATTAAAATAGTTATCACAACTGGGGAGAGGGTACTTCATAACCTCCTCATGCATGTGGAGGTGGCTAAACACTAAGGCTTAACTAATTCTTCTCAAACACATGTGCTAATAATGGCATGGTTACTATGTCATCCATTTGATCGTCATTTCCAACATGATCCATTTTAATCATTAGTTATTCCACTTTTCCCTTGATGAAGTGATGTCTGATTTTAGTGTGTTTTATATGAGAATACTGATCAAGAATATTCATAAGATCAATTTCACTCTTGTTATACTAGTGAATCATCATTGGCTATTTCACCTTATTACCAATATCAGTTAGTTGTTTCTTCATCCAAATTATTTTAGTGCAAGCCTTTGTAGAAGAGATATATTCTACTTCAGTAGTACTAAGAGAAGTGCTTTCCTATTTATTACTCAACCAGCCTACACATTTCATGCTAATGAATAATGCTCCACCATTTTTGGATTTTCAATCCACCACATCTCTAGCCCAATAATCATCATAAAATGCTGAAAGTTAATTGTCTTTTTCTATAGAAAAATATAATCCATTATTGTGAGTACCTTGAATGTACCTTATGATTCTTTGAACTACTTCCATATGTTCTTCCTCAGGATTACATTTAAAGTAGGCCATTAAGAATGTTTCAAAGACAATATATAGCCATGTCACATTCAACTACAATAAGATTCAAATGATTCTCTTATACATTGTGGGATCTATAGATATCCCATCTTCAAGCTTTTCTAGTTTTGTCCCTACCACAATCAGAATCAATGTTGGTTTGGAATCATGAATATTTAATTTTTTTAGCAACTATATTGCATAATTTTCTTAAGAAATGAAAGTGTATTATTTCCTCTAAATCACCAATAGCCCCAAGAAATATGTGAGTTCTCCAATCATAGACATTTCAAATTCTGATTTCTTGTTATTGAAAAATTCATCCACTGATCCCATCCTACATTCACCAAATATAATATCATCTACATACACCAGTACTATGAAATGATCTTCATGAGAATTGTTCACATAGATATGTGGTCCACTCTTCATATTCTAAATTAAAGCTTCCTTAAATAATAATACATTCAAGAATTATGTGATCATGATGCCTACTTAAACCCATAGAGTGACTTATTTAATCTACAAACCATCATTTCATCATTACCAAGTAGAAACCCCAATGTTTGTTCTATGTAGACTTATTATTCAAGAAAACCATTAAAGAAAGATGTTTTGAAATCTATTTGATGCAATTTGTATCCTCTTTGAATTTCCATGTCCAGAAATAGTCTAATTCACTCCAATATATCCACTAGAGAAAATGTTTCCTCAACATCAATACATTCAATCATTGAATATCCTTTACACACCTACCATTCCTTTTTCTGATCAGATTTTCTTGCTCGTAAAATTTATTTTTGAAAATCCATTTCAAACCAATCACATTATGGTTTTTGGTTCTCAAACCTAGGTCCCACGTTTGGTTCTTATCCATATGATCCAAATCTTCATTCATAGCTTTAACTCATGATTCATCCTCTGTAGCTTATTCAAATGAGTATAGTTCCACAACTTATAAGAATGCATATTTTTCATTATTTTGCATTATCCATGTCTATGTGGGGACTTTTCAATCCCTAATAATGTTGGATTAATCAATGTCTGCTCTTCGATTTCTCCTATGAGGTTCAAGAGAATTTTCTTCATCCATGGTTTCCTCTTTGATTTTTCTTCAGAGTCAAAATCATGATGTGATTCTTGAGTATTTTTCACACATTTACCTACTTTTGTATTTGGATACATCCTATATCTACATTCTTCTTCATATTTTATCACATCACCAAATGAATTTATTAAGGAATTTGTGATTTTAACTTCAATCATCTTCACTTCACTACTTTCCATAATTTTTCTAATATTTTTAATGAAACGTTTTTAGGATTTTATATCCACTAAATTTCTTTTGAATATTCCATAATCTACTACATCACCATACTTTCCTTTATTTCCTTCTTTGTTTCGGATAAAACATTTACTTCAGAAAATGTGAAAATACTTCAATGAGGGCTTCCTTCCATGCCATAACTCATAGGGTGTCTTGGTTTCACCCATATAAATCCATGTTCGATTTTGAATATAAATTTCGTCTTGAACATCCTCTTTCCAATACTATCAAGAGATACAACTCTCAATTAGAATAGTTCTATCCATACTATTCACCTGTCAATTCTGGAACTCAACAACTCTAATTTTCTATGGGGTTCTCACAGCAGCCACCTAATGTTGTATTCCATGTTTCTATAAGTAATTTTAAAATTCAATGGGTGCGTACTCCCCTCTATTGTCAGCCCGTATAACTTTGATTTTATGTCTAGTATTATTCACAACTATTTAAAGATATGTTTTCATGAAATCAAGAACTTTTTTTTCCTATGTATAAGCATCACAAATTCCATTCTATTATAATAATCAATCAGGAGGATGAAGCACCTTTCTCCATATATTCTTTCAACTTTTATTAGACTATATACATCTGTATGAATGAGATCAATAAGATTTTATGATCCTTTATTCTTTAGAAAATATGAACTACACACCAACTTTCCTCACATGAAATCATCATAAGTCTTCTCTTGTTCACATTTAAGATTTGGTATATTCATGACAAGATTCAGTTCAGATATCTTTTCCATATCTTTATGCTTGATGTGACACAACCTTTGGAGCCACAAGTTGTTTTCTTCTTCAACTGTCATGAAACAAATGTTCTCTTTACTATCAACCGGATATAAGTTTCCATTTGTTCAACATCCCTTCATGAGAGAATTCTCTATTCTTCCTTTTATAGTGCACCCATTTTGATTCAGCTTCACCATAAGTATTGAGTCACAGACTTGGCTCATACTCAGGATATTGTGACTCAACTTATCCATATAAAGATCTTCAGTCTTCTTCAACTCACCATTTCCCAATTCAGTACTTCCACTTCCTTTGATCTTCAAAGCGCCATCATTAACAATTATCGTTTTTTCCATCCACCTTTATCATGATATTTTTTAAAAGGAATTCATTTCCTCTCATATGGGATAAGAATCCAATATCAAGAATCCATGTGTTTTTGTTCTTAGTAGCTTTGAGATATACTTTTACAAGGTTGAATTTTTCAATTTTCTTTTTTTCCTTCCATGATATATTAGATTTAGTAAAGGATAAATATTGACTTTAAAATATCTTTTTCATGTGAGTAAGTTCTTCATACTCATATTCCTATTCTAGTGAATAAAACCCTTTTGGTTGGATATTATTGACTTGTCTCTGAGTTATGTATGAATTGTTACTATCATTCATCTTCCTGTAATCAATGGATTTATGGCCAAAGTTGGAACACTAAAAACAATATCCATAGAAACAGTTTCTTCTATAAGAATTATGATATGAATTCATTGTCCTTTTTTGACTTCCTAGCTCTTCCCCATTCAAGTATCTATATTCATCTTCATAGTATGACATGGTATGGATCAGATAGCCACATAATTTTCATTTCATAAGTGGGAATGTCTTTTCAATTATATTATTTCTCATTTCAATTTATTTATTGGGTTAGTATAACTACCTATAATCTCAGGATTCCTGATAATAGTTCTTAGTTCTCCTTTCAATTTGAATCGAGGGTTTCTTCTTCAGCACTTTAAGTGACTTTTCAACATGTCCAACTCTCAGATTTCCTTTATTTTGACACATTTTATTTCCAACATTTTATGTTTTGGAATCACAACTAATTCCACAAATACCCATGCATGTATTTTTTTGGACATTAAAAATATTTTCAAATCCATCAGAACCATACCTAGCCATCTCCAACAACTCAGTATTTGAGAATTTTCTGAACTGTGTTTTCTTCTTTGTTTCTTTTGAGATTGATTCACTTTCGAGTTTACTCATCAGAGTAACAACTTATTTCTCAAGACCTTCAGTAGTTATGGACTTCTCTTCTAGTCTGCAGGTAAGGTCATTGATGAACTTTCCCTGTTCTTCAATTATGAGTTTTAGTTACACTACATTTTCTATGATCTTAAGGATTGATGATTGCAATTTCACAAATTATTCCAATTATTCAATTTCACCTTCAAGATTATCGACATATTATGATGATTCTTCCACAATTATTCTACACTTATTTCATCTCTTAAATTTATTCTCAAGCTTACCAAAATAATCCTTAAGTTGCAACTTGGCATTGACATTAGTGGCCAACTGATTATATCTAGTATTATCTTTTGATTGTTATGTTTTTGCAATTATAGCCATCAAGGAAACATGGTTTTAAGACATAAATTATGCTTATTCTTACTCAAAGAATTCATTGTCATCATATTGTTATTCACAAAAAAAACTCTTTCATTGTAATTTATTTCTAGATTTGAAATATCACATTTTGTAAAACCTTTTCTAAGGCTTCTAAATGTCTCCAGTTTCTCTTTCTTCATCGTCAAACTTTCTTAGGCACTGAGTGGGATTGTTCCCAACTCTTCCTCAATGAAAATAAGCCAAAGGTAAATTGACTTCAAATTTCCCTATTCCCTTCTTGAATTTCTTGTCAGTGAGTGAAATAATTTATTTTTCCTCATTATCATCATTAAAACTATCTTCTAAAATTTACAGATTTTCTATGGATTTGAATGCCATTTCCTTTATTACATTAGTTGTTACATCATCAGGTTTGACTCTCATTTCATAATCCACCAGACTACTCAGCATATCATCCAAATAATGTTTAGAGGCATCCCATTCCCCAAGGGATAATACCTTTTCATTATAAAGAGGAGAAATTATCCTCATAATTTTCCTCACAATATCAATGTAATTTATTTCTTCACCAAGTCCTCATATTACTCAAACAACTTCAGTAATTCAATTAAAAAAATATTAATATTCATTTGGTTGCATTTCAGATCATTGAACTTGTTAGGAAAAACATTGAATTTTTCCTCCTTCACTTGGTTGTCTCTTTCATATATGTTCTCTAGTTTTTCACACATAAACTTCGCTGACGTACAACTCACTACATTTAGATATATCTTACCATAAAGATATATAGTTTGGGAATTATATTCTTTGGCATCTGTGTCAAGTATTTTCATGGCTGTCACAGTCATATACATCCAACTTAGATCAATGACCTGTATTTCTTGTGCAGTGGAAAACAAGACTTCCATTACAAGATATCTTAGATTAGATATCATCCTATTTTTTAGATCTGAAATTTTCTTAGATCAAAGAGGGATACTCCTATGAAATTTACTATATTCACCATTATAAAAATGAAGGTTATATTTAACACCAGAAACCTTTACCCTTTGATACCACTTGAAGGATCCCGAAACACCCTGAGAGGGGAGGGGTGAATCAGGGGTTCAAATTCTTCTTTTAAACTGATAGATCTTGTTCCCATGTTATTAGTAACCTTTTAAACCTATATGATGAGAAATAGAAAAAAAATAAACAATCACATGCAAAGCGAAGATGCATCAATTTTACTTGGTTCACCACTAAAGGATATGTCCACGGAGCATATGCCAACAGGTTTTTAGCCATACCAAAATCCACTAATATTAACTATTTATAGTGAACAAAATTATATCATAGTTACTATATGATATATATACTTCCTTTACAAGTTTTATGGATGGCACATTACATCCCTCAAATCACTTTTGTTGACTACCCCTTTCTCACTACATTGGGAAGAATCTAAACTTAGTTTATTAGCTTGAAAGTCACTTCAATGGGTTGATATTAAATCATACATCCTCAATTGTAGATGGATGCACTGTTGAAGTTCTGTTTTTACCCATAGATGAAGTTTAATTTTCCACATACGGATAGTTTGAAAATTGCTCCTCTGTGAATTGACCTTCTTATTCCATGTACTGCACTTCTTCCTCCACATAATACCATGCTTTGTGTACTACCCTTATTGACATCATACTACCTTGCTCTACATATGGTCTGAATCCTCATACTACGAATGCTTCCTTTGAGAACTATGATGCTCCATTGACTGTCTCTGCTTCCTCTCAGCGTATTGCAAGAACTTTATGGACTGAGTTCTTCCTCTGCATACTGGCTCTCTTATACGAACATGTATTCCTATAAACAATCTCACACTTAACCAACTTTCTACGAATTCTAATCAGAACCTTTTTCATTAGGTTGTATTCCCTCAAACCCTTCTAGACTTCACTAAATTCCTCTTGGATTTTTAATATTAGCCTCATTTTCTAATGAAGGTATTTGTGCATCTTATATAGGAAAATAGATCCAAAAAAATCCTATAAACTAGGATTTACCAAATATTCATTGTGTCACTGGATTCACCACATATTTTGCATCTCCCATGAACCATATTCTATACATGGTATGCATGTAGCCATTCTCCCTACACGATATCACAGATCACCAAATCGTTTCTACAAATGACACTCTTCACGGTTTTTCAAAACTCCACCTCATTTTCACAATTGAAACTCCATCATATAAACCATCATGCCTTCCGCATACAACAAGCTTTCCCAAAAACCAAAAGTCTTCACTGGGAACCTCCTTAGCTCTTCCAATTGTTCCTTCTACACAGTCTGTATACTGTTCTGGTTTCATGGTTCATGGTTCGACATTTTACCTACCAAAATTCATGATCTACAAACTTTTCCCATAACATGGTTTTTGGTTAGAAATTACTTTTCCAAAACTCTTCCTTTTTCCAAAAAAACTCTTGATTTTGTGGCCCAAAAAATTTGCAAACATTAGGGAAACGATGCCACTATCAATACTATGTTCAGCCTCAATAATAAAACCACATTCCTTAGAAACTCCTTGATCAACCCAATGTGGATTGACAATAAAAAAACGATACTCCATTTCTAGTAAATAACATCCTTGATTCTAACACCAGTTTTAATAATAAATTGTCTTTATTATTTATATTTGTTTTTATAAATAATAATTTTTGAATTTTTTTTATATCTATGTAAATTTGTAGACAAGTTCATGTACACATTTTTTATATCACTATATTTGTTCAGACACTACTTGTGGTTCCCTACTTATTATTTCTTCTCACATCCAATAAGTACAGCACAGTGGATATGAGGAATTTGTTTCCTTGTATTTCTGTTATTGAATGGTAAATTAGTAGTCACTAGATGTTCATGGAAATATTGATCATTACAAAGAGGTGGGATATATCTCCACTATAGTGATAGATTCGATAGTTGGTATTCTATAGGATTCGTTTAGATCATTGCTTATTCAATTATAGTTTTATAAGTCTTAGACCTTGTTTGGATATGAAATTATTTAGAGCTAGTTTATATGTAATTTAGTAAAAAAAATTGATATGATATGAATTCATATAAATAATTTTTGGTCTATTATACTTCCATTTATTATAGTATGAGTTGTATGGAAATAGGTTCCATTTTTTGGAATGTTTGTTATATAAAAAATTCATGACAGGTCTTCAAGAGGCTCAAGTTTGTAATTTAATTCAAATCCATAGTGGGTAAATCATTCCCTAACAGTTATACTTAAACTGATGTTACTACTCACCTTACCTTGGGGATCGGGGAATAACTTTGGGGTAGTAGCACTCTAATTTAGTTTTTGTATGGGTAATTAAGTTCATGTCACTACAACATAGGAGGTAACATTTTCTTTACCTAGAATGGTTTGTAGTGATAATGTGGATGTGGTGTTATTTATTGTATCTAATAGAATATATTAATAGATTAATAATTTATCTTGGTTTTAAATTTAATGAAATTATTGATTATTTAATCATTTATGACTCCCAATATTTTTAACAAATATCAACCTCCCATGCTATTTTATTTGAAATATTTGGTCTCTTGGATATTATATTGATAAATGATCTACATTTCCCTTCTTGTACCATAGAATATAGCTATTAATTACAACCAAAAGGTATTTAGTTTTGATCTACACATTCCAAATACATTAAGTATAAATACTTTATTTTTTTAGTGGATTCTAATTATTTAAAATATATACACATATTTACTCAAAAAACATTCCTCTAAATTTCACCATGAAATATATGGTTACTTATCTTAATTCCAATTTGGTTAAGTTAGTGGGTCACTATAATTAAAAATCTCTAATACATAAAATATTCCATAAATATGTTGGAATAAATGCCTTAATTTTATAGTTTCATTCCAAATCAAATTATGTAAGGTGGTTTAAAACAAAATATTGTCTTTATGAGATTTTAATTTTGGTTTAAGAAATTCAATTTTATCAGTTAATGCTTGTTAACTATTCTAAGTTGGAACTTACATAAATAATTAAACATAAACAATAAAAAATCATACAAATATTCCATTTTGATCTATTCATGATGATAATTTTCTAATCTATGTGATCAAATGAGTAAAATTTCCCTTTCATAGAAAAAAAAATAAAACAATAAAATGACCAAGAGCTTTCAAAATACTAGTTGGTTTATCAGGTGGTAATAAATCAACCTAAACTTTAATAGCCCTGAACTCGTGCTCCAGGATTTGATGATAAAAATATAATATTGACATTTCTATATTTGATACCAATAAATGTGACAAATTTTAACCTTTAAAAACATACCAAATAATAGTAAATATTGGATAACATTCATACTAAAGGATATTTTAGGTTCATAGTTTCAGATAATTAAGAAAAACACTTACATATCGTGGAAAAATAAATAACTCATTCATAAAAATCAATATCATCCCACCAAATTTCATTGCATGTAGAACCATTCATAGACATTCCCTATATAAAACCTTTCTTCATAACCTTTGGAAAGTAAACATAAGAAAAGGGTGAGCATAGATTCTTAGTAAGGGTAAATAAGATATATTTCAATAATAGCATAAGAAAAACATGTGCATAAGTGTGTGAGAACATGAACTTAACATTTGAAATCTACACCATACATATCTTATATTCATAATATTGAGTCATGGAATAAATATTAGTATTTTATAATACATTAATAAAAAAAATAGTCAAATAACATAATCTATGACAGAATAACATTTACATAAAGAAAGAAATTGTGGTATATACATAAACTTTTAACTTTGTGAACATGTATAAATAGAAACAAGTTCACTACTTATATTAAGGACATGAAATATGGACCTCACATATATTTATAAACATGAATAAAAGTTCATTAATGTTATTATGAAAATGAAATCTAGGACCACACATAAACTTATGGACATGAAACTAGGTCCACTCATGATCTTATGGACATGAAAACTAGGTCCACGCATAAAATTGTGAACATGAAATCAGGTTCATGAAAAATATATTTACCTCATGAGTTATCCCTCATTATACAATTCATTTTAGGGAGATATAGTTCCACTCTTAACAAAATTAAAATCATAGATTTGTGTTCCACAATATCACAAAACATTCATTATCACAGAACTCATGAAAATAAATGTATTTCATAAACATTTCATCAAAGTATAGACCATAGAAAAATGTAATAGGTATCATCAACATCATGTCCTTATAAACCTAAAATATTCATATAAATAATAAGGATGGTATCATTTTATAATATATCTAGTAAATATTAATTAACATAAAATGATTTTATCTTATATGGAGAATTATTTTTATAGATTACTTGGAATAATTCCTGAGGAAAATAACCTTTTGATTTTAAAATCACTTCTCTTTAAAATAAATTGTACTTTTTAAAATGAAAAAATTTTATTTTAAAATAATCATGTAAACTTGTAAATTTTGCTTCAAATTATTGATTTTTCATCATGATGGGAACATTTTCCCATTCTGTATAAGTTAAAAAAACATTTCTTTCATATTTTCGTCAAAAAAATCACATGGAAACTCGTTTAGAGAATAACAAAAATTCCAATCAAACCATTTTTTAAAAATTCAAACAAGGGTAAAAATGAATTTTAAATTTTTTTGATATTATTACAAACACTTTTGAAAAAAAATTAGAAAACATAGACACAGAAGAGAAATATCCCCCAATAGAGACTTAAACATAAACAATCCTGAATAATAATGTGATTGAGAAATAAAGCCTTACTGATTTGGTATCATTTGAAAAATAATTACCCTGAAATAAATAAAAATAGATGGATATTTATAACCCATTATGTTCATTATAATACTTGTAAAATACATTCAAGGGTATTATTTATACCACACAAAAGAAACAGGTAGCATACAAGACATGTGTCGTACAATAATTAAAGTGAGACAAAATCCCTTACTCCACGTCATGAATTTTGTCATTTATGTTCAAACCTACTATATAATAAATATAGATTTATTATAAATTTATTCCATAAATATACATTTATCATTCCATTTAAAATTTATTTATAACATCTTATCACCCATTTATTAATAATTTGTTATTAAAATCATTGTTTGTGTGATAACTACTTCATTTTCCAAACATGTTTCAATTCGATAGTCTTCATCCATAAACTTTTATCATGGTAACATAATTTAAAAAATTTAAATAATGATATATAAATCATTTATATTTATTATATACATATTTATAATCATTAATTAAAAGTAGATATATAAAAAAGAATTATAATGATCACAAAGACAGTATGTTGTACGTATGCATGAACGTTGTATCAATTCTTTTTAACTAATTGAATGAAAGAAAGGTAAATAATAATTAACCTTTAATGAATCATTTCTATATCATATATATCATATATATCATATATATTTATAAAATTTATACTTATTACCATCCATGTAATGTATAAATGAAAAAATAATCGCATTACATTGTGGATATAGTAGTCCATACGTACGCACGAGCAATGTTATCATTTTTCAAAAGGTTATATTGTAAGAATTTAGACATGATATTATCATTATAGAAGTATAAATATTCCATTAATATCATATATAAACTTTTAAATCCATCATAATACCCCTCCATACAATATAGTGATGAAAAATAAATTGTATCGCTACGTGGAGATAGTAAGTCATATGTAGGCACAATGGATATATTGACTTCTTATTTGATGGGAAAGAGGGTATATAATGGTGTTTTCATAATAATAATAACATTTAATCGTATTTTAAATATTGAAGTTATTATTTTATTATGAATATAATATATTTATATGAGTTAAAGAATAGTAGAAAAAGTAAGTGATCGGTTAGAGAGATTACCTCATATCCAAAACGAATCCTTTAGATCTCCCCTAAAGTTCTATAGGGGTGGTATTTTGGGAATACCAAATCATAAATAAATTATCTAGGGAATTTTAAAAGATAATTTGGGATAGTATGGTTTATCCAGAAGTCCCAATGTTTTGTAAATAAGTGAGAGGGGTTGAGCCTTTTTATAATTGAGTTTAGGGTAACCTTTTGAATTTCTCAAAATATTAACCTATAATAAGACTGTTATAGAGTAAAATACATCCAAATGGAAAAATAAATTCATATAGTAATGATATTGGAGACCATATATTATCACATTTGTTATTATTTATTGTTATTATGATTTTTAAATAATTCAATAAAATATTAATCCCATAAAATATCATTATTGACAATTTTGATACTATTTATTACTTTGACTTTAAAAACCTCATGAATTCAAGTAATATTTGAAAAAATAATTTATTATATACTATAAAAGTAATGGTTATCTAGATAATTCTTTTATCACTTTAAATATCTCAAATTATTTTACCTTTAATATTTTTAACATCATTTATTAGATTATTCCATTAATGAAATAATTACTACATCAGCGTTGTGTAAGAATTTATGTTATTCATTTATTCACTATAAAATAACAAAAATTACCATGATGAATATAAATTTTTATATTTAAAAATAATATTTATAATCTAACATATCTCTTGTATGACACTATATTAAAAGTATTATACTTATTAAAAACAAGAGTGTGATATGTTTGACTTTTCATTAAATAAAATATTATAAAGGTCATAATCATATCCAAGTGGATACAAAATTTCATAAATTCGACCATTGTATAACTATGGTCGATTTATAATTATCCAATAATATTTAGGTAAGTTTTTGGGTAATTAAATAGTTTTTATCATTTTATTTTTAACATTTACTTACCTAATTTACCCTTTATGGTGGTAACAAAAAAAATTACTAAGTTTACTATTCATATTATCCAAAAATAAAAAGGACATATTTAATAAATTTGGACCTACTAATTCTAAATAAGGATAATATTTTTTAAAACTTCAAAAACAAATAATTTGAGGAATTTAATTTAAAATTAAATCAGAAAAAAAAAACATTAAAAATCATTTTTCAGATAAATGTGTTTTTAATCTCTAAAATGAACTTATATAAAAAACATATATAATTATTATTAAGATTAAGTTAATGAGATTATACAAAATTAAATAATACTTATTTTAGTTTTAGATCAAATTCAAATCATAGTAATAAATTATTTGAAAAGAAAAAGGTAGTTTTATAAAAATTAGTATTTTTCACTATTTATAGAAGAATAAATCTTTTTAGAAAAATTCCAAAATTTCATCAAAAAATAATTTTGATATTTTGATTTAAAAATTTAAATTATTTTTATCATAAAAAATTCTAAAACATTAATATAAAATTTTCTCACAAAAAAAATAATAAATCATTTTTAAGAATAAAATGAATTTATTAACAATTGAATGATTTTTTAATAGGAATTTATAAATATAATTTTATTGAGAATGAAATTTATATATATTTCATAAATTAGATAAAAATTTTCATAGTCTCAAAATTAATGGCTATTTTAAAATTGTAACATTAAATAATAATATTTTAAAAGTTTATCGCAGTTCGTTTAAACTCTGTGTTGCGTGCAATGAAAGCCATCTAAGAAATAAAATTATTTAAAGGGAAATATTTTCTAAAATACGATGTTTTTTCATTCTCCCCCTAATAAATATTTCCTTTTAATTTTAATTTTTTTCCATAAATCAATGATTTTTCATTTAAAAATCTATTTTTTGAAACCCACGTATCAAAAAAATTAATAAAAGTTTATATTGGAAAGAGAGAAAGGAATTTGAAACGTTCATTAGGGAATACACATACTACGTTTCCATATATAATAACATTAGTGGGAGGTAAAGATAGGTACATGGAATAAAATCAATTTCCTGAGATCATTTATCACAAGAAAGTGAATGATATTGAGAAAGTAAATAATCACGAAAATTTAAACCAGAGAGGTGGGAAAGACCATCAATTCATCGGAATTGAAGGTTATAGGACAAATTTTTTGTCTTATATTTCTTTTCTTAAATTTTTGGAATTAATTTACCATCTATACAAAGATCATAATGAAATATACTTACTTTACAAGTATAATTTCATCCTTTAATAAATTTCTATCACAATATCATCTTTTTTTTCAAATAATGAATATTAAAGGTTAATTTTTTATGCCTGAAGCATTATAAGAAACTTCTATTCATCAAGATATCCATAAAAGGATAAAAATATATTCTTCTTTTCATTATACATTAACAAAAACAAAAATTATTAGTATAATATAAAATAATTCTCTAAAAACAATAAACCTTTATGTGAAAAAAAACTAATTTAATCTCCAAATTCCAATATTAATACCCAAAGATCAATTTAGATCATTAAATATCCTAAAAATTTATCAAATTTTTTAATATTAATATTTAAAACAAAAAATTAGAAGGATTTTATCACATTATGTTCCAAAATAAATTTAGAATTTATCACCCGAAATGCACACACCCTAAATATATAATCTCCATGATATGATAACATTTTACATAAAATTTTTGAATCGTCATAAATATCTAACAAAATCATATATTCCACCAAAATATAATTCAACCTTTATTCCTCTAATAAAATTCTTTTATATTTTGTTTACCTTAATCATATTGGGATCCCAAAATAGTGAATGTCTTCTATAATCACTTAATAAAAAAATCAATTTATAATCCCATGGTTATCTACATGATAACACATTTGTTACAAAAATGATATTAGCTTTTACCTATCATATCATTTAACTAAGAAAAATTAAATATTAACGATGAATTAATATATCGTAGTGGTAGGTGATGCATACTTTTCTCCCTTTATTTGTGGTTTTAATCCCTATGGCCATTTCAGACATGATGGGTTTTCACCCATCCTGTGGGTTATCCATTTTTATAAAAATATATTAATATAATCTCTATAAAATTCCAAAAACATTAAAAATATCTTAAAAACTAAACATAATATATTCAATATTAAATAAATGTTTTAACCTCAATGGTTATTTCATATCTTACATTTTTCATCCCAAAATATAATAACCCATAATTACCTCAAAATCAAAGATCATATAAACCCTAGGGTTATCCATACCTTCAAAATTATTTCAACTAAATTAAAATATCATTCTTCCTCCAATAAACTTTTTCACATGATAAACTTAAGTGTTACATATACCTTAAAAATAAATGTCTCCTGAAATATCATTAGTCGCCTTAAAATTTCATCACTTAAACCCTAAAAATTGGTGTCTCGGACTCAGAACATATGGTTAACCTAAAACTTATATACCCATTTTGGTATCCATAACTCTTAAGATAAACTCTCATAAAAATATCCAAATCTCAAAAAATTTCTAAATTGGACTCTAATACCAAATGTAATAGCCTTGAACATGCTCTCCTAGATTCAGTGCTAAAAACAAAAACTTTAAATTTCTATATTTTATGCTAATAAATGTAACCCTATTTAAACCAATAAAATCATACAAAATAAAAGGTAATTTTGTATCTCTTTCATACAAAAGTATATTTTAGGGTTTTATTTTTAATAAATTAGAAAAAACTCTTACATATCTTGTAAAAATGAACAACTGGTTCATAAAAATCTATAGCATCCCCCAAAAAAATTACACATCTAGAACCTTTCATAGAAATAACCAACTTAAAATTTTTATACATAACCTGGATAAAGGAAATAGAAGAAAATGGTGATCTTATATTCTAAGAAAGGTTAAACAAGAGAGATATCAATAATAACATTAGAGTAACATGAGCATAAGGGTACAAGAACATAAACATAACATGTGAAATATACACCCTTCAAATCATATATTCATAGTCTTCATCCATGTCATAAATATTTATAGTTCATAATACTTGAGTCATAAAATAATCAAATAACATAATCCATTATAGAATAACATTGACATGAAAATTAAACTTCTGTCATACACATAAACTTATAGTTTTTTGAATTGGTATAAATAGAAATAGTTTTACTCATTCAGTTAAAGACATGGAATCAGGACATTGAATAAACTAATGTACATGAAACCAAGTCCACAAAAATTCTTTTGTACATGAAATCTAAGTCCATGAAAAAAATTATGTACATTAATGTAGGTCGATTCATGATCTTATGGACATAAAAATTAGGCCTATACATAAAATTGTGAACATGATATCAGGTTCACACATAACATATTTACCTCATGAGTTATCCATCATTACCCAATTCATTGGAGGGAGATATATTTCCAAATTTCACATAAATAAAATCATACATATGTGTCCCACAATATCATAAAAAAATTAATCATCACAAAACTCATGAAAAGAAATAGATTTCAAAAACATTTCATCAAATTATAACCCTTGGAAAAAGGGAATAGGCTTCATCAATATCTTTTAATTATAAACATTAAAAATACATAGAAATAATATGGATGGTATCCTTGGATCATATCCCTAGTAAATCTTAAGTAACATCAAATTATTTCATCTTATATGGAAAATTATTTTTTTTGAGTATATGACTCTAGATGGGGGTGAATTGAGTATCTATAAAAAATTTTGTTAAAAAAGTTTCTTTACAAAATAATATCCCCCTATGAAAATAAACACAAATTATGTTTTTAGTGAATTTATAAAAGTCTTGAAGGTTCAATTTGTCTCTCTGAATATTGATTAGTTCGCAGCTTTTCCAATTTAAAGATTAGTAAAACTTTTGAAACAAACCTACTGATTCAAAACAGATATAAACACTTTCTAAACTAATTATCAAAGTTCAATTTATCTTAATGCCCAAAATACATAACAAATAAAAATATAAGATAAACAACACAGTGGATAAAACAAGAGGTTAAGTCTCAAGTAGAGACTTAGTCCTCTCCACTTGGTGATCACCCGCCACCATGCAGTTTATATTAATAAACTTTTGATCCACACCCTGGATCGAGGTTCACAATAGCACACAGACTGTTCAGGTGACACTTGAACTCTACCATAGTTATTCATGGGTAAAAAAATAAAAAAAATTCACAGGATCTCTTCCGTAGTTCTACATGGGATACAAGTGTAAGAAGAGATTGAGAGTGAGGATATTTTGTTATCCTCCAGTTTACCTCAAGAGAAAATGTGTGAGATTCCAACAGAAATTCACACTGCACAAAATAGTAATGAAAAGAACACAACAGAGTTATGAAAGTGAATATGGTTTATAATTCTCTATTTTTTGTGCAATAATGCTCTGGATTCAATAGATGTTGAGGAAATGATATTCGAGTCCTCTTCTAAAAGTTGGCTTCAGAACCGAGTGTCGCAATTTCTTGTGAAAGAGTTCATCTCTTCCTTGTGAGGATGTTTAGCAAGAACCAGTAGGTAGTTTCTAGGTATTCCCAAGCTTCAAGTTTCTCTATTTTCAATATTTAGAGTTTGCACAGTCCATATTTCAGCATGTTCTCCAAGCTCTATGTTTATCTGTATATCTATGCGTCTCCGTCACTTTTTTTGAGGTCGGATTGAAGTCCTTTTATACTTCTCACTCCACTGGGTATGAAGATCTCCGCATGTTCATGTACCTCATACTATCTATGGATATTCCTACAGACAACATTAAATAATGTCAAAAATATATTTTCTAAATATAACCATTAGAAACAAATTTGAATTAATAAAATTGAAATAGTTATTTATGATTATCAGTGAGTCATCTTCAGTCAGTTTTCTTCAGTTTAGTAAAATCGGTCTGTCATATTCGGTGTGTCGACCTCGGTGTGTCGACTTTGGTCTGCCAACTTCGATGCGTCGACTTTGGTGTGTTGACTTTGGTCTGTCATCTTTGGTGTGTCGAATTTGGTCTGTCATCTTTGGTGTGTCGACATCGGTCTGTCATCTTCGGTGTATCGAATTTGGTGTGTCAACTTCGGTGTGTCATCTTCGGTGGTCAACTTCAGTGTGTCGAACATCGTTGTGTCCAACATCCATGTGTAGAACATCAGTGTGTCTAACATCGATGTATTGAACATCGGTGTATCGAACATCGGTGTGTTGAACATTGTTGTGTCGTACATCGGTCTGTCTTACACAAATCATTACAAGACTTAGTTTTATCCAAAAATACATGTATAAATACACTTTTAAACATATTTATTCATGAATATAGGTTATTGACTTATTTAAGTATATTTTTTTGTATGACATATTTGATTTACTTAGAGATATTAAAATGTCATGAAAGAGTAGAATTTGTATATTGACATTATTTGTGATTATGAAAACTACAAAATCATAGAGAGTCAAACAATCTCCCCCTTTTTGATAATAAAAAATTATGGCATTCATGAAAAAATATATAGAATAAAGATATCTTGACATAGCATACTACACTGAATGTAATTGTCTAATATAACTAAATTCTTTCCTTGTTTGAATTTTTAAAGCAAATCTCCTCCTCAATAAATGGATTAAGCTAAGTACATGCCATGTGTCCCAAACTAGAAAATATCCCCCTTAGAGAAAGAATTTTTGTATGCCTCATTTTCTCCCCCTTTTGGGATTAGAAAAAAGAAAATCAGAAAGGAGAAATAACATAAAATAAAGACACCATAAAGATTTCCATTAATAGGCATAAAATTACAAGACAAACAAAAAGAACAAATCCCTATAAAAAAGAATCAATCCATAACTAAAGGTTTAGATGTTGAGAATCTTTTCCTTTGACTGAAGGATCTGGGGGAGAAGGATAAGGTTTGGGAGTGCCAGAGGGAAGAGGTGGTCTGAAGATAACACTAGGCAAGGCAACACCTGTAGGAACAGTAGTTGTAAGGGTAGGCCGCCTTTCCGACAACACTCAACTTGGAGATTTCTCTATAATGGTCGATCTAATGTAGGAAACGGCCTAAGAGATAGACATTTGAGTTGGAGGTCGAGAGGTAGAACTAATTGAAGTAGCTAGACGGACCACAATATCCTCAGCCTGAACATACAGATAAGTCTTAAGGAGATTGATGAAATCATTAAGGATTTCACCACCATATTGCATCTCCTTCTTGAAGTCATCCTTATTTTCCATAAATTTACTCAGTAAAGGGGTAAACTCCTTCAATTAAAGGACTTTCTTCCTGAATTCTTATGTGGATAGAGTAATTCTATGATTTTCTATGAGAAACTTGAAGCTATTGATGAGATCATGCTTAGAATAAATCTTAGTGAAATACTTATCCACATTTTCCCGAATCTCTTTCTGAGCTATAGAGGCTTCATTTGTGCAATGCCTGACCATATTGTAGAAAATGTCTATATTTCGATGTATTTTTTCAAGGTTTTATTTGTCTAAAACACTCTGATGTTTTTGAAGTTCCTCTCTCATCACAACCTTGAGAGACTCCAAATCAGTAACAACACTTTTCCCACTCCTAGAACTGGATGGGCTAGTCAACATTTTTCCAAGCTCTTCTTTCAACTTTTTCAGATCCACACTAAGGTGATGAGTCACCAAGTTCCTAAAAACTTCTAGAACACCACTAAATGAGGTCTTGGAGTCAGAGGTTAAAAAATTTAACTCATTTCTTATCTTTCTTACTTCTTCTCTCAGCAAGGTATTATGTCTCATAATGGTTTTTGTTGTAGTAATGAGATTCGGTTAAATCCCATGGATCAATATTCTTACAATCTTTTTTTCATAAGCATCTGAGATACCTATGGAGGTGGAGGCTAAACTTATGGATCCAACTGAGGCTATCACATACTTACATATATCATTTTTCAATTTCTTCAAATCAGCCTTAGTTACATAGTCATTGGGCACTGACTGAGCTACAGGTTCTACTAGTGGAGGTTTCGTTGGTGGAATAGGTGCAATATGTTCTAGTTCAGCATGGACTTGTGGAGCAGGAGGAGGAGGTACCCTCTCCTCATATGAGTCATACTCTAAACCGAAAAGAATGTATCCTGGATCATTATTCCACTCTCTAGTACAGGTCCAGTCTCTTGGATTAACAGTATCAATTCTGATCCTTCTTCACTGACGCTTAGGTACAACATCATCAGCATCATCTTCTTCATTCTAGTCTTGGGCCATAACAACTTATCTGGGAACAGGAACCAACTGAACTTTAGGTTCTGCTTGTGCTCTAGCTACTTTAGCTTCACCAGGCACTTACTCAATTTAAGGCACTAGAACCACATCTTCTTCCTCTTGTCCAGCATTCATAAGATCATTCAATTACTAAATGATCTCTGGATTTTCAGCATTAGGAAGGGGTGATATGTCCTCATGTTCAGCATCTCAATGACCAACATCCTTTTGTTCAACATGCTCAGCACCCTCACCAGCTCTATGTTAAGATTCCTCACTGTATCTTTCAACCACTTCTTATCCCATTTTTAGATATTCACTCACATGTTCATCATTTCCTCCATTATCACTATCATCATCATCATCATCATCTGATTCCTCATCAGATTTACTAACATAGCCTTCAACTCCAGTAATTTCAGTTTCTTCCTCATCCTTATCAACTAATAAAGATTTTCTTGAGGGAAATTCCAAAGGTGTACTAGCAGGTCCATAAGACATATATTTGTTACTTTCATCAATATTAGGATCACTCCTATCATCAAAAGGAAATCCTTCTTCCATTGGCACTTTAGGCTCAACTTCCTCATCATAATAAAAAGGAACCTCTCCAGGTTTAAGACCCGGATCAACTTGGTCCTTTGGTCTAGAAGGGTGGTCAACTGGATTGAATTCCTTATATATCCTTTCCTAATATTCTACCCAACATCTCTTCCATGGGTTCTAGAAGATTTTCATCCTCTTACAAATGTCTTTTTGAAGACAAAAAACACTATAGTCATTTATTACTTCATTTCCATCTTCCACACAACCTAACCTTTTTAACATGGCAGAAATCATCCTCAGATAGTACAAGTAGGTTTCCTTCTTGGATGTCTTAGTTAGATCAAGTATATACAACATTAGATACCTACATTGGTTTACTTTTATCCCATGTTTCAATAAAAATATCAAGAAAACATCATGATACTTCATAGCAGAGAAATCTCCCTTCCTTGGGAAAATTTGATGTTGTATGAACATAAAAAGTAGTCTTAATTCTCCTTCGAATTAATTTGTAATAGCCCTATTGGATTCTCCATTTATATTCCACTCCTTTAGAGCATCTTCATAAGAGAACAAATTAGAGGAAGGTTGAATATTACCAGGATAGTTAGCATAGACAACTTCATGAGGAATTTCTAAGCATTCAACCCATTCCTTAGATGAAAAAGCTATCTCCTTTCCCTTTACTACAGGCTTCATCTTTGTTACCTCAGCTTCATCCAGGGATATCCTCAAATGTTGATAGAACTCATGCAAAATATGAGGATAATAAGGTCTTTCATTGTTCGTGAACCAACTAAGCCACCCTTGTGATTCCATTACTTTCGATAAAAAGTATTTTCTTGAAAAAATCCACTCAGCAGACACCTATTTTTCATCCATAACCACTCAGCTTTCTAAGATCGGTTTTTCAGTCCCAACGGAATCACCTTTTTGACGCTTAGTAGAAGTATATTTTCTAGGTTCTTCCATTGCACACTTGGTCCTTGCCATGAAAAAAGGTAGAAGGATTTACGGTAGAGGGGAAGGTGAAAGGTCGGGATGGATTGAACTAAATATATCATTTAGGGATTGTAAATCGTAAATAATAAAAATTTAAACACGTAAAAAAGATGAATACGAAACAGCATCATTTTATTTAAAAACATACTGACTTACAAAACAATCCTTAAATACATTGGTGTCAATGAATCGTTTTCAAGGATCGGTTTAATGAATCGGTTTCACGAATCGGTTTGACACGATCCATTTCAAGGATCTGTTTTATAAGATCGGTTTCAAGGATCGGTTTCATGAGATTGGTTTCATGAGATCGGTTTCAAGGATCGGTTTCATGATATTGATTTCATGAGATTGGTTTCAATGATCAGTTTCAATGATCAGTTCCAATGATCGATTTCATGAGATCGGTTTGAAGGATTGGTTTCAATGATTGATTTCAATTTTTGGTTTCAAGAAGATCGGTTTTATGAAGATCGGATTCAAGAGATCAGTTTCAAGAAGATTGGTTTCAAGAGATCGGTTTCAAGAGATTGGTTTCAGGAAGATTGGTTTCAAGAGATCGGTTTCAAGAAGATCGGTTTCAAGAGATAATTTTCAAGAGATCGGTTTCACGAGATTGGTTTCAAGAGATCAGTTTCAAGAAGATCCTACTGATTTATCATTCCTAGTTCATGTCTGATGTAATTAATTCTCTTAGAATTTAATGGTTTAGTGAGTATATCAGCAATCATATGTTCAGTCACAATAAACTAAAGAGTTATATCACTTTTTTATAATGATATCTCAAAAAGTGATGTCTTACATCAATATTCTTTGTTCTATAATGAGAAATTCGTTTTTTAGAAATTTTAAGAGCACTTGTTTTGTCACAGTTTATGGGGATATGACTGAATTGAAATCCATAATCTAATAAGGTTTGTTTCATCCACAAAATTTGTGCACAACAACTACCAGCAGCAATGTATTCTACTTCAGCAGTTGATAATGCAACTGAATTTTACTTTTTACTACACCAAGATATCAATGACTTTCCCAAAAGGTGACATGTTCCAAAGGTACTCTTTCTCTCTAACTTACATCCAAAAAAATCATCATCTGAATAGATAACTAAATAAAAAGGTTTCCCTTTTGGATAGAATAGACCTAATATAGTTGTATACTTAAGGTATTTGAAAATTCTTTTAACACTATTTAGGTGTGACTCCTTTGGGTTTTCTTGAAATCTCGCACACATACACCCACTGAACTTAATATCTGGCCTACTAGTAGTTAAGTACAACAAACTCCCTATCATTCCTCTGAAAGAAGTTTGGTCAAATGATTTTCCATTTTCACCAAGATATAACTTACATATAGAACCCATTGGAGTTTCACTCCTCTTAATGATATCAAAGCCATATCTTTTCAAAATATATTTTGTGTACTTACTTTGATTTAAGATCTTACCTTCTTTATTTTGAAATATTTGAAATCCAAGAAAATATTTAAGTTCATCCATTAAACTCATTTCAAACACACTTTTCATTATGTTTGAAAAGTCATTACATAAATAATTTTTAGAAGATCCAAATATAATATCATCTACATATATTTGGGCTATTAAAACTTCTTTCAATACTCTTTTTATAAATAAAGTAGGATCTGCAAGTCCATTTGTAAAACCTTTATAAATAAGAAAATTACTTAACCTTTCCTACCAAGCTCTTGGAGCTTGTTTTAAACCATATAAAGCTTTCAATAATTTGACCACATGATTTGGAAAATGTGGATTTATAAAATCGGGGGGTTGTTCAAAAAAATCCTCAATTATATAAAAATTTAGGAATGCACTTTTGATATCAATTTGATAATGTATAAAATCCAAGTGTGTTGCATAGGCAAGTAAGATCCTAATTGCCTCAAGTATAGCTACAAGTGCAAAAGCCTCTTCATAATCAATTCCCTATTCTTCATTATATCCTTGTGAAACTAATATATATTTATTTGTAACTATATTTACAACTTCACCTACCTTATTAAGTTCTTCTTGCATGGCCATTGCCCAAAATTCATCATTGATTGTATCATTGATATTTTTATGTTCAATTTGTGACAAGAAGACTTAATGTTCTACCTAGTTTCTCAAGGAATCTCTGGTGTGTGTTCCTATATCTAAATATCCAACAACATCATTTAAGGGATGATTCTAGGGTTCTATTTGGTCTAGAAAAAGTAGGACTTGATATTTCAGTTTGGTCAGGTTGATCTATTTCACTACAGTTTGGATATAGAGAATTTCCAGAACTGGAAGTTTTCACATATTCCTTCACATTATGATTTTAGGTTGTATCATTAATGTCCAGATTTGACATATCATCTTCAAAAAAATTTATTGAATTATTGGGCTCATGTGGATCTTATTCATCAAACTTGATGTGTACAAATTCCTCCACACATTTGGTTTTCTAATTAAAGACTCTATACGCTTTAATTGATATAGAATATCTATGAAATATTACTCCATCACTTTTAGAGGAAAATTTATATAAATTATCTTTAGTATTCAGAATATAGACTTTACATCCAAACACTTTAAAATAACCTACTTTGGGTTTCCTATTATTCCAAAACATGTAAGGAGTTTTCTTAATAATGGGTCTAATTAAGACTATGTTTACTATGTAGTAAGTTGTATTAATAGCTTTAGGCCAAAAATAAATGGGAAAATCATATTCATTAATCATACTCCGAGCAATTTATTATAAGGTTCTATTTCTTCTTTCTACCACACCATTCTGTTAAGGTGTCCTAGGTTCAGAAAAGTTATGATTATAGCCATTCTTTGAGAAAAAATCTTCCAAATATTGATTCTCAAACTCATGATCATGATCACTTCATAAGGATTTTATCTTAAATCCACTGAGATTTTCTATCATCCTAGCATACTTGGTAAAGTGTGAACATGCTTCATTTTTATGAGCCAGGAAAAAGGCCCAGGTATACCTAGAGAAATCATCTACAAGAATATAAACAGAGTGCTTCCCATTGAGACTTGAAACTCTAGATGGTCCAACCAAGTCCGTGTGAACCAACTCGAGAGGTTGAGAAGTAGTTACTTCTTTCTCTGGTTTGAAAGAGATTTTATGTTGCTTTCCTTTTTGAAAATGATTACATACTTTGTTGTTTGTAAACTCTAATTTGGGTAAGTCTCTAACTAATCCTTTTCTAGTTAATTTCCTAAGAGATTGTATATTACAATGTCCTAGTCTTCTATGCCATAGCCAGGACTCTTTGTGAAAGGCATTTAGACAGGGGACATTCGGTGGGGATAGTGTGTTTAGATTTATAGAATATACATTATCAGTTTTAAAAGTAGTAAATAAAAAATTATTCTTGTCATCAAAAACATGGCATGAATCATTTTTGAATTTAACATTAAATCCATCATCACACAGTTGAAATATGTTGAGCATGTTATACTTCATTCCATCAACATACAGTACTTTAGAAATTGAAATAGAGTTAGGGTTTCCAATATAGCATATGCTGATGATTTTTCCTTTACCATTGTCACCAAATGTGACATGTACTTCATCGATCTTGATAAAAAATTTAAAGCTTGAAAATCCTCTTTCATATGTCTTGAACACCCACTATCCAAGTACCACATCTTTTTACAAGAACTCTTTAGGCAGTTTACCTACAAAACAGTTTAACCAAGAAATGACTTTGGTACCCATATTTGTCTAGGTACACATACATTAGTGATATTAGCCTTAGGAAGCCACAACTGTCTTATGGGTTTCTTATATGCGGAATATAGAGTTTTTTTAAAATAAACTCTATTCGGTCTAGAAAAATTAGATACATTAAATGAATTTGTGGAACTAAAACTTGTCGTACAACTCTGGTTTTTTAAAAAAGTAGCAGATTTTCCAAATTTGGGTACAAAATGTGATTGGTATAAATTTCATTTACCTGGTTGATATCCTATCCTAGAAGTATACTTAGGAGCTATTTGTTTACCATGAATTTGAGTAAGAGTATTTTTCCCATTTTTAAACATTTCTAAGTCTTTCATCAATTATTCATTAGACATTTTTAACTCATTGTTCTCTTTGAGTCGTTGGGCATTTTTCTTCTTTTCAGTTGTATGTTTAGATTTAGAATTTATAGTAAGAGCATGTTGTTTATTCAAAGATTTATATTTATCTTTTAACTCATTACAGGTTTCCTCAAACATGTTGCAATATTCAAACAGTTCATTATTTGTCATATTTTGAGACTCACTTTCAGAATAATAAGAGTTATGGGAAGAAGACTCTAAGTTTACCTCAGTTGTGTTTGTCATGAAACACATATTAGCCATATCATTCTCATTTTGAGAAGAGCCAGATTCACTTGAGCTATTCTCAAAGTCACTCCAGGTGCCCTTCATTTCATTCTTATACCTTATATCCTTATTTTAATACTTTTTCTTGTATTTCCTATTTGGGCAGTCAGCCATGACATGTCCTTCCCTTTTACATTCATAATAGATTATCTCTTCTGATTTATCGTTTTTCTTCCAATCATTTATCCAATTTCCCTTATTATCGCACTTTCCTTTGTAACTAGGCTTTTGGAAGAACTTCTTTTTCCTATAGAATTTCTTGAATCGTCTAGCCAACTGGGCCATTTCTTCATCATTGTCTTAAGCAACTTCATCAATTCTTGATCTTTCGACAGTTTCTTGAACTTTCTCTTTATCTTTAATTTGGGATGCAGTTGTCTTGAAAGATACAGACTTTCGTTTTGGTTCATCCTCCTCTTGATTTACCTTCAATTATTCTTCATACATCATTAATTTTCCAATCAAATCCTTCACTGGAATTTTATCAATATCGCACGATTCTCTGATAGACATAGATGTTCTACGCCATCTTTCTGGTAGGTGTCACATAATCCATATGATCTGCTCCTTGGTATTTACTTCTCTTCCAAAATAAATCATGGTATTCAAAATTTCATTGAACCTATGATACATATCAGAAATTGACTCATCAGGCTTCATTCTAAAGTGATCGTACTTGATAGATATAATTATTCAATCACATTTCTTTAACAATAGATGTTCCTTCCTGAGAAACAAATAGATTATCCCAAATTTCATGTGCAGTTTTACTAGCAAAAATACGGTTAAACTCTTCATCTCTTAATTCATAGTACAGAGTATTCATTGATTTATAATTATTTTTATTGGTAGTCTTGGTAGGTTCATCCCATGTGATTTTAACAGTTTCGGGAATAGCATATTTACAATCAATAGCATTCCATATTTTGACTCCCATACTTTTTATATGTATTTTAATTTTATGCTTCCACTAAGCATAATTAGTTCCATTAAAGAAAGGTGGTCGATTAGTAGCAGCCCCTACTAATCTATTTTCCAGGATAAATGTTGTAAAATAATTTCAAAGAGATAAAAAAATTATAAATAACAGAAATTTGAAGATCTTTGAAACACAACTATAATCGTAGTTGACATGATTTAAAAAACGAATAGTTACTTTCAAAATGCCTCTGATACTAAATGTTGGTCAGAGTAGATGACTCAAGATGGGGGTGAATTGAGTATCTATAAAAATTTCTATTAAAAAAGGTTCTTTACAAAATAATATCCCCATATGAAAATAAACACAAAGTCAGTTTGTAGTGAATTTTAAAAGTCTTGAAGGTTCAATTTGGTTCTCTAATGATTTATTAGTTCTCAGCTTTCCCAATCTAAAGATTAGTAAAACTTTTGAAACAAACCTATTGATTCAAAACAGATATAAACACTTCCTAAATTAACTATCAAAGTTCAATTTATCTTAATTCCATAGATACATAACAGATAAAAATTTAAGATAAACATAACAGCTGATAAAACAAGAGGTTCAGTCTCAAGTAGAGACTTAGTCCTCTCCACTTGGTGATCACCCTCTATCAAGAAGTTTATATTAATAAACTTTTTATCCACACCCTCGTTCGGGGTTCACAACATCACACAGGCTATCCATGTCACACTTGACCTCTACCACAGTTATTTGTGGGGAAAAACAAATAAACAAATCTCACAGGATCTCTTCCACAGTTCTACGTGGGATAAAAGTGTAAGTGTAACACCCCAAGTTTTTCTAAAAATAAATAGAAATGGATGGAACTTTGTTTTAATGTAGATATTTATAACTATCTTTTAAACATAATTTCTCCATTTCTATGTTTTGAATTTCAAGAAACTTCCATCTACAATTGTGTTCAGTATGTTATTTGGAGTCTATTGAAACAAACTTGTTTTTATGGTGAATAGTAACATACCCTTATGAATAGTAATATGAATAGTAATATGACCCTAATGAATAGTAAATTGTATTATTATTTTATTTTCTTAAGGCTTTAAGATAATAACATCTTGATTAATTTTTCAATGTGATATAAAAGAAGTTATAGTTTTTAAATAAATAATTTTTGAATTAAGTATGATTTTATTTAAAAATTATTTTAAAAAATGGACTTCATTTTTGAAATCTACATGTCGATAAATGGTTATGATGAATTTTGGGAATTTTTCTGAAACAGTAGATTATTCAGTGAATAGTAAAAAAAATACAGTTCTTGCTTCGGTGTGTTAATTACATCATTAATGATGTCATAAATCTGGTAGACTTGTGTATAGTTAAATAAAATGTGAGGTATCCCATGTGTCTTATACCATGGTCAAATACCATGGGAAATCCCATGGTTTTGCAAATACCACTCATGAGGTGTCCCTTGAAAATTATTAAAATAATCCCTCACTTTTCCTATAAATACCAAATCTTCCCTTCATTGAATTCATTCCCAATTCTTCCTCAACGAATATCTAGCCTCCTTGCCTTCATATTAGTCCTCCCAAGGTCCCAAACTTCAAGTTCGAAGGGTTACTCTACAAGGTAAGAAAATTCTCAATTTCCTTCTTTTTCTATTCAAGTTCTCTTTTATGAGGTATATCTTTCAAGTTTCTATACCATGTTCTTATTTACTTCTTATTCTTGATCTATTCTGTATTCTTATTCATTTCTGGATAGGTGACCCCTGTCCCCTCTCTTCTTAATGTTTTCTAAAACCTTGTCACATAGTCGTTGGGCTGCCGAATTTTTGTAAGAGATTTCTCACTTATTCTTTTATTTTGAGTTCCTTCCTTATTATTTCTTCATATATCCTTACCTAAGAGTCATGAAATATCCAGAAATAATGTATATTCTGGATTTTATTATGTTTATGTAATATTACTCATCATTGTTCTTCCCCTCTCCCACTTATTTAAGGAATAAAAACATTGTTTGTTATGTGTTGAATTACCGACATTGTGGATGATGTGATTTCAATTTCCATTAATTCTTTCAAGTATGGTCATGAAACCATTTATATGGTGGAACTAGGGTATAATATATGTGTTATGACTCACCCAAAGTTCTGTAATTCTTTTTTACTCATGGTTCTAATTTATAAGACAAAACAAGGTTGTTATTATCAAAGAACCACTAAAATGATCTAAACGAACTTCATTGATGTTTTAACTTATGAATCGTCCTCATATTAAACATCAAAAATGATAAATGGTATAAATTATGGTACTAGAAATATGTAAATACTTTTCCATTCCAATTCAATTATTTCACTTCCAATCAACAAGAACATCCATCATGAACCAATCTTGGAAATCATGTAAAGAATTCACCCAAAAACAGTGCAAGGGGAAAAATACTAACAATTAAAGGGTGAAATGATGTTATGAAATGATCATATAATATGTTATAAATATGAAATTTTTTCTGTAAAATATTAATAACACTCTTTTAACCATTATACAATAGGTTTAAACAAGTTGTAAGTAAGACAACCCTGAGGTAAGGGAATTCTTAACCCGATTTCCATTCTTTGGGTTAACCTTATACTTCATTCTTTATGTGCTATTTAAATTTTTTGTGTGATGGGTTCTATTAATATTATGTTTTATTATATGTATTTATAGTATATATACGTACTCAATCCACTCTATTAAGTCTCTCTTCAATTGTATGATATTTATAAGGGGCTTTTCTTTAAAAATCCTCTTTTTAAATTCAGTTTTTAAAAAACTCCAAAGCAATGTTTTTATGAAATTATTCATGTTGTATGTTTATGTTTTGGTTCTTGGGAATTATTTACGATGAAGGGTGGGACCTATATATCTCTCCAGTGCATTGGTTATGAGTAAGTTGGAAGTCGATCGTATGGTTACTCCATGTGTAACTGCGATGGTTACACAAAGTAAGGTAGTCGTGAGGGTAACAAATTATAAGGTAGCCAAGAATGGTAACAAAATTATGTAATTAATGCCCCAAGATACCTTTATGATTATATTTATATTCTCATGTTTTTGTGTATCTTGTGTAAATATCATGTTACATGAAGTAAGTATATATAGCTGACAAGTATGTCTTTTGAAAATGTTTTCATACGTTGCGAGTATTCATGGACTAATGTGCTCTTTCCTTTGTTTCATCCCTTACTGATCTTTCATGATCATCCCAAGTTTTTAAATTATATTCACACGTTAATGGATGTGTAAGACAAAGAAGGAATCCATCTAAAATGTTTAAGATTTGTCAAGAAGTCATGTTAAAGTTTTAATGTTTTATTTTTTTGAAAAAAAATGGAAATTTTATTTATAGTATCCACTCTATATTAATGTGTTACGTTATGAGTGTATGGTCCCAATTCTCTAAATCTCTAAACTTGAAAATATCCTCAATGTAAAAGTAATTGTTTTCTTGACTAAATTCAAGATTATGTATGCAATAAGGCTGGGTCATTATAGTAAGAAGGGATTGAGAGTGGGGATATTTTGTTATCCTCCAGTTTAGATCAGGAGACAGTGTGTGAGATTCAAACAGATATACACACTACTAAAAATAGTAATGATAAGAACACAACAGAGTTATCAAAGAGAATAGGGTTTAGAATTATCTGTGTGTTGTGCAGTAATTCTCTTGATTCAACAAATGTTGAGGAAATGATATTCAAGTCCTCTTCTGAAATTTGGATTCAGAACATAGGGTTGTAGTTTCTTGTGAAAGAGTTCATCTCTTCCTTGTGAGGATGTTTAGAAAGCTCCAGTAGGTAGTTTCTAGGTATGCCCAAGCTTCAAGTTTCTCTCTTTCTAATATTCTAGGTTCACACAGTCTATATTTCAACATGTTCTCTAAGCTCTATGTGTATATGTATATCTCTGTGTCTCCATCACTTTTTTTGAGCTCTAATTGATGTCATTTAATACTTCACGCTCCACTGGGTATGAAGATCTCCGCACCTATGTGTACCTCTTACTATCTATGGATAGTCCTACAGACAGCATTAAATAATTTCAGAAACATTAATTTGTCTAAATATGACCATTAGAAATAAATTTCTATTAATAAAATTGAAGCAGTTATTTATGACTATCAGTGAGTCATATTTGGTATATTGTCTTCCGTTTGGTAACATCGGTCTATCATCTTCGGTGTGTTGACTCCAGTGTGTTGACTTCGGTCTATCAACTTTAATGTGTCGACTTCGGTATATCATCTTTGGTGTGTCAACTTCGGTCTGTCATCTTCATTGAGTTGACTTTGGTCTGTCATCTTCGGTGTGTCGACTTCGGTGTGTCATCTTTGGTGTGTTGACTTAGGTGTGTCAAACATCAGTGTGTCGAACATCGACGTGTCAAACATCGGTGTATCGAACATCGGTGTGTCGATCATCGGTGTGTAGAACATCAGTGTGTTAAACATCGGTGTATCGAACATTGGTGTGTCCAACATCGATTTGTTGAACATCGATGTGTCGAACATCGGTGTGTCGAACATCGGTGTGTCCAACATCGGTATGTCTAACATCGGTGTGTCAAACATCGGTGTGTTGAACATCAGTGTGTCAAAAATAGGTGTGTCGAACATCTATATGTCTTACAAAAATCATTACAATACTAAGTGTTATCAAAAAATAAATGTATAAATACAATTGTAAACATATTTATTCATGAGTATAGTTTATTGAATTATTGAAGAATATTTTTTTGTATGACATAATTGATTTACTTAAAGATATTAAAATGGAATGAAAGAGTAGAATATGTATATTGACATTATTTGTGATTATGAAAACTACAAAATCATAGAGAGTCCAAGAATTTGGAAATATCACATAGAATAATTCCTTAGGAAAATAACCATTCCATTTTAAAATCACTTATCTTTAAAATAATTTCTCACACTTTAATAAAAACATTTTATTTGAAAATAATCATGTAAACTTATAAAGGAAGCTTCCATGTATTTAGGTGTAATTATGGTGGGAAAATATGCTCATACATTATAAGTTATATACAAACATTCCTTTTATATGTTTCTCAGAAAAGTCAAAAAGAACCTTGTTTAAAAAATTACAGAAAGATTCCATTCAAATATTTTTAAAAAAAATAAAACATGGGTAAAAATGAATTTAAAAATATATAGAATAATTTAAAAACATTTTTGAATTTTTTTATAAAACATTCATAAGTATGAGAAATATTCCCCAATGGATACTTTAACATAAACAATTCCAAATAAAAATGAGATTGTCAAATAAACTCTTACCGCTTTCGTATCATTTGAATTATAAGCCTCATGAAAGAAATAAACTTATATTGATATGTATATCCCATAATTTTTAGAATAATACTCATAATATACATTCATTTTCTGTATATACCCCACACTAAAGAATCAACCAGTTTATAATATATGTATCCCAAAGTAATAAAAGTGAGACAAACTCTCTTACCTCAAGTATAGCCTTTCCTCATTCAGGTTAAAAAACTAATGTATATTAAATATGGATTTATTATAAAATTATACCAAAACCATATATATATAAATATATATATATATATATATCATACCATGTATTATTTATTTATAAAATATTATCACCTATTTATTAATAATTTTTTATTAAAATCAATGTTCTGGGTAATAATTATTTCATTTTCCAAGAATGTTTCGATTCGACGGTCTCAATCCTTATACTTTGATCAAGGTATTATCATTTAAAAAATATTAATAATTTTTTAAAAATCATATATATTCATTATATACATATTTATTATCATTCATAAAAATTAGTTATAGATAAATGAATTACATCGTTTATGGAGAGGACAGTCCGTATGAATGCATGAACGTTGTATCCATTTTTTGACTGATTGAAAGGAAGAAAGGTCAGTAATAATTAACCCCTGTCAAATCATTATTATTTAAAATATATTTTTTATATTTATAAAATTCAACCTTATTACCATATATTTGAAATATAAATGAACAACTAATCACATCATATTGTGGAGATGTAATCCACGCATACGCATGAGCAACGTTATCGTTTCCCAGTAATTCAGATGAAAAGAATTTAGACATGATACTATCATTAAAAAAGTATAATTATTTCATAAATATAATATATTAACATCAAACCCATCATAATACCCATTCATAAAATATGGTGATGAAAAATGAATTGTATCACTACATGGAGATGGAAAGTCATACGTAGGCACGAGCGATACCTTCACTTTTTATTTTATAGAAAAGAGGGTGTATAATACTATTTTGATCATCGAAATAACATTAAAACATATTTAGGATACTGAATTTATTATTTTAGGATAAATATCATAGATTTTGGTTGGTAAATAAGAGTAGAAAATGAATGTGATTTGTTAGACTGATTACCTCTTCTTCAAAACCACTTCTTTAGATCTCCTCTAAAGGCCTCTAGGGATGGTATTTTATGAATACCATAACCTTTATATTATGTATAAGGAAATTTAGAATAAAAATATTTATGGGATGGTTTATATAGAAGTATCAATGTGGTGTAAAGAAGTGAGGTTGGTTTGTCCCTTTTATAATTGAGGTGAGGGGAACCTTTGAAATTTCTCAAAATATTAAACTATAATAAGACTATTCGAAGGCCAAATAATTCCAAATGGACTACAAATTCATAAGGTAATTAAATTTTCTACCTTATATTATTAATTTTGTGATTATTTAAAATTTTATGGTTTTTAAATAATTTAATAAAATATTAATCCCCTAAAATATCTTTATTGTCGATTTTGATACTATTTATTACTCTGACTTTAAAAATGTCAATACAACGAGTAAAATTAAAAAAGACTATTTTATTATATCTTATTTATGTCATGGTAATATATAAAATTCATGGATAACCATAAATATATTAAATTATGTTACTTTTAATATTTTTAACATAATTTATTTGATTATTCATTTAATGAAATAATTAATCCATTAGCATCATGTAAGAATTCATGTTAATTATTTCTTCACTAAAAATTAAAGAAAACACCATGATGAATATAAATATATTATATTTCAAAATATATATATATTCAAATATATCTCATGTATAGAACCATATTAAAAATAGTATACTTATTAAAAACAAGAGTGTGACATGTTTAACTTTTCATTAAATAAAATGGTATAAAGTTCATATCTTATCCAAATGGCTCAAAAATCTCATAAATTTTATCCATGTATGATAATGGTCTATATAAACTTATAAAAAAATATGTATCTATGTTTTTTTGTCATTTAATAGTTCTAATCATTTTATTTTTAATATTTAATTAATCGTTTTACCATTTTACTATGGTAACAATAAAATTACTAAGTTTACTATTCAAATTATACAAAAATAAAAATTATTAAATTATTAAATTATATCCTCATAATTAAAAATATTTAATCCATTTTTTAAAATTTCTAAAATGCATAATTTTTATAATTTAATTTAAAATTAAACTAGAAAAACGCAACAAAAATAACTTTTTTATAAAAATAGGTTTTTAAGACTAAAAATGTACTTATATAAAAAATATGTATAATGATGACTCAAATTATTTTAGTTATATTATATCTAATTAAATAATTATTATTTTAATTTTATATCAAATTAAAATCATAATGATACATTATATGAAAATAAAATTATAGTTTTATAAATATTAGTATTTTTTATTAATTACTAAAAAATAAATCTTTTCAGAAAGATTAAAAATTTATACCCAAATATAATTTTGATATGTTTATTTCAAAAAATAAATTAATTTTATAGAAAAAATTTTCAAAAAATTAATTATAATATTTTCTCACATAAATTAATAAAAATTCATTTTTTAAGAAAACATATTTTTGAAGAATAAAACGAATATACTAAAAATTTAATGATTATTTACAAAAAAATTATAAATATATTTATATTAACTATAAAATTCATATATATTTCATAAATTATTTAAGAATATTCATACCCACCAATTTAAAATCTCCTTTATAACACTCACATTAAATAATAATATTCTAATAGTGTATTGTGGTTCATTTAAACTCGTTGATGTGTACAACACAATCCACTAAAGAAATAAAATTATTTAAAGAGAAATATTTTCTAAAATATTAAGATGTTACATAAACCATACAGGGAGTAACTCCTTATGTATGTTAAGATTCAGGTTACAGAATCATATGTTCTCTTATGATCCATTGTGGTTTCATCTTCCTTCAACTCAACACTTGAACTATGTCCCTAGGGTAACTCCTACTATTATAATTATACTTGAATACAAGTGAGGGGAATTATAGGAATTGAGTTACAAAAAAAATAACCTTGTACTTGGTTGATCTTACATCATAAATGAAAGAGGGGTCATGTTCTGGGGACCATTAGCTAATTTCATAATTATTAAAAAATAAACCATGAAATAATAAAAATTAAATAAATATAAAAACCAAACATACACAAGTCGATAAAATCCCATGATCATTCACCACATGTCAAGAATAAAAATTACTACTAAAAATATATCACTCTCAACTTTCTATACATAAAATTAAATAAATAATTATAATTCATCTATTTATTGTTCATTAAATTTTTTTTAAAAAATTATAAAATAAATTATTATTTTCATTTTTTATTTTAAAATTCGAAAAAAAATTAGAATTTTCTTATGTTATTTTAATTAAATATATTTTTATAGATTGTTTATTAAACACACTCACACACCCATATATATAATTATTAAATTATATATGTGTGTGTGTGTGTTTATAATTAAAAATTAATTAAAATAAAATAAATAAGGGCCATGTGGGAAATGGTCGGCCTGACCTGAGGCTACCAAAGGAACTGCCACAGTCCTTACTCGAATCATTTGGAAATGTGAGTGTAGTCTATAAATTCCCAAGTGGTGAATTGGTCTCTCATCCGACCAAATCATAGACATCCTTCTATACAACTCTCATCGGATGGCAGATCTGGTCATCGGTTTTGAGTTACAAGTTTTTTATTTTCCTATTATTGGAAAATCAGTACTGGATTTGTGATATTTCCTTATCTCTTGATAAAACTAGCCATCAAATTAGAAATTCATATATCTATTTAAATGAAATATATATATTTTCACACTTCATTGATCATAAAAATAAAAAAATTTGCTCTCATTGAATCAAAACTAAATTTTCATGTAGTGTTGACCATTAATTAGATAATGATATTAGGAGATTATATTTAACAAATCATATTAAAATTATTAATCAAAAATTAGATATTACCACTCTGATACTAGTTACAAGATCCAGTTGAAGATTAAGCGAGGTGCGGTGGGTGATATGTTCAAAAATTAATATAAATTTGGATTCTTGGATCCAAAGAATAAGATATGTGCATCAATTTTTAAATAAATATTAAAAATAAAACAATTATCACATGTAACATTAATATAATTTGATTCCCACTCAATGCCCTTGACATTTTTTCTCAAGGATCCAAACCCTAATCTCTCTAGTGATACACATAGGTACTCTACGAGGCATGGGATACTAGTCCCAATTAATCAGGTAATAGTGTGATGAAATGGAGTCACTATAATGTCCCTATATTTATCACACACAAAAATTCCCAAATTCTATCTAGTACTTGATATAATTAAAGAGAGTGGCAATTCTCAATTCGGTTATAAAAACTAAATGAGTGATGTGAAGCTAAACATAATTTACCATAGTAAAAAAATCATTCTTCTAGGGTTTAAAATAAGTAAAATAAAAGAAAGGTCCTTCACCTTTGGCTTATTCTTAAACTGAACCCTATGTATTTGATAAATATTTAATTTACTATTAAATAATTATTATTTTTATTAAAATAATAAATAAATAGCATGGGTGTCAATTAATTTTTTATTTAATTATCACTTCTTAAATAAATATTTATTTATGTTATATAATCAAAAAAATCACATGTAATATTTAATTTGATTAATTAACTACATGGTATTTTACAATTAAAATGACCTAAAATCTCTATTAATAAATAAATATTCACTTTTTCATTAAATAGAACTTATGAATATTTATATAATAAATATAAATCTAACACCCATAATTCAGTTTGACTAATAAATTGGAATTTAATTATGATTTATATTGATTTAATAGACATTGATCCTATAACTTATATCAATTCTATTGTAATAAATCAAATTCAACTAAATATGATGAGTGCTTTTAGAAAATTAATGTGCAACCATCTATACCTATTTATCAATAGTATTTATTTTAACTCACATACTTTGATAGGTATCTAGAAACATATCATGCTCCCTATTAAGAAATATAAATTCTTTATCATTGGAAATTGTCCTAAAAATGCTAATTATTTAATATAATCACTTTTATATCTAATATCACATCATCAAGGATGTATACATGTGTCTTTATCCCTTAATACTAGATCTATCATTCTTTTATTTTTTTAGTTTGAACTTTCTTGATATTGAAAATTCCATGGACATAAGTTAGGAGCTTTCATCATAATCAAAGGGTTAGAGATGTATTCTTCCATAACCCAAAAGGTAAAAATCCTTTATTAGACACTCAATTAATTTCATAATATTCATGATTGTCCAGACACAAGTGTAAAAACTCTTTTTCTACCTTTTAGAGCTTTAGAATGTTTCAAAGAATATTTTCATAGCTAGGAACAAAGTTAGCTTGGGATTTTGGGTCCCATGGAGCCTCAGTATTGATATAATAAAAATATTAAATATTTTATATCATGCAATAATAGTTTTTTCGAAATAATTAAATATCTTAAAAATGATATTACATATTGGAAATCTAAGATAGACATTAAATCCAAAATATTGGTTTTACCCGAGGCACAACATAACCTTTGTGTATATAAGGTGTTTTTTTAATTGTAGTAATTGGAAGAATAATAATAAAATTAATAAATTAATTAACTGGTTATTAAATAGGACTAGACCTAACCCCTTAAATATTCAAACCTAGTTATGGATAAATCGTATCGTTAGTAGTGTAAATCTAGATATTTTATAGGGTATTAGAGGAGATCTTTGTTGGGAACTGTGGGATCGTGGATCGAAGAACAATTTTACAAGGAGGTTGGATTTGTCAAAGGAGTTCTTGGATCTCAACAATAACAATGACATTGAATAATTATTCATTATTTGTTGATACAATCTCGAGGTAATAATTTTTTTTCTCTAGATTAATCTCTATTGTGATTATCTAATATCAAATCTGAATTAATACCTTTAATAGATTAATTACAAGGTCAATGTTTGTTTTATTGTTGTTGTTTATTTTTCTATAATTATGATTTGTTTAGAAAATCATTGATCCTTCTTTATTCTTTTGTGATAATAATTTACTCCATAAATAGATCAAATACAAAAAAAAATGGATAATGTCCATTTCTCACTATTGTTTTTTGTGATTTCCTCCCCTTATCCGTTAAGTGTTTGTAATTGGTGTTTAATTAGACCAGTGGTTTCAAAATACCCAAAAATTGATTTTTGTGCAATTGGTATTTTGACAAAAAGGTTTTTTCTATGGGTTCAGGGTCAAAATCAAAAGAAAGATTGAGGTGTGATGATTATAATGGATTATCAGGTGTTTTTCATTCTCTGGTTAGAGATTTGGTGGTGTAGTGAGATGAGAATCAACATTCAAATAGAGGGGTTTCTAAAATATGTCCACTAATGAAAAATCAAGAGCAGTTAACCCTAGATCTAAGATCTTCAACTTTCACTATCGAAAGAATCAATGGTGGTAGTGTTGTGCGAAATATGTGTACAAAAAACTAGAGATTTTAAAAAAAAATTGAGTTACATGGTGTAAAGTTTGGATGAACACGCTCAATTTGGATCCCCTTTCATGATGGCTAGGTTTTATTCAAAGATAAAAATATCACATGTTTTGTGCCCTTTCAAATGTCATGTGACCCTTTCCTAGAGAATCATTATGTACCCCGGGGGTGAATTGGTATAGACACAACTAGTGTACATGAGCATGACAAGAGTAAATGAGCATGGCTAGTGTACATAGGCATAGGCAGAGTACATGGGAACAAGATGTAGGACATGATCACGGTCTTGGACTTGGGAAAGTTCTTGTACCTATCCTAGGATAAGTTAGAACCCTTGTCCTCTTTAGTCTAGTTGACTATCAATAGGGTGTTTTACCTTGGTCCATCCATATTATGGTACAGTGAGGCATCCCATCCTGATCATAGAATGATTTATCCCCTCTATAGTTTAGTTCTAGATAGATTCAAGTATCCCACCATGTGTCCCAGGGTGTGATCCTTTATCATTCTTCCCCATGATGGGACAGTTATCCCATTACTAACTTTTAGGGTGTCTGATCCGCATACTATTGGACTAATCTAGAGAGGGTTAGGTATCCCCTATAGGCCCAGGGTGTGATCCCAATACATTTAAAGTTCAATAATGTACTTATTCATAGCATGTATTAACAGGCATGACCTCTTAGATGAGTTCTATCAGTGTTATCAAGACCCGAGGAGTGAATTTTCCCAGACAATCAGAACCTTGAAGCCTTGAGAATAATCCTAGGATGGAAGTATGGTTGTGAACTTACCTTGATATTTAGTGTTTTAATTACGTAAATATGGGTTTTTGGTGTTATCCTTTCTTATTAGAAGACTCTCTTTGAGGATTTATGTTTGGTGATTTTGGGGTGTCCTAATGGGTATGTTTATACTCACCCCTTCATGGGATCTACCATCATGTGTTGTGTCCTATATAAATGGCAAGCCTTTCAATGGAGTCTTAGGTAGATGATGAGTTTTTGAAGTTTATTTGTGCTAAATAATCCATAGTCAATTATAGGCGTTTCATCTTGATATCAGTCCCCTCGTTTCTATTAGGTTTAACACTTTACATTTTTGGTGGTCTTGTATTTAGAAATTTTTGATTTATCATACTTTTATCATACTCTGATGTTGGATTTATTTGTATGCATGCATCTTAGTATCATTTTTATCCTTCCTCTATATATTATATTTTTGTTTTTAGACATTTATGTGTGTTCAAGTATCCTAGGAAAAGACCTCCCATGTGTGTGATAAGCCTACTTAATGCTTGTCACCAACCCCTGGACTAGTAAAGGTGGGTTTGTTTTGTCATGCTCAATTTTTCACCAGCTATGTGGGCCCTAGTGGGTCAAGTTATGACAGAGTGGTATTAGATTAAGTCATATTAGGATTGGATTTTAGAGATTGTATAGATGTGAGGTTTGGTTTGGAAATTAGGGAAACAATGTTGACATATCTTGATTTCATCTCTCAAGCTAGGGAACCTAATGATGGTGTGTAAAATGAATCATACATTCACTAGGACTATGATAAACTATTTGTTGACCAGATAAAAGTAGGAACTGGGTTTAGGGAAAACATTAGTACATGCATCATATAGGAATGGGTTGTGGTTTCCATGTCATTGAGTCTCATCCCTAGATATACTATTTGACTGTGGTGCATATTGAATTATAAATGATGCCTCTATGATTAAATATGGTTGGGATTCCAAATTACTGTTGTGATAATGATACACATAGTGAAGTGGCTTCAGTTTTAGTTCTTTTATGGGAGGTGGTATTTTTGTAACATTTTTCGAACGTACCTCTACCCGTCAAGAAGTAGGTTTCTCCAAAAATATTGAGAGATGACGTGAACAAGATGAGAACACTTCATGAGTTCCATTGGTATATTATCCTTATTTTTTATGGTGATATAGACCCTAGGGTAGTAGATAACTAGCTTGAGGAAGTTGGGTGAGTTTTCTGCCTTGTTAGGACCCCACCCGATCATATGGTGGTTCTAGTCATGAGACTTATCCTTGGATCTATAGGGTGATGGTGGGATTTTTGGACTTATACATGTGACAAGGAGAATCTCACCTAGAAATTTTTTGAATCCTTATTTAGAGTGTAATTTTACCCAATGAAGTTGTGGGAAGTACACTTCTAGGAGATTTTGTAACTTAAGAAGGGAAGAATATCTATTGTAGAGTTTGAGCCATGGTTCACTAATCTCATGAATAAATCCATGTATATGATTTTTGATGTTTAATCACAAGTATGAACCTTATATTATGGTCTTACCCAATATATCTACACTAGTGTGGTATATCTTTGTATTCCTTCTTATACAAGGGTGCTAGATTATCCTTGGTGGTGGAGGGTTTCCTCGCTGAGTAGCCACTTTTAGTTGGTTCAGGTCATTGGTACCTTGAATCTAAGACTTTAGAATCTTGTAGATGATGGATGATGTAGGGATACAAGTAGTCTAGTAATTTTTAAGGTAATTTTCTATATATAGGGTCTGAAATTCATGGCTCATAGGATGGTTCCATCCATCTGAGGGAGAAGAAATATTAATCCTATAATGGGGGAGGACATTTTGTGTATGGTCATTTGACCTGCCAATTAGTAGATAGAGAGAAGGTAGATTGACCATATAGGGAGAGGAAAAATATAGAGTAGGTAGGTCCACATGGTGGTGGATTTGGTAGAGTATCTAGGAGAGTAGTATGAGGTATCCATTATTCTGATATGTTGCAACCACCACCCCCAGGAGGTCCATGTCATACTTAGGGAGATGGCGATCAAGGGAGAGGGAAGCTGTAGGTAGTAGATTCCTATGACCCAGAGACTCCAAGGATGATTTAAGGTATGATATATGACTTTAATAATTTAGTTATAGTATGGATAAATGTAGTCAAAGGATACTCTTTTCTTACCACATCCCTTTTCGAGATCTAGAGATTCCAATGGAGCCTTTGGATTGACCTATATGTTTGGAGAATTTTATCATGGTAGATTCAGCAATAAAAAACCTTTTTTAATTGTGGGATAGACTCTTGGATAATATATATTCTTATGAGTCTTTTCATAGCAGTGATGTGGCCTTATGATTTAATTCTAGGTATGTACTAATTATCCATAGTTCATGCATATATTGGATATTTCAGGATGATCATGTGATGCATTTGAGTTGATGAAACTATGTTTTTCTTTTTTGGTTAGATGAAACACGTGCATAGTTGGATGGGATTATACATAGAATGATAGATATAATTACTCATCCATTGGATAACATTACCCTTGAAATAGAAGATGTTATGAGCTTTTAGCTTCCTACAGTGGTGATGGAGTATGAGTATGTCTTCCCTAAGGTCATGTTGTGCTTACCTCCCCACTGAGAGATCAACTTTTTCATTGAATTTCACCCAGTGACTACCCTAATATCTACACCAACATATCATATGTTCCATACAGAGCTTCAAGAGTTGAAGTTGTAGTTAGAATATTTATAGAGGAAGGGATTTGTCAGACCTAGTGTGTACCCCTAGGCAAATCCAATATTGTTTGCAAAGTAGGAGGATAGTATATTGAGGTTGTGTTTGGATTATCATCTCCTAAATTAGGTGACCATCAAGAATAAGTATTCACTCCCAAGAATCAACTACCTCTTCAACTAGCTGAAAGGGGTGTGGTGGTTCTCAAAACTAAACTCAAATAGGGTTATCACCATCTCTGGTTTCAAGATGAAGATATATAAAAGATGTAATTCATATATTTTTGTGGTCACTATATGTCATTGGTGATTCCCATCAACATAAAAAATTACCCAATAGTGTTCATGGTACTTATGAACTGGATCATTCATCCCTACATAGACCAGTTCATGGTATTATAAATCGGTGAAATCCGGGGGTACTCAGTGTTAGAGGAGGATCACCTAAGACATTTAAATATGTTATTGTAAATACTTTGAAAGAACCAGATTTATGGGTGGATTTGGAAGTGCCGATTTTGGATTTGATAGGTATACTTCCAAGTAAATTTCATCTCAAAAGATGGAATATCAGTGGACCCAATAATGGTTTATTTGGGGTTATCATGGGAGCCACCCAAGAGCATGAATATGGTCTATTATTTCTTGTGTTTTTTTGATAATATTGTATATTCATTCTTGATTTATCTAGGGTTCCATCACCCTTGAATTCTTTAATCTAAAAGGGGCAACTATTTTTGTGGGAATAGAAGTCCTAGTAGGATTTTATGGAGTTATTTTAGAGTTTGGTGAGGGCCCCCATCTTGATACTTCCAATGGATGGTGTTTAGTATGTGGTGTTCTTTTATTCTTCTAAAAATGGACTTGGGGGTGTTATGATATTGAGGTAGGAATTTATTTCCTCTAGGTCCCAATAGTAGAGACCCCATGAGGAGAATTATGTGATCCCTGATCTATAGCTAGCATAAATGGTCTTCTCCCAAAATATATTGAATCACTGCCTTATGGGAGATTGATTTATCATATATTCAGAAAATAAGATTTTCAAGTATATCTTTTCATAGATAGGTCTTAACTTGAGATCAAGGTGGTTTCCATAGTTCCTATAGGATTATGACTTAAAAATAGTATATACATTATAGTATGAAAACATGGTAGAAGATTCTCTCGATAGGAGATATTGTTTGTGGTTATTGAGCGAGGTGCCAGAGTAGTTGGCCTCATTGTAGTTAACCTTAGTGGATGAGGATGGTGTTTCTTACCTACAGTAGATAGTTGTTACCCTGCCACTTTTTTAGCATTTTTGGGGGTCCCAAATTGAAGATATCGATCATGAGACCTTGTGTGACTATAAACCCACTATACATGATCCAAATTGATTTTATGAGGGTTAGGGCATGTCATCCTTTTCTAATGTAAGATGATGGTTCTTGTGGCACAGTGAGAGGATATTATGATAGAGTTTCATAAATCCCCATTATTAGTAAAATCTAGTGTAAAAAGATATACCAAGTCCATCAGCATTAGTTTTGGTGGCTAGTAATGAAATGGTTTTTAGTTATGTTTATCTCTCGACACCTCACTTGTCAGTAGGTGAAGGATGTGCACCAGGTTCCAATGGGTTTGGATCAACCCATTTAGGTTCCAGAGTATAAGTGGGATGGTATATACATGGACTTCATAAAATTATTTCAATAGTCACCTAGAGGTCATGATGTTATCTGGGTGATTGTTGACTGACTCACCAAGTCGGCCCACTTCTATTCCATCTAAGAGTAGAGTTCAGTAGAGATCTCAAAAAATTTATACATGTGAGATATATTCCATCATCATGGAGTTCACTCGATGATAATTTCAAACTGTGATTCTTTCTTAATTTCATGATTATGGAGAGAGGATTACATAAGGACTTTAGGACTCACATGAGGTTGAGAATGGTGGTCCACCCCCAAATTTATGTCTAGACTTATTGGATCATTCAGGTTCTGTAGTACATGATTATAGATTTTATATTAGTATTTTCCATAGTTTGTAGGATCACCGACCCTCTATAGAGTTTACATATAACAACAGTTACCACTCCACCATCAGTATAGCACTATTTTCGGCCTTGTACAAGAGACCATACAATTAACCCTTTTGTTGGACTAATCCATAGGAGTCAATACTCATGGTCTTAGAGTTAGTGAATTAAAAAGTAGAGAATGTTTATATCATCTATAAGTATATGAGGACTAATTATATCATTCATAAGTGTTTGGATGGATGATGGATACCTTTACAATTTTATGAGGGAGACCATGGGTTCATGGAGGTATCGCCTAGGTAAGGATTATAGAGATATTGTCAAGTTGGTAAGGTGCATCTGAGATTCATTGTCCCTTTCTAGATAATTTTTAGGGTTGGAGATGTGGTTTGTTGCTTATTACTACTACCATAGTTAAACTAGGTACATGATCTTTTCCATGTGTTTCATATGGGGAGGCATGTGTACAAATTGTCGCATGTTATTGACTGGGGTGATCTAGGAATCAAGGATGGATCTACCTCTATAGAGATACTGGTAGATATATAGTATCGACAAGAAAAGATCCTTCATGGGTGAGATATACCATTGGTGTATTTATAATGGAGTCATGGGAATCTTTAGGAGAGCACTTGGGAGTTGGAGAATTAGATGTGAGAATAGTACTCTCATATTTTTTAGTAGGTTTTTTCTTTTTAAAATAAAAATACATGATGTGTGTATAATGTGGTAGCTCTATTTTTTCCCTTGTAAAACATTGGAATATTTTAAATAATAATTTTTTATCTATGAATGGAGTTAGCATGGGATCTCAGGGCCCTTAGAGCTTCATTGTTGATATAATAAAAATATCAAATATATTATATTACGTAGGCATATTTTTTCTGAAATAATAAAATATCACCTAAATGGTGTTATATATGGGAAATATGATACTTACATTAAATCCAAAATGTAGATTTTACTATAGGTGTAACATAAAATTTGTGCAAGTAGGGTGTTTTTTTAAGAGTGGTTGTTGGTGGAATAACAATCATATTACCAAATAAATAAATAAATTAGTTGTTAAATGGGACCAGATCTAACCTTTATCCTATTTAAATCCATTTATGTAAACAATAAGGTTATACTAAAAATCATAGATATTTTATAGGGTCATATATGATATATTTGGTAGTGATAATGAGATTATGGATCGACGGTCAGTTTTCTAAAGAGGTTGTCTTTATCAAAGAAGTTTTGGATCTCACCAACAACAAAAATAAGGAATAATTATTCATCAAAAATAAATCCAATATAAATGTAGTAATTTTTTTACAAATTTATCCCTATTTTGATTATATCACACGGAATGTGAATTAATACATTCAATAAAATAATTTGTGGGTCGATGTTTTTTTTGAGATTGTCAGTAATTTTCCAAAAATAAGGATTTATTTAGAGATTTAAAAATCCTTGTTTATTATTCTATGATCATTGTTTCTTATATAAATGGATTAATTCCAAATCAAAAACTTTTTTACATCTATTGTTCACTCTTCTTTTTTTCTTTTATCCCCTCGTTCTTTGATCGTTCATTGTTAGTGTTCCGTTTGATCGACAGTTCGATGACACCCAGAAATTGATCATTGCACAATTAATATTTGGGGAAATGCATCATTTATATGGGTTTAGTTTCATGAGAAAAATCACTATTTACATTTGATGATGGTCATGGAATTTCAGTAGTTTCAAAGGGAGTCTTTTATTTTTTGGTTAGTGATTCGGTGATGCGTTGTTATGGGAATTGACTTCAAAAATGATGGTTAAACAGAATCAGGCCACTAAAAATGGCTCTAGTGTGTTCAGAACTATATTTGAGACCTATAAGAATTATTCTCAGTGTAATTGATGGTAGTGTAAGTATACGATAAATTCATAGAACATTATAGAGATTCTATGAAAAATTGAGTTACACGGCATGTAGTTCGAATAAACACATGTTGCATGGATCCCCATATATGGTGGATAAGGTTTGCACATAGAGAAAAATACCACACATCTTGTGGCATTTCACACACCATGTGACCCTTTCATGGTGACCAAAAGTGTACCCTAGGGTTATATAGTCACAGACACAGCTATAGTATATAGGCATAGTTAGTGTACACAGGCATGTCCAGAGTATACTAGTATGGGTCAAAGGAAGAAGGCATGGGCATGGACTTAGGAACATCTATACAATCCGAGAAAACTGTTTTATTCCTTCTACACAGCATGTACTTATCCCATGATAAGTTTGATCCCCCATCCTCTTTAGTCTAGTTAAGTATCATTAGATTTTGTTCCCATGGTACATCCCTATAAGGGTATAGTGACATATCTAATCCTAAGTATAGGATAAATGATCACATTTATAGGTTAGTTCTAGATGGATTTGTGTATCTCGCTTTATATTTCATGGAGTGTGATCATATATGATTCTTCTCTAAGTTGGGTCAGGTATCATGTTACTGACTTCCAGGGCATGTGATCCCCATCATAGTGGATTACTCAAGGTAGGGTTAGGTATCCCCTATAGGCCCTAGGTGAGATCCCCTATCTATGTATCAACATATTCTAAGTTTTATTGTGTATTCGTTCATATATATTCATAATGGGAAAACCCTCTCAGATGATCATCATCAGTGTTAGAAATCCCTAAGGAGTGATCTCTCTTAGATGTGAATTTCCCTGAATCCTTTAGAATAATTCTATGTGTGTAGTATTGTTGTGGCCTTACCTTGATATTTTGTTTTTATATTGATTATATCTATGTTTTTTATGTTATAAATACTTATGAATTTACTCCCATTGATGCTTTATATTTGTCAATTTCGTGGTTTCCTACTGGGACTATTTATACTCGCCCCCATGTGGGTTCTTCCTACACATGTCATGTCGTATGCATATGATAGGCCTTTTAATAAATTCCTCAGTGGACTAGGAATATGTGTAACATAATTTCTCTAGATGAACAATTATGGGTTCTAGGAGTTGCATATTGACAACAGTCCCCTCTCCTTTCTAGCAGGTTAGACCCTTACACTTTTAGTGGGATTGTATTTGTCCACTTTTCCATTCCCGCAATTGTTTCATACTCTATCGTGGGATTTGTTGGTATGCATGCATTTTGGTATCAGTTGTATCGTTTCATTATATATTATATTTGTGTTTGGAGATATGTTCATGTGTATAGGTACCTTAGGTTAAGGCGTCCCATGTGTGTGATGTTCCCACTCAGTGCTTGTTTATATCCCCTAACCTATTAGAGGTGGGCTTGGGGTGTCATGCCCAACTTCCCACTGGCTAGGTGGGCCCTGTTGGGTCCGGTCATAACAACGAACTACTTCTCTTGGGAAATATATGTGAATGTTTTCATCATTATTCTAAGTGATTCATGATATACATTAATAATGATATCAAGTGTAATAACCATTACACAAGCACATAGATTTTTAATTAATAATGACACATAGTATGTGGAATTCTTAATAGTGGGTTACTCATTTGGATGTGCTCTATTTGAGATCACCAAATAAAAAATGCATGAGAAGAATTCTTAATTCTTGTACACCCCTAACACCTGATAATTAGATATTATTTATGTGATTTAAAAATGATTTATTAAGGAAATTGAAATTATCTTTAAGAATATTTTCATACAATAGCAAGAAGCTCATTTTTATAAGAACTTATAAAACCTGTCATTATTAAAAAAATCATGACAGTATTTTATAGGATACATAGAATAGTAAAAAATATATATTAATACTGAAACATTCATATAGAAAATATAATACATGTGTTATAATAATCAAACATACATATATAAGGGTTGGTGATATAGAACCAATTCATTACATGATGCATTGTGTGGTAATGATAGTGAATCAAATGATGATTTTATAGGTCTCCTAATAATAGATTCCAAACTTCCCAAAATTTCTCTTATACCTCTCATACTTTACCCAAGGTTTAAATTACCTATAAATGATGTCCTTAAGTATTTAAATTAATGATTTGGTCTAAATCAAAATTTATCACTTTTTTACACTTTTTCATTTTTATTTTATAAAATAAAATGTAATGAATTTTTTATACCATAATAGATGAATATTATCATCTAAATCTATCATTAAACTATCATCATCATTACTTTCCTTCTTTTGAAAAAACATATCTTGCCCATGTTGTGTCTTTATCCATTTAGTTAAACCATAATATGTATAAATCTCCAAATTTATAAGGGATGTACTATTATATTTAAGCAATATATTTCATTTGAATTTATCTTCATATTTAAATGGTTTTATCATAATTATTAGTAAATTACAATGTGAATACATGGGTTTGGTGCTATCTATCAAGCCCTTTTTATTATAACATGATAAATTTATTTGCTACCTAAAGTTTAATCTTACTTAAGATTCATAGTGCACTCCTCATTTAATTATGAAATTATATTACCTTCTTTAATTATTCATATCATAACTCAAATAAGGATAAATTTATTGTATATACTTATTATACCATAATTTTATTTCGTAATTCTACCTTAAATTTCTATAATAATCATGAGAAAATACAATTGCATTTCGATGAGATTTTTTCTTTCTATCTTCAAAATAATTCAAACACTTCCTAGTATATCCAATATCTTAATTATACCAAAAATCCTCAGAAAATATTACAGATTTTATATATTCAATTCATTAATCAATTAAATTCATGTTGAAAAACATGTGAAAAGTTACTTAATTAATTACTACTAGTGACCATTATTTTTCTTCTGATCCATACCTTGCACATATTTATTTCTTTATTTTTTGTTTTTTATCAATTATTCATGTTCTTTTTCTTTATCTTTAACTCTTTTATAATTGATTTATAGTAATGTTTTCATCCACCATAATTGAGTCTTTTATTTATTTTTATTTCAAATATATATATATATATAATGTCAATGTAAATATTAATAATTATTGATTGGGTGCTAATTCAATTAACATTTCAATAATAATATGATTTATAAATATTAATATTAATTGTGATAATAATTATTATTATTATCATTATTATTATTTTTGGGTGAATTAATGGAGTAACATATAATATTTATCCTTAGTCTCCAAATTTGATAAGTAAATAGTTAGCCTCGCTCATTTTTCTATTTAGAAAATGATAATGATATTTTATAAACAAATGTAGGTCATTTGAAGGATTTTTTTCATTTTTAAAATATTAGACATTGTGATCATATGTGAATAGGCCCATAAAAATTTTAAAAATTCCATATTTCATTCTTTTTTAGGGTTATATTACAATTATACCCTCCATTGGGAGATTTAAATATCCTAAGGTGGTGAAAATGATAAAATAATATTATGATAAGAGTGTGTAAGAAAAATATGGAAACCTTAGTGATTATTTCAATAAAAATGTGCTTCTATTTGAATCCAATATCATGATAATTAAGGAAATAATTCATATCAATCAATTATTAAGTATGATAAAAAGATTAAAAGATGTTATATATGGTGGTGATCTATAATGAACAATTATTGACTGTTATAAACTATAAAATATCATTGAGAGATTTGAGATGGTGGATATGATTACTATGATAATAAATGATTCAATATTTTTATTTTATCATGATAGAAATATGGAATTTATTTTGGAAATAGAGTGGACTAGACCTGGAATCAAATTGGATTTATCATATTAGTGATGTAAAAAAATTAATTCAATTTGATGTGGACTCAAATATTGGATGTTGTGTTGTGACATAAAAATGGATGTTATTATATTTACCTATATTTATCTATATTTTGTTATATTTTATATAATTCATATATATAAATAGTGTAGTTCATTAATTTTTTGGAAATTATTAAATGGTTTTTTATGTAACCTTGATTGGATGATTGAAATTTATTCCTCCAATCATTTTTTTAAGAAAATACACAATGAGGTTTAGTGGGAAACGAACATTCCATATATCTAAAATAAACACTGAATATTCCAAAATTAAAAAATATTCAGTGGAAAACCAAAGTCAAAATTAAACCAAAAATCACAAAAATCAAAGATTAAAAATTTGAAGTTGAAATTGAAAATGAAATGTGATCTATGCACCATCAATCACCTTAGCCCATGAGATTTTATGTCGAGGACCACCTTAGTCAGATACATTGAACCCACATCATCCATTGTGCCATCATCTCTGCCAAAAATACACTATAAAAACATCTCATCCACATCCTCATCATATTGGAAACTACAACCAACTACATAGGAAATCGAAAACCATGACATCCACCATCAAATCCGTCAAACTAGACCAAAGCATCAAAAAGTCTATTGAAGTAATCATAAAACATCAGCACCATCATTGTCATCCCATAGAGAACCAGAGATAACCAAACCAATCTAACAGATCGACCACCATAGAAAAATCTAACAACCTTCACTAATTACATTATGAAAAAATATGAAAAATAGAAACATTACAATTCATTTTCCAATTTCACCTCTGGAAGCCACCAACAGGAAAAGAGTAAGAGAACCATCATGCCATTAAAGAAGAAAAACGAATCAATTTGCACAACAAGAACCATTAGTCAGCAAACCCCACATCCCAAAACCTCTATACAACATCCACTCTAGATCCGACTTGGAGAGGAACATGGGTACTTGAGGCTAGGGTAGGGATTCGAACATCTAGGGGATCTGAATGTCAGCAGCACAAAGATACTAAATCTAGGATCCAATGGCATGATTAAGACAACTCAAGAGAACCTATAAAATCATTTACTGCAACAACAATATAACCTAAAACAACTAAGTTACCATCACTCAAGATCTGACTTGGAGAGTCATGATAGAACGCAAGGTCCGAGCAAGGCTAGAGGGGCGAGGGCTTCGACAATGAACTACCTTCATCAAGGGAGCACCACCATGATAGATGAAAAATAACTCATAAATGGAGAACTTGTGATAAAACTAAACCATGGAGAGATATCCTAGATTCAAGTATAGGTGAGAGAAGGAGGGGGTGAGAGGAGAAGATAAGGAGATTGGAGGAAGGGGGAGGGAATTAATCATAGAGGGAACAAAATCCCCCCCCCCTCCAGATCACCGCTAAAGAGAAACCTTGGGTGATAGGAATAGGAGAGTAGTGATGTTCAGATTCAAATATATTCAATAATATTTTAACATATCATTAAATGAATTAATTTATTATAAAGGATTTGTCTATGATTTATAATCCCTAAGATATCAATATGATGATGAAGTGGATTGCATAAAATGATTAAATATGTATTATTCTAACTAGAGGTGTCTGTATCGGTAGAGAGTGGTGTTATGATTACTAGAATGAGTATATTTACCAGTTGGTATCTTTAATTACGAATATAATAATGATACAGATAATATAATGATAGAATTTATGGTCTTAATGATAAGATCATTGGTGATAGTTATGTGGATGGATTTTTTTTTGATCAATTATGGTTATAGAATTATATAATCTTTAACTATTTTATTTTTTTATATTATTCTAGTAATAGGAGTATCATTATATATACAACCATAACTTTTGGGTGGTTTTCCTAGGTACAGCCCAACTTTCATATTGGTGAGTGGATCAACCAAATCGCCAGACTAGTATTCCCTCTCTCACACCCACTGGTTTTCATGGATTAGATATAGATTAGATAGAGACTAGTTATGCTGTATTTTGACTCTATATATAGATATGGATGTGGCATATTGATAGTAGTGGGTTTTTTATAATATTTTTTACTTTGTATGTGTGGATACTAAACGGGGGGAGTAGGTTTATAATAGTCATTGTTATATTTTGATGGTGTGTTTTATACTACACATATATTGTTATTTAGAGAAATATTATTCTAAATCTTTTGGATGAAATAATATTGTGGGTTATACTTTTGAACAATGATATTTTCATTATTATAATTTAATATATTTATGTGTAGTATTTATGAGACTTTGAGGATAACATAGTTCACTACTTTATGATAGACCAAGATTATGCCCATGGTTGTTTTGATTAGTTTGGATGTGACTATATAGTATGATTTTGCTATTTTTTGTATATTTGGATATTTACTTGGTTGTAAATCCTTAGTACATAGACAACTTAATATTTGGATATAATCACACATAATTTTATATACAATGTTGTAGGATTATGATAGTGGAGTTATCGAACTATTTTATCCCCATAACTGAGGTTGATAATAGAAGCTTATTGTTTAGGGATAGTTGTATATACCACCTAGATATATAGGTTAGTCAGTTTTTCCTATATATTTGGAATTGATTATTGTTTTTATATAATTATAGTTTTATTTGAATTTTGTTTTTTTGAATGGGATTTATTTTTTTGATTATTTATGATATCATTGTTTATGGATTCCTTTTATTCATGGTTTAATAGTCTGTATCTTATCATTAAAACTTATACTATTTTCTTAAAAGGGTAGTTATTCTAATTTATTATATTTATACACTCCATGATACTCTTCAACCCATATCCTATTAGTGGTGGGATTTAGGGTCACACTTAATATCATCGCTAATTCAAGGAAGGTTTCCAAAAGGGATCCATTGTGGTATAATAGTGTTAGGAAATATGGTTGATATCTAGGTTGGGGTTTGAAGTTAAAAATGTGTGAGGTTTTTTAGGTTCAAGTAAAATAATTTAACAATTTTAAGGTTATTAAATTTTATTCTGACTAGAGATATAATCTAGCAAAAGGTTTTAAGATCAAATAATTACTATGAAAGAAATATGGTTGTCAAATGACGAACTTGAGAACTTCGATTGTTGATTATAGGGTATAGTTAGAATGGAATATATATCATATAATTATAAACACATGATCTATACTCATGCTTAATTTTTAAAGTGGAATTATTTAGAGGTAGATAAATGGTATATTCAATAACCTCTTCTAAAATTTTCTCTTCATTTCACTATAAACCTGTAAAGTATTATGGAATATTTTGAATTTTGTACCATCCTATATAGAAATTTAATGGGAATTTATGATATAATAATGATATGGTTTTTATATATATGAGTATCACTAATGATTGTTCATGAGGAAGATAAGGAATTCATCTAGGGACCAGAGTATAATGGACATTCACTTACAACCATATTTAGGTTTGAGTTAAATTTTCAGTTTGAGATAACATATTTTTATAAGTAATTGTTTGAGAATCATTACTTAATGAGTTTTATGATGTGGTTGAGCTTGATTCTTGTTGTTGGATCCTTTTATGGATGATATTTGGTATTATTTTTTCCCAAAATAATTCATTAATATATATGACTGTATTCTTAATAATCTTGTTTCATAATTAGTTGGTTGGTGGTGAACGATGGTTATTTATGCTCTGGGGATGTGTAGATTGACCTAGAAATAGATGTTCATTATTGTTTAAATCATTTTAGGTACTTAATTTTTTTGATTGATATAATTATGAGATAATTTATTTGGGAAATATTTTTTCATATGTTCATAATGTACCTATAGATATTAAGAGTTGTTGGAAAGGTTGCCTATTTATGAATAATAAAGTGTGTTTCAAAGAAGAGATAAAGGGGATATGATTAACTGTTTATCATTTATTTAAATACGTAAATCATATTCAATATCACAGGAAATAAATTTTTTATGTGAGTAGAAGGTTGTTTATGTTTAAAAGTTTTTTGAATAGGTTTGGATATGTTCAATGATGATTTGAAAAGGTTCTAAAATTTTATATGAAAGGGTTCTTCATATAAAAGGAATCTAAGTTTCATATAATAAAAACTTCATATGAAATAAATTTAATAAGTTATCTAGTGTGTAAGAGGTGTATCTCATAAGATATATGGATTGAATAATATTTATTCTTAATTTAAGGAAGAAACTACATATGGATCTCATATAGAATGTAAGATATGTCATTATCATATTATACATTCCATGTAAGATATTGGAGCCATGTGAGATTTTGAAACACATAAGATACAAATCATGTATCATACTTTTTGAAGAATATGTTAAGGTATGCATAAGATAATGGGGCAACATAAGATGTTGAAATATATAAGATACCTATAACATATGATACTATTCGTGTAAGATATTGAATAGAAAAAAGACACTAAGATCTCATAATATACCCACATTTCATATCTCACTAGGAAAAAATATTTGTTTCACAAAATAAATTTTTCTAAAGAAAATTTAAAAACTATATGATTTTTTTGTGAACTAATATTCATTAAAACAAAAATCAAAATAACATGTTGTTATTCAAGATTTTGTTTTATGTTTTTACATTATAAAGGGAAGTTCTATAATGTGTTTTTCATATTCTCGTGAACATAAGAAGGTTGTTTTAAAATAAGTAAATATAGAAGATTTCATAGAGTATTTTGAATAGAATATTATGTCAAAACTTGTGGAAGTATTTGAAAGATAACATTGTGGTCAATGATTATAAGTAATTTCAAATTATGATATTTGAAATTTAATAATGAGATAAATATAGAGATAAATTTTAAAATATTAACCCTGGTTATTGTAATGGCTAAAGTTCATGGAATTTCCATGATTAATTTATAGAAATAATATTCACCAAAATTCAATGAATATAAAGAAAAAAATGAAGATGAATGTCAGTGTTAAGAAAATGTGAGAATAATTAATACATTACAGTATTGAAAATATGTTATATTGAAGAGGATGAGAAGAAGATGTAATAAGAATAAAGATTTCTAGCTCTAAGTAGAGTGGGAAAAGGGAAGCAATATGATAGGATTGTGATAGTGAATATTATAAAGAAATAAGTATCATAGTGATGAATTGATTACATTATACATTGCTGAAGGGATTCCTTGTGGTTACAAAAAAAACTCTACATCATTATCACTCTATAAGATGTATATACATTGTTGGGAAATTAAAGTGTGACACAAGTTCATGGATATTACCTAGTTACTTTAGTCCATAGGTTTAATATGAGTAGGTTGTGCGATCTTGGGTTTTTTTAAAACATTAAAAGGATTAGGTACTATTTTCAAGTTATAAACCTTTTAAATATGTTGTGTCTGTTTATATGTGTGTGATTATGTGTGTTCTATGGAAAAGGAAAATTACTATGATTATTAATGAAGGTTGTTAAAAATTAAAAAACATAAAATAAATATAAATCACTCATTCACTCCCCCCCCCCCACTAGTGATTTCACTGATCTGGTAGGTGCTATTTTTAATTGTTATCAGATCATATGTTCCCTTTATTAACTCACTAATGTTCTTAGGTTGAAAAAAATGTGGTTATATAAAGTTAAAGAATCATACACTAAATTTATTTTTGTGAGTTATGGATAATTAGAGATTAGTGAATGATAAGTGGATATCCATGTTTAATGGGAAGAATTATCACATCTGAAAGGATCAAATATTTCCATACCATTTATCAATAACCTTAGATGTATTCGAGGATAAAACTGATTAATTTAACCCTTATGTTGAAATTATTTTCATAATAGATAATGATATAAATAATATTTAGAAATATTTAAGGTATTTAAATTGTATTTTGTATTCCCGGTAAGAGAATGAGTTTCAGAATATAAATGGTATAAAAAACCAAAGGTATATGGGATAAATTAGAAAATATTTATGAAGGAAAGTGTTGGCAGTTCTCTAAAAATAAAAAAGAAACTTCTTATCTAACTGAAAATTAAGAGATCAAAGTGAAGATAAACAGGAATATGAGGCTTCCACTAATAAAGTTAGTTAACAGATACTCATTTCTAAGGTGAATAATTAAAATCTCACTAAATATTAATGTAGAATCCCTGAAAGTGAAGATGAAAAATAAATTTATATAGATTTTTTGTTGAAGAGAGAGTTGAAGGAGTTTTCAAAGAAGAAATATGATTATGGTGATCAATAAAAACCATCCTCAAAAGAATAAAATATTTCTAATATTATTATTGAAAAGTTTTAAAAATGAAAGAACTTGTTTTAGATAAATCATGTGAATTCCAAAAATCTATAAATTCTACGAACCTGGACTTAAACTAATAATTTGTTACAACTAGTGAATCTTTAAATGATATAAAAAATCATATCTTTAAGAATAATACATTATGAGTTCATAATAATTTTGTTTCACAAAAAAGATCCATGTTTTTGGTTAAAAGAGAGAATAAAGATAGGTGTCTACTATTGTAAACGAAAATGTATACAAAAAAGTATACCTTTATGGATATTATTGGTTTTATGGAGGATTTTGGAAAATAGAAAGGTTGTATTGGTTAAACTATAAACATACCAATAAACATAGAATATTTTATTTATGATTCATCCTACTTAATGAAGAGTGGTATAGAAACAACCGAGAAATTATGAACTAAAGATTGAGAATAGATTTCAATCATTGGATGAAGTTTGTGAAATATATGACCAGCCTATTCACCTTTCCAAAGGTTTTCTCACCATGTTACCAACCGAATGGTTATTAATAACAATACATGGAACCCTCAAGAAATTAAGTACAAATATAAAGATAAATATCTTATTATTCAAGTTTCACTCAAGTCTAAAAAGGGGGAATGTACATGGATATTAGATATTGGATGTTATTCACATATAACATGGGACTTAAAGTTTTTGAAGACTACTAAATATTTTAAATAAATCCTAAAGACCTTTTAAAATTATGGGTCTCTCAATATATGATGAGTTGGTTCAGCTATGGTAGGTGAATAAATGTTTATGTCTAAGAATACCTTATATATTGATGGGTTGAAACACATTTTTTAAGTGTTTCTCACCAATTGGTGAAGGGGATGAGGTTTTTTTTCTTATAATAGAACCTCCTTATTTTAATGATCCTAGATAATATTTATCTTATTATTAATTATTTTCATGTTTTCTATTAGAAAAAAAAATTGTTGGAAAAAAATTCAAAAATGTTTAGGTCTGGAATTTACTATGTCGCCTTACCATATGAAGTTCAAGTGATCATGTCACCTTACCGCATGTTATACTTCACCTTAACATATGTTATACTACACCATACCACATTATTAAACTATTTACCATTATTAGAATGGGAAAATATTTTCTAATTCATTAACTGATCGTACATTGAAGATTCAACTTACCATGCTTTGATAATCATATTACTGCATGTCAAATCAACCTACCATAAGATCAAAACACCTAACTTTGAATATTAGTGAAGTGAAGGTATGAAATAAATTACCAACCGCATGAATATAGTAAGTAACCATTCTAATTTAAGTATAATTTTTCAAAAATTAATATATTGACTGTGTCTTTTTAATGTAGTGTTTTTATGAAGAAACAACCTACCACATGAAGTAATGAACTCACTGCATGTGAAAATAAAATCATGTGAAGAGATTAAATGACTATGTCACCATTATCATCAACTAACCATGTCATGTTTTTATGATCTCAAATAAGTAAATAAATCTTATCATTTATAACTTAGTATTGGAGCATTTTAAATCTCCAATGGCTTGTTTTTCTAAGTATTAAATGATGTGTAAATGAATTTAATGAAAATTTATTATTCTCCAATGACTACTTCTGATAAATATATATTTAATATAAATATTCAATCATGTGGAGAGTAGTGGTAGTTCTATAAACGTTTCTCTTACATATATAATAACATAGGATCCTATATGAAAGTGCTTATGCTACAGATAATACTCTACGATGATCTTTTTTCCATATTTTTCTGAGAAACTTTTCCAAGATCATTCCAAATACATTTTCAAGGACTCTACACAAGTGAAGATATTTAGATCGATCTTCTTCACATTTTATCATTCCTAATCTCTTTCTCTTTAAATTTATGCTTAACTTTTGAGTTGCGTTTTTTATTGATATGTTTATCAATAAAAACAAAATATCTTGAACCAAAGTATATAATAATCATTATAATATCAAATAAATTTATTTTTATTCCCATGAATAACTATTTAAGAGGTCTTGTGTGATTTGGTATCTTTTTCATCCCATGTATACCTATAGGAGAGGTTTTATTCCTAAACAGTCTTGTGTAATATTGTTTGCAAAACCCAATATTGGTTTTAGATCAATTTATTTTATAATAACCAACTTAACAATAGGTGATTTCCAACAGGAAAGGATTTAGTATGACTTGAGAATGAACCAATTTTTTAAATTACACTCTGTGATTTTCAATTTTTTCTTTTTTAATTTAAAAATTGGTTTCTATTTTCTAAACTGTAACAAAATGTTACTTTGGTAATTACTATTAATTTGTGTCTAAATAAAGTGTTTTATTAAGTAACCTAGTTTAAAAAGTTAAATTATTGAATATTTATTTTTACTAATCCTTGATCATGTTTCTGTTAAATTATTTGAAATATCAAATTTATATATTTCATCTATTTTGATTAACTAATACTTTTTATTAAATTGGGGGATTTAGTTTTTAAAATTTTTTAAATAGAAATTTTTATTGAGAACTTAATTCACCCCCCCCCCACTTGAGTTACTCAACCTGACCAATAAGGTAATATTCAAAAATGATGTCTTATCAGAAAAAATACCTAAAGATTTTATAATTGTGATAAGAGAAAAATGAAGCAAGGATAATTTATTTCAAGTAGGAGATGCTCCAAGTTCACGTAATCTATTTTAGGAAGAATAAAACTAATTATTTCATAGGGAAATAGGTCATATTTTCCAACTGAATTTGAGAATGCACACTCCATGAGGTAGTGTTCGAGATGTTTCCAATATAAAGATAGAAAGGGACCAAATATGCACCACATGCCAGAATGGGAATATTACAATATATATACATAATAAAGTGGATATACACATATATCATCCTATAGATCATATTTATTCTAATGGTTTTAGGGCCATGAGAAAAAATCAGCAAAATTAGATAATTCCTGTATTTCCTTTTTTATGAATTCACCCATATTACTTGTATTATGTTTATGAATCATAAATTAGAGGATCTTGAGATGTTTATCAATTTCAAGGTAAGTGCTAAAAAGATAAGGGGTACTAATTGAAGAATATTTTTTTATATAGTGGTGCTAAATACACAAATGGAATTTTTGAATTTTATCCTAAGAAGTACGGTATTCATCATGAACTTGGTGCACCATACACACCACACACGAAAAATTCATTAAATGGAGAAATAAAAGCATAGTAGATATGGAATGAACTATATTATTAGAAAATAATACTTCTTCGTACTTTTATAGATAGTTCATTGGAGAAATTGTTCATTATTAAAAAACTCTTACCTATTAGTACTTTTGGAGACATACCATTGAAATACTTAAGTGTATTTGGTGTCTTCTATGTCATCAAATTAAAAGTTGATGTAATTCCCTGACCCTGGTTACCCAAATTCGGTGAATTATTTTAATACATCGGCATGATTACAAGGAATCAAGTCTTGAAGGACCGATCAGTTTAGCTGTCTTAGAAAATGGATTACATATATGAACGTTTCATTACAATTTCTAAAATAAAACACAGTATAAATAATCCTTTGATAATGATATTATTCCTCTAGCTTAACCCAGCAGGTCAATCAATATATACTTTTCACATCCTGGGAAAAAGAAAAGATAAGAAAGGGGTGAGCTCAGATTCTTAGTAAGGATAACAATATAAAGGAAACTATCATAAATAATTGTAAACATTTAAGGTAATGTTTAAGACTAAAACACAATCCTTTTAAAATTAAACTTTAGCTTAATATAGAAATGATAAATCAAATAATTCCATTTACTTATTCACATGGATATTATACTAGTCAAATAATCATGTAAAATATCAATAGCTAATTTCATAATGGTGGAATGCAAAATGTCGGAAATCATAATCACATTGTCAAGGCCTCATGCCAAGACTAAAAATAAGATTTTGTTAAGGCCTTATTCCAAGACACTAGTTTGTCTCATGAGACCTACTGATGCATCGAGGAGCTATAGAGGGCTCCACCCGTCACTTACTCATTCCAATTCATTCCTCGTATGAAAATTTCGAAACATAACATTAACATTCGTATTAAAACTAGCATATGAAATGTCAATACATTAACCATAAACCATGAATGGTATAAAAATAGAACATCCACAATAAAAAATATCATAACTCATTCAATACAATATAGAAGATTTTATTATAATAAATCAACCTCAATCAAGAATAATATCCAGTAAAGTATGTTGACATAGTTGAAAATGATCAGTAAAAATCTTTGGGAGAAATATCCCTTTTGTGAAATTATTTAAAAGTCACACATTTATAATGGAATCCATTTAAAATAGATTTTGAATCAAAGTTTACTATACCAATTTCAAACTTTTGAAAGGAATTAACATTTTAAAACAATCATGTCCATATAAATAAATCCATAAAATTGTTTTTAAAACATGGACATTAATTAAAAAATATTTAGAAAAATAAATCATTTAAATATTTAAAATTTTGATCTTGATAAAGAGTCCTTTCCAAAAAATGTTAAAATATTAATTTTGAAAACATTTTTATGAAACATGTACATGGATGATAAAAATGTCCAAGTAATACTTACACATAAACAATCTCGTATAATAATGAGATTGAGGAATTAACCCTTACCTTGTACTTTCCTTTGGTCGAGGGTACATTTAACATCCTGTATAATGACCATAGTATGTTATTAAATTATAGAAAAACCATATTAATATTTATTATATCATACTTTATTCATTTAGGAATTTATAATACCCATTTAATAATAATTTCTATGTTAAAATAATATTTTGGGTAATAATCACTTTCTCTATCGAACATGTTTTAATTTGTTAATATTGAGTGTATCACTTATATCATGATTTAATTTCTTCCAGAATATAAAAAATTATTTATGTATCATATATTATCAGAATATAAATATGTATAATAGATATATATATATGTGAAATGGAAAACACCGTTTTTGGAGACTGTAGGTCGTACGTACGTATAAACGATATTTCCGTTTTCATATCATATTGAATGGAAGTAAGTGAATGAGATATATGTAAATACATACATTAATATATAAATATGTATATATATATATATATATATATATTTCCTATATAATTATTATTTCATATATTACATACTTATTAATCATATATATTTTTATAATCTTCATTGATTGGTGAACATGGAAATGAATTTCATCGCGTCATGGAGATGGTAAGCCGTACGTACGCATGAGGAATGATATCATTATATTGATGGTGAAATTACATGTAATTGGATGATATATTATATATACAGAATCATTAATATGTTATATTTATTATTTACAACAATTATACTCATTATTATACTCATCTAAATAATGAAGTGTTGAATAACAAACTACACCACGACGTGGAGATAGTAAGCCGTACGTATGCACGTATGGTGACATTGTCATTCATAGGATGGATAGAATAATGAATATGGTTGTACCATATTTATAATAACATCTCGGTATGTATAAGGTACTGGAATTATTATTTAATTAAGGAAAAATCATAGAAATAGGAAGTGGAAGAAGAAAAGAACTTTCAAAGAGGTGATGAAGTAATTGCCTCTTCTTCGGGTTCTTCCTTTATATTTGATCAAAAGAGGTCCTTAGGTTGGATTATGATCATTATAAGGCCTTTAGATTAAATTTAGGGTCATTTTTAGGATATTTGATCAGGTGTTGGCTGAGCCAAATGGATTTGGAGGTGTGATTTTAAGGGAAGAGAAAGTACCTTTTTATAAGAGAGGTGAGGGTCACTTTAGGAAAAGACGGAAATATAATTTTATTATAAAATAATTTTAGGTTTATAATGGATCTAAATGGATTTAGTTCGGGTCTAAGGTGTTTATGGTTATAAATTCTTTCAACCAATAGGTTTTAGACAATTTTAGGTCACCATATTAACCTTATCTTATAGATTTAACTCTTAGTTAAATAATTTAACTTTTATAATGTCTTCTTGTTTTTTTATATTAAATGGTTAATAAACATAATATAAAATTTCAAGAGAACCAAAATTGGCTCATTCATAAAATATATATCATTATATAAGTCATTTTTTTGGATCTTAGATTTTAAGGAATATTATATCATTTAATAATATAGTATTTGTTTTAAAAACTCAGTAATGTCAATTTTGATACTATTTAGTATTTGGTTTTTTTAAAAGTCAAAAAAACTTTATTAAGTCTGAAAAAATACATTAAATAAACCCTAACATGTCATATTAACCTATAAAATTCATGTAATTCATCAAAAGTATCAATTTACATTTATTTTGATATTTATAATTTCAATTATTTTAATATTTCATTAATAAGGTAATCACAGCATCATCATTGTGTCATAAATAAATTTAATTATTTAATGTATAAAAATTATAAATAAAATACCATGATGTAAGAAATCATTTTATATTTCTAATTAATATTTATAGTTTAATTTATCTTATCTATAACCCTATATTAAAAATGGTTTAGTTATTAAACTTTGAATTTAACACTTTTAACTCTTCTTTAAATAAAATAATAATAAATGTCCTAATCTAATACAAGTGGAAAAAAGTGAACATATTTTATTCCTAAGGTTGATTTTGGTCTAAATACACTTATACAATAGAATTAAGACATGTGTTAGGGTAATTATAATATCATTTTTACCTTTAATTACCCTATTTACTTTTAACCGTCGTAAATAAAATTTAAAAGTTACTATTCACCCAAAATTATTTTCATCCTATTATAACACATTTTACTTAGTGATGTCAACTGTATCTCTCTGATTTTTGAAATTCAATTCACAGAAGCTCTAAAATTATATTTTATGCAAATTTTCAAATGTGCCAAGAAGGTGGGTAAAATACTTTAAAAAGTTCAATAATATTTAATATATCTAATCTTCTTATAAAATAACTCTAATGAATTAAATTTTACTAATATAGGTTTTATTTATCTATTTTTACTTTAAAATAAATTATGTAAATATAATATATATTTAAATAAAAGTGGGTTTTAAACAATAAAGTAGTGATTTCACTATTCCTTAAAAATTGAAAGTTTTCAGAAAAATACCAAAAATTTACCAAAATATAATTTTGATATTCCAAATTAAAAAATGATGTCTATTGTACCAAATTCAAAACATATGAGTTTTATTAATTAATTTAAAATTAATTACCATTTTCAAAACCAGAAAGCGTGTTTTTAAGAAGTAAAAACTATCAAAAGATTGACATGTGTTTATGTACAATTTAAATGTAAAATTACATCCAATGACCTAAATTATATTAAATAATAAAAAAATAATCTAATTATAATTTAAAACAACTCAAATTCATAAATTAACACTATAAGTTATTTTGATTAAAAAAATCTATTAAAATTTTGTATTTTTTACTATTCATAAAAATATGAAAGTTATCATAAAAGTACCATAAAATTATCAAAACTAGATTTTTATGACCCAATTCTAAAGAAGAATTTAATTTCATTAAATTTAATATATAAAAGTGTCAAATATTTTATTTAAAATGGTTCTCCATTAATAGGCAGTAAAATTTCATTTTTTGAAAAATACTTATTTTATCTGAAAAAAATGAATTTGTTTTTATATTATGTCTAAGAAACACATAATATGGATTCTAAAATTATATGAAGTATATAAAATTTGAAATTCTGTTAATACTATTCATTACTGCTTTTTGAACAGCTATTTTGGTAAGTTTTGGTGTGCTCAAACTCGATGTTGCGAGTAGTGAAAGCTATTGAATTATTTTAAAGAGATAATGTACTATGAAATCTTGGGGTGTTAGAGGTGAAAATTTTATGAAGTTTGATAGAAGATGTATTTATGTTATATTTCTTAGTTATACTCCAAATGGAAGATTAAATTTATGATATAACAAGGATACAATGAAAATAATTAACACTAATAATGTTAAAGTTCTAGAGAATTCCAAAAAAATAACACACATTAAGTATAAAGTTCTAGAAGTGATGGAGGTGAATCTATTCTGGTTAACTAATAGTTTTATGTACTATACATATGTGGTGATTTAGAATTTAAATTTTTTGAAGATGATTATTCTTTTAACTTGAGTGATGAGAAGAAATCTCAATCATATCATCTAGGGCTGAGAAGAAAAGTGGATTTCAAAAATATATTTGGATATCAAGTTTGGAAAGTTCAAAATAGAATAAACTTGAGAAAAGATTAAATATTGCACTATTTTCATAGTTTGAACTAGGATATGTTGAAGAATATTTTGAGAATAAAGAGTGGTTTGACATCATTAATGAATAATTAGACCAAATAAAGAAAAAATGTATTTGGGAGTTTGTAATCAAGATGGAAGATGGTAACATTATTAGGGTAAAATGGGTATTCTAAAAAATTGAATGAAAAAAGATAAGATTTTGCGAAATAAGTAAATACTTATGTTGTATTTGGAGTCCTAGGAAATTTTTTAATAATTTTATTAAATGTATATTTAATTATTTTAATATTAATAAAAAAATTATTACATATTGTTCATTTTCTTCATGACTTTAATGCAATAATTTCTTAGAATATTTTTTGCATTGAAAAGATCGTAGCAGTTCTCCACTATAATGAGAACATTGAAATGCCATGAATATATTCTTAAATATAGTTCTATAATTGAATAACATTCTACAATGCGACACATATATCATGAATGGCGGGCATGAGTAATAATAATTTAATGAGGCTTCTTCTCATGAAGTTCACACTTGGTAATCTACCGGAAAGGAATGTATGAGAATAGACCCACTAGTAAGAATTATTTGTGTTTTTGTATCATTGGATATTTCTATCTGTGAGTATTTGTAATGGTCCTTCAACTTTAAGATTATTATTAATTCATGTTACAAATCATGTACCTACATGTATTTCATAAAACTTGATAATAAAGTTCATGGAGAAGTCAGATACATTAGGTGTGTCATGATTAACATGTTACTAATGTATAATTCAAGGAATGATTTTTCCCTTCTATTCTTATGGAACTTGATATCTCTTACCTTTTATTGGAATATAATTTATCCAAAAAATTCAATGGCCACAGTGTAATGATGTGTTTATTTCAAATATACATAGAAAGGTGTATCAAGAATATAAGTTAATGACATAGATGGGAAACCTTATTGATGAGATATTATGATAAAGGTTTTATATTACATAGTGAGCATTCATATGTGGTTATCAATGCTATAAAATTAAGTTTCTTTTCTTGGTTACCTTGACCCCTTGTTAGATAGTAATCTTAAACTTTAGGCAATACCACTCAATACCAATGAGAAATAATCCAATATGGTCACACATGAAGTGTTTCTACTGATCTCAATTAAATTATATTTGAATTTAATTAAAAGATTAAATAATATTGAAAATATTGAGGAATTATTTTATTCATAATTTTTTTATTTCAAATATTTATTGATTATTGAAATATTTAATTAAATATTTTTTCTGGTATTCGATAAATTTCAATAGGCTGGAGAGGACCAGGATCATATATGGTGGTGAATATTTATTTTCAATCTGGTGGATAATATTTTTTGAATATGTGAGTTAGCACATTCCATAAAATAATATTATTATTATTATTATTTGTAAAGGGGATTGTTAAGAATTTTTAGGTTATTTATGTGTTAGTATATTACAAAATAATGTATTAACCTAAACCCTAGACCTATAAATAGATGTTTATGTCTATTTTGTAGGGTTAATTTATATTTGGGAATAGTTTCCCACAATATAATTCTCTCTAAATTCTTCTCTATAAGATCTTGTGACTGTATGAGTTTGAAATTTTAGAAGTATTTGGAATGTTCGATTACTATACTGGTCAAATTTTGAATCAAGAATCAAAATATAGTTCTGGGAGATGTAGTTCCTAAAAATGGTTTTTTAATATGAGTAATGAGTCTTTGTAGGTATATCAGGTGTTTGGATGACCTTGGAGGCCTTTAGTTTAGTTTTGGTAGTTTTTGAGATTTCTGGCTAGGGTGCATGGTTTGGTGTGCATAGTTTAAGAAAAACTGTGTGACACCCTGATGCTAAGGTTGATTTCATTTAATTTTGAACTGAGCATGGTTGTATTGCATATTTATCACATGGTTAAGGAAAAATTATCCGATGTTCAAGGAAAATACATGAAAGAAAAAAAAGAGCATGGGACATGGCGCATAGGTTGTGCACATTTTCAGAAAAACCATGTGTCTTGCTGAAGAGGGGAGGAAGTGTTGACTACATGATTGGTGCATGGTTTTCCTAACCGTGTGTCATAACCATGTAGGGAATGGGGTGTTATCAGTAGGGAATGCACATTTGGCACATGGTTTGACTAATAGTGTGGCTAAAGTGTGTTTCTTCATAGAACATCATTAAAATGGGGTTTTAAAGAAAACTACCCCTTGGGTTTTTAAGTTACCCCCCCACCCCCCCGTCTATCATTTCATGTGCATGAACTAGGGGGTTCCCAATCCCCTTTCCCCTTATCCAACCTCTCGATTTTAGGTGTGTTCATTGTGATTTCTTTTCATTTTAGGTGATTTCTATTCCTCTAGTCCATTCCTTTCTTCTTCTTATTTATCGTTTTTAATTTTTTATTTCTATGGTTTAGGTTTTTTTTATGATTCCACTAGATCATGATGGTATTATTTGTTTCTCAAAGGGATTTGGGTTGGCTTTCATAGATGGGGACCTAAGATGACTTCCATGCATCGTTGTATAATGTTTTATTAAGGTATGAGTTTATGGTGAATTTTATAAGGTCATATTTTTAAAATTAATTTAATTAATTGTTGAAATGTTATCGCTTATTCTAGATTTACACAAAAATTGTACGGTGATTCCACTATAGACCACTTGTGGCAGTTGTGTGGATTTTTGATAAGAGTTGAGCATCTGGTAAGATTGGTTAACTTTATGTTAATTTATTTTAAATGGTTTAATTAATTTTTATATTCTAATATTAAGTCTTTTTTGTTTCTTGTCATGAGGTTAGATCATCGGTGTCCAAGACATGTGTGTTGGATGATAAGGAGTTTGAATGGGACTTGTAAATTCCTTGAAAATGCCACCAAGCCTTAGAAATGTTGAGGAAATATTCATTGATGAAGTAGGTGGTCCAATATATTTAACCATAGTATGTTAATTTATTTTCATGTGTATGTGTTTTGTGCATTAAAACACATGAGTGGTGTGTCTGTTCCTTGGTTATATATGTGGTTTGAATGTGTATGTGGTTTGTGCCTTAAAGTAAATGGTTTTGGCTTTTAAATTGATACCTTATACCTTCCAAGGTTCATGTTGGATCCATTGGTATTTCTAAGACTAAACCTACAGCCACCCATGTTGTTTTCCATTCCATTAAAATTGTAAGTTGGGTTTTGAAGGGTAAAGTAGGTGGGTTATGAGATTAACCTAATTAATCTCAATTTTTAGACTAATTAAATGGTTAAAGAGATAATGGGTGGAACTTGGTAATAAATGGTTGTGACTTGTAATAGGATAAAATGTCATATTTTCATGTGTTAAGATTTTATGAAATGCCTATGAGGCCCTTGAAATGGTTTTATTTATTTGCATTGAGTTTTGACTCAGTTTTAGGTGTCAAAGGGAGAAAGATATGTTTTGAAATAGTCTTTATTTTGAAATGAGGTGTTGACCTCTAAGTGGTTCATAAAAAGGGGTTTATAAATGTATTGTAAATGTTGATTTGAAATTATTTTTTGGTTTCCCTCTAAGAAGATGCCTCATTTTATCTTTTAATAATTTAATGGAAAGAAAGGATTTTGCCATATTTTTTGTATTAAATACCTTTAGGGACCATAGTAAGTGTTATTTTTTAAAAAAGTGTTATTTTAATTTTTTTTAAATTGTTTGTAAGGTCAAGGTTTTGAACCATAGTAATTGAGAAATAATGGAATGGTTGATTGTTGAATTTATGCTCTAGTATTGGGTAGTATACAATATGGATTATGTATTAGACAAAGGCTCTATAAAATGGTAGTATAATCTAGGGTTTAAGTTCCAAACTGATGCTCAATGAAACAGTGGTATACCATGTGGAGTAGTATGTTGGACTAAGGCTCCTCATCTTTAGGTCGGCCAAAGTGATTCTCTATGAACAACCGATGTTTATGTATAGATAGATATTAGGATGAGGCACCAAGTACTAATATTATAATTTATGATGGGTTTGTTATACATGATTCTTGGTATCAGTACTGATAGTTTTATCGAAGTATATGTGATGGACAACAGTTATATCCACAATTGATATCAATGTTGGTATGTGATTTATATTCCAAACTGATGTTCTAGGTACTGATGGCATGGGTATATGTGTTAGGTATCATGGATGTATATTTTATGCCTCCCAAAGTTGTGTGAAAATTGAACACCCCTTTTCTTATATTCATAGTATGTATCATTTTATGTTATTCTTTATATGAATTGCTCTAGTTGATGTATGTTTGGTTAGCTCGGGTGTCACCCTAGGACTGGAGGGATAATGGGTTACAAATTAGATAGTGGTTCCCATTGATGTATCTCTTTTCTTATATTGTTTATTCGTCCCACTATTTATCTAAATACATTTTTTCTCTGAATGGTATTTTCTTTAAACACTATTGGTGGTAGCTTGATAAGTTTTACTCACACCCTACTTGGGCCAACAATACACAAAAGAACCTGAGCATCTTTCACATGTTTATTGTAGGAATAAGTTTGGGCTGAGGCCTGTGTCGAGTTGTGCATGATCAATCAGGATATATTGGATGGTATAGAGAGTTGTGATGAGGTCTGTCTCATTGTTTCTGTATGATTTGGTGTATTTATTTTCAATCGTTTATTTTATATACAAGGTCATCCCAATGGGTGACTAGTTTTGTATGTATGGCATTCCTTTTTGGGCCTTACAATATTTCATTTTATATTATAACATGATTTGGTTTAGTTTATTAATTATTTCTACATACTATAATGTATATGATGATTGGTTATTTGTATTGTTGTTTTGCACTCTGATATGTGGGTATAGTCTCCTCACAGTACCACTCTAGAGCTCTGTTTTTAGTCACTAGCCTCTAGAGTACGAGGAGACATGCCTGAGGTCATGTGGAGAATCATCTTGGGTCACCCATTTAGTAGCTCCCAATCCAGGACATTTCACACCCTCTTTCTCCCCCTCTCAATAATAAGAACCTCTAGAGAGATTACTTTATGAGTTAAGGAACTAAAAGCTATCAACATGAACAATGAAAGATAATTGATTTTTTATGCTAGCACCTAGAAATTAATTGACATAATTTAGAGATTAAGGGAGAATGTGTGGATCACCACTAGAGTGATTTTACACTTGAATCCTATGAATACTATGGATGTAATCCAAGAAGGGTTTTAGAAAGATCAACATTGTCATTGGAGAAAGTTCCTAAGATGAAGTAACTATTTCTCCTGACCTTAAATAAATTAATTATAAATTTAACATGAAAATATCCTCTCTTGGTTCAAGGTTTCCCTCTATGTAAATATCCATTGGAAAAAATTCATTGGTCAAGGTGTTCATATAATGTACAATATTCTGAATTATCCATCAAATAATAAACTTTTATTTGTTTTACACGAACTGAGGCACTTCCATGGAACCCAGAACATTCAAGTGGTATCATAGCTAGGTCACGTTTCAAATCTATCCTTATTTATTTTAATATTAATCTATATAAATAATAGAGGATAGATTTTCATTTCATGAATTGCTTTAACCTGATTTTAATTAACTTTTTTTGAAATATTAATCATTATCATTTATTGGTTCATTTTCTTGTAGGAAGAAGAACTGATGAAGAATAATCAGAGATCCCATCATTAAGTTTCAAGTATTCTCTCTGGGTAACATGGGATTTCATGGCGTGTAACCGGATTACATGATGTGTACCCAAGTTCATTGCACCTAGTTGTATCGCAGGATACACAACGTGTAGAGTAGTAACTACATAGGGTGCATTGTTTGTACATCATGTGTAGACATGGCCAACTTGGAACACAACATGTTGAATTAAATGGCGTATAGTGGGTGTACACAATGTGTGGTCTACATGGTTTAAAGGAAAAATTCATGCAAGTTTCATGCTCATATACACAATCAAAACCACATGAGACTAACAACATTGAGAAATAATGACATAAACAATATATATCTAGAATAAATAGTGTGTAGTTCATTATTTATCACATCTAAAGTACACACTAATCTATTCAGTGAGACTATCAGTCACACATCATGAGAGATACATGAAGTGTAGCAGGATAGTACATATCATGTAGTCTCACATTTGATGAACATTTCGATTCCTTTAGTAGGTTTCATGGACATATGGATAGAGGAACACATGATGTGTAGCTAGTCAGACCACACCAGGTAATCCAGCCTAGGTATATGATAAACAACCAAGTGTGTGTCTTAGGTACATGGAAACCGAGGTACACGGTGTGTAGCTCTTAAGTACACACAATGTTGTCTCCCAATAAAGGACAGTATTAAATTACATTGAATTTATAATTGAATCATTAAAACCTTATTATATTGATTATCACCAATTGTGTTTGATAATTTAATATGGTTTTAAAGAATTATTATATAATGTATTAATTTTTTATAATAGTATATGATTATTGGTTATGTAATTTATTTTTCATAAATCCCTTTAATGATGGGTGTCTCCAAGATAATTATGATGATCATTAAGATGAATGGGAATTAATGATTATTGGTTATGTAATTTATTTTTAATAAATCCCTTTAACAGTAAATAATTAGAAGAAATTAATGTTATCAAGTGTAATTTTTTATATTTTTTGCATGTTTATAACCAATCAGGGGCTTGACCAAGACCTATGTATGTGTTGACATGATTAAATTGACTTTATTACATGATTTTTCTATTATTTAATTATTAAATTAAATTGATGGCTTGAGAATCATCCCCCACCCCCTCCATTATTTTGTAATACATGCATGTCCAATGTGATTTATGTAATTACTATTAACAAATACTTTGGTTCCCCTCACCAGTGTGTGAGTTATAAATAATTTTAATAAATGGACTATCCCAAGGTGTGTGGAGGTAGCTCAAGAGGGAACCAAGATGATGCAAACGTAGATGGTACATAGGTGAATAAGTGGAATACTATAACTTATTCCAAGACCATTATAAGGAGTTTTTTTCATAGGTCAAAATTTGATTTATTATCTGCTCAGTAAATCAACTTATAAATAATCTCATGTTTAGGTCATTTATTTTATTTATTTATTTATTTATTTTTCATTATTTATTTTATGGATGCAAGACTATGATCACATAAATAAATAAATTAATGTACAAATATGGAATATAAATAAATATATTATGAATAAATGTTTAAGTATTGGTTCAACCTCCATCGGGGAAACATTTAGTTATTGGGAAGTCTTAATAATGATAATGGGTTGACTTGACTGAATCTATATTGGGTTTAATGGCCTTATTCTTTCCAATCAAAATTAAGAGGAAAGTGTTGAGGAAATTTTATTCAGGTTTTCTAGATTAGGGATTCCACTCAACGGATCAAAGAGATAGAAGCCTGTAGTTGGAAAGACCACCAACCTAAATACATTATAGTAATTTTCATGGTCTCCATCAGCATTATAAGAAATGAAATATGGATCCTTTCCACTATAATTTATAATTAACTAGAAATTCCAAGTTCTATAGTGAGGGATATTGAGACTTGATAAAATAGTGGAAAATTTAATAAAAAATTGTAATTATTTCTCAAACAATGTTTAATGATACAAAGTACTAATAATATACTCATTTAAAATGAACAATAATGGAAGGTTCACTGTAACATCCCAAGTAAGTAATGAATAATAGATATTTTTATCTACGTCTATTAATGAATTAGATAGTGTTTTAGAGGCTTAAAATGAAAATAAATCCAATCTTAAGCATGGAATACACTAATATTTTTAAAAGTTTGTTTTACTGCCTTTTGATGGAAAACCATTTTTAAATCTATATTTTGATAATTTTATAAGCTATGATTGTCTAAATAAACTTATTATTTATGATTGGGACATCAAAATTTACTTTGTGTGAATTTTTGGTATTTTTCTGATAAAGTTCATTTTTTAATGAATAGTGAAAATGTTGTATTTGAATTCAAAAACTCTTTTTAATATAATTTATTTATATGATTAGATTATATTTTGAATTGGTTTTGAAGTGAAATTAGAGTATATTTTTACCATTTAATCCAATGGTGGTCATTTTAATCAATTTCACTTTGAAATTGGACTTAAACTGGTGTCAATCTTTTGATACTTATTGTTTCATAAAAACACGCTATTTATCATGACAGCAGGAATTAATTATTAAATTAATTAATGTAACTTATATGATTTGAATTCTGTAAAATATACATCATTTTTGAATTCAGAATATCAAATATATCTTAGGTTGAAGTTTTGGTATTTTTCTGAAAAACTTCAATTTTTGATGAATAGTGAAACCATTAAGTGGTAGTTAAAGAAACTGATTTTTCATTTAAATGAAAATTTTCCACTTTTGTGATTTGATTTTCAAAAATCCGACATATATGGTTGTCATTAAGAAGTATAATGTGGTTCAATGAGATTAAAATAATTTTTTGGTGAATAGTAACTTTTATGTTTTTAATCGCGATTAGAGGTAATTAGTGTAGTTTAAGGTAAAAATAATGTTTTAATAATATGATATGAGCTTGACACATGTCCTACCCTCATTGTATGTGTCATGTAAGACCAATAAAATCCATGGGTCAACTTGGGGACCCCATGGAGCCACTTTGGTAGGAAAAGGACATTAATATCTTTTTATTTAATGTTAAAATTAAAATGACACAAACATGAGTTATTTTACTAAAACAATTTTTACATGGGGTTATACAAGTCAGATTTTTTAGTATAAATATTCATTGGAAAGATAAAAAAATTTCCTACATCATAGTATTTTTTTTAAAAGTTTTAGACATTAAATAAATTAAATTATTTATGACATCATGATGATGCAGCGATTACCTCATTAATAAAGGATTTAAATAAAATGAAATGATAATGTAAATTCTATGAACTACACATGTCCAAAACCTATTGGATGGGTTTATTTCGAACCCTTATCACCTTAACCTCTAATTATATAAATGTGGGAACTTTTTTAATCCGAAACTCAATTTAAAATAAAGGAACATTTCTTTACTTTCCAAGAGTGCCCCTCCTCTCCTCTTATAAAAGGCCCCCACCTCTACCTCCTTACCCACACTTCCAAAGACTTTGTCTCAGACAACCCCTGACCATTTTGTCTCTAAACTTCCCTATATTACTCCTTGAAGCCTCACTTTGGGCAGAAGTCTTTCCAAGGAAGCCTTTGAGATCAAACCAAAGGGAGTTACCCGATTTTAAGGTAATGTCTTCACTTGAGTCCTTTTGTTTTATTTTGCTTCTCCAACCCTGTAAACTCTTTTTATTAATTTCTTTTGTAACAACTACAGTATCTTAAATATACTAGGATGTTTTTATAAGAAGTATTCGAGCTACACTTACACACACCAACATCTAATGGTTAAATAACATACTGTTTTCGTGGATGGCGAATTTTTGCCTCCCGAAATGATGATTGTTCAACATTCTTTTAACACCTTAAAAGGTGGACATTAAGATGACACTATATTTATATATGATATATAATATGTTTATTATTTTCCTTAATCTTCTGTATTTTTCATTTTGGGCATACCTTTATGGTTTCCATTATGGGTAAACGCGATATCTTCATTTAAGGAAGTGCGGACTACCGCCCCCTCAAAGTGATTTGATTCGTTAAAACCATATGTGGGACGTATAAAGGATGGAGTTATGATATTATATATTATATTACACTAGAATTATAATATACCTTTATATCATTATGATTCCATTCTATAAAATACGAAATAGAAATGAAAGCAGCGTTCATGCGTACGTACGGCTTACCGTCTCCATGAACGGTGCATTTCATTTCTTACCTCTAAATGATTATGTAATATTATAAATGCATGAATGTACTGGATATATATTACATATATGATATCTACATCATGAATACCATTCTGGATATAAGGGATACATGAACAACTTGTAATTATAAAGGGTTTATTTTTGACTCAAGTACCAATGATCGTTAAAACGACCGTTATTAACTTAAATAATTACATAGTGTTCATGAAATGGAAATAAGTGATATAAAAGGAATAATGAACTTGAAAAAGGTTCTTAAACAAGTAGAAATTAACCCATGTTTATTATTCAGGAGATTAAAGAACGACTGAGTCAAGTCGGACCCAAGGTATGGGACTTCGTCTCAATCTCCTTTCATTGAGGCATATTTTGTTTTATACACAACCTTCTTTTATACGGTTTATAAACCCCTTTCACTTTTATGTTTATTCAAAAGGAATCTTTTTTATACGAAGCGTTTAGTAAACGACAAAAGGGAATGTTTTTATCATACGTATGCGGCGACAACAACTTCTCCGCCGCCGTGACCATTATTTGAGTTTCGGCTTCCTCTACAAGCCATTCCTTTTTTTAAAAAAGAAAAATAAATACCATGTTTTACTTTTATTTTGTTTTGGTATTGAAAATGGTTTTCATAATGTTTTTATATCAATGTGTTGTATTGATATATTGTGATTGAAATGTGGAAATTTTATGTTTCCTTTATGCATGTTTTATGTGATACGATTATGTTATGGTTCTTGGGCATTGTTATGAAGACGGGTGGTTATGTGATAAACTAAGGGCGGGTGAGCCTGATATAGCTCTCCAATGCATTGGGTAACAAGAAGGAGTGAAATGTTAAGGTTTCTCCGAAGAGATTTAGGGAATATACTGTGATGGGTATTCCAAACGTAACCAACAGGGTTACTCCCTATGTAAGAATGTTATGAATGCCTCAAGTTACCTTTATGTATTATGATTTCTATGATTTATTCATGATTTGATGAGGTATGTTAAAGTGCTTATGTTTTATGGGTAAAGTATTATTTCATTCTTATGTATATATGAACTCATGTTTCTTTCCATATTTTTATTTCCCTTACTGAGATTTTTATGCTCATCCCAAGTTTTTTTGAAATGTTTTTCACAGGTCAAGGGAAAGATACATGATATGATGATAGTGTCAAGGAAGTGTCAAGAACGAATCCATGTTTTATTTTAAATATGTTTCCGTTGATGGTAAAGAATGAATACTATCTTTATGTAACCACTTTTTTTAAATGTGGAAGGTAATGCAAGTTTTATGATCTAATTCTCTAAAACTCTAAACCTGAAAAGATCCTCAATGTGTAATCTTGTAATAACACAAGATTAAGTAAGGTTTAAGGCTGGGGCCTTATAGTTGGTATCAAAGGTCGGTTTAGATAACTTTTGGAGTTAGAATTCTATTAAATGATTATCCAAAAATATTTTTTTTTAATGATATAACATTTGAAGATTACCATGTTACTTCATCTAAGACATGTTTGTTCAGAATGGTTTTCCACAGAGGAAACAGGGAAGTAGTGCTAGGAAGGCATACAGAAGGAAATAACCTTCCGAATCAGCATCTTGAGATGCTCAGAATTGGAACTGAACAGTTTGTTACAGTAATGGCGCAGTTGAATCAAGCGATAAATGGTGGTGGTATCCATGCACGAGATCAGATAGATCAACCGCAGAGGAACATGTCAGTGGTGGAACATTTCATGAGGCAACATCCCCCATCATTCAAAGGATCATCTGCCCCTGTGTTAGCTGAAGGGTGGATTAAAGCACTGGAGAAGATTTTTGATGTCATGGGGTGTTCAGATAATCAAAAGGTTAGTCTTGCTATTTACCGTTTGGAGGGTGAGGCAGATCAGTGGTGGTCGATGGTTAAAAATATTAGGGACGCCGATGAGATTGATGCTCTTGGCTGGGATGAATTTAAAGGTATGTTTCTTGAGAAGTATTTTCCTAAGGCTATTCGACTTAGGATGGAAAAACAATTCTTGGAATTGAGGCAAGAGGAAGACTCAGTGGCTACCTATGAAGAAAGGTTCACTCGATTGGCAAGGTATGCTCCAAATTTTATCTGAGACCTTGATATTAAAATCAATCGTTTTTACTCAGGATTAAAGCCAAAATATCGAAGGGCATCAGCTTCTCATGAGTTTAAAAGTTATGAAAAGCTTGTTCGATGTGATGAGAAGGTGGAAATGGAGTTTTCCGGTGACCAAGTGTTCTATAACAACCAGAAGAAGAAGAGACCGAGGTGGCAGGAGAAAGCGAAGAATTCTTCAAAAAAGTCTGATGGTAAGAAAACTAAGTTTCCAGTTTGTGATAAATGTGGGAAAAGTCATGTTGGGGAATGTCTTCTGAATTCTAGAAAGTTCTACCGATGCGGTAAGATGGGAAATAAGGCTCGTGATTGCACTGAAAAAGAGCAGGGTGATGGTAAGACCAAATTTGATTTACAGTTAGTGAAATGTTTTAATTGAAATGAGATGGGTCACTATACAAATGAGTGTCCGACAAAGATCTTGAGTGACGGGAAGCAGTTAGACTACAAGCAGAAAGGGGTGGTGAAATCCTTTGCAACTACATCAGCAGATGTCGGGCCAACAAATGAAGTTGTATCAGGTACCTTGTTTGTTTTTTCAGATTATGCCAGTGTGTTGTTTGATTCGGGGTCCACACATTCTTTCATCTCTAAAACCTTGTCTAGAAAAATGGGAATACCATCTCAAGAAATGACTCCTAAACTTGTGGTAAAAACACCTGGGGGAAATGTTGAGGCAAAAAGAATTTATAAAAATCTTCCTATCCTTATCCGTGGAGAGAACCTACTTTCAAACCTTATTGTTTTACCTCTTGTAGAGTTTGATGTTATCCTGGGTATGTATTGGCTCTCTATTTACCATGCTAAGATTGACTATAGAGCTAAAGAAGTTTCTTTTCAGAAAGACTTTCGGTTTGTGTACAAGAATGAACCCTTACTGTTGATAACATATCAAGAGGCCGAGAAACTTGTAAAAGATGGAAATGAATGTTACCTTGCACATATTGTTGAAAACAAGGGAACTATTCAAATTAATGATGTGCTAGTGGTAAATGAGTATCCTGATGTTTTTCTTGATGAGTTTCCTAGAATAATACCAGATCGGGAAGTTGAGTTTACTATTGACTTAGTTCCTGATGTTAAGCCAATTTCAAAACCCCCTTATCGAATGGCTCAAATTGAACTTTTAGAGTTGAAGGAGAAATTGCATGATTTATTAGAGAAAGGTTTCATTCGACCTAGCACATCACTATGGGGTGCTCCTATTTTATTTGTTAAAAAGAAAGATGGTTCTATGAGACTTTGCATTGATTATAGAGCCTTGAATAACATCACTATTAAGAACAAATATCCTTTGCCACATATCGATGATTTGTTTGATCAGCTCCAGGGAGCTCAGTATTTTTCAAAGATTGACCTGAGATCGGGGTACCATCAGCTGAAGGTAAAGGAAGCAGATGTTCTGAAGACTGTGTTTCGTACAAGATATGGCCATTATGAATTTTTAGTAATGCCTTTTGGGCTAACCAATGCACCTGTTGTATTCATGGACTTAATGAATAGAATTTTCCATGAGTTCTTGGATAAGTTTGTGGTGGTTTTCATTGATGATATTTTGGTGTTTTCTAAAAGTAAATAGGAGCATGAAAGACATTTAAGGGTTATTTTGCAAACCTTAAAATAAAAGAAATTGTATGGGAAATTCAGCAAGTGTGAGTTTTGGTTGCAACAAATTTCTTTCCTTGGTCACATTGTTTCCAAAGATGGTATAACCTTTGATCTTGCAAAAACAAAGGTTGTTGAAGAATGGCCAAAAACCACAAATGTAACAGATATTCGTAGTTTCCTTGGTTTTGAAGGCTATTACCGAAGGTTTGTTAGAAATTTTTCACGGTTATCTAGTCGAATGACTAAGCTAACTCGGAAGGGTGTTAAGTTTATCTGTACAAAATAATGTGATGATTGTTTTCAGGAACTGAAAAGAAGATTGGTGAATGCTCCGGTTTTGGCACTACCTTCCAGGAATGGTGAGTTTGTTATATACAGTGATGCTTCATTGAAAGGACTTGGTTGCGTCCTAATGTAGAATGATCAGGTAATTGCTTTTGCTTCACGACAGTTGAAAACTCATGAGGTAAATTACCCTACACATGATTTGGAATTAGCTGCTGTTCTTTTCACTTTAAAAATTTGGAGGAATCATTTGTATGGAGTAAAGTGTGAAATATATACTGATCACAAAAGTTTAAAGTATATATTCACTCAGAAAGAGTTAAACATGAGACATAGGAGATGGCTGGAATTAATCAAGGATTATGATTGTACAATTCATTACCATCCATGAAAACCAAATAAAGTGGCTGATGCTTTGAGTCGAAAAAGTAATGCTTCATTAGAAATGTTATGTTTGGAACGTGATCCTTTAGTTAAGGATTTGATGAACATTTTCATAGAAGTTGTTGGTGTAGGACGTTCTTCGGTTTTGTTTCAGGTATCAGTGAGATCATCTCTATCAGACAGAATCAAGAAAGCACAGAAGCAAGACAGTGAGTTGCAGAAAAAGGTAGAGCTAGTTCAGAAGGGTAAGTTGCCTGAATTCAATATTGATAATGATTGTGTTTTGAGATTTGGGAAGAGATTGTGTGTTCCTTTTGATTCACAGTTGAAGAGAGAGTTGTTATGTGAAGCTCATAGTTCTCCGTTTTCAGTTCATCCTGGCAGTACTAAGATGTACAGAGATCTGCGGGAGTATTATTGGTGGGATGGAATGAAAAGAGATATTGCTGATTTTACTGTGAAGTGTTTGACATGTCAACAGGTTAAAGAAGAGCGGCAGTTACCGAAAGGGATGCTTCAGCCTTTACCAGTGCCAGAGTGGAAATGGGAGAATATATCCATGGACTTTGTTGTGGGATTACCGAAGACATCTCGAGGTAATAATGCAATCTGGGTTATTCTTGATCGCTTGACTAAATCTTCTCATTTCCTTGCTATACAAGATAATTTCTCTCTAGATCAACTTTCCCATTTGTATCTTAAAGAGATAGTCATGTTACATGGAGTTCCTCTCTCCATTTTATCTGACTGTGATCCCAGGTTCACTTCTAACTTTTGGAAAGACCTTCAGAAGTCGTTGGGTACTGAATTAAATTTTAGTACAGCTTTTCATCCTCAATCAGATGGGCAGTTAGAATGAACAATTCAGACCTTGGAGGATATGCTATGAGCTTGTTCGATGGATTATTAGGGAAGTTGGGACCAATATCTTTCTTTGGTTGAATTTTCATATAATAACAGTTTTCATTCCAGTATACAGATGGCACCATTTCAGGCATTATATGGGAAGCGGTGTCGAACTCCAGCTTTTTGGGATGAAGTGTGTGAAAGAAAGCTGATGGGACCGGAATTGGTAGAAGAGTTGGCAGAAAAAGTTCAGCTGATACAGAAACACATGAGAACAGCTCAAAGCAGGCAGAAGAGTTATGCGGATAACCGGAGGAAGGATCTCTCTTTTGAGGTAGGTGATCATGTCTTTCTCAAAGTCTCACCATGGAAAAGTGTGATGTGATTTGGTAAGAAAGGAAAGCTGAGTCCAAGGTTCATTGGACCATATGAAATTCTGGAGAGAGTTGGATCAGTTGCTTACCGAGTGGATTTACCTCCGAGTTTATCTCAGGTACACAATGTTTTTCATGTTTCGATGTTGAGAAAGTATATTCTAGATCCATGTCATGTTTTGAGTCCAGAGGTAGTTCAGCTGGAAGAGAACCTATCTTATGAGGAACAACCGGTCCAGATTCTTGACCATAGAGAGCAAGTATTACGTAATAAAGCGATTAATCAGGTAAAGGTTTTGTTGAAAAACCACATGATGGAAGAGGCAACATGGGAATCTGAAAATGCAATGAGGGATAAGTACCCCCATTTATTCGATAAGTAAATAAATTGCGAGGACGCAATTTTCTAAAGGGGGAAGGATGTAACATCCCAAGTATTTAATTAATAATAGATATTTTTATCTATGTCTATTAATGAATTAGATAGTGTTTTAGAGGCTTAAAATGAAAATAAATCCAATCTTAAGCATGGAATACACTAATATTTTTAAAAGATTGTTTTACTGCCTTTTGATGGCAAACCATTTTTTAATATATCTTTTGAAAATTTTATAAGCTATGCTTGTAAAAATAAACTTATTCTTTATGATTGGGACATCAAAATTTACTTTGTATGAATTTTTGGTATTTTTCCGATAAAGCTCATTTTTTAATGAATAGTGAAAATGTTGTATTTTAATTCAAAAACTCTTTTTAATCTAATTTATTTATATGATTATATTATCTTTTTAATTAGTTTTGAAGTGAAATTAGAATATATTTTTACCATTTAATCCAATGGTGGTCATTGGAATCAATTTCACTTTGAAATTGGACTTAAACTGGTGTCAATCTTTTGATACTTATTGTTTCATAAAAACACGCTATTTGTCATGACAGCGGGAATTAATTATTAAATTAATTAATTTAACTTATATGATTTGAATTTTTTAAAATAGACATCATTTTTGAATTCAGAATATCAAATATAGCTTAGGGTGAAGTTTTGGTATTTTTCTGAAAAACTTCAATTTTTGATGAATAGTGAAACCACTGGGTGGTAGTTAAAGAAATTGATTTTTCGTTTAAATGAAACTTTTCCACTTTTGTGATTTGATTTTCAAAAATCCGACATACATGGTTGTCATTAAGAAGTAAAATTTGGTTCAATGAGATTAAAATAATTTTTTGGTGAATAGTAACTTTTATGTTTTTAATCGCGATTAGAGTTAATTAGTGTAGTTTAAGGTAAAAATAATGTTTTAATAATATGAGATGAGCTTGACACATGTCCTACCCTCATTTGATGTGTCATGGCCGACCAAGACAATCCATGGGTCAACTTGGGGACCCCATGGATCCACTTTGGTAGGAAAATGACATTAATATCTTTTTATTTAATGTTAAAATTAAAATGACACAAACATGAGTTATTTTACTAAAACAATTTTTACATGGGGTTATACAAGTAAGATTTTTTATTATAAATATTCATTGTAAATATAAAAATATTTTCTACATCATAGTATTTTTTTTATAATTTTTAGACTTTAAATAAATTAAATTATTTATGACATCATGATGATGCAGTGATTACCTCATTAATAAAGGATTTAAATAAAATGAAATGATAATGTAAATTCTATGACCTAAACATGTCCAAAATCTATTGGATGGGTGGATTTCGAACCCTTATCACCTTACCCTCGAATTATATCAATGTGGGAACTTTTCAATCCGATACTCATTTTAAAATAAAGGAACATTTCTTTACTTTCCAAGAGTGCCCCTCCTCTCCTCTTATAAAAGGCCCCCACCTCTACCTCCTTACCCACACTTACAAAGCCTTTGGCTCGGCCAACCCCTGCCCATTTTTTCTCTCCACTTCTCTCTCTTACTCCTTGAAGCCTAACTTTGGGCAGAAGTCTTCCCAAGAAAGCCTTTGAGCTGAAACCAAAGAGAGTTACCCGATTTTAAGGTAATGTCTTCCCTTGAGTCCTTTTGTTTTATTTTGCTTCTCCAACCCCCTAAAATCTTTTTATTCATTTCTTTTGTAACAACTAAAGTATCTTTAATATACTAGTATGTTGTTATCAGAAGGATTCTAGCTACACTTACACACACCTACATCTAATGGTTAAAGAACATACTGTTTCCGTGGATGACGAATTTCTGCCTCCCGAAACGATGATTGTTCAACATTATTTTAACACCTTCAAAGGTGGCCATTAAGATGACACTATATTTATATATGATATATAATATGTTTATTGTTTTCCTTAAGCTTCTGTATTTTTCATTTTGGGCATACCTTTATGGGTTCCATTCTGGGTAAACGCGATATCTTCATTTAAGGAAGTGCGGACTACCGCCCCCTCAAAGTGATTTGATTCGTTAATACCATATGTGGGACGTATAAAGGATGGAGTTATGATATTATATATGATATTACACTAGAATTATAATATACCTTTATATAATTATGATTCCATTCTATAAAATATGAAATAGAAATGAAAGTAGCATTCATTCGTACGTACGGCTTACCGTCTCCATGAACGGTGCATTTCATTTCTTACCTCTAAATGATTATGTAATATTATAAATGCATGCATTTACTGGATATATATGACATATATTATATATACATCATGAATACCATTCTTGATATAATTGATACATGGACAACTTGTAATTATAAAGGGTTTATTTTTGACTCAAGTACCAATGATCGTTAAAACGACCATTATTAACTTAAATAATTACATAGTGTTAATGACATGGAAATAAGTGATATAAAAGGAATAATGAACTTGAAAAAAGTTCTTAAACAAGTAGAAATTAACCCAAGTTTATTATTCAGGAGATTAAAGAATGACCGAGTCAAGTCGGACCCGAGGTACGGGACTTCGTCTCAATCTCCTTTCATTGAGGCATATTTTGTTTTATACACAACCTTCTTTTATACGGTGTATAAACCCCTTTGACTTTTACGTTTATTCAAAAGGAATATTTTTTATACGAAGCGTTTAATAAATGAAAAAAGGGAATGTATTTATCGTACGTATGCAGCGACAACGACTTCTCTGCCGCCGTGACCATTATTTGAGTTTCAGCTTCCTCTACAAGCCATACCTTTTTTAAAAAAAGAAAAATAAATACCATGTTTTACTTTTCTTTTTTTTTTGGTATTGAAAATGGTTTTCATAATGTTTTTATATCAATGTGTTGTATTGTTATCTTGTGATTGAAATGTGGAAATGTTATGTTTCCTTTATGCATGTTTTATGTGATACGATTATGTTATGGTTCTTGGGCATTGTTATGAAGACGGGTGGTTTCGTGATAAACTAAGGGCGGGTGAGCCCGATATAGCTCTCCAATGCATTGGGTAATGTGAAGGAGTGAAACATTAAGGTTTCTCCCAATAGATTTAGGGAATATACTGTGATGGGTATTTCAAACGTAACCAATAGGGTTTCTCCCTACGTAAGAATGTTATGAATGCCTCAAGTTACCTTTATGTCTTATGATTTCTATGATTTATTCATGATTTGATGAGGTATGTTAAAGTGCTTATGTTTTATGGGTAAAGTATGATTTCATTCTTATGTATATATGAACTCATGTTTCCTTTCCATATTTTTATATCCCTTACTGATCTTTTTATGCTCATCTCAATTTTTTTTGAAATGTTTTTCACAGGTCAAGGTAAAGGTACATGATATGATGATAGTTTCAAGGAAGTGTCAAGAAAGAATCCATGTTTTATTTTAAATATGTTTCCGTTGATGGTAAAGAATGAATACTATCTTTATGTAACCACTTTTTTAAATGTGGAAGGTAATGCAAGTTTTATGATCTAATTCTCTAAAACTCTAAACCTGAAAAGATCCTCAATGTGTAATCTTGTAATAACTCAAGATTAAGTAAGGTTTAAGTCTGGGGCCTTATATTCACTATCCACATTATCCCTATGAACTATATTGGAGAAAGGTTATATCCTCACCGTCAGTAACTTCTAGTATTTTTTCCATATGTCGTCAAGTTGTGTTGTTCCATGAATGAAAATATTAAATACTTGAATCCTCATTATCTAATACACACTAGTGGAAAACCATATTTTAAAATTAGTTTTTTAAACTTTTAATATTATTTTGTAACCGATGTTGATGGATTTAGCATTAAAGATAATAGTCTCAACATCTAATTTTTTAAAACTGTCATCAAAACTTAAAATACAAGAGAATTTAAGAGATGTTTCAACATTGGGTTTTCTTAAATTGAAATTTAAAATAACTTTCCACATAGGTTTTATAATTTTAACTAACATGGAAAAAATATTCCTTTCCACATTTTTCTATAATAAAATCTACATGTAAAAAACTCCCTAGAACTTTATATATTTTTTTATATAAAAGCAATGTGGAAAGTAACTTTCAATATTGGTTATTGGTAAAAACTAACATTGAAATTCCTATAATTATGATTATATATCAGCTTATTAAAATGACATGGAAAGCTCCAAATTTTAAAAAAATTGATTACATTACATTTGCCCAAAACATCTGAACCCCTTTATAAAAAAATAGAAAATACCACCAAAAATAAGGAAATTATTATCTAAATAATCATTTTTTAAACTATAATTAAAAGTGACATACCTAATAATTTCAAATTTAAATATAATTAAAAAATATTTTGTAAAAAAATTAAATATGGGTAAGGTCTTGATTTGTATATGACTTGGCATCATAGAGAATATAAAATAACAATTAATGATATAAGATTAAAAACATCATATTTTGATATAAAAACTAAAATAATTAATATAACTAAACTTATCAAATTCAATCATCTCTACTATTTTAATTATCTTCACTATGAATTTTAAGACATAATAACAACATTTCAGCCTTAATTTTTAATGACGACACTATGTTATAAAAAACTAACTTGCAATTAAAAACCAACATATATTAAGATAAAATAAATATTATCTAATATAAAATATATTTACCATCAGTTTCATGTATTTGATTTTATTTAGGTCATGTATTGACAAGTTATCATTGTTAAACTTTCTATATAACCTACATTTTCATATATCAACTATCAAAACATTTATATACAATAATAATTAAGAATAAATAATTTATAAAAAAGAATAAAACTTTCTTGTTTAACAACTTCCTAAAATCTCCACCTAATAAAGATAAAAACAAATATAATGTGCATTAATGTGGGAAAAATACGCCTAACATCCAATTTCCATTACAATATAAAGATTTCAAAATTAATTACATTAAAATGAATATTAGTTCATAATTATCTTATTTTTATTACCCATCAAGGAATGGAAAAACCCAAAACCCAATATTTTTATTTGCTAATATATCACATATATATGTAACTCTAGCATGATCATTAAAATATTTCATCAGTGTTGAAATGTATTCTAGATCCACAAAACCATAAACATCAGTGGTCACATTTTGAATACAAAGAATGTGCATATACCTAATTAAATATGTAATAAATTAAGTAACTTAAAGTGAAATTTCTGTAAATAATGAAAAAATAAAACAAAAATTTACTTTGAAAAAAACTCTCATAATGTTATGATAGTCTCATTAAAAATGACAAGATCTATCATATATTTTTTAAATATTTTAAATGCATATTCTATTCCAAATATATCATATTTCATCAGAAACTCGTAAATTTAATCCAATAAAATAAAGAAAGATGGGATAATCTTTTTATCCCATAAGAAATATCATAAGTATCCAAAGTTTTTGGTTCCTGGACCATTTGTTTATTTTTTACTAATTATTTTGGTTTTAGATACTCCAATATAAATTAAATATAATAAAAAATTATAAGTAATTTCTAATAAAATGTAAATAATATTTAAAAAACAATGCATACCTCGTATATCAGATGATGAAGAAGGTTAGTCGGTCAGAGTAAAAAAAACCCAAAAAATATCCATCTCTAGTAACCTCCACTATAGGAAATCGAACTAGATTATTTGGACCACTAATATCATATACTAATAATTTTACCTAACCCAAATTTATAGGATGGTTATGTATAGAATCCCACAAAATATATATGATTTTTCACACTATAATATGTACAAGGGGATCTCCAGCATACAACTCACAGTATGTAGTTGGGTCTGAATGAGGATATGTAGGATCTGAGTAGGAAAGTTTTATAGGTTGTGATGGTATCTTCATTTTTTTCAAACATATCATGAACATCAAATTTAATTTGATCTCCCAAGGGCTCTTTTAGGTCTTTCAACTCAGATGTTAAGGAATATATTTTTCTGTCACTTGATTTCTTACTTTGATGACCGAAAATTTTCCTAAAACTAACACTTGTACCATATCCTCTTAGGCGGTTAGGGTGTTCTAGATTACCTAAAATAGTATCTAGAATGTTCATATTACCGTCAAGGATAACATTCCCCTGTTTCACTTGATCGTGAAGTTCATTCTGAAATAAAAAATTAAAATTCTATATTAGTGTTATTAATTTAAAATATAAAAACATTCAATGAAAATAAAAATTAATTTCTTAAAATTTTGTCAGATACTTATTTAAATTGATCTGTAAGATACATTTCTTTTTTTACCTTCTTTCTCTTTCCATTTTTCATGGTGAGTGGGGGGAGATTGATGAGTTAACTAGACCTCTTCTGAACCACTACTAGATTTATCTCTTAATGCATCCACTTTTTCTTTGATCATTTTATCTACCATTAAGTGATACCCTCCACATCATAAAGTATAAGGGTACACATTCTATAATTGGATCTCTTAGTATGGTCTCTTGAAGACCTATTACATAAAAATACACTAATAAGTAATAATGTGATATATAATAAATTTTATGATATAAATAAATAACACACCATAAATGTTTCATCAAGTTAGCTAGCTAAAAATATAGTTCATGTGTCTGCTTCTAAAACTTATACTTGATTCATGGGTTTTAATTCTATAACTTCCCAAAAACAAATTATTTTGTTGAATTTGTTTCAAAATATCAAATTTGAATCACTTCTAAAGATAGAAATATTTTCTTAATTTATTTTGTTTCATGAAAGGGGAATGTCAACTATAATTGCATAAATTAAATATTATTCATATATAATATATAAAATTTTAATAATGAGATAAAAATAAATCAATTGGCATAAGTTACCATTATAAACTCCCACAACAGATATTTCCTCATCTTATCAATGAACATATAATTTTGATATAAAATGATAATCCTATAATGGATCTACATAGGAATATAACTCATAAATTGTGTTTAATTTGGTCATGTTGGTTAATTATTGTCACCAAATTAATAAGAATCCCCTACTCTCCCTAATAAAGTGAATGTTTTAGTAAATTTGTAATCTCATGTCTACCAACTCAAAAAATCATGTTCTGTCACATAAATGACTTATTTTAATGGTTCTTTTCCTTTAACTTCCATTCTTTATTTGTTTTGGTGGTTTCCCATTTATTTTGGTGGAAATGGTGGGTTTTCAAAATTTGGTCCAAACTGTGAGCCCATTTCCAGATTTAATAATAAATTTTTTTTATTATATAACTCCTTCATTTTTTAACGTTTTACACCAATTCCACTTATCAATTGGAATCCACCAGTATATTAAAACCACCATATCCAATCGGATCTCATAGGAATCCATAATCATGATGTATTTGGATTTTTTATTAAGGTATTGGGCTATCCCTAATCTCATTTCCTGCTTTAAATTATTTTTTTAATGTTTCATTATCTCATTCATTTTTTACTATTTCTCAGTTATTCTACCTCCCACTCGAATCCAAAAACCTAAGACTCACCCAAATAATCTACTTTTCCTCTTGGAAGCTCATCTCCCATACGGATTAGGGAGATATTTCTTAATCTTTCTCAAATCTCCCAGATTTTAAGAGGTAAAATGTTTCTTTCATAAATCCTTCAATTTTCACTCTTTTCCCCCATTTAAGTCCCCACTTGACCTACTAAGACTCATTAGAGCCTCCCTACTAGTTTTTGTTACTTCAAGATTCAACTACTGGTGGATTTGGGCCGATTTCTTCAATATTTCTTCAAGTGATTATCTTTTCATTTCCTTCCTTCTACTTAGGGTTTCCTCCCTCTTTCATGAAGTTCTAAAATTTATAGAAGATAGGGTTTGTACCTAGTTTTTTATTTGGTCATTTTTGTCAAATATTGTGGTCTAGGGATCAATTTATCTTTTTTTTCGTGCATTGGTGGTGTAGTTGAAGTTTCACACCAAGATTTAGAGTTTTTGACACAAAAGGTAGTTGATTCATGTGTAAGAAGTTATTAATGTGTTATATTTCTTTAATTATTAATTTAACATGTTCCTAATCTGTTGTGTGTGCTACAAAAACCATTTTTGGTAGCATTAGTTAAGCATTAAGTATTAAAGTTACATTTTTTCATGAAGTTGTGTATTTTTCAAATGCAACTCATGTGATATCTTTTTTGGTAGTTTTATAAAATTTGAAAGTAATTTATTAGTTGTTTAAAGTGGCTACCAATTATGTTTAGGTAATTATTTAGTGTTATTTGGCATCAAAAGGGGATTTTTTTTAATTGGTTTTATGTTTAAAAACTTGTTATACTTCTTGAAAGTGCTTTATGAAAATTTTAAATGGGTTTTTTAGTTACACAAAGTGTGAAAAAGAAGTTTATGTACTTTTTGGGTGGGTGTATGTTTTTAAAATGGCCCATTTTATTGTGAAAGGGAATTTATTTTATGTTCACCATCTTGGAAATGTTTTATAAAATTTCTTGAAGGATTTATAGAATTTTGAAAGAGATATGAAACATATGGTGGGTTGTTTTTGTGTGAGTATGGTTTCAAAATGAATTTGAATGAGAAAAATGATTATGTGACATGTGTGTGGGTTGTTTGGTGTGTGTGGGAAGTGGAAATAAAATTTTAATGTGAAAATGGTATTTCATGGCTTGTGGAACTTTTTTCATCACTAGAGGTAAAACCCAGGTATCGAGGTGGGTGGACGTGTACTAGTATGCTAGTAATCCGGTAGGGTTTGGACCCAATTTCATGTAGCAAGTTTCATGATGAAAAGTCTAACTAAACTATGATGATTATGATTATGATGATGATGATAGGGAACCAATAGGTTATGGGTATGCTCCCTACTAGTGGTCTGTGTGTACAATAACAGATATTTTGATGGTTACTTTCACTGAGATACGAGGTACCGAGGACCCACAGGAAAGTAGAGCCTAGGGGTTATTTATTGTTGATTGTGATCATTATATATTTTATGCTTACCATCAGCATATGGTATGTTTGAATGTAAAATTCAGTAGATTTGGCATTCAATTTTAAAAGTATTGATTCTTTAAAGTGTCCCACTTGAAAACTAGTTTTATTTAAAGCTGCATCTCTTTATAATTCTTAATAGCATCTCATGTTTATGAAAACTTGCATCCTTTTGTCTTTGAATGTTTATCACATGGAATCCATTAGTGGTGGAATCCTTCTGGGATTTTTCTCACGCCCTACTTACACCTTTGGGTGTAAGTAGACTTGGTTATTTTGGTCGTAGGTTGGGTACAGATTTTTGTGCAAGTGGTTCAGGTTTTTAGCAGTCCTTCGTGATGCGGTGTTGTGGAGATGGATTGAGAGTGGTGCCTCTTTCCATGAAGAGGTTCTTGGGCTGTCTATTTTGGGTTTCTTAATTTGTTATAGTCTTTGAGAATTGTTTTAAATTATGTAATTCAATTCTGAATTTTTGTAAAAGTTGTTTTTTTTTAATCTAGATTTGTTATATTGGATGTTTTTATTATTTTATGTTTATAAACTGGGGTAAATCATTCCAAAATTCAATTTTGTGATACCCGAGCACTTGTTCCAGCTCGTGGGGATCGGGAACACCCTTCAAGTCTTACCATGGGCTAGGTTTGGTTCCAGTTTTGATGGAGACCAAATTCGGTTTGGGACAAAATGGTATCAGAGGAGGTTCAGGTTCACTCTTTGGGTCATGTTATTTGGGTAAGAGTTAGGATAGTATGGAGATCGGATTGTTCATACCTAACATTCTAGTTATTGGTAGTTTTTATAGCCATAAAATCTCTTGACGGGATTCAAGTCTCCTGGGGAAGTTGGTATTTATCTGTTTCATTTGGTTTTCTTAGTTTGATGATGATTTGGTGAAATGAAAAGAGAGTTGGGTTAATGGTCTCAGTGAGCTCGCAGGGCCTGGAAATCCATGTGGATATGGGGATACTATCCTATAACACTCTCTTTTATAGTTAATTCATTGGAAAATGTCTACCAACCATATGTCCAATTCACCCACTAGAAACTAGTTTCATCTCGCATTGTGTTGTGTCCTTTAGTTTTGGGTTCTTTGAAGTTTGGTTTTAAAGAAAAAATGACTTGGTTTTAAGAAGTGAAAAGTTTTTGTGAAATTATATTCTAATAATGAGGGAATATTTTGATTTTTGAAATGGTGAAACTGAATTTTCAGAATTTTTTTGAAATGGAAAATGGGGTGTTTACACCTCTTTTGAAATCATGAACTATGTTAATGTTGGTTTCGAAAAAGTGTTTCCAATAAAGTTTTCTAAACTATTGAAAGGTGTTTTAATGGGATGGAATGTTTTGGAGGTCATGTGTGGAGGTTGGAAATGGATTTTGATTTGGTAACTAGGTATCATTTGAAAAGTTTTATGAAATTTTGGAATCTTGTTTTAAAATGAGAAGAGTTGAGTTCAAAATTTAATAGGGATTTATGAAATGGAGTTTTTCATGAAATTAGAAGTGTTTTGAAATAATATGAAATGTTTTGAAATTAATTTACATGAATTGAAAGAGAGTTTTTACTAAATTATAGGTGATCTTTTGAGAAAATTTACTAACCATTGGAACCTTGCTTTAAATAAGAAGAGATGAGTTTTTTAATGAATAAGTGTTGATCAAATGTTGTTTGTCATAAAATTGTAAGTGTTTTGAAAGGGGTCCAGATGCTTTGAAATTTATGTGAATGGAATGAAAGTGAGTTTCACTTTGAATGATTGTTCCTTTCTGAAAAAAAAAATTAAGTTGTAAATTGGATTTGATTTTGTGGTTAGCGGTCTTGAGGAAAAGGAAGTAGTGGTTGATTGTTTTGGTTTTGAAAGGTGGAAAAAAATTGTTTTAACATTTGGTATTTTCATGAGTGGCCACATGCATGGGGTTATATGGGATGATGGATGGTTAATGGCATGACTGGATGAGTGTTGGGATGGATGTGAGGAGGGTGCCCGGTGTGGCACAGAAACATGCATGTGTGAGGCCCGGGGGGTAACATTGGTGGATGCGCTAACCACCGAACCATTGTTTTCAAATAGATGGTTTTAAAGGAAAACTTATTGTCTTGATAACTATTTTGGGATGGTGTGTCTTGTTTTTTTTTAAATGTTTTTATTGTGGGATGTTTTGAGTCCAAGGACCCATCTTGTTTGAATGGTTTTTTGGGTTTGTGTTTGGTCGATAAGTTGGATTGAAGGGATGGTTAGTGGTATCTTCTTAGAAAAATTCAAGAAGCCTTTATGTTGGTTCCCCTCATGTGTTTGGTTCTGGTTTAGGGTATGTTTTGACCAATGGAACATCTTAGTTGGTTCCTTGGGTTCTCTTGCTTGATAAGTTACGCCCCATTATGAGTTAATTCACGACTGAAGTGCATCCCATATTGTTTCACTGTTAGAAGATCCTCCAGTTGATCAATTTAAGGAATATTTTTCTCGAGCTTTTTAGATTGAGTCTACGCCATTTCCTTTCTTGGTTTTGTGGATCCTCTTGTAGTGGGATAGTGCTCATGGATGGTTTAAAGAGACCTTTTTTTCTAAATATACCAGATTTTTTGAAGGTGAAAGTAGTATGGGGTTGTTAGTTTCGATGGTATCTAAGAGGTCCCATGGGTCCTTCATTGTCTCTTCAAAGAAGGGGTTCATATTAAACCTCCAGTGTAAGAAATATGTTCATGAGAGGTTGTTATGTCCACTTTCTGGAATTGTGTATTATTTGGGGACTCAGAATAAGGTCCCTTTCCATGTATTGTTTCTATTAGTCACAATGGTCATTTTTGATGATGCCTTGTGATGTCATGTGCTCGTTTGATAGTAAAGGTGAAGTTGTACAATCTTCTGTGAGTATTTGTTTTGTCTGATGTTAGTCTCCTTTTGGTAAATATTGACATCCTTTTTTAGAGTAAGGTGTATCCATATATCCTTTCTTCTTTTCATTTCTCATCCAAAGAAATAAGGGGTGATGTGTGTGAGTCTTCTAAGCACTTGTTTCAGAGAAATGTCGGGTTAGGGTAAAGTGAGTTTGGAATTGTCATGTCTTGGTGAACCCATCTGGGATCAGGGTATAGTTTTCATGGAACCAAAAAGATATGTTCAATTTTTGGGTTTCCAAATCCTAACTGTGAGTCCAAATATTCTTCAATCATTTGAGCTCCAGCCATAGGTCCCAGAGAGAAGCTAGCGCATAGTCAGAGAAAATCCTAGGGTTGTTCAAACCCTTGTACAGATTCCTATCCTCATTATGAAGTATGGTAATAGTTTAAACCTGTGGTATCATCAAATTGTTTCAGTTGTTCTAATTTGGTGGTAGAGGTGGGAGGACCTCATTTCCATGTTGTAGCCTGATTTCATTCCTTCCCCTTTTGGTTTCTATTGAGTTTTTAGAGAAAGGCTTGAAATTTGGATAGACAAGTTGAGAGTACGATTAGTAGTAACCATGCCCCAGAAAACCATGTAGATAGAAGGATCCCCATGGTTAGTATACTATTTTCTAAACCATGTGACCGTCCCAACTCTTTAAATTGTGTGGTATTTGTGTGTTGGCTCGTGCTGGTCGGTTAAGATAGTTGGTTCTTATAGTGGAGAGACCCGCTATAAGTCTCATGTAAGTTCTTTTAGAAATTTCTAATGGAATTATACCCCTTATTTTAGGGATTCTATTCAGGCCTCCCCCTATTAGTGTCCTGATTTTGTCTCAGGAAAATTGAAGTTGTCTCTTATGGTGGGTATCCCATTTATGTCTTCCCGTACTAGTAACACATATTTTTCCATGGTCTTGTCTTATAGGTAGGTAGTCTCATTCGGATCTATCTATCTAAAACCATATTTATTGGGAAAACATTGGTATTGGAGAGTTCCCAATGGTTTAATTAAAGTAAGGTAGTGGTAAACATGTTCGATGCTGTTGCTCATTCAGGTAAATTGCTTGAGTCTTGTTCGGATTGTGTTTGAGGAGTTTTCTTTTTGTATGTAGTTTGAATATGCTTGATTATTTTAGGAAGTGGTTTAATTTTTGGTTAGTGAGAGTATTTATTCCTTGATTGATCAATTGGAGGTGTTTTGTCCTTTTGGGGTGGGCGAAACTTGGCAGAGGAGTCTATTTTGGCCTTCAGTCGGGTTTGGTTTTTTCTTTTGGCCTTACTGTGGCCTTCCAAGGGTGGAAAGTTTTAAGGTGGGTAAAATTGTCACATCCATGACTTATTTGAAAGGTATTTTTTCATTTAACTTCCATTGTTTCTTTGTTTTGGTGGTTTCCCATGCATTTTGGTGAAAATGTTGGGTTTTCAAAATTTGGGCCAAACCGTGAGCCCATTTCCAGATTTAATAATAAATTTTGTTTATTATATAACTCCTTTATTTTTTAACATTACTGTTGGGAAAAAATCCCTCAAGGTATCATTAAAGCATTTTTGAGGTGATTGTGTTTGTTGACAAAGTGGACATCAGTGTTGTGATTGTTGACAAAGCAAACCATGATATACAATTTTTTTGAAAAAGGGGATTTCATGGAGGAATGTCGAGTTCAAGAGCTATGGTCAACGATCCATGTTCGATTCAAGAATTTCGACAAAGGAGTGGATGATCTGGAGGTGGTACAAAAATAACAGATACAAGGTGGCGTCGTTTTCCGGTGTTTGCCAAATTTTTGGGACTGAAAATCGACAAATGAAGAAAAGTGGTTTTGGCAAAGAGACTTGCGCATCGTGTACTTGAAGGAGAGGAAACTTGTGTGCCTAATGTTTTTCAGGATCAGGAGTTCAAAATATGGAAAAGGAAAGAGGGTCACGTAGGTATTGGTGTGGTCGCCCAGGTGACTTGCGTGCCATAAAGAGACTTGTGCGCTAACACCTAGGAGGCTTGGGAACTTGCACGCACCTGTTATTTTTCAGGATCAGAAGCTCAAAATACAGCAAATGAAAGAGGGTCGCACATGTATTATGTTGGTTGCGCAGGTGACTTGTAAGGGCATAGACCTGCGCATCGATACTTGCGTGCTGAGGGGAGACTTGCGCGCCACCGCGTAGGTTGAAAAAATGCCTATAAATACTGGACCACCCCTCCTCGTTTCCAATGGAGTTCAACACTTTAAAAAAATCAGAGATCCCGTCGCACTGGTGTGGTGGTCGCGCAAGTTGTGTGTGGTCGTGCAAGTAGGACTTTCACGCCAGGTGATGGTTGTGCACCTAAGGCAGTTCGGGTGAGGAAGGAAGTGAGTCGCGCAGGTTTGGAGTGGAAGAAGGTTGTGTTGCGCAGGTGGTTGAGGTGGACCTGTGTGTCAGTTGTGACTTTCGTGCCGATACTTGCGCGCCGAGATAGACTTGTGCGCCAATTAAGGTTGATTCCTGAGTAGTATTTTTGGGTTGTGTGGAAGCTGGAAGTTTTCCTGATACCTTTAGTGCAAAGAGATATTCATCTACGGGTGAAAGTTGAACTTCAACAGAGCATCCACATACAATAAAGGATGTATTCATTAGTAATAATGAAGAGACCTACAAGTCTATAAACTGTGAGTGGATCCTTTCTAGAGAAGTGAGCAAAGGAAGAGGAAGAAGGTGATCCTCTCCACCTGGAGTGAGCCAGAGAGAGAAATAGGGAGTGAACCTTAGGAAAGCAGTGAAATGACCATAAATTTTGTATAGTCAGTGGTCCTGGGAGTAGAAGTGATCTATCCCGAACTTTGTAAACAGCAGTGCGCTTTTAGTGAATTAGGTACGACCGGCAACTTGTCGGCGTATAATCCTTGGACTTAGCCCAGTGAGGGTGAACCAAGTAAAAATTGATGTGACCTGTGCATGCTTTACTTTCTTTTTATATTGTGAAACGGGAAAGAGAGAGAAGAGTGTTTTTCTTAACAGCGAAACAAGATCAGAACGGGATTTAATTTTCAATTAGTCATACCTTGATTCACCCCCCCCCCCCCCCTCAGGGTATTCAGCCTTGTGGAAGTAACAATTTTACACCAATTTCTATTCCCAATTCATATACCCTAGTATATTGAAACCACCATATCTAATTGGATCTCATTGAAATCCATAATCATGATGGATTTGGGTTTTCTATTAAGGTATTGGGCCAACCCATAAGCCCATTTCCTAATTTAAATTAGTTTTTGAATTTTTTATTATTTAATTATTTTTTTACTATTTCTTGGTGATTCCACCTCCTACTCGAATACAAAAACCTAAGTCTCACCCACAATAGTGATTTTTCCTCTTTGGAGCTCATCTCCCCCACGGATTTGGGTGATCTTTCTTAATCTTTCTCAAATTTCCCAGATTTGAAGAGGTAAAATATTTATTTCATAACTCCTTCAATTTTCACTCTTTTTACCCCCTTTAAGCCCTTGCATAACCTTAAATTACTTATTCAAGCCTCTCTACTAGTTTTGGTTACTTCAATATTTAACTATTGGTGGATTTGGTCAGCTTTCTTCAAGATTTCTTCAAGTGTTTCTCTCTTTATTTCCTTCCTTTTCTTTTGGGTTTCCTCCCTATTTCACGAAGTTCTACAATATACATAAGTTAGGGTTTGTACCTAAGGTTTTATTTGGTGTCTTTTTGGTCCAATATTGTGGTCTAGGGATCAATTTATCTTCCTTGTGGTGTGGTGGTGGTGCGGTTGAAGTTTCGCACCAAGATTTGGAGTTTTGACTCAAAAGGAAGGTGATTCCATGTGTAATCAATTATTTATGAGTTAGATTGGTTCAATTATTAATTTAACATGTTTATAATATGTTTTGTCTTCTTCAAAAACCATTTTTGGTAGCATTTGTTAAGCATTAGGTATTAAAGTTACATTTTTTCTTGAAGTTGTGTATTTTTCAAATGTAACTCATGTGATATCTTTTTTGGTAGTTCTATAAAATATGAAAGTGGTTTATTAGTTCTTGAAAGGGGATAACAATTCGGGTTAGGTAATGATTTAGTGTGATTTTTCATCAAAATGGGTTTTTTGAATGTGTTTTATGTGCAAAACCTTGTTATAATTCTTGAAAGTGTTTTATGAAAATTTTAAATGGGTTATTGAGTTACACAAAGTGTGCAAGGTAAGTTTATGTACTGTTTGGGTGGGTCTATGTTTTTAAAATGGTCAATTTTATTTTTAAATGGCAGTTATGTGATGTTTACCATCTTGGAATTTTTTTATAAAACTGCATAAAGGATTTATAGAAATTGGAAAGAGATATGAAACATGTTGCGGGTTGTTTTGGTGTGAGTACGGTTTCAAAATGAATTTGAATGAGAAAAGGGATTATGTGACTTGTTTGTGGGATGTGGGATGTGTGTGGGAAGTGTAAATTATATTTTAATGTAAAAATGGTATTTCATTGCTTGTGAAACTTGTTTCAGCACTAGAGGTAAAACCCAGGTATCTAGGTGGGTGGATGTGCACTAGTATGCTAGTGATCCCATGGGGTTTGGCCCCTATTTTACATAGCAATTTTGATGATGACAACACTAACTAAACTATGATTATTGTAATGATGATGATGGGTAACCACTATGATATGGATATGCTCCTTACTAGTGGATTTTGTGCATGAGAATGGATATTATGATGTTTACTTTCACCGAGATAGGAGGTACCTCGGACCCACAGTGAGCTAGTGCCTAGGGGTTATTTCTCATTGCTTTTGCTCATTAGATATTTTGTTAATATCATCGGTGTATAGTTTGTTTGGATGGAAAATTCAGTAGCTTTGGAATTATATTTTAAAATTGTTGATTCTTTAAAGTAGCCCACTTGAAAACTATTGGTATTTAAAGTTGCATCCCTTTAAAATTCTTAATAGCATCTCATATTTATGAAAACTTGATAGATTTTCATCTTTGACTGTTTTTCACATGGAATAATTTAGTGGTGTAATACTAATGGATTTTTCTCAAACCCTACTTACACCTTTGGGTTTAAGTATACTTTGTTATTTTAGTCGCAGGTTTGGGTACAGCTTTTTGTGTAAGTGGTTCAGGTTTTTAGCGGTCCTTCGTGATGCGGTGTTGTGAAGATTGTTTGAGGGTGGTGCCTATTGCCTTGAGGAGGTTCTTGGGCTGTCCATTTTTGGTTTCTTAATTTGTTATAGTCTTTTAGAATTGTTTAAAATTATTTAATTCAATTCTTAATTTCTATAAAATATTGTTTGTTTTGAAAATTCCAAATCTGTTATATTGAATTTTTTTTGTTGTTTTATGTTTATAAACTCGGGTAAATCATTCCCAAATTCCATTTTCTGATACCCGGGAACTTGTTCCATCCCATGGAAATTGGGAAAACCTTTCTGGTATTTTCATGGGCCGGGTTTGGTGCCAGTTTGGATGGTGAACAGATTCGGTCTGTTACATGTTCTCTGGGTAAGATGAAGAATATTCCAACGTAATATTCACACCAGTAGTCCTGATAATAATTTTTCCAAATTAAATGTTTAATTTCATTAAATTATTTTATTATTGAATATTTAATAACATGAAAAAACATGAATATACAATTTTAAATGTTCCTCTACCTCTATTTCCTTCATTTAAATGGACTAACATAATGTTAGTCTATGTAACTACATATTATATGAAAAATAAATATTTAAAAACAATGATGAAAGAATATGTAAGTAAAAAATTGTTTCATGCATGTATATGTTTTAAAAATAATGACAATGTCATGATTCTTAACCAAAAACTATATAAGAAAATCTATTAAATATAAACATTTAATTCTAAAATTATATAAATGGTCAAAATTAATAAATTTAAATATCATAGTTACAAAATAGTGTAATATGCATAAATTTAACCAAAACATAATGTTGTACATTGGGTTTTTCAATAAAAAAAGTTTAAAAATAACTTTTGAATATGAAATATAACAAAAATTCATATAAATAATTAATATATATAGAATTTAACATCCAATTTTCTTAAAAAAAGTTTTTTTACATGTAAAAATTTCAAAAAATAAATAAAATTTAAATATTCATTGAAATAATTAGGATTGTATTTTAGTGTTTTTATATACACCTTCAACATGATCATTTCGTATAGCATAGAATATGTCTATATTATAATCATTATTATCATCCAAAAATTTAATAATATATGAAGAAACCACACAAAAAACAATAACATCATCATTATCCCCATCACCCAAATAAATTATTTTCCCTTGAAAACAATGAACAATTGGTCCTTTAATGGGTCAATAACATAAAATTTTTTCTTTTCATGTGTCTCCATAATAAATGGTTCCTATTTTTAACAAAATCTTTTCAAATCAATGATTTTAAATCAATAGTCATTAGGTTTCACACCACTGTTACAATTAACCTAGTTACACTTAAACATGGTTACTCGAAATTTAGTATAATCAATTTCTCATATATACTCAAGAACCCCAAAATATATCATTAATGTTTAAATTCGGTTTTATCTTATTAACTCAAAAAAATCAGCACATTAGCAATGAACATTTCCCCATTATAATAGTTTTCCTTTCATTCTGGTTTTTCTATGTAAAATGTGTGACCATTAATATCAACCCATACCATGTGATCACATTGTGATATGGTCCCCTTGAAAACCATTTTAATTTTTCTAATTTAGATAAATTTTGGTTGGATTTATCTTTGAATCATGAAACAAAATTCTATTTATAATCGATCATTGACTACTTTTCATTTATTTTGGAATATCATGCCATTAATCCTGCATTATGTGATGATATGTATGGTTAAACCTCATATGTTTTGTTCAAAATATATAAATTTGATTGCATTACTTCATCATGTGGAATGAAATTTAACTTTAATCCATGAACCCCCTACCTTCAATATCAACTCTCTAATTTTGAGATATAGGGAGACTAATATTCTCCACTTCATACAAATAATTAGTATTGAACTCAATCATCTATTTTGATGAATATTTTTGAAACATACAGGCCTCTGTTCGATGATTATTTTAAAAAATTTCATATAACGTTCAATGGGATGAATCTAATGCAAATAATTAATCCCATGTATTCTTATCTCACACACCAAATGAATCACTAAATAAACCATTATATCAAAAAACATTGGTGGGAAATACATTTTTAGTTGAAAAATTATGATCACAACTTCATTCTCCAACACATATAATAAATTTGGATCAATAAATTTTCAATAAATGGATTTGAAAAAAAAAATATAATTTGATGATAGTATTTTTACAAGTGTTGATAATATACCACACTATATGACTAGTAGTAGTTGTTTCATCAATGCATGACAGTCATGAGATTTCATACCAATTAATTTAAAGTCCTTAAATGACACAAAATTATTCACATTTGAATAATATTCATTAGGAACTTTAATACCATGAAGACACGAACAAAAATTCAACTTCTCACACTTTATTAATGTGTGATAAGCAAAATGTAAATATGTTCTATTTCCTTTTATAGTGAGCGCAAACTTCAAACATATTCCCATGGATATCAATTATAATCTATCATGAAATACATATTTTTTCTTTCCTTTTATATCTAAGAAAGTTCCAATAAAACTATCACATAAGTTTTTATCAATATAAATAACTTCAATGTTATGTTTTATCTCTAAAATCTCTAATAAGGTGGTTCTAATAAAATAAAATATTTCTTCTAGATATTTTTTTAATGACCAGAACATCCTTTCTTTACAAATGTGAAATAAATAATTTTCACCATGTCATAATATACTTCATGTGATAATGGTTTTGGGAGAATATTATATAGTTGTAAACCATTAAATTCTTTTTTCATACTATGATAAGGATGATAAATTCACAAAAGTCTTAGATGTCCTATGTAAACTATCTTTATTCAATTTTATATTTGATAATATCAAGTCTCTTCATCACAAATTATATATGCTTTATATCCCTTAACACTGTATCCAAATAATTTTCTATATGTAGGAATGTTGTTTATAATGAACATTATCATAGCACACAAAAGAAAATACTATTTCTTGTATGCATCAAAAATTTTAATAGTTGTATCCCATAGTAGTTTCAAATCATTAATCAAGGGTGAAAGATACAGATAAATATAATTTCCTAACTATTTTGGTCCAAAAAACATCAAACTCGCCCTTACTTTTGTTTATTTATATATATCTATGTTTTCAAATTCTAAAATACCAACAAAATAGTCCATGAACTATGTTTGTTATTGAGGATCTGATATGAATTCATTCAATCTATATACAACCATATTCTGAGATTTATAGCTTCACTTCCAAAATGAGGAAAAAATTTATCAAATCTCTGCCAATTTGGTGAATCATCAAGGTGATGTAAGTTTCAACCAGATATAAATTCATCAGTATTATATCTAAACAATTTTACATAATTTTAATTTGAAAATATATGCTTCAAATATAGAATTATTGGAAGGTATCAAAATTATTTAGCTATAAGTTTGATTCTAGTACCTGAGAATGAATCAAAGTTAAATTTTTCATCCATCTTATATTATGATGTCTCATATTTAGTAATTTTTGATAAACAGACATATTCTTTCATATACAACACACAATCATAGTGGAAATTATGTATCTTTTTATACCCCAAACCCATTGGGAATAATATCTTCTTTGAATTATAATTTGAATCCAAAATCCCTTCACCATATGAAATTATCTCTTCTAAAATTTCAAGCAATAGAGAAAAACTTTTATCACTCCATCCATTTATTTTGTAAAGACCCGTAAATTTCAAGGAAATTTTTTTCTTAATTTTCTTTGAAATTTTACAAGAACGCAGCTTCTAACGGCACCTGATTCCGAGGCCCGGTGTGCCCAGAATCACTTTCCGAAGTTTGGCTCGGGTACGTTCAGTGAACGGACGAGCGGGTTTTTCTAACTTTTGAACCGGTGCCCGGAATCGAATTCTGAGGGCACCGATGGAATCGCAGCGCCTGTATTTTCTTAGAAACGCCTCTTCCGGAGTTGCATTTGCTCGGTTGTGGTTTTTAATTTTTGGGTTTTAAGTTAAGAAATAAAATAAAGTTGTGCGACAATTTTATTTTTATTTCACTTAAAGCTGCTTAAAGACCACTTCAAGCTGTTTAAGCTGAGTTGATGTGGATAGGGTGCTATCCAAAAATATCCTACCCTCTTGGTAGGATATTTGTGAGGTGGGGCCCGCATGATCCCCACCGTTTCTTTTCTACTAAGTAACGCACCCGCCAAAACCCGTCATTATGAAAGTCAACTGACACGTTTTCTTAAATTCTTAACGCACCAATTAATTGGGCGGTTTTATTCGTTGAATTAATTCTATGAATTAATGGGTCGTTACTTATCTCTTTTTCATTGTTGGCATGTTAATAAAATAAGAAAAATGCTTTTTCTCCTTAAGTGTTGTTCGTTGAGAGGATTTGATAGAAACCTCAAGATTCTTCATCCTCCTTCGCAAAGAACGCGAAGAACGTGAAGAAAGCCGGCCTCCGACGAAGAACGCTGAACCCACGAAAATCGACGATGCGACGCCGTGTACCGCGGCACCGACGGTTCTTCTTCCGCAGCGTTCTTCCGCGACAATCCAACCCCGCGACAACCTTCGATCGACAATGACAAGGTAGGGGGTTGCGCTTCTTTTAAATCTCTTTGTGGGTTATAACAACATCACGGATTTAATTATTATTAATTAAATCTATTGTTTCTTGGTCCTCGGAGTTCGTCGACGCAATGCCGGATACCGCAACGACGCGACGGTCCCCTCTTTCCGCAACGATCAATTCTGCGAAGAACGCGCGTGCGACGACTTGATGAGGTAGGGATTTTATTTGGGAATGAATTTACTCCGAGGATGTTTCTGTTCAAAACAAAGAACCCGGTTTCATACGAACAATTTTAATTATTTAAAATTGTTATGTGTTATGATTTCTATGTGCTGATTATTTATCTCGACTATTATCATCTAACGTGGAGGGTGCGGGCCAAACAAACACGGCCCGACAACCCTCCGCATTTCTTCCTTGTTGTGTGGATTTGGCGGGCGATGAAAAAACGTGCCGCAAAGTCAATTTGATGATTCCGCAGTGAAGAACGGGTCCCGGGAGGAGCAGCGGCGCAGACAGGAACAGAATCGGACCACCGGAGCGACTCTGGTGGCCCGCGGAAGCCACCGGCAGTGCCGGCAGCTGGAGGCGGCGGCGCCCCGGCGCACCGCAGGACAAGGCCGTCGCGGCTGAAGCCGCGGCCGCGCGGGTCTGGCACACACGGACGCGGCTTTGCCGCGTCCGTTGACCAGGGCGGCCCCCCGCGGGGGCCGCGGTGTTGTCACGCAGGGCCGGGCCGTGCCCTGGCCGGGTCGGACCGGGTCCAAACCTAGTCGGTTCGACCCGGTTTGGCCGACCCGGGGGGGGGGGGGGGGGGGGGGGGGGGTCGGGCCGGGTCGACCCGGGCCCAGACCCCCCGCTTCAGGACCTTTTCGGTCTTTTGCCCATAACTTGAGCTACGGGCCTCCGAATGACGCGCCGTCAGCGGAGATACGATCCTTGGATCGAGACGGTCGTTTTGGTATATTAAAGTCAAGGTTTTGGAATACTTTGGGTTCGGCCGGGTTGGTTCGTACACAAAACAAACCGGGCCCTCGGAGCGGAAACGCTCATATCTTGAGTTCCGGACGTCCGATTGACGTACCGTCGACTTTGGTGGATTCCTCTAAGTGAGACGGATCTTTTGGCATACTTCGCCCGAGGTTTGGACGTAGGTGGAGTACGGTTGGGTTGGTTTTGTCTTAAAAACCAACCAGGCCCCTAGGACGAAAACGCCAATAACTCTCAGACCGGGCGTCCGATTGACGCGCCGTCTGCGACGTTGAGTTCATGTTGACGATACGGAAATTTTGGATACATCAACTCTGGACCTTGTGTCAGTTGATGTATCAGCCTCTCGGCTCGTGGATCGGACCCTCCCGAACGAGCTTGCTGTGTGCGGGAACCCTAGTGCTGGCTGTGACTTCAACGACGTCAACTGTGCAGAGATCCTCAGTGGACTGCGACGATAAAGTGTGCTGGTCTTGTATCCTATGTGGGTCCCATCCGTGCTGGTCTTGTATCCTATGTGGGTCCTAGCTTAGATGATTCAATGCTGGTCTTGTATCCTATGTGGGTCCCAGGATAAATGAATCAATGAAGAATGATGGTCTTGTATCCTATGTGGGTCCCAACTTAGATGATTCAGTGCTGGTCTTGTATCCTATGTGGGTCCCAGCCGTGCTGGTCTTGTATCATATGTGGGTCCCAGCGTAGATGAATCAATGAAGACTGCTGGTCTTATATCCTATGTGGGTCCCAGCCGTGCTGGTCTTGTATCCTATGTGGGTCCCAGCTTAGATGATTCAGTGCTGGTCTTGTATCCTATGTGGGTCCCAGCATAGATGAATCAATGAAGACAGCTGGTCTTGTATCCTCAGTGGGTCCCAGCTTAGATGATTCAGTATCTATATCTGATCATCCCTTTCACCTTTTCGACGATGTATACCTGTGTGAGCTGAATCTTGTGTTACTCTCCTTTGTGGATTGTGTTGAACTATACTGTGTGGATTTACTGTTTACTCTCCTCTGTGGATTGTGTTGAACTATCCTGTGTGGATTTATTGTTTACTCTCCTTTGTGGATTGTGTTGAACTATCCTGTGTGGATTTACTGTTTACTTTCCTATGGGGATTACTTTTGATCTCCTTCGTGGATTGTGTTGTTCTTTTTTGTGTGAGTATACGTTTTGTTTTCCTGTATGGACTGGGTTGTGCTTGGGCTCGGATGTTGGAGCTGAACGGGAATTGATGACTTAGGTATATGTATGGGCATATACCTAAGCAGTGTCGGTTGTTACTTTGTGATTGTATCTTTCCTTTTGGTTTATCCTTTGTGAATTTTGGGAGACCTTCGGGGGTCTTGGGGTCCCTACTGAGTAGCTTATACTCACCCCTGCATGGGCTATGCCCGCACTTCATTGTGTTGGTTGAAGATGACAGACAGCGCAGCGGAATCGTGGTGGAGGCCTGCGGAGCAGGACGGTACCTGGAGGTGGACCACTGGGCGGGACGTACTCGGAGCGGACGGCTGGACCGAGGAGCTGTGGAGGCTATCTTTGCTCGCCCTTCAGGTGGGACTTACAGAGGTCGGCTCGACGCTGCGGCTTTTCTTTTTAGTTGCTGTTTTCCCCTTCCATTTGTACTTTACAGTTGGGCTTTTATTTCCGGCCCCTTTTACTTTCAGCATATCTTGTTACAGTTTTTACTTAGTGTTTACTCTTTCTGCTTGCTTACTCGGTGGTGGTTGTTTACTTTACAAAGGCAATGCCTTCCCTGTTTATCGGGATTTACTCCTTGGTGCTAGTCACCAGCCCCTGGCCTATGGAAGGCGGGCTGGGGGTAGTCACGGCACGGGCCCCGAAGATGGGTCGTGAGAAATCGGTATCAGAGAGGTTCGGTTCTACCGCAGACTCTGATCTTTCTTCTATGTGAAGCAATAGTGTTCAGCGTATTGGGTGTGGTTATCAGTCCAGGGAGTCCAGTGTTGGTGCGGCGGCCGACGTATCCGTACACCAGGACCCTGACTTCTGATTTCCAACTTAATGCACGAAAACATTGATTGCATGTGTGTTCAGGTTTTCCTTGTGATTACTTGTGTCAGATCACTAGGTATACAGTTCTGACCGTGGCGCACCTGTTTCTTTTCAGGATGTCCCCACGACGGCAGCCAGCTAGGGTTTCGAGAGTGGAGCGTGATGACAGCCCACCGAGCGACGAGGCCTCGGTGCAGGGCTCCTTGTCAGCAGAGGCACCGGCGGTACCTTTACCCGCCGAGCCACTGATGCTACCAGCCCCAGCCGCTGACGATACACGTCGCCTTAGCACGCTGCATGAGTTCCAGCACCAGCGACCGCCTAGGTTCCGCGGGGAGACGGACCCTCAGGCCGCCGAGGACTGGCTGGAGGTAGTTGTACGGGTTTTCAGATTAGTGAGGACACTAGCAGACCTCATGGTGATCCTCGCAGTGAGCCTCCTGCACGCGACAGCAGGCAGATGGTGGAGCTTGATGCTCCAGGTGCACGACGAGACATCTCTCCTCTGGACGGACTTTGAGAGCATCTTCCACTCCAAGTTCATCCCAGCCACCCTCTGTGCGGTGCGTATCCAAGAGCTGCTACAGCTACGGCAGGGCATCTTGATAGTGGCCCAGTACTCAGTGAGATTTACTGATCTCTCGCGCTACTCCATAGATATGGTACTGGACCCGTTCTTTCGGGCCCGGACCTTCGAGCAGGGACTGAGGCACGAGATCAAGGCTTCGATGATCTCCCTCAACATTCCGACACAGGCAGAGGTGTTGGAGAGAGCCCTTCTAGTGGAGATTTTTCTCGCCGAGCAGGCTCCAGTGACAGGGCCCTCCGTAGGACAGCCCGTAGCAGGGTCTTCTGCAGCTGGTAGTAGACAGGTGACGCAGAGGTCCAAACGGGCCAGACCATCAGATGGGCAGTCTCAAAATGAAGATTCGGTTGTGCGGGGCACCCAAAGGAGAGCTAGCTACACGAGGGGCAAGCATTACTACGCATGCAGCGGGCGAGGTCACATGGCTCGAGACTGCCTGGCTCGTCTTACATATGAGCAGAAGGTGGTAGAGGGACCTCCCAGACAGAGGTTCGGCCACGGTGGTCCGTAGGGTGCTGGCGGACGAGGTAGAAGAGCTGGCCGAGTAGCAGATGGTGGGAGACACTTCGAGGTGTTGCCACCACCACCACCAGGAGGTCCACCCCGACCGCAGGGAGTTGGTGGACATGTGAGAGCTCAGCTTCAGGCAGCTGAGGCCTTCGATCATGGAGCTCTGGGAGCAGATGGACAGGAGCAGAACTAGTGGATACGTCCTTTGTACTTCTAGTTCCTTGTTTTTGTTGTGTAGTGTCTTTGTTTTTTGAGCTATAATAGTAAAAGACGCTTACCTTTGTGATGTTTTCATTCATTTCCTCCTTTGTGTTGTTACTAAGAGGTTCCAGTTTAGACTGTTGACTTGACCCTCACTTGTGAGACATCTACTGGAGGAGACCCAGTTACCACACACTGATGCCGACAGTGTGACTCAACCCTTGGAGGCGAGAGTAACGGTTGGATCTATTGGTAGTAGCGTCGAGGCCTCACAACGTCATATTTGGTATGGATTAGTAAAATCCATGTCGGTATTGACAGTATTAGGCAAAGAAAGTGGTTCATCCAGGGGATGAGACCAGATTTATCTTATCGGCAAAGAAGGAATCTTAGCAGTTCTTGTGGGATCGGAGATGGTCCAGGTCATCCAAGAGCGGATGAGTATAGCTCAGAGCCGACAGAAGTCCTATGCTGACAGGAGGCGGAGGCCACTTGAGTTCGAGGATGGAAACCACGTCTTCATGCGGGTCTCACCTCGACGTGGATTACGGAGGTTTGGCCGAAGCGGCAAGATGTCTCCACGCTTCATCGGACCCTTCCAGGTCCTCAATAGGATTGGCCAGGTGGCTTATCGCCTGGCTCTACCACCACAGTTGTGTCGGGTGCATGACGTCTTCCACGTATCTCAGCAGAGGAGATACGTGCACGACCTGACGCAAATCTTTGACCATGGAGAGCTGTTCTTTGATGATGGGGTGACTTTTGCGGATGTCCCAGTGGAGATCGAGGATCGATAGGAGCGGGTCCTACGTGGACGATCGATTCCTCTAGTGCACTTCAGATAGCAGCTCGGGAACCTCTAGGAGAGCACTTGGGAGCGGGAGGCTCAGATGCATGCTCAGTACCGCCTTTGTATCCCTAAGTTTGTGTTGAAGCTTTACGGGGACGTAAAGCCCTGTGGTGGTAGTAATGTAAAGACCCGTAAATTTCAAGGAAATTTTTTTCTTAATTTTCTTTGGAATTTTACAAGAACGCAGCTTCTGACGGCACCAGATTCCGAGGCCCGGTGTGCCCGGAATCACTTTCTGAAGTTTGGCTCGGGTACGTTCAGTGAACGGACGAGCGGGTTTTTCTAACTTTTGAACCGGTGCCCGGAATTGAATTCTGAGGGCACCGATGGAATCACAGTGCTGGTATTTGCTTAGAAACTCCTCTTCTGGAGTTGCATTTGCTCGGTTGTGGTTTTTAATTTTTGGGTTTTAAGTTAAGAAATAAAATAAAGTTGTGCGACAATTTTATTTTTATTTCACTTAAAGCCGCTTAAAGACCACTTCAAGCTATTTAAGCTGAGTTGATGCGGATAGGGTGCTATCCAAAAATATCCTACCCTCTTGGTATGATATTTGTGAGGTGGAGCCTGCACGAGCCCTGCCATTTCTTTTCTTCTAAGTAACGCACCCGCGAAAACCCGTCATTATGAAAGTCAACTGACGCATTTTCTTAAATTCTTAACGCACCAATTAATTGGGCGGTTTTATTCGTTGAATTAATTCTATGAATTAATGGGTCGTTACTTATCTCTTTTTCGTTGTTGGCATGTTAATAAAATAAGACCAATGCTTTTTCTCCTTAAGTGTTGTTCGTTGAGAGGATTTGATAAAAACCTCAAGATTATTCATCCTCCTTCGCGAAGAACGCGAAGAACGCGAAGAACACGAAGAACGCCGGCCTCTGATGAAGAACGCCGAACCCATGGAAATCGACAACGCGACGCCATGTACCGCGACACCGAAGATTCTTCTTCCGCGACGTTCTTCCGCGACAATCCAACCCCGCGACAACCTTCGATCGGCAATGACAAGGTAGGGGGTTGCGCTTCTTTTAAATCTCTTTGTGGGTTATAACAACATCACGGATTTAATTATTATTAATTAAATCTGTTGTTTCTTGGTCCTCGGAGTTCGTCGATGCAACGCCGGATACCGCGACGACACGACGGTCCCCTCCTTTCGCGACGATCAATTCCGTGAAGAACGCGCGTGCGACGACTTGACGAGGTAGGGATTTTATTTGGGAATGAATTTACTCTGAGGATGTTTCCGTTCAAAATAAAGAACCCGGTTTCATAAGAACAATTTTAATTATTTAAAATTGTTATGTGTTATGATTTCTATGTGCGGATTATTTCTCCAGACTGTTATCATCTAATGCGGAGGGTGCGGGCCAAACAAACACAGCCCAACAACCCTCCGTAGTTCTTTCTTGTTGTGCGGATTTGGCGGGCGACGACAAAACGTGCCGCAAAGGCAATTTGATGATTCTGCAGTGAAGAACGGGTCCCGGGAGGAGCAGCGGCGCAGACGGGAACAGAATCGGACCACCGGAGCGACTCCGGTGGCCCGCGGAAGCCACCGGCGGCGCAGGTAGCCGAAGGCGGCGGCGCCCCGGCGGGCCGCCGGACAAGGCCGCTGCGGCTGAAGCCGCGGCGACGACGGCGCCAGCGGACCCGCGGCCGCGCGGGTCCGGCACACACGGACGTGGCTTTGCCGCGTCCGTTGACCAGGGCGGCCCCCTGTGAGGGCCGCGGTGTTGTCACGTGGGGGATACGCCTTGTCCGGGTCGAACCGGGTCGGGTCGACCCGGTTCGGCCGACCCGGGGGGGGGGGGGGGGGGGGTCGGGCCGGCAGACCCCCCGTTTCAGGACCTTTTCGGTCTTTTGCCCGTAACATGAGCTACGAGCCTCCGAACGACGCGTCGTCAGCTGCGATGCTATCCCTGGATCGAGATGGTCGTTTCGGTATATTACACTCAAGGTTTCGGAATACTTTGTGTTCGGCCGGGTTGGTTCGTACACGAAACCAACCGGGCCCTCGGAGCGGAAACGCTCATATCTTGAGTTCTGGACGTCCGATTAACGTGCCGTCGACTTCGGTGGATTCCTCTAAGTGAGACGGATCTTTTTTCATACTCCGCCCGAGGTTTGGACGCAGGTGGAGTACGGTCGGGTTGGTTTTTCCTTAAAAACCAACTGGGCCCCTCAGACGAAAAGGCCAATAACTCTCAGACCGTGCGTCCGATTGACGCGCCGTCAGCGACGTTGAGTTCCTGTTGACGATACGGAACTTTTGGATACATCAACTCTGGACCTTGTTTCAGTTGATCTATCAGCCTCTCGGCTCATGGAGCGGACCCTCCCGAACGAGCTTGCTGTGTGCGGGAACCCTAGTGCTTGCTGCGACTTTGACGACGTCGACTGTGCATAGATCCTCAGTGGACTGCGACGATGAAGAGTGCTGGACTTGTATCCTTTGTGGGTCCTATCTGTGCTGGTCTTGTATCCTATGTGGGTCCCAGCTTAGATGATTCAATGCTGGTCTTGTATCCTATGTGGGTCTCAGCTTAGATGGTTCAGTGCAGGTCTTGTATCCTATGTGGGTCCCAGCATAGATGAATCAATAAAGAGTGCTGGTCTTGTATCCTATGTGGGTCCCAACCGTGATGGTCTTGTATCCTATGTGGGTCCCAGCTTAGATGATTCAGTGCTGGTCTTGTATCCTATGTGGGTCCCAGCATAGATGAATCAATAAAGAGTGCTGGTCTTGTATCCTATGTGGGTCCCAGCCGTGATGGTATTGTATCCTATGTGGGTCCCAGCTTAGACGATTTGGTGCTGGTCTTGTATCCTATGTGGGTCCCAGCGTAGATGAATCAATGAAGAGTGCTGGTCTTGTATCCTATGTGGGTCCCAGCATAGATGAATCACTGAAGACAGCTGGTCTTGTATCCTCAGTGGGTCCCAGCTTAGATGATCCAATATCTATATCTGATCATCCCTTTCACCTTTTCGACGATGTATACCTATGTGAGCTGAATCATGTGTTACACTCCTTTGTGGATTGCGTTGAACTATCCTGTGTGGATTTACTGTTTACTCTCCTTTGTGGATTGTGTTGAACTATCCTGTGTGAATTTACTGTTTACTCTTCTTTGTGGATTGTGTTGAACTATCCTGTGTGGATTTGCTATTTACTTTCTTATGTGGATTACTTTTGCTCTCCTTCGTGGATTATGTTGTGCTTTTCTGGGTGAGTATATGTTTTGCTTTCCTATGTGGACTGGGTTGTGCTTGGGCTCGGATGTTGGAGTTGAATGGGAATTGATGACTTAGGTATATGTATGGGCATATACCTAAGCAGTGTCGGTTGTTATTTCGTGATTGTATCTTTCCTTGTGGTTTATCCTTTGTGGATTTTGGGAGACCTTCGGGGGTCTCGGGGTCCCTACTGAGTAGCTTATACTCACCCCTGCACGGGCTATGCCCGCACTTCGTTGTGTTGGTTGCAGACGATGGACAGCGCAGCGGAATCGTGGTGGAGGCTTGCGGAGCAGGACGGTACCTGAAGGTGGACCACTGGGCGGGACGTACTCGGAGCGGACGGCTGGACCGAGGAGCTGTGAAGGCTATCTGTGCTCGCCCTTCAGGTGGGACTTCCAAAGGTCGGCTCGACACTGTAGCTTTTCTTTTCAGTTGTTGTTTTCCCCTTTCAGTTGTACTTTACAGTTGGGCTTGTATTTCCGGCCCCTTTTATATTCAACACAGCTTGTTACAGTTTTTACTTAGTGTTTACTCTTTCCGCTTGCTTACTCTATGGTAGTTGTTTACTTTACAAAGGCAATGTCTTCCCTGTTTATCAGGATTTACGCCTTGGTGCTAGTCGCCAGCCCCTGCCCTATGGAAGGCGGGCTTGGGGTAGTCACGGCACGGGCCCCGAGGACGGGTCGTGACATATTTCATTCAAGTTAACTAATCACAAGAACTGTTGATGACACTGTTGATTTAGTGAAACCTTAGAATATTGGTTACTCATAATCTCCAAAAAATCATTCAATAGTTTATGTTTTTAATGGTTTCAATTCCAACATCACGAATTAATTCTTCAATATGGTCCTTAGCCTCAAGCTGAATATTTTCATCAACATCAGCTATAGAATTTTCTGTTATTTAACAATATAAGATACAATGTGTATAATTATGGGTAAAACCATATAAAATGATAAAATCCTTGATTTCTATAGAATTTAACATCCTCATATTCAAAAACTTCGCACATGGATAGAAAATAATATCTTTATTTTGAAGATTTCATTTTGGAAATTCCAAGAAATTATCAATTCCTTTTTTATATTCATCAATGGTTTTGCATAAATTTATCTAATTAAAATCCATTAATTACCTAAGTTCACAAAATAAATGGTGAATATATTAAAATATATATACATATAAATAAATATATAGATAAATTTTAAACATAAAAAATGCAAAATTAAAATAATCAATTATTGATGACTATTTGATCACAATAAAAAATTATATATAATGATCAAAAAGCATCATTAAAATTTCCAAATACAAGTGATTAAGGATATCCAAAAATAGATAATTTAAACATTCATAAATTTTCAACAAATAATTTATGTGTTAAAAAAATTAAAAAAAAATAAAAAAGTTACATAAAAATAATCAAAAGTCATTATATTGAAAAAAAATCTAAATGAAAAAAAATTACAGAAAAACTAATTTTACAACCATAAAAAAATATAATGATAATAAATTTATAAATAATAACAATTATAAGTAAAATAAGTTATAATAAAAAATAAATTATAGTGAAAAAATGTATAATTATAAAAAAATTATAACATTAATAAAATTATAACAAAAAAATTATAATTGATAACAAAATGCATACAAACAATTGAATGGATGATTCAAAATTATAAATAAAAGATAATTAATTTGTATTAATTAATTAAAACAATAGATTAAAAAATTTGTAGGTTGATAATGAAAAATAGATTCTGAATTATGATAAACTCACTCGAAGTCGGTGGCCATAAAGAAAATGTTGATAGATTGAAGAAAAATGAGTGAAAAAACGATGCAAAAAAAGAACCAAAAAATGGTGTAATGTGGTTTTGGGTTAATCGGAATAGATTGAGGATAATGAAAGAAGGATTAAGGATGGAATATTGAAGATAAAATGTGAAAAGTTGATGAAAATCTAATAAAAGAGATGATCGACTGTCATTGAGGGTCTTCAGGTGCTGTCATCAATCATGAGAAAGGTGTTAAAGTGAAAAATAAATGAGTTTTTTGGGGTGTTGATATATTTTTTAAAGTAATTTTAATGTTTTTTTCTGTAAAAATGTTGTTAAAGGGTTTCTTTAATGACTTTTAACATCATTTTTTATTTAACCTGTGTTAAAAGTTTCTCCATCACTTTTAACTTTAGTTTATAAAAAACTAACATTAAAACCCCATTTTCAAAGCTTTTATTTCTACTAGTTCCACCTACAAAGGAGTCGAGTAATAAAAAGTTCCTTTTCTATGAAAAAAATTTGAAATATGTGGTATAATTTCAATGTTTGATGTTATCATATATTTCTAGTGAACTCGTGAAGTCACATGAAAAAATGGATGCTTATAGCATGATTGATAATCTCTATGGTCTTTACTAGGACAAAGTTAGGGAATAATGGTTTGAGATCTCCGATGATCTTTTTTAGAGAAATCTTATAGTGGTTGCACTAGTTGGACCTCACATATTAAAACTCATTGTTTAAATTGAGAACCTAGAGGTTTAAGGTTGTAAAATCTCTGAGGAACTGCACACCAAACTCATTCATGCATCACTCCCCTAGACCTTATCTTGATTTTTTATTACTTTTAATAGGAATAATACTGAGAAAGATCTTCATCATATCTTACTATTCGTCAAAAAGTATATAAGGATATGAATAGTGTAAATCCTTCCAACCTTATGGTAAACAAACAAAAAAGGCCCAACAAAGATCTCTTGGCCAAAAGATTTTCACAGTGCCCTTACAAGAAGATAAAGATCAAGAAAAACTAAAGGAAATAGGATTTTTTATATTTCAGAAGTGGCAATAAGGGTTACTAGAAGAAAAATTGCACCCATCCAAAGAATCAAGGGGATGATCCAGGAGAATTTGTTATCGAGTGAAATTTATCAATTTATAAATAATGGTTATTAGATAAATCTTTTAGTTCTCACATTCGTATTCAAATATAGTTACCAAGAAGATTTAGAAAAATTGACCAAGGGGTTATATTTACAAGAATCTGACAAATCTAAACTTACTGTAGTAGTTATCAGTGACTACCACCTCATATTTCCAGTGGGAATAGTATTGGTTTGGAAAGGTTTTTATTTTGTTTCAACCATTTCCAAAAACCATTATATCTATATCCATACATGATACAGATTGATTTATTTTCAATTTCAGGAATAAGTTTTTCTTATTTATAAATATTTTATTTCTTATAGTCAGTCATATTTAAATAATGGTCTTTTGTATTTCATTACATGAACTAAGTAAAGTAAATTAATAGAAAAACTACTTCACATGACTCAAACCACACCCAACTTTAAATCCAATGGCTAGTTCATGTAAATGTTAAATGTTTAGCTCAATTATATCAATATGGATATTTAGATTTCTTTAAACTAAAACCCTTTGGTTTATGTCATTCATATTTACAAATAAAAATAACCAAAGCTCCATTTAGTGGAAAATGTGAAAGGGATAAATAGATTCTTTAATTAGTTCATATTGATGTATGTGGACCTTTTCCTATTAAACAATGGGTTGGTTACTAATAATTGATAACTTTTAATGATGATTTTAGTGGATATGGATATGTATACTTGATGTGGTATAACTTTTATTACTATTAAAATTTTAAGGAATACAAAAATGATGTTGAGAACCATATTGGTAAGAATATTAAGAAACAATACTCATACCATAATGGAGAATATATTAATCAAGATATCATTGATTATTTGTGATAGTTTAGGATCCTATCCCAACTCACTCCACCATATAAACCTCAATGGAATGGTGTAATTTAAAGGAGGAACTAAACCTTATTAGTCATTGTGAGATCAATGATGATTCATATAGGTCTTACAATATCATTTTGGGGGTGCGCATTATAAACAGCATCATACATACTAAATTGAGTGCCAAATAAAGTTTTAGGTATTCCATACCAACTAGGTAATGGAAATAAACCCATGTTTCCATACATATATGTGTAAGGATATAAAGTATTTTTTATGCATCTTCTAGTAAAAAAATTTCTCCTATTGTCACAAAGTGTATCTTTATATGATGTCTTAAAGAAATAAGTGGGTATTAACTATAAAATTTTTCAGAAAACAATGTCGTGTTTGATAGGTAACCCACATTCCTCTATAAGGATCGTATCTAAAAGAGATTGTGGGAGATAGATATACTTCATTGAGTTACAGGCTCAAGATACACAAGAGTTGGCATGGGCACAAATTCCACAAATCCCCAAGTAATACGATGTTTTAAAGACACAAATACTATGTATGAGTAAAAGATACATTAGAGAAATAGAACCATATGTTATTTTATTCGTTGAGGATGTTGACTCATTATTAGTTGATAATAATTATCCTCTAACCTACAAGGAAGAACTGAGTGGCATAGATTTCTCTAAGGGTAAAGAATCCATGAATTCTGAAATGGATTACATGTACCAAAACCAAGTCTTCATTTTGGTAGATAGTCTGGTGGGTGTTAAGCCTGTTTGTTGTAAATGGGTATTAAAGAAGAAACTGGGCATGGATTGGAAAGTTAGTACCTATAAGTCATGATTGGTTGAAAAAGGGTTTAAACAGTTTCAAGTCATTGATTACCAAGAAACGTTTCCACCAATTTCAATGCTCAAAAACATAAAAATTATACTTACCATTATGGCCTTCCATTACTATGAGATTTGGAAAATTGATTTAAAAACATCCTTCCTTACTGGGAACCTTCAGAATATATATATATATATATATGACACAACCTGATGTATTTGTGACTCCAAATGATGATAATAATATTTGATAGTTGAAAAAATCTATTTATGGATTAAATAAATAATCTAGGTCATCAAACATTTGGTTTGATAGTTCAGTAATGGAATTTGGTTTTATAAATAATAAATGTTAGATTTGTGTCTATAAAAATTTTAGTGTAACTATGGTAATTTTCTTAATAGTATATATTAATGACATGTTACTTTTTGAAAATGAAAAATTAGTCTTATAGTCTATTAAAACATGGTTGAATAAATGATTTTCCATGAAGGAATTAAGTAAGTCAAAAAAATTTATTAGGATCAAGATCTATCATAATAGATCCAAGAGGTTACTCTGCCTAAGTCCAGTTATATATACTAATAAGATACTAAATATATTTAGTATGTAATAATCCAAAATGGGATTATTTTTTCAGTGTCACATAGTATTCATCTTTCTAGGAAAATGTGTCCCCAATCACATGGGGAAATATAAAGGGTGGAAATGATTCTGTATGCATCAATAATTTGGTCAGTCATTTATGTTATGATATTTATTAGGCTAGATTTTTCCTATGCTTTGAGAATGGTGGGAAGATAAAAATCTAACCCAGGTGACCACAATTGGATGGCATTCAAGACTATCCTTATGTATTAGAGGCATACAAAGGATATGTTCATGGTCTATGGAGGATATGATGAATTAGTCATCTGAGGAAATATAGATTCTAGTTTCCAAATACAACAATACAATATGAAATTAAAAATGGGATGCATCTTCACTTTTAATGGAGGTGTTCTGAGAAAAAAAATATCAAATGAGGCTTGTTGAGAATATGTTGATTCAATAATTTAGTTAATTTATTTTTTGTTTTGATTCTCACAAACACCCACATTATTATTAAAAATTAATTTTCTTTTAAGTTGAATTCAGTAAATTAATATTTTTTGATATATTTATTCTAGATATATATTCAAGTCATTGATCCATTGGGAATATTATTTTAATTATTCTAAATATGTTTTAAACATATTCTGGAAACATTGTTCATAATCTATGACTGTAATGTCTATAATATGGATTGGAAACACTATATTTTGAAAAGAACATATGGATCATATACCCTATGCTATTTTAAAGGTATTGTTTATCAACCCTATGTTTGGATGGAATCCTATATTTGAGAAAAGTGAAAAGTATGGATAAGAAACCCTATGTTATTAAGGAATGATACGATTGAGGAAATAAACATATGGTACATCAACCCAACTTTTTTAAATCAACCATTCGTTGTTAACCCTACGGTTTTAATTTTATCATTACATGAAGGAACCTTATATTTTACTATTCAAATATGGAGTTTTAATTATATAATATTATCCAATATTATTACAATAGTTTTGAGGGAAGTAAATATCTATTCAAATCTATTTTATGACAGATTCAAAGGCATGTTATGATTTATTTAAAGACTCATATTTAGTGGAGTAAAGCATCTCTATTCTTATGAAAATTAAGACTCTCTTGAATGATTTTGAATTCAAACATTCATGATTTATTATGTTATATTTGCGAATCTAGTTTAACCTGGGGATGTTGAACATATCGTATAAATTTCAAGATGAACATTATCTTAATATATATGAGAGGAGATATATATAATAAAAAACTATGTTTGAAAAAAAAATTGTTTCATTGCCTTCAGAGCTACACTTAAGATACATGCATGTTTATACATTTATCTGGTATTTTATCTACCATTATTTCAAGAAATTGTATGTAATAATGAAGACTTATTTGTTGTTGTGTGTTATTTAAGATCAATTACATCTATCAATTGATGCTACAACTGTGAATCTTAACTAGTGTTTTCAATCAAATCAGTATCTATTGATTTATTAGATTTTTAACGACACATACTCAGTCGTGGTTAAGTGTCATCTTCTTGCAATAAGTTCTGGATTTATGGTTCCTTGTAAAAGAAACATAAGAACCTGTAAAAAGTATTTTATGTTGTCAATTTCCTGCTCTCAGTTGTTTTTTAGAGCTATCTAGATAAAAGTAAATTCTAGTGAAAATCACCAATCTCATGGGGTTAAGAATTAGTGGAGTGGAATAGGGTATCTTTGTTCCCTAAACCACTATACATCACTATGTTCTTTTCCTTTATTTATTTTAACTGCTCACTCTTCATTAAGAGATAAGTAAAGGTTTTTTCATACCAAAATAGGTATTCTAAATATTTTAAAGTTTTTTAAGAACACAATTCACCCCCCTCTTGTGTCTTTGTCTTCATCACCTCCATCCTAACCTAAAAAGGTTATTATTGTAGATTATATAGTAGATTCTATGTATATTGTGGGTTTTTAGGTAGATAAATAAGTGGTATGGATATGTAACTTAATTAAGTAGCATGGTTTGGTGCCTAGTAGTTAAGATCCTATCACACACTATTGTGATAATACTGTAGTTGTGGTTATCAAAAAATTTACAAGGCCACATCAAATGAAAAAGCACAAACTTTAGAAGTGTCATATCTGGGGTATTTTTATTAGAGAGTTGAGTTTTCAGTAAGAAAAATTTCAATGGAAGAAAAGTTGGTGGACCCCTTGACTAAATCCTTGACTTATAAAAAACATGATTATCACGTGGGGTTTAACGGAATGAAATTCATAGTTATTTGACTCTAGTATAAGTGGGAGTTTATTAGAGTTGGTTTCCTATGAACAAATTTTTTTATTTGTATTACTTGTATATTTGATTATTTGAATATTAATAAAACATATTATTACAAAATGTTCATTGTTCTTCATGACATTAATGTAACAATGTCTTACAATATTTCTCACATTGATAAATTCATATCAGTTCCCTAGTATAATGAGAACCTTGAAATTTTATAATGATATTCTTAAATATTTCTCTATGGTAGGAAATAATTCTATGATGGGAAACATTTAATTTGGATGTTAGGTGTAAGTAATCCTAAGTGGATGAGACTTCTTCGCATGAATTTCCCACTTGGTAATCTTTAAGATGATAGATAATGAGAAAATTTATACAAGTAGGAATTCTATATGTTTTGGTTTCATTGGATATTAATATCTATGAGTGTGTGTAATTTTCATTAGACTGTAAGTGTAGCATCCCTTGGCTTTAGACCTAATGAAATTCTCAAGTATTTTGAATTTTGGTATTTTGTGGACAATAATTTCACAAATCAATTTTATTAATGGAATTTAGAGAGTTTGAACAATTAAATGTGTTGTTTTTAGACTTAGTTTAAGGCTTGGGTTCTCTCGAGTGTTACATAAATTTTTTGGAGTGTCAGGGCCTGAAGGACCACTTTACGAAGGAAGAAGGTAAGGCTCCTGATTTCTCTGAAACTATGAAAACCTTAGATAAAATCATATGGCTTGGTCCAGTGGAGTAGGAGGTGTCGCACGGTCTACTCTAACCATGAGGGAGGATTCACACGACCATGAAACTTGTTGTAGGTTTTTAAAAGTGTGATTTTTTATAGGCTACGTATGGTTATCCAAACTATGCTTCCATCTCATGCGAGGGGTTTCATGGAAGTTCCATAGTGCATGGTTGGTGTGCGGTTGGTCCAACCATGAGGACAAACCATGAACCCATCTATTATGTGAATTTATGACTTCTCCCATAATTAAATTAAATTATAAATATTTTTCTTTCCTATTCCCTTTTCCAAATACATGAGGCTCCTACTTTTCTCCCATGAACGCCTCTCCTCTCCACTTCAAGGTATAGAAATATCTCCCTCATCTAAATTTGAATTTGAGGTCTGACAGTATCTATGGATTCTTCTCAATGATCTCTCTGTTCCTCTAGCTCCTTTATTAGTTTCTCTTCTCCTCATTTGTGTTATCTTTGTGCGATCTAATTCTCCTTATTTTCAAGGATTTCATCCATTTCTTTGATTTCTATCAAACCATATAGAATCAAGGATCAATATTGGATGTTTGGATAATCCATGGTACATGGTAAGTGGTATATATTTTATTCCCTCATGTTTCTCTACATTATAATGTTTTTTCATAATGTTATGAGCCAGTCATACCCGGTGTCACTTAAAAATTTATTAATTTACTTGATTTAATTTTTCATAGATTAACATGTGTTTTTTTAGAACCTCTTGGGGTAGTTGGAGTTTAAGCCCTCAAACCGAACCAACCCTTATCGTAGGTTCATTTAGTCACCATCAATAAATGTTTTCTTTCTTAGTTAGAGAAACCCCTTGGGTGTACTTCTCATTTGTATATAAAATTATTTTTCTCTTCTATTTAAGGACCACCTTTGAGGTGGGTTTCTTTATTCCTTGTGATGGAATTGGATTTCCTAAAGTGAACTAAAGTAATTGTTTAAAAAAAATGCCATGTCTTTTAATAAAATCCATTGATGAGGTGTGCTATATTCAAATTGGAAAAGTGAGATATGTGTTATATCTTATTCGACTGTATGGCATGGGTATTTAAATGGCCTTCATTGTGTTCTTGCTTCTTGTTGTGGAATTTATATATATTTCACATTTCATTAAAATGTGAAATTGCAATTGGGATTGGACCTCTTGTGTAATTTTTTGTTTCATATTATGGAATGCTCACCAATGTGACCTCTTTTATCATTTAATTTAATTAATTAAATGAAATATGAATGTTGTGAGTGATAATCAGGTTCCTTCCATAGAACTCCAAGGATGCGATCATCGTTCTTGTGATCATATTTGATATTGGATTGTGTATTCACTAGGGGTTATATTTTTATGCTAGGATGGGCTCACCATGCATTTATCCCACCTCAACATGAGCGATATCTATTCCCTTTGGGAGACACCTTGGACAGACTCGGTGGTTATATGGTCTGAGAAGGCCTCAAGTGAGACTCGGTCCCCTATGTGAGATACCAAGTATGGACTCAGAGTTAGTTATCTCACATTAGGTTAGGAGTGATACTTGTGAAGTCATTCATGGATTTCATTGGATGAACTCTGATGGCAGTGAAAATTTATAGCACTCCAGGTGCAATACATGGGTTTCCCTGTTAAGGATCTCCTCGGATGGTCCCAAGAAACTGTTAATTTAACTTTTTAATTTAATTTTATAATTAAGGATGATGATGCATATTTTTTATCCTAGGGATGTGTATGTTAATCCAAATCACATGCTTATGTTCGGTCCATTTCATGACACATATTTTAAGAATTTTTGATATCACTTTACCCATATATCTTTATTATAGGTTGCCTATGGTTTATAAATTTATAGCTTAGTCCAATGCAGGTATGGTTAGTACAGGTTTCCTTGAGGGACTTGATCCTTACATGGTTGTTTGTTTGTTTTTCAATTTTATTTTAATTTTTATATTCTTGAACGCTACTCATTTTATATACATAGACTAGATTATTCTTTAGAAACCTTTAGTGGTGGCCTACAGAGTATATATCACACCTTGTTCAGGCCACCATTTTACTAGGGTATCCAAACAGACCTCATGGTTGTAGGACTATGTAATTTGGATTATGATGTTATTCTTATAGTTGAGAGTTAGGCGCACAGGACTAATTTGGTCCTCAGGATGATCATGGAAAATTCCCTTGGGGAATATGTTCTATATTTTATTTATTTTATTGTATGTTATTGTACATCCTATTGCAGGTCTCCTAATTTTTTTTTTATCATCTCATGGATTGTCTTATATGGTAGTATACTGAAATTGGTCACTTTTATTCAGTCATTATATTTTACTTCTACTATTTTTTTCATTTATGTTTACTATTTATAATGTTTGTTGTGATTATCTTATCTAATATATAATTATGATGCTCTAGTAAAGAGGTTATAGTCTCCCCATTGTACCACTATCAGAACCTCTCTACTAGTTGACAGCCATTGGCATATGATGAGGTGTATTTGAGGCCATATGGTAACTGGTCTGGCTATCAGTTTAGTGGTCGGTTGATCCAGGATGTTACAAATTGGTTTTAAAGAACGTTTTCTTTTTGTCTTACAGTTTTTATCTGGTATAAAAGATATTAATAAATTTTCAGTTCTTAGTAAATAGTTATTCCTAATAGTGATCAACCCACATATGGTAAAAAGTACAAGAGTCTAGGGATGGGTTTTTGTTTGTGTTTTTTCATTATTAGAGTTGATTTTGATTTTAACTAGAGTGATTAGTGTATATTCAAATACTTAATAATTTTTTAGATTAAAAATTTATACTTGGAATGGTATGGCATGGAGGTATCATTACATGAATCATTATAAGTATGTATGGATCCACATGACATGCATATTCCATGTCAAGTAGATTTCATTGTTAGGCTATTTGAAATTGTTGATGTGCCTTGTTTTTTATTTGTCTTCATGTTCTGTGACATGCTAGGTGATTTTGGTAACATGTTTAGATTTCACCAACTTAGGTATTTGACTACCGTGATTCTTTAAATTATCATGCTTTGCTTATATGCCATGTTTGAGTGTTTCATGATTACGTGGTATCTTTCCATGGTTACTTTGCATTATTTTGATTATTTATCAAACCTAGTTATTCATTTATATTTTCTAATTCATTACCATGTTAGGTGACAAATTAATGGGATTTTTTTTCAATTAACATGTTCCTATGCTTATTTATCATGGGATGAAAGATTTATGGTTATGATTAAATGGGATCCAATTTTCAATTTTTAAAGTGTATGGGTGCTTTATGAATTGTAAAAGGGTATACCATATAATAAAACCATTATAGATGCACTTTATATACTGAAAGTATATTTCTTTAATGGTGAGGTTATTGAATTTTCTTTTAATCCTTGATAAAATGGTTTTGGTTAGATGGGAGCCCCTATAATTTGTAAAGTGTATGGATGCTTTATAAATTGAGAAGTGGTAACCACAATAATTGAACTATCTGTTATGAGCCTTATACTTAGAGATTAATGAATAAATATAAAAGTTTTTTTCCCTTTCCTTATTATGTCTTGTACCTCCATTACTTGGTCATAATCAACTATATGGATAAAAATTTTAAATGGACAACTGGACCCAAGTAGGATATTTGGGGAATTTTGCTTATGTAATGATCCCTCTAAGGGTGCTTTAAAAAAATATTGGTGTTTCAAATAAAATGGGGTTTTGTGACAAATGGCCTAAATGTGATGGGGTTTCCATTAAATAAAAAATGGTTAAAAGGAATTATAATATAACTTGATTGTTTTTCCTTGAGTAACTTCCTTGAAACGGGAACATGTGCATTACCTATAGTCATCTTTCCTTATCTCATGAACTTAAATGATAGGATCATAAGCCTAGTGACATTTCATAGGTGTGAACTCATTATGGTTTGACACTTTGAGCTTCAATAAGGGTATATCCCAAGGTAGGTACCACCCTCATAACCTTTAAAGCCTTGATAATTGCACATGAATATTTTCTAGCATGTGTTATTGTTCGTGTTCCATAGTCTCATGTTGGAATCATAGTTCCAAAATTAAACCTTTGTCTAGACTGGTGGTCATGCGGTATTTTAACCCTTTCTGTAGGCAAGATCATTATGTAATGCTCAATTTCAGTGGGTTAGACAAGCCTTAGGCATGGCTAGCCGATTGGTAGGTCATGTGACCCTTCTTCTTCTTTCTTTCAATAGTTGGATGACTCCACAGGTCTTCACCTAGTTTAAAGTCATATGGGATAGTATGAATTTGATCTAGTTATTTTCATAGGCCATCAGATACCTAAATTTATAAGGCTGGTAAGCCTATGGATGGTATTGAGGATTTACCATTTATTCATGATACCTCGGGGTACTATGTATTGATTCATGTGGTGTAACATCCTAGCTTTATCCAAAGGTATGGTCTATTTAATTTTTGGTTTAATTCCTTAAAACATCCCTAGTAATGATACCTAGGAGGTTAAAGAAGGCCTCGTGAGCCTTCAAGGCTCATTCGAAGCCTGTAGCCCCGAAATGGGAAGAGGAAGACCGGATCACATGATTTGTCTGAAATTGTATGACTTAGAGAATACGACCATTAGGTTGTTTTAGTTTTTGGGATAGTGTAGTTTTGTATGGTTTGCACATGGTTAGTCATACTTTGTGACAAACTGTGAGATTTTCCCCTTATAACAGTTAATGGTGCACAATTGGTGCCTGGTTTGGACAAATCGTGCACAGTGTAAATATGGGTGAAATTATAAGTTTACCCCTCTTTAATGATTTATTTATCCCCCTCATTTATTTTATTCCTTCTCTAGTGGTTTTTCCTCCTCTTCATGTGTGAGTTTCTTCTTCCATCTCTCATGGGGTTTTAAGGTATCTACTTCATCAGACACTCAAATACTTCACCATCAGAAGCCACAGAACTATCTCAGTAATCTATACCTTCCACATCCATCTATTTCTAGTTTCCTCTTACATCTATTGTTCTATTTTGGTTCAATGGATTATTCCCTATTCTCAAGGTATTTTAAAAATTCCTCAATTTATTCCTTTTTACATTGAATCAAGGCCCAATAATGTATGAGTCGAGTTCTACTATGTTGAGGTGTGTGGTTTAGGTCTTTCTTATTCGTTTTGTTTCATTTTAATTGATGTGTTGTTGTGCTGCTCGCTGGATCCTTCCTGTGATGCTTTCTTCTTGAATATTAAATTAATTGAAGTGGTTTTTCATTACTATTCTGACTCTACCATGTGGAAAATCCATATGAGGTATGTTTTCCTTATCTTCGGACAACCCTTCAAGTGTTCCCACCTATTTCGCTTTTCCCAATCTAATGAATGTTGAATCACCTTATGGTGTGTGTGTGTGTGTGTGTGTGTTATAATTATAATAGATGCATAGACTAATGAATTTAACTAATATGAATACTTGAACATGAGTTGGGCCTTGAGATACAGGCCTCAAACCTTATATTTAAATACTCATGCATTATGAATAACTTTGAACTTGAAAATAATTAAATTTAATTTCTTATTGCATGTTGGGTGAAAACCTTGATTTATGATAAAAACCATTTATTAAATTTATGTTATTTCATGTTAATTGTTCTTTATGCATCATATTATGGTTATTTCTTTAAGACAAAATTTATTGTCTTGGAATGAATGATATGATTTGGTAAGCCTGTTAGCTTGAGATATTAAAATTCCAATGATGACATGTAGTTTTCCACATGCTAGGCCTTGTATCTTATACCTCTTGCTCATTCCTTTCTCATGTTTAGTGTCTTTTATATTTTCAATATAACTTTTCCATAGTTCTTAGAGTTAATGGTATAGTTAGGACAGATTGGTAAGCATGTGGTATTTAATATTATATGATGGCTTGTGGTTACATATAATATACATGCCATGTGATGTGCCCTGGTTACTATGGCTCATTTTTTATAGTTTGGAAGACAACATAGGTTCCGAATTAAGGAATCCATTGATGAAATCCCTGTGCTCATTTGGATCCACTTGATGCATCTAGAGTGATAATTTGTCTTGCATCGTATGGATACTTATGATGGTTCCCTAGGGAGCATCCAAGGATATACTCATTGGAAAGATGGATTTTCCATGCCTCGTGTGGTACCTGATCCCCTATATGAGATACTTGGTATGGACTTAGAGTCACCATACCTTGAGTGATACAGGGGATGTTGTATGGGTTGTCTTGTATGGACTCGGAGCTATTGGGTTAATCAATTACTCTCATAGCGACCCTTGGGATTTTTTAGATCTCCTTGGATGGTCTCAAGACTCCACCACTGTATTTTATATATTGATGGATTTCATTCTTGATTCATTTTTCATTCCCCTTCATTATATTTTTTAGCATGCTTATATGATGTCATGAAAATGTTACATCCATGATAAATTACAATATTGGGGTCTTCTATACTTTGGTTGATTATTTTATATGGGCATTTTTATATATTATGAATTTCACAACTACCTCCTTTTAGATATCCAGCTTAGGCCGAAGCAGGTAGTATGGGATGGGTGTCCATTTAGAACCACATACCAAGGTGTTGTAATGCTATTTATTTATTGTTCTGTATTTATTTTATATGCCACACTACTCATTTATCTCTTGCACAAAATAGATCGGCCGAGACAATGTGGGTGCCAGCCTAGTAATATTTATATCTCACACTCTACTTGGGTTTTGTTTGGAACCCAAGTAGACTTTATGATTGTCGGTATGGATAAAAGGAAATATGATGCTTCTGATGCTTGATTTACTTAATGCTTCTTATAGAGTTTGGGGGTAGAGGATTGAGCCTGTGCTCGAGATGTTTTGTACTAGTTTTTGGATTTTTTGCATCTTTTAGTATAATATGAAGTATATACTTTGTATCTGCTATTCCCTTGTGCTCCCATTTTCATATAGACACGTGACATCATGATCATCTTTTTTATATCTATTATTTTTATTCAGCTTCTTCTTGGTTATTAATTTTACTTGGATTATTTATTTATTTCTTCTAATCAATTTTATCTTTTATACTTTTTCCATTTATTATTTCTCATTTACTATTGTGCATACTCGGATCTATGAGGTCACATTCTCCCCACAAACACACTCAAGGCCCTTGATACTAGTCTTTATCCTCTTGTGTTCGAGGAGATTCACCTGAGGTCTTGTGGACCACTGTCTTAGGGCACAGTTCGGTGGCACTCAAGGCGGGAAACTATAAATTTGTATCATATTGGCCTTTTTCTTTTTTTATTACTATTTAAGTTTATATAGTAGACTAGTATAAAGGGATTTGGAATTAACCATGTTCTTGGATGTAGCTAACCCATGTATAGGGGAAACCAAAATTACCTGGGATGGGAAATTGTAGTTACAAATTATTCCATTGATGGTTGATAAGACTTTACTATTTTGGGTGATGCACTTGTATATATTATTATTATATTGGTATTATTGAAATGATGATTAATATTATCTCATCCTGATGATACGAGGTCATATTAAGGAATGCATCATATTTGGCACTATATGAATGAAATGTCATGCATATTTCCATGCCATATTTAAATTTTAGCGTGTATTTTCCTACTTTCATTTGATTGTTGTGTTCCTAGTTGTTATATCATGATTTTTTTTATTTTATACATATATAAAATTGTGTCAGATTTACTTGGTTAGATCATGTTATAAATTGGGTTAAGTGGACTCCCATATTTCAATTTATAATGTGTATGGGCCCTTATAAATTGGGATGGTGATCCACCTAATTCAATTTCTTAGAAATGGGTTTAAATACATAAATGGGTTAAAAATACCACCTTTAAAGTAAATGGTCACTTCATATTATAATGTGGGACTTTGAACTTGACCTTACCTTGGTAATGGGTTATAGATTGTGGCTCTTATGATTCTTCTAAGTTCCTTTCTTCTTACCTAATTTTGAATCTAGGAGCAGTTTGCCAGTTATGTTAAGAGCAGTGTTAGGCCTTATACCTATCCTTTTTATCATTTTTGTTATCTGTTTTCCTATATATTTGAATTCTATCTAAGGAGTGTCCTTGGAATTTTTAGAGTTATTCCACTGTGACATCCTCATGATGTATTCCAAGATAGCGGTGATGAGCATACTCTGGAGTTAGTGGGACCTGTTCCACACGCTATACCTCTTGTAGTTCCACCTAAGTCACCTCCTCTTGATCCTATTATGGGCATAAAAGCTCAGTTTCATGAGATATTCCTTCATTTTTTTCATTCTACTCAAGGTGCTCACCAGCCTACCCCTAATATGGAAGAGATGACATGGGACTTCCAATAGTAGCATCCTCTTACTTTCTCAGGTAATGGTGGTCCTCGTGTTGTAGAGTCATGGTTAGAATCCATTTTGTCTATCTTCAACCATCTTGAGACACCTCCAGAGCAGAGGGTGAATCTCGCTACCTATATGTTGTGTGACTTCTCCAACCGCTGGTGGGAAGTCATATATCAGTCAGAGCATTACCATGGTATGGTCTAAAAAGAATTATAGATAGATTTATTTGAACACTTATTTCGGTATAACTTTAGGGATGATTGATCTATGGAGTTCATGCACCTTTATTAGGGATCTATGACTGTGCTCGAGTATTCTTATCATTTCAACAAGATTCATCATTTTTCTTATTCTCCAACTGGTGATGAATTGACAACTATGAGGTGTTTTTAGGACAATCTTGGGAATTTTATCTGATCATAGATGAACATATTTCATTTGACTACCATGACAGATATAGTAAAAAAGTCTCTTATTATGAAACAAAATATCAAAGAAGCTACAAATGTGGGCCAGGGCGGTTCAGTTCTGAGATAGGACAATGGTTCTTCTGGTAGTCAAAAGTGCCATTTTGATGGTTCATGTGGGGATAGTGCCATCCAAGTGACCCACACTAATATTTCTATTATGTGTTACTAGTGTGGAAGTCTAGACCATAAAAATCCTTAATACACAAGGAACCTGATTGAGTGTCGAGCTTGTGGACGAATGGGTCATCTTTAGTGCTTCTCCCATTTTTTTATTCTAGAATCCAATGGAAGGGGATCTGTACTAGCATTTCTATCAGGTATAGGATTCAAGACTCCATTTCTGGAAGGGATATGGTCTCCTAACATTCGATTGAGATATGGTGGTAATGGTCGTGGCTGAGGTAGTCAGCCCCTAGAGATTTAGTGTCAGTAAAGTGGATCTGCTCAGGCTATTTAGGAAGTATATCAGGGCCACATGATGGCCCATATGTATGTAGTGAAACTAGTTTCAAAGTAGAAGATTCCAGGTCCATCTATTTTTAGAGTTACTTTCTTGGTAAACTCTACTTTAGTTTCTTCCCTTTTTGATACAGGTGCATTTCACTCTTTTATATCTAATGTTGTTGTGGAAATTACGTGAGTTAAAATAGAGAACCATAGTGGTGTCATGTCTCTTGACATTCCATTAGGGATCAAAATAGATGGAATATTCTAGTGACAGGAGTTCCTCCTTAATATGGGTGGGTATCATTTCTTCTGAAGTTTCTTCTTCCTCAAGATGACCAACTTCGACATCATTCTCAGTATGGAATGGCTTGTTCCATATCATGCCATAGTGGATTGCTATCACCATTGAGTGTAACTCATATCACCTAAGGTAAAATCATATGTATTCAAGGGAGAATAGAATGTCTAGGTCGATTGAGATGGACCCAAGTAAACTGGGATAGGTAGAGTGACAACTCGGTTGGAAGGTCTCTTTATAAGCGGCCAAGGAATGTAGTTAGTAGAGTTCCTTATGGTTGTGGATCAGTTTAGGGACGTCTTCCCTAAATATTTCTTTGTATTACCTCCTAAGAGGGAGATTTAGTTCACTATTGAGATTTTGCTAGGTGTTGTCCTAGTGTCTATTCTTCTATATAGTATGGAACCAATAGAGCTCCAGGAACTCAAAAATTATCTTGAAGATATCGAGTCTAAGGGTTTCATCTAACCTATCACATCTCCATGGGATTTACTGGTCCTTTTTCCAAGAAGGTAGATAGAACCCTTCAATTGTGCATGGATTATAGGCAGTTGAACCAATTCACAGTGAATAAAAGTTATACACTACCTCATATAGATGTCCACTTTGAACATATCTAGGGAGAAACTATTTTCTCTAAGATCAATTTGAGGTCAGAATATCATCAGGTTCATGTGAGGCCATAGAATATACCACATACAACATTTTTGAGTAGGTATGGATTATATGATTACTTGGTTATGTTATTCGGTCTGACAAACATCCAACAGTCTTTATGGATTATATGAATCCGTTTTTTCCACTCATATCTTGATTCCTCCATAGTAGTTTTTATAAATGAAATCTTAGTATACTCACACACACTAGAAATGAACATGCCAACCATCTTGATATCATGTTTAGTACAATTAGAGAGAACCAACTATATGTGAAGCCCATTAAATTCCACTTTTGGATCTGTGAGGTTCACTTATTCGGTCATATTATATCTAAGGTAGGCATATCATTTAAACCAAATAAGGTGGAACAAAATTTCATTGGGAGCATCCTAAGAATGTGTTTGACAGACACAGCTTCTTAGGGCTGGCTGGCTAATATAAGTAATTCATTCAGGACTTATCTCACTTAGCAGTGCCTCTTATAACCCTGACTAAGAAGGGTGTGGAGTTCCTATGGTATGAAACTTGTGAAAAGGATTTCCAGAAGTTAAATTAATTCTCACTTCATCTTTGATTCAGATTATACCTAATCTGGGAAGAGGTTATATGGTCTATTTTTATTCTTAAATAATCAGACTTGGTGCAGTCGTGATGCAAGGTGATTAGGTTGTAGCATATAGATCACACCAGTTGAGGAATCATGAGAGGAACTATCCTATGAATGACCTTGAGAAGGAAGTTGTGGTGCATGATCTATGCTATTGGAGACACTATCTATTGGGAGAGTAATTCATTGTTTACATGGATCATAAAATTCTAAAATATACCTCCACATAATGGGTCTTGAATTTGAGGCAGTTCATGTGGTTAGAATACCTGCAATCGTTCTACTTTCATCTTTCTTACATACCTGGTAAGGGAAATGTTGTGGCTAATGACTTAAGCCAAAAAAATGAAGACACAATACATAAAGGTGGCCATAAGTGAGAGGAATATGGTGTATATATATTCTTTAATACATCTGGAAGTTCAGAAATAGCATGGGAAACCAGTATTAGTAGCTCTAGCAGTGAAATATTTCCTTCTAAAAAGAGTTCATATGTGTCAGTTATCAAATTACGAGGGACACATTCTAAGAAAGATCTTAAAAGGAGAGAACCCACCTTCTAGTTTGGTTTTTTATAGTAGTGAGACTCTTCTCTACTGTGGGAGTGTATGGGTTCTTTTTGATATATAGGAAGAGTTGATTAGGCAATATCATGCCTCTATTTGGGAAATTCGCCCTAGGATCACCAAGATGTATTGAGATATATACCTTAAATATTGTTGGATGGGTATATAGAGGAAGATAGAAGGTTTCATTACTCGATACTCCACCAGTTATCAAGTGAAGTCAGGTCACCAACAACCTTCTAGACTCCTATAACCTCTCTCCATTCCTGAGTGGAAATGGAATGATGTCACCATATATTTTATAACAGGCTTACCAATATTTCCTCAAGGTAATGATGTGGTCTGGGTGACCATTGATAGTTTGACCAAGGTCACACACTTTATAATAATTCTGGAAACCATATCTATTGATGAGATATAAAGACTTTACATCTGATAGATAGTGAGACTTCATGGAGTACTGAATTTCCCAGTCAGGATCCAAGTATCACTGAGAGGGGGAGGGGTGAATCAGATATATCTTTTTCTTTTTAAGTTTCCCCTTTTTGAAACAACCTTCTCCTCCTGTTAAAGAGTTTCTTCCCTGCTAAACACACACAACCACAGGAACACAAGATTTATAAGGTTCGCTACTCAACAAGATTAGCTATATCCTTGGTATGATACGGAAACAATCTAGTACCACACAATCCACTAGAAAACAATCCTTTGATGTGGAATACAATGAGTAGGATAAACCCTTAAACTCGTGTAGCACTTTGAAAACAATAAAATAGTGTGTGTTCTCACTCTTAGAACAAATAGGGTAATTTAATGATTTTTTTATTTTTAATGAACTTTCAGAAATCAAATATTTCAAAACAATTCTTCACTTTCCTACCCAGAAGCTGATAAGAACCTCCTGGTGCAAACAGCTTGCGCGCCGCTCACTGCTTGTGCACCACTCACTGCTTGTGTGATACTCCCTACTTGCACAACTCCCTACTTGCACGCCACATATTTGTTCTCCACTTATGCTTACGGGCCACCTTCTTGTACACCACTCAGCTTGCACGCCACCTACTTGCGCGCCACAACTTGCACGCCACAAATTTTGCGCCACAACTTGCGTGCCACTATTAGGCACAGCTCACAACTTGTGTAGAACCTTTGACTTATACACAACACACTTCTTGAAGACACCTCCCTGCTTGTGTTCCTTTAATAACTTGCGCACCACCACTTGCGCGCCGCCCTTCTTGTGCACCTTATAAATAACCCTCAACTTGCGCGCCACTTATACTTGCATGGAACTTCAGTTTGCGAGCCACTTTATACAACTTGTGTGATCAGAGATCAAATTTTTTTCCTTAAGTGTTGACCCTTAAACAATTAGGAGGCTAGTAATCTATTTATAGGAATTTTGGTGACGTTCACTCCATATACACTTGTGCGTCGCTCCAGCACTTGTGCACCACTCCATCAGTTTCATGCCACTCCATCACTTGTGTGTCTCTCCAGCACTTACGCGACACTTTATTTCTTTTGTCATATTTTGATATGATGATGTTGAAATATGACTTGATCGCAACATACACTTGCGTGCCACATATACTTGTGCATCGCTTATACTTGCGCGCCACTTTTTGACATGCGCTCCAATCTTTAACTTGCGCGCCACTTTATTTCCTTTGTCATATTTTGATGTGTTGATCTTGCAATATGACTTGTGCACAACATACACTTGCGTGATACTTATACTTGCATGCCACACTTGCACGCCACTTTTGAATTGTGCGCCGATTTCTTTCCTTTACCAAAAAAACTTCTTTACTCTCCCTATACTTCATAAGGCTTGCATCACAAGTTCTCCAAACTTATGATATTTGTGAAATACAAATCAGTAAAGCATCATCATAGTTTACAAGTACTTTACAAAGTGAATTGTTTTAGCTTCTTTGACAACAAGAAACAACACTCTGTAATACCAAACTCTTCTTACTTCCTTATCCATCCAACTTGGTCCCAACAATCTCCCCCTTTGGATTTTTTTGTCAACCAAGATTCATAAATCACTGAACTTTGTAACCTTAAGAAATGGATTAGTTATCAAAAATTCAAATCCTACATGAGCTAACTCATTGTAGGAAACAAGAATTATTAACATCCAAAACCATGTTGTCCAAAAGTAGTGACTATGAAATCGAATGATCGTATCTCTTCAGCCTTCTTTAGAACATATTTCTATCTTTTACTTTAGCATTCATCACTTCTTTAACTTTCCTGGAAAACAAAATTGTTTCCTATAACCACTCTAAAAAACAGTTAGAATAGTTCACACACATACATGCTGGATTCATAGCTTACCCACAACTCCCCCTTTATACATGCATCTATAAGGATAGATTTATGAAACAATTATCCCCCTTGACAACCCTATCCAAAGGAAAGATGAGATTGGGGATAGAAAAATGTACCTTAACCCAAATGATAAGGAGGTTGGTCACCCATGTTCAACCTTAATTTTGTGAATGGTTCTTTTGGTAAAGTTTTTGTGAATATATCAGCCACTTGTTCAGATGTAGGAACGTAATCCAGCCCCAATTCATTCTTCTTCACCTGATCTTTGATGAAGTGGTACTTTATATCAATGTATTTTTAATGAGAATGTTGTACCAGATTTCTTGTAAGATTTATTGCACTCTGATGATCACAACCCAAGAACAATGGTAGCTTTACTTCAACTAGTAGATCTTCTAGTTGAGTCTTCATCCACATTAGTTGAGTTGTAGCTTGAGTAGCAGCAACATACTCATCTTCAGCTATGCTAAGAGTTACCAAATTCTATTTCTTGGTATGCCAACTAACACAACTTTTCCCCAAAAAGAAAACTCCACCAGATGTGGATCTTCGATCATCAAAATTTCCTACCCAATAAGCATCAGAATACCCGAATAGATCAATATTCCCTAAGCCATCATACATGATTCCAAAATTTTTTGTACCTTTGATGTATCTGAGAATTATTTTTCTAGAAATCAGATGTGATTATTTAGGATCACTCTGAAATCTTTAATAAAAAGTGACAGCATAGACAATGTCGGGTCTTGAGGCTGTCAGATACAATAGACTTCCAATCAGCTTTCAAAACTCTTTCTGATCAACTTCCATTCCTTCTCCATCTTTAAACAATTTGGTTCCCACTGAAATTGGTGTGTAAACTGGTTTCGAATTTTCCATGCCAAACTTCTTCAGAAGTTCCTTAGCATACTTTTCTTGAGACAGAAAAACGTGATTCTTCTTCTGTGAAATTTGTATCCCAAGAAAGTACTTCTTTTCTCACAGCATGGACATCTCAAATAACTTCTTAATCTCCTCAGAAAATTTTTCACATGATATTTCATCATATCCAGCAAATATAATATCATCGACATAAACAATAATGATCAGTGAAAACTCCTGGCATTCCTTGATGTAGAGATTATTGTCAACTCTCCCTTTCTTAAAGTTTATCTTCTTTAAAAAGTATCTAATTTAGAATACCATGCTCTCAGAGCCTGTTTTAACCCATACAAAGCCTTCTTCAACCTGCACACATAACTTTCATCCTTTCCAATAACAAATCCACAACTTTGATCAATGTAGACTTCCTCATCAAGGTCACCATTCAAAAATGCGGATTTTACATCCATTTGAAAGATTTTGTAACCTCATTGTGCAGTAATAGCAAGAAAGATTTTGATTGTTTCTAATCTTGCCACAGGAGCAAAGGTTTCATCAAAATCAATGCCTTCAATTTGTCAATACCCTTTATAAACCAATATTGCATTGTTTATTATTACTTTACCTTCTTCATTCATCTTGTTCCAGAAAACCCACTTTGAACCAATTATGTTCTTTTTGTCCGGATTGGGTACAAGTTCCCAAGTATCTTTCTTCTCTATCTGATCAAGCTCTTCATTCATTGCATGAACCCATTTTGGATGCTCAAATGCTTCATTTACATTATTTGGTTCAACTTTTGAATAAAGAGATGTATGTGATATAACATTCATTGTTCTTCTTGTTTGAACCGTCTAATTTTTATCTCCAATAATGTTCTGAGCCTCCACTTTCTTCCTCAACCTAGGATGAGTTGTTTGAACTCCATCTTCATCACTTGAGATTTCTAAGTCAGATTCGTCTTCTTGAGTAGGATTAACACAGTCTGTAGCATTATCAGAATTGTTAACAAAATATTCTCTATCATGCTCAACTTCCACATCAACATATTATTTCTTTTCTTTCTCAACATTTTCAAAAAAATTACATCTGAAGAATCAATAATTCTTCATGTTTATTTTTTGAGACATCTATATCCTCTTCCTTCTGGATAATAGCCAAGAAAAATTCCATCATCTTCTCTTTGCTCAAACTTTCCAAGGTTTCCACCTTTCTTCTTTATAATGCATGGACTCCCAAAAACTCTTAAGTGTTTCAGACTTGGAGTTTTTTCATAGAACATTTCATAAGGATTCATATCTGATTTGGTTCTAAATAAACATCGGTTATGAATATACACAGTAGTTCTCATGGATTCCCTCCAATAATAATGAGAAAGACTATGCTCAAGCAACATAGTTCTCCCCATTTCCACCAAACTTCGATTCTTTCTTTTAGCTACCCCATTTTGTTGAGGTGTGTATGGTGAACTGAACTCATACCGAATTCCATGCTTCTAAAGATAAAATTCAAACTCTTCATTCTTATACTCACCACCATTATCAGTTCTCAACTTCTTCACTGAATACTCACATTCTTTTTCTACTTTCCTCCTGAAACTCTTAAACATTTTCAGAGCATCTGACTTATGTCTCATGCACATAACACAAGTAATGCGAGTAAAGTCATCAATGAAAGTAATGAAGTACTTATCTCCATTTTTTTATTTCATTCTCATTGGTCCACATATATCAAAATGTATAAGTTCCAAGGGTTGTTTTGAACGAATTTCAACTCTCTTATGAAAAGATTTTGTAATCTTCCCTTTTTCACAAATAGTGCAGCACCAATATCTTCTTCTTGATAAATCAGGCATAACTCAGACACTGTCTCACATTGATAACTTGCACATATTTCTCTGACACATATGTCCCAGCCTTTTATGCCCTAACTGATTTTCATCCACTACACCCATGTAACAAGAGTTCTGCACTTCACCAACTTGGAACAAATTATCTCTTGTACGTTATCCACTTGTAACTATATTTCCATCATTTTCACTTTTCAAAAAAAATCCATCTTTTTTGAAGATAACTATGTTTCCCTCATCATAGAGTTGTGACACACTAATCAGGTTATGTTTCATCCCATCAACATATAGTGTTTTCTTGGATTTCATATTTTATTTTCCAATGATGGTCGATCCAACACCTTTGATCCTTAGAGATTCATCATTTCTAAATGTAAATATTTATTCTTTGAAGTCTTTCACATTCTTCAGCAGCTTTAAGTCTCCTATCATATGATAGGAACATCCACTATCCAGAATCCATGGATGTTCTCCTTTTGTAGCTTTTAAATCAGTTTCGACAACAATAGCTTTTTGTTCTTACTTTTCCTTCACTTCCTGTTATGCTTCCTCCAATTTCCTTGCCAAGTCAATGTGTTCTGGCCAGACAACCATGCACTCTTTCTTTTGGGACTTATCAGACCTGTCCCTTTTAGCTTTTAAAAACTCTGGCTTTTGAGAATTATTAAGATTTTTTTTCTCTCTGGTAACACACTAAGGCAGCCCATGGCTAGATGTCCTGGTCGATCACATCTTTCACAAATAGTTTCTAGTGGTTGGTGTCACGACCCATCCTCGAGGCCCATGTCGTGACTACCCCAAGCCCGCCTTCCATAGGCCAGGGGCCAGCGACTAGCACCAAAGGCATAAATCTCGATAAAAGGGAAGGCATTGCCTTTAGAAAGTAAACAAACACCATAGAGTACGCAAGCTGAAGTAAACACTATGTAAACAGAGTACAAAAGTAAGAGCTGGAAAGTAAATGGGCCAAAATACAAACCCAACTGAAAGTAAAGTACAACTGAAAAGAAAGTACAAGAACAGAAAAGTAAAGAAGCGAGTTAGAGCTATCCTCTAGAAATCCCACCTGGAGGGTGGGTACAGATAGTCTCCTCTGCTCCTTAGCTCCTGTCGTCTGCTCCTGTGTATGTCCCGTCCAGTGATTCACCTCCAGGTACCATCCAGCTCCAAGAGCTCCCACCTCAATCTGTTTTTTCCGTCATCTGCATCCAAAACAACATAGTGCGGGCATAGCCCGTGCAAGGGTGAGTATACACTACTCATTAGGGACCCCGAGACCCCCGAAGGTCTCCCAGAATCCATGAAGGATAAACCACTAAGTAAAGATACTATCACGAAGTAACAACCAACTCTACTTAGGTATATTCCCATTCATATACCTAAGTCATCAATTCCAGCTTGTCTCTAGCACACGAGACCAAGTACGACCCAGTCCACACAGGAAAGTAAAACTCAATCCACATAGGAAAGCATAACTCAATCCACACAGGATAGCAAGTCAATCATATTAAAGATAAAGATTGAAATTCAAGACTCATGTCACATAGGTATACTTCTTCATAAGGTGATAGAGATGTTCATATGTAGCCACTGATTCATCTAAGCTATCAGACCCACACAGGATATAAGACCAGCTAAGCTATCGGACCCACAAAGGATACAAGACCAGCTACTCTGCCGGACCCACATAGGATACAAGTACGGAGTCAAATACTGTCGGACCCACATAGGATACAAGAACAGTAGTCAAATACTGTCGGACCCACATAGGATACAAGCACAGTAGTCATCATCGTCGAACCCATGGAGGATTCCAGTACGGTCGTCGTCGCTATCGAACCCATGGAGGATCCCAGCACAGTCGCCATCATCGTCGCAGTCGCAGCCAGCTCTAGGGTTCCCGCACACAGCACGCTCGATTCCAGGAGGGTCCACTCCACGATCCAAGGGGTTGATACATCAACATTCATGAAGTCCAGAGTTTATGTATCACAAAGTTCCACCTCGTCAAAAGGAACTCAACGTGACATACGGCGCGTCAATCGGGTGCCCGGTCTGAGAGTTATTGGCTTATTCTTCCTAGGGGTCTGGTTGGTTTTTAAGCTAAAACCAACCCAAACATACTCCATATGCATCCAAACCTCAAGAGTAGTAATCCAAAAGAACTTTCTCACTAAGAGGAATCCAACAAAGTCGACGGCACGTCAATCAGACGTCCGGAGCTCAAGATATAAGTGTTTCTGTTCCGAGGGCCCAGTTGGTTTCGTGTTCGAACCAACCCAGCCATACCTAAAGTTCTATGAAACCTTGAGTGTGATATACCGAAACAACCATCTCGATCCGAGGACTGCTACGCAACTGTCGGTGCATCGTTCGGAGGTTTGTAGCCCATGTTATGGGCATTTGAACGGATCTGTCCGGAAACAAGGGGTTTGGGCCTGGTTCGACCCGACCCAATACCCCCTGGGTTGGCCCGTTAGGGCGCGGCCCGGCCTGGGCGGCGCGGCCCGGCACGGGGGTCCCGCCTGGCGCGGGCGGCCCAGCCCGGTGCGGGCGCCGCGCGCTGAGCGGACGCGGAAGGGGGGAGGGCGCTGCACCCCCCCCCCCTTGTTTTGAAACGGCGGCCCCCGTGTGGAGGGGCCCGACCTTTGCCAGCCGCCGGGGGTTAAAACCCCCAGACTTCCTCAATCCGTCCGGCTGTAATGGTCAGCCGGTTGTGCCACGCGGGACCTGCTAGTCCCGCCTCCTGAAGCACTGGCGGCCGGCAGAGTCTGGCCGCCCTCCTCTGCACCATCGCGTCCCTTGTCTGACCGGCACGGAGCGAAGGCACCGCGCCCCTCCGCCGTGGCCCGCCCTTGGCCACGGCTTCTTCCGGCTTCACCTGTGTGGCACGAAAGCACCGCGATCATTCTCCGCGGCCCGCTCCGGTCGCAGTTTCCTCATTCCCGTGCGGTGTCGTTGCACCGCGCCGCCACCGTTCCAAGCCACGAAGAAATTCAAAAACAAAAGGGGAGGAGGTTCGGTCGTGTTTGTGCGGTCCGACCTCCTCCCGTTATATTGATATCAGGCGGTCAAAATTAACAATGAACGTCGAAATAATAATGAATGTGAAAACAACCCCTACCTTGATTCACGAAGGTTGATCGCTTGATGAAGTAAGGGAATGCCCCACTGTTCCTTAGTGGTTGTCGCGGAATGACGGCATTGCTTCATCAAGCATCGAGAAGAAGGAATTCGAGGTTGGAACCGACGTTCTTCGCATTCTTCAACGTAGAATATGAAGATCTTCAATATTTTGAGTATTCTCTCCCAAGTCTCCGCACAACGAAACAGCCAAAAAATAAAATAAGGTTTTGCCTTATTTTATTACTTTTTCAAACACTTTTAAAATTTTAAAAGTTGAAATTACTTAATTAATTAATCTTGTGTTGTCAAAATTAATGGAGGAATAAGTTGTCATCATTAATGTGAAAGAGGAGTTAAGGGAAATTGAAGGGGTGGGGATCATGTGGGCCCCACCTCACTAATAACCTCTCAAGAGGATTTAGGTTCAAGTGGATCCCACTCAACTCCCGCACATGGGGTTAAACCACTTGGATGTGAAATAATATTGTAACACAATTTTTATTTCACATTAAACTTAATCAAATTTTTTAACAACTCTTCCCAAGCAAACGCAACTCTAAAAAATATCTTCTTAAGAAATTACCAGCGTTTCGGTTTCATTGGTGCCTTCGGATTTCGATTCCGAGCAACAGTTCAAAAGTTATAAAAATCTGCTCATTCGTTCACTGAACGTACCTGAGCTAAACTTCTGAAATTGATTCCGGGCACACCGGGCCTCGGAATCTGGTTCCGTCAGAAACTGTGTACTTGTAAAATCCCAAAGAATTTAAGAAAAAAATTTCCTTGAAATTTACAGGTCTTTACATTACTCCCACCTCAAGGCTTTACATCCCCGTAATGATACATCACAAACTAGGGAAACAAATGAGGGTACTGTGCACGCATCTGAGCCTCCCACTGCCAAGGGCTCTCCTGGATGTTCTCGTGCTGCCACCTGATGCGCACTAGAGGAATCGACCGCCCATGTAGGACCCACTCCTGTCGATCCTCGATCTCCACTAGGACCTCCTCAAAAGTCACACCGTCATCAATGTCCATCTCCCCATGGTTGATGATATGTGTCGGTTCATGCACATATCTCCTCAGTTGAGATACATGGAAGACGTCGTGTACCCAGTGCAACTGAGGTGGAAGATCCAGGTGATAAGCCACCTTGCCTATCCTACTGAGAACCTGGAATGGTCCGATGAAGCGCAGAGATAACTTGCCGCCCCGGCCAAATCTCCGTAATCCACGTCGAGGTGAGACCCGTAAGAAAACATTGTCTTCATCCTCAAACTCTAGTGGTCTCCGCCTCCTGTCAGCATAAGACTTCTGTCGGCTTTGAGCTATCCTCATCCACTACTGGATGACCTGAACATTCTCTATCGTGGCCTGGACCATCTCTGGTCCCACAAGTGCTGACTCCCCAGGGTCTGTTCAGCACAGAGGTGATCTGCAAGGTCGGTCGTACAATGCCTCGTATGGTGCCATCCCGATGGTGGAGTGGTAGCTGTTGTGGTACGCAAACTCCACTAAAGGTAGGTGATCCTCCCTGCTGCGACCAAAGTCAAGGACGCATGTATGGAGCATGTCCTTGAGAGTCTGAATGGTCCTCTCCGTCTGACCATCCGTCTGATGGCTGCATCCTAAATGCCTCCTATAACCCCTTCCAAAGCCAGGAAGTAAAGCGAGCATCTTGATCGGAGATGATAGATGATGGCACACCATGAAGTCATACGATCTTCTGAACGTAGAGGCGTCCCAAGCTCTCCACTGATCCATACTCTCTAATGGGTAAGAAGTGGGACGACTTGGTGAGTCAGTCTACAATCACCCAAATAGAGTCGTGACCTCTGGAAGTATGTGGAAGTCCAGTCACGAAATCCATAGATATCTCGTCCCACTTCCACTATGGGACCTCTAAGGGCTGTACCAAGCCTGCTGGTACTTGGTGCTCCGCCTTCACCTACTGGCAGGTGATGCATCGAGAAACGAACTCTACCATAGCCTTCTTCATACCCGGCCACCAGTGCTGTCATATGAGATCCTGGTACATCTTCGCTACTTCTAGATGTACCGCTAATGGGTAAGTGTGAAACTCTCTCAACACCTCCTCCTGTAAATCATATGGTACCATGGTACATCCTCTGAAAAGGATGATGTGCTCTCCTCTTATAGAGAATTCATTAGGTTCCTGTCCTGAGGAAATCTGTGCACGCCGCGCCTCACAGTCAACATCCTCACGTTGTGCCTCTTTGACCCGCTGAAGAAGTGGAGGAGTGACTGTGAGTGACTAAAGAAAGGCTTCTCCATCTCTATCCACGAAGGATATCTGTATCGGCTACTACGTTCCCCTTCCCAGGAGTATAGACTATCTCAAATTCATAGTCCTGGAGGAACTCGAGCCATTGCCGATGTCTCAGGTTCAGGTCCTTCTGCGAGAAGATGTACCTGAGACGCTGGTGGTCAGAGAAGACTGTAAAGCGCTCGCCCATCAGATAGTGCCACCACATCTTCAGAGCGAAGACCACTACTGCTAACTCCAGGTCATGGGTAGCATAGTTCTGCTCGTGCTGCCTCAACTGTCGTGATCCATAGGTGATCACTACCCACTCATGCATCATGACACACCCAAGTCTGGTCCCTGATGCATCGCAGTAGACTACGTACCCTACTCCCTCCTCTGGTAGCCTCAAGATGGGTGCGCTGGTCAATCTCTGTCTCAGCTCCTAGAAGCTCTGCTGACATCTATCTGACCACATGAAGGGTTTCCCCTTCTTCGTCAAATCTGAAAGCGGTGCCGCAACTTTGGATAAGTCTGGAACAAATCTTCGATAGTACCCAGCCAGACCTAGGAAACTCTGCACCTCCATCACGCTCCTGGGTGGCTCCCAAGCTAGCACTGCCTCGATCTTCACAGGATCCACCGCAACTCCTGCCTCAGAGATGACATGCCCCAAGAAGTGGACTTCTCAAATCCAGAACTGACACTTCTAGATCTTACCATAAAGATGGTGCTCTCGGAGTGTATCTAATACAACCCGCAAGTGGTAGGCGGGCTCCTCTTCAGTAGTTGAGTAAATCAATATATCGTCGATGAATACTATGACGAATCGATCGATGTAAGGCTGGAAGATCCTATTCATGAGGCTCATGAACACTACTGGAGCATTGGCTATTTTGAAAGGCATAACCAAGAACTCATAGTGGCCATACCGACACCTAAAGGTTGTCTTCTACACATCCTCATCTCAAACTCTGAGCTAATGATAGCCTGACCTGAGGTCTATCTTCGAGAGCCACCATGCTCCTTTGAGCTGATCGAAGAGGTCGTCAAACCTCAGAATCGGATACTTGTTCTTCATGGTCACCTGATTCAGGCGACGGTAATCGACACATAGTCGCAATCTCCTGCCCACCTTCTTGGCGAACAAAATCGGTGAAGCCTAGGGTGAAACACTGGGTCTAATTAATCCCTTTCCCTGAAAGTCCTCCAGCTATACCTGTAGCTCTCGAAGCTCAATGGGAGAAATCCGATATGCTGGAGTAGATATCGGGGCAGTCCCGGGGTACATCTCAATATAGAATTATACCTCTCTACAAGGAGGTAGTCCTAGAACGTCGTCAAGAAAGATGTCCACATACTGATCCACCACTATAGGAAAACTCGGACTCTGCACGTCCACTGCTCCTAGGATGAGGCTAGCCAACTGATGAGTGATCGACTGTCCTCTCCTCTGCGTGAGTCCATCCTGTGCTGCAAAGGCTCCATTCTCGCTGGTGAAGGTGAACCTGCTCCCATTGGTGCGGACACACCGCACCTTGCGCCTAATACAGTCAATCTGAACATGAACCATAGATAACAAATCCATGCCCAAGATGACGTCATAAGGCCTCGACGCCACTAAAAAAAGATCATAGCCGAAGATCTCGCCTCCTAGAGTAATCTCACACTGCCAGAACCAGTGCGTAATTGTCGAGTTTGCTCTCGTAGGAGTCTCTAGACGTAAGGATCGAGCCAACGGCTCCGTCGGAATCTCCGAGCTCCGAACAAGGGAAGCATCAATGAAAGAATGACTCACTCCTGTGTCTATAAGAACTGCAGCAAGGGTGGAATACACACAGAAAGTACCTCGAATCATCTCAAGTGCGCCGTGGTCGTAGGCCTCCGCTGCCTGAAGCTGAGCCTGCCTCTGTCCGCCAGCTCCCTGTGGTTGGGGTGGACCTCCTGGTGGTGGTGGTGGTGGTAGAGTCTCAAAACGTCATCCACCACCCGCTGCTTGGCCAGATCCTCTGCCTCATCCGCCTTCTCCCTACGGACCGCCATGGTCAAACCTCTGCCTCTTCCTGGGTGGTCCCTCAACTTTCAGCTGCTCCTCTGCACGGCGGGTCATATAGTCCCGAGCCATGTGGCCCTGTCCGCCACATGCATAGAACTATCTACCTCTCGTATAACTAGCTCTACTGCGTGTGCCCCGCAACTCCGAGCCAGTATCCTGAGGTCGTCCGCCTGATGGTCTGGTCCGCTTGGCCCCTGTGACATCTGTCGACTGCTAGCTGCAGAAGACTCTTCTACATGCCGCCCTGCTACAGGTCTCACTGCTGGTGTAGGCTCAGCAAGAAATCTCTCTACAAGAAGGGCTCGCTCCAGTACTCATGCCTGCGTCGGAATGCTGCGGGAGATCATCGATGCCCTGATCTCATTCCTCAGTTCTTGCTCGAAGGTCCAGGCCCGGAAGAATGGGTCTCGTACCATGTCTGTGGAGTAGCACGAGAGGTCAGTAAATCTCGCCGAGTACTGGGCTATTGTGATGCTGCCCTTCCACAGCTGTAGTAGCTCCTGAATGCGCACCGCTCAGAGGGTGGCTGGTACGAACTCCAAGTGGAAGAGGCTCTCGAAGTCTGTGAAAAGAAGAGATGCCTCATCGTGCACCTAGAGCATCAAGGTCCACCATCTACCTGTTGCCGCATGTAGGAGACTCGCCGCAAGGATCACCATGAGGTCAGCTCGTGTCCCTACTAATCTGAAAACTCGAACAACAGCCTCCAGCCGATCCTCGGCTGCCTGAGGGTTCGTCTCCTTGCAGAACCTGGGCGGTCTCTGACGATCAAACTTGTGAAGTGCACTAAGGAGATGTGCACTCTCAAATGCTGGGGCTGGTGGCATCGGTGGCTCAGTGGGTAGAGGTACCGTTGGTGCCTCCGCTGTAAAGGGGCCCTGTACTAAGGCCTCATCACTCGGTGGGTTATCGTCTCTCACAAAGCTCGGAACCCTAGCTGGCTACCATCATGGGTCCATCCTGAAAAGAAACAGGTGCACCATGGTCAATACAGTATACCTAGTGAGATGACACAAAGTAATCACAAAGAAAACTTTTGAAACACACATGCAATCAATGTTTTCATGCATTGATTTGGAAATCAGAAGTCAGGGTCCTGGTGTATGGATACGTCGGCCGCCGCACCAGGACTGGACTCCCTAGACTAATAACCACACTCAATACCATTAACATTATTGATTCACATAGAAGAAAGATCAGAGTCCTGAGTTCTGCGATAGAACCAAACTCCTATGATACCAATTTGTTACATCCCGTACTCGGGGCCCGTGTCGTGACTACCCCAAGCCCGCCTTCCATAGGCCAGGGGTTGGCGACTAGCACCAAAGGCATAAATCCCGATAAAAGGAAAGGCATTACCTTTAGAAAGTAAACAAACACCACAGAGTATGCAAGCTGATGTAAACACTAAGTAAACTGAGTACAAAAGTAAATGAAGGAAATTAAATGGGTCAGAATACAAACCCAACTGAAAGTAAAGTACAACTGAAAAGAAAGTACAGCAATAGAAAAATAAAGCAGCGAGTCCGAGTCGTCCTCTATAAATCCCACCTGAAGGGTGGGTACAGATAGTCTCCTCTGCTCCTTGGCTCCTGTCGTCTGCTCTTGTGTACGTCCCATCCAGTGATCCACCTCCAGGTACCATCCAGCTCCACGAGCTCCCACCTCAATCAGAGTTGTCTGTCGTCTACATCCAATACAACATAGTGCAGGCATAGCCCATGCATGGGTGAGTATACGCTACTCATTAGGGACCCCGAGACCCCTTAAGGTCTCCCAGAATCCATGAAGGATAAACCACAAAGGAAAGATACAATCACAAAGTAAAAAAAGCAACTCTACTTAGGTATATGCCCATACATATACCTAAGTCATCAATTCCAGCTCGACTCCAGCACACGAGCCCAAGTACGACCCAGTCCACACAGGAAAGTAAAACTCAATCCACACAGGAAAGCATAACTCAAACCACACAGGATAGAAAGTCAATCATATCGAAGATAAATATTGAAATTCAAGACTCAGCTCACACAGGTATACTTCCTCGTAAGGCGATAGATATGATCAGATGTAGCCACTGATTCATCTAAGTTGTCAGACCCACACAGGATATAAGACCATCTAAGATGTCAGACCCACAAAGGATACAAGACCAGCTACTCTGCCGGACCCATATAGTATACAAGTACAGAGTCAAATACTACCGGACCCGCATAGGATACAAGAACAATTGTCAAATACTATCGGACCCACATAGGATACAAGAATTGTATTCATCGTCGTTGAACCCATAGAGGATTCCAGTATGGTCGTCGTCGCTGCCGAACCCACGGAGGATCCCAGTAAAGTCGTCATCGTCGTCGTAGTCAGAGCCAGCTCTAGGGTTCCCGCACACAGCACGCTCGATTCCTGGAGGGTCCGCTCCATGATCCAAGGGGTTGATACATCAACTATCACGAATTCCAGAGTTGATATATCACAAAGTTCTACCTCATCAAAAGAAACTCAACGTGATAGACGGCACGTCAATCGGACGCCCGATCTGAGAGTTATTGGCTTATTCGTCCCAGGGGCATGGTTGGTTTTTAAGCTAAACCCAACCCGACCATACTCCAGCCGCATCCAAACCTTGAGAGGAGTAAGCCAAAAGAACTATCTCACTAAGAGGAATCCAAAAAAGTCGACGGCACGTCAATCGTACGTCCGGAGCTCAAGATATATGTGTTTCCACGCCAAGGGCCCGGTTGGTTTCATGTTCAAATCAACCCAGTCATACCCAAAGTTCTCTGAAACCTTGAGTGTGATATACCAAAAAGACCGTCTCGATACAAGGATCTCTACTCAACTAACGATGCATCATTCAGAGGTCCATATCCCAAGTTATGGGTGTTTTAACGGATCTATCCGGAAACAGGGGATTTGGGCCCGGTTCGACCCGGCCCAATACCCCCTGGGTCGGCACAAACTGGGTCGACCTGACCCGTGTCCGGGTCCAGCCCATTAGGGCGCAGCCCAGTCTAGTTGGCGCGGCCCAGTCCAACCGGCGCGGCCCGGACCGGCGCGGGGGTCCGGCCTAGCGCAGGTGGCCCAGACTGGCGCGGGCGGTCCGGCCCGGCGCGGTCGGTCCGACTCGGTGCGGGCGCTGTGCGCTGAGCGGACGTGGAAGGGGGTAAGGCACTGCCCCCCCCCCCCCTTGTTTTGAAACGGTGGTCCCCACATGGAGGGGCCCACCCTTTGCCAGCCGTCGTGGGTTACAACCCCCGGACTTCTTGAATCCGGCCGGCCATAATGGCCAGCCGGTTGTGCCATGTGGGACCTGCTGGTCCTGCCTCCTGAAGCGCCGGTGGCCGGCGGAGTCCGGCCTCCCTCCTCTGCACCGCCGCGGACTTAGGTCGCGGCCCTTGTCCGACCGGCGAGGTGTGACGGCGTCGCACCACTCCGCCACAGCTCTCCCCGGTCGCGTCCCTCCACGGTGCTCTGGCATGTCGCAACGGCGCTGCGCCCCTCCGCCACGGCCCGCCCTTGTCTGTGGCTTCTTCCGGCTTCACCGGCGTGGCGCGACGGCGCCGCGGTCCTTCGTCGTGGCTCACTCTAGCCGCGGTTTCCTCGTTCTCACGCGGTGTCGTTGCACCACGCCGCCTCCATTCCAAGCCACGAAAAAATTAAACAACAAAAGAGTAGGAGGTTCGGCCGTGTTCGTGCGGTCCGACCTCCTCCCGTTATATTGATAACAGGCAGCCAAAATTAACAATAAACGTCGAAATAATCATGAACGTGAAAACAAACCCTACCTCAATTCACGAAGGTTGATCGCTTGACGAAGTAAGGGAATGCCCCACTGTTCCGTAGACGTTGCCAAGGAATGACGGCGTTGCTTCGTCAAGCGTCTAGAAGATGGAATTAAAGGTTGGCACCGGTGTTCTCCACATTCTTCAATGTAGAAGATGAAGATCTTCAAGACATTGAGTATTCTCACCCAAGTCTCCACACAACAAAACAACCAAAAATAAAATAAGGCTTTTGCGATATTTTATTACTTTTTCCAACACTTTTAAAATTTCAAAAGTTGAAATTACTTAATTAATTAATCTTGTGTTGTCAAAATTAATGGAGGAATAAGTTGGAATCATTAATGTGGAAGAGAAGTTAAGGTAAATTAAAGGGGTGGGGATCGTGTGGGACCCACCTCACTAATATCCTATCAAGGGGATTTAGGTTCAAGTGGATCCCACTCAACTCCCACACATGGGGTTAAACCACTTGGATGTGAAATAAAATTGTAACACAATTTTTATTTCACATTAAACTTAATCCATTTTTTTAACAACTCTTCCTGAGCAAACACAACTCTAGAAAAGATATTATTAAGAAATTACCGGTGTTGCAGTTTCCTCAGTGCCCTCGGATTTCGATTCCGAGCACCGGTTCAAAAGTTTGAAAAACCTGCTCATTCATTCACTGAACATACCCGAGCTAAACTTTGGAAATTGATTCTGGGCACAACAGGCCTCGGAATCATGTTCCGTTAGAAACTACAAACTCTTAAATCCCAAATAATTTAAGAAAAAAATTTCCTTGAAATTTACGGGTCTTTACAGTTGGAACCTATTCTCAACTTTCATACCATTATTCTCAGATATCTTCTGAAATTTATTTGGAGACTTTCTACTTTGAAAGGGTTGACTCCCCCTCAATCCTTGTTTTTTAAAACTTGTGGAATAGTTGTAATGTTGTTGGTTGAACCAACACATATTTTCCATATGTCTGAATCCACCACAATACCAGCAGTAACCATAGAAAGAATATTTTCCTCTGAAACTTTTATGCTGACCAGATTTGTGAACACGCTTCTCATCAACCTTCTTAATAGAACTATGTTGACCATAAACATTCAAGTTTTAATTTGTAACTCCCTTTCACAGTTTAGATTTAATATCACTAGAAGTATTAGAATTATTTCTTGACTTGGGATTTTTCATGCACTTTTTATTTTTCATCATTGCTGACTTTGACCACATACAGGGTCTTTCTATCATTGTTCTTATCAAAACCAATTTTGTCATTCATTTCAATCTTTGAAGGTAACTTTCATGGATCCTTGTTTGGTTTATTCTTACTAGAACATTCACCAACTTCTGATATAGGTTTTGTGAAACTGATATTCATTTCTTTAGATTTATAAAGTTTCTGTTGGACAAGTTCCAATTCTTCTTCTTTTTCCTTCAGCTTTACTTCAAGATGATCATTGCGATTCTTTGTATTCTCAAGAGAATTTTTTCGATCATCAATCTCCTTTCCCATCTTCATTTTCTCATCAGTAAAACCTTCTTGATTTTTTAATGTGGAATTTTCATTTTTCAGCTTGTTGTTTTCCTTCTCAAGCCTTCTGATCTTCCTCAAGAATTCTTTCAACTCTTCTTTTAGATGATATTCAAGTTGAGTTTCTCCTTCTTCTGAACTATTGCTCTCGTACTCTTCATTATTCACTATAGTAATAAAGTTATTCTCTCTAGTTTTTTCAGAAAATAATTTCTCGGATTCATCTTCATTGTCTTCTTCATCTTTATCTTTAGATAAAAAGATTCTTCTTTTTTATTTGAAGAACTTTTTATCCTTTCCCTTTGAAAAATATTTATCTTTGCCAGCTTGTTTCTTCTACAACCTTCTTAGCCTTATGTTATCATCATCACTGTCTTATTATTTATTCTTTTGAGGAAAGTTAGCTACAAAGTGACCAATGGATCCACACTCAAAACATTTCAAGGAAAGTTTACCCTTGTATTTCCTTATTCCTCTTTTCACATTCTTAGAAAACAAGGATAAAATTTCATCAAAATTTTTACATACCTCATCTTCAGAATCAGATTCAACATCATTATCTTTAATAAGAGTCTTCTTTGACTTCTCTCTCTTTTTAGCCTTGAATAACATTTCTCTATCAGTTTTTGTTTTTCCCTTTAATGTTTTCTCCCTTCTCATCTCATAAGTAATGAGAGTGCTATGAAAATCATCCAAATATAATGTTTCAGGATCTCTATCTTCTAATGAAGATACTTTAGCAACAAAATTTCCAGGTAGAATTCTCAAGATCTTTTCGACAACTGTAGAATCCTCCAATGTTTCACCAAGACATCTTATTGTACTGACAATATCATTTATCATGGTAAAAAAATCCCCAACAGATTCATATTCTCCCATTTTCAATTCTTCAGACTTCAGTCTCTAGATTTTTAGTTTAGCCTTCTTCACTTTTGTATTTCCTTCATAGATGTTCTTCAGTTTGTCCTAGATTCCTTTGGTTGTAGAAACACCTTTCACTCTTAAAAATTCACTCTCAGAAATAGATTAGAGTAAAACATTTTTATCTCTTCTATCATTCTCAAGATTCTTCTTATCGACAGGAGTAAGAGGAACCTTGTCATCAATAGAAGGAAATCCATCTGTTGTAGTTTCAAGAACTTCATATCCAAGAGACATAAGATAAGGCATCATTCTTTCCTTCCAGATGTGATAGTTATTTCCATCAAAAATAGGAATCCCCTTACTTTTTCACGCAATTTAGATTATCCATCACAACTTCTCTTCAACAACTTCAGCAAAGAATAAACGAAGGGAACCTGTCCCTTTAATACCAATTGAAGTTCCCAGTTATGATCTAGGTATCACTGAGAGGGGGAGGGGGTGAATAAGTGATATATTTTTCTTTCTAAGTTTCCCCTTTTTGAAACAAAATTCACCTCTTGTTAAAGAGTTTCTTCCCTACTGAACACACACAGCCATAGGAACACAAGATTTACAAGGTTCACTACTCAACAAGACTAGCTACGTCCTTGGTATGGTACGAAAAGAATCCAGTACCACACAATCCACTAGAAATCAATCCTTTGATGTGGACTACAATGAGTAGGATATACCCTTACACTCATGTAGAACTTTGAAAAAAATCCAATAGTACGTGGGCTCCCTCTTAGCACAAATAGGGTAATTTATTGATTATGGGATTCTTAATTAACTTTCACAAATCAAATATTTCAAAACAACTCTTCACTATCCTACCCATAAGTTGGTAAGAACCTCCTGATGCAAATAGCTTGTGCGCCACTCCCTGATTGTGCGACTCCCTGCTTGCACGCCACATGTTTGCACTCCACTTCTGCTTGTGAGCCACCTGCTTGTGCACCACCTACTTGCGCGCCACAACTTGCGCACCACAACTTGCACGCCACAAATTGTGTGCCACTATTGTGCACAACTCACTACTTGCGTGGCACCTTTGACTTATACACAACACACTTCTTGAAGACACCTCCCTTCTTGCACACCTCTGACAACTTGTGTTCCCCCACTTGCGTGTCGCACTACTTGTGCACCTTATAAATAACCCTCAACTTACATGCCACTTCTACTTGCGCGTCACTTAAGTTTGCGAGCCACTTTCTAATACCTGCGTGATCAGAGCTCAAAATTTTTATTTAAGTGTTGACCCTTAAAAAATGAAGAGTTTAGTCATCTATTTATAGGCATTTTGTTGACTTGCGTGCCACATACACTTGCACGCCACTCCAGCACTTGCGCGCCGCTCCAGCACTTGCGCGCCGCTCCAGCACTTGCGCGCCGCTCCAGCACTTGCGCGCCGCTCCAGCACTTGCACAAAACTTTCCTTCCTTTGTCATATTTTGATATAATGACGTTGAAATATGACTCGCACGCAACATACACTTGCGTGCCACATATATTTGCACGCCACACTTGCACGCCGCTTATACTTGCACTCCACTTTTTGAATTTCCCGCCAATCTTTAACTTGTGCGCCACTTTATTTCCTTTTTCATATTTTGATGTGACGATCTTGAAATATGACTTTTGTGCAACATACACTTGCATGCTACTTATACTTTCTCTCCACACTTGCGCACCACTTTTGACTTGTGCACCGCTTTCTTTCCTTTTCCAAAAACACTTCTTTACTCTCCATATCCTTCATAAGGATTGCATCACAAGTTCTCCAAACTTATGATATTTTTGAAATACAAATCAGAAAATCATCTTCATAGTTTACAAGTCCTTTAAAAAGTGAATTGATTTTGATTCTTTGACAATAAAAAACAACACTCTGTAACAAAAAACTCTTCTTACTTCTTTATCCGTCCAACTTTGCCCCAACAGGTACCCCACTTTATCATTTTGTACTAGGGTGATTAATTCATATCATAGTTCTAGAAATGTTTGTAGAAGTCATTGGGTTCATATGTGATCTTGAATACGTCATATCACCCTTAGATCAATGGGTAGTCTAAGTGGACTATACAGGTTTTAGAGGATATGTTACGGGACTGTATCCTTGATTTTGGAGGTTCTTGGGAAAAGAATATTCCTCTGGTTGAGTTTTCCTACAATAACATATTTCATGAAATAATTCATTTGGCTCTATATGAGTCCCTATATAGTATACTATTCCTCTCACCTATGTGCTGGATTGAGAGAGGTGAGGCATATTTATTGGGCCATCGTCTCATTCAGGAGACTTTAGATTAATTGCAACTGATTTAGAAGTGTATTGGTACAGCTCCATCCAGGCATAATTCTGACACCAATCACCATCATACACCTCTGTAGTTTGAGGTGGGACATCGGTTCTTTCTAGGTGTATCACCTAGATTGTGTCACAAACAAATCTAGAGATAGTTAAAGTTATCACCTTGGTGTATCAAGCCTTTAGAGATAGTGTAGAGATTTGGGTTATTATCCTATCAGTTGTTGTTACCTCAAAGGTATTATTCCATGTACGACAACTTCCATGTATCTCAACTTCAACAGTATCATCAAGACCCATCTCACTCATTTGATACTAATGATATCGAGCAAGAGGTGGATGCATCCTTCAAGGAGCATCTAATACGTATCGTCGATCATAGCATGAAGGTTCTCTAAGGTAGGTCAGTTCCTCTGGTCTGGGTGTTATGGAATCATGGATGTGTTAAGAATGAAACCTGGGAGAAGGAGTCATATGTGCATGCACAGTGTCCAGAACTCCTCTCATATGATAGTATACTACCCTTCGAAGGGAAACTTGGGGATGAGTTTTCTTAATTAAGTGAGTTTGTAACATATCATATATTTATAAAGGTACAGGACATTTAATTTTTGGTTTAATTTTTTAAAATGGCCCTAGTAATGATTACTAGGATGTTAAAGGAGGTATCAGGTGTGTATGGGTATCATTCGAAGCTCGAAACCCCAAAATCCAAAGAGGAAGAATGGGCTGAATGGTTTTTCTAAAACCATGTGACCTAGGATGGATGGATGTGTGGGTGTTGTAGGTTTTGGGATAGTGAATTTTTTCATGGTTTGCACATGGTTACTCAAACAGTGCAACAAACCATGAAGTGTTCCCCTTATAGAAATGAATGGTGCATGGTTGGTACACAGTTTGGCCAAACCATGCATAGTGTAAATAATGGTGAAATTATAAGTTTCCACCTATTTAATGATTTATTTCTCCCACTCATTTACTTTCTTCCTTCTCCAGTTGGTTTTCCTCTTCTTCATGTGTGGGATTTATCCTCCTTCACCCATGGGGTTTTGAGGGATCTCCTTTATCCGACACTCAAATCCTTTATTTTCAGAAGCTACAGAATCATCTTGGTAATCTCTAAATTATAAAACCATCTATTTCTAGTTTCCTATTCTATCTATTGCGCTATTTTGGTGCAACATCTTTTTCCCTGTTTTTAGGGTATTTGAAAAATCCCTCATTTTCTTCCATTTTAGGTTGAATTAAGTCTTGATAACGGATGAGTGGATTTATACTACATCAAGGTAGGTGGTTAAGGTATTTCCTATTCATTTAATTACTTTTTAATTGACACTCCAATGTTCCACTCACCAGACCCTTCCATCGATGCTTAGTTCTTACATATTAAATTAATGGAAATTGTTTTTTGGGACTATTGTAACTCTACCATGTGGTGAAAACCATTTAATGGATGTTCTCCTTATATTCATCCACCCACTATGGTGTTCCTAGATATTTTACCTTTCCCAATCCAATGAATGTTGAATCCTTATGGTGTGTGTGTGTGTTATAATTATAACATATTTCTAGACTAATGAATTTTCCAAGATAAATACTTGACCATAAGTTGGACCATAATTCACATGCCTCAAACCTTAAATTTAAATACACATGAATCATGATTCACTTTTAACTCCACAATCCATACATTTAATTTATTGTTTCATATTGTGTGAACACCTTTCTTTATGCTAAGACCCATTGCATGCATTTGTGTTATGTCAAGTTAATTGTAAATACCCGACCCTAGATACCCAGAGTCGGTGCATTATTACATAATATTGGCATGATCACAAAGGATCAAGTCTAGAAAGACCAATTAGTTTAGTAGTCTTGGAAACACTAGATATATTCATAAGTCTTACATTACATCATAAGGTAAAAAAACTACAACAACATCTTGTCTTCATATCCCCTCATACTATCCCTGCAGGTCATTCATAAATTACTTCTTCACATCCTAGGAAAAATAAAACATTGAAAGGGGTGAGATCAGATGCTCAGTAAGGATAACAATATAGCATAAGCTTTCATAGATAAGCATAAACACTTAAATCAATTTATAACTAAAACAAAAGCCTTTTAAACTTGAACTTAAGCATAATATGGAAAAGATAAAATGAAATAATGCCATTTACTTATTCACATGGACATTCTACTAGTTGAACAATCACATGCAATATCAATAACCACTTTCATAATGATGAAATGTATAATGCCAGACTATCATAACCACATAGCCAAGGCCTCGTGCCAAGACTACAAATAAGATTTTGCCAAGGCCTTGTGCCAAGACACTAGTTTGTCTCATGAGACCTACCGATGCATTGAGGAGCTATAGCGGGCTTCACCCGTCCCTTACAAAGTCCAATGCATTCCTCATATGAAAAGTTTTAAATATAACATAAACATTCGTATTAAAAATAGAATACAAAATGTCAATACTTTATCCACAAACCATGAATGGTATAAAAATATCACATCCACAGTCAAACATAACTCATTCGATACAATATGGAAGATTTTATTGTATCATATTAACCTCAATCGAGAATAATGAAGGATATTGACATAGATGAAAATAATCATCAAAACTATTTGAGAAAAATATCCCCCTTTTTCTTGAAATCATTTAAAAGTCGCATTATTTGTCAAGAAGCCATTTAAAAATAGATTTTTGAATCAAAGTGTACCATACCACTTTGAAACTTTTAAAATTAGTTTTAATATTAAAACTTTAATGTCCATATAAATAAATCCTTAAAACCATTTTTAAAACATGGACATTAATGAGAAATATTTAGAAGAATAAGCCTTTAAAACATTTAAAAATGGTATTTTAGTTAGAGTTTCTAACCAAAAGAGAGACACTTGAATAAAAATAATTGAGGTAATCAAAACTTTGTAATATCATGAGAATAAAGGGATTCATGATATACTATGTCAAAGTAAATTATATACACCACATAAAAGTGATTTTGTGTATAACAACAAAGAAGTCTCAATGGAATGTAAATTGAGACGAAATCTCTCATAAAGGCCGTATCCTTAAGTTAAGGATAAATCAACAACATAATTATGTGTGACAAATATAAATACACTAAATATGATTGGATTTTAAGTGTAAAACAATCAAAGGACATTCACACGTATTCTAGTAAAAACAACACCAATGAATTGGATGTTTATCTCAACAAATCGAGATTGAGTAAAAATTACTCTTATAAAGTTCATACTGATGACTTGAGAATTTATAAATGGAGTGATTATGTGTATAAAAATTATATCCACAGAAAGGGGAGTGGAAATTATGACATAATCAAATGAATAGTGATTCCACACATAATCTTGGAGTAAAATAATCAATGAAGTATGTGTAAATCCAAATGAGTGGAAATTGAAATTTCAAATTCCCTTCTCAATTTGGTAACTTACGAAGCATACACCCATGAAAGATGGATCATACAATGATGATGTAGACATACATAAATTAATGTATATTACACAATGAATACAATCATGGGTAGTACACACACCACATGCAATAAATAAGTGTTGAACAATGGAAATCTCATGAAATTAAAAGTGAGATAAGAAACCCCTTACTTTGTACTTTTTCCTTGGTCGACGGTAGGTTAACCTCCTGTATAATGGTAAAATAATTTTTATTGAAATATAAAAGAATTATTTACATTAATATGATATCAAATATGATCTTTTAACATTGATTTGTTAATAATATCTTAGTATTATCGTCATTTCAGGTGTTAACTTACTCATTTTCCTTTATATTCTTTGTTACGTAAGCTGTGTTTGTTATGGATAGGTTGTATCTTATTCATATACAGAATTATATCAAGTCCTTAAAAATTATTTTTAAATCATCAAATGATAATTATAATTGAATGGATATGATGGAGAATGAATCTCATTGCTTTCGTGGAGATGGTAGTCCGTACGTACGCACGAGCGACAATATCATTCTTTTGATATTAAAATAATATATAATTGGAAGTTATATCATATAGAAAGAATAATTATCATGTTATATTTATTATTTACATGAATTAAAAATCATTATTATACCCATCAAAATAATAATTTATTGAATGACAATTACACCACGACGTGGAGACGGTAAGCCGTACGTACGCACGTATGGTGGCATGTCATTCAAAGGATGGATAGAATACATAATATGGTTGTACCATATTTATAATATTATTATAGTATATAGAAGATACTAGATTCATTATTTTATAATGGGAATAACAAAGAAAGAAGAAGTTTAAGAGGAAAAGAATTTGAAAAATGGTGGTAAAAACATTACCTCTTCTTCGGGTTCTTCCTTTTGATTTGATCAAAAAGGCTCCTTAGGTTGGCTTTCTGATTAAACTAAGCCCTCTAGGTTGTAGTTAGTGAAGTTGAGAGAGTATTTGGGCAGGGGTTGTCCGAACCAAAAAGCTTTTAAGGTGTGAAGTAATGAGAAGGGGGAGTGCCCTTTTAGAAGAGGGGTGAGGGGCACCTTTGGAAAAGCTAAAAATATTATTTTATAATAAATTCATATTCGGTTTATAATGGCTCAAAAGTGGATTATTTAACTTTTAAGGTGGGTATAGGTCTAAAACCACTAAACCAATTTAATTTAGACAGGTTTGGGTCATTATATTAACCTTATCTTTAAGTATTAACTCTTAGTTAATTAGTTTCACTTTTACAATGTCTCTTTGTATTTTTATATTATATGGTTAATAAACTTACTATATACATCCAATATACCCCCAAGTGTTCCATTAATTATAAACCTATCATGATATAAGTCTCTTTTCTGAACCTTAGATTTTTATGAATTTAATATCAATTAATAATATAATATGTTTTTTAAACACTCTTTTATGTCAATTTTGATACTATTCAATAATTGATTTTTTTGAAACTCATAACAGAATGATTACTTATAAAAAAGTCAATTAACTAAATCCTAAGATGTCATATTAACCTAGAAAATTATTGTAATTCAATAAAAGTCTCCAATTATATTTATATGGGTATTTATAATATCAATTAATTTAATTTTTCACTATTATGGTAATTACTAAATCATCATTGTGTCATATATAAATTAAATTATTTAATGTCTAAAAATTATAAATAAAATATAATTATATATGAAATATTTTTATCTTTATAATGAATATTTATAATCGAATTTATCTTATATGTAACCCTATATTAAAAATGTTTTAGTAAATATACTTTGATTTTAACTCTTTTAACTCTTCTTTGAATTAAATAATAATAAATGTCCTAATCTAATCCAAGTGGACCTAAATGATAATATTTTATTCCTAAGTTTGTTTTTGGTCTAGATACACTTGTCCAATAGAATTAGGACATGTGTTAGGGTAATATTAATATCGTTTTTACCCTTAATTACCCTATTTACTTTTAATCGTGGTAAATAAAAGTAAAAAAGTTACTATTCACCAAAAATTATTTTCATCTCAATGAACCACATTTTACTCCTTGATATTAACCGTGTCTCTCTTATTTTCGAAATTTCACTCACAGAAGCGGTAAAATTAAGTTTTATGAAAAAATTAGTTTTTTAACTACCACTTAGTGGTTTCACTATTCATCAAAAAATGAAAGTTTCTAGAAAAATACCAAAAAATAGGCCTAAGATTTATTTGATATTATGAATTCAAAAATGATGTCTATTTTACCAAATTCAAAAAAAATCAATTTCATTAATTAATTTAAAAATTAATTCCCGTCGTCAAAACAAATAGCGTGTTTTTAAGAGATAATAACTATTTAAAGATTTACACTTGTTTATGTTTGGTTTAAATGTGAAATCTCATCAAATGACCAACATTGTATTAAATGGTAAAAATATATTGTAAATATACTTTAAAACCACTCAAATTAATAATTTATCACAATTAATTATTTTGATTAAAAAAGTTGTTTTTAATTAAAATTTAGTAATTTTCACTATTCATCAAAATATGAAAGTTATCTGAAAAGTACCAAAATTTCACCCTAAGCTAATTTCGATATTATGAATCCAAAACTGAAGTCCATTTTGAAAGATTAAATTTATAAAATTTCAAAAATTGGGTATTACTATTCATAACGGCTAGTTTGATTGGTTGTGGTGTGTTAGAATCTCGAAGTTGCGTACAATGCACGTCATTGCATTATTCAAAGGGAAACGTATCGTGGAAGCTTGGGGTGTTACATTCATTGTTATCTATGCCTTATATTATGCTTATTACTTTAATCCATATATAATTGATTGGATTGGATTGAATTTTATGGTTTGTTAAGCTTTTTAGCTTGAGATATTGAAATGACAATAATGGCATGTAGTTGTTTACAAGATATGCCTTGTATCTTATACCTCACGCTAATGTCCTACTCATGTTTATTGTCTTGTGTATTTTCCATATAACTTTTTCAAAGTGCTTAGATTCAATGGTGTAGTTGGGATAACTTGTTAAGAATGTGGTATTGAATATTATATAATGTCTTGTGATTGCATATAATTTCCATGCCTTGTGATATACCTTAGTTACTATGGCCCACTTTTTATGGGTTGAGAGAGAACATGGATTTCGAATTAAGGATTCAATGGATGGGATCTTTGTGATTAGTTGGATCTGATTGATGCACTAAGAGTGATAAAGTGTATTTCTATATATTGGCTCTCCAAGTGGGTTTTCATACTCGTGGGTGATGATAGTTCCCTAGGGGAGAAACCGGGGATAGACCCATTATCTAGATGGATATTCCTTTCCTAAGGTGATACTTAGTCCTCTATGTGAGATACTTGTTATGGACTTAGAGTCACCCTACCTTGAGTGATACAAGGGATGTCGTATCGGTTTCCTTGGATGGAATCAAAGGTATTGGGTTAATCGGAGACACCTATAGTGGCCCTTGGGATTTTATTATATCTCCTTGTATGGGCATGGGACTCCACCACTAGATTTGATGGATTTATGGAATGTATGTTTTCTCCTTTTTTCATGCCCCTTATTTATATTTTTTGAGCATGCTTATATGATGACATGGATATGTGATCTCCAAGATAAGGTATAAGCTTTGGGTATTATATACTTTGGTTGATTATTTTATATGGGCCTATAAATATATTATGACTAGAATAGGTACCTCCTTTCATACATATGGATTAGCCCTAAGTAGGTGTTATGTGATGGGTGTCCATTTAGGAATCCAGACCAAGTTGTTGTTATACTATTTATTTATTGATCTTTATTTATTATATATGTCATGCTTTTCATTTATCTACTACATGAAATGGATCGGCCTAGACACCATGGGTGTCAAAATACTAATATTTATATCTCACTCCTTTCTTATATGTTGTTTGGTACCTAAGTAGACTTTAAGATCATAGGTATGGATAAATGGAAGCATGCTACTTCTGATTCTTGATTTACTTACAATTTAGGATAGAGCTTGGGGGTAGAGGACCAAGCCTATGCCTGATATTTTTTGTAGTGTTTTTTGGATTTTTTAGTTTTTGGTATAGCATGAAGTATATTATTTGTATCCCTTGTTCCCCAATGTTCCCATTTTCATATAGAAACATGATATCAAGATCATACTTTTGTATCTATTATTGTTATTCAGCTTCTTCTTGATTATTTATTATGCTTGGATTATTTCATTATTTCTGTTGTTGTTAGTTATATTTCATGATTCTTCTATTTATTATTTCTTGTTTACCATTGTGTATAATATAATCTATAAGGGTATTGTCTCTCCACAAACACACCCAAGACCCTCTATTCTATTTTGAAACATACGACATTCGAGGATATGCACTTGAGGTCGTGTGACCTAGTGTCTCAGGGCGCAGTTCAGTGAAACTTAGGGTGGGACACTACATGTGGTACCTGTTGAGTTTTTAAAATGGTATGATGAACAATTATAATTTAGTGGCAATCATTTCAGCATTGATCTATTACATTTTAAACCTCGGTCAGCTCCAAAGTAGAGTGACCCGGGTGTTAGGAAAGATCCAAACTCGTCCCAATGTTCTAGATGATGTTCCAAGATATATCAAGTGTTTTTACATATTGGTTAGTTGTTTTTTATTTTATGCCTAACACTTTAGCACACATGGATGTAACTCAGAAGGAGTGTCCTACGTATGCCTATAGAAACTATGTTTGATTTTTCTTTTCAGTGGTTGATTTTCCTTCACTTCGGTTTAGTTCTTGTTAAAGCGTGTTGGACACATTCAATATTTGTATTCATTGGTTGATAAGTCATGTTCCATGGCATGATATTCTGTTTCTAGTGAGCCTGATGATAAGGACACTCCCATGGTGGGGAGTGTCATGTCAATTCTCATTAAATGTGTCCTTCCAAGTAGAAGGATCACAGCAGATCAATACCATTTGGAAATGGTCACCTTTCTTAGGTGCCCCAGTGGATGGAATCTCTCTTCATAATTTGGTTCCTTCCTGATAGCACAATAATGTCATGGTTGGTTGTGTATGAAACCTCTAAAACTTACATTAGTCAGATATGGATTTTAGTGTATTTTATTGAGTGATCATAGAATACCTCACATGGTTTGGTCATAGTGATCGGTAAATGGAAATGATTATAAATTTTAAGTCAAGTTCCTATGAAATAATTCATTCTATGAGGTTTGACTGATCTTTTAATGTATGGTCTAGTAAAGTTGGTTCAAAACCACACTGAGCACATCGTCTTGGATATGTCGGGGATCTCTCTACTCTTTTGGGTAATATTTTTATCCTCTTGGTGTACCTTGTCTAAATTATGACCATGTTCCCTATCTTAGAATTGTACAAATCCACTAGGAAAGAGCATTGGTTATGCATTGCACTCAATTTTAGACATCGTTGGATTTGGTGAGTGAACTCAAACAGCATGCACTCCAGAAGTGTGGTTGTTCGTAGAAGTTGGTTAGCCCTGAGTGATAAATGGGTTCCAATGTATGAATTCCTTGTATGGACTCATGGAAACCATATTTTTCCCCTTTGAATTATTTTATGAAGTATACCTCTTTGGGGTTGGTTGGTGTTCTTGGTATGTGGACATTCGGTTTGTACCAAAATCTTTCTTATAAGATCTGAATGTAGTTTTCCAAATATGAGCTCCTTGGACTCCAATTATTAATTTTGAAGCTACCCCAAACCATAGTTGAGATAGGAGGAGATTTTTAATGGGTAATAATCCAAGTGTGCTAGATCTATAATTCACTCACATTCGTGCTGGGCACAATAGTTTAAATGGATAATTTTGGTAGATACATAACCAGAAGATGGTTAAGGGATTTAGTGAGCACGATTAGAGAAAATCTCAAGTCTATATTTGGAAATTCACCGAACATCTAAGCTGAGTGTTTTGTAGTTATTCCATTAGGGGTTAATATTCTTTAAATCCATTTTTCTTTTCCTATGTGTTCGATAAGGAATCGCTCAATATTACATTGTCAAGTTGTGGAAAGTTCAGTTGATGTTGGTAGAGGTTTTTCATGAAAATACATATCAAATAGGATTTTTTGGTTGATTTAGATTCAACAATTCATAATGTTAATAATAATTCCAATATCATTGTTATAATTATAAGGTCATGCTTAAATAAAACTTCTAATGGTGCATGTATCGGGATTCATATTTTGGCCTTTAAATGGCAGAACCTATGTTGGGTAGAACTATAGGAAGGGTGCTTAAAAAATACTATGTGATCATGTATTTTCTATTTCGAGATTGTCTAAGAATCATCTTGATGTTATAGTTTTTGAAACCAACTTTTAATTGAGTCTTAATGGCACTTACAACATACGGTTAAAGTAATGCTTGGAGGGTGCATCAAGAATTGGAAACACAATGTCGTCATTTGGATGAAGCTTCATGACCTGAGTTGGTCGGTTTTTTATTTAATTTTTTCTCCAAGGATTATTGAGGATGATATGTTATAAGTTGTGTAGGTTATAGAATCCCTTGGTTTTGGACTGAATGAAATTTCCAAGGAATTTCAATTTTGGAATTTGGTGGACAAGTTATTTTACAAATTGAGCATCAAAATGTAATTATGATAGTTGGAATACATCAATGTGTTGTTTTTAAACTTGGTTGAAGAAATAGGGGGTCCCTCGATTGTTTCTTCAAGTTTTTGGATTATCGGGGCCTAAAATCCTGCTTTAAAGAAGCAGTAGGTAGGGAACACTATTTGTCTAAAATCGTGCAGTCCTTAAAGGAAACTGTGTGGCATGGCCTAGTGGAGTGGGTTTTACTGCATGGTCTGGTCTAACCATGTGGGAGGATCCACAAGGGTGTGAAACCTTATATAGGTTTTTGAATGTGGTATTCTTCATAGTTTGTGCATAGTTATCTAAATCATGAGTACAAACCATCTGAGGGGGTACTTAGGCAGTTCCATAGAACATGGTTGGTGCACTTTTTGACCAACCATGTGGCCAAACTATGTGCCTCAGACTGTTGGGTGAATTCAAAATTTCCTAATTAAATAAATTAAATTCTAAATCCATTTCTTTCCTCCTCCATTTTCCAACAACAAGAGGCTCCTCCTTTTCTCTTGTGATCTCCACTCCTCTCCTCTTCTTGGTATAGTAAGATCTCCCTCATCTGATGTCATATTTGAGCTCCATCAATCTCTATGAATTCCTTTCAATAAGTTTTTCATTCATGTAGATCCTTTATTATTTTCTCTTCTCCTCATCTGAAATATCTTCATCTGAGCTAATTCTCCCTATTTTTAGGGTGTTCATCTATTTCTTTGATTTTTTCTGAACCAGACCAAATAAAGGCTTGATATTGGTTGTGGGGATCATCCATGGTATATGGTAGGTGGTCTATTTCATTTAAATAATGTTTATCAACATTACATAATGTATTCAGTATTTTTTGTGTTGGTATAACCATTTTTTGCTTCAAAATTTTTAAATTTACATGATTTAATTTTTCCTATCGTTGCTTGTGTTGTATTTAGACCCCTCTTAGTTCGGTTGGAGGTTAATCCCTTAACCCAAACCATCCCTTAGGGTACATTATTTTATCACCCTCTATAAATATTTTTTTCCTTTATTTTATCCACCCCTTGGGTAAGATTCTAGTTTATATATTAAATTGTGATGCACATCTGTTTAAGAACCACCTCTGAGGTGGTTTTATTTATTCCTTGTAATGGAATTGGATTTCCTAAAATAAACTAAAGGGGTTATTTGAAAAACAATACCATGTTTTATAATAAAACCCCTCAAAAAGGTAAATTATATTCAAATTAGAAAAGTGAGATATGTAATATTCCTTGTTTGATTTTATGGAATAGGCGTTTCCATGGCCTTAACTATGTTCTTGATTGTTATTTTGGATTTTATGTATATGTCCCTTTCCATTCTAAAATGATGTTTCAATTGGGCATATCCCTCATATGGAATTCCTTGTTTTATATTATGGCATGCTCACCAATGTGACCTCTTGTATTATTTAATTTAATTCATTAAATTAAATATAGATTCCATTATCGATACTTGGGTCCCTTACACAAAACTCTAAGGATGATCTCATCATGATTTTGATTAACTTTTTTGGTGAATTACATATACTTAGGGGGGGATATAGTTATGCTAGGACAGGCACACCGCATGTTTCTCCCTCCTCAACATGAGCGATAATGGTTACCTAGGGGAGACACCTCTTAGATAGGCTCAGTGGCTAGATGGTTTTACCAGGCTGTGAGTAAGACTTGGTCCCTTATGTGAGTTACCAGTTACAGGACTAGAGGTTATTATCTCACTTAATTTCTGGATTGATACTCGTGAGTCCATTCAAGAATTACGTTGGATAGACTCTAATGGAAGTGAGAATTTATGTCATTACTAGTGTGATACATGGTTTTCCTTGTTAAGGTTCACCTCAGATGGGCCCAGGATGCCTCTTATTTGATTTTTGTATTTAATTTTATAGTTAAGGCTAATAATTAATATTTTTTATCATAGGTATTCGTATTCCAAGAAAAATCGCATTCTTTGGTTTGGTCCATGTTATGACACTTGTTTTAAGAATTTTTGTTATCACTTCCCCCATATCTCCTTATTATAGGTTTACTATGGTTCATACATTTCTGTATTAGGCTAAAGCAGGTGTGGTTAGGCTAGGTGTCCTTGAGGGACCTAATCCCAACTTGATTTCTTTTTTATTTTTCAATACTACTTTACTATTGATATTATTTCACACTCCTCATTTTATATGCATGAAAAAAATTATAAAATAGACACCATTGATGGTGGCCTACTGAGTATATCGCATACCTTGTTTGGGATTCCATTACACTAGGGTACCCGAACATACCTCATGGTTACAAGACCAGGTTATGTGGATTGTTTTGGTATGTTTATAGCTGGGAATTAAGAGCACCGAACTGATTTGGTTCTCAAGATTCTTATAGAAACCACCCTCAGGGTGTTTTTTTCTATCTTTTATTTATTTTTATATATTGTATTGTACTACATGCTATGTGTTTCTTACTTTATTTTGTAGAATCTCATGGACATTCATGCATAGTAGTGTACTAGAATTGGCCACTTTTATTCAATTATTATATTTTCTTTCTGCTTTTTTTCATTTATTTTTACTACTTCCAATGTTTACTATGATTCTATAATCTGTTATATTGTTGTACTGCTCTATTAAAGAGAGAATAGTCACCCCACTATACCACCATCAGACCCTCACTTCTAGTCAAAATTGTATGGAATATAGGGAGTCATGCATGAGACCATGTGGCAACTGGTCTAGATATTGGTTTAGTGGTCAGTCAGTCTAAGATGTTACATTAAGATTATTATTAATTCATATTTCCACTCATGCACTTAGATGTTTTTCATTAACCTTGAAAATATAGTTTATGGATAATTTGTATATGTTGGGTGCATCATGAGTAACATGTTATTAATGAATAATTCAAGTAAGGATTTATCCCTTCCATCTTTATGGAAGTTGATATCTCAACCCTTTGATTGGAATATAACTGTAACAAAAAATTTCATGGATATGGTACAACAACATGTTTATTTTAAATAATAAAATAATTAAATATCATTCATTTAGGCTGATTACATTGATGTGAAACTTGATTTATAGGATATTATGATAAAGGGAATATATTACACAATGATCATTCAAATGTGGTTGTTGATTTCATGACATTAAGTTCTTTCTCTTGGGTATCTTGACTAATTGTAAGATAATAATCTTAGGTTTTAAGTAAGCATGTCCAATTTCAATGAAGAATAATCATAGAGGTCCACACTCTAAATGTTTTCTTATCTTGTTTTTATTCTTTTTTAATTTAATTAATGGAATAAATATTTTTCTCAAGTCTACAGATTAATTTTATTCATGTTTTATCATTGAAAATATTAATTGATGAATGAAATATTTTATTAAATAATTATTTTAGTATTCAATAAATGTAAAATGGTTAGATATGACCAAGATCACGTTTAATGATGAATATTTATTTTCAAGACAGTAAATAATATTTATCAATTATGTGAGATATCACACACCATAAAATATTATTATTATTATTATTATTATTATTATTATTTATCATGGGGTTTATTAATAATTATTATATTATTTAAGTGTTAATATAAAATTAAATAAATTTTTAACCAAAACCCTAGAACTATAAATAGATGGTTATTTTTATTTTTTAAGTTTAATTTAGATTTGAGAATACTTGTGCACAATAAAATTCTCTCTCCATTCCTCTTTCTCTCTACCTCTCGAAAATAAGAAATGATATAGAGATTACTTTAAGATAAAACTAACTATAATCAATCAAAAAAACAACAAAATACTATTTATGCACCTCTCTATTACTCATAAATCAATTGGAATTGTTCAGAGATCAAAGTAGAATGTGTAGATCACTACTAGAGGGATTCTACACTTGAATCCTCGCACTGCAATGAAGTTAAATCTGATAAGGGTTTTCATAAGATAAATGTCATCATTAGACATAGTTCCTAATATTAGGAAACAATTTATCCTGATCTTAAATAAATTAAGTTTAAACTTAATGTCCAAATATCTTCTAAGAGTTCTAGGTTTTACTCTATATTAATATCCAGTGGAAAATTTTCTTTGGTTATGAAGTTTAAATCATGTACAATATTGTGAATGATCCATCATATTAGAAAATTTTATTTTTTTATGCTCACTAAGGTTCTTCCATTATGCCTATAAACTTGAAATTATGTGTAAAGTCTATTCAAAGGTTTAAGGAGTAGACTTTGATAAGAAATTTTCAATATTTTTAAGGCTTGATACCATAAGAATTTTTATTTCTATTATAACTCAAATGAAATATAGTATTTTTCATATGGATATCAAGTATACCATCCTTGATGGTGAATTGAGATAGGAGGTATACATTTATAAACCTTATGGTTTCGTGCTTTTAAAATATGTGAATAATTTTTTCAAGTTAAAGGAGGTTTTACATGGGCCAAAACAATCCCCAATATCCTGGTATTCTAAGTTGGAAACCTTCTTGAATAAATATAAATTTAGAAAAGGAAGTGTGAAAAACAACCTCTATATTAAAATGAAAAGGTAGAATCTTGTATTTTTATTTTTTATATTGATGAAATCATATTTTTGGGTTATGATTTTTCTTTTTGTAAAGATTTTTAAAAGGATATGAAGTTTCTATTTGAGATGTTTATGCTTGGTGAGATGAGGTACTTTCATGGCTTATAAATTTCTCAGGACCGAGATCATGTTTTTCTCTCTCAAGAAATTATTTTAGGGAACTTCTAAAAAGGTTTGAAATGGAGGATTCAAAGTAAATTTCCACCCTAATCACAGTGGGAACTAAGATTTCAAAAGATGATTGAGGAAAGTAAGTTGATATAAGGGAATTAAGAAATCTAATTAGAAGTATTTTTTACCTGAAAACGTCAAGTCTAGATATAATTCATGTTGTTACAATTTCTGTCAGGTATCAAAGTGCACCAAAATAGTCTCATTTCAGTTTTAGAAAATGGATTCATTGGTATATCAAGGGTACAATGGATTTTAGGTTCAAATATGACCTAAAAGTTAATCTTGATATATTTTGTTACATAGATATAGACTGGTCAGGTTTTATTAATGATATAATATCCACATTTAGATGAGTGTTTTCATTGGTTAGAGATGTGTGCATGAGTGTGTGTGTGTGTGTGTGTGTTAAAACATAAATAAGAAGTTCTCCATTAAATTTAACACTTTTTAAGCGGAGTATGTAGTTATATCTCAATCTAAAACCTAAATGATGTGGATGAGAATATAGGTAGAATATCCCAATATGGAATTTAATTTGGCACTTATTTAGGGATATGATAATCAAAGTGCTATTATTTTTTCAATTAATATTGTTCAAATATTCAAGGTTTAATAACATTGATATTAAATATCATTTTATCAAAGATATTGTGAAAATAATTGAACAAAATTTTGAATTTTTTTCCTACAAAGTAGAAATGGATAATGTGTTCACCAAGCCATTATCAAAACACGCATTTTAGAATTTGAGGGTGATGTTGAGAGTTCAACCTCACCATTTTCAAGGTTAAGGTATGGTGTTTCTTTCCCCTCTTATATACTTCTTTGTATATTGTTGTCAAAGGGGGATAAAAATACAATATAAATACATAAATCCCTTCATGTTTAATACCTTAACATATTCACAAATGGGGGGAACAACTTCAAGTGGTGTATCCAAAATAATGTGTTTCTTTTATTTAATGGGGAAATGTATTTTGTAGGAGTTCTCAAAAGGGGTGATCAGTGAAATAATCATGTGTGGTGTGTTGTTTTTTTAGTGTTTTATGAAATATTTTAATAGTTTTTGTGATCATTTATGTAGGAATGTGTTTCCCATGATTTCATTCAATAAATTTGGGGTTGTAGAATAACTTTAAGAAGTACTGATACACAAGTTGTATAATGGTTGGGAAAAGATTTATATTTTTCAAAATGGTATCAAATAGGATCAATATCTATGAAAATTTTAATGTTAGTCACTTATTTAATGTAAAAAAGTTATTATTATTCAATTTTCTTGTTTCCTATGCTAATTTTTCCTAATTTGTCTTAGATCTATCGAATGATGACTAATTTCAATGTTAGTTAAGTCTGAAAGTGATTTATATTCCTTGGTTTCAAAAAAAATACAAAAGGGGGTATTGTCAAGCACGATATTTTTTGGAAAGATTATTGCGTTTATGAAGAAGAATGTGTGTTGTGAATATGAGTTGAAATGGATAGAATTAGTGGGTTTTATTTTGGTTAAAATGAATAAATATTGTTTGAACTCACATAAAATAAATTATATGACGTAAGGAAAAGGTTCATGGAAGTTTGAAGGGGTTTAGAAAAGGTTGGAAGATGTTTAATGATGATTCAAAAAGGTTATAGAATTTTGTATAAAATATTTTTGTGTATAAAAGGTATCTAACTTTTTTATAATAGAAACATTGTATGAAAATAATTTCATAAGGTGTTTAGTGTGTGATAATTATATCTTATAAGATATATGGATTACATAATATTTCCGTTTTTTATAAGATGGAGTCTTTTTATGAAGCTCATCTAGCATCTATAATATTTTATTATAGTAAGATAAATTCAATGTAATATATCTAGATCCACTTAGGATTCTAAAACACATAACACACTTACCATGTGAGATATTTTTCATGGAAGATGTTGAGATATGCATAAGATATTGGAGCTGCATAAGATACTAAATCACATAAGATATACAGTCTGTATGATATTTTTCACGTAAGATATTGAAAATGAATAAGTCACACAGATATCATAAGATACCCATATTTCAAAATAAATCACACTAGGTGAAAAATTTTAGTTTTCCAAAATAAATTTTTCTGAAGAAAATATTAAATCGAAATGATACTTTGTGAACTGATATTCATTGAAACAAACATCACAATAATATTTTGTGATTCAATATGACTTTCAGGGGCTCTACATTACAAAGGGTAGTTCTACACCATGTTCTGTATAATTCTATGAACACATTGAGGCTATTTTAAAAAAAGTAACTATAATGTCTTTCATGGAGTATTTTGAATAAAATTTTACAATAAAACATGTATATGGATTTGAAAGAGAATATTAAGGTAAAATATTGGAGGGGATTTCAAATTGAAATATTTTCAATTCAACTATGTGAGAAAGCTATAGATAAATGTAAAACTATTGACATGAGTTATTGTCAAGGATGTAATTTTTTTAATTTACATAATTAATTTATAGAAGTAATATTCACTAATATTTATTGAATATAAAAGGTAAAAATTAAGATTAAGGTTGTTGTTGATAAATTATAAGAAGAACAGATATACTACAGCATTGAAAATATATTATATTAAATTAATAGATAATAAAATAAAAGAGTAATAAGTGGTTCTCACTCGATATTGTTCAAGAAAAATAAGAAGAAAGGATTGCAACAAAGAAAGTGGTTTAGCTACGATTGTTGAGTATTTAACCTTGTAAATATTCTTTTCCCCTTATTCTATGTATTCTAGTGTGTGTTTAATAGAAAATACAAATTACTCTATCTATTAGTGAAGTATGTTAAAATGGGAAAATGTAAAATAATTCTAAATCACTGATTCACCCCCCCCCCCTCCCCTAGTGATTTCAATAATTAGACCGGTAGTATTTTCAGTATATTTTGATATCAGGTTGTTCAATTTCTTGATGTGATGAGTGGAAATATTTTTAGGAATCTTTAATGTGAATATGTGTTTCTATATGATATTAATCAATGGTATATATTTTTTATTATATTTGAGGTGGCATGATATATGATTCATATTGAAATCATTTTAATGGTGTATAGATTGGAATTTTTATCCTACCTATAATGATTTTATAATGAATGTTTAATTGGGATAATAAATTTTAGTAAAAATATTATATCAATATGTGTAGTTGGAAATTTTTGTGAGAAATAACCAATCCCTGATGTAGTTGACTTGATAATTGAAATTTACCAGATTTCAAGGGTAGTTCACTTAAGGTTTGAACATTTTGGGTTTATGTATTCATGATTTTATTATGAGGGATTGGATTAGAGTGAAGTGAGTAACTTATTATAATTAGTTCATATGGGAAAATATATATCATGAAAAAAATTATTGAAATTATTTCTATTTTGTTGGACTAACATAAAAGATGGGTTTCTTTCATAGTTAGAGTCTTTCTCAAATAAGTGTCATATTGGGGTTTGAGGAAGATAGTTTGACATCTTCAAGGTTTCCATGATCTTTTTCACTTAAGATTTTTGAGGCATGGGTCATTTAGAATCTGGTATTTTCCTGGTATTCTGCATTATGATTATGAGTTTTTAGAGATTGTGAGAGTATGTTATTTGGTGGATTTTGAATGAAGGGATAATTTCACGTTTACAAGATGAACCATATCATGGTTTACTAGTTACTATGATATGGTTTTCTACATTTATCATGATTGTGATTTTCATCATGGAAAATAGTTCGTGATTCAAATAATAAAAATTAGATTTTCTTTTAGAAATAATGAATAGAAAGGTATGTCATGGTTTCCTTCACTATGATGAGGTTCAATTAAAATATACATTTCTAATTTTTTGATTAAAATATGTAATTTAGTTAAGTGTCTATCTGAAATTGTGAAGAAATGCATCTTGTTTATTCATTGTGGTTGAAATATAATGTGGATTTTGGAATATAGATCATGTTTTTATCTTTTAGTTTAATGGAAAGTTGAGGAAAACATGTTGTGGTTTATTATCCATGACATGGTTTCAGTCAAAGATGTGGTTTTGGAAAGAAACAAGAGATATATTTAAATAGTTCAAGGTTTTAAGTCATTAAGGGTTTTGAATCAAATTTAATTGACCTAAACCATTACATGGTTTAGGGAACCACTCCATGGTTTGGTCCTTCCAAATTTAAATATAAATTTATTCATTAATTTTTTTCTCATTTGGTTTTTCCTTCCCCATAGAAACCCTATATGACATAGAACTCTATTTTATTTGTTTTTGAGTGTCTTTAGTGAAACTTTGATTTCTTAACCTTGTTTGATTAAACCCTATCATTTTATGGTACTTTTCTTTATTTTTTCTATTTTCAATTATTCTTTCTTTCTAAGGTTCCATAGACATCTGGTTTTATAGTTTTAGGATGTTGGATTAATGTAGGGATGGTTATATTTAGGTTTATTAAGTATTATTATGAGAACATGTAAGTTTGAGCCTTGGATATCATCCTTTAATGAATTCAAAATTCAATATTTAAAGGTAGTTAATTTAGAAATTCTTATGTTTATTAACTATTATTAAAGTGTATTTAGCATCATTTGGTCTTCTTTGGGTAGATTGGTAAGATTGGCCTAACTTACATAAATAAATTTTAAACTTAGTAGGGTTTTAAGTTTTTTATTATAGAGACTAGTGTTACTATTGAGTGGAAATATGATAAATTTGGGTTGATATGCTTCACTTTATGGGGTGGCATATTAATATATATATTGATAGTGTGTTGGTGGTACTTTTCCCTTGATATAAAAGTTGATTGGAATTAATAATTGACATATTAATTTAAAAGTATATTAGGATGGAATGTGTGTTTATAAACCACAAATGATGAGTTGAAATAGAGTAAAGTGGTGATATATATATATATAATATTTAGTAATTGATGTAGAGGAAGAAGTAATAGAATTAATGAATTATATGAGTGACGAAAATTGGATTTGGTGATAACTGATAAATACTAAAATAAATAACCTAATGTGATTAATGGATTGGTATAGGTGTTTTGAAATGAATTAGTGAGTTTCTGGAATAAATTATATAAAGTGGTAGGTGAAGAATCAATTAACTAGTAATTAATTAAAACTAATAGTGGTGTTGTGTTGACCTTTATTTTTTGTTTGTGATAGTCATGGTAATTGTATGGTAGTGATCATGTGAGTGATGGGATTTGGTTGTAGTGGTTGTTTGATATGATGTAGACATTGAGATTATATTTGTGTGTTATTATATATCATTATATGTTTTGTTATTTCTTACATATTTCCACCCAAGTATGATAACCTTACTAATGACCATATGTGATTTTGAGTATCAATAAAATCCCCAATGACAAAGATGTGGGTGACACATATAGATAAATACTTCCCCATCCACACTCTTCCTTCTAATTATTGTTTGTTTATGTGGGTGTGGTATGTGGTTTTGATATAAGATTGAGGTGTTTAGTGGTGGTATAAGGTTGTATTATGTGATTGTGTTTATGTAGTTATGTGGTAGTGTCTATATAGTTGTGGTATGTGAACATGGTAGGGAATAAGAGCTTTAGGATATATACTGCTAGGTTATGAGGATGACTAAACCATTGAGGAATTTCTTACGGGGAACCTACTTCACTATATTTTCAGTATTAACAATATTATTCTTGTATACATATTTTGAGAGTGATATTTTGGTAAGATGGGTTTTTTTATAACCCAATATGTGACATGATAAATTTTTTTATTTATTCACTAAATATTTAGTATGATTCTTCTAAATTAGCATGAGTGTTTACAGAGAGAAATCTATGGAGTATACTTATATGTTCATCCCTACTTTTGTATACTATTTTTATATATTTATAAGATTATGTTGTATATCATGTTGAGACTTAATAACTCATGTAGTTATTAAGGGACATTATTGGAGTTTTTATCCTCTTAAAAATTGTTTCACTTGATATTGACATATAGAGTTAATTTGGTAGTATGAAATTACATGAATATTTATATTTTTTGGGATTTTAGGTTTATTTCATCTATGGTAATTGATATTTATTGGTGACACCCTTTAATTTACTGTGATTAAAATTTTTAATGCCTCTCATTTGTTATATTATATACCCTGGATACAAGTCACCACCGAAGACCTAATTGAAGTAGGATTCATGGAATAATCATGGATTCACTACTAACCCAAGAGGGTCCTAATCATGTTGAGTCTTGATATAGTGGTATCAAAGCTATTATTTCCCTTTAGGATAGAGTTTAGAGTATGCACTAGGGAGGATTTAATTGGTTTGATATGGAAATAATTTACTTTATTATAGTATGTGGTGTTTACTAGGGAGATCAGCTAAGATGTAGAGGGCCCTTGTGATTTAATACAAAGTCTATGATAGTCTATTCAACATTATTAAGAAATATTTTATTGATTATAGTATAGATACCGAGGTGTGGCACATGAATTGTAATTTTTTATTCCGATTTTTAGATTTGATAAATTTCTAGGAAAATTAAAATGAATTTATTTAAAAAATAATTTGAATTAAAAATTAATATCATGGGCCTAAGAGTAGTTTTGTGTTTGTAAATATGAAAATTCAATGATGATCTTTTTTAGTTCAAGTTGGTGAGGTATAGTAGGATACTCCAACTAATCATAGATGTGTTGACACTATGGTGGGGGATTTATAAGATCCCGGATTTCTCTATAAGGTATGTTTTACTTACATTTTAGTTTAGGCCAGTTATTTTACTTAATTAAGTGCTTTATAAAGTCTTTAAGGAGGCTCGGGGGTGTTCTAGGGGTTCGGGACAAGAAAAAGGGAAAAATTGGTTTCCTGGGCTAGCCACACGGTCTGCACATGGTTAGTGCTAATCGTGTTGGTAGCCCAGGTAAACCATGTAAGAGGTGAATTTTTGGATAGTGGCGTCCACACTATTTGTGAATGGATTCAAAAATAGTGCGGGTAAGCCGTGCGGCCCAAAAACCTTTAAAATTTACAAAATTGCCACTCTGGGATTTTATATCCCACTCAGGATTTTCCTCCTCCTCCTCTCTTGCAACCCTAGGAACGAAACAAAGGGGCCAAGAGCTCACAAGGATCAATATCCTTCAATTCATAGACTTTTTTAGTGTCGTTGGATGTTAATGGAAGATCCAGGTGTGTCTAATCTTCTTCTTCTTATCTCTTTTCCTGTTTAGGTCTTTTATTTTGGGTGATCTCCATTCGAAGCTCTCAAACCTTTTTTTTGTGAGATCTAGGTTGAGGCTTCAAAGGCATGTTGGATTGGTATTTGAGGCCTTGATTGAGAGGGTGTTCATCAACAGATTTGAGGTAGGTGGTCTAAAAGTTACATCCCTTGGGCTATGTGTAGATTTTTTCATGTAGGGTTTTTATTCTTTCCCTCTTTTGAAGAGTTCTAGGTGCCTTTGGCATGATGTGATGTAGTGGTGTCTAAATGATTAATTAAAACCCTCTTGATCCCCATGGGATGAAAGATGACTCGACAAAATTAAAGCCACCTGAGGGTCATTCCAATATTCCCCAGACTTATAATTAGCTATGTAAGTGTAGGTCGTTGTGTGATAACATAGAGCCTATAATGAATATGTCAATATGCTTAATTGATGTGCAATTGGAGTGTAGTAAAACACTTAGGTTGGGAAATTACCTAAGAGGTTGTTTAGTTTGAATGAAAAAGGGTTAAAATGATAAATTGGAATATTCTAGGGATTAGCTTTATACTGGAATATGTTTAGTGAGATAGGCATGGGAAATGGGAATGGGGATAAAGGGGTTAAGTAATATGAATAATTAATGTGTTAATGGATAGAGAAAAAATGTTAATTTCCCATTTATTAATGTTGTTATGATGTTGTAAATGATGTTGTCTTTGTTGTAGATATATGGTGATTTTTGGTGAATAATAAATAAGCATGTGCACATGGCTTAATAGAGTGGAGTATTGACTTGAGGTTTTGCACCCATGGGTTGAGTTGGAACAAGGTTCTAGCTCCTCCCCTAAATGCACGGGTTAGGTAAGGGGATAGAATTATATTCCCCCAATAGTTTCATTCCACCTGGACTGAGGCTTCAAGGTGAGGATATTGGGGATTGTTTTGATATGATTCCTATTGAGATAGGACTTGTTTAATTCCCACATGTTGAAAATTATGATCATGCCTAATTCACTGAACACATGAAAAATGGTGAAATGATAAATGAAATGTCTTGGTATTTAACATTGATTATTTGGTAGGTTAACTAAAAGGAACATAAATAAATATAGCCTATTGAACTATTTACCTTAACTTGCCTTTATTTATCATTTTAATGCACTATCTGCCTTGATAGATATTTTGTAGACACCGTTGGTGGTGGCCTACTGAGTTATACTCACACCCTGCTTGGGCCTCCATTAGGTACCCGAGTAGATTTTATGCGTGCAGGTCAGGACATGGGAAAGGGACTATACTAGGGAGTTGGGTTGGACATGGAACGTGTTGGGGTGAGGTTCCAGACTTGGATTGTGGACCATTTTGGGGATTCTACTATTTTCCTTATTTTGGGTTCTGTTCCCTTGACATCGTAGCATGAAATGACATATTTACTATTGTATGTGGTTGTGGCCATTCTTGGGATTTGGTTATTTATGCATGTTATGGATTTTTCTCTTTTATTTTCACTATTTCAATTATTATCTACTGTGGATTACTTTGTTATTGAGGGTATAGTCTCCCCATGCGACCTATTGGACTCTCACTGCTAGTCAGCAACCTCTGGCATATGGGGAGGCACACTTGAGGTCATGTAGCAACCCGTCTTGGGGAAGAAGTTTAGTGGATCCTAGGTCAAGGACATTACAAAGTGGTATCAGATGAGTTCTTTTCTCTTTCTTACTATTTGGGGATGGTAGATAGGAGGTTTGGAAAAGTGTTGGGCCTTTGTAATGAGCTTGTTCTTAGGATTATCTAACCCATGTATGGTGGAAAACCTAAGTCACCCTAGGAGGGGATTATTGTTCATGTTGTGAGTTGTTACATTTGATTATATTTCACCATTGGGTGATGCACCTGTTGTGTGGTTTGATGGTTTTGTGATATTTCTCTTGTGGTTGTAATGGTACGAGGTTGTGCATTCACGCACTATTCTAGGAACCTATGTAGGAAAGTGACATGCATTATGATAGTAACACACACGGGGTGGTTGTGTGGGATATAAAGGTTAGGATGTATATGTTTTCCTAAAATCAATGAAATTATGCCTAATAAGTTGATATGAATGTGTAGAAAGGGAAGTGAAAATGTCAAAGTATAGTTAGAAAATGGTTCTTAATAAATAAGTAAAAGTGGAATAATTAGTTGTAAGGGTAAATTGGAATATGGAAATGGTTTTGAATGGGAGTAAAATATAAGGGTTGTAGCCATGTGAATTAGATACCAAGATTGACATGGCCTTAGGGAAGATGGCTGAGGGTAGTGATTCGGTTGTGAGTGGTCTCGTTTGGGTAGTGTATGTGAACCAGTTTGGTTATGAAAACTGATGAGTCTACCTATGTATCTTTTCCTTTTGTAAAAGTGTTATAATAGTGTTTTAAAGCTCATGTTTTTCATTGTAGAGAAATTCCACCTTGAAGACGTGTATCAGTTGGGTGACATGAGGAAGTTTCTGAGAATGCTCCTCTAGTAGTGGAGCAAGAGAATGTGGTGATCCAATGATATAGGGAACAGAAGTTCTGGGATAACTTTTCTCGTTTTATGAAGATGATGGAATGAGGCCTAGGGTGGGTTGCATCAAGCATGTTTGGTCTGACCAGGGAGTTTCAGCAGCATCACCCTCTGAACTTTACTGTAGAGGGTGGTCCATAAGTAGAATATTTCTAGATAGATTCCATATAAACTATTATTGACTATATAGAGACTCGTCTCAAAAATAAATTCAAGTTGGTGGCCTATATTCTGAAGGGGAAATCAAAAAGTTGGTGGGAAATTATGGTTTAGGCAGACCAGGCTAAGGGGATGATGTGGAAAGATTTTCAGGAGAAGTTTCTTCAGCACTTCTACCCATAAAACTTGAGTCAGGAGAAGGCTGTATATTTTATGAGGTTGAATCAAGGTAAAATATTGGTGATGGACTATGCTAGTTGTTTCACTGATTTGAGACACTTTGTTATGATGGGGATGGGAGATGAGGTAGCTATGGAGAAACGCTTCCAGGATGGGATGAGACACGAGATCAGATATTAGTTGAATATATTTCATCTAAAAAGGTTTTCTGAAGGGGTGGATCAAGCCCTTATCTCATAAGGGAACCTGAAGGGAGCTTCAGGTAGTGAAATTTTGGCGCCAGTTGGGACAGCAAGTGGTGCGGCTTCTGATAGTAGGAAACGCCACTTTGAAACCTACCAGTAAGGGGGAAGTGCGCAGAGTAGTCAGAAGAGGGGGTTAACTTCTTAGGGTGGTGACCAGGTCTTCTGCTTTTAGTGTGGCGGGTCGGGGAACAATAGTGACTAGTGTCCCCGCCCACCAGTTGAGTGATGAGTGTGCGGAAGGCTAGGACACTTCCAAAGATTTTTTAGAAACCTATGGTAGTCGAGGAATGATGGAGGTCAGAGGAAGATTCTAAGTATAGGTAGGGGGTCGATTACCCCGTATCAGGTGGGAAGTTGGAGCTCCACAGGTTGTATTAGTAGGAGTGGTGGTTGTGGAACTCTGGGGCGAGGTCACCCTTACTAACATATTAGTGAAATTCAGGGTACTCAGGTTGGAGCTCGGGGTAAAGGGGAAGTTCATCTCTATATAGTTCAGGCTACACTTGGGGGTAGTGAGGTAGGACCATCTACTGTTCATGGTATGATTCTTGTAGCTACCAAATTTTCTAGTGCTTTATTTGATACAGTTTATATGCATTCCTTTATTTATTATCAATTTGTAGTTGTATTGGGATTAACCGTAGAGACTAAATGTGGGGAAATGTCGCTTGATACTCCACTATGGGTACGAGTGGGGGACATCAGGCTGTGTAAGGATTGTGTTCTATAGGTTGGTGGGTATTGTTTTCTGTGGGATATATTTTTCCTAGAGATTTCATGTTTTGACCTAATCTTGGGAATGGATTAGTTGATGTTATATCAATCCCATGTCGATTGTTACCAATGTCGGTTAATGTTCACATCTCTTGATGGGATCACTCATTTACTTCATGGTGAGTGGGATACTCGAGAGGGCTATACAGGGCCACTACACAATCATATGGGGGATCACACAATCCAAGTGGCACGGCTTATGATAGATGATGGGGAGAAAGGACAGCTAGTCTTCCCTTTTTTGTGGACCAGTTTCAAGATGTGTTTCCTCCGGACTTCTTAAGGTTACCACCTAAGAGAGATATTGAGTTTATTATCGAATTGTTTCCTGTAAAGGAGCCAATTTCCATTCCACCTTATCAAATGGTTCCATAAGAGCTCCAAAAACTGAAGGTTCAGTTAGAGGAATTGGAGCATAAGGGGTTTATACGTCCTATTACATCACCTTGGGGATCTACTATGTTGTTTTCTAAGAAGTATGACGAATCACTGAGGCTATGTGTTGATTATAGGCAGTTGAACCAGATGATAGTTAAGAACTGATACCCTCTTCCTATAATTAATGACCTGTTTGATCATCTCAGAGGTGCCTCAGTGTTTGCCAAGATTTTATTGAGATCGGTATACCATCAGTTGAGGGAGAGACCTTCTAACATACCCCAAATAGCTCTCGGAAGTAGGTACAGGTTGTATGAATTCCTAGTAATTCCATTTGGTTTTACCAATGCACCTGTTGTGTTCATGGCCTTGATGAACTACATATTCCACCCATATCTGGATCAATTTGTAGTTTTCTTCATTGATAATATCTTGTTGTACTCTATAAATCATGATGAACATTCCAAACATCTTAACATCATCTTCAATACACTAAGAGATCATAGGCTTTATGCAAAACTATCAAAATTTCAGTTTTGGATTGACTAGGTGCACTTTTTGAGACATATCATATCTGAGTCAGGAATATTGGTGTATCTAGAAAAGGTGTAGGCTATGGTGTCTTGGGATCATCCCAATAATGTCTCTGATATTTAGATTATTCTAGGTTTGTCTGGTTATTACCGAAGTTTTATTAGAGATTTATCTAGTTTTTCAGTGCCACTCATAGTCCTAACCAAGTAGGAGGTTAAGTTTGATTGGTCTGAGGCTTCTGATAATGCTTTCTAATAGCTGAAGAAGTGGTTGACCACTACACCGATTTTGATCTTACCTGAACCAGTTAATAATTACACCTTGTTTTGTGATGCATCCGGCGTTGGACTTGGGTCAGTGTTGATGTAGTATGATTGGGTTGTATCTTATGGGTTGAGGTAGCTGAGGCCACATGAAATAAATTATCCTACTTAGGACCAGGGTCGAGCTATTATGGTTCAGGCCTTAAAGTGTTGGAGGAATTATTTTTTAGGAGAACCCTTTACAGTGTTTACCGACCATAAAAGTCTCAAATACATATTATCTCAGCGGGATTTGAATTTTCGACAGTGACGGTGGGTTGAGTACCTATAGTCTTTTGATTTTTAATTGGTTTACACACCAAGGAAAGGGAATAGTTTTGTTGATGATTTGATATGAGAGAATCATAATCAAGTAGTTCTGGAATCCAGTTCATAGTGAGTGATGATGGCCTTGTTTGTGGAGATGCATTTGAAGGTACAAGAGGGGCATGGGCAGATGGCCCTTGAATTTATAGTAGTTGATTCCGTTCTTTTGAACCAAGTTAAATAGAGTCATTTGGTAGATCCAGAGTGTTTTTTATGAAGGAAAGTCTTAAAGTTGGGGATTCACCTTCTGGTTAGACCTTTGGTACTAATGGAGCATTCTATGTTCATAGTCATGTTGTGGTGTCATAAGATGTACAAGAAGAATTAATGTGTGATTTCCAGGATTCAATGTGGGTAGTGCATCCAGGCTTGACTAAGATGTACCATGATATATGTAGGAAGTTTTCGTGGCTGGAAATAAAGAAGTAAGTGGTAAGTTTTATGGCACAATACATTACATGTCAGTAGGTGGAGGTTAAACATCAGCTCCCATGTGGGTTGTTACAGTCATTTTATTTCCAGTGGAAGGGGAATGAAGTCGCGATGTACTTCGTAGTGGGTCTTTCAAGGATGACTATAAAGAATGATTCCATTTGGGTGGTGTTATATTGGCTGAACAAATAGGCCCATTTCTTTCCGATTTATGAGACCTATACAGTCGACCAATTGTGGGAGTTGTATGTTTGAGAAATAGTACGATTTCATGGCATGCGGAGAACTATAGTTTCATATCATGATCCAAGTTTCACCTCACACTTCTGAAAGGGTCTATAGAAGTCACTTGGTACCCAAGTGTTTCTGAGTACAGCTTACCACCCACAGACCGATGGACAGTCATACCATACAATTCACATATTAGAATATATGTTGAGATCATGTGTTCTAGATTTCGGTGCTTTGTGGAAAAATCAATTTTCACTTGTTGAGTTTGCTTATAACAATATTTTTCATGCTATAGTTTAGATGGAACCTTTTGAGGCACTTTATGGGAGACTGTTTAGATCACCATTGGATTGGTTATAGGTCGGAGAGTCTGAGCTGTTAGGGCCGAGTCTTGTGTAGGAGACGCCGAAGAAGATTCGTTTGATTCAAAAGTGTATGAAAATAGCTCAAAGTAGGCATAATTCATATTCATATCAGTATTGTAGACCTCTTGAGTTCATCGTGGGTAATAGTGTGTTTCTTTGAGTGTCGCCAAGGTTGGGTCACCGTCAAATTCGGATATAGGGAAAGTTGGCACCTAGATATGTGGGTCCATTTGAGATTGTGGAGACGATCATACCGGTGGCATACTAATTGGCTCTTCCACAGCGATATAGTGGGATGCATGATTTTTTCCATGTTTCGTAACTCTGAGAGTATCACCCTGACCCATATCATGTGATAAATTTGGAGGATGTTAGGGTTCAGGCTAATGCGTCCTTTGAGGATCACTCGATTCGTATTATGGATCATAGCGAGAAAGTTTTTTGGGGTAAGGTTGTGCCCCTGGTTTTTATTCTATGCCAGCATGGAAATATTTAGGAGGAAAATTGGGAGTGGGAATCTGATATGCGGTTCCAGTGGCCCGATCTCTTTTCTTTAGAAACTCAATGATTTCTGGGAAGAGTGTCTTGGGGACGAACCATTATAAGGTGGGGAGGTTGTAAGATCTTGGATTTCTCCGTAAGGTATGTATTACTTATGTTTCAGTTTAGGACCTTTATTTTAGTTAATTAAGTACTTTCAAAAGTCTTTCAGGAGGCTTGGGGATGTTCTAGGGGTTCGGGACACGAAAAAGGGGGAAAGTATTTTTTTGGGCTAGCCACACGGTCTGCGCACAGTTAGTGATGACCGTACAGGTAGCCCAGGTAAACCATGAAGGAGGTGGATTTTTGGACAGTGGTGTCTTCATGGTTTACACATGGTTTGGAAAACTTTGTGAGTAAACCATATGGTCCAAAAACCTTTAAAAATTTACAAAATTTCCACTCCGGAATTTTATATCTCTCTTGGTATTTTCCTCCCCCTCCTCCCTTACGAACCTATGAACAAACCAAATGGACCGAGAGCTCCAAATAATCAATCTCCTTTGATTCTTGTCTATTTTTAGTACCATTAGATGTGAATAGAAGATCCTTGTGATTCTAATCTTCTTCTTCTCTCTCTTTTCTGGTTTAGGTCTTGTATTTTGGGAGATCTCCATTTGAAGCTCTCAAACCTTTCTTTTTCAGTGAGATCTAGGTTGATGCTTCAAAGTTGTGTTGAATTGGTATTCAAGGCCTTTATCTAGAGGTTTTTCATCAATAAATTTTAGGTAGGTGTTCTATGATTTATATCCCTTAGGTTTTTTGTAGATTTGTGCATGTAGCACTTTTATTATTTCCCTCTTTTGAAGAGTTCTTGGTTCCCTTGACATGATGTGATGTGGTAGTGTCTAAATTATTAATTTAACCCCTCTTGATCCCCATGGTATGTAAGGAGGATGACTCGACAAAATTAGGGCCACCTAAGGGGCGTGCTGATATTCCCAAGACTTAGAGCTAGCTAAGTAAGTGTAGTTCGTTGTGCAAGAACATAGGGCCTATGAAGAATATGTTAATATGATTAAGTGAGCTGCAATTGGTGTTTAGTAAAAAAATTAGGTTGTGTAATTACCTAAGAGGTTGTCTAGTTGGCATGAAAATGGGTTAAAAGGATAAATGGTAAGATTCTAGGGATTAGATTTTTACTTGAATATGCTTAGTGAGATAGTCATGGAAAATGGGAATAGGGCTATAAGGGTTAAGTAATATGAATAATGAACATGTTAATGGATTGAGGCAAAATGTTAATTTCCCATTTATTGATATTTTTATGATGTTGTAAATGATGTTGGCGTTGCTGTTGAGATATGGTGATTTGTGGTGAATGATAAATAAGAATATGCACATGGCTTGGTAGAGTGGGGTATTAAATTGAGGTTCTACAACCATGGGTTGAGTTGGACCGAGGTTCTAACTCCTCCCCTAAATGAATGGGTTAGGTAAGGGGATGGAGTTATATTCTCCTAATGGTTGTATTCCACTTGGACTGGGGCTTTGATGTGAGGATATTGGGAATTGTCATGATATGATGCCTAGTGAGATGTGACATGTTTAATTCCCAAATGTGGAAAACATTGATAATGCCTAATACATTGAACACATTAAAAAGGGTGAAATGATAAATGAAATTTCTTGGTAGTAAATATGGTCTATTTTTTAGGTTAAATTAAATAAACATAAAAAAAGATAGCATATTGAACCGTTTACCTTAACTTGACTTTTTTTATCATTTACATGCACTATATGCCTTGTTGGATATTTTTTAGACACTATTGGTGGTGGCCTACTGAGTTATAAGCACACCCTACTTGAGCAGCTGTTGGGTACCAGAGAAGATTTCATTCTTGCAGGTCAAGACAAGGGCAAGGGCCCTATACTAGGGAGTTGAGTTGGACATGGAACGTGTTGGGGTGAGGTTCCAAACTTGGAGTCCAGAAAATTTTGGGGATTCTAGTATTTTCCTTCTTTTGGGTTTTTTTCACTTGACACCATAGTATGAAATGACATATTTACTATGGTATATGGTTGTGCCCATTCTTGGGATTTGGTTATTTATTCATGTTATGGATTTTTCTATTTTGTTTCCATTATTTCAATTGTTATATATTATGTATTACTTTGGTATTGAGGGTATAGTCTCCCCACATGACCTATTGGACCCTCATTGCTAGTCGAAAACCTCTGGCATATGGGGAGGTTTACTTGAGGTCATGTAGCGACCCAGCTTAGGGCACTGGTTTAGTGGCTCCCAAGTCAGGGATGTTATAGGATTCATGGAGGAAAAATTATGGGAGTTTTAGAAGTAGATAATGTTGATGTGTAAAGGATCTATTTTGATCAAAAGATAGAGAAGTGGATGGAGGAAATTGATATTTTTTTGGATGATTCTTGTAAGGATGAAGAAATGGATTCTTTTATAGGTTTCTTTTTTATGAGTAATAACTAGGAAGGAGTGGATCCTTTATCTCTCTAACCATGATGAGTTGTTGGTTACATGGTATAAATTAAATATTCAATTCTATCTCATATATATATCTTTAATATTGAAGGAAGTGTTTTAATAGGATTTTCTCTACATCTAATATGGGTGATCAAGTGTACAAGATTTTATAGTGTGGTTTATAAACCTACTTTTACATTTTCATGAATTTTTTCAAATAATAAAGCAAGGAAGAAAAATATTATGGAGGGATTATGCCCATAGATTCAGTATCAAGTTATCAATTTCATGTTTTATATGTTTATCGAGGTTCTTATGAAGGATTAAGTGATTAATAATACTTTATAAAGGATACATTTACCTTGATATTTAAATCAAAAAAACTATTCAAATATTTTAGTTATGGATAGGGGACTCATTTTTCAGTACAATCGAAGTTTTGGTATATTATAATTCTCCCCCATCCATCCATTTTCTATTTATCTATGGTTGGTAGTTCTAAAGATTCTACTAGGAACATTGGTGTGGTATATTATTTGTATCGTGGATGAGGGAAACAACATTACATGTGTCTATATTTTCTTAGTTATCATCATATATCTAGAATATTTGAAGTGGATGGGCCTCATAATTTCAGATATAACTCCAACATTGATCTCTTCCTTAGGCTTATCAGCAATAGCCAGTTCCTCAAGATTTTTGGAAAAATATATGAGAGGGAGTAGATAGAGAAAATCCCTAATATATTCATAATACTTAGGTACATTAGGTGGATTATGGATAAAGTTTAATTCAATATCATGGGTGACAAGCTGGAGGTGTAGGAAGTGTCCAGTTTTATTTGATAGAGTTTCCAGCACCGGGAGAATCAAATATTGATTGATTTTCCATATGTTTATATTCAACCTTTGTTTATTCTTCAATTAACATATTATATTCTCATTCCTTCAATACATCTTCCATAGTTCAAAAATTGTTCTACAAGGTGGATATGCTTCATATACTATAGGTTCTATCTATGTTTTTAGATAATAGTCTAGTTTGTTCGATGTATGTTGAGGGTGTGAGCTGATGATGGGGTGAGTCATGTGATCAAAGAGTTTTTCATATTATAGATACAATCACAAAATTCTATCCTCTACATGTATTGGTTATAATCTTTATAGGCTATCATTGAATTCTAACATTGGAGAGTGATTTTATTCAATTTGGATAGTGATCATGTGACTTTTATTGGGGATTGAGATCCTTGATGGATTATATATATGGATCTTATCTAATTAAAATTATAAGGATTTGTGTTTTTTTAGTTAGAGTATATATATATATATATATATTCCCTTGATTTTTTGAAGAGCCTTCAATTGTTTTTTTCTGAATAGGTTGTGGCACTACCCCCCTCAACATGAGATTTAATCTAAGATAGAGTTACATCTTAGATTATCTAAAATTTCCATGCATATTTATAGAAAGACATTTTTTTAAACCATGAAAATTTTATATTCTTATTTAAGGGATTTATCCAACCTAGGATATTTTCTTGGGGAGCTCCAGTGTTATTTTTAAAGAATGTGGATAATAGTTTACAGTTTTGCATGGATTATTAGTGGTTGAACCAAGTGATGGTGAAGAAACAATATCCAATATTGAGGATTGATAATCTATTTGATCAATGTAAAACATAATATCGATTCTTAAAGATTGATTTATATTCAAGATATCATCATATGCGAGTGGAGAAATATGTTCTAAAGATCACCTTCAGGAATCGTTGTGGGAATTTTGAGTTCAATGTGATTCACTTTAGATTCATTAATGCATCATTATTATTCATGGGATTGATGAAATCAACATATCTTGAGTTCTTATATCAATTAAAGGTAATTTTCATCAATGAAATTCTTTTTTATCCAAATATAGAGAATGATTATGGTGATCATTTTTGTAATATATTACCGATCATTTTATGGAATTGGTTGTATATAAAGTAGTATAAGATTAATTTTTACACATGTGAGGTCTATTTACATAGACATGTTATGCCCTATTAGAGTGTGGAAATTAAATACTCAAATATTGAGGTATTTTTTTCTTATAAATAACTTAATAATTTTTTTTAGGTTCATAATTTCTTTGGTCATGAATGTTATTACAAAAAGTTAGTACCTGAATTCTTTTAAATTATGGAACCTTTGAAAGATTCAAATAGGAAGTGTCAAAATTTTATTTGTATGATTCAATATGAAGTTTTATTTTAGTGTCAAAAAGGTAATTTGATAAGTGGTCCCTTGTTTTTCCTTCCTAAATATGTTTGAGGTATATTATGATTCTTCCCATATTGTTCTAGGTTATTTGTTGATTTAAGAGAGGGAATTTATATCTTATGAGTTTTGACAATTATGTACTCATACATATAATTATTCCACCCATAATCTTGATCTTGTAGTTGTAGTGATTGTATTTAATTGATATTAGCACTACCTCATCCAAGAATGATATGTGGTATTCATATATCACAAGATCCTATGGTATATCTTCTCATGGTTAGATCCGAATTTACATTATTATAGATCATTAGAGTTTTATATAATTATGCCTTCAATATCTATTATACTCTTAATAAAGGTAATACAATATCTGATATGATAAATACGAAGACAAATAGTGATGTTTCTCCTAACTTCAGTGAGAAAAAGAGGGTGATCAAAGGGCTTGCATCTTTTCATTTATGCATAGAGGAGGTTGGTGGTGGAATTTTTCTATGTTAAATAATGGTGAAATTTCCTCTATTTTAGTAGGTAGTGGAGTTTGAATTGGTAAATCCTAATTTAGTGGTATAGATAGATTATATAATTTATTAATATTTCCTTTATGGATGGATAGAGGTTGAAAATTCATTAATTGTTATTCAATGGAAATTTATTCATTATTTAAGTGGTGCAAGAAGTGGTTCTACCTGAGCTCTATAAAATAACTTTGGTGATTTATTTTGGCATTTATAATTTGTATCATGCTCTAAAATAATGGATTTGGTGTCATAGAATAAAAAATATGGTTTCAAAGTCTTTTTCTCAATTATTTTACTACCAATAAGTAAAATCTAAAGATTGAGTTCTAGTTGGCATTTTGTAGCCTTCGTATGTTTCTCAGTGGAAGAAAAATGTAATGTCAATTGATTTTTTGATAGGTTTTACTCAATATTTGGGAGGAAATTATTTAATTTAGGTTTTCATGGATCATCTGAAATATTTGACCAATTTTCTTGATACTAAAGAGTTGTGTGTAGTAAATGTGTTTATGATGATTTCTATGGAGGAAATTATGAGGCTTCTTAGAGTTACAAAGATGATCATATATGATAATTATCTTCACTATACATTATTATTATGATGAATTATAGTGTTATTTTTTATATAAGTTATTAATTAGCTTGGTGTTTCATCCTTAGATGAATGGGATGACATAGCAGACAATGTAAACATTACAAGACATATTTCATTCATGTGTACTTCACTTTAGAGTTTCATGTGTAAATCATTTTACATTGGTATCGATTTCTTATAATAATATCTATTATGTTGATTCAATAAGGTTTTCCTTATTAATTTTCCATTCTTTCATGTTTGGGGGAGATTGTTAAGTCAATAAGTTATCCTTATGACTTTACCTTTCCTTCTTGTTTTGAAAATCACAAACACCTTATCTTAAGGAAAATCTCATTCTACCCTGTGTTTTACTTCTATAAGGAAAATTTTCCTTCCCCAAGGAAATTTATCCTTACCATGTTTTTCATTATTCATTATCTTGTCTAAGTGTAAAATTTGGTTTCATATCTAAAAACCTCGGAATCATATAATACTTAGATAAGGATCATTCTATTTTCAAACTCTGAATTCTGACTCCAAGTTCTCTGAATTCAGACTCCGAACTCCTCTGAGTTTTGACTCCTAATTCTCATGAACTCTGGCTCCGAACTTTGTAAGTTCTGACTCTGAATTATAATGAATCCAGACTCCAAACTTTGAACGTTTAGACACTGAATTCTCATGAACTCTGACTCTAGACTTTGTAAGTTTAGGTTCCGAATTCTTGTGAATCCAGATTCCGAATTTCCTTGAAATTCAGACTCTGGAATTCAATAGAGTTCAGGTTCCGAATTCCTTAGAAAACAGAATCTGAATATCCTTGTATTATAGATAACAAATGTATTTTTTATTAGACTCCGAACTTTTATTTAATCACACTCTGAATAATTGATTTTGGTTATGTAATCATATTTTTTCTTACACTTGATTTTGTTATAAAATGATGTCATGCATTCAGTTACTAACTAATCATTGTTTGAGTGACTCACGTGCAGGTCCCACCAAAATTCAAGGAAAATATGACTATTGGAGGAGGGAGCTGACCATTACTATTGCGCCTATTAATAGGAGCTCATTTGAAAGAGCTCAACACTGTTCTATGACTCTAGAGATTACATGTTGTTGAAGTGGTTTCTAGAGAGAGACTCTCATTACTTTGTGTGCACTGAACTACTTTTTCAAATTTTCTTGGTGTGACTCCAATTGTTGCTGAGTTCAATCAAGGGATTCCAGGGATATGAAGACAGAGGTGCTGACTACCTTGAAGTTGAGGGCTTCCTTACTGAGGAAGACAGAGGTGCCAACTACCTTGAATTTGAGGGCTTGTGGGGATAGCAAAAAAGACTCTGATCTTCATATCAAGGGCTTACCCTGGTGTGGGTAAGACATACTTTCTTTAAAGTATAAATCAAGGTACCTTTATCCAAGGTTGTTGGATACCCTTCTCTTTGGGTTAAAAGATTTACTACTTGTTACTTTTTTTGTTACAAGTTTTTCCACTGCATTTTGTTGTTTGAGGAAAGTATAACTATCTTATACTTCCTTATACTTGTATACTCTGATTTAGTGAGATTCTATACGCTTTAAGGTATAATCTTTATCTTTGTAAACTTTCATTAAGTTTCATTTTCCAGAACCATCTTTCCTTTCTCAGAATCATATTTCCTGAATCAAGCAAGTGTGTAGAATTATAGGTTTTTTGAATTACCTTGTTTAACCTTGTTAAACATGACCATCATTAAAAGTTCTAAAGGAATTTTGTAAAATATACAATTCACCCCCCTCTTGTATATTGAGAATCACTAGATACTTTATTCAGTATCTCTATTATTTATATCCTACATTTGGTATTATAGAGTATATCATACTCCATATACCATCTCAACAATTGGTATCAGAGCATTGGTTCAATCTGAATTAATCTCACGATTAGATTCAGAAGAGAACTCTTCTTTTTTTTTGGAATCATATTTTCGGACTCATTAAGTTCAGATTAATATTTTTTCTTAGAGATACTCTAGTTCTATATCTTCTTTTGTTTACAAACTTATATTACTAACAAGTTTGTGTGACAAGAATTTCCTTAAGATAGCAGGTTTAAATGATGGTTCTATCGACAATCTAAATCCTACCAGACCACCTATTTTTTATGGAAATGATTATGAGTACTGGAGAGATCACATGAAGATATTCATTATCAATCTTGGAGTTGATAATTTTGTTATTCTTACTGGAGGATATAAAATCCCTCACAAGGAAGTTAGTACTTTCACCAATCAAGAAAATCATGAATATCAACTGAATTATAAGGTACGCAATACCTTGCTTTGTTCTATGACTAGGAACATCTATAGTCAAATATCTTCATGTGAAGATGAAAATTTTATATGGAAGAAACTTTAAGTTAGACATTTTGGTACTTCTAAAGTTATAGAGACAAGAAGAGCTATGTTGAGAGCTGAATACCATGGCTTTAACTTTCCTTATGGAGAACCTATAAGCAATGTTTAGAAAAGGTTTATGACTATAGTGAATAGCTTACGGTCTATGGGAGAAAAAGGTTTATATTATGACTCTCTTGTAGATAATTTCATAGACATAATTCCAAATGAGTGGGAGTCCAAGAGGACAGCAATTGATGAGAACAGAAAAGTCACCCGAATTTCCTTAGATGAGCTATTTGGAACTCTTCTTAAGCATGAGACTAGAATGAACAGAGATGTTGATAATGTTCAAAAGAAGAATGGGAATAGAGGAGTTGCTTTTACAAATACTTCAAATCATTTGAAATCCAAAACTCTTGAGAGAGTTACTAGATCCAAATCTAAGAAGGTTATTATCCAATATGAATCTAGTGGAAGTGAATCTTTAGAAAATGAGTTAGCAAATCTTGATCGAAGGATGAACAAGATTATTAGACATAAGAACTTTCAATCTAGATATAAGAAGAAGGAAAGGAAAGAGAAGAAAGATTCAGAAGTCACATGTTATGAATGCAAGAGAGCTGGACATATAAGACCTGATTGTCCTATGCTTAAAAGAAAAGAAATAAAGGAAAAGAATTATGAGAGAAATAGAAATAAGTACAACAAAGCTAAATCTAATAAAGTATTGAAATATAATGACACCTTAAGTTCCAGTGGTGGTTAATCTTCATATGAATCATCATATTATGAATCTTCTGGACATAAGAATCTTGGTCTAATAGCCAGATTACCTATTGAAAATCATTGCTTGATGGCTAAGGTACACAATGCTGAATCAGTGACCAATGTTTCTTTAAATGAAAATTATAGTAATAATAAATATTATGAATCTTCAGATGAATAATCTTCTTCTGATGAAGATAATACTTTACCTTTCTATGAAGAAGTTTCTAGGTTTTCTAAACTCCTTGAAATTGAGAATTCAAAACTCATGAAAAATCTTGATAAGGAAAATTCTAGGCATACTATTCTTACTAAAGAAATATCATATCTTTCTAAGGATCTTTATAAGAAAATTATTGATCTTGAAAGTATTTCAAAAAATCTTGAGGAAGTAAATTCTGAGAAGAATAAACTTTCTAAAGATCTAGAAAAATTATTTTCTAAGAAAAATGTTTTTGAACCTAACTCCTAGTTCCAAATCAAATGTTTTGTAAGACAAGAACTTGGTTATAAAACTAAAATCCGAAATTTTTTCCTTGAGGAAGTGTTTGTAAAACTTCTACCTTAGGTAAGGAAAATTTTGATAAAATGTATTCTCAAATCCGACCTCTAAGGAATTGTTATTGTTTTGGTTATACTAGTTCTAAACTGATTTATAGCAACAATTATTTTTTTCCACAAAGTGCCTCGTTCTGCACTAATTGTCAGTGTGGGGGACACTGGGCAAAGAATTGTTCCTTAAACAAAACTCATTCTTTAGGATTTCATAAAGACAATTTTTCTAAGAAAATGTGGGTACCTAAAATTTTGATTTCTGAAATTTCCGAATCCAAGAAGGTTTGGATTCCGAAATTCTAACTCTTTTGTTTTTAGGAAAATAGAGAGAGTACCAATAGAAATACCTGGTACATGGATAGTGGATGTTCCCAACATATGACTTGTAACAAAAACTATTTTGAAAAGATTATCAAGATGAAAGGAGGAAAAGTAACTTTCAGATATAATTCTTAGGGAGAAATTATTGGTATAGGTAACATCATTCTTCTTGGAAAAACTTTGATTTCAAATGTTTTATGTTTTAAGGGTCTTAAGCACAACATCATTAGCATAAGACAATTATGTGATGAAGTTTACCTTGTAAATTTTAGAAATGAAAAGTGCTTAGTACACAATTCCAAGGAAGAGTTTATTCTTTCTGCCCATAGTCAAGAGAATTTATACACACTAAAATAAGAAGACCTTAGGAGCCAATATCTACCTTTCCTTAGTGCAATGGAAGATCATTCTTGGTTGTGACATAGAATTTTAGGTCACTGTAACCTTAAGAGCCTATGAAAACTTTCTAAGAAAAGATTTGTTAAGGATCTACTAGAGATTAGATTTGATTCTTTAAAAGTTTGTGACCCTTGTCAATACGGAAAGCAACATAAATCAACTTTTAAATCAATCGGTGAAGTCTCAACTAATGATGAATTACAGTTAGTGCATATGGATCTCTTTGGTCCTACACAAACTGGAAGCATTGGAGGCAAGTATTATGTATTTTTTTTAGTTGATGATTACACTAGATTTACGTGGGTCTATTTTCTAACAAATAAATCTAAAGCTTTTTCTTATTTCAAAAGTTTTAGATCCCATGTTAAAAATGAGAAAACCTTCCATTGAAAACTATTCAAAGTGATCATGGTGGAGAATTTAAAATTTCTGATTTTAAAACTTTTTTTAGTAGGAAAGTCATTACTAACAATTTCTCAGCACCAAGAACTCCTCAATAGAATGGTGTTGTTGAAAGAAGAAATAGAATTCTTCAAGAGATAACAAGAACCATGTTGAGTTAATATTCTATAGCCAAAAAAATTTGGGATGAAGCTGTAAATACTACTTGTTATACTATAAATAGAGTCTTTATTAGACCTTTTCTTAATAAAACTCCTTATAAGTTATAGAATTGTAGAAAACCTAGACTTTCCTACTTCAAGGTTTTTGGTTACAAAGTATTCATTCTAAATACTAAAGATAATATACACAAATTCGCACCAAAATCTGATGATGGAATTTTCTTAGGCTACTCCACAACTTCTAAGGCTTATAGAGTTTTCAATAAAAACACTTGTACGGTTGAAGAGACTATACATGTCAAATTTGATGAAACTGATCCTTTTGTTTTTAAACAAACCCTACCTACATATTCGGATGTGCTTCCAAAAACTAATTATCAACCTTTGTTAGAAGATCCTTCTAATAAAGAAAATGTCCAAGAAGATTCTTCTGAATCATTTACCCCAGAAGATTTTCTACCCTATTTTGATGAAAAGGTTTTACAAAACCCAAATCAGTTGTTTCTTAAGAATCATCCCAGTGATAGTATCATTGGTGATTTAAATCAACCTTTATGGACTAGAAATTCTATAAGGAGTGAAGTAGAAAATCTATCATTTCTTTCCCAATTAGAACCAAAAAGAACTAATGAGGATTTAGGTGATGATGATTGGATTAAATCCATGCAAGATGAACTAAATGAATTCAAAATGAATAAAGTCTAGACCTTGTTTGAAATACCTAAGGAAAATTATATTATTGGAGTAAAATTGGTTTTTAGAAATAAGTGTGATGAAAATGGAATCATAGTTTGAAATAAATCTAGATTAGTTGTTAAAGGATACAATCAACAAGAGGGAATAGACTATGAAGAAACCTATGCTTCAGTAGCTAGACTTGAATATATTCGTATCTTACTTGCCTTTGCAGCATTCTTCCATTTAAAACTTTTTCAAATGGATGCAAAATGTGCTTTCCTTGATAGTTATGTTCAAGAGGAAGTTTTTTTTAAACAACCTCCTGGTTTGGAAGATACAAAACATCCTGATCACATTTTTAGACTTACCAAAGCTTTGTATGGACTTAAGAAATCCCCTCGATCCTGGTATGATAGACTTACATGATTTTTTCTTCCAAATAATTATGTTAAGGGAAATGAAGATCCAACACTTTTTATAAATAAAGATAAGAAAAACGTTTTGATTGTTTAAATTTATGTTGATGATATTATATTTGGTTCAACTTAGCAATCCTTAACTGATTCCTTTGCGAATCTAATGAAATCTGAGTTTGAAATGAGTATGATGGGTGAGTTAACATTTTTCCCTGGTTTTCCAATTTCTCAAAAACCATAAGGAATCTATATATCTCAACATAAGTATATTAAAGATCTTCGTAAAAAGTATGGATATGACAACACTAAGAGTATAAGTACTCCTATCAGTACCTCAAATACACTTGATCTTGATGAATCTAGGAAACCAGTAGATCAAACATCTTTTAGAGGTATGATAGGAAGTTTACTTTACTTGGCAGCTAGTCATCCATACTTAATGTTTTCAGTATTCTTATGTGCAAGATATCAATACAATCCAAAGGAATCTCATTTAAAGGCAGTGAAAAGAATTTTTCACTACTAAAAGGGAACCATGGATTTAGGACTCTTCTATACTTCTGGAAATGATTTTTTTATGAAAAGTTTTTCAGATGCTGACTTTGGTGGATGTAGAATGGATAGAAAAAGTACATCCGGAACGTTTCATTTCTTAATAGATTCATTAGTTTCTTGTTCATGCAATAATCAACACTCATTAGCACTTTCCACTGCTAAAGTTGAATATGTAGTAGCTAGAAGTTGTTGTGCTCAAGTTCTATGGATGCAACACACACTCACAGACTATGGTATGAGTTTTACCAAAACACAAATTTTGTGTGATAATACAAGTGCCATTGACCTTAGTAAAAACCCTGCACATCACTCTCATGAAAAAAACATAGATATTAGGCATCACTTTCTTAGGGATCACACACAAAAAGAAGATATCATTCTTCAGTTTATCGAAACACAAGATCAACTTGCTGATATTTTCACAAAATCTTTACCCTCTGATAGATTTGAATACATTAAACAGAAGTTAGGAATGATAACCATAAGGTAATATTCCTTTTTAACTTTCTGTTAAACCAATTTCCTTACAGTAATAAACTCCTTTTCATAGGTGGATTACATTTGCTAATTAGTTTTTCAAGTTTTTTCATAATGAAGTTTTTCAAGTTTTTCATAATGAAGTTTTTCAAGTTTTTCATAATGAAGTTTTTTAAATTTTCGTAATGAAAAATTTTTTATTGAAATTTTTGTAATGCAGATTTTCATACTTGAAATTTTCGTAATGAAAATTCTCGTACTCGAAATTTTCGTAATGAAAATTCTTGTACTTGAAATTTTCATAATGAAGATTTTTGTAATGGAGTTTTTTTCCCTTCATTTTTTTTTCATAATCAAAATTTTTGAAATCTAAATTTCTTCAGCAAGAATTTTTCCTTAATACTAATAATATTCCTGGAAATCTGAAAGGTATTTTTTCTTTCTTAAGTTTTCATAGTCATCATTTCCTTGCTGGTATTTTCTTTTGTGTTTCAAATTTTTCAGATTCTAGTTTCCTTAAATCTGAATGTTTTCCTTTAAAAACCTCAAAAGACTGGATCCTACCAAATTTTCCTTGTAGCTATCATTTCAACCATTAGATCTAATCAGAAGGATTTTCATCCATTAGATCAATTTTGGAAGTTCAAATGTCACATCAAACGCTTATATAAAGGACCCCTGAAGGTTTGTCCCACATCGGATTTCAAGCCATGGCATGTTAAATCTATTCCCCCCTTTCAAATGCCCGTTTCAGAACCCTCAAATCATTCTCAAATCCAAATTTCTGTTGAAGTTCCTTCTCAAGAGATGTCAACTGTCAAGTCGACTTCGGGGTGGCAGATTTACAAAGAGAGGTTGGTGCATCTGAATATCTTTGCCAAGTAAGATTCCATTATATCCAAGAACATTAGGTTGAATGGATGGGAAATCATTTTCATATCAAATCCAAGAGCTCAAGATGTAGTATATCCAAATATACTTGTGGAATTTTATGAATCTATATGTTTTTTCAAGGAATAAGAGAGGATTAAATTTTCTTTCAAAAGCTATAGAAAAACCTATGCCCTTTCATACACCAAGGATGTTATCTTGGTGGGGTTGTCTTATGAAGGGGAAGCTTAATTCTGTTCCCATAAGTTGTCGGATGTATAAGGAAGTTTTTTCAAGTTGAAAGCTATGGAGTGTCTTGGACATTCAGATGTCAAGACTCCAAAGATTTCTCATTTGTCAACAAATAATCAGATCCATGAGTTATGGGTTAAAGGTTTCATCATTCTCAGAAAAGGTGATAAGGACACCTTGAAGAAGAGCGACATGTACATATTAGATTTTCTAGTGAATCTGAGGAAGATAAATTTGATAAATCATATTATGATTATGATAGATAATATTAAGAATGGAAACTTGAAATACCATATTATAATGTATCCGGATATTCTTTCCAAGTTGATTGTTTGGTGTCTTGAGTCTTTCAAGATTCCTTGCTGTTCCAAGCTGAGGAATTTCAAATTCATGTTGGTAAGTGATGATACACTGAAGAGAATGAATATTGGTTTCTATAAAGATTCCATAAAATTATATGACTTACCAAAGGAGGAAGAATAAGTCATTCCGAAGAAGAAATAGGTGGAAGAACCATCAAAAAAGTTGGAAAGAAGAGAAAGTTGAAGGAAGTGGAAGAAGAAGAGAAAACCCCTAAAGATAAGGAAGCTCAATCCGCACCTCTAAATCTCAAGAAGAAGAAATCTTATCTGGATGAGGTTGTAGCAAAGTGTAGGGAAGACAAGAAAAATCGTAAGGAAAGAGAACCACAGTTTGGCTTGGATCCTGCTGAGTCCAAGGCTTTGAAAGAGAAGACATCAGATGAGCTTGAGAAGCAGAATAAGGAAAAGAAGAAAAGGAACAAGATGTCAGAGGCTAAGATTATGCAATACCTTCTGAGGGATACTAAGATAGAATCTGAGAATATCCCCCATAATGAAATCCTTCCTGGTAGAACCCTTACCAGAGACACCGCTGAAGAAATTTATCAATTTGGAAAAAGTACAAGAGAAGGTTGTTGAAGAAAAAGAAGTTACGGAAGAAGTGCAAGAAGGGGAAAGCAGTGGTGATACAGAAGACCTCATACAACAAGTTGAAGACATTCATGAGAAGGAAAGTGCATCTGAGAAATTATCAATTTGGACTTCACAAGCCAAATCTTCGTTACTTTCTACTCCCGGGGTAGATGAAAAAGCTGAAGATGGAGTGAATAAGATCTCTGAGGAAGAAAGTTATAATCAACATTTTATTTACCCTAAAGATGCTGAGGCAGGTGCTAAGAAGGATAATATTGATGAAGATAGAATTGTTCAGCTTTCTGATAGTGAACATGAGTCTCCAGATGAGGAAGTTGTTCTGAGAACTGACAAGGGGAAATAGGTGATTTTGGATACACCTATTAAAGTTGTTTTAAATATAAAGGAAGCTAGTGGATCTTCTAAGAGGAATCTTGTCGAGCTAGAGAAAGAAACTTCACCAAGAAAAGTCTCAGATTCAAAATCATCATCCCTAGGACATGATTTCGTCATTAAATCATTGAAGAAGCTTGTTGAAACCATTCCAATCATTCCAAGCATTGACTTGAGATGTCAAATGCTCCAACACAGCATGAATCAATAATCAGATTCATTATCCATGGTGATGTATATGTGTGTCCAACTTGAGTCTGATTTTAAGAACTTTTTCATTAACTATGATGCCCACAAAACAACTTGTAAGAAAGTGATTAGCTGGTCAAATAAAGTAGTTGAAGACTTGAGATATCTTGATGAGTTTCAAAGTGATTTTAAGGTAGATTTTGATAACGAAGATAGTAAAATCAAGGATATCACAACTAGCTTTGAGGAAAAGATAATCCTTGAGCAGAATACTTGGATTCAAGAGGTAAATGATATGAATAGAAAGCTATATTCTATTTCCCAAAGTTGGAAGAGGGAAAGGGATCTTCAGATCAATAACGAAGAGAAACTAGTTAAGCAAGAGGAGTTGTTGAAGGCTCAGGAAGAGGCTCTAAAGGCTCAGGAAGAAAAAATCAAATATTTAGAGAAGAAAGAAGAGGACCAGGATCAACTCATAAATAAATCAGAGGAAGACTATAAGGAACTCAAAAAGCTGAAAACCATAGTGAAGAAATTGATACCCAAGGAGAATGTAGGAAAATAGATCCAATCAAATATTTTGTTTTATTCTTTCCTTGTACAAATTCTTTCTATCTTAATGAAATTTTGGTTGCCTGTTTTTTTTTTGCATGATTTGTACTAATATTTCAGGTACTATAATTTCTTTTCCATTCCCTCAAATTCTTTTTGAAAATCACAAAGGGGGAGAAATAAAAAAAAATAACAAAAGAATAAATATCCCTAAGTAAGGGGGAGTTTATCTAAGGGGGAGTTTTCATTACAGAGATTTATGTACTCAAGATAATGGAAAATATTATTCTAGAAATCTAGAATACAATCCTTAGAGTTCCAAATCCTAAGGGGGAGTTAGTCATATTCATCATCGTCCATGTGTAAAGGGAGATAATTTTTATTTCAAAGTCTAGAAATATATTTTCTAAGTCCTTAAATTCTTTTTCATAAGGATGTTTGTGCTTTCCAAAAAGGGGGAGATTGTTGAGTCAATAAGGTTTTCCTTATGACTTTTCCATTCCTTCATGTTTGGGGGAGATTGTTAAGTAAATAAGTTATCCTTATGACTTTACCTTTCCTTCTTGTTTTAAAAATCACAAACACCTTATCTTAAGGAAAATCTCATTTTACCCTGTGTTTTACTTCTATAAGGAAACTTTTACTTCCCCAAGGAAATTTATCCTTACCATGTTTTTCATTATTCATTATCTTTTCTAAGTTTAAAATTAGGTTTCATATCTAAAGACCTCGAAATCATATAATAATTAGATAAAGAGCATTCGGTTTTCAAACTCCGAATTCTGACTTTGAGTTCTCTAAATTCAGACTCTGAAATCCTCTGAGTTTTGATTCCGAATTCTCATGAACTCTGACTCTGAACATTGTAAGTTTTGACTCTGAATTCTAATGAATCCAGACTCCAAACTTTGAAAGTTCAGACTCTGAATTCTCATGAACTCTGACTTCGAACTTTGTAAGTTCAAGTTCTGAATTCTTGTGAATCCAGATTCTGAATTTCTTTGAAATTCAGACTCTGGAATTCTATAGAGATCAGGTTCTGAATTCCTTAGAAAACAGAATCTGAATATCCTTGTATTATAGACACCGAATTTATTTTTGATTAGACTCTGAACTTTTATTTTCTTACACTCCCAATAATTGATTTTGGTTATGTAACCATATTTTTTCTTACACTTTTTTTTGTTATAAAATGATGTCGTGCATTCAGTTACTAACTAACCATTGTTTGAGCAACATGTGTACAGGTCCCTCCGAAATTCAAGGAAAATATGACCGTTGGAGGAGAGAGCTACCCATTGGTGTGGTTCCTATAAATAGGATCTCATTTGAAAGAGATCAACACTATTCTATGACTCTAGAGATTACATGTTGTTGAAGTGATTTCTAGAGAGAGACACTCATTGCTTTGTGTATACTGAAATTCTTGTTCAAATTTTCTTTGTGCGACTCCGATTATTGATGAGTACAATCGAGAGCTTCTGAGGATAGGAAGAAAGAGGTGTTAACTACCTTGAAGTTGAGGGCTTCTTTGCTGAGGAATACAGAGGTTCCGACTACCTTGAAGTTGAGGGCTTGCGGGGATAGTAAGACAGACTCCGATATTCATATCGAGGGATTACCCTAGTGTGGGTAAGAGAGACTTTCTTGAAATTATAAATCAAGGGACCTTTATCCAAGGTTGTTGGATAACCTTCTCTTTGGGTTAAAATATTTACTACTTGTTACTTGTTTTGTTAAAAAAATTTCCACTGCATTTTGTTTGTTGAGGAAAGTATAACTATATTATACTTCCTTATACTTGTATACTCTAATTTAGCGAGATTATATATGATTTATGGTAGAATCTTTATATTTTTAAACTTTCATTAAGTATCATTTTCCAGAACCATCTTTCTGGATTCACTTTCTCGGAATCATATTTCCTGAATCAAGCAAGTGTATAGAATTAGAGGTTTTATTAATTACCTTGTTTAACCATGTTAAACATAACAATATTTAAAAGTTCCAAAGTAATTTTTTAAAATATACAATTCACCCCTCTCCTGTATATTGAGCATCACTAGATACTTTATTTGGTATCTCTATTATTTGGGTCCTACATTTAGTATTATAGAGTATATCATACTTCATATACCATCTCAACATATTACATATTAAATTCCATGGAATTGTTTAAGGTATTATATAGGTGAAAATGTATATCAATGTTGTGTTGGATTGAGTCTGGAGAGTCTACAATCATTAGACCATATTTAGTAAAGCATAGGAGTGTGAGTTAAATATATGGGTTTAATATTCAGAGTTATCTTAAACCTTAAATATTATTGCAAAGTTGATATTAATTATGAGTTAAATTGATTAATTTTATACTTTATTTTATATTTTGTTCTTGAATATTTTCGATGATGATATTTCTATTCGATAGGTATATCATACTATAGTTAAGTTTTAAGGTTGTTTTTTGTGTATCCCATCTTTTTTTGTTCTCAAGGACAATAATCATTTGAGAGGTATCAAATGTAGAGTCTCGTTTTTTGGGTCGTATACTTTGTTATTTTGAGTTTTTAGATATGGTGGGAGTGGGTTTGTAGGAATTTTGTGCAAGAAAATAATAGTTCTTTATTTTAGTATAAAATGAAACATAATTTACAGGGTGTTATGTCATGTTTTTCTGAATATTATCATGTTTTTGGTTTTTAGCATGGTAAATAGGTTATGGTTCTAGGAAGATAAATTGGGTTTTATTTTTTTCACCATGATAATCAAATTATGTCTTATTTCACTTCATTACTATGTGCTTTGATTAAAATATTCTTTTGTAATGTTGTGGTTTGGATATGTAATTTGTAAAATTCTATGTCTAAAATAGGGAATAAATGCATCATGGTTCTCAATAACATGCTTTACAGAACACATGATGTGGTTTTATCATATGGTTTGAATGGAAGTTGAGGAAAACATATTGTTTTATATTTTCCACATCAAGGATTTGTGAAAGATATAGTTTTGGAAAGAAAATGGCTAGAGAAATTCAAGGGTTCTAAGGTTTTAAGTCATCATGGATTTTAGACCATCTTTGATAGACCTAAACCATAACATGGTTTAGGATACTATGATGTGTTTTAGTCCACCTGAGTTTAAATATATATTCATAAAATACTTTTTCTTATAATTTGATATTTTTTCACCTTTGGTAACCCCGGATAGTAAATAAATATCTTTTTGTGGTTTTTAGTGCCTTTAGTGGAAGCTTGAGTTATTACCCTCATGGAATCAAACCTTCATGATCTATGGTACTTCTCTTCTTATTTCGTTATCCTTTCAAATATTCTTAATTTTTCGGATCTATATACAATGAGTTATCTATTTTTTTGATATAGTATTGATGTTAGAATGATGATATCTATATTTTTTTAGGATGTTTTTTATAATTTAGAATTTTGAGCATTAGATATTATATTTGGATAACTTAATGATTCAGGCTTTGATTTATGGTAATTAATTTATAAATTCCTCTTTTTATTTATTATATTTAATATATATTTACTATTCTTTGGTTTTATTTGGGTATATTGTTGATATTAGACCAATTTTTATAAAACAATTAAAATTAGGAGGGTGTGAAGTTATGTAGTGTATATATGATATTTTTTTGGCTTTATTTTTTACTTAACATGTGTTTTTTGGTATAGATTAGTGTTATGAATAAGTGGTAATATGAAAATTGTGGATTTATGTGGTTCTATTGATTTTTTAGCATAGTGATATTTACAATTATAATGCATCTTGGATGGTTTTCCCTTGGATATGGAACTAAAGTGGAAAGAATAATTGACAAATTAATTGAAAAGATGATTAGGATAACATGTGTGTTAAAAATTTATAAATTAAGTAATAAAATAATTAAGAAAATTTGCAATTAATTATATATATATATAGTAACTAGTAAATTATGTGGATTAAGAACCAATAGAATTAATGAATTATGTGAGAGATGAAAAATAGATTATGTGATAAATAGTAAATATTGAAATAAACACCATAATAACATTAAGGGGTTGGGATATGTGTTTAAAAATGAATTGGTGAATTTTTGTAATGAATTATATAATGTGGTAAGTGAATGATGTTTTAATTGGTAATTTAATTATAAGTGGGAGAAGATGGAATTTTTTTTCTTAATTAAATTTAATAATGATGTGTTGAACTTTATTGTCCAGTTAGTAGTGGTGTGGTAGTTGTGTGGTGGGGATCATGTGATCAATATGATGTAGTTTTGGAAATAGTTTTATAGGATATATACTTTAGGATGAGATTTTTTTGTATTATTTATCATCATAGTTTTTTATTTCTCACACACCACTACCTAAGTTAGATAACTTAAATAATTCTATATGAAGTTTTGGGTATCAGTTGAACCATAAACATCCAAGATATAGGTGAAATGGAGGGTTTACTAGTACCCCTATCTCACTCCCCTCTTCATCTATAGTGTGGTTATGTGGATGTGGTATGTGGTTATGGTTTATGGTTTTGGTATGAGTTTGTGGTATGAGATTGAGATATGACATTAAAGTATGTGACTATAGTTATGTGGTAGTGGAAATTTTGTTGTCATATTTGTACATGGAAGGGAATGAAAGTACAAATATGTATGGAATTGGGATGTGAGGATAACTATATTTATGGGTAAGTGGATATAGTTTACTTAATTTACTATATTATAATGGTTTACTTGTATATAGATTTAAATAGTAAGCCTATATTAAGATTATCTTGTAAATGACTTGGTATGGCACATGAGTTGGTTTCTCTATTTATTCACTGAATCTAAAGTCTATATATTCTATATTAAAATGATATTTTATGGGGAGTAACCTACTAATTATACATGTGTGATCACCCATATATCTATATATAGTTTTTATTAATTTTTATGATGATTTCATAGATTAGAATGGACCTTGTTAGCTCATTACATTGTGATTGGCATAAATTAGAGGGGGGGTTTATTCTAAGAAGATTTTTCATTTGATATTGACATTTTAAGTTTATTTACTTGTATGAAATTTCAAACATATTTATATTATTATTAGGATTTTTGGTTTATTTCATTGGAGGAATTTGGTGTTTAATAGTGGTTTCCTTTTCTTTCTTGGGATTAAAGAGGGAAAAACATCCCATTTCATGTTATTTAATCTTAGTTTTATTCGTTAACCCATCTTCTATTGTAGGAAAAAATTGAGGGTCACACTTGGGTTCACTACTAACCCAAAAGGGGTTCTGGTGGATTTCTTACATGATATGTATGTAGTAGGTTTCATACTTGAGGATATTAGACACGTGTGTGTGGTATGATGATGAAGATTCCACCTTGTGGGATCAAGAGGTTTTCTTAATAATCACTTTTATGATAGCAACAAAGATAATAGTATTTTGTTTCTCTTGATACTTTTAATACATAAAGGGATAATAAAATTTATCAGTGATATGTTATGAAACTATGAAGTAGTTTTTGGTATAATAATAAGAATATAAGAATGAATGGTGTGTGGGTGTATAATGGATTCATAAGGTCAATAGGGTGAAATTCAAATGTCATTAACTTTAAAAAAAATATTGATGTATCTTGTTGATGAATGTTTAAATAGAGGCATATAGAGGATTTTATAAAACTAACTAGTAGTGATGTCTATTGGAATAGTAGATGTGGGAAAAAGTAACTTCCCTAAATTAATGATAATAATGTTTATGGAGTTAAGGAAGTATGCCTCAAATCAGTTTTACACATCTGATTGTAGATACTCCCATAAATTATGAGGTATTACCCATGATATCTGGTGATGAAATTATTGGTTTAGAAAAGGATAGAATACAAAAACTATTGTCTTGAATGATAATTAATGTGATGAGAAACTAGAGACGATGAGGTAATGATGCAATGATAAGCAGTTGAAGTGACAGTTTATGGTTATCTTATTAATCATCGTCATATGGGATTAAGGTATCTTATAAAATTTCCTTGTATCATATAGGTAAGTGAAATTTCACTACCTACATTACTATAAATCTCAAGTAACTAGTTTCATTGAAATAGTTTACAATAATCCTTTTAAATCCTTTAGTAGTAAGGGTTTGGATTAGTGGAAAGCACACCATAATCCAACATGAAAACTAGGGGTTCAAAACCCATCGGGTGAAATTACTATAGCAGTACTGTAGAGGTACTGTAGCAGTGGTGGTACTGTAGATCAGCAAGAAATGTAGTGGCGAAAGGGCACTGTAGCAGCGGTGGTACTGTTCGGGCACTATAGCAGGCAGGTTACTATTCAAAGAATGGGCATTGGGCCAAAAATTTGGGCCTGTGGGCTATGTAATGGGCTACATGCCCACTGGGCATTCGGGCTATGTAATGGGTCTCCCTCTACCTAGTTAAAATAGGTCTTTTCTTTGATTTAATAATAAAATGAGGCTTCATTCCCAACCTTTTAAAAAATTCCTTTTAATTTCTATAAAAGATACTTTCCTTTGTTGTAGAATCTATAATAGAATATGTGTGTTTTGTTTAATTCTTTTAAAATAAACATATGTGGTGAAGACACATATTTTTATTCCTATGTAATTTCAATTATTAATCATTTTTCTAAAATAGAAGTATGTGTTATCATCTATTTTTTTGAGTATAGGTTTTGTCATGGAAAGGATTCATATAGATGAGATGGTGAGGATGTATAAATCTCCATTAATGATAATGTCGGGTCATGATATGTTTTTTTATAGGTTGAATTTGATATTTTACAAGATAATTAGGTTTTTAGCGAGGTTTTGTGGGATCCTTTGAGATATTATATTGGTTTTTATTGTAGCACAGTGGAAGTGTTGTGGGTCCATAACTCATTGATTACATAAGGTAATGATGATTCATCTTTAAAAAAAATTGGGGTTGAGGTGTTTTTTATATATAATTTAATGAATTTAGAATTGTGGATTTCATCTAGTATTGAATTTTTACCTTCTTAAACTATTTATCAAACATTTTTAAGGTGTGTCTATTATTTATAACTATGTGCTAAATTATGACTTGAGATTTTTTAAAGGTGTATCTTTATGGGAGTTTGTATGGTAAATGTATAGAAGTTCATGGATTTTAGGTTTTTATGTTTTATGGGTTGCTTTGGTCTTTTCAAGGAGGAAAAGTTTTGAAGGAGAATTTGTTATAAAGGTAGAAAATTCTAGTTTGGGAGTGTGAAAATTTTGTTAGTGATTATGGTGATTTTACACATGAGGTGAAAATTAGTAATTTTAACCAAGTAAACAACCCTTGAAAAAAATTTGATGGTTCCATTAATCTTGGAATGTGGGGTTTACTTTGGATAGAAGTTTGATACAAAACTAAGGGGTATTGAGATTTATCAGATTTTTTAATTAATTCTATTTTTATAGAAAAATATTGATATCCATAAAATCATACCTTGAGTAAATGCTAGTGCCATATTACTTGGGACACTATGTTTCATTTAACACCGACATAATTTGATGTTGGGAACTATACATGACCTTGACCATATTTTCTATAAATATTCAATTTTGATAATTTAAACCTCGTTTTAATATGTAGAACTGGATGAATGAATAGGATATAGAGGGAGGCTACAATGGCCTTGAGGTAAGATCTAAACACCCTATCAATATTGTTTGTGTATTTTATCCATTAAATTTAAAATTATAATTCATAGTTTGGATTTAATATTTATTGAAATAAGTTAATTTTTATTGATTAATTTTTATATAAAATATTTACTAATGATTCATGGGAGGGATGAATGGTGGTCAAATGTTCTATTTCCCATTTCACATCACTTCCATAGATCTTATCAATGACTGTCTTTGGGTAACCAAATTGCCACAAAAAAATTGTGGGGGTGGTTAGTGATATGGATAACAATTAGGGTAAAAATATGAGTTTACAAGGAGGAAATTATGAAAATGGTTTGATCAGGTTTCAAAATCTTATTAGTGATCCATGTAAAGATGATCATATGATGAAAATGGCTGAATTTGGTGAGGCCAACATGGAAAATGACATTAGAGGCAGTGAAAGTGAGGTTGATGGATATGTTGATGAACAAGTCATCCAGTATCTGACCAATGCATCAAGGCTCCCATATGGAAGTGATATGTGAGTGTGGAAGCATTTCATTAGTCTTAGGAAAAGATATTAAGTCATGGGTGACCTAATCTTGGGGATTTTGCTGCTAAATCTAGATCAGTGAGCAGGCGATTTCTTCTAGGAAAGAGAAGAATCTATTGTCATTGATAATTATGAAACCCGATGGGTTTTTTATGAACATAATATGATCATATAAAGAGGAAGATAACACAAACACAGTAAAATCTATCTTTGATAATAAATGTGTAAATTAAATGTACAAACAGTGTACCTAAAAATAACTAATGGTAGTAGTCTTATTATTTCTTTGAAAAGAACAATTCTTGGTAAAGATCATGAATTAGTAAGAAAAATCACTTTTCCTCTGAGGGTGTACACCAAAAAATGGATATACTATCATATAATAAGGATACTCAAATGTTCAAGGGGTGCTAGCACCTTCATCTTAGGAAATGAACAACAGTATGGGAGGAAGATTAAATTGAGAAGGATTTATCACAATTTGGTTTTTACAACATGAGGAATCACATCCTTTTATATGGCCATCCATGATGAAATTTATTAAATGAAAATGATTCATCCATATTAATGTATCTATATAAATTTATTCCCATAATTCATTGAATATTATTCAATGAGAATTCAAGATAATAAATCCATACATAACAGGTTGTAACAGATAATAAAATAATTCAGGAAAAATAAATATATATCAAATATATATATTTGTTTATTATTTAAACTATTTAAATATGAAATTTATATATATAATATCATGTTATATATATATATATATATATTAGTGCATATCTAACAATCTCTCACTTTCTCTAAAATCCCTTAAATACTTTATGCATAACTTCATAACTCTTTGTGAACCCGTCCAAACTCTTTTGAATACGCTTTTTTATTAAACTCTCTTCATTTTAAAAAACACTTTGTCCAAAAATTTATCCTTATAAACGGGCCAAATTGTGTGACCCTTCAATCCTTAGAAGCATCAAAAAGAACTATGAAATATCTATTTCATAATTGTAAATAAAGAGTGGCCTCTAGAAAAACATCAGTGCAACTCATGCTACTAAGGGTTTTATTGTGATCTCTTTAAAACAAACTCATATCTCTATATGATAATTTACACCACAAGATTTATCATATGCATAATATGTAACTTATTTGATCCCTTTTTCCATAAAATTAAGTTACCACTAGACATGGAACATTTCAATCTAGTATAGGCCTCTCATCATTTTCTTGATTCTTCAAAAAATAATGATCAATTGTATGAATACATCACATGCCATTCATCTATTTGATAAGAACATCACATGTCACTTATCCAAGTAATTTAACACATTATATGTGAAACAAAAAATAATGGATATAAATTTCCTGGGTCTAATTCAATCAAGGTCCATATGTATTTTCTTATCATACAAATGGATAAATCTCATCTTGGTTGTAATCAAACCAATGACATGATAAACAACATACCCAACCACCCCCATATTAGATAAGTTCATATGTTTAATTGAATAATTAGGGTATCAAAGTATAAAGTTTATCATACTAGTTATCTCACTAAACTTGAGTAAGAAAGACTAATAATAATCATAGACCCCTAAGTATATCTATAGTCATATAAAATTCCATGATATACAATTTAGTGGATAAGTCCAAGTAATAAGTCTCCACTTATTACCTCAAGAATGTATTCTTCTATATCTTATATGAAACCCTTTATAAAATATATAATAATCTATTTAAGCTATGATTTACACATCAATACAACCCATTATACTCCATGATGATTATCAGTTATGGACAACTCAAAGTTTGTAAATTGAGTGGATATTTATCATCAGACCATTCATGTAAAATAAATTACAATGCACGTGAATGAATGATAAATAGATATTGTCTTTATCATGTTTATAATGACATTAATGTTTTATGATAGTATATTATTTTTTAAATTATATTGGAATAAAATTGTCCAAGTGTAGAAAATATCCACCATTAGTTCAAATGTACTACCTTCAGAGCTATGTCACCGCCAAGAATGTTATCACCAAAGTCTTTCCACCACTGGAAGGTGCTACCGTTGGGTAGTTATCCTGGATTCATACTACCATTAGAAGTTCCACCACCAGACTTTCTACTACTGGGTGTTTCACCGCTAGGGTTTTCTAGCATTGTTATTTTTCCTTCCATTTGAATTTAATTCTTCCAGTGGCTAGTTTATAGGAGTTAATGTAATGTATTTTTTTAATGAATTTTCATAAATTATTTCAGGGATAAATAAAATTTAGATTCATATGTTTCCTACTTAGTATGAGGATCCAGGAAATATTTATGATTATTATTCAATAAAAATTTGGACTTGTTTCTCTATATATTTCATAAGATGTCCCTCATCCATGAGAGTTTATGAATATTCTAAGTGTGAGATCTTACATTCTTCATACATAATCAAATATGAGTTTGAATGTGTGGAACATATCAAAGATCAAGTTCCTTTCTCACACTAAATCAAGAGAATAATTTTAGATCATATTCATACAAAAAATAGAACTCTAAGACACTCTATTTTCATACAACATTTGGAGAACTTATTCAAGCTTCTCAACAACTCAAATCAGAGGACCCTCGAGAATTGGAATCACTATAGACCAAGCACCACTACATTTCTTTACATATTTTATTTTCTCTTTCTGTTTTTCATTCACTTTTGAGTAGTGTGCTATATTTCTCTGTATATCTACACACACTAACTCCATTCCTTAAATTAAATAATACTTAATATTCTCTAAAACCATTTTTATCTATTTACCCATAGAAACTATGCAAGAGGTTTCTACATGGACTTTAGTTTTTTCTTACCGTGTATAAATTTGGAACAGTATTTGAACCTGGATATCTTGTGATGTTTTTTAAAAACCCGATCCATGTTTTGGATCATATTATTAGTTATAATAATCTTCTTGGTAGCAGTTTATTAACAAGTAGAGGGAATTAGGTTTCATCTTGAGACTGAACACCTTATTTACTCTACTATGTGTTTTAGTTTTGTTTTCTTTATTTCAAAGATAAAACTATATTTTTTTAATCTGTAAAAAACATACACTTTGATAGCTAATCTTAATCTGTGTTTATATAAGGATTTTTTTAAGTAAATAAATTTCAAAATTTAATTTAATATAAAATATATTTTTTAACTGATCCCTAATCACGCTTTTAAAAATATTTTAAAAAATAAAACTTATATTAAATTACTATTTTGATTAATATGGAATTTTTATTTAAATTTAGGGAGTTTATTTTATTTTATTTTTAATATAAGTTTCAATGGGAACTCAATTCACTGCCCTCTTGAGTTACTCACTCGGACCAATATTTGGTGTCAAGGTATTTTAAATATATTTTCAATTTTGATTTAGTTTTCTTTTAAAGATATTAAATTTCTATTATTTCTAAATTTAGTTCTTTATGGATAATAGAATAGAGGGTTCTTCTACTAACAGACCTAGTTATTTTAACAAAACAAATTATGCTTAGTGGAAAATTAAAATGAAAATTCATATTTAAGATCATTGGTTTTAAAATTTATACTGCTATCATAAAAAAATATTAATTACACATAACCACTAGAAATACTTTGTATGATCCTACCAAAGCTTACCATAATAATATTTTTATATCCATGAGTTCTCTTTACTATGATTTGGGTGATGAGGAATTTAATAGAATATTTGTACATACAACTGCTTTTGAAATTTGGAAAACTTTAGCAATTTCTTAGGAGGGAACATATAATGTTAAATAAATCTAATTAAATAATTATACTATTAGAAATGGTACCTTTAAAATGAAAATTGATGAGCCTATTTCGGAAATGTATCTCTAGTTCAATGAGATCATAAATACAATGCACTCATTAGGGATACCTACTTCTAATAAATATCAATTCATGTGTCTGTTGAGGTGTCTACTAGATAGATAGTGAGTAACTTTAGTGTAAATCAAATAATCATGTAATGTTAATAAGTTACATATTAAGTAACTAATAGGAAAACTAATAATTTATGAGGAATAACTCAAAGTAAACAGATAAGTGGAGATGAACCAAAAATAAAATCTATATCCTCCAAATATACTACTTCAAAACAAAAGGATAAAATCTAAATTCATGGTTCAAGTGATGAAGAGTCACCACTAAAAGTGAAGAAGATATTACCCATCTATACAAAAGATTTAAAAGGATTTAAAAGAATAATTTCTTTAGGAAACCAAATTATAAAGTAAAATATGGTAATATAGGAAAACTAGAGAAATAACTAGAAGAAAGATGATTCTTCAAGTTAAATAATTTGTTATGAATGTAAAAGGAAAGGGAATGTCAATGCTGACTTCCCTAACCTAAAATTCAATAATAATTATAATTATAAAGATAAGAGATACAATAAAGAAATGAAAGAAACCTATAGTGATTCAAGAGACAGCTCTAGTGATTTAGACTCAACCCAAGAGGATAAGTTTGGAAAATCCAACATGTGTTTTATTTCAAACATACCTGAGGTGTCCAATGTATTACTTACTTCTCCTATTAATTTTTATAATAATTCTAGAGATGATAAAAATGATAAAAAAATAAATCTAATGATTATATGTTTTGATGCTATAATATTTTGGAAGATATATTTAATGAGCTTAAAGATAAATATAGGATTTTAAAGAAAAATCATTCCTTAATTGATAGATACAAGTCTGATATTACCATTTAAAATGTAAAAAATTACCAGTTGTTTAAATAGAATAATGAATTAAAATTATATAATGAGAAACTAAATAAATAACTATAAATATTCCCAGTGGGACAAATACTCTTACATAGATTATTGGAAATAAGACTTCTCCTAAGTACACTACTGGTATTGGGTATCAACCTAGACAAAGGAGGATTGCTAAAAATGGTTTTATTCTTTATTCTTGTTTTGGAAAATATTTTTCTATTTTTTATTCATCTTGACCTAAAAAAGTATTTATTTCTAAAAGTTTGAAATTTTCATATAATAAACCTATAAATAAATTATGGTTTTCTAAATATTTGATTAATAACATTACTAGACCTAAAAAGATTTGGGTACCAAAATAATTTTTGCTGAAAATTTTATATTGTAGGAAAACTACTTGAAGAGCTAAAGTGGACAGTTATTATACCTATACATTGGATATTGTAGAAACATTACTAAATATTATTCAAGTTTCAAAAATATAATGAAATTTTATGGTGGACATGTCATTACTTTATAATGATAAAGGGAAAATTATTGGCCTTAGTCAAATTAGTAATTCTAATTATGTTTTAGTTTATAAATTTTTATTTATAGATAGTTTAAATTACAATATTATTGGAATCTCATAGCTATGTAATGATGGTTTTCATGTTAATTTTGAAAATAATTCCAGTAATGTTTTTTATTCTAAAAATTATACATTTTTTACAATTTTAATAAATGATAATGTTTATACTATTAATTTTGATTCTCTATTTTCTAAAAGTATTTCTGTCCAAAGTGTATTTTACAAAGAATAATGTCTTTATCATTGGAGAATAGGGAATTACAATATTCAATAACTTAGAAATCTAACGAGTAAAGGGTTAGTCAAAGATATACCTAAATTAGAATTCCCAAATTATAAAGTCTATAACCCATGTCAAAAATTGAAATATCACAAAATCTTTTCAAATCAAATAAGTAAGTTTAAACTTCTCAACCACCAAATTTGGTTCACATGTATTTGTTTGGCCTTTTATAGTTTCCAATTTAAATGATAATCATTATGTTTATGTTATTATATTTAAATTTTCTAGGTATAATTGGAGATTATTTATAGCTCAAAAAAGTGAATCTTGTTCTCATTTTACCATGTATTACAAGTCTATAGAAACCTTAGTGGACAAAAGATTAAGACCTTAAGAAGTGATCAGGGATGTGAGCTTGAAAATAAAGAATTTGAATCTTTTTCACCACAAAATGGATATAATTGTAACTTTTCTACTCCAGGACCCCATAGTAGAATGGTTTTGTAGAAAGGATAAATAGAACAATACAAGAGATTTCCTAGACTATGCTTAATCAATATGAATTATCTGTCTACTTTTGGGAAGAAGTTGTTAACATATATTGTTATATAATCAATTGAGTTTTAATTAGACCTATCTTAAAGAAAAATCCTAATGAATTATGGAATTTTAGAAATCCAAAGTTTAAATACCTTAGAGTTTTGGTTTAAAATTATTTATTATTAATACTAAGGATAATCTTACATAGTTTTATTCAAAGAGTGATGAAGGAATTTTCCTTGGTTATTCAACTTCTTGTAAATCATAAATGTTGTTTAATAAAATAACCAAGTGTTGATGTAAAATTTAATAAAACATATTCAAATGATCCAAAGCCCCCTTTAAAAACCTTGAAGATGACCTGTCAATTCTGAATATCAATGCCAAACCTTCTAAAGATTCTGTAAAGATAATAGAAAAAATCCAGTTATAAGGAACAATCAGAACCTGGACCTATAAATAACCATGTGATTTATAGACCTTCCTTTACTAAAGATATTATGACTCATATATACCATCCTCTAGATGTTGTAGTTGTATATCTTGATAGAGGTACACAAATGACAGCTTCTCTTAGAAATCAGGTTAAACATCAAGAACTCTTATCATGGATTTATCCTAATAACATCAATGATGTAATTAATGATGAATTTTTGGTAATGGAAATGAATGAATAACTTAATCATTTTAAAGGAATAAATTTTGAGAACTTATAGTAATACCTAAATGAACTCTAGCTATTTTCACTAAGTGTGTGTTTAGAAACAAATTTCATGATTTGGGCACTATAGTAAAAAATAAACTATGTTGATTTTTAAAGGATGTAGTCAAGAAGATAGTTTTGAATATGAGGAAACCTTGTAACCAGTTTCTTGAATTGAATCCATTAAAATATTTCTTTCCTTTTCAGAACATTTGGATTTAAAACTATATCAGATATATGTTAAAAGTGAATTCTAAAATGGTTATATAGTTTAGGATGTTTTGGTTGAAAATCCCCCTAGATTTTAAAATCCTCATTTTCAAAATCATGTTTTTAAGTTGAAAAATATTTATATGGTATAAAATAGGCTCTAAGATCTTTGTATGATATGCTCATCTATTTTATGATTTCCAAAGGTTTTTCAAAAAGAATAGATGATCCTACTCTTTTTATAAAAAGAATTTCAAAAGTTTTTTTAATTATTCAAATTTATATTGATGGTGTTAATTTATATCTTCTAAAAAATCAATGTACACTAATATTTAAAAAATGATGCAAAATGAATTTGAAATTAATTTAATGGGTGAACTTAAATTCTTTCTTGGTTTTCAAATTTTTCAAAATAAAGATGGAATTATCTTAAATCAATGTAAGTATAATAAATACCTTCTAAATTTCTTTGGTTTGGATAGCACTAAAAGTAGTGAAACTTCTATGAGTATTACCTGTAAGATGGATCTTGATGAAGATGTAAAGGAATCAGATCAAACCAGTTATAGAGGTATCATTGCAATAAATAATCTCATTTACTTAATATTAAAATAATTTTCAAATACATCAAATATACAACAAATTTAGGATTTTTCTTCCCGAGGGGGAAACAATTTGACTTAGTAAGTTATTTAGAAGTGGATTTTGGTGGTTGTAAGTTAGAAAAATCACCTCTAGAACATGTCATATTTTGAGAAAGTATCTAGTATCTTGGTGAATTAAAAAGAAAATTTTAGTTGTATTGTCTACTACTGAGGCTGAATACATAGCTATAGGGAATTACTATGCACAAATTTTGTGTATGAAACACATATTATTAGACTATGGATATCAATTCATACATGTACCTATAAATATTTTCAACACAAGTGTAATAAATATTTTCAAGAATCTTGTGTATTATTCTAGAACAAAGCATATTTATGTATGATTTCAATTTTTGAGATATCATTTCCAAAAGGGTGATATAACTCTTGATTTCATATGAACTAAAAATCAGCTTATTGATATTTTTACAAATCCCTTGAATTCTAAGAGATTACGCTACATCAAACATGAATTAGGAATAATAAATTACATTTATTATTTAATGTTAAAAAAGACACCATTGTAAAATCTACCATTGGATAATCCACTATTGGAATGATCCACCATTGGAATTATCCACCATTGGAATGATCTTCCATTGGTGATCCACCATTGGAATGATCTTCCATTGGTGATCCACCATTGTAATGATCCATTGTTGGGATGTTACCGATAACTTTTCTCTACTGTTTCCAATTTTTAAAGTTAAATTTTGTATTTAATTGATTTTTTAATCTTTTATTAAATTTTTTATTCCAAATCCCTAAATGATATAATTCGGAGTTAAATATGATTTTGAGTAACTCTCTTACTCACGCCTACCCGATTGAACTATTTCAACTTCCCTTTACCTTCTGACCATAAACCTTATTATTCATGTTCATCTCCCTTTGTTCTAGTGATATAGTGACCTACAAAGAAATATCATGCCAAATAAATCTGTGTTTTTTATCTAAAAAATCCATCGCCTGCAAATCATTTGGTTGTTATAGAGAAATATGTTGATAAATAAGTGCTATTATTAAATAAGTATTTGGTGCTCAAATAGATTAAGGAATAAGTTTAGATGGATTAGTTCCCTAAAAATGATAAACCATTTTATCTAAGGTTTGTTCATTAGTTCTACTAGTATGCATAGTATAGTTTTGGTGAGAATAATAATATCATTTGAAGTATGATAAGTGAAAAGAATATATTTTTTTCAATGAAATTTTATAAGTGTATCAATGTACCTCATCAAGGATTTTATGATTCCTATCAATGAAATGTTATTTGTAATATTGAGATGTTTGTGTATGATAATTAACTTCTAGAGCTTACTGGGAATGGTTTGTGAGAATTCATGTTGCTACTAAATTGGATGGTGAATGAAGACTTTTTTTTAAGTTCATTCAATATATGTCATGTCCTTGAAAGGGGGATTTTAGCACAATGAGGTACCAATATGTCTATCTATTATTACTTATGAAAATATGGGATAAATTAAATCTCTATATATATCTTATGGTGTGCATGATAGAGATGTTCAAGTCATATTCCAAGTTAAATTATTTTATTTACCCTAAGCTATTTTCAGCTCTAATAGAGAAAAAATGCTTTGTTAATAAAGAGGAGAAAGATGAGGTAAAATGTGGTGGTTTCTATTTGAATAAAAAACCTATAAAATAATGAACATGAATTGGAATAATTGGATGGAAAATTGGGTTGAAGATAATGATAATCTCTAGGAGGATTTTAATCTTATAGACCATTATAACATAATTAAGAATCTTATTGATACTATCTTGGATCTAGATGAGATTGTGGTTCATTATGATATATATGTTGAAAATTAATTGGATGAAGTTAAAGTGGATACTAGTTATTTTGAAGAAGGTAGTGATCAAGATATATAAAAGAGACCCTTTATCAACTATGGTGATCTTAGTCCTTCCATTTCTCTCCCTTATAGAGATATTATCTTGAGTGAAGTAGAAGAAGAGGAAAGTGAGGTCTCTGGAGAAAAATTGTTTAAGAATTATTCTGGATCCTTTAAATAATTAGTGGAAGTTTCATATGGTTCTGATAATGATGTTGAGAATGAAAATGGTAGAAATGGTGATGGAATTTATGACTAAAAAAGTCCTGATAATGTTTTTTATGATGTTGAGAGGGGTCAACATCATCCTTCTCCTATTTTTTTTGGTTCTCCTAGGTTTGTGGAGATATATAATTATGTTCATGATGCTTATGAAATTTCCTCTTTTATTGGTGAGAACATAGTATCTTTTAATGTGTGATAAACCCCAGGTTCTACCATACCTGAGGATAGAGATTCATCTACAGCCTTCTCTTAGTTCAAAATTGCTTGGAATTTCTTATCCAGATTCAGATAAAGAGGAAGGTGGTGATGATGATAATAGCAGTCCACCAAATAATGGTGGACCTATTATCTCGATATTTGTTGGAACAGATCCTATAGGATATTTAGTTGATAAGATAAATGAAGCTGGTGAGCTTTAAGCTTTCACACATAATGTACCTCCAGTTGTTTCTAAGCATGTATAGGCCACCTAGTCTACACCAGAGAAGTATGCTACTACTACTATAGGATTATATCCTATTGAGGCTATCATTCATAGTCTATAGAGATTAACTTCACCTCCTCATGTTATTTTTGTTCTTCCTTTAGAGTATCTTAACAAAGCTAATTTAGAATCTTTCATAGATATGATGCTTTTTGAATTTGATAGAGTTCTAAGTTCTTATGAATATCCAATTACTTATCTCAGTAAAAGAGATCCAAGTTATCATTTTGAACTGGTTTTCCTATATATTCATCCTAAGATGATGATAAAGATTTTGGAAGTAGATATTGAAAATAGAAATATGGATAGTGAGATGTAATATATGATATCTTTTATAGAAGAGATGAAGACCATATTTACTATTTTTCAGGATACCCTTTTGGAGAGATTAGATACTCTACCCCTGTTGTTTCATTTATATCTTCTAATCCACATCCTTCTTCCTCTATTGATTCCAAAGTGATTAGATTCATAATCAAAGAGGAGATTCATTCCATCATGGGATATGTTCATTCATCTCATCATAAAGATCTTATCTAAATTAGAAATAATGGTGATAATATATATAAATTAGTTAGGGAATGTTTGAATAAATCCATTTTTTATAGGGAAATCATAAACAAATCTATAAAATATTACCTTTCTAAAATATATAAAAATCATGAATTGAATTCTCACTTAAAATTTTTAATTGAGAACTTAAGAACTCTACCTATTACTAGGGCCTTAAAAGAACATGTAGACCATATCAAGGTTATGAAACCTCTTATAAAGTTTTTCATGGATGATAAAAACGATTTATGTAGAGCTATATAGGAAGGAGGAAATATTATCATGGACTTTTTGAACCTCATGAAGATATTTTTGTATATATTTGGTACAGATATTCTAGAACCTAAGGTAATTACCATGTCAACGTTCACATCGGCACCTTCTTCTGATCCTCTACCTCCCCAATATCATCCCTTCATTTTTTTCTCAAGTGGAAGCAGTTAGACATCTTAGACAAGTTGTAATCTGAGATCTGACTCATACTACCTCATCCTCATCATCTTCTACCTCAGTACCTCCTATCTTAGAAAAATATTAAAGGAACTGTTGATACTTCCTCCCAATCTGAGAATTACTTGGATTAGAATTTGTCTTTGATAGGGATTTTCTATTTCCTTGTATTTATTTTTTGGATATAATCTAATGAATTTTGTTCTTAATGAATTTTCTCTCTTATTATTCATGCCTTCATTTTTTTATTTATTGTTTCTTGTATTATCATTTTGATAATCCCAAAAGGGGAGAACTTATTTGGATGTCATTTAGAACTTATTTGGGTTGTATTTACCTTTCACATTTTAAAATTTAAGTTTAAAAAATATAAGTGTTTGTTTGTATTCCAATTTTAATCATTAAAATATTTTTATCTCACTTTTGAATTTTGAAATATTAATAAAATTATTACATTTCAAATTAATATACTTATTCCAATGTTTTTTTATACATGGTTTATAAAATTCCATGATTTTTTATAGTCAAAAAGGGGGATATTGTTGGGACCTACTTGTTTTAATGCTTAAAAATCATGTTTATTATGTTTCTAATGACTTTAATGTTTTAAGATAGTATATTATTTTTTAAATAATATTGGAAGAAAATCAGATAAGTATAGAAAGGATTAAACATTGGCTCAATTATGATACATTCATATCTATTCTACCACCAGACATGTTACTTCTAGAGTTGTGCCACTACTGGATGGTGATATTGCTAGATGGTACTACCACTAGAGTCATGACACTATTAGGATTTCCACTGCCATACTGCTATAATTGGGTGTTCCACCACTAGTGTTTTCTACCTTTTTTATTTTACCAGCATTTTGAATTTAATACTTATAATGGATAGTTTGTGGGAGTTAATATAGATTATTTTTTTAATGATTTTTCCTAAATAATTTCATAGACACATTAAATAAAAATTCATATGTTTCTTGTTTAGTATGAGGATCCAATAAATCTTTATGATTATTCTTTAATGGAAAACTGGACTTGTTTCTTTATATATTTTATAATATGTCCCTTGTTCATGAGAGTTTTTGAATGCTGTAAGAGTGATAACTTACATAATGCATATATACTGAAATACGAGTGTAAAAGTGTGGAACATAGAAAATTTCAAGTTCCTTTCTCACACTCAATAAAGATAAGCCTTTTAGATCATCGTCATATAGAAAATAGAACTTTATGACTCTCTGTTTTCCTAAAAAAAATTGAAAACTTATTCTAGATCATCACCAAGTCAAATCTGAGGACACTCGAGTATCTAAATTACTACCGACCGAGTAGTACTATATTTATCTATCTCTTTTAGTTTCTATTTTTATTTTTTCTTTACTTTTCATAAGTGTGTTTTATTACTCTATATATCTGAAAACACTAATTCATGTGCTTAAACTAGAGAATACTTGATATTATCTAAAACCCTTTCTATATTTTTACCCATGGAAACTGTGGAAGAGGTTCTTTCATGGCATGTGTTGTTTTTTTCTTCCCGTATATAACTATGGAAGAGACTTTGAGCCTGGATAGCTTGTGTTGTTTTTTTATACCTGATCTAGGTTGTGTATCATATTGTAGGTTATAATAATATTTTTTTAAATAGGTGATTACCAAGTGGAGGTAATTAGGTCTTGACTTGAAACTGTAATCCTTATTTACTACACTGTGTGTTTCAGTTTTGTTTTCTTTATTTCAAATCTAAAACTACATTGGATTTTAATCTGTAAAAAAAATATACACATTGATAGTTAATGTTAATCTATGTTTATATAAGGATTTTCTTAAGTAAATCGATTTCAAAAGTTAAATTAATTTCAAATATTGTTTTAATTGATCCCTAATAATGCTTTAAGAAATATTTTAAAAGATCAAACTTATATTAAAATACTATATTAATTAATTGGTATTTTTTATTTAAATTGGGGGATTTTATTTTAACTTTTTTTTAACAGAAATTTTATGGGGAACTCAATTCAACCCCCTCTTGAGTTACTCACTTAGACCAACATAATCCTATTCAATGAGCGGTCAATCCAATTCATCAATTCATAATGGATTGTAAATGATAAAAAATCATTTGGGGAAAATAAATATATATCAAATATATATTAATTTAAAATTGAAATTATTTAAATATATACTTTATATATATAATATCATATTATATATATAAATATTAGTTTATATTTAATAATATATCACTTTATCTAAAATCCCATAAGGACCTTATGCATAACTTCACAAATATTTTTGAATACATTCAAACTCTTTTGTTTATGGTTTTTCATCAAACTCTATTAATTTTAAAAAAAACTTTGTAAAAAACTATCCTTATCCAAGGGCATAATTGCAGGACCCTATGGGCCTTAACAGCATTGACAACAACTATGAAATCTCTATTTCATATATGTAAACAAATAGTAGCCTCTAGAAAAACATAAAGGCTACTCAATCTACTAATGATTATAGTGTTATCTCCATAAAACATACTCACATCTCTATATGATAGTTTTCACCACATGATGTATCAGATACATAATATGTACCTTATATAATCACTTTTTCCATGACATCAAGTGACCAATAGACATGAAACATGCCTATTTAGTATATTCCTATCCTAATTTTATTTTTTATTCAAAAAATAATGACTAAGTGGATGAATATAACACATGTCATTCATTTATCTAATTAGAATATCACATGTCACTTATCCAAGTGGTATAACACATTATATATGAAACAACTAATCATGGCCATGCATTTCTTAAGTTTAATTCAATCAAGGTCTATATGTATTTTCTTGTTATACAAGTGGATAAATCTTATCTTAGTTGAAATCAAAGTAAAGACATGGTCAGAAACATACCCAACCACCCTCATATTAGTCGAGTTCATATTTTTAATTGTGTAAGTAGGGTATCAATGTATAAAGGTTCACATGCTAGGTATATCAACAACCTTAGGAAAGAAGGATTGATAATAAACATTTACCTCTAAGTATATCTATAACCATATGACATTCCATAAAATATAATTTAGTGGATCGATCCAAGTAATAAGTCTTTACTTATTACCTCAAGAATCTAGTGTTCAATATCTCAAATACAACCCTTTGTAATAGATATAAGAATCTATTCAATATAACATTTACATATCGATACAACCCATTATACTCTATGATGATCATCAGTTAGGGAAAACTCAAAGTTTTTACTTTGATATGATATTTATCATTCAACCATTCATGTAAAGTAAATTACAACACACATGAATGAATGATAAATGGATATTGATTTTATTATAATAACATGATACATTTACAACCATTACAACTAATCTCTTAAGGTATTCTACATGACACTCATGTGGTTTCTATTGTAATTGATTTAATACATTACATCCAAATATAATTCCTATCACATCCAAATCTGACCATTTGATAAAATAATTCCACTAACCACTTAGTGAGTGACATTTATGAAGTAAGATAGTTTGAATAATGGTGTGACATAAGAATCATATTCCTTAAGTTCAACTCTTTGAACTTATATTCAAACTCCTTTAATTCATATCATCAAATGTTATAATGTTATATTTTTTTGTCTACTTATAAATATTTCAAATAATATCATCATCATATTTGGAACCTTTTCCATTCAAATTTTCATTGAAATATTTTGTAAATAATGTATCTATTTATATTATCACTTTACTAGCACATATTAAACTTTTTAGGATAAAGTGATGTCCATTTTGTTGTAGTAACTAATATAACTCTTTACATTTATTTTTACTATCATATCCTAAAATCTTTTAGGATAAAGTGATGGTCACTTAAATTTGGTAAACATATGTAACCATTTACATTTCTCTTTACTAATATTTCCTAAACCATTTAGAAAATAAATTGAATATCACTTTGTAACTTAACTATCATAATAGTGATATTTAATTTATCATAGTAACTAAATTTTACAATTTAAATTTTTCATTATTGTCTTATATCTTAACTCTTTTGGATTGAAGAATCACTATCATATTAGACTTGTATTATACTTTAGTTAATAGTGATATTCACTTTCTCACAAAAACTAAATGTTAATATTTTCAGTTTTCTTTATTTTGTCATATTCTGAATCCTAAGGATATAAAGTAAATAATCACTCAAACTCATATCAGTGTAATCTTTTACTTGTTAAATTCAAACTTATATAAGTCCAATCATACTCCCACTAGTCTCTTAGAAATTATATTCACTTCAGAATATATTTCTAAGACTCAAAACAAAATAATTTTTTTAAAATAAAATTTATTTCATTTTAGTTGGAATGTTTAACAAATAAACAATTGTTTCTATGTCATATGTGGTATTATACGTGTTTGGAACCTTTCCTTTTTTTAAATAATATTTTATTAAAAAACTTTTATCCTTGATTAAATACTTTTATTAATAACATATTCTCAAAACATGTTATAGGAATTGATGAATTATAAACCATGTGTATACAATTAATCATCTCATAGAAACTCTTTGTAATTAAACATCCTCTATTATCATATAAGGTAAGTGAGATAAAGATACACATCTTTTACTTGGATTAATATGAGCTTAACACATTCCTTTACATTAAAATTCTCGATGTGGAAACTATTTACTTCATCTCATGAATATAAACTACAAGATCAATAAATTATTCCTTTGATTTTAAGCTCTTATATATTTATAACATTTTTAAAATAGACACTCAGTATGTTATACCCTTCAAAGTCCTAAAATTAAATATTATAACATTAGTACTTAACATTGACATTCCATGGAGTTCCCAAACCCCTTTAGGTATTTTAGATAATATCATTTTATGTAATCATCACTTATTGCTAATAATACCCTTAGGTTTCAAATAACCCTATCTTATTAAAGAAATATTATTGTAATTTTAAACATTTCCACTTTTTGTTATTGTGTTTTATCTCCTTTTATAGTATGTACAGTACCGGAAATTATAAATCATATTCCTAGTTGATCTATTCTCAATACTTTTAGAGTGTTGGGAAATATTAACTTGAATTAATCTATTTTGTTGGAACATTTCCATAGATGATAATAGGATAAATTCCCTAAACAAAATAATACATGTAATAATTCTTTAGTCTCTCCAAACATATCCAATTATACTAGATTTTATTGATATACCAAATCATATTGAGCATATGAAACTAAAATCCCTTATTTCAATTAGCATCATGTACCTTTGAAACCTTAAATGAATAATTTTATACTTCCAAAACCATCTATATTCACTCATTGAACAAATTTAACACTTGGTTTTTCAATAAATAATGGTTCTAACACCTAGAATATTTCACTATATTAATAATTATTCTTATGGTGCAAATCTTAGGAGATTCTTACATAGAGATTCTCATTTTAATGATTAATATAAATTTAATTTAATGATAATGATTCATTTTTCTATAATATATCTTTTTATCAAATGGGTATCATGTCTTATATATTTTTGTCAAAGAATTTTAATGAAAGTGATCCCTTAAAAAATGATGACCCCATACATTATATCCATTTAGTAATCTAAAATCCATATTTTACTTAGAAATAATTACTCTCAATATTTCCTATTATAATTTAATTATTTAGGTAGGTAATCATCACAATCACAATAGTTGTGACTCTTGGGTAGTTTATTAGATAACCCTTTATCCAAATCTATCATATGAATTCACTCAACTCTATTCCTCTATTATCCTTATCAAGGGTTTCCCAACTTAGTGTAGCCCAAAGAAAATTTCAAAATGGATTAAAAAATGATAATCCAATGGATTCCTCTGAAGGAAGAACTTACCCAAGTAAGATCCATTATAACCCATTACTTTCTTTCCTTGCATAAGATGATTCAGGGGCACCCTACGATGGAATGACTTACCTAGTTTAATGATAAAGTTTTTGACAAGTGTTTCTTTAGAATGAATATCACACTTAGTATGTGTGGGTTTTTCTTTTAAAATGTAAACAATTTAATATATATCATATTCATATTAAATTAACAATTATTACATGTTATGTAATAATTATCTTCTCATGTTATATTACCTTTCTGTGTATGACTACTTGTAATAATTTAGTTTTTTAATCCCTATTCCAACCACAAATTAGTGTGGTCACACCACATTAATGTGTAACTCTTTACAAAATCCACAAGCATGTGTTAATTACCCAAAATAGGATTCAATTATACTCATACATATCCAAATTCATCACATGCATAATTTATATGAACACATCATGTAATGGAATAGAGTTATATGAGATTTAAAATTTCCACATTAGTAAGTTTGGAGTGACAGATATCCAACCCCATTCGCTTTCCTATCCAAGATAAGCCTCCATGAAAGTAGGTGGTATAACCCCAAGTACCTCTACTCAAGGATTCATTACTCAAGATGGTATTCAATTCATTAAAACTCTAATGCCTAATATGCATAAACTATACCCAAAAACTACTCTCAATGTCAAATCTAAAATTAAAAATCTATTTAAAAGTAGATGAAAACTAAATTTTATGAAATCAAACCTAGCATGATATTCAAGGATCTATCCTAAAAGAAATTGATCGTATAAATTTTGGCATACAATTATTCATAATATGAACAATTTATAACTATGAAAAAAATAGGTAATGACCTTTAAATAAATGAACAATTTAAATATTTACACATGATATAATCATTTATGAACAATTTCATAAATAAAATCTAATTATAAACCATTTTATAATTTTATCTTTAACATTATGAACATTCTACAATTTTGAATTTAAACTTCTTATATTATTTCTAATATAAAATCATTCATATTTATCATAATATGGCATTTTATTTTTAAATAAATGAAATTATATGAATTATAAACTATTTATAATTCAATTTCTATTATGTAATCCTTTTTACATAATCTAAATATCATATAATTAATTATTATTTAAACCTTGATCATATCAATTATCAAAACACCTATTGATGTGGCTTAAATAATATCCAAATAATGACCCTTTAATTTGAACAATTTCAAATTAATTAATTATGAACTAAAAATGAATATTAAGTAAATTTAATAAATAAAAACTTTATTAATCCTAAAAAATATTTGAAATTTATGATCTATTAATAAATAAAATATAATTATAAACATTTTATAAATTATAAATAATATAAACATTTTATATTCATATCAGTATGAACCCTTTCATTTGTTTATATATATTGTAATTTATAAACTATTTATAAATAACCTTTTACAATTTAAAAATAAATAATTTTTTATATATTATAAATCATGTCATTTAATTTTTCAAAAGGTATTTTAAAAATATATTTATCAATTAACCATAAAAATTTTATAGCGAATTAATTTAAAAAACATTTTTATAAATTTATAAAAATATTTCAAAATAATTTTTTCATTATTTATAGTCAATTTATAAATAATATAATTCAATTAAAAATTGAATTCTCCTTATTTATATATTTTTAATATTTATTTCTAGGTTATAAAAATATTATTTTATAATAAAAACATATTTTTCATAAATTAATAAATGTATTGATTAGTCAAAGAAGCCTTCACTTTGATACCACTAATGGATTTTCCATGAACATCATATGATAATATCAGCATATGATAAGACAAGCATGGGAATATTTATCTTCGAGTACAAACATGTAAATAAACTGTATTAACAGTGTACCTATATATCTCCAATGGCACCAGTCTTCTTCTTTCTATACGGAGGAGCATGTTTGATGTAGATCATGAAGAAGTGAAAAAAAATCACTTTTCCTTCTAAGGGTACATTGACCAATGGATCCAGGACCATATCGTAAGTATACCTGAATGTTTAAGGGATTCTAGTTTCTTCGTCTCAAATGATGAAAATTGGTATCGGAGGAAGAGAGAATTGAGAAGGCTTTCTCACAATTGGGTTTTTACAACAGGAGGGATTACATCCATTTATATATTCATCCATGACACGTTTCATTAAATGAAAACACGTCATCCATATAAATGTATTCATATACATTTATTCCAATAAGTCATTGAATTCTATTCAATGAGCAGTGAATATAATTAATCCATTCATAATGGATTGTAACTAATAATAAAATCATTTAGTGAAAATAAATATATATCAAATATATATATATATATATATTATTGAAAATATTTAAATATACACTTTATATATATATATATAATATCATATTATATATATATTACTAAATATATAAAAATCATTCAGAGAGTGTTATGAACTAGAATATTGGGGATTGTGGTGCTAAACATTCAAAAGGGTTTTATGAACTAGAATTGATAATTGTTTATTTAGAGATGGTAGATGTGATTATTATGACTATTGATGGTGAAATATTTTTATTATTCTCATTGTGGGAAGATATACTTCCCCTAAAAATATAGTGGACTTGATGTGGGAGTTGTGATATTTTCCTCTCTCTCACTATTTATTATATGAGGGTAATATATATTGATTTTGGTTCCTTGATAGGTTAGAAATTATCTAATGGTTTTTTATGTAACCATGATTGGATGATCAGTTTGTGTTTGAAAATATTTTGAAACCTCGTTGATTAACTTGTTTGGATATAGAGTATTGACTAGGGAGTTTCACTCTAAAATACATAATTGTGATGATGAAATGGATTTCCTATACTAATAACATTTATATGGTTCTCCCTAGATATGTCACCTAATGTGGAAGGTGGTTTTGTCATTGCTGGCATGAGTGCCTTGAACATGTGATAGATGTACGTTGTTAGATGATGTTTTTAATAAAAAATTTTATCCAATGAGTTTTTAATTTATTTTTATACTTACAAAAGCTTTCATTTATTTTACTAATAAATTTAATTTAAATGAATTTTAGATTTATTCTTTTAATTAAAAAAATTATTTTATTCCTAGAATTCTAAAAGTTTTTGCTTAGTTTTGATCTTTTTATTGGAGTGTATAAACTTCAAAATAATTTTTCTATTAGTTAAAAAGAATTTTGGAATCATTTTTTTGGATGACCAGTTAATTCCCAAAACTTTATTGAACCATACATTAAGGATCCTCACTTTTATAAGAAACCTCACATTTTGGAACAATAATTTTGCAAGGAATCTCACGTTTTGAAACTCAATTTGGTGATGATCCTCACATTAAGGAATCCAAATGTTATGATGAACCTCATGCAATTTGAAACACCCCAATACTTTATAATATATTTCTTTAAGAATAAATTTAATTTCATTGATAGCTTCTGATGCACGCAGCATCAGGTTTAAACAAAACAACATTTAGTCACGTTTTGCACACTTAATTTAAAATTAAATTTTAAAATGTTTAGAAAATTTAGGTGAAAAAAAACTTTACTTTTTAAATTTTAATAAAAAAATTATCTTAGGGTGAATTTTTGGGATTTTTCTGAAATATTTTTTTCTGATGAATAGTGAAAATAATAATTTTAATTGAAAACTACATTTTTGTTTGAATAATTTATAATGTTAAATTATATTTTCAAATAGTTTTAAATTAAAATTAGTTAAATTTTATATTATTTAATATAATTTATGTATTTTTAATCTTTTTTATGTTCAATTTAGATATAAAAATTGTGTAAACTTTTAAACATTGTCACATTAAAAACTCATTTCATCATCACGTTTGTGGGATTAATTTTAAATTAAATTTTTCCACTTATGTGAATTTAATTTTGAAAAATTTATTTCATATTTTTAATAAGAAAAATTATTTTATAAAAATTTCAACAAAATATTTTACCAAAATGAATAGTGAAACAGTAAAAATTATTTATCAAGATTAAGGTAAAAATGAGTTTACCATAGGATTAAACTAGAATGATAAGAGTAAAAGTGACCTATAATATTATGTTAATTTTATTAACTTATTTTATTTAGATATTTTCCATAAAAGTTTTAGAAATATGGAAATTACTTTCCAATTTCCTTTGAATATGACCCATATAATAAATTAACTAAAGAAAAAGACAAAAAAGATACTTTTCTTACTTTCAATATCTATAAAGCCTTAGAAAAAGGGAAAAACAACATTTATTCAGTTTTATATATATATCCTTATGAAATATATATAATTTTTATTATCATTATAATTTATTTTAATTTTTTTAGGTGAAATAATTACTTTAGATGCTTAAGAAATGCTGACACAAAAATTATTTAGTTAACAATTAAATAAAATAAATGATACTAAAAATATTAAAAGTTAATTAAATAGAATAAATTATTGTGATAAATTATTTTTTAAAATTAATATATCGTGTTACATAGGTTTTAAAATAATATATTCGAATTCCATCATTGTATTTATATATTTTAATTCAATTTAAATGAATAATGTAAAAATTAAAATTAATGATATTTTTTGATAAAATAAATTTTATTAAATGATTTAAAATTAATAAAAATACTAAATTATACCAATTTATTTTTAAATGAAAATAAATATCAACTGTTTTCCATTCATGGAAAAAAAATCTTTTATAATCAATATATTGACCCCTAAATAGTAAAAATGTTATTATCACAGTTAAGGTTAAAAGTAGGGTTTTTGCACGTTACATGTGATTGTGTTAAAATTAATTTCCAATTAACATAGGATTAATAAATTATTAATTAAATATCAGATTTATAATTATTAGTTCCAAATCATATAATAAGGCTTACTATAATTTATTCTTAAATGATAAATTACCAAGGTTAGAAAACTAGTTACCCTAGTGAAAACCCAAAATGGTAAATATAGGAAAACATAGAAGTTAAGGAATGAAATGTCTAAAATGTGTATTTAATTGTTTTTTAGAGGTTTTTATCGACTCTATCATCCCCCACACTAATTATCATTTTTGGAGAAACTTTAGGTAATATTGATCTTCCAATAGTGAATACTTTTGAGTATTTACAAGAATGGAAATCCTCCTCAAGTATAAAAGGGAATACATTCCCCTAACTTCTTCACACCTCTAGATCCATTTATCTCAACCAAACTATGCCCAAATAACTTACCAAACTTCATCCAATCATCCTATAATCCATATTTTGGTAAGAAATCAAATCTTTGAATGCGTTATTGCAAATCTAAAGAGGATACCTGAATAAGAGGTGATGTTCTTATAAAAGCATTTTTATTTTATTTTTTTTCTTCACCTCCTTCAATTTTTATTAAAATATTATGATATAATAACCTCAATATATTACATATAATGGGTTTTTTATAATAAGTTAATTACCTAAAACTATCTCTACTTCTATCAAAATTGTTACGAAATCATTATTCAAGTGTACGGTGGACTACCGCCTCATGAATTGATGTCGTTCTATATTCCATTTCCACCTATCAAGATTGGATATGATGATAGATATAAAGTATATATATCATATTTATAATTTATTTATACCAATGGATTCATTATATCATATATATATTTTTACTTTCCATTCTGTAGTAGATATGATAACGTCGCTCGTGTGTATGAAAGACTACCACCTCACAAAACGATGTGATTCGTCTTTCACTAATGCTTCAAATAGAAGGTGATAAATATAAAGTTAATGATTATATGATATATTAATGAAATAATAATAATATTAATGGAATACTTATCATTATTTGAATATAATATATATATCATTTTATTTCTTTCTTTTTCACTCAGGTAAAGATGATAACATCATTCGTGTACGTGTAGACTATAGCCTTCACGAATCGATGTGACTCTATTTGGATTACCAAACCACATGGATGATATATATAAGTATATAATATGGTAATAATAATATTATTATAATTATGTAAATATAAAATATTACTTACATTATTTCCATAATCATCATTGAAAAATGAAAATGTTACTCATGTGTATGTACAGCCTACCGTCTCCATGATGGTATCATACTTCATTTTTCATAACCATATTTCATGATTGGTTTTAAAAGTAAATTTTATGAAAAAATAGTATAATTATATCATGATTATTATTCTTGATATGATATAACTATATAATACTCACAATAAATGAATCTTTTATAATGAAACACACATGAGGAAATAAGGCAATCAACACCAGAAACAACGAAAATAATGAACGATTATTAATGAATAGGTAATAATATGCTAATAAATGATTTTATATGATAATATAAATATTAATATGTTTCTTTAATAAGTTAATAACTTGTTGAAAACCACTATATAGGAGGTTAAAGTATGTTTAACCAAAAAGAACCATAAGGTAAGGGATTTCATCACAATTTACATTCCATTGACCATTATTTGTTATTATAAACCAATTCACTTTTATGTGGCATATATACAACCCATTTGAAATATAATATCATGATTAATTAATAAGTCATGGTATTTTAAGTTTCACATTGAATCATTTCATCTAAGTGGATTGGACTTGAAAATTACCAAGTGGTTGTACATTATCACTTTCTTTTTTGATTGTTAACATCCTCTTAAAACAATCAATTTCTTGTAATCATTAGAAATTAAATTTCTTTTAAATATAAATATTCTATTATAATGGATATCATTATTTCCTAAAACTTATACCATTTTTACATATGGTGTTTTCTTTGAAAGTTATTTGATTAATTGGATAAATATTGATAAATTTATATCCTTTACTCTAGACAGATATTTGATAAGGAACATTGTTCATGGATTAAATTGGTTATTATATATATGATGAATGATTTGGACATAAAATGCAAGGTTTAGGGCCAGTTAATTCAAAACCCTTAATGCATCGATAGTCTCATGAGATGAATCAGTTGGCAAAATCAGATGGGTTTTTACCCAGTATGTTTTAAATCGTCTTGTGAAAGGTCTTGACAGTAAAGGTGTCATATGCCTAGGAAAAATAACATCCAATAATTAATTATTTAATTTATTAAAAATTTATTTATTGTTATTATTAATGATATTTTCACTATGATATAATCTATGAAAGAATTTCATTCTCATTTTATTGATTAAATGTGATGTGTTTTCAGTTATTTACCTTTCCATATTGATTCTTCCTTATCTCACCATGATAGTTAGGTTATTTAAATGGAATGTGTGTTAAATTATCTACAATGTAATGTGGGTTATGCTTATGGATTCATAAAATATTCCTACGTAATTAACCCTTACTGATCATTTGAGATCACCCTTATTTTGTTTATTTCCCTAGGATATGATGATGAATTCTTGGAATAAGTTTCAAAGATACCAATTTTTTAATTTTGTTATGATTTTTCTTCTTTTTCCAATTTAAAATGGGTATCATGTATATATCTAGTTTATAAAATGGATAAATTTTTGTCCTTCAAGATGTGATACCTTGTATCTTATACCAAAGCAATAAATCAGGCATTGGATCTAGGTTATAGGGGTCGGGGTCATTATAATTTGTATCAGAGGTCGGTTTATTATAAACCTTGGGAACAAGATTTGGGGAAAATATATCGGTAAAATAAACCTATGATATACTTTGAGGATAAGTATAGAAGAATGTCATGTAGTTTTGGTAAGGAATAGATTATATGATTTTTTCTAGAAATACATCCCTGTCTAGATACTACAAGGGGACATGGTTCTAGCACAGAGGTACCTGGGTGTAATAACTCTAAAAAGGGAGAATTAGGATAGACCCAGTCATCACTTTGTGCATGGAAATAGGCCTTACTACACACTTGTTTTAACAATATTGGAGGATATTCTTAGGATAATTCAAATTTTCTTTATAGACCATTACGAAGGATTTTAAAATAAAGACATCCCTAAAGAAACCATGCTTATGATTATCCAATTAACTTATGTTAATTATATCACTAGTTTTGGGATTATACATTATTATTTAAAATTAATAATTTTATGAATTAATATATTATATGTCATTGTTTAGAAATTATACCTGGAAGGAAGAAGGGTATAAATACTCGTGGACAATGTAAATATTTCCCTACTGAGGAATCCAATACAACAGGTATTGGAATGGAGAAAATTATGGCTATATTAGGGATTCTTAATCAGGTTATGAAAAATAACCTTTCCTGGATGGATAAACCTATTCCACATTGATATTCTCCTATGTTTGATCTCGTTATATAATAGAATCCCTCATCATTCAGTAGGACTACTTATCTGATTGTATTTGAGAAATGTATTAAGTCTCCAAATAAGATATTTATGGCCTTGGGATACATAAAAAAGGAAAAGGTTGCACTTTTAGTTTATTGTCTCAAAGTTGATGTTAATCAATGGTGGTCATTGATCCAAAATACTAGGGAGGAAGAGGAAAGAGAACTTATGGAATGGAAAGATTTTAAAGATACATTCTTTGAAAAATATTTCCCTTGCAAAAAACATTAAGATGAAGAGAAATATCATTAGCTTAAAGAAAAAGTAATAATAAAGTGTTTTTTATGAAGATAACTTTATAAGGTTATCTAGGTATGTAACGGAATACATATACAACACAGAGTGAAATATTGGTCATTTCTTTAAAGGTCATAAGCCAAGTCTTTTAAGGGAACTGGTCTCCCAAACTTTTTTGTAAATGATAAAATAGTTTTATGTGCTATCATGATAAAAACAATAATTTTTTAGTTTTTATGGATTTAAGGGAAATTAAAAGAAGAAGATTACTAAAGAACAAAAAAAGGATAAAGGGAAGACGGGGAAGAAGTATTTTACCACATTTGATAAGTGGGGAAAGAATCACCTTAGGAAATGCTTGAAGGGATTGGGAGTTTGTTATAAGTATATAGAAAAGGGTCACTAGGTAAAATAATTAAAAGGTAAGAAAGAAAACAATTTTATTTAGTGTTTCAGTAGTAAAGATATGGGTCACTATTTAACTGAACGCACTGAGCATCAAGGTAATATATCTCAGAAGAAGCAAAGTGATAAAGGTCAAGTATATTCTATTGATACAACAAAAGTATAATTATTTCTATGATTATGTATTTGTATCCTTATAATATGTTGTAAAAGTGTTTTATTGATGATATTCATGTTATAGAAATTATGAAATGTTTAATGATTTTATTGTAGTACTATTTCTTAAAGGATTTGAAAGCATGTATTGAATTGTACCATGAAAAGTGATTTAGTGGAAAGTATAAATTCTTGGAAAACACATGATTTAGAACCTTTAATATGTTCCTAATTTTGACATAATTACTTTGGTATAAAGATATGATTGATATGAATAAATTAAATGGGATGGTACTAACTACCTTTGAAATGATTAATGATTTGTTGATAAAGTTTTTTATGCTATCACTGATGGTGTTAACAACATTTTTAGATTTAAGTAATATATCTAATAAAATGTATTTTATTTAAGGATTAAGGAATCATCCATGTATTCAAAAAGGTTTTATGGTAATTAATGTTATTTCTATCTTTAAATAGATTACATGGTGAAGGAATTATCATGTTGGGTATGTGAAAATTATAAGATACTTCATGTTACTTGATAGATTAATGGTAAGTTCATTTTGAAACTTTAGTGACCATATTTCTAAAGTTTTGTATCTTGATCATTTGGAAGGTTAATTAGGTTAACCATTTATGATATTTTTTTAATTTGAACTTTGGGTGAGGTTTTAGAGATTAATGTATTACTTCACTATATGAATATTTGTGCATATTAGATAACTTGTGCTAGCCATATTGGTTTTAGAAAATAGTTTGAGACTGATAGAAATAATTTTCACTCTTATGGTTCTAAAAATCCATTAAAAAGTGAATTTTAGTCCTTTTAGAATAAAAAAATAATTTTTGGATATTCATTTCATGGAGTTTGGGATGAATTAAAAAATAACCAAAGGATGAAATTACACTTATGAAATAGAAATGTATCAAGTGAGTATATTTCCTTATATTCTTATACTAAAAAATAATTCCTAAAATTTAGAAAAATGATATTAAAATAAAATTTTATCATATTTACATAATTTTTTTATGATATCAATGACCTTTTTCACACCTATTTGGTTTATGATTTTTTGGTCGTTAACCTTCTTTAGATCACCCACTTTCTTTTGATCAATGTTCTCTATCACTCTCCATCAATATTTGGGTGATAGTTTTCTATTCCATGTCTATATATTAAGTTTCCACCAATTTTCTTCTAATTGGAAACCTATTAATGTTATTACTCTAGATAAACTGTAGACTTCTCAATTCTCTCTTATTAAGTGGATGATTTATTAACCTAGTTATGATGTGGGTTTTTCAATAATGGTATTTCAAAATATCACACACTTGATTTCCAAGATCAATTTTAAATTATTAGGAAAAAATTTATTTAAGTTTGGTATAATTTAACTCCTCAATACATTAAAATATATTTATTTAAGAATAAATCAAATCCCATCGATAACTTGTGATGTACGTAATGTTGGGTTAAAATAAAAATTGTTCAGTCATGCTTTGCACACTTAATTTAAAATTAAATTTTAAAAAATTTCGATAACTTATTCGAAAAAATAAACTTCACTTTTGAATTCAAAATAAGGAAATTATATCAGGCTGAAGTTTTGGGATTTTTTTGAAATATTTCATTCTTTGATGAATACTGAAAAATAATGAATTTTAATTGAAGACTATATTTTCATTTGAATAATTTATAATCTTAAATTATATTTTGAATAGTTTTTAAAATAAAATTAGTTAAATTTTATATCAATTAATAAAATTTAGGTATTTTGAATCATTTTAATATTAAATGTAAATACAAAAACTTTTTAAACTTTTAAACATTTTCAATTTAAAAACCCACTTTCTCATCAAGTTTGCAAAATTGATTTTAAATTAAATTTTTTAAATTATGTTAATTTAATATATAAAAATGGATTTTTTATTTGGATTAATAATAATTTCTAATTTCTAATAATTTCAACTTAATTTTTGACCAAAATTAATAGTGAAAACAATAAAAATTATTTACCACTATTAAGGAGAAAATAGGTTTATCAGGGGTTAAACTAGAATTATAAGAGTAAAAATGACATATAATATTATATTAATTTTATTTAATGAGTTTATTTCATTCTATTCCATAAAATTATCTAAAATATGGAAATTATTTTCCATTTTCCTTTGAATATGACCCATATAATACGTTATTTAAAGAAAAAAACAAAAAATATACTTTTCTTACTTTTAGTATCTATAAAGCCTTAGGATATAGAAAAAAACAAGGTTTCTTATGTCATATAAATCCTTTTAAAATATAAATATGGATCTTTATCATGATAATTTATTTTAATTTCTTCGAGATGAAATAATTACTTTAAATTCTTAAGAAACTCTAACAGAGTAATTATTTAGTTAATAATAAAATAAAATAAATAGTACTAAAATATTAAAAGTGAAGTAAATTAAATGAATTATTATGTTAAATTATTTTTATAGATTAATATATTATATTACATGTGTTTTAACATAATATATTATAATTCCATCATTTTATTTATATTTTTAAATTCAATCTAAATGAATAATGTCAAAATTGACACTAATGTTATTTTATGATAAACTCTATTTTATTAAAATATTTAAAAATAATAAAAAACCTATATTATGAAAAGGGATAATTAAAATAAAATAAATATAAAATACGTACCATTAACGGAAAAATTGTTCTTTTATAATGAATATATTGACCCATAAAAAGTAAAAACTATGTTAATACAATTAAGGTTAAAAGCGGTGTTTTTGCACGTTAGATGCACTTGTGTTAAAATTAATTTCCAAAAAACATATTATTTATAATTAATGAATTATATATAATATTTAGAATCAGTTTTTCCAAATTTTCTAATAATTCTCACTTTAATTTAGTCTTAAAGGATAATTTACTAGGGTTATGAAACTAGTTACGGTAGTGAAAACACAAAATGGAAAAAATTGGGAAAATTTGTATTTAAGGAATGAAACGTTCAAAAAATGTGTTTAATTGTGTTTTGGAGGTTTTTATATACAATATAATCTCTAAAATCTTTAATTATCAGTTTTTTATCCACTTGAGGTAATATTGACCTCCCAATAGTGAATAATTTGGAGTATTTACAAGAATGTCACTCCTCCTCAACTATAAATGGGAACTCACTCCCCTCACTTATTCACACCTCTCAAGCCATTTGGATCTCCCAAAATCAACCCAAATAACTTTCCAACTTCTATACCATCATCATATAATCATTATTTTGGGTAGAAATTAAATATATTAAGGTTTTAGTACAAATCTAATGAGGATACCCGAAGAAGAGGTAATGTTATTCTAAAAGAGTATTTAATTTATTTATCTATAAAACTCATTAAATTTTTATTAAATCATGATGATATAAAATCCTCAGTATCTTCTATATACTAGGATCTTGTGATAATAATTTAATTTTTTAAAATCATCTCAACTTTCATCAAAAGGGTTACGAAATCATCGTTTGTGTGTACGGAGGACTACTGCCTTGCCGCCTCCCAAGGTTGGGTATGGTGATGGATCTAAAGTAAATATATGATATTTATATTATATTTATATATATTGAGTTACTATATCATATATATATATATATTACTTTAATTCTGTATGAGATGTTATAATGTTGCACGTGTGTATGGCAGACTACTGTCTCGTGAATCGATGTGATTCATCTTTAATAAAGACTTCACATAGAAGGTGATAAAGATAAATTTAATAATTATATATGATATAAATGAAGTAAATATTATATTCATGAAATAATTATTATTCTATAAAGATAATACATATATCATTTTCTTTCTTTTTTATCACTCACATAAATATGATAACAACATTCGTGTAAATGCAGACTATAGCCATCACGAAGAGATGTGACTCTCTTTTCATCACCACACTAGATGGATAATATACATAAGTATATAATATTTTAATAATTATATTATTATTATTATATAAATCTTAAATATTACTTACCTACTTTCCATAATGATCATTGAAAAATGAAAACATTACTCACACGTATGTACGACCTACCATCTCCATGATCGTAACGTAATTCATTTTTCATAATAATATTTAATGATTAGTTATAAAGGTAAAATTGATGTAAAAAATATTATATTTATTTCATGATTATTATTCTGGATATGATTCAAATATATAATATACGGAAGAACTAAATCTTTCATGATGGAATACACATGAGAAATTAAGGAAATTAACACCTAAAACAATGAAAATAATTAAATATTATTAATGAATAGGTAATAAAATGTTATAAAAGGATAATATATTATATTATAAATATTAATATGGTTATATAATAAGTTATTCAATTTATTAAACCCACTATATATGAGGTTAAATCATGTTCAACCAAAAGTGAGCTTAAGGTAAGGGATTTCATCTCAATTTACATTCCATTGAGACTTATTTATTATTATACACCAGTTCACTTTTATGTGGTGTATATACTATCCATTTGAAATTTAATATCATGATTCATTAGTACTTAATGGTATTTTATGTTTCACTTTGAATCATTTCATCCAATTTGATTTGACTTTAAAATTTCCAAGTGGTTGTACATTATCACTTTCTTTTGTGATTATTAAATTTCTCTTGAAACAATCACTTTCTTGTAATCATTAGACATTAAGTTTAAATTAAATATATATATTATTGTATGATTAATATGATTATTTCATAAAAATTATACAATTTTAACATATATTGTTTACTTTTAATGTTATTTGATTAACTAGGAAAATATTAATAAATTTGTTTCCTTTACTCAATATAGATATTTGACAAGGCACGTTGTTTATTAATTAAATAAATTATTAAATATATGAGGAATGATTTAGAAATAAAATATATGGGTTTGGGATAGATTTATGTAAGGCCCATGATGCATTGGTAGTATCATGAGATGAATCTACTAGTCAAATCAGATGGGTTTTTACCTTGTATATTTTAAAATGTCTTGTGAATGGTGTTGAAGATAAAGGTATCATGTGCTTGGGAAACATGATGTCTGATAATTAAATATTTTATTTATTTATAATTCAATTATTATTATTATTAATTATATTTTCTCTGTGATATTATTTTTTGAATTCATTTCATTATATGTTTATTGATTAAAAGGAATGTGTTTTCAGTTATTTACCTTTCCATATTGATTTTGCCTTATCTCACCATGATAGTAAAGTCATTTAAATGGAATGTGTGTTCAGTTATCTAACTTTACATATTGATTATTATTATTTATACATGATAGCTTCCATTATAATTGACCCTTACTAAGCATTTGAGCTCACCCTTATTTTGTTTCCCTTCTCCAAGATATGAAGATGAATTCTTGGAATGGTTTTCAAGGATGTTAAGTTTTTTACTTTTTTATGATTTTACTTATTTTACCAATTTAAAATGGGTATCATTTATGTATCAAGTTTTCCAAAACTACTAAATTGTATAGTCTTTCATAATGTGATACCTTATATCTTTTTTCAATGTAATAAATCAAGAATCAGCTCTGGTTTACTAGGGTCGGGGTTGTTACACAAGTTACATACTATAGGTGATATAACCCACATTGAGAACTTGACATTAATATTAAGATTCAAATTTTGGAACTCCACATTTGGAATCATCCATATTCTAGATGCCATAATTTTATAATCAACCACATGTAGAATTATCCCCATGTTTATCTGGTTTTATATGGGATTTAAATTCTGAATTATTTTGATATTTCTTATATGTTTTTACTATATTAAATCTCTCAGTAAACCATTTCAAAGACCATTTCATAAGATCTAAAATAAAATTATTATTATTTTTAATTTATAATGGAATCTATGAGATTTCTAAATATTTTTAAATTTAAAATTTCAAATGTGTCAATCAGTTTGATGTTGTGATTTATCTGGAGACTTTTTCATATTTATTTGTTCAAAGGTATTTTATGAAGTTTATTTATTCTAATTTCAATTGTTCAAGTGGTGAATGTGTCTAAAAATTTTCTCTAGTCATAAATATATTGATCGGTTAAAAATAATGATGATACTTCCAGGATCTGAAAATAATAGTATCACTACTACAACTCTTATTTTATTATAGTTCATATGATTACAATTTTGAGACATAAATATTTTATCTATTATTATTGTGTTCATATCCTTATACCAATTAAATATGGATTTAGCTACCTCTACTAAATTATCTAAATATTTTCTATAGCTTTACAGATTTTCTTCTTGAGGGATATATTTTGGATATATATATATATTTCCCTGAATAACTCTCCATCTATTAGTTGTGATATTCGAATCTATATGCTACATTGTAAAATTTCTCCAACCAAATTTTTTTTTCATTTACTATGGACACTCTAGATTTGGGTGTTTCAAATACTGGTGTTGGTCTTGTATGAGGGCAATATAAAATTCTTGTTGTACCAAGCAGAAATTTCTTTTACTCAACTATCATGGTCCCCAAATAAAAGGAACAAATTAGTGAAAATCTCTAAGATCATGGAGAAACTGTTAGTGGAGTTGATTATGGGATCATCGTTCCTCGAACCACTACACATCACCATTTCCTACACTTTCTATTTTTTATTTTCTGCTTATTTACTCTATATTAAGAGAAAAGGATACGAACTCTTTATTTCAATAAGGTCAATTTAAATTTATTAAGATTTTAAAAAGGACACAATCCCACCCCCTCCCTCTTGTGTCTTCATCATCATCTCAGAAAAAATGGTATCTGAGTTTGAAATATATTAAATATTTATTTTGGCTCTAACTATATTAAGTTAAAGATCCAAAATGATTATTGATATTAATGACTGATCTTAAATAAGGTATGTTTATGATCATATCTTTGTATTTTAATGGTGAAATTTATGGATGTTGGAGATATTTTATGATTATATATTTGAATAATATTATATTGACTATGTATTTGAATGATATAAAATCATATTAGATTCAAAAAAACTACATGAGAAAAAGAGTATTTGTCAAGTGATTGATTATGATATGAATTCAAGATCCATGAATGAAATTATCTGTGTACTTGGACCATATGAGTTCAATTGTTTCACCCAATGCTCTATTGATTTTGAAATGTAGATATCAATCATTGTTTCATATGAAATAACTCACAACATGATACAATTGAAATACAATATTGGTATGTTAAAATTTCATACTTTTAGAATTTATGAAGATGAAAGTATCACTCAAATAAATGGAAGACTAACTAAGATAGTTAATAATTTTGTTTCTATTAGATCACTTGTACCTGAATATTATCAATATTTAAAAGTTACCAGAGTTTTTCCTTCCAGATGGAATGTAATTTCATAGTCAACACTAGTTAAAAATATTAAAATGGAAGAGTTTATTTCTACTCTAATATTATATAATTCTAAGATTAAATCAAAATTTTAGGACCATAAAATGATTTAGGAAAATATTTATCTCAAAGTCTCTATTCCTAAAGGATAAAAGAATCCAAAATAGGATTTTATATTCTCTAGTGATGATTAAAATTGTTAAAATTTGTGATAATTTTTTTAGTTATCTATGTGACAACCGGGTCCTGGTGACAGCACAGCCACCCCGCCTTAACATGGTTGTTGGGTCCTAGCCCACCAGGTACCACCAGTTGCCCCGCAGACACGTGGGGCCCACCCCAGGGTCCACCCACATGCCTGAATGGGTCATCTGACTAATGATAGTCCCCACAGGCCAACACATGTCCTTTCCAGTGTGCTTTGTCCTCACTCGCACACACCCTGGGGAACTTCCCAGGTGGTCACCCATCCTGATCACTACTCCAGGCCAAGCACGCTTAACTATGAAGTTCTAATCAGGTAGGCTCCTGAAAAGGAAGGTGCACCTTGTTGACATGAGTCATATCATTTAGCCATTTAACCCTTTATCACTTGGGGATGTTACAATCACCCCCCCCCTTTAGAGCACAACGCCCTTGTTGTGGGCCCTACATCTCAACCCAGGCAGTGCACCACACTTAAGGCCGGGTTCCTCCTCTGATACCAAATGTGACAACCGGGTTCTGGTGACAGCACAGCCACCCCGCCTTAACATGGTCGTTGGGTCCTAGCCCACCAGGTACCACCAGTTGCCCCGCAGACACGTGGGGCCCACCCCAGGGTCCACCCACATGCCTGAACGGGTGATCTGGCTAATGATAGTCCCCACAGGCCAACACATGTCCTTTCCAGTGTGCTTTTTCCTCACTCGCACACACCCTGGGGAACTTCCCAGGAGGTCACCCATCCTGATCACTACTCCAGGCCAAGCATGCTTAACTATGAAGTTCTAATCAGGTAGGATCCTGAAAAGGAAGGTGCACCTTGTTGACATGAGTCATATCATTTAGCCATTTAACCCTTTATCACTTGGGGATGTTACAATCTGGAAAAATAAAAAAAATCTTTATAAGATAAAGAATGGTTTTAAGAAACTATTCGATAACAATAATAAAAATAATCTACAGGTGAAGGAAATAAAATAGTATGAATGTAAATGGTTCGGACATATCAAAATTTATTGTCTGAAACTCAAGGAAAGAAAAAAAATTGAGAATAATGAGAATAAGTTTGAAATAAAATCTAATTATCAAGAAAGTGTTATGAAATTAATGAAAGAATCTTTTAGTGTTTAAAATTATTAAAGTAGTTTCTTGAGTTCAGAATCTGAACCAAAAAAATTAAATAAAAAAAAATATGTTATTTGTGGCTCAAATAGATGAGGTACAATCATATTATTCTATTATCTTGTTTCTAATTATGAATCATAAAACTAATCATATGATAAATTAATTTAATATTTTTATTTTTTGGAATACAAATATGAGACTTTAAAGAAAGAGCGTAAATATCTCAAAAAAAATAATGATGTTTTCTTAGGTGAAAGGGATGCCATGTTTAAACAACTTTTATATTTTATATAAAAACTAAATAAATATACATCAAGATGTATTTAGAATATTAAGAAAATTAAAGATTTAATTATTAAAGTAGAAACCCTAAAATATTCTATTAGTATGTTCATCAAGGAGGGATTATTTAAATAAAATCATTGGAAAGAATTAAATTAAGAAAGAAAAATATAGAATTGGTTATAATTTTAAAAATCCTAAACTGTATAGAAATAATTTTTTTCCAATCTCAGAGAATCATAACATGTCTAAAGATTCTAGATTTTTATTATTGTATTAGGGGTATCTATAATAATGTATTCTATTTAATAAATACTCATATTAGTAGTATTGATAAATTTTGTGTTTCTAGGGACTTATCTAAAGTTAATTAAGGAGTTTTTAGTAAAACTAAATAGATCTTGTTCACTTAATAATTTCTTGCTGATATTAATGGACCCAAAAGTATTTGGGTGTCAAAAACAAATTTTTTAGTATTTTTATAGGAGAAAAACCAAGAGTAAGGAAAATTTTTATGTTATATGGGTTTTGGTTTTTCAATAAATATGACTGGATATTTTTCAAATTTCTATACACTTTCAAAAATTGATGGAGGCTTGGTTACATTTGATGATTATGATAAAGGTAAGATCATTGTAGTTATGTTAGTTGGAGATCCAAATTCTATTTTTATCAAAAAAAAATCTCTATATTTTAGGGTTTAAGCATAGTCTGATTATAACACCCCAAGTTTCCACAATACGCTTCTCTTTGAATAATACAATAGTGTACGATGCACGCAACACCGAGTTCAAGCACACCATAACCTATCAAACTAGCCGTTTTAAAAGCAGTTATGAATTTTAATACCCACTTTTTGAAATTTCATAAATTTTATTTGTCATTTTAGAATTCATTTTTGGATTCTGAATATAATTTAGTGTGAATTTTTGGTACTTTTTTGATAACTTTCATATTTTTATAAATAGTGAAAAATACTAAATTTTAATTAAAAACAACTTTTTTAATAGAAATAATTTATAGAGTTCAATTATACATTTGAGTGGTTTAAAAGTATCATTAGATTATATTTTTATCATTTAATATAATTTAGGTCATTTTATCTAATTTCACATGTAACTTGTACATAAACACATGTCAGTCTTTTGATAGTTTTTACTTCTTAAAAACTCGCTTTTTGGTTTTAACAATGAGAATTAATTTTAAATTAATTTCTGCAACTTCTCTGTTTTGAATTTGGAAAAATTGATTCCATATTTTGAATCAAGAGTCCCAAATTGTGTAAATAGGTAACTTTTATTTTTATATATTATGAATAGTTACTTTAGTAAATATTTTATTTACCACAGTTAAAAGATAAATATGGTAAATAAGGGTAAAAAATAATATTATAATAATATTAAATTACCCTAACACATGTCCTAACTCTATAGGTTGATACATGTCTAACCATGGGCATCTTTGGGTCCATTGTGGTACCCCATAGAGCCACTTGGGAGTAATAATGACATTTTATATTAATTAATGTAAAGTAAAGACACAAATAACATAAACATGTATATTTTAGTAAAACAATTTTATATGAGGTTATATAATTGATCTATTAGACTATAAATAGTCATTATAAATCTAAAAAAAATCCTACATCATTATATTTTATTTATCATTTTTAGAAATAAAATAAATATATTTATTTATGACACAATAATGATGTAGTATTTTCCTTATTAATGAAAGAATCAAATAAATGATATTATAAATATTAAAATTAATATAATTTGAAAGTTTTGATGTCATAAATGAATTTTCTGGGTGAATATGACATCTTAGGGTTGATTTAATGTATTTTTTTTTTGAATTAATCATGTTTTTTTTGCTTTTACAAGAAACCAAATACTAAATAGTGTAAAAATTGACATAAATGAGTTTTTAAAACAAATACTATATTATTAAATTATATAATAGTCCTAAAATCTAAGGTCTGTCAAAATGACTTATATAATAATATATATGTAATTAATAAACCACTTGATGTTCTCTTGGAATTTTATAGTAAGTTTATTAACCATATAATATAAAAATACAAGGAGACATGATATATGATAAATTATTTAACCAAGAGTTAAATATAAAAGATAAGGTTAATATGGTGACCTAAAATTGTCTAAAACCTATTTTTTGAGAATATTTTGACCCATCCCCACCTTATCCTCAAAATAAATCCCCTTGGAGCTATTATAAACTGAAAATTATTTTATAATAAAATAATATTTCAAGATTTTCCAAAAGTGACCCTTGCCTCTCTTATAAAAGGCTACTTCCCCTTCTCTTAATTTAAAACCTCAAAATCCATTTGGATTAGTCAATCCCTAATCAAATATTCTCCCACCTATACTCTCTTAAATATAGAATCCTAAATTTGATTAGAAATCCAACCTAAGGATCCCTTTTGTTCAAATAAAAAGGAAACACCTGGAGAAGAGGTAATAATTTCATCACCTCTTTCAAAGTTCTTTTCTTCTTCCACTTTCTCTTTCTTTGTTATTTCCATACCAAAATAATAACTCCAGTACCTTCTACATACTTTTATGTTATTATAAATATGTTACAACCATATTCATTATTCTATCAATTATATGAATGACAAAGTCACCATTCCTGCGTACGTAAGGCTTACCGTCTCCACACCGTGGTGTAGTTTGTTATTCAACACTTCATTATTTGGATGGGTATAATAATAATTATACATGATGTAAATAATAAATATAACATGTTAATGATTCTTTATATATGATATACCATCTAATTACATACTATTTCACTATCAATAGAATGATATTGTCTCTCATGCGTACGTACGGATTACCGTCTCCACGAACGCAATGAGATTCATTCCTCATCGTAACCATTCAAGAATAATTTTTTTTATGATTAGAAATAATGTTTAATAACTTAATATCATTATGGATATGAATCCAATACATCCTATTCATATCAAACATTAATTACATAACAAAACATATAAAGGAAAACAAATCAGTTAACACCCGAAATAATGATACTACTGAAATATTATTAAGAAAGCAATATTAAAAGATCATATATGATATCATATTTATTTATATGGTTCTTGTATAATTTAATAAAAATTATTTAACTATTATATATAAGTTTAACAAACCCTCATCCAAGTAAAAGTTCAAGGAAATGGTTAATTCTACAATCTCTACATTATTTGTGGTTAGTTATATATAAGTATCTACTCAGACCTCTTTATCATCCACATCCATGTTTCTTAAAAATGTATTTCAAAAAAATTTTACTATTTACTAGACTATGGGTTAAATTAATTTATACCCTATTTTTTATTTTTATAAAATGTTTTTAAATGAATCTTTCCATCACTTTCCAAACAAGGTACTTTATGACCTTTTCGAGGAATTACGGTAAGAATGTTTTTTTTAATTATACGGAGGGTGCAGATATTTTCCACAATTATAACACCTTCAAAGTTTCCATTACAATATTATAAGAAGATTTTCAAAATAAATGTTTTATTTGATAATTATGTGACTTTTAAATGATTTCAAAATAGAAAGAGAAATTTCTCTCAAATGGTTTTGATTTCATCTATGTCAACATCCTTTGATGGATTTTACACTTGTTTGAAGTTGATTTATTATGATAAAATATTCCATATTATATTTAAGGTTTTGTGATATGTTTGACTATGGATGTGTTATTTTTATACCATTCGTGGTTTATGGTTAAATTATTAACATTTTGTATGCTATTTTTAATACGAATGTTTATGTTATGTTTCAGCCTTTTCATATGAGGAATGCATTGGAGTTAGTAAGTGATAGGTGTATCCCGCTATAGCTCCTTGATACATCATTAGGTCTAATGATACAAACTAGTGTATTGGAATAAGGCCTTGACAAAATCGTATTTGTAGTCTTGGAATGAGGCCTTGATTATGTGGTTATGATGTCAGGCATTATGCATTCCATCGTTCTGAAATTGGATATTGATATTACATGTGATTATTCAACTATTAGAATATGTTTGTGAATAAGTAAATGGAATTATTTGATTTATATTTTCCATATTATGATGAATTTTAAGTTTAAAAGTCTTGTGTTTTAGTCTTATACATTTCCTTAAATGTTTATTCCTATTTATGATAGTTTACACTATATTGGTATCCTTACTGAACATCTGAGCTCACCCCTTTCTATGTTTTATTTTTTCCAAGATGCGAAAACTATATTATGATTAACCTGTAGGAATAGGCTAAGTAATATTATTGTGTTCAAAGGGGACACGGTGTTGTTTTTTTTATATTTCATAATGTAATGTAAAACTTATTTATGTATCTAGTACTTCCAAGGCTACTAAATTAATCGGTCTTTTGAGACTTGATCTCTTGTGATCATGCCAATGTTATGTAATAATGTACCGACTCTGGGTAACTAGGTTCAGGGCATTACAGTTGGTATTAGAAGAAGTTTAGTATGAAAATTTGGAAGATATATTTAGAAAAACTCTGATTAGAGAACATTACCCTAAGATAGACTTTGAGGATTAGTATAGAAGAACTTCCTAGAATTTTGGTAATGTAGAGACTTTGAGAATTTTCCAAGAAATACATCTCTGTCTGGATACCAACAAGTAGAGGAGACTCTGGAACAGATGTACATTGGAGTGAAAACTCTGACAAAGAGTTTTGGGCTTGACCTGGGGTATCTGGGTACATGACAATGGGCCTTGCTGCACTCTTGGTTACGACACTCCTGGGGGATATTCTTAGGATAATTCATATTTTCTTTACAAACCATTATGAAGGATTTATGATTAAATACTTCCTTAAAGAAATTTTTTTATGATTATGGATTATATCCATAAACTGGTCAATTTAGGTTAGGTATTTTACTATTTGGAATTATGTATTGTGATTCATAAACTAATCTAGTATATGACATTGTTTAAAAATGGCACCTAGTGGAAGGAATGAAAACCATATCAATGCATGTAATCCATGTAGGGATTTCCCTCTTACTCAAGATAATTATAGTGGAGTTGTTGATGCAACTGGTGTTAATCAGCTTATCACCGTACTGGGACAACTCACTCAGGTTATGAATAATAACCTTACCCGTATAGAGCACCTTGATCCACAATGTGTAGGATCAATGTTATACCGATTCATGAGGCAACAATCACAAACATTCAATGGGACTACAAATCTATTTGTAGCTATGAAATGGATAAGTTCCTTAGAGAAAATATTTCATGCTTTGGGGAGTAGTAAAAAGGAAAAAGTTTTCATAGCAGTTTATCACCTCACAAGATATGCAGATCAATGGTGGTCATTAATTCAAAACACAAAGAAGGATGAAGAAGTATCAAATATGTAATAGAGGGATTTTAAATCTTTTCTTAGAAAAATACTTTCCTCGTGACCATCGAGCGGATATGGAAATACAATTTTTGAGTCTAAGGAAAAGGGAGGATGAGAATGTCGTAAAGTATGAGGCTAACTTTACAAGGTTAGAAAGGCATGATACAGATTATATATATAACCTAAGGAGTAATATTGATCAATTATTTTATGAGTTAAAACCATTTCTCTGTCGAGCATTAGTCTCACAATCCTTCTCATCATACGAAGATATAGTCTCGTGTGCTATCAAGACAGAAAAGTAATTCTCTAAGTCCTATGACAATAAAGTAAAGCAAGAGAAGAAGATAATGGTAGAGAAAGAGACAGATAAAGGGAAAAAAGAATGAATGATTTTCCTTTATGTGATAATTGTGGGAATAAACACCCCGGTACTTTCCTAAAAGGAATGGGAGTTTGTTACAAATGTAGAGAAAAAGGCCACCAAGCTCGTGATTTCAAGGGAAAGAAAGAGGCTGTCAATGTTGAATGATACAATTGTAGAGAAATGGAAAATTATGAAAATGAATTTATTAAGCACCAAGGAAACTTACCACATAAAAATACAAGTTAGCAAGGCCAATCTTATGTTGTTACTACATTTGAAGTGGAATAATTAATGTATTTGTGGTTTTGGATTCAATAATTATATTATGGTTATAAGAAGAATGTGATATATATAAGGATTTCACTTCCATAATTTTTGTTTTCATTAAGGTTATAATATGATTAAGGTAATCATATTTTTAGTATGTGATAATAAGATAAATATTACGTTGTTTGGGGAATCTGATGTTACAATTGATTTTGGAATTTAGAGACCTTTTATATAGAGTTTGGACAAAAGTATTTTGGATAACTATAAAGGTTGGAATGGATTAAGTTAAACTTTGGATAGTATTTTTTAAAGATAAAACATTTCTTAAGATTATTTTTGGAATATTATAATACTATAGTTTTATAAAAAGGACAACCTCCAAGTCGGGCGACAACCCATCGCGTCGGACAAAGATGCAGGAATCGAACCCACAACCAAAGTGCAACAATGCTTTATCACCTACCACTAACCTACAGGAAGTCCTTGGTTATTAAAAAATAGTTTTATTTATTTAAATGGACTATTTTTATATTTTTAACCTTATATGATTTGGATAAATAGAGTATTTTTTAGTTCGATTATGTTTTGGAGTGAAAGATGAGTTTGTGATAGAAATCAGTTAAAGGATGTAACTCTACTTTTCAAGTATTCATTTTTCTTATTCTGTAAAGAAATTAATTCTTAAACTTTAGGGAAAGGATCTTAAAACCAAAAAATATATTTTAATACCTTATGTTTTGTTGAACTAGAGATATTTTAAATCATCATATATTTATGGCTTTGAGGCCCGCAATTTTCTATTCACTTGTTTGTGATTGATGACCTCAATCACTCCCTATAAATATTTATGTTTTCCCTATAATTATAATTTTCACCAATTTTATCTAATTCAAAATTCTAATTTGGTGGTGAATTTTTCATTTCTCTTTCCCTCTTATTAAGACTAAATTTTATTAACCCTATTTTTTATGTGGGTTTCCACAAAGGAATTTTCTATTTTTTAAACTTTTATTTTTGAAGAACAATTTCAAATTGAGGGGATGCAATTTATTAAATGATATAATAATGTGACACCCCAAGATTCTATTTTATGCTTCTCTTTGAATAATACAATAGCATGTGATGTACACAACACCGAGTTCAAGTGCACCAGGACCTATCAAACTAGCCATTTTAAAAGCAGTTATGAATAGTAATACCCACTTTTTGAAATTTTATAAATTTTATTTTTCAATTTGGATATAATTTTTTGATTTTTAATATCAAAATTATCTTAGGGTGAATTTTTTGTACTTTTCTGATAACTTACACCTTTTGATGAATACTGAAAAACACTAAATTTTAATTAAAAACAACTTTTTTAATAGAAATAATTTATAGAGTTAAATTACACATTTGAGTGGTTTTAAAGTATAATTAGATTATATTTATCATTTAATATAATGTAGGTCATTGGATGTAATTTAACATTTTAATTGTACATAAACACATGTCAATCTTTTGATATTTTTTAATTCTTAAAAACCCGCTTTTTGGTTTTAACAATTGGAATTAATTTTAAATTAATTTATCCAACTTATGTGTTTTGAATTTGGAAAAATGGATTCCATGTTTTTAATCATGAGGTCCAAATTTTTTAAATAGTTAACTTTTATATTTAGACATTATGAATAGTTACTTCAGTAAATATTTTATTTACCATGGTTAAAGGGTAAATCTGGTAAATAAGGGTAAAAAATAATATTATAATAATATTAAATTATCGTAACATGTGTCCTAACCCAATTTTATGATACATTTCTGACTATGGGAATCCTTAGGTTGATTTTGAGACTCCATAGATCCACTTGGGAGTAATAATGACGTTTTATATTAATTAATGTAAAGTAAAGACAAAAATAACATAAACATGTATCTTTTAGTAAAACAATTTTATATGAGGTTATATAATTGATCTAATAGAATATAAATAGTAATTAGAAATTTAAAAATATTTCCTACATCATGATATTTTATTTATAATTTTTAGACATAAAATAAATATATTTTTTTATGACACAATAATGATGCAGTATTTTCATTATTAATGAAAGAATCAAATAAATGATATTATAAATATTAAATTAAATATAATTTGAAAGTTTTTATGTCATAAAAGAATTTTATAGGTGAATATGACATGTTAGGGTTTATTTAATGTATTTTTTTAGAAGTAATCAAGTTTTTTTGAATTTCAAAAAAACCAAATACTAAATAGTGTCAAAATTGACATAAATGAGTTTTCAAAACAAATACTATATTATTAAATTATATACTAGTCCTAAAAATATAATATTCCGAAAAAGAACTTATATAATAATCTATAATGAACCATTTTAGGTTATATTTTCATTTTATAGTAAGTTTATTAACCATATAATTTAAAAATACAAGGAGACATGGTAAATGTTAAACTATTTAACCAAGAGTTAAATCTAAAAGATATGGTTAATATGGGGACCTAACCTTGTCTCAAACCTATTGGTTGGGAAATTTCGACCCATCCCCATATTATCCTCTAAATAAATCCATTTTTATCCATTAGAAACTGAAAATAATTTTATAATAATATAATATTTCAAGCTTTTCCTAAAGTGACCCTCACATCTCTTATAAAAGGGTACTTACCCTTATCTTAATTTCTCACCCCCAAAGCCATTTGGCTTGACCAAAACCTACTCAAATATTCTCCCAACTATCCTCACTTCAAACTAGATTCCTTACTTTTATCATAAATCTAATTTAAAGATCCCTTTTGTTCAAATCAAAAGGAAACACCTGAAGAAGAGGTAATAATTTCATCACCTCTTTCAGTGTTATTTTATTCTTCCACTTCCCTAATCTTTTTTATTTCCATACCAAAATAATAACTAAATTACCTTATACATACTGTGATGTTATTCTAAATATGGTATAAACATATTCATTATTCTATCCATCCTATGAATGACAAAGTCATCATACGTGCGTACGTACGGCTTACCGTCTCTACGTCGTGGTGTAGTTTGTTATTCAACACTTCATTATTTAGATGGGTATAATAATGAGTATAATTTATGTAAATAATAAATATAAAATTTTAATGATTTTTTATATATAATATACCATCCAATTACATGTTATTTCACCATCAATATAATGATATTTTCACTCGTGTGTACGTACGGCTTACCGTCTCCAAGAATGCGATGAGATTCATTCCCCATCATAACCATTCAAGAATAATTTTTTTATGATTAAAAACAATGTTTAATAACTTAATATAATTCTGGATATGAATCAAATACATCATATCCATATCAAATATGATTTACGTAACAAAACATATAAAGGAAAACGAATCAGTTAACACCCGAAATAATGATACTACCGAAATATTATTAACAAAGAAACATAATAAGATCATATATGATATAATATTTATGTATATGGTTCTTTTATAATTTAATAACAATTATTTAACTATTATAAATGAGTTTAACATACCATCAACCAAGGAAAAGTTCAAGGTAAGGGTTAATTCTACAATCTCTTCATTATCTGAGGTTGTTTATACGTAAGTATCTACTAGGACCTTTTTACCAACCACATCCGTGTTTATTAAAAATTTATTTCAAAACATTTTTACTATTTACTAGACTATGTTTTAAAGTAATTTATACCCTCTTTTTTACTTTTTATAAAAAAAAATTAGAGGAATTTTTCCATTGCTTTCCAAACAAGTTACTTTATGACCTTTTCAACGAATTAAGGTAAGAATGTTTTTTTAACTTATACGGTGGGTTCAAAGTTTCCCTTACAAGATTATAAGAATATTTTCAAAATAAATTCTTTATTTTATAATTATGTGAATTTTAAATGATTTCAAAATAGAAATATAAATTTCTCTCAAATGGTTTTGATTTCATCTATGCCAACATCCTTTGATGGATTTTACACTTGTTTGAAGTTGATTTATTATGATACAATCTTCTATATTATATAGAAGGTTTTTTGATATGTTTGACTATGGATGTGTTATTTTAATACCATTCATGGTTTATGGTTAAATTATTAACATTTCATATTCTAGTTTTAATACGAATGTTTTTGTTATGTTTCAACCTTTTCATATAAAAAATGCATTAGAATTAGTAAGTGATGGGTGGAGCCCGCTATAGCTTATTGATGCATCAGTAGGTCTCATGAGAAAAAAATAGTGTATTGGCACATGACCTTTACAAAATCTTATTTGTAGTCTTGGCACAAGGCCTTGATTATGTGGTTATGATTTCCAACATTATGCATTCCATCATTATGAAATTTTCTATTAATATTACATGTGATTATTCGACTAATAGAATATCCATGTGAATAAGTAAATGGAATTATTTGATTTATCTTTGTCATAGTATACTGAAGTTTATGTTTAAAAGGCTTGTGTTTTAGTCTTATACATTTCCTTAAATTTTTATTCTTATTTATGATAATTTTAACTATATTGTTATCCTTACTGAGCATCTGAGCTCACCTCTTTCTATGTTTTATTTTTCCCAAGATGCGAAGAAGTATATTACGATTAACCTACAGGAATAGGCTAAGGGATATGAGTGTGTTCAAAGGGGACACAATGTTTTTGTTTTCCCATTTCATAATATAATGTAAAACTTATGTGTGTATCTAGTACTTCTAAGGCTACTAAACTAATAGATATTTCGAGACATGATCTCTTTTGATCATGTCAATGTTATGTAATAATGCACTGACTCTAGGTAAATAGGATCAGGGCGTTACACTGATAATTATTTATATTATTATCTTTGGGTCATATGTAGGACTTATTTTGATCTTAGTTTATCTATTTTTAGTTTCTAAAGGATTTCAAGAGTCAGGGTCAAGAATTTTGATATTTGGGAGAAACAGGCATGGAGCACGGTCTACACATGGTCAGTAGTAACTGTGTGGTAACAATGAGATATGGATTTTTCAGTTCTAGGGAGTTTTTTAAAGTTTGATCATGGTTTTTCTAACCATTTGAATCTCTAGTAAAATCATGAATATGAAATATTTTTGGTCAAAAGTTTTTTTCACTTCTTTCTTATAGTTTTTCTAACTATAAGGTTATTCCCAAGTAACCATGTGCTTCTATTTTCATGGGGTGGTATCTACCACATGGTTAGTGCACAAATTGTATAATCATGTGGCATAACTATGAAACCCATGAAATTCTTTAAAAAATAGAAAATTACCTTGATATCCTTGGTCATTTTTAACACTAATATCATCTTGATCTCTCATTATCTTGACCCAACCATTCCTTGATACTCTAGGAGGTTATCCCTTTTGGTTCTTTGGCATTTCTCTTTAATTCTTGGTGGATATCTTCGAGATATGTTCTGATTTCCACCTTATCTCTTCTCTTCTTTCTAGATCTCTCCTTGATCTCTCTTACTCTTATTTAATTGGAACCACAATGGGTTGTGAGTGCTTAATCTAGATGTTTTGATGGGGAATTGATGATTTTTCTTATGGATCTTGGATTGTGAGGATTGTATCTCTTTGTTTCCAATTCTCATTTTCAAATGTGGCTAATTTTTATCAATTTTCAAGGTATATGTCTTTATATAATGTTTCTCTCTCATAGAATCTTTTATTATTCTTTTATTTTACTTTATTTTGGCTTATGAAAATCAATTATTTGATTTCTATGGGGGTTATTTAGTGAAAATTCATCTTTTTTGGCATAGAAAATGGTTTTGAAAGGGGTTTTTATTTAAAAATATTTTTATGCACATTATGGGGTCGATAGAATACCAAAAATATAGTTTTGACACTAAAATGATTTTTTAGTCATGGTACCGGTAATTATTTATTTATTTATGTGTTTTATAAAATAGTGATCATGGTTTACTTGAGTGTTTTGATAAAACATAGCACTTTGAGAACCCTAGAATCATTGGGTTATGAACTTATACAAACCCTAGAGAGTGTGGAAACACTAAGGATTATGTATAGTTCCTCATTATGTTGTGGCATCTAATGGGTTTCAATGATACCAATAGACAGTGGTAGGACTTGATATCATTAGTAATCATCTTATGTTGACTTAGTGTTCCTTACATATTCTAGTTTTGTACACCCATAAGCTATATCCCATTTGTTATTTGTGTTATTCTTGATGTTATTTTTAATAATTTGATTTCCTACATGTTTATATTTTGAGATATGGATGTTTTTTTACTATTACCCTCAATTTTATCATTCATGTTTATTTCTATATTATTGTTTCTTTGGATATGGTCAAATTTGAGAGGAAAACGATTGGATTTTTTATGTAAAAAAATTAAAAATAAATAGATTTATGAAACTTGTTTTGTTTTAAATCTAGAATTAATGGTTATGTAGTAATATAAATTTTACAAATTCGTGGTGGTATCCTATTGGGCATATGTCTCACACCCTACATATGCCTTTGGGTATATAAAGATTTTGTTTTTAAGGATACATTTAAAGGTAATTTCATTATGGATATTGTTGGATTCTCCTGGTTGATGTTGTCTTTATAGTGGGTTTGTTTTATAGTGATGGATGGTCACATAGAGACTGGGTTTTGGTATTGGATTTTTTCACATTTGGTCTCAGCCTTATAGATTTGTTTTTTATATAACATGGTTGTGTGATTATAATTTTTTTCTTTTTGTACTCTGGTTGTTTATCTTTTTTATGTTATACATGAGACATGTTGTGTTCTTTTATGGTAAAATTGTGCCTATAGTTATTTATTTTGATACCTAGGTGCTTGTATCTAACATGTGGAAATTGGGAATGTGCTTCAGGGCTTGTGTTGAGCTAACTTAGATGATGTGTTAGGTCAAACTGGGTTTCCATTACTCAGCTGGAAGTATGAGGACACTACTTGGGTTTGGCTCATGGTTTAAGGTAGACTAGAGTAAGATAGTCATAAATTAGGTAGTAAGTATGTAAGGGTTCCTAGATGGATCAATTTCATGTATATCCTCGAGTTACTACAGTTGTTTAAGGATTTTTCATAAAGCGTTTGGTTTTAGATTATTTAAATAAACCCACTACTAGAATTTGAGGCAATAACAATTACTTTATACCAACGGTTTTCTAGAAATATTGGTATAGAGTAATTTCCAATAGCATATACCAATTTTTTAAAAATAATTGATATAGAGTATCCTATACCAATGGTTTTTAAAAAACTATTCATATAGGGTATTAAAAAAATATTCATCGTCTGCCCTCCTCCCCTCCCCACCAACGAACCTTAATCCCCCTAACCCAAGAGACGACCTCCCCCTTCTTCTTCTCCAGATATCTCCCCTCATTCCATGATTTATTGATTCTATTATTCTTCAACATCAAATTAGTTAGTTTCAAATCCATTATCTCTTTTGATGATCATCATTTTCATTTTTATCTATGCATCAAAACCTAACTACAATGTTTTTAGACCATGGTTCTTCCTGATTCATTAAAAAAATGTTCATTTAAATTATTTTTGTTATAGTAATTCATAATAAATATGATTATGGTAAATATATATATGTTTTTTAATTTATTTATTTTCTAATTTTATATAAATCCAATATAAATTTATTTTGTGTAATATATATTAGATAATTATGTAATTAATTATTGTAGTAATTTGTTTTTTTGTTAATGTATTAAGGGGTTATGAAATTACTCATTTAATTATTTTATTTTCATAATTTAATGATCAAAATATTTTCATAATTGATTTAAATATAATAGTATGTATTAGTTATTTCCTATTCCATGTGTTATACTTTATTTGGTTCGTCACTAGTATACATCAATTTAGCATATGTCATCTCTTATTTTTTTTGTTTGGATACCTACTAGTATGGGTTGATGTCTTTCATATTAAAATTGGTATTTGAATTATCTTATTAGAAATGATATATAGACACGTGATACTAAATCATTCCATGATTCTATTATGAATGATTCCATAATAAAAAAATATGTATCAAAGACAATAGTTTTTTGTTTGATGATACATTGTTGTTATTCTTGAGTGAATGTTTTCCATGATAAACACATATGTATTTAGTTGGATTTATGTCATATTCAAAACAAGGAAGTCATTTTAAAAAAATAATAAATAAATACATATTTAATTAGATTATGTAATAGTTGTTTCTTATTCCATGTCTTATACTTTATTTTCTTCGTTACTTGTATGCATCGGTTAAAGCATATGTCATTTCTCTTATTCTTTGTTTGGCTAGCTACTACTATTCTTTGATGACTTTCATATTAGAATTGGTTGTAAATAATTTTTTAATTATTATTTACTATATTGATATTAATATAACTATTTTTTACTATATTATATTGGGTATAAGTTGGATGTATCGTACTGATTGGGGCTCAACCAAGTTTCAAAAGAATTTGTATTTTTTTATATTTTTCATTTAATAATGCATAAAATAGAGATTTTATATATTTTATATGTTATAATTGTGTTGTGAGACCATGGTTATGTTGTGAAAAGTTATATACCATATAAAAAATAGATTTTAAAAAAAACTATTATGTTCGGTATCATACAATATTCTATTATTCGTGAACAAAATGAAAGGAGTGGTATAGAGAATTTGATATTTGATCAGTTTCCATTTGTGCATCATAAAGAGAAATATAGTATACTTATGGAAGAAGACAATGACATCAATAAACATCAGAAAAATACATAAAATGATAATGTTGAGAGAGTGAAAAAGTTAATGGATGATGTTAGGACTCCTATATATTGAGAATTTACTAAAATGATAAAATTCGAATTTTTAATGTACCTATATCATGGAAAAATCATGTTTGGAATTTCTAATACTTCCATGGATTATATTCTTATATTTTTAGTGGAACTAATTCTTGATAATGTGGATATTCTCTCAAATCATTATATGGCATGGAAGTTAATTAAAAATCTTAGATTTTCTACTAATAAAAATCATGCTTTCCCAAAAGATTTTAGCTTATTACAAGAGGAAAAAAAGGAAACTTTAATGATTGTATAGAATGTTTTATCTCTCAATGGAATCAAAATATAGATGGAACACTGTTTGATGTGCCACAAAAAGTTATATGGAACTTTCCATTAATTCCTAGGATTAAAAATCTATTCATATATACTGAAATATCAACAAATATGTGATGGCATGATGTTTAGAGAATTAAATATAATGATTAGTTAGTTCATCTGATAGATGTATTAGCATGGAGTACATTTGATACATGAAATCCTGATTTTATAACTAAGGTGTGTAATGTTAATTTAGGTCTATCCAATGATGGTTTTAATATGTTTGGTCATATTCTTACTTCTCATAGTACGTGGTCATTTTTTTCATGTTTATAATCTTCCCCTATATATGTGTATAAAAACCTATTAACTTTCTTGAGTATACTAATATCTGGATCTTATGATCCTGAAAATGATAATATGTTTACCTACAACCTTTAATAAAATAGTTGAAGCAGTTCTGGGATGTGGGTGTGCACACATTTGATGCCTCTTTGAAAAATATATTTCAGATGTGTGATTTGATTCTGTGGATAATAAATGATTTTCGTGCTTATGCAATGATGTCTAGTTAGAGCACAAATGGAAAACTATCATGTCCTATTTGTATAAAGAATACATGTCCTAGAAGACTAAAATAACATCATAGTTTCAGTTTCATGGGGAACCAATGATTCTTTCCAATGGATCATCCATACAGGAAGAATCATCAGGGGTTTGATAATACTTTTGATAATGAAAATACACCTCAAAAAATTTTAGGAAATTATGTGATTGATGAATTTCAAGATTTCAATTTTTCATTAGGGAAGGCTCAGATGAAATCTAAAATATAAATAATGTTGTCACTAAATCCACTTACAATTGGAAAAAAAAGTATCATTTTTTAGTTAGAATATTGGTCAATGATGCTAGGTTTTTTTGTCCTGTAACCCCAGTCAATAATTTTCCCCTTAAAATTTAGTACATTAGTTACCATGGTTGTAATACCACAGCTTCCATGGTATGTTTCCTTTTGAATAATTCAATAGCTTGCATTGTATGCAACTTCAAGATTCTAACACACTGTGACCAATCAAACTAGCCATTATGAATAGTAATACCCACTTTTTGAAATTTTATAAATTTTATATTTCAAAATGAAATTTATTTTTGGATTCGGAATATCGAAATTATCTTTGGGTGAATTTTTGGTATTTTTCTAAAACTTTCAATTTTTGATGAATAGTGAAAAAACATTGCGTTATTGGTTAAAACAAACTTTTTATTTAAATAATTAGTTATTTTATTTTAATTTATTTTAGGTCAAAATAGATACATAATACATATATATGTTCAATGTAATTCATTGTAGTCATTTTATAATATGTTTAGATATATAAAATTTTATCGAACTATTTCCCGTCTTTTACCCACCTCATAGGAGCATTTTCAAATTTGTATAAAACTTAATTTTACCGATTTTGTGAGTTTAATTTCAAAAATAATAGATACATGATTAATATAAGTAAGTAAAATTAGTTTCAATAAGTTGAAAATAATTTTTTCTGAATAGTAACTTTTTGCTTTTATTTACCACAGTTAAAAGTAAATAGGGTAATTAAGGGTAAAAATGATATCATAATTACCCTAACACATGTCCTAATTCTATCGGATAATTTTAATTCGACAAAAAAAACTTAAGAATAAAATATGATCCCATTTGGTCCACTTGGATTAGATTAGGACATTTATTATTATTTTATTTAAAGAAGAGTTAAAAGAGTTAAAATCAATGTTTAATAACTAAACCATTTTTAATATAGGGTTATACATAATATAAATTCTACTATACATATTCATTATAAATATTAAAATATTTATTACATAACTGTATTTTATTTATAATTTTTATACATTAAATATTTAAATTTATTTGTGACACAATGATGATACAGTAATTACCTTATTAATGAAAGATTAAAATAATTGATATTATAAATATCCAAATAAATCTAATTTTAGACTTTTAATGAATTCAATTAATTTTATAGGTTAATATGAAAAGTTAGGGTTTATTAAATGAATTTTTTTCAAAGTAATAATGTTGTTATGAATTTAACAAAAACAAAATACCAAATAGTGTCAAAATTGACATAAAAGAGTTTTTAAAACAAATAGTATATTATTAGTGGGTATTATATTCCAAAAAATCTAAGGTTTGGACAAAGGGATTAAATAATATTATATTTGTCATTAATTAACCACTTTAGGTTCTCTTGGAAGTTTATAGTAAGTTTATTAACCATATAATATAAAAATACAAAGAGACATGGTAAATGTCAAACTATTTAACTAAGAGTTAAATCTAAAAGATAAGGCTAATATGATGAAATAAACCTGTATAAAACCTATTGGTTGAGAGTTTTTAGACCCATTACCACCTTATCGTTTAAATAATTAATTTTGGATCCATTAAAAACCGAAAATTATTTTATTATAAAATAATATTTCAAGCTTTTCCTAAAGTGACCCTCACCTCTCTTATATAAGGGCACTTCCCCTTCTCTCAAATTCACACCTTCAAATACATTTCTCTCAGACAAACCCTACCTAAATATCCTCTAAATTCTTTTACCTTAATCCTAGATTCCTTCATTTAGTCATAAATTCAACCTAAGGATCCCTTTTGATCAAATCAAAAGGAAGAACCCGAAGAAGAGGTAAATATTTCATCACCTCTTTCATGTTCTTTTCTTCTTCCACTTCCTATATCTTTGTTGTTTCCTTTATAAAATAATAACTACAATATCTTCTATATAATTTGATGTTATTATAAAAATTGTACAACCATATTCATTATTCAATCCATCATATAAATGACAAATTCACCATACGTTCGTACGTACGGATTACCGTCTCCACGTCATGGTGTAGTTTGTTATTCAAACACTTCATCATTTGGATGGGTATAATAATGAGTATAAATGATGTAAATAATAAATATAACATGATAATGATTCTTTATATATGATATACCATCCAATTAAATATGATTTTAATATCAAAAGAATGATATTGTCGCTCGTGCGTACGTCCAGATTACTGTCTCCACGAACGCGATGAGATTCATTCCCCATCGTAATCATTCAAGAATAATTTTTATTTTATGATTAAAAATAATGTTTATGAAAATAATATCATTTTTTATATGAATAAAATACATCATATCCATAATAAACATAGCTTACTTAACCAATAATATAAAGGAAAACTAATCAGTTAACACCCGAAACGATGATACTACTGAAATATCATTAACAAAGCAATATTAGAAGATAATATATGATACCATGTTAATGTATATGGTTCTTTTATAATTTAATAACAATTATTTCACCATTATATAGGAGGTTAACCTACCCTAGACCAAGTAAAATTACAAGGTAAGGGTTAATTTCACAATCTCTTTATTATCCAAGGTTGTTTTTACGTAAGTATCTACTGGGACCTCTTTATCATCCACATCCATGTTTCTTAAAAATGTATTCCAAAACATTTTTACTATTTACTAGACTATGGGTTAAATTCATTTATACCCTTGTTTTAATTTTTAGAAAATGGTTTGAAAGGAATCTTTCTTTCATTTTCCAAATAATGTACCTTATGACCTTTTCGACAAAATTAAGGTAAGAATGTTTTTTTAAAACTTATACGGTGGGTGAGGCTATTTTCCACCGTTATAACATCGTCAAAGTTTACCTTACAAGATTATAAGAATATTTTCAAAATAAATGTTTTCTTTTATAATTATATTACTTTTAAATGATTTCAAAATAGAAAGAGATATTTCTCTAAAAAAGTTTTGATTCCATCTATGTCGACATCCTTTGATAGATTGTGAGCTTATTTGTAGTTGATTTATTATGATACCAAACTTCCATATTGTATTTAAGGTTTTTGTGATATGTTTGATTGTGGATGTGTTATTTTTATATCATTATTTTTTATGGATAAAGTATTGGCATGTCGTATTCTAGTTTTAATATGAATGTTTATGTTATGTTTAAACCATTTCATATGAGGAATAAATTGGACTCAATAAGTGATGGGTGGAGCCCGCTATAGCTCCTCGATGCATTGTTAGGTCTCATGAGACAAATTAGTGTCTTGGCACAAGGACTTGACAAAATCTTATTTGTAGTATTGGAACAAGGCCTTGAATATGTGGTTATGAAGTCTGTCATTATGCATTCCATCATTATGAAAGTGTCTATTGATATTGCGTGTGATTATTCGACTAGTAGAATATCCATGAGAATAAGTAAATGGAATTTTTTGATTTTATCTTTTCCACATTATGTTTAAGTTCAAGTTTAAAAGGATTTTTTTTAGTCTTACATTACCTTAAATGTTTATGCTTATTTATGAAAGTTTCCTCTATATTGTTATCCCTACTGAGCATCTGAGCTCACCCCTTTCTATATTTTATTTTTCCCAGGATGCGAAGAAGTATATTATGACTGACCTATAGGGATAGTATAAGAGATATGAGTGTGGGCTATGGATACTATGTTGTTGTAGTTTTTCATTTTATAATGTAATGTAAAACTTATGAATGTATCTAGTATTTCCAAGGATAATAAACTAATCAGTATTTCAAGACTTGAACTTTTGTTATCATGATAATGTTATGTAATAATGCACTGAATCTGGGTAACTAGGGTCAGGGCATTACAATGGTGTTGTGTCACAAGGAAGTTTCAGGCTCAGCCAACAAATTTTCATTTTTTTAATTTGTTTTTGTTCATTTTAAAACTAAATTTGGGTATTTTAAATGAGTTAAAAAATAAAATACCAAAAAGAAGAATGAAAAAATAAATATATGTTAGTGATTGAAAATTAGAAGCAAACCGGACTAAATAAAAAAACCAAATAAGGTGACGGTGGAAAAACGTCAATCCTTGGACACTCCCATTATCATTGTCTACCATTATATTCCAATTAAATTGTCTAATTTATAAATCAATTCCTCAATTTATACACCTATATTCACCATAAACCATAACAAGAAATCAATTATGAGTGTTTATTTACTTAAAAATGTGATCTGATTTCCCAAAGATCTATGAGTATCCAAAACTAATTAACCTTGTTATGCTCAATGGAGAGATCTCTCCCAAATAAGTTTAAACAACAATAAAAATATTTTACAATCATAAGTTGATAAATATTCTAGAAAAAAATAGAATAAAATTAAAACAATAGATAAATATATCTCCTTCAATCGTGTAAATAAATTCTAGGATAATTCAAAATAAAAGATTTTACAATGAAGAACCCAAACTCAAAATAGGAAATGCCTTATGATCTTGGATTCCCACAAACAAATGGATTTTATTCCTTAATGTCTTGATCACTTAATGAAATATTCATATCCTCTAGTATATCTTCTCCAATATATCCTACTCTTTTAATTTAACCCCTTTTAAATGATGTTGAGATGAGAATATAAAAATTAGGAAGGGGTGGAAATTTTTATCCAGAATCTATTTCCTTCAATTTTACCTCTGTGTTGGGCCTTCTCTCAGATGAATTTCCTACTGAGTCCATCTTAAAATTTATTCATGTGTGATATTTTTGTTTCCCCTTATAATTTCAAAATATTTTCACATGTGGAGAAAAAGATATAGATTTATTACTAAAGGAAATTTTTTATGCATGACAAGACCCTTCATCTTTCAAATGGATGACTCACTCAAAGAATTCCTTAATAATCTAATTACTCCTTATAAATCATAATTAATTTGATATTGTGATTCCTCTATTATCTCTAATTTTTAATCAATGAATTCAGACACCTATACCAAAGTTATTCCCCTTTGAATGAGGTGGTGTACACTCTGCCATCTAGAACAACTTTACATAAAGATTGATTTATTTGGGTCACCAGATGTTCGACTCAAGACCTAGACCAGTTGAAAAAAACATGTCCTATAAATATAGTAATTCCAAAAAAAATAATCACGTAATTAGGATTAATATAGAAAAATATATTCCTAAAACAATAAACTTTTGAAAACCAATTAAAATTAAAAAATTAGGGAATTTTCATAATTTAGCTCAAAACACATAAAAATTACAAAAATGATACAATTTCTATTATAATAAAAAATTGGTGGGGACATATTCATTTAAAAACAAATAAAAATATTTAAAATTCTAGCTTTATTATTCAACCAATTTATTACATCATTACTTTTACAAAATGAACATTGAAAAAAATATATGGGAAATTTTGCTTTAAATTATTCTAAATACCTATGGGAAGACAAAAAATTATTTTCGATCTTTGAATTACTTGTTGTACTAGGGTATTCAACCAGAACTACATCTTATGTTTATTAGTGAAAATAAATGAAAAGTTCCATTTTCTTCTTTTTTGATGTCACCTTCAGATAAAAATCAATTTTTGGAAGAATTGGAGAATATTAAGCTTCCTAATAGTTATTAAAGAAACATATCTAAATGTGTAATTAGAAAATAGTTAAAACTAAAATCCTAAAAAATCATGATTATCACATCCTTCTTCATGAATAAATTCCAATAGTATTCCAGAATTTACTATCTAATAATGTAATGGTGGTTGTGATTTGTTTTTAACATTTATATATATATATATATGATAAAATTTTATCTAAGTATTTATTAATAAAATTATAGAAAGAAGCACCATTTATTTTTTTGAGTTGTATAAAAACTTTCCTCCACCATTTTTCACTTGCAAGATGCATCTAACAGTTCATATTCCAACTAAAACACTTATTGGGATACCCATTACTTTTTGGTGGATGTATCCTATTGAAATAAATACATGAACAATGAATTCTTATGTTTGGAACAAGAATCATCCTGAAGGTTCCATTATGAGTAGTTATTTGGATCAAGAATGTATGGGTTTTTTATCAATGTATTTGTCAGACATGAGAACAAGATGTCACTAGCCAACAAGAAATGAAGATGAATAGTATGGGGGAATTGATACTTCATTTACATATCTTTCACAAATAGAATGAATTAATAATTCATATACATTAGGTCCATTGATCCTTGAAGAGCAGGATATGGAACATTCCATAGTCTTGTTTAATTGTGGTTTTTTTATGAATATATCAATTAAGTAATTTAAATATTTATATGTTATATCATATGACATAATTTCACTTATACCTTTAAATTTTATTATAATTTTTTGAGGTAACATAAAAAATTAGTAGTAGATTTCATCATTCTTTTCCTTTGAGAATGAGAGAGACTTCATATAACAAAGAGTTTCATAGTTGGTTAAAATAAAAGGTATGAAAATTTATTTAATAAACTTAAAATATATATATTCATTTAATTTTATTATTCATATATATTTTCGGTATTGAGTTTACCATTTGACTATGTCTCTCGAGAATTAAGAGTTTTATATTTTGGTCCCAATTCTTTGGTTTGTTAATGAAAATATTTAATAATCAATAGGTACAAATTTTTTATAACTGAACGAGTGGTGAACATGAGAACACAACATGATGGTGTTATGTTAACTACTATGAAGGGATATTTTTATAGTGCATAAGATAGTATGCCTCGATGTGACAATGTGTCATGTTATGTAGTTGTTGATAAAATATTGTTATTGTATTACTACTCTCATGGTTGATTCACTATGATGAAATGAAAATGGTTTTATTTAATGATGCAATATAATAAAGTTATTGATGACTGTGGATTTATAGTTATTAACATGATTAGCTTCCTAGCTACTGATGAACCATATATTTTGGAATCAATGGAAAATAAGTGTTTTTTGTGAAATATCATATGAGACCTGATTATGGTTTCATTATTGAAGTAATACAAAGATATATTTTTTATAATTATGGGGATGAAATTAACACCATTTATTCCCCCATTGTTTTTGACCAAAATATTTTATTTGATGACTCAAATCATCCAATTGTTAGAATTGATTTTTAACCTAAAGTAGTGGTGGGTAATATATACGAGCTAGTATATATGTTCATTTTTCATTCAATTTAACTTGAAATGGGTTTCCCAGTTTGGTAATATTATAATTACTTTAATTTGGTTTTAATTTTTAATGGTATGTTTGTTTTATTTTTGTTTTTTCATTACATTTAATTAGATTTATTTCAAATCAAAAAACCTAGTTTAAAATAGTTTTTAAAAACATTTATAACTTGGTTTTAAATTATAGTATCTAAACCATATTCTTAAATAAAAATATTTAAAACATTATTTTAAATCTAGTTTAAAAATATCAACAAAGTTTTAAATGAGGTCCTTAAAACTAATTTTAACTGGGTGAGTATAAGAGGGTGTTATGATATTGTTTATGTGTTTTTTGACATCAAATTTTTATGAATAATATTTAAACACTATTCTTAAAAAATGTAAAATTAATTTTCATGTAGATTATGAAAGATATTGATGAAATTTGAAGGAATAGACTATTTGACAATGAATGACAACTACATGAATTGGGGTTACCTCCTATGGTTCTCGTAGTGAGTATAATAATTGTAATATTTTTCTTCTGCATTACATTTAATGTCATGTTTTTATTATTTATCAAATTTATTTTAAGGAAATTCATATGAACCAGAGTTGATCACTACTCATCCTACTAATAGGGTTCAGTAGTATGTCCAATCCAGTGGGGGTGCTACTAGAGCTACAGGGAGCACCTGTCGTACCCATTCACACCTAGACCCGCCAACAAACATCCCATCTACCACACATTTCCCTCTAATTGATCCTTATGGGATGTTCCCAACTTTTCCTCCATAATCATATTTGTTAGTATCTACTTTTCATATACCATTTCCATATCCTATGATATATCCTTATCCCTTTGAACCTTATCTTACCATGTCTATTCCACCTCCATTTCCTACTCATATCCATCCATGATATAATGATTTCACTCCTTTATATTCTAATCCACACTATATAGATGACCTAGATAATCCATTGTAATAGGAACATCCTTTAGAGGTTACTGATCCAAAACATCCCCTTGATCCATCAGAGCCTAATGATCAGTCTGGATTAGGTTTATATTTATAAGTGTGTCAAATTATATTACATCAATTTTTTTAGTTGTTTTCTGAATTAATTCTACTTTTTTTCTTTAATATTATTTAGTGGAATCTTCTAATGGGAAACATGGATGCACCCATATGCATGAATCCTAGAACCATCAAAAAAATCATGGTATATTACAATGAAAATAACCAAATTATAAGTAAATATTCTAGATAGTGTAGAATTTTTATGGAGATGTTAGGAAAGTATAATGATATAATTCTTGTTCAACCATCCTCATGGAGAAATATTAGTAATTGAATAAATAATAATTCATGTGATAAGATATGGGTAACAAAATTTATTATATTTATATTTATATTATTATTTTATTTATATGAATTAACATGTTCATCACCATGTCAATTTAGCTTTCCTGGTGGTCAATTTGTGAAGGTGGAATGGTTTATGGAACTCAGGGAATTGTGGTGATAATATAACAATGATCTATATATTAGATGGAAGATCAGTTTTTTCACTAAGTTATAGGGTGTACCAATATTCAATGATTTTACAACTATACAATACCAAGAAATTATAATTTATTGGAAGATTAATGAGTTTAAGGTATTCTTAAATTTTAATCGTTTGTATTGAAAAAATGGTTCTTATTAATTGTATCCAATTTTTTATTTTAGGATTTTTTGGAAGAAGAAAAAAATAACAAGGATTCTATGAAGTACATGTACACTTTGGGACACACTATAATACAAGATCGTGAGAGGAAACAGATACTTTTTATGACCAATTTAGTTTTAATATGCACTAAAACAATTGAACAAAACAAAATATTTATTTAATTGAACTAAATATAAGTTAATAAAATTAAATGGAATACAATCAAAACTTATGAGACCAACTAAACCAACTTGTTCCTAATAGAATAATAACCACTAAAAACCAAAGAGAATAAATGTTAATCGAACCAAATAAACCTTATATAATCAAAATTTAACTAATATTGTCCAATGAAACTCGAACTAAAATGATTTGGACCAAACCAAAAAAAATACCAAAACAATATTGAACTGAACTAAATAGAGCTTAATCAATTTAAATGGAATAAAACAAAACTAAGATAAAAAAATCTATGATCCTTTCCCAAATAGAAAAATAACCACTTAAACTAAATGGAACAAAATGGCATGACCCAAACATCAACTATGTCGAACCATTCTGACACAAACTAGCCTACGCCAAATAGAATCAAACTGACTAAAACTATATTTATGGGAATTTAATGAAGGTAAAGTAATGTAAACTATATCAATTATAAGTAGTAGAATTGAAAATTAGTTTAATTGAATAATCTTGAAACTAATTAAAGGTAGATGAATTGAATTGTACTAAGTGTAAGCCTTACAAAACACATTGAATAGATCTAAACTATACCAAACAATATGAAACTAGATGAAAAAGAAATTACTTGAACCAAAAAAAACTATAAAAATCCAACTCATTAAGGATCAAATTAAATGAAATTGATTCGAATAAAATAAAATTTAATTTAATGGAAGTGAACCCTACTAACACATATAAAATCAAACCAAATAAAACCACATCAAATAAAATTGAATTTAATTTAATTGAGATTAAACAAAACAGATTAAAATTAACTATATTGAAGCAAAATGATTATATTTAAACCATACTTAATTCATCCAGATATAAAAGTGTTAAATCATCCTAAAAAATGTTTATTTAAACATAACTAATGCAAACCTAGTCAAATTAATACAAAATGAACAAAAATGATTAAATCTAAATTAAAGATCCAATCTCACCTGACTCAATACGAAATTTGATAAAACTAATTTGAATATACCTTGATCAAATTAATCAAGTTGATTGAAATTTAATATATTTTTTTTGGGTTTTTATCAATCCAATGTTGGTTAGAATAAGTTTTTTTTTATTAAGTAGGAGGAAAAATATGGAAGTTTTGTAAATTAACAAACACAAGAAAATAGTGTAATTATTTTATTGTTATTTCAAATTTTCATTCATAATTCATAAAAAATATCTTATTTATATTTTAAATAGTGTTCCCTATAGGCCCTCAATGAGATAGAATAAAACAAAATTGGTCCAAATTGTCATTTTAAATAGGTATTAGGTGAGGAGAACTAGGGGAGATCCTGATGTCCACTTGGGAAGACCATAATCCCCACTAGTTATTATACCTGATCAAGAACCTATCAAAGATCTAGAAACAATGAGATACAAAACAATCATATAGAATAATTTGAGGCAAAAAAATAGTTATACAAGAGCATTAAGGAGGTAAAGTATTTATTTAGTAGTTCTTGAAATCTATGACAGATTTATGTACATCACTTCCATTAGAGGATACTATGGTTTTTTATTCATATATGTCAACAATTTTCTCCTTATATAAAGCATTGGGTGATGGAAATGATATTCCTAGTGGTGGTTGAGGTGATGAAACTCATGGTGATTACACTCCTAGTGAATATGATGATACTAAAGATGGTGATGTCAGTGAGGATTTCTATGATGTGGTTTATAATTATGATACCAGTAATGGTGGTGAGGGAGAGAGTGATCACCTCCATTTTTATGTTAAAAGTAAAAGATAAAAATGTGTGGATGGATTTTAATTATTAAAAATAATTTATTGTGGGGATTTTATATGTATATTATAGTTTTTTTAATGGTTTTAAAAATATTTATATAGTAATCTATTGGTTAAATTCTAAATATATAATATATGTACTACATTGAATGTGTATTTTTGTTGGTATTTTTTTACTCGTTGTGGTATTGATTGTGTGGATATACTAGATTTTCCTATAGTGTTGGATGTGGAGGTAAACCTATACCAATGGCTCACCTAAACCATTGATATACATTTGTACTAATGGTTTAGTGAAAACTGTTGGAACTCAAAATTGGTTATGGTCTATACCAACAGTTTAAATGAAAATCATTGGAATAAGACTATAGCAACACCTTAAGACCCCATGGTTTATAGAACCATTGATATATAGTATACCAATGGTTCTCTAGCCTATACCACTAGTTTAAAATAGTTCTTATAGGGTATTTTTCTATAAGTTTCTATTTTAGGGGGTTTATTTAGATGAAACTTTTTTTTGGTTTATAATTTCTTTATCTCTCTTTCATTAAATCCATTGTTTCCTTGAATTCTTAATGTTTAATGGAATTTGTCAAAATTCTTTAAGTTCATGTTTTGATATGGATTTTTATTCCTTATCTAACCAGGTTTTATCTATTGTGTTTAATAGATAATTCCTCTTAAAATTATCTCCTCAAATTATAGGGAAATACCTATAGGGAAAGTTCTATAGGTAAACCCGACATTTGTCCCTACTTTGGTGTAAAAGATGATCCAAACTATTTAATACTTGGTCCAAGAAGGTGATGGAAATAAGGAACGGACCATGGATCATGATTTGGATTTTACCAAAAAAATCCACCAAACTTCTATAATGATAAAGGAACCCAAGAACCTAAGGAATGGATTGAAAAAATAAATAGTATTTTACACTTTTTTAAGACTTCATAGAACTCTAAGGTAGTATTTTCCACTTACATACTTGAAATACCTAGAAAGAAATGGTGGGATTCCATCATGAAAGAGATGTTATATGAGGAACTCACTTGAACCACTTTTAAGAAGGCTTTAAATCAGTAGTTCCATCCTAAAACATGGCATGTGGTGAAGTATCCTGAGTTTGTGACCTTGGATGTAAGATCCCAAACTTTCATGTGAGGTATGGATCCTTTTAAATTTTGGTTAAACCCTTACTATGGTATCTATTTGGATTAAAATTGGATATCTCACCTTAAATCAGTTCATTTTTGTTTTTGAAAGGAATTTTATAAGGGGGTTAGAGGCTAGTTGTAGGTCAAATACACATCATGTGTTTAAATGCAGGGCATTTATTAAATACATAAAGTGTATTGGTCATCCCAAACACTTTTCATGATGTGTAATGGTTTTTCCCTATAGGGAACACCCTATAATTACATGACATGTAAATTTTACACACCATGTAAATTTTACACACCATGTAAATTACCTAGGTCTATTTTTTAAAAAAAGGAGGGAGGACCTCTTATTTTGACAGAAGACTCCCCTCATTTCTCTCTTATGTAAGAGATCCACCATAGAAGCTCCTCCTTGAGCCTAAAGCTAGGATTTGATCTTGTATCTCTTCCCAGACTCCAATTTGAGATTTGTTTATCACATTAGATATACACTAGTAATCTCTCTACTCATTCAGTTACTTTTTTCATTTGTCTTCCCATCGATGATGTTGTTTTAGTTTAAGCTAATATGACCTATTTTAAGGGAAGTCATTTGTTTCTATGGTTTCTATCATTTTAAGCTAAACCAAGGGCCAATACTTGATCAGTGTTCTACCATAGGAATAAGGTGAATGGTTTATACCTTTTCCCTAAGGTTTTTTGGTCTATTTATTTATACCCATTGTGTCTCATAAAGGGCCTTCTGGGTGTTTCCTCTAAATTAATTAAATTTCTTTTTTAAATTATTGTAACCTTAATGGGTTTCCCTTTTAGCACCTTGATATGGTCCGAGGTTTTCAACCTCGACCCGAGCCACCCATGAGGTATGTTCCTTTATTTTTCCATTATCAAATCCTCCCCTTTGGGTGTATGAGCTCTCCATATTTTAGTGGGAGCCTTTATATATTTTAAAGAGCTAATTTGAGAGTGTCTTTCCTCCTTTATATGTTATTAAATTTTATTAAGTTGATAAAATGGTCATAATAAATGAAATATGAACTAATATAGATATTCTCTTGGCTTGTGACACTTTAAATTAATAGTTTTTATTGGGTATGGTCACTAACATATCCCTTGTCATTTTATTATATTATCTGTTTTATTTTTGATAACTTGGTATGACACTGACTTCTTATAAAGGTACGGAACCTGTTACTATACAATATGGCGCCGACTAAGGGATCGAGGTATGACACATGTAACCCCTAGGCATGATTACTCACGGTGTGGAACTAATTAGGGGATCTATGTATGGCACCTGTGATCCCTAGACATGATTATTACAGTATTGAACTGATGAGTAATATTGAGTTATGGAACCTAGTACTTTCATATATTATCATATCTCAAGATATAGGTCTCCCTAGTTATTACCTTGGGACTTGGCACATGTAGGCATGATACTCTCTTCTCATGAAACATATGTCGAGCCTATTACTACCTTATGTTGAAATTTTATACATATATTAATTTTCATCTATTATAGACTACTTTTATTACATCTTTCACTAATGGAAATTTTATATCTGTTATTCATTTTATATCACACATGTTCTACCTGCACACAGTTATGGTTTTACACACATGTTAGACTTATTATAGAAATAGTTGGTGGTGGCCTATTGAGTATATCTCACACCCTATTTGGGCCACCATTTGGTACCCAAACATACTTCATGGATACAAGTAGGGACAAGGGAAATCACCCAGTCATTGATGCTTGATTGATCTTAGTATGGGAGTTGGGGAGCATGGGACCAAGATTTGTCTCATAATTCTATCTAGAGATACTATTTTCATGTTTTTATTATTTTTATACACTTTTATGTATGATTTTATACTTCCATGTTTCCTATTTATTTTTTCTTAGAGTCATTTAATTACATCATTCTGTATATGGTATTGGATAATGCCTTTGATGGATGTTTTTTATTATCTTATGTATGTTGTTCTCCCACTATTATAGTTATCATTTATTATGTTTCCACTATTTATCCATTTATTACACAATTTTTCTATTTTATTATGAGGGTATAGTCTCCCCAATATACCACAATCGAACGTTGCTGCTAGTCAATGGCCTCTGGTGTATGGGGAGGTGTGCTCGAGGCCATGTGGCCAATCATGTTTAGTTACTTATGAGTTAACTGTGTTTGGGACATTAAAAATTGGTATCAAATGTTTTTTCCTTTATGTGTTACGGCCTCATAGGTTTAGAAAGTATCAAAATTTGGTAATGAGCCTATTCTTGGGAGTAGCTAACCCATGTATGGGACAAAAGTCAAATTGCATAGGATGAGAATTTTTGTTTTAAATTATTCCTGTTATAGTTGATTTGATTCCATAATTGAGTGATGAATATGATATGTGATGTTGTTTTTGTTGTTTTTATTGCTGTTGTTATTATTATCTTTGATTAATTTTATCCTTATCTTGGTATGGAAAGGAATCATGCATCATGCATCATTTTAGGCACCATGTGGGATAAATATTTTGTGTATTATGCCATCCCATGTAGGTTTCATTTCCTAACTATATGATACTTGTTGTATGTACATTGGGAAATATATTTTTTATATAACTAACATTTCTATAGGAAAAATATGATTAAATAATTGGTTATTAAAGTGTTTACACCAACCAAAATGGTGTTTTCCTATATATTTTGATGATAGGACATTAAATAACCAATTATCACATGTCTTATTTATGTGATTGAGATTACATAGAATGAAACAATATTTGATTTTGAATACATGAATTTTATTTGTAATTTAAAGAGTGCATGCACCTCTATAAATTGAGAATTGTGATTCATTTAGTAAAATCATCTTCTACTACTTGTGCATTCTTCTATAAAATATAAAGGTTTGTATGTAGATAAATAGATACCAATTTCAATTTATAAAGAATGTACATATATAAATTGGGAATGGTAATTCAATTAAATGGTCTATTATGTAAATGCAAGAATTGAAAAATCTGTAATTTAAATATGGTTGTTGTTAAATGGGGATTCAAATTAAAACTTAAAGTTTGTTTTAACCTATAAATTACAATTAAAAATCCATACACTAAGACCCTTACAATGAAACATTGATCTTGACCCAGACATGACCTTAGTAGTGGGAACTATGTAGTGTCTCTTTTATTCCTCTATGATTGTTTCCATTAACCAAACCTTGATTTAAGAGCAGGTATAGGGATATGACTCTTTTATAGGAAGTATTTTACCTATCCTATTCTTATATATATAAACATACTATTATAAAATCCTATTTGAGTAATGTTCTTGGTATTTGTAGAGCTATGACACCATGGCATCCTCATGTTGTTCTCCATGAGGGTAGTGATGACCATGCTTCAAAGGTGGTAGGCCATGAGCTTCCAGTGATACCTCTAGGGGTTCCCACCTATGTCACCACCTTTTATTCATGATACGGGAAATGATGCCTAGTTTTGAGGGAATTTTTTGCAACTTATGCGGACTATACATGGAGCTCCAAAACTTGCCTCTTCAATGGTAGAGTTTACATGATAGTTCCAGTAGCTACATACTCCCACTTTTTTAGAGGATGGTGGTATTCTGGATGTAGAGTCGTGGTTAGATTCCATTATAACTATCTTTGAGAACCTAGATACACCTCTTGAGAGGAGAGTGAATATCTTTATGTATATAATAAAAGACTCTACCAAGCATTGGAGGGATTCCAGGCTGGTCATCATCAATGTATGGCATGATATGGTTTTGAAACAGTATTCTATGACTACTTCTTCCTTGATACTTTGAGGGATGATCATTATAGGGAGTTATTAAACCTACAATAGGGTTTTATGTCCGTTATAGATTACTTATCTTGTTTTATAGAGCTTCAGCACTATGCACCTATTTATACTGTTGATGAGTCATCAAAATATATATGTTTTGAGGATGGTATTAGGTATACTATTCATTCTCAGGTAACTTTTTTTGGTTGACTATCATGATTGATATATTAAATAATTCTATTATTATCAAGTGTAATCTGAGGGAAGTTGGGAGTTTGGATCATATTGGACCATTTTCTTGACTAATTAGTGTGGTATCTGCTGGTAGGAAGTGTCGATTCAAGACCTCTTGTGAGATAAGTACCAGTCATAGTGCACTAACTGGTGGTTTTGTGGTATTTCATCAGTGTGGGAAGTAGGGGAATGTAATACCTTGGTGTTAGAGGGGTCCAGTTGAGTGTCAACACTGTAGTAAAAGGTCCATTTATAGTGGTTTTACATAATCTTTCCTCCAGTAGATAATGAGAGAGGATTGGAACTAACTATGGGTCCTGAAGTGGGATCACTAGCCTCATGTTTGGTATGAATCTAGAGTGCTATCGTTCGATTAGGCCAAGGTGGTGGTTGTAAACGGGGTATCCAGACACCAAAATTTCAGCGTCATCAGAGCGGGCCTACTCAAGGCAGTCATGTTGTATCTCAAGCATACAGAACAGACCAGGTTTATGTAGCGCAGCATGTATCGAAGGATCAAAGACTCTAACCTTCTATATTTAAAGGTATTATTTTAGTAGCATCTACCTTGGTATCTGTTTTTTTAAATAGGGGATTCAAATTCATTTATCTTTGTGGATATCATAGAAAGCCTATGGCTTTAAATTTAGTATTTATGTGGGGTAATGACCATTGATAATCCTTTGGGTACCCAATTAGAAAGTTTCCAACGGTTTAAATAGTTCCCCTTGAGATAGGTGGATATCATTTTCTATATAACTTCTTCATCCTTGAGATTTCTAGTTTTGATGTTATTCTTAGGATGGATTGGTTAGTTCCTTATCATCCCTATGTGGATAGTTATAACTATAGGGTATCTTTTATATAACAAAAGAGAAATACTTATATTAAAAAGGGTGAATGGGGTGTATTGGTAGGTAGAGATGGACCAGAGCATCATGAGTTGAGTGGAATGACAGCCCAGATTACCAGACTCTATATGAATGATCAGGGAATAAAACAGGCAGATTTACATCCTATAATACATAATTTTAGGGATTTATTATTGGATTAATTGTCTGGTTTACCTCCCAAGTGGGAGGTAGATTTATCTATTGATATTGTTATAATATTTTCACCAATTTTTATTCCTCCTTATAGGATGGACACTAATGAGTAGCATGAGATCAACATAAACTTGGAAAACTTAGAAGCTAAGGGTTTTATATGTCCCAGTACTTATCCCTGGGGTTCACTAGTCCTTTTATCCTAGAAGGAGAATAGAACCATTATGATTTTTTTGGATTTCTGGAAGTTGAATCATCTTACTGTGAAGAATTGGTATCCCTTTCCTCATATAGATGACCTCTTTGATCAACTTTGAGGAGCTTAGGTTTTCTCAAAAATTGATTTGAGGTCAGGCTATCACCATGTACATGTTAAACCAATAGAAATTCTTCATATAGTTTTCCATAGTAGTTATGGTATTTATGAGTATATGGTTATGTTATTCAGACTCACAAATTCACCATCCATTTCCATGGCTCTAATAAATCGGGTCTTCTACCAGTTTTTTGATTCATTTTTGGTAGTCTTTATAGATGTAATCTTGATGTATTCTCATACTCAACACAAATATTCCAAACATCTTAATATAATTATAGATAAACTAAGAGAGAAACAAATTTATTATAATCTCATTAAATTCCTCTTTTGTATTGATAAGTTTCACTTCCTGAGTAATATTATCTTAGAGGCTAGAGTTTTAATAAACCCAGAGAAGGTGATAGTTGTAGTTACCTGAGAAAATATTAAGAACATTTTTGACGTACATAGTTTATTGGGGTTTTCTAGATATTATAGGTGCTTTATAAAAGACTTTTCATGCCTAGAGAAACCTCTTATAATCTTGACTGAGAAAGGTGTGAAGTTTATATGGCCAAAATCCAGTGAGAAATCCTTTCAAGAGCCAAAAGGGAGATTGAATTCCGCACCAATCCTAATTCTTATAGATCTAGTAAGAAGTTATAATATCTATTAGTATGCATTAATTATTAGGATAGGATAAGTTTTAATGTAAGAAGAGCAGTTTTTGGTGTATAGGTCTCGGCAGTTGAGACCACATGGGTGGAATTACCTGATGCATGATCTCAAGATGGTAGTTGCGGTTCATGCATGAATTATTGAATACATAATTTTTCTTGGAGATTTTTGTGTGGTGTATATAGACCAAAAAATCCTCAATTATATTTTTACACAGTATGACTTAAACCTAGTCTAGAGAAGGTGGGTTTAATACCTGTATTCCATTGATTTTTTTCTCACCTATATGCCTAGTAAAGGAAATGTTGTAGAAAATGCTTTGAGCCAAATGACTTAGACACTGGCAGTTCAAGCAGCCAGTGATGACTGAAAGCTTATGGATCTATTTTCTAAGATGAACTTAGAGGTTTAGTTACATCATGGATAGTATTTACTTTTATTATTAATAGTAACATATTCACATCTAGATATAGTGAATATGAGGCAGTTATCAGATCTCATGGGATTGGTCTTAAAGAATATTATTTTAGGATGGGATCTACCACTGGGTTGGATCATTGATAAGGATCAAGTATTTTAAATTCATGGACATGTATGGATTCTTATAGACATATAGGAGGAATTTATATGAGTGTCACATGCTTCTACTCAAGTGGTACACCCTAGGATTACAAATATTTGTCGTGAGTTACATCTCCAGTATTGGTGGCCTAGTGTGAAAAGGAAGGTAGCTATTTTTGTTACTCAGTGTTCCACCTGTCAACAGGTCAAGGAAGAACACCAATGAAAATTAGGGCTTTTACAGACATTTACAATTTATAAGTGGAAATGGAATGATTTCACAATGTATTTTATGAATGTATTACCAAGATCCCCTCTAGGTAGTGATGCATTATGGGTGATTTTTAATAGGATCATGAATTCCACTTACTTCTTACCTATTATAGATACCTTCTCAGAAGTATGATCATGGGATAATATATGTTCATGAAATTATAGGACTACATGGGGTCCCTATTTCTATCATTTTAGATAGGGATGCTCGTTTCACATCAAGTTTTTGGAATGGGTTATAAAAGTATTTGGATATGAAGGTGATCTTGAGCATATAATTTCACCCTTAGACTGAATAATAGTCACAATGGATGATACAGGTATTGGAGGAGATTATCTAAGCATATTTACTTGATTTTTGAGGTTCTTTGGAGAAGCACTTATCTCTCATTGAGTTCTCTTACAATAGCAGCTTTTAGCATATGATTCAGATGGCTCCCTGTGAGGCTTTATATGATAGGTTGTTTCATTCACCACTATTCTAGTTAGAGGTAGGTGAGGAATCATTACTTGGACCTCATCGCATTCAGGAGACTTTAGATTAGGCTCAAATTATTAGGAAGTGGATGTCTACAAGTCAGTTCAGGTAGAAGTCATATGTCGATCATCACTGTCAACAATAGAGTTCGAGATGTGGAGTTGGGTTTTTTTGTGTGTATTAACTAGACTGGGGCATCAACGTTTTAGGTGTAAAGGTGATCTCTTGCCATTTTTTAGAACTTTTGAGTTTTTTTAGAGGGTTGGATCTGTTACTTATCATAAAGAAATCACTAAAAGATATTGGGTTATGCATGATGTTTTTCACATTTCTTAGTTACATCATTACTATTCAGTCTAATCTCATGTTTTCCATCCTGATGAGGAGGAACTTGATATTAATGCTTTTTTTTAGGATCGACCTATTCGTATCATTTAATTGAGTACAAAGTCTCTATGAGGTAGGTCAGTTCCTTTATTCTAGGTGTTATGGTAGAACTACTGCATACAGGATGAGACTTGGGAGAGAGAGGTTGACAAACATGCTTAGTGGAATGATTTATTCTATGATTATGGTTTACCACCCTTGGAAAGAAAAACTAGGGATGATTTAATTTAATGGGGGATACTAAAAGATCATATCTTTTCATGTGAGGTGCAAATCCTTTTAATTTACTATTAAAACCTTATTAAGGGATATTTTTGGATTAAACTCGGGAATCGTGCCTTAAGGCGAGTCATTTTTGTTTTTAAAATGAAGGTTGTAATGGGGATTAAGGTTGGTTGTAGGCCAAATGCATAGTGTGTTTTTAAATACACTATGCATACTAAATACATAATGTGTATTGGTCGGGTCATACCCTTTTCATGACATGTAATGGTTTTCCCTGTATGAAAAACTTGAGAATTACATGGTGTTTAACATTTACACATCATGTAAATGCCTTGGGTGTATATTTTTTAAATTTGTAAGGTCCTATTATTTTGACAAAATTCTCCCCTCCTTTCTCTCTCATGAAGGAGCTCCATTTTAAAAACTCTTCCTTAATCCTAAAGCTAGTCTTTGATCATATCTCTCTATCCGGACTCTGATTCAAGATTTGTTTCTCATGTTTGATAGCCACCGGTAATCTCTCCACTCATTTATCTCATTTCATAATTTTTATTTCTATCAAATAAATTGTTTTGGTGAAATCTAATATACCCTATTTTCATGGAATTCATCTATTTCTCAATTTTATCTCGTTTTAGGCCAAACCAAGGGTCGATATTGGATGAGTGTTCTACCACAAGCATAAGGTAGGTGGTCTATACCTTTTACCTATGGTTTTGTGGTCTGTTTATTTATATCCATTATACCATATGTCGGACCTTCTAGTCATTTCCTCTAAATTAATTAAATATCTTGTTTAAATTGTTAGAACCTTAATGGTTTTCCCTTTTAGTACCTTTATATGGTATGAGGTTTTCAACCTCAACCCGATCCACCCATGAGGTGTGTTCCTTTATCTTACCTATGTAAAATTAACTCCTTTGGGTGCATGATTTCACCATCATTTAGTGAGATCCTTTATATATTTGAAAAAGTTAATTTGAGAGGTTATTTCCTCCTTTCTATGTTATTAAATTATATTAATATGATTAAATGGTCAAAATAAATGAAATATGAACTGAGATGGATATTCTCTTAGCTTGTGACACTTTATATTAATAGTTTTGATTGGGTATGGACACTAACATATCCCTTGTAATTTTATTATATTATCTACTTGCTTTTTAACATCTTGGTATGGAACCAAATTCTTATAAAGGTATAGAACATGTTACATTATAGTATGGAACTGACTAGGGGATTTATTTATGGCACCTATAACCCCTGGGTATTATTACTCGTGGTATAGAACCGATAAGGTAATTGAGGTGAGACACTTATGACCCGTGGAAATGATTATTATGGTATGGAACCGGTGATGAATATCAAGGTATAGAACTTGAGACTTCTATATATTATCATATCTCTATATGTAGGTTAACCTGGTTCTTACCTTGGGACCTGGCCTATGTAGGTCTGATACTCTCTTCTCATACAGTGTATATCGATTATAAGTTTATACATATATTTATATTCATCATTTATATCATGATTTTATTATAACTTTCACTCATGGACTTGTTATATCTCTTAATCATTTTATATCACACGTGTTTTACCTGCACACGGTTATTATTTTTATGCACATGTTGGACTTGTTATAGACACCATTGGTGGTGACTTGTTGAGTGTATCTCACAACCTATTCAAGATTCCATTTGGTACTTGGAAATACTTTATGGATGTGGGTAGGGGAAAGAGAAAGCGCAAGTTTATCAATGATTTATTGATCTTAGCATGGGCGTGGGGTATTATATTGTTGAGCTTTGGATCTTGATGATATTTGGAGATAGTATTTTTGAATTTTTGGTATTTTGATATACCTATATGTATGAGGTCCTACTACCATTTTTCCAATTTATTTTTGTTTATAGACATGTCATTAAATCATTATGTATATGGTGGTGAATATTTTTTTTTATGGATGATTATTATTATCATATGGATATTCTTATTCCTCTGTTCTAGTTATCATTTATTATGCTTCCACTATTTATCCATTTATTACACCATTGTGTTATTTTTATTATGAGGGTGCAGTATCCATATTATACCACAATGAAACCTCACTACTATTCAATAGCATCTGGTGTATGGGGAGGTGTTCCTGAGGCCTTGTGGCCAACCGGGTTCGGTTACTTATGAGTGAACCGGGTTTAGGACATTACCTTTGATTAGGGAGATCATTTTATGTGATGGAGTATGTTATTAATTTCTATGAGTTTGTCTGTCTATATCCATAACTTTTCCCTGATGAATAATTGAATACTAGGAGGTTTGATATGGGTTTTAATCATGAGATTCTATTGATGTTTATTCTCATGTTCCTTTCAACCTTTGTCGAGGTAGTTGATAAAACGGTTTAGGCTGAGGAAAACTTATTTGGGAAGACAGGTCTTAATGGAGATTCTTTTGCTACTAGGGGTATCCAAGGTGAGTCATGCAGCTAAAAAGGGAAGTGTAATAAGGGTACTCATTTTACATCAAGACCAGTTTTAGGGGATTCTTCAAGTCAGCACTAGGTGGTTTGTTTATAGTGTATAATACCTATCCATACTAAGACTAATTGAATGGTAGAACCCATTATTTTCCATCATTATGGACAATTCAGTTATCTTAATTATTTTTTTCAAATAATTTAATCGGTCAGTAGAGATGTATCCACTCTTACTAAAGGCTACCAGGCTCATTCAGATGTAAGAAAGGGTGGTGGATCTCATTCTCATGAAAAAGGGGATACTCACATAGAGAATAAATCTTATAGAAGAGATGAGGCTAGATGTATTTATCCAGTGGAGTATGTACCTAAGGAATATGAAGTGCGGCCATCTATTGTGAGAGGTACGGTGTTTATTTCATCCTATATGGTCCTAGATTTATTTTATATAGGTTCATATAATTATTTTATATCATCTAAGTTGGTTAGTGTATTAGGATTATGTTCTGAGATTAAACCATTTATGATGGATATTTATACTCCCTTGGGAAGAAGGAAGGAACAAGGTTTTAAATGTTACGAGTGTTGATTTATGATAATTGACTTCAAGTTCATGTGGGATTTCTTAGTTCTTGATCTTGATATCTTTGACCATGTATTTATCATGGATTGGATTACTAGTTTTAAAGCATGGATTGATTTTTATCATTATCAAGTTTAGTTTTTATCTTTCTATGGGGTCATCATGACTTTCAAGGTGAGTGGGATCATAGATCTAGGAGAATGGGGTATGTTGTTCTTAGGTCCAAAATGATCTCATTCCAATTATCGAATATGTTTCTTTATGTTGGCATCCTACATTTAAGTGGTCAATTTATTTACATGGTGGATGAGTATTCTGGGGGTTTTCCTAATGATTTTTCTAGGTTACCACCCTAGAAAGAGGTCAATTTTTCTACCGACCTACTCCTAGGGATGAGACTTGTATACTTTATATCTTATGATATGGAATCTACTGAGTTAAAGGAAATTATATTTTAGCTTGAGGATCTTGAGGAAAGGGTATTTTTTAATGTTCATTTCACATTAGGCTTTACCAATTCTCTTCATAAAGAAGGTATATATAAGATTCCAAACTTTTGTTGATTATCAAAACCTTAATAAGGTGATTGGTAATAATAAGTGTCATTTACCTAGAATTGATGATATGTTTGATTAACACTATGGAGACTGATGATTTTCTAAGATTGATCTATGTTCAGGGTACCATCAATTAATATCATAAGAGGAGTATATTCCCAAGACATTATTCAAGATAAGGTATAGGAATTATGAGTATTTGGTTATTCAATTTGGTCTTACTAATTCTCCTATGGTATTTATGGAATTGATGAATCAAGTATTTCATCAGTTTTGGGAATATTTAATCATTGTTTTTGTGGATGATATTTTGTTTTATTCCAAGTTAGAGGAAAAACATAGGGATCATCTAGATATTGTTCTCAGAACTATAAAAGAAAAACCTCTCTACGATAAGCTCACTAAATTTTAGTTTTGAATCCAAGAAGTAAAGTTTCTAAGATATGTTATATCTAATAGGGGACTCTTAGTGGATTGTGAAATGATTTAGGTGGTGATTTCATGGGAGCAACCCAGATATGTATTTGATATTTAGAGATCTTGGGATTAGTTGGTTATTATAAGAATTTTCTTCAAGATTTATCCAATCATGAATCTTCTATGGAAAATCTAACCCAAAAAGATGTTAATTTTGAATGGAATGATAATTTTTAATATCATTTGAGGAAAAAAAAGGTGTGATTGACTTCATATCTAGATTTGATTCTTCCAAAACTAGTTTTGGGCTATGAATTTTTATATAATACCTCAGGTGAGGGGTTTAGATGTATGCTGGTGTAGGGAAAACATGTGGTGGATTATGGATCTATCCAAATATATCCTCCTAATAAGGATTATGATTCCTGTGATCTTGAGTGGGATATAGTCATGTATTCTCTCAAGAATTGGTGTCACTGTCTCTTCATTGAGCAGTTTACTATGTATTCGGATCACAAGATCCTAAAATATATTTTTACCTATAGAGTCCTAAACTTAAGGTTGAGATACTAGGTTGATAATCTTTAGACTTTTGATTTTAATATTGTATATGTACTTGGAAAAGGTAATGTGGTCATTGATGCATTGAGTGGGAATTTACTGACTCAGTCATTGAAGGAATCAATATAAGAGTGGTCTTTAATAATTTTATTCATCAAGTTTCACAAAGATATAGAATAAAATGACAGACAAGTGTTCTTAGTTTGTGTGAACATCTTTTCATCATTTGATGATTAGATTCATCTTTGATAAGAAACATACACTAATTTTTATTATTTTAGTAAAATCTTTAGTCGTAGGGAGACCTCGGGTGTCTAGTCTATGTCTCATGGTGGTGTTCTGTATCTATGAGGTATATTAGTCATTATGATATCTCTAAATTAGAAGTTGACGGATAGTGTACATCAGTCTAGTTGGTCCATACAACCTAGGACTAACAAGATGTATTATAATTTGAGACATCATTATTAGAGGTCATAAATGAGGTGGTCAATTTTAGTTTTCATTTCATGATGCCTTACATCCCAAAAGATTAATGTGGAGCACTAGAGACCTATCAGTTTGTTGTAGCCTTTACCCATTCTGGTATGGTAGTGGGATAAGATATCCATGGAATTAATTTTCAGTTTAACAAGAAATCCTAGTGGGAAGGATTCAATTTGAGTGATCATTTATCAAGTCAAAGAATCATCTCATTTCCTTCTTATTAAGAAGACAATGAAGGTGGAAGATCTCAAAAACTTATATACATGAGAGTTTGTGAAGATCCATAGAGTGAATTCTACTATTATTTCTAATAGATATCTAGGATTTATATCTCGATTTTATAAATTTTTACAAGAGTCAATGGGTAATCAGTTGAAATTAAGTATAGTACATCACCATTAGACAGATGGGTAGACTGAGTACGCTATTTAGGTTCTTGAGTATATGATTTATGCATGTGTGCATGATTTCAGTGGTCCATGGGAAAATCATATACCTTTGGTTTAAGTTTCCTATAACAATAGTTATAAGGATTATATTAAAATGTCTATTATTTTATATAATTCCATATAGATCTCCTTTATGTTGGGAGGAATTAGGGGAACAATATTTGGTTGTACTAAGTCTCATTCAAGAGATAATAGAAAATGTTCAGTTGATTAAAAAGAGGTTAGCGATAGCTTAAAGTCTCCATAAATACTATAAAAACTATCTTCACCATCCATTGGAGATTTTAGTAGATGATAATATTTTTATTAGGGATTTACCTCATTTGGTACATCATTATTTTGGTAAATATAGTAAGTTAGCATCAAGGTTTGTTGGCCCTTTTGAGATCACTGAACAACTTGGAAAGGTGTCTTATTGGTTTGACTTTTCATATCTCTTAACATCAATTCTTGATGTGTTTCAGGTTTTATAATTGAGTAGGTATCAACCAAACCCTTCCTATGTGATTTAATGGGATTATTTTGATCTTGAACTCAACACCTCGGTGTTTGAGTAGCCAGTTTAGATTATAGATCGTCAAAATAAGGTGATGCGTGGTAAATCAATTTCTTTGGTTTGTGTACTATAGTAGTGTGTATGGTATAGTTATGATATTAGGAAATGGGAACAATTGATGATATAGTAGATACATTATATTTTTATGATTCTATAATCTTGAGTGATTTCTAGGGATATAAAGTGGTTAGGTGGGGAGAATTTCGATTCCCTCTGAGTCATAGGTATGCCTTATTTTGGTCCTAGTTTATCTCTTTTATGGTTCTAAAGGATTTAGAGAGTTTTGGGTAAAATATTTTAAGATTTAGGATTAATATAATTGGACTTAGTTCTATGAATAGTCAGTAATAACCATGCAGTAACAATTTAATATGGAGATATTCATTCTAGTGATTTTTTTCATTATTTTATCATGGTTTATCTAACCATGCAATTCACTAGAAAATTGTATGTATGAAGGGTCTTGGATCCAGAGGTTATTTCATGAATTGGTCAGGATTTTTTAACCATGTGTCTATTCCTAGGTAACTGTGCACTTTGTTTTTTAAGGCTTAGTTTCTACCACATGATTAGTGAATGGTTTCTCTAACTGTACAACCTAACCATGTGATGTAATGGCCCGGACCTCTTCAGTATATTACATTGTAAAAATTTGATGTGGTCAAACATGACACGTGTTATAATAATAATTTTTGAAAATAATAATTGATAATGGTGGCATGAAAATATTTGGTCTTAATTAGATTAAATGGTTTTAATTTAATCATTGTGAAATAAAAGAAATAAAATTGAATGTATTTAATTCAATAAGGGGAGGCCCCAATTTTGGTGGAGTGAGGGAATTGTGGAAGGGAATAAATTACGAGTCCAATATTAGATGTCTTTTTCAGGTTTTTTGATTGGGTACCTGAAACGCTCGTGAATTAATAGATTTAATATTATTATTAAATCTTTGAACCGTCATAACTCCCGCGTGTGACATCCAATTGACTTCTTGTCAGTGGCGATGTGATCCTATCATTAATACGATCGATTCAAGTCTAAAGTTGGATATTAAATTATGGTTCATGGCTCGGGTCCATGAAACACCCAATAATATTATTATTATTATTATTACAGGATCTTGTATCCAATGTATCTCCCTCATACAGTGTTAGAATGGCGAACCATCTGTGATGTTGCAACCCTGAAATTTTGACGGTCATTTCAAGACCAATGATTAATACCTTTTTATGACTCATGTCTTGGGTCAATAAAACACCTATTATTAATTGAAGTTATTATTATCATTAAATGCATGGAAACCGCATGATGTGTCATGTTTTGACCATTCAAACAAGGTAAAAGTTGTACGGTCACGTCGTGTATTAATTAAAACACATTGCATACTGTTTTACCTTTTCGTTTCCTATATAAGAGAGGGTCACGTGTTATTTACGGACCCCTCTTCTTCTCTGCACGGTGATGCTCCCGGATGACCCAGAAGCCTTCCTCCTATCTTCTTCATCCGGACTCCAATCTTCAATCTTTTGGTGGTTGTGGGATCGTGTCGACGAGTCGAACATCGTGCACCTCGTTCCTTTCCCTCTTCTTCGACTTCCTCTTCACAGTTTCCTACCAAGGAGATTGTTGATATTTTATGGGAATGACGCTCTTCAACGAACGTCATCTTAATGGTAAGTTATGCCCTGTTCGTATTCCTTCTTCAATATCCTCTTTTTGTTCCTCCTTTCCAGGCTATGAAAAGTGACACCTTAAACCTTAATGGAGTCTCTCTTGGTTGTTAGTGTGGTTTTGATTCAGCATCCATGGGAGGACGTAGTCGTTGGGAGGAGTGATCGAAATCCTCTTGGTGTTTGTTCTCGTAAAAGGACATAGAAACCTGTTTAAGTAGGGATCTTACCTTCGTCTCTCTCTCTTTTGTGCATCATGTGGGGTGGGTATCCTCTTGTTTTCATGAGATACGGTTGAACCAGAAAATAAAGATAATAACTGGTTAAAGAAAGGGTTTGGGGAAAAAAATTTATATTGTTGATTTATTTCCATCAATTCTTATCCTTTGATTGTGTTGTGAATTGAATAGGCTTATGCCTACTAAAAATCACGGTCGTTGGGGGCCTTTGCTTGCGCAATTAAATGTTTCCCTAATTTTATGGATTGTTTTGTGGATGGAATTTCATAGAATGTGGAAATTGGTTAATCATGTAAAGTTGGCTAACTAAATGAATATATGGAACCCTTGTATGATCACCCCGGTTAAACTAAACGAAAGAATGAATTTTTTGGGTGCTGGTTGGGGTTTAATTATATGAAGGGGTGGTTTGTGGGTTGTTGTGGAACGGGTGAGCAGCGGGGCTGCGGTTATCTTGGTTGTGGGTTGGCGTGTATGATATGGTTGTGATGGGAAATGGAGCTGCGGTAAATGGTATCAAAGGGATAATGATGTGGTACAGGTATTGTTTTCGATGTGTTTTTGGTTATGGTGGTTGGCATTAGGGATGTAGAGATGGGTTGTGCATATGAATAAAACTGGAAGAGTTAACTAATGAATTTTGGGGCATTGTAGTTGATTAAATACGGAAAATCAATGGAATTGATTGGCTGATAAAAGAAAATGGTATTGTGTTGCTTGTGTTTTCCCTAACCTTATTTGTGGTTGGCAGGGATATGTTTTACGAACTATTGATCTGGTTTGGTTGTTGTTAGTTGATCGGTAGTTAAGGAATTGATAAACTAAAACTTTTGAAACATGAAAATCTTAATGGGGTTTGGGGCTATTTATTATGTGAATGCTTTTGAGGTAGTAGTGACGAGGCATGTGCTTAGATCTTTTTTGTAGAAGCCTTAGGATGGGTTAAGTGGTTGATATAATTATATAAATCTATACGTTTTATGTTTCTTTACGCACCCCACCCTTGTTGATCATTACGTGCCGAACACCCATGGGATGGGGGTGATATTCTCAAACATCTAAAGGATGGATGGTTATTGTTCTTACCTATTCTACCTCTTCTAGGTTCTATAGCCCAATATCCTTCGGGCAGGTTGCGATAGATCTTTCCCAAGAGTCTTCGGGATGAGGATGTGATATGTTCCCAGGTGTCTTCAGGATGAGATGTGATGTGGTTCCTAGGTGTCTTCGGGATGAGATGTGGTTATGGCCGAGGATTGAGTATCGGCGGGATACTATGATGGCTGAGGATTGATTTTCGGCTAGTTACTATGAGCTTCGTATGGCTAGGTAGCGGCACTAGCTCAAGCTTCGTATGGCCAGGTTGCGGCACTATCTCAGGAAGAGGGGGAAGCATCAGAGCGTTAAGCATGAGGGCTTGAGCAGTACTCAGTGGGAAGGTGGTGTGTGGTACCCATAATTTTATAATATTACTATACTACTCTATTGACTTGTGATATTTGGTGAGTGTGGCTTGTAAGGTTGGGTGGATAGATTCCTTACTAGGCTTTGGTTCCTTTTGTTTTCTCATGGGGCATTAGGATATCTCCCCACCTGTGCACAAGAGCTTTAGGTTTTCCTACTGAGTATACTTGTATGCTCACCCTACGTTTACTTTCAGGTTTTCATGAGGTCTTCAGGGACTATGCAGGACCTTGATAGTTGGGCGTTGGAGTTTTTCTGGTTGCAGTTGTTGCTTTCTTTTTTTGGTATCATACTTGGAGCTTATCTTGTACTTGTACTTTTGTTTCAGTATTGTATAAAACATGCATATGGGTTTGGTTTTGGGTTTATTTTCATTTACTTGTTCTTTTTTCTTTTGGTGTTTGAATCATCCTATTTTCCGATCTTAAATAATAAAAAGGGTAATACCTCCCATATTTGTGAAAACTCATACCCTTGGTGCTAGTCGCCACTCTGGGGCCTACTGGAGGTGGGACTCAGGGGTCATTATCTCCCTTTCAACATTTCCAGCTCAGGAGGGGAATCTTTGGTGGGAGGGGGTCGTGACAGAATGGTATCAGAGGATAATGGTTGAGAAATAGGATGGAGTCTGGAGTTAGGCACTATGAGGATTGCATGGGATGGTAGGGCAACAGTGTTGGCTGATCTTTGTGCATGACATAGGCCAGGGAAGACTGGTTAGGACACGGGATTTTAGGACCCCCCGTGATCTGATGCAAGGACTCTGAGCTTACCGAACGACCAAGTAAGACAACATTGATTGTAGGGTAGAGACCCTAGGAAAGGTACATGTGTCATAATGATTTGTGTTTTACTTGATTTGGGTTCTCTAGGAAATAAATCGAAATAAAATGATAAAATGAATCCTTGATAAATTTTCCTTGCTACTTGGGCTTAGGCATTCCTTGTTTACCGAACTGCTATGGCACCTGAACGTCAACAGAAAGGTATAGGAGTGGGACGTGGGCAGTTGCATGCAACAGAAGCGGCAACCCTAGCAAGGCCAGATATTGAGAAAGATTTTTTTATTTTTACTTAAATGCTCTCATTTATGTTTTGTTTAAATTCAGGAGCATCACACTCCTTTGTTGAAACTCATTCTCACCCATGCTTTGGTCCTGGACCTTGTTTTTCATGAGTCTATAATGCTAAGTTTTTTCCCTCTTTCCTTTAAATGTGTGTGAAGAGACCTAACATGTGGGGAGATGAGGACTTGATCCCTAATCAAGACGCATTAATATATATGTGATTAAACCCATGCGGGCGATTCAGTGCTGCCCAAAGCGGATAGTATCTTGACATGGGAGAAGGAATTCCCCAATCCATGTGTTGGGGCAGCGTGTTGCTTGTTTTTTGCGGTGTTGGGGGCAGTGTGTGTATGAGAAATCCTGAATTATAGGGGTTGGAGGACCTAATCCCTAATCTAGATGCATTAATGTGGATGCGATTAAACCAGTGTAGGCGAGTCAGTGCCGCATAAAGTAGATAATATCTCGACATGGGGGAAGGAATTACCTGACTCATATAATTAGGATAGTGGTTGGATTCTTGTTATGATGAGATCCCTAAGAGGTATCTTGTGGGGTGGTTGTTCGGACCTTTCCCCTTTTTATGGGTTGGTTTTTTAATTCTTTAGGATGAGAATGTTTTGAGAGGTATCTGATGTAATGGCCCGGACCTCTCCGGTAGATTACTTTGTAAAAATTTGATGTGGTCAAACACAACGCATGTTATAATAATAATTTTTTAAAATAATAATTGATAATGGTGACGTGAAAATATTTGGTGTTAATTAGATTAAATGGTTTTAATTTAATCATTGTGAAATAAAAAAAATAAAATTGAATGTATTTAATTCAATAAGGGGAGGTGCCACTTTTGGTGGAGTGAGGGAATTGTGGAACAGAATAAATTAGATTGGAGAGAGAATAGGAAGATAAGAAAAATTAAAAATTAAATAAATAAAGGGATAATAGAGGGCGTGAATATTGGGGGTAGAAGATTGAATATTGGAGAGAGAATAGGAAGATAAGAGGAATTAAAAATTAAATAAATAAAGGGAGAATAGAGGGTGTGAATATTGGGGGTAGAAGATTCAAGATTGGAGAGAGAAAATTTAAAATATAATGATGATTATAAAAGAAAAGGGGAAATAAATGATAAGGGAGGAATAAATCGTGGGGGAGGGGCTTATGCTCTTCACTCTTAAAGAGGTTGAGCGTGGGTTTTTATTTGAGCTGGAAAGAAAATAAATGTTAAATTAAATTAAATAATATAATAATGTAATTATAAATTTTGTTGGGAAAACCATGTTTAGTTCATAACTCCTTCGTGTGACCTCGGTTTTATGAACCGTCAGTGGAGTGTGACCCTAACTTGGAGACGGAAATTATGAGTCCAATATTAGATGTCCTTTTCAGGTTTTTGGATCGGGTACCTGAAACACTAGTGAATTAATAGATTTAATATTATCATTAAATCTTCAACCCATCATAACTCTCGCATGCGATGTCCGATTGACTTATCATCAGTGGTGATAGAATCCTGTCATTAATATGATCGATTCTAGTCTAAGGTTGGATATTAAATTATGGTTCGTGGCTCAGGTCCACGAAACACCCAATAATAATAATATTGTTTTTATTACGGGATCTTGTATCCAACGTGTCTCCCTCATACGATGTTAGAATGGCGAACTGTCTGTGAAGTTGCAACCCTGAAATTATGATGGTCATTTCAAGACCAATGATGAATACCTTTTTATGACTCAAATATCAGGTCAATAAAACACCTATTATTAATTGAAGTTATTACTATCATTAAACGCATGGAAACTGAATGATGTGTCGTGTGTTGACCAGTCAAACAACGTAATAGTTGTACAGTCACATCGGGTATTCATTAATACATGTTTTGTACCATTTTACCTTTTTGTTTCCTATATAAGAGAGGGTCACATGTTATTTACGGACCCCTCTTCTTCTCCGTACAGCGATGCTCCCGGATAACCCAGAAGCCTTCCTCATATCTTCTTTATATGGACTCCGATCGTCGATCTGTCGGTGGCTATGGGATCGTGTCGACGAGGTGAACATCATGCACCTCATTCCTTTCCTTCTTCTTCGACTTCATCTTTGCAGTTTATTACCAAGGAGATTGCTGATATTTGACGGGAATGACGCTCTTCGACGAATGTCATCTTAATGGTTCATTCTACCTCGTTCGTATTCCTTCCTCAATCTCCTCTTTCTGTTCCTCCTTGATATGCTATGACAAGTGACACCTTAAACATTAATGGAGTCTCTCTTTGTTGTTAGTGAAGTTGTGTCGCAGTGTCCACGGGAGGACATAGTCGTCGGGAGGAGTGATCGAAATCCTCATGGTGGTTGTTCTCGCAGAAGGACATCAAAACCTATTCAAGTAGGGATCTTACCTTCTTCTCTCTCTCTCTTTTGTGTATCAAGCGGGGTGGGTATCCTCTTGTTTTCTTGAGATACGGTTGAACCAGTAAATAAAGATAATAACTGGTTAAAGAAAGGGTTTGGGGAAATTTTTTTGATATTATTGTTTTATTTCCATCAATGATTATCCTTTGATTATGTTGTGAATTGAATTGGCTTATGCCTATTGAAAATCATGATCGTTGGGGCCCTTTGCTTGTTCAATTAAATGTTGCCCTGTTTTTCTGGATTGTTTTGTGGATGGAATTTCATAGAATGTGGAAATTGGTTAATCATGTAAAGTTGGATGATTAAATTAATACCTGGAACCCTTGTATGATCACCCTGGTTAAACTAAATGAAAGAATGAATTTTTTGGGTGCTGTTTGGGGTTTAATTATGTGAAGGGGTGTTTTGTGGGTTGTTGTGGAACGGGTGAGTAGCGGGGCTACGGTTGGCTTGGTTGTGGGTTGGCATGTATGATATGATTGTGATGAGCAGCAGAGCTTCGGTAAATGGTATCAAAGGGATGATGATGTGGTACGGGTATTGTTTCCGATGTGTTTTTGGTTATGGTGGTTGGTAGAAGGGCTACAGGGATGGTTTGTGCATATGAATAAAAGTGGAAGAGTTAACTAATTAATTATGGGGCATGGTAGTTGATTAAATACGAAAAATCAATGTAATTGATTGGCTGATAAAAGAAAATGGTATTGTGTTGCTTGTGTTTTCCCTAACTTTATTTGTGGTTGGTAGAGATATGTTTTACGAACAATTGATCTGGTTTGGTTGTTGTTAGTTGCTCCGTAGTTAAGGAACTGATAAACTAAAACTATTGAAACATAAAAATCCTAATAGGGTTTGGGGCTGTTTATTGTGTGCATACTTTCGAGGTAGCAGTACTGAGGCATGTGCTCAGATCTTTTGTGTAGAAGCCTTAGGATGGGTTGAGTGGTTGATATAATTATATAAATATGTACGTTTTATGTTTCTTTATGCACCCCACCCATGTTGAGCACTACGTTCCGAACACCCGTGGGACGGGGGGGTGAGATTCTCAAACATCTAAAGGATGACTAGTTACTGTTCTTCCCTGTGCTCCCTCTTCCAGGTTCTATAGCCCAAGATCCTTCTGGCAGGTTACGACAGATTTTTCCCAAGAGTCTTTGGGATGAGGATGTGATATGTTCCCAGGTGTCTTCAGGATGATATGTTATGTGGTTCCCAGGTGTCTTCGGGATGATATGTGGTTATGGCTGAGGATTGAGTGCCGGCAGGATACTATGAGCTTCATATGGCCAGGTTGCAGTACTAGCTCGAGATTCGTATGGCTAGGTTGCGGAACTAGCTCGGGAAGATGGGGAATCATCATAGCATTAGGCATGAGGGCTTGAGCAGTATTCAGTGGGAAGGTGGTGCGGGGTACCCATACTTTGATAATATTACTATACTACTTTATTGACTTGCGATATTTGGTGAGTGTGGCTTGTAAGGTTGGGTGGATAGATTCCTTGCTAGGATTTGGTTCCTTCTGTTTTCTCATGGGGCATTAGGATGTCTCCCCACCAGTGCACGAGAGCTTTAGGTTTTCCTACTGAGTATACTTGTATGCTCACCCTACATTTACTTTCAGGTTTTCAGGAGGACTTCAGGGATCCTGTAAGACCATTCTAGTTGGTCATTGGAGTTTTTCTAGTTGCAGTTTTTGCTTTCTTTTTTTGGTATCGTACTTGTATATTTTCTTGTACTTGTACTTTTGTTTCAGTATTGTATAAAACATGCATATGGGTTTGTTTTTGGGTTTGTGTTCATTTACTTGTTCCTTTTTCTTTGGGTGTTTGACTCATCCTATTTCTCGATCTAAAATAATAAAAAGGGTAATGATTACCATATTTGTGAAAACTCATACCCTTGGTGCTATTCGCCACTCCGGGGCCTATTGGAGGCGGGACTCGGGGTTCATTATCTCCCTTTCACCATTTCCAGCTGAGGAGGGGCATCTTTGGTGGGAGGGGGTCGTGACATGTGACCCTTGCGGGTTTTTAAAGAATAGAAAATTACCCTAATACACTTTGTTGTTTTTAAATATAATATCCTCAAAATCTTTAATTAGACTAACCCATCCATTCCTTAAAACAATATGTGGTTTTCCCTTCATTTATTTGGTGTTTCTCCTTCATTCTTAGTGGATATCTTTAAGGTATGTTTTGATTCCCATATGATCTCTTCTCCTCTTTCTAGATCTTTACTCAATATCTCTTCCCCTTATTTCATTGAAGCCCGAATGTGTTGTGATTGTCAGATATAGATGGTTTTATGGGGAATTTATGATTTTTTTTATAAATATGGGGTTGTGAGGATTAGATCTCTTTATTTATAATAATTTTTTTCTAAGGAAACTATTTTTTCTCCATTGGAGAGGTAAGTGTCTTTATAAAATTGTTATGTCACACCCCGACCTTAGATAATCTTTTATTTTATTCTTTTCTTGGGCTTTGATATTTTGTCCAAGGTTTGGGTTTGATTCCTGGTCAAAGTTTTTTGGATTTTGGAATTTTTTGGGGGTTTTAGTCCTATGCATGGGAACCACATAGTTAGTAGAAACCATTTGGTTAGTCCAGGTACTCATGCGGCCAGTCTAAAAAGTGGATAGAAGTTCTAGCATTATTTGCACATGGTCGCATGAATCGTGTGGCCTGGTCATGTGGTAAGTGTGGATCTTGGTAGAAGATACTGCATAGTTTGTGCACGTTCGCACAAACCATTCGGTTTAATTGTATGGTCAGTACATGTTCGGGCAGTGGCTACTACACGGTTGGCACACGGTTTGTTAAACTGTGTGTCCAAACCGTGCAATCGAACAAGGTCATTAAAAACTTAAAATTCCATATCTACCCTCCTCCCCTTTTTACCCTAACTCGGAACCCTCCCCCATAAGTCAGTTTTTTTTCATGAATGGAGCACCTTAGCCCCTTATCCTTGGATCCTCTTCCTCTATGGTTGCTTCCACAAAGATCCAAGGTGAGTTTTTAGGGTTTTATGTCCATTTTTCTATCCTTTATATCTTCCCCATTCTATTTATTTCTTTCCCTTAGGTGGGATCTCGTTTGGATGAACCCTAGTAGTTAGGATTTATGTGTGGGTTGTGTTCCTTTGGATTTAGGGTGTTCAGTTCATCCTTTGGGTCCTAATCTCCCTTCTTTGAGAGTTTCTTCAAGTTTTCACTCCATCAAGCTAGGTATTTCCATGGTCTTCCTTTCCGATGAACATCATTGGTTCTTGGATGTATTTAATTAATTTTTAAATGTTATTTGTACCTATATAATTCAAATGGTTAGTTTATTGTAGTGTTTTCCTACTAGTATAAATTGTTAAAAATCAGTTTTCTAAGTGATTATTTATTTATGCCTATGTGTATATAGCCCAAATGTGTTTGATAAAATTTCAATTGAGTTTTAATAGGAAATTGGCTTATTTGGGTAGTGTTTTACCTTATAAATATTTATTTAAAATGGTTGGATAGTGAATTAGGCATTATTTGGGTGATTTGGATGTCTTTTGTGGCTTGAGAATTTTAGTGGAAATGTTTTGGAAAGAGTTGTTTATGATTTTACAATTGAATGGGATTTTTTGGTTGGTTTAAAAAGAAAGTGGTGATTTTTGAAATAGAAATGGTTGATTTGGGTGTTCCATTTAATGGGGTCACATCCATGTGTACACAAGGTGCACACATGGATGGAAATTCAAATGAATATGGCACATCAAAATATTTTTTTCATTGAACCTTGTCTCCTTAAATGGATCCTTTTTCATAAATGGTGTGTTAGTTCCCTTGTGTGGTTTCTAAAATTGGTTTTGAATTTATTCTTTAAGGCTTAACCCATTTTTCCTCGAAATATGTTTTGATGAAGGATTGGAAATGTAAAGGAATGTTTGGAAAGTTCTTTTTCAAGTGGTGTTTCTATTTATTCTAAAAATGGTTTGGAAATGTTTTTGGTAAATTCATTTGAATATGTAAAACTAAATTCCCATTTGTTAATTTGTATGTTTTTAAAGAAAGGGGTTGAATACTAAGTAATGTGAAGGATCGGTTGGTAACTTCAATGATATTATATATATATATATATATATATATATATATATATATATATATATATATATGTATATATATAGTGTTCACCTCTATAGAAGGTTTTTCCCTATATGGGTTATCGTATATTGGTGTTCATGTTTGGGTTAGGCAAGTGCAATGATGGCAGGTAAGATGAGTCATGTGTGTGAGGGCCTCCAACTTATATAGTGTACTTTTACCGTGGGTTCCTTGGAATATTTTAGAGGATGTAGTGATGGTAGCTTTCCAGCCCCAATTAGATAGTTTGGTACCCCCTGGATCACTAAGAGTCTAGGTGGGTTGTTCTATTGGATTGTTCAATTGAGGGTGGCCATATGGTTATAGACTTAAGGGCTTCACCATACACTAGCAGGTGGTTATAAACTGAGTACGCCTAGGGGTTTCTCTAAGGATGTTTAGGATCACCAATTGTTACTATTTATATATTCATGTTTACTTTCTATTTCATTTAGTTTTTAGCTTGTAGTACCTATTTATTTTTAGCATAGCCTGGTATTTTTTTTCTTGGAACTTGGTTTAGGTTTAGATTTCCAAAATGTCCAACTTTTTTGAACTAATGAAATTTTGGCATGTGTTTTTTGGAAAAGAGGAATTTTTATTTTTTATTTAAAATGAGAAAAACCTATTTTCATAAATATATTTCAAAATAGTGTTAATTGATTATTTTCAAAAAAGTAAATGCATATATTCTTTGGTGGTTTCCTACTGAGCAATTTAGATCACACCCTACTTGTATCATTCAGTGTCGGTAGATCCAATCTGTTTTGTAGGTCCTTCTCCTTATCCAGGTACTTTGTTTTTTTCCTCATTGTTAGAGTAGGTTGTTTGGTGGATGGAGCTGACCTTGAGGTCACATAGAGATCGTGTTGGTAGTAGTTTGGTTATTTATTTTGAGTTTTTAGTTTGTTCAATTGTATCTTGTAACTGAATCAGTTTGTGTATTTACTTGAGATTCAGTTGTTTCCTTTGCTTCTTGTTCTAATTATTTTACTAATCTTGGTTATGTTTGGGCTGAAATCAATCCAAACTGGTTTATATTTGATGCCTGGAACTAGTTTCCAGAACGTGGGGATCGGGAACGCCCTTCGGGCCATGTCTTGGATCGGGTCGGATGTCAAGTTGGATGGCATCCCAACCTAGTTCGTGATAGGTTCTCTCTCATGGCATACCTCATTGTTCTTATATTTTCCTTTGGTTTAGCTTATAAAAATGGTTTATTAGATGTATATAAGGGCTATTTTGTGTAAATTAATCTTTATTGGCATGGAAAATTTTTTTGAAAATAATTTTTCTTTAAAAATAGTTTTATGCACATTATGTGTTCGATGAAATGGCTTAAAAATGTTTCTGACTCTAAAATGGTTTTTCAAGCATGGGACTGATAATGATTTGCATGTGAAAATGTTTTATAAAATGGTTATCATGGTTTAATTGAGTGTTTTGAGAAAACATAGCACTTTAGGAGACTTGAGTTCATTGGGTTATAGATATATACAAACCTTAGTGAGTGTGACACCACTAGGGATTATGGATAGGTTCTCATCATGTTTTGGTAGCTAATGGATTGTTCTAATTCTGACAGACTATGGTAGGACTCGGTGTCATTAGGAATCACATTATGTCATCTTAGTGTTCCATGTGTGTCTTATTTTTGTACACTCATAAGCTAGATCAAATTTATTCTTGGTGATATTCTTGATGGTATTGTTTATTCTTTGATTTCTCACAAGTTTATCTTTTTATATATGGATTCTTTTGACTATTTCCCTCTATTTTATCAATCATGTTGATTTCCATATTCTTGTGGATTTGGATATGGAATTTTTTTAAAGTAAAACCAATGGGTATTTTATGTAAAAAAATCAAATTAAATAGCTTTATGAAACTTGTTTTATTTTAAAGATAGAACTATTTTTTTAAAGTGACGGGCATTATGTAGATTTATGGTAGTTTCTTACTAAGTATTTCACTTATACCCTAAATATTACTTTGGGTATATATAGATTTCATTTTTATGGATATAGTTAAAGGGAATGTAATCATATAGCTCACCGAATCTATTGGTTGATTTCTTCTTTACAGTGGGTTCAGTTGGTGGTTTGGTGGTGATGGGTGGTCACATGGAGATTGGGTCTTGGTCTTGGATTTGTTTTTCTTTAAGGTTTAGCATTTTATCTTGGTTTTTTATGTCTCATGGTTGTTTAATTTTCTTCCATGTTGTAATTTGGTTGTTTATCTTTATATTTTTATACATGATGCATGTTGTGTTATCTTTTTAGGTGAAATCATTCCCATGTCATCTAGTGGTGATCAGAAATATGCTCTAGGATTTGTGTCAAGCTAGCTAGGGTGATGTGTTATGTCATCTCAGGTTTATTAGTTATAATTTCTCAACTATATAATTATGGTTTTATAGTTTATTTTTCAATTAATTCATGTTTTTTTAATAATAAACTGGTTAAGCTTAGAGAACCTAGAATAGAAAATGTTTATAATTTTTTCCTTAGTTCCTTGTGTAAACAAAATGTGAACTGCATAAATATTGAAGTTAGTAAATCTTGGATATGAAACAGAAGTCCTATTAACAGTAATGTACATAATAATAAGTTGATTTCTAATCTCCCTTATCTTAAATTTGATGAGAAAATACTTTTTGATGCATGTCGAATGGGAAATCAACATAAGTCTTCTTTAAAATCTATCAACATGGTTTCTACATCCCAACTGTAGAACTTATCCGTATAGAATTTTTTGGTCCTTATAGAGTAGAAAACCTGGATATACAATTATTTATTTTTTTATTGGTTGATGATTTTGTGATATATACAAGGGTTTAATTTTTGAAATTTAGAAGTCATGATTTTATGGTTTTTATGAGTTTTTATAACTTTGTTCAAAATAAAAATGTTGCTATAATAATTTTATTAAGAGGTGATCATGGAGGATAGTTTTAAAATTCAGAATTTAATTATTATTTTTATTAGATTTTGGAATTAAACATGACTTTTGTCTCTAAGAAATCATCAAAAAATTAAATTTCAAAAAGAATAAATATAACTATATAAGAAATGGATAGAACTATATAAAATGAATACAGTTTACCAACTTATTTTTTGGGATAGATCTATTAATACAACATGTCATATTATGAATAGAGTATTAATCAAACCTTTTCTCAAGAATATACCCTATCAGTTTTAGAATATTAGAAAACCAAAAGTTGGGTACTTCAAATTTTTTAGAAGTAAGGTATATATCTTGATTACTGAGGAAAACCTTGGTAATTTTGAACCAAAAGCTGATGATGGAATATTTATTTGGTATTTTTCTTCATTTAAATCTTATAGCGTGTTTAATAAAAATCCATGGATGGTTGAAGAATAAAATCATGTGAATTTTGATTAAATTGGTCCTTTTGATCACAATAGAACACAAAAAGATGAAGTTATAGATTATTTGAATAACATGAGACTTATTTCTTCTAATGTAAAAAGTTAAGGTAATATAGATCATGATAATGATCTATCCAGTTCTAAATGGATTGAAAATAAGGATCCAGAAAGTGTTTTACCAAGACAACCTTGAACCTTAAATAACCATCCTCTAGATACTATTGTAGGAAATATAGTTGTAGTAGTAAATACAAGAAGGAATATTGGAAATTTAGTTGATGTCTTTGATTTTATATCCCAATTAAAACCTAATTCTATAGAATAATCCTTAAATGATGAGAGTTTGGTAATGTCTATGTAAGAGGAGTTGAATTAATTTAAAAGGATTAAAGTTTGGGTGTTAGATGATAGGTCCTGGGATTATCCAGTAATAAGAACTAAATAGGTATTTATAAATGATGAAGATGATCAAGGTGTAATTACCAGAAATAAGGCTAATAAAGTTTCAAAAGGTTTCAATTAAAAGGAATATATAGACTTTGAGGATTCCTTCACTTCTGCTATTAGGATTGAATCCATTAAGATCCTTTTATCCTATGCATCTTATAAAAAATTTAAATTATACCCAATAGATGTCACATATACTGTTTTAAATGGATATTTAATAGAGAAACTTTATGTTGAACAACCCTCGGGTTTTAAAAATTCTCATGTTTCAAATTCTATTTTTATACTCACTAAAGCTCTTTATGTTCTTAAACAAGAACCAATGGTTTAGTATAAAAGCTTAAATTATTTTATTTTAGAAAATGATTTTTTTAGGACTAGTTGATCCTATACTTTTTAAGAAAACCACTTCTTATGATATTTTATTACTTTAAATCTTTACAGATTAAGCCATTTTTAGTTCCATAAATCAAAAAATTAACAATGATTTTTTAAAACATATGCATGAAGATTTTGAAATGAGTACAATAGAAGAATTAAGTTTCTTTCATGGATTCTATATCTTTCAAAATGACTTTGAAAATGTTTAAAATAAAATTAAGTATTTCATATAATTATTAAAAAGGTTTGTACTTGAAAATAATAATTCATATAAAACTCTTGTGAATAAAAATGTAAGTATTGACTTAGATGAGGCTGGTAAAATAGTTCAAAAAACGTTTTATAGAGGAATGATTGGTATTTTATTATGTCTTACTACTAGTATGCTAAAAATTATATTTTTTGTTTGTTTAAATGAAAGATTTTTAGTCAAATCCAAAAAATTGTGTTTTAATTGATGTTAAGTTTTAAATAAAAAGATGCACTTGGATTCATACCTATCACACCATTCATTGTATTGAGGTGCGTATAATTCCAATTTGTCTCAAATGAATTGTGGATCATTTTCCTAAAGTATCAAAAACAATCTGAATGTGTTTTCTCGGTTTTTAGTACATTAGTTGTCTTTATTACTAAAATGTCATTTTAAAATTGAAACATACACTTTTGACTCATTATGATCACATAATGTATCAGTTTCATGTGAAAAAAATTTCTACACATCACAAATGACTTATTAATTGTTTTCCTAAATTATCAAGAAAATTCAAGCGTGTTTGATTAGTTTTTAGTGAGTGGCACTTTTTGAACAAAAATGTTGATTTTAAACTGATAATAGACATTTTGAGTCATGTTGGGCACATCGTGTATCGGATTGAGATGAAAATGATTCCTACACATCAAAAGTGACTTATGTATTGTTTTCATAAATTATCAAAACAATATGAATGTTTTTACTCAGTTCTAAGTAGCACAGCTATTCATTTTCCAAAAATTGATGATAATTTTAAATAAAAAGAAGCACTTTGAGTCAGACCGATCACACTGTGCATCGGATTATGGTGAAGATGATTCCTAATCATGAAAAAATACCTATGGATTTTTTTCCTAAAGTATCAAGACAATATGAATGTGTTTTCTCAGTTTTGAGTACATCACTTGACTTTTTTACAAAAATGTCATTTTAAAATTGAAACATTCACTTTGGCTCATACCAATTGTATTATGTATTGGTTTTATGTGAGAATGATTAATACATGTCAAAAATGAATTATTAATATATTTTGTAAATAATCACAGAAATCATATCATGTTTGCTCAGTTTTCAGTGAGTGACACTTTTTGAACTAAAGTGTCAATTTTAAACTAATAACAGACACATTGAGTCATACCAGGAACATCATGTATCGGATTGAGATAAGGCTGATTACTACACATCATAAATAAATTATGGATCATTATACTAAATTATTTAAACAATATGAATGTGTTTTATTGTTTTTGAGTAGTTCAGTTTTCCTTTTTACGAAAATTGATGTAAATTCTAAATAAAAACACACACTTGGAGTCATACCAGCCACACCATGTGTAGGATTTAGGTGAGGGTGATTTCTTCACATCTTAAATCACTTAGTATCATTTTACTGAATTATTAAAACAATCTAAATGTTTTTTTTTTTCAGTTTTTAGTAGTTTGCTTTATTTTTTTACAAAAAATGATGTCAATTTTAAATAAAGATGCACTTAGAGTCATACTGGTCACACCATACATCGGATTGAGGTGAGGCCTATTACAACACATTCCAAATCACTTATGGATTGTTTTCTTAAATTATAAAAAAAAATATGAATGTTTTTTCTCATTTTTGAGTATGTAACTTGTCTTTTTTACTAAAATTTAATTTTAAACATAAAACATGCACTTTTAATCATACGGATCACATCGTGTATCGGTTTGATGTGAGACCAATTATTACACATAATAAATAATTTAGGAATAATTTCCCAAAATTATCAAGAAAATCCAAGTTCATTTTCTTGGTTTTTAGTGAGTTAAACTTTTTAAAGTCAAATATTGATTTTAAAGTGATAATAGACACATTGAGTCATATCAATCACATCGTATATCGGATTGAGTTGCGGCTGATTCTTACACATCACAAATGACATATAGATTATTTTCTTAAAGTATCAAAATAATATGTATAAGTTTTCTCATTTTTTAGTATGTAAATTGTCTTTTTTACTAAAATTAATGTCAATTTTAAATAGAAAGAAGTTCTTAGAGTCATATCGGTTACATCATGTGTCTGGTTGAGGCGCGACCAATTCCTATACATCACAAAGTCTCAAAAAAATTTAATTATCAATGTTACCATGATTTTAATTAACTTTATTTATCAGACTCCCAACATTGCATGAGAATCTTAGAATAAACTACCTCAAATCGAAAAAAATAATCTACCTATATATGAAAACAATTATTATGATTAATACTAAAAATAAATCAATTAAACATAAATATAAATAATATATTAATTATATGGACAATGATTTTATTGCGAAAATATCAAGATTACCTCTGTGATTTTGTAGTGGAGGGAACATGAAGGAAAGTGATAAATTTCAACATTGCAGGGGTGAAAGGTTTTGAGGGAGAATAAGTTTGTGTAAGTTTTGGTGCAAAAATGCATGAAATATGGACAGATCACCCCAACTCGAACAAAAGAATCCTACTGTATAAGAAAACAATTATTATTTGAGTAATACTAAAAATAAATAAATTAAACATAAATATGAAATAATACATTAATTCTATGGACAATGATTTTACTATGAAAACATCAAGATTTCCTTTGTAATTGTGCAGTGGCAGTATTGTTTCTCTTCCTACAAAGGAAGTGGAAAGAACTTCAAGGAAAGTGATAAATGAAACACTATAGGGGTGAAAAGGTTTTGAGGGAGAATAAGTCTATAGAATTTTTGGTGTAGAAAGGCATGAAATATAGAAAAACCACCCCAACTTGAATAAAAGAATCCACCTATATAAGAAAACAATTATTATGTGAGTAATACTAAAAATAAATAAATTCAATATAAATATGAAATAATACATTAATTATATGGACAATGATATTAATGTGAAAATAACAAGATTTCTTCTATTATTGAGCAGATACAGCTTTGTTTCTATTCTTGTAAAGTCATTACACATGGATATAAATCTTCTAAAATAGATGAACTCTACAAGGAATAATGAAAATTCAATCAATGTTCCATTATATAATTTTTCAATAAAATAGATAAAGTATATCATAAAATTACCATTACATCTTTCCAAAAGGTTTCCTTCATTATAGTGTGTTCTTCTAATGGATTGGTAACATCGTCATGTGAAGAGTAAATTATTTGAATGAGTAGTCAAACATTTAATTTAGATTATGTTAATACAGTAGAGAACATATAATATTATGAGGAAAAACATAATATATTAAAAAACACTTTTACTTTTTCATTGAACTCTCTTTATTTTTTAAAGGTTTCAACAATTTTCTTCCTCTATGAAGAATCCAAATACCCTCTTTGTGGTCTCCTCTAACATAAAAGACATTGTCTATATTGGGAGCGGTATGAACTAATTGTGATGTCTCAATAAAAGGGTCATCCTTGATTGAATTTTCATCTGAATCAACATTTTTTTTAGTCGTCGGTAGGATAATTGACCAATTCTTGTTTTTTGGATCAGAGACATAAAGTACTTGCACTTCTTGTGATGCCATTATGAATTGATGGTCTTTTTCCCCTTCCACACTAAAATTCACCTTCACAAAGCCCATTTAGTTAACTATCACTCCATTGATATTATCAACCCATTTTCAATGGGAAAGTATCACTAAAATGTTTTATAATCCAACTCGTATATCAGTTCAATAATTCCAAAATATGACATATTTTCATAAATTGTATTTATATCCTTGGAAATAGATATGTGAATCACTTCATCCATAAGTGTAACACCACTATTTTTCATCATGATGAACTCATCATGTTCTTTTTGTATAGAACATGTAACCATTGATTAAAAAACCTATGTAAGATATAACATTCACATTCAGTCCTCTGGCTAGCTATTGAAGTCCTTCGGAAATTGAATTCATATTTTCAAATAACTCTTTATAAATTTGATATCTGAACCATCCAATAAACTATTGATTATTTGTACTTGATATCTATCCTTCAGACCTTGATGGATTAAAATCTATAAGAATTTATTTGTGGTATTAAATGTATGAATCAACATCTTTACTATTACGTAATATGTAAAGGTTCACTTTCTCCCACTCTGTTGAGGTAATTTTAAGAAAATCTCTTCTAGAAATCCCTTCACCCAGAAGGTGTTCTTTGTGATGAGACTTTGGTAGACCAATGCTTTCAACATCTAATGGAAAATCGATACATAATTCAATATATTCTTAAACAATATATCATCATGAAATACAACCTTCTGCACAACTTCGATTCTTGACATACCCTTTAAAAATCTCCATATATTGTTCAATGGGGTATATCCATCTGTAATAGACAGGACCACATAGTTGAACATTTCCAACCAAGTGAACCATTAGTTTGACCATTATATCAAATAATAACGATGGTAATAACATATATAATTAACAAAATATGACTGTAATATCCTTATTCATAATGGGAAACTTCACTGGTTCTACAACTTTACTGCGTATGGATTTGAAAAATAAGCAGATTCCGGTTAATATATTTTGTACATTTTGAGGTAGAATCCAAAAAAATCAACAAGAATTAAATCTTTCATCAAAACATGACAGTCACGTTATTTTAGTACTTGTAACTTCAAATTAGTCATTGACATGACATTCCGGATATTTTATGAATACCCCTATGTAAATTCTACACTGGTAAGAAAAAGGAAAATTTTCAATTTTTCTTCTCTGGATAGAGTGTAAGCTTCTAGAGGAAGAAAAGTCCTCCTTTTACCCTTCATTGGTGACAACTCTTCCCTTATACCCATTTCAATCAAGTCTAACCTAGCCTTGATGCCATATTTTGTTTTTTCAAGAACATTTAGTAACATTACAATGACACTATCAAATAAATTTTTTTCATATGCAAGACATCAAGAAAATTTCTAACATACAAAAAATCCAATATGGTAATTCAAAGAAAATTGATCTCTTCTTCCAACCTAATTTTATAAGGTTTTTAAAAAATGGTTAACCAAAAATAGTGTCAATATTTTTTTACATTATGTTATAGTTGATTGTTCGTTACTATAGATGGTGTTGTACCTTGTTTGATATTCACATTGAATATTGTCATCCTAAATCAGTATTTATGTTGTCGAGGTAAAATTTTCTAATTTTCTAAAAAAATTCTTTGAGGAATGTTTCAACCAAACTGAGTATGTGCATTTTCCACAAATGGGACACCCCAACATTCCTTTAATGATATAGCATGATAAATTTCCATAAGTAAGGAAGTCATTTATCATTTCATACAACATGGCCCTCAATGTGAATTCTTCACTTATATGAGCATCATACATTGTAACACATGTATCCCACATAAATTTCATATCTTTGATCAATGGATCCAAAAAGAGAACAATATCATTATCAGGTTTCTTTGGTCCATATATAAGTAGAGAGAGCACAATGTATTTTCACTTCAGGCATAACCATGGTGGAAAGTTATAATTTACCAACATGATGGGCCATGTACTGTGAGTACTACTTTATACACCAAAAATATTTTTTTCCATTGGTAGATAATGTTATACGGATGTTTTTTGACTCATTTACAAATTTAGGAATCTCATAATCAATTTTCTTCCACTGAGGAGAATATAATAGATGATGTAGGTTTATATCTTTAATTCTTGTATCTACATGCCATGTTAATTGTCTCACAGTTTCCTTACATATATATAGTCTTCTAAACTATATAATGATAGGAAATTACCATACAAATTTCAAAGTACTTGATTTAGTTTTCTTATATTGATCTGTTCCACACTTAGGGCATTTTATGAGTCATTCGTGGTCCTTTTGAAACAATATGCAATCATTTTCACAAGCATGTATTTTTTTAGAGATCATTACCATTGAAAATAAAATTCATTTTGTTTCATATGTTTAGAATGGTAGTTCATTTTCTTTTGGTATCATATCATTCAGGAGACCAAGTAGTTCTGTAAAGCTCATGTCACTTCATCCACTACTAGCTTTTAAATTATATAACTTAAATACTACTGACAATATTGTGTATTTAGTAAAACCGATATAAAATGGTTTCTTGGAATATCTATTTAACTCCTCAAACAACTTTATACAATCATGAAGGTCATCTTAAATTTTCATTTTCATTTCTTCCATGCAATCTCCATCATCATTTACAAAGGTATTCATATAAAATTATTTATAAACCGTAGTATAATCCTAATCGAAGTCCACATTCAGTTTTTTACCATGTTTAGTCCAATATTTATATATTTGATCTATTCTATGAAAAATCAGATATTCTTCCAACTATTGAATAACAATAATGTAAACACAGACAGAGGATTTAAAAGTGTCGTTTGCATGTTATCTTGCAAACTTGATGAACTCTTTAACTCCATCTTCATACTTGTTTTTCAAATGATTATCATGCATTTATTTTATATTCATATCCATCATATTGGGTTCATAAAATATTAGTTTTGTACAATATATAAATAAATACACAAAATATATTAATTATCAAATGTGAAAGTTATAGACAATTCTAATAAGGGAAACTCAACATTTGATTATTTCAAAGAATTTATGTATGTTGAAGAAAATGGGTAATTGAGTTTAAGAAAAGAATTAATCTATTATGTAAGGTATTATCCTATGAATCAATTCAAAGGTGAAAGTTATAGAAAACTGTCATCCTCATCAACTCATCTCCTAAACATTTATCATTGCATTTTATTATTTGACACATCCTTCAAGGATTTCTTTATCACTGATAAAGATACCATTTATCAGTGATTTTTTCTAGTGCTTATAAATACCAGTGTTGTTAAAGGCATGTTTTGTAGTATTGTGTGTGACAGTGTTCCCCTACACATTATTTTGGACAATAAAATAGAGTTTATTAATATATTAACTTATATTGATCTTGTTGTTAGAGAATTAATCAATTGTATTAGTTATTTAATGTATAGTTTTATTTTCTATTCTAAATCAGTATACAATTTTCTGAAGATTAATTTGGTTGAGACTTTAAAAACTAGTAAATATTTTTTCATCTGATCAAGGAATGAGTTTCACCAATCAACCAGCATTTCAATGCATGGATTTGGGAGTTAAAGGTAGTACATTAGATAGTACTTTATTACCTAACCTATATCTAAACTTTAGATGACTCCTATATAGCTTAAAATCCTTATCCCTAATGCTATATTTTCCATAACCTTTTTTGAGAAGAAATCTCTTTAGAATAATTAGTCTTTAATAAAATTGTTTTCTTTTTACTCTATCTATTATTTCTATTTTCTAATATATTACTTCTAGTTTCACTTTACTTTTAGTTGACTGTTATTCACATTATATTTTTTGAAACATTAATGTTGTTTTATTCCATATTATATTTTCTTTTTTATCCCACAAAAAAGGGGGATAAATTTGGAAAAACAAAAAATTCACATCAAATTATATATATTTTCCTTAATTATATTTAATAATTGAAACTTGTACGTTCATGTGTATTTATGGGATTTTTTATCATCAAAATGGTGAATATTTTTTGGTATATGAATGTTTATTCAATAAGTATTCTATTAAATTTGATACTTAAAAAACCATTTGTTTTACTAATAAACTTACTTTGAGTGAATTTTAGGTTTATTATTTTAATTTGATAAATTATTTTATTCTTGGAATTATGGAAGTATTTTATTAGTTTTGATATTTATATTGGGGTGTAAGAACCACATGCTAAGTCTTCTAGTTGTTAAAAAGAATTCTAAAATCACTATTCTTAAAGACCATTGTATCCCCACGGTTGTTTTAAACCTTAAATTAAGGAACCTTTATTTGTAAGTAACCTCAAATTTTGGAACCACACTTTTGTAAGGAACCTAATATTTTGAACTTCACTTTTGTGATGATCCTTATCTTAAGGAACCCAACATTTTTTATGAACCTCGTGCAAGTAACCTCACGTTGGTGATATAACCCACATTGAGAAATTTACATTGGTATTAAGCTCTATATTCTATAACTCCACATTTGGAATCATCTATATGCTAGATATTATAATTTTGGAATCATCCTCATGCAGAATAATCTCCATGTTGATAAGTTTTTCATAGGAATTTCAAATTATTTTGAGATTTTGTATACATTTTTCTGGAGTAAATATATTGGTAAACCATTTCAAATATCATTTCATAAGGTCTAAAATGATGGATTTATTTTTTAAAATTTCTAAAGGATGTTATGAAATTTATGTATCTTTTTAAATTTCAAATTTTCAATGTGTTTAGTAGTTTGAAGTTACAGTTTATCTAGAGGATTTTTTGGATCTGTTTGCTCAGAGGCATTTCCAGAAGATTATTTATTCTGATTTCAATTGTTCAAGTGGTGTATGAATATATGAAAAAAAAATAGAGGATCTCTAATCATGAATATCTTACTCAATTAAAAATATTTATGAGTCTTACATGATCAAAAAATACTTGTTTCACTACTACTACTACTATTTTTTTGGTGGTTTTCACTTTATATTATAGACTATTTATGTGCTCTTCATAAGGTAATACCTCTTACTTGTGAGATTTATACACTTGGTGCTAGTCTCCAAGATATTTAATATTGGAGGTAGGATTCATAGGTCACACACAATCAATTTTTTATCCAAATAGGGTTCTCAATTATGTCATTTTATTATATATTACAATATAGTTAGAGTACATAGTTGTAACATAAACTTGTACAATATTGATTTGGAAAATGTAAAAAATGAAAGATATGGGTGAAGTGGTCTTTACACCTATATATATTATTTTTGATAATAAAAGTACCATAAATCCAATTAAAAATACAATACAACACTCAAGAAAAAAATATAGATATAAGATATAACTTTATCAAGTAAAAGGAGGATAAAGTTATAATGAAATTGGATTATTTACACATTGAAGGATATAAAACACACGTAATGAAAAATTAACTCTCAAGAAAATATTTTGAAAGTAATTTTTCAAACCTTGGAGTACATCCCCCTAATTACATTGTAACGCCCTGACCCCAGTTACCCAGAGTCGGTGCATTATTGCATAACATTGGCATGATCACAAAAGATCAAGTCTCGAAAGACCGATTAATTTAGTAGCCTTGGAAACACTAGATACATTCATAAATGTTATGTTACATCATAAAGTAAAAAACTACAATAACATAGTCTCCATATTCTACACTCATATCCCCTTCAGACTATCCCTACAGGTCAGTCATAAAATATTTCTTCACATCCTGGGAAAATTAAACACAGAAAGGGGTGAGCTCAGATGCTCAGTAAGGATAATAATATAGCAGAAACTTTCATAAATAAACATAAACATTTAAGGCAATGTATAACTAAAACAAAATCCTTTTAAACTTTAACTTCAGCATAATATGGCAACAATAAATGGGAATAATGCCATTTACTTATTCACATGGATACTCTACTAGTCAAATAATCACATGCAATATCAATAACCACTTTCATAGTGATGTAATGCATAATGATAGACTATCATAACCACGTAGCAAAGGCCTCGTGCCAAGACTACAAATAAGATTTTGTCAAGGCCTTATGCCAAGACACTAGTTTGTCTCATGAGACCTATCGATACATCGAGGAGCTATAACGGGCTCCACCCATCACTTATTAAGTCCAATGCATTCCTTATATGAAAAGGTTTAAACACATCATAAACCATAACATAATCGTATCACATAAAACATGCATAAAGGAAACATAAAATTTCCACATTTCAATAATAAGATATCAATACAACACAATGATATAATAAAAATATTATCAAAACCATTTTCAATACCAAAATAAAATAAAACTAAAACTTGGTATTTATTTTTCATTTAAAAAAATTTATGGCTTGTAGAGGAAGTCGAAACTCAAATAATGGTCACGGCGGCGCAGAAGTCGTTGTCGCCGCATACGTACGACAAAAAAACATTCATTTTTGTCATTTTGTAAAATGCTTTATATAAAAAATATTCCTTTTGAATAAACGTAAAAATCAAAGGGGTTTATACACCATATAAAAGAAAGTTGTGTATAAAACAAAATATGCCTCAACGAAAGGAGATTAAGACGAAGTCCCTTACCTCATGTCTGACTTGACTTGACCGTTCTTTAACCTCATGAATAATAAACTAGAGTTAATTTATAATTGATTAAGAACATTTTTCAAGTTTATTATTCCTTTTATATCACTTATTACCATGTTATGAACATTATGTAATTATTTATGTTAATAACAGTCGTTTTGTCGATCTTTGGTACTTGAGTCAAAAATAAACTTCTTATAATTACAAGTTGTTCATGTGGTAAAATATCCATTATATCCAGAATTATATTCATGATATAGATATCATATATATCATATATATCTAGTATATACATTCATTCATAATATTATGTAACATTTAGAGGTAAGAAATGAAATGCACAGTTCATGGAGACGGTAAATCGTACGTACGCATGAACGCTACTTTCATTTCTATTTTGTATTTAATGGAATGAAATAATAATGATATAAAGGTGTCTTATAATTCCAGTATAATATCATATATAATATCATTTACTCTATCCTTTATATGTCCCACATATGGCATTAACGATTCAAATCACTTTGACGGGGCGGTAGTCCACACTTCCTACAATGAAATTATCACATTTACCCATAATGGAAATCATAAAGGTATGCCATAAATGAGAAATAAAGAAGCATAAGGAAAAAATAAAAATAATATATATATCATATATGAAAATAATGTCATCAAAATGACCACCATGAGAGGTGTTAAAAGAAGATTGAACAATCATCGTTTCGTGAGGCAGTAATTCGCCACCCACAGAAACAGTATGTTATTTAACCATTAGACGAAGGTATGTGTAAGTGTAAATAAAATCCTTATCATTACAACATCCTAGTATATTTTAGATACTGGTTTTGTTACAAAATAAATAATAAAATGAGTTTAAGGGGTTGGAGAAGCAAAATAAAACAAAAGAACATAAGAGAATACATTACCTTAAAATCGGGTAACTCTTTTTGATTTGAGCCAAAGGATTACTTGGGAAGACTTATGAGAAAAGTGAGGATTCTAATAGTAAGATAGGGAAGTTGAGAGAGTGTTTTGGCAGAGGTTGGCCGAGCCAAATGGCTTTGATGGTGTGAATAAGGTGGTAGAGGTTTGGGCCTTTTATAAGAGGAGAGGAGGGGCACTCTTGGAAAGTCATGAAATGTTGCATTATTATGAAATGCTTTTAGGATTTAAAAGGTCCTAAAATTATATATTTAGAAGCTAAGGTTATAATGGTTCAAAATATACTCATCCAATAGGTTTTTGATAAGTGTAAGTGTTAGATTTTACATTATCTTTTCATTTTATTTAAATCGTTAATTAATGAGGTAATCGTTGCATAATCATGGTGTTATAAAAAAATTAATTTATTTAATGTCTAAAAATTATAAAAAAATTACCATGATGTATTAAATCTTTTTAGATTTACAATGAATATTTATAGTTGAAAAGTTAACTTATATAACCCCATGTAATAATTTTTTTAGTAAAACAATACATGTTTGTGACAATTTTATTTTTACTTTAAATAAAAAGGTTATTAATGTCATTTTCTTACCCAAGTGGCTCCATGGGGTCCCCAAGTTGACCCATGGATTGTCTTGGTCGTCCATGACTCACCCAATAAGGGTAGGACAAGTGTAAAGGTAATTTCATATTATTATAACATTATATTTACCTTAAGTTGCACTAATTACCTTTAATCGCGATTAATAAAACTTAAAAGTTGTTGTTCACCAAAAAAATATTTTAATCCCATTGAACCAAATTTTTCTTCCTAATGACAACCATGTATGTTGGATTTTTGAAAATCAAATCACAAAAGTGGTAATGTTTCATTTACATGAAAAATTAGTTTTTAAACTACCACTTAGTGGTTTCACTATTCATCAAAAATTGAAGCTTTTCAGAAAAATACCAAAAATTTACCCTAAGATATAATTGATATTCTGAATTCAAAAATGGTGTCTATTTTAAAAAAATCCAAACATATAAGTTGAATTAATTAATTTTATAATTAATTCCCATTTTCAAAACAAATAGAGTGTTTTTAAGAAACAATATCAATCATAAGATTGACAATTTTTTATGTCCAACTTCAAAGTGAAATTAATTCTAATGACCACCATTGGATAAAATGGTAAAATTATATTCTAATTATACTTTAAAACCACTCAATAGTATAATTTATCACTATTAATTATTTTTATTAAAAACATTGTTTTTAATTAAAATTTAGTGATTTTCATTATTCATCAAAATATAAAAGTTATCCGAAAAGTTCCAAAATTTCACCCTAGGATAAATTCGATATTCCAAATCCAAAAATGAATTCCATTTTGAAAGATAAAATTTATAAAATTTCAAAAATTAGGTATTACTATTCATAATGGCTACTTTGATTGGTTGTGGTGTGTGTTAGAACTCGAAGTTGCGTACAACACACGCTACTGTATTATTCAAAGAGAAGTGTACCATGGAAGCTTGGGGTGTTACATTCTCCCCTCCTTCAAATAATTTTGTCCTCAAAATTTCATATAATATCACTATATAAAAAGACTCGGGCGATTCTTCATCATAAGTTCCTCGGGTTCCCACGTTGCCTCCACCATCTTATAGTTTCTCCATAGAACTTTTACCAGACGAGTCGTCCGGTTTCTCAGCACTTGTTCTCTTGTATCAACAATCCTAATGGGCTCTTTGCAATAAGATAGATTGGGTTCCAGTTCTAATTCCTCATAGGTGAGTACATGCGTTGGGTCATGCATGTATTTTCTCAACAGTGATACGTGGAATACATCGTGAACTTTGGAGAGACTTGGCGGCATTGCCAAACGGTAAGCTACACCCCATTTCATTCTAGAATTTCGAAGGGTCCAATGTACCTAGGACTCAATTTACCCTTCTTACTGAAACGTATAACTCCCTTCCATGAAGATACCTTCAAGAAAACATGATCTCCTACCTGAAATTCCAAATCCTTCCTTTAATTGTCATCATAGCTCTTCTGTCTACTTTGAGCTGCTTTGATGTGGTTTTGGATTACCTTCACCTTTTCTATCGTTTCCTCCACCAGTTCTGGGCCTACAAGTTTTCTTTCACCAACGTCATCCCAATAGGTTGGTGTGTGACATCTCTTTCCATATAACGCTTCATATGGTGCCATCCAAATACTTGAATGGAAGCTATTGTTATAGGAAAATTCTACCAGAGGTAAATATTGATCTCACATACCCTGAAAGTCAAGTGAACATGATCTCAACATGTCTTCTAAGGTTTTTATAGTTCGTTCTGATTGTCCATCTGTTTGAGGGTGGTAAGCAGTGATCAAATGAAGTTTAGTATCCAGGGCCTTCTGAAGACTTTTCCAGAATCTTGATGTAAAATGGGGATCACGATCCGAGACAATCGACGGGGGTACTCCATGAAGTCTCACAACTTCATTAATATATAGTATTTCTAGATGTTAAAGTGGTAGATCTTCTCTTATAGCAAGAAAATGTGATGACTTCGTGAGACGATCAAAAATGACCCATATTGTGTCATTCCTTCTAGGAGTCTTTGGTAGTCCCATGACAAAGTCCATCGTGATATTATCCCATACATCTTGACACAAAATCAGCAATATCCCTCTTCATGTTGTCCCACCAAAAAAGTACCTCTAAATCTCTATACATTTTGATGCTCCCAGGGTATATAGAGAAATTGGAACTATGAGAATCATCCAACAATTCCCTCTTTAAATCAGGTATATCGGGACCACAAAGTCTCCTCCCAAATTTCAAAATTCCATCTTCATACACAAAGTCACTCAATTGCCCATCATTCACAGCTTTAATCTTCTTTTTCAACTCTTCATCATCGGCCTGATAACACTTTATCCTTTCTAGTAAAGATGGTTTAGCAACCATTTGAAAAAGTTTTGATGTTTCACCCTCCATGGTGATTCCCATGTCCATCTTTACTAGATCCATGAAAATAGGATCCCTATCTACTCTCATCATATTCAAAACTCCATGATCTTTTCTACACAAAGCATCTGCAACCTTATTTGCCTTCCCCGGGTGGTAGTGTATCGTGCAATAAAAATCCTTGAGTAGTTAAATCCATCGCCTTTGCCTCATGTTGAGTTCTTTTTGTGAGAAAATATATTTCAAACTCTTGTGATCGGTATATATCTCACATTTTTCACCATAGAGATAATGTCTCCATATCATCAAAGCAAATATTACAGAAGCTAACTCGAGATCATGAGTAGGATAGTTCTGCTCATGAATTTTTAGCTGTTGTGATGCATAGGTAATAACCATATCATTCTGCATAAGGACACAACCAAGTCCTTTCATTGATGCATCACTATAAATAACGAACCCATCATTCCCCGATGGTAGAGTAAATATAGGAGAATTGACTAATATTCTCTTCAGTTCTTCAAAAAACTCTTCACACTCTTTTGTCCAGACAAATTTAACCCCTTTACGTGTGATCTTTGTTAATGGGTTAGCCAACCGGGAAAAATCCTGGACGAAATGTCGATAATAACCAGCTAAACTAATAAAACTGTGTACCTCAGTTATACTCGTCGGTGCAGGCCATTATTGGATTGCCTTGGTCTTATAAGGATCAACATAGATTCCATCTTTAGAGACAATATGGCCAAGAAAAGAAATCTCCTAAAGCCAGAATTCACACTTACTAAACCTCCCATATAATTCATGTCTTCTCAAAGTCTTCAGGATAATGCGCAAGTGATTTTCATGATCTTCATAGATTTTGGAGTATACCAAGATATCATCAATAAATACCACCAAAAAATCATCGAGATATTCCTTGAAAACACTATTCATTAGATCCATGAATACAGAGGGTGCATTAGTCAATCCAAAAGGCATTACTGTAAACTTGTAATCCCCGTACCTTGTTTTAAATGTTGTCTTCAGAATGTATTCCTTCTTTACACACAACTGATGGTATCCATATCGAAGTTCAATCTTTGAAAAGTATTGATCTCCATGAAGTTGGTCAAATAAATCATTAATGCGAGGTAGGGTATACTTGTTCTTTATTATTATAGCATCGATCTCCCTATAGTCAATGCACAACCTCATAGATTCAGCTTTCTTCTTAACAAAAAGGACATGGGCTCCCCATAGAGAAACACTAGGGCGAATAAATCCCTTATTACTCAATTCCTCTAGTTGTTTCTTTAGTTCAAATAATTCCACGGTGTCTATTATATAAGGGGTCTTCGATATAGGCCTTGATCCAGGAATTAAATCAATTGAAAACTCAACTTCTCGTTCTGGAGGATGTCTAGGTAAATATTCTGGAAACAGATCTACATATTCTTTCACAATAGGTACATCCTCTATTTGAACATTCCTTTCCTCGCCCAAAGTCATTTCATTCTCTTCCTCCCCAATAATTGAATTTAGTTGAGCTACTGGAGGTGGATCTAAATAAGAATTAGGTGGTGAAGATTCTGCTCTAAAGATAAGGTGTTCCTTATCATCATCATCAAAAATCGTAACCTCCTTCTTCTTACAATAAATCTTTGCATCATATTCTGAAATCCAATCCATACCGAGGATTATATCAAACTCAATCATAGGTATGACAATGAGATCAACGGATAAAGAACATTTATGTGCTCTAATGGGGACTGATTCACAAAACTTTGTTGCAATGATACTTCCCTTAGGAGTTTTGACTAACAATTATCTTATTAAATCAAATTGGAAATATCGAATTTTCTTAGAAAACTAGGAAGATATGAAACAATGTGATGATCCAGAATCAAATAATGCATTTTCTAAACTTGAGTAAACCATTAAATTACATGCCACCACGTCTTTCGGAGCTTCAACCTCAGCAGTAGTGATAGCATAAGCTTGGTCTTGATCCCTTGGCCTCTTCTGAGGTAAGTTCCCCTGACGCTTAGGACATTCATTTGCATAATGTCCCATCTCTCTACAATTATAGAATTCCACATTGATAGCAACTCTCTTTCCCTTGAAATGATGAGCTTGGTGGCCTTTTTCGCCACACTTGTAACAGACTCCCATTCCCTTCAAGTAAAGTACCGGGGTGTTTCTTCCCACATTTACTGCAGGACTGATATTCAACTTTTCCCTTCTTCCCCTTATTTCCATTTCCAGATTTATCAGAAGATCTCTTCTTCTCTTGCTTTGATTTAAAGTCATAAGACTTAGAAAATTCCTTTTCCATCTTGATAGCACACGAGACATTATCTTCATACGATGAGAAGGTTTGTGAGACTAATGCTCGACGGATAAATGGTTTTAACCCATAAAAGAAACGATCAATCTTACTTCTTGGGTTTTGTATATAATCTGGATCATTCCTTGCTAACCTTGTAAAGTTAGCCTCATACTTTGCGACATTCTCATCCTCCTTCTACCTCAAACTCAGAAATTGTCTTTCCATATCTGCTCGATGGTCATGTGGAAAGTATTTTTCTAAGAAAATTTCCTTAAACTCCCTCAATTCCATACTTGATACTTCTTCATCTTCCTTTGTGTTTTGAATCAACGACCACCGTTGATCGGCATCTCCAGTGAGGCAGTAAACTGCCATGACAACCTTCTCCATTTCGCTACTCCCCAAGGCGTGGAATATTTTCTCTAAGGAGTTTATCCATTGCTCAGCTACTAATGGATTTGTACCCCCATTAAATGTTGGTGGTTTTTGCCTCATGAAGTGGTCTAACATTGATCCTCCACGTTGTGGATCATGGTGCTTCATACGAGTAAGGTTATTATTCAAAACCTGAGTGAGTTGTCCCAGTATGGTGATAAGTTGATCAGCACTAGTTGTATCTCCAGCTCCACTATAATTATCTTGAGTAGGAGGGCAATCCCTACATGGAGTGTGTGCATTGACACGGTTTCCATTCCTCCCACTAGGTGCCATTTCTAAACAATGGCATAAACTATATTAGTTTATGAATCAAAATACATAATTCCATACTTGTAAAACACTTAACGTAAATTGAACTATAATCATAAAAATGTTTTCTTTGAGGAAGTATATACTCATAAACCCTTCATAATGGTTTTTAAATAAAATTATAATTATCCTAATCATATCCTCCGGAAGTGTCGTAACCAAGAGTGCAGCAAATCCCGTTGTCGTGCACAAGTTCCCGTTCGATTCTAGCTCAAAGCGGTGTTTTTGGGTTTTACCCCTGGTACATCTAGGCCAGATCCGCCTCTACCTGCTCGTATCCAGACAGGGATGTATTGCTCGGAAAACTCACAAAATCTCTATAATACCAAAATTCAAGAAATTTATTTTATACTAATCCTAAAATTCTATCTTAGGGCTATGTGATCTAATCAGAGTTTATCTAAATCTAGCTTCTAAGGTTAGTACTAAACTGCCTCTGATACCAACTGTAATGCCCCAACCCCAGTTACCCAGATTTGGTGCATTATTGCGTAACATTGGCATGATCACAAAATATCAAGTCTCGAAAGACCGATTAGTTTATTAGCCTTGGAAACACTAGATACATTCATAAATGTTACGTTACATCATAAAGTAAAAAACTACAATAACATAGTCTCTATAGTACACACTCATATCCCCTTCAGACTATCCCTGCAAGTCATTCATAAAATATTTCTTCACATCCTGGGAAAAATAAAACACAGAAAGGGGTGAGCTCAGATTCTCATTAAGGATAACAATATAGCGGAAACTTTCATAAATAAACATAAACATTTAAGGCAATGTATAACTAAAACAAAAGCCTTTTAAACTTTAACTTCAGCATAATATGGCAACAATAAAATGAAATAATGCCATTTACTTATTCACATGGATACTCTACTAGTCGAATAATCACATGCAATATCAATAACCACTTTCATAGTGATGGAATGCATAATGCCAGACTATCATAACCACGTAGCCAAGGCCTCGTGCCAAGACTACAACTAAGATTTTGTCAAGGCCCCGTGCCAAGACACTAGTTTGTCTCATGAGACCTACCGATGCATCGAGGATCTATAACGGGCTCCACCCGTCACTTATTAAGTCCAGTGCATTCCTTATATGAAAAGGTTTAAACACATCATAAACCATAACATAATCGTATCACATAAAACATGCATAAAGGAAACATAAAATTTCTGCATTTCAATAACAAGATATCCATACAACACAATTATATAATAAAAATATTATCAAAACCATTTTCAATACCAAAATAAAAGAAAACTAAAACTTGGTATTTATTTTTCATTTAAAAAAAGTTATGGCTTGTAGAGGAATCCGAAACTCAAATAATGGTCACAGCAGCGGAGAAGTCGTTGTCGCCGCATACGTATGACAAAAAAAAACATTCCTTTTTGTCGTTTTGTAAAACACTTTGTATAAAGAATATTCATTTTGAATAAACTTAAAAGTCAAAAGGGTTTATACACTATATAAAAGAAAGTTGTGTATAAAAAAAATATGGCTCAATGAAAGGAGATTGAGACGAAGTCCCTTACCTCGTGTCTGACTTGACTCGACCATTCTTTAACCTCCTGAATAATAAACTAGAGTTAATTTATAATTTATTATGAACCTTTTTCAAGTTTATTATTACTTTTATATCACTTATTACCATGTTATGAATATTATGTAATTATTTATGTTAATAACGGTTGTTTTGTCGATCTTTGGTACTTGAGTCAAAAATAAACTTCTTATAATTAAAAGTTGTTCATGTGGTAAAATATCAATTATATACAGAATTATATTCATGATGTAGATATCATATATATCATATATATCCAGTATATACATTCATTCATAATATTACGTAACATTTAGAGGTAAGAAATGAAATTCACCGTTCATGGAGACGGTAAGTCGTACGTACACATGAATGCTACTTTCATTTCTATTTCATATTTAATGGAATGAAATCATAATGATATAAAGGTGTATTATAATTCCAGTATAATATCATATATAATATCATTTACTCCATCCTTTATACATCCCACATATGTAATTAACGATTCAAATCACTTTGAGGGGGCGGTAGTCCGCACTTCCTAAAATGAAATTATCGCGTTTACCCATAATGGAAATCATAAAGGTATGACATAAATGAGAAATACAGAAGCATAAGGAAAACATAAACATAATATATATATATCATATATGAAAATAGTTTCATCAAAATGACCACCATGAGAGTTGTTAAAAGAAGATTGAACAATCATCGTTTCGTGAGGCAGTAATTCGCCACCCACAGAAACAGTATGTTCTTTAACCATTTGACGAAGGTATGTGTAAGTGTAAATAAAATCCTTCTCATTAGAACATCCTAGTATATTTTAGATATTGGTTTTGTTACAAAATAAATAATAAAAATATTTTAAGGGGTTGGAGAAGCAAAATAAAACAAAAGAACATAAGAGAAGACATTACCTTAAAATCAGGTAACTCTTTTTGATTTGAGCCAAAGGATTCCTTTGGAAGACTTCTGACCAAAGTGAGCCTTCTAGGAGTAATAAAGGGAATTTGAGAGAGTATTTGGGCAGAGGTTGGCTGATCCAAATGGCTTTGATGGTGTGAATAAGGTGGTAGAGGTGGGGGCCTTTTATAAGAGGAGAGGAGGGGCACTCTTGGAAAGTCATGAAATGTTGCATTATTATGAAATGATTTTCGGATTTCAAAGGTCCCGCAATTATATATTTCTAATATAAGGTGATACGGGTTCTAAATATACTCATCCAATAGGTTTTTTACAAGTGTATTACTTAGAGTTTACATTATCTTTTCATTTTATTTAAATCGTTAATTAATGAGGTAATCGCTGCATCATCATGGTGTTATAAAAAATTTAATTTATTTAATGTCTAAAAATTATAAAAAAATTACCATGATGTAGTAAATATTTTTATATTTCCAATGAATATTTATAGTTGAAAAGTTAACTTATATAACCCCATGTAATAATTGTTTTAGTAAAACAACACATGTTTGTGACAATTTTATTTTTACTTTAAATAAAATGGTTATTAATGTCATTTTCTTACCCAAGTGGATCCATGGGGTCCCCAAGTTGACCCATGGATTGTCTTGGTCGGCCATGACTCACCCAATAAGAGTAGTACAAGTGTAAAGGTAATTTCATATTATTATAACATTATATTTACCTTAAGTTGCACTAATTACCTTTAATCGCGATTAATAAAACTTAAAAGTTTTTATTCACCAAAAAATTATTTTAATCCCATTGAACCACATTTTTCTTCCTAATTACAACCATGTATGTCATATTTTTTAAAATAAAATCACAGAAATGGTAATGTTTCATTTACACAAAAAATTAGTTTTTAAACTACCACTTAGTGGTTTCACTATTCATCAAAAATTGAAGTTTTTCAAGAAAAATACCAAAAATTCACCCTAAGATATAATTTATATTCTGAATTCAAAAATGGTGTCTATTTTACAAAACTCCAAACATATAAGTTTAATTAATTAATTTTATAATTAATTCCCGTTTTCAAAACAAATAGCGTGTTTTTAAGAAACAATATCAATCAAAAGATTGACAATTGTTTATGTCCAACTTCAAAGTGAAATTAATTCTAATGAACACAATTGGATAAAATGGTAAATTTATATTCTAATTATACTTTAAAACCACTCAATATTATAATTTATCACTATTAATTATTTTGATTAAAAACATTGTTTTTAATTAAAATTTAGTAATTTTCACTATTCATTAAAATATAAAAGTTATCCAAAAAGTTCCAAAATTTCACCCTAGGCTAAATTCGGTATTCTGAATCCAAAAATGAAGTCCATTTTGAAAGATAAAACTTATAAAATTTCAAAAATTAGGTATTACTATTCATAACGGCTACTTTGATTGGTTGTGGTGTGTGTTAGAACTTGAAGTTGCGTACAACACACGCTACTGTATTATTCAAAGAGAAGTGTACCGTGGAAGCTTGGGGTGTTACATACATTTTATGGAAAAAGATAATAATTATCTACCTTTGGTGTATTTAATGTATTAATTGATTTTAGCATGTGCATGAATCAATATTGGATCACAAACATTTAGGATTATTATCAATGGGGAATTAAAAAATAAAAAAATAAATAGTTCATGGGGGAGGAATTGGAAGACAAACCAATGAGGGTGAGTTATATTGATTTTGAAGGAGTTTTACAAATAGTTTCAAGATAGGGTTGTTATGATGATGATGCATGTAGTAAAAGTGAAATTATTTTATTAAATCCATATATTCTATTGAAATCTTTTTATAATTATAATTTTTGACATTGACTTGACTCAATTCAAATTAGATATTATCAATATGATTTCTTAGTTATTTTATACCTTTGGAGAAAAAAATCACTTAATGATCTATAAGATAACTTTAAAATAAAAGGTTAACAAGTTTTAAAATGAGAGTTCCTACAAAAAAAGTGGTATCAAATCATGGTTCGAGTTTCTAGTGAGTGGTTTACTAAGTTTTAAAATAGGTTCTCAATTGGGAACTATTAGTGGTTCGGACCCTTTTCAGGTGTTCAGATCTCAAGGTACAGTGACATTTTGAGATTTTCCTTATAGGATACTTTTGAAGGTAGTTCTTTATACCTATATGATTTTCTGAATTAATGAGGGTTATATTTTAGAATTATGGAATTGGAAAAGGGTAAGGTCTATATTGACATGTTTAGAAGGAAAGGTTTTTTATTTTAGAGATTACAAATGGAGGATTTTCTACTTATAGAAGATATAGAGCTTCCATTAATGGGATTCAAATCAGATGATATGTCATGGGAAGAATAGAAAAGGATTAATGGGAAATAAATGAGTAATTTTTGGAATATGTGATCCAGGAATGTTTCCTTCAACTTAAATAAGGTGAGAAAGACGGTATAGTTGATTTCAATGCTAGGAAACTTATTTAAGTATAAATAAAAGAGAATGATTCTATGAGATTTAGCTAATCCTAGCCTTTCATGATAAAACTATGGTGGAAATGGGAATTTAAATAATAAACACTAGGTTTAAAAGGTCTGATCTAGAATTTTTTATTATAGAAGATTCAAAAAAAACTCATAGATAAAGGTGATAGTTATTTACTTAATAGCATCACTGACCTGCTTAAGTCATGGGTTATTTACTCTAGGGTTTCATTTCACTCGACATGTGAGAGAGGGAGAATGATAAATTATGTCTCTAAAAGTTTCACCTTGAAAATGGAGAATCACTTGAGATTTTTTGAATGGGTGGTGTTTCCATCTAGATATGGAATGAATGCTAGATAGAATTTAAAGGACTACAGTACATACTCAAGTTAGGGAAGAATTTTATTTTTATTGGTTAGCTGGATGAAAAATGTTTCTATAAAAATATTGTATATGGTATGTTTAAAATCATGTGTGGATCTATTGTGGTTGGAAAAAGTTATGAGAAACATAATATTATATCTTATTGGGATTTCATAGGAGTAATTCATGCCAGATATAATTCTAGATCAGTTAAAATGTGGCATAAGCATCTCGGTCACATGAGTAAGAAGGGGATAGAAATAATGGTTTTTAAAGGAATCATAGAACATGAATTCATGGAGTATAAAACATGCTAGGAGTGTGGCCTTAGGAAGTAGAAAAGGGTTTTTTTTAATTTAAAATGGTAAGGCACTTGTGGATTTGAAGCTTTCACTAGTTTATATGGGAGTATGCGGGCCAACTCTATTTTATTCTCATAAAGGGTCACTATATTTTTAAACCTTTATTAATGATGCCACATGGAAATTTTGGATTTTCTTTCTCAACCCTAAGTCTGATGATTTTGAAACCTTTATCATAGAGAGGTATATGTAGAAAAGGAGGCTGAGTGTAGGCTAAAGTTCTTGAGGTATCATATTGGTGAAGAGTTAAAAAGAAGATAGGTTCAAAGTTTATATAGGAAAAAAGTAATATGGTTTGAGAATATAATACTAGGAACTCCAAGGAATATTGTTTTTGTAGAATGAATCGTTTCAAATTTTAATGATAAATCCATATGCGTGAAGTTAAGTTTTGGATTCTTGGAGAAGTTTTGGGCTAAAGAGGTTAACTATGTGGATTATTTTAAATTTACTCTTTAATTAGGGGATCCTATTGTAAGGACCCAACCTTAAACATAACTTAGTCTAGTGTTTTTAAACTATAATTCACATTTTAGGATATTTTTATTTTATAGATTTAGAGAATTAGGACAAACTCTTACAAAGTAAACCCATACATTACAAGTGTATTCTTATACCCAATATCCATTTTTTCATGAAAGGAAAACCATTTAAAATAAAAAATGATTTATTTTCAAGATACATCTTCAATACTTTCATCATGACATCTTATTTTCCCTTAAAAATCTTAATACCTATGAAAAAAATTTAAAACTTGGGATGAGCACAAAAAATATCAGTAAGGGACATAAAGAAAGTAAATCATTAGTCTAGTGAAAACATGAAAACTCATTAAAACCCTTTTATTAAAGCTCATTAGTATACATAGAAAAATAATGTAGGTTAATTGGAACATAATTACTATATCACTCTTATATTCACTCTTACAAATGGAATAACCAAATGGTCAACTTCCATCTCTAGAGTACCCAATGCATTAGAGATCTATAATGGGGATCACCCTTCATATAAGATATATCAATCTCCCCCATCTTTCATGAGATATAATGGGAATAAACCCTTAATATATAATTTCTAAGGACCAAATCATGAATAAAACAATTGAAAACTCTTTTAAACCCATGATAAAAACACTATCAAATCACATAATAACCTTTTCATGTAAAAAACATTTTATAAAAACAATGCACATAATAATGAAACCATTTTCATAAAAATGAACTATAGAAACATATAATGAATATAGTAAAGTAATAAATAATAATGAAAATATTAAATTTTGTTCATGTCATATATTTTAAAAAAAAATCAAGTTATTAAAATAATCAATCCATTTTTAAAAACCATTTTAATCTTTTAAAAAGAGATTTTTGAATCAAAGTTCACATACCACTTTGAAAATTTTGAAAGTAACTAAAAAATAAATATTTTAGAATATTTATGTTCATATAAATACATTCATAAAAACTATTTTAAAAACATGGACATTAAATAGAAGGATTTATAATAATAAATCTTTAAAACATTTAAAATGATGTTTTAGTTAAAGAGTCCCTTAATTTGAGTATGAATCATAATGTATGTTATTTATCATCCTGGATAATAAACTTAGGTTAATTATTTACTTGTTTTATAAACTTTTTAATTTTATTTTTTATTTTATATTACTTATTAACATTTTATAACAATTACTAAATTGTTTATGTTTACATCGGATGTTTTGACAATAATCGATACTTGAGTCCAAAATGAATTTGGTATGATGTAAATAGTAAAATTGGTCATAATTACATTATATCTAGCATAATATTCATGAAATAGTAATTATTATTATAAATCAATAATACTTTTAAATCTATTTATTAATTATGGATATGAAAAATGAACTACGTTACAATCATGGAAACAGTAAGTTGTATGTACGCATGAGTAACATTTCCATTTTGCAATGATAATTATAGAAATAAGGTAAGTATTATTTTATATTTATATAATTATAATAATATAATTAATTTCATATTAATCATTTAAACATACTTATATATATCACCCATGTGATTTGGTGATAAAAAATGAATCACATCGTTTCGTGGAGGTGATAGTTCACATGTATGCACGAATGATTAATTCTTTTCCCATTTGATGAAATTAGTGGTGGATATGGGTAATGATACAAACATAATAACATCTCAGTATATTTAGGATACTATATTTATTATTTTTTAATGGTTGAAGGATATTTGAAGGAAGTGGAAGGGGAAATAAAATAGAAACACTTAATTAAAAACAGTACCCTTTCTTTAGATGACCTCCTTTGATTAACACCTTAACACTTCTAAGGTGAGTTTTATTCCTAAAATAAGGCCTATAGAATTTTTTAAGTGATTATAGTAAGTTATTATGGTAGATATTTTATGAACTAAAAATTTTTGAGATATGAATAATAGAGAATAATGGGTTCTCTTTTATAGGAGAGGGGAGGGGCACTCTTGGAATTTTTCTAAGTATTAAATTAATATAAATTAATTTTCTTTTACAAATGGATCCAAACTTATTAATTTCGAAGATATTATGATTTTGGGTCAATTAAAATTCATCTAATGAAAATTAGATATTCTTTGACTATTATTTTTAATCCTTATCTTTTTATTTTAACTCTTATTTTACTCTTTTAATTTTTACCGTGATATCATGTAATTTACACTTTGTGGGTTAATAAAATTACTATAAAATTACAAAATACCAATGAATGAGTAATTAATTAAATTTTAATACTTATTCAATCATTTTTTGTGATTTTTTATTTTTATAAATTTTATATCGTTTAATAAAATTTTATTTATTTTAAAATATCAATAGTGTCAATTTTGACACTATTCATTAGTTAGCTATTTAAAAATATCATAAAAGATATATAAGTTCAAAAAAACTATTTTAAATCATCACTAACATGTAAAATTCATCTATAAAATTCTTTTAAGACATTAATTCACTCAAATTATATTTATTTTAATATTTTTAATATCATTTATTTGATTCTTTCAGTAATTAAACAATAATTGCATCATCATTATGTCACCATTTAATTTAATTAATTAATTCCTAAAAGTTATAAATAAATTACCATTATATAGGTAAGAAATTTGTCTTTATAAATAATATTTATATTCTAACATATCACTTATATAACCCCATATTAAAACTTTTATAGTTATGAGAAACATGAGTATTACATCTTTGTCTTTACTTTAAATAATATATTATAAATGTCATACTCACACCCAAGTCGCTTCCAAAGATCATGATTTCAGACCAAGAATTATTTTGATCGAAAAAAAATCATATAATAAATTTATGAAAAAAATTATGATAATTTATAATATTTGTAATATTATTTTTACCTTTAATTAACTGATTTATCCTTAACCGTGGCAATAAAAATAATTACTAATGTTACCATTCATAATACCCAAAAATAAAAGGGACTTATTTACTAAATTTGGACACTATGATTCCAAATATGAAATCCATTTTTTAAAATTAAAAACACATAATTCTCAGAAATTATTTTAAAATTAATCCCATTGATGGATCGAGAAAACAAGTTTTTAATGTAAAAGCGTTCAAAAGTTCACCAAGATGTTATATCCAATTTCAATGTGAAATTGATTCCAATGGCCTAAATTGTATTAAATGATAAAAAAATTATTTAATTATAATTTAAAACAATTCAAAAATATAATTTAACACTATAAATAAATTTGATGAAAAAGTAGTTTTCAATTCAAAATGCAAAATTTTTTTATATTCATCAAAAAATGAATTTTATCAGAAAAATACCAAAATTTCAATCAATGTAAATTTTGATTATTTTATTATAAATAAGAATTTTATTTTTTTCAAATATAATTTATAAAGGTTATAAAAACTAGATTTAAAATGGGTTCTCCATCAAAATGCGTTAAAAATGGATTTTTTGAAAAATACTATTTTTATGCATAAAATAGAAATTGTTTTTATATAATGTATAGAAAACACATAATATTAATTAAATAATTATTATTATTATAAATAAATCAAACTTTTAAATCCATTCATTAAATATGGATATGAAAAATGAACTACGTTACAATCATGGAGACGGTAAGTTGTACGTACGCATGAGTAACGTTTTCATTTTTCAACGATCATTATGGAAAGAAGGTAAGTATTATTTTATATTTACATAATGATAATAATATTTTTAATATCATATTAATCATTCAAATATACTTATATATATCACCCATGTGATGTGGTGATAAAAAATGAATCACATCGCTTAGTGGGGTTGATAGTTCACACGTACGCACGAATGACGTTATGATTCTCATGTGTATGGGAAGTAAGAATGTAATTGATATATTATTATATTGTATTTATAAATATTTAATTAATATCATATATAAACATTAATTGTATCATTATATCCAAACTTGAAATATGGTAATGTAAAATGAATTATATCAGTTCGTGGAGGTGATAGTTCACACGTACGCACGAACGACTAATTATTTTCTCATTTGATGGAATTGGATATGGATATGGGTCATGATACAGATATAATAAAATATCATTATATTAAGGATACCTTAGTTATTATTTTATCATGGTTTAAGTATATTTTAAGGAAGTGAAATAATAAATAAAATAGAAACACTTAATTAAAAACGATACCATTTTTTCAAACAACCTCCATTGATTAACACCTTATGTAATGCCCTGACCCCAGTTACCCAGAGTCGGTGAATTATTACATAAAATTGGAATGATCACAAAATATCAAGTCTCTAAAGACCAATTCGTTTAGTATCCTTGGAATAACTATATACATTCATAAAGTTTACATTACATCATAAAGTGAAAACTACAACAACATCTTGTCTCCACACTCATATCACCTTATACTATCCCTGCAGGTCATTCATAAAATACTTATTCACATCTTGGGAAAAATAAAACATATAAATGGGTGAGCTCAAATTCCTAGTAAGGATAACAATATAACGGAAACTTTCATAAATAAGCATAAACATTTAAGGCAATGTATCACTAAAACAAAATCCTTTTAAACTTGAACTTCAGAAAAATATGGAAAAAATAAAATGAAATAATGTCACTTACTTATTCACATGGATATTCTACTAGTCTAATAATCACATTCAATATCAATAACCACTTTCGTAATGATGGAATGCATAATGCCAGACTATCATAACCACGTAGTCAAGGTCTTGTGCCAAGACTACAAATACGATTTTGTCAAGGCCTTGTTCCAAGACACTATTTTGTCTCATTAGACCTACCGATGCATCGAGGAGCTATAGCAGGCTCCATCCGTCACTTATTAAGTCCAATGCATTCCTCATATGAACAGGTTTAAACATAACATAAACATTCGTATTAAAACTAGCATACGAAATGTCAATACTTTCTCCATAAACCATGAATGGTATAAAAATAACACATCCACAGTCAAATATATCACAAACCCTTCAATCCAATATGGAAGTTTTGTATCATAATAAATCAACTTCAAATAAACTTAAAATCCATCAAAGGATGTTGACATAGATGAAATCAAAACTATTTGAGAGAAATATCTCTTTTTTTTAATAATTTAAAAGTCACATAATTATAAAATAAAACATTTACTTTGAAAATATCCTTATAATCTTGTAAGGGAAGCTTTGAAGATTTTATAATGGAATAAAATAGCCGCACCCGTCGTATAAGTTAAAAAATACATTCTTACCTTAATTCTGTCGAAAAGGTTAAAATGTACCTTGTTTGGAAAATGATAGAAAGATTCCTTTATAAACTTATTATAAAAAGTCAAACAAGGGTATAAATAACTTTAACCCATAGTCTGTAAAATATTAATAATGATTTGAAATACATTTTTAAGAAATAGGGATGTGGATGATAAAGAGGTCCCAGTAGATAATTACGTATAAACAACCTCAGATAATGAAGAGATTGTGAAATAAACCCTTACCTTGTACTTTTCCTTGGTAGAGGGTAGGTTAACCTCCTGTATAATGGTGAAATAATTGTTATTATACAAGAATCATTTAAATTTATATGATATCATATATGATCTTTTAACATTGATTTGTTAATAATATCTTAGTATTATCGTTGTTTCGGGTGTTAACTTACTCATTTTCTTTTATATGTTTTGTTACATAAGTCGTGTTTGTTATGGATAGGTTGTATCTTATTAATATACAAAATGATATCAGGTCCTTAAACATTATTTTTAATCATTAAATTAGAATTAGACTTGAATGGATATGATGGGTAATGAATCTCATCGCATTCGTGGAGACGGTAGTCCGTACATACGCACAAGCGACAATATCATTCTTTTGATATTAAAATAATATATAATTGGATGTTATATCATATATAAAGAATAATTATCATGTTATATTTATTATTTACATAAATTACACATCATTATCATACCCATCCAAATAATAATGTTTTGAATAACAATTACACCATGACGTGGAGACGGTAAGCCGCACGTACTCACGTATGGTGACATGTCATTCAAAGGATGGATAGAATACTGAATATGGTTGTACTATATTTATAATAACATCATAGTATATAGAAGATACTGGAGTTATTATTTTATAAAGTAAATAACAAATAAATAATAAGTTGAAGAAGAAAGTAACTTGAAAGAGGGTGGTGAAAACATTACCTCTTCCTCGGGTTCTTCCTTTTGATTTGATCAAAAGGGATCCTTAAGATGGATTTCAGATCTAACTAAGGCCTCTAGGTTGAAGTGAGGGAATTTGGGAGGATATTTGGGCAGGGTTTGGCCGATCCAAATGGCTTTGAAGGTATGAATTAGAGAGAAGGGGGAGTTCCCTTTTATAAGAGGGGTGAGGGGCACCTTTGGAAAAGCTAGAAATATTATTTTATAATAAATTCATATTCGGTTTATAATGGCTCCAAACTGATTTATTTCGAGTATAAGGTGGGTATGGGTCGAAAAAAACTCAACCAATAGGTTTTATATAGGTTTGGGTCACTTTATTAACCTTATCTTTTAGTTTTAACTCTTAGTTACTTAGTTTGACATTTACCATGTCTCTTTGTATTTTTATATTATATGGTTAATAAACTTACTATAAACTTCCAAGAGACCCACAAGTAGTCAATTAATGATACACCTATCATTATATAATTCTTTTGGCCACACCTTAGATTTTTACGAATATAATATGAATTAATAATATAATATTTGTTTTAAAAACTCTTTTATGTCAATTTTGACACTATTTGGTATTTTGTTTTTTCCAAATTCATAACAGCATTATTACTTCGAACAAAATTAATATAACCAACCCTAATATGTTATATTAACTTATAAAATTATTTTAATTCATAAAAAGTCTCAAATTACATTTATTTTGATATTTATAATATTAATTATTTTAATATTTCATTAATTGGGTAATTACTGCATCACCATTATGTCATAAATAAATTAAATTATTTAATGTATAAAAATTATAAATAAAACATAATTATGTAAGAAATATTTTTATATTTCTAATTAATATTTAAAATTGAATTTATCTTATGTATAACCCTATATTAAAAATGTTTTAGTAATTAAACTTTGATTTTAACTCTTTTAACTCTTCTTTGAATTAAATAATAATAAATGTCCTAATCTAATCCAAGTGGACCTAAATGATAATATTTTATTCATAAGGTTGTTTTTGGTCGAGATAAACTTGTCCAATAGAATTAGTACATGTGTTAGGATAATATTAATATTATTTTTACCCTTAATTTCCCTATTTAGTTTTAACTGTGGTAAATAAAAGTAAAAAGTTACTATTCACCAAAAATTATTTTTATACTATTGAACCAAATTTTACTCCTTGATATTAACCATGTCTCTCGGATTTTCGAAATTCCACTCACAGAAGTGGTAAAATTAAGTTTTATGTGAATTTTCAAATTCTCCTAGGATGTGAGTAAAAGACGGTGAAAAGTTCTATAAAATTTTTATATATCTAAAATTATTATAAATTGACTCTGATGAATTAAATTGAACTTATATATGTATTATGTGTCTATTTTGTCCTTAATTAAATTTAAATAAAATAAATAATTATTTAAATAAAAATTCGGTTTTAAACTATAACTCAGTGTTTTTACTATTCATCAAAAATTGAAAGTTTTCAGAAAAATACCAAAAATTCACCTTAAGCTAATTTCGATATTCCAGATCTAAAAATGAAGTCCATTTTGAAAGATAAAATTTATTAAATTTCAAAAAGTGGGTATTACTATTCCTAACAGCTAGTTTAATTGGTTTTGGTGTGTGTTAGAACTCGAAGTTGCGTACAACACACGCTACTGTATTATTCAAAGAGAAGCGTACCATGGAAGCTTGGGGTGTTACATTCTCCCCTCCTTCAAATAATTTCATCCTCAAAATTTCTAGAATATTACTGCATAAAAAGACTTTGGTGGTTCTTCATCATAAGTTCATTGGGTTCCCACGTTGCATCTTCCATCTTATGGTTTCTCCATAGAACTTTCACCAGAAGAGTCGTATGATTTCTCAGCACTTTTTCTCTTATATCAGGAATCCTGACGGGCTCTTCGCAATAAGACAGATCGGGTTCTAGTTCTAATTCCTCATAGGTGAGTACATGTGTTGGGTCAGGCATGTATTTTCTCAACAGTGTTACGTGGAACACATCGTGAACTTTGGAGAGATTTGGTAGCATTGCCAAACGATAAGCTACAGCCCCAATTCGTTCTAGAATTTCAAAAGGTCCTATGTACCTGGGACTCAATTTACCCTTCTTACCGAAACGTATAACTCCCTTCCATGGATATACCTTCAAGAAAACATGATCTCCTACCTGAAATTAAAAATTCTTCCTTCGATTATCGGCATAGCTCTTCTACCTACTTTGAGCTGATTTGATGTGGTTTTGGATTACCTTCACCTTTTCCATCGTTTCCTCCACCAGTTATGGGCCTACGAGTTTTCTTTCACCAACATCATCCCAACAGGTTGGTGTGCGACATCTCTTTCTATATAACGCTTCATACGGTGCCATCTAAATACTTGAATGGAAGTTATTGTTATAAGAAAATTCTACCAAAGGTAAATATTGATCCCACATACCCTAAAAGTCAAGTGAAAATGATCTCAACATGTCTTCTAAGGTTTGAATAGTCCGTTCTGATTGTCCATCAGTTTGGGGGTGGTAAGCAGTGCTCAAACGAAGTTCATTATCCAGGGATTTCTGAAGACTTTTTCATAATCTTGAAGTAAAACGGGGATCACAATCAAAAACAATTGATAGGGGTACTCCATGAAGTCTCACAACTTTATTAATATATAGTCTTGCTAGGCGTTCGAGGGGTAAATCCTCCCTTATAGCAAGAAAATGTGATAACTTGGTAAGACGATCAACAATGACCCATATTGCATCATTCCTTTTAGGAGTCATTGTTAGTCCCATGACAAAGTCCATCGTGATATTATCCCATTTCCACTCAGGTATGGGAAGAGGTTTCAATACTCCACCAGGTTGTTGCCTTCCAGCTTTCACTTGTTGACAAACCATACATATTGGCACAAAATCAGCAATCTCCCTCTTCATGTTGTCCCACCAAAAATGTTCCTTCAAATCTCTATACATTTTGGTGCCCCCATGGTGTATAGAGAAATTGGAACAATGAGCATCGTCCAACAATTCCCTTTTTAGATCAGGTATATCGGGAACACAAAGTCTCTTCCCAAATTTCAAAATTCCATCTTCATACACAAAGTCATTTAATCTCCCATCATTCACATCTTTAATCTTCTTTTGAAATTCTTCATCATCGGTCTTAGAACTCTTTATCCTTTCTAGTAAATATGGCTTGTCAACCATTTGAAAAAGTATCGATGTTTCACCTTCCATGGTTATTCCCATATCCAACTTTACTAGATCCATTAAAATAGGATCCCTCTCAACTCTCATCTTGTTCAAAAATCCATGATCATTTCTGCTCAAAGCATTTTCCACCTTATTTTCCTTCCCTGGGTGGTATTGTATCGTGAAATCATAATCCTTGAGTAGTTCAAGCCATCTCCTTTGCCTCATGTTGAGTTCTTTCTGTGAGAAAATATACTTCAAACTCTTGTGATCAGTATAAATCTCACATTTTTCACCATAGAGATAGTGTCTCCAAATATTCAAAGCAAAGATTACAGCTGCTAACTCAAGATCATGAGTAGGATAGTTTTGCTCATGAATTTTTAGTTGTCATGATGCATAGGCAATAACCCTATAATTCTGCATAAGGACACAACCAAGTCCTTTCTTCGATGCATCACTATAAATAACAAACTCATCATTCCCCGATGGTAGAGTCAATATAGGGGCATTGACTAATCTTCTCTTCAGTTCTTCAAAAAATTCTTCACACTCTTTTTTCCAAAAAAATTTAACCCCTTTACGTGTCAGATTTGTTAATGGGTTAGCCAATCAGGCAAAATTCTAGACGAAATGTCGATAATAACCTGCTAAACCAATAAAACAGCATACCTCAGTTATACTCGTTGGTGCGGGCCATTCTTGGATTGCCTTGCTCTTAGAAGGATCAATAGAGATTCCATCCTTAGAGACAATATGGCCAAGAAAGAAATCTCTTGAAGCCAGAATTCACACTTGCTAAACTTCTCATATAATTCATGTCTTCTAAGAGTCTTCAAGATAATGCGCAAGTGATTTTCATGGTCTTAGTATCTTTTGGAGTATACCAAGATATCATCAATAAATACCACCACAAAATCATCAAGATATTCCTTGAAAACTCTATTCATTAGATCTATGAATACAAAGGGTGCATTAGTCAATCCAAAAGGCATTAATGTAAACTCGTAATGCCTGTACCTGGTTCGAAATGTTGTCTTCGTAATATCTTCCTTCATCACACATAACTGATGGTATCCAGGTCGAATGTCAATCTTTGAAAAGTATTGAACTCCATGCAGTTGGTCAAATAAATCATTAATGCGGGGTAGGGGATACTTGTTCTTTATTTTTATAGCATTGATTTCCCTATGGTCGATATATAAACTCATAGATCCATCTTTCTTCTTAACAAAAAGGACAGGGGCTCCCCATGGAGAAAAACTAGGGAGAATAAATCCATTATTACTCAATTCCTCTAGTTGTTTCTTTAGTTCAACTAATTCCATAGTGGCCATTCTATAAGGGGTCTTCGATATAGGTCTTGAACCAAGAATTAAATCAATGGAAAACATAATTTCTCATTCTAGAGGATGTTTGCGTAAATATTCCAAAAACACATCTACATATTCTTTCACAATAGACAAATCCTATAATTGAACATTCCTTTCCTTACCCACGGTTATTTCATTCTCTTCTTCCCTAATAATTTAATTTAGTTGAGCTACTAGGGGCGGATCTAGGTAAGATCATGTGGTGACGATTTTTCTCTAAATATAAGGTGTTCTTTATCATCATCATCAAAAATCGTAACCTCCTTCTTCTTACAATAAATTTTCACATCATGGTCAGAAATCCAATCCATACCGAGGATTATATCAAATTCAATCATGGGTATGACAATGAGATTAGCAGATAAAGAACATTTATATGCCCTAATGGGAACGGATCCATAGAACTTTGTAGCAATGATACTTCCCTTAGAAGTTTTAACTGAAAACTCCCTTGTTAAATCAAATTGGAAATATCTAATTTTCTTAGCAAACTAGGAAGATATGAAACAATGTGATGATCCAGAATCAAATAAATCATTGGATAAACTTGAGGAAACCATTAAATTACCTTCCACCACGTCTTTTGGAGCTTCAACCTCAGTAGTAGTGATAGCATAATCTTGGCCTTGATCCCTTGGCCTTTTCTGAGGTAAGTTCCCCTGACGCTTAGGACATTCATTTGCGTAATGTCTTATCTCCCTGTAGTTGTAGCATTGAACATCGGTAGCTTCTTTCTTCCCCTTGCAATCACGAGCTTGGTGGCCTTTTTCACCACACTTGTAACAGACTCCCATTCCATTCAAGCAAGTATCAGGGTGTTTCTTCCCACATTTACTGCAGGATGGATATTCAACTTTTCCCTTCTTCCCCTTATTTCCATTTCCAGAGTGATCAGAATATCTCTTCTTCTCTTGCTTTGGTTTAAAGTTATAAGACTTAGAGAATTATTTTTTTGTCTTGATAGCGCATGAGACAATATCTTCGTAAAATGAGAAGGTTTGTGAGACTAATGCTCGATGGAGAAACGGTTTTAACCCATCAAAGAAATGATCAATCATACTTCTTGGGTTACGTATATAATCTGCAGCATACCTCATTAACCTTGTAAAGTTAGCCTCATACTTTGCGACATTCTCATCCTCCTTTTTCCTCAGACTCAGAAATTTCCTTTCCATATCTGCTCAATGGTCACGAGGAAAGTATTTTTCTAATAAAAGCTCTTGTAACTACCTCTATTCCATATTTGGTACTTCGTCATCTTCTTTCGTGTTTTGAATCAATGACCACCATTGAACAGTATCTCCAGTGAGGCAGTAAACTGCCATGATAACTTTTTCCCTTTCACTACTCCCCAAGGCATGGAATATTTTCTCTAATGAATTTATCCATTTCTCAGCTACTAAGGGATTTTTACTCCCATTGAATGTCGGTGTTTTTTTTCTCATGAAGCAATCTAACATTGATCCTCTACGCTGTGGATCTAGGTGCTCCATATGAGTAAGGTTATTATTCATAACCTGAGTGAGTTATCCTAGTATGGTGATAAGCTGATCAGTACCAGTTGTATCATCATCTCCACTATAATTATCTTGAGCAGGAGGGAAATCCCTACATAAAGTACGTGCATTGATACAGTTTCCATTTCTTCCACTAGGCGCCATTTCTAAACAATGGCATACACTATATTAGTTTATGAATCACAATACATAAATCCAAACTTGTAAAACACTTAACATGAATTGAACAGTTTATGGATATAATCCATAATCATAAAAATGTTTTCTTTGAGGAATTATATACTCATAATCCCTTCATAATGGTTTTTAAAGAAAATGATAATTATCCTAAGAATATCGCCCAGGAGTGTCGTAACCAAGAGTGCAGCAAGTCCCGTTGTCGTGCACCAGTTCCCGTTCGAGTCTAGCTCAAAGCGGTGTTTTTGGGTTTTACCCCTAGGTACATCTATTCCAGAGCCGGCTCTACCTGCTCGTATCTAGACGGGGATGTATTACTCGGAAAACTCACAAAATCTCTACAATACCAAAATTCTAGGAAGTTCTTCTATACTAATCCTCAAAGTCCATCTTAGTTCTATGTGCTCTATTCAGAGTTTATCTAAATCTAGCTCCCAAGGTTTGTACTAAACTTCCTCTAATACCAACTGTAATGCCCTGACCCTAGTTACCCATAGTTAGTGTATTATTACATAACATTGGCATGATCACAAAATATCAAGTCTCGAAAGACCGATTAGTTTATTAGCCTTGGAATAACTAGATACATTCATAAAGTTTACATTACATCATAAAGTGAAAACTACAACAATATCTTGTATCCACACTCATATACCCTTATATTATCCCTATAGGTCATTCATAAAATACTTCTTCATATCCTGGGAAAAATAAAACATAGAAAGGGGTGATCTCAAATGCCCAGTAAGGATAACAATAGAGCGGAAAATTTCATAAATAAGCATAAACATTTAAGGCAATGTATAACTAAAACAAAAGCCTTTTAAACTTAAAATTCCGCATAATATGGAAAAAATAAAATGAAATAATGTCATTTACTTATTCACATGGATATTCTACTAGTCTAATAACCACATGCAATATCAATAACCACTTTCTTAATGATGGAATGCATAATGCTAGACTACCATAACCACATAGTCAAGGCCTTGTTCCAAGACTACAAATAAGATTTTGTCAAGGCCTTGTGCCAAGACACTAGTTTGTCTCATGAGACCTACCGATGAATTGAGGATCTATAGTGGGCTCCACCCATCACTTATTAAGTCCAATGCATTCCCCATATGAACAGGTTTAAACATAACATAAAAACTCGTATTAAAACTAGCATAAGAAATGTCAATACTTTATCCATAAACCATGAATGGTATAAAAATAACACATCCATAGTCAAAAATATCACAAAACATTCAATACAATATGGAATTTTTGTATCATAATAAGTCAACTTCAAATAAGCTTAAAATCCATCAAAGGATGTTGACATAGATGAAATCAAAACTATTTGAGAAAAATATATCTTTTTTTAAAATCATTTAAAAGTCACATGATTATAAAATAAAACATTTACTTTGAAAATATCCTTATAATATTATAAGGGAAGCTTCTAAGATTTAATAACGGTGGAAAATAGCCGCACCCGCTGTATAAGTTAAAAAAGACATTATTACCTTAATTCTGTTGAAAAGGTTAAAAATGACCTTGTTTAGAAAACGACAAAAAGATTCCTTTATAAACTTCTTATAAAAAGTCAAACAAGGGTATAAATGACTTTAACCCATAGTCTGTAAAATAGTAAGAATGATTTGAAATGCATTTTTAAGAAACATGGATGTGGATGATAAAGAGGTCCCAGTAGATAATTACGTATAAACAACCTCGGATAATGAAGAGATTGTGAAATAAACTCTTACCTTGTACTTTTCCTTGGTAGAGGGTAGGTTAACCTCCTGTATAATGGTGAAATAATTGTTATTATACAAGAATCATTTAAATTAATATGATATCATATATTATATTTTAACATTCTTTTGTTAATAATATCTTAGTATTATCGTTGTTTTGGGTGTTAACTTGTGCGTTTTCTTTTATATGTTTTGTTACATAAGCCGTGTTTTTTATGGATAGGTTGTATCTTATTCATGTACAGAATGATATCAATTCCTTAAACATTATTTTTAATCATTAAATGAGAATTAGACTTGAATGGATATGATGGGGAATGAATCTCATCGCGTTCATGGAGACGGTAGTCCTTACGTACGCACGAGCAACAATACCATTCTTTTGATATTAAAATAATATATAATTTGATGGTATATCATATATATATAGAATCAGTATCATGTTATATTTATTATTTACATCAATTACACATCATTATCATACCCATCCAAATAATAATGTTTTGAATAACAATTACACCACGACATGGAGACGGTAAGTCGTACGTACGCACGTATGGAGACATGTCATTCAAAGGATAGATAGAATACTGAATATAGTTATACCATATTTATAATAACATCACAGTATATAGAAGATACTGGATTTATTATTTTATAATGTAAATAACAAAGAAATAATAAGTTGAAGAAGAAAGGAACTTGAAAGAGGGTGGTAAAAACGTTACCTCTTCTTCGGGTTCTTCCTTTTGATTTGATCAAAAGGGATCTTTAGGATGGATTTCAGATCAAACTAAGGCCTCTAGGTTGAAGTGAGGGAAGTTGGGAGGATATTTGGGTAGGGTTTTTCTGAGCCAAAACTCCTTGAAGGTATAAATTAGAGATAAGGGGGGTGCCCTTTTATAAGAGGGGTGAGGGGCACCTTTGGAAAAGCTAGAAATGTTATTTTATAATAAATTCATATTCAGTTTATAATGGCTCCAAACTGATTTATTTCAAGGATAAGGTGGGGATGGGTAGAAAAAAAACTCAACCAATAGGTTTTAGACATGTTTGGGTCACTTTATTAACCTTATCTTTTAGTTTTAACTCTTAGTTAATTAGTTTGACATTTACCAAGTCTCTTTGTATTTTTATATTATATGTTTAATAAACTTACTATAAACTTCCAAGCGACCCCCAAGTGGTCCATTAATGATACACCTATCATTATATAAGTCATTTTTTTGAAACTTATATTTTCAGGAATAGAATATGAATTAATAATATAATATTTGTTTTAAAAACTCTTTTATGTCAATTTGGACATTATTTGGTATTTTGTTTTTGCTAAATTCATAACAGTATTATTACTTCAAAAACAATTAATCTAAACAAACCTAATATGTAATATTAACCTATAAAATTAGTGGAATTCATAAAAAGTCTCAAATTACATTTAATTTTATATTTATAATATCAATTATTTTAATATTTCATTAATTAGGTAATTACTGCATCACTATTATGTCATAAATAAATTAAATTATTTAATGTCTAAAAAATATAAATAAAAAATAATTATGTAGGAAATATGTTTATATTTCTAATGAATATTTATAATCGAATTTATCTTATATATAACCCTATATTAAAAAAAAATTAGTAATTAAACTTTGATATTAACTATTTTAACTCTTCTTTGAATTAAATAATAATAAATGTCCTAATCTAATACAAGTGGACCTAAATGATAATATTTTATTCCTAAGGTTATTTTTGGTCAATATACACTTGTCCAATAGAATTATGACATGTGTTAGGGTAATATTAATATCATTTTTACCCTTAATTGCCATATTTAATTTTAACCATGGTAAATAAAAGTAAAAAGTTACTATTCACAAAAAATTATTTTTATCCTATTGAACCACATTTTACTCCTTGATATTAACCGTGTCTCTCAGAATTTCGAAATTCCACTCACAGAAGTGGTAAAATTAAGTTTTATGTGAATTTGAAAATTCTCCTAGGATGTTGGTAAAAGACGGTGAAAAGTTCTATAAAATTTTTATATATCTAAAATTGTTATAAATTGACTCTAATGAATTACATTGAACTTATATAGGTATTATGTGTCTATTTTTACCTTAATTAAATTTAAATAAAATAAATAATTATTTAAATAAAAATTCAGTTTTAAACTATAACTCTGTGTTTTTACTATTCATCAAAAATTGAAAGTTTTCAGAAAAATACCAAAAATTCACCCTAAGCTAATTTCGATATTCCGAATCCAAAAATGAAATACATTTTGAAAGATAAAATTTATTAAATTTCAAAAAGTGGGTATTACTGTTCATAACGGTTAGTTTGATTGGTTGTGTTGTGTGTTAGAACTCAAAGTTGTGTACAACACACGCTACTGTATTATTCAAAAAGAAGTATACCATGAAAGCATGGGTTATTACACCTTAACACCTCTAAGGTGAGTGTTATGCCTAAAATAAACACTCTATAATGTGGGGAGGTATTCTATAAATTTATTAGGGTAGATATTTTTTGAACCAAAAATGTTTTGAGGTGTGAATAATAGATAATAATAGGATCCCTTTTATAGGAGTGGAGAGGGGCACTCTTGGAATTCCTCAAAGTATTAAATTAATATACATTAATTTTTTATATAAAGTGGATCCAAACTTATTTATTTCTAATATATAATTATTTTTGGTTAAATAACATTCATCCAGTGAAAATTATATATGTTTTGTCTATTTTTTTAATCCTTTTCTTTTTTTAACTCTTATTTTACCCTTTTAATTGTTACCATGATATCATGTAATTTATAATTTATGGGTTAATAAAATTACTATAAAATTTAAAATGACCAATTAATGAGTAATTTATGGAATTTTAAGACTTATACCAATCGGTTTGTTGATTTTTTTATTTTTATGAATTTTATATCATTTAATAAAATATGATTTATTTTAAAATATCAATAGTGTCAATTTTGACACTATTCATTAGTTGACTTTAAAAATATCATAACATAAAAATAATTTCGAACCATATATTTTAAATAACTGATAACAAGTCAAATTAATCCAAAAAATCTTGGATGACATTAATTCACTCAAATTATATTTATTTTAATATTTTTAATATCACTTATTTGATTCTCCCTTTAATTAAACAATAATTGCATCATCGTTGTGTATCCATTTAATTTAATTATATATTTTCTAAAAATTATAAATAAATTACCATTATGTAGGTAAATATTTTACCTTTCTAAATACTGTTTATAGTTGAATATATCTCTTATATATCCCCATATTAAAATTGTTATATCTATGAGAATTATGAGTATGACATATTTGTATGTACTTTAAATAAAATATTATAAATGTCATTCTCACACCCAATTGGCTTCCAAAGGTCATAATTTTATCCCAATTATATTGATAAAAGTATTTGTACCTTTAATTACCTAATTTACCCTTAACCATGGTGATAAAAATAATTACTAATGTTAATATTCATAATGCTAAAAAATAAAAGTGATATATTTAATAAATTTGGACCCTATAATTAAAAATATAGAATCCATTTTTCAAAAGTCAAAACAAATAATTCTCAGAAATTAGTTTAAAATTAATCATGTTGACAGATCGAGAAAATGGGTTTTTAAAGTAAAAACTTTTAAAAGTTCACTAAGCTTTTATATATAATTTCAATTTGAAATCGATTCCAATGACTTAAATTGGATTAAATGATAAAAAAATTATTTAATTATACTTTAAAACTATTCAAAAATATAATTTATCACTATAAATAAATTTGATTAAAAAGTAGTTTTCAATTAAAAATGCAATATATTTTTTACTATTCATCAAAAAATGAATCTTATCAAAAAAATAGAAAATTTTAAACCAAAGTAAATTTTGATACTCTGATTCTAAATAATAAGTTTATTTTTTAAAATATAATTTATAAAAGTAACAAAAACTAGATTTAAAATGGGTTCACCATCAAAAGGTAGTAAAACTGCCTTTCTTGAAAAATACTCTTTATGCACAAAATTTAATTTGTTTTAATATCATGTCCTGAAAAAATATAAGATTAATTTCAAACATTAAATTAAATATATCTCATATATATTTCATTAATATAATCCAACAAGAGTTATTTATTAACTTATTAGTATAAAACCCACTTTTTCACATTTAAATAGTTTTTTAGAAAAACATTTCCTTTCATTTTAAGAATAGTTTTACATTCATTTATAATTAATTTTTCAACAAATAATTAATTATATATACATGTGTAAACCATATTTTTATAATTCAGTTAATACTATTCATTCTCATTATTGTAACAGTTAGGTTTTAATGGTAACATTTAAATATTATTTAGTTGTTTGTTTAAGCTCGATGTGGCGTATCATGTACACTATTGAACATAGTGTTTACTTTTAAAAACTTGAGATGTTACACCTATGTAAATATTATAAGCATGATTAAGATATATTTGGGAGTAAATAACCAACACATTTCATGGTTTGACTAAGAAATGGGCCAATATTTGTTCTATGTTATTCAAGGAGTGTGTCAGTTTTGATGATACCAGCCATTCTAGATAAATTTTTATATGGATATCAGGTTACATTATTATTGATGAATCCAAATGTTCTTGAAAGCTCAAGGATTTACAAAGATTAGTGTGGTGTTTTAGAAATTTAAATTTCTGAAATAGTGGGACCATGGACACGGTATGTTGTGTGGGTTGTTGATAGTTGTTGATAAATTTAGATGGTGATTTTTAAAAAAATTAAGGAAAATTTATAGAGAAATAAAAAAAATCATATAAAACGGAATGGATAGTCTTGGTCTAAGGTGTAATGGACAATGCCTTCAAGGCCTATTACATTTCTAGTATTAGTGTTTGGAGAGTGTTTATAGGAAGACATGGTGGTTTCAATAGGGATTCAACTATAGGTTTGCTTCAATAGATAGTTCATGACGTGAACTGGATTCGTGTTATGAGTTTGTGGTTCACAAATTTTTTATCCAACTAGTTTCACGGATTATGTGTGGTGGTGGAGGAATCTATGAAATAGATTCACATCATGAATGTGTAACTAATGACATGTATTTAATTCAAACTAAGGAGATTTAATTTTTAATGGAAACTAAAGATATGGAGGTTTCACAACCTATAATGGTTTCACGGCTTATAATCAGTGGGCCTCTAGGAATTCAAATCATGAAAATGGAATTCACGACATGAAAGGGAAAAGTTATAGGTTATAAATAGGTTTTTTCAGAAAATTATTTCCCTTTTGGATTTCGCCTCTTCCTCTCATTTTGTAGATAACCCTGGGTGTTTTTTAATAATCTTACATCACTACATATACAACTTCATTCTAAAGGTTCTATTGGTTAGTCTTTGGAAATCAGTAGTGATTTATCCTCTATTCAACATGTTTTTTCTTCCATTCTTCTTTAGAGATCCATTGTTAAATTCTTGTTTTGGTTTTGGGGTTTGTGTGGGATTTTTTTTAATGGATCCTTGGTGTAGCTTAGTTTAATCCATCATTCCATTACACAATTATGGTTTATAGATGCTTCTTTTATCTCCCTATAGTGCGTAGAAAGATTAGAAATCTCCTTTGAGGTAAGGAATCTCTCATTTCTCATTATTTTTTATAAAATGGGAGGGTTTTTATCTTTCTTATCTTTGTGAAGATAGTTTTCACTAGCTTAATGAAGATATAAAGTTTGGTTAATCAAAATTAAAGCGTATGGGTAATGGAATTACATGTTTTTACATCATTGATGTTATTATTGATATTATGATTGTATGGGCTAAATGCCCAACTAAAAATGGTATCCTTTGTGGGATTTTTTGTGGTTATTTTTCATGTGATGTGGATACTTACTTTTTTTTGATTGTTTAGAATCACCTAAAATAAATAGAAATTGGCTAACCACTTATGTTTGGATAATAAAATGGTTTCCCTGAGAACTATGGATTTTGTGAGAATTCCCTAAATAAATAAGTGGAATTTGATTAAAATTACATTTTCTAAATCTAAAATAAAATATTATGATGTGTTGATGTGTTGTGTGTGTTGAGGTGTGACTATGTTTTGGGGTGATGATGAGTGATTGTGATGTGGGTGGTGAGGTGTGATTGTGTTGTGGGGTGGTGATGTGTGGTTGATATGTGGTTGGCTTGATGAGGAGTACAAGATGTTTTCTTATGTTGTGATTTGATGTATTGTTCTAGTTGCCTAAGTAGTAATGGAATTAGTTAATAATGATTGAAATGGCATGGAATGAAATGGTTAATGAATGTTGAATTAAAATGGGAAGTGGGTGTATTTTGTGAAAATTATTAATGAATGAAACAAATGGAATGAAAATAATGGAATTATTTGGATATTATAATTGGAAAGGGTTGGTAATGTGAAGTGTGGAAGCTTGTGGATTGTGTGGTTTTGTACATTAAGTGGTGGCAGTGAAAGTGGAAATTATGTGAGTGGGTTAGTACCTTATTGTGAACCCATATAATGGAATTTTGTGTGGATATTATATGTATATTTTATGTTTTTTTTATTTTCTATACGCACTCCACCTATTTCAAGAATCATGTGCCGATACCCATATATTTATATATGGGTGTTTTTTCTAGCATCCTGATGATGAGGATGGATGGAGGCTATCCATTATTTCCCACTCTCTCTTCCAAGTGATGTTGACATGCATGGGTTGTGATGTATATAAGTAAAAAAGTTCATTATCAGGATATGGTAGTGGTATGATGGCCCAAGTGTCTTTAGGTGAGATGTGGTGTGATGTCCATGTTGTGGGTGGAGAGATGTAATGAGATGGATTATGGTGGGGGTCGTGCATGGTAGGAGGTGGGCACAAGGTTGATGTACTTCATTTTCACAATACCATGCTATTTTAGTTATTGATTTGATGTGATGTCCCATGTTTCTTCGAGTGAGGTGAGATATGATGGTCGTGTTATGAGGCAGCTATATCTGATGTTATACTAAAGAGATGGGAGCACCAGCATGTATGATGTTGGGTTATGAGGGTGAAAAATCAATGGGAAAGTGGTGCGGGGTACACTTTATTAGTATTATTCATATTATTTTATTATTATTGGATGAATTATATGGGGATCATTCTCTGGTGAGTATGGGATTGGTTAGTTTCTCTGTTTAGGTTTTTTTTGGTTCTTCAGTTTTCTCTTGGGTGTATTAGTATGTTTCTTTCACATGTGCATGAGAGACTTTAGTTTTCTTACTAAGTATACTTATATTCTCACCCTATGTATATAAATTTATTTTTGAATTTCTATTAGGATTACACAAACCATTATGGACATTACTATCTTGGACCCCTAGACTATTTTTATGTCGCCACTTTAGATTTTTTTTGTATTTACTTTGGAGGATTTTATCTATATTTTTTTCTTATACATGCATTATATGATGCTTTTGGTTTTCATTTATATTATTTCATGGAGTTTTTTATGGTTTATTTATCCTATCTCATGATCCTACTATTATTATATAGGGTAATGCCTCCTATTTGTGAGATTTTTATACCCTCGGTGCTAGTCGCCAACTCAGGGCCCACTTGAGGCAGGACTCTAAGGTCATTAGCTCTATCTCTTTATTATGGTATCTCTGGGGTGAGGGGTGTGATAGAGTCACATCAGAGGTGATGGTTGAGAGATATTATGGAGTTTGGAGTTAGGCACTGTAACAATTTCATGGGTTGGTATGGCAAGGTTCCAATTGATCTTGGTGCATGACATAGGCCAAGAAGATTGACCGGGAGATGATATTTTAGGGACCCCCATGATCTAGTGCATGGACTCTAAGATTTTTGAACAAACAAGTGAGTTGGACCTATTTTCATTATTGATACCTTAGATAGGTGCATAAATCATGATGACTTATGTTCCTATTTGAATTAGGATGTTTTGAGAAGGTTGAAAATAATTAAAATGAATTTAATATATCATGATGGAATTTCATACTACCTGGGCTTAGGAAATATTTTTATTCCTCTTATATATGGCTCCTGGTCATCTTCCAAAATGTGGTTAAGGCATTAGAGGTTCAACAGGCTGACCAAGTTGATCATTACAGGGTTGATCTAGCTAGGGAGGATGACCTGTGGAGGAGTATGTTGCACACTTTTCGGTGTTATTATTTGGGAAAGTATAAGGGTAGTGGTTCTAAAGTAGTGATAAAGAGATAGTTTTAGGAGCTTGAGATCGCTTTTAGTATGATCAAGAACTTATAAGGGTATTGGGTCCTTCTAGTAGTTAGTCAAATATAGGAACTTATGCGTTAGTGGTGTAAATTTTATCATGGTGAGTGGAAGGAGGTATATGTTTCCTAGGTCAACTTTTAAAAGGAGTTCTGGGAAAATATCCTTTCATCGGGCATGAAGGCAGTGAAGCGGTATGATATTACCTCCCTTTAGTAGGGGAGTATGTTGGTGTGGGATCTAGGGATCAGTTTCAAGGACATATTTCATTTTTCCCTGGACCTTATTCTAGATGATGAGTCTCATGTGAGCTATCTTGAGGAGGTACTCCATCCTTAGATCTAGTATGTAGTTACTCCTTTTACGTTACTGATGCATCTTGAGGTTTAAAAAGAAGGAAATTTTGATCAAGCGGATGAACACATGAGTAGTGTTACTGTAAGAGGGGAACTGGCATGGTTCCTTAAGAAGTAGAATTGTTAGAGGAAGGTCTCATGAACCAAGGCTTTTGAGGTTTTGAGTAGCAGGGAGATGACCTTAGTAGTTTCTCTTCTAGCCTTCTGGGGCCAATGGTTTTTTTACTTTTCTTGGGGGGAATTGGACCAATGTGTTTTATCTGTGGGCTTCATAGCCATTTCCAGAATAATTTCTCAATGGTTCTCCAAGCTAATTTTGGCATTTTCCATCAAGTTCAATGCCAACCTCAATAATATCATTCGGTGATACTATTTCAGAATTAGGGGAAGTAGGATTATACTCTGCTAATGGGTGATAGAGAAATTAGAGGCCAACCACAAGATTTTTATCGTGTTAAGGGACCTTGTACCAAGTGTGGTTATAGAGGTAGATATTAGTAGAGAGGTAGGGGAGCTGGACACGGTTAGTTATTGATAGTAGAGGTGGTAGCACCCAAGGGTCCAGGGATTAGTTTAGGTAATCTCATCTTATCTTCCACCCTAGTTTATGAATTTTTTAATTCAATATATTCTCACTCATTTATTTCACCATATTTATTCCATGCTCTAAGACAATATGTATAGAGGATTCTCATTCCCCTGGTGTTAATTATTCCAGTTAGAGGCTAGAACATCTTTTTTGATGTGTTTCGGGAGTGTAGACTGATGATGGGACCACATCAGTCCCATAAATATCTTTTCTTTCTTCAGATACATTCATACAATTTCATTCATGACATCAAATGGTTTTATTATATGCATGTTGTTTTTGAACTCTTTCAGAGGATATTCGCATTCTCGGATGTGGATATCCAATATTTGGTTGTCGTTGGTGAGTGGGGTTTTCAGGTGGGTAGTAGATATATAGATCCTCTTATTTCATTGATGGATGATTTGTCTATGGAATTAGTGGATTCTAGGATAGAGGAGGATCTCGGTGTTATTAGTGAGTTTTTAGATGTTTTTTCCAAGGATTTTTTGATGCTACCCACTTGACAAGATGTTGAATTTGGGATAGACTTGTAGCCCGATGCTTTTCCAATATCGATGGATCCTTATTGGATGGCACCTTCAGAGTTGTGGGAGTTGAGGATTCACATAGATGATCTAATGTGGAAGGTTTTTATCTCGTCTAGTGTGTCATCATGGGGTGCTCCAGTGTTATTTGCTAACAAAGCGGATGATAGTATAAGGTTTTTTATAGGATATTGGAGGTTGAATCAAGTAAAAATCAAAAATATTTACCCTATTCCAAGGATTGATGATCTTTTTTACTGGATTATAGGAGTGAGTTGGTTTTTTAAGATCAATCTATGGTCTAGATATCAATATTTGAGGGTGTAGGAGGATAATATCCTAATTACTACCTTTAGATGTAGGTATGGGTACTTCAAGATTAGGGTTAATCTGTTTGGTGTCATAAACGGACCAGTTGTGTATATAGGGATCATGAACTCCATATTTCATGACTTCCTAGATCAGTTTGAAGTCATGTTCAATGAAGACATATTGATCTACTCAAATTCTTAGGATGAGTGTGTTGATCATCTCAGAGTTATCTTACAGGTTCTTCGACACCACCATCTCTATATAATGTTGTCCAAGTGTAATTTTTGGACTTGAGAGGTGCATTTCCTTGGGCATGTGGTGTCTCAAAAGGGTGTGGGTCATGGACCCCTCAAAGGTCGAGTCATCTTTTTATTGGTAATCACCCAATAATTTTTTATGGTTTCATAGTTTCCTTGGTCGTGTGGGATATTATTGAAGGTTTATACCCAATTTCTCTCAAGTTACAGCCTTACTAACATTGTTGACTAGGAAGTATTATCCTTTTGTGTGAATTGACTAGTATCAGGTGCATTTTGGTTATCTAGAGTAGAATTTTTTTACTACTCCAATTATTTAGTTTTCTAATAAGGGTGTGTTGTTTGAGGTTTTCTATGACATTTCACACCTGGGTTTGGAATTTGTGATGATACAGTATAGGGAAGTGATCCCTTATGGGTATAGACAATTACGTCCCCATGAGTGTAACTATGCCACCCATGATCTGGAGCTAGTTGTGTTTGTGATTAAGTTTTGGTGACATTTCCTCATTGGGTAGTGCTTTGTGGTTTTTATAAATGATAATATTTTTGAGGTATATCGCTTCTCATCATGATATAAATCTGTAGCAATATAGGTGGATAGAGTTTCTTCGGTATTATGATTTTAATATCTCTTGCAAATTGGGAAATGAGAATGTTGTGGTTGATGATTTGAGTAGGAATACATAGAAGGATGTGTTTCAGGAGTCTATAGATGTTTGTAAATGAATAGAGGAGTTTAAAAACCTACAATAGTGTGAAAAAGATTTATTGTGTCTTGAAAGCGTGGTTTTTGTGGCCTTGGATGAAATGGGTAATGGTGGAGTTTTTAGATTTATTTCTAGTTTTCCAAAAGGTAAAGGATGAGTATTGTGTTCCTGGTGGTTTTTTGTAGCTTTTAGGTTTTTCTCAGTATAAATGAGATGAAATGTTGATTTATTTCTTCATAGGTTTACCACAAGCATAGGGAGGTTGTGATTCTATATAGGTAATCATGGATTAGTTGATGAAATCATCTCACTTCCTAATGATTAGGGAGTTGGGTTCTATGAATGTTTTGGTGAGGAGGTATATAGATGAGTTGGTGTGGTTGCATGGAGTTAAAAGTTCCATTTTCTTGAATCATTATGCACATTTTACCTTGCAATTTTGTAGGGGATTGTAGCATTCTTTTGGAACTCAATTACGCCTCAACACAACTTTTCACCCTTAGAAGGATGGGAAGATGAAGTGAACTATCCAGACTCTAGAAGATATGTTAGGGGCGTGCATATTTGACTTTGGAGAATCTTGGGCATAACACTTTACCTTGGTTGAGTTTTATTATAATAATAATTATCACTCATCCATTGGAATGTCCCCATTTAAGGATTTTTATGGGAGGTTGTTTTTTTCTTGGTTGTGTTGGATGGAGGTTAGGGAGGCAGTCATTCTTGGTTCTGATGTGGTGCAGAGCACAATAGAAAAGTTTCAGCTTATTTATGGGTGGATGAATGTGGTGTGGGATCAACATAAGGCTTATATCAAATGCAGGAGGAGGTCCTTGAAGTTTGAGGTTGGAGACAATGTGTTCTTGAAAGTATCCCCTCAATGTGGGTAGTAAAGGTTTGACGACATTTTAGGTGTTGGGGTAACTTTGTGAGGTGGATTATCAGTTTTAACTTCTACCATGACTATACCATATTCACAATATATTTCATGTCTCTCAAATCCATCATTATCTTTATGATGAATCCCATGTCTTTGAATTGTGAGATTTTGATATTGAGGATGATGTGACATTCGTGGAGTGGATAGTAGAGATCCAAGATTTTCATAAGAAGGTTCTGTGAGGATGAAACATCCATTTGATTCATGTGTTTTGGATTCATGGTGACCTAGAGGAGAGTACATGGGAGCATGAGACGCATACATGTTCCTAGTACCTGGGGTTTTTTTAAATTTTTCTCTGCTTTGTTTTGTTTTGTGATATAAGGTTTGGACTTTGTTTTTTTATGAGATGATTTGTTTTCCGTAATATGTGATGTGTGATAAAGATTTTGACATATAAATAAGGGAGTAACTAAATCCTAATCAAGATTCATTTTTCTTTATTTTATTAAAATTTTGCGGGTGAGTCAATGTCATCCAAAGTGGATAATATCCTGAAAATGAATATGGAATTCCCTGATTTATATGCTCACACAACATAGTGTTGTGTGTTAGTGTAGGTGGTTGTTGGTTTAGGATATGTGGATATTGATATGGTTGTGTTATTGAATATATGTAAATGTGGGTGGTTTCAGATTTATGGTATTGTACCTGGTGATAGGAGTTGATGTTTTTATGTTTTTTGTTTTGTGGGTGTATCGGTTCAACATGTTTTGCTGGTAGAAGTTATAATGTGTAATGATATCCTTGATAGGTAACTCACAAGGTGATTTTTTAGAAGCCTTATTTTTCTTCAGTGTTGGGTTTGATTCTAGAGGACGAGAATAATTTGAGAGGCATCTAATGTAACATCTTGTGTCTTACTGGCCTATTACTTTTCTAAATTTGGTAATTGGAGAGTGTTTAGAGGATGTTCCAGAGGGTTCAGTGGGGATTGACCTATAGGATTACTATAGAAGTTGGTTCACTATGTGAACCATATTCTCATAATTATTTGATGGTTTACGTATTGTATATCCAACTGGTTTCATATATTATGTGTTAAGGTGGAGGAATTCATGAAATGGATTCACGTCATGAATGTATAATTCATGAAATGTATTTAATTCAAGTTGAGGTGACTTAATTTTCTATGGAAACTGAATATATGGAGGTTTCATAGCCTATAATGGTTTCATGACTTGTAATTCATGGGCCCCACAAAATTCACGTCATGAAAATGGACTTCATGATGTGAAAGGGGTGAGTTACATGTTGTAAATAGGTTTTTTAGATGATTCTTTACCATCTATTCATCATATCTTCCTCTCATTTCATGTAAAACCCTTGTAATTTTTTAAGGATATTCTAACCATCCTTCTCCTACTTCAATCTACGTGTTATGGTGGTTGGTTATTGGTGGTCGATGGTGAGTTCAACTCTCTTCCATGTGGTTTTCCTTCTATTATTATTTGGAGATCCATTTAGGTTTTGTAGTTTTGGTTTGGGGTGTGCATAGGATGTGTTTTGATGGGACCTTTGTGTAGTGTAGGTTGAAACATTGTTCCCTTGTGTAGTTTTGGTTTTTGAATGCTTATTCCTTCACCCTGTGGTTCACAGTGAGATTGAAATACTCCTTTAAGGTAGGCAATCCCTTGTTTCTTATTATTTTGTATCATGCAGAGGGGTTTGATATTATTTATCTTTGGGAAGATATTTTTTACTGTCTTGATGAAGATATAAATTTGGTTAATCTAAATTGAAGGGTAATGGGGAATGGAATCTCATGTTTTTATGGATTTGATGTTATTTTTGATATTATGATTGTATAGGATAAATGCCCCTATGAAAAAGGTCATCATTGAGGGATTTTTGTGCTTATTTGACATATGTTGTGGATCCTTTCTTATTGTGATTTTTTTAAATCACCTTAAAAAATGAAAATTGGAAAACCAATTATATTTGGATAATAAAATAGTTACTTCAAGATCTATGGAATGTGTGAGAATTCCCTAAATAAATAAGTGGAGTGTGATAAAAACCCCTTTTCTAAATCTGAATGAAGGTGTTGTGATGTGTAAATGTGTTGTGTGTATTGTGGTGTGATCGTGCTTTGGGTTAGTGAGGTGTGATTTTGAAATAGGGAAGTGAGGTGTAACTGTGTTGTGGGGTGGTGATGTATTGTTGATATGTGGTTGTCTTGACAAAGAATATGATCTATTTTTTATGTTGTTTTATAATGCATTGTGATGGTTTTCTGAGTAGTAATGGAATTTGTTAATAATGATTGAAATGGAATGGGCTGAAATGGTTAATGGATTTTGAACTAAAATAGTAAGTGTAGTTAATTTTGAAAAGGGTTTATGAATGGAACAGATGGGCTGGAAATAATGGAATGATTTGGATGGTATAATTGGAATTAGTTGTAATGTAAGGTGTGGATTGGGGATTGTGTGGATTTGTGAATTTAGTGATGGCAGCAGAAGTGGTGATGTTTTTAGTTGGTTAGTGCCTTACTGTAAACCTTTAGGATGGTCTTGTGTGTGGATATTATATATACATTTAATATTCTTGGTTATTTTCTATATACACCCCACCTGCGTCAAGCACCATGTTCCAACACCCATATATTTATTTGGGGGTGTTTTTTCTAACATCTCAGTGATGAGGATGGATGGATGGCTACTCATTTTGTACTGTTATCTCTTCTAGGTGAAATTTAAATGCATGGTCCATGATGTCTAGAATTCAAAATTACACTATTGATATATGGTTGTAGTGTGATATAATAGGTGTCTTTAGGAGATATTTGGTGTGATGGTTATACTGTGGGGTGGTGAGATGTGATGAGATGGTTTATGGTGGAGGTCATGCATGGAAGGAGGTGGGAATGAGGTTGATTTCCAACATGTTCATGATACCCTACTATTCTGGTTATGGAAGTGATGTGATGTCCCAGGTGACTTCAGGTAAGGTGAGTTGTGATGTTTGTGTTATGGGTTAGTGAAATGTGATGTTCTAAGTAAGATGTGGGAGTGTCATGATGGATTATATTGGGGTATGAGGGTGATAAATTAGTTTTAAAGTGGTTCATGGTACCCTTTATCGATATACTTCATATTATGTTATTATACTTGGATATATTATTTAGTGAGAATGCCATAGTGATAATGGGATTGGTTAGTTAACATGTTTAGGTGTTGTTTAGTTCTATTGTTTTCTCTTGGGTGCATTAGTATGCTTCTTTCATATATGCATGAGATTATTTAGTTTTCCTACTAAGTATACTTGTATGCTTAACCAACATATGTAAACTGATTTTCATATTTCCTGGTGGATTATGCATACCATTCTGGACATTGCTAGCTCGAACCCTTAGACCATTGTTATGTCACTACTTTATCTATTATTTTGGGTATTTACTTTGGATACTTTTATCTGTATATGTTTTAATTATATATTCATTATGGGATGGTTTTGGTTTTCTTTTATATTATGTCAAGTATTTTCTTGTGGTTTATTTATCCTATCTTTTTATATTACTATTATAATATATCATAATGTCTCCTATCTATGATATTTGTATACCCTCGGTACTAATCTCCAACCTGGGGCCTACTGGAGGTAGGACTCAGGGGTCATTATCTCTCTCAATTCATTATAGTATCTCTGGGGGGAGGGGGTCATAAAACAAGTGATTTTAGTGTGTAATTGTACCTTATTCTAGATTGGATGACTTGAAGCATGTTGGAGAACCATGTTGACATTACAGAGAAAGAGATAGAAAAATCGATGTTTCAATAAGTGTCTAAGAACTTAGTTAAATCCTTTAGAATAGTCTCTAAGTGGTAAATTTTTATAATTAGTTATGAAAAAAATTCTAAAATGGGTGATTATTGGGTTTTTGTATGATAACTTTTTTCTTACTAAGTGATGTAAATTCTAGAAGGTGTGTTTTGAAAGTTATAGTCTAGAATAAGATGGTGTAAATTCACTAAAACCATAAAAGTATTAGATAATGTATGGAAACAATGGTTAAAATATCTAATTTTGGATGATGGAGTGCAGAAGTAAGAGGATGAGTTTTTGGATACTTATAATACTCATCAAGGATCGAAATTTGAGGAGGTTTGCTAACAGGTAGGATGTAAGTTTCCATGATCAAAAGGCATTTGTCTATGAATATCATATAATGGTGAAACCAGTGAAACTAGATGGATACTATGGAATATTGACTATAAATATGTGGGTGTTGGTCAATTGTCTAGGAAATGTTGTAGTAGTTGAGAGAAGACTATTGGTGTTCATCTCAACCGAAGAACTTGTGGTAGGTTCTTATAACAAAAGCATTGAAGTCTTCTTCTATTTTAGGGTATGATTCCAGAATTTAGGAAGCTTGTAAGTCATGTGTTATCTCTTTTAATTCTCTCCTTAATATAAATTTTTAGTGTTCTTCCTGTGGAGTTGGACTTGTTTTGAACCATGTTAAATTTCTTGTATTACATGTTTTAGTTTTCCTATCAAGTGATTTATTATTTCTTGGTCATTAGTTTATGGTATGTTTTGTATAAGGATGGATCATATTAGTGTTTGTTTGGGTTTTTGGAGTTGGTGGTTCCCTAAAACCAACTTCAATTTTATTTTGTATTACATTGTATATTCATGGTGTTTGAATATAATATAATTTATTATCACATTCTAATTGTTCTTCTGGATGATAGTGTATATGATAATGTCCTAGGGATACTTTTTGTAGAAATCACATAACAATTACCCACTTTGAAGAAATACTTTAGATGCTATAATAATATTTCTCAAACCTATATTCTATTGAAAATGATATTGTCTAATATGACACAAACGATGTAGTCTATTAGGGATAGGGGGATCATAATACATTGATTCACATTCTCATAGTGTTGACCCTTGGTAATCTCTAATAAGTTAGGTTATGAGAATAGACCCACCAATAGGAATTCTGTATGTTTCATGTTTCAATATATATCCCTATCTAAAAACCTCTCTAACGATCCTTTGACTCTAATATTATTATTATGTGTCATGACTCACATGCTTATATATATTTCATAAACCATGAGGATAATATTTCACAATTAATTTGGATACATTTTGTATGTCATGAGTGGCATATAATTGATGAATAATGTGATAGAGGATTTATACCTTTTGTTATAAGTGAATATCATAGGCCCTTTGATATAATGGAATAGCTAGATTAAGTTCATGGTCATGGTAGTTTATCATTGTGGTTAATTATGAAAAGTTGAAGAAAAATATTAAAACATATATGTTAATGACACGATCTATGCAACCTTTTTTACGAGAGATATTGTGAAAAATGGATTATATAATATGGTAAGGGTTTATAAGAGGTTGAATATGCAATATTAAATTTATTCTCTATGGGTTCCTTGGCATGTTTCTAGATGTTAACCTTGAAATTTAGGCAGACTATCCTAATAAAACTGAGAAAAGATCCTAAAGGATCACACACTAAGTGTATCCAAGAAACTCGTTTAAATTCTATATGAGTTTAACTATAAGGTTAGAATATTATTCTCAAGTCTGAGGAATGATATTTAATCAGGTTTATTGGTTGATTGAAATTATTTATTTATCAATGTATAATGTATCTATATTTATTTATTTATTTAAATAAATAGATGTTATACATATTCTAGTGAATAATGAAGAGGATGGAAGGATTGAGTTTTGGTCTAGTGACAATGGAATATTATTTGAATAAATATTAATTTATTTATTCAGGAGAAATAATATTTACTTAGTTGTAGGTTATGTGCATGTCAAGTAAATAATAATAATAATAATAATAATAATAATAATTAGACATGGGGTACACTAAGGGTTAATAGAATATTAAAGGAGCTTTGTGAAAATAATATTCTAACCTTATCTCTATAAAAACTTGACTATAGAATTATCATATATATAAGGGTTTTGCCTAACAATTATTGCGCATAACATTTGGTATTCTATAGAATTATCTCAACCCAAATATGTTCTCCAGAACACTCCAAGTTCCATGAGTATTGGTGATCCTCCTCTTTCCTCTCCATCTATGAGAGAAACAAGATAATCCCATAGGCCTCATTGGGATTATAAGGTGTGATCAAAAATAGATGATGAAAGGTATAGGGACATCCTCATTAGAATTTGTAGGATCCTACATCAATGTTCATAGATTCTCGGTGTGTATTTGGTTCCCCGCTGGAGGAAATCTACCCTTGATTCCACTAATGTAATGATGTTTTAATAAGAAGGTTCAGCCATATTCGACAATAAACAGAGAATTACATGATGTGGTAATTCTTCATCATTTTAAATTAATTATATATTACATGTGAGATCATGTCTTTAGGGATTCTGTGAATTCTATTAATTATAGTTCTGATGATAAATCTAAATAATTTGATGGAAAAAAATTGTTAGGCACAGGCTTGAATTCTTTGATTGTGCCTTGAAAGTCTTCAAGTGGTATCAAAGAAGTCATGTGTTAATTTATAGTTATTTATTTTTCATTGATCAATTGCATGGATTTTTTTTAAAATTTGTTTCTATTTTATTCATTATTAATCTAATTATTTTTATTTTTATCATTCACCTTCATGTAACCAAGAAAAGTTTAAATATCGATGAAGTATGAGTCCAATGATGTCATCATGAAGTACTGGAGATTCAAGATAGCATACATGGATGCACAGAGTGTATATGGTTATACATGTATTATACCATGTTTCACTAAAATGGTATGACCTGTATGATACATAGAACAACTAGAAGAGGTGGTGTATTTATTACACTTTGTGTTTACTGGAAAGTTGGTACATTCATTTTTAGATTACACAGTGTGTGTGCGATTGTACACGTCGTGTAGTATCCAAGGTCTTGTAGTGTAAATCATTCACTGTGTGTGGTCATTAATGCATGGAATTTATTTTAATGCATGGGAAAAGAAACATTGGATGAATACACAACATGTGACCAATACACACGTGGTGTACCCCATAAATGTCTACTTTTTAAATTCTCATTTTTCCCTAGGCACATGACTCGGACTTAATGGAAGAGGAGAACACAATCTGTATCTTGTGTGCACACCTTGTATCTCAGTACACATCATGTGGTTTACACACCAAACTATGGTATCACTATATGGAATTAATTGTGTGGAATAAAATTAATTAAGATTTAATACCAAACTACACGGTGTGTACATGGTCGTACATGTAGTGTGATGAGGTAATAAATGCTAATTAATTTCATAGTAATTAATGACATGTAATATAAGACTTTAACACTTCATGTATATTACATAACATTTTAATGTAAGTACACATCCCTGTCAGTTATCTGCATGTTTACACACCGTGTAAGAATCTGACACGCCGTGTAGCAATAAATTTCATATAGGAACAGTATATGAGTTAAGAGCTTACAATACATGTTGTAGTTATATACATGAAGAGTACTTATTTAATTTTAATAAATTTAAAATTACAGAATAATGGCATCAACATGAAAATTTAGATATTAAAGATAAATAATTAATTATATTAGATTAGATTAATTAATTTAATTTAATCACACTTTATCTTAATAATAGAATGAAATTTAAATGAGTGTTATCTAGTATTTAAATGTATATTCATTGCATGTTGTGGTTGATCATGAGTCTAGAACAACCTATATATGATTGGTTACTTTTAATTTAATTTATTGCATGGTTTTTTCAATTATGATTATTAAATTAAAATGATGGCCTATGTGTCATCCCCTCCTCATTATTATGTATGGACCTATATGTCCATGGTTTATTTCATATAACCCCCTTTAACCCATCATTGGGTTCCCCTCACCTATGTGTGATTAAATAAATATATATATATATATATAATGTATGGATATACAAGGTGAGTGGATATGGTTCAAGTTTTGAGATGAGGCCAAACAAATAAAGAAGATTCATAGGTGAACATGTGGAGTACTACATCTCGATCCAAGAACTGGCATAAGGTGGAATTTCCCCTATGGTTTACAGTTGGTTTATCATCCTCTAGATAAACCAAAAAATAGATAATGATCATGATCATAACACATTATTTATTTATTTCTATTGATTGTATGGTTAATTATTTATTTTGAATGTATGGGAATATCATTAAATAAATGAATTAATAATTATGTAATAAAGAATTAAATAAATTGGATTATGAATAAATTTTATCTGGGAATAGTTAATCCCTTAATTGCAATATGATTAACATTAAAAAGCATGTATTTTGATAAAATGGTATTATTTTATACATAAGTTAAAATATAAAATCCATCAAATAAAATATTAAGCCAGTATAGCCTTTCATTAATTGATTTAGAATCAAACTAATAGTTTCAAAGTGTTTGAACACCCCTCGTTGTGGTGTTTTAAACAAAGGTTATGTTCCAGATAAATTTTTGGGTTAACTTAACCACATTTATATCATGTTGTTCTATCCCTTTCTAGCCTTGGTGTAAATATAGATCCAAGTGTTGATGAAATTCAATTCCAAGATTTCAGGATTAAGGAGTCCACGTAATGGATCAAGAAGCAGCAATTCAATAGATGATAAAGACCTTCCTACCTAAATACCTTCTAATAGCTTGACCAACCCTAATTGGGGTTATGAGAAGGGAAATATGAATCCTTAAGAAAATATTATCTATTTGATAAGATATTCCAAGTTTGATGGTGAGGGATATTGAGATTTGATAAAATAGTGGGAGACTAAAATTTAAAAATTATTACATAACGCTTTTGGTAATTAAGGAAAGCGCTAAAATTTTCTAAATTTATTGTAGAAATGTAAAATCACTCATTTTCTACATTATAAATGTGATATATCCTTGTGAAGTAAAACCTTCTCACCTACACTAATTTCTAGGAATGGTGTGGAGGATTGTGTATTATATTATGCCAAAAGAAGAAGAAAAATATGTACTAGAGTCCCCATTTCCTGAGCCACCTAGCAAAGAGAATAGTGAGGAAGAATTATCAATATATTAAAAATACATGGACAATGTGGTAGATTTATTGTGTTTGATGATATCGGTTATGTATAGTGAGATTCATAAGCCTCAAAAAATCATGGATGTTTTTAGCATGTTGTCACATCTCTAAGATCATTACCAATATAAAGTGAGGTAAGAGATATTTGAGATCTCTAAGGAACTATTCACATGCATTCTTGGAGGGTCATAACTATATGGGCCTTATGTATTCAAGATTATAGACTACATAGAGTGCTTAGAAATCCTAGGATTTAATATACTAGATTATTTATTCATGTATATCATTTTGGCCTCACTACCTCATAGATTCTTTATTTTCATTATTAATTGTAATATGATCAATATTGAGAAGTCTCTTATGGAACTCCTCATTTTTATTTTCCAAGTTGATAAGGATATGGGGTGTGACAAAAATTTTGTCCTTATGGTGAATAAAGAGAAGTTCAAGGTAAAGGGCCAAAAGACTCACTCTAAGTGTAAGTATTATATGTAGTGACCTTCCAAGAAGAGGAAGATCCAAAGGAAAGCAAAGGAATAAAACACCAATCTATTTTTCATGTGGAAAGCTCAACCACTAGAAGAATAATTGTACAGAGAATAATTAGGGGGAAGCTTTAGGTATATTCATTATCAGGTGAAACTTATCCTTATATAAAATTTGTGTAATGAATAGACTCTGAATACCACCTGATCTAGCATTTGAGTCAACTCGTTACGAGCCTGAAGGGCATTTCTAATACCCATGAGCTATAGAAAAGCACCTCAGTATTAGAAAGAACAAAATGGGAATGATTTCTCCCAATAAAAATAAATATAAATGAATAAATAGAGGAAGTAAAATCCACAGAAGGCATAAACAGAGATATAAAATGGTAAAGAAACAATAGAGGTACCATGAAAAGGATAACTAGGTTGATGGACAATACAACTGACAAAAAGGAAAAATATACCAAATAAAAACATCTACATATTAAAATTACACAACTCCATGTTCACCTCCATCAATGCTCAAACCTGAAGATATAAGAATATCTAATACACTAAGGAACCTAATAAACCTATAAAATATATAGTCTTAAGATAAAACCCCAATAGTTCACCACCCTATAACCCAAACCATAACACTTTAAAAGTGAATCCATGTCATGTAGGTTTAAAATATGAATAAAAATTAAGTTTTCTGGGTTTTTCATCAGAAATAAAATTATCAAACAATTTCCTTAAAAACACCTTTTTTCTCTAAAACCAAACCCTTTTAAAAATAAAAACACAATTTATTTTATCATTTAAAAAAATTAATAGATTGAAATATAAAACATTTTTAATGGAAATTTAAAAGAAAAAAGGTTATCATTTCATAATTTTCCAAAAATAACCATACCTTGGAAAATATAAACAAAAAATCATCATGGAATCTAAAGGTGTTAAATGGAAATAGTCTAGAACGAATACAACATAGTCACCAATGAATCAAAGTCTGTGTGACAGAAGAAAAAAAACAATACATCAATAAACCTTATTAAAAACACCTATTCTTACCATATCCTAGCCTAACTAAGGGAAAAAACACTTAGGTTAATCTAAGTCCCACCTAGTGCCACTATCCAAAGCATGATTCTAAATTAGTTCACATGTGTACCTATACTTCCACCTATCCACCCAAATATTCCCATGGAATTTAAATATAGATGTTCATTTCAAAGATATATTATACCATAGATCATATCATATCATCACGTTTAAAAATAAATCATAAATATTTCTCACACCTCTGAACACCCACATAGGAATATTTCCCTTTATCAATCATATAAATTCAAATCAATTCAATTCAATTAATCACCCTTAAAGGTAAATGTAATTAAATTAATTCAATTTTAGTTTTTTATATCATACATTAAGGGGAATTTCTTATAGGTTTTCCATTTTTCAAAAAATAATTTAAAGTTACAATTAGTAATTTTCACATTCCACTCAGGATACTGAGACTTGCAAAGAAATTCAAGGCCATTTATAAAACCATTTATAAATATTTTCAATTTAATAGATATTATCTTTAAAATAATCTTTTTGAAAAAAAGGTTCAAACACACCCAAACTTTAGAAAAGAACACTTTTCTATTTATTTTGGAAATCATCATCATGAAAATCTCAAAGATGGTTATCAAGAGAGAACCAGGAAATTAAATTTCCAAAATAATAGTTTATTACTTTAAAACAATTTTCATATCAATTTATATAAAAATACCCATTTTTAATTTTATGAAAATATCAATAAATCATTAATTTTTTATATAGAAACTATATGTAAGTGGAAAAATTTGAAGATTTCAAAATCTCATAGTGAAATCACAATAAGTCATAGATTAAATTATAAAGGGAGATAATTGGGACACCTTCCTTGGAATCTCAAAAACTAAAAAGGATCTACAAGTCAAAAAAAGGAATGACTTGAATAATCAATAAGGGGATCCCTAAAATCACAAATCCAAATTAGGGAATATGGATCTGGTGAACTCTCATGGTTTCCATATACCTGGAGAAAAAACAACACATATAAGATGAGGATATGTGGCCAGATGGATAAATACTTACCATTCGGGAACCATTGTGACAAAAAACACCCAAATCCACCAAGAATTGAGGTTGGGGAAGACAAAACAATCCAAGGAGAGTCATATTTTCATAAAGGTGGAAGAAAAATTGAGGGAAGATCTTAAAATAATAAAATATAGACTTCAGTAAAAAAAAATGCATGTACACCCCTACCAAGTATTACATGTAGTGATGACACTGGCTACCTGATGGCCGCCACCGACTAGCTGATACCCCTCACCAGCGATCTGATGAACCTATTGTATCTATACTAACTATATAACAAGGTCCACAGCTGCTCCAAAGTTCTGATTTGTCCTTCAACCCATCTATAAACTCATAAAAAAACACAAAAGTCTACACAGGTTTGAGATAAAATTATATATGTGTAAATTCTCCCCACTATAAGGATGTTTTATCCCAAAAATATTTAATGACACTAGTATATCAAGAAGAAATTGGAAAAAGATAACTAAAGAGAAGAGAAAACTTAAGTTTCACCAATGAAACTGAAGCATCAAGAAACAAAAAATTCTTAACTCTCTTAGATAGTAACCATAAATGATTCTAACAAAACCAAAGAAGTGATTGAGATCAACAAAAAAACATCTCTATGATCTTGATTTGAAAAATTAGACTTCCAAAGAAAACTGAGATCTAGATTTGATAAGAACAAGAATCTCTCTAAGAGGATTCACCAAATAATGAGCCTTTATTAACTAAAAAACCCTTAACTACACAAAAAATGTATTAGAACTACTAACTCGAATAAACCTCAAAATCACCACACTGGAAATCCTCAAACATCATGTTGAAACAAGAGACCCAAAAGATTATCACTTTGAGAAAAAACCAGCCAAAATGGTCACGTAAAATGAAAAAAAAAAGAGAAAATCAGGAAATCATTAAATATAAACATTACTCATCATGAACTATATAAACTATACTTAGGTCAAGTGAGGGTAACCTAGGACCATACACCGAGAACACTAGCTCCTAGTAATTTCAATAAAAATATCAAATCATTATCAACACTATCTCCCAAACTCCCCTACACTTTTTCAAGTTATCCTAAGAAAAAAAAGTGATTAGAACTACTAGAAAACATAGGTTCTATGGAATTACAAGTGAAGAGAATAAATATAACCATTAATTTGTGATAATTTTCAAAGAAACCACCATCTCACAGGGGTTAGTCAAAAATATCACATAATAAAATGAACACACATGGATCATCTTTAAAGAAATCAAACCCAACCAAAGGAGAACTCACACTAGGATTACTCAAGGAGATAGATGTAAATCCTTCCATAGATAATTTTTCCTAAGAATACTCAAATAACATCATCAAAAAAACTCAAACAAAGAGGAAAAATTCAAGGTTAAGGGAATGAAAACATTTTTCCTAAGTCTTAAAGGACAACCTTTAAACATTATAAATTCAATAATGGTGGTCTACCTGCCCTATTTAAATTTATCTTAGATTCAAAATCCCTCAACTCAACCCCTAAAAATATTTAAAAATAAATAAATGTATAAAATTGTGAAAATACATAAAACCAAATTCTTAAATCACTGAGTTAGAATCCAAAAATTAGACTATAAAGCACAAAATATTACCAAAGATAAACTAGGGTAACTAGAAATAAAAATCCTAACATCATAAGGTCTACATGAGGAGAATAATTACATCAAGTCAAACTCAAATAGACTTTACTCTGACATTTGGATCAACATGTTGGACCAGCATCAAGTGCCACCGATAGTTCGACCAGTGTGTGAAAGGATTCACTCCAAGTCTAACGGTTGGAGCTCCATTTTCCTAAAGATTTAAGATATTACATAGTTACCATAGGATTTGATGATCCCTAAACATGTTGAGATACCAAAAAAATCCTACATAACCACTACAGGTGACCCATATGGTCAAAAGAACTACAAGATTTGGGAGGCTTCTTACATGTCTGCTTTCTATGGTCCATTATTCTATACTGGTAGCAAACATGTTTCTTCCCAAAGGAGCCTAGAAATATGAAACATGGTGGCATTATAATGCCACCAATCTCTGGGTTTGGATTGGCATGATTCCTTTTTCCCTTGATATATATTCCTCCTTCACACCAAGGAATATAAGAAATATCCAACACCTCTAGTGCTCTTATCAAGTATTATTCAACCTTGAAAGAATACATCAGTAACATGTCGTATGATTCAAGGCCAAGAGGAAACATATCTTGTGAAAAATCTAGTATATGACCTTCCTAAAAATAGCAATCCACAAAAGAATCATCCATGGTTAGGTGGGGAATATACTATAATAAATTCATAAAATGGTGAAAATACTCTAACACCATTTCATCTCTTTATTGGAGAGTAAGAAACTCCAAATATTTTGGTACCTTTACTAAATTGGGAAAGAATTCATGAATCAAACATGCCTTGAAAGCTACACAATAATGGATCTATGGCTTATCCTGAGTAACAGAATTCCACTACTTCCAACCCAAACTATCAATCATAAAATTTTCAAACTTAACCTTGAGTGATTTTGGAATCTCAATATGGGTGAATATATCCTCAATATTCTCCATCAATTCCATTGCTTCATGAGAATCTCATTGTTCAAATAAGTGAGGCGGATTCAATCTTTGTAACTCTCAACTGTAATCCTCACACTGGGGTAAGATGGGGAGTGCTGAAATTGGGTTTTCTAGACCCAACTTGTGATGTACTTTGATTAACACTACATGTATAAAGTTTGTTATATATATACATGTGGTTATCTTACCATAATAGTGTCGATACTTCTGCATCCACTATATTTATAGTAATGTCCTTAGATTAAATGTCCTATCAAAAGGTTATAGCAGATCCCAAACTATAATGAGAACCTATAGATACTATGATAGTAATCTTAAAGTAATTTCTTATAGTCCAGTTATATCATACTGATAGGATATAGATGGTGTGAAACTATAAGGTGTTGGGGGATCATAATCATTGATACTTCTTCTCATGAATTTCTCACTTGGTGATCTATATTAGTTAGGATTATGAGGACAAACATGCTAATAGAAACACTGCATGTTTTGGGTTTCATTAGTTGTTCCTATATATGGACATGTGTAATGGTCTCCTAACCTGAGATCATTATCAATGTATTTCATTTGATCATGTACTTTTATTCAGGGAGAAAACCATTACAATGAAGTCTTGTCGAGGTAGTTTGTGTTGGATACATCATTGGTGGCATGACATTGGTTGAATGATCGAGATAGGATTTGTCGCTTCCGAGTTAAGAAAGAGATATCTTAGAATTGGTTGATCAGGAGAGTAGTACCTTCATAAATCCATGGCCTGGTCAGTCAAAGGTAAGTCTATCTAGTTATATCAACAAATATTAAAGTAAGAAAAGGATTATGATACAAGTGTTCATCCTGCTTTATGAGATATCGATGAAAAGCAGATTATATTACACAGTGCGTGTTTGTTGGTTGGTTGTTGTTGATATAATTTTTTTATCTCTTTAGGGGTCATTATAGGTTTCTAGACTCCCCTCTTGGTCTGTGAATATTATTCATTGTTATTGAGATAAGGACCTAGAGGTTCACACAAAATAGCGCATTCGATAATCTTCCCTATTCTATTAAATCGGAATATAAAACATGGTTGGAAGCACCACAAGGCTGATTTGACCAAGTTTTATCGATTTCCAATAAATACATAAATTTATTATTATTCAATTAAAGAATAATTGGGTTTAATTTATTTATTACATGTATTTAAAATTGATTAAGTAAATACAAGTATTAATATTATACGAATAAATATTTATATTCCAGGTTTGTTTAATATTATCAGGAGTTATGAGTCAAGTTAATAGATCAATTTTATCACATACTATATTTAATATATATAAAAATTATGTGATAAAAAATATAAATAATATTATTTCGTAGTTGGTTCATCATAATTAATTATTTATATCACTTATTTAGTGGACGTTCAATACATGGGGGTCGGGAACCCTAACTGGGTATTATGAATATCCACTATATAAGTGGAGATAGGATCATCCCAAAGGTGATTCACTTGGTGGAATTGAGATCCTCTCTCTCCTCTTGATTCCTTGAGAGAGAATTGCTCAATTCAAGCTTACAATCCAAGTTTGTATTCTTACATCAAAGACAGAGGATCGTGGTGATCGTCGCTGCATCAAATTGAACGCCAGAGCTTCGCGCTAGCACCCGGAATCCAAAAAATGGAATACATGCATATTCAAGATGCATGTGTAGATGATCTAGAGGGGTTCGATGTTAGATCCTTTGAGAAATGAACACCTTAAACTTACAACAGATGTGCACACATCAAATTGGAACAAGTTATTCATTTGTTTTATTTATTCTGCTCTGATTAAACCACATAGGATCCTTAGATCATAACAGGGATGTATTTCTAGATAATATAAAGTTTCATTTCTCTGGTGATTAAAAAAATTCAAATTCCTAGTTCATTGGCTTCCACTGTGTGCCCTGATACCTTTAATTGGTATCATAGGGATCGTGTGATTTTTCTAATCCAAGTACATTATTTTTCTTTAAATTCTAAGTAAAGGGTATTAAAATGGTTCCAAAAAATCTGACCTCATGTAAATCCGGTTTTGGATGGTCAACATATGTCCATATGAAGAAAAAATTGATTGAAATGGTGTTTTTCATATTCAAGTGTTTCGAATATTTGAAGAACATGTTAAACAATTTTAAAGTTTTTAAAGTTTTGTTTTTCCACTAGTTTTTGTGGATATTATAAAATATTAATCATTATTATTATTTTATTCTAATAATTATTATTATTATTATATTAATGGCTCTTTAATGAACTTTTGAAAATTGAAAGGTTCTTTAAAGAACCTGTCAAAAGATTGGCAGGGAATCTTGACTAAATAAACAATGACAATAACTAAAAATCTTTATTTGGAATATTATGTTCCTAAAAACCATAGGGATTTATTATTATACAAAAAAATGGACCTACCCTAGTACCTGGAACCTGCCACATGCATCCTTCCCTCTCTGTCTGAGCAAGCAGGCAGCCTAACTACCCCCTCCTCCTAATTCACCCACTGCATGCCCTCCTGGTAGAACCAGGGTGCCAGCCAACTTCTACCATGAAGCCCGAATCATACGGCCCTCCTCTCCTATGGTCACCAGATCAGCAGTGTCCTTTCTTTCCACAATCATTTGTGCCTCCATCCGTAGATCCAGCCACCCGACCCACTATCTGCTGCGTCTTGCGTCACCACTACTATTGACCTGGGTGGTCTTGCCTCTGGATCCTCACACTACAGCTACACTGACTAGATCCGGCCAAACACCGTCATGGGACGCTTCCCCCTACCTCATAGACCAGGACCATGGGCCACCAAGAATCGTTATGACCAGCCACATCCTCCTTTACCTCACTTGAATCGAGAAACTCCAGTCATTGAGAGGTTCATTTGACCTCACTGTTGTCGACATAAGTCCAAGGTAACCCCTTGTGTTGGTTACAAGGGTCATACTAGAAACAAATTTCCCCACCAAAGGGCTAGGGTAGGTATTCCTGACCTAGAACAGGTCTGGACAAGCCTTCCTAGGCTAAAATACCCCTACACAAGGATTGTTATGCCTAAATGGGCTAGTAGGGCTACGGCTCAGTCCGTTAAGGGTTATGGTGGGGTTTTCAAGTCCAGATGATATTAATAATCAAAATTCAATTAATTAAAATTAATTTTTGTGTTGAAATTCTAATAATCCAAAACATTAATTTAATTTAATCATTAAATTAAATTAATTATTTTAATTTAATTTGTGTATTTAAAATTAAATTAAAGAATGAACTGTTAAAATAAATTATTTGAATCTATTTAAATTCATTTAATTTATTGCAATACCCTCATACTGTTAAATTTATCACAATTTAATTATTTATCTTTTGTTTATTTATTTTTATATCGATTTTCCTTGAGAATATTGACCAAACCCTTGCATGTTTGGATTATTTAGTTATTTAATTATTTATTTATTCGTGTGATGGTTGGGATTAGTAGGTAATTAAATGACAATATTTAAATCGTCCTAATTTTATTCAAATATGTATAAGGGTATGTGTGTCTAATGTACATGTTGTACATTGTACCCCTAAACCCTCTCGCATGTACGCGAGTATATTTTTATATAGACTATGATGTTTTAAAGACTCCAACCCTACCAAGTTGAAGCAGTAATCCATATGGGAACTAAATACATTGCACTGAGGGCAAGCTACATTACGATTCTGGATTCGACTCAGGTATGGAAACCCCTAGGTCAAGATTGATCCTTTATAGATCAATCATAATTATATGTTCAAAACCAGTCAGATTAAATGTTTTTACTTTATCCATAATTTTTTATTTTATGAAAGTGTATGATTATTTCATGATCACATAAAATAATAAACAAGATAAAATGTATAAATATGTGATGTTTTTTTTCTATTGCATGTTTAGTTGTGATCATGACAACCTAAATTAAAAAATTAAATAGAAATTAATTACATTCATTAATAAATATTAAAATCCCTCAAGATATATCAAGTCTTAAAGCCTTACATTACTCAAATTTGAGAAAAACTGGGTGTTCAGGGTGCTCATCAGCCAAAGTTGAGAGTTCCCCCTACTACTGGGGAATTATTATGAGAGTGATGGGTCAACTTAACTAAATTTGGTAGAAAAGAAGTATCCAAATATAGCTTGATATCACTTTAGAGTAAATGTGTTGAGGTAATCAAGTTATGATTCCAATAAGTTGGGACTTTAATCAACAGTTCAAGGAAACGCAAGTTCCTACGGTTGTCCATCCTAAAACCTACCTAGAAACCCTCCAAGTAGTGGTGTAACCAAATTTTTTAAACTATTAAGTGTAGTTTCAAAGGTCATTTCCACTAGAATACTCAATCGATAGATTATTTTGAATCTAGTATTGAGGGATATTATGGTTTGATAAAATAGTGGGAGACATTTAAATGATATAATAATTAATCATAAATGTATAAAAGGTAATCAAGATAAAGTAATAACTGTTAAAATTTATTTGTTTTAAATCTAAATGAAAATCACTAGCACTATAAGTACATTATCACTCTGATAAATTTTGGATAAAGAAAATATATTGATCATTCATAACTTCCAAGAGTTGTACAAGAGCTTGTGCATAGTACTACGCTAAGAAAGGAAGCTTTATGTGCTGGAATCCTCAATTCCTGTGGAGCCTCCTCAAGGAGCAATAAAAGTGGATAAATAGAAGTGGAAAATGTATATACATGATACACTAGATGTCCAGTGCATCATGTTGTCATCCATTTATATCCATTTGTAGAAAATGTATGAGGATGAGGATTCCTGCAAGATGTTAACCCATCTCTAAGAATTATATCAAGAGGGATAAAGGAAAGAAAGGTATGAGATTTCTAGTTCCCTTTATAGGTTCAGGCTAGCATAATGGAATAAAGAAGGTCCTCATGTGCTTAAGATGATTGGTTACATTGAGAGTATTGAAACCCTTGGGTTCAAACTAAATCAAGAACTAGCAATGGATCGCATTTTTTCTTCTTTATCACCTATATTTTCATCTCGGGCACTATGCGCGGTGGGGGGATCGTTCGTTACTCCTCTGGATCAGCCATATTGGCCTTCTCCTATCATTTGGTCCATGTCATTTTAATTATAGCTGAGGATAAGGCCATGCTGGTGGGTCTTACTATGTGCCAACAAAAGAGGTTGATCCCCACGGAGGTTGAAACAGATTCCATGCTTGTATCGAACGCACTCCAGGATCTCGGTGTTGTTCTCTGGTCCATTGAATATAAAATTTTTAAATTCCATGGTATTCTATACAACGGCACCAAGGTTTCCCACACATGGAGAGAGGGTAATATGGCAGCAGATTACCTAGCAGCAGGAAACTTTCCTGACTCGGAGTGCTTATTTTTTCATGACTTTCATAGTCTACCCTCGGTGGTAATATTATCCTTAAGGAAGATGCCCTTGGTCTTCACCACTTTAGACCCTTGTAGTCTTGTTCAGCCTGGCCTGTTCCTCTGGGCGTTGCATGTACTATCTTTTTCCCTTTGAATAAAAATTTTTATAATGATGATGATGATATGAATAACATGAAAAAAGAGCTCCTAAACCTTTTGGATTTAGTTTTCTAGTCTGATAAGGATATGAAGAATACCAATTCTTAAAATGTTATGTTGAAACAAAGGAAGAAGGGAAAGGATTAGGCTTCTAAGACCAAGTCTAGGATAAATAAACATGTGAACCATCCCTCTAAGAAGATGAAGATATAGAGGTAGGGTAATGAGTAGGAGTCTATCTTCTTTTTATATGGAAATAAATTCCACTAGAATAAAAATTACAGAGCTAGAAATAAGAATCAAGACGATGCTTCTACTTGAGATATTTTTGTCATTGAATTCAATACATCATTATCTTCAAGTTTGGTATTGGATATGGCTTGTGGATCACACATAGGTATTAATATATAGTAACCAAGTATATTTAATAAGATTAAAAGTGGATAAGTTGGTATCTAATCTAAAAATAGTGTGAGTCTAGAAGCCTTGGCATTGGGATATTATCAACTTACTTTGCCTAGTGAATTGGTTCTTGTATTAAAGAATTGTTATGATGTACCCTATATTATCATAAACATAATATCCATGTAAATTTTGGACACGATGGGATTTCATTTCAAGGTCTGAAATAAATATTTTCTCTTTTATAAGGATGAAATGTGTTATGGTATGTCGCATCTTAACAATGGCTTATATATACTTGAAATTTAAAACCTTGTAATGACAATCACTGAAAAAATAGTGATCATGAATTATATAACACCCACCTATGGCACTTTAGGCTAGTTTATGTAAATGAGAAGTGATTATAAAAATTACATCAAGAATGGTATTTAGACTTGGTTCGGTTAAAACACTTGGATGTATTTCATGCTTGTTTATAAGAAAAAATGACCAAATATCCTTTCTCTAGGAATGGATAAAGAGCTAATGAATTACTGTAATTAATTCATATTAATGTATGTGGCCCATTTTTAGTAGAGTAAAGGGGTGGGTTTTCATAATTCATTACTTTTACCAATGATTTTAGTAAGTATAGTTATATCTAATTAATGTGATATAAGTCATATTCCTTTCAGATGTTTAAGGAATACCAACATGAGGTAGAAAACCATCTTGGTAAGAAGATTAAGGTACTCTGCTCAAACTGAGGTGGAGAATATCTTAACCAAGATTTCATTGATCACTTAAAGGAGTGTGAGATAGTATCCCAACTCACTTATCATTATACACCATAGTGTAATGGTTCTAGTGAAAGGATGAATAAGATCTTGCTTGATATGGTCGGATTAATGATGAGTCATGCAACTCTTCCATTATCCTTTTAGGGATACGCTTTGCAGATAGTGGCATATACCCTTAACTAAGTACCAACTAAATTTTCATATGGGATTCCATATGATTTATCATGTGGAAAGAAACCCAATCTTTCACACTTACATGTATGGGGATGTGAGGATTTTGTCAAGAATATACCAAATGATATATTAGAATCTAAAAGAATGAAGTGAATCTTTATAGGTTATCCTAAAGAAACTAAAAGATATTACCTATATAACCCTTCAGATATAAAAGTGATTATGGAAATACAATCCATATTTTTAGAAAGGGAACGCATTTTCCAATGGAAATAGTGGGAGGTAGATTGAATTTGATGGAGTTAATGCTCTAGATGCATAGCAGTTGGTACAGGAATAATCTACACAAGAGATATTGGGAGAAGAGGAAGTTCCCAAGACATAAGTACTATATAAGTCCACTTGAGAGGTTAAATAAACAGAGTGTTATGGTTTTTTTATCACCGAATCAGGTGACACATTACGCTTTGAGGATGGTGAAACTCTAACCTATAGAGATGCAGTAGAAGGTAGAGATGATGCTAAATGGAAATATGTCATGCATTCTGAGATGAATTCCATATTCCAAAATCAAGTTTGGATTTTGGTGGACCCTATAGTTGATATAAAACTCATTGGGTTAAATGGGCATTCAAGAAAAATATGGACATGGATGGTAAGGTTAATACCTATAAGTTAAGACTGGTAGAGAAGGGTTTTAGAAAACTTCAAGGAATAAACTATGATGAAACCTTCTCACCAGTAGCAATACTGAAATTCATCAGAATATTTCTTGCAATAGCATCCTTCCATGATTATGAGATTTGGAAAATGGATGTCAAAACTTCTTTACACAATGGGAATTTGGTTGAATATGTCTATATGAATCATCCCAAATGGTTTTTTTAGTCAAATAATTTCAATAAGGTGTACAAGTTTCATATATCCAATTATGGGTTGAAGCGGGCATCATGGTCATGAAATGTTTGTTTTGATGAATCCATAAGAGAATTTGGTTTTTTAAAAAATTAAATTGATTCGTGTGTCTATAAGAAGGTTGATGGAAATTTATTCCTTTTCATAGTATTATATGTTGATGACATATTAATTATGGGAAAAAAGTGAAAGTGTTGAAATCAATTAAGACTTGGTTAAATGAATGCTTCTCCATGAAAGACTTAGGTGAAGTATCCTACATTCTAGGTTTGTATCATGCATTCCATACTATGTAATAAGTTTAATGTTTCCTTTTCATTAAGCATGGTGGGAATATATAATTCTAATCCAATAGAGATGCATTGGGTAGCTATTAAAAATATCCTAAATTACTTGAGGCATACAAAGGATATGTTCCTGGTGTATAGAGGATATGAGGCACTAGTAGTGAGTGGATACACTGATGATAGTTTCCAGACAGATCAGGATGATCTGAAATCACAGTCAGGATACATATTTTGCTTGAATATTGGTGTAGTGATCTAGAGAAGCTCAAAGCAATCTGTGGTCACCAATTATACAGTAGAATCTGAGTATGTAGTGGCTTCCAATGCAGTGAAGGAATCAATATAGATATATAGATTTGTATTAGATATTGGTGTAATTCCAAGAAGTACAAACCCTATTCCAGTTTATTATGATAATACTACTACAATGGTGATAGCCAAGGAGCCCAGGTCACACCAGAGAACAAAGAATATACTTCATAAGTGCCATCTCTTGAGGGATTTTACTCATAGAGGTAAATTCGTGGTTAGTAGAGTAGCCACAGAGGAAAATGTGGAAGATCCCCTGAATAAGTCCATATCTCAGCAGAAGCATGATCCTCATGTGATAGCTAACAGATTGAGACTTTTTATTAGTTGTCTCTAGTTCAAGTGGGAGTGTTGAAATTGGGTGCCCTAGACCCAACTTGTGATGTACTTTGATTACCACTACATGTATAAAGTTTGTTATATATATACATGTGCTTATCTTACCATATTAGTGTTGATACTTATGAATCCACTATATTTATGACAATTTCTTGGATTATGTGTCATATCAAAAGGTTATAGCATATCTCAGGCTATACTGAGAACATAGAGACATTATTAAAGTAATCTTAAAGTAATGTACTATGGTCTAGATACATCATACTGAAAATAAATATATGGTGTGAGAATATCAAGTGTTGTGGGATTATAATCATTGATACTTCTTATAAATTTTTCACTTGATGATCTCTAGTAGTTTAGATTATGAGTGCAGGTCCGCTAATAGGAACACCACATGTTTCAAGTGTCATTGGTTGTTCTTATCTACGAACATGTGTAATGGTCTCCTGATTTGAGATCATTGTCAATGTATTTCATTTGATCGTGTACTTTGATGCAAGGTGAAAACCATGAAAATGAAGTTGTGGTGAGGTAGTTTGTGTTAGGTACGTCATTGGTGGAATGAAATTGACTGAATGATCAAGATAGGATTTTTCACTTTCTAGTTAAGAAAGAAATATCTTGGGCTTAGTTGATCAGAATGTTATAACCTTTATAAATCCATGGCCATGGTAGACAAAGGTAGGTCTATCTAGTTAGGTCAATAAATAATAAGTTAAGAAAAGGATGATGACACAAGTGTACATCCTTCTTTATGAGATATAGATGACAGAGAGATTATATTACATAGTGTGTGTTTGTAGGTTGGTTGTCGTTGATATGACTTTTCTTTATCTATTTAGGGGCCTTGATGGGTTTCTAGACTCTATTATTGGTTTTTGAACATTATTCACTACTATTGAGATAAGGACCTAGAGGGTCACACATAATAGAGCATTATAGAATCTACCCTATTCAATTGAATAGAAATATAAAACATGGTTGGCCACACCAAGGGGCCGAGTTGAGCAATTTTTATCGATCACCAATAAATAAATTAATTCATTATTATTCAAGTAAAGAATAATTGTGTTGAATTTATTTATTACATGTATTTAAAAGTGATTAATTAAATATAAGGATTAATATTATACGAACGAATACTAATATTCCAGGTTTGTTTAATATTATCAAGAGTTATAAGTCAATTTAATGGCTCGGGTTTATCACATAATATATTTAATATATGTTATAGGTATGTGATAAAAAATATAAATAATATTATGGTGCAGTTGGTTTGTCATAATTAATTATTTATATCACTTATTTAGTGTACATTCAATACACGGGGGCTGATAAACCTAACCGGTTATTATGAATATCCACTATATAAGTGGAGAGAGGCTCGTAAAAAAGGTGATTCACTTAGTGGAATTGAAATCATCTATCTCTTCTTGATTCCTAGAGAGAGAATTGCTCAATATGAGCTTATGATCCAAGTTTTTTTTCACACATCGAAGTTAGAGGATCATGGTGATCATTGTTGTGTCAAAGTGATCGGTAGAGCTCTATTATAGCACACAGAATCCAAAGAATGGCTTAAGTGCAGATTCAAGAGGTATGTGTGGATGATCTAGAGGGTTTAAATGTTGGATCCTTTGAGTAATGAATTTTGGAAACTTATTATGGATGTGTTCACATCAAATCAGAATGTGGTATTTGTTTTTTTATTTATTGTGCTCTGATTAAACCATACAGGATCCTCAAACCATATCATGGTTGGATTACCGAAGACGATGAAGATTCATTGCATCAGTGATTAAAAAATTTAAATTTATAGCACATCGACTTCCTCTGAGTGCACTAGTACATTCATGTAGGACATAAGGCCCTGAGTCTGGAGTTGATAGAACAACTATCCTAAGATAATCTTTATCAACCAAATATTCTATTAAATCTAAGCAGCAGCATGCTCTATAAATAATGAAACTAGGTCATCACAACACAAATAAAAATTCAAGCCTCAAAAGACAAAAATAAAGATATAAACGGTCTTAACACACCATTCTAAACAAAATATAATACATCACTAAACAAAAAAAATAAACCAATAAATCCAAGTCTCAATTCCTTTAAGAAATAAATTCACCCCTTTATCCCAAGAGGGTTTTTCAAAAATTTAATTTTAAAAAGAATCCCCATTATTTAAAAACAACATTTAAAACCACTTGAAAACTTTTAAATAAAATCCCATATCATTTGAATTATTTTAAAATTTGGATTTTAAAACATTTCACACATAACTCTTTAAAAGATTCCAATTAGACTTTATTAACTCCACATGAAAATGTTGGAAATAATTTAAACTTTAACCCTTTCCCAAAATGAGTCAAATAGATTTTCCAAAAATATTTTATCATTTTTAATTCAAAATATTCTATAAGGAAACTAATTCACATTTTGAATTAAAAAAATCAAAACTCCAATCATTTCTCAAGTCTTTTCAAAAAAAACCCAAGGTTTTATTTAAAATATAAACCCAAAAAAACCAAAACACTAACCAATTTTTAAAAAATAATCACCCAAATCTAGAATGAGAAAAACCTCAAAAATTACAAATAAATAATAGATCCACATGGTTTATAAATACATTTTGGAAGACCATGTGTCAATTGTAAAAAGTCTGTAGGAAGTTAACAATAAAAAATTGCACAGCCTATGCATAGTTTTCCAAGTCATGCATATTAAAATGTGTGCACTCTGAATTCCCTCTAAAACCCATCTTCTCAAAACAAATCATAAACTCACAGCACCATAAATAAACACTCAAAAAATATGCAAAAGGTCTCAAAAACATTTAATTATTGAGCTCAAACTTAATACATACTCATCTTGGACAACCCTAGTTACCCAAACGTTGTCTCAGATGTGCGGTGATCAAGTACCCTCCCATGACCAACTATTTGAATTATGATAGTCCTACCTCCAAAATATCATACATCCTAGAACAACTAGGTAAAACCTCCTTTGATACCAATTATAATGAACCAACCCAGAATACCACCTAATTCAGCATCTGAGTCGACTCACCACTAGCTTGAAGGGCGTTCTCAATCCCCACGGGCAGGCGAAAAGCACCCTGGCATTAGCAAGAATGAAATGAGAAAGATTTATCCCAATAACCATAAACATAAATGAATAAAAAATATAAGTAAAATCCAAAAAAGTCATAAATTGAGGTATACAATGGTAAAGAAATAATGTAAGTATCATAGAAAGGATAACAAGGTCGATGACCAATACAACTTATAATAATGAAAAAAGATACCAAACACTAACATCTCCATGTGTAAATTAGGAAACACCACATGCACCTTTATCAAATATCGAACCTAAAGATATAGGAATACTCACTGTGCTGAGTAACCTACTAAACCTGTAAAATATATAGGCATGAGCTAAAACCCTTATAGTCCACCACCCATTGAACCAAATAATAACACTTTTAAAGAGAATCTATATCATGTAGGTTTGAAAATAATAATACAAAATAGGTTTTCTAGGTTTTTCATCAATAAAGAAAGTATTAAACAATTTCCTTGAAAACACCTTTCTTCTCTAAAACCAAACCATTTTCCAAATAAAACCAAAATTTATTTTCTCTTATAAAATCATTAATATATTACAATTTAAAATATTTTTAAAGGAATTTTAAAAGAAAACATGATATCTTTTCACAATTTTTCAAAATAATCATACTATGGAAAATATACATGAAACATTGTCATCGAATCCAAAGTTACTAAAGCGAAACAATCTAGAACAGATTCAACATGGTCATTAATGAATCAAAGTCCAATGCTAGAAAAAAATCAACTCATTAATTCACCTCATCCCAAACACCCAATTTTACCCTATCTTGGCCTTACCGAGGGGAAAAACCCTTAGGTTGACCTATGTCCCACCTAGTTCCACTATCTAGAGTATGATTATAAACTAGTACACATGTGTACCTAAACTTCCACCTAGACACTCATGTATTCCCATTACATTCATAGGGAGGTGTGTATTATAAATATATTATTTTACCACATATCATCATGTTCTTAAATGAATCATAAATCTTTCTCACACCTCTAAACACCCATATAGAAACACACCCCTTTATTAATAATATCGATTCAATTCCATTAAATTAAATTCATCACCCTCAAAGGGACATCTCATTGTATTCATTTAACATTCATTATTTTCATCATACATAAAGGGTCATGTCATATGGGTTTACTATTTTCTAAAAAATCATTTAAAGTTCCAATTAGGAATTTTTAAATTCCACTCAGAATACCAATACTTTCAAAGTAATTCAAGCCCATTTATAAAACCATTTATAAATTATTTAACTTTAATATATAATAGATTTAAAATAATCTTTTAAAAAAAGAATCAAACATACCCAACTTTAGAAAAGAAAAATTTTCTATTTATTTTTTAAATCATCATCATGAATATCTCAAAGAAAGTTATCAAGAACCATTCGGGCAATTCAAGTTCCAAAATAAGAGTTTATTCCTATAAAACATTTTTCACCTCAATTTATATCAAAATACACTTTTACACTTATATCAAAATATTAATAAATCATTAATTGTTGATATAAATACTAGATATAAGTGTAAACATTAGAAGATATCAAAATCTCAAGGTGAAAGAATAAGAAATCATAGATTCAATTCTTGAGGGAGATGATTGGGACACTTACCTCAGAATCTCAAACACCCGAAAGGATCCACAAACCAAAAAGAGGAATGGAATAAAGAAGAAATAATGAGATCCCTATAATCACAAATCACAATTATAAATCATGGATCTAATGAAATATCATGGATTTCATAGCCCTAGGGAAAGAAAAACATAAAAAAGAAGAGGATCCATGGACAAGATGGATAAAGACTTGTCGATCAAGAACCACTGTGATGAATAAAACCTAGATCCATCAAGAATTGAGGTTGGGGAAGATAAAATCACACAAGGAGATCCTCTAGTTTCACAAAGGTTGAGGAAAAGTCCAGGGAGAAGTTTAAAATAATAAAGTTTAGTCTTAGGAAATAAAGATATATATACCCCTATAAAGTCTTACATCCAATAACTTCACTGGATACTTGATATCCACCATCAGCTAGCCAGTGGCTACAACAGATTCTGTTATATCCTCTAATATCCAACCAGTATTCTAGTGGTCCTCACTAGATCGTTAATAGACCTACTATAGATATTATAGCTATAACCTAAGGTACACCTTGATCTGAACTTCTAAGCAGTCCTCCAAACCCTTAAGAAGCTTGAAAATGGACACAAAAGGCTACCCAAAACTATTGCATATATGGGATTTAACAAAATTATAAATATCCTTCATTAGCACTAAAAAAGGTATTATGTTGTAATCTCCTTTAAAAGCTGATAGTTTTTATCAATTTTAAAAATAGTGTTGATAAAAGGGTCCTTCATCGACACTAAAAACATAATTGATAAAGGGGCCCTTTATTGGAAATTTTTGTAGCATTGGTAAAGGGTACACTAGTTTAGTATGTTTTTAGCACTAATAAAGTGACCTTTTATCAGCGTTACTCCTAGCACTGATAAAATACATGTTGCAACAATGTGCTATTAAAATTACAAGACATTTTATTAAAAAATACCCAATTTAATTTTAATTATACTTACAGCACAAATACAAGAAAAAATTATATTACAAAAAAATTCAAACATTGGTGTGTATAATTTATCACAATCATCAACAAATTCAAAAACATTAATGTTTTACTATATTTAGACCCTAACCCCCTCTTAAAGAATCTTGATCATGATACCAGTTACCAAACAAACCACCCCATCTCTAGTAAAAGAATGAACCAATATAAAAAATAATTCTTATGTTAGTAATACTATAAAGAAACAAATTAAACATAAATATGAAATAATTTATAAATAAAATTTCACTTTTAAACGAAAAACATACACTTTGAGTCATACTGAACACAACGTGTGTCATATTAATGTTTGGTTAATTCCTATATTCCAAAAATGATTTATGGATCATTTTCTTAAAGTATCAAACCAATAAGATCACATTTTATTGGTTTTAAGTATATGAGATGTGTTTGAACTAAAATTTCAATTTTAAATAAAAATATGCACTTTGATTCATATCGGCCACACTATGTGTCAGCTTGATGTGCAGATGATTTGTACACATCAAAAATGATTTATGTATCATTTTCCTAAAATTTAAAGATAATGTGATTTTTTTTACTAGTTTTTCAGTGATTGGTACATGTTTTTAAATAAAATGTCATTTTTAAACTAATAACACGTACTTTGAGTCATACAAGTCACATCGTGTGTTAGATTGATATGCAGCTAATTCCTACACATTAAAAATTTCTTATGGATATTTTTTATAAAGTATATATATAATCCAAGTTAGTTTACTTGGTTTTCAATGAGTGAAACATTTTTTTAACTAGAATGTCATGTTTAAACTGAATACACACATTTCAGGTTATACTGGTCACACTGTGTATCAGATTAAGGTGCAATTTATTTTTACACATCAAAAGTGACTTATATATTATTATCCTAAAGTATTGAAACAATATAAATTCGTTTACTCAATTTTGATTATTTCACACACATTTTGAACTAAAATGTTACTTTTAAATAAAATCACACACATTGAATTATATCAGTCAGACCTTGTGTTGGATTGACATGTAGTCGATTTCTACATGTCATAAATGAATTATGGATCATTTTTCTAAAGTATGAATACAATCTAAGTGAATTTTATTAGTTTTAATTATGTATCATGTGTTTTGAAATAAAATGTCAATTTTAAATAAAAAAATATGTAGTTTGAGTCATAGTAGACACTCCATGTTTCAAATTGATGTGTGCTTGATTTTTACATATTAAAAATAACTTATGGATAATTTTCTTAGAGTATTGAGATAATACGAGTGTTTTTTATCATGTTTTGGTGAGTGAATCATGTTTTTAACTAAAATTTCATTATTAAATTGAAAACATGAACTTTGAGTCAAATTATTCACACTATGTGTCATATTGACATACAAATGATTCCTAGGCATCAAAAATGACTTATGGATTACTTTTCAAAAGTATCAAGACAATTTGAGTGTGTTTCTCATATTTTAGTGAGCTCCATGTGTTTTTAATTAAAATTCCATTTTTTAACTGAAAACAAGTACTTTGAGGTATATCGGTCACGCTATTTTTTAGATTAATGTGTAGATGATTCCTACGCATTACAGATGACTTATGGATTGTTTTCCTAGATTATTAATACCATACGAGTGTGTTTGATCAATTTTTAGTGAGTGATGCATGTTTTTAACTAAAATTTCATTTTTAAACTAAAAACACATACTTTGAATCATATCAATCATGCCATGTGTTGGATTGGTGTGTAGTTGATTCTTACATGTCACAAATGATTTATGGATCATTTTCCTAAATTATTAAGACAATATGAATGTATTTTTTTATTTTTGAGTATTTCATGGGTCTTTTGAACTAAAATGTAGATTTTAAATAAAGACATTCACTTTGAGTCATATTGACCACGTCGTATGTTAGTTTGACATGAAGTTGATTCTTAAACATCAAAAATGATTTGTAGATCATTTTCCTAGAGTATCAATACAATCTAAGCACATTTTCCCATTTTGAGTATGTGATGCATGTTTTGAACTAAAATGTGAATTTTAAATAAAAGCATACACTTTGAGTCATGTCATCCACACCGTGTGTCAGATTTATGTGTGTTTTATTCTTATAAATCACAAATTACTTGTGGGAAATTTTTCTAAAAGTATTAAGATAATATTAGTGTGTTTGATTTATTTTTAGTGAGTGACACATGTTCTTAACTAAAATTTCAATTTAAACTAAAAAAACACACTTTGAGTTATTTTTAAACTGAAAACACACACTACTAAACATAAACAGATCAAATAAAGAACAAATAACTCTATAAAAAGAACAAATAGTACCTTAGTGAATCATCGTTGTTGAATAATTTATCAAGAATTGTTTTTTATCCAATCATTTAATAGAGCACTAAATGGTCAAAGAAAAATAATTCTCACAAAATTAATTTCTTCATGATCTCTATGAAAATAAAATAAATAAGTATTAGATAAAAATTTTAAGGAGATGAACTAAAATATTAGATAAAATTATGAGAAAACTAACTAAATAGTTAATAGTAAGTCACCTCTTCATGATGTCTGCATACATTATAATACCATTTATTCTACTCATTTGTTTCTGAACAAATATATTCCCTATTTTGAATACATGGATTTTCGATAGCCCTCGTAGTACTAGAAAATATAAATAAACAAATTATTAATAAATATTTTAAATGAAATTGTAATTATCACCTAAAATACCTCTTTGGGGATGCTAGTTTTGTGATAGAATGTGATATCTTTCATAAATTTTCAAATGTAATAACCAAAATATTTTCCATTAGTTTGTTTTGGACAATGTAGAAACATTGAGAAGAATAATTAAATTTTTTATATATTCTTTGATATTGAAATATTATTATATATACCCTATTACTTATTAACTTGTAGAATTTGATAGTTTTCTTGTGCTCATGGACTATCCTTATGCCATGATTTTGAATATATTTAAACATTTCCCTATCATAACAAAATTTTCATTAAAACGTAATATAAATTTTATAAATTGAAGTTTATTTGAAGAATTTTTCATGCAGTGTATTAAAAATGATAAACGTCATCATGTGTGGTCGATTTTTTGGGTATTCATGCATTGAAACCAAAAAATAAATATTTGGATTATCTAAATTGATTACAATGAGCAACCAATGTTCCCTAAAAACAAAAGTTAATAAGTAGTGAAATGAATTAAAAATATATTTGATATGATTAAATTATAGATTTTTACCCCTAAATCATGGTTATTAAGATGTGTTTTTCATCTATAAGTTTTTTTTAAACATTGTGGCCATTTTTTACACTATTATTGAATATTCCTCTTCTTACAATGGCCTTTTTTGTGTAGAAGTTATGTAAGGAATAATGAGTCTAAATTTTTATTCACAAGGCTTTCCCTTTAAATAGTATTGACATATATTCTTGAAAAAAAATATAAATTATATTTCATTATAATTAAATTAGTATGTCATCTGTTATGAAAAAATTATGAAAACACACATCATGTATACATTTAAAACTGAAACTCCTAGCCATATATGCTTTAGGATTTCATCTACATTCTCAAGACCAATAAAGTCAGTAATGGCCTCTTCATACATTTTTCCTTCAAAATAAATTATTTTTGTTTCACTAAATTTGAACATTGTATCCACATGAACTTGTAATATTAGTAAATTCATAAGTTAAACTGGTGGGGTAAAGGTACTTTCTAAAGGGATTTTCAATCAATTGGTTGATCGTCTATATTATTTTGATTTGACCTTTAATTTCTCCTTCATTTTATCTATCTATAATAAAATTCCTCAATTTAGGAATTTTTTCATTAATTATTAATGGTTTTCATAAAAAATAAATTATAATGGAATTTCTCCTTGTCCACATGTATTTTTACAAGATCAAACTATCATTATATGAAAGTTCCAATAGAAAGATTGATCATGTGAACATCCAAATCATCAAGGGGAATAGGTAGCTCGACACTCAACTCATAAGCTACATGAATCCACACTCTCACATGACCTTTTAGAAGTTTTTTTTAGAATTTAACCTTAGATATTTTACACTATACCCCTCATGATAAGGAAATGGGTTGGGTGATAGATTTAAATCACAATCATTTTAATCCTATAGAGTATCAGGGAAGAAAAGATATCACTGTTTTCTTGATTCACATTTTGTAGAAATGGGTATCAAAAAATCGATTACCTCTAGTGAGGTGGACCTTTTAGGTAGATGACTCACCTCAAAGATGGTGCGTCTTCATGTAGTGTTTTTTTTTTGTTTTTTTTTTCTTTGATACCTTCCCATAACCTTATCTAAAAACACATAGAGCTAATTAAGTTTTTTTATAGAGTAGTTATTCATGTATACATGTCCTTGATTTTATTATATTTATCCTCTTTTTCATTTATTTTCTCAAAATATTTTTGGGGTGACACTCCAAAACCCTCACCTCTAACAAAGCCATATTGTTCTATCCACTTCAAGGCCACTGAAAGTAATCGTTCATCAGGTACAGATGATGATGATTCTTATGTATAAACTAGATAAAATATATAATAAAATGAGTAATCATTATTATGTAATTTCAATTTAAATTAGAAAAAAATTATTATGTCATACTAACATATGATTCCCATACTTTTTGGGTGTTTTCATCAATTAGTATTTCATAATTATTTACACATGCCTCTTTCTATAGAACATGATATGGGATGGACGTGGAATTGGATTTTCATTCATAAATCTTCATATAAACAAAGGAACATAATTATGTTGTTTTTTCATGCCACATAAAAATATTAGTGTAGATCTAAAATACATACCATTTTGTTCAAGTGAAGTGTACCTCATCCTTGCTTTATGGTAGGAATACGTTGGTTTTGATTCACTTTGCTTGTTTTTATCACTCGGTTGCTATTTCATAAATTAAAATTTCTTAATCAAAGTGATTAATACATGAATTTTAAAGTAATTTTTGACACTATGATATTTTAAAAGAATAATATATTTGATATTGTATACAATATGCAACACCAATCTTAAACGAACTATAAAATATCATTATTTAAAAATAATTGTTATAACCTAGAAATTGAGTTGGAGGGTATGAATAATATTAAATACATTATGATATATATATAAATTACCAACTCAATATAAATTTATTTATTGATTCTTAGTAAATAGGCACTCAATTTTTAGTAAAGATGTTTTATTCCTCAAAATGTGTTTTCTTCAAAAATGATTTTTATTGGTTTTTATAAGTGAATATTATAATTAATTTCTAGAAAATTTAGAAAATTTATTTTATAAAAACGATATAATTTTTTTAATAATCATTTCAAAATTATCTTGGAGTAAATTTTTGGGATTTATCTGAAAAAGATTGATTTTATAGTGAATAGTGAAAAATATTGTTTTGTATTGAAAATTGTATTTTTTTCAAGAATTTACAAATTTAATATTTGATTAAAAGTAAAATTATATACTATATATTATTAATAATCTAATTAATTTCATTGGAATCAAATTTATGGTTAATTTTTTTATAAAAACGTTTTTATACTTAAAAAGACATTTTTCTAAAAAAATATTTTTTTTTGTGTTTTGTGTTTTATGTTTTTATCTTAAAATAATTTTTGACACTTATATAAATTAAAACATTAAAATGGATTATATATTTGGAATCAGGATGTTAAAATTTGGTAAATAGTTCTCTTTTATTTTTGTTCATTATAAATAGTAACCTTAGTAAATTGTTATCACATCGGTAAGGGTAAAATGAATAATATTAGGATAAAACTATGAGATAAGATCTAAAGATCAACCCACGCTTGACTTTATCCTATTGGATGGGTTTTATTCATCCCTTTCCATCTAAGTATTGAATATATGGCCACTTTGTTTCATATTTCTTTGATTAACACCTTTATGTTAATTTAAGAAAATAATGAATAAAAAATGTCACTCACTTGACTTTAATAAATCCAAATTTTTATAGTAAGGATAAAAAAAGAAAAAAATTGGTAATAAATAGTTATTTGAAATATAAAATAATTTTTTTATCTTTTTAATTTATTTAAAAATTTTAGTGATTAAATAATTAAATTTCATTCTTACAAAATGTTGATATAGTATTTATTCAATTAATAGAAAAGTAAAATAAATTATTTTGAAAACTCTAAAAGTAATATTTTTTTAGTGTGTTATTAAAACCATGAATTATATATATATATGAAATATTATATATATTTTATAAGTCTGTATTTGGATTAAATATTTTTCTTGATGTCTTTAAAGTCAAATTAAATGAATAGTGTCAAAATGACATTATTGTTATTTTATGAAAAATAATATTTTATTAAAATATTGAAAAGTCATAAAAAATCATTAAATAGGGAAATTAGGATAATATATGGTCTAAATTTTCATCTATTATCCATTTATGGTCCAATTTTTATCTTATAAGTAAAATTATAAGCCTTTATGAGTGAAAAAGGTGTTACTGCGGATAAGGTTAAAATAGGTTAACCAGTGGGTTAAACCTAAAGATAAGGTTTAAAATACCATCTAAACCTATAAAAAAGTTATTGAATGAAGGTATTTCAACCATATACTATATTATATTTTAAATTATTCCCACATTATTCCACTTTCACATGAAAATGAATTTATTATATTTGAATCTTTTTATTAATTCCATGTGTGTCCTTTCATTCACTATAAAAAGGTGCCACCTATACTCTCTTTTATACACCACTTATATCCTATTATCTTGACCAAACCCTGAAAAAAAAATCTTCCCAACATCCTTATCCAAGTTCTAGAGGTTCTGGTCTTCCTAAAATACCAAGCCTAGGCCCCTTAAGAGATGATCTAAAGGAGCTCTTTCAAAGAAGTGATAATCATCTTTATCGACTCTTTCAAATGTATTCCTTATTTAACTTTCTATAAATATATTGTAACCATAATAAAATAATAAATCCATTATCATAAATATACTAAGATATTATTAATATGGTACAACCATTTTCTATCTCTTTTCCATCCTACAAAAAGTGAAAACATCATTTGTGCGTATGTACGGCTTACCACCTCCACATAGTGGTTGAATTATTTTTTCATTAACACTTTACTTGGATGGTTATAAAGATTTAAATGATGAATATATATGATATATATTACATAAATATGATTCTATAATTATAATATCATATATAACTTCTTACCTTTCAATCCATTGGAAAATGATAACGTCGTTTGTGCCTACATGTGGACCATCGGCTTCACGAAGCGACGTGATTCGTTTTTCATTTATTCTTTACATGGATCGTAATAAGGATAAATTTGATGATTATATATAATATTTATATCATATTTAATATTCATGATATTATGAAACCATGATCAAAGTTCAGGGACCAAAACTACCAAACTAAAACATACATGAAAAACAAAGCAGTTTCACCCAGAACAGTGATTTTAATAAAGAATTGTTAATAAATGGTTGATTAAAGGTTATAAGTAAATCATATATGGTATTTTATATATTAATATTATACTTTAATATATTTATTATATGGGAGTTTTAAACACATATGAATGAAGTCAGACCTGTGGTAAGGGTTTATTTCACAGTCTCATCGTTATTTGGGATTGTTTATGTTAAAGTATCCACTAGAGGAATTATTTGATCTTTATTTATTAAAAAATATATATTTTCTTATTCTTTGTATGTTTTTTATGTTACAATTTTTTCTTTCATTTTCCAATCTTTAATTACTCAAGAAACCGAAATCATGTTCTTAAGGAAAACCGGATTTGTTTTTCTACTCAGTCAAGAATATTTTACTTCCATAACCATATTTTCCTTAAAAAAATTAAATAATGTTTCTAATATTATAAAATTAGTTATTAAATAATTTTTTATCCATATTTTTATTTTTATAAATGTTTCAAAAGGAATCTTCCTATCATTTTCCGAATGTGGTACTTTTTGACTTTTCTTACAAAACTGTGAAAGGAATGCTTTTTTAGCTTATACAGAATGAATATAATTTCCCACCATCATGAATAATAAATGTTTTAAATATTAATTTATAATTTTACATGGTTATTTTTTAAGAAAATTGTTTCCTTAATATTTGGGAATTTTTTATATTTTAAATAAGTGATTTTAAAGTTAAAAAGAATATTTTCCTCAAGAAATTTTCTAGTAAAAATTTTAAAGTATTTTCATCTATGTCAACATCCTTTGTTGAATATTATTATTTACTTATGATATACTCCAAATATAACATCCACCATATTTTTATGTATGGTTTATGTTTAGTTTTTCTAGGTAAAGTATTGAAATTCATTATGATAACTCTTTCAATACAGAAATTTATTGATTTTTAAGGAATATTGATTAATTAATATTATTTATTCATATGATAAATTAATTGGACTTATTAAATTATATATGGTTCCTTAAATTACATGTCTAACTGATGCATTGGTAAGTCTTATGATACAAACCAATTATCTAGCCTTATTAAATGGGTTTTTGGTGTATACATACCCATAGTTTAAATTTTCTTGTAATAAGGCCTAGATGGTAAGTTTCAAATATTCAGAATTATGCATTCTATCATTATGAAATCGGTTATTATTGTCCATATATTTATTTTGAATAATTTTCATGGATAATGTTTAGTTTCATCTGATTATTTATATGGCATCAGTTTATCTTCATTTACACCTGCCATATTATTATTCATGCTCAATTTATTGATTAAATGGAATGTGTTTTCAGTTATTTACCTTGAAATATTGATTATACCTTATTTACTCATGATATCTTACACTTTACATAACCCTTACCGAGTATATGATCTCACCCTTATTTTTTTTATTTTCCCAAGGATATGAAGAATGAAAGTTTGAATGATTTTAAGGATGTAGAATATTTATTTTAACTATGTTTTGTATTTTATGTTTTCAAATTTAATGTGAGATTAAAGTATGTATATAGTTTACAAATACTATTATATTATTCGGTCCTTTGTTATGTAATCTATTATATATAGTTCTAATGTAATAAAGAAACCATCGACTCTAAGCTAATGGGGTTAGGGGCTTTATAGTTGGTATCAGGGGAAGTTTGGTAGAAACCTTAGAAACTAGATTTAGGAAAATAGATATTAGGAAACATAACTCTATGATTGAATTTGAGGATAATTCTAAGTGTAGTATAACATCATAAAGTTTTCTTAAGGTAGATATTATATGGGTTTCCTATAAATACATCCCTTTTTGGTGGAACAGATGAATATGGGGTTAATCACCCTGAAAAGAGTTGGTACCTAGTTTGAAACTCTTGGGGGATATGCTTTGATTAATTTATATTTTCTTTACAAACAATTATAAAATATTTTAAATTATTTTTATTTGATAATATTCTCAAAGATACCAAGATTATGATTCTAAGATTAATTATGCATAAATTTTTCAATTTATGTTAAATGTTTCACCAGTTTCAAAATTATACATTATGATTCATAATGTTATGATCTAATCTAGTGTATATAATTTTTTAGAAATGGAGAATAGAGGAAGGAATGAAAACCATATCAATGCATGTAATCTATGTCAGGATTTCCCTCTTGGGAAAGATAATGAATCTAGAGTTGGAGCTAGAACTGAGAAAATTATAACTATATTGGGTTATCTGACTCAGGTTATATCTAATAACCTTACACGTATGGAGCATCCTATTAATATTATATGCGGTCTAATAATGTTAAAGAATTTCATGCGACAACAGCCTCCATTATTCAATGGAACCATGAATCCATTTGTATTAAAACAATGAATAAGTTCCTTAGAAAAGATATTTTTTTCTTTGTGAAGTAATGAAAGGGAAAAAATCATGTAAATTTATCATCTCATGGAGGATGTGGATAAATGGTGGTCATTTATTCAAAACACTAAGGACAAGGAGGAAATAAAGAGAATAAAGTGGAAGGATTTTAATGTACTTTTCATGGAAAAATATTTTCCTCCAGAACAATGAGCATATATGGAGAGACAAATTATGATTCTAATACAAATAGAAAAGGAAAATATTGTTAGGTATGAATCTGACTTTACAAGGTTATAAATCCATTTTGTGGACAATATACATAATCTAAAGATTAATATTGATCGTTTTTTTATGGGATAAAGTCGATCCTTCGAAGAGCACTAGTCTCTTAAAATTTATTAATATATGAGGATATAGTATCAGGTGCTATCAAGATAGAGAAAGTATTCTATAAGTATTATGGATTATAAGGAAAGAAATAGAATAAGAGGATAGATGATAAAAAATGTATAAGGGGGAATAGAAATGGGGATTTTCTAACATGTGATACTTATGGAAGGAAAAACCAAGGTACTTTCTTAAAGAGAAAAGGAATTTGCTAAAGGTGTTGAGAAAGAGGTCATCATGTGCATGGATATAAGGGTAAGATAGAATTCATCATAGTATAATGTTTTAAATTCAAGGATATGGGACACTATTCCAACCAATTCCTTAAATGTAAAGGGAACTTTCCACATAATAAACTAAGGGGAGAAGGCCAATATTATGCAATTATTACATCCAAAGTGGAATAATTGAAGTGTTTATGTATTGGTATTAAAGAATTATGTTTTAGAAGTGTTTTATCAATGATATTATATTTATAATAATCATTAAATATATAAGTATTATTTTGTAGTAATTTTTATTTAAGGATTCACAAGCATATGTCAAATGATACTGATAACCATGAAAATAATTTTGTGATATTTATGAAGAACACATGAATAATGGAAAGATAACCCTTAATTTGTGCCTAATGTTGAAGTAATAATGTTTATTTGGGATAAATAGGTGATTAAATTTGAGGAAGTAAATCAGATAGTATTGGTGATGTTGAAAATTATTAGTGGTTCGATGAAAAATTAGTTTATGATGGAGTTTACTATATTTTTTCGATTCATGGAGTGTATTTGATAATCTGTGATTTTCTTTATAGAATAAGGATATAGTTAATTTTTTGAAGGTAGTTATCTTTTAATTGTGGCTTTATGGTGATCAATATATTCAAATATTTGGTATGTGTCATTAAGACTTACTTCATGTTGTTCATGGGATTAATGTTAAGTTGATTTTGGAAATTTAGTGAACTTATTTCTAAATTTTTGGATTTTAAATTGGTTGAAACATATTTTTGAAAGGTTTTTAAGGATATATACTTATGAAATAGATTAAGTTGAACTTTTGATGTTATTATTGAGGTTTTATAGATTAATATATTATATTGGATAATTTGTGCTAGCTATTTTGGTTTTGGTAAATATTTTGAGATAAATAGAAATACTTGTCACTATTTTATGGATCTTATAATTTGTTAAAATTTAATTTTAGTGCTTTAGGAATAAAAAATCATCATGTATATTCATTTCTTAGAGAAATAGATGAAGTGGAAATTGATTGAAGCACATCCAAAAGAAGAAATTGTGCTTATGAAATAGAAAGATATCAAGTAATTATATTTTCTAGCGTTCTCTATCTTGATAGTAAAATAATCCTTAATATTTAGGAAAAGTAAATTTAAATAAAAATGTTTTACTTTTACCTTTATTTTTTATAAATCAATTGTATTTTCACCCATTATATATTTATGGTTTTGTGGTCATTACCTTTATCCTAAACATGTTCTCTATCACTCTCTAATAGTCTTTGAACATTAGATTTCTCCTCCATGTCTATATTTTCACTTACCACTAATTTTATCCTATTTTGAAACCAATTTTTGTGTTATTCTAAATAAACATTGTAATTCTCTTTCCCTCTTTTTAAGAGAAAATTTTATCAAACCTTTTTACGATGTGGGTTTTCAACAAAGATTTTTTAAAATGTAAAACTCTTTATTACCAAGAACAAGTTCAAATTGTGATGGTGAAATTTATTAAAGGGTTAGAATTTGACACCCATATATTTTAAAATAACATTATGTTCCATAGTGTATACAACACGCAACATTGTGCTTAAATGAACAACAAAATATTATTATTTAAATATAACTATTATAACATATTCATTGAATTGATGAGTATGAATAGGATTAACCACATTATTATATATATATATATATAAATTACCTACTCAATACAAATATATTGATTAATTCTTAAGAAATAATCACTAATTTTTTAGTAAAGACATTTTATTCTTCAAAATACATTTTCTTCAAAAATGATTTTTATTGCTTTTTGTGAGTTAATATTATAATTAATTTCTGGAAATTATTGAAATTTTATTTGATAAAAATGGTATCATTTTCTTAATCATCATGTTAAAATTATTCTAGAGTTAATTTTTTTGATTTTTTAGAAAAGTTTGATTTTCTAGTGAATAGTGAAAAATAATATTTTTTATTGAAAATTGTATTTTTGTTTCAAAAATGTGCACAGTTTTATTTTATTTAAAAGTAATATTAGTTCTTCTATATTATTAATAATATAATTAACTTCATTGGAATCAATTTTATTTTTGAATTTGGTATAAAAATATTTTTATACTTAAAAAGACATTTTTATGAAACATTGTTTTTCATTGCATTTTTTATTTTTATCATAAATTAATTTCTAACAATTCTAGAAACTGAATCCTGAAAAATAGATTACATATTTATAATCAATAGGTATAAATTTTATAAATAGGTCCCTTTTATTTTTTTCATTATGAATAGTATCTTTGATAAATTTTTTCCACTTCTATAAGGGTAAAAAGGGTAAAATATAGTTAAAACCATGAGATTAGATCTCAAAATCAACCCAAACACTTGCCTTTATCTTATTTTATGGGTGTATTTTTTCTATTTAGATAAAATTCTAGAATATATTTTCACTTTTTGTAATATTTATTTGATTAGGACCATTATATTAATTTAAGAAAAGAATAAATACAAAATGTCACTCTCTTGACTTTAATAACTCTAAATTTTTATTATAAGGATAAAAAAGGAAAATTTTGGTTCTAAATATTTATTTGAAAAATAAACTAATTTATTTTATTATGGTAATTTATTTATTATTTTATTAATTAAATAATTATCTTAAATGCTTACGCAACGCTGATATAGTATTTATTCAATTAATAGAAAAATAAAATAAATTATTTTAAAAACTTTAAAATTGATATTTTTTTAGTGGGTTATAGTGACCCTTGAATTTTTAAAAATATATAAAATATTATAGATGTGTTAAAATTCTATAATTAATTACATATTTTTATTGATATCATTAAAGTCAGATTAAATGAATAGTGTCAAAAATGAAATTATTGACATTTTATGAAACAAATATTTATTAAATTATTTAAAAATCATAAAATACTTAAAAGAGGACAAGTTTAATAATATATGGTCTAAAATTTCATCCCTTTTCAATTTATGATCCAATTTTTATCTTAAAAGTAAAATTAGAAACCCTTTAAGATTGAAAATGGTGTTACCGTAGATAAGGTTAAAATAGGTTAACCAGGAAGTTAAACCAAAAGATAAGGTTTAAAATACCATTTAAACCATTTTAAATTTTATTGGTTAAAGGTATTTTAACCATATACTATATTATCTTTAAAATTAAGGCCACATTTTTCCACTTTCACATGAAAATGAATTTATTATATTTAAATCTTTTTATTAATTCCATGTATGTCCTTTCATTAACTATAAAGGCACCACCTATCCTCTCTTTTATACACTACATAAAGACTCTTAGTTAGAAAAAACCCTAAAAAAAATCTTCCCAACATCCTTATCCAAGTTATGTATGTTCTAGTCTTCCTAAAATACCAACCCTAGGTCCCTTAAGAGAAGATCTAAAGGAGCACTTTCGAAGAAGAGGTAATCTTCTTTACCGACTATTTCAAATTTATTTCTTCTTCAAATTCCTATAAATATATTGTAACCATACTAAAATAATAACTATAGTATCATGAATATAATAATATGTTATTACTATTATTTTAAAACCATTTTTCATCTATTTTCCATTCTATTTAAAGTGAAAACATCGCTCGTGAGTACGTATGAGTTACCGTCTCCACATAGCAGTGTAATTCATTTTTCATCACAAATTTACTTTGATGGTTATAAATATAGAACTAATGAATATATATGATATTTATTACATAAATATTCATCTAAAATTATAATAAAATATATACCTTATTACCTTCAAATCCATTGGAAAACGATAACGTCACTCGTGCGTACATGTGGACTACCACATTCACAAAATGATGTGATCTGTTTTCATTTATGTTTTACATAAATAGTAATAAGGATATATTTAATGAATATATATGATATGTATATCATGATTAACATTTTGGATATCATGGAACCATGATCAAAGTGAAAGGACTAAAACTACCAAACCAAAATATACATGAACAATGAAGCATTTATCACCCGGAATAATGATTTCAATAAAGAATTGTAAATAAATGGGTGATAAAATGTTATAAGTAAATCATATATGGTATGATATATATGAGTATAGTTCTGAAATATATATATATATATATATATATAATAAATTTATATTTATTATAAAGGATGTTCAAACACATATGAAGGAAGTCGAACTTGAGGTAAGAGTTTATTTCACAATCTCATCATTATTCGGGATTGTTTATATTAAAGTATCTTCTAAGGGAATTATTTGATCTTTATATATTAAACCCAATATTTTTTCTTCTCATGTGGTTATTTTGGGAAATTACAGGTTTTCCTTTCATTTTACAATCTTTAAGTACTTAAGATACCTAAATCATGTTTTTAAGGAAAATCAACTTTGTTTTTTTACTCGACTAGGAATATTTTTCATCTATATTAGTATTTTCCTTAAAATGTTTTAAATTATATTTTTAATATTCTCTAATGATTTATTAAAAAAAATTATCTAGGTTTAGGGGTGACCATGGGTCGGGTTGGGTCGGGTTAAGGATGTTTCGGGACCCGACCCGACCAAAAAATCTCAGGTCGGGTCGGGTCGGGTCATATGCTTCATGAGCAGTTGACCCAACCCAACCCAACATGTTGGGGTCAGGTTACCCAACGCATGGCCGAAGGACCCAACCCAACTCAAACGGATATGGATCGGGTCAGTTCGGGTCAGGTTCTATGTGTAAACCTGACCCGACCCCAACCTCAACCCAACCCAACCTAACCCGATGGACCCAGACCTAGCCCCCCACCCACCCAAACCAACCCCTCCTCCTCCCCCCTGCACCAGCCCATTGCACCCTGGACTAGGCTCCCCTCATCAACCCCCCTACCCTCTGCACCAACCCCCCTACCCCCTACACTAGCCCCTCCCCCTCCCCCTTGCACTACACCCCCACCAGCCCCCTATCCCTCCTACTGCACCAGCCCCACCACCAGCCCCTCCCCCTCCCCCCTGCCCTGCTGCACCATCCCCCCTACCCTACACAACCCCTCCCCCTCCCCCCTCCTACACAAGCCTCTCCCCCTCCCCCTCCCCTTTCACCAGCCCCTCCCCTAACCACTATTGCACCAGCCCCTACCCCTACCCCCGCCCTACACCAGCCCATCCCCCTCCCCCCACCTGCCCACTACTAAACCAGCCCCACCACCAGCACCTACCCACCTACTGCACAATCCCCTCCCCCTTCCCCTTATTGCACCAGCCCCTTCCCCTCCCCCCTACACTGTACTAGCCCCTCCCCCTCTCCCCTACAATGCACCAGCCAGCCCCTCCCCCTCCCCCCTTCCCTTGCACCAGCCCCTCCCCCTACACTGCACCCCCACCAGCCCCCTACCCCCCTGCTGCACCAGCCCCCCCCCCCCCGCACACAAACACATGCCCTACTGTACCACCAACTCCTCCCATCCCCCCTGCTGCACCAGCCCCTCCCCCTCCCCATTTCCCTTGCACCAGCCCCTCTCCCCCCCCCCCTTCATTACACCATCCCCTCCCCCTACCCCCTGCCCTACACCAACCAACCCCTCCCCCAACCCCTTCCCTTACACCAACCCCTCCCCCTCACCCTTCCCTTGCACCATCCCCTCCCCCTAACCCCTCCTCCTACCCCCTGCCCTACACTGCACCAACCCCTCCCCCTCCCCCCTATTGCACCAGCCTTCACCACTACACCAGCCAGCCCCCATTTATTACCCTACTTTCCTAGCCATTATCTACTATAGTTGGCTAGAATAGACCAACTAAAAAATTACTATACTACCCCCTGATAGTAAATACCTCCTTACACAGCCCCATCTAGCCCATGTTCCTAACAATTTCCTTGGAAATGGCACTAAATTTCATTGTGTAAACATGTTTTAGTGAAAAAAACAATCCCCTATAAGTGGATAGAGTCACTAAAACAAATAATTTGGTGAGTAACCAGGTCAAACCACAGGGATAAGTTTGGATTACTAGTATTCTTAGTTGAATGTTTAACAAAATCAGTATACATAAATGGATATGTGAAAATTGAAGATAGATGGACAAGTAGGAAGAAAAGAACATATCCTTCTTAGAGTTTATAACTACTAACTAGGAGGTTTACCTTAACTAGAGTTAAAAATCACACGTAGGAGAAATTTAAATCAAACAAAATCACCCAATTATACATACTATTCAAACAACTGAAATGAGAAACTTTCACCATCTGCTTGAAATGCGCACACATGCACTCCGATCCGACTCACATAGGTGCATGAAGAAGTTACCTGAGGAAGATAATTTGAAGAACATGATTAAAAAAACTACTTACCACTAGTTCCACTAGTCATAATGCATGATAGTCTAGGGAGGTGTGAGACAGCAAGAGGGATTTCTCCTTATTGCTTGTGAGGGAATCTATCCGTCCGGAGAGGAGGCGAGTGAGGAGAGGAAAAAAGGAGTAGAGTAGGAGGAAGGAGGCCAGTCGTTGGAGGAAAGGGAAGGATGAAGGAAGGAGAGTAGGGTTTGGCCATGTGTGAGGGAAGGTCGGGGTCAAGGGGGAGGAGGATGAGAATCTGTCCGGGGAGGGGAGGAGGCGACTGAGGAGAGGAGGAGGAGAAGGGATGTCAGCCAGTCGTGCATGAGGGAAGTTCGGGGAGGGGAGGAGGAGAGGAGGGAGGAAGAGGCAGGCGAGCATGGGGGAGGGAGGGAATTAGGGTGGCTAGTCCGGGTCACAATGCCAGGTAGGTTTTTTTCATACACCCTCATGTCAACAGATCGGGTTGGGTTGATATATAGCCAACCCAAGACCCGACCCAACCCATCCATGGATCAACCCGATACAAACCCGACCCGAACTTTTTTTTCCATAACTCAACCCAACCTGGTCAGGTCGAGTCGAACCCATTGGGTTGGGTCGGGTATAGAAACCCCTATCCAGGTTTGAATTTTACAAAATGGTTTAAAAGTAATTATCCTCTCATTTTCTAAATGATGTACTTTTCGACTTTTCTTACAAAAAGTGTAAATGGGGTGTTTTTTAACTTATATGACATGAATAGAATTTCCCACCATCATGACCAATCAATGTTTTGAAGATTAATTTATATTTTTACAAGGTATATTTTAAATAAATTTTTTCCTTAATGTTTAGGAAATTTTTAGATTTTAAATTAGTGATTTCAAAGTGAAAGGGGGTATTTTTGTTAAGTAATTCTCCATTGGTATTTTTAAATCATATTCATATATTTTAACATTATTTTTTGAATATTATGATTTACTAAGGATATACTATAAATATACCATCCAATATATTTTTATGGATAGTTCATGTTTAGTTTTTCTAGGGAAAGTATTGACATTCCTTATGCTAGTTCTGCTAATATAGACAGTTATTGATTTTATGATATATTGATTATGTTATATAATTTATTCATATAATGAATTCATTAAACTTATTGAGTGTTGGGTAGGTCCTAGAATTATATATCCCCTCAATGCATTGGTAGGTATTATGTGACAAACTAGTTGGATAGCCTTATTAAAAAAAATTGGTGCATACCCACCCATAATTTAAATTGTCTTAGTATAAGGCCCCGACGATAAGTTTCAGATGTCTGACATTATGAATTCCACTATTATGAAATCAGTTATTAATGTCCATGTGATTATTTTGAATAATATCCATGGATAAGTTTCAAGCTCATGTGATTTTTTATATGGAATTATTTTGATTTTCATTTACTCCTATCATATTATTCTTCACACTCAAGTTATTGATTAAATGACATATGTTTTTAGTCATTTACCTTGTCATATTAATTATTCCTTATTTACTCATGATATGTTTTATTGTACATAACCATTACTAAGTATCTAAGTTCACCCTTATTTTGTTTCCTTTCCCCAAGATATGAAGATAGAATCTTTGAATGAGTTCAAGGATGCAAAATATTTACTTTTAATATGCTCTGTATTTTATTTTTTCAAATATAATTTGAGATTTGAGTATGCATCTAGTTTTCCAAGACTATTAAACTATTCGGTCTTTTGGGATGTGATTGTTTGTATCTAGTGATAATGTAATAAAGTAACCACTAGATATGATCTACTGGGGTTAGGGTATTTACATAATGTATTATCAATCACAGTGTACCTGAAAAGATACCTCCTTAAGATAACTAATAAATGCATGTCGTTTTTCTTAGGTTATCATGTGTGCATACATATGTGGTGGGTATGGATTTACTTTCCCTTCTACATCCCTGAGATGATGCTTTACAAGAATTTTATGAAAGCCTCTATGATCCTTTTCGGTGACCATTAATACAAATTTCATTCAACAGTCATCTAGCATAAATACACTCAGTAAGGGATAATAAAGAGAAAATCAATGTTTCATTAATTATTTTTTTGTTAAAATAAAGAAAGTATATCATAATGTTACCCTAAAACACAGTGTTATCCCACTCACTAGATACATTCAGTTTTTCTTCGTGTTTAGTCCAACATTTATAACTTCAATCTATTATGTGACAGATCAAGTGTTCTTATAACTCCTTTGGACTGATTAGCTTTGAATAATAACAACGTAAACATTAAAAAATGATTTAAGAAGGCTCATATGCATGATCTTTTACAAACTTGATGAACTCTTCCACCCCACCCTCGTTTTTTTATCATATGGTAGGCATCTATCCATTTTCTGCTCATATCTATTTCATTTGATTCATTAGTATTCATATTTAACAAAATAAATAAATACACTGAAAGTGTGAGCTTAGAAACCTAAAAGGATATTCCTTATATAAACACACATATAGTCATCATATTCGATATAAATTTTCATTGCATCAATAACATGTTAGAACATATAAAGTCTAAGAATTATATGAATTTAAAGTATTATAAAACTTGTTTTTTTATTACAAGAAGTCACATATCATAGATAATTCTTTCTTTTTTCAATAGATTCATCAATCACTATTGGAAAAAATCATATACCAATGGTTTGGAACTATTGGTATAAGTCCGAAAACTGTTGGTATAGGTTATACCAACGGTTTGGGTGGTCGTTGTCTTGCCTGGCATCGGTATAGACCTATACCAATGGTTTTGGGAAACCATTGGTACAAATGGTCTATACCAATGGTTTCCAAACCATTGGTATATGTAATATGAAATACCTATACAAATAGTTTTGAAAACCATTGGTATAGGTAATTCAAAAAAAAACCTCGGCTGGTTTTGAACCCCAGACCTCCGATTTATATCTCAACAACCTAACCACTAATCTAAAATGTTTTTTGAAACATAATATGATAAATTTATTTATTTATTTATTTATTTATTTATAAGTAAATTAATTTTTTATGTATTCGATATTATTTGATAAAATAATTCATTAAAAATCAAAATACATATACCAACAGTTTGGAAAACCGTTGGTATATATAATTTGAATTTCAGGACATATACCAATGGTTTTGTAAAACCGTTGGTATAGGGTCATTAAATAGAGGCTATACTGATGGTTTTAGCCAAACCATTGGTATAGTCGTCACCTATACCAATGGTTTTGGCAAAACCATTGGTAAGGGGTTATTTTATTGAAGTTATACCGACAATTTTTTCAGAACCGTTGGTATAGGGTCATTTTATGCTGCCTATACCAATGGTTAGGCCAAAACCGTTGGTATGAGTCCAGTTTCAAGTAGTGAAGGGAGATAATTCACTCCCTGTCACTATCAATGTTCATGAGAAACCTATAGATTTCTACAAATTGAAAAGTATTAGGGTATATATAATAATATTTCACTATCAAAACATATATCAAAACAAATTAATTATTTTTCACAATGTTTTCATAGTGTTTGAAACAAAATTATCGCATCGATTATGGTTATTACATTTGTAAATTTATGAAAGATATCATATTCAAATTCTTCATTTGGTAATAATCAAAATAAAAATTTTAATATGCCATAAGATTTTGAAAATAGTCAAGATTGCCGGTAGATTGGGAAAAATGAATGTTTCAACCAAAATAACACAAATTTTCAAATTTCAAATCCATTAAGAAGATGTATTTAATCACAAAAATAATTTTAATGAGTAATAGAATTCATAAAATAAACAACCTTGTTTAAAACTAATGGATGAATTGTATTAATTATAATATTTATTTTTAATTCACTTTAATCCCAAATATCCCCACATATTTTCATTAGTTTATAACATTTTTGGGGGTTTTAGAATATTTTATAGTTAAATTGTTCAATGGCGTAATTTTATGCTTTATATTGTTTTATTAATTTGAGAATTAATTTTGGTATATGCCTACACTTTAATATGATATTTTCATTGATTTTCAGGTGTAAAGTGCAACTATATATGATTTACTAGGAATTTCATGGGTTGTGGATGGATAAAATGGGAAATCTACACTAGTGTATGATTAAAGTGAGTTCAGTTGACTCACATCATATTAAACGCACTCTCAAAAATTATGTGAGATTCACCCATGATATTTAATCACATTTCCAAGGATCGCATGGGATTAAAAGGAAGATAAACTCGAAAAAAATCATGCAAAATGCATGAAAAAATGGATGAGATTCCTTAAAAAAACAAGTTTGGAATTTCATACGTTCGGTTTTGAGGTTAGATTTGTCCAAAACAATCAACTTCAACGGCAGCGGACCTTCGATTTTGTGAAATCTTGAGTGCAGTTCAAGGAAGACATGGCCTATTGGGGTTCATTTATAAAGAGGATAGAGAGTTTTATCAACGCTTCTTGAAAAGCACTAATAAAAATGTATTTTATCAGCACTAAAAACATAAGCACTAATAAATACTATTTTTGTTAACAATTTCTTAGCTCTAATAAATCATAACTTTTATCTGTCATAAAAAAATGCCGAAAAAAGTTGTTTTTCTCAAGGATTATGTTTTAGCACTGATAAATACATTTTTATCATCGCTTAACCTAGTGCTGACAAAAAATGTAAAAAATGAATAAAAATGAATAAATATATAATATTTATTATATAAATAGTCAAATTATTAAAAATAAAATATATTAACTATTTTAATTACACAAATATTAAAAACTGAATTTAAATGAATGAATTTTATAAATTAAAAACATATTAAAAATATTAAAACTTAATAAATAAATATTAAAAAATAAATAAATTCAGAAAATAAAAAATATTAAAAAATATTAAAGATTAATAAATAATATTGAATGAAGGGATATTAAAAATTAATAAATAAATTTGAATAAATTATAAAAATATTAAAAAAATGAATTCATAACATTAATTACATAACTTACGAACACATAAAAATGAATAAATAAATAAATAAATAATATTAATCATATAAATAACAAAATTATTAAAATGAATAATATTAACAATTTAAATTGTAAAAAATATTAAAAAATGCATTTAAATAAATTAATTATATAAATTTTAAAAATATTAATAATGTTAAAACTTTAATAAATAAAAATGAATTAATATTATTCATATAAATTACAAACATATTGAAAATATTAAAACATATTAAATAAATATGTCTAAATAAATATTAGAAAATGATTAAATTCCAAAAAATATAAAAAATAATAAATATAAAAAATAAATGAATAATATTAAATGAAAGAATATTAAAAATGAATAAATAAAATTTAATAGATAACAAAACTACTTTAAAAAATGAATTCATAAGATTAATTACATGAATTTTAAACACATAAAAAATGAAAAAAAACTGAATAAATAAATAATATAAATTATATAAATAACAAAATTATTAAAAATGAATTATATTAACTATTTAAATAGAAAAAATGTTAAAAAAACACATTTAAATAAATTAATTATATAAATTTCAAACATTTTAAAAATATTCCACCTTAATAAATAAAATTGAAAAAATATTAATCCTATAAATTAAAAACATATTGAAAATATCAAAACTTGGTAAATAATTTTGTATAAATAAATATTAAAAAATTAATAAATTCTAAAAATGTTAATATTAATAAATATTAAAAATTAATAAATAATATTAAATGAAAGAATATTAAAAATGAATAAATTACCAAAATATTTAAAGAAGTGAATTTTTAACATTTATTGCATGAATTACATACATAAAAATGAATAAATAGAAAATATTAATTATATAAATAACAAAATTTTTAAAAATGAACTTTATTGACTATACAAAAATATTAAAATTAAAATGCATTTATAAGAATCAATTGTATAAATTTCAAACATATTAAAAATATTAAAACTTAATAAATAAAAATGAATAAATATTAATCATATAAATTACAAACATATTGAAAATATTAAAAATTAGTAAATTAAAATGTATAAATTTTAGTAAATGAAAAATTCCAAAATTAATAAAAATTAATAAATATCACAAATGAAAAAAATATATTAAATGAAGTAATATTAAAAATGAATAAATAAATTTAAATATTTAAAAAAAATATTTAAAAAAGTGAATTCATAACATTAATTGCATGAATTGAAAACTTATAAAAAATGAATAAAAATTATAAATAAATAATATTATTATTTATAATTATTAATGTATGTGTTATATCGATTGTATATAAAAAATATAATTAATTATTAACCTTTAGAATTTGTAATGATAATTAAAAAATTTATTATTTAATTAAATGCCTATATTTAAAAATGTATAAATAACTATCAAAATTGAATATATTACAAAAATATTAAATGAATATATATTCAAAATTCATAAATATTAAAAATGAATAAATTACAGAAAATACTAAAAATTGAGAATTATTAAAAATGAATAAATAATATTAAATCAATAAACATACATACACGTATACACATATATAAGCATAGACATACATATGCAAATACATACACATAGAGATACAAATATATACATAAACATACACAAACACAGACACAGATACACATACACATATAGATACAGATACACATACACATACACATACACATACACGTACACATACACATACACATGCACATGCACATGCATATGCATCTTCATACACATACACATACATGAAATTACATACATGTGCATGCACATACATATACATACATATGCATACATACACATACTACATAAACATACATACACATACACATACACATGCATACACATAGACATACATGTACACATACATACTCATACACATACACATACACACAAACATACGCATAGACATACATATGTACACATACATGCACATACAGACACACACACACATACACATACAATTACACATGCATATGCATATACAAACACATACATGTATGTATACACATACGTGTATGTATACACATACACATACATAAAATTGCTTACACATGAATGCACTTAAATACACATACACATACATACATACACATACACATACACATACATATACACATACACATACATATACACACATACATACGCATAGACATACATGTACACATACATACACATCCACATACACATACATATACACATACACATACACATACACATACACATACACATACACATACACATACCCATTTACATACGCATACGCATACGCATACGCATACACATACACATACACATATGAAAACACACATACATATGCATAGGCATATATATGTATGCATACATGCACATATACATATATATATACACACATGCATATACATACACATATATGTACATGCATGTATACACATACAATTACATACACGTGTGCATACATGTACTATATAAATATACACATGTCACATAAACATACGTACACATACATACATACACATACACATACACACATGTATACATACACATACATGTACATCCACACACACACACATGTACATATGCACACACATACATACACGTACAAAACACACACACACATAACACAACACATGCATACACATACAACACATACATACATGCACATACAGACGCACACATGCATCCACATACACACACATGATTACATATACATACAAATACATTTACATATATTTTAAATTATTTAATATAAATATAAATATATAAATTCAAATATGAATCAGATATTTAACTAAATATATTCATTTATATATTTATATAATTGTTTAAATAAAATATTAATATATCATATTTATATTAATTATATATATATATATTGTAATTAATATATATAAATATACTATTAAACATTTTTGTTGATTAATATAAATTTGATAAAAAAAATTATATAAAATTATGAAAATAAGATTGATAATAATTTGTTATTATAAGTTATACAAATCATATTTATATACTATATTTATATATATATATAATTATTATAATATAAACCGTATTTAAAAGTATATAAATGTGTATATATAAATTAAATTACTCATTATGTCATTTATTAGTACTTTTTTCGTGTTGTTAAAGGTAGAGATTGTATCAGTGTGAAGAAAAGTGGTGATAAATTGGCACCATTATCGGTGATAACAAAAGCACTAATAAAGGGTACCCTTTTCTCAGTGCTTTTTTTAGTGATGATAAAATTTATCTTTATCAATTCTTTTAGCTAGTGTTGATAAGAGTCATCCCTTTATCAGTGCTAATAAAAGTCAACGTTGAATATCACGCGGTCTGTAGTAGTTCATGGTTGAGAGAAAAGTTGGGATTTGAATGTATTAGATATTGTTTTTGGTTCTCATATCTGTATCCAAATGCAAGAACCAAGTAGATTTATAAGGGTCGCCAGAGGGGGTGGATCTTTGAGGCACCAATGGAGCTCGTCAGGTCATTATGGTTGTTGGAGACTACCACATGATGCTACCAATAATAATTATCTTGGTTTTAAATAATTGTTATTATGTGCCTAGTGTTACCAAGAATAACATACCAGTTTCTTATCTTGATATGAATGGTTTTTTCTAAGTTCAAAAACAATAAATGTTATTTTTACAAAGATAACATTTTTTACGGTATGACACAACTTAATAACAGCCTTTATGTATCATATTATGAAAACCAAGTATTGGTAGTTGATAAAAAATTAAGTTCGCATGTGTCATATTACACTCAATTGTGGCATCACCATCTAGGTCATATAAACTAGAAGCACTTGAAAAAGCTCAATCAAGAAGGGTATTTAGACTCTTTTGAGCTAAAACAACTTGACATATTTCTTTCTTGTTTACAAGGCAAGATGACCAAACTACCTTATACTGGTAAAGGTGAAAAAATTATAGAACATCTAAAATTTGTACACATTGATGTGTGTAGAACATTTTCAGTAGAATCTAGATGTGGATTCTCATATTTCATTAATCTTAATGATGACTTAGTAGACATGAATTCATCTACTTAATGAGGTATAAGGCAGAATCCTTATAGAAATTCAAGGAATTCAAAGACAAAGGGGAGAACCATCTTGGAAAGAAGATAAAGAATCTTCAATCAGATCGAGGTGGAGAATATCTAATCCAAGAATTTATTAATCTTTTATAGGAGTGTGAGATTATATATCAACTCACTCTTTCACATAAACCAAAGTTGAATAGTGTAAGTGAAAGGAGGAACTATACCTTGTTAGACATGATGAGGTTGATGAGAGTCATGATAATCTTCCATTATCATTTTGGGGATATGCATTACAGACTGTGGAATACACACTGAACCAGGTGCCTATTAAAGTGATAGATGGAATACCATATGAGTTAATGTATGGAAAAAAGTATGTCTTTTCAAACTTACATTTATGAGGTTGTGATTCATTTTTAAGGATATTTCAGGCAACAAACTAGAATTTAAGGGCATGATGTGTATCTTTGTAGGTTATCGTAAGGAAACAAAGGGTTGTTACCTATATGAACCCTCTGATAAAAAGGTTATGGTAGCTTGAAAGAATAATTCCTAGAGAGGGATCACACCCTTAAGAAGGAGAGTAAGAGCAAGATTAACTCAAATAAAGTCGATACTTAAGATACATAGGAGTTAGCAGAGGAATAAATTATAGAAATCCCAATGTAAAAAGATGTTCATGAGGCATAAGTACTATATAGGAGAATTTTAGAGGTTATAGAATCAGTGTGTTATGGCTTTCTAGTCACTAGGGATGGTGAATAGTTATTGTTGGACCATAATGATCTTGTTTCCTACACATAGGTAGTGGAGAGCTCAGAAGCTGCAAGATGGAAATAATCCATGAATTTTGAGATGGATTCCAAGTATCAGAACTATGTATGGGTTCTAGTCAATCATCCAATTGATATAAATCCCATTGTATGAAAATAGGCATTCAAGAGAAAATTAGACATAGAAGGTAAAATGAGTACCTTTAAAGAAAGGCTACTGGATAAAGGGTTTAAAAAGTAACAGGGCATTGACTAAGATGAAACCATTTTTCTATTTTCCATGTTTAAATCCATCAAAATTCTACTTACTATAGCATCATTCATTGACTATGATATTTGGTAGTTGGATTTCAAAACAATATTCTTTAATGGGAACCTTCATGGAGATGTCTACATGACACAACCAGAAAGGTTTGTGACTCCAAGTAATGAAAAAAGGTCATGCAAGTCATAGAAATATGTTTATGAATTAAAGAAAGCACATGGGTCTTGAGATATTTATTTTGATGAATCCATACGAGAATTTGGTTTCATAAAAAATGAATTTGAGTCATGTGTCTATTGATGGTTTAGTGGGAGTGTGGTCATTTTCTTGGTAGTAAATATTGATGGCATATTACTTTTTGGAAATTAAGTACCAACCATACAAACAGTTAAGGACTGGTTGAACAAGTGTTTCTCCATAAAGGACTTAGGTGAAACATCCCACATCCTCAGGATCAAGATTCTTCATAATAGATCCAATAAGTTGTTTTCACTAAGTTAGGGTACATACATTGACCAAATAATGAAGAGATTTAGTATGTAACACTCCAAGAGAGGATTGGTTCTAGTGTCACGTAACATTCACCCCTACAAGAAAATGTGTCCTCAGACACAATAGGAGAGATAGAGGATGAGTAGGTTCTCATACACTTATTCAATAAGATCACTTATGTATTCTATGTTATATACCATACTTGATGTTTTTTATTCTCTAATCATGGAAAGTAGATATCTAGTAGACTCGGGATAATAGTATTGAGCTTCTGTTAAGATTATCCTTGAGTATATGAAGTGTATGAAGGATATGTTCATGGTATATGGAGGAGATGAGGAGCTAGTAATCATGGGATACATAGATTCTAGTTTCCAAACTGATCAGGATGACATGAGATCGAAATCAGGATATATTTTCACTCTCAACAGAGGAGATGTGAGATAGAAGATCTCAAAGAATTTAGTTGTGGATAATTTTACAGTAGAGTCCAAGTATATTATGACTTCTGATGCAGATAAGGAATCAGTTTTGTATTTTTAACTTTATCTAGGAGCTTGGTGTGGTTCCTAGCAGTACAGACCCTATCATAGTGTATTGTGATAATATTGTAGTGGTGGATTTCACAAATGAGTCAAGGTCTCACCAAAGGACGAAGCACATACTCTGGAAGTTTTTTATTTTGATGGATTTTTCTTAATAAGGTGAAGTCATGGTGAGGCGAGTATCCATGGGGGAGAACATGAAAGACCCCTTGAGTAAAACCTTACCTCAATAGAATCATTAATATCATGTGAGAGATAATGGGCTTAAAATTATTAGTAGTTGTCTTTAGTGCAAGTTAGAGTTTGTTGGAGTTGGTGTGCCCTAAAATCAAATTCCCTTGTACTTTCGATTACATTGTATATTCATGGTTTTTAAATATTATATAATTTATTATCACATCCTAATTTATCTTCTATGTGAGTGTATGTGATAATGTTCGAAGGATACTTATCATGCTGAAAGTACATAGCAGTTTCCCGCAATGATGAGATACTTTAGATGCCATGACAATATTCCTTATACCCATGTTCTATAATTGAATGATATTGTCTGATAGGACATGGATGATATAGGCTATCAAGGGTAGGAGGTTTATAAGACATTAAGACACCTTCTCAGGGTGTTCACCCTTGGTAATCTCAAATAAGGGATGTTATGAGAACAGATCCGCCAATAAGAATTCCACATGTTTCATGTGTCATTGGATATTCCTATTTGTGGACCTGTGTAATGATCCTTTGACTATAAGATTATTATTAATGTGTGTCATGACTTGTGTACTTAGATGTATTTTGTAAATTGTGATGATAACAGTTTGTAGTGAAGTTTGATATGTTGGGTGCGTCAAGAGGGACATAACTGTAGGACCCCGGGATACCCTGAGAGGGGAGGTGTGAATCAGGGTGTCAACTTTTTCTTTTAAACTGACGGATCTTGTTCCCATGTGGGTAGGAACTAGTTTAACCTGTATGATGGATATGAGAATAAATAAAAGATTCACATTCAAAGAGATGACACAACACTTTTTACTTGGTTCACCACTAAGGGCTACGTCCAAGGAGCATACGCCGATAGGTTGTCGGCTATACCAAATTCCACTATTTTTCACTAGTTGTGGATTACAATGGTTTGGGAACAATCACTTTGTCTCAGTCTCACTCCCTTTACAAATGTTCAGGGATAGCTCACTGCGTCCCTCGAGACACTCCCATTGACTCCCTCAGGCTCACTGCCTTTGGTGAAGTCTCATTCAGTTTATAGACGTGAAGGTCTCCTCAATAGATTTGTATTGAAGTCTTTTCCTCTGCTTAGCACGAGACTCTACTTGCATCAAAGACCGGTAATGATGCACTTGAACGCACTGAACCACTGAACCGGATAATCAGAAAGTGAAAACAGGATACACAGATGATTTCACGCAGCAACAACACTTTTCACGCAAGTTCACACTTTGCACCGAAGTTATCGGAAAATCTTCCAGCTTTCGTGCATCTCCAAAAAGATCGGCGGGCTTCAGCAACACCTGGCGCGCTTCTCCAAGCCCAGCGCGCAAGTTTCAAGACGGAGTGCAAGTTTTAGCGCGCAAGTCCAAACCAGCATGCAAGTTCACCTCAACCACTTGCGTGACCCTCACTTATTCAACTTCTAACTTGTGCAACCCACTTCCTTTCTCTCTCAAACCACCTTGGGCGCGCAACTATCACCTGGTGCGCAACTACTACTTGCATGACCACACACCACTTTCACGACCACCACACCTGCGTAACAGGAGCTCTGATTTTCTCTAAGTGTTGAGCTCGTGTAGAATGAGGAGGGGTCAACCTGTATTTATAGGCATTTGGACACCCTGTGCAACAGCGCGTAAGTCTCCCCTCACCGCGCAAGTCTCGGCATGCAAGTCTATACCCCTTCAAGTCACTTGCGCAACCAACTTCCAAACTCGGGCGCCCTTCTCCCTTTGCCATATTTTCATGTTCTGATCTTGAAAAACAACAGGCATGCAAGTTACCAAGCCTCCAAGTAATCGGCGTACAAGTCCCTTTTACTGCGCAAGTCACTTGCACGACCAAACCCAAAACTTGCATGACCCTTATCCCTTTGCCATATTTTGATGTTCTGATCTTGAAAAACATATGGCATGGAAGTTTCCAAGCCTCCAAGACCTCGGCGTGCAAGTCCCTTTTCCAAAAACACTTTTCTCCATTTGTCGATTTTGAGGCCCAAAAATTTGGCAAACACTGGAAAACGGCGTCACCTTGTATCTTCTCTTTTTGTACCGCCTCCAGATCATCCATTCCTTTGTCTAAGTTCTTGAATCAAACATGGATCATTAACCACAACCCTTGAACTTGACATGCCACCATGAAATCCCCTTTGTCAACAAATTTGTATGTCATTGTTTGCTCTGTCAACAATCACAATCACCTCAAAAAAACTTCTTTTCTGTGATTTTCCTTCTTCAGCAACTCTTCTTCTTTCATCACAAACTCCACTATCGTGATATATATCCTTTGATAGATCATCTTTAGCATCATCATATTTTGATACAATGTGAATTGCATGGACATCTCAGAATTCCAATCCCTTGCACTTTGCCTTCTTCTTCAACCGTCATTCTCTACTTCATGCAAATCATATGATTCTATTCTTCTAGAAGTATCTTGAATGGTTCTCATGCAACCATAAATAATTGCATGGTATTAATCAACCATCATGTCTTCTTCTTTAATCATCCTCAGATGGATTATACCTCACCATTCTTCATTGTTGTAAACAATGTGTCACCTTTGACACATGTTCTTTTGAACTTATGATCAGTACAATAATCATCTGAATTTCCATTCCTCCATTTCATTGGAGTACTTCTTGATCTCCTTCATTTGGATCTTCATTGAAAACTATTGAAAATAAATACAACCTTATACACAAAGTGGTCCCAATAATCTCCCCCTTTATATTTTTTTGTCAATACCTCAAAAATATCCTGAAATGAATTCATCATTGTCAAAATGAGAATCACCTCTCTCATCTTTACCTTTGAAACTTTCATTTCACTTTCTCTCCCCCTTATTGACAAGAAATAAAAATCTCATGGTTGGGAGGGTATAAATCTATACTTAAGAAATCACTACTGGAAAAGAGACCTATACCCACGGTTTTGGGAAAAACCGTGGGTATAGGGGTGCCCTATACCCACGGTTTTCGAAAACCGTGGGTATAAGTATAGTGTGGGAACCTATACCCACGGTTCTAGAAAACCGTGGGTATTGGTCACCTATACCCACGGTTTTTCTAAAACCGTGGGGATAGAGTGTTTCTCGAAGCCCTATACCCACGGTTTTACAAAACCGTGGGTATAGGTATTTATTTCTAGGGCTATCCCCACGGTTCTTCAAAAACCGTGGGGATAAAAAAAAAATTCGAAGGCCTATCCCCACGGTTTGGTAGAACCGTGGGGATAGCCTATGGTGGCAAAAAAAATAGCGCGGGAAGACAAAAACAATCTGGCGGGGAAATTTTTACCAATGATTTGAATTCATATATTTAGGTTTATAAAAATTAGTATACAGAAAAAATCGGCAGCTTGGTTGGTCAATCCGTGCGGCTCGTATGCCGGACGTCGCGGTTTCAAAACCCCTTGACTGCAAATTTTTAATATGCACCGTTTGAATAATATGAATATAAATATAAAAATGCATATTAATATAATAGAATCGAATTACAGCTTAGTTGGTGCGGCGAAGATGCTCCGGCGAGATTCGTTAGAAGAAGCGCGGTTTCAAAACCCCTTGACGGCAAATTTTTAATATGCACCGTTTGAATAATATGAATATAAATATAAAACGCATATTAATATAACATAATCGAATTTCAGCTTAGTTGGTGCGGCGAAGTTGCTCCGGCGAGATTCGTTAGAAGAAGCGCGGGTTCGATTCCCGCTGGAGGTATTTTTTAAATTCAACTCGGCGTATTAATATATATACGCAGATATATGCTTATATATTAAAATATAACAATGGCCTGGTTGGTCTGATAATACGTCCAATGCGGAGGAGACCTGGGTTCGATACCCAGCAGCAGGTTTTTTTTGAGAATTAAAATCCCCACGGTTTGAGAACCGTGGGGTCAATGTGTTGCCAGCGTGGCCACGCACTTGCCACGCTGTGTGAAACCTATCCCCACGGTTTCTCCAAACCGTGGGTATAGGGTGACCCCCCTATCCCGACGCCATTCCAGCCCACGGTTCCCAAAACCGTGGGTATAGCCTATACCCACGGTTTTGGGGGCTATACCCACGGTTTTGAACCGTGGGTATAGGGCAATTTTCCAGTAGTGAATTTTTCATTAATCATTTCACCCTAAGTCTACTTGATCAATGATCGATGTAGAAAACAAGATGATTTGATTTAGACAACAAGGTTGTCCATTATTCACAGATCATGATACCACATGAGATGAGAACTCATATATTTTGTCTTCAAGGTTTTACCACTTTCATTTTAGGATAAAGAAATCAAATTTGATAGGGAATAATCAACCTGAAACTCCTGTACTCACATCAGAAAATAGATCAAAAACATTCAAGTGCAATTGGCAGGATAAGTGGCCTTGGGGAACTTTCATTCTTCTTATGTCACTGATCAATTCAGTTAATCCCCCTTTGTAGAATGATGTTTGTTCTGAGTAACCAAGGTTGAGATATTGAGAAATGACATACCTTCTCCAATGACATGTTCTTTAAGAAATTAACAGAGTAATTTCACTTAATACCAACCAGAGTTGATACTGATTGAAACAATGATTTTGGAAGCTTCTTCATTTTTTTTCTCCCCCTCAAGGGAAACACTCCTCATCATCTTTATCAAGAGTGATCCTTCATCATCTTAATCTTTGAATATTAATTGAATAATCTTCCAAGGATGGAAACTTCTTCAGCTTAGCTATCAAGAGTTGACAGCATTCACTACTTCTCAGGTTCTCTCCCTGAGATCATGCTTCACCTTTTATTCCCTTTATTATTAGCACAAATACAATACACAAATGATTAAGGGAATAAGTTGGATCCTCCTTGCTTCATCAACATGAGCTGCATGGTTGTGGTTCTTTTCTCAACCAAGTTCCTCTGTTCACTCCAGTCTTCATGCCTGCACATTTGAACATATGTTATGATATGTATTGATGTGGCATGGTTCCCTTAACATTTTCTTCTACGTGGTATGGAGAATTATTCTGCTTAATAACCATTTTGAATGATGCATTCTTACTCCTTTTGAGGACTGTTTCTTGCTCTAGTATTAAGGTTAGACAACCTTTTTCTATGTGACCATATTTGTTGCATCTCTCACACAGAACTTCTTTGACATGTGTGTTTCTCTTGGTTTGCAATATCTCATGCTTTTTGTCTTCATCACGTGAAATTTTTCCTTTTCCTTTGTCACTAGCCTTGGCCTTTTTCATCTTCAAGTTTCCTCATTATTTTCAAATCTTCTGGCCAGATGACCAATATGTCATTTGGACTGTTGTAACTGGTTTGGATCTTCTATATGGGTTCATCTGAGTTTCATCCCACTTAGTTTTTCTTTTGGATGAATGACCCTTCAATTTCATGGATCTAAAATCTTGGGTCTTCTCAGCTTCCCTACTTGAGATCTTCTTGGGAAAATGTGTGTTCACGCTATTCTTCTGATTTCTTCCCAAGGTACTTGCTTCAGACTTAAATGACATCAGAGGTCTTCTTTTCTTATCAACAGTGAAAGCATGTTGATATGGGCATGTACCTACCTTGTGACCACTGTCATTGCATACATCACAGATGTTATCAAGAATTCCAAATCTATTTTCTTTAAACAGATGCTTCTAGACCTGCAGATGTTGCTTCTTCTCTGGATTTCTTCCCTTTGATACAAGCTTTCTTTGTGCTTTTTCATTTAAGGGACTGTACCAACAATCTAGTGCACAATGCCCAAATCTATTGCAGCACCAACATTGACCCACAAATCTTTTCTTCTTTATATCTTCTGTATGAGGTTGTGGGGCCATCTTCTTGACTTTTTGTGCTCTATCTAAGGAACCATCTTCCTTATTTTTCTTTCAATCCAACCTATCCATAGTAGTAGGTTTCTTATCCTCCTCTTTCCTCACCCATACTTGTTTAGAATTTTTCTTCCAACTTGCACTTTTTGAAGAAACATATTTAGAAACAATAGTATAGGTTTGTATGGATGGTAACTTCACTTTCATAGTTGCTTGTGATAGATTAATGAGTGAAGTCATGATCTTCTTATCACATGTTGGAGGTCTTTTGACATTAGAATCCTCCAGTGAGCATTGAGTACCAGCAGCAACTGATTCTTGAGGTGGATAATCAAGAGTTGTCATAATCTTCTTGTCACATGTTGGAGGTATTTCAGATTTATAATCCTACAATGAACATTGAGTACAAGCGTCACATGTTTCATTCTTTTGTGAAGTCTCAATATGTGTCTTCTCAAGATTTTTCAATTGGGCTTCCAATTTTTGACTTTCAATATTGAGGATGATCTTCTGATCTTCAATCATGATCATCTTCTCTTCACAAGTCTTCTTCAATCTTTCAACCTCATCTTCATGCGTCTTAACATTGTTTTGTAACAAAGAGTCAAGTTCCTTGAATCTCTTGGAAGTTTCTTCCAAACAAAAACTCTTGACTTCAGTGCACTTCTTCAGCTCAGCTTCAAGCGCATGGTTCTTTTCTTTTAGATTCTTATTGAATTCCTCTTTTTTTCAAAGACTTTAATTTTTTTGGTGAGCTTTAAGCATTCAATAATTTTTCCTTCTAATCCCTTTTCCAAATTATCAGCTTCTCTTTCCAATCGTTTGATCTCAACCTTCATGCATTGAAATATTCTAAAAACAGAAGCAACTATTTCTTCCGGAATATCATGCAAATAACTTATTAATTTATCTTGATCACTTGAGATAGAAGTGTCTTCCTTTCCTATGGTAGGAACCTGAGCCACCTGCTTGATACTGTCTAAGCTTGATATTTCATCATTATTGGAGGGGCATGAAGAACAAGACATTGTATCTTCTTTGGACATGAGGGACTTCTTCAACTACTTCTTCTCTTTCGTTTTCCTATTTGTCATGGTCTTGCTGGATGAAGGCTTCTGCTCAGAAATGACTGAATCTTCATCAAGACTACACTTCATTGTTGACTTTAGGAAAGAAACTCAAATCCTCTTCTGAATAGAATAACTGTAGAGTATCCAACATATGTGAACCTTTCCCTATGATACTACTTGTAGGACCCCGGGACACCCTGAGAGGGGAGGGGTGAATCAGGGTGTCAACTTTTTCTTTTAAACTGGTAGATCTTGTTCCCACATTGGTAGGAACTAGTTTAACCTGTATGATGGATATGATAATAAATAAAAGATTCACATGCAAAGAGATGACACAACACTTTTTACTTGGTTCACCACTAAGGGCTACGTCCAAGGAGCATATGCCGACAGGTTGCCGGTCATACCAAATTCCACGATTCTTCACTAGTTGTGGATTACAATGGTTTGGGAACAGTCACTCTTTCCTAGGCTCACTGCCTTTACAAATGTTCAGGGATAGCTCATTGTGTCCCTTGGGTCACTCTCGTTGACTCCCCCTGGCTCACTGCCTTTGGTGAAGTCTCACTCAGTTTATAGACGTGAAGGTCTTCTCAATAGATTTTCATTGAAGTCTTTGCCTCTGCTTAGAACGAGACTCTTCTTGCATCGAAGATCGGTAATGATGCACTTGAACGCACTGAACCACTGAACCAGATAATCAGAAAGTGCAAACAGGATACACGGATGATTTTGCGCAGCAACAACCCTTTGCACGCAAGTTCACACTTTGCACCGAAGGTATCGGGCAATCTTCCAGATTTCGTGTAGCTCCAAAAAGATCGGCGAGCTTCAGCAACACCTGGCACGCTTCTCTAAGCCCGGCACGCAAGTTTCAAGACGGCACGCAAATTTCGGCGTGCAATTCCAAACCGGCGCATAAGTTCTCCTCAACCACTTGCGCGACCCTCACTTCTTCAACTTCTAACTTGTGCGACCCACTTCCTTTCTCGCCCAAACCACCTTGGGCGCACAACTATCACCTGGCGCGTAACTACTACTTGCGCGACCACACACCCCTTGCGCGACCACCACACCTGCGCGACAGGAGCTCTGATTTTCTCTAAGTGTTGAGCTCATGTAGAATGAGGAGGGGTCGACCTGTATTTACAGGCATTTGGACACCCTGCGTGACGGCGCGCAAGTCTCCCCTCGCCGCGCAAGTCTCGGCACGCAAGTCTCTGCCCCTGCAAGTCACTTGCGCGACCAACTTCCAAACTTGGGCACCCTTCTCCCTTTGCCATATTTTCATGTTTTGATCTTGAAAAACAACATGCGCGCAAGTTCCCAAGCCTCCAAGTAATCGACGCGCAAGTCCCTTTTGTCGCGCTAGTCACTTGCGCGACCAAACCCAAAACTTGCACGACCCTTATCCCTTTGCCATATTTTGATGTTCTGATCTTGAAAAACATATGTCACGCAAGTTTCCAAACCTTCAAGATCTTGACGCGCAAGTCCATTTTCCAAAAACACTTTTCTCCATTTATCAATTTTGAGGCCCAAAAATTTGGCAAACACTGGAAAACGACGCCACCTTGTATCTTCTCTTTTTGTACCACCTCCAGACCATCCATTCTTTTGTCGACGTTCTTGAATCAAACATGAATCATTAACCACAACCCTTGAACTCAACATGCCACCATGAAATCCTCTTTATCAACAAATTTGTATGGCATTGTTTTCTCTGTCAACAATCACAATCACCTCAAAAAAAAACTTTTTTTCTGTGATTTGCCTTCTTCAACAACTCTTCTTCTTTCATCACAAACTCCACTATCGTGATATATATCCTTTGATAGATCAGCTTTAGCATCATCATATTTTGATACAATGTGAAGTGCATGGCCATCTCAGAATTCCAACCCCTTGCACTTTGCCTTCTTCTTCAACCGTCATTCTCTACTTCATGCAAATCATATGATTCTATTATTCAAGAAGTCTCTTGCATGGTTCTCATGGAACCATGAAGAATTGCATGGTCTTCATCAACCGTCATGTCTTCTTCTTTAATCATCCTCAGATGGATTATACCTCGCCATTCTTTACTGTTGTAAACAATGTGTCACCTTTGACACATGTTCTTTTAAACTTATGATTAGTACAACAATCATCTGAATTTCCATTCCTCCATTTCATTGGAGTACTTCTTGATCTCCTTCATTTTGATCTTCATTGACAACTATTGACAACAAATACAACCTTATACACAAAGTGGTCCCAACAATAACATTATTGAATAATGTGAGAGATGATTTGTCTCTTATATTACAAGTGAATATATCAGGCCCTTTGATGGAATTGAATAACCAAATTAAGTCCATGGTCATGGCAGTTTATCAGTGTGTTTAGTTCTGGAAAATCAAAGAAAGAGAGTCGAATATATAGGTTGATGGCATGAACTATGTAACTTGTTTGATGAGACATATCAGGAAAAAAAAGATTATATTACACGGTAAGAGTTTGTAAGAGGTTGAATGTTGTTTTTAAAATTAACTCTTTTCTCTATGGGTGTCTTGCCATGTTTCTAGACACCAGCCTTAGTCTTTAAGTGGTTTAGCCTAATGCTATTGAGAAAAGAGCATAGAGGGTCACACACTAAGTGTATCCAAGAACCTCGGTTAAATTTTTTATGAGTTTAATAAGTAGATTAGAATTTTATTCTCAAGCCTGGTGAATAATATTTAATCAGGTTTATCGGTTGATTACAAGTATTCTATTTATTGGTGTATAACATAGTTATATTTATTTATTTAATTAATTAGACGTTATACTTGGTCGAGTGAATAATGAGGAGGATGAGCGAACCAAGTTTTGATCCGGTGAGAATGGAATATCTTTTGAATAAATATTTATTTATTTATTTGGGAGAAATGATATTTAATTAGTTTGCAAGTTATGCACATGTCAGGTATATAATATTATTATTATGATTATTTAGACTGGGGTATGCTAGGAGTTTAGAGAATATTAAAGTGGTTTTGTGAAAATAATATTCTAACCCTAACTCTATAAATATATAACTATAGAATTCTCATATATACATGGGTTTGGCTTAACAATTGTTGTGCATGAAATTTGGGATTCCAAAGAATTCTCTCAGCCCAGAGATATTCTCAAGAACACTCCAAATTTTGTGAGTGTTGGCGATCCTCCTTCCTCTTCGGCTATGAGAGAACCGATAGAATCCAACATGCCTCGTTGGGATTCTAAGGTGCAATCAACAACGAATGACATAAGGCGTAGGGACATCCACACTAGCATCCATAGAACCCTGCATCGACATTCAAAGATTCTTGGTGCATGTATGGATCATCGTTAGAGAGAATCTATTTTTGATTCCTCCATCGCAATGACAGTTCGACAAGAAGGATCAACCACATTCAACAAAGAAGAAATGATTATATAGAAAATTCTTCATCAATCCAAATTAATTATAAATTACATGTGAGATCCTATCTTCATGGGCTTTACAAAACTCAACATCCAGTATTCCGTGGCTTCGTGAAGCCTGGTCCACCCCACTCCGCGGATATGCCGGAAACCTCTGCCCGGCGTTTACTCAGCCGCCTTCTCTCTTCGTTTCCATTGCCCCATTTTGCAATTCCCAAACCCACACACAGGTCGCCGGATCGCTCACCTCTAAGAAGCCGCTAGGGTTTTCGTGTGCCTCTCACGATGCGTTCTGGATTCCCCGTTTCAAATCATGGCGGCGGCGAAGCCGCGCCGGATTCGTCGGAGGTCTCCCATACCTCGATCCCTTCCACCTCTTCCCGGCTCACGAAAAGCCGATTCCCGGCCCCCTCCACCCTCCGGATCACACCCCTCTCTCCCCTGTCCACGTAGTTCCTCCGGTACGACCCCTCGTCCACCTTCCCCTCTCCGTCGCCCGCCGGCGGCGCGGACCAAACCTCCAGCCCTCCGTCCCTCCCCACGAACGCCTGCCCCCGGTAGCAGTGGATCACCATGGTTCCTGCTGCTCCCGAGTGCCTCAGGCTCGGGTTCTTCTCCTCCAGGTATACCCACGGGTCGTCCCCCAGCATCCGGAGATCCGCTCTCGCCACGTCCCCGGACTGCGAGCAAACCTTGAACAGCGCCAACCCCTCCGCCTCCACATCCGCGTCCGCCAGCGAGTCCCCGAACCTGCTGCTACGCCCCGACCCGGGCTCGATCGCCTCCCACACCACGTCCCCTGACCTGGGATCCCACAGCCGGATGTAGCCGGCGAACCCGAACGCGCCGCTGCTCACTCCTGTCCCGAAGAGGGCACCATTCTCGGGGAGGAACGTGAGCTTCCTCGGGACCATCGTCTTCGTCGAGCTGCCAGGCTGGCGCCCGAATTCCGACGCGACCTGCAGCGTGGACTTGTCGACGGCGAGGATGCAGTTCTCCCGGTGCGCGCACTCGAACGAGGCGAAGACCGAGGCGGCGGAGTCAGCGATGGCCGTGACCCGTGCCCGGTAGATCCGAGGATCCGACGCGTCCGTCCAGTGGGCCGACCCGACGTGGCGGCCGCCGGAGACGTCGTAGAAGTGGATCCCGGCGGCGGAATCAGACCCCACCGCTGCGACCTCGGGCCAGACGCGGCGGATCGAGGATATTTCGTCGAGGTGAGTCCGGATGGTTCCGGCGCGCGCCAGGCACCAGTCGTAGACGGAGATCTGGCCGCCGTGGGCGATCCATAAAGAGCCGTCTTCGTCAGTGGCGGCGAAGGAGGACGGGAAAGCGTCGGCAGCGGGACAGATGGTGGAGACTAAAGAGGCGTCGATGCCGGAGAAGGGGGGTGGGGACATGGCGGATTTGAGGCGGGCTTCGATGCCGTAGTAGAGGGCCTCCTCGGCGAGTTCCTGCTTCGAGAAGCGGCGGGCGGCGGATGAGGGGAGGCGGTCGGTGCGCAGGAGGGAGAGGAGGACGGAGAAGATCTCGGGGTCGCGGTCAATGAAGACGGGGGTCTGGGAGCGAAAAGAGAGAACGGAGAGGAGGGAATCGGGGCCGCCAGATCGGATGGTGGAGACGGTAGTCTCGAACAGCTTTCCGCCGACGTTGAGCTTGACACGGTCTTCCGGCTGCGGCGACGGAGCGGAATCGGAGGTACGGCCGTCCATGTGTGGAAATTTCAGCGGCTAAGGCGGCAGCAGAAGAGTCGAGGCTTTACCCAATTTCTATGGCGGCGTATGCCCTGGGCCCGTTCCTCTCTCAAAAAAAGGATCACCCTCACCACCGATTTCAACTGTAACATGTAGTCCGCTCTGGTTTTAGGAGTGATTTGCAGGGTCGTCTAGGGTTTTCCATTCTCCTTCATCCTTCTTACCAGATCGGGATTCGTGGTGGTTTCGTCTTTGTATGTGTGTTCGATAGTTTTTACAAGATGAGTGGGTATTATATTTTTTTATTAATTAATAACTTATTAATATTTACCAATTAGTTAATAATAATGTGTATTTAATGAATATTTTTATTAAAATAATTAAAAATATATATTCATTGTTATTAATTTTTTAAAAAAGAATTAATAATATGATTATAAATAATTAATTAGAATTAGTAATTAATTAATAATATCTAATAATAGTTAGTCATTTATTAATAATAATCATCCTATTAATTATTAATTATATTTCTAACTACTACTAATAAAAATGTTAATTATTAATAATAAGAGGCTTCCCTAGAGCAAAGCTCCAAGGCTCAGAAAACACTATAAAAATCGAAAGGAGGGGGGTTACACAAATGTAATAAATACAAGATCCTCAATAATATTCAGAATGAGCCAAGATCAGATACACTTCTTTGACCCAACCTGCAGATTAACAAGAGTAGTCAAGTGCCAAGAGGGAGAGGAAGTGTCAAGCTTAATGCTATTCATAATGGAGGAGTCAAGTTCTAAGCATAACCAGGTCCGATTGTTATGCCTCACAATTTGAATCACCAGAATCACACATTCCATTTATGCTTTGTAAGCAATGGTAGTCCCACAATCATTAGAGAAGCAAGTGAGGGGCCATCCTTAATAGTCCCTGAAAATACCACCACATCCAATAGGTCCTAGATTGTCCTTGGATGCACCGTCAGTGTTAATCTTAGTCCAGTACTTGAGAGGAGGCTGCCAAATCTTTGGTATACATCCCTTGAAAGTCTTTAAATGCCCATGCCCAATCCATTTTTTTTATAAGAAACCACTTTTTGGTAAGTGGGAACCATACGAAAACCTCCACATATCACCGGCCCATAACCCAAAATTCAAAATTCAAAAAACACTGCAGGCAAATCCAACCGCCACTATCGACTTCCAAAGATCCGCAAAAATCAAAATTCAAAAAACAAGACATCATCACCCATCGATAAACGAGTCATCTCGATCCCATCACCTTCAGACTCGCACCCTGCCTCGAGTTAGACACCTAACTCGACAGCCTGTCCACATCCACGCCGGCGAACTCCACCAGCGGCCGCCATCGCCGTCGAAGGAATCGCCATCGCCGTATTCGCATCAACACAACACCAGGGTCTTCAACCTCCACGCCTCATCACCGCCAGCCGCTCTGAGCCAAACACCTTCGACACCGAAAGAATCACCATCACCGTCTTCACTGTCTTGTAGTTACCATCGTCAGAGTCATCATGAACGCCATACTCACCGTCAGAGAAGAAACCATCGACGCCGTCTAGCGCCATCATCATCGCCATTCCAACATCACACCGGTCGCCGAAAAACACAAGAGACCTTCGTAACCACCTAAACACCCACCAAAATGACACGAAACTAAAACCACAACCATCATCATCGTCTTCTCGATCCAACATCGCTGACATTGGCAGAAGCAGCTCGTCACCGTCAAAATCCCCGTCGTCCACCACCAGCACCCGTAGACGCCGGTCATCCGAACCACAAAGAAGAGCCTCCTGGAGTAGATCACCCGCAAGATCGGCATCCAGAAAGCCAGAAACGCCAGAAGAAGGATGCCCCAAATCAAACCGACCCAACACCAGATCCCGTCGCAGCCAACAAAACAGCCGAAGAAGACCCATTCAAACCTTCGAAGCGCTGAAGCTGTTGCAGAACAACCCTCGAATGCCGAAACAAACCGCCGGAAGATGCCATGCCGCCAAGAATCGCGAACCCACGAATGCTCCGAAGAGAATGCCGGTGAACAAAGCGACCATCGCAAGCCGGTCTTACGGACGAAGATCACGAACTGACAACGCCACAAAGCCTTCCACTATGACAGCAGACGAGACATTCCACAAGACAACAAAGCAATTAAAACCATGCCCCTCGTACCTATTGAAGTTCATGTTCCACCAAATAATATGGAAAGTCTCACCCACTACAACATGGGGTAAATTCATAATATGTGATGAGCCTTCCCTGTTTCTGTAAGAGTTGGTGTCCTAGAACTAACTGGTTGTACTTTGATTACATGAATATTTAATATATTTAAATATTAAACATCTTATTGCATATTATTCATTGTTCTGCATGACTATAGTGTAATAATGTCCTAGAGTATTTGTCGCATTGACAATGTCATAACAGTTCCCTGCTATGATGAGAACCTTGAAATGCCATGAAAATATTCTTAAATATAGTTCTGCGGTTGGATGACATACTATAATAAGACACATAGTATACATACCGTCAGATGCGAGTACTCGTAAGCAGGTGAGACTTCCTCTCATTAAGTTCGTACTTGGTAATCTCCAAGACAGGAGATTATGAGAATATACTCGCTAGTAGGAATTCTGCATGTTTTGATGTCATCAGATATTTCTATCTCCGAGTGTATGCAGTGATCCTTAGACTTTAAGATTATCATTAATACATGTCACGACTCGCGCACTTTGATTTACTAACAAAAACTGTCACGCAGACAGTTGACGAGAAGTATGATACGTTGGGTGCGTCACGAGTGACATGTTATTAATGGATAAGTCGAGGAAAGATTTGTCCCATCTATTTATGGAAGTTGATATCTTGACCCTTTGATTGAAATAGAATCGTCATGTGAAATTCCATGGCCAAGGTGTAACGATGAGTTTATTTCAGGTAGTCAAAGAACGACGTATCAAGCACAAAGGTTGATGACACTATCATGAAATCTGCTTGATGAGATATTGAGACTAAGAGATTATATTACACAACGAGTGTTCTTATGTGGATGTTGTTGTTGTGGATAAGCTTTTTCTCTTGGGTGCATCACTAGTGGAAAAAACGTTTAACACGTCGGCATTTTTCACGTCGGTTCTATATAACCGCCATGATAAATCGATAGGAATCCATTTTTTACAGCAGTTATAAAATAACCGACGTAAAAAATACCGAGATTAGCTTTATCACATCGGTTATTTTATAACCACCATGGAAATCCAATCTGGGCGCTTTATCACGTCGGTTCTTTTATAACCGAAGTGATAAAGGAAATCTCGACAATTTATCAGGTCGGTTATCAAAAGAACCGACGTGATAAAGCGCCATTTATCCCGTCAGTTATAAAATAACCGACGTGGTAAATTCTTTTCTATGTCGGTTATTAAATAACTGACGTTATAAACATAAAAAAATAGTTTATCATGTCGATTATAAAATAACCGACATGATAAACCTTTTAAATGATTTATCGCGCCTCGTATTCAATCATTCTGTTTTCTTCGATTTGGCGACCTGCGACTTGTCTCTCCCGTGCGGAAAACCTAGAAAGGATTCTTCAAATTCGTGACCTCCAGCCTCAATTTTCCAACATCATTCATCGTCTTTATTGTCACCAGATCTATCAGGTCGACTCGCAACACTCAAGTAAGCTTCACACAGCTCGGTTTCAGTTTTTATTTGTCGTGATTCCCTAAACTAATTTTTTGAGATGTTATTTTTCTATCTTTGTTCTTGCTATCATGGTAAGTTTCATAGTGTTCATTTATACCGTGCTAAATTATTTTCTGGTAAAAGAAACCATGGAAGTGATATCATGCAACTTTATGCTTTTTGTGTGTTCCATCATGTGTGTGTGCGCGTACAGGGGGTGTCGAAGGGAGTGGGGGGCTGTCCAGGGGGTGGGGGTGTCAAAGGTGGTGGGGGTGGTGTCTAGGGGGGGTGTGGGGGCTGTCCAAGGGGGTTGGGGTGTCTAAGGGGGTGGGGGGGGGGTGTCCAGGGGTGAGGGGGCTGTCTAAGGGGGTAGGGGTGTCCAGGGGGCTGGGGTGGGTGGTGTCCAGGGGGTGCATGGGTTGTCCAAGGGGGTATGGGGTGTCCGAGGGGGGGGTGGGGTGTCTAGGGGGGGTGGGGGTGTCTAGGGGGGGCTGTAACGTCCCAGATCTGGGTGTCAGTCCACGGGTGCCCCGAACCCAGTTGATCACATGACCTCAAGCACATTTCTCCAAACGTCAGAGGCTATTGACTAGCAGCGAGAGCCCAGGTCTAATAGTGGGGAAACTATGCCCTCATTTGTCAAAGTGTAGCATAGCAGAATACAAGATAAAACATACAACAATAGTGGAAGAAGTATAACATACATAACTGAAATGAACAACTACAGTAAAAGAGAACCAACGGTTATATAGATAATGATGCAACATGTCTTTAGTTCTAAGAAAACAGCCAGAACATGTTATACAACAATACAATACAATGGAAAGTACAAGTACAACAAACAAAGAAAAAAGTGCAACAAGAACTCAGCAGCATCGCAAGCCTAAGCTCGGTCCCATGCTCTCCTACTCCTCTGCAACAATCAAGTACATGTATAGGGACCCTTGCCCTTATCCACACCTGCAGTAATATAGTCTGTTTGGGCCGAAGACATGACCCAAACGGGGTGTGAGAAATGAATCCCAGTAGGCACCCACCAAAGGTCCGTGCCCAACTGTCAGTGTAAATGTGCAACAGTAGTGTATAATAGTAAATGCAATAAATTAAGCAGTACTCAAAAGTAACTAAGTGTACCAATTATATTTCCATTTTTAATATTCATTTAATCATTCAGTATAAGGAAATCACCACAGTGAATTTCTAAGTAAAAAGTCAGTGTCCTTAGGCACGTAAACCCTTACCCTCAGGTAAAGAGAATCCAAACCCACAGGAATCTGCCCACAGACATATTGAATAATGCCCACATGCGTACAAGGTGTTGCCCACAGGCACAAAATCTACTACCCACAGGCACGAAAGAAGTTGCCCTCGGGCTGAACAGATCACTACCCACAGGCTAATCACAACACTGCCCTCAGGCTAAACAGGTAACCGGGCCATGCCCAACATGTAAACAAGCAATTTATATACAATTCCTCTCAAGGTAATTTAATACATGCTACAATTTACGGTATACCCTCGGGTAACCTGGCCAAATGGATAAACAGAGGAACACACCCCAGGGGTGGTCCTGGATCCAAGCAGTGATCACAAACAGTATTTTACAATTACATTTAATTACCTATACAATTATAGGTATTTAAAACAGCCAAGTCCTCAGTCACACAACACCCCAACATGGGTTCGTAGCTCAATGGTACACAAAAATGCACAATAGTTGGAATTTAAACACCAGACCACCTACCTCAATCGCCCCTGATCGGTATACGCAAACGATGCTCCTCGAATCGTCTAAGAACGACGTAGATCTGAGGTAAAATAATTCCCGTTCAAATGTAAATAACTTCCCCTTGGGAATGAATTGGTAAGAACAGCTCAAGGAGAGGGGAGGGATTACCCGTACGGTTCCAACGAGATCGATGAAGGCGGAATTGGATTCCCGGTGCTTGATCAGGTGATCTACAAACCTCCGGCCGTCCTCCCGAGCTCTCCTCCGGTTCTAATCCTTCTCTGTGAATAGAGGAGGCTACTGCCCATTTTAAGCAAAAAAACAGACTATACAGTGTGTACTATTGAGTACACGGTGTGTACTTTCCATTTTTTTAACTGTTCCTACGACAACTTCTTTCCACCGTGGCACTGTTCATTTGTCGACATGAGTACACGATGTGTAATACCTGATTACATGGCATGTACTGTCGCTCAGCTGGCGGCTGCCTTCACCGCCTTACTATTCACCTACCGACTGAATACACAACGTGTAAATACCCTATACATGGCGTGTAGTCGGTTTTACACCCATCATCATCGATAGGCCTACATGCCCTGTGTACTTATTCCACATGGGCAAAGTACACGACGTGTGGAAAAGTACATGGCATGTAGTCACAAAATTTAGGATTTTCTCCCATTTTCCTTATTTTCTCAAGAAAACACTTAGGGAAAAGAGAAAAGAAGAAACCCGTACCTCAAGAATAAGAACCGGGTTCTTAAAAACTCCCCCCTTAAAGCAATTCATCCCCAAATTTCCCTTCCAAGGGTGGTAAAGATAAAGCTCATAACAACTCTGGCCACTGAGCACGTACGTCTGTCTCTCGCTCCCAGGTTTCGTCCTGCACTCGGCCATGCTGCCATAACACCCGTACGAGAGGAACTGAACGGCCTCGGAGAACCTTCGTGCTCCTATCTACGATAAGAATCAGATGCTCTTCAAAGGACACATCGATCTGAAGCTTAACCTCCTCGGGATGAAAGACGTGAGACAAGTCTGAATGATAACGGCGCAACTGAGATACATGGAAGATGTCGTACATGACCCGGTACCTCTGTGGTAACTGCAACCGATAGACAACCGGCCCAACTCTATACAGAATCTCAAATAACCCCACATACCTCGGTAAAAGTTTACCCTGTCTCCTAATCTGCCTGTGTCCCAACCTCGGTGAAACACACAAGAATACCTGATCCCCGACCACGAACTCCAAGGGTCGTCTACGACGATCAACATAAGATTTCTGACGAGACTATGCAGTAGCCATCCGCTTCTGAATCAACTAGACCTACTCAGAAGTCTCCTGCATGTGACGTGGTCCCAGTAAAGCTGCCTCACCTGCCTCCATCTAGCACAAAGGTGATCCTCATGGCCTACCATATAAAGCCTCGTAAGGTTCCATCTCAATAGTTTCCTGAAAACTATTATTATAGGAAAACTCGACTAGGGGTATATGCTTATCCCAGGAGCCCCCAAAGTCTAGGACACATGAACGCATCATGTCCTCTAGCACCTGTATCGTGTGCTCTGACTGACCATCAGTCTGAGGGTGGTAAGCTGTGCTCAGAAGCACCTGTGTACCCAGTTTCCTCTGAAAACTCTGCCAGAAACGAGATGTAAAACAGACGTCCCTATCTAAAACGATAGAACGAGGGACTCCATGAAGACATATGACCTCTTGGATATACAACTTTCCGAGCTCATCAACTCTAAAGGTCTCCTTGATCGGAAAAAAGTGAGCTACCTTTGTGAGTCTGTCCGCAACAACCCACACAACATCATTGCCTCGAGGTGACCTCGGCAACCCAGTCACAAATTCCATCGCGACATCATCCCATTTCCACTCCAGAATGGGTAACTTCTATAACAGTCTGGTTGGCCTCTGATGCTCCGCCTTCACCTGCTGACAAGTGGAACATCTCGTAACAAAACCAGCTACTTCTCTCTTCAAACCCGGCCACCAGTACTAACGTCTCAAGTCATGATAAATCTTTGTAAATCCGAGATGAACTACCCAAGATGAAGCATGAAACTCCCGTATCAACTCCCCACGTATATCCCCTAGAACCCACACTCGTCCATGGAAACATAGTACCTCATCATCACCTATTATCCACCCAAGAGGAGGGTCCTCACTTGCCACTGACTCCTGTAGAACTAGGCCTTCTGAATCAAATAACTGTCTCATCCTCACTCTATCCAGGAGGGTAGAAGTCACAGCTAAAGATGAAAGATAGGTTTTCCCCTGACTGTCATGCACCCCCAAATGCATCTCAGAGAACAAAGCTATAAGCTGCCACTCACCACTGGCATCATGAACCGCATGTGTCTGAGTCTTCCTGCTCAGTGCATCAGCAACTGCATTACCCTTACCAGGTGTATAGGAAAGCTCAAAATCGAAGGACTGAAGGTATTCGACCCACCTTCGCTACCTCAGATTCAAGTCACGCTGAGTAAAGATATACTTGAGACTTTTGTGGTCAGTGAAAACCACAAAATGCTCTCCCAAGATATAATGTCTCCAACAGCGTAATGCATGAACAACTGCAGCCAACTCGAGGTCATACGTCGGGTAATTCCTCTCATGTGGCCTCAAATGTCGAGACTCGTACACAACTAATCGATCTCCTTACATCAACACAGCTCCCAGCCCAATACCTGATGCATCACAGTAAAATTTATAGCTCTTTCCCTGCTCTAGAAGTATCAGGATTGGTGCTGATGTCAACCTTCCCTTCAGCTCCTGGAAGGCTGTCTTGCAAGCTTATGTCCAAATGAACTTCACACCCTTCTTCGTCAAACCCGTCAATGGCACTACTAAGTGGGAGAAGTCCTGTATAAAATGACTGTAGTAACCAGCCAACCTCAAGAAACTCTGTATCTCAAACACGTTCTTAGGATGCTCCCAGGAAACTACTGCTCTCACCTTCTCTGGGTCTACTGCAACTCCTACCTATGAGATGATATAACCCAGGAAGTGAATCTGGTCCATCCAAAAGTGGAACTTTGAGAGCTTAGCATATAGTCGATGCTCTCTCAGTGTACTCAGCATGATCTCAAGATGGGTGGCATGGTCGTGTCGAGTGTGATAGTACACCAAGATGTCGTCCACGAAGACTACCACAAAAGAATCTAGATAAGGATGGAACACACGATTAATCAGAGCCATGAAAACTGCTGGCGCATTCGTGAGTCCGAACGACATCACAAAGTACTCGTACAGACCATATTTGCTCCGAAAGGCTGTAATTGGTATGTCCGATGGTCTCACGCGCACCTGATTATATCCTGATCTCAAGTCAATATTTGAGAATACTCGTGATCCTCGAAGTTGATCAAAAAGATCATCAATACTTGGTAAGGGATATCAGTTCTTGATCGTCAACTGGTTCAGCTTCTGATAATCCACACAGAGTTTGAGGGTACTGTCCACCTTCTTTGGAAAAAGGACCAGAGAACCCCAAGGAGAAGTACTAGGTCGGATAAAACCCTTTGACCGTAGCTCCTCTAACTATCTCTTGAGCTCCTGTAACTCAGATGTAGCCATCCTATAAGGAGTAATGGACACCGGTGCCGCTCTTGGTACAAGCTCAATAAGGAAATCCACATCACGCTCTGGTGGTAGACCTGAAAAGTAGTACGGGAAGACATCCCTTAAATGATCAACCACTGGAGGGAATTCCTTCTGACAAGTCCCCTGATCGTCCAGATATAAACTCGCAATATGGGCTGTGACTCCACCTCACCCACGATGCTTTGGTCCAGCTCGACTCGCCTGAACATCCCACTCACCTTTGTATAGAAACTCTCTGCCCTCTGGTGACGTGAAACGCACCCTGTGATGATAGAAGTATACAAAGGCTCGAAAGGGAACCAACCAGTCCATCCTGATAATGACATCATAGCTCGTCATCTCCAAGAGATAGAGGTCCCAAAGAAAGTGACACCCACCAACCTCAAGGGGCACTCCCTGCACTGACGCACACCAGCTGTTCTAGTCCCCAATGGAGTATCTAGCGTCATAACATCAGAAGAAGAAAAAACAAAGAGCCCAAGGCTATGCACAACAGGAACAGATACAAAGCTATGTATAGAACCCATATCGAAAAGTACTAAAGATAAGACATAAGCTACTAGAATAGTACCTCTGACAGTAGAAGGTCTAGGATCCTGCTCCTGTTGGGTCTGTTGCACTGCATATGCCTACCCAGTGCCGCATCCCTACGACACAGCCTGACTACCCTGAGATGTCCCGTCCTGCTGCCTCTGAGATCCTGGTGTCTGGCTACCACGGCCACGACCACCATCTCTGCTTGCATGCCCTGACGTATTCCAGTTTCCTGACTGGTAAGAAGTAGCTGGTCCTACTCCCGCACACGGAGTCTGCACAGAACCCCTCTCACTAGCCACTGGTGGAAACACCCTGCAAAAGCGCTGTAGATGCCCCGTCCTTCCGCAAGCTCGACATTCCACTGGGTCACGTGGACACTGCGGTCTCTTGTGACCCTCCTTACCACACTGGTAGCACATGACCTGGCCACCTGAAACATTCTTCTGGCTGGTACTGCCACTGTGAGAGAAGTCCATATGTCTCTTCCTCTTACCGGTAGAAATAGTACCAGAAACTGGTGTTGGACTGCCCTGGTCCACACCACTAGCCTCCTGAAGGTTCCTCTCTGTAATCAGCGCCTGGTTCACAATAGCATGTACAATAGGCATCCTAAAAACATTCACCAGTGCTCAGATGTCATATCGAAGACCATCCTCAAAGCGTCTGTCCCTCAACGTCTCATCACCCACCATAACGGGTGCAAAACGCTAAATCTCGGTGAAACGAGAAGAATAATCCATCACCAACATAACGCCCTGCTACAGATTCATGAACTCTCAAGCTCTATCTGCCCTCAGCGTCTCTGGGAAGAAGAAGTCATAGAAAGCTATCTAAAAATCTTCCCACGCCATGTCTCTATGATGCTCTGTCTGAGTGGTAACATCCCACCACCTCTTAGAGGAATCATGCAACATATAAGTCGCGAGCTTGACCCTCCACCCTGGAGGTGTCTCAAGATTCTTGAAAATAGTCTGCAATGAATCTAGCCAAGACTCCGCAGCCTGTGGTACGCCATCCCCTAAAAACGTAGGCGGATGCTACTACTGGAAGATACGAGTCAGCTCATCCATAGATGTGGCAGCCGACGGTGCTCCCTAAAAGGTCTCCATGAACTGCATGAAGCCTTCACGAAACTGTGCATCCATGCCTGTGTTTGGTATAACGGCTGGCGCTGCATCTGGCTCTGCTGGAGGATCCACTGGTAGACCATAGCCTACCATCTCTGGAGTATAATTGTTTCCAATCTCTTGGCGAACAACGCGTGGTCGTCTCGGCAACATAAATCTACAAGGTCAAACACACACCTTAGATCAAAATTATCAAAAACCAAAATAATGAGTCAGGAGAATGAAAGTCTTCAAGATTTACAAAACTTGACTACACAATGTGTATAAATACTACACGACGTATTCTCGAATCCTTCTTCCCTGCCCGAGTCCTTCTACACGGCTAAGCCACACGACTCACTTTGAACAAGACTACACGGCGTGTATGTCATCTACACAGTGTGTATGGTTTAATTTCCAACTACCTGTGTCGTTCGTGACATGTCCGACTACTCGATTGACACCACACGACGTGTTACAGCTGCACACAGCGTGTACACTGCCCCGTTTCCCCAGCCACATGGCTAAGTCCACACGGTCTTCCACCGGTAAGGACTACACGGCATGTCCCTAAGGTATACGGCGTGTTCAAGAAGAGGTAACACCAACCCGTGTTTGTTAGCTACACAGTTAGGTCCCCAGGTCAGACTACTTGGCGTGTTCCAAGGTGGACACGGCGTGTATGTCTCAAGGTCTCCTCCGTCAATGTTGTTATTTACACGGGTGGACTCTGGGTCAACACTACATGACATGTACATTCGGTACACGTTGTGTTTTTCCCAAGCCTTTCCCTACCCCGTGTTCCCACCCACAGGGTCTATGACATGGGAAGAGACTACACGACGTGTACTGAGGGTACACAGCGTGTACTAAAAAAGTCTTCATTTCTTCCCAAACAGAAGAACACACGGCATGTGTCCAAGGAACTACACGGAATGTATCCTGGGTTTTCCAGACAGTAATCCTCTGAAACTACTCTGGAACCCAGTAAATACTGAAAAAAAACACCTAAGTGCCAAATTCCGATCTGTGAGGGCCTATACTCCCCACGAATCAAAGTTTAGCATCTTATACATGTTATACACAAGTAAACAAGTCGATGATCCACTAAATTCCACTCATTGAGGGACCATACTCCCCAAAAACCAAAGTTTGGAATCCATCCTATCAACAGGATCACACAAAAATACCCTATAACATAGCAGGTTTTTATCAAAGCAGCTATCACAACAACATGATTTTCTAGCACAACAACTATCACAACAACATGCAATTTCTAATGCGCCTACATGGCATGGAACTATGCATGACATGTGATTTCTAGAATGTGCCTAAATGATTCATGAGATCACATACCCTCATCTCATCGGGTTGCAACTAAATAGAACCCATGGATAACATATAAACAACACAATCACAAGTGCGTCACCCAATGGTGAAAATCAAATCAACTGTAAAATTTGTAGAATCAGAATAATTGAAAAAACACGAGGTAGACTGGATTTTCCCTGTACACAGGTTAGCTACTCCCGGGCACAACTTAATACCAACTACCATTTCCATCCTATCCCTGACTAAGGCTCCAAATAGTAAGTCAAAGAAAAGAAACCTCCTCTGATACCACTTTGTAACATCCCAGATCCGGGTGCCACTCCATGGGTGCCCCGAACCCGGTTGGTCACATAACCTCAAGCACATTTCCCCAAATTCCAGAGGCTGCCGACTAGCAGTGAGGGCCCATGTCTGATAGTGGTGAAACTATGCCCTCATTTGTCAAAGTGTAGTGCAACGGAATACAAGATAAAAAATACAACAACAGCAGAAGAAGTATAACATACATAACTAAAATGAACAACTATAGTAAAATAGAACCAACAGTTATATAGATAATGATGAAACATGTCTCTAGTTCTAAGAAAAAAGCCAGAACATGTTACATAACAATACAATATAATGGAAAGTACAGGTACAACAAACAAAGAAAACAGTGTAATAGGAACTCAGCAGCATCGCAAGCCTAAGCTCGGTCCCATTCTCTCCTACTCCTATACAACAATCAAGTACATGTATAGGGACCCTTTCCCTTATCCAAACCTGCAACAATATAGTATGTTTGGGCTAAAGACATGACCCAAACGGGGTGTGAGAAATGAATCCCAATAGGCACCCACTAAATAATACTCTATCTCTTTCTGACAATTTTGATGCTCACAAATACCCTTAGTTATTTTCTAATGATTTTATTTAGTATTTTGTAGGAATTTATTAATTTATTTTACTCTTGAAATAACAAGAATTTATTACTTATTCATAATCTGCTTTAAGTGCGTCCTGGAATCACTGTTCATACCTTACGTGGATAAATGTAGTTTGGAATCTGCTTTAAGCGTATCCTGGAATCACTGTTCATACCTTACGTGGATAAAAGTAGCGTGGAATCTGCTTTAGCACATCCTAGAATCACTGTTCATACCCTACGTGGATAAACGTAGCATAAGGATGAAAAGCGTGTATGATTTTTGAGATAAGAGAAGAGTATGGTTAAACAACCATACTTTTTCAGCAAAGTATAGAAGAAGAACCTTACATTAGGAAGGAACCTTACGTTTTGGTTATTAGCAAAGTGTGTAAGGAGAACCATAAGTAAATACTAAACGTTACGTTTGTTTCTCAAAAGTATGGTTCATCAACCTTACTTTTGTGAACAACCATACGTTCTTGGAAAAGTATAAATCAAGTAAAAGTATGGATCAAGTAAAAGTATGGATATTTTACCGTATGTTTGAGAGTTGAAGAAAAATTATAGATAATCAACCCTACGTTTGGAGGCCATGTCATTAACCTTATGTTTGGCGTCATAAATTTTGACAGATGATATTTTTATGCAGCGATCAACAAGCTGATTTTTGGGCGGATTTCAAGCCGGATTTAAAGTCATTTTTAAAATATGACTTTGACTGATTCAAAGTCATTTTATCAATGGATTTAAGATTGAATTAAAAGGATCTTTTTATGCCGAGTCTTAAGGGAAGTTACGACTTCTCTGTAAATTCAAATTTTTGAATATTGCGAATAAAAAGGTGACTTTTATGGATCTAAATGTGCAAGAGATATGTTCAGACCTATTATATATATTTTCTCTAAAACACCAGGTACAAGCGTGCATAGAAATCAATCTATTATAAAAAATGTGGAAAATAGAGACTGTAAAAAGGCACCCAGTTCTGCTGATTAATTAGGAGCGTCAAAGCTCTGTTTGTTTAAGAAGAAAGAACTCAATAGAAGATTCACCTGTTCTATATAGAATATCTACTATGGATCTACTACTGATGATGTTGTGAACTATATCTCTATATCTATTGCAACCGGATCAACTCAGAACTGATTTGACTTGAAAATCAATATTTCTAGAGACTACGATCCATCTGCTGTCAATTGCATTCTGTTGCAATTGTGAAGATCATCTGGAAAACTTCTTCATGAAATTCTTTTTATTCTTGTGTAACCAGATTATCGTATTAAGCTATGTTGGTTCGTGTTTAAATCAGAAGGATTTGTTTTTCCTTGGATTGTAAAGGTGTCAACTGCCTGTATTCAGTTGTGGACAGGTCTGTTGAAAAGAGGACCAGATAGTGAAAATCACCAAGCTCGTGGAGTTGAGCATTGGTGGAGTGGACTAGGGGACTTCTGTTCCCCAAACCACTATACATCTTTGTGTTCTTATTTTTACTTATTCCACTGCATGATCAAATCTAATAAAGTATAGATGACATAACTCGTTCAATCAAAGAGTTACCGAAAAATTTCAAAAGACACAATTCACCCCCCTCTTGTGTATAATCTGTAGATTTAGATCCAACAATTGGTATCAAAGGAGAAGCTTCTGATAGAGCCTTAGCATGCTAGAATCTTTTAAAAGATTATATATCAAAGCATCATGACTGATACAAGAGAAGGGATGTCAATGGTCAGAGCACCATATTTCAATGGAGACAACTATGGATGTTGGAAATCGCACATGATAATATATATGAAAAAACTCAGATTTAAAGTCTATTCAAAGATTCTGGCTCCTTATGAAATTTTTGAAAATCCTGAGACATGGAGTGCTGCTATAGAGAAAGAGTATGATATGAATTCAAAGGATATGAATGAAATAATCTACAGTCTAGGACCGGATGAATTTAACAGATTATCTCAGTGCCCAACAACATATGAGATGTGGAAAACAATAGCCGTGTCATATAAAGAAATAGAAAATGTGAGACAAATGAGATATGCAATTGCCAAATTAAAATTTGATACTTTTAGAATGTTTGAAGGTGAAAGCATTACCCAAATGAATGGGAGATTGACAGAAATTGTCAATAATATAACAGCTCTAGGAGAACCTATCAAGCAGGATGATCAAGCATTAAAAGTTCTAAGGGTACTTCCTACTCGATGGAATGGTATCTCTGCTGCAATCAGACAATCAACACCTATCAAAGATCTAACCATGAGAGAGCTGATTGGTACACTGATGATGTATGAAGCTGAAATGCAAGATGAGGCTAATGAATATAAAGTGATTATCAAAAGAGAAGATACTGCCTTAAAATTAACTTCACAATAAAAGAATAGAAAGATGAAGAATAGAGAAGTCAAAGCTAAATCAGAGAGCTCTGACTCATCAAACTTAGATGAAGAGCTGGCTCAACTAGCTAGGAAATTTAGAAAGTTCTACAGCAAGAAAAAGGCTTCAAAAAATCTTTTAAGAAATATGATAAAGAAGTAAGATGCTATGAATGCAAGAAGATGAAGCATATCAAACCAGATTTCCCACAATTAAAGGATGCAAAGAAGAAGAAATTCTTCAAAAGAAATGACTATGAGCAGAAAGACAAGAAAGCTATGAAAGCCACTTGGAGTGCATCTGAAGACTCCATTAGCTCTCCTGAATCAATCTCAGAGAAAGAAGAAGTAAATCTAAAAGAAAACATGTGTTTTATGGCAGAAACTGATGAGGTACACTCACATTACTCCTCTAAATCAAATTCTGAATCAAGCTACACAAATGAAAAACTTGCAGCCTACTGTAATATGCTTGAAGAAAGATATGACTCACTATTTAAGAAAAATAAGTCACTAAAAAATAAACATAAAGCCATTTCAGATGAAAGAGATACAATGCTAAAACAACATAAGGAATTAACTGATAAATACAATTCAATTAACACTAACTATATTAATTTTGAATCAAGAATAAAAACACTACAGGATGAAGTAGAATCTTACAAATAGGCTGCATTGGTTTTTACAAAAGGAGAAAATTCATTAAATGAAATTCTTGAAAAAAATGTCATTAAAAAGGAGAGATTTGGAATTGGTAGTAAAGGAGAAAAACCTAAGCTATATAAAAATTATTTTATTCCTAGCTCTAAAAAGGTTAATTGTAACTTTTGTGGGACAAAGGGACATATAGCTAAAAACTATTTCTTAAGACAACCTCAAATTTGTGGTATTAAGAAAGACTATGTTTCAAAAGACTTATATGATTCAGCTAATTTTAAAAGAACAAAGAAAATCTGGATACCCAGATCATTGCCAGCTAACACCCTTGGACCCAACAAAATATGGGTACCAAAGCAATTTGTTTGAATGTCTTTGAAGGTAGCAGGCCACCAGAGGAGAAAAGATATATGGTACATGGACAGTGGCTGCTCAAGACATATGAGTGGAAACTCATTGAATTTTTCTTCACTCACTCAAAATGAAGGAGGACTTGTCACATTTGGTGATAATGCCAATGGAAAAATCATTGGCATTGGAACTGTTGGAGATCCAAAAACAGTCTCAATCAACAAAGTACTTTATGTACAAGGATTAAAACACAACCTGATAAGTATCTCTCAAATCTGTGATGATGGATATACTGTTGATTTTACTAACAATTGCTGTACTGTTTCTAAAGTTAAACTATTTAAATTTAAAGCACCAAGAACTGAAAATGTTTATACTTTGGATTTAAATTCCTTGTGTAAACAACAAGTAAACTTCTTGACTGCTAAAGTAAGTGAATACTAAATTTTTCATAGGAGAATTAGACATTTCAATGTATATGTTTTACATAAGTTATCTAAGAAACATTTAGTTTCTGATTTACCTAGTCTCAAATTTGAAAGTGACGGATTTTGTGATGCATGTCAACTTGGCAAGCAACACAAATCATCCTTCAAATCTGTTAATAAAGTTTCTACATCTAAACCTCTAGAACTTATTCATATGGATTTGTTTGGACCCTCAAGAGTAGAAATATTAGCTGGTAAATTATATGTATATGTTTTAGTTGATTACTATTCAAGATTTACATGGATTTTCTTTTTGAAATTTAAAAATGAAGCTTTTACTTTATTTGAAAGTTTATGCAAATCTATTCAAAATGAAAAAGGTTTTAATATAATCTCATTGAGAAGTGATCATGGTGGAGAATTTTAGAATTTGTAATTTAATTCCTTTTGCTCAAACATGGGTATTAAACATACCTTTTCTACACCTAGAACACTTTAACAGAATGGAATTATAGAAAGGATAAATAGAATAATTCAATAAATGGCTAGAACTATGTTAAATGAATATAGCCTACCTATATATTTTTGGGTAGAATCTGTGAATACAGCTTGATATATAATTAATAGAGTTTTAATTAGACCTATTTTGAAAAAGACACCCTATGAACTATGGAATAACAAAAAACCTAAAGTTAACTACTTTAAAGTTTTTGGATGCAAGGTTTACATCTTAAACACCAAGGATAATCTTGGTAAGTTCGATCCAAAATCTGATGAATGTATTTTCTTAGGATATTCTGCTACCTCCAAAGCTTATAGAATTTATAATAAGAAGTCAAGGATTGTTGAAGAATCAGTTCATGTGAAATTTGATGAATCTGATCCCTTTGAGAAAAGGACAGATCGAATGGATGAACTTGACTCTAATGATAACATGAGACTTGAGAACTTAAAGAATGATTTTGAAAAAGATATAAAAGAAATTCAATCCAGTTCAGAGGAACATGATACTGAAGAACCTTTAAATATATTACATAGACAGACTAGAACCCTAAATAATCACCCTTTAGAAACTGTAATAGGTGACCTAGAAACTGGTGTTCAAACTAGAAGAAACGTAGGAAACCTAGTGGAATTCTCTGCCTTCCTATCTCAACAAGAACCTAATACTATAGAAGAAGCTTTAGATGATGAAAGCTGGGTAATAGTAATGCAAGATTAATTAAACCAGTTTAAAAGAAATGAAGTTTTGGAATTAGTGAAAGACCTAAGAATTATCCTGTAATAGGAAACAAATGAGTCTTTAAAAATAAACAAGATGACCAAGGCACAATAACTAGAAATAAAGCAAGATTAGTAGGTAAATGATATAATCAAGAAGAAGGAATATATTATGATGAGACTTTTTCACCTGTAGCTAGGTTAGAATCCATTAGAATCCTTTTAGCCTATGCATCTTATATGAATTTTAAATTATTTCAGATGGATGTTAAATCTGCCTTTTTAAATGGTTATTTAATGGAGGAAGTTTATGTTGAGAAACCTCTTAGTTTTGAAAACTCTCAAAATCCTGATTCTGTTTTTAAACTTACTAAAGCTCTTTATGGTCTTAAACAAGCACCTAGAGCTTGGTATGAAAGATTAAGTTCTTTTCTTTTGAAAAATGACTTTACTATTGGATTGGAAGATCCAACACTCTTTAAGAAAACTGTGAAAAATAATGTTTTATTGGTTCAAATTTATGTTGATGATGTAATATTTGGATCAACTAATAAAACTCTTTATCAGGAATTTTCAAAATTAATGCAAGAAGAATTTGAAATGAGTATGATGAGAGAATTAAATTTCTTTTTGGGTATTCAAATATTTCAAAAAGATTTTGGAAATGTTTTAAATCAAAACAAATACATTACTGATTTACTTAAGAAATTTGGACTTGAAAACAACAAGCCATTTATAACTCCTATGTGTACTAATATAAAACTTGATTTGGATGAAATTGGGAAATCAGTTGACAACAAGTTATATAGAGGCATGATTGGTAGTTTGTTATATCTTACTGCTATCAGGTCAGATATAATGTATTCAGTGTGTCTTTTTGCTAGATTTCAATCAAATCCTAAAGAATCTCATCTAACTGTTGTTAAAAGAATTTTTAGATATTTAAAAGGAACTGTTTTTCAATCTCTTCTTTATCCTAAAACTTCTGATTTCAATTTGATTTCATATTCAGATGCTGACTTTGGAAGTTTTAGATTAGATAGAAAAAGTACATCAGGAACATGTCACTTTTTAGGAAAGTCTTTAGTATCATGGTCTAGTAAGAAACAACATTCAGTTGCCCTGTCAACAGTTGAGGCAGAATATGTTTCTGCTGGTAGTTGCTATGCACAAGTATTGTGGATGAAAAAAACTCTTATGGACTTTGGATTGAATTTTAATAATACACCTATTTTATTTGATAATACAAGTGCAATTAATATTTCAAAAAATCCTATTAGTTATTCTAGAACTAAGAACATTGATATAAGATATCACTTTTTAATAGATCATGTTATTAAAAAGAATATATTTTTAGAATTTATAAATACAGAAATTCAATTAGCAGATATTTTTACTAAACCACTTCCCACTGCAAGGTTTGATTTTATTAAGGGGGAGCTAGGTTTATTTAATTTTAAATAATTTTTATTTTTATTTACTTTTATTTATTTTTGTAATTTTTTTTACTGTTTAAGATTTTTTTCCCTTTCTCCATATGAAAATTTTATTTGTTTTAAATATATGTAATGATTAGTGATTACACGGGAATCAAGACTGTCAGAGTCTTTTCGACTTCTAAATAGTTTCACTTCAATCGAAACCCTTTCGAAATCCTAAAATCGCATTTATGCTCTTAAACCCTAATCTTCGAACCTCTGAAACCCTAACCTTCAAACCTTCAGAGATTCTCGTAGAGATGGTAATAACTAAAAGATCCAGTGAAGCCGAGCCAAGCAATGCCAAGAGAGAACGCTCCAAGGGAAGAAAAATCTTACAGAGCAAGGTAATCGATATCGACTGGTTATTTCAGACAAATCTGCTGTTGAAGCAAGCGTTGTCATTTCAGAATCTTGAAAAGATGTTCAAAAGTGAAAATAAGGAATTTCTGTATGAAGTAGAACTTAGATACTTCTTCAAATCTGTACAGTTTAGTCTGGGAGATACCGAGGACAGTATGATGGCTAAGATAGAGGATAGAGTTTTCTCAATCTCATAAGTAGAGATTGGTCAGAATCTCAACTGCCCTCATGAGGGACTTTTTCATTTCGATTTGAAAAATATTGGAGATTCTGTGCATAAATCCGAGGATATAATGTCTTTTTTTGGTACTAAGTCTATAAAGAAAATATTTATCAAAGATTTGGAGCCTGATCATAAAATTTTGGTCAAATTTATTCAGACTGGAATAGCTCCAAGAATGGAAGAAATGGAAAAGATTTTGTACCCTGATATGTACATAATGTATCTTCTATTAAGTGATATTAAGTTAAACTTCCCAAGGTACATTATAAGGTATCTCAATTACTGTTGTCAAAGTGATGCCCGGATGAACTTCTATCCTTTCGGTCGATTTATTTCTAAACTGCTGCTTAAGAAAGACATGGTGCAATTAGTGGATTCCCGAGTAAACTGTCATCACAGTAATGTGTTTAATGCTGGAACTTTAAGGAAGATTGGATATTTCTGGAGCACCATTAAAGGAAAGCTTTTGCCAGTAGGAGATAAGGAAGACTCAGAGTGTGCTCAGACTCAACCTGCTAAATCCAAGGAGGGACAAGATGAATCAAGAGTCAGCAATGTAGCAAGAAGGATCCAATTTGAAGTGGAAGATGTTGAGGAAGATAGAAGTCAGGAGGGAATTCAAACAAAAAGAAAGAGACCTGTTAATGAGGAAATTACTTCCCCTGTATTGGAAACAACAACAGAAGCTTTATTTACTTATTCTTTTGTAAGAGAATCTGTTATTGATAAGACCATGGAAGTTGTTAGTGAAAGAACAACACCAAAATTGTAGCTGATGTTGAAGTTACACTTCAACAGAACCAAGATAAGGAGGCAGTTCCTGGTGGGGAAGTGTCCAGACCTCAAGAAAATCCTGAAAATGTTGTTCTTGAAACTCCCGTGGAAGGCCAAGATGCTGATGTTTGTGGTGAGAATGCTTCTGAAGTTCACACCGAAGTGCTTCAAGAGGATTTTTCTGTGGAGGAGTCTGGGGACTCTAAGGAAAAATCTGTGGACCAACCTACTTAGGACAAAGAAAAAGAGAAATCTGATGCTAAATCATTACCTTTGGTACTGCTGCATCATCTAGAGCCTGAGAATGTGAATCAAACACAGGGTGCCTCTGATTCAAGGAAGAAAGAAGTTGAAGAATTGTACAAAAAGGTGTCTCAGTTAGAATTTGAGAATATCACTCTGAGAAATGACTTAACCTTTGAACAATTGAGATTTCAAAAGATGAAGGAGTGTACAGTCTCAAGGTAAGAAGTTGAAATGTTTAAAAAGGATATGTTGACTGCAGTTGCTCAATTGAAATCTGAAATGGTTATGAAGTCAGATTTATCAGATCTGAAGTCGTTTATGGAGAATCAATTTGCATTAGTGTAAAATAATGCTGTTAGTGGATCAGGTAATTCACCTGATTTAATCAGAAGGTTTCAAGCTATCACAGCTGCGATGAGCAACATGAATGATAGTTTACAAGATCTTTAATGTAATAGTGCTCCTTTATCATTGTTGCTGGACAATCAGAAGTTTTTAGTGGATCAATTGACATATAGTGAGCCATCAATCAGAATCCTATTAAATCAGTTATCAGAAAAGCTGTCAGTATTTGGCGAAAAAGAGGAAAGGATGCATGAGTTTTTCAGAGTCAATTTAATTGAGGATATTAATATGACTCAAGAGAACAGAAAGCTCATTATCAAACTTGGAGATGGGATGATGAAGAGACTCTGGAAACAGTTTACAGAAATCAAGTCTGCAATCCAGAGGAGATAGAACCTATTGCCTATCTTACCCAAACCTTGATTCCTGTGAATATCATTATCATGTATATACTGCTGTTTTTGAATGAAAATTTCCTTCATTGTTTATTTGTTTCTTTCTCTATTTGTTTATTACTATTTTAAGTTAACATATACCAGTATATCAGATAAATTTACTATTAAACAGTTCATTATAGCATTTACTAACAGTTCAGTGCAATATTAAAAGTGTTAAAATCCATGATTTTCTTTTTTTATTCTTTTTTATATCACAAAAATGGGGAGAATTTTGATACATAATACAACATCATATTTTTATTTAGGGGGAGAAGAATTATATTAGAAATTTGGATAACCACAACATTTTATTTTATAACACTTTATTAGATTGTTTATTATAAAGGTTATTCAGAAGGAGAAATTTGGATAAAACTAAAAACTTTTATTTCTAAAGAATTTTTTTTGGGGGAGATATTTTTATTGAAATAGTTTTTCTAAAATTAAATATTGTTTCATCCTCTCAAAATTCTAAAACTTCATGTAACTAATTTTGAAAGTTAATTTTGTTTAAATAATTTTATTATTTTATGGGTTTTGTGATCATCAAAAAGGGGGAGATTGTTGAGAAAAGTATTGTTTTCAACAATACATATTAATGTTATTTAAAGGGGGAGATTATTGAAAATAATACTCTATCTCTTTATGATAATTTTTATTCTCAAAAATACCCTTAGTTATTTTATAATGATTTTATTTAGTATTTTGCAGGAATTTATTAATTTATTTTACTCTTGAAATAAAAATAATTTATTAATTATTCTGAATCTGCTTTAAGCGCATCCTGGAATCACTATTCATACCTTATGTGGATAAATGTAGCCCGGAATCTGCTTTAGCACGTCCTGGAATCACTGTTCATACCCTATGTGGATAAACGTAGCGTAAGGATGAAAAGCGTGTATGCTTTTTGAGATAAGAGAAAAGTATGGTTAAATAACCATATGTTTTCAGAAAATTATGGAAGAAGAAACTTACGTTAGGAAGGAACCTTAAGTTTTTGTTATCAGCAAAGTATGGAAGGAGAACCATACGTAAATACTAAACATTACATTTGTTTCTCAAAAGTATGGTTCATCAACCTTACTTTTGTGAACAAACATACGTTCTTGGAAAAGTATGGATCAAGTAAAAGTATGGATCTTTTACCGTATGTTTGAGAGTTGAAGAAAAATTATGGATAATCAACCCTACGTTTGGAGGCCACGTCATCAACCTTACGTTTTGCGTCGGAAATTTTGACAGAAGATATTTTTATGCAGCGATCAACAAGCTGATTTTTGGGCGGATTTCAAGCCGGATTTAAAGTCATTTTTTAAAATACGACTTTGACTGATTCAAATAAATTTTATCAATGGATTTAAGATCGAATTAAAAGGATCTTTTTATGCCGAGTCTTAAGGGAAGTTACGAATTCTCTGTAAATTCAAAATTTTGAATATCGTGAATAAAAAGGCGACTTTTAAGGATCTAAATGTACAGGAGATATGCTCAGCCCTATTATATATGTTTTTTTCTAAAACACCAGGTACAAGAGTGTATGGTAATAAATCTATTATCAAAAATGTGGAAAATAGAGACTGCAAAAAGGCACCCAGTTCTGCTGATTCATTAGGAGCGTCAAAGCTCTGTTTGTTTAAGAATAAAGAACTCGATAGAAGATTCACCTGTTCTACATTGAATATCTACTGTGGATCTACTACTGCTGATGTTGTGAACTATATCTCTATATCTATTGCAACCGGATCAACTCAGAACTGCTTCGACTTGAAAATCAATATTTCTAGAGACTACGATCCATCTACTGTCAATTGCATTCTGTTGAAATTGTGAAGATCATTTAGAAAACTTCTTTCTGAATTTTTTTTATTCTTGAGTAACCAGCTTCTCATATTAAGCTTTGTTGGTTCGTGTTTGAACCAGAAGGCTTTGTTTTTCCTTGGATTGTAAAGGTGTCAACTACTTGTATTCAGTTGTGGACAGGTCTGTTGAAAAGAGGACCAGATAGTGAAAATCACCAAGCTCATGGAGTTGAGCGTTGGTGGAGTGGACTAGGGGCCTTCTGTTCCCCGAACCACTATACATCTTTGTGTTCTTATTTTTACTTATTTTTATTCACGATCAAATCTGATAAAGTATATAGGACAGAACTCATTCAATCAAAGAGTTACCTAAAAATTGAAAAAGACACAATTCACCCCCCTCTTGTGTATAATCTGTAGATTCAGATCCAACAATACACACCTGCAACAATATAGTCTATTTGGGCCGAAGACATGACCCAAACAGGGTGTGAGAAATGAATCCCAGTAGGCACCCACCAAAGGTCCGTGCCCAACTGTCAGTGTAAATGTGCAACAACAGTGTGCAGTAGTAAATGCAATAAACTAAGCAGTACTTAAAAGTAACTAACTGTACCAGTTATATTTCCATTTTTAATATTCATTTAATCATTCAATATAAAGAAATCACCACAGTGAATTTCTAAGAAAATAGTTAGTGTCCTCAGGCACGTAAACCCTTACCCTCAGGTAAAGAGAATCCAAACCCACAGGAATCTGTCCACAGGCATATCGAATAATGCCCATAGGTGTACAAGGTGTCTCCCACAGACATAGAATCTATTGCCCATAGGCACGAAAGAAGTTTCCCTTGGGCTGAACAGAGCAATGCCCACAGGCTAATCACAACACTGCCCTCAAGCTAAACAGGTAACCGGGACATGCCCAACATGTAAACAAGAAATTTATATACAATTCCTCTCAAGTTAATTTAAGACATACTACAATTTACGGTATACCCTCAGGTAACCTAGCCAAACGACTAAACAGAGGAACACACCCCAGGGGTGGTCCTAGATCCAAGCAGCGATCCAAAACATCAGTTTACAATTACATTTAATTACCTATACAATTCTAGGTATTTAAAACAGCCAAGGCCTCAGCCACACGACACCCCAACATGGGTTCGTAGCTCAATAGTACACAAAAACGCACAACAGTTGGAATTTAAACACCAGACCACCTACCTCGATCACCCCTGATCGGTATACATAAATGACGCTCCTCAAATAGTCTACGAACGACGTAGATCGGAGGTAAAATAGTTCCCATTCAAACATAAATAACTTCCCCTTGGGAAAGAATTGGTAAGAATGGCTCAAGGAGAGGGGAGGGATTACCCATACGGTTCCAACAAGATCAACGGAGGCGGAATCAGATTCCCGGTGCTCGATCAGGTGATCTCCAAACCTCCGACCATCCTCCCGAGCTCTCCTCCGGTTCTAAGCCTTCTTTGTGAATAGAGGAGGCTACTGCCCATTTTAAGCGAAAAAAACAGACTACACGACATGTACTTTCCATTTTTTTAAATGTTCCTATGGCGGATTCTTTCCACCGTGGCACTGTTCATCTGTCGACATGAGTACACGATGTGTAATACCTAAGTACACGACGTGTACTATCGCTCAGTTGGCGGCTGCCTTCACTGCCTTACTATTCACCTATCGACTGAATACACAACATGTAAATACCCTATACACGGCGTGTAGTCAGTTTTTACACCCATCATCGTTGACAGGCCTACACGCCCTATGTACTCATTCCACACGGCCAAAGTACACGACGCGTGGAAAAGGGCACGGCCTGTAGTCACAAAATTTAGGATTTTCTCCCATTTCCCATATTTTCTAAAAAAAACACTTAGGGAAAAGAGAAAAGAAGAAACCCATACCCTAAGAATAAGAACCAGGTTCTTACAGGGGCTATCTAGAGGGGTGGGGGATGTCCAGGGGGTGGAGGGTTGTCCAGAGGGGTGGGGGTGTCCAGGGGGTGTCAAAGGGGGTGGGGGTGGTGTCCAGGGGGGGTGCGAGGGCTGTTAAAGGGGGGTGGGAAGGGGGGGTGTCCAGGGGGTGGGGGCTGTCCTGGGGGTGGGGAGGCTGTCCAGAGGGGTGGGGGTGTCCAGGGGGTGTCCAAGTGGGTGGGGGTAGTGTCTGGGGGGGGGGGGTGCGGGGGCTATCCAAGGGGGTTGGGGTGTCCAAGGGGGTGGGGTGGGGGGTGTCTAGGGGGTGGGGGCTGTCCAAGGGGGTAGGGGTGTCCAGGGGGGTGGGGGTGGTGTCCAGGGGGGTGAGTGGGCTGTCCAAGGGGGTAGGGGTGTCTAGGGGGTGGGGGTGGTGTCCAGGGGGTGGTGGTGGGGGGGCTGTCTAGAGGGGTGGGAGGCTTTCCTTGGTGTGGGGGGGGGGGGGGGGGCTGTCCAGAGGGGTGGGGGTGTACCGAGGGTGTCAAAGGGGGGTGGGGGTGGGTGGGGTGGGGGGGTGTCCAGGGGGTGGGGGCTGTCTAGAGGGGTGGGGGGCTATCCAGGGGGTAGGGGGGTTGTCTAGAGGGGTGGGGGTGTCCAGGGGGTGTCAAAGGGGGTGGGGGTGGTGTCCAGGGGGGGCAGGTGTAACGACCTGAAATTTTGAATAAATCTTGTTTCCTAATTTTGTGTGTTATTTTATACTCAACAAAAATGTTTCATTTGATAACATGAGTATAATTAAAATGAGACCGTTGGGTTTTGACTGTTATATGACCATTGGTCAATATGACCGTTGTAAACTAAACATTTCGATTATTGTCTCTAAATACAAGTAATCTTGGTTAATTATTATAGAAAGAAGATTCGATGGCCTCACCCAGTAGTCTTGGACTGATCGAAGCCCATCTAACAAAACTTGGGAAGGAGGTAGCACCACTGGGCTTTGCTCTGGACCAAACCCAAGCCGAACTTCATCATGTGAAGCTAGAACGGAATCGCCTTCACGAGAAGTTCAAACTGATAGAAATTCCTACTCGTGAGATGTTGGCCGAGCCTCCCTCAGATTCTCTCACCTTAGCACACCTTACACTTAGGTCCTATGCTGGTGTAATAAGGGGCTATGTAAGGAGACCGTAACTTCCTTGTGTAATAGTTTGTTTTAAATAAAAAATTTCGATTTCTTCTTATGATGAAGTTTATAAATTTTCAAATGACCGGATATATATAGTATGCATATTTTTGATGAATTTTAGAAAAAAGATATTTTAAAAATGTTTATGTAAACCTTAAATAATTAATGATGTGTAATGATTTTTAAAAAATGGTCTTCTGCAAAAGTGTTCAGTAAGGAATTTGGATTCTAATAAGATCAACTTAATTTTTGATGAATAGTAAATTATGAATAGTGATTTTACGCTTAGGATTAGTAATGTGACCAAATGTATTAGTAATCTCACTTAAATAAAGTTTTAATATAATTTAGACACCTTGATTAAGTAATGAGATTCAATAAAATGGGTAAATAACGGTTTCATAAATTATTAGTCAAGTATTAGTTTTTTCGGGTGAATAGTGTTTTTTAATTAAAAATTAAATTAAAAATAATTAGAAAATTATTTTTATAAAATGAAATTTATTTTTGAACTCAGAGCATCGATATTATGTTATGGCAATTTTTGGGGATTTTTCTGAGAAAAATGAATTCTCGGTGAATAGTGTTTTTATTTAAAAAGTAAATTAAAAATATTTAGAAAATTATTTTTATAAAATGGAGTTCATATTTGTAATAAGAGCATCGATATTTGGTTAAGGTGAAATTTTGGGATTTTTCTGAGAAAGATGAATTTTCAGTGAATAGTAAAAAAGCAGTTTTAGGGTTTCGGTATGTTTAATGACATCATAACTGTGTCATGATGATATCATGAGATATTTTAAGGGTTGGCCGACCAAAGGTGATGAATTATTGTATTTGGGAGCCCCATGTGTCCTAACTTCATGGGAAATATCATGGGAGATCACATGGTTTTGAGAAACCCACTTATGAGGTGTCCCTTGGGCATTAATGCCTTGTCCCCTCACTTTCCCTATAAATACCAATCCATTATCTCATCCTTTGGACTCCAAAATCATTCTCAACAAATTTATGGTCTCCTTACCTCCCAAGGAGTCCTCCCAAGGTGCCCTCAAGCCTCTCAAGGTCCCAACCTTTGAGTTTTAAGAGTTACGTTTAAGGTAAGGGATCCGACCTCTCTCTTTCTTTTCAAGTAATCACTTTTATGTCATTTCTTTTATGCTCCATGTTCTTATGTTAAAGGATGTTCTTTTATATTCTTCTTAATTCAATTTTCATGTTCATATAATGAGAGATCCCCTCTTACTCTCATTATTTCGTTTTATGAAGTTTTAAGTGGCGCCGTTAGGCTGCCGAATTTTTTGTAACAGATTCTTTCTCCCTTCTCATTTTTCAAGATCTATTTTCATGTAAAGTATTTCAAGTTCCTTTTTATTATGTCGGGGTATGATATCGATATCTATCATACTGATCTTTTACGATCATATGATGAGAGACCCCATTTTATCTCTTCAATTCAGTATTTTGAAGTTTTAAGTGATGCCGTTAGGCTGCCGAATTTTTAAGGGATTCATTCACCTTTCTCATTTTTCAAAGTTCTACTTTCATGTCAAGTCTTTCAAGTTCCTTTTTATTTTTTGGGGTATGATCTCTATATCTATCATACTGATCTTTTATGTTCATATGATTAGAGACCCTATTTGATCTTGTCAATTCATTTTTGTTGAAGTTTAAGTGGCGCCGTTAGGCTGCTGAATTTTTAAGGGATTCGTTCACCTTTCTCATTTTTCAAAGTTCTACTTTCATGTCAAGTCTTTCAAGTTACTTTTTATTATGTTGGGGTATGATCACTATATCTATCATACTAATCATTTATGTTCATATGATGAGAGGCCCTATTTGATCTCGTCAATTCATTTTTGTTGAAGTATAAGTGGCGCCGTTAGGCTGCCGAATTTTTAAGGGATTCTTTCACCCTTCTCATTATCAAGTTCTATTTTCTGGTCAAGTCTTTCAAGTTCCTTTTTATTATGTTGGGGTATGATCTCTATATCTATCATAATTATCATTTATGTTCATATGATTAGAGACCCTATTTTATCTCATGAATCTATTTTTTGGAAGTTTTAAGTAACGCCGTTAGGCTGCCGAACTCTCATAAGAGAAATCTTATTTTTTGTCTTCCTTTAAAGTTCTTCGTTTCATATGGTATATCATTCAAATTTCATTACCATGTTCTTAACTCTTTTATATTCTATTCCCCTACTGTTTTATGGATCATTTATGAGTGGGTGACCCATGTCCCCTCTCTTTTCAATATTTTCTAAAACCATGTAACGTAGCCGTTATGCTATAGAATTTTCGTCTCAAATTGTCTCTCTCTTTTTCTCAAAATTATTTTATGTTATTAAGTGAATACTCAAAGCTCTTATTTCTACAGGGGTATTCACATATATAAATCAAAATTTTCTATTTTAAATTCTGGGATTTACATACATGAAACCCGCTTTCCCTTTCCGTGAGTTTAAAGTGACATAAAGATCATGTCTTTAAAGCAGTTTTTTTTAAAACGTTATGATTATGAAATGAAACCCATTTATTTTATGCTATATGGGTTGTTTATGAAATGATTTATGATGATATATGTGGCTCACATGATAATAAATACATTTCAAGGGTGCGCCCAAATAGCGCTCCAATGCATTGGGTAAAGACTTAATCTCTAGAGATGACTTTTTAGGCTGATACCTTGGTGAATAACCTTGGTAATTTTTAATGACACCTTGGGGATGGACCTTGGTGAAATGAAATGATTGTCAATATTAAATGTTTCAGCCACATCTTCATGTTATGAAAAATGTTATTTTTATTATGATATATCTCATGGTTTCTTTCTCATGCCTTAAAGTTCTTTTCATGACCTTATCGAAGTATCTCAAGTCCACATGTAAAATGTTTCTCTTGTTTCCCTTACTGGGCCTTCTGCTCACCCTTTCTTTTGATGTATGTCCCCAGGTTATGAGATGCAGTAATGAACCTAGGATGAACTTAATTATAAGCCTTTCAAGTGTTTAAGAAGAATGCTTTATGTTGTTTTCATGTATTATGTTCCTGATTTCCAAGACACTAAACCTTAAAGATCCTGATTTTTGTGTAATGTAATGAATGTTTATGTTATAAAAAGGCGGGATGCTATAGCATGGGCTGTCCAAGGGGGTTGGGGTGTCCAAGGGGGTGGGGGTGGGGGGGGGGGGTGTCCAGGGGGTGATGGGGCTGTCCAAGGGGGTGGGGGTGTCTTGGGGGGTGGGGGGTGGTGTCCAGTGGGTGAGTGGGCTGTCCAGAGGGTGGGGGGGCTGTCCAGAGGGGTGGGGGTGCTGTTTAGGGGGTGAGGGGGGGGGGCTGTCTAGGGGGTGGTGGTGTCTAGGGGGTGTCCAATGGGGTGGGTGGGGGGGGGGGGTCTAATGGGTTGGGGGTTGGACAACCCCTCACCCCCTAGAAACCACTCCACCACCCCCTGGACACCACCCATCCCCATAGACATCCCCCACCCCCTGGATAGGCCCCCCACCCCCTGGACACCCCACCCTCCTGGAAACCTTGGAAAACCCCCCTGGACACCCCCACCCCCCTTGGACGCCCTCTTGGTATATATATATATCCCAACATTTTCATTTAAACCATTGGAATATTTTAACTTCAAGTAGTATATACCAACGGTTCCTGTAAAATCATTGGTATAGGGCTATTGCAATGACCATAATGCCAACGGTGTGTGAAAACGTTGGGTACCCCAACAGTTTCAGGGGTTATCCCAATGGTTTCAAATCGTTGGGATCTGTGTAATTTTTTGTAGTGAATGTATACATATTTTAATATTTATACTTCATATTTCTTTTTTATGGAAGGGTGAATTTGGTATCTAGTTGCACCAAGATATATTCTTTGTGTACCTTAAGAAGAAAGGACCCAAGATGAATTTAAAACTGTTATATATAACTATATTTTCTTTTTAAAATTATTTTCATGTATATTTTTTTCAAATACACATAGATTTTTTTTATATTTCAAAATCGTTTTTACATTCAAATTATGATATTTTTCATAAAAATATATATGTGTCTTATCTTAAAAAGATTTATAATTTTGATATTTTTTATAGGTTAATAATGAGTCGAAGTTAGATTAAAGAACATCAAATGAGCAATGAATATGAGGATGGTGTTGATTCCTTTTTGGAATTTTCTAAAAGAAATGTTCCAAGCAGTGACATTTTTTTCTGTCCATGCCTAAAATGTTTGAATATGAAGAAGTTGAAAAGTAAAGAGATCAAAGATCATCTGATTTGTCATGGTTTTAATCTGAGTTACAACCCTTGGATTTGGCATGGTGAAACTGGACAGAATGTCAGATCTACTGGTGATGATGATTCACAAGATGGTAACTCCGATGGAATTGAAGAAATGATTCGTGATATTGTAGCAGAAGAAATTGAGATAGAATCGACAGTTTCACGTCTATATGGTGATGCTGAAAAACCACTGTATCCTGGTTGTACGGATTTTATGGTTTTGTCGGCAGTGTTAAGATTGATTAACCTAAAGGCGAAACATAGATGGAGTGACAAAAGTTTTACAGAGCTGCTACAATTGATGAAAGAAATTATTCAAAAAATATCGATCTTCCAGATTCACATTGTAAGGCCAAGAAAATATTATGCCCGATGGGATTGGGATACAAGAAAATAAATGCCTGTCCGAATGACTGTATGATATATAGGAAGGAATATGAATTTCTGTCAGAGTGTCCAAAATGTGGGACATCACGGTATAAGTTGAAAGAAAAATCACAAGCTGGTGTATAGATTACAAAGATCCCTTCCAAGGTATTTTGGTATCTTCCAATAATTCAACATTTGAAATGTTTATTTGCTAATTCACATGATGCAAAAAGGTTAGGATGGCATGTTGATGAGCGGATATGTGATGGAAAAATACATCGTCCAAAAGATTATTCACAATGGAAGAAAATTGATGAGAAGTATCCTACATTTGGAAATGAAATTAGAAATCTCAGAATAGGGTTGTGCACAGATGGAATGAATCCATACCGATCCCTTAGTAGCACACATAGTTCATGACCTATTTTATTGGTAATTTAAAACCTCTCTCCTAAAGTTTGTATGAAGTGAAAATATGTCATGTTGAGTATAATGATCTCCGGTCCGAAGAAACCTGGAAATGATATTGATGTTTTCTTATCACCATTGATTGATGATTTGAAACTTTTATGGGAGGATGGTATTAGGGTGTATGATTCTTATAAAATGGAATATTTTCAGCTGCATGAAGTGCTTATGTTCACTATAAATGACTTTCCAGCATATGGAAATTTGTCTAGATACAGTGTTAAGGGGTATAAAGCATGTCCAATTTGTGAACAACAGACTTCATATTGTCAATTGCATCATGGGATGAAAACAATGTACATGGGTCATCAAAAGTTTTTGCTTATGGATCACTCTTATAGAAGACTAAAAAATGAATTCAATGGCTCACAAGAATTTGATATTTCTCCAAAACCTTTATCCCCTGATGTGTATTTTGAGAGGGTGGAAAACCTTGATGTGACATTGGGAAAGACACATAAATCTGGTAATGATAGACGTATTTGGAAGAAAAGGTCAATATTTTTTGAGCTACCATATTAGAGATATCATGAAGTTAAACATAATATTGATGTCATGCATGTGGAGAAGAATATTTGTGTTAGTTTTATTGGAACATTGTTATATATTAAAGGAAAGATAAAATATGGGTTGAATGCAAGATTAGACTTACTATCAATGGGAATACGTTTGAAGTTAGCTCCCACTCCTAAGAGAAGACGAACATTTCTTCCCCCGACTTGTCATACATTATCCAAGAGGGATAAAATCAGCTTTTTCCAGTGTCTACATGATATCAAAGTGCCTCAAGGTTATTCTTCAAATGTTAAAAATTTTGTCTCATTGAAGGATTTGAAGTTGATAGGTATGAAATCTCATGATTGTCACATCATGATGCAACAACTTCTGCTAGTTTCATTGCGTGGAATATTGCCCATCTGTGTCAGAAAGACGATAATGAAGTTGTGTTATTTTTTTCAATTCAATTTGTAATAATGTGATTGATATGAATGCTTTGAACATTTTGGAAAAGGATGCAATTTCTATACTTTGTCAATTGGAAATGTATTTTCCTCCATCTTTTTTTGATATAATGGTGCATTTAATGATTCATCTGGTTTGAGAAATAAAGCTTTTTGGACCTATATATCTTCATTGGATGTATCCTTTTGAAATATATATGAAAATATTGAAGAGATATGTTAAGAATCCATATCGACCTGAAGCCTCCATTATTGAAAAGTATTTTTCTGAGGAGGTTTCGGAGTTTTGTATGAGCTACTTGGCTATGGTGGAGAAAAGTAAGCATTTTGTATGATGATTGGATAAGTGTGGACAAAGCAATAATATCTCAATTGTGGGAGATGATTTTAGTAAGTTATTTTTCTATTGTGTTCCTATTATTTAAATTTTTCTAGTATAATATGTTTTACCTCTTTTTTATCAGATGACATTTGATATTCCTGACAATGGAGAAGTCAGGAAGAAATGCTTATCGATGGCTGCTAGGAGATGGAGGGATTTAAAATCAACCCTCACATATGATTTCATTTTTTTCATAAGAGTCATGACAATCCATGTCATATATATCCTTTCATAGATGAAGACATATGGAGACAGTTTATTTAAAGTATAAGAAAAGATTCTTTTTTGGTAAGGGAAATGTAAAATTTTATAAGCTTTCTTATATAAATGATCTTATTAATGTTTTGTTAATGATTTCTTATTCTGAATCTACAACAAACAAGGAAATCTCATCAGGAGATCCAATCTAAAAATGTATACCCTCATAGTTTATCTCGGGGAGGGTATACATTATTGGAAGAAAAAATGATGGCAGAAAAATTACAAAAAAATGAGAGTGGAGTCTTCAAGATATGGAGAGGTTTCCCCTCCACCCCCTCCATCTAGACATGAAAAATGGAAGAGATCTCAAATGGAAAAAATGGGAAATATATTTCGAACGATTCGATAATTGTAGATGAGAGGATTGTAAGATATTTATTTTATTTATTTAAGTTAACTATATTCTTCATATAATTTGAATCATTACAGAAATGTTCAATTAATTAATACAGGATTCTCTTGAGGAGGAGAGCTCATAGGGGGTATTTAAAGTTGTTGGGAGGTAATATATTTTATCTACAGCATTGGGAAAGCCCGAACATCTTGGTCATGTATGAGGATATCCGACAGGTGTATTGGTAATAAAAGTGTTGCCACATTCCTATACTTCTTTCATTGAGGGTGTTTATAAAAAAATAGAATCCTTGGAGGTTGAAGTTTATAATATTAATGTGATGATGGAGGAAAAGATTAGAGCATTGGTATAGTCTATGTTTGCAGACATGAAAAGACAATTTCAGACTACAGCTCCTACTCCTCCACCTCCCCCTGTAGACCCCATTATCTATTCTCCACCTCCGCCAGTAGCTCCCACTCCCCCACCTCAGCCTATGAACCCCATTTCTTATCCTACTCCTCCACCGCAACTTTCTACTTATTGTGAGTTTTATGTTGATGATCCTCAACATCATATAGTTGCATATGGGATGGTATATTATATAGGAGATATAGTTCATCGTCAATAGTTAGAGGTAGAGAATCATAGGGTCACTGTACAATATATTATAGATAGATCAGCTCGAGTACCATCGCCTAAAGATGAGGTGACGACAGTTGGACATAATATTATCCATTTTTTAATTTGGCCATCCAGACTTCTACGACTCACTACCATAGAGGTATGTATGTTATATCTTCTATTTTTTTTATTAAAGTTGTTTTAACATTAGAAAAATAATATATTTTTCTATTTATTTTTACAAGAATACTTCAAAGGTAAATAAATACTGTATAGGCAACAACAAAGACAAATGGCTATGACATCAGATACAGATTCTAGTAGTCTTGACAGATTGTCAAGATATTCAAATTTGTTGGGGGATCATTATGAGTTTCCAATGGAAGCTCATGTTTGTGGACGTGCAATAATTGTGGGTATTGTGAAAACTGATATCATGGATCTTGTTACTGGAGATAAGTTGGGCATCAACGTGGTGCAAATTTTTTCCATGTAAGTCTTAAAACCTTTTCCCTGCATTATATTTATTAAAAATGTATACTTATGTCTATTTTGTATTAGGTATCTTTATAACATGTGTGAGAATAATGAGTGGATAGATGTATATGGATTCATGGACCCACATTTTATTTCTCCTAAAGCACATGCATTGGATGACGAACAAAGAATGATTTATATTGCTAAAATATTTGAACAGAATATAATCACACAGTGTTGGATGATGCCTTTTTGTGAGAGGTATGAAACATATCTCTGGAAAAGAGTTTATTATCTTTTAACATAAAAAACCACTAACCTTAAATTATCTTTTATCAGTGATTATTGGATGTTAGGTGTTTTTTCCAAAGGAAGAAGACACTTTATTGGATATGGTCTGTCCATGGCGATGTGCGGAAAAGTTTTAAAAATATGTTGGAAAATTAAGTTTCAATTTCTTAATAGTTATATATATTATAAAGAATTATAAATTTATTTTATTCGTATTATTTGTTAACAGGGTATGGGTCTAATTTCAAAAAAACACAAAGAAAAGGAGTTCCAAGATCAAATATGTAGAAGTAAAGGAAAATATCCATTTATAATTTGTACTTTTTAATGTATTACATAAAAATAATATTTTGAATTTACACTCATTCAAAAATAATTTTCATTAACAACAAGGTGTCGTCGAATGTGGATATTATATGTTAAGATTTATGTATGAAATAATTACAACTAGAACACTTGTGAACTTTGACATGGTAAGATTTCCTTTTAAACTTTTACATTGTAAGATTTCCTTTTATACTTTTAAATTGTAATATTTACTTTTATAATTTTCCATAATATTTCATTTGATTTATTAATTATACATGTTAACTACTATACTTTTTAATTTGTAGCTATTTGATGACCCTTAACCCTATAGTGCTCAATATGTCAAACACTTACAAGTGGAATAGTCAAATTATTTTACAGGTTTGATTAGATTTTAGTTTGTTTTTAGTGTAAAAGGTAATTTTGAATATTATCATTATAATTGTGTATTTGGTAGTTGTTTAGGTTGGATTTAGGGTTTTTTTTTGTGGACATTGTAACTTATGAATGTTATATACGTGACTGTTTACTTTTGTGTTACTTCTTGTTTTGGTCTAGTTCTGATGGTTTTTCTGGTATGGATTCTGGTCTGGGGGGGGGGGTTTCCATGGGTGTGGGGAGGTGTCCAGTGGGGTGGTGGGTGGGTGGGGGGGGGGGTTTCTAGGGGTGTGGGAGGGTTGTCCAGTTTAATGGGGGAGGGGTGTCCAGTGTCCATGGGTGTGGGGGGTGCCCAGTGGGGTCAGGGGGCTTTCCAGAGGTGTGGGAGGGCTGTCCAGGGGGTGGGGGAGGGCTGTCTAGTGGGTGTCCAAGCGGGGTGTCCAGGAGGGTGGGGGCAGTCCAGGGGGTGTCCAGGGGTGTGTGTATGGGGGGGGGGGGGTTCTACGGGTGTGGGAGGGCTGTACAGGGGTGCAGGGAGGGCTGCCTAGTAGGGTGGGGGCTTTCCAGGGTGTGGGAGGGCTGTCCAGTGGGGTGGGGGTGTCCAGGGTGTCCATGAGGGAGGGGGGTAGTCCAGGGGCGTGGGAGGGCTGTCCAGTGGGTTTCCAGGGGGGTGGGGTGTCCAGGAGGGTGGGGGGTAGTCCAAGGGCTGTCCAGGGGTGTGTGTGTGTGTGGGGGGGGGGGGGGGTTCTAGGGGTGTGAGAGGGCTGTCCAGGGGTGGGGGGGGGGGTGTCCATGGGGGTGGGGGTGTCCAGGAGGGTGGGAGGGTTGTCCAGGGGGGCGGGGGATGTCCAGAAAGGTGGTGGGGGGGGGGGAGGGTGTCTAGGGTTTTGGGAAAGCTATTTAGTGGGGTGAGGGGTTGCCAGAGGTGTGGGGGGGGGGGGGGGGGCTGTCTAGGGGGTGGGGGAGGGCTGTCCAGTGGGTGTCCATGGGGGGGGGGGTGTCCAGGAGGGTTGGGGGCAGTCCAGGGGGTGTCCAGAGGTGTGGGGGGTTTCTAGGGGTGTGGGAGGGCTGTCTAGGGCTATGAGGAGGGTTGCCTAGTGGGGTGGGGGGCTTTCCAGGGGTGTGGGAGGGCTGTCTAGTGGGGTAGGAGGGGGGGGGGGTGTCCATGGTTTCCATGAGGGTGGGGGGATTTCTAGGGGTGTGGGAGGGCTGTTCAGGGGGTGGAGGAGGGCTGTCTAGTGGGGTGGGGGTGTCCAGAATTGTTGGAGGGATGTCCAGGGGGTGTGCATGGGTGTGGGGGGTTTCTAGGGGTGTGGGAGGGATATCCATTGGGGTGGGGGGTGTCCAGGGTGTCCATGAGGGTGGGGGACAGTCTAGGGGGTTTCTAGGGGTGTGTGTGGGGGGGGGGGGGGTTTCTAGGGGTGTGGGTGGGGTGTCCAGGGGTGTGGGGTTTCTAGGGTGTCCATGGGGGTGGGGGGTGTCCAGGAGGGTGGGAGAGCTGTCCTGGGGGTGGGGGTTGTCCATGATGGTGTGTGTGTGTGGGGGGGGGGTGTCCAGGGTTGTGGGCAGGCTGTTTAGTGGGGTGGGGTTGGGGGGGGGGGGTTCTAGGGGTGTGGGAGGGCTGTCCAGGGGGTGGGGGAGGGATATCCAGTGAGTGTCTAGGGGGGGGGTGTCCAGGAGGGTTGGAGGGCTGTCCAGGGGTTGTCCAGGGGTGTGGGGGTTTTTAGGGGTGTGGGGAGGGATGTCCAATGGGGTGGGGGATTTACAGGGGTGTGCGAGGGCTTTCCAGTGGGGTGGGGGGGGGGGTGTCCATAAGGGTGGGGGGTAGTCCAGGGGGTGTCCAAGGGTGTGGGGGGTTTCTAGGGGTGTGGGAGGGGTGTCCAGGGGTGTGGGGTTTTGAGGGTTTCCATGGGGGTGGGGGTGTCTAGGAGGGTGGGAGGGCTGTCCAAGGGGGTGGGGGCTGTCCAGGAGGGTGGGGGGTGTCCAGGGTTGTGGGCATGCTATTTAGTGGGGGGAGGGTCCAAGGGTGTGGGAGGGCTATCCAGGGGGTGGGGGAGGGCTGTCCAGTGGGTGTCCAGGGGGGGTGTCCAGGAGGGTGGGAGGGCTCTCCAGGGGGTGTAAAGGGGGGTGTGTGTGTGTGAGAGGGGGGGGGGGAGGGGGGATGTTTAGTGGGGTGGGTGGGTGGGGGGTGTCCAAGGTGTCCATGAGGGTGGGGGCAGTCCAGGGGGTGTCTAGGGGTGTGTGTGTGGGGGGGGGGTTTAGGGGTGTGGGAGGGGTGTCCAGGGGTGTGGGGGGGGGGGGGGGGGTCTAGGGTGTCCATGGTGGTGGGGGGGGGGGGGTTCTAGGGTGTCCATGGTGGTGGGGGGTGTCCAGGAGGGTGGGAGGGTTGTCCAGGGGGTGGGGGGCTGTCCAGGAGGGTGGGGGTGTCCAGGGTTGTGGGCAGGCTGTTTAGTGGGGTGGGGGGGTTTCCAGGGGTGTGGGAGGGCTGTCCAGGGGGTGGGGGAGGGCTGTCTAGTGGGTGTATGGGGGGGGGGTGTCCAGGAGGGTGGGAGGGTTGTCTAGGGGCTCTCCAGGGTGGTGGTGGTGGTGGTGGGGGGGGGGGGGGTTCTATGGATGTGGGGGGCTGTCTAGGGGTGTGGGGAGGGCTTTCCAGTGGGGTGGGGGCTTTCTAGGGATGTGTGAGGGCTGTCCAGTGGGGTGGGGGGGGGGGTGTCCATGAGGGTGGGGGGCGGTCTAGGGGGTGTCCAGGGGTGGGGGGGGGGGTTTCTAGGGGCATGGGAGGGGCGTCTGGGGGGGGTGTCTAGGGTTGTGGGTAGGCTATTTAGTGGGGTGGGGGGTGTCCAGGGGTGTGGGGGGATGTCTAGGAGGGTGGGGGGAAGTCTAGGGGTGTGGGGGGTGTTTAGTGGGGTGGGGGGTTTTGGTATGTTTTTCTTATATTTTAGGGATTCTTTTGGTTGGGCATAGTTGTGGGGTTGTCTAGGGGTGTGGGGGGCTATCTAGGTGGGTGGGGGGGGGGGGTAGTCTAGGGGTGTGTGTGTGTGTGGGGGGGTGTCTAGTGGGGGGGGGAGCTGTCCAGGTGGGGTGGGGGGGGGGGTTGGTCTGTTTTTATTCTGTTTCAGGTATTTTTCTAGCTGGGCATAATTGTGGTTGAATGATTAATTTTTAAAAAAATTGGTTTTTACATCTGTTATTTTATAACCGACATAAAAAATACACTGGGATTAATTGTAACATCAGTTATTTCATAACCAACGTAATAAATGGAAAGGAATCATTTTTTATGTCGGTTATTCTATAACCGATGTAGTAAACATGTTCTCACATCAGTTATTATTTAACCGACGTGGAAAATCGCTTGGCAGACTGCTTTATCACTTTGGTTATGCAAATAACCGATGTGATAAATGCTTCAGAGGCGTGATTTAGGACATCAGTTATATAATAACTGATGTGATAAAGTATATACAACGTCAGTTTTTTAATAACCGACGTAATACATCATGACTCCGAAGCGTTTTCCACGTCGGTTTTTTAGTATCCGACATGAAAAATGCTTCGGTTTTTTGTTTTTTACGTCGGTTTTAAAATAACTAACGTAAAAAAAATATATTTATAACGTCTTCTATAATAACGTCGACCAAATACCGATGTAAAAACTAAAAAATAACCACCATAAAAAACATTTTCTGCACTAGTGCCTTGACCCATTGCTAGATAGTACTCTTGGACTTTAGGCAATCCCGCCTAATGCCAACGAGAACAAATCCTAGGGAGTCACACACTAAGTGTTTTTGGTGGTCTCAGTTAAATTCTATTTGAATTTAATTTATGAAATAAATATTATTCTCAAGACCGAGGAATAATTTTATTAAAGTTAAAATGATTGCATAAATTAAATAAATATTTATTCATCGGATTGTGAGTAAAATATATTTATTTATTTTATTGAACATTTAATAAATATTTATTTACTAGTCTATAGATAAAATATTTATTTAATAGAATAAATTATTTATTTATTTATTCGAGGGATCAATAAATGGAAGTAGAGTTCGAGAAAACTAAGGCTGGTCCGGTAGTAAAATAATTATTTGCAAGACAATAAATAATTATTTGACTAGTTGACACAAGTTAAAATAATAATAATGCTACTATTATTTTGTGATGCATAATTTTATTTATAATTCCGTTTTGCGCATGTTGGAACACCATAAATAATGACGCGGTATTATTATTAAGAGCATGAGTTTTCTCTAAGATTATGAATGTATTTAATTGCTGTTACGTAATTAAATTTTGTAACTGAAGCCCCATGATGATAAATAGACACGTAAGTCTATTGTGCCATGAACCTAACTGCATGCCTGATGAATTGAGAATTGTTGAGTTAAACAATTTCACTCTCGAATCCTCTTTCCTCCCCTCTCAAGAACGAGAGACGTTCTTCAAGGCCAAAGAACAAGCGATCAAGAACGACCAACACAAGAAAATCGCTTCACCATGCTAGCACCAGGAGAATGAAAGGTGTTGATCAGAGGTAATCAGAGCACATGTGGATCACCACTAGAGGGATTCTAGTTTGGATCCTTGCAAGCAAAATGAGATAATCTAGAAGGGTCATTCCAGAAAATCAACATCATCAATGAAGAAAATACTAAAGATCCAGATATTCTTTTCTCTATGAAATTAATTAAATTAATCATAAACATGATGTGAAAGATCATCTCTAAAGGTTTTGGGACTCTTTCTTATTTATCTAAATCTTTGATTCTATTTCGTGGAGACCGGAGTTCATCGTCGTATTGATCCCAGAATAATCATTGATCATGGTAAAAATTAAATTTGGGCGCTGGCCCAACCGCTCTTCCGCTGCACCCAGAACCTTCAAGTGGTATCAGAGGGATTACATCATAGTTTATAATTATTTTAATAATTCATTGATGATTTACAGTTTAATAATTTAGTTTTTCAATTCAAGTTAATCATTCTACAAATCTGAATCTCGATATCTGTTCCTCCTCTTTTGTTTCTCGTTCACCTTACAAAAATGTTTTTTTTAATTTTGATTAAAATAAAACAGAGGATCTCATCTGGAGTTTCCAAAGGTTCCTGGCCGTACAACTCTATAATATATGGTGTGTAGTTAGATTCACACACTGTGTATCAAGGTTCAATGCATTGGGACTGGTCTTCCAAACCAAGTCATGTCATTGGAGTTTGTATAAGTCTTAAAGACTCTGTGTGTTGACCAGGAACAAGTGGCGCATCGTTTCTGGATTACATGCCATGTGGTCCACTGGACACAACATGTAGTCCCTTCGGGTTAGGGTTGGACCATGTACCCCATACATGACATGCTCAACTAGAGACCGTGTAACACAGATATAACACGACGTGTGGCCCCTGGGACATGCTATGTACTCCGAGGATTTCTGAAGTATATATACACACTGTATCCCCTGGCGCGTACTTCAGATGGATGGTGAATGATAGTACATGCCACTTAATAGGAATTACACGCTCTGTACTCATCCAAATTACACAGATTTATTAAAATTTATTATTATATTATACAAACCCTTGAGACTTGTACCATGGTGTAGGCATAAATTCGAGGCACAACACATGATAGGTGTTATATATATATATATATTTAATTTAACATTTGTGTAATGTTCATTACTACTCATTGGGTAGTTATGAATGAGAATTCACCGGGTTTCCTCTAAGGTACAAGTTACGTACAAAGATAACTTTAAATGAATTTATTTGTTTTAAATTATGATGGATGAGAATCTCAAGGAAATTCAGAAAAAAGGTTTAAGATAAAAGGATTGATTAATTAAAGATGATAATTAATTGATTCGAGCGTGATTTATCTTAAACAAGAACGATTAAATAATGGAATACTAGTTTTATTAAATACATAAGTTGTTGTAAGTATGTGGGTGATCATGAGCTAGACCAAGGCCTTTGTATATGATTGGTTTCCTTTTAATTTATTTATTAAATTAATTGTTGGCCTTCAAGCCATCTCTCCTCATTAATATGTAGGGCATGCGTGCCCATTGTTTCTTTTATATAAACCCCTCATTTTACCTCTCACCAGCTTGTGAGATAAAAAATCATATGTAATGGTTGGAACTCCCAATCTAGAGGTGTCACGACCCGTCCCACGGGGCCCGGACGTGACTACCCCATGCCCGCCTTCCATAGGCCAGAGGTTGGTGACTAGCACATGAAGGCTTTTCCCAAACAGGGAAGACATTGCCTTAGAGATCTATACACACTCAAAATGGGAAACCGAAGTAAAAAACCAACCAAAGTAAGGTAAAACCACAATTACAACCATAAACTGAAAATAGTGGGCCAAAATACAAGCCCTAGAAACTGAAAATAAAGTAAACATCTGTCGCGTCTGCCCTGGAGCTCCACCTGGAGGGTAGTAGTTGTAAGTTTCAAGTCGAAGAAGAGGATCTCGACTGCTCCCATCACACCAAGCTCCACCAAGCCCCAAACCTCTTAAGTCTACCTCATAGCATCAGTAGTCTACACCAGACACACACGTGCAGGCGGAGCCCATGCAGGGGGTGAGTATAACAACTTAGTAGGGGACCTCGAGACCTACGAAGGTCTCTTAGTAATCCAGAAAGGAAAACATCACAAGAAATACCACAATGGTAATATCACAAGCATGATCTAAATCATGAAGCACAAAGTAAAAGAGACAACTCACTCTAATGGTATAACTTCAAGGTTACTAGATAGGGATGACTAGTTGTAAATCCAGATCATCCTATCCGTAGTAACTCTACTCCTGACCTGAATAGGTCACTGTATGCTGACCCGTATTGGTTGCTAGATGCTAACCCATATAGGTCAATGTATGCTGACCCATATTGGTCTCTAGATGATGACCCATATTGGTCACTGGTGTTGACCTGTATTGGTCACTGGTGCTGACCCATATTGGTCCTTGGTGCTGACCCGTATTGGTCCCTGGTGCTGACCTGTATTGGTTGCTGGTGCTGAATCGTATTGGTTGCTGGTGTTGAACCGTATTGGTAGTTGGTGATGACCCGTCTTGGTCGCTTCTATAGAGGTAGGGATGGGTAGTCGTATAGCTAGATCATCCCACTATGGAGTTTCTGATGCTAACCCGTATTGGTCACTCTTCTTCTTCATGTCACAGCCAGCCACTGGATTTCCACTCATAGCACACTTGATTCTGGAAGAACCACTCCTCAAGCCATCAATCATATTTCAACTTTTATTAAGTCCCGCAAAAATCATACCCAAGGTACCACCCCATCATAGGTATCCCAACGTGATAAACGGCGCATCGATCAGATGCTCGGTCTGTGAGATATGAGCACTTCTGTAAAAAGGGATCAGTTGGATTCAAGTCTGATCCAACCCAGACCACACATAAAACTCCGTAAAAACTAACTTAGAGTATCTCCAAAGTACTGACTTGTCATAAGGGTCCTTATGCCACAGACGACGCATCGATCGGACACCCGGTCTGTTAGTTACACTCCTTTCCGTGAAATGGGGGTGTTCACACCTCGGTCTGGCCCAACTTAGTCTGGCCCGCCAGAATATGACAAAGGGACTGCTTCCCAAAAGGGACCCCAACGCCACTGACGATGTGTCAAACAGACACCCGGTTTGTCAGCTACGGGCGTTTCTTTATTCGGGGGCCGGTTGGATCTGGGCCCGGTCTGACTCCGTCAGGCCGGCCAGACGCAATGGGTCCCAGGGTCTACCTGACCCCACCCAGGTCTGGTTCATTAAGGGTCATCCCGGTTCACTGTGTCTGGCCCATCGGGGTCAACCTGGCTGGTTCACGGGCCTAGGCTGCGGTTGGCCCAGCCCACCGGGTGGGGCTTAGCCCACCCGCACTGGCCCGCTGGGCTGTGCGTCTGGCCTGTTAGGCTGGCCCACGTCCAACCCGGTCCACCTGAAGGTGGACCGCTTTACCCAGCTGGACCCGCAGATGTGGGACCGTTTCACCTGGTGCGACGTGGCGCGGCATGGGGTCCGTGCTGCCCCCTCCTGCTGCGACCTGTTGGCCACAGCTGCTGCCACCGACAACGCTTGCAGGCGCCACCCATCTCCCGCGCGACTGACTCGAGTCGGCCACCTCTAGCCACTGAAGTGCGCGATGGAACGCTGCCTTACACTACCCCCACCCAGTTGTCGTGGGTCTCCTCCGACCACCGCTGGCCGCCGTCGGCATGGCATTCTGGCGGTTGTTTCCATGGGCCACCCGAATGCTGCCGTCATTTCACATCCCTCAAACGCCTTGCTGTCGCGTTCATTGTTCCGCCACGAAGAACGCACCAAGGACAAGTTTAGCGGAGGGTCCGGGCCTTGTTGGTTTTGGATCGCACCCTCCGTGTTAGCATTTTAAACATGAGGAAAAATTAATAATAACAAAAGGAAGAATAATTTCCGAGTTTAATATCCCGCAACAACCACCCACATGATTTGACAAGATGCAGATCAACCCATTAGTCGGTTGGTCCATGTTCATTATATTTTTCAAGAACGGGAAGAGAGAGAACATCAAAGCACATAACCCCCCTTACCTTGATAAGTTGGAGATATCACAGTGATTGGTGTTCGTCGTCTATCGACCTTTGGATCGATCCTACAATGGGAATTTTCAATCCTCTGTTCTCCGTCGGTGGAAGGTACGACATCACTTCGTTAGGGGTTCCTCGCTTGATGAAGCTGTGTCATAACCCCACCCTGAGCTCTATTTAAATAGGAGGGTGAAATGTGAGCAACACCTTGAGGAATTAATGAGGTTCATTAATTGACTTAATTAATGTGCCTCATTAATTGACGTAATTAAAGTGCCTCATTAATTGATGTAATTAAAGTGCCTCATTAATTACGTGAGGGGTGGTTATACAACCAAAGTGTAACTATTCAATTAACACCCCATAATTAAAGGTCTGACCACCTCTATGGTCCTTACCACCTCCGCTGAATAGGTAGTAGAAAAAAGAAAAAGAAATAAAATAAAAATTTATGTTATTTTATTATTTCTTTAAAATTCACAATAACTAACTTTTTCTCCCAACCTACTATGGTTGAAGTGAAGCTTCCCTTAAGAGAATCCTGGCTCTGCGGATTCAACGGTGCCCTCAGATTTTTAATCCAATCACCAGTTAAAAAGTTAGAAAATGCCGCCCACACATTTATTGAACGTACCTTAAAAAAAGTTTAGAAATTCATTTCGGGCACACCGGGCCTCAGAATCATGCACCGTCAATTTTTGAAGACTCGTAATAATCCCAAATAATTAAAAAAAATTAAATGGAATTTTCTAAGTCTTTACATCCTCCCCACCTTGGGTATTTACATCCCCAAAATCAAAACAAGGCTACACAAACAAAGAGGGGTAATGGGCACGCATATGAGCCTCTCGCTCTCATGTGCACTCCTGGAGATTCTCGTGCTGCCACATGATGCACACCAGAGGTATCGACTTCCCACGACGGATGCACTCCTATCGATCCTCTATCTCCACCAGGTACTCCACAAAAGTCACCCTGTCATCAATCTCCAGCTCTCCATGGTCGATGGCATGAGATGGGTCATGCACGTATCTCCTCAGCTGAGATACGCAGAAGACTTTGTACACCCTCTCCAACTGCAGTGGTAGTTCCAAGCAGTACTCCACCTTGACAATCCTCCAAAGTATTAGGAATGGTCTAATAAACCTCGGCGAGAGTTTTCCTCCTCAACCAAATCTCCATAGTCCTCGTTGAGGGTAGACTCACAAGAATATGTGGCCCCCTCCTAGAACTCCAGTGGTCTCCGTCGCCTATCATCATAGGACTTCTGTAGGCTCTATGTAGTCTTCATCTGATCTCGGATGACCTGCACCTTCTCAGTGGTAGCCTGTACCATCTTTAATCCCATGAGTGCTGGCTCTCTTGGATCCGTCTAGCATAAGGGCGATCTGTACGGTCGTCTGTAAAACACCTCAAAAGGGACCATACCAATGGTGGAGTGATAGATGTTGTTGTACGCGAACTCCACCAAGGGTAGGTGGTCCTCCCATCTGTGACCAAAATCTAGGACACATGCACAAAGCATGTCCTCCATGTTCTGGATGGTCCGCTCAGTCTGAACATCTGTCTTCGGGTGAAAAGATGTACTCAAGCGAAGATGAGTTCTAAAAGCCTCCTGCAATCCCTTCCACAACCGGGATGTGAAGCGTGTGTCACGGTCTGAGACTATCATCGAAGGCCCCCTGTGAAGTTGCATGATCTCCTGAACGTAGAGACGTCCCAAGCTCTCTACCAAACCCTTTTATCGAATAGCAAATAAGTGGGCCGACTTGGTGAGTCGTTCAACGATCACCCAGATGGTATCATGCCCTCTAGAAGTATGTGGTAACCCTATCACGAAGTCCATTGATATACCTTCCCACTTTCACTCTGGTATCTTGAGGGGTGGGTCAAGACTTCTGGTACCTGGTGCTCAGCCTTCACTTGTTGGAAAGTGAGCTATCTAGAAACAAACGTCATCACAACTTTCTTTATCCCTAGACACTAGTACTGATGCCAGAGGTCCTGATACATCTTTATAATTCCTGAATGTACTGCCAAGGGGGATGTATGGAACTCCCTCAGCACCTCATCTCCTAGCTCCACTAGTACAACTGTACGTTCTCTAAAAAGGATAGCAGGCTCTCCACCTTTAGAATATCCGTCAGGTGCATGGATTGAGGATATTTGAGCACCTGTAGTCTCACAACTGCTGTCTTCGAGTTGCGCACCCCTGACTCACTGAAGGATTGGAGGGGATACTACCATTGATTGGAGATAGACTATCTCATATCTATCCATGTAGGATATCTGAAGAGAGGATAACTACTCTGAAGCCTCATTCAGTAGCTGCGAACTCGATCTCTGACTAAGTGCATCTGCCACTACGTTCACCTTCCCAGGAGTATAGACTATCTCAAATTCATAGTCTTGGAGGAACTCTAACCAAAATCATTGCCTCAGATTTAGATATTTCTATGTGAAGATATATATAAGACTCTTTTGATCTGAGTAAACAATGAACCGCTCACCCATCAAGTAGTGTCACCACATCTTTAGTGCGAAGACTACTACTACCAACTCCAAGTCATGAGTCACATAATTCTGCTCATGAGGGCTCAGCTGTCGTGAGCCATAAGAAATCACTACATCATCCTACATCAGTATGTAACCAATTCCAATCCCAGATGCATCACAGTAAACCACTTAGTCGGTGACCTCCTTCGGAAACTTCAGGATGGGAGCGCTGGTCAAGCTCTGCCTCAGTTATTGAAAGCTCTACTGGCATGACTCTGACCAAAGGAAGGGTTTCCCCTTCTTTTTCAAGGTAGTCATAGGTGATTATACTCTATAGAAATTGGGTACGGACCTCTGATAGTAGCCTTCTAATCCAAGGAATATCCACACCTCAGTAACACTCTTAGGTGGATCCCAAGAAAGTAATGCCTCGATCTTTGCTAGATCCATTGAAACTCCAGCCTCTGAGATGATGTGTCCCAAGAAGTGGACCTTCATTATCCATAACTCACACTTTGATAGATTTCCATATATCTGATGCTCCTGGAGTGTGTTTAGAACTATCCTCAAGTGTACAACGTGCTCTTCCTCAGACACTGAGTACACCAAGATTTCGTCGATGAAGACCACTACAAAACAGTCTAAGCAGGTTTGGAAGATCCTGTTCATGAGAACCATGAACACTACAAGGGTGTTCGTCATGCTGAATGACATCACTAGGTATTCATAATGTCCATACCGACATCTGAAGGCTGTCTTTAGGATGTCCTCACCCCGCACATGAAGCTGGTGATAGCCTAATCCAAGGTCTATCTTCAAGAACCACTTCGTTCCATTCAACTGATCAAATAGATCATCAATCTTCGGAAAAGGATACTTGTTTCTCACGGTCACCTAGTTTAGGCATTGGAAGTCCACACATAGCCTCAAACTTTCGTCTACCTTCCTGGAAAACAACACTGGGGATGCCCATGGAAAAACACTAGGCCTTATGAATCCCTTTCTCTGTAAGTTCTCCAACTATACCCTTATCTCTCAAAGCTCCATAGGGGACATCTGATATGCTGGTGTAGATATTGGTTCTTTTCCTAGGTACAAGTCAATACAAATGTCTACCTCTCTGTGAGGAGGTAGTCCCGGGACATCTTCTGGAAAGATGTCCTCATACTCGTCCACCACCACTGAGAACTGTGGACTCGCCTCATCCACCATGTCGAAGGTCATGCAAGAAAAATAATATGTAATTAGCTACACCCTCCTGAGATCAAGTCCATCTCGTGATGATTTATTTTCATTCTCACTAATAAAGGAAAATTTTCTTCCATCTCTGCACATACATTGCCCTATATGTCTCAAGCATTTAATCTGTGTGTGAACTGCTGATAGCCATTCCATGCTTAGAATGACGTCGTAGGGATTCAACGCCACTATTAGAAGATCTCATCTGAAACTCTCTCCTCTGAGAGTAAGATTACACTATCGATACTAGTGTGTGACCGCCGAAACTCCTTCCGTAGGAGTATCCAAATGCAAAGGTTGAGCTAAAAGATCAGTCAGAATCTCAGAGTCCCAAACTAAGTCTGTAGTAAGGAAAGAATTTTTAGCACCTGTGTCGATAAGCACTACTGCTAAAGTAGAGAAGATACAGATCGTACCTCGTATCATCTCAGGGACATCAGGATCATGAGCCTCTACTGCCCGTAGTTAGACTTGTACCCATCCACCTTCTCCCTGAGCTCATGGTGGACCGCCTGGGGGTGGTGGTGGTAGTTTCTGGTGACCCCAAACACCTCCCACTACACGTCCTACTCTCCTGCCTCATCTTTCGCCTATCTAATTCTCATGCTCTTACTGATGTCACTACCTCGGTGGCCCCTCCACTATCTTCCAATAATCCGCGCAGGGAGTCAAATAATCACGAGATCTGTGACCCTGTCCCCCATAAGAAAAATATATCATGCCTCACTGGTGGATCTCTCGGACTCTTAAGCCTCACACCACTAACCCTGCATCTTGGGGTCGCCCTCCAGAAGGTCTATCCCTCTTAGGATTCTATGTCGTTTGTCTACTACCAACTGCTGATGACTTTGCTACCTGTCATCTTATAGGGGATCTCACTGTCAGTGCTTTCTCGGTAAGGAAGCTCTCCATCAGAAAATCTTTCTCTAGTACCCCATCCTATGTCAGGATGTTGAGAGAAATTTTCATAGCTCTGATCTCTCATCAGATCCCCTTCTCAAAGGTACGGGCCCTGAAGTAAGGGTCTCATACCATGTCGGTGGAGTATCAGGAGAGGTCAGTAAATCTCGCTGACTATGGAGCCATAGTATAGTTTCCCTTCTATAGATGCAGAAGATTCTGAATATGCATAGTGTATAGTGTCATTGGCAAAAACTCCACCCTGAAAAGTCTCTCAAAGTCCAATTAGGTGAGGGTCTTCTCCTCATGAACCTGGAGCATCGAGCTCCACCATCGTCCTGCCAATCCCTGAAGAAGGCTAGTAGCCAATATCTCTATCTTCTCAGTAGGTGTCTCCACTAAGAAAAAGACCCACAAAACTGCCTCAAGATAGTCCTCTACTACTTGGGGGTCCATCTCACCTTGAAACCTCATAGGCCTCTATCTCTGGAACTCATGAAACACGCTCAGCTGACGTGCATGATCCACTAGTAGCATCTGCTGCTCAATTGGTAGTGGTGCTACTGGTACACCATCCAAAGGTGAAATCACTGTGAGTGGTCCCTATACTGACGCCTCGTCACTCGGTGGGCCACTATCATGATCTCTAATTGAAATCATAGCTGGCTATCTTTGTGGAGGCATCCTGTAAGAAACAGATGTTCCACATTCAATAAGTTCTACCTGGTGATATGACTCAAGAAATATCAAGAAAACATTTCAAAACACTAGAAACCAGTGTTTTCATGTACCGAGTCAGAAAACAGAATTCAGGGTCCCGATGTATGGAAACATCGACCACCGTACCAACACCAGACTCCCCAAACTGAAAACCGAACACAAGACACTTTACACCATTGCCTCATTAAAAGTAGACTCTTAGTTCTTCTAGTAGAACCAACCTCCCTCTGATACCACTTTTTCATGACCCATATCATGGGTCACGAACGTGACTACCCCAAGCCCACCTTCCATAGGCCAGGGGTTGATGAATAGTGTCACGCCCGGTCGTCATTTAGAGGTACGACTTTAATTTTTAAATTTTTATTTCATGAGTTTAAATTTCCGGTTTATTTAATTTCTTGGTTGAAGCATGGACTGAATTGACAAGGGGCTTCCGCAGTGTGCTGATAAATGCGCGTTGGCCTTACATCGCTTGGCGTGCACGCAAGGCACGAGCAAGCTGGATAAAATTTATTTTTAAGTGCGCGCTGATAAGTGCGCGTTGATAAGTGCAAGTTGGCTTCACGTCGCTCGGCACGTGGTGCCGATGCTCGAACGTTAAATAACCGGATAAATTTTTATTATGGTCTTATTGGTTATTATTGTATTATGACTATTAAATTATTGTTATTATTATATTATTATTATTGTGATTATTATCTTTATAATTATTATGATATTATTATTATTATTATTTTATTGTTATGCAGTTATTATTATTAAGATTGTGATTATTATTATTACTATTAATATTATTATTTCTAATATTATTATGATTTTTAATATTATTATTTTATCTTAATTTGTTTAACTTTTTTTCCCCCATGCCTAACCCTAGCTGCTGCCACCCCCTTTTCTTTTTTTATTTTATTTTATTTCTTTTCCTTCCTTCTCCCCCACGTCTTCCTCTCCTTCTCCCGCGGCACCCCATTCCTCCTCTCCTCCTTCTTTTTCCCTTTCTTCTTCTTCCTCCTCTTCCCCGTTTTCCCTTTTCTTTCTTCTCCTTTCCCCGCACCTCCCGCGCCAGACCAGCCTTGCACCTGCTACCTCCCGCACATCCCAGCCCAACCGGAGCGATCCTTTCGCCCGTCCTGCGCGAAGCCTCGTCGGCACTCTTTACCTCACCCGCCACTGTTGCGCCTCCCTGCTTGGCAACACCAGCAGCCACACCTTCATTCTCCACCCCAGCCGGTGCTCTCTCCCTCACCAGCTCATCCGCACCTCCCCGCACCCGCTGTCCCGCATCGGACCATCCGCCTGCACCCGCGCCTCCCGCCGGACCACCCCTCCACCTCAGACCTTCCCCTGCTGCTTCCACATTGGACCGGCGTCGCCAGCCAGCGTCTCTCCCCCCTTCCCGTTTTCCTCTACTACACACCGCACCAGGCCCCCTGCTGCTCTCTTTCCTCCTCCACCCAGCCGGCACGCCGCCCCTCCCCGTTCCGGTTCCCCTGATCGACACCTCCTCCACCACGCAGGTTTGTTTTTCTTTTTTTTTTCTTTCATTTATTTTATTTTATTATTTTAACTTATCTAATAAGATATTATGTTTTCTTTTGTTATTATTATTAATATGTTAATTATTATATCATTACTATAAATATTAATATGTTATTATTATTATTATGTAAATAATAATATTATCATTATTATTATCATATTATTATTATTATCATTATTATTATTATTATTATCATATTATTATTATTATTATTATTATTATGTTAATAATACTATTATTATTATACTATTATTGTTATTATTATTATTATTATTATGCTATTATTATTATTAATATTATTATTATTGTTATTATTATTATTTATAATAATAATAATAATAATTATTATTATTATGCTATTGTTATTATTATTATGTTATTGATATTACTATTATTATTTTTGTTATTATTATTTTGTTATTTTCACTATTATTATTTTTACGTTATTATTATTATCATTATTATTGTTATGTTAACAATATTATTGAGCCTGTTGTACGATCTCCTGTTTTTAGGACCTGTTTGACGGCTCAAGACGGTGCAACCGCGGCGCAACTGGAGTCTTGCGCCGTGTCTTTTTCCACGCCTGTTTGAGGTAGGTGATTCCACACTCAATTATCATCTGGCGAACTTTTGCGTGTTGGTTTAATTTTTTTAGCACCCTGCTAATTAGTTTCCATATTGAAAAATTAGTTTTGATTATTTTTTAAATGTGTGCATCTAATTTTCCAGTGGTCTATTTTTGTGGTGCAAGTCCATTTCTTTTATTGCGGAAACTCACTTTGGCTGTTTAGTATTATTTGTAAATTGTGCAGTGTGGTTTAAGTTTTTTTTAAAGAGGAAAAAGAAAAAGGAAGTTTTGGTGTGTGTGTGTGGTTTCCAAAGAGGATATCAGTGTGCGGGTGACACTTTTGGCTCTAAGTGATAATGTGACATGATATATGAACTTTGATCTTTAGGTGAGTACAAGGAGGGAAGCCGGGGTATTAGGTGGGGAGACTGGGACTAGTGAGCTAGTGTTCCGGAGATGACCCGACCCGGTTTCACTGGCAGGTTTGACGACTGCAACACTAACTAAACATATGATATCTGAGGGTCGTGGCCTTCTAAGCCACGTGTTCTGAGGGTCGTGGACTTTTAAGCCACGTTATCTGAGGGTTGTGGCCGCCTAAGCCACGTTTCACCGAGACACGACGTTCTAGGATCCCACTAGTTCTAGTACCCATAGGGCCTCTCCCATCCTTTGGTTCCACCAGTTACTTTGCGTGCATGCTGATACGTGATATGTCACTTGAACTGCTATCCTAATGTGTTTATCTTGAACTGCCTTTCTTTTAAATCGTTTTATGAAAATCTTTTTCTTTTGCACTTCTTTCTCTCTTTATTTTAGCATTGCAAATGGTTGTCTTTTGATAGTTGTGCGTGGAATCTTTTCTTGGTGATATCCTGCTGGGAGATTGCTCACACCCTACTTACACCCTTGGGTGTAAGTAGACTTGTTTACTTCTGATACAGGTAGGGGTCCAGCTTTGGGGAGTAGTGGTTCAGGTTGTTAGCAGGACTATCTACGTGGCGTTTTGGTGGTGGCTTAGAGGCGGTGTCCTCACACCGGGCGACAGTCCTTAGGTTGGTTTTTGGTCATCTTGTTTTAGTGTTATTTGGGTTTTGAATACTTGTGAACCAAAAACTTGTTTGTTCAACTACATGTTTGACTGTAACCTTTACTTCTGTTTGGTTTACTTTGGTTGGCTGCTTTATATTTGTTCACTTGGGTAAATCGTTCCCAAAGTTTATTTTGATACCCGGGCACTTGTGCCAGCCCGTGGGGATCGGGAACGCCCTTCGGGCCTGCCGCGGGCCGGGTCGGGCGTCAGTTTGGATGGCGACCCGATTCAGTTCGTGACAAAATGGTATCAGAGGAGGTTTTTTTGGTGGTTTATGTTATTTGGGATGAGTTGGATTATACATGTGTTGGGTCTGTCGGGGCTCAGAATTCATGTTGCGAGTAGGGTGCCTGGCCAGCACGCCTCGTGACAGATACTGAGTCACCATGGGATGTCAGGGTGCTTGTTTCACTTATTTTCTGGGTGGGACGTGCAGGCTGCAGACTGTACGTGGACACCTGGTAAGGAAATTAAAGATTTTATATGGATTTGTTTATGCATGATTGGTTTATTTATGAATGTTTATCTTGTTGGAAAAATTTATTCCCTTTTTATTGATGGTTTTCTTTCTTGATTGCTGCCCTTTTTCAGTAAGATGCCTCCCCGGAGAGTTCCCATGCATCCACGGGAGGAAGTCGGAGAGAGTTCTCCCGCGCCACTTGATCAGAGATTGGTTGAGGCGATGGTCCGAGCCGTTCAGGCTTTAGGACAAGGGACGACTCCTGCCCCCGCCCCTGTTCCGGCTAGAGGGGAAGAATTAAGCTCCAGGAAGGATAGAGCTTAGGAGTTTCTGAGGAGCAAACCTCCTTCTTTCCGAGGTGGTTCAGAACCTCAGGAGGCAGAGGAGTGGCTTGAGAAGATAGAACGCATGTTCGATTTCCTTGACACGCCTGAGGAAGTCAGGGTGAAGTGCGCCTCGTTCTAGCTGGAGGGTTCCAGTCGCAAATGGTCGGAATCAGTGGTCCAGGCTGGGAAACATGAGCACATGAGCTGGAAGGATTTCAAGGGTATCTTCAATGAGCAGTATTGTCCAGAGTTCGTAGCCTATGCTAGATCTCAGGAGTTCATGGAGCTTTCGCAGGGGAATCAGACAGTGATGGAGTATGCAAATCGCTTTGCTGAACTGGTACGATACGCACCTGAGATAGTTTCGAGCGAATTCTTGAAAGATCGGAAGTTTGAGAAGGGCCTTCGACCAGAAATTCACTCCTAGGTTTTCTTGTTCAAGTTGAAGACTTATGTTGAGGTGGTCGATCGTGCTTGCATGGCCGAGATTGACCAGAAGGGAAAGTCAGGGTTTTCTGGATCAGTGTCAGGGCTTGGAAGTGGCAGTTCATCTGAGAAGAAGAAGAAGCGTGATGAGCAATGGAAGAAGGGTGATGACAGCTCAGGTCATCCTCCCAGGCAGTTTTCATCTGGGGCTTCTGGTGCAGGGTCTGTTGTGTGCCACCAGTGCGGAAGGGCAGGGCACATCCGACCTGTTTGTCCATACCCTCCCAGACCATGCCATGGATGTGGAGTTGTGGGACATCTACAGCGCTTCTGCAGGACTGCACGCCCTTATCAGATTGGGGCTGGATCAGTGGCTTCTAGAGGGGTATCAGTTCAGTCAGAGCCGACCAGGACGACAGGATCTCGGTTTGGTGGGCGTGGTGGTAGGACCAGATTGTCTTCAGGGCAGATCCATATTAGGGTAGAGCCTCAGGCGAGCGGTCGTTCTCAGGCAGGGACCAGGAAACCGCATGCTGTGGATCAGGCACCAGCGGGATCTGATGCAGGGCCTTCGACGGTTCGAGGTACTATTCTGGTTGCATCTTCTATAGCTGCAGTTTTATTTGATACTGGTGCTTCAGTTTCTTTCATATCTGCTCGTTTTATGAATCTGCTGAACCTACCAACCGAGCTGTTATCGTTTGCTATGGAGTTGGTAATGTCGTTGGGGAAAAAGAGGGAGCAAGGCCTTAAGTGCCGATCGTGCGCATTCTCTGTGTTGGGAGTCGAGATGGAATGGGATTTCTTGGTCCTTAACATGGACCTATTTGATGTGATCCTCGGTATGGACTGGCTGGTGCGCTTCCAGGTGCACATTAATTGCTATCAACGCCGAGTCATCTTTACAGCACCAGATGGGACTCCTCAGTTATTTCACGGAGAATGGGATCCTCGGTCGGGACGTGAGGGACCTCCACTCCCCGAGCTTGGAAATCTTTCTTATCAGTTGTCATCGCTCGTGCTGGAGGACGATGGTGGTATTTCACAGGGGGGGTTACCTCCTGTAGTGGATGAGTTCCCAGAGGTTTTCCCAGATGATTTTTCTGGCTTACCCCCAGAGCGAGACGTGGAGTTCTTGATTGAGTTGGCGTCGGGAACACAAACTATATCTCTTCCCTCCTATCGCATGGCCCCCACCTAATTGAGGGAATTAAAGATACAGCTGGACGATTTGGAATCCAAAGGATTCATTCACCCGAGCGTCTCTCCTTGGGCCGCACCGTTTTTATTCGCGAAGAAGGCCGATGGAACCCTTCGGTTGTGCATTGATTACCGGAAGTTGAACAAGGTAACCATCAAGAATAAATACCCTTTGCCTCGGATTGACGATTTTTTTGACCAGCTGAAGGGGGAAAAGTGGTTCTCCAAGATTGATTTGCGTTCGGGATACCACCAGCTCAGGGTGAGAGAAGCAGATATCCCGAAGACGGCTTTCCGAAGCAGGTACGGTCACTTCGAGTACTTGGTCATGCCTTTCGGACTGACGAATGCTCCTACAGTTTTCATGGCGCTCATGAATAGGGTGTTCCACCAATATCTCGACTCATTTGTCGTGGTATTCGTGGATGACATCCTGGTCTACTCTGGATCTGAGGAGGAGCATGAGCATCACCTGCGCATTGTTTTGTGCACTTTGCGGGATCACCGCCTGTACACCAAACTCTCGAAGTGCACCTTCTGGATCAGGGAAGTGAAGTTTCTGGGGAATGTCGTCTCAGAACAAGGGGTCTCAGTGGATCCCAAAAAGATCAGAGCAGTTATGTCTTGGGAGCAACCGAGAAAGGTGTTTGAGATCAGGAGTTTTCTGGGTTTGGCTGGTTATTACAGGCGCTTTGTCCGAGACTTCTTGCGGCTTGCCTCCCCCATGACCGCACTCACCCGGAAAGGGGTGAAGCTTGAGTGGAGCCCACAGTTCCAGACATCCTTTGAGGAGTTGAAGCGGTGGTTGACCACCGCACCTGTTTTGACCTTACCGGAGTCAGGAAAGGGCTATGTAGTGTACTGTGATGCGTCAGGTACGGGCCTTGGATGTGTGCTCATGCAGGATGACCATGTTGTGGCTTATGGTTCTCGCCAACTCCGGCCGCATGAGAAGAACTATCTGACTCACGACTTAGAGTTGGAAGCAGTGATGCATGCTTTGAAGACGTGGCGCCACTATCTTTTTGGGGAGAAGTTTGTGGTCTACTCTGACCATAAGAGCCTGGCCTACATTTTCTCTTAGAAGGATCTCAATTTGAGGTAGCGCCGCTGGGTCGAGTACCTGAAGGGTTTTGATTTTGATATTGTCTATACCCCTGGAAAGGGTAATGTGGTAGCTGACGCTTTGAGCAGAAAAGTACCAGTGCAGGCGTTGAGGAAGTCCAGCGATGAGTGGACTTTGATGGGGCTCTTCGCCCAGAAGCATTTGGAGAGAAGAGAGCACAGTGGAGGTACTTTCTTGGCTAGCATCCAGTTGACTCCTGCCCTTCTAGAGTTGATTCAGCAGGAGCAGCCTGGTGATGAGTTTTGTCAGCGATCTATGCAGTTTCTTCATGGTGGGGAGACTCCTTCTGATTGGTCTTTGTCTTCCCAGAGGGTCCTATGCTTCAAGGGTCGCGCTGTAGTACCGTTGACTCTGCAAAAGGTGGTGATGCAGGACAGCCACCAATCTCAGTGGGCCGTCCATCCTGGTACCACCAAGATGTATTACGATGTTCGCCGTCAGTTCTGGTGGCCAGGTATGAGACGGGACATAGCCGACTTCGTATCCAGATGTTACACCTGTCAGCAAGTGAAATCAGAGCATCAGAGACCGTCTGGCCTGCTCCAACCATTACCCATTCCTACCTGGAAGTGGGATGAGGTCGCCATGGACTTCATCATTGGATTTCCTCGTACACCTCGAGGGAGGAATGATATCTGGGTGGTGATTGACCGTTTGACCAAGTCTGCTCACTTTATTCCGATCAGAGATACAGCGAAGGTAGAGGAACTGGGCCGCTTGTATTTTCAGAAGGCGGTCAGACTTCATGGCGTGCCGTCGGCAATTGTTTCTGACAGGGACCCCCGATTTACATCTCGTTTTTGGGGAGGCCTCCAGAAGGATTTGGGGTCGCAGATTAAGATGAGCACGACATACCATCCTCAGACCGATGGCCAGACAGAGTGGGCGAATCAGATTCTGGAAGACATGCTTCGAGCCTGTGTGTTAGATTTTGGAGGCTCATGGGATAGCCATTTGGGGCTGGTCGAGTTTGATTACAATAACAGTTACCAGTCTTCCATCAGAATGGCACCCTTTGAGGCGCTCTATGGCCGGCCTTGTCGGTCTCCTCTGTGTTGGGCTGAGGTAGGAGAGGCCTCGCTCTTGGGACCGAGTCTTGTTCAGGAGACGTCTGAGAAGGTCAAGCTGATTAGGCAGCGGTTGTTGACAGCTCAGAGTCACCACAAGTCTTATGCAGATCAGAGGCGGCGGGATCTCGAGTTTTCAGTGGGGGACAGAGTGTTCCTGAAAGTGGCCCCTCGCTTGGGTCACCGTCGTTTGGGGAAACATGGGAAGCTGACACCGAGATATGTTGGACCTTTCGAGATTCTTGAGCAGATTGGCAAGGTGGCATAAAGGTTAGCTTTGCCCTCGCAGTTGACATCGATTCACAACGTATTTCATGTCTCCCAACTAAAGAAATACAACCCCAACCCGTCGCATGTGCTGAATTGGGAGGAGCTGGAGATAGAGTCCGACTTGTCTGTGGTCGAGCGACCAGTGCGTATAGTGGATTCCCAGGAGAAGGTGTTGCGTGGAAAGTCCATTCCTCTGTTCAGTGTTCTTTGGCAGCACGGGAATGATGAACACGAGACTTGGGAGCGGAAGTCATGGGTTGAGCAGGAGTACCCATTTCTATTCTCTGATCAGGCTTTGAGCTGACTTTCCGAGGGCGGAAAGTTTTCATGGTGGGGAGAATTGTCACGCCCGGTCGTCATTTAGAGGTATGACTTTAATTTTTAAATTTTTATTTCATGAGTTTAAATTGCCGGTTTATTTAATTGCTTAGTTGAAGCGTGGACTGAATCGACAAGGGGCTTCCGCAGCGCGCTGATAAATGCGCGTTGGCCTTACATCTCTTGGCGTGCGCGCAAGGCACAAGAAAGTTGGATAAAATTTATTTTTAAGTGCGCTGATAAGTGCGCGCTGATAAGCGCGCGTTGATAAGTGCACGTTGGCTTCACGTCGCTCGGCACGTGGTGCCGATGCTCGAACGTTAAATAACCAGATAAATTTTTATTACGGTTTTATTGGTTATTATTGTATTATGACTATTAAATTATTGTTATTATTATATTATTATTATTGTTATTATTATCTTTATAATTATTATGATATTATTATTATTATTATTATTTTATTGTTATGAGGTTATTATTATTAATATTACGATTATTATTATTACTATTAATATTATTATTTCTAATATTATTATGATTTTTAATATTATTATTTTATCTTAAATTGTTTAACTTTTTCCCCCCATGCCTAACCCTAGCCGCCGCCACCCCCTTTTCTTTTTTTATTTTATTTTATTTCTTTTCCTTCCTTCTCCCCCACGTCTTCCTCTCCTTCTCCCGCGGCACCCCATTCCTCCTCTCCTCCTTCTTCTTCCCTTTCTTCTTCTTCCTCATCTTCCCCGTTTTCCCTTTTCTTTATTCTCCTTTCCCCGCACCTCCCGCGCCAGACCAGCCCTGCACCTGCTACCTCCCGCACATCCCAGCCCAGCCGGAGCGATCCTTTCGCCCGTCCTGCGCGACGCCTCGTCGGCGCTCTCTCCCTCACCCGCCACTGTTGCGCCTCCCTGCTCGGCAACACCAGTAGCTGCACCTCCTTCATTCTCCACCCCAGCCGGCGCTCTCTCCCTCACCCACTCATCCGCACCTCCCCGCACCCGCTGTCCCACGTCGGACCATCCGCCTGCACCCGCGCCTCCCGCCGGACCACCCCTCCGCCTCAGACCTTCCCCTGCTGCTTCCACGTCGGACCGGCGTCGCCAGCCAGCGTCTCTCCCCCCTGCCCGTTTTCCTCTGCTACACACCGCACCGGGCCCCCTGCTGCTCTCTTTCCTCCTCCACCCAGCCGGCACGCCGCCCCTCCCCGTTCCGACGCCCCTGTTCGACACCTCCTCCACCGCGCAGTTTTGTTTTTCTTTTTTTTTTTCTTTCATTTATTTTATTTTATTATTTTAACTTATCTAATAAGATATTATGTTTTCTTGTATTATTATTATTAATATGTTAATTATTATATCATTACTATAAATATTAATATGTTATTATTATTATTATGTAAATAATAATATTATCATTATTATTATCATATTATTATTATTATTATTATTATTATTATTATTATCATATTATTATTATTATTATTATGTTAATAATACTATTATTATTATACTATTATTGTTATTATTATTATTATTATTATTATTATTATTATTATGCTATTATTATTATTAATATTATTATTATTGTTATTATTATTATTTATAATAATAATAATAATTATTATTATTATTATGCTATTGTTATTATTATTATGTTATTGATATTACTATTATTATTTTTGTTATTATTATTTTGTTATTTTCACTATTATTATTTTTACGTTATTATTATTATCATTATTATTGTTATGTTAAAAATATTATTGAGCCTGTTGTACGATCTGCTGTTTTTAGGACCTGTTTGACGGCTTAAGACGGTGCAATCGCGGCGCAACTGGAGTCTTGCGCCGTGTCTTTTTCCACGCCTGTTTGAGGTAGGTGATTCCACACTCAATTATCATCTGGAAAACTTTTTCGTGTTGGTTTAATTTTTTTTAGCACCCTACTAATTAGTTTCCATATTGAAAAATTAGTTTTGATTATTTTTTAAATGTGTGCATCTAATTTTCCAGTGGTCTATTTATGTGGTGCAAGTCCATTTATTTTATTGCGGAAACTCACTTTGGCTGTTTAGTATTATTTTTAAATTGTGCAGTGTGGTTTAAGTTTTTTTTTAAAGAGGAAAAAGAAAAAGGAAGTTTTAGTGTGTGTGTGTGGTTTCCAAAGAGGATATCAGTGTTCAGGTGACACGTTTGGCTCTAAGTGATAATGTGACATGCTATATGAACTTTGATCTTTAGGTGAGCACAAGGAGGGAAGCCGGGGTATTAGGTGGGGAGACTGGGACTAGTGAGCTAGTGTTCCGGAGATGACCCGACCCGGTTTCACTGGCAGGTTTGACGACTGCAACAATAACTAAACATATGATATCTGAGGGTCGTGGCCTTCTAAGCCACGTGTTCTGAGGGTCGTGGCCTTCTAAGCCACGTTATCTGAGGGTCGTGGCCGCCTAATCCACGTTTCACCGAGACACGACGTTCTAGGATCCCACTAGTTCTAGTACCCATAGGGCCTCTCCCATCCTTTGGTGCCACCAGTTACTTTGCGTGCATGCTGATACGTGATATGTCACTTGAACTGCTATCCTAATGTGTTTATCTTGAACTGCCTTTCTTTTAAATCGTTTTATGAAAACATGTTTCTTTTGCAATTCTTTCTCTCTTTATTTTATCATTGCAAATGGTTGTCTTTTGATAGTTGTGCATGGAATCTTTTCTTGGTTATATCCTGCTGGGCGATTGCTCACACCCTACTTACACCCTTGGGTGTAAGTAGACTTGTTTACTTCTGATACAGGTAGGGGTCCAGCTTTTGGGAGTAGTGGTTCAGGTTGTTAGCAGGACTATCTACGTGGCGTTTTGGTGGTGGCTTAGAGGCGGTGTCCTCACATAGGGCGACAGTCCTTAGGTTGGTTTTTGGTCATCTTGTTTTAGTGTTATTTGGGTTTTGAATACTTGTGAACCAAAAACTTGTTTGGTCAACTACACGTTTGACTGTAACCTTTACTTCTGTTTGGTTTAATTTGGTTGGCTTCTTTATATTTGTTCACTCGGGTAAATTGTTCCCAAAGTTTACTTTGATACCCGGGCACTTGTGCCAGCCCGTGGGGATCGGGAACGCCCTTCGGGCCTTGCCGCGGGCCGGGTCGGGCGTCAGTTTGGATGGTGACCCGATTATGTTCGTGACAAATAGCACCTGAAGGCTTTTCCCAAATAGGGAAGACATTTCCTTAGAGATCTGCACACACTCAAAAGGGTAAACTGAAGTAAACAACCAACCAAAGTAAGGTACAACCACAAGTACAACTGTAAACTGAAAACAGTGGGCCAGAATACAAGCCCTAGAAACTAAAAAGAAAGTAAACAGCTATCGCATCTACCCTAGAGCTCCACCTGGAGGGTAGTATCTATAAGTCTGAAGTTGAAGAAGAGGATCTCGACTGCTCCCATCACACCAAGATCCACCAATTCCCGAACCTTCTAAGTCTACCTCAAAGCATCAATAGTTTTCACCAAACACACACGTGCGAGCATAGTTCATGTAGGGGTGATTATAACAACTCAGTAGGGGACCCCGAGACCCCTGAATGCCTCTCAGTAATCCACAAATTAAAACATCACGAGAAATACCACAAAGGTAATATTACAAGCATGATCTAAATCATGAAGTATAAAGTAAAAGAGACAGCTCACTATAATGGTATAACTTCAAGGTTACTTGGATATGGATGACTAGTTGTAAAGCCATATCATCCTATCTGTAGTAACTCTACTGCTGACCCGCATAGGTCTCTGTATGCTGAACCCTATTGGTCACTAGATGCTGATCTGTATAGGTCACTGTATGCTGACCCGTATTGGTTGCTAGATGCTGACCCGTATTGTTTGCTGGTGCTGACCCGTATTGGTCACTAGTGCTGGACCGTATTGGTTGCTGGTGCTGACCCGTATTGGTTGCTGGTGCTGACCCGTATTGGTCATTGGTGCTGACCCCTATTGGTCGTTGGTGCTAACCCGTATTGGTCGCTGGTGATGACCCGTCTTGGTCTCTATTTTATAGGCAGGGATGATTAGTCATACAAATAGATCATACCACTTTGGATTTTCTAATGCTGACCTATATTGGTTGTTCTTCTTCTTCATGTCACAACCAACCACTGGATTCCCGCTCATAGCATGCTTGATTCTAGGTAAACCGCTCCTCAAGCCATCGATCATATTTCAACCGGTATAAAGTCCCACAAAAATCCTACCCAAGGGACCGCCTTTTCGCAGGGGTCCCAACATGACAGACAGTGCATCGATCGGATGCTCGGTCTTTGAGATATGGGCACTTTTTTAAAAAGGGCCCAATTGGATTCAAGTCTGATCGAACCCAGGTCACATGTCAAACTCCGTCAAAACTCACTTAGAGTATCTCCAAAGGACCTCCTTGTCACATGGGTCCTTATATCGATCGGACACCCAGTCTATTAGTTACACCCCTTTCTGTGAAACGGTGGTGCTTGCACCTCGGTCTGACTTGGCTCGGTCGAGCCTACCGGAATATGTCAAAGAGACTGATTCCCAAAAGGGGTCCCAATGCCACTGATGGCGTGTCAAATTGACACCCGGTTCATCAGTTATAGGCGTTTCTTTATTCGGGGGCCGGTTGGGTCTGGGCCCAGTCCAACTCGGTCAGGACGGCCCGACGCAATGGGTTCTGAGGTATACCTGACCCCACCAAAGTCCAACCCATTAAGGTTCAACCCGGTTCACTGGGTCTTTCCCATTGGGGTCAGCTTGGTTGGTTTGCAGGCCTGGGCCTCGGTTGGCCTGGCCCGCTGGGTGGGGCTCGGCCCACCCGCACTGGCCTACTAGGTGGGTCCAACCCGTTTAGCTGACCCGCATCCGGACCGATCCACCTAATAGCATACCGCTTCACCTAGATGGACCTGCGAATGTGCGACATGGGGTTGGCACCACCCCTTCCTTCCGCAGTCTGCCGAAGGCGCTTGCGAGCGCCGCCCATCTCCCGTGCGGTCGTCTCGGGCCAGCCTCCTCTGACCACCGTGGTGCACGATGGCGTGCTGCCTTCCACCGCCCGTGGTTGATTTCTGCGGGTCTCCTCCAGCCGCTGCCGGCCGCCGCTGGCATGGCGCACCAACGATTGTTTCCGTAGGCCACCCGAATGCCATCGTCGTTTCACGGCCCTCAAACTCCTTGGCACCACATTCATTATCCCCCCACAAAGAACGCACCAAGGACAAGTTTAGTGGAGGGTTCGGGCCTTGTTGGTTTCAGCCCATGCCCTCCGCGTTAGCATTTTAAACATGAGGAAAAATTAATAATAACAAAAGGAAGAATAATCCCTGAGTTTAAGATCCCGCAACAACCACCCACATGATTTTACAAGATGCGAATCAACACGTTAGTTGGTTGGTCCACATTTTTTATATTTTTCAAGAATGGGAAGAGAGGGAACATCAAACCACATAAACCCCCTACCTTGATTCATTGGAGATATCGTAGTTTTTGGAGTTCATCACCCATAAACCTTCAGATCGATCCTACAACGGGCGTTTTCAATCATACGTTCTCCATCGGTGGAAGGCGTGGCATCACTTCATCAGGGGTTCCTCGCTTGATGAAGCCGTGCCATAACCCCACATCGGGCTCCATTTAAATAAAAGGGGGAAAGGTGAGCAATGCCTTGAGGAATTAATGAGGTTCCTTAATTGATGTAATTAATGTGCCTCATTAATTGACTTAATTAAAGTGCCTCATTAATTGACGTAATTAAAGTGCCTCATTAATTATGCGAGGGGTGGTTACGCAACCAAAGTGTAAACATGCAATTAACACCCCATAATTAAAGGTCTGACCACCTCTGTGGTCCCTGCCACCGCCGCTTAACAGGTGGTAGAAAAAAGAAAAATAAATAAAATAACAATTTATGTTATTTTATTATTTCTTTAAAAGTCTAAAAAACTAACTTTGTCTCCCGAACTACTGTGGTCAATGTGAATCTTTCCTTAAGAAAATATCAGTGCTTCATATTTAATAGTGTCCTCAGATTTTTAATCTGAGCACCAGTTCAAAAGTTAAAAAACACCGCCCTCGTGTTTACTGAATGTACCTTAAAAAAAGTTCATAAATTTATTATGAGATCATCGGGCCTCAAAATCATGCACCGTCAATTTTCACAGCCTCGTAATAATCCCAAATAATTAAAAAAATACATGGAATTTTCCAGGTCTTTAAAAGAGGAGGTGGTTCAAGATGTAGCCGAGACGAAAGCAATCCCAGGAGATACATAGGTGGACAGGTGGAAAGTTATAAACACAAACCCAAAAGGTTAAAGGTGTTTCTACCCCAGGTTAGGGTTAGTTTATTAACCACTAGATAAACTAAACTTTAGAAAAGCTCATGATCATGCCCTTTACTTCATTTTATTTTTTTCAGTTGCATGGTTTATCATCATGGAAGTGTTGTCATGATCACATAATTAATGAATTAAACAAGCATGCAAGATGAAACAAAAATAAACTAGGCTTATGCATAAATATTATCAAGACACGGTTAATCACTTAAGTAAGTTCCACTTAATATTAAAAATCATGTGATAATGATAATAATCAATTCATGCATAATAGATAAAAGTCCCTCAAATAAAATATTAAGTCAAACCAAACCTTCCATTACTTGATTAAGGGAAAAAATCAATAAAACTATGTGTTTGACCAACCCTTGTTGGGACACTTACTTTTATACATGAATACCTTATAAAAGGTTTCAGGTTGACTTAACCATATTAAATCAAGAGGATTAACCATTTCTAGACTTGGTGTAATATTGGAGGCAAGAGTTGAGGAAATCCAAAGTCAGGATTTCATGATTGGGGAGTCCACTCAACAGATCAAAAAGCTGCAAGCCCATAGTTGGTAAATACCTGCCTACCTAAATACCTTTAAATAACTTGAATAACCCTTATTGTGGTTATGTGAAGGGGAATATGGATCCTTTTCACTAGAATGTCATGGAAACCAGACATTTCAATTTAAATGGTGAGGGCCATTAGGACTTAATAAAATAGTGGGAGACTTAATAAAATTAATTTATTATTTCTCATAAAATGTAATCAAGAAAGTACTAATTATGTGATATTTTAATTGTAGAATAAAATGAAAAACTCTTCAACCACACTATCCCTATGATCAATTCTGGATAAAGACAACATCCTCACTGACAGTAACTTCCAATAATGGTGAAATGAAGTCTTACGTACTGGAGCCAACATTACCTGATCCTCCTGCCCAAGAGGCGAGTGGTGAAGAGTTCTTGGTCTATGATAAACATATGAATGACACGGTCGACATTCAATGTTTGATGCTATCATCAATGTCAAGTGAGCTCATGAAGTCTTATGAAAACATGTATGCCTATAGCATGCTCAAGCACCTCCATGGTCTTTACCAGGAGAGAGAAAAACAAGAACGGTTTGAGATCTCCAAGGCACTATTTTAGAGTAATCTTGGAGAGGGTACCCCAATTGGGCCTCACGTAGTCAAGATCATTGGTAAATTGAGTGCTTGAAGGTTCTAGGATTTAAACTACCCAAAGAACTAGGTACCAATCTCATTCTTGCAGCACTCCCTCATAGCTTCTCTAGATTTGTTGTTAATTTCAATATGAACAATATTGAGAAGTCTCTATATGATCTTCTTATCCTCATTCGCCAAGTGGACAAAGATATGAAGTGCGAGAAGCCTTCTGTCCTTATAGTGAATAAGAGGAAAGGGAAGGCTAAGAGCTTTAATGCCAAATATTCTTCACACCCTTCCAAGAAAAGGAAGATCAAAGGGGAGTAAAGGGAAGATGAAGCTGTTTGTTTTGCATATAGAAAGAAGGGTCACTGGAAGAAGAACTGCACCTAACCTAACAATCAAGGGGAAGTTTCATGTGTGTTTTTTTATTGAATTTAATCAATATGTTTCTATAAATTGGGTATTAGATATATCTTGTGGTGCTCACCTATGTATCCAAATACCGGAACCAAGTAGATTTAGGAAGATTGACCAATGGGAGGTAGATCTACGAGAAACCAACAGATCCATACTCAATACTATAGCTATCAGGGACTACCACCTCACGTTGTCAACTAATATTATCTTGTTGTTAAAGGGTTGTTATTATATGTTGTCTATTACTAAAAACATTATTTATGTATCCAAATTAGATACAGATGGATTTTTATTCAATTAAAGAAATGAATGTTGCTTCTTTTACAAATATATCATTTGTTTTGGTAGGGTAGATTTATACAACAGTATTTACGTGCTGGATTACACAAACCAAGTAATGACAATCGATAACAAAGATACTTCACATGAATCATACCACACCCAACTTTGGAATCACTGTTTAGGTCATGTAAATGAGAAATGATTGACAATGTTACATCAAGATAGATATTTATATTCTTTTGGACTAAAACCACTTGGCGTATGTCATGCATATTTACAAGGTAAAATGACCAAATCCCCATTTAGTGGGAAAGGTTAAAGGGCTAAGGAGATTCTTTAATTGGTTCATATCGATGTGTGTGGACCATTTCCAATTAAAGCAAGAGGAGGGTACTCATACTTCATAACTTTTACTGATTATTTTAGTAGATATGGATATATCTACTTAATGAGGTATAAGTTAGATTCTTTTGATAAGTTCAAATAATACAAGAATGAAGTTGAGAACCAACCTGGTAAGAAGATTAAGAAACTCCACTCAGACTGAGATGGATTATATCTTAATCAAGACTGCATTGATTACTTAAGAGAGTTTGAGATCCTATCCCAAATCACTCCTCCTTACATGACCCAATGGAATGATATGAGCGAAAGGAGGAACCACACCTTGTTGGACATGGTGAGATCAATGATGAGTCATGTGAGTCTTACATTATCCTTTTAGGGATATGCGTTAAAAACAGAAGAGAACATACTAAACCAAGTACTAAATAAATCGATAAATGGTATTCCATATGAGTTTTGGAGTAGAAAGAAAGCCATGTTATCAAATTTACATGTATGGGGACGCGATGCATTTGTTAAGGCCTCTTCAGGTAGAAAACTTGCACCCCGAGGCACAAAGTGTACCTTTATAGGATACCCCAAGGAAACAAGGGGATATTATCTATATAACCCCTCAGAAAAAAAGGTTATAGTGGAAAGACATTCCATATTCCTTAAGAGGGAACACATCTCCAAAAGAGATAGTGGGAGAGAGATAGACTTTGATGAAGTCGAGGTTCAAGGTATACAAGAGTGGTACAGGAATAGATTCCACAAATCCCTGTGGAAGAAAGAACTGTTTGAGAGACTCAAGAACTTCATAGGAGTACAAGAGCGGTTAGAGAACCAGAATGATACAATTTTCTATTTACCAAGGATGGTGACTCATTATTAGCTGATAATAACGATCCTCTAACCTATAAGGAAACAGTAAGTGGCACAAATGTTGCCAAGTGGCAAGAATTCATAAATTCTAAAATGGATTCCATGTACCAAAACCAAGTCTGGATTTTGGTAGATCCTCTAGTTGATGTAAAGCCTATTATTTGAAAATGGGTATTCAAGAAGAAACTGGATATGGAAGGAAAAGTCAGTACCTATAAGGCTTGATTGGTTGCAAAAGGGTTCAAGAAGTGTCAATGAATTGACTACGACGAAACCTTTTCACCAGTTGCAATGCTGAAATCCATCAGAATTCTATTATCCATTATCTCTTACCATGACTATGAGATTTGGGAAATGGATGTCAAAACAAACTTTCTTAACGGGAACCTTCAGGAATATGTCTGCATGACACAACCTGAAGGGTTTATGACTCTAAAGGATTCCAATAAGGTATGCAAGTTGTAGAAATCCATTTATGGATTAAAGTAAGAATCCAGGTCATGGGACATTCATTTTGATGAATCCATAACAAAATTTGGTTTTATCAAGAACGAATATGAGCCTTGTGTCTACAAACGGTTTAGTAGGAGTATAATCATTTCCTAATTGTATATGTTGATGAAATATTACTTATTGGAAATGAGATACCAATCTTATAGTCTGTTAAGGCATGGTTGAATCAATTATTCTCCATAAAGGACTTGGATAAGGCAACATATATTCTTGGGATCAAGATCTATCATGATAAATCCAAGAGATTTCTGGGCCTAAGTCAAAGTACATACATTGATAAGATACTGAAGAGATTCAGTATAGAATAATACAATAGGGGATTGTTGCCAGTGTCACATGACATTTATCTTTCCTAGAAAATGTGTCCTTAGATACATTAGGAAATAAAGATAATAGTAAGGACTCCATACGCATCAATTATTGGGTCAATCATGTATTCCATGCTATGTAATAGGCTGGATTTTGTCTACGCATTGAGTACGGTAGGCAGATATCAAGCTGACCCAGGTGACCGCCATTGGATGGCAGTCAAGACTATCCTAAAGTATCTAAGGTTTAATAAGGATATGTTTATAGTTTACGGAGGAGATGAGAAACTAGTCATCAGAGGATATGAAAATTCTAGTTTCTAGACTGATCAAGATGACATGAAGTCGCAAACGGGATACATCTTCACCCTGAATGGAGGTGCACTGAGATGGAAGATCTTAAAGAAGAGTGTAGTCTCAAATTATATAATAGAGTCTAAGTATATCATAGATTTTGAGGAAGCTAAATAAGTAGTTTTTATGTGAAGATTCTTCCAGGAGCTGGAGGTGATACCTAGTAGTAAAGATCCCATCACACTATACTATGATAATACTGCAGTGGTGGCTCTCACAAAAGAGCCAAGGTCACATCATCGAACGAAGAAAAAACTTCATAAGTATCATCTCTTGAGGTATTTTTCTTATAGAGGTGAAGTTGAAGTGAACAATATTTACATAGAAGACAACATGGTGGACCCCTTGACTAAAGCCTTGACTCAGCAGAAACATGATCATTATGTAAGGTCTAGTGGACTGAAAGTCATATGCAGTTGGCTCTAGTCCAAGTGGGAGTTTATAAGAGTTGATGTCCTAGTACCAAATGGTTTTACTTTGATTTCATGAATATTTAATATATTTAAATATTAAACATCTTATTACATACTGTTCATTATTCCGCATGACTATAGTATAATAATGTCCAGGAGTATTTGTCGCATTGACAAGGTCATAACAGTTCTCCTCTATGATGAGAACCTTGAAATGCTATGAAAATATTCTTAAATATAGTTTTTCAGTTGGATGACATACTATAATGGGACATATAGTACACATACCATCATGTGGAAGTACTCGTAAGCTGATGAGACTTCCTCTCATGAATTTCGTACTTGGTAATCTCCAAGATGGGAGATTATGAGAACATAATCACGAGTAGGAATTATGCATGTTTTGGTGTCATCAGATATTCCTATCTATGAGCTTATATAACGATTCTTAGAATTTAATATTATCATTAATATGTGTCATGACTCACACACTCTGATTTACAGACGAAAACCATCACACAGATAGTTGGCGGGAAGTAGGGTACATTGGGTGCGTCACGAGTGGCATGTTATTAATGGATAAGTCAAGGAAGTGTTTGTCCCTTATATTTATGGATGTTGATATCTCAGATCTTTGATTGAAATAGAACCGTTGCGTGAAATTCTATGGCCATGGTGTAATGACGAGTTTATTTCAGGTAGTCAAAGAATGACGTATCAAGCACAAAGGTTGATGACACTATCATAAAACCTATTTGATGAGATATTGATACAAATGGATTATATTACATAGTGAGCGTTCATATGTGGATGTCGTTGTTGTGACTTTAAGTTCTTTCTCTTGGGTTCCTTGACCCATTTCTAGATAGTACTCTTGGACTTTAGGCAAGCCCTCTTAATTCCAATGAGAAATAATCCTAGAGGGTTACACACTTAGTGTTTTTGGTGGTCTCTGTTAAATTATATTTCAATTTAATCGATGAAATAAATATTATTTTACAAGCTGAGGAATAATTTTATTCAAGTTAAAATTATCGCATAAATTAAATAAATATTTATTCACCAGATTGTGAGTAAAATATGTTTATTTATTTTATTAAAAATTTAATAAATATTTATTTACTAGTTTGTTGATAAAATATTTATTTAATAGATTAAATTATTTATTTATTTATTCGAGTATTCAATAAATGGAAGTAGAGTTCGAGCGGACCAAGGTTGGTCTGGTAGTAAAATAATTATTTTCAAGATATTAAATAATTATTTGAATAGTTGGCACAAGTTAAAATAATAACGACGCTGCTATTATTTTGTGACATGGAATTTTATTTATAATATCATTTTGCACAAGTTGACGCACCATAAATAATGACGCAGTATTATTATTAAGATCATGGGTTTTATCTAAGGTTATGAATGTATTTAATTGCTGTTACACAATTCAATATGTTAACTGAAGCCCCATGTTGATAAATAGACACATATGTCTATTGTTCCATGCACCGAACTGCACACTCAGTGAATTGGGAATTGTTGAGCTAAAAAATTTCTCTCTCAAATTCTATTCCCACCCCTCTCAAGAATGAGAGATGTTCTTCAAGGCTGAATAACAAGCGATTGAGAACGACCGACACAAGACACTCACTTCACCATGCTAGCACCCGAAGAAAGATAGGTGTCGATCAGAGGCCATCAGAGCACGTGTGGATCACCGCTAGAGGGATTCTAGTTTGGATCCTCACAAGTGTAATGATATAATCTGAAAGGGTCATTTCATACAATAAACATCATCAACAAAGAAAATACCAAAGATCTATGTATTATTTTCTTTATAAAATTAATTAAATTAATCATAAAAATGATGTGCAAGATCATCTCTAAAGGTTTCAGGCTGCTTCCTTCTTTATCTAAATCTTTGATTCTATTTTGTGGAGGTTGGAGTTCATCATAATATTGATCCTAGAATAATCATTGATCATGGTAAAAATTAAATTTATGCGCTGGCCCAACCACACTTCCACTGTGCCCAGAACCTTCAAGCGGTATCAGAGGAATTGCATCATAGTTTATAATTATTTAAATAATTATTTGATGATTTACGGTTTACAAATTTAGTTTTTCAATTCATGTTAATCATTATTCAAATCTGAATCTCGATAACTGTTCCTCCTCTTTAATTTCTCATTCAACTTATAGAAACAATATTTTCTTTTAATTTTAATTAAAATAAAATAGAGGATCTCATCTAAAGGTTCCAAAGGTTCCTGGCCATACAAAACCAGAATACACAGTGTGTAGTAGGATTTACACGTTGTGTATTAAGGTTCAATGCATTGGGACTGGTTCACCAAACCAAGCTAGGTCATTGGAGTTTGTCTAAGCCTTAAAGACTCTGTGTGTTGACTAGGAATAGGTGGCACATGGTTTCTGGATTACATGCTGTGTGGCTCACTAGACATGGCGTGTAGTCCCTTCGGGTCAGGGTTGGACCGTGTACCCCGTACATGGCTTTCCCGCCTGGAGATCGTGTAATGCAGATACTACACGGCATGTGGCCCACTGGACACTCCGTGTACTCCGAAGATTTATGAAGTACATATACATGCCATATCCCTGGGTACGTACTTGGGATGGATGGTGAATGATAGTAAACACCATGTAGTAGGAACTATACACTTTGTACTCATCCAAATTATGTAGATTTATTAAAATTTATTATTATATTATACAAACCCTTGAGACGTGTACCATGGTGCATATGTAAATATGGGGCACAACAAGTGATAGGTGTTATATATATGTGTGTGTGTTTAATTTAACATATGCGTAATGTTCATTCCTACTCATTGGGTAGTTATAGACATGAATTCACTGGGTTGCCTCCAAGGTACAAGTTTAGTACAAAGATAATTTTAAATGAATTTATTTGTTTTAAATTTTTATGGACGAGAATATCAAGGAAATTCAGAAAAAAAGGGTTTAAGATAAAAGGATTGATTAATTAAAGATGCTAATTAATTTATTTGAGCATGATTTATCTTAAACAAGAACAATTAAAGAATTGAATACTAGTTTTATTAAATATATAACTCGTTGTAAGTATATGGGTGATCATGAGCTAGAACAAGACCGTTATATGTGATTGGTTTCCTTTTAATTTATTTATTAAATTAATTAGTGTCCTGCGATCCATCTTCTTTATTAATATGTAGGGCCTACGTGTGCATGGTTTCTTTTATGTAAACCCCCCCTTTTTACCCCTCACCTGTGTGTGAGTTAAAAAATCATATTTAATGGTTGGAACTCCCAAGTTATAGGAGACGGTTCAAGCTAGAGACGAGATAAAACCATTCCTAGGAGATACAAAGGTGGATAGGTGGAAAGCTGTAAACATGAACCCAAAAGGTTCAAGGTATTTTCCCCCTAGTACAGGGTTAGTTTATCAACCACTAGATAAACTATCCATTAGAAAATCTCATCATAATTACCTTTTCTTTATTTTATTTCTTTCAGTTTCATGGTTTATCATTATGGATGTGTTTTCACGATCACATAATTAATGAATTAAACAAGCATGCAAGATGGAACTAAAATAAACTAGGCTTATATGTAAATATTATTAAGACATGGTTAATAAATTAAGTAAGTTCCACTTAATATTAAAAATCATGTGATAATGATAATAATAAATTCATTCATAAGAGATAAAAATCCCTCAAATAAAATATTAATTCATACCAAGCCTTCTGTTACTTGATTAAGGGAAAAACTCAATAAAACTATGTGTTTGACCAACCCTTGTTGGGACACTTACTTATATAAAGGAAGCCCTTATAAAAGGTTTCAGGTTGAATTAACCTTATTACATAAATAGTATTATCCATTACTAGACTTGGTGTAATATTGGAGGCAAGAGTTTAGGAAATCCAAAGTCAGGATTTCAGGATTGGGGAGTCCACTCAACATATCAAGGAGTTGCAAGCCTAGAGTTGGAAAATAACTGTCTACCTAAATACATTCAAATAACTTGAACAACCATTTTTGGGGTTATGTGAAGGGGATTATGGATCCTTTCCACTAGAATATCATAGACACTGGACATTACATGTTCAATAATGAGGGCCATCGAGACTTGATAAAATAGTGGGAGACTTAATAAAATTAATTTATTCTTTATCATGAAATGTAATCAAGAAAGTAATAATTATCTACTCTTTTAATTGTAGAATAAAATGAAAAACTCTTCAACCACACTATCCTTGAGATAAATTCTTGATAAATACAACATCCTCACAGATAGTAACTTCTAGGAAAAGTTTAGATGCATTAAGGTTATTCTACGCCATGAAAAAAAGTCTTACATATTGGAGTCAGCATTACCTGATCTGCTTGCCCAATAGGCGAGTGACTAAGAGTTATTGGTCTATGAGAAACATATAAACGACATGGTCAACGTTCAATGTTTGATGCTATTATCAATTTCTAGTGAGCTCATTAAGTCTCATGAAAATATGTATGCCTATAAAATGCTTGAGCACCTCTATGGTCTTTACCAGGAGAGAGCAAGACAAGAACATTTTGATATCTCAAAGGCACTCTTTCATAGTAATCTTGGATAGGGTTCCCCATTTGGGCCTCAGGTAGTTAATCTCATTGGCTATATTGAGTGGTTAGAGGTTCTAGGGTTTAAGCTCCCCAAATAACTAGGTACCAATCTCATTCTTGCATCACTACCTTATAGATTCTCCAGCTTTGTTGTTAATTTCAATATGAACAACATTGAGAAGTCTCTATCTGATCTTCTTATCCTCATTCTCTAAGTGGACAAAGATATGAAGCGCAAGAAGCCTTTTTTCCTTATGGTGAATAAGAGGAAAGGGACGGTGGAGAGATTTAAGCCCAAAGATTCTTCACGCCCTTCCAAGAAAAGGAAGATCAAAGAGGAGGCAAGGGAACGTGAAGCTATTTGTTTCGCACATGGAAAGACGCGCCACTGGAAGAATAACTACACCCATCCTAAGAAGCAAGGGAAAGCTTCAGTTTCATTTTTTATCGAATGTAATATATCTGTTTCTACAAATTGGGTATTAGATACAGCTTGTGGTGATCACATATGTATCCAAATATAGGAACCAAGTTGATTCAAAAAGATTGACTGAGGGGAGGTAGATCTATGAGAAGCCAACAGAGCCAGACTCACTGCAGTAGCTTTCGGGGACTACCACCTCACGTTGCCATCTGAGATGATATTGGTTTTAAAGGGTTGTTATTATGTGCCTTCTGTTACTAAAAACATTATTTATGTATCTAGATTAGATACATATAGATTTTTTTTTCAAGTTTGGAAATAAATTTTGCTTCTTTTACAAGGATAACATTTTTTTTGGTAGGGAACATTTATATAACAGTCTTTATGTGTTGGATTACACAAACCAAGAAATGGAAATCGATAATAAAAATACTTCACATGACTCATACCAAACCCAAATTTAGCATCACCATCTAGGTCATGTAAACGATAAATGATTGAAAAAGTTACATCAAGATGGATATTTAGATTCTTTCAAACTAAAACCACTTGGAGTATATCATGCATGTTTATAAGGAAAAATGACTAAATCCCCATTTAGTGGGAAAGGTGAAAGGGCTAAAGAGCTTCTTGAATTGGTTCATACTGATGTGTGTGGACTATTTCTAGTTGAAGAAAGAGGTTGGTACTCATAATTAATAAATTTTACTGATGATTTTAGTAGATATGGATATATCTACTTAATGAGGTATAAGTTGGATTCTTTTGATAAGTTCAAAGAATATAATAATGAAGTTGAGAAACAACCTGGTAATAAGATTAAGAAACTCTACTCAGACCGAGGTAGAGAATATCTTAATCAAGACTTCATTGATTACTTACAGGAGTTTGGGATCATATCCTAAATCACTCCTCCTTACATGCCCTAGTGGAATAGTGTGAGAAAAAGGAGGAATCACACCTTGTTGGACATGGTGAGATCAATGATGAGTCATGCGAGTCTTCCACTATCCTTTTGGGGATATGTGTTACAAACAACGACACACATACTAAACCAAGTACCAACTAAATCGATAAATGGTATTCCATAGGAGTTCTGGATTAGAAAGAAATCCATGTTATCAAATTTACATGTGTGGGGAAGCAATGCATTTGTTAAGGTCTCTTCAGGTAACAAACTTGCACCCCGAGGCACAAAGTGTAACTTTATAGGATACCCTAAGTAAATAAGAAGATATTACCTATAAAACCCATCATACAAAAAAGGTTATAGTGGAAAGATATGCCATATTCCTTGAGAGGGTGCACATCTACAAAAGAGATAATGGGAGTGAGATAGATTTTGATGATGTCGAGGCTCAAGGTACACAAGAGTTGGTACATGAATAGATTCCACAAATCCCTATGGAAGAAAGAACTCTTCTAGAGACACAAGAACTACATAGGAGTACAAGATAGGTTAGAGAACTAGAACAATATGGTTTTCTAGTTACCAAGGATGGTGACTCATTATTAGCTGATAATAATGATCCTCTAGCCTACAAGGAAGTTGTAAGTGGCACATATGTTACTAAGTGGTAAGAAGCCATAAATTATGAAATAGATTCCATATACCAAAACCATGTTTGTATTTTGGTAGATCCTCCAGTTGATGTAAACCTTGTTGGTTGCAAATGGTTATTCGAGAATAAACTGGATATGGAAGGAAAAATCAGTATCTATAAGGCACGACTAGTTGAAAAAGGGTTCAAGAATCATCAATACATTGAATATGAAGAAACCTTTTCACCAGTTTCAATATTGAAATTCATCAGAATTATATTGGCCACTTCCTCTTACCATGAATATGAGATTTGGAAATATATGTCAAAACAAACTTCTTTAATAGGAACCTTCAGAAAGATGTCTACATGACACAACCTGAAGGGTTTATGACTCCAAAGGATGAAAATAAGGTATGAAAGTTGTAGAAATCCATTTATAGATTAAAGAAAGAATCCAAGTCACGAAACATTCATTTTGATTAAGCCATAATTAAATTTGGTTTTATCAAGAATGAATGTGAGCCTCATGTCTACAAAAGGTTTAGTGGGAGTGCAGTCATTTTCCTAATAATATATGTTGATGACATATTACTTATTGGAAATGAGATACCAATCTTATAATCTATTAAGGCATGGTTGAATCAATGATTCTCTATGAAGGACTTGGGTGAGGCAACATATATTCTTGGGATCAAGATCCATTATGGTAGATCCAAGAGATTGATGGGCCTAAGTCAAATTACACACATTGATAAGATACTGAAGGGATTTAGTATGGAACAACCAAGAGGGGATTATTGCCAGCGTCACATGGCATTCATATTTCTAAGAAAATATTTCCTCAGACACATGAGTAAATAAAGATAATGGCAAGGAATCTATACACATCATCAATTGGGTTAGTCATATATACCATGCTATGTACTAGGCTGGATGTTGCCTATGCATTGAGTGTGGTAGGTAGATATCAAGTTGACCCAGGTGACCACCATTGGATGGTAGTCAAGACTATCCTAAAGTATCTGAGGCATACTAAGGATATATTCCTAGTTTATGAAGGATATAAGGAACTAGTAATCAGAGGATATGCGAATGCTAGTTTCCAAGCTGATCAAGATGACATGAAGTCATAAAATGGATATATCTTCACCTTGAATAGAGGTGCAGTGAGCTGGAAGAGCTCAAAGAAGAGCGTGGTCGCAGATTCTACAATAGAGTCTGAGTATATTGAATCTTCTAAGGTAGCTAAAGAAGCAGTTTGGATGCAAAGCTTTGTCCAAGAGTTGGATGTGATACCTAGTATTAAAGATCCCATCACACTGTACTATGATAATACTACAATGGTGGATCTCATAAAAGATCCAAGGTCATATCAGCAGACGAAGCACATACTTCAGAAGTATCATATCTTGAGTGATTTTTATCAGAGAGGTGAAGTTGAAGTGAGCAGTATTTCCATGGAAGAAAACATGGTAGATCCCTTGACTAAAGACTTGAATTAGTAGAAATATTATTATCATGTGAGGTCTAGTGGAATGAAAGTTGTAGGCAGTTATTTCCAGTCTAAGTGGGATTTTGTAAGAGTTGGTGTCCTATAAACAACTGGTTGTAATTTGATTACATGAATATTTAATATATTTAAATATTAAACATCTTATTACATATTTTTCATTGTTCTGCATGACTATAGTGTAATAATGTCCTATATTATTTGTTGCATTGACAAGGTCATAACAGTTTCCCTCTATGATGAGAACCTTGAAATGATATGAAAATATTCTTAAATATCGTTCTATGGGTGGATGACATACTATAATGGGACATATAGTATACATACCATTAGGTGTGATTACTCATAAGCAGATGAGACTTCCTATTATGAAGTTCATACTTGGTAATCTCCAAGATGGGAGATTATGAGAACAGACCCGCCAGTAGGAATTCAGCATATTTTGGTGTCATTGGATATTGCTATCTGAGATCATATGTAATGATCCTTATACTTTAATATTATCATTAATATGTGTTAATACTTGCACACTTTTATTTACTAACAGAAACCATCACGCAGACAGTTAGCGGGAAGTAGGGTACGTTGGGTGCGTCACGAGTGGCATGTTATTAATGGATAAGTTGAGGAAGGATTTGTCCCTACTATTTATGGAAGTTGATATATTGACCCTTTGATTGAAATAGAACCATCGAAAGAAATTCCATGGACATGGTGTAATGACGAGTTTATTTCATGTAGTCAAAGAACGACGTATCAAGCACAAAGGTTGATGACACTATCATGAAACCTTCTTGATGAGATATTGAGGAAAAGAGATTATATTACACAGTGAGCATTCGTATGTGGATGTCATTTTTGTGACTTTAATTTCTTTCTCTTGGGTGCCTTTATCCATTTATAGATAGTACTCTTGGACTTTAGGCAAGCCCACATAATTCCAATGATAAAAAATCCTAGAGGGTCACACATTAAGTGTTTTTGGTGGTCTTGGTTAAATTCTATTTGAATTTAATTGATGAAATAAATATTATTCGCACGACTAAGGAATAATTTTATTCAAGTTAAAATGATCGCATAAATTAAATAAATATTTATTCACTAGATTGTGAGTAAAATATATTTATTTATTTTATTGAACATTTAATAAATATTTATTTACTAGTTTGCAGATAATTTTTATTTAAGAGAATAAATTATTTATTTATTTATTCGAGTGTTCAATAAATGGAAGTAGAGTTAGAGCGGACCAGGGCCGATCCAGTAGTAAAATAATTATTTTCAAGACAATAAATAATCATTTGACTAGTTGGGACAAGTTAAAATAATAATAACACTGCTATTATTTTGTAACGTATAATTTTATTTATAATTCTATTTTGAACAAGTTGGCACACCATAAATAATGACGCGGTATTATTATTAGGATCATAGGGTTTCTCTAAGGTTATGAATGTTTTTAATTGCTGTTATGCAATTAAATATTATAACCGAATCCCTGTGATGATAAATAGACATGTACGTCTATTGTTCCATGCACCGAACTGCACGCACGGTGAATTGAGAATTGTTGATCTAAACAATTTCTCTCTCAAATCATCTTCCTTCCCCTCTCAAGAATGAGAGATGTTCTATAAGGCTGAAGAACAAGCGATCAAGAACGACCGACACAAGACACTCGCTTCACCGCATTAGAACCTGGAGAAAGAGAGGTGTCGATCAGAGGCTATCAGAGCACGTGTGGATCACCGCTAGAGGTATTCTAGTTTGGATCCTCGCAAGTGTAGTGAGATAATCCTGAAGGGTCATTCCAGACAATCAACATCATCAACAGAGAAAATACTGAAGATCTAGGTATTCTTTTCTTTATGAAATTAATTAAATTAATCATAAACATGATATTCAAGATCCTCTCCAAAGGTTTTAGGAATCTTCATTATTTATTTAAATCTTTGATTATATTCCCTGGAGACTAGCGTTCATCATCGTATTGATCCTGAAATAATCATTGATCATAGTAAAAATTAAAGTTGGGTGCCGGCCCAACTGCACTTATGCTGTACCTGAAACCTTCAATTTCTACATCAAGCAAGAAGGGAATGAGTGTCAACAACATCAAAGAATTCCACTTCAAAGAGATCCAAGAAAATGGTCCATAAACACTTAATAGAATGACTTTGAAAGAAGAGATGATCAATGCAGTTAGGGTCCTCATTACAAACACTTCACCTAGAGCAGATACTATGCCTAGTCGTCATGAGATAGTCATTCATGGGTATCCTTTGATAAACCATTCTCTATAAAAGGGTGAAATGAGATAGAGAAATCCAAGGCTTATAAAAGGGATAAAGGTTGTAAACCATAACAGTCAGCCCGACCATGGAGATCCGACTCCCAAACCAAAGTATCCATTATTGGCATGAAGTGGTAATAAAAAAATTCTATTTTTAGTGAGGGGGGAAGATGTTCCATTAATGATCTAATAATATCACAAATTTTGATATCTGGATCTTGAATCTGATCCCAAACTTATCAAACAAAGGATATCCTGTTCGGTTATCTTTCCAGGATTTGAGGTTTGAGTTGAGAGAGTCTAGCCATCAGCTGCACTTCATGGAAGATTTATAATACTTATTTAACCCAATAAAGATGAAGGAAAAGAAACAACATAACTTACCAATTATAATGTGATTAATGGGTCTTTTTATCTGAATTTTGTAGCTGTTAAAGTTATCAACCCCAAGTCTCCTGATGAGTTGAACCTGCAAGGCTTCATTGAATTTGTCCAGATTCTTTATTCCAAGGCCTCCCTATTTAAGAGGTTTACAATAGGCACCCCATTTAACAATAACCAAACTTCTTTCATAGATACTTACGCTCCATATGAAATTACAGAATCATTGTGATAAGTTTTTAATCAAAGAACTTGACCATTTATACACTATAAAGGAGTAGACCAACTTTGAAGCGACAATTGATTTTATAAGGGAAATATTTCTAGAAAGGGAGGGAGATTTACCCTTCCAATAAGATATTTTTATTTTTATTTTTTCATATATATATTTGAAATAGATATCCTCAGGCCTTCCCCAAAATAGTGGAATTCCAAGGTAGATGAATTGGAACCTTTCTTCTCTAACACTCAACCTTCTCATGATTGGCATACTTCCTTGAGAGATGTAGATTAATCTAAAAAAGATAAGTGACTTCCCCCAATTTATTTTCTTATTTTAAAGAGACCCATAGTGATCAATAAACTTCTTTATAGTGTTAATATTCCTTAATACTCCCTGAAAAAATAAGATCAAATCACCAATATAGAAAAGGTGAGTAGAAGTGTCAAACCCTTTACTAGCCTTGATGGTTGTGATGTGGCCCTTCTCCACCAATTAAATAATAAAACAACTGAGATAACCCTAAAAAATGATTAAAAGGATAAAATAAAGAGGCTCCCCATGTCTAATTCCACACGAGCATGATAAATAACCCTCAGGGTTTCCATTACTCAATGTAGAAATATTGATTGATTTAAAAAAGATCATAATAATCTCATTAAAATAATCACTAAATCCAAACTCATGTAACACCTTGATCATAAAGCGAAAAACTAATCAAAGGACCTCCTGACATCCATTTTATGGGAAATTCTCTCTTTCCTCAAATTATTCATTAAAATATTAACACATTTAAAGGAAATAAACAAACATTCCTGAATCCTCCTTCCATAAAAAAATCCAAATAGATTATTGGAGACTAACTTGGTGATAATGGAGGAAATACTGATAGCCAATATCTTACTCAAGATCTTGAAGATAGTGTTAGAAAGGTAAATAAGCCTGGAATAATCAGAAGAATCATCAACGTCTGTTTTATATAAAAGGATAAAAAATTCTGAATTTATGCCTTTTGGAAGAATTCCATTTTTAAAGAAGATGTGTACCATTTTTAGGAGATCATCTATAATTATGACATCCTATTTTCTTCTAGGTAATTTTTTCTCTCAAAGTTTTTCATTTGAGCCTTAGTGGCCAAGTCTTGTTCGGTGATAGAGATCCTTTGTTAAAGAAAATTTCCTAAAGTTTGGGGATGTATGGTTATTTGAATTAATGGAGTCCAGGTATAAATAAGATTAAGTGTTAAATGAGTTCTTGGTAAGTTGAGAAGATTTTAGGGGATAATGGGATGAAAAACTCAACTATAGAAAATTTACACACTTTTTAAAGGTATTACACATTGTGTAATTTTTTGTGAGATTTAATAAAATAAATCCAAGGTGATGGGTTTTTTGGTAGATACCATGAAAAAGATTTACATGACATGTAACTGAATTACATGCTGTGTAAATGCCCGACCAACAGTTTTAAAGTTTACATGTCTTTGAATTTCTTTCCAATCGGCTGCAACTCCTCTCCTCTCGACCCTAGGGCATTCTCCAGGTGATTTTGGAGTGCCATACCACCTTTTGGATACCCTGTTCATGTGATCAATCCTTAATAAGTTGCTTTTGTTAGATTTATTCCTTCTCTTTGTTCTTATTCAACCCCTTACGGTGAAATCCTTTACCCAATTGCATTGTTGATTTTGATATTGATCAATTTCGATCTAGGAAACTCATTTTAATCATCCACACCTTCTTCCTCGTGGGCGTTGGTCATTGGAAGCGTTGTTAGATATTCAGTTAAAGGTAGGGGGTCTAAATCTCAACCCCATGGTTTGATTATTATCAAGTTTATGCAATATCATGATCACACCATTGTTGCATGAACCCTAAACCAATTAAATGATTGAATGAGATTATCCCTTAAATTCTGTTGGTTTCAAATGGATTTTGAATTGACTAATGGATTAAGGTATGTTTAATATAACATGATACATAGGGTGATTTATTGTAATAAAATCCCTAAATTTTTGCTTATTGATTATTTATATACTTATTAATGAATTTTTAATTGAATTGCATATGGCTTATGAAAGAAGAAGGGTAATTCACATAATTAACCATTGGGATATATGATGTGATACTGTGATATCCATGCTGTTTGTAAGAAATTGTTTCTATGCTAGGATACTTATATAATGGTATAGGCCCAGGCGCTTGCACACACATATTCCATAATGTTGATAGTGAGCGGGCTCAACTCAGTCCATGCTATAATGGTTATATAGAGTGGGCTATGCCTAGTCCCATGCTATAATTCTTATAGGGGTTTGACCCAAATTGTTTGTTGTGACTATACTATGGTTATATGGTGGTGTTGACATGGTTGTAAGACATGCTCAGAGACATTCTGAAATGGAAATGAAGCAGGTTATTTACCTTGGTTATATGGTTGTGGTTGACATGGCTATAAGACATGCTCAGAGATATTCCAACATGGTATCAAAGCAGGTTTTTGTATTTATTTAATTACTAAATTAGTTAATACACTTGTTTATCACTTTATTTCATACAATTATTATCATATTGGTTTTATTTATACATGGTGGTGTCGACCTACTGAGTTTTACTCACACCCTATTTGGGCCGTCGTTTGACACCCAAGCATACTTCATGGATGTAGTTTTGGATAAGGGAAATGGACCTTGCTATTGATTTCTTGTTTTCTATTGGCCTGGAGTTTGGAGATGATACCAACATGGGCCTTAGGACTTAGGACATTGAGTCTTTTATTTGAGACTGCTAGTATTTTTCTTGTATTATTCTAGCATGAAATTTAGTTATATTCTAGCATGTCATTACATTATTCTTTATGTTTTATTAGATTATTCGATTGTTTTTTATTGTTTTCTTCCACATTGTTTCAATATAATTTATTTATATTTTATTATGAATGGTTTCTTATGAAATAAAACTACATACCAAGGGGGTATAATCTCCCCACTATACTATCCACACCCCTACTGCTATTCGGTAGCCTCTAGAATATGAGGAGGCTCATTTGAGGTCCTGTAACCAACCCTTTTGGGCCTTGTGAGAGAGTTCCAGATTGGGGGATGTTACAAAGTGGTATCAAAGGATCAATTTATCTTTTATTTTTTTGCTTCACTATTTGGAAAAGGTAGAAAAGATACTAGGATGTGTTAAGACTTGGTAACGAGCTTGTGTATTAGAGTAGCTAACCAATGTATATGGTAAAATCTAAGTACCTAGGGATGAGATTGTTGTTTGTGCTATGTGCTTGTTACAGTTGATGTTATTTCACCTTGGTTGATTCACATGTTATGTAAGGATTATTTTTTTTATGAAATTGTTTCTTTAGATTTGTACTCATGTCCTGGAATGGCATAAAATAAGAACACATGCATTGTTCATGATATGGATATATCTATTTTTTCATGTGACATATACTTACCTCTTAAACTGTAATATGAGATATCTGTTTCATAGGATAAATGAAACAAATCATCATGTCATGCTAAAATACCTGTAAGCCATGTTAAAGAGACCAAGATTTAGTGGTTATCTGTTGAAGTCACCTGTTAGGTTGACCTTATTACTATTAAGTTATCTAAGGTGTATGTTTTTCTTATAGAGAAAATGCCTCCTTGTTATCTTCAACTTGATTGTCAGGAGAGTGAAAATAAGCACGCTCTTAATGCATTTGAACTGAAACTTCCAATAGTTTCTGAGGAGTATTTGGATGCTCAGCTCTACGACAGCTTCCTGAGGGTCATGTGATCCATGGAAAGGGATATTATTTATACCATTACCTTGATATCTGAGATGGTAATAGATTTTCAGCTTCATCATCTGCCTATGTTCACTAGGGAAGGGGGACCCTAAGAATTTTAGATCTATATTGAGTCAATACATACAATCTTCAATCATCTCAAGACACTCACATAGAGGAGGGTAAAAATTTCTCTGTATATGCTTCGTGGACCTGCCAAGCATTGGTGGGATATTTTGGAAGAATCTAGGCAGTAGGATGAGCTATCTTGGAAGGAATTCAACACAAAGTTCTTAAGCCATTTCTATCCTGAAACCTTGAGGGATGAAAAATCTCATGAATTCATGAATCTAACATAGGAAGGTTTTTCAGTACTAGACTGTACTAGACATTTTACTGACATACAACACTTTTTACTATATTTGGAAGCTAATGAGATCTCCAGGGCGAGAAATTTCCATGGAAGTCTTTGTTATGAGATCAGGTCACATGTATTTTTTTCCCATTTAAGATGATTTGAAGACTTGATGAATCATGATCTCATCATAGAAGGGAATCTAAAAGAGGCTCTGAGAAGAAAGTATACCATTTTAGCAAGAAAATCTAGGAGTTCTTATTTGAGTGGTAAGAAGTGCCTTCATGACAGTTTCCTTTATAGTAGTATTGGGTAGAGTATTCAAGGTAGTGGACAACCATTTCAATATTGTATTCTGTTCCAGTGTTATCAGTGTGGTAAGTTTGGTCACAAGAGCCTTACCCCATAGTCGAGTGTCGTATCTTTAGTAGGTTGGGTCGTCTTCAGAGGTTCTGTTTGAACTTTCTGCAACAGAATATTGTTAGAGGATCAGGACAAGAACCAGAGTCAGTAATGGGATCAACTACACCATAGAAGGCTAGTAGTTGGAGTTCTACATGACGTTCAGGATGAGGTAGGGGACATGGTACCCTAGTACATGATAAAATGTACCAAGAAATGAAAAAAACTTAGGGTAGTCAAACTGGATCCTAGGGTAGAGAGAAAAGTCAGTTTCATGATATATAGACTAATTCGACTAACATGGATGTAGGACCATCTACCATCAGAGGTATGATTCTTATATCATCTACCTTAGCTTGTGTTTTGTTTGATATAGGAGAATCTCATTCTTTTCTCTATTCTCCTTTTAAAAACCGTTTGGGATTAGATGTGGAAATATTAGATGGTGTTTTAACCATTGACACACCATTGGGAGTCTGGTATGGAAATATCAAACGTTTCAAGGAGTGTTCTCTATAGATTTGTGGTTCCCATTTTTTTTGGGAATTGTTCGTGCTAGAAATGACGGGCTTCAAATTGATTCTTAGTATGGATTGGTTAGTTATATACCATAATCATACTAACTATTATAGGAGTAGGGTTACTTTACTATCTTTATAAGAAAGAATCTATTCTCACCAGGGTGAGTGGGATCTTCAGGCTGGTTTTGCGGATCCAATTCAATGAAAATTGGATTTTCTCATAGATCTAATTTCCAGTATTGATCTAGATAATGGTGTAATACAGAAGGATTATTTTCCTCTAGTAGTGGACCGTTTTCAGGATGTTTTCCCTGATGTGTTCTATGGATTACCACACAAGCGATAGGTTGAGTTCACAATTGTGTTGGTGTCCGGAGAAGAACTAATTTCTATCCCGCCTTACCAAATGAAACTAGAAGAGCTTCAAGAGTTGAAGGTTCAGTTGGAATATTTGGAATAAAATGGCTTCATATGGTCGAGTAAATATCCTTGGGGTTCTATAGTTCTATTTACCAAAAATGATAATGGATATTTCCATTTATGTGTGGATTATAGGAGGTTGAACCAGATGACGATCAAGAACTGGTATCCTATTCCACGCATTGATGATATTTTTGATCAATTGAGAGGTTCTAAGATCTTCTCCAAGATTTACTTGAGATCATGATATGATCAGTTAAAGGTGAGACTATCAGATATACCATATACTTATTTTAGGAGCAGGTATGGCTTGTATGAATTCATAGTGATGTCATTTGGGTTGAAAAATGCACCTACAATATTCATGGACGTAATGAGTAGGATCTTTTAGCCTTTTCTGGACCAGTTTGTGGTGGTTTTCATTGATGATATCTTAGTGTACTACCAGACAAAATATGATCATGCCAAACATCTTGAAATTGTTTTGAGTATATTGAGAGAGCATCATCTTTACGCCAAGATAACTAAATGTAGTTTTAGGATAAATGAAGTGCACTTCTTAAGCCATGTCATCTAAGTGGAAGGAGTGTCAGTGAACCCAAAGAAAGTTACAACCATGATATATTGGGAACAACCCAAAAAAATCTTCAAAATTTAGAGTTTTTTGGGTTTAGTAGGTTATTATTTACATTTTATCTAGGATTTCTCCTGTTTGGCATTGCCAATATCCGAGATAACTAAGAAAGAAGTGAAGTTTGTTTGGCCTGATGCTTGAGAAAGAGCTTTCCAAGAGCTAAAAGATAGTCTAACCTCATCACCTATCCTCACTTTACTTGTTCCGGGTAAATCATATACCATGTATTGTGACACATCTAGAGTTAGACTCGGAGCAGTTCTAATGTTGGAGGATCGTGTTGTTTCTTATGGATCTAGGAAATTAAGACCGCATGAGAGGAATTTCCCTACTCTTGATCTAGAGTTAGAAACAATGGTACATGCCCTAAGATATTGGAGAAACTATCTCATGGTTTAGAGGTTTATGGTATACATGGATCACAAGAGCCTCAGGTACATATTTTATCAGCAACACCTTAACCTTCGATGGAGGAGGTGGGTTGAGTATCTACAGTCTTTCAACTTCGAATTGGATTATACACTAGAAAAGGGAAACCTAGTTGTTGAAAGTTTGAGCCAAAATACATATATAGAAGTAGTATAAGAGTCTTATGATGAGTGATGGATAATGGTCCTCTTTGAAGACAATCATCTGGATGTTTAGGAATCTCAGTGGTGAGTAGCTCCGACTTCGACATCAGTTATACCCATGATTTTAGACCAGCTTAAGGCCAAGAAGTTTTTTGATCCATAGGGATTAGTTTTTAGATACAAATTATATGGTGGGGAGACACCATCATGATGGTCTCTTGGTAGTGATAATTCTCTTCTTTTCTGTGGCTGAGTATGGGTTCCTATGGGATTTTATGAGGAGTTGTTGGGGGAGAGTTTCATGCTTCTAGATGGTTGGTACATCCTGGTTTAAAAAAGATGTATCATGATCTCTGTAGATAGTACTGGTGGTTGGGAATGAAGAAGGGGGTGGCAAGATTCATGTCTAGATGCTTCACTTGTCAGCAGTTGAAAGCCGAGCATTATAGGCCAACTAGGATTTTGAAAGATTTATCCATACCAAAGTGGAAATGGGATGATGTCACGATGGATTTTGTGATAGTACTACCCAGGACAACCCATAAGAATGATGTTTTATGGGTTGTTTTGGATCTACTAACTAAGTTATCCATCTTCTTACCTATAAGGGAAACCTTTACAATTGAAGACCTGGGAAATATTTACGTGCGTGAGGTGGTTCAGTTTCACCATGTTCCTAGGAGTATCATTTTGGGTAGGGATCCTCATTTCACATCATGTTTCTGGAAAGGTCTTTAGAAATACCTAGGATCACAAGTTTTTTTAATCACAAAATTTCATCCATAGAATGATGGTCAATCTAAGTGGAATATTCATGTTCTAGAGGATATGATATGGGCCTGTGTTTTAGATTTTGGTGGTTCATGAGAGCAACATATGACACCCATAGAGTTTTCATATAATAAAAGCTTCTATTAATCGATCCAAATGGAACATTTTGAGGCCTTTTATGAAAGGTCACGTCGTTCACATATTTGTTGTCTAGAGGCAGGTGAGTCAGCACTTGTTGGGCCTAGTCTTGTGTAGGATACATTTGAACAGGTTTAGTAAATCAGAAAATGGTTGGTGACCACACAAAGTGGGTAAAAATCATATGATGACCATCAGAGATAACCCATGGAGTTCAAGGTTGGTCATCATGTTTTTCTTTGGGTGTTGCCTAGGTTGGGGCATCACCCTTTCAAGAAACAGGGGAAGCTAACACCCAGGTTTGTCATGCCATTTAAAATAGTGGCAAGGGTCGGTATAGTGGCATACTGTCTAGACCTTATACAACATTAAAATTCCATGAAAAATGTTTTCCACATGTCACAACTATGAAGATATTATCCAAACCCTTCCCATGTCATAGACGTAGTATACATCAAGATTTGTGATGATTCATCCTTCATGGAGCATCTGATAGGGTTGTGGATCATAGTGAGAAATATCTTTAGGGTTAGACTATACCATTGGCCCGAGTGTAGTGATAGCATCAGAAAGTTCAGGAAGAGACCTAGGAAATGTTTTTAGGTATGAAAACATAGTGGCCAGACTTGTTCACTGAGATCTCATAGTGACACTTAGAACATCTCGAGGACAAGATGTTATAAGGTGGGGAGGGTATGAGATCCCATCTTTTTCTAGGTACATTTCTCTCTGAGTTTTTAATTTGAGCCTTAGTGTACAAGTCTTGTTTGAATATGGAGATAATTTGTTGGATAAAATGACCTAAATTTAGAGGATGTATTTTTTTTGAATTAATGGAGTTTGGGTATAAATGGGATTAAGTGTTAAATGGGTTCTTGGTAAGTTGAGAAGTTTTAGGGGGATAATGGCCTGAAAAACTCAACTGTAAAACATTTACGCACCATGTAAAGGTATTGCACATCATTTAACTGTTTGTGGGTTTTAATAAAATAAATCTGAATCAATGGGTTTTTAGAGGATACCATGAAAAATATTTACATGATTTGTAACTGAATTACACACTGTGTAAGTGCCCAACTAACAGTTTTAAAGTTTTTATGCAGCTAATTTTCTTTCCAATTGGTTGTAGTTTCTCTCCTCTTTAACCTAAGTCATTTTCTAGGTGATTTTAGAGTGAGAAACCCCTTTATGGACTTCCTTTTTTTTGTGATAAATCCCTAGTAAGTTTCTTTGGTTAGATTCCTTCCTTCTCTTCATTCATCTCTAACATGTTGCAGTGAAATACTTTACCTAATCACATTGTTGGTTTTTATCTTGATCAATTTTTATATAGTAACCTCATGTCAATCATCCACAACTTCTTACTCATGGGTGTTGTCAATTGGAAGAATTGTTGGATCTTCGGTTAAAGGTAGGGGGTCTAAATATCAACCATATGGTTTGATTATTGTCAAGTTTATGCAATATCATGATCACACCATCATTGTGTGATCCCTAAACCAATTAAATGATTGAATGATATTATCACTTAAATTCATTTGGTTTCAAATGGAGTTGGAATTAAATAATAGATTAAGGTATGTTTAGTGTAACATGATACATAGGGTGATTTCTTGTTATAGAATCCCTAAATTGAGGCATATTGCTTATTTATATACTTATTAATCAATTGTGAATTGAATTGAGTGTGGCATATGAAAGAAGAATGTCAATTCAAATAAGTAACCATTGAGATATATGATGTGATATTGTGATATCCATGCTGTATAATATGAATTGGTTCTATGATAAGATGCTTATATAACGGGCTAGGCTTAGGCACTTACACACGTATATAATTTAATTCTGACAGTGAGAGGGCTCATACCAGTCCATGATGTAATGCTTATAGAGAGTGGGATATGCCCAGTCCCATGATATAATGCTTATAGGGATTTGAACCAGATTAGGTTTTTGACTATACCATGGTGATATGGTGGTTTTGGCATGGTTGTAAGACATACTTAGAGACATTCTGGCATGATGCAGAAATAGGTTATTTAACTTGATTATATGTTAGTGCTTGGCATGGTTGAAATACATGTTTAGAGATATTCTAGCATGACACTAAAGTAGGTTGTTTTATTTATTTATTTATTAAATTAATTAATACATACGTTTATCACTTTATTTCATACACTTCTTATCATAATGGTTTTGTTTAGACATGGCGGTGTTGACCTAATGAGTTTTACTCACACCCTATTCAGGTGGCTATTTGGCACCCGAGTAGACTTTGTGATTGTAGTTTTGGACAAGGGTAACAAACCTTGTTGTTCATTGATTTTTTTCTATTGGTATAGAGTTTTGAGATGGGACCGACATGGGGCTCAGGACCAGGGACATTGAGTCTTTTATTTGACTATACTAGTATTTTTCTTATATTTTTCTAGAATGGTATTTAATTAAATTCTAGTTTGTCATTACATTATTCCTTATGATTTATTGGATTATTTGGTTGGTTTTTATTATTGTCTTTCACATTGTTTCACTCTAATTTATTTTTGTTTTATTATGAATTTTTTCTTCTGAAATGACACTTCATACCAAGGGGGTATAGTCTCCCCAATATACTACCCACACCCCGCTACTAATCGGTAGCCTATGATATATGAGGAGGCATGCTTGAGGTCCCATAACCAAACCTTTAGGGACACATGATAGATTTCTAGATTGGGGGATTTTGTAATAATAATATCCCAATATTCCTAGAAGAAATGGTTGGTGAATCTATCTGGATTAGGTGCAATCCTTGGTTTGAGGGAGAAGACTGCAACCCTAAACTCCTCCCTATTAGGGAGGATTTTAATTATAACATTATCCACATAAAAAAAACTCTAGGAATGACATTTATAAAATCAATAATATTGGGAGAGCATATACTGTTAAAAACTACTTATAGAATAGGACCACATGCTCCCTAAGCTCTTTCTTTATATTAATAATATCATTTCCATTTTTCACATAATAAATGGGTCTCATGGACTTCTTAACTCTCTGTAGGTTATTAAAGAAAACATTTTTTATACCCCCTTCCTTAATCCATTAAGATTTGAAGTTCTCATTTAAAATGACCTCCTTCATAAAAATCCTCAAATTTAATTTAGAAGAAAGCTCCACCTCCTTATTTAATTAAGATAAGTCAAACCTTTATGATGATTTTTTAAATATAATACAATTACCTTTCCAAATACATAATGTCCCCATCCATAGTAGTAAAGGTCTCTTTTCTCTAGGTCCTGAGTTCAGATTTAACACTTCTAAGCATTGAGACATAAGCATAAAGATCATCAGTGCATTTATTCTTATTCCAAGACTTTTGATTCACATTCCTATAGTCTAGGTTCTTAATCCATGCATTATTAAATCTGAAAGTAACAAGAACCCTTTCCTTTCTAGCCATTATGGTTGTTAAGATGATATGATGATCAAAGATGTTCTTTACAAGGGTTCTAGATTGAATTTACTCTCATTAATCAAGGGCCTTAAGATTAATAACGCTACTATCTATATTGTTGTCCATAATCATATTAAAAAATTTCCTATACCATGTGAAGCTATCACCAGGAAGAGAGGATTCCACTAAATCATTAAGATCCACCAATTCCCTAAATCCACTTGTATAAATATAAAGATTTCCCCCCTTTTTCTTTCATGTGATCCCAAAACAATATTAAAGTCATCTAAGAATACCCATAGCCCAATGATATTCTATTTGAGATTTCCAATATCCTCCCAAAGCCTCCTCCTTCCTTGGTAATTGGAGAGATCATAAATAAAAGAACATAAGAAAGTGATGCCCTTAAATTAGACCATAGTGGTGATAATTTTCTGGTTAGTATGGACTATAACCTATTTTCTATCCTTTTTAGAGACATACATCCATAGATTTTCTACTACTGCATTCTCATTATCAATGAAAATAGTATCATAGATAAAAGAGTCAAAGTTTAGTCCCTTTAAGGGGATAAATGAATTTTAAGATCTGAAATACCAATCATTATAATATGATGGGTTTTGATGAAATTCCTTAGAGAATTAATAGTGGATTCATTTTCAAGGCCTTGAAAATTCCATAACATGATTTTTTTTACCATGCTTGTATTTTTACTTCTTACCACTTGGATGTGAATTTTTATCTCTAAATGAACACTTTGATGGTTTCTTCATAGAAATAGAAGAATTCTGTGAGTCATACTCTAGGTGATACTCTTTTTTCCCTTTCTATGAGTAGGTTATTTATTACAAGTCTTATTTTCGGGATCCATCATATCCAAAGTAGAAACCCCAATAGGAAAATCCTCCTTTCAAGTCTCCATTTCTTTAGATAATTTATCCCCTTCAACCTATTTTTTTTCTATTGGTATCCTCCTATATAGGAATCCTAGAGTCCTCTTATTCCATATGATCAACCTATGTTTTCTTCGATACATCTGGATTTAATCTTGGAATATTAACAACAATAGGAAGACACAAAATACCCCCTTATAAGATTATTAATTCTCTCTATACTCCTGATCCACTAACACTAAGACATCAAATAATATTACTTTGCATTTATCATGGTTTTTTTTTCTAATGGTGGTTCTAGAACTACCTTTTTTAGGATTCCCTTTTTGGACCTCCATGATCCTTACCTAGGAATAATTTGGTTTTTTCCATCATTAACCCTTATAGTTGACTTACTCTTCCCAATATCCATGGAGGAGGCTGGTTTCTTGGATATAATCCTATATACTTTCCTATAATTTGATGTCTCATTCCCTAAAATTTTTCAAAAATCATAGAATATAGGGATGAATTCATATTCAAAACCAATATTAATTTTTTCACCATTCAAAATCAATGTGGCATTATCAAGATTATGATTCAAGAGATCCAATTTTACTAGAACCCTTTCATAATAATCATACTTAACCCCAATTTTGTTTTCATCAAGCATGGGAGGGGCCCCAATATAAAAGGTAATATCCTCCATTATTTGAGGATGCCAAAATACCCAACTAAGTCCATGTATTTTGAACTACACCTGATCATTATTTTGTTTCTGAAGGTGTGGGTTAAATGAGATATCTCATTTCAAGATTCTATAGATTCCTAGATTTAAATTATAGAAATTTTAATTCTAGGCTATAGATCTTTAAAATTATGATTTAAAGATTATATAAAATTAACCCTTTCCAATTGGAATGATACTCCAGATCTCAAACCCGCAAATAGCATTAATATTCCACTTTAGATCCACAATATTCTGAGGTTTATCATCCTTGTCAAGGATGATCCTTTTTATAAGTGAAAACCCGCATAGGTCCAACCTATCATTTAGGAAATTTTGATTAACCAAGATAGATGGATTCCCATCCTTAGACCTTATAATACAAGATTTCATAAATTTTTGATATGAGGGATATCCCTCACCCAAAAAATTCTTGGGAAAGACCTCTGAAAAGGATACCCCATTACTAATAGCATGCCTATTATTCATGATCACTTCTTTATGCGACGAGGATGAAATATTAATTTCCATGATCAAACAAGAACATGAATATCAAGATATCATATTCAAATCAGTTTGGAACTTCCAACCGCCCACCCCCAAAAACATGTGTGTATGTTTTACCAATAAAAATGTTAATTATTATTAATATCAATATAAATTATTATCATGGTGATTAATGTAATATATTTGGGTTTATGTTATTAATTTTATTTTTATTACTGGTTTATTTTGATTTATATAAATATTTTTTTGGATATTTAGGGGTAAGGAGTGAGATAATAGGAGGGATTTATTGTCATTTAATTTTTCATTTGAAACTTTTGGAATATTTTAAATAATATTTATAAGAATGGTTGTTGATTTGCTTCAAGGTTTTGAGTGCCACGGAGGATAAAAAATAATATATTAAAAAAAATAATATTACTTTTAGTCCACGTACATGTTTCAGAATAATGAATAATATATCCTAAATAGAGAATCATATGAGGATTATGACACCACTTTTAAGTTCATATCAATGATTTTACCATATGAGTGACATAATTTGGTTTCTCTTTAGTAGGTCATGGGACTGGCCCCGTATTGGGTGTTTTTAATTAAATTTCTAAAACTGGGTCCCCAACATTAAATACCCATCATGATCACTAATTAGGGATTGTTCATAAACCCATATATGAGGAGGATGGGAGATTGAGATAGAATTTTGGATTCAACTAATTCAATATTTGATGGATTGACATAGGGATCTGGTGCATATGAGAACTTCACCAATGATCGATCCAAATACAAGGTATGGATAATTACATTATGATTTGATCTATTATTTATGTAAATTACTAAGATGGATTAATTTATTGGATCTCATTATTGAATTTTAATCCATGCATCATGGATCTTGGGTATATTTTTATCCTATTTTTTTTTTGTTTTTTGGTGATGAATCAAAGCAATGGAAGATCAAAGGTGGGTCGTTGGTAGAGATCCAACCACCAAACCCCATACCCATGTTGTATGTGTAACGATCCAATGTTTTATCAATGGAAATACTTTCTTATAATTATGTCTTATAGTATAATCACATTAGTAATCACAATAACATATCATGATACTAAATACTATGTGATCACTAAACATAATTTTTCCACTTCTACATTTTGAATTTCAAAAAGTGATCATCTATATTTTTGTTCAGTAAGTTATTTGGAGTCTTATAGAACCAACTTGTTTTTTTTGTGAATAGTAACATACCCGTATGAATAGTAATATAAATAGTAATATGACCCTAATAAATATTAAATTTTATTATTATTTTATTTTATTAAGGCTTTAAGATAATGACATCTTGGTTAATTTTTCAATGTGATAAAAAAGCAGTTATATAATTAAAGTTGTTAATTTTTGAATTAAGTATGATTTTATTTAAAAATTAAATTAATAATATTTATAAAATTATTTTCAAAAAATGGAGTTCATTTTTTAATTATACACATTGAAAAATGGTTAGGGTGAATTTTTTAGATTTTTCTGAAATTCTTGAATTTTTGATGAATAGTGAAATATGGTAAAATACCGTATATTCAAATTATCAGTTAAATACACTATTTATGGCATCATAAGTGATGAAATACCACATGGTTTGAACTCACATGTCATTATTACTATTTGGGGTCACATTAATTAATATTATTTATAGTCTTGAGAAAAAATATTATAATAATGATTTAAATAATGTAAAATACCTCCTCTCCTTCACTATAAATACCACCCTCATTCTCCTCTTCCTCACACAACTATCAAGCCTCGATCCTTACCTAAGTTCTGCCCAATACACATACCAAGGATATTTACCACGTCTTAGACCTGATGATCTCACTCAAAGACCAAAATCAAAGGCCTTAAGGAGGATCTCTAGGAGAAGAGATCAAGAGGTAAGAAATTCTCTTTCTTTTTCCTGTGTTTTCCTTTCCTTTCCTTTTATTTCATTATAGAATCTTCCCATAATATTATAAAATAGGAATTAAATCTCCATAAATCTTTTATATTATGGATTTTCTCATGTTCATGGAAAATTTATCACCGTTATTCTTCTTCTCTCCCACTTATTCAAGGAATAAAAACATTGTCCGTGAGGTGTCGAATTACAAACATCGTGGACGATGTGATTTAAATTTTCTTTAATTACTCCATATATGGTCATGAAATAATTTTTATTGTTGAACTATATTATATTATATTTATTATATCCTATTTAATGTTCTTTAACTAACTTATGTACATATTATTAAATGATTAAACAAAACAAGTTTGTTGAGGTCGAAAAATCGTCCGAATTTACCCAAATGATCATCATTAAATTTTAACTAATGTTTCATCCAAATGGTATATAAAATAATTAAATATAAGATAATTTAAAACCCTGAAATATAATTAAAAACATGTAATATCAGTTCTGAATGTTTATCCATGTTCTACATGAACTTCCATTTATGAATACAAGTGAACCATTCTAGAAAACCATAAAAACAAACATTCCTGAACAATGGATTTGAATGTTATAACTCATCCAAAGGCCTATAAAATAATATAATGAAACCATAACAAACTATTTTTATGTAAAAAAGCTTATTTAATTGTTAATTAATGAATATAATGTGGTTATACAAGAATTTAAAGTGAATATATCATTTAGATATAAGGTAAGGGGAAATTCTCAAACCCAACCTTCTTTCTTCAGGTTATTCCTCTTTCACTCTATTTTTGGTATGGGTTCTCATTAAAAATAATTTATTCATATTTACCCACCATTTTATAGTATTTAAATATTATCTACTTGATTTTTTGAAAATCCCAATGTTTTCCAAAAGAACTCTTCCTTCAAATAAACACACCCTTTTTACTTCTCAAATATTGTTTCAATCTTCACTCATGGTTAGTGGTTCTATGTCAAGAATGATATTACCTCTTTATTTTGGGAAAAAAATATTTATGAAAGTATGATTTATTATGGTAAACCCATTTCTTTCCATGGGTTATGTTATGTTCAAGTTTTATATATTTTTAATGTGGCATACATGATAATGTAAATATTATGATGTGACGGGTGCGTCCGGAATTATATAGCACAAGATGAATATTTGAATGTAAAGGGTGCACCCGAAATTATACATCACTCAAATTAATTGGATAAAGTGATTAATCTCATGAGTTAAATTGAAATTATGTGTGAATAAGATTCTATCTTTGTTCACAAGTATGCGTGGTAGTTAACCACTAAGACACAATGTTTCATTTTTTATGCATTGCCACATTTCATGTTTTATTAATGTTTATTCTCATGATTTTGATGATGATGTTATGTTTATTCTCAACCCATGCTATATTGTTCTTATCTATCCTCTTACTATGCTTTTAGATCACCCCTTTTTGATGTATATCCTTAGGTGACTACATGTACTAAGGAGAGGTCAAGTGCCAATAAGAAGCTAGAGAGGAAGGAATTAAATAAATGTTTATGCTTGATCTTTTAATTATTATGTATAGTCCTAGTTTTTTCCAATACACTAAACCTTTGGATCCTCTATGTTAAATACTATTATGTTTTTTATCTTTAAAATGATGTAATAGTAATTTAAGAAAAGACAGGGTCGCTATAGTATGCCTCCCAGTTTGACATGAAGCCATTGACGCTATGTGGGTGATCAGATACTCAGGTGTTGACCCCCCCTTACCACCCCCTATTTCTTCCTAGACTGAGATATATTGAGGCATGAAAATGGTGAGCAAATGATCTGAGGTGGATAGTGGTAGGGCAATGATGCCCATGGTGGTGTCTTGGAAAGGTAGGGAATGATGATATAAAGGCAATGTGAGAGGATGAGGGTGACCATGACTGGGAAATAAGGAAGCATGGTAGGGGTAGTTAGGGAACTACCCCTGACCATATGATTAGTCATGATTGGATGAAAAATTTCCTGCTACATGTAAGGTGTAGTAGAGTAGCCCAACAGTGGGTCCAACCCCCATGGGCCACTAAGAGACACTATTGGTTAGGTTTCTAAACTGTGATCATGGGTTAGCCCATTGGGTTGGGTGGGGTGATAAGCAAGTGGAGTCAACTTGAACCAACCTGGGAAGTGCCGCGCACCATAGTACACATGGGGAAAAGGTGCTCAAACTGGGGCATGAATGCCTTGACCTTAAACATTGTGTGTCTAGGGCCACCATGTGGCCCTTTTTTCCCATGTGATGGTTTAAAGGATTTTCCCACTATATATAGGTTTCAAGAAAGTATAAAAGGGCCTATATTTTCTTAAACCAATTTTTCATTTATCATGAACTGAGAGACTTTATGGATGTTTGGAGATAATCTTATAGGATCAGGAGGGTTTTTAACTAGTTTCCTATGGAATTACATCATGAAGGTTGCATTGTGATGTGATGGTATGTCTCACATAATGAGTGTGTGTCACAAATTTGGGGAACAATCCATTAGAGTTCAATTATGTGTTGTTTTGGGTTGGAATTCTAGTCATATCATGAATGGATTTGGTCACAGTGTGAAGAATCTTGAGGAGAATTTTGGTAAAGTGAATACCCTTACATTTTGGAGGAAACCCTTATATATGGATTTATTAATCTTTTGTATTTTATTTTCCACTTTTTTAGTCATAAACTGATCTATGAATGTCACATCATGTGGTCTTGGAGTTCGAGTTCCTTGGTTATGCCTCTGTAAGATTCATTTCTTCTTAGCAGATGGGTCACATAGTGATCGTAGTTTGGGGTTGATCAGGAAAACGAATAAATATAGAAGTCACATCATGAAATATGGGGGTTTGAACATTTATAGATGAAACCTGTAACCACACTATGAAGAATCTTGTTATCAATTAAGAAATGGTCATTGACCATAAGATAAAGGGGGATCTATATCAGGAGATACATGCTGTGATATTTAGATCTTAGTTGTTGCAGTGTGATGAATCCCTTTCATGTTGTGACATAGTGTTTTATTGGTTTATCTATAAATTCACGGTTCATCTCAAATTCATTCTATTACCTCCAACATCTCTCAAACATTGGGTGGATATGGGAGCATTGTGGATGAACCTAGGCCTTTTCTTTGTGAAATTAATACCTTTAATCCAAGGTTTACTCTATACATATTTTATCTTCTTTATTCTTCTTTAAATAATTCTCTCCATGCACTAGTAGTTCTACCTTCTCAATTTTTAAAGATTCCTTATGAATTATTAATAGAGGATTGATAATGGGATGATGTATTTAGGGTCCGCGAATTCATTATGAGGTTTCATGTTGGTGTTCTCTATCTATTATCCCATTCTAGTTTAGTGATATTTGAAGATTTGTGTTGATGTAATTGATTCAAGATTTATACTATTTAATTATGTGTAAATGTGGGATTACCATGATTTATATTCCATTGGGTAAATATATGAGATTAACCTAAAGAAAATAATGATCTAGAATTAAATAATTTGAAGGTATGAATGTGTATCTTATATTTGACTATGTCATTCTTTATGTTATTGACTCTTGATATTTTATAGAGATCATGATAGTATATTTATATAATTATCAATGTTTCCTTACATATTTAAAATTCCTTAAACTTATTAAATAACTTAAAGAAAGTAAGGCAAGGAGGTTAATAGATTAGGTATTCATTGAATTTTCCATTCTTTCTTAGAAATGATTAACACGATAAAGTGTTTCATTGAGCATGTTATTTGGATGAATATTTAAACTAATATCTAATGTTATAATAAGTTTAATTGCTTGTTGAATAATACTTATAATGAATTGACTAATTGAGATGGTAAAGAAACATGATTATTATTAGACTTAATATTAATGTCTAACTATGTTCAGACCTTATTTTCTATAAGCTTGCAATATTTTTTTGAAGTATCACTGATTTATCATTAATATTTATTATTTATGGAATTATGATTTGTTTCCAAATATATATATTTCTAATATAGAGACCATGCTATTTTTAAATTGAAACCCAATTATAGATTGGTTGACATATTTGGGTTGAGATGTGTTGATAAGTTTGTGGGGGCGACTTAATTCCATTGATGTTGGGTTAGTGTGGATGGTGTGAAAAGGTGTTGAGAATGATATTGGGATGGTTGGATCAGGTTGGGATCCCTACTTGGTTGTCATATTCTTATTGTTTGATTATGATTTCTTATTTAATTTTGGGTATATCTATACTTGAAATAGGAATAGTTGTGTCTTATTAATTAGGATATTAGATGGTAATAATTTATAAATTAATTGAGTTTATGATGGTTATTGAACCTTAACAATGATTATTATATGTTAATAAGTGAAATTTATGGATTAGGTAAATGATTAAATGAGCATGTATATGAAATTTGGAATTATTATACTAAATTAAATCACCCTAGATTTATATGATTAATGTGAATATTAATCCAGAATTGATGATGGAATATTATTAAATGATTAGTAAATGTTTAATAATAAATTATTAGAGATGATATTGAGTCTTGATTTTTGTGTTCTTAGGAAATTATTAACCTTCTAGTTCTTAGTGATGACTTCTGGGTTGTCACATGAGACGTTAGATATAGTTAGAATATTGGATTAGATAGTTTCCTTTATAATAGTTGTGTGCTATAATATTCATTATGTTATGTTATTTCTTATGCCCCACCACCCAAGTCAGATAACGTGACTGACTCCCATATTTAGACTTGGGTTTCAAATTTTCTCCCAATATCTTGGTTATCGAGGTATCAGATGGATGACTACTCTCCCTACCCTGCTTTCTCTTATAGGCATATTATGTTTGTAGGAACATACAACCTATAGTGGATTACAATTATAGGATATGTACACATATAGGCTATAGAGTCATGAGGACATGACATACTTGTATATGTGGGATGTGGTGGATTAAGGTTATAGTGTATACTTATTTCTGAGATATAATGGATTATAGTTATTACATATTTACTTATGAAAGGGCTATGATGGTTTAAGGTAAAGTGTATATTTCTATTGGATGTAATGGATCTCAATATTACAATGTGATTATGGAGATGTTATGGTCATATGGTTGTGATACATTCTTATGGTTGCGACGTGTTTTCACTAATGTTCATTATGAATTATAGAGGGGATGGGAGCACCAACACATGAGACGTTGGGGTTAGGGTGATTAGTTTAATGGGAACATTTAAGTGGGGATACGTTAATTCTATATATGATTTTGATATTATGTAACTTACTATTTTGGGTTACTTGTGAGTGAGCCTTAGCGAGGATGGGAATATAGTTAACCTAAATTAGGTAATGAGTTGATTTATATATTTATTCACTAGGGATTTAATATGATTGTTCCAAATTTACATGAGAGGTTTTGGTGGGGGAAACCACTGACTATACTTGTAAGCTTACCCCTATATACAAATCTATTTTTAGGTCTACAAGTTGAATTTGGTGATCAAGCAAGGACTTACAAGCTTGTGGAGGTTATTATAGGGCTTATGGTGTTCGTGTTCACTATCATAGGTGTTTCTATGGTATATTTCTATTTTATTCTTACATTTTATGACATTACATGTATTCAAATTATCTTATTTATTATTATAGAGTTTATTGGTGGATTATTTATCAATTATTGGTATATTTAGGGTAATGCCTCCCATATCTATTTTTTATACCCTTGATGCTAGTCACTAAAATTTGGCCTATTAGAGGTGGTATTGAGGGGTCACTTGTGTCCTTAGTAGTATCCCATGAAGGGTTCTAGTGAGGGAGGATTGTGATAAAGTGATATCAGATCTTTTTATTGAGAGATAAGATAAATATTAGGGAAAGAAACTGGTGGGGATTTCATGGGTTGGTGGGACAACAATATCAATTGAACCTAGTTTGTGATGTAAGCAAAGGAGATCGACTAAGATATAGGTGATTAAGACGCCCTATAATTTGACACATGAACCTTAAGTTTATTGAATGTATTAGGAAAGGTGATACTACTTGTAGGATAGATACCCAAGTAAGGATCATGCATCATAATTTTCTATGACTTTGATTTAATTTGGTAGATGATGAGAATTGAGATGAATCTTAATTAACTAATCTTAATGATTCCATGTTATAGGTTTTTAAAGTCCATAAATTTTTTCTATTTTGTAGGGATTAATCTTGGTAAACATCCCCAAAAGTCTTGTACTAGTGAAGTTTATTAGGACACACCGGCATATTGCTGAATATTTGCGGTATATGATGATGATGCTTGTAGAAAGACACTTTGTGAGTTCCAACATCAGGGAATGTATAAGTAAGAGGGATCTATTTGCAATAAAGATACTGAGGCATATTTATATGGAATATAGAATAATTTTATTTTAATATGTTCTAGTAAAGAGAATTGGATTTCATTGGTTGTCAATATATTGTAAGGATTTTCTCATCAATAGTGGGTTTTATTCCACAGTGGTTATGAGGAGTCATCAGTTTCATGTGAGAAGTTCTATTATCATTTATAAGATGATTTCCTTTATTTGAATATGAAGTAGACACTTCAATGGGATATTATTTATCTTATCCATGGTATTTCAAGTGTGTGATAGTTTTGGATTCAATTTAAGAAACTTCTATATTGTGGTTTGGACCTCCTGTCAGATAAAGAGGCTAGAGAGAGGTATTTCAAGGAGGCTTTGAATATAAATATCTAGTAACATGTCACCACATTAATGTTGTAGACATCCCTTCAGGTGATAGTTAAGTTATATTCTATCAAGAGGATGCTGTCTTAGATCATATCATAATGTGATGGAAGTTGTTAGAACTTCTCTAGGAGCAGTGTTGTTGGAAGAGGTTCCTAGTTTCCTAGTTAGCTGAAGTTCCAGAGAGAAGGGATACATATTCAGCTACAATCATCTTATTTCACAAGAGATAATAGTTCTTATAACTCTATTGATATATCATAGATTTTTTTACTTTCTTTCATAGGTCACAACCATCAGAATATTAGTGTTGGATCTTTCTCAAAATTTAGTGTGGAGTTAGTGGCCCACTTTATGTTCAGTTGTTGTAGTAATATCCTTTGAGGTAGTAATAGTAGTAGTGTGATCAAGTATTTTACCAATAAAGAGGATAAAGAGCTATTATAGGAAAACCCCATGATTTACCTCATCCTTAAGGACATTGGGAAATTCATGGCTATGGAGATGGTTAACATCATGGAAAGAGAGGTCAAGGATCAGGACGCAATCAAATGCATAAGATAGAGTTTTCAACATCAGATAAACTAATAATCATGTGAGGTACCATCTGTCTATTTTCTATCTAGGTGTATTCATTTCTTAATTTGGGAGCTATTCACTCCATTTTACCAACCCTAGTTCTAGATATTATACATGATATTAGTTGACTTCCAGTGCCATTGGTGTTGATCACACTAGTTAGAGGTTGAGTTAGATTTTATAATGTATCTAGAGACCATGATTTGATGTTAGGTTATCATCAATATTTATGAGATTTCATATGTTTTTTTATATAACCATACAATGTTATCATCAACATGGAATATATGTACCTATTATGAGATATCATTGATTTCTTCAGTAGGAGAGTTGTATTATTTTACACTGAAAAAATCATACCGTGTTCATTGGTGAGTGGGACTATCATATGTGATAGATATGTGATGAGCCCTTATCTTTCATGATGCTTGAGATTATGTTTAATTTGGAATAGGTTCATCTAATGGTGTTTTTAAGGGTTTTAAAATAGTACCTTGATGTTTTTATTGAAGATTCGGTAATGCTACCACCTGAATGTGAAATAAAGTTTGGGATAGAGTTGTAACTAAGTCTCTCTCTGACACCTATGTCTCCACATATGATGAATTTTGAGTTGAAATATATATATATATATTAAAAAAAAATCTTCTATAAAGTGGTTTTATTCAACATAATGTGTCGCCTTGGGGTGCTATAGTTTTTTCACAAAGAAGGTAGATAACAATCTATGGATGTGTATTGACTATCATCACCTGAATTAGGTGAAAATTAGGAAATTATATTCCCTTCCATAGATTAATGATATAATCAATCATATAAAGTGATTTAAATATCTCTTAAAGATCAATTTATGATTAAGTTATCATTAGATGTGGGTGAAATATGAAGATACACCAAAGGATGTCTTCATATGTCATTATGAGCATTGTAGGTTCAAGGTAATTCCATTCAGTGCCATAAACTCACTATTTGTGTTCATGGTACTAATTAAATCTATGTTTTATGAGTTCATAGATTGGTTTGTGGTAGTGTTCATTGAGGACATGCTTGTGTATTCTAAGTCCATAGAGGAGTATACAAATCACCCGTGATCTGTTTTGGAGGTTCTTTAATGCCACCAACTATTTTTGAAAATGTCTAAGTGCATGTTATGGGTCTATGAGGTTCATTTCTTTGGAAAAGTCATGTCTTAGTGAGGATTAAATATAAATCCTTTAAGGATTGAGATAATTATTTCTTGGGAAGCCCCCAAGAATGTGGTGGAGGTTCAAAGTTTCCTTGGTCTTTCAAGTTATTATAAAATATTTTTGATCAATTTTTCTCAAATTGAGACTCATTTAATAGTCTTGATTGGGAAGAATTATGCCTATGTGTGGAATTCTCAATGTTATACTTATTTTGAGTACTTGAAGGAGAAGTTTTTCAGTTCCCATGTTCTTCATTTTCCAAAGGAAGGAGTTATGTTTGAGGTTTTATATAATGATTTATGCCTTGTATTAGGTTGTGTTATGATATAACAGAGATAATTTATCTCATATGATTATCAATAGTTATGACCACATAAAAAACTAAACTACCCATGATCATGATCTTTCCATAATCATGTTTTCCTTGATGTTAATACGACATTATCTAATCAACGAGTGTTTTTTTGGTCTTCACATATCCCAATATTTTGAAATATATCTTATCCAAGTGTGATTTAAACTTATGAAAATAATGAAGGATAAAATTATTATAGTATTATAACTTTGAGATTTCCTATAATCTAGGGAAATGTAATGTTGTTTCTGACATGATAAGCAAGAAGTCACATGGTGATACTGTTTGTGAGTCTGGTAATACTTGGAGACCGATGAAGGAAGTTATAGAAAAGAATATTGATATAGAGGAAGTTGATGGTAGAGGGTGTTTATAATAGATGAAGATGTATTCATCCTTGATGTAATAGGTAGACTAATATTATTTAGGAGATTCTAATGTGGAAGTTTAGCGGGATTACATTGTTTATGGGGATTTCATTGAGGGATGATCTGAGGATGATTGGAAACAGGTGTTATTCTAGGGAAGGATCTTTGTTTCCTTGGTAGTGCATGGGGTGGTTCTTCACGACTTTCACAGATAATCCCTAGTAGTGTATCATAGTGTGTCTAAGATGCATTATTCCTTGAGAAATCAGTTTTGGTGGTTAGGGAATAAGGGATTAATCACATATTTCGCATCCCAATGTTTAGTTTACTAGAATCTAGAGATCAAACATCGAATTCTTGGTGGGATACTTCAACTACTAGATACTTCTTAATAGAAGTGATTATATTTTTATAAATTTATTTATTTTTTTACCTTGAGATTAGGGTGGATATGATTTTATTTGGGTGATTGTGGACCATTTTATGAATTCAACTCAATTAATAGAAATTAAGGAGTTGATCTTAATAGATGTCATGTAAAGATAGTATTTGGAGGATATTGTGAGGATCAATTAGATTATAAGGACGATCATATTGGATTGTGATCCCCATTTTATCTATTGAGTATGGAAGGTCTTTTAGCATGATTTTGGTTCTCATATATTCCTCAACACATATTTTCATTCTCAGATGCATGGTTAGATGACACATACTTTATATACCTTGGAATTCATGTTTTATTCTAGTGTTTTAGATTTTAAAGGTTCATGGGTGAATCACCTAACTATGGTTGATTTTTTCTATAATAATAGTTATCAATCAATCATCAATATGGATCCATTATAAATATTTTATAACCAACCCTGAATTTCTCCATTATGTTGGATTGAGGATAGAGATTCAATAATTCTCACACCAAAATTGGTGCCAAGAATGGCATAGAAGGTACAGGTGAATCATAAGGGGATAACGACTGCTCATGATCTTCAGAAATCTTGTGTTAATCATAAGAGGAGGGATCTAAAATTCAACATTGGTGATCATGTATTCTTTAAGTTATCTCCTCATTATGAAAAGTGAAGGTTCAGTCATGGGAGTATGATTTTTCTTTTATTTATTAGGCCTTTGAAGGTGCTATAACATGTCAGTAAAGTTTCAAATTGATTGAAACTTACTCCATAGATGGATAAGATCCAAAAATTTTTCCAAATCCAATAGATTTATTGGTATGTTTATGATTACTCCCATGTCATTTACTAAGGTGAGTTGGATATTGAAGATGATGTGACATTTGATTAATAACCAGTTGAGATTTAGGATCATCATGAGAAGGTGTTGTTTAGGCATGTTATTACTTTGGTTCATGTCCTATGATAACATAATATATTAGAAGAGTGTAGTTGGGAGTGTGAGACATATATTAACACTTGATATCCCAAGTTTATTGATAATTAATTTTGTTGAGATGATGAGTATGAATTTGTCTTGATTGATTAACTGATTGTTGATACTATGATATTTTATGCCTTTATATATGATGAGCATATTATGCTCTTATTATAATAAGATATTTGAGAGGTATCTCACAAGGTTTTTGTTTCAAGACCCCCTTCTACTTTTCTTCCCAAGTTTTATTTAGATTCTCAAGGACAATAATCATTTGAGTGGTATTTGATGCAAGGGTTTGAATTTTCTTGAACCCTTTAGTGTTGAGGGAGTCTAGAGATGTTTGAAGGTAATATTGTGGGTTAGAGAAAGATTTTGGATGGTTTCTTAGGCAATAATTCAATGAATTTCAAATTATAGTGTGAGGTTATGTTTCATGGTGTGAGGATGTGACATGGATTGGGGACATAAGCCATGAGCTTTCAGTGCTGTGCTATTTTGGGTTGGAGGTCTAGTTATGAAAATATTGGACTTAGTCACGAAATGGAGAGTGTTGAGGATGATTTTATCAAATTGAATACTCTTATTAATTAGATTAAACCATTTCATATGGATTTATTACTCTTAAATATTGACTTTTCCACTTTTCTGGTTATGGAGTGAGGTATTTCTATCATGAATTGAAGGCTGGGAGGTTAATTTCCTTCATTATTTCACTCTATGAGTCATTGATCCATGGATGAGGGGCCATGTTTGGAGATTAGTTCAAGGTTGGATGGGAATATGAACATATATGGGAGTCGGGCCATGATTTCTGGGGGTTTAAATGTTGCAGTGTGACATCCTTATCCATGTCATGAACATCTTTATCCTCATCAAATAAATGAACATTGAATGCAAGATAAAGGGGGTTCGGTATGGGGAGATTACACTATAATATTTAGATCATAGCTGTCATGACATGACGAATCCATTTTATTCCATGAATTTTTTTTTAGGTTCATCTATAAATTTTGAGTGCCTCTTGAATTCATTCTCTTTCCTCTTTCCTCTCTTAAACCCTAGGTTGCTGTGAGAGAACTTTGGATAAAACTCAACCTCCATGATTGATACTTAGTCCATTTATTTGTGTAATGACCACATTTGATCCAAGGTATCAATATTTAAAACTTTTATCTTTTTCATTATTCTCTTGATCATTCTTTCCAATCTCAGACTGTAACGACCCAAGGTTTTGGATCCTTTAAATTAATACTATCTTTAATAGATTGTATCACATGCAATACCAAACTAACGCAAAACCCAACTAAATAGAAGCACAACATATTAAAAATACATGAATAAAATAATAATTAGTAGATTAAAGGATAATAATCAATTAATATAATTATATATTATTATTCTCTTTTATTAATATTTTAAAAAGGTTTCTTTTCAAAGAATTATTTAAAAAAGGGGGTTTTGTAATTTACCTTAATAAAATAAATTAACCATAGTAAATTTTTTTATCATAATAGGATATATTTATATTTATAGACTAATATATAAATATTCAATTATTTTTAAATATACATGAAATAAGATTAAAAACACTTGAAGTTTAAAAGGTCTTTTTTAATAATTTTTTTCTTAATATATAATATTCTTATTTAAAAGATAATTTATTATTTTTAAAATTTTAATTTTAAAAAATAACTTCATTTTTGGTTTAAACATGTCAATATTAGCTCAAGGTGAATTATTTTATTTTTTATAAAATGATTTATTTTTAGGTGAATAGTGAAAAATACTATTTTTACATATAATCCGAATTTTATGACATTATTATATATAATTATGAATTTTAAATTAAGGAAATTTTTTTATAAGATCAAATATTTATTATGTAATATTTTTTATAATATTTTTTTTTTAAATTTACAAACTCATATTTGACATTTTAGAATTTAAGATATATTTTTCAAATGTTCTTTAATACATTAAAAATTTATTTTAAAATTAATTTTTATCACTTTTAGAAATTTAATATTATTGAATGTATTCAAAAATTTTAATTATTGGGTCCAAATTTTATAATAAGTATAATTTTATTTTTGGTCATAAGGATAAATTACATAGGTGAAAAACTAGTTACCACGATGAAAACTGAAATGTTAAAAATGAGTAAACTTAGAGGTAAAGGGACTAACATGTTTAAATCATGATTATAATTGGGTTATGAAGGTATATATAGATATAATCAATTATTATATCCAATATTTATCTATTTCAGAGCCACTTTATTTAAAAGCGACTTCTCATTATTGAAATATTCTGGGTATTTACAAAAATGACATCCCTATTCACTTATAAAAGGGGATCTCCTATCCACACATCCCCTAAACCCCCCATTATTTCAGCCCAAAATATTCACAAAAATATCTTACACACATATAGACACCTTAATTAGGTTATATTGTTCTCAAAAGACCCTTACTCAATGGTTTCATCTCCTTCACAAAGGAGAGAATCCAAGAAGAGTGGTATAAGTTCCTTAGCTCCCTTTCAATCTTTTCCTTTTCTTTATATGCTTTTTTATTATCTAAATTTATTTTTACCATATCATAATGATAAAATTTGTATAATTATTATATTTATATGTTATTATAATGATGGTAAATGCAATAACCCCCTTCCCTTTTCTATTAAAAAAAATGAAGGTGTGAATCATGCGTTGTGCGGACTACCGCCTCCATGACGCAACATTTTTTTTACTTAACCAAATTAAAAGGATGGTATTAATAGAGAATTTAATATAGAATTATGATATTTATGATATATTTTATATGATTAATTGATAAAATATATTACATATTTTTCCATTCTATGGAAAATGAAATCATCAACCATGCATATGTGTGGACTATCACCTCCATGGAATGATCGATTTTCATTTTTCATTTCATCACCACCTTACATGGATGGTCATGAGAATGATATTAAAGGATAAAATTTATGTTTATTATATCATTAAGGTTATGTTATTAAAAATTTGAGAGCTTATTAATGAAATTATCAACAAAATATCATCGTTAATTCAGTTATTTAAAATAAGCATACCAAAAGGAAAACATTCTTATTCATATTATGTAATATTTAAAAATCCATTTATTCTTATTATAATTCCTTAAAATAATAATAAATCACACTAATATAAACTAAATTTTATCATTATGCTTTTGGTGTAATGATATTATACCTCAATCACCTCATAATCATCCATTAATCATGGTATGTTCAAGTTTGGGTTGGTTTACCCACCTACATGAATGATGCTATAATACACTATCAAAGATAACCATGGTAGAATAAATAATAATAATATTATAATTTAATAAGAATTTAAATATTTTTTTCTATAATTTTTATATAATTTATTTAACTCATTATCAAAGTATCATCTTTATTCACTAAAATCACCAAAATAAGCTGACAACAATTCAATTTTCACGTAAACATAAGAAAAAAATATAATAAATAAATATATTAAATTTAAAAATGGTCCATATTAAATTAAATAAGAATAATTTTACTAATAATTTTTATAATAATATTAATTTTATTATTCATTAATTTAAGTGATTGCACAAAATGAATTTGGAACAAGGTAAGGGTTTCCATCTCAATTTCATTTCATTTAGACATGTTTATGTTATACACCATGTTTGTGTTTGTATGGTGTAATTAATACCCCATTTTAATTTTTATATCCATATTCCCTTATATTTAATGATACTTAATGTTCAATTTTATATTATCTTTCTTATGGGGTTTTGGTTCAAATGTTTTAAAAGCTGTAAGGGGTTGATCTCAAAATTTCCTTCTTTGAGACACATTTTCTTTTACACACCTAATTTCATTTAAATAGTAAATATAACACCTATTGGTTATATAATATCATGAATTATATTTACCATGGTTTTTTAACTTCAATTTCAATCTCTCTCTCTTTCAAGCAGTTTTTATTTGTAAGTTTCTTAAGTTGTAAGGGTTTTTATCTCAAATTCCCCTATTTGAGACATGTTTGGTATTATGAAACTAATTTAATTTGTTTAGTGTATATGATGCCCATTTGAGATATAATTTCATAAACTATATTTTAATAATGTTATTTTAAGCTTAATTACAAACCCACACTTTCAAGGGGTTTTTATTAAAGTGTTACTCAACCCGTAATGGTTTTCTTAGTCTCAATTCTGATTATTTGAGACATATTATATATTATAAACCATGTTTCCTTTGTATGATGTTATATTTATTTAATATCCCAATAATTTTATATAAATTATTTAATTATAATTATCAGGATATACTAATCCAAATCATGTTTTTTTCTTCAAATGTTTTTGACTCAACTGTTACCCTAGTTATAAGAGTTTTTGATAACTTAATTACCTTTAATTGAGTTATGATCATATTTTTGAAAATTATTATTAAAATATAGTTATAATAATCTATATTAAGACATTATTCTTTAAATACTTCTTATTTTATGTTTAATTATGTTTTATATCAATTTCTTCTTCCATGATGATTTCATTTATAAAATGTGAGATTGAATAGGATATTTTTTTTATTTTCTAATAAACCTTTCTTTTCCATGTCCATATTTTCCCTTCCCACAAAAATTTTCCCTTATTATTTATAAATATATTATGTTTTATATATTTTTACCCTCATATTTCTCATTACCAATTATTAAAAGTAAGTATTTTCAAATCTTTAAATGATGCGGATTTTGACAAAAGTATAAATTTTCAATATAAAAGGATTTTAATTTCAAGCTCTTATATTTTACCTTATAAACTATATTTTTTTATAAAATAAAATTAATATTACAAGATTATTTTTTCAAAAAATAACATTTTAAAAGTATATTTTAATATTTATAAAAAAATATTTAAGAAATGATTTTAATCTCTATTTTATAAATAATTTAAAAGGGTTTTAAAGAAATACTTTTAATTTTTTTACTTCTAATTCATTATGAGTTAAAAAAATATTTACCTCCAATGAAGTTTTGTTTCATGATTCACAATCTATTTTATCTTATTATGTATTTAATTTGGGTGAACAAGCTTTGGTATCATTTTAGTTTATTTTTTATGCTATTTTTTGAGACACCATTTGATAATATCATGGAACCAATTTTTTATTTTTATGAGTTATTTTATGATGTGATGATTATTTTTAAAGTGGCACATAAATGTATGGATTATGATATGGGTAATATCTATATATCCCCCAATGAATTTGCTAAAATATTTTATCTTATGATATAGAATTGTTATGTTAACAGGTTAGCGAGTAACTAGGTCCAAAAAGGGTGAGTGTGATCACGTTTAGCTCTTCTAAAAATTTTACATATGAATAGGTTAGCAAGTATCCTGGTTCACAAAGGGTGAGTGTGATGGAATTTATCTCAAATCACAATTTTATGAGTGAATGGGTAGGTAGGTATATAGGTTCATAAAAATAAGAAATCCCATGTTCATAATTATGCAATTTTCTTTCCTATGTTTCATGACTCGTGATTTATGCTTCATGATTTGTTTTATTATTCTATGGTAAAGGTTTGATCATTTGATTTTATATGTGCATATTTTATATTCATGGACACATTTTTTATTATTTATGTTTTTTGGGTATTAATATCTTATATATATTTATTATACTCATATTCTCATCTTATTCTCACTATTGAACTATGATTATTATCATTTATGTTTACCCTTTATGAGAATATGATATCACCCCTTTCTTATGTTTCAATTTCCATAGGTTATCAAGATAAGAAAATTATATAATATCTAAAATAGTTCTTTATTTGGAAAATTTATGTGAGATGTTTTAGACTCATTATGGATTAAGAAGTTTCTCTCAAAGAAAAATAAAAATTCCATTAGTTAAAAGGGAACAAGTTTTGTTAGTTAATGTTTATCATAATTCTATAAAACTATAAACCTAAAAAGTATTTGGAATGTATTATAATGAAATATTTTCCTTAATTCATGTAATTACCAGACTGTTAGGTCTGTGGTTTCATAGTTCGAATAAGGGTAGGGTTTAGATAACTTTGGTGATTAAAATGTTATTGGTTCAGGAAAATTTAGGAGTTTGAAATGTTTTAAAAGTTTGATAAGTTAAGGTTTACACTAAATTCAATGGTGTAGATAACCATTTAGGTTATTTGAAAGGATATTTAATATTTTGGGGATTAGGATAATATAAATTTAGTGAAAAACCAAGGGATAAGTCTAAGGGATAATTCTATGTGAAGGATAAAATATCAAAGTATTGGTAATGTAGTGATTTTTGTGGTTTTCCTAGTAATAACATCCCAATTTTGATACTACAAGTGGATGTAGGATCTGAAATAGATGTACATTGGGGTAATAACCCTAAATAGTGTATATTGGGTATTAACTCAATCATCACATGGTGCATGAAAAATAGGTCTAACAACACACCTAGTTTGATACACCCAAGAGATATCCATTGTCCAATCACATTCTCCATACAAACCATTAAAAAGGATTTATATCCTAATTACCTTAAGAGATCAGGTTAATAAGTACAAGATAACACAAATTAAAGTAATCAAGGTATAACAAAGAGAGTTATAGGATTAACCAAGTATGAAATAGTTGAAATGAAAATATCATAGGTTGAAATGAAGGTGTCATCAGAGAAGACATCCTAGGACTGAAATTTCATATTCCTATACTTTTATTCATTTGGATATTATCATAATCATCTTGGTTTTAGTATTTGGTTGAAATAAGATCATGATGATAAATCTGAGAAAGTTATGTATTAAAAAAACCACTATGTCTTATAGATGAATAAAGGATCATACTTAAATGGTTGAGAATATTAGTATATTCCTATTATGATAGAAAGGGTGAGTTTTCTAGTCTTACCTAAGGAAGTGAGGATGATACCATAATAGGAATTAATTTATTTGATAATAATAGATATTTTCATTAGTGAGTGATATTTATCAATTGTATTTTTGAAGTTATGAGGGTTATGTGAAATATATATAGACTATTATTCAGTAGTTACATTTTAACAGTTTTAAAACTCATATTTAATGGAATTAATAAACTTAAAAGGTGATTTTATGAAAATGTTATATTTTGGGGATGAATAATGAAGATTATATGACTGAGGAATAAAAAAATCTTAGGTTTAATATATGATTAAGGTTGAATAAATAAAGAGTTTATTTATTTATAAATTATTCACAATATTTTTTGGTGAAATTTATCTCATTTTTGTAATTATATTAACAAGTGTGCGCTTTTATGAACTGGTGGTTGAATATAAGAGTAAAATTTAGAGGAATATATGATTTTCCTATGGGTTTATGTCTTGAAGATTCAAATGGTTTTGGGAAAGTTATACTATGGGGAATATATGATTAGGGTATAAATAATCAATGTTGTTTGAGAAAAGACAAGTATGTTGATCTAGATTAAGATAGTATGGTAGATGTAATAGTGGAAGTTATATCTAGAATAATAAATATGTTAAGAATACTCTCTCATAATTTAATCAGTGGTTAATAATTAAAATTGCAAGGATGTGAAATATTTAAGGGGGTATAATGTAACCACCTGAGGTTTTGGATCCTTTAAATTAATAATATCTTTAATAACTTGTGTCACACCCAACACTGAACTAACACAACAAATAACTAAAATGAGACACAAAATATTAAAAATACATGAATAAAATAATAATTAGTAGATAAAAGGATAATAATTAATTAAAATATTTATATATTATTGTTCTCTTTGATTGATTTTAAAAGGTTTCTTTTTGAAGAACCATTTAAAAAAAGGGGTACTGTAATTTACCTTAATAAACTAAACTTATAATAGTTAAAAGTTTATCAAAATAGTTAATATTTATACTTAGAAACTAATATATCAATATTAAATTATTTATAAATATATATTAAATAATATTAAAAACACTTGATGCTTAAAAAGATAATTTTTTAATAAAATTTGTTTTTTCTTAATATATCATATGTTCATTTAAAAGATAATTTATAAATTTTAAAATTTTAATTTGAAAAAAATAAATTCATTTTTGGTTTAAAAATTTCAATATTATGTTAATATGAATTTTTATATTTTTTCTAAAAAGATTGATTTTTATTTAAATAGCGAAAATAATATTTTTAAAAATAAAATTACTTTTATGAAATTATTAGTATATAAGTATGAATTGGAAATTAAGGAAACCTTTTTATAAGTACACATATTTATTTTATAAGTACACATATTTATTTTATAAGTTAATTTATAATTTTAAAAATGTTGTATTTAATTTACAAACCCATATTTTACATCTTAGAATTTAAGATATATTTTTCAATTTTTTTTAATACATTACACATTTATTTTAAAATTAATTTTTATCACTTTTACAAATTTAATTTTATTAAATGGATTCATAATTTGGAACAATTAATTATAAATTTTATAATAAGTTCCATTTTTTTGTCATAAAGGATAAATTACCGAGGTAAAAAAACTTGTTACCGCATTAAAAACTAAAATGGTAAAAATGAGTAACCTTAGTGGTAAAGGGCCTAACATGTTTAAAACATTTTTATAATTGGATTTTAGAGATTTTTATTAACCTTTTAACTTATTATATATATTATTTATCAATTTTTGATCCACTTTCCTTGAGTTTTACTTCCTAAAATTGAAACTTTTTAGGTATTTACAAAAAAATTCCATCACTTTTCACTTATAAAAGGTGCTCTCCTCTCCACACTTACCCTCACACAACAACCCCGTCATTTTGGAAAAAAATATTCCAAAAAATCTCCTAAAAAATCATGTAAACCTTAAGTAGGTTCTGGTATTCTCAAAACACTATCACTCAAAGGTTTAATCCCTTTCGCAAAGGAGATGATCCAAAAAGAGAGGTATAAGTTCGTTACCACCTTTCATTATTTTCTTTGTCTTTATGTTATTTTATTATTATATAATTTTTTTACCATATCATAATTATAACATCAGTATCATTATTAAGATAAAATTTATTTATAATTATGGTATAATCATTATCCACCCTCCCCTTTTCCATTTTAAAAAATAAAGGCGTGAATCGTGCGTTGTGAGTACTAAAACCTTCATGATGAAACATATTTCATTTTCCTTTAATGCTTTTCAAGAATAGTCATAATAGGTAATTTAATATATAATTATGATATTTATGAAATATTTTATATTCTTAAATGATAAAACATATTTCTCATTTTCATATTCTATGGAAAATGAAATCGTTAACTATGCGTACGTACGGACTACAACCTCAATAGAGTGATTAATTTTAATTTTTAATTTCATCATAAACTTACATGTATGTTCATGAGAATGGTATTAAAGGATAAATGTGATGTTTATTATATCATTAATGTTTATTTATAACCAATTTTATAACTTATTAATGACATGATCAATAAACAAGAATCATTAATTCAATCGTTTAAAACAAGCGTACTAAGAGGAAAATCATCTAATTCATATTGGGTAATATTTTCAATTCAATTATTTATTCTTAAAATTTATAAAAATTTAAATATAACACACTATTATACAATAAATTATATCATTATGATAATTCTATAATTATATTATAACTTAATCACCGCATAATCATCCATTAATCATGGTATGTTCAAGTTTGGTTCGATTTACCCGCCTATATGAATGATGCTATAAAAATATATCATGGATGAACACAAGAACATAAAATAAAAATAATATTATAATTTAATAATCATTTTAATTTTTTTTGGTTATGTAATGGTTATATTAGGTATTTAACTCATTATTAAAGTATCATCTTCATTTTCTAAAATCAAAAAAATAAATCAGCACCAATTCAATTTTCACATAAACATAAGAAAAAACAATATAATAAATAAATATATTATGATAATAAATAGTACATATTAAATTAAATATATAAGAATAAGGTTTCTAATAAGGTATATAATAACCATAATTTTATTATTTAGGAAGTTAAGCACATGCATAGATTGAATTTGGAATAAGGTAAGGATTTCCATCTCAATTTTCTTACATCGAGACATGTTTATATTATAAACCTTAATTAAAATTTTATGGTGTAATTAATACCCCATTTTAATTTTTATATCATTATTATATTATATTACATTATATTCAATTTTAATATCATGTTATCTTTCTCATGGGGTTTTGGTTCAAATGTTTCAAAAGTTATAAGGGTTTCATCTCAAAATTTCCTTCTTTGATACACATTTTATTTTATACACCTATATTAATTTAAATGGAGTTTATACTAAATTTTGGTAATAAAATTTCATGAATTATATTTACCATGTAATTTTAACAAATATTTTAATCTCTATCTCTTTAAAGGTATTTTTATTTAAATATTTCTTAATCCATAAGAGTTTTCATCTCAAATTCCTCTCTTTGAGACATTTTTGGTATTATACACCTAATTTAATTTATATAGTATACATGATACCCATTTGAGATATCATTTCATGAAATATATTTTAATTATGATATATTAATTTCAATTACAATCACACTTTTTCAAGGAGCATTGATTAAAGTGTTACCCAAGCCATAAGGGTTTTCTAGGTCTCAATTCTGATTCTTTATGGCATGTTACATGTTATGCCCCATGTTTCCTTTATATGGTGTTATATTGATTTTATATCCCATGAATGTTCTATAAATTATTTTCTTGTAATAATTATGATATAGTAATCAAAATAAAGTTCTTTTATTCTAATGTTTTTAACTGAAGTGTTACCTCAGTCGTAAGAGTTTTTGATAACTCAATTACCATTCATTGAGCCATACTCCTCTTTTTGAACCTTATAATTAAAATTTAGTTATAATAATCCCAATGAATATATAATGTTACAAAACCTATTTATTTTATTGGGAATTATGTTTTATATCCATGTATTCTTCCATTATTATTCCATTTATAAAATGTGAGATTGTGAAGAATAATTTCTATATTTTCTAATGAACCTTTATTTTACATGTCCATATTTTCCCTTCCCACCAAATTTTTCCTTATTATTTGAAAATATATGTTGTTTTATATCTTGTGACTCTCATATTTCTCATTACCACTTTTTATAAGGAAGTTTTATCAACACTTAAAATGATGCGGGTTTTTACAAAAGCTTAAATTTTTGATATAAAAAGTTTTTAATTTCAATATCTTATATTTTATCTTATAGACTAAATTTTATTATATAATAAAATTAATATTTCAAAATGGTTTATTTATAAAAATAATTTTGTAAAATAATTTTTTAAGCTTCATGAAAAATATTTTGTAAATTATTTTCAAATTTATTTTATAATAAATTTTCAAGTGTTTTAAATAAATACTTTAAAAAAAATTTACCTCTAATTTATTCTTAGTATAAAAAATATTTACCTCTAACATAGTTTTGTTTCATTATCCACCTTATATTTTCTATTATTATGAGTTTCATTTGGGTGAATAAGTTTTGGTATCATTTTATTTTATTTTTGAAGCTATTTTATGTGACACCATTTGATAATGTCATGAAGCCAATTTTTATTTCTATGGGTTATTTTATGATGTGATGATTTTGTTTAAAGTGGAACAAAAATGTATGGATTATGAGATAGGTGGTACCTATATATCCCTATAATTAATTGGGTAAAGGATTATATATCATGATATATAAATGTTATGTGAACAGTTTAATGATTATTTAGGTTCACAAAGGGTGAGGGTGATGACATTTAGCTATACTCAAAGTTTAACATTTGAATAGGTTAGAGATTAGCTTGGTTAAAAAAGGGTGAGTGTGATGATGTTTAGATTTACTCACAATTCTATGAGTGAAAGGGTTGGTAGGTATCTGAGTTCATAATGATAAGAAATCTTATGTTTATAATTGTGCCACTTTCTTTCCTATGTTCCATGGATAATGATTTATGCTTCACGTTTTGTTTTCTTATTCCATGGTAAAGGTTTGATCATTTTATATTACATGTATATATTTTTTTTCTTATGGAAACATGTTTTATGATTTATGTTTTTTGGGGTATGATTTTCTTATATATCTTGATTATACCCATATTATCATCTTATTATCACTATTTATTGTTATCATTTATGTTTATCCTTACTCAGAAAATGATATCATCCATTTAATATGTTTTAATTTCCCTAGTTTATAAAGTTAAGAAAAGTATATAATATCTAGAAGAGTTCCTTATGTGTAAAATTTATGAGATATATTGAAGACTCATTATGGATTAACCAGTTTCTCTGATAGTAGAAAAATGACCATTAGTTAAAAGGGACTGAGTTTTTTTAGTTAACGTTTTTTGATAATTCTCTAAAAGTTTAAACCTAAAAGGTTTTGAGAATGTATTTTAATGTAATATTTTCTTTAATTCATGTAATTATTAGATTATTAGTTCTGTAGTGTCATATTTATAGTTCCATATCTTGATTTTTTAGGGTTTATTGTCATTGATTGATTAAAGATTCCTAATGAGATGACATATTTAGGGTTTATAGGTTTATTGTGAGGTTTCATGTTGGTGTTCTCAATCCATCTTCCCATTTTAGTTAGGTGATCATTAATGATTTTTATCTAGGTAGTTGTTTCAAGAAGTATCATATTTAATTATGTGTAAAGGTGAGATTACCATGATTTTAATTCCATTGGGTATTATCCTAAAGAAGATAACAATATAGAATTAAATAATTGAAAGGGATGGATGTGTAACTTGAATTTGATTATGTTATTCTTCATGTTATTGACTTGTGATATTTTATAAATAGTGTAATATTTTATTTTAGTGATTATTAATTCTTAATATCATATTTTATATACCTAAAACTCATTAGAAATTGTAACTATGGTAAGGAATGGAGGGTAATAAATGGGACCTTCATTGAAGTTTACATTTTTTATAAATTAATATCATGAAAAATATTTACTTTTGATACATTATTTGGATGACTATTGACACTAATAACTACTATTATAATAGGTTTAATTTATTTTTGAAAAACATTCATAATGAATTGATTAACTAAGATGACAATTGCTAGAATTGATATTAATGGATGACTATGTTAGAACCATGTTTTTTATAAGATTTCTTGCATTGTTTGAAGTAGAATTGATTTTTCATTGAATATTTTTTATAATGGAATTATGATTTGATATCATATATATATATTTTAGAATTTAGATCCCTTACTACATTTAAATTGAAACACAATTTTGGGTTGGTTGATACTATGAGAGTTGAGATATGATATTTTGTTTGTGGCAAAAACTTGATGTGGTTGATGGTAAGGTATTTTGTATGGTGTGTAAAGGTTATATGAATTATGTTGGTATTGTTATATTAGGTTGGTATCCGTATTTGTTTTTTGTATGATTATTTATTACTACTAATTACTTATTTCATTTTTAGAATATCCTTCCTTGAAGTAGGAATAATTTTTTCTTAATACACAAGATCATGGATGGTAATAATTAATGAATTTATTAAGGGTAAGATAGTTCTTGAACCTTAACAATGATTATGATATGTAAATAAGTGGAATCCATATATAGGGTAAATGATTAAAAGAGCATGGGTATGAAAGCTATAATTATTATATTGAATCAATTAACCATACATCTAGATGTTTAATGTGAATATTAATCCATAATTGATGATGGGATATGATTGAATGATTGGTAAATGCTTAATAATAAAAAATTAGAGATCATATTGAGCCTTTATTCATATGTGTTTAGGAAATTATTATCTTCCTATGCCTTAGTGATGGTAACTGTATTGTCATATGGGTCGTTAACTATATTTCAAGTCTTGTATTAAACAAATTACCTTAGAATTGTGACGCCCCGAACTCATTTCTTATGTAGTAATAATGTTGTATGATTTTACTTCATTTAATACTATCCAAAAAATTACACACAAATAAACACATGACTTTCTTTATTCAAATAAAACACTGAAAGTGTTTACATTACAACAAGATGAAAGGAAACTGTACTATACTAGGATACCTACTAAAAGACCAATTAAAGTCACTAAGATTCCACCTAACATAATAACTAGGCCTAGTAAATAGTGAAGATCCTTTGGGTTAGTTAGAATGAAAAACATCATGGCCAGAACCAAGAAAACTATACTAAGCATCAGTGGAATGATGAGCACCATCTTCGCAAGTTGTTTTGAAGATGGAATACCATAATTCATATTTTTATAGGGACTTAATTTGACCATTTCCCCTTTAGGTGACTGCTGGATCCCTAATGGCTATAAGACTTATAGCCGTTATGAATTCTAGTTATTTTATTTCAATCATTTAAGAATATTGAGATTTTCAAGTGTTTTAAGTTAAAGTAATATCTTTTAAATGTGTTGGTAATTAAAATCCTCATTGTATTTTGGAAAGGATAAATGTATTAGGGTTTAAAATGGACTTGAAGACACAACCCTTGTGTTTTAAAGAAAATACCAAGAGAGGTATGAATTTTGTTTTTGAAGTTGAAAACATGTTTACGTTTATTAATTAAAATATATACTCTTGGTTAAGACAAAATATAATTTTATTTGTGTACTATAATCTTCCAAAGTTAAAATCGAAATCATGTTTTATAAAATTAAAGATATTGATTATATAATTAAATTGATTATATTTCTTTTCTATGATTTTATAGTTTATTTTTAAAGTTAGTTTATAAAAAATATATAACCTATGGTCTAACCCTCTAGCTGGGCTGAAGAGGTAGAATGCACTACTACAGTAGTAGGCGGCTGAGCCTAAGCCTTAAACCACAGATCATAGCTAGTCCATGGGCCTGTTGGCATGTGCATGTGCGCTTGAGGCATGCAGAAGGGAACCAGAGTGTTCCACCGTGTAGGGTGGCACGACGGTATAGGTGGGAATAGATCCCGGCTGCAGAACCTAGTAAGGGGATGTATCAGGAGGGGGGAGGGAGTAATTTGAGCTAAGGCCGGGAGTCCCGATCTTATAAGTGAGTTGGAAAACTTGTCCTGTTTCGATATGGGATGAAGTTTTTAGGAAAAAACGCAATTTGGACCGTCAGATCTCGCTGCACAGAACCTAAGCTGTCCGACCAGTCCATCCATCGAACCTACGTGGCCATGGATTATCCACCATGTTTCAGTCATCCAATCCTGATGGATCAAATCTCATCCATTCATGTCTTTTTAAAATGCCACGTCATACACAACAATCCGATCAAATACGATCTAATCCCAGCCATTCAATTTTTTTTAAAATGTCGGTTTTACCCTAGTCGTTTGATCCAATCTCCCCTTAATCTGGTCCGTCCTTTTCTTTCCCAATTTTCCTCTCCCATGCCATCTTCTTCCTCCCGCCTGTGCTGAACCTATAGCCTCAATACCCTCCTTTTTCTTTTTCTCTTCGCCCGTGACACTGATGGCCCCTCATTTCACTCATTTTCTACAAATTTCAACACCCTCGGTCTTATTTTAGACCGAGGGTCTCGGTTTTCCATACCAGGTGCTTTAAACTATCTTATATATATTTTATATATACAAGTCAACTTGCCCTCAAACCCTACGGGTTCTCCACTCTCTAGAGCCTCCTTCGAGCTTCCCCAAACCTCTTCTCCTCATTCAAACCAGGTAAGGGTTAAATATATCTTGTCTCCCTTGTGAAAAACCTATTATACACTTTGTATATTGAATTATATATACATGTATATATATAATCATATAGTTTTATATAAACCTCCATTATGCCTGATTTTAAGACTCCTAAATATTGAGTTTATCGGTTTAAACAGTGTTTTAAAACGTACAAAATTTTATTTTTGTACAAAACTATTATATATATATATATATTTGTATACACGGTCATATATATATATATATATCTATATATAGTCATGTAGTTTATATAACTCACCAATTCGAACCAGTTTTAAGTCTTATAACATTGAACTTCAATGTATAATTAATGTTTTTGAAAAACATATGGTAATTAAGGGTTATAAAAGGTTCATTTTCTAAAACCTATACTTATATAAAAATGCAGTGAGTATATATATAGTTACTTATATTCAATATGAAACAAACCATATTTGTTCAAAAGCCTTTCTAATGCTGCGAACATACTCTTTCTTATACAAGGTATGTATTCAAGGTTGTTTTGTTTAATAGGACTATATATATATGTATATATATGGTTATATGTATATATACCTTTAGGTTTTAATCTTAAAATTATTAAGTTTTCATAAAAACCAATTTTTGGTGATTTAATTATGTTTGTGAGATATACAATTTTCACAATGATTTATTAAACCTTCTGTTGGTTGAGAAAATTTCGTGTATACACTTTGTGTTTATATAGTTCATATAATTTTTAACCCACATTTATAAAGAAACAATGGTCACCTTAGTGTATGACCTCCCAATATTTTTAGAAGGATGAAATAGTCTTTTATACATAAACATGGTAAGCACTTGTAGAGAAATACGTTTAAATGTATTTTTATGAATGCATGCTTTGCATGAAATAATTATTTTTCTAAATTACTTGAATCTGCAGCAATAAATGTTTTCAATTATTAAGTTCTGATTTGTTAAATATGCCTATTTATCAGCATGTGTATTAAATATAAATTATGATTATCCTAATTTTATAATTATGCATTTTGGAATAATTTTTTTTTACTTTCATAATAGGGATTTTAGGGGTTATCATTTTATGTGACAAATTTTTATTTTTTGTGCTTTAGTTATTGTCACATGTGTTTCCTACCATACTTGTCATTTATTGCCATAGACATGATAGTATTGTTATTAACACTTATATGCATGATTAAATTTGTATATGTAAATGCTAAATAATTTAATCAAACTCAAATGGCCTTTTATGGAATAAAGAATTTAAATTATTCAAAGTGGTATGGGACACTTTGAATAATGTGAAATGAAAAACCAAGTAATACGTGACACTTGTAATGATAATTGATGAGTAATTTAATAAATAAAAGTGGTTTATGCACTTTGATTTAATGAAATTATAAATTAATTGGACTTATTTAATGTTGGGTGGGGCCCGCTATAGCCCCTCGGTGCATCGGTAGGTCTCATGAGACAACTAGATGTGGAATTGGCCAAGGCCTTTCCCAATTATGATTTATGGTCTTCGCATGAGGCCTTGACAAAGAGTTTATGGTATTGGAATGAGGCCTTGACACAGTCCGGCATATGTACTTCCCTCATTATGTTTATGATAATTAATTAACCAAGTGGATATTCGACTAGTAGAATATTCATGGTTAAGAGCCTATACTTATGAGTATCAAAAGAAGTAAATACTTATGGCATAATGTTTATTCATCATTCAGAGATTCATCTACCAGTTAATTATTAACAGTTAGTAAGTAAAGAAATATAAGTCATCATGTTATGCACAACTCTGATCTTGTATTACTCTCAATTATAAATTCTATACTTGCGCTTACGCATGTCACACTTATTAAAGTTAGAATGACCCTTACATTATATACTACACACCCTATATTTTGTATGAGCATGCTTATGATTGGAACATGTTTCATTGTGACCCTGTTAGTTTCCTTTAAATTTTCACTTATAATTATTGGAAAAAATGTTATTTTATGGTTCATGTATTGTAGCTTTCCTTAAAAAAATATTTTTATGGATAATTTTTAAAGAATGTTTTCAAAAAGGCCTCAATTGTAGTATTATTTAATTTTGAAACCTGTTACAGGGAATTTGTATGATCACCCTACTTTTTTACTTAAATTTTACAGGTTTAGTAGATTTGAGATACACTGTTTGGTGGCAGCATTGTGAAGATTCTTTTCCTTCCAATATTGAAGAAATTGTAATAATTATATCTGGTTATCCAGGAGGTAAACTGAAAAGATCCGCTTTAGTGAAAAATGATGTGTAATATTTCAGCTTCTGTTTTATAAAAAAAATTACACACCATGTTTTATTTAAAACATCACTAGCTCCAGGACAGTCCGGGGCTGGGGCGTGACAGTTGGTATCAGAGGATTGGTTTAGAAAACCATGGAAAATTAGAACAACATTAAAAATATTATTATGTCTTAATAAGTATAATTTTTCTTAAATTTTTCATATGGTAGACGAAACAAGTCTTTTGTCTCTCCCCACTGAATTACTAGAACACATTATTATCGAGTCATGTTCAGAGGCATACCAGCTGTTTGTGAACTTATATATAACCTGTAAATGCCTTTATCAAGTGTCTAAAAAACCTAATATCCTTCGAATTTACCAAGGACTGAGTAATGTTTACTACCTCATGTCACAAGCACAACTTACTTTTTATACACACAAAGGAAGGTACTATGAAGGCCTGTTCTTGTATGTTCACCCTATCTAAGGGTTATCTGGCCCTAGAGAAGTTCTGGGAAGCTGTAGAGGTGAGAGACCCCCGTGAAGCCTATATGTTCAAATTATTGAGTTTTAGTAGGTACGGGAGTCTTTATGACATCTGGTTTTTAGAAAAACAAGTCATCTAATTAGTATTTCAGAACCATGTTCATTCTGATATCTTTGAACTCTACACCTCCCATGCCACCCTTTCAAGGAACTACTGTTGCCCGTATGATTTTGAATTGATATATGAGAGGTGTATATGGTAGAATTAAATTGAGGAGTTTAAGAACATTTTGGGAATCAATCTAAGCAAAATAACCTACCAGGAATGTCTCTAATGATGGTGGACCTGGTGAAAGGGCATTAGGGTTGAAGTCTATGGGTTGGTAATATGAAGCTTAAGAGTACGAAGGAATTGGAAGGACACAATTCTTTAGAGGGGGGAATAATGCAATTCCCTAAACTCATTTCTTATGTAATAATAATGTTTTATGGTTTTACTTCATTTAATATTTTCTAAAACAATACTTGCAAATAAACACAAGACTTTCTTTATTCAAATAAAATACTGAAAGTGTTTACATTACAAAAAGATCAAAGGAAACTGTACTATCCTAACATACCTACTAAAAGCTCAATCAAATCCACTGGGAGGACACCTAACATAATAAATAGGCCCAGTAAATAGTGAATATCCTTTGGGTCAGTCAGAACGAAAAAAATAACGGTTAGAACCAAGACAAATGTACTGAGCATCAGTGTAATGATGAACACCATCTTCACCAAGTAGTTTTGAATATGGAACACCCTAATTCATGTTTTTATACTCTTTAATTATATCGTTTCCCCTTTAGGTGACCATTTGATCCATTACAGCTATAAGACTTATAGCCCTTAGGAATTCTAGTTATTTTATTTCAAGTATTTAAGAGTATTGAGATTTTCGAGTGTTTTAAGTTAAAGTAATATGTTTTAAACATGTTTGTAATTAAACTCCTCTTTGGATTTTGGAAAGGATAAATGAATTAAGGTTTAAAATGGATTTGAAAATTCATACCTTGTGTTTTAAAGAAAATACCAAGAGAGGTATTCATTTTGTTTTTAAAGGTGAAAACATGTTTACTTTTATTAATTAAAAGTTATACTTTTGGTTAAGACAAAATATAATTTGATTTGTGTACTTTAATCTTCCAAAGTTAAAATATAAATCATGTTTTATAAAATTAAAGATATTCATTATATAATGAAATTGATTATATTTATTTTCTAGGATTTTATAGTTAATTTTGAAAGTTAGTTTATAAAAAATATATACCCTACAGGCCAGCCCTCTAGCCGAGATGAAGAGGCATCACACGCTACTAAAGTAGTAAGTGGCCAAGCCTAAGCCTTCATCCACAACTCAGGGCCATCCCATGGCCCCGTGGGAATGCACACGCATTCCTGAGGCATGCACAAGGGAACCAGAGTGCGCTACCATGCGAGGCGGCAGGACGACAGAGGTGGGTGCAGAGCGCGCCCACAGAACCTGGTATGAGGCGGTACCAGGAGGGGGGAGGGAGTAATCTTAGCTAAGGCTGGGAGTCCCAGTCTTATAAGAGAGCTGGGAAACTTGTCTTGTTTTGATGTGGGATAGAGTTTTTAGGGTGAAACACGATCTGGACCATTAGATCTTTCCACACGGAACCTGATCCATCCGATTAGTCCAGGCATTGAACCCACACGACTGTGGATTATCCACTACTTTTTTTATTAGCCTTCTGATCCCAACGGATCTAATCTCATCTAGTCATGTCTTTTTAAAACACTACATCATCCTCAACCATCTGATCAAATATGATCTAATCCCAGCTATTCACTTTTTTTAAAACCCCAATTTTACCCTAGCTGTTCGATCCAATCCCCCCTTAATCTGGGCCGTCCGTTTCTTTACTAGTTTTCCTCTCCTGCATCGTCTTCTTCCTCCTACGTGTGCTGAACCAGTAGCCTCATTGCCCTCCTTTTTCTTTTTCTCTTCGCCTGTGACACTGGTAGCCCCTCCTTTCACTCGTTTTCCACAAAGGCCGAAACCCTCAGTCTTATTTTAAACTGAGGGGTCTCGATTTTCTATACTAGTTTCTTTAAACTATATTATATATATTTTATATATACAACTCAACTTTCATTCAAACCCTACATGTTCTATACCCTCCATCGCCTCCATCGATCTTCCCCGAACATCTTTTCCTCATTCAAACTAGGTAAGGGTTAAATATATCTTTTCTCCCTTATGAAAAACCTATTATACACTTTTTATATTTGGTTATATATATATATATGTATATATATAATCATATAGTTTTATATAAACCTCCATTATTCCTGATTTTAAGACTCCTAAAAATTGAGTTTCTCAGTTTAAGCAGTGTTTTAAAATACACAAAATTATATTTTTGTACAAAACTTTTATATACATATATTTTTATACATGGTCATATATATATATATCTATATATAGTCATATAGTTTACATAACTCACCTATTTGAACCAATTTTAAGTCTTTTAATATCGAACTTCAATGTATAATTGATGTTTTTGAAAAATATGTGGTAATTAATGGTTATAATAGGTTCGTTTTATAAAACCTACACATATATACAAATATAGTGAGTATATATATAGTTACTTATATTCAATATGTAAGAAACCAACTTTTTTCATAAGTATTTCTAATGCTGTGAACATACTTTTTCATATACATGGTATGTATTCAAGGTTGTTTTGTTTAATTAGACTATATATAAATATATAAATATATATATATGGTTATATGTATATATACCTTTAGGTTTTAATCTTAAACTGATTAAGTTTTCATAAAAACCAGTTTTTGGTGATTTAATTATGTTTGTGAGATATACAATTTTCATAATGATTTATTAAACCTTGTGTTGGTTGAGAAAATTTCGTGTATACACTTTGTGTTTAAATAGTTCATATAAATTTTAACCGACATTTATAAAGAAACAATGGTCACCCTCGTGTATGACCTCCCATTATTTTTAGAAGGATGAAATAGTCTTTTATATATAAACATGGTAAGCACTTGTAGATAAATATGTTTAAATGTATTTTTATGAATGCATGCTTTGCATGAAATAATTATTTTTATAAATCACTTGAATCTGCCGCAATAATTGTTTTCAATCATTAAGTTATGTTTTGTTAAATATGCCCATTTATCATCATGTGTGTTAAATATAAATGAAAATTATCCTAATTTTAAAATTATTCATTTTAGAATGTAAAATTTTTACTTTCATAATAGGGATTTTAGGGGTTATCATTTTATGTGACAAACTTATATTTTTTTTGTGCTTTAGTTATTGTCGCATGTGCTGCCGACCATACCTATCATTTTTTGCCATAGACAGGATTGTATTGTTATTAACACTTATATGCATGATTAAATTTGTATATGTAAATGTAAATAATGTAATAAAACTCAAGTGGACTTTTATGGAATAAAGAATTTAAATTATTCAAAGTGGTTTGAGACACTTTGAATAATGTGAAATAAGAAACCAAGTAATATGTGACACTTGTAATGATAAGTGATGAGTAATTTAATAAATCAAAGTGGTTTATGCACTTTGATTTAATGAAATGATAAATCAATTAGACTTATTTAATGTCAGGTTGGGCCTGCTATATCCCCTCAGTGCATCGGTAGGTCTCATGAGACAACTAGATGTGGAATTGGTCGAGGCCTTTCCCAATTATGATTTATGGTCTTTGTATGAGGCCTTGAAAAAGAGTTTATGGTCTTGCCATGAGGCCTTGACACAGTCCTGTATATGAACTTCCCTCATTATGTTTATGATAATTAATTAACCAAGTGGATATTCGACTAGTAGGATATTCATGGTTAAGAGCCTTTACTTATGAGTATCAAAAGAAGAAAATGCTTATGGCATAATGTTTATTCAACATTCAGAGATTCATCTACCAGTTTATTATTAACAGTTAGTAAGGAAAGAAATTGAAGTCATCATGTTATGCACAACTCTAATCTTGTATTACTCTCAGTTACAAATTATGTACTTGCACCTAAACACATCACACTTATTAAAGTTAGAATGACCCTTAATTTATATACTACACACCCTATATTTTGTATGAGCATGCTTATGATTGGAACATGTTTCATTGTGACCCTGTTAGTTTCCTTGAAATGTTCACTTATAATTATTAGACAAAATGTTATGTTGTGGTTCATGTATTGTAGCTTTCCTTACAAAAAATGTTTTTATGGATAATTTTAAAATAATGTTTTCAAAAAGGTTTCAATTGTAGTATTATTTAATTTTAAAACCCGTTACAAGGCATTTGTATTCTCACCCTACGTTTTTACTTAAATTTTACAGGTTTAGTAGATATGAGATACACTGTTTGATGGTAGCATTTTGGAGATTCCTTTCCTTCTAGTTTTGAAGAAATTGTAATAATTGTATCTGGTTCTCCAGGACGTAAACTGAAAAGATCCTCTTTAGTGATACATGATGTGTAATTCTTCAGCTTCTGTTTTATAAAAAAAATTACACACCATGTTTTATTTAAAACCGCACTGGCTCTAGGATAGTCCGGGGCTGGGGCATGACAGTTGGTATCAGAGGATTGATTTAGAAAACCCTGGAAAATTAGAACAACATTAAAAATTTTATTATGTCTTACTAAGTAGAAGTTTTCTTAAAATTTTCAGATGGTAGACGAATCAAGTCTTTTGTCTCTCCCCACTGAATTACTAGAACACATTATTATCAAGTCATGTTCAGAGGCATACCAGCTATTTGTGAACTTATATATAACCTTTAAATGCCTTTATCAAGTGTCTAAAAACCCTAATATCTTTAAACTTTATCAAGGACTAAGTAACATTTACTACCTCATGTCACAAGCACAACTTACTTTTTATACACACAAAGGAAGGTACTATGAAGGCCTGTTCTTGTGTTTCACCCTATCTAAGGGTTATCTAGCCCTAGAGAAGTTCTGGAAGCTGTAGAGGTGGGAGACCCCTGTGAAGCCTATATGTTCAAAGTATTGAGTTTTAGTAGGTACGGGAGGCTTTATAACATCTGGTTTCTAGAAAACCAAGTCATCCAATTAGTCTGTTAGAACCATGTTCATTCTGATATCTTTGAACTCTACACCTCCCGTGCCACCCTTTCAAGGAACTACTATTTCCCATATGATTTTTAATTGATCTATGAGAGGTGTATATGGGAGAATGAAATTGAGGTGTTTAAGAACATTTTAGGAATCAATATAACCAAAATAACCTACCAGGAATGTCTATAATGACGGTGGACTTGATGAAGGGTCATTTGGGTTGAAGTCTGTGGGTTGGTAATGGGAATCTTAAGAGTATGAAGGAATTACGAGGACACAATTCTTTGAAGGGGTGAATAATGTGATTCCACAAACTCATTTCTAATGTAATAATAATGTTTTATGGTTTTACTTCATTTAATATTGTCCAAAAAAATAATTTCAAATAAACAAAAGACTTTCTTTATTTAAATAAAACACTGAAAGTGTTTACATTACAACAAGATCAAAGGAAACCATACTATCCTAAGATAACTATGAAAATCCCAATCAAATACAATAGGAGGACACCTAACATAATAAATAGGACCAGTAAATAGTGAAGATCCTTTGGGTCAGTTAGAACAAAAAAAATCACGGCTAGAACCAAGAAAATTGTACTGAGCATCAGTGGAATGATGAGTACCATCTTCACCAAGTCATTTTCAATATGGAACAACCTAATTCATGTTTTTGAATTCCTTAATGAGACCGTTTTCCCTTTAGGTGACCGTTGGATCCATAACAACTATAAGACTTATAGCCGTTAGGAATTCTAGTTATTTTATTTCAAGTATTTAAGAATATTGATATTTTTGAGTGTTTTATGTTAAAGTAATATCTTTTAAACATGTTTGTAATTAAACTCCTCTTTGTATTTTGGAAAGGATAAATGCATTAAGGTTTAAAATGGATTTGAAAATGCAAACCTTGTGTTTTAAAGAAAATTCCAAGAGGGATATGCATTTTGTTTTTGAAGTTCAAAACATGTTTACTTTTATTAATTAAAAGTTATACTCTTGGTTAAGAAAAAATATAATTTGATTTGTGTACTTTAATCTTCCAAAGTTAAAATAGAAATCATGTTTTATAAAATTAAATATATTCATTATATAATGAAATTGATTATATTTATTTTCTATGATTTTATAGTTTATTTTGAAAGTTAGTTTATAAAAAATATATACCCTACGAGCCCGCCCTCTAGCCGAGCTAAAGAGGAAGCACATGCTACTAAAGCAGTAGGCGGCCAAGCCTAAGCCTTCATCCACAACTCAGGGCCATCCCATGGGCCTGTGGTCATGCGCACACACGCCTGAGGTATGCACAAGGGAACCAAAGTGCGCTACCGTGCGAGGCGGCATGACGACAAAGGTGGGTGCAGAGCGCACCCATAGAACCTGGTATGAGGCTGTACCAGGAGGGGGGAGGGAGTAATATTAGGTAAGGCCCGGAGTCCTAGGATTATAAGAGAGCTGGGAAACTTGTCCCGTTTTGATGTGGGAATGAGTTTTTAGGGTGAAACATGATCTGGACCGTTATATCTCTCCACATGGAACTTGAGCCGTCCAATTAGTCCAGGCATCGAACCCACATAGTTGTGGATTATCCACTGCTTTTTTTATTAGCCTTCCAATCACAAAGGATCTAATCTCATCCGTTCATGTATTTTTAAAACACTGCGTCATCCTCAACAATCCGAATAAAATATGATCTAATCCCAGCTGTTCACTTTTTTTAAACCCCAGTTTTACCCTAGCCGTCGGATCTGATCCCCCATTAATCTGGACCGTCCATTTCTTTCCCAGTTTTCCTCTCCTGCATCATCTAATTCCTCCTACGTGTTCTGAACCAGTAGCCTCACTGCCCTTCTTTTTCTTTTTCTCTTCACCTGTGACACCAGTGGCCCCTCCTTTCACTCGTTTTCCACAAAGACCGAAACCCTCGGTCTTATTTTAAACCGAGGGGTCTTGGTTTTCCATACCAGTTGCTTTAAACTATATTATATATATTTTATATATACAACTCAACTTACACTCAAACCCTACGTGTTATCCACTCTCCATCGCCTCTATCGAGCTTCCCTAAACCTCTTCTCCTCATTCAAACTAGGTAAGGGTTCAATATATCTTGTCTCCCTTATGAAAAACCTATTATACACTTTGTATATTCGGTTATATATATATATATGTATATATATAATAATATAGTTTTAGATAAACCTCCATTATGCCTGATTTTAAGACTCCTAAATATTGAGTTTCTCAGTTTAAGTAGTGTTTTAAAATGCACGAAATTATATTTTTGTACAAAACTTTTATATACATATATTTTTATACAGATTCATATATATATATATATATATCTATATATAGTCATATATTTTACATAACTCACCTATTTGAACCAGTTTTAAGTCTTTTAACATTGAACTTCAATGTATAATTGATGTTTTTGAAAAAAATGTGGTAATTAATGGTTATAATAGGTTTGTTTTCTAAAAACTATATATATATATATATAAATATAGTGAGTATATATATAGTTACTTATATTCAATATGTAAGAAACCAAATTTGTTCATAAGTCTTTATAATGCTGCGAACATACTCTTTCTTATACATGGTATGTATTCAAGGTTGTTTTATTTAATTAGACTATATATATATATATGGTTATATGTATATATACCTTTATGTTTTAATCTTAAACTGATTAATTTTTCATAAAAACCAATTTTTGGTGATTTAATTTTGGTTGTGAGATGTACAATGTTTACAATGATTTATTAAACCTTGTGTTGGTTGAGAAAATTTCATGAATACACTAGGTGTTTATATAGTTCATATAATTTTTAACCCACATTTATACAAAAACAATTGTCACCCTAGTGTATGCCATCCCATTATTTTTAGAAGGATGAAATAGTATTTTATACATAAACATGGTTAGAACTTGTAGAGAAATAAGTCAAAAGTTATTTTTATGAATGCATGCTTTGCATGAAATAATTATTTTTCTAAAGAACTTGAATCTTCCACAATAAATGTTTTCAATCATTAAGTTCTGTTTTGTTGAATATTCCCATTTATCATTATGTGTGTTAAATATAAATGACAATTATCATAATTTTATAATTATTCATTTTGGAATATAAAATGTTTACTTTCATAATAGGGATTTTAGGGGTTAACATTTTATGTGAAAAACCTATATTTTTTATTCTTTAGTTATTGTCGCATGTGCTGCCTAACATACTTATCATTTATTTCCATAGCCATGATAGTATTTTTATTAACACTTATATGCATGATTCACTTTGTATATGTAAATTCTAAAGAATATAATCAAACTAAAATATCCTTTTATGGAATAAAGAATTTAAATTATTCAATGTGGTATGGGAAACTTTGAATAATATGAAATTAGAAATTAAATAATTCAAAGTGGTATGGGACACTTTGAATAATGTGAAATGAGAAACCAAGTAATATGTGACACTTGGAATGATAAGTGATGAGTAATTTAATAAATCAAAGTGGTTTTATGCACTTTGATTTAAATAAATAAGGAACGCATTAGACTTATTTAATGTCAGGTGGGGCCTGCTATAGCCCCTCGGTGCATCGGTAGGTCTCATGAGACAAATAGACATGGAATTGGCTAAGGAATTTCCCAATTATGATTTATGGTCTTGGTAGGAGGCCTTAATAGAGAGTTTATGGTCTTGGAACGAGGCCTTGACACAGTCTGACATATGCACTTCCCTCATTATGTTTATGATAATTAATTAACCAAGTAGATATTCGACTAACAAAATATATATGGTTAAGAGCCTGTAATTATGAGTATCAAAAGAAGTAAATTCTTTTGGAATAATGTTTATTCCGCATTCTGTGATTCATCTACCAATTTATGATTTATAGTTAGTATGGAAAGAAATTGAAGTTATCATGTTAAGCCCAACTCTGATCATGTATTACTCTCAGTTGTAAATTATGCACTTGAACTTACACATGTTACACTTATTAAAGTTATAATGACCCTTATTTTATATACTATACACCCTATATTTTGTATGAGCATTCTTATGATTGGAAGATATTTCATTGTGAACCTGTTAGTTTCCTTGAAATGTTCACTTATAATTGTTAAACAAAATGTTATGTTATAGTTCATGTATTACATATTTCCTTAAAAAAATGTTTTTATGTTTAATTTTAAATGAATGTTTTCAAAAAGGTTTAGATTGCAATATTATTTTATTTTAAAACCCCTTACTAGGCATTCATATGCTCACCCTACATTTTAACTTAAATTTTACAGGCTTAGTAGATTTGAGATACACTGTTTGGTGTTAGTATTATGGAGAATCTTTTCCTTTTAGTTTTTAAGAAATTGTAATAATTGTATCTGGTTCTCTAGGAACTAAACCTAAAAGATACTCTTTAGTTAAACATGATGTGTAATTCTTAAGCTTCTGTTTTATAAAAAAATTACACACCATGTTTTATTTAAAACCGCACCAGCTCTAGGGCAGTCCGTGGCTGGGGCGTGACAAGAATGGTTATATACTATAATATCCATCAGTTATTTTATATTTTACATCACTTGAGTCAAATAATGAGACCAACACCCATATTTTGACTTGGGTTCTGAGTGTTCTCCCAAAATCTAGGTTATTGATGATTCAGATGGTTGAATACTCACACTACCTCCCTCTCTTTTCCAAATATAGTATGTAAATATCTATATCTAGGTTATAGTGGGTTATAGTTATAGAATGTGTACACATACAGAATATAGTAGATTGAGGACATGATATACATGTATATGTGTGATAAGTAGACTTAATGTTATAATATATACTTGTATCCTTGATGTAACAACTTACAATTACTACATGTATAATTATGCATGGGCTGTGAAAACTTAAGGTAAATTTTATATTTACATGGACTATAATAGATCTCAGTCTTACTGTATGACTATGGATATGTGATGGTGATATGGATATGACATGTGATTGTGGTTGTTATGTGTTTTCATGGATGTTTATTATGATTTATAGAGGGGATGAGATCACTATGGAATGAGATGTTGGGGTTTAGGGTGATTGGTTTAGAATGAAAGTGGAAGTTAGGTATCTTTCTTTTACATATTATTTTGATATTATGTTACATACCAGTATCCATTACTTGGTGAGAAATCGTTAGTGAGGATGAGAATATATTTTACATGAATTAGATAATGAGTTGATTTCTCTATTTATTCACCAGGGATTTATTATACTTCTTCCATATTTTCATGAGTTCTTTATGGAGAATCCTACCGAGTATACCTTTATTCTCACCCTTATATATAGATATTGTTTTAGGTCCATAGGTGTAATTTTGTGACCAATATGGGACATGCTGGCTCATAGATGTTGTTTGAGGGTTGTTAGTGTTCGTGGTCACAGCCATATGTATTTCTATTGTATATTTTTATTTTGGTCTTACATTGTATGACATTAAATGTATTGGGATTAACCTATTTATTATTATGGATTTTATTAGTGTATTATTTATCTATTTATAGGATATTTATGGTAATTATTCCCATATTTGTTTATTTTATACCCTCATTTCTAGTCACTAAACTAAGGAATATTACATAAGGTATTTGGTGTCCCTCCCATATTCACTACTGGCATAAGAGGTGTACCAATGTGGGAAGGTCCTGATAAATTAAATAGCCTATCTTGATTTTTTAGTGACATGGTCTGTTTATTCATTCGAGTTAGTTTATAAAGAGAGATAGGAAGATTTAAGATTTAGCTCTATATGATTGATGTTGGGGATTAATCATAATAATCATGGAACTACCCACAATTTGATACCCTCCTGGTTGCATGTTGGTGAACGAGGTTAGGTACCCTAAAGGGTTATAGAGTTTAGTACCCCATATATACACAGGTTTAAAGTAATCTAAAATTCAAGCATGAATTCAGTATTCCCTTTTACTCAACATGGCACAAATTATCCACAGGTTCAAATAGATTTGGTACTCTCCCGATTTATATTCCATGAATCATTGATGTTTGAGTCCTCTATTAATAAAGTAAGGTACTCCATCATTTGATGGAATTATTCTAAAAGGAGTGGATCATTTATTAGGGGTTCAAAACTCCCTCGACCGACTCTTACTTTAAGGAGGTGTGGGTCCTCCACTATGGTTAGTAGGGTGACATGGGTTTGTGGGATGGGTAGTTTGATATCATGGTTGGTCATAATGACTGAGCCTTATTATAGTGGGGTTGTGAAGATTTGGGATTGGTGTCATGAGTTATATATATTAAAACTTATCTAGGTTGGTATTCTAATGCTTATCTTCCATGAGTGGTATATTCTTTACCTCTATAATATTGAGGTGACTGGGGCCATTATTTATTCCTTAATGGTATTCAATTCATCCTACTGGGTATGTATATGCTCACCCCTGCATGAGAGATTTTCTTATACAATTACAATCTTATATAGATGATAAAAAATATGGTGGTGATTAGGGTGGACATGATATTAGTAGAGTAAGATATTAGTGGTACCCAAAGGTGATAGTAGTGGATTATTTTCATGTATGGTTCTTGTTCATTATAGATATCCCTTCACCTTAATTGTTTTAGGTTGGTTTCCCTTTGGTTTTATTATTCATATATTTTTCCCCATTGCTTTATGGGTTATGAACTTGTTACTCCATTGTGTATTTTAGCATGTCACATGTAGTTACACATTTTCCAATTGGTTATTTATTTTGTATTTAATTATTTATATCTTTTATAGAGATTGGTTTTCATATACAAGTATATTAGGACAAGGTATTCCATATTGTGAGATATGACTACTTGGTTCTAGTCACCAGCCCCTAGCCTATTGGGGGTGGAAATGGGGTGGCATGCTCAACTTACTACTGGTGGGGCCTTGATGTGTTGGGTCATATTAGATTGGTATTATAGTAGGTCTTTATTAGAGAAAATATTAGATTTAGGTGTCATGTGAGGATTGGTTTTTGAACTTAGGGAAATAATATCAACAAGTCATGATTTTTTATTTTAGGATAGGAAACTTAGTATCAGTGTGGAAACTAACATATCTATGCACTAAGACACTGATAATATACTTGTCAATTTGGATCCCCAAGGCATCGATTATATGGAAAAAGTAAATGGTACCTTCATCATATATGATTTTTTCATTGATTTACACTTGAGTTATATCCACAAATATGATTTAATGACAATGATTCATCTTATCAATTATAGGTTGATTCTACATAGATATCCAACCAAGATCCCAAGGTAGGGTTATGCCATTATTATGTAGGTGACTTAGCCTCTTGTCACCAACCAGATTAGTGAAGAGGCTTCTATTCAAGGACTAGATCATGATATTTTCCCATAGGGAATATAAGGAGTAGTACCTCTACCCGCTGTGGCTCAAGTTAACCCAAATACCATAGTTAAAGCAGAAATACATCCACCTTATGAGTAATGGATGATTTCAATGGGGTAGGATAAGGATTCATGTTGGATGATTGTGCTTCAAGAGTTTCAGTGGAAGTGACCACCCTGGTTCTTAGGAGAACCCGACCCTCAAGAAGTAGCACTACTGGAAAAATTACCTATACCCACGGTTCAAAACTGTGGGTATAGCCCCCAAAACTATGGGTATAGGCTATACCCACGGTTTTGGGAACCGTGGGGATGAGAGGTATCACAATAGGGGTCTTAGACTTTACCCACGGTTTTGAAAAACCATGGGTATATATAGGTGTCACAGGTGGCCGCACCACTGTACAGTTGGCACAACACTTTTCCCACGGTTTTCAACCATGGGAATTTATATTCAAAATATGAAGCAGGAAAGGTTCGACCACGGGATGCACCGCACGCAGGCCAACGTCACTGACCAACTAAGCCAAATACATTTTCTATACATATATATATATATATATATATATGTAAATATATTAATATAGCCACAAATTGAAAAAATGATAATGGTGAGGATTGAACCCAGGACGCACCGCACGCAGGCCAGCGTCGCTGACCAACTGAGCTAAAGAGATATTATATATATATATATATATATATATGTAAATATATTAATATAGCTACAAATTAAAAAATGATTAAGGTTAGGATCGAACCCGGGACCGGTGGAATATCGGTACATCGCCTGACCGATTGAGCTATGAATGTTTTGTTAATATAACCATACATCTATTTACTTATATTATTTAAACGCATTTAAAAGAAAAAATAAGTCACTGAGATTCGAACAGCAGACTACGTTCAACTACATGGACGACCTGACCAACCAACCAACATTTATTAGTTGTAAATATATTTGTATTTTTGTAATTATATTAATTCATACCGTGTTCCCACCAATTTTTTTTATTGTCCTGCATAATTTTTTTCCCCGCCATAAGGTGGAAAATCTATACCCATGGTTTTAGAGAACCGTGGGTATACGTCTTCAAAAAAAAACCCCCAATACCCACGGTTTTTCAAAACCATGGGTATAGGTCTTCCGAAAAAACTCTATACCCATGGTTTGACCAAAACCATGGGTATTAGTATTCAAAAAAAATCTATACCCACGGTTTTGGGAAAAACTGTGGGTATAGGTGACTTATACCCACAGTTTTCCAAAACCGTGGGTATAGATCCCCATATTATCCCTATACCCATGGTTTTCTAAAACCGTGGGTATAGGCTCGTTTTCCAGTAGTGTAGATGATTGGATTAAGGCGGTGATTTAGGTGTTCCTTCTTGTCTATAAGCCTTTAAATTTAATGGTAGTGAAAGTATCCAGTCTTGTCTACATTAAAATGAGTCACTAGCAGACCCTGATCATTTAGAACCATGATGAGGATACTCTCCCATGGGAATAGTTTGAGAACCTATTTCACAAGTAGGGTAACATGTATATTTTTGAGAATGATTTGTGGTTCAATAACCTCAAGAAACACTCCCTTGACATGATTCATGATAGATTCCTTTGAGTATGAAAGTTCAAGAACAACCTTTACAGAGAGATCTAAGTTGGAATTTTCCCCTATGAATCCCCACCTACATCAAGAGAGACCCGGTGATTAATAAAATTTTAATAGAAGATAATTAGTTAACTATATATAGTGGGGATTATTTGGGAGAAGATTCATCAACCATAGTTAGTGATCAATATGCATCAGATCCAAAAAACCTGAGGTGTACTCATGCCCATTCCTATACCTAGGGATCTATAGCTCAAGATTCATGTATAGGATCAAGTTAACTAGGATAGAAGCTTTGTTATACATATAGAGGATGAGGTCACATGGATCATGGTGTCTTAAGTTGATGTGCGTCAGAGGGAATTCAAACGGTTGATAGATACCTGTATTAGAGGTAATGATGCAATTATAGGATTCATCGATGAAAATAGGTTGGTTATTAAGGATTAATCTATAGTATATGAGTTTTCGATACACTAGAAGGAATATCTAAAGGTGTATTACATTAATATTAACTTTCACAACCAATACCCCTATAGGTCCATGCTAGGCTCATGGAGCCGATGGATAGGGTCTCGACTAGATGAAAGAGACAAAGGGATATCACTAGGTAGCACCATATCATTCAAGGTACACTCTATGTCTTATCTATACTGGAATCCATACTAATAGATACCAATGTGATTAATTATTTTTTTTGTTGCATCACCTTTTTGAGAGTTAAAAACCCTGATGGATCCCCAAGCTTGACTTATGTGACTAGGGGATCTCACCAAAAGTGATAACATGCTTACCCACATCTTTTGATGATGATATCATGTTCTTAGTAAAAATATATTTTCATGAGACCTCATAGTGGATAGTATTAATCCCTATAATGACATCTTAAGAATGGATCAATTATACTCCATTCACACCCATATTTACTGCCACTGTCAGAGAGCGGTGTTCTATCAAGCACATGGATCAAGGTTTTATTTCTTGGTTGAGTGGTACATTTGGTTGAGATGAGTGGGGTATATTCCTAGGAAGTTTCAACTGATCAACCATGAATTGGTGAAATTAGATCTATGTGTAATAAACTCATTATATGTCCAACTTCCTATAGTTTTATATTAGTATATGGATGTATTCCCCAAGGATTTACCAATATTACCCCCTTATCAAGATATTAAATTTTGTACTTATCTGCAGCATGAGACCACTATGATATCTTCTGTAGATTATCTAAGAGCCCTAGATAATCTTAGAGACCAAAAAGTGTAGTTAGTGGAACTTATGGATAAAGGTTTCATTATAGATATCATACCCCCCCTAGGAGACACCGGTGCTATTCTATAAGAAGGAGGATGGGATATTGAGGCTTTGTATTGACCATAACCACCTAAAACAGGTGATAATAATGAACAAATACTCTATATTGATGATCGATAGCCTATTCATCCAGTTGAAGGGATCAATGTGGTTCTCAAAGATCTAACATAGGTCTAAATATCACTATACATAGGTTTATGAGGATGATAACCTAAAGAAAAATTCTGATGACACTATGGGAATTATGATTTCCTAGTGATTACCTTTGAAATAATGAAAAATGTTCATGAGTTGTATAAAAAAGATATTTTATCTTTTTTTTTACTAGTTCATGGATGTTATCATTAATGAATTCAAATTTTATTTAATGTAAAAGTAAGAGCATGCCGAGGGCCTAAGAATAATCCCTACCTTGGTTCATAAGAACCTACTCTATGGTAATATCTCAAAGTGTTAGGTCTAGATTCAATAGGTCAATTTATTAGGTCATGTTATCTCATAGGGAGAAGTGGTAGTATAACTAGTGAAGATTGATGAATTTATTTCTTGGAATCTTCTTAAGATCATGTTTTTGGGGTAAATATTTCTTGGGTAGCTAGGATACTACTAGAGGGTTTTGGTGGAATTTTCTAGTGAGACAATCCAAACACACAATCATGGGTATGGTGAAAAAGAAACATTATTTATTAATAAGATTTGATACCATATGAGATGAATCAAGATAATCTTGAAAATATTTTACATTAATTAATAATTACATCTCATAATAATTTCTCAATCCTAAAACCAAAAAATTCAGTGTATTTGGATATTAGATACATTCAAATCTTATTTCACATAATTTTGAACACTTATCCATAATATCACCATACCATAAAAACTTCTAGACATCTCATATTCATGTTATAATCTTCTTCATAACCTTGGGAATGGAAAAAATAATAAGGGGTGAGATAAAATATGCATTAAGGGAAATTTATGAATATTCATAAGGTTTAGAATATAATCATGTGGGAAAACATGATCATGAAAGAAAAATCTGATTAAAAGAACATAGAATAATAAGAGTTGTCTGCAAGTCAATATATAAGGGAATGTAATATAAAATAAACAAACATATACGATGGAATAATTGTGCGAAAATGTGAGCCAATAAAACTGATCCATGGAGCACAATCATAGGCATATAACATGAAACTGTGGCATTCCATGGAATCATATAATAATAAGGAAAAATGTCACAAACATAATCATATAGAATCATCACATTATGAACAAACCCAATCATTTTCATCCTTTAAGTTATGAGAAAACCCAACAATACCAACCCTTTAATTTGTGAATATACTCAATCATGTCCATGCTATATTATCACATGAAATGTAAACTTTAACTAATGCATTGGAGGTTGATATAAGACCTCACCCATAAACATTCATATATATGTGTGACATATTAAATCAATCATATAACATATCATGAAAACCCATGGAAATAAATGGGTTTCATATCATTTCTTAATGGTATCACATAAAATGACCTTCAGAATAAGATTGGTTGATACCAAAAATTCAATCACCCAAAAATAAGTATTTCATAAGAGAATATAGAGGGTGATTCATGAAACATAACTCTATAAGAGATAGTTCCTATGGATATAAAAGGGGAAATTTATGTGAAATCATAAAAAGATATTTCATAAAACATTTTTAACATTATTTAAAAAATAAGAAGTTATGAGTTACTTTTAAAAGTCATTCAATAAGGTAACAAAAAACCTTTTTAAAACAAAAATTTAAAATAAATAATAATAATAGGGTCTTGAAAAGAAATAACGTATAATTAAAAAATGTGGAGTGTAATATAAAAGATATGATTCTGAAAGGAAATGCAATTTTAATATTTTAAAATATCTTTATCGAAACCCACATCATTTTAAAAGAGTGATAAAGCTTAATTTTGAAAAAAGGTAAAGAGAAATATGAATTTCACATGAGATATACATGTTTGGATTAAAAAATATAGAAATAAAAGATTTATGTAAATTAATAATATGGATATAGAGGAAAATAGACATTAGAGATGATAATAATTGTTTCTATGAACATTATATTTTTATGGAGAAGGGAATTTATCAAAGAAGAATATTTTTTTATGTACGAATGAAAATTAAACATAGAAAAAATGAAATTATAATATTTAAATAATGAAGTAAAAAAATTTAAGAAACTTAGAAGATTATAGTCAAGGGTGAAAAACTACAACTCAATGAAATTGAGGTTTAGTAAAAAAACCCATAAAAATTTAGTAATAATTGAATCAAAATAATATGAAGGTTTTATTCATAAATAGACTTTTAAATCTCATTAAATAAACTTTAATAATAATAATATAAGCCAATGGGTTAATAAATACACCATATAAAATAAGAATATGTGCATAATATGAAAATATGCCTTAATTAATGGAAATTGAGATGAAAACCCTTACCCTGGGTTCCCACTTGGTAAGAAACGATCTAAAAACATTTAAATTAAATATAAATATCTTATTAATTATCTACACATATATTAGTTAGTGACAATTTATTTTCATCATCAGATGCTAATAAATTTGTTCGTTTCATACGAGCTTCCCAATAGTGATATTGATCCCCATTCTTTGATAAAAAGTTAAAAATTAAAAAATTATATAAGGTACTATAATATATCTTCCATAATGATTTATAAAGTTAAAATTCCATTCCATGATATTTTTATTTATGATCATGAAGATGAAATCGGTGATGATCTTGTTTTAGTAATTTTTAACGAATAAAAGGTTGTATATAAATAATGAGTTTAAATATTAGTATTACCTTCCAAAAAGAAAACAATATCCACTAATTAATATCTAATAATACAAATAATTAAGTTTCCATATTCATCCATGATATAAATTTATATCATTGTTCATATAGGTGGTTAAACTGACATAAACATGAACATGCTATAATCAATGAATAAATATAATTATTAAGTGATTTAGTTGTAAAATAATTATTACATAAGTATAATGGTCTTTTTTATGTGTTAATAAAGATATAAATCATAATTTATAATTTATTTATGAATAATTTCATATAAATATCTTTTAGTTATAATGAAGAAACCAATTTTCCTCTTGGTATGCATGTTTTTGGAAATTAAATTTACAATGACAAATTCTTATTAATATTATTAATTGAATGGATAATTTATATTTATATAATATTAATAATTTCATAAATATCATATATATTCATGAAATATATTCTTCTAACCATCCATAAAATGAATTGTTGAAAAAAATATGTCGTTCATGGAGGCGGTAGTCCGCACATAACACGAGTGATGTTTTCATTTTTCAAATGGATGGGAGGAAGGTAGAAAATGGATATTAAATTTATATAATAAAATTTAAGAATACTAATTATACTTATACCATTATATTAGTATGGTTATAATTGTTTTTGAGGAGAAATATAGAGAAGAAAAGGTTATAAAAAGGATAATACCCACGTTGAGGACTTAAATCTTCTCTTAAAAGACTTCTTGGAAATGGGGAACTTGGGATAATTTATTATAACCAAGGGATGAAAAAGTAGAATAGGAATATATGAGAGTAAAAATGGGTATATTTTTAAGGTAATTTGTAAGGATTGGTTTTTATTGAAGTTGGTGTAAGTGATTTCCTTTTACAGGTCAAATAGAGGGACTTTTTCTTAGAAACTAAAGTTATGTGATGGTTAAAGATGGAATAAAATGGGAGTTAGGTGAGGAAACATTAAAGATACTTTTGGAAATGAATTTCCACCCCAAAAAATTTCTTATATAATTTCTAATAATCAAGTGAATTAAGAAACAATTGATCCATAATAAGTTACCACTTTTTTATCATTATTAAACTTGATTTAATTTTTACCATGGTAATCATTATTTTACTAAAAATATAAGAGGAAATTTGTTACGAAATTTGGATGTGATGATCTTGAATTTGGACTCAATTCAATCTAATTAAATATCTAAATATGACATAAATAAATTTTAAATTGAAATATAAGTTATAGACAAAACTATTTTTGTAGAAAAATTTATTTTTATATAATAACTGTTATTATTTTTATTTACTATTAATATCTAATTAAATGAGTGTAAATATATTTTTATATATTTAAATATAAAATTATAGTTATCATTTAAAATATATAAATTTAATTTATTCAGATAAAAATTACACAATGTTTATAAAAATAATTATTTGAAAAATAACTATTTTACCATGTCAACTAATATTTACTTTAGTAACTTATTTTTATGTTAAAAATTAAAATTATTTTTTATATTATGATTAAATATATGAAAATAATTGTATTAGAATCAATATATAGAGTTAATAAAAATTAATTTTTATATAAGTGCACATATCACAAAAAATCATTTTTTAGAAAAATTGATCTTTTAATCTTGAAATGAATTTATTCTTATTACTTTCATAGTAATAACTAATGTATAGAAATTAATTTATTTTATAATATATATTATAAATATATTTCATTTAAAGTCATTCTTTATAAGTGATTAATTTTATTAAGATAAAGATACTCAACACTTAAAAAAAGTTCTTTAAAAAATATCTAAATTAAATAATACTTAACCAAATACCATTAAAATTAATTATTTCTATCTTAAAAATTTAATTTTATAAATCCATTTAAATTAAAATATTTATTTTAATTTTATAAATACATCATATCATACTTTTATAATAACAATATTTAACATATAAAAATATTTTTATAATTTTTTATTTTAGTAAAAGATTATTTTTATGTTTTATTTTTTATTATTTATGCATTATATTATTTTAAATTTGTTTCTATAAATAAAAAATTTCAGTATACCTATTAGATACATGTATATCTAATTTCTATATTTCTATTGACCATATTTCCATTGACTATATTTCCCTTTATAATGGTTGTATTTCCCCTATTACATCCAATAAATCCACTTTATTCTTACCTTATAAGATACACTTCTCTTTACATAAATTTAAATTATATATTTTTCATATTTAATTCTCCTTAAATGATATTTTTTTCATTTTAGGTTTAGTTCTACTAATGTATATTCTCCTGGGGAAAGATGATTTGGGGGATCTCCTAGTTTTAAGGATATTATTCTTTTCTATTTATTTTCCCATTTTAATTTATGCACTTTTAATGGATGTAAATATAAATGTTATGTAATATTATTTTTATTTTAATACATGGTTTCATGTACCTTTATTACAATGTTTTATTATGAATAAAAAAAGTGTTATTAGTTTAATTCATATATTGTAAAACTTATTTTCCACTCAATTATAATTATTTTCAAAGAATAGAAAAAAATTATTTAGAATTATAGAAATGTAATTCAAAGAAATATAAAGGTTCTTAAAACCAAGGGTTTTACATTCTCCCCCTTAAATAAATTATGTCTTCATAATTTTAATTTCTCCCACTGATGAAAATAAATGTGTGTGTTATTTACATAGTCATGAATTAAAGTATAATTTCTAATGAGATATTTACCATAAAATATTAAGTAGGACTAAGAAAAACATATTTCAATTTTATAATAAGAATATCCATAATATTGAGTTTCTTTCTAATCATTTGATCTATACACCCCACACAATTGGTTATTTAAACCTATATAATGGAATCAATTTTTCTAGAGATTTCATAGTCATTATTTCAATGATAAACGAGTATAGGTTGATTTAGATCATGAAATGTGATTTCCCTATTTTGATAATTAATATAAAGTCTATATGAAGATATCCAATACATTAATAAAATCTCATTAAATGAATCTAAAGTTATAATAATAAGACTTTAATGAAGCACATTCCCACAAACTTCAACTTGGGATGAAATAATCATAAAACTTGAGGTTTTATTTGATAATTACATATCAAATAATTGGGGTGGAAATTTAAGGAACTTAAAATATTTCCTAGATATAATATAGAGGCTAGAACTAGAATCCAATATGATATCCACAAACCTAGTATAGAGGATAAGTCTAACTTAATTATCATGATCCCTTTCAGCAGTAATCATTGTATAGGCTCTTAATTGTTTCCTTAGTATTGGTTGTTTCTAATGTCTGTTATCCTCGTTATCCTTTGAGTTAGGGAATCAATTTTCATAATTCCCAAATTATTTGTATTTAAAACATTGAATTTTAAGTATAAATTTATAATGAACATTTTTTTCCTCCATTATTTTACTAAAATATTTATTTTTATTTGGAAGTTGACTACTTAATGGACTCTTTTACCAAAAAATGAAACATATTCCCATTCCTTTAGAACATGTCCCTATGTGATTCTTACCAAATTATTGATATTTAGGAAATTTAATATTCTTTACTCCATAGTCTTCATCACTTAAAATTTAATGAAAATTCATTTTTATCTTATATGGTATGTTTGTAAATTAGACTAGTTTCAAATAAATAATCCGAACTCAATATAGTTGGTTAGGAATAACTATAAAATTTCTCACTATATCACCTATCTTGTTTGGTTATTCATTAGTATAGTCGCTACATTGTACATGTCACCCATTGTTAACTTAATTACTCTAGTATTCAATCATTACTTTAAATAAAGGCAAGTTTAGGTATACTAATACTTAAATTAATAAATGTATAAAAGGAAAACTATGAACTCAGAAAAAGAAACTCATAAATGAAATGTATTACCTAACTTATGAGTTTATAGGTTTAAATCTAGGTTATCTATAGTCATATTTCTATTAAGTTTTATCCCCTAAGAAGTTACATATTACATAATCAAATTCCTTTTAAATAATTCATAATGGTTTGTAAATATCTTGTGAATATACTAAAGCATATCCCATAGGAGTTTCAAACCAAGTTTATAGTTAGTCATAATAGTTTTTCATCAAGTAAATATCGAATTAATATCCAACCAAACTTTTTTTTGGTTTTTACCCATAGGTGCATCTAAGACAGAGCCTACATCCACTTTTTTGTATCAAGACAAGGATTCTATTTCTAGGAAACCATACATTCTATACCTTACTAAAATTTTAGTATGTTTTACTATATTTAGTATTATACCTAAGGTTTTATCTAATGTTATATAGTCCTAATCTCCTACAAAAACCAAACCCTTCTCTAATACCAACTGAAATTTCCCATACCTGCACTCCAAGGTCTAGTAAAAAAAGAACATATTCTTTACTAACCAGATTCAATACTAATTTAGATGATCCAATATATACTTGAAAATATTTTACATCGACTAAAAATTATATCTCGCAATAATTTAGTCATCCCAAAACCCAAAGGTTCAATGTATTTGGATATTAGCTACATAAAAATATTATTTCATATAATTGTGAACATTTCTCCATAATTAAACCATACTAGATCACCTTCTAGAAAAATCATATGTTATACTCTTATTCATAACCATGGTAAGGGAAAATACTAAAAGGTGTGATATCAAACTCTCAGTAATGTAAACTTCTAAAGAGTCATAAGAGTTAAAATATAATAATTTGAGTAAAAATGATCATGGGAGAAAAATATGATTAAAAGGACATATAAAAATAAAAGTTTCCCATAAGTCAATATAGAAGGAAATGTGATATCAATTGAACAAACATATACTGTAGAATAGTAGTGTGTAAATTTGGGACAATAAAAATGATCCATGAAGCATAATCATAGGAATATAATATTAAAATCTAGCATATCATTGAAATACATCATAAAAAGTAACTATAAAACAAATATAATACCATTTAATAATCACATTATGATCAAACCCAATCATACCCACCCTTTAATTTGAGGGAAAAACCAACCATTACCCTCCCTTAAGATATGAAAAACCCAAACATGTCTATGATCCATTATCTCATGAGATATAAACATGAACCAATGAATTAGTGGAAGATATATGCCCCCATCCATCAATATATGTACATATGTATTCCATATTAAATCAATCATATACCATATCATGAAAACCCATGAAAATAAATGAGTTTCATATTATTTCTAAATGGTATCACATAAAATTTCCTCAAGAATATGATCAATTGATATAAAAAATTCAATCACCAAAAAATAGTATTTTATAAGATTATATAGAGGTATATTCATGAAATATAACTCTATAAGAGATAGTTACGTTAGAGATAGATAGAAAAATGCAATATAAATCATAAAAATAGACTTTATAAAACATTTTAAATTTTATTGTAAAATTAAAATCTACGAGTCACTTTAAAAATCCACTTTTTTTAAAGGTAACATGAAAAAAAATTTAATGAACAACTTTAAAAAAATCCCGAATAATGTATCCTTGAAAGGAAATAATGGATAAGACAAAAACCATAGAGTGGAAAATAAAAGATATGACTGTGAAAATATATACCTTTATAATATTTTAAAATATATTTATTGAAAACCACATAATTTTAAAAAATAAATAAATCTTACTTTTGAAAATTGATAAAGAGAAATATGAAAGTCACATGAGATAATACATTTTTGGGTTTCAAAGTAAGAGGGTAAAAAATTTGTGGAAAAGAATATGAACATAGAGGAATATAGCCATTAGAGAGGATAAAAATTATTCTTGTCAACACTATATTTCTATGGTGAAGGGAATCTATAAAAGAATTATATTTTTTTATGTAATAATGAAAATTCCCCTGATAGAAAGGGGAATTACCATATGTAATAATAAAATGGTAAAATATAAGAAACTTAGAAGCTCATAGTCAAGGGAGAAAAAATACGACTCAATGAAAAGGTGGTTGAGTTAAAAAAGACCTTATGAATTTGGTAATAATTTAATAAAAATAATATAAATGAATTATTAATGAATATATTTGTAAATATCATTAAATAAACTTTAATAATAAGAATATAATCCAATTGGAAAGTAAGTACACCATATAAAAGAAGAATATGTGTATAATATTAAAACATGACCAAATGAATAAAAATTTAAATGAAAACCATTAAATTCTATTCCCACTTGGTCATATTCCACTATAAACTCATATATAATAAACATAATTATTTTAATAATCTTCTACACATAATTTAGTTAGTTATAGTTTATTTTAATAATCGAATGTTAATAATTTTATTTTCTTCCTACGAGCTTCATAATGGTGATATGATCCCAGTTATTTGATAAAAATTTCATAATTCCTAGATTATTTACGGTAGTGAAATATATATTCCATAATTATTTATAATGTTTTAATTTCATTCCATGATATTTTTAGTTACGATTCACGAATATGAAATTAGTGATGAGCCTGATTTGATAATTTTTAACAAAAAAATGTGGTATATTAGTAATGAGTTTAAATAGTAAAACTAACTTTACAGAATAAAAAACAAAAAATTATTTATTCATTCATATATAATATTACCATTTATTAAGTTTTTGTGTTTATACATGATAAAAATTGATAGCATTATTCATGTAGGTGGTTAAACTGGCCTAAACATGAACATGATATAATCAATGGATAAGTATGATTATGAAGTTATTTAATTATAATATCATTATTACATAAGTATAATGATATTATTTAGGTTTTATTTAAGAGATAAATTATAATTTATTACATGTGGATGAATAAGGTAAGTTATAAATCTATTAGTTATAAAAATAAACCATTTTTTCTCATAGTATTCTCACTTTAAGAGGTTAAATTTACAATTATCACTTATTATAATTATTACCAATAGAATGACTAATTTATATTTTTTAAATATTAATATTGTTAAAAATATAATATTTATTCATTAAATGATTTTTTATAAATAACCTTAAAAAATAGTGATTAAAAATGAAACACATCATTCATGGAGGCGGTATTCCGTACGTAACACCAGTGATGTTTTCATTTTTGTAATTAATGAGAGGAAGGTAGAAAATGGTTATTAAATTAATATAATAAAATTTAAGTATAATAATTAAACTAATTTTATTATATTAGTATGATATAAGAGGTTTGGAAGGGAAATTTAGAGAGTAAAAGGGTAGGTAGTGGATAATACTCATCTTGAGGACTTGAATCTTCCCTTGAAAGAATTCTTGGAAATTAGGGGAGTTGGAACCCTTTTTTGGAAAAAAGGGTTGAAAAAGTGAAAAGGTATATAATTGATTAAAAAAGGATAGATATTCAAGATAATTCCAAATGATAGGAATGGATTGAAGTGGGTGGAAGTGATCTCCTTTTATAGGTGAAAAAGGGACTGTTCCTTCGAAACTAAAGCTAGGAGAGGGATACTGATGAAATAAAATGGGAGTTAGGTGAGGAAATTTTGGTGATACATGTGGGTATGAATTTAAAGCCTAAAAAATTTCTTCTATAAGGTCTAAATGTCAAATTTATTTGAAAAAATTCAAGGCAAAATAAGTTACCTCTTTTTAACCTTTATAACCATTGATTAAATTTTTACCATGGTAATTATTATTTTACTAAAAATATAACATGAAACTTATCACCAAATTTGGATGATATTTTTATGAATCTAAAATATATTCATTCTATTTAAATTTATAAATATAATAAAATTACCTTTTAAATTAAATTATAATATATATAAAAAAACAATTTTGTAGAAAAATGTATTTTTATAAATTAAGTGTTTTTATTATTATTTCCTATCAATTAGGAATTAAATGAGTTTTAAAATATATTTTTATATGTTTAAACATAAATTTAGAGTTATAATTTAAAATATATTAATTTATTTTATTTAAATAAAATTTACACAATGTTAATAAAAATAATTCTTAGAAAAATAATTATTTTACAATGGTAACTAATATTTACTATGGTAAGTTATTTTTATATTAAAAATGAAAGTAAACTTATTTAAAAATTTCTATATTATAATTAAAAATATAAAAATAATTTTATTATATTCAATTTCCAGAGTTAATAAAAATTAATTTTTATATAAGCGTATATATTGAATAAAAAAAATTTTAAGAAAAATGTATATTCTGAACATAAAATAGATTTTTTTTTAATTTTTAGTAATAAATATTGGATGTATGTTAATTTTTTTCTTGTATATATTATCATTAAATTTAATTTAAAATAATTCTTTATTAGTGATTAATTTTATTAATACAATGATACTTTACACTTAAAAAAATAGTTCTTTGAAAAATATTGCTTTTAAATAATATTTACCAATGACTATTAAAATTAATTATTTATAAATTTTTTTTAATTTTTTTCAATCTATTTATATTAAAATATTTATTTTCATTTTATAAATATATCATATCCCACTTTGATAATAATAATATTTAATGCATGAAAATTTTTTTATAATTAAATATATTATTTATATATTATGTTTTTGTTTTGTTCTTTTTTATGTAGGCATTATATTTTTTTAAATTTGTTTCTAAAAATAAATAACTTTAGTATACCTATCAAATACATGTATATCTAATAACCATATTTCCAATGACCATATTTCCCTTCATAACGACTATATTTCCCCTATTACATCCTATAAATTCATTCAATTATTACCTCATAAATCACATTTTTCATTCCATAAATTTCTATTAAGGATTTTTCATAATTCTTTGTCCTTTCAGGATGTTTTTTTTAATTTTAGGTTTATTTATTCTAATGGTTATTCTAAAGGGTGAAGATGATCCAGGGGATCTCCTGGTTTTAAAGATATTTCTCTTTTATATTTATTAACCCATTTTTATTTATACAATTTTAGTGGTTGTAATCTTCCATGATATATAATATACTATAGAGTGTAATAAATGGTTTCATGTGTCATTGTTGTAATTTTCCATTTTGAGTGAATATAATGTTGTTATCTTGATTCATATCTTGTATAAATTATTTTTTACTCAATTTTAATTCTTTTGAAATAATAGTAAAAAATTATTTAGAATTATATACATATAATTTAACAAAAGATAAAGGGTCTTAAAACCTAGGGTGTTACATCCAGGATTATAACTCCCATGACTTACCTTACCCTAAAAGGGTATCCCTTTATTTGGTTTGGGTCTAGATGCCTAGAAGATCATATTGAAACACCTAAGAGACGGGGGTGAATCAGGTGTGGTCCAATTTTACCAAAAAACATATTCTTATTTTTATCATTAAACCCCGATTGGTTTTTAAACTCCATCACTTGTTAGTATGTAAATGTATCTCTTTAAAATTTAACCTTAAAAATCCTATATATAGTGTAGATAATAAAAGTAAAAAATAGCACATATATTTTTACAAGGTTTTTCCTCAATGTAGGGAACCTAATCTTTATTGTGTCAACTCTCTTTAAGTTATGAATTATCCACTATAATTGAATCACCAATTATAATGGGTGGCCAAAGATCATCCTAAAACATTTTCCCACCATATTATATAGGTGTGGATACTATATTACATAGTTAAAAAGCCTTTATTATATGGTTCTAGTAAATAGATATTTAAACCACTTTTCTGAGTCTTTAGCACCCACTAGTTCCTTACTTCCTTCCTCCTATTAAAGTAGATCATCACTAAGTATTGGTTGACTCTAAACCAATAACATCAGATATGATTCCTCACCTCATAGTGACTTCAATTGCTTGAATGTATTTAAACTCAACTCATGCAACCTGGTCTCTAAACTTTCCTAGATTACAGTTATTATTTAGAATATATTGCTGGTCTTATCAACTCAAATATTATTATTCTTATTCTACTTCAATAACAAGTAGGTTTCATAAGCTTGACACACTCTCTTATTTTTCTTCTTCCATATAGGTTATAGTAGATTATCCTTTTTCTTTTCTAGATCTCTATATCTTCTCAGATTCTCAGTTTTCCATACCTTGATCCATAACACCAATGAATTCTTATTTTCTATTTTCTTCTCTTATCTATCTCCTTAATCTCACATGCACAAGGGGATACATTAAATTCATTTTTTTAAAATTCTATAAATGGTATTTTGAGTTTACAAAACAACTACCAGTGAAAAAATACCATAATATAATACCAATTTTCAATTTCTATGTAATCTCATGCACTCCTTTTTCCACTAAAGAAGTATTCTAGAAATACCCCTAATAAATGATTATCATTTTTAAAAATTTGGTGGAATAAAATATTACTTTATTTTTCTCTAGGATTTAGTTGTTATTCTTCCTCTTCAAAAAAATATCACCACTAAATCCACACTTTAGTGATCTCCACAACTGTATAAAACACCCAAAAAACATATATGTGGTGTGTAATGCATCTGGTATTTCTAGATTTATAAAATTTAGAAGACATGTTATTTTTCAATTTTGAAAAAATTACCAGAACTCCATATCATTTCCTTTTAGATGATAAAAAAATATCAGATCAAGATGATCTAGTCTTTAATAAAAATTAGCTTCATATTTGACATGTCTACATCTGAATTATTCAATTAAAATAGATAAATTCATTTTATTCATAAAATAATACATGCAGTGGAACTAATCCTTCAATTATCTACCAAAAATCCCAGATCACATCTTAAATAATATTCATGATGTTTTAAACTCAAAAATATAGCTTCAACATCATCAGATTTGTATTTTCTTGGAATTAAAAAATTATAAAAAATCCTAATTTTTTCTTTGATCTTACATTTAGATAGATAAATGTCACCATATATTTATTATAATGTTTTGAATACACACTAATTTAGGTGTTTTTAATGTTTATTCCATGATTCAATAGCTAATTCATTATTCCATTTAAATTCATCATCATCAAATTTGAAATTTGGAAACTCTATTTTTCATCTAACAACTTTCTAAAAATTTTATTAAGTATTGAAGATTTATGATCAAATAAAGATTCATAGTAATACCTCAAAGACTTACATTCATTAAGTATTAGCTTCAAAGGCTTACACTCAATAAAATAAGATGCATTAAAAATTGATATACTCAATACTTCAAAGAATAACACTATTAAAGTATTATGATCAAGACTTATGACCATCAGAGTTATACGATGGAATTAAAATCCTTATGATCACCTAAAAGTTTTACATTTATCAACCGAAGCCTTATGTTTAGTATAAATTACTTGTGATATGTACAAAAATAACTAGATTACAAAATTATCCATTTTTTGAACTATAAAATCCTATTTTTTTCATGTAACTTCAAACAGACTTAATCTTTCTCTAGGTCTTCTAAAACCTCCATCAAATCATCTCATAACTTCTTCCAATGATATTTAAATTTTTTAAAATAATTCCAAACTAATTGTAGCATATTTTTTAGGTATTGTAGCATATAAAACACTAATATAAGAGTATTTTAGTGAATATTTTCTTCCACATCTCATGAAAATATTCTTCAATCAATCTTGAGCCACCTCTATTAACTTTAACATTTATCTATGAGTTTTTAATAATTTCATCATCAGTTGAAAATATATATTTTTGTTTTGTACATGATTCCTAATGGTGATATCAATCCCCATTCTTTGATAAAAAGTTCAAAATTAAAAAATTATTTAAGTTACTAGAATATATGTTCCATTATGATTTATAAATTTTTAATTTCATTCCATGATATTTTTAGTTTTTATTTATGAAGATAAAATCAGTGATAATATTGTTTTAATAAATTTTAATTAAAAAATGTCATATATTAATAATGAGTTCAAATATTAGTATTAAATTAAAAAAATTATTCACTCATTAAAATATAATGTTACTAATAATTAATCTTCCATGTTCATCCATGATAGAAATTTAATCATTTTTTTATATAGGTGGTTAAACTGACAAAGACATAAACATGCTATAATCAATGAATTAATATGATTATAAAGTGATTTATTTATAATATCATTATTAAATAATTATAATGGTCTTATCTATGTGTTAATAAACAGATAAATCATAATTTATAAGTGATTTATGAACAATTTAATATACGAATCCATTAGTTATAATGAATAAACCAATTTTCCTCTTGGTATTCCCATTTTTGGAAGTTAAATTTATAATGATAACTTTTTATTAATATTATTAATATAATGGATAATTTATATTTATATAATATTGATAATTTCATAAATATCATATTTATTGATGAAATCCATTTTAAAACCATCCATGAAAGGAATATTTGAAAAACAAAATACATCATTCCTGGAGGTAGTAGTTCGCACGTAACACAAGTGAAGTTTTCATTTTTCCAATGGATGAGAGGAAGGTAGACAATTTTTATTACATTAATATAATAATATTGAAGTATACTGATTTTACTTATGTCATCATATTAGTATGTTTATATTTTTTTGAGGAGAAATATAGAGAATAAAAGGTTAGGGAGTGAATAATACTCACATTGAGGACTTGAATCTTATCTTGAAAGTATTCTTGTAAATAGGGGACTTTGGAAACTTTATTATAACCAAGGGATAAAAAAATTAGAATATGAATCTAAGAGAGTAAAAATGGATATATTTTTAATGAAATTTGGATAGATAGTTGCGAATTGAAGTGGGTGTAAGTGAGTTCCTTTTACTGGTTAAATAGAGGGAGTTTTCCTTGGAAACTAAAGTTATGTGATAGGCAAAGATGGAATAAAATGGTAGTTAGGTGAGAAAATATTAAAAATACACGTGGTTATGAATTTAAACCCCCAAAAATGCCTTATATATGGTATAATAATTAAGTTAATTTTGTAAAATTTCATCCACAATAAGTTACCTTTTTTTTACTATTATTAAGCATGATTTAATTTTTACCATGGTAATTATTATTTTAATAAAAATATAAGATAAAATTTCTTACATAATTTGTATGCGATTATCTTGAATTTGGACCTCATTTAATCTAATTAAATTTCTAAAAATGATAAAAATAAATTTTAAATTTAAATAAAAGAAATAGAAAAACTATTATTGTAGAAATATTTATTTTTATACAATAAGTGGTTTTATTATTATTTCATATAAATTACAAATTAAATTATTTTAACTATTTTTTATATGTTTAAATATAATATTAAAGTCATCATTTATAAGTGATCAATTTAATTTGTTCAGATAATAATTACACAACATTTATAAAAATAATTCTTTGGAAAATAAATGATTTACCGTGACAACTAATATTTACTTCAGTAACTTATTTTTAGGTTAAAAATTAAAATTAACTTATTAAGAAATTTATATATGATTATTAAAAATATTAAAATCATTTTATTAGACCCAATTTATAATGTTAATAAAAAATAAATATTTATATAAGCACACATATCACATAAAAACATCTTTTAGAAAAAAATGTATCATTTAAGCATAAAATGAATTTATTAACATTACTTAACTAATAATTACTATTGGATAAGAGTTAATTTATTTTTTTATATATATCATAAATATATTTATTTTAAAATATTTCATTATAATTTATTAATTTTATTAAGATAAAGATACTCAACACTTAAAAAAATTTCTTTGAAAAATATATCAATTATATAATCTTTTCCAAATAACATTAAAATTAATTATTTATATCCAAAAAATTTAATTTTATCAATCCATTAATATTAAAATCTTTATTTTAATTTTTGAAATACATCACATCATACATTTATAATAACAATATTTATCGTATAAAAATATATTTAAATTAATATTTTAGTTAAATATTATGTTTATGTTTTATTATTTTTTATTTGTGAATTATATTTTTAAATTTTTTTTATTAATATTTAGATTTAATATACCTATTAGATACATGTATATCAATTTTTTATATTTTCATTAACCATATTTCCAATGACTATATTTCTCTTTATAATGGTTATATTCCCCTACTAAATCCTATAAATTCACTTCATTCTTACCTTATAAGACACACCTATCTTCACATAAATTTCAATTTTTTATTTTTCATATTGATTTATCCTTTAATGATATTTTTTATCCACAATTTTTTTTTCATAAAATCACTTTTAGGGGTATAGTGGGAACCCTCACAGTGTCCAAATTCTATATTCTATTGGGCCAAAAATCAAAGATTCAAAATTCAAAAACCAAAAACTAGATCTCACATACCATCAGAAAAAAATGAACACATACTAAAAATTCAAATATGAGAGGAGAAAAGAAAATCAGAAAGCATGATGCCGGAACATCGCATTAAAGGAAAACCTTGCAAATCACGCAAGCTGCCCAAGAAAGCCTGCATCAAATATATAATGATGAGACCATTTCACCAACCACTACGTCTCCACCATTATCACATCACCATGATCACCAGAACGTTGCATCCATCCACTCCAATATTTATTGTAAGCACCATCAACTTCTGTCAAGATAAACCTTACCGAACTCCAATATCTTTTCCCAAAAAACACTCATCACCGAAAAAACAGTCGATCCAACCAAGTAAAAAACTCACCGGGATCACCCAAACAAACCATCAACATCTAAATTCCGTAAAAATAAATGGAATCCGGGTCTAAGGGGGAAAATACCATGATAGACATGACTCCTGGGAACTGAACGCCACTTGAAAAACACATCCTAGAACCTCTATGGAGACCACTGTACTAGACCGAATGGGAAGGGGGTGTTGTAATAGGACGTCCGAGCAGTGTTGGTGGAAAAAGGCCTCAAAAAAGGGGAACACATTCACTAGAACATCATCCATGCCTTCAGAAATCCCTGATACCAGAAAACCAGAAAACTATATTCCATAAAAGAACTACCTCTCTGAAGAATAATGCCAGTAGTACAATAACCAACACCAATCAAAGATTCAAAACAAGTTTCAGCAGAACAAAAACCTTCAAAGATGATCATAAAACCAAAAACACCATTGAGAAGAAACCCCACCAAAAAGAGAATCGAACACACAATATAAAAGAAGAATTAAACACCAACTAAGAACAAGACATGAAACCACCACTAGTCCCCCTCCAACACCATCCCAAGTTTCCCGAACCACTTGTAAAGACTAACCAATAAGGTTTCAAGCATGATAGTTTGTCCATAAAGGGTAGTGGATAGGAAGAGAACCAAATTCCACCACTGACCTAAACAACCTAAGGCACTGGCACCGGGACCCAGACATGGAAGTACAATGCATAGGGGTAGGAATAAATAGGGGAGGTGATAGCAGATTGATACCGAAACTAGTTAGTTTCTTTTGTCTAGGATAGGAAAGAGAAAATGGGACTAAAAAAAGAAAATTAATCCATGTAAAGAATTGATCTATAAAACAAAAGATAAACCTTATGGAAAGAAGAAACCAAGGTAGAGAAGGTAGGAAAAGGCTATGCAACATATAGAGTGATATAACCACTGAATGATATAGGAAACCCTAAGAGGAAGGGGATTAATAAGAGCTCTGAGAGCACTATGAGTACTAGGTGAATGTGGGTCCACTCTAAATCCTGATTAATGATATTCTTTTTTATCATTGCAGGTTTACTTCTACTAATGGTGATTCTCATGGGGAAAGATGATCTGGGGGATCTTCTATTTTTATGGATACTGTTATTTTCTATTTTTTCCATTTTAATTTATCCACTTTTAATGGATGTAATCATATATGTTAAGTAATATTCCATGGATTGTAATTCATTCTTTCATATAACTTTATTGTAATATTTCATTATGAATAAATAAAGTGTTGTTAGTTGGATTCATATATTGTATAACTTATTTTCATCTCAATTATAATTAATTTAAAAGAATAGAAAAAAATTCTTTAGAATTAAATTAAATTAATTTAAAGAAATATAAAGGTTATTAAAACCTAGGGTGTTACATTCCCACCTTAAATAAATTATGTCCTCATAATTTTAATCTATTACATTGTTGAAAATAAATGTGTGTGTTTTTTATATAGTAATGAATGAAGTATAATTTCTAATGAGATATCTACCTTAAAATCTTAGGTAAGACTAGGAAACACATATTTAAATTTTATAATAGGCATATCCATAATATTGAGTTTCTCTCTAATCATTTGGGATAAACACCCCATATGATTAGTTATTTAAACCTATATAATGAAATTAATTTTATTAGAGTGTTCATAGTCATCTTTTCATTGATATATGGTTATGGGTTGACTTGGAATATGAAACGTAATTTCCCTATTTTGATAATTAATATAGAGTCTATATGGATATATCCAATCCATTTCTAAAATCAAATTAAATTCATCTAAAGGAATGCTAATAAGACTTGCATGAAGAAAATTCCCACAAATTTTGGGATGCAATAATCATTCAACTAGAGGTTTTCATTGAAAATTACATATCAAACCATTGGGGTTGTGATTTAATGAACTTAGAATACTTAATAAATATAATAGAGTTGATAGAATTAGAATCCAATAATACATCAACAAATATACTATGTAGGATAAGTCTACCTTAATTGTCATGATCAATTTCAATGATAGTCATTATATAATTTCTTAATTACTTCCTTGATCATGGTGGTTTCTAATGTCTATTATCCTTATTATCATTCAAGTTATGAATAAATTTTATTAATTCATAAATTCCTTGAATTTAAAACATTAAATTATTAGTGAATCATTATAATGAACTATGTTTTCATCCATTGTGTTAACCAAAATATTTATTTTTATTTGGAAGTTGACTTCTTGATGGTCCCCTTTTACAAAAATAAAACATCTTCAAGCTCCTTCAGGACTTTTCCTTGGGTGGTTCTTACCATATTATTTATTTTTAGGAAATTTAATCTTCTTTACTCCATGGTATTTATCTCTTGAAATTCAATAAAACTTCTTTCTATATTATTTTTTATGTTTTAAAATTAAAATAGATTCAAATAGTTAATAAAAACTTGAGATAGTTGGTTAGGAATAAATACAAGATTTCTCACTCTATAACCTATCTTGTTTAATTGTTTATTAGGAAAATATCTACATTGTACATGTCACCCACTGTTAAATTAGTTTCTATGGTCTTTAGCCATTACTTAAAATAAAGATAAGTTAAGGTATAAGAATAATTAAATTTATAAACGTATGAAAGTCATGTTATAAACATAGAAAAATTAACTCATAAATGACATCATAACCTAAATTATGAGTTTCTAGGTTTAAATATAGGTTATAAATATTAACATTACTATTAGTTTTTCTAACCTAACAAGTTATATATTACATCATCAAATTCCATTTAAATCCTTTATTATGGTTTGCAAATAGTTTGTGAATCTACCAAAGAATATCCCCTAGGGGTGTCAAACAGGGTCTGTAGTTAGGCCCATTATTTTTTCATCAAGTGAATACCTATTTAATATCCAACCAACATTTTTTAGGGTTAATTCCCATAGGTTAATTTATGATTCACTTTAAAAATTCATTTTTTCAAAGGTAAAATTAAACTTTTTTAATACACAACTTTAAAAAAATACCCAATAATGGATCCTTGAAAGAAAATAATGGCTAGGTTAAAAACTGTGTAGTGGAATATAAATGATATGATTGTGAAAAGAAATACATTTTTAATATTTTAAAATATATTTATTAAAACCCACATAATTTTAAAATATAAATAAATCTTAATTTTGAAAATAGATTAAGAGAAATATAAAAGTTACATGAGATGATACATGTTTGAGTTTCAAAGTAAGAGGTGAAAAAATTTATAGAAAAGAATATGTACATAGAGGAAAAGAGACATTAAATAGGATACAAATTATTCTTTTCAGCACTATATTTTTATTTTTAAGGGACTCTATACAAAAATTATATTTTTTATTTAAGAATGAAAATTTACTACATAAAAAGGGAAATTACCATATAAAATAAATAAATGGTAAAATATAAGAAACTTAGAAGATCATAGTAAAGGGAAAAAAACTACAACTCAATGAAAATGTGGCTGGGTTGAAAAAACCCTTATGAATTTGGTAAAAACTAAATCAAACAAATATAGATGAAGGATTCATGAATATAATTTGAAATCTCATGAATGAAACATTAATAATAAGAACATAATCCAATGGGGAAGTAAGTACACCATATAAAAGAAGAATATGTGTATAATATTAAAACATGACCCAATGATGGAAAATTGAAATGAAACCCATTAAATTGGGCTATAACTTAGTTGGATTTCACTCTAACCTCCAGTATAATAAACATAACTATATTAATCATTCTATACACATAATTTAGTTAGTTATAGTTTATTTTTGTTATCAAATGTTAATATTTTTATTTTATTTATATGATATTCATAATAGTGATATTGATCCTCATTATTTGATAAAAATTTCACCATTCCTATATTATTTATGGTAGTGAAATATACATTCCATAATTATTTATAAAGTTTTAATTTTATTCCATGATAGTTTTAGTTATGATTCATGAATATGAAATTAGTCAAGAGCATGCTTGGATAATTTTTAACAAAGTTAGTATATTTGTAATGGGTTTAAATATCACTAATAAATTTAAATAAAAAACATTATTTACTCATTAAAATATAATTTTACTATTAATTAAAATTTTATGTTCATCTATTATAGAAATTTATAGCATTATTCATGTAGGTGGTTAAACTGGTATAAACAAGAACATGCGATAATCAATGGATAAGTATGATTATGAAGTTATTTAATTATAATTACATTTTTCCATAAGTATAAAGATATTATTTAAGTTTTATTAAAGTTATAAATTGGAATTTAAAATATTTGGATGAATAAGGTAAGCTAAGAAGCTTTTAGTTTCAAAAAAAACATTTTTTCTCTTAGTATGCTCATTTTAAGCGGTTAAATTTATAATGACCACTTAATGTAAATATTATCAATAGAATGAGTAATTTATCATTTTGAAATATTAATCATGTAATAAATATAATATTTATTCATTAAATCCATTTTTATTTCTAACCCTTAAAATTAGTGATTAAAAATGAAATACATCGTTCATGGAGGTGGTATTCCATACGTAACACAAGTGATGTTTTCGATTTTAAAATGGATGAGAGGAAGGTAGAAAATGGTTATTAAATTAATGTAATAAAATTTAAGTTTAATAATGGAACTAATTTAATTATATTAGTATGATTATAATAGGTTTTGAGTATAAATATATAGAAGAAAAGGTTAGGGAGTGGATAATACTCATGTTGAGGACCTGAAACTTCCCTTGATAGACTTCTTGGAAATGGGGGACTTGGATTTTTTTTGAAATAAAGGGTTGAAAAAATTTAAATAAGGATCTAAGTGATTAAAAATAGGTATATATTCAAGATAATTTCAAAGGTGATGTGTGGATTAAAGTGGGTGGAAGTGATCTCATTTTATAGGTGAAAAGACTATTCCTTGGAAGCTAAAGTTAGGAGAGGGATACGTATGAAATCACATGGAATTTAGGCAAGGAAAAATTCGTGAGGCATGCAGGTATGAATTTAAAACCTAAAAAATTTATTCTATAAGGTACACATGTTAAGTTAATTTAGAAAAATTTGAGTCAAAATAAGTTACCTATTTTCAACCTTTATTACCCTTTATTAAATTTTTACCATGGTAATTAATTTTTTACTAAAAATATATTATTACCCTTATTTCAAAATTTGTTTGTTATTTTTTATGAATTTTTACTATATTTTGTCTAATTAAATTTCTAAATATAATAAAATTAACTTTTAAATTAAAAGAGAAGATATAGGAAAAAATCGTTTTTGTAGAAAAAATGTCTTTTTATAAATTAAGTGTTTTTATTCTTATTTTATATAAATTACTAATTAAATAAATGTTAATATATATGTTTATATTTTTAAACATAAAATTAGAGTCATAATTTAAAATATATTAATTTATTCTATTTAAATAAAATTTACACATTGTTTGTAAAATTTTTTCTTTGATAAATATCTGTTTTACAATGGTAAATAATATTTACTATGGAAACATATTATTATGTTAAAAATGAAAGTAAACTTATTAAAAAAATTTAGATATTATGATTAAAAATATGAAAATAATTTTATTAGATTCAATTTCTTGAGTTAATAACATTAATTTTAATATAAGCATACATATAACATAAAACTAATTTTAGAAAAAATATATATTTTAAGAATAAAATGAATTTATTTTATTAATTAACTAGTAATAAATATTGGATGTATGTTAATTTATTTTATTTTATATATTATAATTAAATTTAATTTAAAATCATTATTTAATAGTGATTAATTTTATTAATATAAAGACACTCAACAATTAAAAAAATATTTCTTTAAAAAATATTTCTTTTAAATAATATTTACCAACTAATATTAAAATTAATTATTTATAAATAAAAGTTTAATTTTATCAATCCATTTATATTATTTTTTTTAATTTTATAAATACATCATGTCATACTTTAATAATAATAATATTTAATGCATATATTTTTTTTATAATTAAATATATTATTTAAATATTATGTTTTTGTTTATTTAGTTATTAAAGGTGCATTATACTATTTTAAATTTGTTTCTAACAATACACAACTTTAGTATACCTATAAAATACATGTATATCCAATAACCATATTTCCAATGACCATATTTCCCTCTATGACAACTATATCCCCCCAGTACATCCTATAAATTCATTTAATCATTACCTCATAAATCACATTTCTCATTCCTTAAATTTATATTAAGGATTTTTTATAATTATTTCTCCTTTATGGATGTTTTTTTATTATAGGTTTAGCTCTACTAATGGTTATTCTTAATGGTGAAGATGTTCCAAGGGATCTTCTAGTTTTAAAGATATTATTCTTTTCTATTTATTGACCTATTTCTTTTTTATAAAATTTTAATGGATATGATATTCCATGGTATGTAATATGTGAAAGAGTGTAATACATGGTTTCATGTATATTTTTTTTTAATTTTCCATTATAAGTGAATATAATGTTGTTAGTTTGATTCATATCTCACATGACTTTATTTCTAATCAATTTAAATTCTTTTGATATAATAGAAAAAAATTATTTAGAATTATATATATATAATTTAAATAAAGATAAAGGGTCCAAAAACCTAGGGTGTTACATCTAGTATTGAAACTCCCATGAATTACCTTATGATAAAGGGGTATCCCTTCATTTTTTATGAGTTGAGATGCCTATAAGATCATGTAGACACACCTGAGAGGTGGGGGGAGAATCAGGCGTGGACTGATTTTAATAAAAACCTATTTATACTTATATCATTAAACACTAGTTGGTTTTAACCTCTATCACCTGTCGGTATATAAATGGATCTATTAAAATTTACCTTAAAAAAACCTATATGTAGTAAAGATACTGAATGTAAAAATAACATATATATTTTTACAAGGTTTGGCCCTGATGTGAGAAAGTTACTCCTTACTATGTAAAATATTGTTGAGTCCTGAATTATACACTATAATTGAATAACTAATTACAATGGATGGCCAAGGATCATCCTAAATCCTTTTCCTACCATATTATATAGTCAAGGATACCATATTACATAGGTAACAAGCCTCTACTATATGATGCCCGTGAAGGGATATTTAAACTACTTTCCATTGTCTTTAGCTACAACTAGTTCTATGATTTCTTCATCCTACTAAAGTATATATTAATTAATCATTGGGTGAATCTACACTAATAATATCATATTTGCTTCATCACCTTAGAGTGACTTCGACTGCTTAAATGTCTTCAAACTCAACTTATGAAACTTGGCCTCTAAACATTCCTAGCATGTAGTTCTTATTTATAATATATTTTTGGTCTTCTAAAAAACATTATTATTATTATTATTATTATTATTATTATTCCTAAAGACCCAATAGGTTTTACAAGTTTGAAACACTCTCTTTTCTTATTCTTCCCTATTTTTGTAGCATATTATCCTTCTTTTCTAGAGCTCTGTAGGTTCTCAGCTTTTCAGTTTTTTATACCCACATCCACAACACCAGTGACTTCTTCTTTTCTTCTTTTCTAATTATATAGATATCCTCAATATCACATGCACATGGGGATACATTGAATTCATTATTTAATTTTCAAATACCAAAAATGGTATTTTGAGTAGACAAAAAGACTACCAGTGAAAAACCACCAAAATATAATACCCATTTCCAATTTCCATGTATTATCATGCACTCCTTTTTCCACTTAAGGATTATTATAGAATACCCCTAATAAATATTCCTCATTTTTAAAATTTGGGGAAATAAAATAATCCTTTATTTTTCTATAGGATGAATCCTTCTTTTCCATCTTTTCAAAAAATATCTCTAATGAATTCTCACTTTACTGATCTTCAAAACTATATAAAAAATACACCAAAAACATATCTATAGTGTGTAATGTATCTTTTATTTGTAGATTTATAAAATTTGGAAGACATGTTGTTTTTAGTTTTGGAAAATGATTAGAGTCCTATCTCTATTCTTCTTTAGTGATCAAATAATCTCACATAAAGATGACATAGGTATTAATAAATAGCAGCTCAAGATTTGATTTTTATACATCTACATTATTCTTGAAAACCTGATAAATTCATTTTATTCATAAAATAATAAATTTAGTGGAACTAATCATTCAATTATCCCAAAAAAATATCATATCATGTCTTAAATAAGATTTATGATGTTTTGAACTTGATAACACAACTTCAACATCATTATATTTGTATTTAATTTGAATTAAAAAATTATAAAAAATCACATTTTTTATTTGATCTTCCCTTTCCATATATAAAGATCCTCATTTCTTTTTTTTTTCTCAATAATATATTTTAAACATATTTAAGGGGTTTTAATTTTTATACCATGATTTAATATCTCATGCATTATCCCATTTAAATTCATCATCATTATATTTGAAATTTGGAAACTCAATTTTTCATTCAACAGCTTTCTAAAAATTTCACTAAGTGTTGAATCTTTATGGTCAACGAGAGATGCATACTGGGGACTTAAATTACTTACATTAATCAAGTCTTAGTTTCAAAGTCTTACACTTAGTGGAAGAATATGTAAGCTAAAGTTATACACTAAATATTCCAAAGACTAACTTTGGTAACATATTATGATCAAAACTTATAATCAACAGAGTTATATAATAGAAATAAAATTATTATGATCAACTAAAAGTATTATGTTTAGAAAATTTTGACTTATGTTTTGTATCAAATACTTATGATCAATATAAAAATCCCTACATTCTATACTTAGCCATTTTTTTGAACTATAAAATTCAAATTTTTTCAGGTATCTTTGAATAGACTTCCACTTGATATAGAGAATCTATATCCTTATTTAAATCATATCATAAATTATTATAATGTTAGTTATAATTATTTAATAATTAAAAACTCATTACATCATATTTTCAAGGTGATGTAGAATATATAATTTTCATATAAGAGTATTTCAGTGAATATTTTCTTTCAGCTCTCATGAAAATATTATTCAATCAATACTGAACCATTTTTATTAACTTAAATCTTTAACTAAGAGTGTGAAAAAACTAATTGAAGAAACCAACATTATTTATAATTCTTATATGGGTTCTCTGATTTTAGCTAGAACCACTCTAAGATTTAGTCCTAATTAACTTGTGATATTTATAGCCATGATGGTTGTCTAACTGTAGGTTCAGAACCTGACTTCTCTTACATCACTTCCTTTTCCTATTTCCCATCATTCATTTATTCACATGGAAATAACTTATCATTAAAGGGTGGATACACACTTATTCACCCAAGAGATTAAACTTTCCTTTACTTATATCAGTTACTTTATCTTTGAAAAAAAATAATAAACAATATCAGACAAATCATTTGGAGAAAATAATTCCCGCCTTTGTGTTTTTTTGTTAAAACATATATCATTTATTATTCAAGGATATTCATTCCATCTTTTTGACAATATATGAAAAGGGTATGAAAATACACCCCTTTTTGACACCGAGTGTTTCATTATTTTAATTTATTCCTCCCCTTTAATATCTTATGTAACTTAAGATACCAATAGAGATATAGAGGGAGGTTCTTCTTTAAATCCATATCCCCTTTATGATACCATCATAAATAGTTTATAAATAGCTTCAAGCATAAAGAATTCATACTCTCCCCATATTATTTCTCTCCAACTTTGATAGATTCATTCAAATTATTTTTTAGAGAAAAAAATCTTCGAGAATCACTAATTACCAATTGAAAGTGAATTTTGGAACTACAAACCAACAAAACATTGAATGAAATGATTTGGAATCACTTTTTTATTAGCAATTTTCTATAAAAAATTCAACTTTAAGTCTATATGGTGTAACCCACTATGGAAAAAAGATAAAAAAGTTTAAATAATAAGGATGTCCATATTTTTACACGTGATACTAGTTTATAACATTAAAATTTTTGGGGGATGTACATTTTATTTTAAATAAACATTAGAAAACTATACTCACTTGAAAAAATACATAAAAAAACTGAAATCATTCTTAATTTTTTTGAAGCACCTGTCCATATTTTCAGATTCAATAAAATTTATAAATATTTGGAAACTTCACACATTTTTATAGACCCCCTCAAAGGATAATCTCTATCCTTCATCACCTTCTCTATACACCATTGAATGACCATAAAACAAATATGGGGTGATGGTGGATATTCCAGAATATCCTCAATTTGAGTAATGGGGTTGAGATAGATTTTTCAACATAAAAAACTACTTTTCTTAAAGGTATAAGTTATCATGACCACTTAATTATTTCTTCCCCATTTGTAGGTTTCAAATTCAGTAGAAAACACAATTTATGTAAATAACCATTATGTTTTTTTAAGATCTGATAGAACATTTTCCAATTTTATAAGATGTATGTGTAATGAAAAATGACATTTTCATCAAATATTGACACAGAAAGACTAGAAACCGGAGATGATATTTTTCAAATTAAATTTATAATCAATTTAAATAGACTGAAAAAAAGAATACCAAATTTTAGGATATTTCTTCTATGATGTAATTGATCATCTGGAACCCTTTTTTAGATTACTGTCATTATGTAGGGAAAACCCAAATTAGATCCCCTCCAGGAGTGATCCACAAATAGTCCTTTAATATTCAAACAAAAATGATGTAATTATTATATTTAATGATATAATATACCACGTTTTTAAATGGAAATACTATATTAAATAGCATAAAAAAGAAACAATATCGATCTTAAATGAACAATGGAATATTATTATTTAAATGAGATCGTTATATTATAGCTGTTAAATTGGAGGGTATGAATAAGAATAACTGATTTATGAAATAAATATAAATTTCATACTCAATATAAATGTATTGAATAATTATTTGGAAATAATCATTTAATTTTTATTAAAGTCATTTTATTCATCAAAAATATGTTTTTTACAAAATATGTTTTCTTTAAAAATTATTTTTTCTTATTTTTATGAATGGATATTTGTTTATGATGCTGTCACTTTTGGGGAATGCATCATCATAATGATCTATGTTTCTTGCCTTGTATTCCCACTTTCCACTATTATTGGTGATATTATCTCCTTAATTGAAACATGATGATGGGATGTCGATTCCTCCTTTCATGGATTCCTCCTTGGAGCTTGTATCCTAGTCCAGGCCTCCCTCATAGATTAAAGTCATGTTTATGAAACTCATTCCCAATTACATCTCTTTTTGGATATAGATTAATTATACTACTTATATATTAATAGGGTGGAAACCTTTTTTTGTAGTAGATGGTAACCTCAGGCATGTTTGGGCGTCAATACACGTTGGGTGTACTGGGCACCTGTATATTATTTCTCTTTTGAAATAATATTGTATGAGGCATATTAGGTTTGAAACCCAAGGTAATTGATTTTAGTGATGGAATTCTCCTTTTAAAGTTAAAGTCATCTCATATGAGGAATCTTAGACATAGAATCTAAGGTACCCCATGTGAGTCATGAGGTAGTTAATGCTAAGGGAATAAGTCTTCCAAGGATTTTTACCACATGCATCCCATGTGTATTACATGGGGTAAGTGTTTTGAGTCAAGTCACAAGTTCTACATCTTATAGAGAGGGATCTGAATTTCTATTTGAGATAGATCATTGAATTAGTTTAATTTATTATAGATATAGATCAAATTCCCTATAAATTCAAATCAAGGAGGTGTATTCTTTGGAGGTAACACTTGGGTTTACCAGTTTTTGTGATCAAACGCCCCATGAGGCAGATTCAAAGGTGCGCCCCTTGGAGGGAAGATGTCACACCTAAATAGTTTTCCAATGTGGATCAAACACCTTATGAGGTGGACATGAGAGGTTCATCCCTAAGAGGGAATATGTCACACTTTAATAGTTTACCAATGTGGACTGAATTCCTTGCGGGGCAGATATGAGAGGTGTGTCCTTAGGAGGGAGGATATCACACCTGAATAGTTTACCAATGTTCATCAAATGCATTCTAATGCAGATCTGAGAGGTGCATACCTATGAGGGAGGATATCACACCTGAATATTTTACCAATGTGGATCAAATTACTTATGAGGAATATTTGAGAGGTGAGTCACTAGGTGGGTGAATGTCACAACTAAATATTTTACCAATGTAGATCAAACACCTTATGAGGTGGATATGATAGGTGAGTCCTTATGAGGTGAACACCTATATAGTTTACCAATTTTGATAGAATTCCTTGTGAGGAGGATCCTTATATTACCATTGTGGATCAAATTCCATGTGAGGTGGATCTGAAAGGTGCATCCCTAATAGGGAATATGTCACACCTGAGTTTACCAATGTCTGGATTGAACCTCAAGGAGGTGTCTTACATATCCTGTTTAGAAGACATGCATCAAAACCCATGTAGTTTGATGCCACCGTTTAAGGTCGTGTGACAGGACCAATCAATACATCTTAACATCGTGTGGTAAGTATGATATCATTGCTAATGTAGTGTCGAAAATGATAGGGTGGGGCTTACACATGAAATATTCTTGGAATGGGAACTAAATCCAACGATCAGAAAATACGGTGTAGGGAATATGCATGGAAACTACCTGGGGTGTTATTAGGAGTAGAAATGATGTGATTGGGGATTACACATGGGAGCTGTCCATCTTATCTTTCCCAGGTTTGGTAAATAGGGTGTCCCATGTCCATTTCATGGGGTAATATTATAGTTTAACATCATGTTAGTGGATGTGGTTCATGGGGCTTATGCATTGAGCTTCCTATTTTTTCTTCCTCTTATCAGGTCATGAGGGCATCCCATGTCCATTGCATGGTGTAATATTATAGTTTAATGTCATGTGAATGGACATGGTGTGGGGATTATGCATTGAACTACCCATGATTTCCACCTCATGTAAAGTCATGAGGGCATCTCAACTTGATGATGGGTTGAGGAATATGATTTGGGGCTTACACCTGAGAAGGAGGCCCATGGTAGATGTTTGGAGGTCGTCTCATGATCATGGAATGAGGCATCTTGTGTGTGTCACATGAGTCATCCTATGTTTTTCATATAGGGTATAATAAAATTTAAATACATGTAGTGAGGAATAAGGGGGATCGTCTCATCATGAGGAATCTTATGATTAAAACATAATCCATCTTGTGTTTTTTACAAGAGGCATCCTACACTTTTTATATAGGGTATTCTATAGTTTAATTTAATATAGAGAGAACTATGAAATGTATTATCATTATCATGTCATGATAAATATTATGATTAATCCCTAAGGAATCCTATTCATTAATTATAGGGTATACTATAGGCGGAGGATGCCGAGAAATGACTGGTGCATGACATACGCAAGAGTGAACCTTTCTAGTTTGACCTGACATGGGAGTTATGAGACATGTCTATATGAGTTTCTTGAGGAGTGTATCAACTCAATGTGATTGGGGAATCCAAAAGGAAAATCTCAAATCGTGACATGAGAAAGGGACCAAGAGGAGTATGTTGACTCAAGGTGTTTTAGAGAGTGTAGAGGAGCATCTCGACTCATGGTAATTCAGGGGTGGAAGGTGATTAGGGAATCCAGGAAGAGAATCTCAACTCATGATATAGGAAAGTGACCAATAGGAGTATTTTGACACTATATCTTTCATTTATTATAGTGGAGTATCTTGATTCATGTCAATTTAGGGTTGGAAGTTGGGGTTGTATAAGGGCGCAAACCAAAACATCATCATCTTGACCTGAAAATTTTGCAATGAGACTCTCTATTTTCTTGGGGGCTAGTGAAGATAGAGAAGGGACCGGGCCAGAGGCCTAGGACCGAAACCTGACACTGATATCGAGTAAAGGTGCGGGGGCACAACCCCCACATTATGAACTATTGGGAGCATGTCTGGACACTATTGCACACAAATATATACAGTTGGTCACTATTGCGCACAACTATGTAGGTGGGTTCACAACTTAGCAATGTTGCACACAACTATTCACTGTGTCATGAAACTATGTAGTTGCACACAAAAAAGTATTTTGTGTGAGGCATGACCTACATGTTCAATTTTGGAAAACACTATGTCACACAACTCTAGAGTTGCACACAAATAAAGTTTCATGAAAGATTTGACTTTGTGTGAACTTGTGTTCCCAATGGAAGCATTTGTGCACAAAAGTCTTAGAAGAATAAACCTACCTGAGAGGTTTTTTCATAGGTAATCATGTAGAACTTTGAGACCTAGGGAATTGTGCAAAGCATGAAACTCAGAGTTTCACATATGAGATCCCCCAGAGGTCCTCTCCCTCTCGAATGAGCAGTCTATGGCATATTTATCGACATGGTGGTGCTGCGTAACTACAAATTATTGCACAAATTTGGGTATTGGAACACAACTATATGGAGTTACACAAAAATTCCTTTGTCTCTAGATTTTGACTCACATATGCATGGCACTTCTCCATTTTATGTTGCCTTTTTTTGTGCAACACGATTGTAGCTCTATGGGTTTGTGTGCAATATTCCAATATTGCATGGAACACTGCTTTATTGCATGCATGGGACTTGGGTGAATGTTTGGATTGAGGGGTCTCTATAGAGCTTCTCATCAAATTTTGCGTGCAACTTAGTTCTCTGACCGTGAGGGAGTTGTACGCACGTTTTTGGAAAGTTGCGTGCAAATTCATACTTTTTACCAGAATTTATCCTATTAGCCATTTTCAGTAGTTCGACTTCGAATGACCATAAATTTTGATTTGTAACTCTATTTAGGCTCCACGACTAGTAAAATATAAGCATGTGAAACAAACTATGAATCTAAATTAGGTTTCTCAGCATTTGGTCTATTCTTCTATGTGTTTTCCCAATGCCAAAAATATTATAATTAATTTATGGAAGTTTGATAAAATTTAATTTAAAAAATTAATTCCATTTTTTAATTCATAATTTTAATATTATCTTAAGATTTATTTTTTAGAATTTTTTAAAAAGGTTTATTTTTCAATGAATAGTGAAAATACTAATTTTTATTGAAAACAATATCTTATTTTAACGTATTTATAATGTAAAATTACATTTTAGATTAATTTTAAATTTTTTAGTTTATTTTTTAATTAAAATAATCTAATTATGTTTTTTAAATAGATTTAATACTTTAATTTAGTATAAAAATACTTTAAAATTTAAAAGGGTATTTTTCCAAAAAAGTTTTTTTCGTTGCGTTTTATAGGTTTAGTTTTAAAATAATTATTAAAATTCTATGTTATGAATTTTTAAAAATATATTAAATATTTGGAATTAGTGGGTCAAAATTTAGTAAATATTCCCCTTTTATTTTTTGGTCAATATGAATAGTAAACTTAATAATTTTATTACCATGATAAAGGGTAAATCAGGTAATTTAGGTTAAAAATAAAATAAAAAGAAACATTAAATTACCCAAAAACTTATCAAAATATTATTTTATGGGTATATTGATAATAACCATTCAAGGCTATAATTTATGACATTTTGGTCCCACTTTGTTGAGATTATGATATTTAAAGTATTTTATTTAAAGAAAAGTCAATCATGTCACACTCTTCTTTTTAATAAGTGTAATATTTTTAATATGGAATTATCTAGAGGATATGTTAAACTATAAATATTATTTTAAAATATAAAAGATTTATCTTCATCATGGTTAATTTTTTTTAATTTTTAGCGATTAAATAATTACCTTAAATGCTTACACAACACTTATATATTAATTATTCAATTAATGAAAAAATCAAATAAATGATATTAAAAATAAAAAAATAAATATAATTTGGGAAAAATAGTGTTATAATTTTTTTATATGTTATAATGATATTTATTAGATATAATAAAATATTTTGTTTGAATTATATATACTGTCTTGATATTATTAAAATCAATGTAATAAATTGTTCTAAAAATTGACATTATGAATATTTTATAGTAAATAATATTTATTAAATTATATAAAATTCATAAAAATCATAAATTCAACCAATTTATTATTATAATGTTATCAAACATGGTATATTTATTGGTATTTTAGTATTTTATAGTAACTATATTGACCAACAAAGAGTAAAAAACCTTTATTATCATGGTAAATTTAAAAAAGGATGATAAGGATTTAAATCCAAATGATAAGGGTAAAATTGTGACAAAAAATTGTCTAAAAATTATGGTATGATATTATATTGATCCATAATAATATTATATTTTAAATAAATCACTTTTTATCCATTTTTAATTGAAATTTAATTTATATTAAGATAATATTTTGAGAAATGCCAAGAGCGCCCCTCTCCTCTCTTATAAAAGAACACCTCTTATACTCATTTATTAACACTTAAAAAATAATATTTTTCACCCAATATATAATGAAATACCTTCCTATAATATCTACTCTCATTTTGGATGTCTTTGTTTAAGCATAATATCGATCTTATAGGTCTTAAATTGTTATGAAAAAGTAGTTTTTCAAAGAAGAGGTATACTTTTTATCTATATGTTTTAGCTTTGTTTCTTCTTCCATATACCTAATACCTTATTAAACCATGATATAATAATAAATATAGTTTCCTACATTTAATAAGATTTTATTATGTTAGTTTCATGTCATATATCCATCTCCTCTTCCATTAAATGGGAAATGAATTCATCGTTCTTGGGTACGACGGACTACCGCCCCACGAACCGATATAATTTATTTTCCTTTACCGTCTATCAAGACTGGTAATAGTGATTGAATTAATGTTTATATATGATATTAATTAAATATATATTATTATTATATTATAATATATCATTTATGTTCTTACCTTTCCATGCAAGGATAAATGATAACGCCGTTCATATGTACGTGTGGACTACCACCTCCACAAAGCAATATGATTCATTTTTCAAAACCACATAATATAGATGATATATATAAGTATATTTGAATAAATAGTATAATATTTATGATATTACTATCATTATATAAAGATAAAATAATACTTAACTTCTTTCCATAATGATCTTTGAAAAATGGAAATGTTACTCATGTATATGAACGACCTACCGTCTCGATGATTGTAGCATAGTTCATTTTTCATGGATATATTTAATGGTTGGATTTAAAAGTATAATTAATGTAAAAATATGATAATTATGTCATTAATATTATTCTATAGATGGAAGATTAATGACCACTTTGACCTTAGTCTAATTACTGAAGTCATTTTGGACTTATGAACCGAATATCGTCAAAACATCTGACATAAACTTAAATAATTATGTAATTGTTATGCAATGGTAATAAGTGAAATAAAATAAATAATAAACCTAAAAAATATTCTAAATAAATTAAATAATTAATATAATTATATTATTAATGAAGATAAGTATTGTGTGTGATGTTTTAGACTCAAGGTAAGAGTTCTTCATCTTAATTTTGTTTCATTAAGACATATTTGATTTTATGTGACTATTTATGTTTATGAGGTGTATATACAGAATATTTTACATATTAAATCATGATTATAATTTTTTAATTATATTTAAATTTTATTTTAAAGTTATTATTTCATGGGGATTATGATTCAAAAGTTACCAAAGTGGTAAGGGTTTATTTCACAATCTCATAATTATTAAAGATTGCTTATGTTTAATCTCCATTGGAGAATATTTCTGCTTCATGTCCATGTTTTGTAATTTTTTTTCAAAAGTGTTTTTTTAATATTCTCATACAATTTTTTAAAATTATTTTTACCCATGTTTTACTTTTCACAAAATGGTTTTAAAGGAATCTTTTTGTCATTTTCCAAACAAGGTACTTTGTGATTTTTTCCAACAAAAGTATGAAATGAATGTTTTTTTACTTATACTAAATGGGAAAATTTTCCTACCATCATGACGCTGCAATTATTTTAAGATTCCTTTCAAAATTTTCAATTTTATTTTAAAATAAAATGTTTTTAATTAGAAGTGCACATTTTTTAAAAAAGTGATGTTGTTGAACCCTCTGTGAGATGGTTATTTTAATAATCACAAATCATTGTTGTTTTTGTTTATACATCAATTTAATAAATTATTCAATCTTTTATAAATGTGTGTATATATTGTTAATCATGTCTACATATGATTATTTATGGTCTACTATTGACCTGGAAGTATTCTGGTTTATGCAGAAACTTTGTGCGAATTTTATGTTTCTGACTCACTGTTAGTTATATTCTGGTCGCACTGATGAGAACGGTCGCACCGATGAGAACAGTTGCACTGATAAGAACGATCACACTGATGAAAATGGTCGCACCGATGAGAACGGTCACACTGATGAAAATGGTCGCACCGATGAGAACGGTCTCACCGATGAAAAATGTCACACTGATGAGAACGGTCACACCGATAACAATGGTCACACCGATGAGAATGGTCACACCAATGAAAACAGTCCTATCGAAGCCGATGCTGATCATTTGACCTACCGAAGCTGATGCTGATCATTTGACCTACTGAAACTGATGCTGATCATTTGACCTACTGAAACCGATGCTGATCACATGACCTACCGAAACCGATGCTGATCACATGACCTATTGAAACCGATGCTGATCACATGACCTATCGAAGCCGATGCTGATCACATGACCTACTAAAGCCGATGCTGATCACATGACCTACCGAAGCCAATGCTGATCGCATGATCTACCAATACAAATGAAAATTCAAATGACTTACCAATCTCATGTCTTACCGATAGTCATGAAAACTGTTTGAATTTTTATTAACTCTTATTTAATTCCAATGGTCATATTTGACAAATTTAATGCACCTACTATTAATTAATATTGTTTGTTGAATGTCAGGGAACCATACCTAGTACCTGTCATAAAGTAATCATTCTTTTTGATAAGATCTCAAGGAATAAAAAAAAGATCTATATTCAGTAAAATGAGAGGAGAATGAGACACAAAAATAGATAGATAGAGACACATAAGAAGGAGAGCATGCACGTGGGTGTGAAGACCTACGAAACAAAAGAAGAACTTAAAGAACACATGTGAAAACTAGAGAGCTTCAAGAAGATCATTCAACTGGAACAAATACTCAAGTTGAGTTGCTGTGACTTACTTAACATCATATGCACAAGTTTGAATAACTGTAGATGAGAAGAATAACGATACTCTGTTTTTTGTCGTCCGCACCAGAAAGGACCTGAATTACATCTACAACATCAAAACGAGTCCAAATCTCATATTAAATCACTCAGAGCATTCTAAACTCATTATCCATTTATTTCATCTATAGTATACTTGTGCTTAACTTTTTGAGTAGTGTGTTTGCATCTGTCTATTTAGACACACACTGACTCCTGGGATGAACTGGAGGATACTAAATCCTCACACCAAACTTTTTTACATTGTATTGTACCCCACTGTGAATTGTGGAAGAGGTAAAGTGTGACCTGTACAGCTTGAGTGCTGTTGTTGTTGTTTGCCCACGTAGAACTATGGTAGAGGTCTGAGGACCTGAATAGTCCGAGTACTATTGTAAAACCTCGATCCAGGGTGTGGATCATAGTTTATAAAAACTGTTTGAGAGGACTAAGTCTCGGCTTGAGACTGAACCTCTTATTTTATAACTGCTGTGATTTATACCTTTGTTAAAACTATTTTGAATATTCCACTACTAAGAACTTTAAATATAAATCTATTTTAGAGTAACTCTGATAGTTTAACTAGCAAGTGTTTGTACTCATTGTGAATCAGTAAGTTAGTTTCAAAAGATAACTTAATCTTTATATTAAGTTAACTGAGAAGTAATCAATCTTGGAGAAACTAATTGAACATTTAAAATCTTTATAAATTCACTACAGTTTAACTTGTTTTATGAATTGGGGGATTTTAATACAAATATGTTAAACAGAAATTTTAATTGGTACTCAATTCACTCTACCTCTTGAGATTCCACTCCGACCAACATTTGGTGTCAGAGGTTTTTTAGTTAAAAGTTTTCCAAAACACTCTGTTTGTGAAACGTTTTCAACTATGATTTTAGTTGTGTCTTAAAGATCTCAAAATTTCTGTTAGTTCTAAATTTTTATATCTTTATATGTATTTATAAAACCTAGGTATTATAGACAACAGATTAGAAGGTGTAGCTACCAACATTCCACCCTTCTTTAATGGTGTTAATTATGCCCAATGGAAACTAAAAATGAAAATTCATTTATAAATTACGGGATTTGACAATTGTACTGCTATAGAGACTCAGTATAAGATTCCAAAAACTGAAAGAACTACTTGGGATGAACCTAAAAAAACTGCTTACAATAATAATTGTAAAGTAATGAATTCCCTGTATTTTGCTTTAGGAGATGAGGAATTTAATCGAATATCTGCTTGTAAAACTGCTTATGAAATTTGGTATACTTTGGGTGTTTCTCATTAGGGAACAACCAATGTTAAGAAAATGAGACTAAATACATACACTATTAAGTATGATAATTTTAAAATGAAACCTGATGAACCTATTTCTGATATGTATCTCAGGTTAAATGAGATAGTTTATACAATGAGCTCACTAGGAAAGGCTATTCAAGCAAAAGACCAAATCATGTGGTCACTTAGATGTCTTCCAGAAAGGTGGAGAGGCACATCAGTCTCAATAAGATAATCGTGTGATATAAGTTCACTACCTGTTAAAGAGCTGATTGGTAAGTTAATGATGTATGAAGAAGAGCTAAATGTAAATAGAGAAGAAGATGATGAACCAAGAAATAAATCAGTAGCCTTCAATACCTCTTCTTTGAAAATCAAGGACAAAGAGAAAATTCAAGCTACAAGTGATAGTTCAAGTAGTGGAGAAAGTGGATCTGACAGTGATGCTGAAATGGATCCGATATCCAGATGATTTAAGAAGTTTTATAGGAAGAATAATTTTTTTAGAAAATCAAACTATATTGGAAAGTATGAAAACAAAGGTCATTGGAATAAAGATTGTAAAAGGACAGATAAGGGTGAAGACATAGTCTGCTACAAATTCTAGAGGAAGGGACATGTGAAAGATGACTGCCAAAAGTTAAAGTTCAAGAAGAAATATGAGTACAAGGACAACAAATATAAGAAATCTATGAAAGCAACTTGGAGTGATTTAGAAGATAGTTCAAGTAATTCTAATTCCACTCAGGATGAGAAATATCAAAAATCCAATATGTGTTTCATGACGAACACATCTGAGGTAACGTTGGATGCTCTTCCTTTAAACTCTTATTATTCTAGAGATAATTCTGATTTTGAAAACATGTCTAGTGAAGATTTATTTGAATATTGTAATATGCTAGAGGATACTTGCAATGAGATGAAAGATAAGTATAAATCCTTAAAGAAGTAGTATGCATTAACAAGCACTGTCAAATCTTCACTAGAAGTAGAAAAGGAAAATAATTCTCAACTACTCTAAGAGAATACTGAACTAAAATTTTCTAATGAGAAACTCAAGAAATATTTGGAAAAATTTACAAATGGAAAGGAAATACTTACAAAAATGCTTGGAAAACAAGTGGCACCAAATTATACTACTAGTTTAGATTACAAACTGGGACAAAGACATATTACAAAAAATAAATTTATTTCTAAATATGGATAGTATGCTACTGGTTCTAGTTCTGATAATTCCTATGCCTCAACTAGCTATTCACATGGTTATAGATCAAACAAGGTTTATCTATCAAAATCTCTTGATTCTAATAAATATATGAGATCCATTAGGCAAATATGGGTACCGAAAGCTTTACTTGCTAACCTGTCTGGACCAAAGAAAATATGGGCACCAAAATCATTTTCTATCTAAAATTGTTTTGTAGGAAACTTGCTTGAAAAGTTCATGTAGGAAGACATGGTATTTGGATAGTGGATGCTCAAGACACATGACAGGAGACTTTTCATTCTTCAAAATCTTAATCAAGGTTGATGGAGGATATGTCACCTTTGGTGATAACTCTAAAGGGAAAATCATCGGCCTATGATAGATTGGTAACACTGATTCAATTTTAATTTATAAAGTTTTATTTGTATATGGATTAAAATATAACTTGTTAAGTATTTCTCATCTACGTGATGATGGTTTTAATGTTAAATTTGAAAATGATTCTTGTAATGTCTTTAATTATAAAAATGTTTTAGTATTTTCTACCTTAAGAAATGAAAATTTATATGCTGTAGATTTTAATTATTTATCTAAGTAGAACATTACTTGTTTGAATTCTTTTCATAAAGAATCTTGGCTTTGGCACAGAAGATTAGGACACTGCAATATACATTCACTCAAAAAACTGACTAGGAAGAAATTAGTTAGAGACCTACCTAAACTTGAATTCCAAGATGATAAAGTTTGTAATCCCTGTCAAAAGGGAAAGAAACATAAAGTTTCTTTCAAATCAAAGAAAGAAGTTACAGCTTCTCAACCTCTTGAGTTTGTTCACATGGACTTGTTTGGACCTTCCAGAGTTTCTAGTTTAAATTGGAAGCACCATGTTTATGTTCCAGTAGATGACTTTTCTAGATATACTTGGGTATACTTTTTAGCTTACAAAAGTGAAGCTTACTCTTACTTTATTAAATACTCCAAGTCTTTAGAAAACCTTAGTGGGATTAAGATTAAGACCTTGAGAAGTGATCATGGTCGTGAGTTTGAAAATTTGAATCTTACTACTCACATAATGGATATAATTACAACTTTTCTGCCTCTAGGACACCTCAACAGAATGGTGTAGTTGAAAGAAGAAATAGAAATCTTCAGAAAATTGCAAGAACTATGCTAAATGAATATGACCTACCTATTTATTTTTGGGCTAAAGCTGTCAATAAAACCGGTTATATTATAAATAGAGTCTTGATTAGACCTATTATTAAGAAAACCCCTTATGAGCTTTGGAATAATAGAAAACCTAAAGTTAGTTACTTCAGAGTTTTTGGTTGCAAAGTCTTTATTCTCAATACTAAAGATAATCTAGAAAAGTTTGCATCCAAGAGTGATGAAGGAATATTTCTAGGTTATTCTTTATCTAGCAAAGCCTATAAAGTTTTTAATAAAAGAACCAAATGAGTGGAAGAATCTGTTCACATAAAATTTGATGAAATTGATCCACATGAACCTGAACCTGTTTTTGAGAATACTAAAGAAGACTTGTCTATTATAAATCTTAATGATAAAGATAGTGGTCCTACTGTAAAGACAACCAACTCTGGAAATACCCCATAACCTGTTTCTAATAAACCCAAATCCAGAGAAGAACCTGGAATTTCTAGTCCTACCTTTACTAGATCAACCAAAATTCTAAAGAATCATCCTTTAGATGCTATTGTAGGTAATCTTGATAGAGGGACACATACTAGAGATTCTCTAAGAAACCAGGTTGAACATGAAGCCTTTCTTTCACAGTTAGAACCTAAAAATATCAATGATGCAATCAATGATGAGTTTTGGGTAATGGATTTGCAAGAATAATTAAATCAATTTGAAAGAAACAAAGTCTGGGAATTTGTTGACAAACATAAGGAAACCTTGACCATATGTACTAAATGGGTATTCAGAAATAAATTTGATGAATCTGGAAACATCATTAGAAACAAAGTTAGATTAGTTGAACAAGGTTACAATCAAGAAGAAGGAACAGATTATGAATAAACCTTTGAACCTGTAACTAGATTAGAAGCTATTATAATTCTACTTGCCTATGATGCTCATCTGAATTTCAATTTATATCAAATTGATGTCAAAAGTGCATTTCTAAATGGTTTTATAATTGAATATGTTTCTGTTGAACAACCACCTGGATTTACAAACTGCCATTTTCAAAATCATGTTTTTAAACTTTCTAAAGATTTATATGGTTTAAAACATGATCCAAGATCTTGGTATGATAGAATTAAAAATTATCTTATCTCTAAAGGTTTTACTAAAGGAATTGAAGATCCCACTTTTTTTATTAAAATAATCTATAAAGATATTTTGATTGTACAAATCTATGTTGATGATATTATCTTTGGATCTTCTAAAAATTCTTTATGTACTGATTTTTCAAAGATTATGAAAAATTAATTTGAAATGAGTTTAATGAGAGAACTCAAGTATTTTCTTAGTTTTCAAATTTTTCAAAAGAAAGATGTTATTATTTTAAATCAAAGTAAATATACAAAGGATCTTTTAAAACATTTTGGTTTGGATAATAATAAGGGAAGTGATACACCTATGAGTACCATCTGTAAGTTGGATGATGATGAAACTGGGAAACCAGTTAATTAAAACAATTATAGAGGTATTATTGGAAGCTTACTTTACCTTATTTCTAGTCAACTAGATATCATTTTTAGTGTATGCATGTGTGTTAGATTTCAAGATAATCCTAAATAATCTCATTTACTTGCTGTTAAAAGGATTTTCAAATATCTTAAACATACTACCAATTTAGGTTTGTTTTATCCAAAAGAAAAATCCTTTGACTTAATGAGTTATTCAGATGCTGACTTTGCTGGTTGCAAGTTAAATAAAAAGAGCACATCTAGAACATGTCATCATTTGGGAAAGTCCCTGGTATCTTGGTGTAGTAAGAAACAGAACTCTGTTGCATTGTCTACTACTGAAGCAGAATACATTGCTGCTGGTAGTTGTTGTGCATAGATTCTGTGGATGAAACACACCTTATTAGAATATGGATATCAATTTATACATTTGTCTATAAATTGTGATAACACTAGTGCAATTAAAATCTCTAAGAATCCCGTATCTCACTCTATAACTAAGCACATTGATGTCAGACATCACTTTTTGAGAGATCATTATATAAAGGGGGATATTTCTCTAGAGTTTATTGACTCTAAACATCAATTAGCTATTATTTTCACCAAGCCCTTGAGCTCTGAAAGGTTGGATTTCATTAAACAAGAGTTAAGTGAAACCGATCTGTGAAACCGATCTGTGAAACCGATCTGTGCTATGGTTTGAGTTATACAGTATATTAAACCGTTAGTGTTTATCGAAATGATGTTGTTTTACTTAATCGATACTATTTTAAATATTGCAACGCTAAATGATAAAATTAATAACCTGAAACTATTTCATTTCCAAAGAACTGTTGACCTTCCATCTCCCATCGAACTTCACTTTTTCTGAATCCCAAACCTTTTGAACCTTTTGAACCTTTTGAACCTCTCAAACCTCTCGAACCTCTAAATGGAAAATCAAAAGTGACAATAAAAGGAATATGAAGGTTCCTCTCCTGTGAAATATGCTCGAGGATAATCGAGTAGCATGACTCAAAAGTCTGTAAACCCAAAACTGGAGACTCGGGTGGTCACCGCAGAAAAGGAAGTAAGTTCTGAATGGGTGTTATCCAGAAAGTCTTCACTTTTGAAAGTGTTGGAGATGCAAGGATGGAAAGACTGGTTTTGTGATAACAACCAATTATAATACCCAAATCTAGTGCATGAGTTTTATTTTAATTTAAGTATTTCATTCGATGGAGCAGAAGCTACAAGATTATCATCAGTAGTTAAAGGGAAAAAGATATCTTTTTCATCAAAGCAATGGGATGAGTGTTTGGGGGTACATCATAAAGGTAGATATGAGGATTACACTAGTAATATTCCACCTACCATAGAATATTTTTCGTATGAGTATTCTCTAAATATGTTGACTGGAAAATCTAAATCCAGAAGAATAACATCTGCTGAGTTGGATGGAAAAAGCAGAATCTTTTTAAAGTTTATTCCGCACCAAATCTATCCCAGAAAGGGTGATTTTGCTTCTATGAAGTATCAAGATGTTTTCTTGATGTTTTTATTGCTCAATTATGAGAAGACCAACTTGTGTAGATACATTACTATTCATATTTCTGAGATGGTAAAACCATCCAAGAAAGATACAACCTTGTTCTATTCTAAGAAAGTCTCTACTATGTTAAAATCTTTGGGTTGTGTTGAAGATGTAGATGAGTGTATCTCATCTAGTAGCAGTTTTTTTATTAGAAAGGATATCTGCAAAATAATGAAAATTAATTGGAATCCATGGAAGAAGACATGGGTTGCTGATAAAGATAGGTTGTATGAATCCTTTAATCCTACTGAACACTCCAAGAGACCAAAGAGGATGAGAGATCCTAGTTTAAAACCTGATGAGGAAGTTGTCTATTCTGATGAGGAAGAAGAAACAGACGTTCCAAAGGACATTGGAGAGTCCAGTAAGAAGGAAACATGGGAAGCTGGAGTTGATGATGATGTGGATACTAAAAAGGAACCTGAGTCACCTCCTGATGATAGGAGTGATCCTGATACAGTATGTCCTAAGAAAAGAATGGAATTTGGACCAACAAGTCCACCTCTTAAGTTACCTGAGTCAGAACCTCTCCTAGGAGATGAAGAAGAAGCTGACACTGAAGTATCCAATTCTGACCAGTATGAATCCAGTAGCAAAGACAATAACAATGAGACTTTGGTAAACAATAATGGAAATGGAAATGGTAATGGTGATGATGGTGATGGTGATGATGATGATGAAAATTCTCGACCAGTGGATGGTCACAATGTGATCCAGCTAATCCACAACCTCAATTATATGAGAAAGAAACTGTTCCTATGGATGAAAGGATAGTGCAAAAAGTGATTGGTATAGATGGGGAAGACTCTCATGAAAATTCTGGTAAAGCTGATTTCGTAAAGCCTAAGTATACCTCTTGTAAAGTTGCATGGGAAGAACACCCAAGTTTTTCAGTTCTAGGTTTGGATTATTCAGAGTAAGATGAAGAAGGAGTGAATATAGAAAGGGTAATCCATTTAGTTAAGGCTGGACCAGTTGCTGAAAATGTGAAAGTGACAGCAGAAAGTCCTGGTCCTTCAGTTTCTCAATCTAATTTTGAAAAATATAAAGATGAGTTTCTCCATGAAGTTAGAGAGGCAATTAAAGAGGAATTATCTAATGCCTATGATCCTACTCCTATGAATCTATCTGATGCTACTATGGATTCTATAACTCAAAGAGTGGTAAGTATTATTAATCCAGACCTGTGCAATGCTGGTGAGATGATTGACAGGCACATTACCTCTCTAAATCAAGCACTCAAGGATTTGGGCAGTGACTTAGTATCTCTGTCAGGTGAATTTAGATCAACCATCACTGGTATGATGGAAGTTTTTAGAAACTTGATAGAACTACTGAAGAAATATGGTTTGAGAAAATTGAAGGCTGAGATAACTTAGATTGTTGCTCAGGCTAGATCCTCCAAAGTGACCAAGATCACTGGCCATGAGATTAATGCCTTAAAATATGTTATAAAAGAAGAGTTAGCAGCCCTTGGACAAATTTTGGATTTGGACTCGTTGAAAAAGATGAAAGAAAATAGTGATCATATTCACAAAATGGTGAAGCTGTATTCAGCTGATGCTACTCAAGCTTAGAAGGAGATCAAAGAAAAAGTGGATCATTATTTTTCTAAAATTTATACCAAGAATGAGTTGAACCATCCGTTTAAAGTTCTGGCTGAGAATTTGAGGCTCCCTCCAGTCACTCAAGACTTTAAGGCTTAGGTCAAACCGTTAAAGTATTTTACTCCCACTCTAGAGAGTTTTATATAGAACAAAAACGATTTTGAGAATTCCATGAAATATGGTGGTGAAGTCATTGAAGATTTTATCAATTTTCTCAAACCTTATCTTCGTGTGCAAGAAAAGGCAATTGTTTTTCCTACTGCTGAACCTCTCAGTCCATCCAGTGTTGCTCCTGGTCAGTTATCAGTATATCAAGCTCTATTCAGTATTCGGCCAATCATTCAGCAGCCACATTCAATATGATCTTCTAGCCACCAGCAAGTAAAATTGGCACCCACTCTACTTCTAGCCCGAGCTATCTTACCTCCTCTTTCAATCCGGCCTGACCAAGCTTCCACCAAAGCACCTTCTGGTCCATCTATTCCACCCTCTGCTAAAGGGAAAGCTCCTATGAACCCCATGAAATAGCTGTGTCTGTCATTTTTGACAGGGTGTCTTTTCCTCATATCTTTTTCTTGTAACTTTTTCAGATATTAATTCACTAGACCCTTCTTATTTTTGATCTCTCTTATTTCTCTTTTTCTTTTTTTTGATAATCGCAAAGGGGGAGAAAATAATGAAATAAATATCTCAAAGAAAAAATATATAAAGGGGGAGAAAATTAAATATATAAATATATAAAGGGTGCATTATGCTCTAATTCCATAAATGCATATAACTCTGTTTCACTCTTAGCTCTGATGCTATGTTGATATACACTAACTTTGTTTATGATCTGATGACATGTTTATCTTTTTTCATATTTTTTTTCCATAGGGGGAGCTTATTGAATGTTATATCCTCTTATCTCTCTATTTATCCCATAGATTTGTGATTATCAAAAAGGGGGAGATTGTTGAACCCTCTGTGAGATGGTTATTTTAATAATCAAAAATCATTGTTGTTTTTGTTTATACATCAATTTAGTAAATTATTGAATCTATTCTAAATGTTGGTATATATGGTTAATCATGTCTACATAGGATTATTTATGGACTACTATTGACCTGGAAGTATTCTGGTTTATACAGACACTCTGTGCGAATTTTATGTTTCTGACTCACCATTAGTTATATTCTAGTCGCACCGATGAGAACGGTCACACCGATGAGAACAGTCGCACGAATGAGAACGGTCGCACCAATGAGAATGGTCGCACCAATGAAAATGGTCACACCGATGAAAACGGTCACACCGATGAGAATGGTCACATGAATGACAATGGTAACATCGATGAGAATGGTCGCATCAATGACAACGATCACAATGATGAGAATGGTCGCACCGATGAAAACTGTCGCACTGATGAGAACGGTCGCACCGATGAGAATGGTTTCACCGATGACAGCAGTCCTATCGAAGCCGATGCTGATCATTTGACCTACCGAATCCGATACTGATTATTTGAACTACCGAAATCAATGCTGGTCATTTGAACTACCGAAACCTATGCTGATCACATGAACTACTGAAACCGATGCTGATCAAATGACCTATTGAAGCTGATGCTGATCACATGACCTATTGAAGCTGATGCTGATCACATGACCTACTGGAGCCGATGCCCATCACATGACCTACTGAAGCCGATGCTGACTGCATGATTTACTGATACAAATGCAAATTCAAATGACCTACCGATCTCATGTCTTACCGATATTCATGAAAACTGTATGAATTTTTATTAACTCTTATTTAATTCCAACGGTTATATTTAATAAATTTAATGCACCTGCTATTAATTAATATTGGTTGTTGGATTTCAGGGAACCGTACCTCATACCTATCATAAATTAATCATTCTTTTTTCCAAGATCTCAAGGAATAAAAAGGAAGATCTATCTGCAGTAAAAGGAGAAGAGAATGAGACAAAAATAGATAGACAGAGACACATAAGAAGGAGAGAGTTCACGTGGGTGTAAAGACCTACGAAACAAAAGAAGAACTTGAAGAACACCTGTGAAAACCAGAGAGCTTCAAGAAGATCATTCACCTGGAAAAAATACTCATGTCGAGTTGCTGTGCCTTACTGAACATCAGACACACAAGTCTGAATAACTGTATCTAAGAATAACAATGATACTCTATTTTGTGTCATCCTCACCAGAAAGGACTCGAATTACATCTACAACATCAAAATGAGTCAATATGTCATTTGAAATCACTCAGAGCATTCTAAACTCATTATCCATTTATTTCCTCTGTAGTATACTTGTGCTTATATTTTTGAGCAATGTGTGTACATCTGTCTATTTAGACACACACTGACTCCTAGGATGAACTGGAGGATACTAAGTCCTCACACCAAAATTTTTACACCTTATTGTACCCCCTTGTGAATTGCGAAAGAGGTCAAGTGTGACCTGTATAGCCTGAGTTCTGTTGTTGTTCTTTCCCATGTAGAACTGTGGTAGAGTTTTGAGGACCTGAATTGTCTCAGTACTGTTGTAAAACCTTGATCCAGGGTGTGGATCATAGTTTATATAAACTGTTTGAGAGGTCTAAGTCTTGGATTGAGATTGAACCTCTTGTTTTATAACTGCTGTGATTTCTACCTTTGTTAAAACTATTTTGAATATTCCGCTATTAAGAACTTTAAATATAAATCTGTTTTAGAGTAACTTTGATAGTTGAACTAGAAAGTGTTTCTACTCATTGTGAATCAGTAAGTTAGTTTCAAAAGCTAACTTAATCTTCAGATTAAGTTAACTGAGAAGTAATCAATCTTATAGAAACTATTTGAACATTTAGAATCTTTATAAATTCACTACAGTTTAACTTGTTTTATGAATTGGGGGATTATAATAAAAATATGTTATTTTTTTAATTGGTACTCAATTCACCCCCCTCTTGAGTAGCCACTCTGACCAACAGAAGTAATTTAAAAATGGAAACATTATTTTCTTCAAGAATTATTCCAAGTGATAATTAAGAATCATTTTAATCTAATATGACACCCTTTTATGTTAATTAACATTTAATGGGGATATTATAAAAGTATACTATACCTTTTCTTTATCTAGATGATTTATGTTTACGATGAGATGATGTTTATGAAGCCCATTTATTTTCTATAGGTTATGCTATGTTGAAATGTTTATGAAACCCATTTATTTTCATTTTTTCTGATACGATGAATGATTTATGATCTTATAACACACATAAATTTGATTTTCATTATTTTATGGGTGGTACCTATATTTCCCTTTAATTAATTGGGTAAATTATTATATCTCATGAGATACTAATGGGAAAGAAGTCGATGTGCTTAACCCTTTATGGGAAATAAGTCAATGTGCTTAATATGTTATGGGAAACAAGTAAATGTGCTTAATCCGTTATAAGAATCAGTTGTTAATACCTGATATGATGGTATTGATAGTTAAACCTAACATATGAAATGGTTTCTAAACTTATGATGATTCCACACACATTTATGACCTGAAATTATGGTTTATGATTGTGTTTTGATGGTTTTTCACTCTTATTATTCATGTCATTTAAAATGTTAATGTTTTATTCCATAACTCATGTTTATGACCTTTATCAGATTGGGTATAAAATTTTTAAGTTATGGTCATGATATTATACACTTATGATTATATTATGATTTCATATGACCATTGATTGATATCTCCCATGCTTACCCTTACTGAGAATCTGAGCTCACCCTTTCTTATGTTTATTTTTCCTAGGTTATAAAGAATGATGATACATGATTTGTGTTTAGATTAGTTTCACATGTTAGTATTTTTATAGGATCTATTTTATAATTAATAAGTAATATGAAAAGCTAGGTATAGTGGGAGATGATGTTGGTCTTTCCAAACCATTTGCTTATGAACCCAAGTTGTTAAAATTTTATCCAAATTATCTAAAACTCTAAAACTAAAAGGTACTTTGGTATATAAGTGATCCGATATTTATTTTTTATGTTGTAATTTTTGTATGTTAATAATTAGGTCACATTTATCAGTATCAAATCCATAAATGTAATTTTTATGTTTTAGAATCAGATCTGGGAGTATGAGTCTCGGGTTGTTATGATTGTTATTAGAACACAATTTAGATAAATTTGGAGGTTAATATGTTTTCATATGAGTTTATCTTAAGATTTATGGATACCATCATGAGTTTATAATTTTAAGTTTTATTATAAGTTGAATTTCTTAGAAACCCCTTTTGAGGATTTAATTTGTGAAATTTTAAGATGATTAATGATATTTTTAGAGACATTTATTTTTGAGGTAATTATAGGTTATGGCATTTTGGATGAAAAATGAATGGTATAAGATAAAATTTTAGGTTAAAACAATTATTTAATGTTTAATATATTAAGGTTATTTTGAGGTTTTTTTAAAATTTAAGGAAATGTTATGAGGATTATATTAATGTAGTTTTAGAAAAAAGAAAACCTATAGGTCGGGTGACAATCCATCACATCCAACAAGACCGCAATGCTTGAACCCATAATTGAAAGGCGATGTGGGTTAATCTACGACCAATGGACTAAGTGATTTCCTGGTTAGTATGAAATCATTTTTCTTTAATTAAATGATCTGATAGATAAAGTATAAGTTCATTTTGGGGTATATATTTTTTATCGTATAGATAACCATGAATTAGAAACTGATATAGTGATTAAGTGATTAATATTATTTCAGAATAAGATCACTATAATTATTGGGGAACATTATAGGATTAATGTAATTAGAATACTATGAATTTTATTTTAGGAGTCAATGTTGAATTTTCTTTTTGAGGCATATATGATTTTAATGTTTCTTAATGGTGTTTCATGTCATTTATGGAAATGACTAGCACATCTTATAGATTATGTAATTAGGAAAATTACATTTTTGGTATGTTAATTCAAGACTAATTGATATTATTTGGAGATAAATGTTCAAATTAATATTGGAAGGATATGCGATCAAATTATTTCAATTTTTGGGTTTCAATATTAGTCTAGAATATTTTTTAAGAATGTTAAGAATAGTTATTTGTTGAATGATATAAGTTTAATTTTGGGTATTACTATTTAATTTTAGATATTAAAAGTAGTTTTTCTTTATTTTAATGTTTATTAATTTTGGTAATTATATTATATTGTGATAATCATTTTGGTTTTGGTTAATTCTTAAAGATATAAGAAATAATTTTTTGTTAATTTTTGTATTTTGAGATCTATAGAAGTTGATTCTAATGCTCCAAGCATGAAAAAATCATCTTGAATACTCATCATATGGAGAAAAAGATAATATTGTGATGGAAATTGATTAAAGGATGGAATTATATATATCAAGTAAGTATATTTCCATATTTTCTAAGTATATATGAGAATGTAATTCCTCAACTATATGAAAAGGATATTGAAACAAAAATTTCATCCATTTAATTATCTTATCTTGAAATTAATAAACTTTTAGCTCATAAAAAATTTATGATTTTTTGGTAGTTAACTTGCACATGACCATGTTCTCTTTCACTCCCCATCATTTCTTGGGAGTTAGGTTTTTCTTCCATATTCATTCTTTAAATTTCCAATAATTTTCTCCTATTTGGAAACCTAGTTATGTGTTATTCCAGATGACCTTCGTACTTATATTACTCTCTTTTCAAGAAGATGTTTTATTAATCCTTTTTATGATGTGATAATTCAACTAAGGTATTTTTGAAAAGTCAAACCTTGGTTACTGAGACCAAGTTCAAATTGAGAGGATGCAATTTCCAAGGGGGGGGGGGGAGAATGTAATATCCTGTGTTTTTAAGAGGAAATACTGTAGTTGATAGTTTACAAGATACAAAATATTGATCTTAAATGAATAATGAATTATTATTATTTAAATGTGGCTATTATAACCAAGCCATTAAATTGGAGGTTATGAATAAGATTAACTAATTTATGAAATAAATATAAATTTTATACTAAATATGAATGTATTTGAAGTTCCCATATCTGTTGTGAAATCACTGAGAGGGGGGGGGGGGGTGAACTAGTGATCCATTTTAATTTTTAAAAATTGATTGTTTTCAATTAAACCTCTATTGCTGGTTAAATCCTCGATCCACTCTTCTTGTATATCTCAGTCTTAACTCGAATGATGTTGTAAATTCAAGGGCACTGAACATAAAGATTTATAAGGTTCAGTACAAAGACCTACTCCTTGCCGTGTTGGTTATTCTCCCCAACACAGATTCTACACTATAATCTAATGAACAATTTCCATGGTTGATATAGAGCCACAATGCATCTCTCCCATGTCTAATAGGAGGTTCTTTATACTGTATCTCATAGTGTTACTAGAATCACACCAGCTTACTCTAGAGTCACACTGAAGACTTTTTCTCCTTAATCACATAGGATACTTCTTTCTCTAGAATCACATGAGAAGCTTCCTACTTTATTTGAAGATGTGATTCACTGTAGATTTATATGATGATCTTCCCACATGATCTTGATGAATCAAACTTTCCTATGTACCTATTAAAGAATCTTCAATAGCCTTTGGTAAAGTTTGTTGGCCTTGATCAATAATTCTGATCACTTGTACTGATCAGTTGACTTAGTGTAATAATGCTTTGTAAATTATTACTTATTCTAATGAAGACCCAACGAAACTTATATGTGTACAAGTGGTGCACACAATTTCATCAAGAATATTAATATGCAAGAATGATCTTGCACAATATCAGCTCTATCTATCTTCTTGAATTATCAAACACTCTCAACTCGGATATATGATATTATGTAATTCTACCCATATTTAGTCTCAATTCAAATCTACTTCATGCATGGGTTTCATGGCATTCAAAACTTCTTATCTTGGGTATCTCACTAAATTCTCACATGTGCATGTGATTATGCATGATTTCATGCATGTATAATGTGTTTCTTTTAAACCTGAACACACACTATTTATTTGTATTAATAGTTTAAGTTCAATGTGTATATGTCATGAATTTACACATGTTCCATCCACTTAGTTCCTTCTTGATCAATATGCACACACAATTCCTTCTTTACATGTATATGGGCATGCATGGATGCATGTATGTTTAGATATGTTTTATGAAACCCAAATACACACTATTATTTTCTTTTAATCCTTTTACACCCACTATTTATTAATGATTATCATGCAAAAATCCAAGGTAAGATCATATAGGTATATTCCCTACTACTTATTGCACACAAACCTGAATGGGTAGAAGATATGAATGAGTTATTCTTCCTAAGAGGTAGTGTATGTGTACACTGTCTCGATGATTCACGAAGCTTCTACCTTTTGTGATCAAAACTCAAATGGTTATATGATTTTTGTGAGAAAACTTTGTTTCCTTATTGTTCGTAAATACCTATAATGCCTTATGTGCATGCAAGTATTCTTCTTCACGATTGTCTCGTGGATATCTCAACTAAAACACATGAACCCAAAGGGTTTCGTGGTTCTGGATGTGTCACACAAATAAGGGAGGTGCAATGCACTTTACATGTAAGGATTCAAAAATAAATTATTCATGAATCATCTCAAGTGTGAAAAACACAGGTTGAGAACTCGTGTGATCCTTCTCCTTTACGTAGGATTATCACGAGGAGGCCTCCTTTCTTCATACAAGCAAAAGTGGTGTCGAACTTCTCTGCATAGTGCTCTATTACTTCAGAAACGTGATATCTCTCAATATGTTCAACAAAAACCCTCATTTTAGGGTTCTTTATTTATATATGAGGATAAAAACATTTCACCATGTTCCAATCTTGTAAGAAACATCATTTTAATCGTACCTTTGAATAGCCGAGAACCTCAGATTTGAAATCTTAAAATGCAGATAATAGATATTCCAATAAACCTGGGATATTTTCTTTTTCTTTCATGATCACATTATTATTATTTGTGGTGGGTTCATCATGTGCATGCATTTATTAACAAATGTAAAACAACTCCCCAAATACATAAATGTTGAGTGTGGCCTTGGAAACTTTGTTTTATTTTGGATGACATGAGTTCTTCATTTTATTTGCATGCATGCATGATTTAGTGTCATCCAGACAATACTCATGTAGTAGGTTAGATCAATAATGGTGAACAGAGTTTGATCATGGAGTCTTGATGATGGTGAAAGTGTATTGATAAGCATAAGGGGGTTTGAGTGGTCGGTGGTTGAAGACAATGACGTGGATGATTGATGATCATCAGATCTGCACAGATCAGACAGACACGATATGTCCGTGTTTTTTTAAATAGATCAATGGTTTAGATGACACACGATTAGATGGACCACCTTGATCACTTCCGTGTTTTTAAATTGTGAATAGTACCTAAAAAATGCATCCCACATCAAATTGGTAACATGTCTGAGGCATGGTATAACAATCAGTCTTCTCTTCCATCATTTCAAAATTCTCTTCTCCCTCCCTTGTACCGCCCCATACCAATTCTCTATAGGCGCAATCTGCACCCACTCTATCCATGGGCCCTTGGCCTATACTATGCATGGGATTTCCCCTGTGTGCTCCTGTGGTACTTCACAAGGCCCAGCCATGGGCAGGCTTGGCTGGGCTCCTTTAGGCGTGGTTGACCACTATGTCCTGCATGTGCCTAGGGTTGAGGTTGCTGGTTGGCTTAGTGTGCTAGCCTAACCTTTTGAATAACCCCCATATGAAAACACTTGGTATAAACCAAAGTATATATATAATGGAATTAAAAATGAAATGTATGGACACACCAGCTTATAAATCAAATCTTTTTCATTATTAAGCATTATTCCTCTTCTTCTATTAATTTTGGAATTAGAATTCCAAATTATTTCAAGAATGTACCCAATGTGAAAACATGTTTTATCACATATCTTAAGCATTTAATATCAAAAAAATATTCTCAAACACTTAATACAATCATAAACTATTGGATGGATCTTACAAATACATCATGAAATAGAGTATTTGATGGACTTCTTTAAATGTTGTAACAAAGTGTGTCATTCAGTGACACATGTCTTGGAACTTAGGATCAGTGAAACAATCATTTGATTCACTATGGATAATGTTCAGGCATGACATCCAATGTCATTTTATTAATAACGATTCTCCAGGAAATATTAGCTTTGTAACAACTTCATCATATTGATAACATTGAGATATTCCCATTTTATTAATCACCATTAAAAAAAACATTATTGACAATACTTTTCAAATAATACAATTCATAATCAAATTGGGATCTTTAATGAGTCAATAACATTCACCGAGTCAATAATAATACTTTAAGCTTCACCACTACAATCATTACCTTTTCATACACATATGAAAACATTATTGAAAATAAATGCTACACTATTCCCAAAAATCCCCCCCATTGTATTTTTTTTCAATATCTCCTAAAAACACTATATAAGAGTCAATATGTGTGACAATCATTTATCCCCCTTATTTGTAATCAAATTCAAAGGGTAAGTGGGGACTTTTCAAAAACATTTTCTTCTTCCCTTAAATAATATCTTCATGACTAATTGAGACATAGGGATGATATCACATGGTTCACTTAGTAAAGAGATTTTAGTTAATCAACTTTAAGTCTACTTGGGCTAACCCGGTGTAGAAAATAAGAGGGATATGACAAAGGTTTTCAATTCTATCCATAAATAACTATTCATGTGAAATCATGCTCATAATGTTTCAATTCTTATCCAAGGGGTGGTAAATAATCAAATATAAAAATGAAATGCTAAATCCCGCACATACTTCAACAAACATATTAAAAATTTGAAATTAAAAGATATATATCCCCAAATCATCCCATCTTAACATCAATCAAGAACTCCCCCTTAATTGACACGATAAATACAATTAAGAACAATAGATGAAAGTGTGATTACAATACCTCAAGTTTCTACTTCTTAAGATGATATGAATATCAATATTTATCATGAAATAATCCTTTATATAATTTCCTTCATATTTTCTCCCCTCAGGGGGTGCAATACCTTTGAATTAACATGGTGGAAAATAACATCAGATAATCTTCAAGATATCCATGTAGATAATTTTACACTGTAGAATATTCCATGTATATATCAAATCAGGAATAATCATTCCAACTTGCTATTATCCACTTTGTTCATTCAATTTTCATCTTGATAATGACCTTAACCTTCAATTAACTACAATTTAAGAACACATATACAAAAAAAGTATAATGGAATTAGATGGAACACATGTGAGAATCTCAATAAGAGAAACAGGGTTGAGAATTTACTCTCAACCCAAGAAATCCTTTCCTTATAGCTCTAATGTGTCTGGTACTCTTTAGACTGATGTATCCTCTCTATTTAACATATTGATCTTTCATTGTCATCATGGACCCTTTACTTCCATTCACCATCAACTTTTGTAGATTGTTTATCCTTACTTCTTCCAGTAGTGAAGTAGCTTCCACTGGTGCATGTTTTTCAATTTTCAACATCTCCATTTGGGCTGGTAAGACATGTATACACTTGTTTAAATTATATACATCCTTATTTAACCTTCCACACAAAACTTGCGAGACACTCAAGTTGTTATGTGTTGACAAAATCTCAGGAAATTCAAATTCTTCTTCATGTGAAATGATCTATTTCTCCTTTACCTTGGATTTAGCTAGTAATTCATCTTCAAATTTTTGTAGTTCTATAGAAACTTCAAATTGATCAGGACAGATAACTAAACACTCCTTAAAATATTATAGTTTTTAGCTTCCACATGGCTTATTCAATTATTTTAAGTTACCTTTATTTGGAAACTTATCAAAATAATATTTTGGAATGTCTTCAATCAATCATATCTTCTTCTAGATTGATTCTTCTTTTAATTTCATATTGCTTCCATTCATTTACATGGATTGTTTGTAGTTATACATGGCATGAAATCTCTTTTCACAGTAGAATAATCTTTTCTTGGTTGAGATGAAATTCTTTGAATCTAGATCAAAATTCTTCTTGGGAATAGTTTATTTCATAGTTTTCTTGACTTCATTGCTATGTATATTCCCAATGGAAGACTTTTGAAATATTATTCCTTTCTCTTAAATTTGTTGTGGAATTTTCTTATTATCAACATATGCATGATTCATGGTTGGAATAAACTAGAACTCCTCATAAATATGACCACTTCTATTTTAATTATCATAGAATTCTTCAAGATATTCATATCAATTCTTGATAGAAAGATTCTTCTTCATCTGTGTATTATACTTTATCTTTGTAGGTTGATTCATTTATTCACATATAATTTCCTTGAATATAGGATTTCCATAATTTTCATATGTTGGCATATTATTCCAGCAACCATTGGCCTGATGCCCAAACTTCCAACAACACCAACAATGACCAATAAATCTTCTTCTTTTTCTTATAGTATCAGTTTGGATAGATTTAGTTCATTATTGTTTCTGGGATTGTATTTATTTATTTGGAGCATCCTTTTGAGATTAATTCTTATTAATAATTCCTATATACACCCATGAAGCCTTTATGAATGTACTAACATTTTTATCAATCTACATCTTCCTATATTTTAGCTTTAAACCTGTACTTGGAGATGAAACTACATTAGCAGAAACAATAATAACTGGGTTATGGGATACCTTATTTTTTGAGGATTTTTCCATTGGATTAGAAGATAATCTAATACTCCTTTTGGAATCATAGTCCTCAATGTAAACTTGAGTGGCAACATATCTCCTTCCAGTTGTTTGGGAATTTCTATCTTGGGATGATTGCTGATTCTTCAATTTTACCTCAAGATATAAACACTTCATGTTGAGGGTTTTTTTCTCATCCTTAACTAATCTCATATTACTTTCCCAATTATCCTATAGCTTTATAATTTGTTCTTCATGAATATTTCTTAATTATTGAAAAGAAATTTCAAGCTCCTTTACCATGTTAGCTTTGTCTTCTAGTTGAACAACTTTTAAAACCATTGAAACTTTCGGTAATTTTTCAAATGCATGGAAATATTCTACAAATACAATCCCAAAGAATTATTTCTCACAAATAATTAATTTAAATTCTTCATAAACTTTAGTAAATATTTTATTTCAAAGAGAAAATGTTTCTTCCTTTTCTTTCGCAAGTTTTGTGAGAGTGTTAGACATGAAAACCCTTTTAACCAATGCCTCTTCCATGGAATCAACTTCTTATTTCAGCTATAATTTTTCATCTTGAAGAATTTTGATACTTATATAAATATGTATTACCACTTCTCTAGGAATATTATTTAGATGTTCTTTGAGTGAAGACGAGAGATCACTAGTTGATCTATCATTATAAAGTCTTGACCTGGCCTCATCATAAGATTCATAATAAAAAGAATTATTAAATGTTGTACCTTCAAGATTACCTTTAGTCAAAGGTGTCTCCCCATTATCAATAAGATTCTTCTTCAACTTCCTTGCCTGTTTCTTCTTCCAATTATTTTGAGTCTTGGAAGAAATCTCCATTTTAGGTCGCTCACTCATTTCCTAAAATCTTCTCTTCATAAATACTCCCTTGGATCTTTAGAGGTAACATGGATCTGATGCCAATTAAAGTTCCCATATCAGTTGTGAAATTACTAAGAGGGGGATGGGGTGAATCCATGATCCCTTTTACTTTTTACAAATTTATTCTTTTCAATTAAAGCTATATGATGGTTAAAGCCTCGACCCACTCTTCTCGTGTCTCTTAACCTCACCTCGAATGATGCTGTAAATTCAAAGGCACTGAACATAAGGATTTATAAGGTTTGGTACAAATTATTACTCCTTTATATGTAGGTTATTATCCCCAACAAATATTATCCACTATAATATAATGAAAAATCACAATGGTTGATACAAAGTCACACCGTATCTCTCCTAAGTACCACATGAGGTTCTTTATTTTGTATCTCACTATGTTTCTAGAATCACACCGGCCTTCTCCAAAGTCACACTGAAGACTTTTACTCTAGAATCACCCAGGATACTTCTTTCTCCCTAATCACACGAGAATATCCTTCATTTATTTGAAGATGTTATTCACTTTAGATTTATCTGATGATCTTACCTCATAAGCTTGCTGAATCACACTTGCCTATGTACCTATTCATGAATCTTAAACAACATTTGGTAAGGTCTGTTGACCTTGCTCAATAATTATAATCACTTGTACTGACCAGTTTCCTCAATGCAACAATTCTTAGGCAATTCTTTCATCTTCTGATGAAGACCTGACCTCACTTATATGTGTTAAAATAGTGCACACAATTTCTTTAAGAATATTAATATGAAATAATAATCTTTCACAATATTAGATCTATATATCTTCTTGAATTCTCAAACACTATAAACTCAAATATAAGATATTCTTTAATTCTTCATGGCTTCAGTATCAATTAAAATCCACTTCATGCATGGGTTGCATGGAATTCAAAACTTCTTCTCTTGGGTATCTTATTAAATTCTCACATATGCATGTGATTATGCATGATTTCATTCATGTATAATTTGTTTCTTGTAAAAACAAAGACACACTCTTTACTTGTATCAATAGTTTATTTTCAATGTGAATATGTAATGCATTTACACATGTTGTATCCACTCAGTTCCTTCTTGATTAATATGAACAGACAATTCCTTCTTTACATGTATATAGGCTTGAGTGGATGCATGTATGTTTTGATATGTTTTATGTAACTAGAATACACACTATTAATTCATTTTCTTCCTTTTACACCCACTATTTATTAATGATTCTTATGCCTGAATACAAGGGAAGATCACATAGGAGTATTACCTACTACTTCTTGTGCATAAAACAGAATGGGTAAAAGTTGTACATAAGTTATTCTTCTCAAGAGGCAGTGTATGTGTACACTATCTCGAGGATTCATAAATCATATGAATTTTGTGCTAAAAAAATTAAATGTTTATATGATATGTGTGCAAAAAATATCATTCCTTATTGTTCTCAAATACCTATATTGACATCTGTGCATTACAGTATTCTTCTTCATGACTGTCTCATGGATATCTCAACCAAAACACACAAACCAAAATGGTTTCGTGGTTCTGAATATGTTGCACAAACAAGAGAGTTTCAATTCACTATCCCTATATGGATTCACAAATTAGTTCTTCATGAAGAATATCAAGTGTGAAAAACATAGGTTGAGAGATTGTGGGATCCTTATCCTTCATTTAGGATTATCATGAGGATGCCTTCTTTCATTGCACAATAAAAACCTACATAGAACTTCTCTGCACAGTGCTCTGTTTCTTTGAGAATGTGTGATATATTAATATGTTCAACAAAAAAACCTCATTCACAGGTTATTTATTTATAGATGTGGATAACGACATTACACCGCTTTTAAATCTGGTAAGAAACATCATTTAAATCATACCTTTGAATAGTTGAGAACCTCAAATTTGAAATCTTCAAACGTGGATAAGAGATATGACGATAAAACTGGGATATTTTCTATTTTTCTTTCATGATCACATTATTATTATTTGTGGTGAGGTCCTGACATGCATGAGTTTATTAACACATGAAAAACTACTCCCCGAATAAATGAATTTTGAGTACAGCCTCGACAACTTCATTTGATTTCAGTCGATGTGGGTTCTTAATTTTATTTGCATGCATGAAAATGTAATTGCATGCATGATATTGTGTCATTTGGATGATACTCATGCAGTAGGTTAAATAAAAAATGGTGGATGGAGTTCAATTATGGAGGCTCGACGGTGGTGACGACGTTCTGATAAGTGTTGGGAGGTTTGAGTGGTTGGAGGTTGAAGAACGTGGCATGGACGATCAATGATCATCAGATCAGCACAGATTGGACAGACCTAACATGTCTGTATTTTTTAAAATAGATCAACGGTTCAGATGGAACACGATCAGATGGACGACCTTGATTTCTTCCATGTTTTTTAACTGTGAATAGTACCCACAAAATGTGTCCCCCATAGAATTAGAAGCACAACTAAGGCATAGTATAACAATAAATATGCTTCGCTATCATTTCAAAATTCTCTTCTCCCTCATCGGTACCGCCCCGTATCATTTCTCTGTGGGCACACTCTTCTCCCACTCTCTTCATGGGCCCTTGGCCCATACTATGCATGAGATCTCCCCCGTGCGCTCCTGTGGGACTTCACATGGCCCTGCCATGGGATGATCTAGCTCGCCTCCTTTAGGCACGGTTGACGACTGTGTCCCCCATGTGCCTAGGGTTGAGGCTTCCGATTAGCTTAGTATGCTGGCCTGCCTTTTTTAATAAGCCCCATATGAAAACAGTTGGTAAAAACCAAAGTATATATATAATGGAATTCAATATGCAATGTATGGCCACTACAACTTAGAAATCCAAGCCTTTTTTTCCTCAAGCATAATTCCTATTCTTTTATTCATTTTGGAATTAAAATCCCAAAGTACTTCAATAATGTTCCCAATATTCAAACACTTTTTAGCGCATCTCTTAAGTATTTAAGATCAACACAATCTTCTCAAACACTTTATCCAATAAAAAACCATTGGATGGATCTTCCAAATTCATCATGCAATATAGTATTACATGGACTTCTTCAAATGCTGTAACAAAGTTTGTCATTTAGTGACACATGTATTGGAACTTAGGATCAATGCATAATCATCTGATTCATTGTGAAGAATGTTCAATTATAACATCCAATGTCATTTGATGAATAGTAATTTTCTAAGGAACATTAGATTTGCAACAACTTCATCATATTGTTAGCAATGAGATATTCCCATATCATTGATCACCATTTCCAACCAACAATTATTGATATTACTTGTCAACTAATACAATTTATAATCAAAGTGGGCTCTTCACCGAGTCAATAACATTCACCGAGTTAATAACAATACTTTAGGCATCACCACTTAAATCATTACCTTTCCATACACATATTGACACATTACTGACAACAAATTCTACACTATTCCTAAAATTATTGAACAATTCTTAGGAAATAATCATTTATTTTTATTAAAGTCATTTTATTCTTCAAAAATACATTTTCTTTAAAAAATCGAATTTTCTTATTTTTATGAATGAATATTATGATTAATTTCTGGAAGTTTTAGAAAATTTATTTTAAAAAATTAATTAAATTTTTAATTCATCTTGTCAATATTATCTTAGGATGAATATTTGAGAATTTTCTTAAAAGGTTGGTTTTTCAATGGATAGTGAAAAATACTAATTTTTATAGAAAACCATATCTTATTTTAATGCATTTATAACGTAAAATTATATTTTAGATTAGTTTTAAATTTTAATTATTTAATTTTTATGTAAAATAATCCAAATATGTTTTAAATTTATTTTATACTTGAATTTAGTATAAAAACATTTTATATTTTAAAAGGGAATTTTTTCAAAAAAAATATTTTTTATTTGGTTTTGTCGGTTTAATTTTAAATAAAATTCTGAAAATTATGTGTTCTTAATTTTTAAAAATGGGTTATATATTTGGAATCAGTGGGTATAATTTTTTTAAATGTTTTTTTTTATTTTTTGGTCATTATGAATAGTAAACTTAATAATTTTACTACCACGGTAAAGGGTAAATCGAACAATTTAGGTTAAAAATAAAATTGTAAGAACTATTAAATTACCCAAAAACTTGACTAAATCTTATTCAATGAATATATATCGACCATAATCATCCAAGGGTTGTATTTATGACCTTTTAGGGTCACTTGGATGAGATTATGACCTTTATAATATTTTATTTAAAGAAAAGTAAAACATGTCACACTCTTATTTTTAATAAGTGTTATAGTTTAATATGGTTTCATACAGAGGATATGTTCAGATATAAATATTTTTTTGAAATATAAAATATATATTTTCATATTGGTAATTTATTTTAATTTTTAGTTATGAAATAATTACCTTAAATTCTTACACAACGTTGATACAATAATTAATCAATTAATAAAAAATAGAATAAATGATATTAAAAATAATAAAATAAATATAATTTGTGATAAATAATGAAATTAAAAAAATTTATTGATGAAAATTACATGTTTTGGATATTATAATTTTTTTAAATTTTATATGTTGTCTTGATATTATTAAAGTCATTATAATGAATATTTCTAAAAATTGACATTATTGATATTTTATAGTAAATAATAATTTATTAAGTGATATAAAATTTATAAAAATATTAAATTCATACAATTTATTATTATAAGGTTTAAAATATCAACTATGGTATATTTTTAGGTAGTTTTTCATTTTATATTAACTATATTGAGCCTTAAATTGTAAAAACCCTTATTGTCACAGTACGTTTAAAAAGGGTTAATGAGGGGTTAAAACCAAATGATAGGGGTAAAATTGTGAACTAAAATTATACAAAAAATTATTTTATAAAATTATTTAAAACAATAATAATCTTATATTCTTAATAACTCACTTTATTTCTCTTTATAATTGAAAATTAGTTTATATCAAATTAATATTTTTAGAAATACCAAGAGTGCCCCTCCCCTCTCTTATAAAAAGGAACCTCTTATTATGATTTATTTACACTTAAAAACACATTTTTTTTCTGATAGTAAATACCCAAATATCTTAATATAATTCATCCTTTCATTATATAGTTATTATTTTAGGAATAATACCAATATTATTGGTCTTAAAATGTTAATAAAAGGAGGTTTTCCAAAGGAGAGATATAGTTTTTATCTATATGTTTTAGTTTTGTTTATTTTTACACATTTATAAAACCTTATTAAACCATGAAAAAATAATAAATCCAGTATCATCCACATACTTAGATGTTATTATGTTAGTTTCATGACCTATATTTATACCCTATTCCATACAATGTTTAAAGAATTCACTGTTCTTGTGTGTGATAGACTACTACCTCTCGAACTGATATCATTCGTTTTCCATCACCATCCTTCAATAATGGTTATAATTATAGAATTAATTATGATATATTATATTTATGAAATATTTATAATTATTTAAATTTAATATATCATTCATGTTATTACCTTTCCATGTAGAAAAAATGATAACACCATTCATGCCTATGTGTGGACTACCACCTCTACGAAGCGATTTTATTTTTTTTCATCACCACATCATATAAATGATATATATAAGTATATTTTAAAAATTAATATGATATTTATGATATTATTATAATTATATAAAGATAAAATAATACATACATTCTTTTCATAATAATCTTTGAAAAATGGAAACGTTACTCATGCATACGTATGACCTACCATCTCCATCATTGTAATGTAGATCATTTTTCATGGATATATTTAATGGTTAGATTTAAAAGAATAATTGATGTAAAAATATGATAATTATGTTATGAATATTATTCTGGAGATGTTATATTAATTAACACTTTGACTATAGTCAAATTACTGAAGTCATTTTAGACTAATGAACCGAATATCATGAAAACATCTGATGTGAAATTAAATAACTAAGTAATTGATATAAAATGGTAATAAGTGAAATAAAATTAATAATAAACCAAAAAAACATTCTCAAGTAAGTAAATAATTAACATAATTTTATTATTAATTATGATAAAGAATCTACGTGATGTGTCAGACTTAAGGTAAGGGTTCTTTTTCTCAATTTTGTTTCGTTAATACATATTTTATGTTATGCACCTATTTATGTTTATGAGGTGTATATACTGTGTATTTGACATATGAAATCATAATTATCATTTTTTCATGATATTTAATGTTTCATTTGAAGTTATTATTTCATATGTATTATGATTCAAAATTTACCAAAGTGGTAAGTTTTTATTTCAAAATCTCATCATTATTTGAGATTTATTATATTTAAGTATTTGATGGAGAATATTAATATTCCATGTACATGTTTTTTAAAAAAATTTTCAATTTTTTTACAAATATTATACATTTTTTTAAAATTATTTTTACCCATGTTTAAGTTTTCATAAAATTGTTTGGAATGAATCTTTTTTTTTCATTTTCCAAATGAGGTACTTTTTGTCTTTTCCAAAAAAAGTATGAAATGAATGTTTTTTAACTTATAAGGCATGGGTAGAGTTTCCTTCCATCATGAATCCTAAATTCATTGAATATTTATTTAAAAATTTAACTGTTTATTTTCAAATAATTTTTTTTTCATTTATAACTGCACAACTTAGAAAAAGAGAACTGATTTTAAAATGGAAAAGTTATTTTCTTTGAGAATTATTCCAAGTGATATTTTAAAATAATTTTTTATGTAAGATGGCATAATTTTATGTTACATAAGATTTACTAGTTATATTATCCAAGGATACCATCCTTTTTATTTCTCTAGATGGTTTATTTTTATGATCTCATGATGTTTACGAAACCCATTTCTTTTCCAAGGGTTATGATATGAGAAAATATTTATGAAACCCATTTCCTTTCATAGGTTCTGATATAATGAATGATTTTTCATCCTTTAGAACACATATGGTTTTCATTTTTTGATGGGTGATACCTATATCTTCCTCTAATTCATTGGGTAAAGTATTATACCTCATTATATAATATTGTGAAATAGGTCAATGTGCTTGATATGTTATCTGAAACAAATCCATGTGCTTGATCGATAATGGGAAACAACTTTATGTGCTTGATATGTTATGGGAAACAAGTTTATGTTCTTGATTTTTTATGTTAAATAAGTGGAAATTCCTAATCTTATGGTCCTGGTAGTTAACTTTGACATATGAAATGGTTTCTATACTTAGGATTTCACACACATTTATGATATTAACTTATGGTCCATGATTGAGTTATGATGATTTATCATTTTTATGATTCATGTCATTTGAAATGCTAATGGGTTTTTTATAACTCAATTTTATGATATTTTTCATATTGGGTTTGAACTGTTTAAGTTAGGAACATATTATACCCATATAATTATTTTATTATTTCATATGATCATTGATTTATATCTACCATGCTTACCATTATTGAGCATATGAGCTCAACCTTTCTTATGTTTACTTTTACTAGGTTACATGGAATTATGCTAAGTGATTTTTGTTTAAAAATGTTTCATATGTGAGGAATTTTATTGGAGATGTTGAAGACATAATTTGGAATATAAAAAGATGGGTATAGTGGGAGATGATATCAATATTTAGGAACTAATTATTTATGAACCAAAGTTGTTAAGAGTTTTTCCTAATTATATAAAATTATAAACCTAAAAGGTAGTTGGGTATGTAAGTGATCCAACATTTCCTTTTTATATTGTAAGTTTTTTATGGGAAGAATAGGAACACATTTATCAATATCAAATCCATAAAATTAACGTTTATGTTTTTAGAATCAGATTTGAGAGTGCGAGTCCTAGGCTGTTACTTCATGGTGGTTCAATCTTATTATGTTTTTCATCTTGGTCACTTCAATATTATTCAGGCTTGAAGTATTCTCTATTGTTTTTTCCATTATTGAGAGGATGATATAATGATTAATCTAAGGAGAAATTCTTCATGCACAACGATTATCAATTCTCGAATAACCCTACACAATAGATATAAAAATCTATTTATAGAGTTAGGGTTTAGGTTAAAATATCATTTAATTAAACAATGACCCTTAAATTATTTATTAAACCTCATCTAACCCTATTCCATATAATAATAACAATAATATCATTTTATGACATTCACTATCTGGAATAATGATAAATATTATTTTACTAGATTGAAAATTAATATTTATCCTTATATGCGATCTTGGTCAACTCATCCTTAACATTTATCAAATACTTGAATAAATATTTATTCATAAATAAATATTCTATTCATAGTCTAGTGAATAAATATTTATTAAATATTCAATAAATAAAATAAATATTCTATTCACAATCTAGAGAATAAATATTTATTAATTATTCACAAAATTAAATAAATTAATTATTAATGAATAAATAATTATTTATTACCTTTTAAATATTTATGATAAAAAAATAAAGATTAAAATTATTCATTAGTATTGAGAATAATATTTATTTCAATAATCTAACTCAAATAGAATTAATTGTGAATAATGGAAACACTTTGTGTGAGATCCTCCAGGTGTCTTTCTCATTGGCACTCGACATGATTTCCTAAAGTTTAATATTACTATCTATAAATGGGTCAATATATCCTAGAGAAAGAAGTTAATGTTGCGACATTTACTACCACACACAAACATTTATTGTGTAATGTGATTCCTCTATCACAATATCTCATCAAGAAGGTTGCACACTTGTGTCACTAACCTATGTGTTTGACACATCTTTCTTTGACTATATTAAATAAACAAATAATTACACCATGGAAATTGAATTTAATGTGATGGTTCCATTTCAATAAAAGGGATGAGATATCAAAATCCATTAATATAGAAGGGACAAATCCTTCCTTGATTTATTGATTAGTAACATGTTATTCATGATGCACCCAACATACCTTACTTCCCACAAACATATGGAATCTTGGTTTTGGTCAATACATCAAAGTACACAAGCTACAATAAGCATTAATAATAATCTTAAAGTCTAAGGGCCATTACACACACTCAGAGATAATAATATCTAGTAACACATAAACACGTGAAATTCTTGTAAGTGAGTATATTATCACAATCCCTTGTGTTAGAGATTAATAAGTGTGATATTTATAAGAATAATTCTTATTTTATTAGGAGTATTCACACTTGACAATTAATATTTCATGTGTCCCATCATAGTATGTTATCCAACCATATAACTATATTTAGGAAAATCATCATGGAATTTCAAGGTTCTCATCATATCATGGAAATACTATAACCTTATCAATGTTACAAATACTCCAGGACATTATTATATTAAAGTTATGAAGAATAATGAAAAATATGTAAAAATATTTTTTATTAATATTAAACTCTTTAAATATACATGTAATACAAAGTAAAAACAATTAGTTCTATAATACTAACACTAATAGACCCCCACTGGACTAGAGCCAAATGCCTATGAATTTAGTCCACTAGAACTCACATGATGATCAAGTTTCCGCTGAGTTAAGAATTTAGTCAAGGGTTCCTCCATGTTGTCTTCCATGTATATTTTTCTCACTCCAATTTCACCTCTTTGAAAAAAAGTCCATTAAGAGATGATACTTCTAAATTATGTTCTTTATATATGGATGTGAGCTTGTCTCCTTTTAAAGGGCCACCACTATAGCATTATCACAATAGAATATGATAATATCTTTACTAATAGTAACCATGATAATATCTTGGATGAAGTTTCATATCCAAATCAATTATTTAGCTACCACAGAATCCACAATATGCCCAAACTCTACTATAGAATCTCCAACTGTCGATTTATTTGATCTCTTCCAGCTCAAAACACATCCATTAAGAGTGAATATTTATCATATCTATGATTTCCGATCATATTGATCTATTTGGAAACTAGAATATTTATATCCTTTGAGGAATATTTTCTCATATCCTCCATATAACTTTAACATATCTTTAGTATACCTACGATAATTAAGGATTGTCTTAAATTCCATTTAATAGTGGTCACTTTGTCTATTTTTATATCTGCTACCACACTTAATGAATTTTCAACATTTATCATAGTACATAGTATAACATATATGACCCAATCATCGATTCTTATAGAATCCTTAACATCCTTTATATTTACTCGTGTGTTTGAGGACACATTTTCTTATAAAGATGAATTCCTTATGACATTGGAAATAATCTCATCTTGGATTGTTTCATACTATATATATTCTGTATCTTATCATTACATGTACCTTAACATAGACTAAAAGTCCTCTTATATCTACAATTATGGATCCTGATCCCAATAATATATACTAATTCACCTAAGTCCTTCACGGAGAAGTATTTATTTAACTAGGATTTAACAAACTATAAGAGTAGTATCTCATTTTCTACAAGTAATATGTCGTCGACATAAAATATTAATAAAATGACCACACTCCCACTAAACCACTTATATAAATAAGACCTGCATTCATTCTTTATGAAACCAAATTCTATGTATTCATCAAACTGAATGTTCCCTGGCCTAGATGCTTACTTTAATCCATAAATAGTTCTTTGTAATTTTCATACCATATAGGCATTATTTGGATTCAAAAACCCTATGGGTTGTTTTATATTGACATATTACTAAAATTTATTATTAAAAAGGCTATTTTTAAATCCATTTTAAAAATCTCAAAGTCATGGTAAACCAAAATGTAAAGTATAATTCTGATGGATTTTTGCATAAAAACTAGTGAAAAGGTTTTGTTATAGTCTATGTATTGATGGTGTTTGACACTTTTTGAAACTAGTCATGCCTTACAAGTACTGAATTGTATATTCATGTATAGTTTCTTCTTGAGTACCAATTTACAAAAAATAGTCTTTACATCCAATAGAGGATCTAACAAAATATATTATTTTTTTGGGTCCATGGAATCTATTTCATAATTCATAACTTCTTTCCACTTGGAAACATCTATACCAATTACCACTTTCTTATAGGTTACATGATCATTATTATCAACTAATAATGATTCAACATCCTTATTGACTAGAAAACTATATCCTTCAGGTTATCTAATCTCTCTTGTACTCCAATGTAGTACTTTTGTCTTTATAATTTCTTCTTTTATTGGGCATTGAGAATTTTTTTCATCAAAGTGTATATTTCTCTCACTATCAATTTTAGAGATTTCTCTCTCTCAAGGAATATGATATGTATTTACACTATTAAATTTTTGTCTGAGGGGTAATATTAAAAATATATCCTTGTTTCTTTAGGGTATCCTATATAGGTACACTTTATATATTGGGGTGTAATTTTTCTATATTAAAAGGACTTAACAAATTATTTATAACCAAAAACATGTAAATTAGGCAACATGGATTTTATTCCACAAAATTTTTTATATAGAATACCATTTTTCACTTTTTATAGAACTTTTTTTAGTATATGCATTTATATTTATAACACGTATCCCCAAAAGGATAATAGAAGACTCACATGACTCATCATTGATCTCACCATATCTAATAAGGTGTGGTTTCTTCTTTCTCTTACACCATTCCATTGAGGTGTATAATAAAGAGTGAGTTGGGATATAATACAAAACACCCATAAATAATCAATAGAGTCTTGATTAAGATATTATCCACGATGTTTGGAGTAGTGTTTCTTAATCTTTTTACCAAGACAGTTATCAACTTCATTCTTATATTCTTTTAATCTATCAAAAGAATATGAATTATACCTTATTATGTACACATATCCATATATTATAAACTCATTAGTAAATGTTATGATTTATGAGTACCCACCCCTTTCTTTAACTATAAATATCTTATACACATTAGTACGAACAAATTCAAGAAGTTCCTTGGACCTTTCACCTTTTCCACTAGATGGGGATTTGGTCATTTTTCCTTGTAAACATGCATGACATTCACCAAGTGGTTTTAGTTTAAAGGAATATAAATATCCATATTCTTATAATTTTTTCAAATTATTTTTGTTTACATTACCTAGTTAGTTTTTGCATAGTTGGGTATGGTATGATTCATGTGAAGTAAATTTGTTATTGATTTCCACTACTTGGTTCATATAATCCAATACATAAAGAATGTTATTTAAATGTGCCTTACCATAATAAATTCTATCCTCATAAAAGAAGAAAATTTTATTCCCAAATTTAAAAATAAATACATAGGTATCAAGTATGGATATATAAATAATGTTTTTGGTAAAAAATGGATCATAATAACAATATTTTAAAACCAAGATCATTTCTATTGGCAACATGAGGTGGTACTCCCCAATAGTCACAACAATAAGTTTGAATCCTTTAGCTTCTCATAGGTCCACCTCACCTCATGTAATAATCTATAATCTACATGGTTCCTATATTTGAATATATATTTGAGAACTAAATATATTATCTAATACATTATTTTTGTAAATAGATAAATTTCACCCAATAACAAATATACCTAAAGCTTCCCATTGCTTCTTTTCCTGGGTGAAACTTTTATTTTGGTGAACCTTCTTATCTTATATGTAATAGATAGGATCCTATTACCTTGATTTTCCATTTATGTTTCTATTATTGTATGGGAATTATAAATAATATTTGGATTTAGAGCTCTTTACACGAACTTTCATTTTATTCACCATAAGGATGAAAGGTTTTTCTCACTTTGACTCCTTATCAACTTGGTAAATGTAAGAATATCTGGAAGAAAATTATATATATTTTTTATCTTCAAATTAACAAGAAATATAGAGAATATATATGGAATCCATATAATAATGATATCATTTCACTGTTATCTAGGAAATTTAAAATCTAGAACCTCTAGATGCTCAATTAGCCTATGAGTTTGACTATGCGAGGCCTAGCTAGTGAACATTCTCCAATATTACTTTGAAATATCATATTGGATATCTAAAACCATTATTATATATCTCTATCCTAATACAAACCATGTAGATTATCAACTATTCTATAATAATCCATGTCTTAATGTGACTTTATTAGTTCTTTAAAAATGGATAAAATAATTAAAATTTGAATGCGAGTGGCTTTGATCAAATGTTTATCATAGAAAATTAACTCTTTATCACACACCTCCTTTGCATGAAAATAATTTAGTGATGATTCTAGAATATATTATTTCCATTCATGGTTTAACCCAACCCATAGGTATTTGATCTATTCTTGGAAGTTAATTTAAGTAAAGAGATGATCTTTCACCAAATTTTATCGCAGGGATAACGTGGTTGATGAAATTTAAATTATTATAAAATTATAAGAAATATTATTATTAATACTTAAATTTATTAAAATTTATGTGAGGCATAATTTATTAAATGTTATTAATCCTTCATATATTTTTTCAAGTTCCAATAACCCCCACAATTGGACATAGAATGTCTAGTTGCTCCAAAATTCTATTAAAATGGATCCATATTCCCCTTCGCATAACCAAAGAAAGTGACTAGTAAATTACTTGTAAGTATTTTGATAGTAAGGTTTTTCCAACTATGGGCTTGGATCTCCTTGATCCATTAAGTAGATTACCCAATCTTGAAATCTTATCTTAGATGTCCTCAACACTTCCCTCTATGTTACACCAAGTGTATCAAGTGATATTATTCTTAATGTAAAATGGTTAATTTAACCAAAAAATTTCATAAGAAATCCCCTTAAAAAATTAAGTGTCCCAACAAGGGTTGGATGAACAGTTAGTTATATTTGTTTTATTCTTAATTAAGTAATGGTAGGATTATCCTGAATTAATATTGAGTTGAGGGATTTTATTTTTTATACATAAATATTTCTTGTTTTTGCATTTAAATATATTATTAATATTTAGTGAATTTTAATTAAGAGATTAACCATGTTTTGATAAAAAAATTATGCATAATCCATATATTTAAATTCTATCTTTGCATATTAGTCCATTTATTTACATGATCATGGTTTTGTATCCATAAAATAAAAAATGAATAAGATATAAATGAATAAATAAATAAATTTCCTGAACATAATCTTATTTTAATAGTTGATTTATTGAATAGATAATAAATCAACCTATGACTATTAGGGAAAACTCATTGTTTCAGTCTTGGTATGAGTTACATCATTCCACCTGTTCTCCTGTGTATCACTTGGGTCGGTTTAATCTCTATTCTATCTTGAACTGCCACCATGATACTTAGGATAATACTTTTATTACTTATGTTTATAACTCAAATGTAGGTGAGGGTAACCAAAGGATTAGTTTAGGGTAATTACATAAAAAACCTTAGACACATCGGTACTATATAATAAAAGTTGGGAGATGGCACATAAACCAACGTTTTTAATTTAACAATAAATTATTGAAAAACCCATGTAATAAATTAAATGAAAAAAACCAAAACATACAATAGTTTGGTCAAATCTCATGATTGTTCATTAACATGTAATGATTATTCAAAAGTACATTGGCATGAATTCACTTCAATTCATTCTTTATTATTAAGATAAACATGATTGTATTAATTAATTAATCCTATTTATCTTAATGAACATCTTAAGTCTCTAGGAGATACCCATAATAAATTCATTTATGGAAAATATAATGGCAAAACCAATAATTTCATATAATTATAATAAATTAATTGATCATTTATTAATTCTTTTAAACCTTTATTACATAGTCAAACACATATTTTTCCAACAATGTAATTAGGTTTTAATGATATAATTAATTATTTTAGTGTAATTTAATTGTGTCTTTTATTGGGAGACTACATGACATGTACTCATGAGCTACACACCATGTTACTCAATTTACATGTATTCGAGATAAACACTTGGGGTCTCTCCATGTATCTTGCTTGGATTACACTACATGTACAGAACAACTATATGTCGTGTGTTCTACTTTCTGTATGTCCACATAACCGACTGATTGACTTATTGTGTTCTTCAAATGTACAACCACATGACATATACTTCATCTACATTCCATGTGTTCCACTTTATTTATGTTATCATAACCCACTTAATGACCCAATGTGTTCTTTAGATGAGGAGAATTAATGAGTTAGACACTGTGTATGCTGACTACATGCCATGTGTTTCATTAATTTTATAGTATGTCAGTATCACATGGTTATAAACTGTGTATTATAACACCTAGTTAGAAATAATTTCACCACTAAACCATGTAGAATATATGACATGTATGCTAGCTACACTTCATGTTGTCTAAAAAATCAAGTTCTAGGTTTCCGAGTCAACATGCAATATATAATAAATGAACTGTGTGTAATAAATTCTTGGTGTTCCATGTATATCGCGATATTTCAAGGTGTAGTGAACTTGGGTACACAACATATACTCCAACTACATGTTGTGTAACCCAACCAACTGGACAAAAAAATTAGCACCTCCCAATGGAATCTATGATCATTATCCATTAATTCATAGTCTTTAAGAAGATATGAATCTAGAATGGTGAATATTAAAATGTTAAAATATTGTTAATTAAACTTTTTATTAAATAAAGGGTAAAATGGAAATGAAATATCTAACCACTATTGTGCCTAATCGATCAATTATCAAATAAATAATTATAAATTAAAACATGGCTACTCTAATAACACTAGTATGTTTTGGATGCAGTAGAATCACCTTTTGGGAGAATAATATTTATGGTTTGTATCAGTTTTGATGGATTCATATCTAATTTTGAAAGTAGTAAACACCATGACCACCATAATATTTCCATCAAATATTGACATCGAAATCCCAGAAAACAAAGATGATACTTTTCACTTTAAATTTACAATCAATTTAAAAATTTTGTAAGAAAGAATAAACCATGTTATGATATTTCTTTTATTATTTTGTTGATCATCCAAAACCATTTATTGGATTATCATCATTGCATATGGAGGAGCCAAAGTAGATCCCCACTAAAAGTGATCCACATGTGGTCCTTTGATCTTTGAAAAACAATGATACTATCCACCCCACATGAAGAAATCAGTCTTAGAATTGAGTTTAAAAAAACACCACTATTTTGTGATTGCTATCAAATGGATGGGCATAAAAGATCAGAATATAGAAGAGACATAATTTATTTTAACTACCAGATCTAGGTACATGACTTTCAACATTTCTGGAGAAGGAAGAATCAGGTGGTAGTACAAAATATAAAAGGCCATTGTATAAACACTGTGGATAACTTAAATGGACCTCCCACTACTCCTTTGACTATCAAATCCTCATCAGGTCACCAAGTGGTTGATGTGATGGATTATAAGGATACCTACAAACCTGAGGATGATGATCCTTCTGCAATGGATGACTGCTTGGAACATGATGATCCAAGAACTTCTCCTCAGGTGATGTCTTCTAAGGATACCCAAAAATTTGAGGGTGAAGATCCTTATACAATGGACAGTTGCTTGGTTCATGAAGGTCCAAGACCTTCTCCTCCTACAAAAACAAATGGTAAGACTCCTATAGTATGGGATGATTTGATAGATAATATAGATGGTTTAAGTGGGAATGGAATTCTTAATGGTTTCTTAATTAAATATGTGTTTTCTAGAGGTTTGGAAAGTGATGAGGATGGTGAATCTGTGGATAGTCATGTTAATAAGGAACTCTACACTCAACAAGATGTTGACTACTGACTTTGGTAGGAACAAATCATGGTTAATGACAAAAGTAGAAGAAGAAAAAATAAGATGGATGTGGCTATATCCAATAAAGATCAATTTCTTAGAAAATCTTCTTCCATGATCGGTAATGAAAAGCTTGATCCCTATGTACAACAGAGTACAACGAGGAAAGCATTCGAGTATATTCTTACTTCTTCTCATGAGGAGAAGGATATTTCCCCCAAAAATATTCTTGTAAAGAAGAATTAACCTACTAGAGATTCTGGAAAAGTCACGGTGGGTTGAGAGTCCCTCCTTCTATCGTTTCCACCTTGAATGATGGTAAGGACAGGTCTAACCCTCTTTTACTTATCCATGACTACAACAAGCTGAATACACCGATGAGAAGTACTTCAAAGACTAGTGTGAAAATCTCTCCTATAGGTATTATGGATTCTAAAAAATCTACTATAACATATTTGGTATCAAAGCAATCACAAAGTTTGACATCTTCTCAGGTTGATGACACTTTGGAAATGAAGACTCTATCTAAAGCTATCATATGTGTTGACATAGAGGCCATTCCTCCTTCACATATTAAGGAGGATAATGTTTCTAGAAGTGTTTCCTATGATTTTAGATACTTTTTGGTTAATCCTATAATAGTTTCTATCCAACCTCAAAAATTAAAGGTAAGGAAAAATGTTAATATTCATAACCCATTTGAAATTCTTGCTTCTTCCAGTAGTGATGAGGATGAACATTCAAGTGATTTATTTGCTGAACCTGAAGTGAAGAAAGATAATGTGGTTGCTGAGATCTCAGATGATGATGGTGGGATATGTATGCAGGCTAAGCTATGGAGGAGGGGTCGCCACCCTCATGGCAGAGGGGGATACTTGCCACACCACAATATGATCACCCACTCACATGCAGGTTGATATTTATATTTTCTAAGGACTTATTTTTATTGTACGTTCCCTAAACTCTTTCTATTGTTTTCCACTTTTTATAATAAAGGGGCCTTCGAGCCTCAACCTTTTTTAAAAAATAATAATATTTTATGGTGTGAGCTATCTAAGAAAATAATAAATATTATTTTATAAGATTTCAAATTAATATTTACCACATGAAACAATTTTTGTTCACTTATCCTTCTCAACTTTTCATGAATACTGAATAAATATTCATTAAATATTTATTCATAAATAAATATTCTATTCAATGTATTGTTAATAAATATTTATTAAAATATTAAATAAATAAAATAAATATTCTATTTGCAGTCTAGATAATAAATATTTATTAATTATTTAAATAATTAAATAAATTAGTTATTAATGAATAAATAATTATTTATTACCTTATGAATATTTGTGATCAATAAATACTAAATAAAATTATTCCTCATTCATGAGAATAATATTTATTCTAATAATTAAATTCAAATATAATTTAATTGAGATTAATGTAAACACTTAGAGTATGAATCACTAGGATTATTTCTCATTAAAATTAGATGAGATTTCCTAAAGTCCAAGATTACTATCTAGAAATGGGTCAAGAAACCCAGGAGAAAGAAATTAATGTCACAACATCAACAACCACACAAAAACACTTACTGCGTAATATAATCACTTTTTCACCACAACTCATTAAGTAGGTTGCACACTCATGTCACCAATATATATACTTGACACATATTTCTTTGACTATCTGAAATAAACTCATCATTAAACCATACCCATGGATTCTAATGTGATGGTTCCATTTCAATAAAAGCATTTAGATATCAAATTCCATTAATGTGGATGGGAAAAATCCTTTATCAACTTATTAATTAATAACAAGTCATTCATGAGGCACCCAACATACCCTAATTCATGATAACATATGGAATCATGGTTTTGGTTAGTATATCAAAGTATGCAAGTCACAACAAGCATTAATAATAATATTAATGTCTAAGGACCATTATACACACTCTTATATAGGAATATAAATTAAAACATAAACCTAAATAATTCCCACAGGTGGGTTTGTTCTCATAATTTCCTATATTGGAGATTACCAAGTGTGAAATTCATGAAAAGAAAACTATACTTATGATTATTCAAACCCAACATTAAAAATCCTATGTGTCCCATTATATTTTATTATATAACTATTGAACTATATTAAGAATATCATCATGTAATTTTAAGGTTCTCATCAGAGAGAGGAACTGATATAACCTTATCAATGAAATAGATACACCCGGACATTATTATACTAAATTAATACAGAACAATGAAAAATATATAATAATATGTTTTATTAATATTATACTCTTTGAATATACTTTTAATACAACATACAAATATTTGGTTCTACAACAAAAACTTGAATAGACTCCCACTTGAACTAGATCCAACTACCTATGACTTTAAGTACACTAGACATAACCTGATGATCATGTTTATTATAATTTAAGGATTTATTCAAGGGGCCTACCACATTATATTTCATGGATATTCTTCTCACTATAACTTCAAATATTTGATAAAAGTACCTCAGGATTTGATACTCCAGAAGTATGTTCTTCATTTGATGATGTGAGCTAGCCTCCTTTACAAGGGTCATCACTATAGTATTTTCAAAATTGAGTGTGAAAGGATATTTACTGATAGGTACCATGTCAAGATATTGGATAAAGTTGTGTATCCAAATTTATTATTTAGATTCATAAGAATCAATAATATACTCAGTTTCTACTATAGAATAAGTGACTATATTGTTCTTAGAGATTTTCCAACTTACAAAACCTCCATTGAGAGTAAAGATGTATACTGTTTGTGATTTTAGAACATATTAATCTATTTTAAAACTAGTATCTATATATCCTCTGATGACCAGTTCCTTATATCCTCTATAGAATATGAATATATCCTTAGTATGCCTCAAATAATAAAGTATAGTTTTAAATTCTATCCAATAGTGGTCACCTAGGTCATCTTAACATCTTCCTTCTGCAATTAATGCATATTCAATATCTAGCATAGTATATTATATATCAAACATGAATGACCCAATCATTGATTCATATGGAATCCTTACCATAATTTTACATTCCTTATGTATTTTAAGACACATTTTCTTAGAAAGTTGAATATTATGTGACATTGGAAGAAATCATCTCTTGGATTGTTCTATACCAGATCTCTTCAGTATTTTTCCATATATGTACCTTAACTTAGACTAACTGGACTCTTGGATGTATTATGATGGATATTGATCCCAATAATATATGCTTCTTTTCCTTAGTCCTTTATGGAGAATCATTTTTAACATGGTTTGAACTGACTATAAGGATGGTATCTCATTTACAATAAGCATCATTTTATTAATATAAATTATTAATAAAATGACTAAAGTATCAATAAACTACTTATATACACAAGTATTTCATTCATTATTTATCAAAAAAATCCATTATGGCTTTAACGAATAGAATTTTCATGACATAAATGTTTTCTTTAATCTCTAAATAGTTCTTTGTAATTTTCATACCTTGTTAAAATCCTTTAGAGTCACAAAATCTTTAGGATATGTCATATAGAAATCTTTCGAAAGGTTCCCATTAAGGAAGTATATTTTGAAATATATTTTCCATAACTTAAAGTCACAATAATACATAATGGAAAGTATAATTCTGATGGATTCAAAACTATTGAAATGGTTTCTTCCTAGTCTATACCTTGATGTTGTTTGAATACTTTCACAACCAGACATACCTTATAAGTACATACTTGTCCCTCCATGTTATGCTTGAATAAAAATTTACAACCAATGAGTTTTGTATCCACTGGAAGATCTACCAAAATTAAAACTTTTTTTTGGTTCATGGAATCCAATTTAGAATTCATATATTCTTTCCACTTGGAAACATCTATGCCACTTATTTCTTCCTTATTGGTTACAGGACCATTTTCATCAACTAATAATGAATCACAATCCTTAGTGTCTAGAAAACCATATATTTCAATTTCTATAACCTCTCTTTTACTCTTATGTAGTACTTTTGTATCCAAAACTTCTTCTTTTACGGGGCTTTGTGGAATTTATTACCATGCCAACTCTTATGTACCTTGAGCTTAGACTTCATAAAATTATATATCACTCCCACCATATATTTTAGAGATTTGCTCCCTCTAAAAGAATATATAATTTGTTTCCACAATTACCTATATTTTTATAATGGTTCATATAGGTAATATCCCATTGTTTACTTGGTCTATCCTAAAAAGGTACACTTTGTGCCCCAAGGTGCAAGTTTGTTTCCTGAACAGTCCTTCAAAAACACTTCACAACCCCACACATACAAATTCAACAATATATATTTTATCACACACCAAAGTTCATATAAAATGCCATTTTTTCTTTTATGGGAAGTTGGTTTAGTATATGTGTTGTTGTTTATAAAATGTATCCCCAAAAGGATAATGAAAGACTTATATGACTCATCATTGATCTCACTATTTATAACAATATGTGGTTCATAATTTCACTTACATCGATTAAATAAGGCATATAAGGAGGAGTGGGTTGGGTTAGAATCCCAAAATCTTATAAATAATAAATAAATTATTGATTAAGATATTCTACACCACATTCTGAGTGGACTTTCTTAATATTATTACTAAGATTATTCTCAAATTCATTCTTATATTCTTTGATTCTATCAAAAGAATATGATTTATATATTATTAAGTATACATATCCATATATTCAAAAATTATCATTAAAAGTTATGAAGTATGATCACACACCCTTTTATTCAACTGGAAATTGGTCATACACATCGGTATAAACTAATTTAACACGCTCTTTATCCCTTTTTACTTTACCACAAAATGAGTATTTTTTTCATTTTTCCTTATAAAAATGCATGAAATACATCTTTTGGTTTAACATAAATTCAATTTAAATATCCGTCTTGGTGTAATTTTATCAAATTATTTTTGGTTACATGACCTTGAAAGTTATTCTATAGTTGGGTGTGGTATGATTCATGTGGATTAGTTTCATTATTGATTTCCATTAATTGGTTCTTGTAATCCAATACATAAAGGAAATTATTTAAATATGCCTTAGCATAAAAAATTCTATCCATATAAAAGAAGAAATATTTAATCCCAAATTTGAAAATTAATCCATCCACATGAAGTATGGATATAAAAATAATGTTTTTGGTATCATATTGAACATAATAAAAAAATTTAAAACTAAAATCATTACCATTGGTAACTTGAGGTAGTATTCACCAATAGCCACAATAAAAAGTCCTTCCCCTTTGGTTTCTCATAGGTATACCTCACCTCATGAAATATTTTGAAATATAATTGATTCCTATATTTCAATAAATATGTGAGCACCACATACTGTATCTAATACCCAATTTTTAATTTTTTTGTATTTGATAAAAAACACACCTAAACCTTCCCCTTTCTTTTTTTCCCGAGTTAATTTCTTATTCTAGTAGATCTTCTTTCCACATGTGAAACAAATTGCATCATGTTCCCTTTCCTATCCCTATATCATTATCTTCTTGGAAGGGTGATATTAATAAGATTTATAATTAGATAAATTTTACTATTATTTCATTGTATTCACTAAAAGGATTAAAGGATTTTCACACTTTGTATCCTTATCAACTTGGTGAAGCCATGTGAGAAGATCTGGAAGAGAATTATCATGTTCATTCTTAAATTAACAAAAAAGTTGGAGAATCTCTAAAGAAGTGATGCAATAATGAGATTAGTTCATATTTCCTTACACAATTTAAACCATATAACCTATAGATGATTAATGTATCCAATTATTTTGAATATGTGATGTCCAACTAGTGCACCTTCTACAAGATTACTATGAAATAGTTCCTCAGATATTTCAAATCGTTCCTTTCTATCTATCTTCTAATATACATTAAAAAGATGATAGATCATGTTATAAGCATCTATATATTCATGTTAATTAATGAGTTCATTAGACATGGATGAAATTGTTAAACATTGAACATCAATTGTTTCACTCAAGTGTTTATAATAGACAATGAACTTTTTATCACTCACCTCCTTTGCAAGTGGATCATGAAGTGAGTATTCTAAAATATAAGATTTATGTTCATGGAAAAATAAAAACTATAGGTGTTTAAACCATTCCTATAAGTTAGTAAGAAGATATTATTTCTCAAAAATTCATCACAATGATAATGTGGTTGATGAAATTTCCATTATTCTATAATTATAAAAGAGAAAATTACTAGTACTTCAATTGATTAAAATTTATGTGATACATAATGAAATAAATTTTATTAAATCTCTCACCATTTTATCAACACCCTATAGCCCTCAACACTAGACTCAAAATGTTTAGTCTCTCAAAAATTCTAATGGAAAGGATCCATATTCCGCTTCTCATAACCCAATAATGGGATCAATCAATTACACATAGTTATTTAGATAGGAAGATCTTTCCCAACTACAAGATTATACTCCTTAGTCCATTAAGTAGATTCCTCAATATTGAAATCCTTACTATAATTTCCTCAAAAATTTCCTCTAAGTTATACCAAGTTTATCAAGGGATACTCCTATTAATGTAAAATGGTTAAGTCAACCCAAAAATTTCATAAGAACTCCCCTTATAAAAGTAAGTCTCCCAAAAAGGGTTGTTCAAACACTTAGTTCTATTGGTTTCATTCTTAATTAATTAATGAAAGGATTGGTCTGACTTAATATTAAGTTGGTGTATTTTATTTATTATGAATAAATATTTATGGTTTTATCCTTTACATGTATTTCTTATATTAAGTGAATTTTACTTAAGTGATTAACCATGTTTTGATAAAAAATTTACACATAATCCATTTATTTAAATTTCATCTTTGCATATTAGTCCATTTATTAATATGATTTTAGTCTTGAATCCATATAATAAACAATGCATAAGATAAGAATAAATAAATTAATAAATTATCCAATCATGCGATCATATAATGGCTTATTTATTGAGTAAAAAATAAATCAACCTACGACCCTAGGGAAAAAATCCTTATGTCAGTCTTAGCATGAGTCAAAAGATTCCACATATCCAACTGTGTATCATCTAGGATGGTTTTGTCTTAGTTCCATCTTGAACCTCCTCTATGCACCTCGGGAAAATCCTTTTATTATATATGTTTATAACTCACTTGTAGGTGAGGGTAACCAAAGGTCTAGTTAAAGGGAGTTATATAGAAAACCTTGGACATGAAGGTCTTACATAATAAAAGGGGGAGGGAATACACAAACCATCATTTTTAATTAAATAATAAATAATTGCATAACCTATGAAATAAATTAAATTAAATAAAACCAACAAATACAAAAGTATGGTCAACGATCATGATTGGTCATATACATGCAATAATTTTTCAAATATACACTAGATAACATTCACTTCAATCCATTCATTATTATTAAGATAAATGAACTTGTGTTAATAAATAAATAAATAAATAAATAAATAAATAAATAAATAAATAAATTAATTAATTAATAAATTAATTAATTAAAAAATTAAAAAATTTAAAAATTTAAAAATTAAAAAATTAAAAAATTAAAAAAATAAAAAATAAAAAAATTAATACAATTCATCTTAATGACCATCCAAAGTATCTTGGGGATACCCATTATAAACGCATTTATGGAATATAAAACAACTTAACCAATAATTAAGAATAATTATAATAAATTAATCAAGATTTTATTTAGTATTCAAAACCATTATTTCATAGTCAAACACATCTGGTTCCAATAGTGTAAAAAAGGTTTTAATGATAAAATTAATTATTTTAATGTAATTTAATTATTCCATATATTGATATACTACAAAAGATGTTCTCACAAGCTACATGACGTGTTCTTCAATTATAGTGGATCTGAGATAAACACATGGGCCTCGGTGAGTATCTCAGTTGTATTACATGGTAAGTATTAACTTACCGCACATTATGCGTTCTTCTTGCTATGTGTTCTTGAAATAGGACGATTGAATTGGAATTTTTTTTAGGAATATAACTACACAACATATACTGCAACTACATGATATGTGTTCTTCTTGAGGTGTGTCTATGTAACCCACAAAAATAACTCGACTTGTTATTTTGGATGGGGGGAATTAATGAGTTGCACATCATGTATGACTGCTACATTCCATGTGTTTCATTAATTATCTAGGTTGTTAGTCTCTTGTAGTTATAAACTGTGTATTTTACCACATGTTTAGCACAAATTTTACCACTAAACCATGTAGAATACACAATTGGTATTCCATTTACATGCTGTGTAGTCTGAAAAACCATATTATAGTTCACCCCGGTAAACATGCAATGTATAATAAATGCACCACATATAATAACTACTCAGTGAACCATCTATCCAATCACACATGTTTGTGTAGTGAATTTGTGTACAATATGTGTACTATTTCTACATACTGTGTAACCCAATCAACCAGCCATAAACTTTAGCATCTCCCGATGGTATCTCAGATCATTATCTATTTGTTCTTAGTCTTTAAGAAAATATAAATCTTGAATGATGGATATTAAAATGTCGAAATAATGTTAATTAAAATTCATATTAAATAATGAATAATCATTAAATGAAATATCTAACCACTATTACACATAATCGATCAACAATCAAACAAATTATTATAAATTTAAAAAAAACCACTCTAATACCACTTATCGGTTTCAGAAACAAAAGGTCTTTTGGGAAAATAACCATTAAGGTTTTTTAGATACATTGGATCATCTCTAATTATTTAAGAGATAAATATCAAGACCAAAATTTTTTCCATTGAATATTGAAATAGAAATCCCAGAACCCGAAGAGTATATTTTTCACATTAAATTTATAATAAATTTAAATAGATTGGAAGAAAGAATGACTCGTCTTAGGATATTTCTTCAATGATGTTGTTTATTGTATGATTTTTTTGGGTTACCATCATTGTGTTGGGAGGACTGAAAGTAGATCCCCTCTAGTGGTGATACAAATGTGGTCCTTTGATATATGAACAACACCGATGGAATTCCTAGTGCCAGTGTGGCATATCAATTTTATTACATTGTCCATATTGATAACTTAGAGATACTTCAGGCTTGAAGGATTCCCTCTTTTTCTCCTCATTCATGAGAGTATTAGAGGTGGAATCTAGGGAGAAATAGGTTATGCACAATGATTCAAAATTCTTGATTAAACCTACACAATAGAGATAAAAATCTATTTATAGAGTTAGAGTTAAGTTAAAATATTATTTAATTTCACAATGACCCTTAAATAATATAATAAACCTTATCTAAACCCATTCAATATAATAATAATAATATTATTTTATAGTGTTTACTATCTGTTGTAAAGATAAATATTATTTTTTTAGCTTGAAAATTGATATTTATCACCAAACACAATGTTGGTCCAATCATCCTCCATGACATTTATCAAATAACCAAATAAATATTTATTAACTATTTAATCATAAATAAATATTTTATTCAATGTTTGGTAAATAAATATTTATTAAATATTAAATAAATAAAATAAATATTCAATTCACAGACTAGAGAATAAATATTTATAAATTATTCATATAATTAAATAAATAAATAAAGAAATAAATTAATAATTATTTATTAACTTATAAATATTTGCAATCAATAAATCCTAAATAATATTATTACTTAGGTTTGAGAATAATATTTATTCTAAAAATTAAATTCAAATATAATTTAATTAAGATCAATGGAAACACTTAGTTTTTGACCCTCTAGGATTCTTTCTCATTGTCATTTAAAAAACATTCCTATAATCCAAGATTACCATATAGAAACAGGTCAAGGAACCCAAGAAAATGAAGTTAATGTCAAAACATCAGAAACCATACATGAACACTTACTAAATAATATAATACCTTTTCCACAATATCTCATTAAAAAGGTTACACACTCATGTCACCAACCTATCCGATCTATACATCTTTCTTTGACTATATGAAATAAACTCATCGCTACACCATGACCATGGAGTTTATGTGATGGTTACATTTAAATAAAACGATTGAGATATGAACATCCATTAATATTTAAGGGAAAAATATTTAACTTATTAATTAATAACATGCCATTTTTGACACATCCAATATACTCTACTTGCCACAAACATATAGTATCACAATTATGGTCAGCACATCAGAGTACATGAGTCATGATAAAAATTAATAATAATCTTAATTTTTGAGGACCATTACATAGAATCACAGATAGAAATATCCAATGAAGCATAAACATGAGGAATTACCACTAGAAGGTAGGGTATGTTCTCATAATCTCCCATATTAGAGAATACTAAGTGAGAACTTGATGAGAAGAAGTCTCATATGTTAATGAGTACTCACATCTAACTGTAAAAATTTTATGTGTCCCATCATAGTATGTTATCCAAATATGGAACTATATTTAAGAATATAATCATGTAATTTCTAGGTTATCACCATAATGGGGAACTACTATAACCTTATCAATGTGATAGATACTCTATTAATTTTTTAAATTAAATTCATAGAGAATAGTGAAAATTATTTACTAAGATGCTTTATAAATATCAAACTCTTTAAATATACATACAATTAAAATTAAAAAAATTTGGTTATGGAAAACCAAATCCAACACCATTTAATTTCTAGATTTTTTCACCTTTGGGAAGAATGGGAATATTTATATAACTTTCTACTTACCTAGAGTGGGATTCTCAACTTTATAAAGTATAAATGGTCAACTCTTTTTAACTTACTTCAACCTCCTTGCATATTATAACTGGACAGACTATATGATTAGGATATCAGTAGGCTCATGCACATCATTTCATTTTTTTGTGGACCAATCCAATGTAGTAATAATTTTCAAACTCGATCTCACCTGTGTTTTCCATTTAGATTTCATCAGTTCTTATTATTGAGGCATCCATGTCATATATTTGAAAACACTATGGCCAACATTATTTTACCTTCCACAAACTTCTACATCTTCTTTGAATTTTACCTTCCTAGGAAGCTTCTCAATTTCTTCACAAGATGTGTCTACCATAATACAAATCCAGTTAACCATTTTTTAAATTGATTACATTTTGTTTTTTTATAAATTTCCTTATTCCTTTTGATTCATAGAAACTTTTAAATGGTTTATGGGATGGCCTATATTTTCACAACTCGAACATGATTCACTAGAGGAATAAAAATAAATATATTTGGTTAACGAATGATCATAATTATGACTACCTTTAACTAATGGTGTCCCCACTTAATTTATTTGATCTTTATTTTATCCTTACCCTCTATATTATTCCTATTATGTAATGTATTTTTTAAAACCCTAAATTCAGAACTAATAGGGATGAATATTTTTTCTTCCATCCGAGGCACTTTTTCTAACATTGGAAATATAAAATTCATGTAATCAATTAAAATATATCAGAGAAAGTTTTTGAGTCTAATTATAGTTCCTATTTATTCTTATATAATTTATTATAATAAAAAATATCCAATGAGAGGGTGATTTTTTATACCTATTGAGAAGACAAATGAATTGTGTAGACACACCTGAGAGGGGGGTGAATCAAGTGTGGATGATTTTACCAAAAAAATAATTCTTTTATTTTATCTTTAAATCTCTTTTGGTATTTAACCTCTATCATATTTTAGAATGTAAATGGATCTATTTTTATTTTACCCTTCTAAGTATCAATATGTAGTGTAAATACTGAAATTAAAAACAATATATGGATTTTTACAAGGTTTGGCCCCGATGTGGGAAACCTACTCATTGCCATGTTAACTCCCATTGAGTAATTTATTCTTAACTATAATCAAATCACTAATTTAGATGAGTGGATAAAGATCATCCTAAAACTGTATCCCACTATATTTTACCAGTGGGGTTATCATATTACATAGGTAACAAGCCTATAATATATAAAGAAAGTGGAAGGATATTTATAATAGTTTCAACAGTATTTATCTCCCACTGGTTCTCGCCTTCTTTCCTCTTTTTGAAGTAGATATTTAATAAGAACTAGGTGAATTTGAACATATAATAGCATATCTTCTTCCTAAACTTAGATTGACTAAGATTTACTGAATGTATTCAAACTTATCTCATTAAACTTAGCCTCTAAACTTTCTTACCTTTCAATTCTTATTTAGAATTTGTTGCAAGAATTCTCACTCAAATATTATTCTTCTTTGAGATCTAGGAGGTTACAAAATCCAAAAACACTCTTTTTTTATATTCTTTTCTATAGGTTATAAATGATTCTCGTTTTCTTCTTCAATAACTTATTTGATTCCCAAATTCTCAATTTTTCACACCTACAACCGCAACACTAGAAATTTCTTATTTATTATTTTATTCTCTTCTTATTATCCTCAATATTATTTACATAGTTGGATACGTGAAATAAATTATTTATTTTGTTAAAATATAAAAAATGGTATGTTTGAAGGATTTTTTTCTAGTACAAAAAATATAATATAATACCCATTTTAGGTTTCCATGTATTAATATGTGCTTCTTTTTTCACTCAAGGAGTATTCTAGAAATAAACATAATAAATAAATCTCATTTTTGAGACATATCTGGTTAAAATATTTTTTATTATTCTCTAGTCTTGTCTTATTCGTCACCATATTAAAAGAAACAATATCCACAAAGCCCGTAATTTATAGATATCAACAATTATTTAAAAAATACATAGAAAACATATATATGACATAAAACTCATATTTTTTACTTTCAGATTTGTTAAATTTATAGGATATATAATTTTTCAGTATAGGGAAAATTCTTAGACTTCCATTTCTATTCAACTTTAATCTTTGACCATCCTTAGATCAAGATGATATAGGCTTTAATAAATAACATCTATAGCTTTGATGTTTCTTCATTTATATTATTCTTAAAAACCTGATAAATTAATTTTATTCATAAAATAATACATGCATTGGAAGTAATAATTTAAATATTCTCAAAAAAAGATCATATCATGGATTAAATAACCTTTATGATTTTTTGAACTCAAAATCATAGTTTCTGTTTCATCATTTTTTTATTTCCTTAGAATTAATTTTTTTAGAAACTTCCATATTTTCTTTTCTATGATATTCCCTTTCCATGGATGAATATTAGATCCTACATTTCTTATCAAGATTGAATTAAAAAAGAATTTATGGGTTTGTGATGTTTATTCCATGATCTAATAACTCATTCATCACCCCATTTAAATTCATCTTTATTATATTTGAAAATTTGAAACTCAATTTTTCATCCAACATATTTATAAAAATTTAAATAAGTGTTAAAGATTTATGATTAGCCAAATATTTATGCTAGTGACTTTAAAGACCTATGTTCCTTAATTATTTTCCTCAAATACTTAAACTAAATGAATAAAGAATTATGATAAAGTAATATACTCATTATTCCAAAGACCAACTTTGGTAAAGTTTTGTGATCAAGACTTATGACCGGTTGAGTTATATGATTGGGATCAAAGCCTTATGATTTTCTCAAAGTCTTATGTTCAACACCCAAATCCTTATGTCTGATATTAAATAATTATAATCAGTAGAAAAAGCCTCATGTTTAGGATTTAGTCATTTTTTCATGAACTCCCAATTCCAGATATCTTTAAGTAGCATTGAATGGAAATTCTATTGATATAGGGATTATCCAAACCCTTTCAAATCATCTCATAACTTATTATAATGATAGTTATAATTTTTAAAATAATTATAAACTCCTTCCAGAAAAATTTTGAGGTACCAAAACATATAAAAAACTCATATAAGAGTATTTTAGTGATTATATTTTTCCATCTTAGGTGAAACTATTCTTCAATAAATCTCGATCCATCTCTATTCACTTGAAACGTGAACTAGAAGTATGTAAACACTAATTTCAAAAAAACATAATTTTTACTCATCATATATTTTCTATAGCTTTATGCAGCTAAAATCCAAGATTTAAACCCAATTAACATGTGATATTTACAGCTATAATGGTTTCCCATCAGTAAGTTTAGCTACCAACTTCTCTTCCTTCATCCCCTTTTCATATTTCTCCTTTTATATTTATTCAAATGGAAATAACTTTTCATTCAAGGGTAAATGTACAATTCTTCACCCATGACTTTTATATTTCACTTAATATTATTATTGAGTTTATATTTTATAATAAATATAATAAACACAATAAACATAGCCTCTAGTCACACCAAGAGTGATGCATGGGAGTTTTTATAGAGATAAAGTAGAGATTGAGCAGTTATCCTATGCCGAGACCATCAAAGGAGGGAGTTGAGTATGTGGTGTTATGAAACACATTTAGATATGAGATTGGTTTTGTGTTGATTCATAGGTAGGAAATGATTGATTATGGATCCCGATATGTTAGATATCAATATAAGAGCTAGTATTGGCAGTGTTTTCCTTGAATATTTTGAGAAATCACTTTCTTGGTGAGTGGTTCTTAGTCTATACAGAACATACAAGCATCAAATAAATATTTTCCTAGAGAGATCATAAAATCAGATAGTGTCATTAGTTAGAGTTATTTTAGGAATAAAACTTTGAGATCATCTATACTTTGAGAAAGGGAAATATGTTGTTTGATTCCCTTAGTAGAAAATACAAACCACAAATAATAGAGGATCCCTCTGAATAGTTGGTGGTGATGCAACTGTCCTTGGTGAATGAGGGAGAAATAGATTATATTCGATTGATGGTGGTCTCCCCTCCTATTATATAGTGTTTTAGGGAGTCCCATTTGGGAGACATTGATTATAAGGTCCTTCGTGAATGAATATCCTCAGGTGATGCACCATATAAATTTTCTATAGTCAGGGTGCACCTCATCCTCTTTCGTGGATGGATAGTGGTCCTAGCTATGATATAAGAGAAGGTGATAAGGGAGTTCCACACTTCCCCTTAGCAGTACATCCAGGTGTGATGAAAATTCACCAAGACCTAAATCATCTGTTATAGTGTCCTAATACAAAAATTAGTATTTCATAGTTTATCAATAAGTGAAGTTTGATCCCCATGTTCTAGCAGGTTTAGAGTGACCCTTAGAGGTTCATGAGTGGAAGTGGGACAACATATCGATGGGCATTGTGATAGGACTTATATATTTATTTAAGGATCATAATGTGGTTCAAGTGATAATAAAAATACTAATGAACTCATCCTACTTCATCCCTATTCGAGAGCATAGTATACTGAAGAGATTTGGATTCTTGTACACGAATGATATTTTCAAGATACACAATGTATCTTTGATGATCATTTTTGATTGAGACACTCATTTTACATCTAGGTTATGGAGGATATTTAAAGAAATTTTTTAGATGAAACTATAGTTGAGTGTGATATTCCATGATCAAATATATGGATAGACTGAGTGTTATTTCAATAATCTATCTCATGACTTTTCCATTCATTTATGTTTTGAAAATCACAAACACTTTTTCTATAAAGATTATTTTCTTTCTCTATGGAAATCTATTTTCTTTAACCTTAAATTACTTTTCTATGTTATGCTTAATTTTCATTATCTAAACTTAACCTTATTTTTCTTAAGGCTTAATTATATTAAGAATAATCAGATCCTTATCCAAAACTTAAAACCTTATAATTTCTTAGATTTCGAGTCTCACTGTTTTTAGACTATGATTCCAACTATTTTTAAACTCCAAATTATCTAAAATTCAGACTCTGAATTCTCTAAAATTCATTGTCCAGATTCTATGAAATTCAGACTCTGAATTCTCTGAAATTCAGAATCTGAATTCTCAAAAATTCAGACACTTTATTTTTAGAATTTAGACTCAGAATTCCTTAGAATTCAGACTTTGATTTCTCAAAAAACCAGACTCCATTTTCTCAAAAAATTATACTCTATTTGTATACATATTTAGACTCCATTTGTATACATATTTAGACTCTGTTTCTCATTATATTTAGAATCTAATTATTAATACTTTTTAAAGTTATTTTTCTTTCTTATGATATTGTTCCAAATTTATCAGATTCTAGTTTACTTAAGTTTCTTAAACTTAATAATGCTTTTCATACATGGAATAATTCCTTACAAATGATTATGTTACAATGAAACGATGTTGTACAATCTATTTTTAACTAACCATTGGTTGAGTGACACGTGTCCAAGTCCCTCCAAAATTCAAGAAAAAATATGACCGTTGGAGCTAGAGATGACCATTGGATTTTTTTCTATAAATACCCCATCCATTTGAAAAGTGTAGAGATCTAGAGATTACATGATGCGATGCTATAAAGTGATTTATAGAGAGAGAAATACTCTCATGCTTGGTGTGATTTGTGAGAATCTTGTTCATACATGAATAAATTGTTCATCCTACTTAGTATGACTCTGACTGTTGTTGTGTACAATCAAGGGATTCTAGGGTTTAGAAGATAGAGGTGCCAATTAACTTAAAGTTCAAGGAATTATGGTGATAGGAAGACATAGGTTCTAACCACCTTAATTTTTTGAGGGATTGTAGGGATGGAAAGATAGACTCTGATACTCATATCAAGGGCTTACCCTAGTGTGGGTATGAAAGACTTTATTGAATGTATAAATTAATGGACCTTTATCTATGCTTATTGGATAACCTTCTATTTGGGTTAAAATATTTCTTACTTTTTTACTTGTTTTCATTACAAGTTTTATTTCTGCTTCAAATTTTTTAAAGAGAAGTGTATAACTTTCTTATACTTTCTTATACCTGTATACTTGATAAATAATATTCTATATGCTTTAAGGTAAAATCTTTCCCTAAGTAAAATTTTCTTAATTTTCTTTTCCAGATCCATTTTTCTAGATCCTAAGCAAGATTATTTCTTAGTTAAGAACCAAAGAGGGTTTGTGAATTCGCCTTATTTCACTTTCTCAAACCTAGATTTCCTTTTAGGCTTAAAAGAGAATGTTTTTAAACCTACAATTCACTACCCTCTTGTAATTTAGCATCTACATCTATATTTCGATCATACACTGAGAGAACTATAAAGGTTCTTGAAGATGTGCTATGGGGTTATGTGCTCAATTTTTTCCAGAGATAGAAGGATCCCTTACCCTTAGTGGAGTTCCCATAAAACAATAGTTACCACACTACTATTATCATGATAAATTTTTAGGCCATGTAAAAGAGACCTTGTTGTTCACCTCTATATTATAAAGAGACCAAAAATACATTGATGATGGGATTAGTTGATGAAATCAATTATAGAGAAGGAATATGTGATCTAGAAGTAGATAACTTCAACTAAAAGGCATTGAAAATCCTACAAAGACTGAAAATAAAGGCCTTTATATTTCGGAGAAAGAGATCATGTGTTCCATGAGGTCTCAAAATGATGAAATTTATGGAGGTTCAGTTGAGTGAGAAAATTTTCCCCATAGTTCATTAAACGTTTCTAAATCCTATATATGGTAGGAGATTTTTCTTACCTCCTAGTTTCACCATTATTATTGTACAAAGTGCATAATGTCTTCTATGTGTCGCAATTTAGGAGGTATATGGATGATCCATTACACATTATCAATTAGGGGGAGTGGGATATTGATGATGATTCTACTTTCAAAGTTTACCTGATGGAGATCAAGGACTGAATAGAGAAAACCCTTTAAGTTTTGGCGGTACTACTCATGCATGTACTTTGGTACCATGGGAACCTTTAAGAGATTCATGGGAGCATGTGAGTTAGATGGGGTATTTTTACCCTCTACTTTTTGACTATTTTTTGTTTTTTGATCCTAAAATACATGAAGGTGGGGAGGATATAGTGACCCTAAATTTTTTATCTTGAACCTTTCTAGTATTTTAAATAATATTTTTAATATTTTTCACTAATCTGATTTAATGTTTTTAACATCATGGAGGCTCAATAATAATTTACTAAAAAATATCATTTTTTTAGTAAACACACATGAATTTCAGAATAATGGACTATATATCATATTTTGAGATTAGAATATAATTATAACACCAATTTTGATTATGGAATGGTAGGTTTATCCTAGAATTTATAAAATTTAAGTTTTCTTTGGAAGGTCCTAATAACAACCTTATGTTAGGTGTTTTTAATTGAAATACTAAAAACTTGATTCTCTATAGTATAATCATTAAAATTTTCTCTAATTAAGGATTAGATATAAACCCAAATTAGAGGATAATGATATATTGAGATAGAATTGGGTATCCAATGAATATTCCCTTTGAGGGATCTGTATCTAGACCCATTGCATACAAAAACTTCACAATAATTGATCTGAATATGCGGTAGGGATTTGGTTTGTTCTTCATATCAATTCTTAATATGAATTAATTTTTTATATCATGTTATTGGTTTTTTACCCCTTTCTTCATATATTCTAGGTTTAATTTTATGCCTAATTTGTTTTTGATTTTTTGGTGATAAATTAAAGCTATGATATATTGAAGGTGGGTGGCCAAATAATATATGACCATTGAACCTCTCCCCATAACTAATAAAGCATGAATTTTAGTGTGGCATGAAGCTTTTGATTCTACTCAGGAGAACTGATACCCAAACTAATACCCCCCATTTTCCTCTCTTCGTTTTTCCAATATCATGTAGCATTGAGGTGTAGTGGTGATGAGACCACGACCTAGGGTTGATTGGTATAGGGAAGAATAACCCGAGGTGGTGATTTGAAAAAGAGTTGGATGTTGGTGATGATATCATTGTGGGTGTGAAGTTGGGGGATGAGGAACTAGTGGTAGTGCAAGATTCTGGATGTTCCCATAGTGATGGTGATTGCTGGGATGTGGAAAACAAGGGTTAGGTGAATCTTGGGTACCATACCCAACCATCCAATTGACTTTGATCGAATGGATAACCACTAACCACATAGTAGGTGGTGCAGAGCGGGATGATGATTGGATTGAATCTTATGGTCTAGGTAGTGTGGGCCGATATAGTGTTTGGCCAATACCAAGGGTCAGGCCGCCAGCTGACCCAACACATAAGGCATAGGTAGACCCATCGGCCTGGTTCTCTCACTAAGAATACCAACCATCTGGCCAGGTGAGGTGCTATGTGGGATGAGTCCACCCAACCTAACCTAAGAAGCACCACAACACATATAAGGCACACACACTCTGAAGGTTGTGCTCCCCCTACCCAAGTGTAACATGTGGTGTTCGAAATGGCCACCATGTGGCCCAATTTTTGTGAATGTGTCATTTTTTAGGGGGTGATTTTCCTCATATTTCAGTTTTGGGAAAGTAAATAGACTATCCATTTTTTTCCTTAGATGAAGAATTCATGATCCATTTAGTTATTCAAGGTAGTTTAATTTAGTTTAAGAGGCGAGATAGGTATATTTTGGATTTATCACCATAAGGCTGATTTTAGGGTTTAGGCATGATAGTTGGAGCATGGAATTATGTTTTTTACTCCTCGAGTTATGTGCTGGTGATAGACACCCACTGGATTATAGAGTTTTTTACTCCCCTATATAAATGGAGTGTAGGTACTCTATAGTCTAAGCATGTATTTTGAACTCCCTTACACCCAACAAGGTGCTAGTTCTCTATAAGGTCAAATAGATTCAACACTACCCTATTCAATATTCCATGAATCATTAGGATGCAGGTCCTCTATTTATGAATATGGGTACTCCCTCATTCATTTTTTGAAGAGGTGTATATCCTCAATAAAGGGTTTTATACTTCCTCATTTGACACTTTTATGAGGTGTGCTTCCCCCACTATGGTCAGTAAGGTGATGTGGTCTATTAATATGGGTAGTTCAATAACATGGTTTCTTATAGAGATTTATCCTTATTATGGATGGTCTATGAAGTGTGGGACTCAGTGTCCTGAGTTCTCTATCTTAAAAAATAGCTAGGTTTGTGTATAAATTTTATTCTTCTCGGATCCAATTATTATTTACCTATATGGTTTTGATTTTTCTAGGGAGTTTATTTATTCCTTTATAGTTTTGGGGTTTCCTACTAGGTATACATATAATCAACGATGCATGATCATTTTTCCTATACATGTCATGTATTATGAAAACAATAGATAATATGGTGGGGATCAGGGTAGTAATAGTGTTGGTGGAGTGAGTGTGTTGTAAGATGGATTTTTCAAAAATCTCACTTAGATAATATTCCCATTTACATAATCATGCACCATAGTGACATAACTTAGGGTCAATCTCTGCAGGAGGCCATATAAAAAACTTTTTCTCTATTATTAGTATTTATATTAAACTAAAATATATTCAAATCTAAAAATGTAAACATAAAAATAGAGATGGTTTTAAAATTCATGTGATATATATTTATAAATTAATTCATATAAAACAAAAAGAAGTTATTATAAATAAGCTTCTATCCTTATGAGTTTATAGTGATTCAAAACATTGTTCTTTAAAAATCAATTAATAATCATTATTATACCCAATAAAGAGATCAATACCCATCACTTTACATTATCCTATTATAATGGTGATTATTACACACTGCTACCTCTTCAGGTAGAATAATCTCTCTCACATATCACAATAATGACACTCTAATATATGAATCATTATAATGATGAAGGAGAGTAGAAAAGTTTAACAGGAAGAATAGTATAATAGTTGAAAAAACAAGAAGATAACACATGAAATTATTTTAACCACTATTTAATTCTTAGAATAAAACAAAGAGTAAAAACAAAAGCACAATAAACTCAAAGCATCACTATTACCCCCTCATAAAAATGAGGGTTATTTATCCATAACCATGGAGATGAGAGGATCAAAGGGGAGGAAACAAAAATTGAAAAATATAAGAGAGATAGGGAGAGAAAGAGAAAACTATTATCATAAATACAAAAACTATTACAAAATGAAACACTAATATATTGGAACTCATCCACTGGGAATTCAAAATCTCACTTTTCTGTTGAAAAAATCACTAAATCCTTGAATGGAAATAGAGGTTCATATTTATATGTAATAGAGGTGGCCAACTTTCCCACCAATTATATCCTTATATTTTTCATGAATGGTTGGACCCTTAGATTATAGAATCTTGCAAATTAATCATCTAGTAAATTTTTTATATTTTTATCTGGTTTTCTAAAACATTTAGTTCCATTGGATACATGAAAAAATGTTATTACCAAATTACTAAATTGAAATTTTATGACCTAAAAAACTCTTAAAATTTTCATTCTCTAATTTCCCATTCATTTATAGACTTTAAAATGAATGAATATTGAGAATTCATAGTTAAGGAAAGTTTTCTTCAATAACTCATATATCTACACAAAAAACTGAGATCATTTAGACAAGTACTTTGGGAGATATGAGCCTATAATTAATTGTTATTAAAACCAAGGAAATACTTATTGGACCTAATTATATGATTAATTTAGGAATCATATTCTTATATTCAATCATTTATCTAGTCTAATGAAATATATCTCATAAATCATTTAATCCTTTAAAAAATGATTTTCTAAATTTGAATTAGTATAGTGAATTTTATAAAAAATTAAAAACTGATGGTTTTCAATAGTAATATAAAAAATATTGAAATTTCCTCCTTTTAAAACAATTTTATATAATGAATGAAAAATAATGGTTGATTTTAAAATGATTAAATAACAGGATACTAAACCATAAAAGAAATTATAAATCAGATGTGTGAGGGTGAATATATATGCTAAATTTCCTTTTAATCAGGGATATTTGTGGTTCCACAAGGTGATAGTAGCGACCAACATTCATATTTGGTGTTAGTTCATTGTAGATATCCCTTCAACTTAGTTACTTTAAGTTGGTTTCCATTTTGGTTTTTTTGGCATGTATATCTCCTATTTACTGTATGGGTAATAAAATTGTTACTCCTTTTTTGATCATAGCATGTAGCATGCATTTATACATTTTCCAGTTGGTTATTGTTTTGGTATTTAATTATTGTTATACTATGTGGATATTAGTGGTTATATACTAGCACGTTTGACTAAGACATCCCATCTTGTGAATTATACCTGCTCAGTACTAGCAACTAGACCTGGACTTATTAAGGGAAGTCTTGGGGTGACACACTCAACTTTATACCAGTCTAGGTGGGGCCTTGATGTGTCATGTTATGTTAAGGGTTTTAGTATGAACTTACTAAAATATCTGTATTCAGTCTTGTTCCTACTTAGGATACCCAATAGTGATAACATAAGTGGTGCGTGTTTGTGGGGGGGGGGGGGGGTGCCTAGGGTGGAAACTAAGTACCCAGTGGTTATATACCAGGTACCCCTAGTAGACTATTTCATGGTTATTTTAAATATGGGAAATTCCATATTTTTTATTTAAGGTATTTGATCTTTAATATGGTATTTATTCTTTATGGGGTTTATTTGGATGAATTTACTTCACCTGAATCTTTCTATTTATCCCTCTAACTTCAAGTGATGAAATATTATTCATTTAATGTTGGAATTATGATCTTTTAATGATATTTTCTTCATATTAGTATAATATAAAATATCTTTATCATTTTGTGAGAAGGGAATAAGGTTTTGTTGTTTCCATGTTCTAATTCTTCTCCTTTGTTTCTTATTTAGTGATTTCATTGATTTATTTTTCTCTAGAAGGAATAAAGACTTCATTATTTGTGTATATGGAACATTCAGTTTGTAATGAGAAACCTATTTCTTCCATTGGTGTTTAGTAATGTTATTTTATTTTATTTTTGCACTACTTTTTTTATTTAATAAATCACATGAATTAGTTTATTTGAAAAATTAGTTCATGTATTATAAAACAATTTTTTATGATTTTTTATGCATTGAAAATATTTTATAATGGTGTTTTAATGATGTTATTAAAAAATTACTTATGTAAAGTGTTTATTTAATGAATAATAAAAGATAATAAATTATAAATTGTATGTAAAAATTTATTGTGAATTTAGTGTTATGCAAGTAAGAGTTTAAATTTATTTATTTTACTTTGTTTAATGTGTTAAAATGTTTCACAACTATAGAATTCTATTTCATTGGTAAATGAATTCTAATGGATTGTTTTATTTTATTGAGTTGATTTTGTGTGTTCTTTATTTTTTTATTTGTTACATTAATTAATGTATTTTTAAGTGATAACATACATGAAAAAGGGGGTTAAACTCACTTAATGAGTTAGAAGAGATAACTATATGTTTTTTTGTGATTCTTATCAAGTATATATTATGTTTTATAGAGATTAAAACAAGATATAATTACTTTTGTGACAATTTATAGTTGCAATAAAAAGGGTAAATGAATGTGAAATTGTTATTTGTTTATAAATCATGATTAAGAGACTTAAAATGGGAAATTTTATGTGAAATATGTTCTCTAAAATTAATTTTTAAGTAAAAATTATGGTTTAATTCAAGGGTTATTTCAAGTTTTTTATCATGATAAATGGTATTATTATATTGGATAACTTATGGTTGAAATTATGATATGTTTTGTGGAATATTAAATAGAGTTTGGGCTATTTTTTCTAACTCTTGTGTTGCGAAAAGTGCTATAAAGTTGGACACACAATGGGAATCTTGGGTTTGGTTGAGAAATTAGATATTTACATGTGATCTATGAATTTGACTAAATCTTGAGTTAGTTTGGGAATTACATGAGATTCCATGTATTTGGCATATTAGATGATTTTATCCATGTGTTAGGATACTCTTTTTCACACATGGAATCAGAGCTACACTGGCATTGGCTAAAGAATGTATGAGATTATTTAGGTGTCTTCTTTAACACATAACACTTTGTTTATATGTAAAAATGATCTTCTTGAATCATTTAAAAATTTGAAACTATATATATATCATCACATTAAACTCCTAGAGTTTTCTAGGGTCTTAATAGTTTCTAGCGATGATGTATTCTCACTCCTTGTATATACACACTTTATGTAGATATATAATAAATAAATTATGTTGTAGGCAATTTTAAAAATCCTTAGTGGATAGATAATTATTCCATGAGATATCTTGGATAATTTTGTGGTCTCACTTGTAGTTGTGTGGATGGATGTACAATTTTTTTCCTATTTTAATTTCTTTTGTATTATTAATATTCTAGTAATTGAGTGTTACCTTAGATTTTTATTTGGATATATGAAATATTTTGGAATTTATGGGATATTGTTATTATATATTATATATGTTTATATTGGTTTTCATTATTTATTGATATCATGATTTTTATTTTGGTATTTTTATGTGATGGTCTATAAGTGGGTAAATTTATCCCCAATTGATTTCCATAAACCCTTGGTGCTTGTTTCTAGAATCTTGTGATTATGGGGAAAAATTAATGTTATTTGATGTTTTTCCTAGGAAGCACATTAATTCTTGGGTGGGATGTTACAAAATGGTGTTAGAGCTATTTATTTTTTGAGGTCTTGATATTTGGAGTTGGTTGACTGAAGATTAGAAGTTAGGACTTGTTATAGAAGTTATGTGTCTGTGTATGGCCAACACAACTATAGTCGATGTCCAAGTTACCAAGGGAGTATTGGATTGTATTTGTGTATTTTATAAATGAGATTTTCGGGGTATAATGCTCTCTTTTTTGAGAGTGAGTAGTGAGGAATTCTTTAATTTAATAGGTATATATCGTGAAGTATGATATGCATATAATACGTGTTAGTTTATATCATAGTGTATGATACATGGATATCATATGGGATAATTCCCATTATTCCATTGTGAGTTATATGCCTTAGATAGTGATATCATAAAGGATGATATAATGATATTTTATTTCCTTTTCTAATACCAATCATACTATACGACTGGATATATCATGTATAATTATGAACCATATTGTATGATCCATATTACACTTGAAAATTCTTCATAGTAGTTGAACATTAAGTGGTTAACATTTAATTATATTCAACACCTAGATATCATTTTTATTAACATTTCATGAAACAAAATACATTAAATAATCAATGGAGCATTTTTATGAAAGATGCATCAATGGTAAAATAATTACTCATACATTATATAATGTATGAGTAAATTACTCAACCTTTATGTAACATCCCCGAGGGATATATCAGAATGTTGATATCATTGAGATATCTGATCCAAGATTTCATAAGATTCTTGTGGATTATCCTAAGCTCTATTCCTCCCCATTACATAGATTTTTAGAGATACTAGCATACCATGTTTATTAGTAAGATCCCATACATGAATTTTATGATTTAGTTGATCTATGGATACACTTTGAAGGGAATATTCCTTTGACTATTCCCTAGTGATCTTCATCAACCATATTGAATAAAGATCATTTTTTATTCAACATAGGTTTAAAATACACATTAATATTCATTTTATGTTTACATGGTTTCATTTTTCATAGCACATTGTTTAGGATAATTTTGTTTTCTAATGTTATCAATTGCATTGAATAAGTATTATTCATTTATAAGAAATATAACAGTTGCATCAAATCATTTCCATGCTTCTTTATTATTAAAATAATGTAGAAAATAAATAAATAATGTATTTAATATTTAATATAATAGGCTATGATATGGATTTTATATTGAAAAATTGATATCATAATCCATATAATTAAATATAATATAAAAATTGTTCAGTGGAAATCCATATGATATAAGATATTATAAGTTTAAATATAGATGTATTGTATGATGTGAGACATCATAATAAATGATCCATCCTAAATCATTAATTTTTGATATATCATAGTGTTTGATATTGGTAATTATAGAATATGATGGTTCTTTTTCATCTTACATGGGTTGAAAAAACAGAGTATTATATTGTTATTATGATATGTAAGATATCGTAAATTATGACTACCCAAACGTTGAAGGAGTTATCACAAATTAAGATTATATATCATTAAATATTATAGATAATAGATAATACCACAAATTATGATACACTAGATACCATAAAATGAAATATAAATGAAGAATTTATTTTTTTTTAAATTTTAATTTTGAATTAAAATTTTATAATTTATAAATAATTTATTAATTATAGAAAAATGTATTTTTGGAAATTTATTTAATTTATAAAGGTTTATATAAATTAAGTAATCATAAAATATTTATAATTAATTAATTAAATGTTTATGAAACATTTATAAAATAAATATCCCTAATATTAAAATTTAATATTAAATACTTTTTGAAATTATATTGAATGTCTTATAATTTGGGTATAAAGTGTTCATGTATAAATTATAAAGACTATTTATAAAGTAGTTATAAATTACAAAATAAGGTGTAATATAAAAGTTTTTATATTTAAAATTATGAATTTTTCATAATTATGAATTTGAAATGTTTAAATTAATTTTTTTATTTAAATAAGCTATTTAAACCATGGAAAAATGAGTTTTGATAATTGATATGATCAAGGTTTAAATGATATTAAATATGTGATATTTAGAATATGTAAATTGTTTGCATAATTTGAATATAAAGTGTTTATATTTCATTATTATCATATATTTAATGTTTATTCCATAAAAAGTATAATTTGAAGGAGTTAATATCAGAAGTAAATATAAAGTGTTTATATTTATTTAATTATGGAATATTCATAATGGAAGGATAAATTATAAATTTCTTATAGTTTCCAAATTTATAATTTTTATTAAATGTTTATATAATGTTTAAATATATAATTTTTTTCATTTATTTAGTTTATTATTTTCTTTATTCATAAATATAATTATCACATTTTTAGTATGTGTATGCTTTAAGTTTAAATTGTCAAACTTCTTCTATAAACTATTATACATGCACATAATGAGTTACATGCTAGGTATAATTACTTATTTTGTTTTATTATACCTTAACTTTTTCATATATTGGGGTATGCTCTTGAATTTAAAGATTTATTATAGTTTACACATGTTAGGTGTAAGAATTGTGATGGAATTGAGGTATCTCTCGAGTAATATAACCTTGGGTAGAGGGACTTTGGATCATACTACTCACTGTCCTAGAGGCTTATGTGCTCTCTAGAAATATGGTGGTTGGGTATTTGTATATCCAAGATTAATATTGTAGGGATTATCAATTTCATATGATTTTAATCTTTTACAGGAAAGGTTTTCATGTACCTTATTAATTGGATACATTTTATGTGTATAAATATAGTATTATTTTTTAATTTAGGGTAGTAACACAATATATTAGTTGTGTAAATAGTTACACATTAGTATGATTTGAATATTTTATTTTATAGAAGGAATAAGATTAAAAATTTAATAATTTAAATAATTTATATAGTAACCTAAATAAATGAAATAATATTGTGATATTAAATACCCTTTTAAATTAAGAAGTGTAATATTACTTCTAAAACAAACACTTTTCATGACCTTGATCATCTGAATAGGTAATTTATGATAAATATAGGTGCCCCTTGATTATCTTGTGCATGGATAGAAAGTAATGGGTTCCATTAATGGTAATATGTTCCCATTTTTTGTGTTTTATTTTGGTTACACTTAGTTGGTAGTCCCTAATAGGATTATTTTACTAGAGGGATAATGTTGAGTGAATCCATATGATGGATTCCGATAAAGAGTTATCTACTCATCTATTCAAGATACACATATAATATGATGACATGATTGTCTACCTAAATACATAAGTGATGGGATAAATGATAAAGTGAACCAAATATTAGTTAAATACGGATCTTTTCCAACTAATTGGTATAATGTAATTCCAAATTCGTCATCATTCTAAAAGTTTACATTTAATAAAAGACCTTATTAAATGATTATGATACATGATAATCATATGATAAAAGTTTTTATTATAGATTAGTGTAATAATCAACATAAAATATAACCTCGAGATCAATTCTAGAGAAGTAAAATATTAATAGAGATAATTTCTTAAAATTGGTATATAAACACATGAATTGTTAGTAAGAAAATTCTATATATTCGAATTACTCCATTTTGAGTAACCATGAGTTGAAATTGTACAATAAGAGGATCTAAATTATTATTAAAATCTTACAATAATTCACTTAAGATTTCAAAATAATTAGATGAAAGATGACATGTTTAAATTTAATCAACACTCATGTATTCAATATAATTGAGTATGTTAATGAATTGGTGAGACTGGGGTTTTCTTTAAGGTTTCTTCTAATTATAGAATCCATTCTGGAATCATTGTAAGAAATTTTCTAACAATGTGTTTGAGTTTAATAAAATTTTACCCCATTTTATCAAATTTTTGAGGATAGTGGAATTGGGTATGTGATGTTAAAGTTCTTGTGCTATTTTGATAGTAAAAAGTGGTAAATTTTTAAGCTAGAAATAATATTGGATTTTCCAATAATATGCTTCATCATTGAAACCAAAAGGTAGTGCCATTAAACTCCATGGGAATTACTTGTCTGATATTAGTGTTATAAAAATCAATTCTTTTATTTTTAAGGGTATATGATACCAAATGTATATTTTAAAAATATTATAAATATATATGAGTTTAAAATCAAAGAAATAATTTATCAATATTATTTTTTTTATTTAAGTAATGAAGTAATGGGTTACTGAATCATGATAAAGAAAAAGATTTCCAAGTCATGGAGTTTAATATAAAGAAAATATCAATCTTATATTGATCTACATAAAGGATGTGTACTTTCACCTTTTTTATATTATATGATAAGAGAATTTATTTTTTGAGAAAGAGTTATTATGTAAACTATGAGACGATCTATCTAATAAACAAGGTTTATGATTCATTGTATTCTATAACATTATTGAAAAGAAGGAGAGGATAAAAAGAGTTTTATCTAGGATAAATTTTTTATATTAAGGTTTATTAAAATATGAGGAATTTAGATTCCACCACCCATTAGTGTGATATTTTAAAGAATAAAATATTCCTTTTAGAATAAATTTCTAAAAACATATAATTCCATATATGATATGGATATAATAATTTATTTGTTAAATATTCCCACAAAAAGAAAGATGTGTTATTTTCAAAACACAAAAGAGTTTGTGTCTCTTAGAATGGTATTCAAAAAACAATATTGTTTTTAAGAGGCCAATGAGAGTATGTTTATACTTGTTCAAATTCAAAGATTAAAAATTAAATTATTATTCTAATAAAAATACAAAGTGAATGTCACTTAATATCCTAATTGAGTTTAGGGTATATTAGCAAAGAGAAATGTAAGGAGTTACACTTAGTTCCCATAAAAAAATAAATATCACTTTATATCCTAAAAGATTTTAACATGTATTGGTAAATAAAATGTAAAGAGTTATATATTGTTACTAAAATGATCTAAAGGGAAAGATTTTATGGAAAGTGTAATAATAGTGATTATTATAATGAAAAAATAAAGAGTTTTAAGTAGTCAATATAATTTATTAACATTACATCTTTAGATGTTGTAAAAGAGTTTGAATACTATATTAAAAGAGTTAAAATATATGGATATTATTCCTAATTCTCACTATTATTCAAAATCACTTGCATAATAGATTTTAATCACCAAGGAGTTTATAGGGAGGTTCTTATCACATGGTCACATAGATATGAGTTAGTAACTATATAGAGATGTAATGATTTTTATAAAACCCTAAAAATTAGGTAAACATTAGGCCTCTTTGGTGATATATCATATGAGATATGATTAATATAGGTGCTTTTGTATAGTTTTGTTTATATTTTTAATGAAATTCAAGAATATGAAATATATCATGTTATACAAAATGTATTATCCACATTATCATTATTTCACATAGGATACATATATTATGTGAAGTGAAATGATAAATAACCTCTCAAAGTATGACTTTGAGTTATCCCTAATCAATGATCATCATAAAGTATTATTCGTTTTAATGAAATGTCAAGGTTAACATGAGTATGATTTCATATATAGATAAGGAATATGATCATTAGGAACCAAAATAGATTTTTGTATCAGATGACTCCCAAATTACACCACATGGAGTGTTATACATTATGTATTTGGTATACTAGGGGTATGTGTTTTGTATTTTTATTTCCCTATATTTGAGGTTAGAAAGATAGCTATCATGATAACCTTAATACTTTGATACATTTATTACACAATCCTTGAGGCTTAGATAATCATGGGGTGGTTGCATATATTTATATCCATGTTATCGATTGAGGATTAACCAGTATGGTATTTTTCTTATTATATAATCAGTATGACATCTAATACCTCAATTAAGATAGACTAAAGATGTATAATACCACACCTAGATAATTCATGCGATGAGTTTATCTATTTAATTAGGGGTATATGATTTGATCATCTATAAGGGTGAATAACATGTGATGTATTCATCAAACTAGTCTATTTATACTCAGAGAATAAATTATGTATGAGTTTGCTATATGGGATTGACATGATTCATGTCCCATGATTACTTGATTTTATAGAAAATGGGTTCATATGAAAATAAATTCTTATATATAATACATAAAATGGACACATTTATAGTGATACATGTGCCTGATGAAGATAATGCGATATCCTTTATAGCATGAGTATCATTTATGCCTTTCTAGAGGATGGTCTTTTCATACATATATGAATTCAGGAATTCATATTTGTTATCAGTGCAATAAAGGCTTATGTTCTACACTTTATAGTTAACTAAATGGCAGTGAGTTTCATTAAACTCATATATTTACTCTAAATGTGTTTTAGAGTTCATTAATAATTATTTTTAGATAGATATTCATAAGGTATTACATATGATATGATACACAATAAATTTTATAATAGTTTTACAAAAGTTTTTTGGAAGATATCAAAAAGTAATTTTGGATATGGTTTTATATGATATTTTATGTGATATGATATAAGTTGTAATGATATAAATTTTATTAGGATTTACTATAAGTTGGAGATTGAAAACGTTATTAGCTAGAGTATAATATGTATATATTACATGTTAATTTATATTATAGTGAATGATACATGGACATCAAATGGCATGATATCCATTATTCTCAAGAGAGTTATATGCCTTTTATAGGTATTCTATAATTGAAAATATAGTGACATCATTTTCACTATATCAATACTAATCATACTATATGATTGGATATATCATGAAGCATTGTGAATCATGTTATATAATCTATATTTCACTCTACTATTCATTGTGGTTATCTACCATTAAATAGTTAGTGTTTAATTATCTTTAACCCTTAGATATCATTACTATTAATGTTTCATAAAATTAAATTCATGGGAGAATCAATAATGAATTTGTACAAAAAATTAATGAATGATTTTCTTACTCATATGTTATGTAATGTTTGAGTAAATTCATAAACACTTAGAGAGATTCTATGATGGTAATATAAGGATTTCGATTCCATTATGATGGTTGATCAGAACTTTCCCAAGATTATTATTGATTCTACTAATCTCTCTTCCTCCACTTCCCATAACTTTCAAGAGATACTATTATATCATGGCGGTGAGGTGGATACCACCCATATATTGGGATATTTAGATTATCCATTGATAAACCATATAGGTAATAGTATTTTAGATATTATCCAATGATCTTCATCAACTATAGTGATATAAGATCATTTCTGTGACCATCATCAGTGAAATGTACACTTTGTTATTATTTTTATATTTAAATGGTTTTGGTTTTAATATCAAGGTAATCATTTTAATTTTTTTTATAATGTCTTTATCTATGTTAAATTAGTTTTATTGACTCCTAGGAAACCCAAAATTAGTTTTTTAGCATGTAAGGATAAGAAATATGTGTGTGAAAATGTGTTCGTGATTGATTATTGATTTAAATTTCAGCAAAGTAATTTGATTATTAATAAAATAATAAGTGTTTTCATGAATATTTTATTAATAATGTATTAATTAATAAAATTTTATGGAACAAATTTTATGACATAGTGTGATTTGTTTGATTAAACAAATTAAATTGTTATTATCTAAAGGATGTGATGTAATTTTTTTTATTTGTTGAAAATTTTGATGCTGATTGCTAACTAATGTGTTGATTTTCTTAGAAACATGGAACCTAAAAACAAATTTTATGAGACTAATGAAAATAAATTTTAAAAGGAGTATTATTATAAGAGATATATGGAATGGGAATATAAGAATGCTACTTTGGTGGGTGTTCCTGAGAATCTAAAAGAGAATACGATCACTGTGAGTCTTCTTAAAGTGATTCAAAACATGAAAGGGAGATCAAATTAGGTGGTCATGATGATGTTTTATGCGGTTTGATATTTTTTATAGAAACACCATCCTCTCTTTAGGAGAGATACCTAAACTTGATGAGTTGAATAGTGATTGGAGGGGATGCATAGGATCTCTGAGATCATTGATGACCCAAAAGGTGAAAAAGTAAATCTTATTGTATTTATTATTGAGAAACCAACTCAAAGATATTGGGACATCTTGTTTTAGAAAATAGTATTGATGTGTTTTTATAGGAAACTTTTTAGGCACTATTTTTTGAGTGGTTCTATCCATATTCACTGAGGATGGATAAATTCCAAGAGTTTATAGAACTAAATCCATAGAAAATGTATATTATTGGTTATAACTCCAAGTCTATGAACTTTCTATATTTTTATATGAAATTATGAGGAAATGAGACTTCTAACAATAATTTATTTGAGTATAATATGAAGTTTGTGTTTAGGTCAAAGGTTTGTTTCTTTTTTAAGCACTTTCATGGAAGTGGTGAATAAGACTCTTATGGAAGAGAAGGATATTAAGGGAAATAATATGACTTCAATTTAATTAGGTGGATTTAGTAGTCATAAATGAGAAAGGGAGATAAATATTATAGGTATAGTGAGTGGTTATATGGTTATTAAAAGAACTTTTATTCTCCGTTATTCAGAATTAGGGTTCCATTGGAGTATCATATGTGTGGAAAAATATTCTATACACATTTTTTCTAGTGAGATAAAATAGTGTCACTATTTTTAAAGTAATACATATTTAGAAGGGATCTTAGAGGGGTGGATTTCATGATATAACTTCCACGCATGTGAGAAGTATCTATATGTTTTTGGAAGATATGGACATAGAGGTGGTGGAGGTTCTCCGAGACGGGTTCAACAAGAGGATACCAAGAACGAGAGTTAAGAAACATAGTGGAATTGTCAAGGTATAGGGTTTGAGAATCTATTAGATGTTATATAGGATCTAGTGGATCATAGTGAGTGTTATTTTATGGTTAGAGACATAATTCTGGTTACCTATACCTTGTTTAGTGCCTTGTTTGATTTCGATACTTCTTATTATTTTATGTCAGATTGTTTGCTGGATAACCTAGGTTTAGTTGTTGAGTGTTTATATGACGTTTTTTCAATTAATATACCATTTGGAAGAATGAAGGATCTTATTATAAGGCACATTTATTTTAATGTTTATATATTGGGATGTGGACATATTTAGGATTTATATGTTCTGAAGATGAAAGGTTTTGATGTGATTATTAGAATGGATTGGTTAGAAAATTTTTAAAAACATATTAATTACTTCATAGATGATTAAAATTATTTATATCTTGTGAGAAAAATTAGATTTTTTTAGAATAATTTGATTATCATACTATAATTTGTTTTATGAATTACGGTAACAAAGTAGGATTACATCTTAGAGGATAGGGATGGTTCTCAGATCAGTTAAAGGTGTTTATAGTGTTATTTTTTCTCTTATGGTTGATCAATATTAGGATGTATTTCAAAAAATATTTTATATGATTACTAATAAAATGTATGGTGGAGATTGTTATTGAATTGTTACTTGGTACTAAAAAAATATCTATACCTACTGAAATGTGAGGTAGAGGTTGCATGGTTAGGATTATTTCCAGACCATGCTAATTACTAGCTACTCTTATTGATTAGTGAACCTTGTAAAAACATAGTGTTCCTATATTTACTGATTTAGTATTCTTGGATGAAATAGGGAGAAGAGAATAAGAGAATTGAGATACTAATAGGTCAAAGAGGTAGAGGGATACAATTTTGAATTATATTAAAAATTCCACAACACTGATTCAACCCCATTGTAGTGTTAGACATATCCCAAACTAGTCTTCTCAATTGGTATGAAAGAAAAGGTTCACCTTTGTTAGATTCTCTAACAGTGAAGTTATTCCCTTTTGAAGATTGTAGTTTCCTTCCTAAGGCAACAATGAAGTGTAATTTTGGGGAATATCCAGTTACCTCTGAGAAGAATTCTATATCTAGCAAGACCATGATGAATAGAAAATAGAAAGATAAGAGAAATTTGATGAAGAATTACCTCTTATCAAAATAAGAAGAAGTACTTGTTTCTACATAGCATGCTACCAATGAATAAATTTAAGACTTGGAAAGTAATCAGTAGGTGGCTCAAGTTTCCACTAAGAGTATTGATAACTTTCCTATATCTAGTGATAAATAGTTACTTTTTAGTACATTTAAAATCATTCCAAAAGATAAAAATGATGATGATCAATCTAAAAATTCTCAAGAGTTATCTGTTGATAGATTAAGAGTTATTCTACATGGTATTACAAAATAAATGCAATCCCTTATTTGTGGAGTATTTAGATGTGTATAGGAATATATCAGCTACCAAGAAGAAGAAACTGATCTTTTGGAGAAAGGCTTGCAAGAAAAAAATTGTTGAATATTTAAAGCTCTGTAGATAAGTTGGAACCTTTGAATCAACAAATACGGAACTTGAAATAAGTTCCTCAACATCGGTTAAATAATTTTATGATAAATATGAAATCAATAAGACTTTGGAATAAAATATCCATGCACATGAAGATAATACAAAGAAGAGAATTGAAGTTAAGGTTTACATTTGGAAGAAAATTACTATAAGATCAAGGAACTTGACTCTTTGTTACAAAACAAAGTTACAATGCATGAAGATGAAGTTGAAAGAATGAATAAGGATAGTGAATAGAAGATTATTATGATTTAAGATCATAAAATCATGCTTGATATGAAATATCTAGAAATGAAATCTAAGTTGGAAAATCTTGAGAAGACACATATTGACACTTCACAAAATAAGAAGATTGTTTCTACTAGTACTCAATGTTCATTGGAGGATTCTATGGTTGAAAGACCTACAACATGTGATAACAAGATCACGACTTCATTAAATGATCTATCAAAAGTAGATGAAAAAGATAAGGTACCATCCATACCATATTTTATTGGTGTTTTTAAATATGTTTCCACAAATATTTTAGATTGGAAGTCAAATTCCAAACAAGTATGGTTGAAAAAAAGTGATAAGAAACCTACTACCAAGAATATGGTGGATAAGAGAAATAATATAGAATCTAGTTCCTCACAAAGAGAACAAAACGTTATGAAGAATACCCAATAATCTAATACTAAAGATATCAAGAAATCAAGACTTATGGGTCAATGTTGGTGTTGCAATAGATTTGGGAACTATGAAATAAATTGTTGGTACAATTCTTAAAATTTAAAAGCACAAAGAAAGATTATCTCAAGGGGGAGAAACCTAGATAAGAAGAAGAAAAATCCACAGGTTTAGGAGCATCTGTATAATTCAATCAGATTTGGAATTCTTAATAACATCTATGATGTATGAAATGGTAGTGGTCACAAGGTTGGTATATGTTCACCTCAAATTATATACAAAGATGATAATAAATTGGAATAAAGAAGAAACCTGGTGAAGACATCTTAATAATGTTGTGAACAGAAATACTATTAAGAAGGCACTGAAGAAGAATGGTGAAAAAACCTTAGATTCTAAATCTAATAAATTGAAGCGTAGTGCATCCAAAAAAACTACTAAGAGGGATGACACTTAGAAGAAACCATATGGAAAATCCTAAATTTCCGCCATAGTTCCTAATGATATGTTAGTTATTTGGCCTGAATATTTGGAATGAATGAGAAAAATGTAAGATGCACAAGATAAATCTAATGAAAAATGGGAAAAAAATATTCCACATGATGAAGAAAAATTTTATGATGGGTTTTCAAGAAAAGGAAACTCTTGTGTTAAAGAAGTTCTGTGTGAGAGATGCAAGAAATTTGTTCACAGTGAAAAAGTTTGTTTAACCCTACTACTAGAGCAAGAATAATTCCTCAAGAAGAGTAATAATGTATCATCCATGAATTCTTTGAAGAATAAAAATTATCCAGAAAAAGTATAAGAGGATGTGAATAGATACATGTTGCATCAACATAAATTAAAAGAGATGTTCAGATATGAAAGCATGAAGACTGAATCAAATGTAGCAAATTGGTTGAGAAAAATATCTCAACCATACTTATCATGTTATTGAAGCATGTATGATCCACCTTATTACCTTAAATATTTGTGTATTTTATTTGTGTTTATAACATAGGTAATTTAAGGTGAAGCTAGTTCTTAGGGGGAGAACCTGAGAATTAGTGAGTGTTGTCAATTCATGATTGCAAGGCTGAAGAAGTTACCATCCTTTAATGATTCCTTAATTGATATTTAAATACTAATATGATGTAGGATCATCCTTGATGAATTTAAAGAATATAATTTTCTATTATGGATAGTTAGGATAAAGAATATTCCATATTTTCTTAATCTTATTTCTTGGTATTTTGAAGAACAAATATTTTAGAAGATCATCCTTGGTGATGTTTTGAAATTTGTCCAATATGGGCTGTCACTAGTTAAAGACCCATTCTGGTGTATTCCCCATACATGAATTTCATGAAATATATTCTTCATGAGATCCAACATTATGAATATTAATATGAGTTTCTACCTTGATGGGGATACAAATGAAGAAGCTACCACAATTTTTATTTCAATCATCATCAAATCAAATTATTCTGGAAATTGCTTGAAGATCATGTCATTGGAAAAGGTTTTTCTCTCTTAATCTCTCATATTTGGTTAAAAAAATGAATGAAAATTTTTCTACAAAGGGGGACAAATTTAATTATTCAATGACATAGGAAGAGTAGAAGTTCCCCAAGGCCACTAATCCTGATTATTGCACCTGAATGTTTTTGAACCATATATTGATGTGAGTGCATGAGTTTCAGTTTGATTGATCTTAAAAATATTCATCTCAAATTTAGTAATTCCATCCTAGAATGAATGTGAATAATCATTGAAGACAATTATATGAGTTCTCATTTCTTACGGTATCATGATCACTTAGTAATGGACAAATTTATTGTCTAAATCAAATCATCTTGTTTTCTACACTGAGAAAAGATCAAGTAGTTTTAGAGTGAAATGATGGATGGTACATTTCTTACGTTTGGAATAATACCTTTTTTCCTATGAATATATTAATTCTTGTCAATAAGGGGTAGAGAAACTGAAATGAAGGATTGAAAATAAAATGGGGGAGAGTAGATAATGATCCACATGTTGACATATTCATTTGAAAATATCCTTGAAGGCATTTCCAACAAATACAAAGGGGGATATTGAAGAGAACACTTTGTATTTGTTTTTAAATAATTATCATTGATGGTTAATAGTGATCAATGAGATAAAAAAATCTCATTACTATCAATACGATTAAGTAGTTCCAAAGTTAATTGATCTTGGGTGAAGTCCTCAAGTCTTGATATTCAAGACACATATGAATGATTTTAATACTTGGAGTTTCAAGGTTATGCATGGAAATTTTTTATGGATTCATTTAATTAAATTGGATTTCATGGATGAATAATTATCCTCATAAAATATGATGATATTTTTCTGATTTATTTTTCTCAAATATAATAGATTTTTTGGAGAACTTGTGATGTAATAATTATAAAGAAAAATGGGAGTAAAGGTGTTTCCAATCGTATTTAGGTTTGATTGGAAAAAAAGATGTTGCTGGAAGAAAGTTTCTAGAATACTAAGAAGTTACAATACTTTTCTTGCGAAATATGATGATGCTAAAGCTGATAAATCAAAAGATATATATCATGATATAAGTTGTTCATAATGAAATAAGTGACTGAAAAATAGTTTTGATAGTGTTTCCAAAGCATATTTTTATGGTGGCACTGTTTCCCTATATTTTCTAAATTTTTGGACCATAAAATAGAGAGTTTGTTTTATGTAAAAGGAAGGTTTTATAAAAAGTAATTTGGGAAGAATAGTTCATATATCATGATGTATAGTTCACAGAAATCATAAGATGTTTTCGGAATGAAGAATGAAAATCAGAAAAGGAAGGATTCCATATATCAGTGCTATGCGGACTTTGAAGTGAACTATGCAGACTAAGTAGGAAAGAACAGTTCATAAGATTATCAAAATTTGTGGGAGGAATGAAGTTTTTGGGAAGGATACTGTTTAAACATGATAGGTGGTTCTACGTTTTAGAATGTAATTGAACACCACGGGGAAAGGGTTAAGGTGCTATACAGACCACATAACACTGTTCACAGTGAAGGATGTCCCACATTGAAGATTTGGGTAAATCAGATTAGCGGGATTTGAGAATTTATTTCCCTATATAAAGGACCATAATACCATAATTAAGTGTGAGAGAATTTTTTTAGAGAAAATATTTACTGCTAGAAGAATTCAGGGAAGTATGAAGAAGTTTATGAGGGAGGATTCCATGAAGAAGAATAATTCATGGAGGAAAGATTCTAAAAAGGAGGAAGTTGTCTACGGAAGAAGTTTGTGGGGCTCTGTATCCTATAAAAGAAAAGGGATCATGTAGAAAATGATGTCTACAAGGTATCAATAGTTCTCAAAGTAGAGGGCAGTCCATAGAAGCAGAAGACATCCATGAATCACTCGGGCCACATAGTGTAATGTAGTACGCAGAGGATTCAAGGAAGTCCACAAAGTAAACAGTTTGTGGGAAATCTACTTCCCATGAATCAAAGGTTGTCTAAAAAAGAAAATATTGTACATATATGGAAAGTTTTTCCTTGAATCACTCACACCATGCAATACAAGGCAGTTCACAGAGGATACAAGACACGTCTTGTAAGAGAAATACCACGTACATGTGATAGGTGTTTAAAACCTCATCATGTTTTCAAAAGAAGAAACAAATGTGAACCAAAATTCATATTTAAAAAATGAATAATATATGTAAAACAACACACTAATGTGTTGGTATTGAGTGTTGAAGAAAGATAATAAGACCCCACTACATAATTTTACATTATTGCGTGTCCAAGAAGAATAGAGAATTACCACATAAATATTGATTATTATTTAGGGAAGATTAGTTGTGATGATGCTAAGCTATACTGATCTTTATTTATTTAATAATCACAAAGGAATTTTGTGATTAAAATAACAATAATAAGGAGAGATATCAGTGTAGTTGGTTTTTCACTGAAGAATAAAGTGAGAAGAAGAGAAGAAGATTTGGTTACTAAATTGATATTTGTTTATTATAATTTGGGTTATAGAGAATTAATTTCATTAGTAAACTAAATTAATATTACTATGACTAATAGAAGAAGAAAAATTTGTAGCTATCAAGTGTGCTTCTGGGAAGAAGAAAGAGGAGTTTCTTGCATACTACTGTGAAAGTAACATAGTGAAGAAGAAGACTGTTAAAGAACAAAGCAGAACTATGATGTCAGACAAGACTCAACTGGAATAGGACTTTCTTGGTGCTACAAAACCTCATCAACAAGGAGAATACTATCATGGGAGGTAGTATAAAGATCCATCCAAGCGCTATAAAACAAAAACTATTGTATTGTTTTTAAATTTCTACATGAACGCACTATTGGATTGTTTACATAGTGTTATATGAGTGTAAGGGAATATATTACTCATTGTAACCACATTCATATGATTTCTTTCTAGTGATTATGTGGTTAGGATTATTTTTAGACCATTCCAAGGACTAGGTACTCTTATTGATTAGCGAACTTTGTAAAAACATCATGTTCTTATCTTTACTTCTTTAATATTATTTCATGTGATAGGGAGAAGAGAATAAACGAATTAAGATTCTAACAGGTCAAAGAGGTAAAGGGATAAAACGTTGAAATTAGATTAAAAAGTTCCCAAAACTAATTCACCCCTATCAATGTTATATATATCCCAAACTTATCCTATTAGTGTAATATACTTTATCAATTCACTAACCAATTTCCAGGGTACCGATACTTTCCCATCAGTGCCAATCCTCTCTTTATCCCTTCTAAACATTATTATCTCTATATTGGAAACATATTAAGGGTTATCTTTTCCTCAATCATGTTTTTTCCAAAATGATCATCTTAACCCTAAATCAAATTTCTTGGTTATTGGTACCATTCAACTTATAATTTCAATTCCTGAAAGAAAAAAAACTAAGGAAGAATCTATAGATATTTCATGATTATTTTAATCTTGAATATTATTCATAAAATACCTTTACAACATAATTCTAAAATCATAATACATAATATTTCAATAATTACATTTAATTCTTAATCCATTAACCAAACTTCATTATCTTATTACTTAACAATACTTTCCTTTCATATCTCATTCATAGTTTCTTCATCATCAATGAAAAAACCATTACTTCTACAACCTTTCTGATCATTTTCTCATGATTTTCCCTAGGACTTCGATTTCCATAATTTCCATAATGTCCATATTTAAAATATTCAACTATCGATGATACCTTTTGAACTCTCCTAGTTTTAATAATCACAAATCTTGCTTAATTATGTTCCTAATGATTTTACTATGTTATGTTACCATTTGGAATTATAAGACAGATTGAAAGAATACTCTAAGTATGAGTCACCATTCTTGACTCATCGTTACTGACTCACTATTCCTAACTCACCATTCTTGACTCACTACTCCTGAATTACCTCTAAGTTTAAGCCACTATTCCAAAGACAAATCCAACCTAACACTTCCAATAATAAGTCACCATTGAATCAACATACTACTAGAGATAATGTTAGAGATTCACCATTCAAAATAATAACTGCTACATTTATTGTTTCATTTTAAATTCAATATTTATAACAGTAATATTTTTGAATTTTTTTGATACTAATTAAATTAATAAACTTTTGCAGACATTATTAAAATCAATGTTAGACTACAGTATGTGGTATGAGGTACCATAACATGATTTAGAACATGCGTTATGTCATATGAAGTGTATAAAGAAAAAAATCAATCAAAAAGAGAGATGTTTGTTGTGACATACAAGAACAAACATGACTCAACAAGACCGTCAAACTAAAAAGAGGTGTTTTTCATGTATGCAAGCTTCTACATCAAGTATTTGAAGAACACATGAAGAATAATAATTTACTGTACACTTGGATCTCTCATACACCACAATAAAAAAGCTTCTATGAAACTCTATTTTACAATATCTTTCAGAAAAAAAACTCAACCTTCATTTCAAGCTACCTTCAAGGAGTCACAAAGCTGCAATACATATCAAACAGGGAAACACTATTCCTTCTACTCTTTTATTTACTTTTTTTGTGAACTTTATTTACATTATGAGCAGTGTGTGGTAATATCTATTTTTGAACACACACTGACTCCTATGGATAACTGGAAATATATAGATATCTTCACAAATTATCTATTTTACATCTTATATTCCCATGGATAATAGTGGAAGAGGTCCCTACATGTCCTGCCACTTTTTTCACTCCCACAAAAACTATGGAAGAGGTATCTGTGACCTAGGAAACAATGTATGTGATGTTTTATACCTCGATATAGGGTTTGGATCAAATTTATGTTTATTTAAATTGCTTGGTGGGATGTGATCACCAAGTGAAGAGGACTAAGTCTCAGATTGAGACTGAACCTATTTTTATTATTTTTGTTGTTCCTTCACAAGTTCTTTTTTAAATGCTCTACCCTTTTACATATGAATAAATTTCTTTGACTTTGACAGTTAATCTTAGATAGTGTTTATATTATAATTTTATTTAGTAAATTTATTTTAAAGTTAAAATAGTATTTTTTATTATTTTAACTAAGAACCAATCACTCTTTGAGAAATATTTTAAAAGATAAAAACTTTTAAAAATATTCTATATTTTTTAACTGGGATGTCTTTATTCTAATTTAGGGATTTTTTTAAATTCATTTTAAACATAAATTTTAATTAGGGAATCAATTCACCCCCTCTTGAGTCTCATACTCCGACCAACATTTGGTATCAAAGGATCTTAAAATCTTTTCAAATCTATTTTTAATTATTACTATAGTTGTGTGTTAAATATCATAAAATTTCTATTAGTTATAAAATTTATGTTCTTTATATATATTAGCTAGTATTTTAATATGGATAATATATAGAAAGGTGCTGATACCAACATACCTCTATATTTCAATGGAACAAATTATGCCCAATGGAAAATAAAAATGAAAATGCATATCGAAAATATGAGTTTTGAAATCTGGTCTTGCATAGTAGATGAGTATAAAATTCTTACTGCTACTAGAAATACTTAGGATGATCCAACTAAGGCTTCTTATAATAATAATTAAAAAGATATGAATTCCTTATACCATGCCTTATGTGATGAAGATTTTAATAGAATTTCTGTATGTACAACTGCTTATGAGATATGGGATACTCTAGTTGTCTCACATGAAGGAACTAAAAGTGTTAAATAAATTATGATTATCACTTACACTATTTAATATGATAATTTTAGGATGAAGCATGATGAACCTATCTCTAAAATATATTTCATGTTCAATGAGATCATGAATAAAATGAGCTCACCAGGAAACCCAATCAATATAAAATATTAGATCATGTGACTCTTGAGATGTATTCTAGAAATATGGAGGGGGAAATCAATGTCAATTAGAGAATTTTGTGACATCAATTCAATTCCTATAAAGGAGATGATAGGAAAACTAATGATGCATGATGAAGAGCTAAAGTTTAATCAAGAATAATTTGATTAACCTAAGAGAAAATATATTAATTTCAAAACTACCATCCAAAGTAATTTTTTTTGTTTTCAATCATTTCTAATAGAAAAGAGAGAACCCAAACAGATAACTAGTTCAAACATCAAAATAGACTGCTGAATTGTTAAATAAGAGTTTGAGCCGATTGGAATCAATCTCTCTAAACAATTTCCAGGTGAGAGAATTTACCTTAGTGTTTGGATATTCCTTTATGACATCTTCATAGTGATATTCCAAGTAGTCCCATGATTTCATATATTACTCCTTGATAATATTTACCTTGTTAAAGTCTCTAACCAAAATGCGTTCCTAATTGTCAATCCAATCAACTTGATCCTTAGTGGTGTCCACCTGAATCAGTCTTTCCATCATTTGGCGAACATCTTCCTACATCACCTTAATCGTCAGGATGTCATCCACCATTTTTTCACCCGATTGCATGAACAATTCCATGTTTCCAAAAACCAAAGCTTCCTATTGTTGAGGGAATGAAGGAGAGCCTACCTCCCACTAAAGTCTATGAGGATTTTCAACCTCCTCCAGCTACACATTCTTTAATTGGAGGAACCTCTCCCCATGATGGTCCTCAGATATCTCTTCTACACCCCCTTGAGGCATTATCAAAGCTCCTGAGGTCTCCTCAATAGCTGCCTTGATGATCACTAGGGACGCAGTATCTCCTAAAGGATGCTCCTCCTTTTCATCTTCCATTGTTTAAATCTCCTGTTCCTTTCCACCTTTTTTGGATGACCATGTCTCCATTGTCCTAAGAAGATATTCAAATCCAATGCTTCTAAGAAAAAAGAAAAGGATAAAGTTCAAGTTCAAGCTAAAATTTCAACTAATGAAGATTCATCAGCTGACAGTGATGAGGAAATGACTCATCTAGTTATAATATTCATGAAATTTTATATATTAAGTAGAATTTTTTCAAGAAATATAACTTCAAAGTAAAATATTACAATAATGGGAAGTGGAAAAAGGATTGGAAGAAAGATGATAATTCAAATGATATAATATATTACAAATGAAAGAGAAAAGGACATGTGAAGGATGATTATGCAATAATGAAGTATAATTAGAAATATGATAACAAGGATAAAAAATAAAAGAAATATATGAAAGCTACCTGGAGTTCTTTTGAGGACTCCTCCAGTGACTAATTAATCTCATGATGAAAATGTTGATGAATCCAACATGTTATTTATGAAAAATCTATCTGATGAAAGCTACTTGAAAAGTTCCTATAAGAACTTATGGTACATGGACAATGGGTGTTTAGGGAATATGAAATGAGACTACTCAAAATTCAAGAATCTAATAAAAGTTGATAAATTATTATTTTTCAGCATTTTAATTATAGAAGATAATGATGATTATAATAAAATATTAGAACATCAAGCAATTTACTTAATGGTTTAACTGAACTCAGATACCAAGGTTTATCATCAAATCATTGTTTCAACTATGTTAAAAAGTTCCTTACCTATTGGGATCTTATTTAAAAATATTTCCATGTAATATTTTATTTCATGGAATAATTGATATTAGTGATTGATTATGATCACATGTGGGTGTGGTAAGGTGGTCAGTGTTCTCTACCATTTATTTTTTATGCATGTTTATTGGCATGAGATATATGGTTTAACACTTTGGGGAATGATAACTAGTTCACGTTATTCCATAAATAATAATAGTTCTTAATTAATTAATGAGGATTGAGTATTAATTAATAAAATGAAAAATTCATAATAAATTTAAAAGGAACCGAGGTCCATGTTGGATCTTGTGTGTTGGCTTGTTGTCTAACTACAGATGGCAGAGGTTTGATCACATATGTGTGTGTTAGACTACATGTACACCTTGAGGAGTGTTTTTTTATACTTGAGATCTAGAGTCGTGAGACCATGTGTGTTGATTTATTCCCTGAGTTTTCTTAGATATCCTGATAGACCATGTTTGATTTTTATCACATGGATAAATACTGTAACTCATGATGTATATCATGCTCTGTTTATATCTGTACTCTTGACATGATGTGATACTTATATTAGAATAACTTGTTAACCATACTTGATAGTGATCACATTTTGGTGCATCTGTAACCATGAGTACTTTTATGATGTTATTTCCATGAAAATACTTGTGTATCTTGTTATTCCATGTTCAATGATGATCACTTGTGTTATTTGATTACTACTAATACTCATGAAATTATGTCCTACTATGCTAGCCTTGTATGCTCTTCCATGTTATAAGTTACCCTACCTTGGGAGGCATCATTCTTGGTCCTTGGAATATGTGGTTCATCGTGATAGTTTTATCCCTTATAGGGAGTGTGTTCCTGACATGTGATTATTGTGATGATGAACCTGAAAAAAATATAGTGATACAATTATGACATACACGTTCCGTGTTGAGGATGAACTCAATGCCATGATGTCAAGTACCATGTTACTCTATACCCAATGAACTAATGATTAGAAAACTTGATTCCTAGAGTTATTCCTAGAATCATGTTATTCGATGCCCAGTTAACCGTCATTTAGCATGATCAATGCCTAGTCTTATACTGAGTATCATGTTATTCGATGCCCAATGAATTTATGATTAGTGCATTCGATTCCTAGTGTTATGACAAGTAGAATGATGTACTTTAGGACTAGATAATGCTAATATTTATGTATGAATTATTTTATGAGGATATTAAGTGACATATTCACTAGCCCTATGGCTAGATTGGTTACTCCTGACATCTGTTATGATTTATACTTTCAGCATTGAGCAGAAGGAGGTACAACTGGGGTTCAAGGCAACTTGGTTAGCATATGACGGTTTGGTGATGTATTTTATAATTATCTTCATGTTACAAATTTATGATTATTATGGAATTCACCTTTATACTTGAGAAAACTTGGTTAAGGATTCATTGGTGGTGTCCTACTGAGTCTTGTTCTCACACCCTAATTTGACATTTCGATTCACCTATAGATTTTAGGAGGGAACTGATGAAGGGTAAGGGCCCTGTAGTGAAAGATTGAGAATATAAGCACTAATCCAGTAGCATACCAAGACAAAATTTGGAGGACCCACTATTTATTTGTTTATTTTATTTGCTAGTTTGTACACTAGATAGGCTTTCGACTTTGTGAGACATTTATTTGTATGCGATGTTTGGTTCACTTTCCACATGTGTTATTATTATGTTTATTATATTATTTATTGTCATAAATTGGTTATTTATTTATCTTTTACACTCTTATAGTGGGTATAGTCTCCCCATAATTCCATATGAGGCCCTTACCGCTAGTCAACAACCACTTATGTACAAGGAGACATGCATGAGGTCATGTGGAATTCCATCTTGGAATCAGTGGTTTGGTTTGGGATGTTACAAAATGTTATATGAGGAACTATACTCACTAATATTTTTCCCTACCATGGGTTAGGATTGGTTAAACAGGAGATAAAATGATTGGGATTTAGGTAGGGGAGTTATGACAGTTCATAGCCAACACAATAAAGTGGACCACCAAGTTTCCAAAAATTGAGAATTTATGTTTTGTGATTTTACTTGATTAAATTCACCTTGGGTGGTGAACCTAATGTTGATATGTAATTTATGATATTTTGGGTGTGTTCATGCATTATGAATAGGAACATAGGTTCACATGCCATGTATATGCTTGTTGTTGTGATACATATTAATTCTTAATTAAATTCCTTGATTTTTCTATATGTTTGAGATAATTACCTTTATTGTGTGGTATATATTTTTTATCAAGATGTTGTGATATATATTTATTGACATTAATTAATTGTACTGATTATTCCATTGTGTTTGTATATATATGATGACTATGACTAACATGTAGAGATGGAGACCATGGTCAGTGTTTGAAGGGTTATGCGTTGGGTTAAGTGTTGACTCATAGAAGAATCTTGTGTGATCCCTTAGATTGGATATGACATGGATATCTTCTTAATGTTCCTCCTATTATGAATACATGAGAGATAATGTCTAATATTTGAACTTAGTTTCATGAGTTGTTTGAACAAGACCTCTAGAGATACTTCTGAGAGATGGGAAGTCGATTAATGGGAATAATTGTAACATCCTCAAAATTTTAAGGATAATAAAATAATCTTTGTTATGATTACTTTTATGTGAAAAATGTAAAATTTAAATAAAAATTACTTAATAAATTACTTAAAGGATTTATATAAGGGAAACATATTTGGTAACACTTTGTAATATTCTCTAGAATAATTTCCGAAGTAGGCGTTGAGTTAGCGTAGAATTATAAGGCTCATAGAGCCTCAATATGGATTTAATAAAATTATTTAATATATTTCATTATGGATGTATGCTATTTTTCAAAAATAATGAAATATATCATGAATGGTGTCTCATATGAAAAATCTAATACCACTATTAGGTCTGGGATATAGGGTTTACCCTAGGAACGACATAACATTTGTGCATGTCAGGCGTTTTTTCAAATCACACATGAGGATAATTTATTTAATGTTGTTATTATATAATTTATGAATATAATGTAATATCTCCTAAACTGTGTATCTTATGAAAAATATGAGATGACCATTTGGTCTGGAATATGAGTTTTAACTTAGTTGCGACATAAGATTTGTGTGCGTCGGGTGTCTGGATAAATCACACGCAAGGGTAATAATAATTATATTATTATTATTATTATTTTTGTGTTGAAGAAATTAAAATGAAAATTATATGTGTAAATATTTTTTTTAATTATCTTAATTAATGAGTTATGGTTCACCATGGATGAACATTTATCGGCATGTTAGGTAATAATGGTGATATTGTTACCCTATACTAAAAAATGAAAATATGAGGTTAATATTAATTTATTAACTATTATATATATTTAATAGAAGTTTTATTTAATTTTTTAACGGCGGAATGATGTGAGAAATTTAATAATAATAATGAGTATTTTTATTGTTATTGTTATTATTATTAAATCTTGGAAAACAATATTTTTTGTGTGGGAAATTAAAAATGTGTATATATTTTTGGGATAAATATATATGTATATATATATACATGTGTGGGTGTATATATGTATATACATATATGTGTGTGTATATATATAGAATGTATATATATGGGTTAAATATATATGATTATATATATATGCATGGATTAATTATATATATCCAGGTATATATATAATACTTCTAAATAAATAAATAAATATATATATATATATATGTATGGATGAATTTTTAATATATATTATTAGATGATTAATATATTTTTAAAAATGGTTTTAAATAAAAAATTAGGGATGATTAGACATGTTTTTAGAAATAGGTTAAAAAATATAAGTGGGTGGCACATGTCTATTAATATGAGAGAGAAATAAAAATTAAATGAATGAATGAATGAATGAAAATATTTTTAATGAGAATAAAAAAATGAAAAATATATTTAAGAGGGAATGGGTGGTGCCTAAAGAGGCTTATGGGATAAAGTTCCTCCTATGAATCTCCACCTTATACGCCTCATACTTCTCCCCCTCTCTCATATTTTTATTTATTTTATTTTATTATTTTGTTATAAATTTCTCTCCTCAATATCTTATTCGATATTGATCAGATTGAAATGCTATCAGTGTTGTTAGATTCATATCGATGAGTATAATTTTAATACTAAATAAGATTTTTATGGCAACAAGGTTTTCTTTTCATATTTAAATAAATTATTATTTTTCCTGATATTAATTATTGAAGATAACAATAATTCTAATAAAATATTAGATTACTAGGAAACATCTCTTGATGGTGAAATTGAACTCAGATTTCAATGTTTATTGCTAGATAATTGTTTCACCTATTCTAGGAAGTTCCTTAACTCTTGGTATCTTGTTTACATATTTTTCATGTTATATTTTATTTGATGGAATAATTGATATTCATTCTTGATTATGATCCATGTGGGTGTGGGTAGGTTGTATCATGTTCTCTTCCTTCTGGGTTTAATAAAAATTTATAGGAATGATATATGAAGTTTAACACTTTGGGGAATGACCATTAGTACATTTTGTGTCATGAATAGTAATAATTCTTAATTAATTAATGAGGATTGAGTCTTAATTAATTAAATGAACAATGCCTAATAAATTCACAAGATTCCATGGTAAACATTGGACTATGTGTGATGGTTTGTTGTCTGGCCACTGATGGATGAGACTTGATGACATATGTGTATGTTATAATACATGGAAACCTTGAGGTGTGCTGTTGTGATAATTATAAACTAGAGATATGTGACCATGTGTGTTGATTTATGTCTTGAGTATTCTTAGATAGCTTGATAGAACATGTTGGATTTTGATTACATGTGTAACTTTTGTAACTCACGATGTCCGTAATGCTCTACTTATATGTGTACTCTTACCTTAATGTGATACCTATATTAGCATAATTTTTTAACCAGGATTGATAGCGATCACATTATGTTCCATGTGAATCCATGAGTCCTTTATGATGTTATTTCCATGACTATAATTTTCTATCTTGTTATGCCATGTTTGATGATAATCAAACTTGTTTTTTTATTGCTACTCATACTCATGATGTTATATTATACTATTATTTTCTTGCATGCTCTACCTTATTGCATGTTACCTTGCCTTTAGAGCAATCATTATTGGTGCACGAAATAGGTGGATCTACGTGAAAAGTTTATCCTTTAGAGGGAGTGTGTGCATGACATGCGATGATTTTGATGACGGAACTAAGAATAGGTTAGAGATATGATGATTCTATAAACATTCCATGATAACAATGCAATCTATTCCAAGTAACATGTTACTCATTTCCTAGTGAACTAACAAGTAGTACACTTGATGGATAATGTTATATCGAGTAGGATGTTATTGGATGCCCAGTGAACTGCTGATTAGTACAATAAATGCCTGGTGTTTTTCAAAGTAGCATGTTATTAAATTCGAAATGAAATTTCGAGTAGCGCATTCAATGATTGATATTTTACTGAGTATAATTCTATACTTGAGTCCTAGAGAATACAAAGTTTCATGTACACATGATTCCATGAGGATCATGTGTGACTGATTCACTGTCACTATGGATAACTTGCTTACTTATGAAATCTGTTATGATTTATCCTTAGGTCATGGAGCTAAAGAGATTATATATAGGGTTTCTGGTGACTTAGTTAGTGCACCACCACTCATTTCTACATTGTATATTTATTTTCATGTTAAGAATTTATGATTATTATGTCATGTGCTTGTGTAATTTAGCATAATTAGATAAGGATGTGTTGGTGGTGTCCTACTAAGTCTTGTATTGATAACCTACCTGGGAATTTCAATGCGCTAGTATATTTCTTGATATATCTAGTGAAAGGAATGTGCCTTGTGGTGGACATGTGAGAAGAGGAGAACTGATCTTGTAGTAGGCCAGGATAGATTTAGGAGGACCCACTGTATATTTATTTATTTTATTTGCTTCTTTGTACACTGGACATGTTTAAAACTTTGGAAGCCATTTATTTTTATGCTAGGTTTATTTCACTTTATTTATGTACTCTGATTATTTTTATACAATTTGGTTATTTATTTATCTCATTAACTCTAATAGAGGGTATAGTCTCCCAATGTTTCCACTTGAGACCCTCACGACTAGTTCAAAACCTCTTGCATCCGGGGTGGCATGCATGATGTCATGCGACATTCCATCTCAGACTTATTGGTTTGGTTTGGGATATTAAAATAATTTCCAATAATTAACTAATTAATTAATCCAATTAAATTAATTAATTTAATTCATTTTTTATACCACCAATGATGAATTGAACATGGGGACCCCAATGCGAATGTAGATTACACTACTCCCAGCATATACTGCCCATTCTGGACACAATGGGGATCCTAGATTTTCTACCTGGGAATTTATTTTCAAGAAAATGAATTATTCCAATTAATTCATGTGTATAATCATAAAACTATATATTAAATTTAATATATTAATCTCTAGGATCTAAAATGATGACAACACCGTGCTGACTCATCTTGGGGGTAAATTATACACCTCATATTTAATTGGACCATCATGTTTTTTTTCTATGGTCTCCTTCTAGTGTAAATTTAACATTTTTCATATAAGGAAGTCTCAAGACTCTTAAACTCAAAATTGATTTAAGTATTGGGATGGAAACACCCAAGTCACAACACCCTCCCCACCATAAAACCTTTTCATTCCCCAAAAATAAATATCTAGATATCTTTTAAAAGGTATCTATGAAAATAAGCTCATATAGAAAACAACCTACCATTACATGAACTATATTCACCTTTAATGGATCATGATCTAAGAGAACTCAATACACAATAACCCAAGAAGGGAACACCCTCTTTCATAACAATGGTATCAGATCTATGATCCTTTATTCCCAAACTACTCAAAACTATCTACAAGAATCCTCCACATGCACTCTAATCTCCAATAGGCCTACAAAGATAGCCAGGTTGTGTTTTCATCTATCTTTCATTAAAACTACCCATGAAAATAGTAATAAATATTAAAAAACTACTAAACTATTCAACATCACACAACTGCTTATTGGGTGTCTAATCCACCACAATCTAGTACATATTATCTTGTCTATTAAAATATCTCTTCTATATCAGACCCATTACCCTAGATAAAACCTACCAAAACAAAAGTGATAGAAAACCCAAAATCCTAAGATAAATTCCTCCTCCACTATATAAAAATAGTTTACATGTGATGGGTACACCCACTAAGATCTATTGGATATACCAAACTAAGGTTCACACTTCACTAGGGATTTATCTACTTAGAATGTCCATCCCAATATTAAATAAAAACACCAATATAAGACCACTACCAACATAGGTATGTGGTGTATGTGCTCCCCAAATTCCAAAAAACTATTTATGTCCATTACCTAAGTACGTCCAGTCATAGAGGATCACTAAGTCAAAATCACTTACACAAGACTCTCTCACACAAGGTAAGGGTGTAGGGCCACCACCATTGATTGATAATATATCCCACTTTATGAAAAAACCAATTGATACAAATATAGCTACTCATGCACCTCATACATCATCTGAATACAGTTTCCTCTAGTAAAAGTGCTAAATTCCACTCCATTGCAACAACACTGAGATACCATAAACCTCTATGACTTTAGATTAATAAATGTTAATGATACTACATGAATCTATATCCTACACTGCATTTTTTTCCTACACAATAGATTATATCATGATAAGACTAGGGAATATCCTCAAATTTATAATAAACTCCACTATGAATCAAAATAAGGAAAGATTAAACCTATATGATCTATAAATTCCACAAGGGTATTTTTCATTGAACTGAAAAATCACTAGAATACCATCTATAAGATGAAAGATGATTCCCATGTCAGTATCCCACCACTGAACAACCACAGGTATCCCTTTAGAAGGATTCATGAATTTCTCCACACTCAAAGGAATAAAATTATCATCCATACACATAGCACACAATTCCCTACTTAACATAAAGTGGGTAGTTGAATTCTTATTTCCAAGGCTGGGCTATACACACCATACATGGGGGGATCCCACACAATGCTGGGTGTAGACCTCACCTCAATTACTCTATTGTGCATAACCATGATGTACTAGCATTGGAACCCCAAATCATACCATTATGGGTACCCTCAGATCTCAAATATTATAATAAAGTGTCTCATGAAATAACACTTTCTCCACTAGGATGGATCACTTCACTAGAAGGGGTGGGTGAAAGACAATCACCATCTATGGAAACTATTTATCTAAGAAGGTTATGACTACGGGTTCTACTGTATTATATAACACAAAAAAATATATAGAAAGAATAAATCATGCATATGCCATATAGTATGAGGTTCCATGAATAGAGTACTTAAATTTCACTCCAAACTTCATCTAATGATTCATGAATATAGTCATACAATATGCACATATTCATGTCTCTAACTATCATCACACTAATCTTAATAGGAACTAAACAAGGGTGTTAATTATAGGAGAGGGTTAAAGCATTGTTCATCCTTATCAACTCCCACACTATTCTTAGAGTTCAGTCTCATAAAAGCCTATAATAACTACTATCCTATCCATAAAATAGATTTACTCTAAGTATAGTGTATAGGAACTATCGCAGATCACGGTGTAAGAAATGTCTCTCCAAAAAGTCATTGAAAATAGTGCATCACCACCCACAAATTATTGGAGATGTGCCCAAAAATAGTCAGATGGTTTTCACGATGTTTCCTCTTCACGTGGGTTGGATATAAATGGGTAACACCCTATATTTTATAGGATTAACCCATTAGAATTTGTGAATATTTGGGTAATCTAACATAGGAAATAAATGAAAGATCATAACTAAACACTATATGATGCATTTACTAACTTGATTTTTCCCCACCATTGGTGGCTTAGTATTCTGATTCAACAAGTATGTTTTTAGAATTTGACTATATGGGTACATAAACCATTGCACCATCATTAGGTTCCTTAGTCTGAAATAAAAACTTGAGACCCTTTAACACTATTATTCTAAATTCCCAAACCAATCCTAACTAACTATATACTCCAAAATCTATCCTAGGACTCGGCTTCTTTGATACAACTCTAACTTGACTTGACCCACTGTGGTCCCACTATAACAACCCTGAATTTTCATATATAAATATTATATCTTTTTAGATGAATATTCAAAACATATCACAAATATACGCTTGAGGACCTAAAAGGTTCAATTTCGTTGATAACTAGACACTCAATATTCTTATTTATTAACATATCATCAACATCCCCCACAAATATATTCTGAAATTTTACTCTTCTTAGACATACACTAATTAAAACCTTTATTTATAACCTAGGGATAGGAAATATAATAAAGGGTGATGTTGGATTCTCAGAAAGTGTAAAAATGTAAGATATCAGTGATCACACATGTATAACATGAGCATAAGGGTATGATAACATATTTAAAGTTTGTTTTTTGTACAATAAACAAAAAGAAATAAATGCATCTAGGAGCTTGATCCTGTGATGCATGACCCAAACCCCAACCCCCCCACACCACCGTAGCCTCCCGCGGGGGGCATATGGGTATGATAACATGAGATTAACATTTGAAAACCACACCCTATATAAAAAATATCATAATATAGATTCATTTAATAAATATTGATAGTTTATAATAAATGAATCATAAATAAATCAAATAACATAATCCATGAAAGCATAAAATAGACATAATAATGTGTAGAAACATAATATTATAACATTGTGAACATGTATATATAGGAACAAGTTCACACATCAAGTTAAGTACCTAAAGTTAGGACCTTATGTAAACATATGGATATGAAATCCATGTCTACTTATAATATTATGGACATGAAATCTTGGTCCACTCATAATATCATGAACAAGAAAACCAAGCCCACACTTAATCTTATGGACATGAAAACCGGGTCCACACATGGACTTTTGAACATGAAATCAAGTTCATGCATAACATATTTACTCACAAGTCATCCATATTTACCTAATACATTAGAATAATATATATGTCTCACTCATCACATAATTAAAATATTTTATATTTGTGCCACTAGATCATGAAACATTCATCATATCAGAACTCATGAAAAGAAACCGATTTAATAAATATTTTATCATAGCATAACCCATGGAAAAGAAACAGGCTTCACAAGAATCTTGTCATCATAAATAAAAACCATATAGATAAAGAATAAGAATTGTACCATTGGATAATATCCATATTAAATATTATGTAACATAAAATGATGTCATATTATATGGAAAATTATTTTGTGAGACCACTTAGAACTTTTCTTGAGGAAAATATTGTTTCCACTTCAAAATCAATTATTAAAAATCTAAAAATTTACCAATTATCAAATTAAAAATTTTATTTGAAAATAACCATGGAAAATTATAAAGGTATTTTTTATTAATTGAGTGGTAATTATGGTAGTAAATACCATTCATTCCATACACATTGAAACAAATATTCCTTTCACATTTTCGGTAAAAAAATTCCAAAGTGACTTGTTTGGGAAAGGACAAGAAACTTATTTTTAAACCATTATATAAAAAGTAAAAAAGGTTAAAAATTAATTTAAAAAACCAATGGATAATATTCAAATCTTTCTTAAAATTTTTTTCTCAAAAATCATGGATGTGTATGGAAAATGATTTTTTACCTTAGACAAAAATACATTCAATTTTTATTAAAAAAATTACTTTAGTATATTGAGTACATAAAGAGAGGAAAATTAAAGGAAAAATGTAATTTCCATAAATAATCAGAGTATAATAAAATTCATGTGTTTATTGAGATATATATGTTATAATATTACATCATCAAAAACTTAATCATAAGAATCCTTGATAAATGATGAGGTTGTAACATAAAACACTTACCATTTTGGATTCTTTTGAATCATAATCACCATGAAAGAAATAAAAATAGATATATTTTTATATATCATAATATTATTGATAATAATAATAAAATACATTCATGTTAATTATATACCAAACATAAAATAAATAAGTGGTGAACATGATTTTTTTTCAATAAAAATAAAAGCGAGACAGGAATCCCTTACCACTTGGGAAAATTTTGAATCGTATGGCGTATTAAATAACAACATTAAAGAAAAATTTAAATATCATTAAAATAATTATATTCATTATATAATATATCAAATTGGAATTATATAAACCCCACAAAAAGAAACAAGTACTGAATATGACATATGTCTCTCAGAAATAGAAGAGAGATTAGAAATCCCTTACCTCAAGAATCGACTTTCTTTGTAAAAATATGAGACTTCTGAATAATAAATATAGGTTTATTATAAATATATTAATAAACCATAATCATATGTATAACACTTTATTTTTTTTCACTTATAACCTTTTACCACCCATTTATTAACAATTCTTTATTAAAATGACTATTACATGTGATAACTACAATGTTTTTCTTATACATTTTGGTTTAGTATCTTGAGTAGTTGTATATTGATAATTGTTAAATAATCTTCATAATATTAATCATGATATTAATATAACATAGTTCATTATATAAATATTTAGATTCATCCATAAAGTTATATATAGAAAAATGAATTACACCATTCATGGAGATGATAAGTCGTATGTACGCATGAACACTCTTTTCATTTTTAGACTGATGGAATTGAAGAAAGGTAAAAATTAATTCATATTTATAGAATAATTTTAATTTCATATATATTATATATATTCAATAAATATATCCTTATTATGGTACATGTCAAAATAAAATGAAAAACGAATCACATCACTTTTTGGATGCGATAGTCCACACGTACATAGGTGCAATGTTATAATTTTCCAAAAGATTGGAAGGTAAGAAGGTAGACAAGAAATTATAATTTTAATATTAAAAATATTTCATAAATATCATATATAAATAATAAATTCATCACCATCTCTATCCATTAGTGGCGGTCCTAGAAAATGAATTACATCAACTCATGAGGTTGTAGTCCACCATACACACGATGTACAGTTTAATTTCGAATTTGATGGAACAAGAGATTTATGTAGGTTAATACAATAACATAAAAAAATCTTAGTATTTTTTAGATACTTATGTTCTTATATTGGTATAGTTTAAGAATATTTTAAAGAGGTGGAAGAATAAATAAAATAAAAATGACCAGTTAAGAATGATACCTCTTCTCTAGACAACCTCCTTCGGTTAGCACCAAAATCCTTCTTAGGAGTGTTTCCTAATAAATATAAGGAATATAGGATGTAACATCCTATTATTTAAATTCATGTATTTCTCTTCACTATTATTTTTTACCTATTTATTTGGGTTCATGTTGGGACTCCCAAGGATTGATAGCATTTGTTGGGGAAAATGACCTAAAGTTCTTGGATGTATGTTTTTTTAAATTAATGGAGTCAAGGTATAAATGTGTTAGTGAATTTATGGGTTATCCCCAAGTTCTAAGTATTTCCATAGTGGTTTGGAGTTTTCTTAGGAAAAATTGACTTTTTATAGTCTTTAGGAGAAATACACATCATGTAATGGGATTACACACTATGTAATGTCTGCTAGATAGAATTCGTGAGTCTAGTACACAAAATGAGAGGATTAAACACTATATATTTGGTTTACATCAAATATTAGTAAAATTCAAGTTTCATTAAAAAGGTAACATGATTATTATTATTTTATTCTTTTGTGGATTACTTGATGTGTAACGGGATTACACACCATGTAAATCTCACCTTCGCGATTTTAAGGTGTTGTATGAGTTATTTTGGGTTTCATTCATCCAAAGGTTTGTTTTATCTCTTCCTAAGAGCTCTCCCAAACAAAATTGGGGACCTCAAATCCATCTGAATCACTTCGTTCAATGATTGATCACCATTTCAGTTGAGTTGAATCTCTCTAGGTGAGTAATATTTTCTGCTTCTTCATTTCCTTTAATATTTGTTGTGCTATTTCATTGTGTTAGTTTACCCACTAACCTATGATGATGATTCTTCTTGATTATTTCTCAGTCTGATGTGTGATCTTCTTTTGGAGTCTAACCTTTGTGATAGCTGTGGTGCGGCGTGAAATTTCCTTGTGGTATGGGTTGTTTCTTCTTCTCCACCAACTTTTCTTCTTATTGAATCAATTTTGAGATGTGTTTACTGATTCTAGGGCCTCTGTTGTCATTGTTATGTTCTTCCTTATTGGTGGATCCTATGATAGGTGTGTATGACCTGATTTTGAGGTAGGTTGTTGCATATCTATCCTATATTGGATGAACTACATCACTCTGAGTTTTTATAAATTTTTTTATAAATGAAATGAAATGAAATGTTTGATTGATTTGTGTGTGTGTATATGGGTTTTTTATAAAATATGGGTTCTCCCTAATTATGGTAAAAGAAAAGGGTATTTTCAAATCATTGTGAGATGGATTTATGAAATAGTTTTTCAATAATGGTTTTGATGAAGTGGTTTGGAAAATAAAGTACATGGGAAGCCTTGGGTACTGAGGTGGAAGGTGTAGTGATATGCCTCATCCATTATTTTCTGGGTGGGGGGTTCACTAATTGGGTGTTCCCATTCTCCCTAGGATTGTTATTTTAGGGACTTGATGGACCTGTTGCGGGGTAAAATTTTTTGGGGTATTCCTTTGATCTCAAGATTCGATGCATATATCTAGAGACTTGATGCACATGACTGTCTGTGTTTAGTTACAAGTGTCATAGTTCTCCTAACCTGTAGTGATCCTTGGCATTATTTTACCTATGCTTTTAGATATTTTAGCTTTTATTGTTATAGTTATACTACCTTGGATTTGATATGATATGTGATATATTATTTTTTATTTGATATTATTGATTTGATATATATATATATATATATATTAAATTCTTCGAAACTATTTACCTAGATTATTTTTGGAAATGTGGAAAAGTGGAAAATTAAATATTTTACATGATTTTGATAAAAAAACTATAAACTGTTTATCATGACTTATTTTATTTAAAGTTGATAATGTTCCGATTATTATACAGAGACTTATTATGGAACACCTAGGTGGGAACCTAATAAACTTGTCATCTCACAATCTAAACACACCTTCGACGGTGCATAAAAATTTGTATATCTTTCGATGCGGGGAAAAGAAAGGCGCCATAGTGAGGTAGTGATGTTTTCTGTTATCTAAGTCAGCATAGCTAGTGGTGAGATGGTGGGGGTTTTCCAATGCCATAAATTTGAGTAGTAAATTTCTATTTTAGTATTCCTTTAATGGTTGGATTTGTAATTTGGTATGTTCTTTCTATTTTCAAGTTGTATCATTACCACTTCCTTCTGTCAGTTATGACATGTGTTCTTCTCTTCTCTTGTTTCACTCTATTATATGTATAAATATTCCATGTTGTTTATTTTGATAGGGATAAATTATTCTCTTTAGTTTCTGTTTGATTCCAAGGTGCTGCTCTCCATCCCATGGGGATCGATAATTTCCTTCATGTATCTCAAAGTTTGATTTGGGTAATAGTTTTAGAGGGTATCTGAGTCAGTTTCATCACCATTTGGTATCAAAGGTCTGTCTGGTTTGTTATGGCCTATAAGAGATATCAAGTGTTTCTAAGAGAGTGGGATTATAGGTTTGGTCATTCTAGACCTTTCCGTTCATAGCTTAGGAGATTTTTGTTCAGTGTAGAAACTGATCCTGATGATGTTTCTTCTATTGTTGACCTTCCCATAGTTTTTTTGTATTTTCTTAATCTTTTTTCAAATTATTTATCTATTATTACACGAGAGAAGGAGGTAGAGTTAACGATTTACCTGGTTTGAGGTACAAAGATGATATTAACACCTTATTATCATATGAAACCAATGGAGATGAAAGAGATTAATATTTTGTTAGACACCCTATTTTCAAAAGGTTTTGTTCTCTCTAGTGTTTCACCTTGGGCAACCCCAGTTCTCTTTGCATAGAAGGAATGATTTTCACTCTAATTATTTGTAGATTACAAGGATATGAACTATTTAATGGTTAATAAAAAGTATCCTTTTCTTCATGTGGATAATTTATTTTATCATTTAATGAGGGAAACTTGGTTTTTAATATTGATCTTTGGTTAGGATATCATCATCTTATAATTCAAGAATTTGATATAATAAAGACAGATCTCGGGAGTAGGTATGGATATTATGAATAGCTTGTGATTTTTTTGGTCTGACTAATGATCTTGAGGCTTTCATGGATTTGATGATTCAAATATTCCATGAGTATCTTAACACTTTTATGGAAGTGTTCATGGATCAAATTTTGGATTATTTGAGATTCGAGCATGAGAACAACCACTCTTTTAGTTTGGTTTTGGAGATCTTAAGGAGTCTCCATTTGTATGGAAATATTTCAAAGTGCAATTTATGGATTCAATATGTGATGTTATTGGGGAATTTGATTTATGATCATGGATTATCAGTTGATCCGGATAAGTTGAAGGGTTTTTTTCTTGGGAAGAACCATATAATGTCTTTAAGATTTGAATCTTTCTTGGTGTTGATGGATATTATCGACAATTCATTAAGGATTTCACAAAGTTGGCATCGCTATTGAATGATATTACTAAAAAAGGGGTGAAATTCATATGGGACGAAAAGTGTTATTATTCTTTCAATTATATGAAATAACTTTTGATATCAACTCCTATTTTGATCTTACTTAATCTTGGTAATGGTTATATGGTTTTCTACGATGCTTCTAGTGTTGGTTTGGGTTGCGTTCCTATATAGGATGATCATGTGGTGGATTACATATCTCATCATCTTTGACCACATGAGAATAATTACCCCAATTTTGATTTATAGTTTTCCATAGTTTTGAATATTCTTAATTATTGGCATCAATTTATTTATGGGGAGAGATTAACAGTATTTTCTAACCATAAGACTCTGAGTTATATATTTTCTTAGAAATACTTGAATATTAGATAGAGGAGGTGTGTGGAATAACTTCATACATTTGAATTTTATATCGTGTACACCCTAGGGAAGGTTTTTTTTGATATATATACATTTTCAATAGAAAAGTTACATTATAGTCTATTCTATAATTGAATGAGGTGTGGAACCTTATGGGGCTATTCATGTAATATCACCTAAATGTTCTAGAGAATGTTTCAGCATGGTTCAGACTGGTATCTAGTTATTATCATCTCTCTTTGAGTCTATTATTTAGAGTATGGAACAAGATGATGAGTTAAAATGAATTTTGGAAACCCTTTATGGTGGGGATACGATTTCTTGTTGGTATCTCTCTTCAGATGGTACTATCCATTTTGGGAAATAGTTTGGTGTCCTAGCATCACCGAGGAGCTAATTTGTTTCCTACCATGGTTCTCCATGGAAATTTGTATGTGCACTATGAAGATGTATTATGAAATGATTTAGTGATTATGTTTTACAAGTATTAATCATGAAATTGATGATTATATATCCCACTGTTACACATACAAATAGATAAAGTCATATTTTCTGAAACCATTTAGTTTTATCTAGACTCTTACGGTTCCAATTTATAAATAAGATGAGGTATTCACGTAATCTGTTATTGGACTAACATAGACTCCTCAAGGGAGGAATTATCTCTAGGTGGTGATAGATCTGTCGAAAAAATTATCTTATTTCATACTGATTAGGGACACCATAAAATTTAAAGATCTTGGTAATATATATGTGAAATAAATTGTGAGGTTACATTGGGTTCCTTCTTCCATTATTTCAGATAGGGATCCTATTTTTACTTATAGATTTTGGAGGAGTCTGCAAGAGGTGATGAGAACTCAGGTTATGGTGAGTACAACTTACCATCCACAGACAAATATCCAAACATAGCTTGATATTCAGATTCTAGAGGATATAATCTATGCCTATATATTGAATTTTGATTGATATTAGGATATCTATTTAGGATATATTGAGTTTTCTTATAATAATAGTTATAATTAATCAATCAAAATGTATCCTTTCAAGGATCTATATGGTAACCCATACAATTCACGTCTTTGTTGAGTAGAGGTGGGCGAGGACTATGTATTTCAATAGTTTTTAGTAAGGATTCAGGATATACATTGGTAATTGGTTACATCTTTGAGTTGAAAGAAATATTATATAGATCTATGTCATTATCCTTTGTATTTTTTGTAGGTGACTAGGTTTGCTTGAATGTTTCTCCTCAGTTGGGTCAACATTGGATTTGGAAATAGGGAAAGTTGGCTCTAAGATAAGTTGGACCATTTGAGGTCACATAACAACTAGGGAAGGTTACTTATCAGTTGGTATTTCTAGTTTAGTTGATTTTAAATCATGATTTTTTCCACATATCACAGCTCTGGAAATACCATCCCAAACCCTCTCACATTTGTGCTGGGAATAGATTGAGTTAGAGCCTAACGTTTCTATTATGGAGAATCTAGTGGATATCATTGACTCTCAAGTGAAAGTCTTGTGTGGGAAGAATATTCTAGTGGTTAGAGTGTTATGAAGACATGGATTAGATTCTTGAAACACTTGGGAATATGAGTTGTTGAGGGAGCAGTAGCCTCACCACTTTTTTGTACATAATTCCTCCACATTACTTCTTGGGGATGAAAAGTTTTATGTTTGGGAGTTTGTAACTGTAAGATATGGGGTCTTAGAACAAAATTTTTTTTACTTTAATTACATGGATATTTAATGTATTTAAATATTAAACATCTTATTATAAATTGTTCATTGTTCTGCATGACTATGATGTAATAATGTCCTAGATTATTTGTTGCATTGATAAGGTCATGACAATTCTCCGATATGTTGAGAACCTTGAAATACAATAACAATATTCTTAAATATAGTTCTATTGTTGGATGATATACTATGAATGGACACATAACATACATATCATCAGGTGTTAGAACTCGTAAGTATATGAGACTTCCTCTCATGAAGTTCGAACTTGGTAATCTCAAAGACAGAAGATTATGAGAACAGACCTGCTAGTAGGAATTCCGCTTGTTTTGGTGTCATCAGATATTTCTATATGCGAGCATGTATAATGATCCTTAGACTTTAATATTATCATTAATATGTGTCACGACTCACACACTTTGATTTACTAACGAAAACCGTCACACAGACAGTTGGCAGGAAGTAGGGTACATTGGGTGTGTCATGAGTGGCATGTTATTAATAGATAAGTCGAGGAAGGATTGGTCCCTTCCATTTATGGAAGTTAATATCTCAGCACGTTGACTGAAATAGAACCATCAAACTAAATTCCATGGCCACAGTGTAATGATGAGTTTATTTTAGGTTGTCAAAGAACGACGTATCAAGCATAAAGGTTGATGAAACTATCATGAAACCTACTTGATGAGATATTGCGACAAAGGGATTATATTAAATATTGATCATTCGTATGTGGATGTCTTTGTTGCGACTTTAAATTTTTTCTCTTGGGTGCCTTGACCCGTTCCTAGATAGTACTGTTAGAATTTAGGAAATCCCGCCTAATGCCAATGAGAAAGATTCCTAGAGGGTCACAAACTAAGTGTTTTTGGTGGTCTCGGTTAAATTCTATTTGAATTTAATTAATGAAATAAATATTATTCTCAAGACCATGGAATAATTTTATTCAATTTAAAATGATCGCATAAATTAAATTAAATATATTTATTTATTTTATTGAACATTTAATAAATATTTATTTACTAGTTTGTAAATAAAATATTTATTTAAGAGAATAAATTATTGATTTATTTATTCCGGTGTTCAATTAATGGAAGTGGAGTTAGAGTGGACCAAGGCTGGTCCAGTAGTAAAATAATTAATTTCAAGACAGTAAATAATTATTTAACTAGTTGGAATAAGTTAAAATAATAATAATGCCACTATTATTTTGTGATGTGGAATTTTATTTATAATTCTGTTTTGATCAAGTTGGCACACCATAAATAATGACGTGGTATTATTATTATATTCATGGGTTTTCTCTATGTTCATGAATGTATTAAATTGATGTTATGCAATTAAATATTGTAACTGAAGTTCCATGCATATAAATATACAAGTACACCTATTGTTCCATGGACCACATCACACACCTGGTGAATTGAGAATTGTTGAGCCAAAAAATTTCTCTCTTGAATCTTATTCTCTCCCCTCTCAAGAACGAGAGACGTTCTTCAAGACCAAAGAACAAGCGATCAAGAACGACCAACTCAAGACACTCGCTTCGTCGTGCTAACACCCGAAGAACGAGCAGTGTCGATCAGAGGCCATTGGAGTACGTGTAGATCACCACTAGAGGGATTCTAGTTTGGATTCTTACAAGCACAATGAGATAATCTAGAAGGGTCTTTCCGAATGATCAACATCATCAATAAAAAAAATACCAAAGATAGAGGTATTATTTTCTTTATGAAATTAATTAAATTAATTATAAACATGATTTGCAAGAACCTCTCTAAAGGTTTCAGGCCTCTTCTTTCTTTATCTAAATCTTTGATTACATTCCGTGGAGACTGGCATTCATCATCGTATTGATCCAGAAATAATCATTGATCATGGTAAAAATAAAACTTGGGTGTCATCCCAACCACACTTACGCTTTTCCCAAAACCTTCAAGTGGTATCAGAGTGATTATATCATAGTTTATAATTATTTAATTAATTTGTTGATTATTTACACATTTAATAATTTAGTTGTTTCAATTCACGTTAATTGCTCTACAAATCTGAATCTCGAGATCTGTTCCTCCTTTTTCATTTCTTGTTCACCTTACGGAAATGATCTTTTATTTTAATTTTGATTAAAATAAAACGGAGGATCTCATCTGGATGTGTCAAAGGTTCTTGGCCATACAACACTATAACACATAGAGTGTATTCGACAGTACACATCATGTAGTCATGTTTCAATGCACTGGGACTAGTCCGCCAAACCAAGTCATGTTATTTGATTTTTTCTAAGTCTTAATGACTATGTGTGTTGACCAGGAACAAGTGGAACAAAATATCTAGATTACACACCATGTGGCGCAATGGACAAAGTGTGTAGTTATTTTGAGTTAGGGTTGGACCATGTACCCCGTATATGGATTGGCTGGCTAGATACCATGTAACGAGGAACAACATGATGTGTGTGCCACTGGACATGACATGTACTCTGAAGATTTCCTAAGTACACTCACAATCCATTTCCCTGGGTGTGTACTTCGGATGGACGATGAACAATAGTACACGCTATGTAGTTGGAACTACACATCATGTACTCATCCAAATTATGCAGATTTATTAAAAGTTATTATTATATTATACAAATCCTTGAGACGTGTACCATCATGTGGGCGTAAAGGTGAGGCACAACATGTGATAGGTGTTTTATATATATGTGTTTAATTTAACACCTTCATAATGTTCATTTATACTCATTGGGTAGTTATGAATAGGAATTGACCAGGTTTCCTCCAAAGTACAAGTTCCGTACAAAGATAATTTTAAATGAATTTATTTTTTGAAAAATATGATGGATTAGAATCTCAAGAAAATTCATAAAAGGGTTTAAGATAAAAGGATTGATTAATTAAATATGGTAATTAATTGATTCAAGCATGATTTATCTTAAACAAGAATGATTAAAGAATTGAATGTTAGTTTTATTTATTCATAAATATTGTTGCATGTATGGATGATCAAGAGCATGAACAAGACCTTTGTATGTGGATGGTTTATTTTAATTAATTTATTTAAATTAAATTTGTTTGTCTGTGAGCCTTATCCTCATTAATATATAGGATTTTCGTGCCCAATATTTCTTTTATATAAAACCCCATTTTACCCCTCACCTACACGTGAGTTAAAAATGACATATGTAATGGATGGAACTCCCAAGCTAGTGGAGGCAATTCAAGATGGAGCCGAGATGAAACCAATCCTAGGAGATATAGAGGTGGACAAGTGGAAGCTGTAAACACAAACCCAAAAGGTTCAAGGTGTTTCTTCCCTAGGTCAAGTTTAGTTTATCAACTGCTAGATAAACTAACCATTATAAAATATCATGATTATGACATTTAATTTATTTTATTTATTTCAGTTTCATGGTTTATCATTATGGATGTGTTTTCATGATCGCATAATTAATGAATTAAACAAGCATGCAATATGGAACTAAAATAAACCAGGCTTATGCATAAATATTATCAAGACATTGTTAATCACTTAAGTAAGTTTCACTTAATATTAACAAGCATGTGATAATTATAATAAGCAATTCACGCATAAGAGATAAAAATCCCTTAAATAAAATATTAAGTCAGACCAAGCCTTCTGTTAATTTATTAAGGAAAAAACTCAATAAAACTATGTGTTTGACCAACCCTTATTGAGACACTTAATTTTATATAGGAAGAATTTATGAAAGGTTTCAGTTTGATTTAACCATATTACATCAAGAAGAGTAGACCTTGCTAGACTTAGTGTATTATTGGAGGCAAGAGTTGAGGAAATCCAAAGTCATGATTTCAGGATTGGGGAGTCCACTCAATAGATCAAAGAGCTGCAAGCCCACAGTTGTAAAAGACCTACCTACCTAAATACCCTCTAATAGCATGACCAACCATTGTTGGGGTTATGAAAAGGGGAATATGGTTCCTTGACACTAGAATGTTATGGAAAATGGACATTCTGAATTAAATGGTGAGGGACATTGAGACTTGAATTAATAGTAGGAGAATTAATAAAAAAATTATTATGTCTCATAAAATTTAATCAATAAAGTACTAATGATATGATATTTTAAAATTGTAGAATAAAAATTACAAGCTCATCAAACACACTATCCCTGTGATCAATTCTAGATAAAGGCAACATCCTCACTGGTAGTAACTTCTAGGAAGGGTTTAGACACCTTTAGGTTATCCTACGCCATGAACGGAAGTCTTACATGCTGGAGTCATCATTACCTGATCTGCCAACCAAAGAGGCGAGTGATGAGGATTTCCTGGTATATGAGACACATATAAACGATGCGATCGACATTCAATGTTTGATGTTATCATCAATGTATAGTTATCTCATGAAGTCTCATTAAAACATGTATTCTTATATCATGCTCGAGAACCTCCGTGGTCTTTACCAGGAGAGAGCATGATAGGAAATGTTTGAGATCTATAAGGAACTATTTTCGAGTAATCTTGGAGAAGGTTCCCCATCTAGGCCTCATGTAGTCATGTTCATTGGATACATTAAGCACTTGGAGGTTCTAGGGTTTAAACTCCCCAAAGAATTGGGTACCGATCTCATTCTCGCATCACTCTCTCAGAGATTCTCTAACTTTGTTTTCAATTTCAATATGAAAAACATTGAGAAGTCTCTATCTTATCTTCTTATCCTTATTTGCCAAGTAGAAAAAGATATGAAGTGAAAAAATCCTTCTGTCCTTATGGTGAATAAGAGGAAAGGGAAGACGAAGTGATTTAATCCCAAAGCTTCTTCACGGCCTTCCAAGAAAAGGAAGATCAAAGGGGAGGCAAGGGAACATGAGGTTTTTTTGTTTCGCATGTGGCAAGAAGGACCACTGGAAGAATAAATGCACCCAGCCTAAGAAGAAAGGGGAAGCTTCCAGTGCGTTCGCTATCAAATGAAATATATCTGTTTCTACAAATTGGGTATTATATATAGCTTGTGGTGCTCACATATGCATCCAAATATAGGAACCGAGTATATTTAATAAGATTGATCGAGGGGAGGTAGATCTACGAGAAGCCAACTGAGCCATACTTGCTGCTGTAGCTATCGGGGACTACCACCTCACGTTGCCAAATGGGATGATCTTGGTGTTAAAGGGTGGTTATTATGTGACTTCTGTTACTAAAAAAATTATTTCTATATATATATTAGATACATATGGATTTGTTTTCATGTTTGGAAATGAATGTTTCTTCTTTTACAAATATGTACTTTGTTTTGGTAGGGAACATTTATACAATAGTCTTTACGTGTTGGATTACATAAACCAAGTAATGGTAATCAATAACAAAGATACTTCACATGACTCATACCACATCCATCTTTGGAATCACTGACTAGGTCATGTAAATGAGAAATTCTTGAAAAAGTTACATCAATATGGATATTTAGATTCTTTTGAACTAAAACCACTTGGCGTATGTCATGCATGTTTACAAGTCAAAATTACCAAATCCACATTTGGTGGGAATGGTTAAAGGGATAAAGAGCTTATTGAATTGGTTCATACCGATGTGTGTGGACCATTTCCAATTGAAGCTAGGGGTGCGTACTCATATTTCATAACTTTTACTGATGATTTTAGTAGATATGGATATATCTACTTAATGAGGTATTAGTTAGATTCCTTTAATAAGTTCAAGGAATACAAGAATGAATTTGAGAACCAGCTTGGTAAGAAGATTAAGAAACTATGCTTAGACTGAGGTGGGGAATATCTTAATCAGGACTTCATTTATTACTTACAAAATTTTGAGATCCTATCCCAACTCACTCCTCCTTACACACCTCAATGGTATGGTGTAAGCGAAAGGAGGAACTGAACCTTGTTAGACATGGTGAGATAAATGATGATTCATGCAAGTCTTCCATTATCCTTTTGGGGGTATGCGTTACAAACAACAACACACATACTAAACCAAGTACCAACTAAATCAATAAATGGTATTCTATATGCGTTCTGGAGTGGAAGAAAATCAATGTTATTGAATTTACATGTGTGGGGCAGTGAAGAATTTGTTAATGCCTCTTCAGGTAACAAACTCGCACCCCGAGGCAAAAAGTGTACCTTTATAGGATACCCTAAGGAAAAAAGAGGATATTACCTATAAAACCCCTCAGAAAAAAGGTTATAGTGGGAAGGCATGTCATATTATTTGAGAGGGAGAACATATCTAAAATAGATAATGGGAGTGAGATAGACTTCGATGAAATCGAGGCTCATGGTACCCAAGAGTTGGTATAGGAATAGATCGCACAAAGCCCCATGGAAGAAGAATTTTTTCTAGAGACATAAGTAATGCATAAGAGCACAAGAGAGATTAGAGAACTGGAATGGTACAGTTTTCTAGTTACCGAGGATGGTGACTCATTATTAGTTGATAATAATGATCCTCTAACCTAAAAGGAAGTAGTAAGTGGAACAAATGTTACCAAGTGACAAGAAGCCATGAATTCTGAAATGGATTCCAAGTACTAAAACCAAGTATGGATTTTGGTAGATTATCCAATTGATATAATGATTGTTGGTTTCAAATGGGTATTCTAGAAGAAACTGGACATTGAAGGACAAGTCAGTACCTATAAGGTATAACTAGTTACAAAAGGGTTTAAACAACTTGAAGTAATTGACTACGATGAAACCTTTTCACTAGTTTCAATGATAAAATCCATTAGAATTATACTTGCCATTGTGGCTAACCATGACTATGAGATTCGGAAAATGGATTTCAAGACAACAATCCTTAATGGGAACCTTTAGGAAGATGTCTACAAGACACAACCTAAAGGTTTTGTGACTCCAAAGGATGCTAATAAGGTATGCAAGTTACAAAAATACATTTAAGGATTAAAGAAAGCATCTAGGTCATGGAATATTCATTTTGATGAAGCCATAACATATTTTGGTTTTATCAGGAATGAATGTGAGACTTGTGTCTACAAATACTTTAGTTGGAGTGAAGTCATTTTCCTAATTGTATATGTTGATGACATATTACTTATTAGAAACGAGATACGAGTCTTACAATCTGTTAAGGAATGGTTGAATCAATGCTTCTCCATGAAGGACTTGGGTGAGGTAGCATATATTCTTAGGATCAATATCAATCATGATATATCCAAGATATTACTGGGCCTAAGTCAAAGTACATACATAGATAAGATACTGAAGAGATTCAGTATGGAATAATCCAAGAGTGGATTGTTTCTAGCATCCCATGACATTCATCTTTCCAAGAAAATGTGTTCTTAGAGACATGAAGAAAGAAAGATAATGGAAAAGTCTCCATACAAATACATTATTGGGTCAGTCATGTTTTCTATGCTATGTACTAGGATAGATCTTGCCAACACATCGAGTGAGGTAGGAAGATATCAAGCTGGCCAAGGTACCACCATTAGATGGCAGTCAAGACTATCCTAAAGTATCTGAGGTGTACTAAGGATATGTTCCTAGTTTATGGAGGATATGGGGAACTAGTCATCAGAGGATATGAAGATGCTAGTTTCTAGACTGATCAAGATGATATCAAGTCACACATAGGATATATCTTCACTTTGAATGGAGGTACAGTGAGCTGGAAGTGCTCAAAGAAGAGTGTTGTTGTAGATTCTACAATAGAGTATGAGTATATCATAGCTTCCGAGGCATCTATTGAAGTAGTTTGGATGCGAAGCTTCATCCAGGAGTTAGATGTGATACCCAATATTAAAGATCCCATAAAACTGTACTGTGATAATACTGCAGTAGTGGCTCTCACTAAAGAGCCAAGGTTACATCATCAGACAAAGAACATACTTAGGAAGTATCATCTCTTGAGGGATTTTTTCTCAGAGAGGTGAAGTTTCAGTGAGAATTATTTCCACAAAATACAACATAGTAGACCCCTTGACTAAAACCTTGACTCAGTAGAAACATGATCTCCATGTGAGGTCTAGTGGACTGAAAGTCGTAGGCAGTTGGCTCCAGTCCATGTGGGAGTTTGTAATAGTTGTTGTCCTAGAACCAATTATTTTTACTTTTATTACATGGATATTTAATGTATTTAAATGTTAAACATATTTTTACATATAGTTCATTGTTCTTAATGACTATGATGTAATAATGTCCTAGAGTATTTTTTGCATTGATAAGGTCATGGCAGTTCCCCACTATGATTAGAACCTTGAAATGATATAAAAATATTCTTAAATATAGTTCTACAATTGGATGAAATACTATGAAGGGACACATAACATGCATACCATTAGGTGTGAGTACTTTTAAGTAGATGAGACTTCCTCTAATGAAGTTCACACTTGGTAATCTCCAAGACAAAAGATTATGAGAACATACCTGCTAGTAGGAATTCCACATGTTTTGGTGTCATCCAATATTTCTATCTATGAGCACGTGTAATGTTCCTTAGAATTTAATATTTTCATTAATACGTACCATGACTCACGCACATTGATTTACTGACGAATACTTTCATGCAGATAGATGGCGGGATGTACGGTACATTGGGTGCATCACGAGTGACATGTTATTAATTGATAAGTTTAGGAAGGATTTGTACCTTCCATTTATGGAAGTTGACATATCAGACCTTTGATTGAAATAGAACCGCCACACAAAATTCCATGGACATGGTGTAACGATGAGTTTCTTTCAGGTAGTCAAAGAACGACGTATCAAGAATAAAGGTTGAAGACACTATTATGAAACTTGCTTGATGAGATATTACAACAAAGGGATTATATTACAAAGTGAGCCTTCGTATGTGGATGTAGTTGTTGTGACTTTACATTATTTATCTTGGGTACCTTAACCCATTTCGAGACTGTACTCTTGGACTTTAGAGAAGCCTGCCTAATTCCAACGAGAAATAATACTAGAGGGTCACACACTAAGTGTTTTTGGTGGTCTCGGTTAAATTCTATTTGAATTTAATTAATGAAATAAATATTATTCTCAAGACTGTGGAATAATTTTATTCAAGTTAACATTATTTCATAAATTAAATAAAATATATTAATTTATTTTATTGAACATTTAATAAATATTTATTTACTAGTTGGTAAATAAAATATTTATTTAAGAGAATAAATTATTTATTTATTATTCGGGTGTTCAATAAATAGAAGGCGTGTTCGATCGGACCAAGGCTGGTCCAGTAGTAAAATAATTTTTTTCAAGCTGGTAAATAATTATTTAACTGGTTGGCACAAGTTAAATTAATAATAAAACTCCTATTATTTTGTGATGCGGAATTTTATTTATAATTTCATTTTGTGAAAGTTGGCTCACCATAAATAATTATGCGGTATTATTATTATGAACATGGGTTTTATCTAAGTTCATGAATGTATTTAATTGCTGTTATGCAATTAAATATTGTAATTGATGTTCCATTCATATAAATAGACAAGTATGACTATTGTGCCTTGGACCATACCACACACCTAGTGAATTGAGAATTGTTGAGCCAAACAATTTATCTCTCGAATCCAATTCTATCCCTTCTCAAGAATGAGAGACGTTATTCCACACTTAAGAACAAGTGATCAAGAACGACCAACACAAGAAACTAGATTCACCATGCTAGCACCCGTAAAACGATAGGTGTTGATCGGAGGCCATCAGATCTTGTGTGAATCACCTCTAGAGGGATTCTAGTTTGGATCCTTACAAGCGCAACAAGATAATCTAGAAGGGTATTTTCAGACGATCAACATCATCAAAAAAAGAAATACCGAAGATCAAAGTATTATTTTCTTTATGAAATTAATTAAATTAATTATAAACATGATATGCAAGATACTCTCAAAAGGTTTCAGGCCTCTTACTTCTTTATCTAAATATTTGATTATATTCTGTGGAGACTGGAAGTCATCATCATATTGATCCCATAATAATCATTGATCATGGTAAATATAAAAGTTGGGTGCCATCCTAACCATGCTTCCACTATGCGAGGAACCTTCAATAACATCCCATAACTTACTTTAAGGTATTTAACCTATGTCTTGTTATTTCCCTCTTTATTTGGGTGCATGTTGGGACTACCAAGTATAGAGAGAGTATTGTTTGTAAAATGACCAAGAGTATAGGGAAGCATGTTTTTTTGAATTAATAGTGTCTTGGTATAAATGTATTGGTGGATTTTGGATTCTCTCCAAGTTTGGAAGGTATCCACTATGGTTTGAATTTTTCTATTGAAAAATGAAATTTTCATAGTCTGTAGGATAAATACATTCTATGTAATGGTATTAAATGTTGTGTAATGTTTTCTGGGTAGAAGCTATGAATTTGATACAAAAAGTGAAAATATTACATGCTATGTATTTGGTTCACATCATGTATTAGTGAAATTTAGGTTTTTTTAAAAAAGTGATGAATTTATCATCATTTTCTACCTTTATGGATTACATGACATGTAATGGGAGTTCACACCATTTAAATATCATGGTTTGTGATTTTACGATTTTGTATGAGTGATTTTTGGTTTTATTCATCTGCAAACTCTTTCACTCTTGACCTAGGAGATCTCCAAGGGGAATTCGGGGTCCTCTAGTCCCCATGAATCAATTCATTCAGTGATTGGCATTCATTGAGCTTTGGTTCCATCTCTCTGAGAAAGGAATCATTTCTTCTTATTCATTACCTTTGTTCTCATTAGCACCATTGTGTTGTGTTTTTAGATCTGTTGATCTGTGATGAAAATTATTGTTGAATCATTATAAATCCATAGTTCTATATTTTTCTGGAGGATAATCATTATTTTAGTTTTGGTGCAGCGTGCATGTTCCTTGTGTTATAGTTTTTTTCTTATACTTCACCATATGTTCTTCTTATTGAGTCAATTATAAGATATGTGGATTGATTCTATGTCCTATGTTGTCAAACTTGTTGGTGGATTCTGTTATGGGAATGTGTGACCTGAGTTTGAGGCAGGTTGTTTGTCTCTATCCTATGTTGGATGAATTGTATTGATATGAGTTTTTTATAATTTTTTTTATAAATGAAATTTAATAATTTATTGATTTATTTGTACATTTTGAAATTATTTTTTGATAAAATATGGTTTCTACCTTGTTTTGGTGAAGTAAAAAGGGTATTTGAAAGGAGTTGTGAAATGGATTTCTATATTTTTTTTAAAATAATTTTTTTGATGAAATGGTTTGTAACATAAAGAACTTTGGAATCATTGGGCAATTAGGTGAGAAGTTTAGTAATAGGCCTCGTCTATTCATTAAGGAGTTCACTCATGGGGTGCTTATCTGCACATTAGGCCTATTTTCAAGTGACTTGATAGACATATTGGGGGGTCTAGTTCTTGGGGTGTTCATCTAGTCTCTAGATTCGATACATATATCAAGATACCTGATTGTCATGATTATATATGTTTTGGTATGAGTGTAAAAGCTATCCTGACATGTAGTGATCCTTGGTGTAATGTTACTTATGATTTTGGTTGATTTGTATTGTAATATTTTAGTTATACATCAACGATTTTGATATGATATGTGATACATGATTTTATTTGATTTTATATGTCCACTTTGTTATAAGTATATTAAATATTTTGAAACTATTTAACTATAATATTTTTTGAAATGTGGGAAAAGGGTACAACATCAAAAAAAGGTCAGTGGGCTCTAATGTTATATTTAAAGTGGATATGGACAAATCCTATGATATAATGGAGTGGAGCTTCATCATATGTGTAATGAAGAGGTATGGGTTTCATGAGTGGTTTTGTGATATTTATTTTAGGTGCCTCTCCTCACCTTGCCTTTCTATATCCCTCTTAGGGAGGGTCTTTGTCTTTTTCAAGTCGGTTTGTGAGGTTTTATAAGGGACCCTTTATCTCCAAGTATTTTTATCTTGGCTGAATATTCTTTATATCGGAAGCTATGTAGAGGTGTGGATAATGGCAGGTTGACCTCATATCATAGTAGATGTAGAATAGAGATTATCTCTCATTTAATGTTTTTTGATAATATCTTGATATTCACTAAGGGAAGGTGAATATAATTACTCAATATCATGGAGATATTTTCTACCTATGGGATCTTTAGTGGTTAGTGGATTAACTCTTAAGAAATACATGTTTTTATTTCCAATAAGTGTCTTGGAAGTCAATGCAGGGGCATACATGACATCCTGGGTTATCAACAGAGGTAGATGCCCATGCTATATCTTGGGGTTCTGATCTATTATAGACATATTAAGAAGAACCATTTTTAGGATATCATTAATCAATTGATAGGAATGATTCTCAACTAGTAAAATAAGTTTTTGTCATTTGGTGGGAGGGTGACGTTGGTCAACATCATCTAAAATTCTATTCCGATGCATGTTTTTTCACTGCTAAACCCTCCCAAATGGGCCATCAAGTGGATTGAAAAGAATATGACCTCATTCATTTGGGATTCCAATCAAGTGGGACGTATTCATTAGGACACTTGGTATCATATGGCCAGACCTATAGATGAGGGTAGTGCGTGACTTCATGAAATCAGTGAATCCATGCATGGCATGAAATGCCGGATGGCTTGGGATATCATTATGAGAGATTTTTTTGTGGGCATCGTTCTTCAGGATGCGGTATGAAGAACAATTGGAGGTGCCTGATGTTCATGGTTCTTGGATCTTGTGCTTGGCATGGTGCATGCCATCTCATCACGAGGTCCTTTCAGGCTCTAATAGGTGGATTATTATAAAAGGGGAAGTCAGTTTTTGGAAGGTTAACTGGTCGGGTGAGAAACTAGTTTTTCTAGGTTTCCCTCACCTAGATATCTCCTTTAAGAAGGCTGGCGCTCATCCTAACTTATTACAGTCTATTATTAACTTTAAGAAGGATAAGGTGTATGAAGGTATTATCATGAATGACAAACTGGATAAATGAAACTTTATGGGGTCATCTTTGGGAAGTTTTATCACTCGAGGCTATTAGAGACTAAGTTGTGTGGAGATATCTCATGATGAGTGGTCATACAAAGTTTGGTGTAAAGTGATTCATACAAAAAATGAAATTTATCATTTTTAATATTGGGAACAAAACACTTCCTAGGGACGAGAATGTTCAAAGGAAGGGGATACCCTTGGCGTCACACTGCTTCTATTGTGATAATCTGCAGACTGAATCTACTCTTAATATCTTCTTATAGAGAAGATGGGAACATTATATTTGGTCTTTTTCTACCATCACCCCTACTTTTGAAATGAGGAGACTTCACTTCATAGATTCTTGGAGTCTTTGTTTCATGGAGTGGAAGGAGGGGCCACTGAGTGTAGGGTCTAAGCTATCATTACTGTTTCAATCTACTGGACTACATGGGAGGCACGTAATCATGTTTTGTTGGGTTCTAGGAGATATTACTTATTCCTACAAATGAGGATAAAGTTTTTATTATTTGATCTTGGGTCACTATTAAAGGAGAGTCAGCTCTCGGTTATGATATGTAACCTCCTTAACAAACCTTGTATGTTTTGTAAGAAGGAGGGACATTGGATCAGGTGGATGCATCCTATTGGAGGCATGAAGTTGAACGCGAATGACTCATTTATGGGCGGGGGGGGGGGGGGGGGGTTAATGAAAGGTGTAGGGGTGATTTGAGACTCATGGGGTTCAGTTATTATGGGTTTCAGTGATTTTAATGGATGTGGAACCTCTTTAGGTGCCTAGGTGATGAGGTGCAAGGTATTTTATCAGGTATGATGATATGTAGGAGGTGTGGTTTCCAAGTGGCAGAGATTGAGTCAGATTTTGAAGTTATGGTGAGGTATATTTAGGGGAATCATGAAGTACAATGGGATTTGATATATTTGATTCATAGATGCATTGTGGAGACTAACCTTGGGTAGAATTTTCATCATATTTGGAGGGAGGATAACTCTACGGCGGACTCGATCGTTCTTATGGGAAGCTCAAATGGGGATCTTGTTATTTATGATAACTTTGGATCACTTCCTTTAGAGTGTAGGGTTGTAATCCAAGGGGATTCCCTTGGTTTACACCACTTTTGACCTCCTTGGGGGATCTTCTTGACTATGTTCCTTTGTTTTCTTTAAGCTCAATAAAATTAATTTTCTGTCAGTCCATGCTTTGGATATTGAAACTTTAAACTATTTATCATGATTTTTTTTAAAGATGATCATGTTTATAGTTTTGTAAACAAAATCATTATGGAACACTTGGGTGGGATCCTACTGATACTATTAGCTCACACCTTTCACACCCCTTTGGCAATGTATAGAACTTTGTATGTACTTCGATTTAGGGAAAAGGAAAGACACCACGATGAGTGGAATGGGTTTTCTATCATCTAAGTCTATATATATGGTGGTGAGATTATTTGGGGTTTCCCTTTCTATCACATGGTATAATTAGTTTCTATTTTAGTTATGCTATGATGGTTGGACTTATACTTTGGGGTATTTTGACTTCTTTTTTATCGCATTATTTATAATATCTTCTTTCGGTTATGTCATGTATTGGTCTCTTTTACTATTTCTATCTATTATGTATATATTCCATGTTTCTTCTTTATTTTTGGAGAAATAGTTCCCTCTGGTTGTTTTTTGATACTCAGATGCTATTCTAGAGCCTATGGGGATCGAGGATGCCCTTCGGTGGGTATATGACAATTCGAGTTGGTTATCAATTTGAGAGGTTATAGGGGTTGGTTTCATAATATTGTAGATGTAAAGGAATATAAGGAAGCTATTTGAGTAGGTATTGACCAAAACAAAAGGATCTTTGAGTGTTGATAGGAGAGTAGAAGATATTTCCTTTTATAAGTGGGGGGAAAGGAACCCACTTGGAAACTACTTGAAAATTTCTTAAAAGAATCCAAAATGATAGTCATTCATAAGAAAAATTAATCTAAATGACCATAGATTGAAATTTTATGTAGTATAAGGTTGAAAGTTTTTAATTAAATATGGGTTAGACATGTTTTTTTGGCAAATTTAACCTTATCTTTTGGTTTAACCCCCAATAAACTTGTTTTTACCTTTACCGTGGCAACTGATTTCTTACTATTTTCACTATTCACTACGAAAAAAAATTAAGTTGGACCTATTAAATAATATTAATTATTATGATACTAAATATTAAATCCATTTTACCAAATTCAATTTATATAAGTGGAAAAATTTAATTTAAAATTAAACCCACAAATGTGAGGAAAAAGTGTGTTTCCAAAGAAAGGTTTTCCTAAGTATAAAACGTTTTTATATAAAAATTGAATATTTAATTGATTAAAATGACATAAATTATATTAATAATAATATAATTGAACTAATTTTACTTTTGAAACTATTTAAAAATAAAATTTAACTCTATAAATTCTTTAAATAAAAAGGTTGTTTTCAATAAAAATATGTATTTTCACTACTCATAAAAAATTTATATTTTTAGGAAATTATAAAAAATTAACTTTAAAATAATATTGACATGTTTATTTAAAAACTAAGTTCATTTTTATATATATATATATTTTAAAAAAAATGTAAAAATAGTTTTAAAATAAGTGCACATAATGCGATGAAACTTCTTTTTAGAAAAATACATTTCTTTAATCATAAAATTGGATTTACTCTTATGCCATTCTTAGAAAAAATATTAGATGAATGATAAATTTAATTAAAATCATTAAAAATTAATGAGTAATTTCATTTATTTATATAAAAATGCTTCATTCACATAACAATATTTTTTTAGAAAAGTATTCCTTTTTCTTGGAAACAATTTTTCTATTTTCATTTCTAGTTAATTAAAAACAAATTAGTATGTCATATTCATGTGTAAAACATATATTTTTCAGAATTTATTTATTTTTATTCTTACCCACCAATTTAACAACTATGTTATAATATCCAGGTTTAAATAATAATAATAATAATAGTAGTAGTAGTATATCATGGTTTCCTAAAAATGATCGTTGTGTGTAATTCAAGAGATAAAAGAAATTAAATTTAATTGAAAAATTTTTATAAAATTTTGGGGTTCTACATTATCCACTTTTAATAAATTGTATCCTCATAATTTGAACTTTTGAATGTCCTATTTGACATTTTAAAATTCCTTTGTGGAAAACCCACGTTGTAAAATGGGTCAATAAAACTTTCTCATGAAATGTGGGAAAATAAATTTTGAAGGTCTTCTAGAATAACACATAACTAGGTTTCAAATTAGGATAAAATTACCAGGAAGTGAAAATAAAGACATGTAATAGAAAACTAATTCCAGAATAATTGTAGAGAGTGATATAGAATTTGGTCCGAAAAAGGTTAACAACCACAATGCCCTGAATCTGTGATAGTTGAAAAGACCATTCATTTATCAGAAATGAAGGTAAATGTATAAGATTTTTATTTCAATATCATTTTATTAAAGTTAAATAATTTTCACGAGAAGATATACTTCCTTGATTTTATTCTATTTCATAAGCATAATCCCTTCCTTTGGTTGTGATTCTATTAATTTTCACTTCATCTATTACTCCAAGAAATGAATAATTAAGATGATTTTTTTTCATGTAAGAAGCACTGGAATTAACTTTTAAGGGATTATAAGATCCATAAAGGAATTTATTACTCCCATCTCTAGATATTTATAAAAAAAATGTTAATACAATTTATCCAATATGGATAATTAAAATTCATTATGTTCTAAAACATCAACAATAACACCCAAATCTCAACTTAACCCATTACATATGCAGTTAAAGTTAAGGTTACTGCAAAATTTATTTGGTCAAAATTGAAACTAAAATATTGTAATGATTTGATCTCACATCCTTCCATGATAAACTTATAAATTATATTGAAATAATTCTAACAACTCATAAATTTCCATACCAAATTGTAAATACCATTCTCAATTTGAAAAATAAAATCAAATATTCTTCTAAAAGAAAATTATCCCTTTATTACTTAAATAAGCTCCCATATTAGACAAATTTTTTTTATTGGAATATGGGGTTCATCCTTGCAGAAATAGATGATCATAGGTTGATTCAGAAGATCAAATAAAATTTACTTATTCCATAATCTATGTAGAGAGAGATAATCAATGCTCAAAATCACATCGAATTTCACTAAAGGATGAACAATAATATTTTCCTGGGGATCCTTCATAAAACTATAACTTGAAATTCCAAACACCGGAGTGTAGGATAAGTGTATCCTAATTATCATGATTCACTTAAGCTGTTGGGATTGCATAAACTTTCTCTTTGTACTTTGTCTTCAGATGTTTTTTCCGCTTATTATCCTTATTGTCCCTTGGATTAGGGAATTTATTCGTATAATTAACAACCTCATTTTATCTATAAAAATAAAGTTTGCGTGGTGTATTTTGTTGAACCATCTCTTCATTACTTTCATTTATTGGATTATTCACATCAATTTAATATTATTTTTCTCGATTTATAGGTTTCCCACAATTAAAAAATCTTCATGATTCATTCATGAATGCGCCTGATTATTCCTTTCCATATGTTTGACTAGAAGGAGTTTGAAATGATTTCTTTAATCCTTGTGATATGCCACTAGAGGTTCCTTGAAACTTCATTTCATTTTCTTATCACCAAAACCATGAGGTCTTCCATATTTCATTTTCACATTGAGTCCACATCAAATGATTTCCTCATAGCTTCAAATGTCCCTTAAAATTAATGCCTTTTGAAGACTAGGTTTCAGACCACTAAAGAATCAATCAATTTTTCTTCTAGGTCTGATGATTAAACCATAATAATACCTTGTATATCATGTAAAATTTTCCTCATAGGTACTAATGGATTCATCATATTTTTTTCTTAATCTCAAGGAATTATTTTTCTATTTTTATGTAAAATTACTGGGATTCACATATTGAAACATATACTCTTAGACCTATCCCATTACATGGAGTAAAATTCATCCTCTTGCCTTGTATTTTTAATAAAATTATTTTATTGATATGATTTTATTTACAAATGATAAATGTATAGGATAAATTTTTCATGGTTAGAGAACTAAAGAATAAAAAATATATTTTCAATTAAATTGATCCATTAATAAAAAACTAGTGGATCAAAAGTACCAAATAAGAAGGGTGCACATTTCTTCATAAATGATTCAATGGAATGTTGATCCCTCTTTAAATTTGGAAGTTAAACGTGACCCATGATTCCAATTATATCTTAAGAGAGTTGAGTGAGCATAGTAACAAAATATTACATACTCGATTCTAATCCATTTTCTTGAGGTTTTTCATTTCATTGGTTTTCACATTCATTGTTCACATGATTTCTTTAGGTTCTAGTAATTGACTAAAACCAAAATTTATAGTGTTAAAAATAATTATCCTAGTGGGAAACCACATAATACTTAAAAATACTTTATAGGAAGTCTAAATCATGACAAATTATTTTCAATCTATGAAAAATTTAGGTTTAAACTTGCTCATTCATGGTCAGTATCTATTAAAAACCATCATGATGGTTTATCAAGAGTTTTTGAATTTAAAAGACATATCCCCTTAGAGTGTCAAACCAGGTGTGTTGCAAGGCCCGTCGTTGTGCACTAGGTGACGATCGAGTCCAATATCAATGCACCATTTTTAGCGTTATTACTCCTAGGTATAATTTCATATAAGACACATCCACTTATAGTATCTATATGGATGTTATAATGACCCTAGTTTTTCTTACATGACCAATACATCATTTTAAAGATAAAGTTCATAATATCATTACAAATTTTGGATACAAAGCTTTTGTTTCTTCAAAAAATTAGGCTAATACAAAACATTTACTTAATAAAAAATATTTTTGTTAAATCCATATTCTTATTCCTTCTAAATATTGTGTTCTCCTTAGTACATGTAATCACCATAGGATATACATCAAAGAAGGGGTGATTTAAAAGCCCAGAAAGAGGATGAGTAACAGATAGGAATCATGGGAGAGCACAAGAATCACAATCAAATCAATAGTATATGATAATCATCATAATAAGGAGGGGAAACATTATATTAAGGCATGAAATGTGGAAATGCATAAAAATGAAACATCATGTCTTTGTGGTCAAATACCACACATAGTTTTGAACAAATATAGTTTCAAGTTCACGTATAGAATAAGTGCATAATTGACACATGACTATCATGGGGTGTGAAAAAAATAAATATTTATTTTGTTAAGAATGTAGTAAAGTGGGTAAACTGTGTTGTCTCAAGAGAGGATCACTCAAAAAGCACGTTTGTAACTTAAAATTAGAGAAATAAATGAGATTGTTTTCCAAATTCTTTGTTTTTAAAAATAAATCAAGAAATTGAAATAATGTTTGAACCCAAATTTATGAAGATAGTGATGGGGTCAGGTTAGGATCACCTTTTTCATTATCATCATGGTCATAAAAATTATTCTTGTTCTCTTCCAATTTATTGATAAATGAAAGACTCATCGATCGAGTTGTCAATCATCCTTGGATGAAGATTGCAATGGAAAACACTTTTTTGTGCCTGAAAATTTATAAACCATTACAAAAAAATTAAGGAAATCCCCTATCAAGAATCTTTTATCCTTATAAATATAGAAACAATTCACTAGTTCCACACACATTCCAATGATTTCTTGACACTCTCCACCTAACACAATTTTCTCGATCGAGACAAACTTCCCTCGGCGAAGGGAGTTTAAGGATCTTCAACCAAATATATAAAAAATGAATGAATCCAAAACCCAAAACATGATTTCATTAAGATAATTTGTCACCACTAATAATGGAAATCATTCTATAGAAAAATATAGGTTTACATTAAAGAACAAGACTCTATCATTATAAAAGGAAAACTCCCCCTTCCCTGATCACTCAAAATCTTTACCCCTCTATGTGAAGGGTAATAGAGTTAAATAGGGAATAAGTGAGAACTTTAAAACTAAGAAAAAAATAAAAGATAAAATAAAAATATCTTCAAGCTTCAAATACTCCAGGACATCCCATCATTATCCTCCTTCAATAACATTGAATAGAAGTGAAAACTCATATTTATAGGCTAGAGGGTTGGACAATTTTCCCCCTAGATACATTTTTTCGAAATATTGAGTTTATTTTGAATAGTAAATGGATTAATATGATGAATTTTTAATCTTTAAAGTTTTTCCACAATCTATTTTTAATCTACCCAAAAAATATTATATAATTTGGACAACGGTCACAAAAGTTACCCCTAAATTGCTGAATAATAATTTTTCAACCCGAAGAGAATCCTCAACTCCATCTAATTTATTACATTAAATGGATGATAAATGATTTAATTTATTCATATAATTTATTGAGGTCATGAGTATTGGATTCCTGTATCTAATCTAGATGGAATCTCTTCATTTGGATGTCTCTAGAATAAAATATTCCTCACTTATAGATGTGTTATTAATTCTATTATCCAAAAAAATTTCTCCACTACATTGATTTTTCTAAGCTAGTGTGTTTTGAATTGGATCTAGGTATAGAAGGCAATGTGACATAAAAAAAATTCTAAAATAATTAATCACTTAAATTGGATCAAAATTTTAAATGTTATGTCCGAAAAACAAAAGCTCCAGAAAACTGTTAAATTTCCATAATTAAACAAATTTCACAATAAAGCCCAAAATTCACCAAAAATACAAAAATGATATAAAGAAGATCAAATTTATTAATTTTAAAGGAATAAATAATTTAAACACACATGAATAATTATTAATATATCAACTCTATCAATTTCCCCACACTTAGTACTTGGACTCTTGGACATGTCAGCATCAAAATCATTTCAAAGGAAATTCAAAATACATACCAATGAGATCTATAAATTACTCAAAAATAAATAAAAGATATCATGAATCCTAAAATACTATTATTTAAAGTTATCTTTTCAGATTATTTAGAATATTTCCACTTAATGTTTCCTCCCATGAATAGAAGACACCTAAATCACATGGATTTTCTTTCATCTTACAAATGTCAATTTTCAATAAAGATTTTATCATCTAAACCAATGAAAGTTTCACCATAGGCTTGATAAATTCATACATATACACCAAATGTGAGTCGAGGAAATATGTTTATCATGGGGAATTTTTAGAGTTGTTTTGTGGATTTCAGTTGTTTGGATGTTGATATGAAAAACTATGAGGCTGGATGAGGAGGGCTTGGCTCTTTTTGAAGAATAATTTCAAGATTCTTATTTTCACTCAAGTATGGTACCCTACTCAATACCCATAGTAGAAAATAAGATCCATCATCATGGAAAATCTTGGGAAGTTCACACCATTCATCAATTAATTAGTAAAAAATTCAATCTTCTCTGACATAAATTTTCTTCAAATCTCTAGATAGGCATAGATTTTTTCTCCATTAGAAGCTCAAGAAAGGAACAACTTCTTTTGCAATGAAAGCTCTAGAAAGGCACAAATTTCAATAAAATGATTTTATTTTCATATAAAATGCATCTCATAATCATTTGATTTTCCACCCAAAGTATCACCAAACGAGGTAGAATAACACAAGACAACTTCCACCCCCACTTAATTTCAACTAGATCATGAAGTTTTACTTCAAGAGCAGGTTTGATAGGGAACATTGGCATGTAATGTGACTAATATAATAATTTTTTCCAGTATTATAAGAAATACAAGTATTAAATGTACAAGTAAGGAAAAAAATTAAAAGTATTATTTTCAAAAGGGGGATTTAAAAATAAATAAATTCCGTAGTCATTTTAAACACAAGTACCTCAAAATCGCAAGTCTAGAAAGGAAAAAAAATCAAATTCGAGTAAACGAAATCATTCCTCTATTCTCTATATAAGTGAGGTGAATGAAAAGAATATGAAAAAAATGGGTTATTAGCCTCATGGGAAGGTGATTTAAAATAAAAAGATAGTAATATGTGGCATGCTATTAAAAAATTAGGGAATTTTCATGAAATTTCCAAATAATTGAACTTGAGACAATGTATTTGTACACATTAATTTATTATTAGTTTCAAGGAATAAATTGTTTAAATAATTTATATGGGTTTCAAAAATTGAAATAATAATCATTTGAGCTCAAATTTGTTAAAAAAAAACACAAAAAATAAAAAATAATCACACAAAAATTTTAAAAACAATTTTTTTTTGAAAATCAGAAAAGAACAACAACAAATGAAAATCCTAAACTACAAAAGTTACCCCCCACACTTAAACGAAAAATATTCCTCAATTAATTAAAATATATTTAACAACTATTAATATTGGAAAATGAATCATAGAAATCAAAAAAGTGTAAAGTAGAGTTATAACATAATAACTTTTATTGATAGATAGGCTAGAGGAGTGTGATCTACTCCCCTAGATCTAATGGAATTGTCCCATGGATTTTCTTCAACCTACATTCATGAATAGTGAATGGTTAATTCTCTCCAACCATAACAATTTATATAATATTTAAAGGATATAAATGAGTAACTATAAATGGAACTTCCCATCTAGAATGAAGTTTACCTAGCATCAGATTGAGTCTTGAGTTGAATAACATCACTTTCTCTACACGATGTAAGCCTTTAAATTGGATCATCATGTCATGATACACTCTTTTTCTCTATTTATAAATCTTTTAATTTTCAAAAAATACCTTCTAATTTCTTCCATATCCTACAAATTAGATCTTCTCTTTGTCCCATCACTTTCAAGATCCAAATTCATCTTCCTCACAATCCAATACGACTTATGATCCAATTCCACTAGTAGATTAAATATTTTCCCAATAATCAAACTAAATAGACTCATTCTAATATGGGTTTTGTTGGATTTCTTTTAATACCATAATGTGTCTTAAAACCTATGGATCTAATCTTTCCTGTTCAATTTAATATTCTTTTATAAAATTCCTTTGATTTCCCTATTGGAAACTTCAACTTGATCATTAGTCTATGAATGATTGGGAGTTGATGTTTTATGATGAACCCCATACTTATTTAGTAAACCCCCATTTTCATATTGTAAAAGTGAGTCCCCTAATCACTGATGATGTTTCTGTTCTCTCCAAATCTACAAAATATGTTAGCCCCAACAAAATCACCAACAACTTTAGCATCAAAAATCCTAGTGGATTTTTCTTCCACCCATTTGGAAACACAATCTACTTAAAGAAAGATATAATAATTTAAAAATGAAATTGGGAAAGTATTCATAAAATATATCCCCCATACTTCAAAATTATCAGAAAAATTATTTGTCTTTTGTCGAATTTCTTTTATCTTTGAAATATTTCTAGAAAACTTACATTTTCACACATTTTTCAAAATTCATGAGCATCTTTAAAAAGGGTGTCTAATAAAGTATAGATTCTAAAACCTTCCTTGATGTCCTTTTTGGTCCAAAGTGACCGACAAAAGTTTATGTGTGATAATTCTCAAAGATAGATCCAATTTCACTATTAGGAAAGCATATTTTTATCACTTGGTGATTGAAAATCTTCTAAAGAAATGGATCATACAAAATGTAAAATCTAGATTCAGATTTTAGTTTTTTAATTTGGTGGGAAATGTAATGATATTGAACTTGATATGTTACCAAATAAATGACCATGTCATCATGAAAATTCACTTCTCCTTCAATAAAGTACAAATGTTCTCTTATAAGGTGATCATTTATTGGTTCTTTTTATATAATTTCAACTTCAGCAGTGTTAAGAAGTCTACCTAAATGATTGGCCACATAGTTCTAAGCTCCCTTATTGTCCTTTACTTATATTATTAAATCCTATAGTAGTAACATCCATGTCACTAACCTCAGTTTAGCTTCAACCTTCTTCATCAAGTACCTAAGGGATGCCTGATCAGAAAAAATAATGACTTTAATTCCAAGAAGATATGATATAAATATTTCTAAATAAAAAGAAACTCCTAAAAACTCTTTTTATATGGTTATGTAATTATATTGAGTAAAATCTAAGGTCCTAGAGGCATATGCAATTAACTAGGGATGACACTCATTTTGTGAGAAAGGACTGCTCCGACTGCTTGGTTACAAGCATCACAAAGTAGTTTAAATGGTTCTTCCCAATTTGGTGGCTACATAATTGGTTGTATAATAAATATCCTCTTTAGATCATCAAAGGATTACCTACATGGACCATTTAAATAAAAATCAACATATTTAAAAATAAATCTAGAGGGAGGGAGCAAAAGTTTACTAAAATCTTTGATAAACCTCCTATAGAATCCTACATGTCCTAAAAATGATCTAGCATACTTCACAAAAGTTGGGTATAAAAATGAATTTATCACCTAAATTTTTGATTGATCTACTTTAATTTTTTTTGAAATGACATGATCAAGGAAAGTTCCTCTCCCAACCATGAAATAACATTTTCTAAAATTTAAAAAAATATTATCTTTAATGCAGTTCTTCAACAAAATTCCAGAATTTTCAAACAATGGTCAAAATAATTTCAAAAAACCATGAAGCCATATAAATACCTCGAATAAATCTTCAATGAGGTCAGAAAAAATAGTCACCATGAACATCTAAAATGTACCTGGAGCAATAAATAATCCAAATTTCATCTTTTTATATGAAAATTTTTCGAAGGGAAAAGTAAAGGTTGTCTTCTCTTGATCCTTAGGAGCAATGGGTACTAAAAAATATCATGAAAATCCATCCAAAAAGAAATAATGAGTTATCACTGCCAATATCTATAACATCTAGTAAATTAATAGGATAAGGAAATGATCTTTACTAGTGACCTGGTTTAACTTCCGAAAATCAATACACACTCTCTAGCAATTCTGAATTATTATAGGGATTAATTCACTATTTTCATTCCCCATAGTAGTTAAACTAGTTTTTTTGGAACTACATGAATGGAGCTAACCCATTGTGAATATGAAATGGGATAGATGATCAAAAATTCCAAGATATTTTCCATCTCCTTCTTCACAACCCCCATCAAGGTGGGATTTAGCCTCCTTTGGGGATGTCTGAAAGATTTAGAATCTCCCTTAAGAATAATTCTATGTGAGTATAATTTTGGGTTTATTCATGGGATATAACCTACAATACACCCTATTTATTGGAAATTATATCTAAAAATTTCAATCAAATATTTTTCTCGTGTTTCAGATAGATTATTATCAATTATCACTATTAATTTATCTCCATCCCTAAGGTTCAAATATTTCAAATCAATGGGGAGTGGTTTTAATTCTAGATTATGGGGATACTAAAGGGATGAAATTAAAATTATATTCCCCACTTCAAAAGGTTGGACCTCATTCACACAATAAACCATATAATATTCTTTATTTTTTAACAAATCATTAATGAAATTAGATTTTACCTCTTCTTCCTACATGAAATCAGAATCTCAATGTGTTGGGAATCCATATGTTCCGTGAAATTTTTCTATATAAAAACTCTATCCTAAGGATATGAATTCATAGAATATACCTAATTATTCAATTGGAATTGTACCAACTTCATGGGAGAGTGAAAAGAGTGAATGATCATCTTATGGTTTCCTCATGGATTCAAAAATATTGAAGTGGACTATTCTATATCCAAAATTCCATGGTGAGTGTCCCATTATAGAATTTGATGATGGTTTTGGAAGTCTTCAATAAAGGTTTCCCCAAAATTATGGGTTTGTGTGATGAGATCCTATCTTCTTCCATATTTAGTACATAGAATTCAGCTGAGAATAATAGATCTTTGACTTCTAAAAAGACATCCTTTAGAACTACGACTAGAAAGGATATGTATCTATTTGAAATATAAATCACTAATCTTGTGAGATTCAAGTATCCCATATTAAAAGAAGTTTATAATGAGTGATGAAATAAATTAATTGAAGAACTTATATCATACAAATAATTAGAGGAATTTAAAGAACCAATGGTGCATATAGTGGAAAACATCCCTCTATCTTAATATTTGGTTGGAAAATATGGTGTGATAAGGCATGAGAAAATTATTACCAAGTTGATCCTATAATTCCCTTGATATACCCTCTTTCTGGGGCAAAGATCCTTAAAAAATTTAGTATACTTTATAATTTTTTTACATTCTTCAAGTAGCATGATATTAATTTCCACTTTCTAGAAGGTGTCTAAAATTTCTTTTTGAAGTGATTCTTCCTGAAATCTCTTTGATTGAATCATACTTTATGGAAATAGTGGGGGTAAGTGTTTCTTCTCCCTTTATTTAATTTTTAAAGGGTTTTATTCTCTATTCCTCTTTGGCCTATCCTTATCTTCCTCCTATTTCCTTTCTTCTTCTCGGTGAATTTTTACAAAATTTTCAGAATTTCCAACTTCATTATTTCTCAACACAAGTGGTATTGTTTTAGGATCTTGGTATACTTTTGGTGAGAATTATTTTACACTTCTTGTTGTTATCATGATGAAATTATCTTTTGGATTTTGGATTGATTGGGAAGGGAGTTTTCCTGCGTTTTTGGACATGATTTCAAAAAGACTTCCTACCATGTTTCCAGTTACTTGGATTGTATCAGTTCCACATAAGGTTTTGTGATGGTGGATGGTTACTCATAGGGTCTTTGCAAATTGGGTGTTTTTTGGTAATAAGGATGTTTATAGGATTTATTTTTTTGAAATGGTGGTGGGTTTTTTTAATTGTTTTGGTAATGGGGGGTGGTTTTAGAACTCGTTTTGGTATGGGGTCTATCTTAATTATGCTGATTTAAAAATCCACATTGAACTTGGTTATGATATATCCATCCTTGACTTTTCTAGAATTTACTAGGATGAAAGTATTACAAACAAGTTTCCATTACTTTTATATCAACACATTGGTTAGTGAAATGATCAGGTGATGAGCATATACCACATAGCTTAGATAGTGGTTGGTGATCATCAACTTGTTTCAAATACATCTATCTCACCATAATGGTTGGCACATAAATCGTAGTTTCCCATAAAGGTGAAGAATATGAAGTTATTACCTTTGTAATTTATCTTTTACTAATACATATTATACCAAACTATTGTGAGTTCTGAGAAATATTATTAATCAAGCCCTTGGCTTCTTCTGGTGACTTGTCAATCAATGAACCTCCTGATAATGCATCCAAAAGGTTTTTATCATTGTCCAGTAATACTTAGTAAAAGAAGATAAGAAATTTATTCTCCTCAATTTATTGATGTGGAAAGATGGAACAAATATTTTTAATCCTTTCCCATTACTCGTAAAGGGTTTCTATAACTGATTGTGTGATGACATAGATTTAATTCCTAATGGTTGTGATTCTAGAGTTAGGGAAGAATATTTGCATGAAGCATATCACCTATTCATTAAAATCATTCAAATATCTTGGTTTTAGTCCATAAAAACATTCCTTGGAAGCTCCTTCCAATGAAAATGAGAGTGCCTTCCACTTTACCTACACCTCAGCTGCTCCTCAAGTTCTAAAAGTAGATAAGACATATGTGAACTCTTTAATATGTTTGTTTGGGTCTTCTCCTTTTGAACCACGGATTTTTTTTAGAAATAGAATCATTTTAGGCTTCGTCTCAAAATATTTGTTTAAAACCGGTATGGAAATTTTATTTTTTTGATCAAGGAATTGTGGTTCATAGAGGTCTCTAAGGGTTTGGTTCTTATTTCCAGCCATGATGAAAGGCTCAGAGTGAACACTTGAAGTTTTAATCAAGTCTACAAGAGAAATTTCTTAAAATTCAGATTGAAAATTATGTTTTATACATCTATTCAACAATTTTCCTTCCATTTCAGTATCTAGGGGGAAAGGGATAGTGTTTGAGGTTCTAGTAATGCAATTTTTAAGAGAAATGAAAGAAAAAAGAAGAGAGAAAAATGATTGTTGGCACCACCTCCCAAGAAATGACTCCCATTTATGACACGTGCCTATCATGGGGTGTGAAAAAAGAAAATATTTCCTAATTTAAAAATTTATTAAAGAAGGTAACCTAGGTTTCATTCAGATAGTATCACTTAATAATCATGTTTTTCACTTGAAATTAGAGAAATAAGTGAGATTGTTTTTTTATATTGTTTTTTTAAAAAGAAAGAATGCTATTAAAATAATGTATGCACCCAAATTGATGAAGAGAGTTGTGGGGTTTGGGTAGGTTCACCTTTTTCAATGTCATGATGGTCATAAAACATATTCTTTATCTAATTCCATTGAATAATAAATGAAAGACTCCTCAATCGAGTTGTAAACCACCCTCGGTTGAAGGATTTAATGGAAACCACTCCTATATGCATGAAAATTCATAAAGCATTCCCAAAAGAACTATGGAAATTCCAATCATGAATTTTTTATCCTTATAATTCTATAAATTATTCACTAGTTTCACACACATGCCAACGATTACTATACCCTCACCACCTAACACAATATGCTCGATTGATACAAATATAACTAGACAGAGGGAGTTTAAAGATCTTCAACCAAAGCTATAAATAATGAATTAAAAAAACATAAAACAGAATAATATTAAGATAATTTGGAACAAATAAAAATATAATCCATTCAATAGAAGAATATATGTTAACATTAAAGTACAAGACTCCTTTATTATAAAAGGAAAACTCTCCTTCCCCAATCACTCAAAATCTTTACCCCTCTATGTGAAGGTTAATAGCGTTTAATTGGGAAGAATTGAGCATTATGAAACATAGAAAATAGAAAAGAGAAAATCCACATCACTTCAAGATTAAAATCCTCTATCACATACCCTCATTATCTTACTTAAATACCTTTTAATGGAAGTGAAAAATCATATTTATTGTCTTGCGGGTTTGAAAAGGTTCCCTCCAAATTCATTCCTATGAATGTTTGAGTTTATTTAGAATATTAAATTTCCTAATATCAGAAATTTGTTTTCATAAAAGTTGTCACCCTATATCTTGTGAATGTGGAAAAAATATCACATCTTTCAGAAAATTGGAAAAAAAGTATGCACAAATTACTGAATAATACTTTTTATTTCTGAGGATACTCTTTAACTACCTCCAAATTAACTTATTAAATGAATGCATGAATGATTGATTTATTTTATGAAGTTTATTATGCACATGAGTATAGGAGTTATTTACCTAATAAATCTATGATCACTCCATTTTATGTTGCAAGACCATGATATTATTCAATTATTGATGTGGAGTCCATTCTATCAGCCAACAAAATTTTTCCACTTGATTGATTTTTATGAGCCAATGTGTTTTGAATTGGATCTGGGTTGAGAAGACAATGTTTAATCCAAAAAAAATAATAATCCTAGTAAAAAATAAAAACCTAAATTGGATCCAAATTGTAAAAGTTATCCCTAAAAATAGAAGATCTAGAAAACTATTAATTTTTTATAATTAACCAATTTTCATAATTAAGACCAAAATTTACCCAAAATACTAAAATGGTAAAAATAAAATAAAATTGATTAATTATATGATATTAATAATTGTAAAACACATGAATAATTATGAAAATATTATCCCTATCAATTCCCCCACACATAACACTTGGACTCCTGGACAAGTTCGCATCAAAATCAAATCAGAGGAAATTCAACACACATTCGCATGAGATCCACATATTCCTCATGAAGAGACAAAAGATACCATGCCTCCCTAAATAACATTATCTCAAGTTCCCTATTTAGATAATTCAGTTTATTTCCACTTCATTTTTCCTCCCATGCACACAAAAAATCAACCTCACATGAATTTTCTCTCATCTCACAAATATCAATTTCCAACATGGATTTTCTCATCTAAACCAATGCAAGTGTCACCATATGCTTGATAAATTACTACATATCCACCTGATGCGAGTCAAGTAAAATGTATTTATCATGATAAATTTTAAGGTTTTTTGTGGCTTCTGAATGGTAGGATTGTGATGTGAAAACTTCTGAGTTCGAATATGGTGAGCTTGGATCATTTTAAAGAAAAATTACAAGATTATTATTTTCACTCAAGTATGGTATCCTTATCACTCCCAATAGTATAAAATAAAATCCATCCTCATGAAAAATCAAGGAAAGTGCATACCAACCATTATTTTAGTAGTAAAAAATTAAATCTTATTAGACATAATTTTTCTTGAAATCTCTAGATTGGAATAGCTTTATTTCTCAATTGGAAGATCTAGAAAGGCACCACTTATCTTATCATGAAAGATTCTAGAAGTCCAAGCTTTCAACAGAATGTTTTTTCATCAGAAAACAAATCTATTACGAATTTTATTTTTAACCCAAAGTATCACCAAACAGAGAATCAAAATACAAGGTATCTTACCCCAAACTTAAGTTCAACTAGATCATTCAACTTCACTTAAAAAGTAGGTTTTATAGGGAGAATTGGCTTGTAATGTGGATAAACTAACAGTTTGTTTAAGGATTATAAGGTATACAGGAATTTAATATACAAGGATGGCTAGAATTAAAAGGATTCTTTCTAAAATGGGGCTTTAAAACCAAATAAATTCCACAGTTATCTAAAACAAATGTACCTCAAAACCTTAAGTTTTTAAAGGAATAAATCAAATTATAGTTAAAGAAATAATGGTTTGGTTCTCTCAAAAAGTGAGGTTAATGAAAATAATATGAAAAAATGGTTCATAATCCTTATGGGAATGTTATTTCAAATATAAAGACACAAAGATGTAGCAAGCAATTCAAAAATTAGAAAACTTTTCTTGAAATTCACAAATAATTGCACTTGAAACAAAGTCATTTTCAACATTATTTTAAGCTATATTTCATGGAATAAATTTTTTACTCATTTATATGGGTTTTGAAAATGGAAATAATAATAATTTCAACTCAAAACTTTCAAAAAACCATAGAAACTGAAAAATAATCACACAAAAATTGAAAAAAGCATTTTTTTGAAAAAAAAACGATAAATGAAAATCCAAAACTAAAAAGGTCCCCACCACACACTCAAATGAAAACGATCCCTCAATGAATTAAAATGGATTTAACATATAATAACATATAAAAAATGAATCACAACATGTAATGAAGTGTAAAGGAGAGGCACAAAATGATGGATTTTATTGATGGATAGGTTGGAGGAGTGTGATATCCTCTACTGGATCAGATGGTATGGTCCGATGGAATTTCTTCTTCCTGTGTCCATTAATAGTGAATGGATCATTCTCTATATCCTTTATAATCTACATATAACCAAAATGGTATACATTAATTGATATAAATAAACATAACCATATCAAATATAGTTTACCTGGAATCAACTTGACTCTTGAGTTGAATAATAGCACTTTGTCTCCAGGATGAAAGTTTTTTGGTTGGATCAGCTTATCCCGAGACACTATTTTTCTCTCTTTGTATCCTGTAATTTTAAAAATATTCCCTTATAATTTCCTATAACTCCCAAAACTTTAAAGTTATCTCTATCCCAACACTTTCAAGATCCAAATTCAGCTTCCTCAAAACCCATTATACCCTATTCTCCACTTCCACCAGTAGATAACAGATTTTACCATAAATAAACCTATCTAGACTCATTCCAATCATTGTTTTGTAGGCTATACATAAGCCAATATTGTGTCTTCTAACATTTGTCTCTAATTTTTCCTATTCAGTTTAACAGTCTTTTCCAAAATTCTTTTGATTTACATATTGGACACTTTAGCTTGACCATTAGTCTTTAGATGATAAGGATTTGATGTTTGATGATGCACCCCATAATTCTTTATCAAATACACCATTCTCATGTCGAAAAAATGAGTCCCCTGATAAATTATGATGGCTCTAGGAACTCCAAACCTTCAAGATATTCTATCCATGAAAAAATCACAAACAAATTTAGCATCATCAGTCCTGGTGGATTTTTCCCCCACCCATTTGGAATCATAATCAACTTCAAGAAAGATATACTAACATCTAAATGAAATTGGGAATGGACCCATAAAATATATCCCACATAATTAAAAAATATCATAAAAAGTAAGTTTATTTTTGGTCATTTCTTATCACTTTAAAATATTTCCAAAAAATAGAGATTTTCACACATTTTTCAAAATTCATGGGCATCTTTAAAAAGGGTGGTCCAATAAAGTCCATATTCTAAAACCTTAATTTCTATCGTTTAGGGTACAAAGTGAACTCCAGAATATAATGTATGACAAAAATAAAAGACAAAACCAATTTAACTCTCTAGAAAACATCTTCTTATAACCTGTTCATTGTAAATCTTACAAAGAAATTGATCATACCAAATGTAATATCTAGATTCATCTTTTAGTTTTTGAATTTGGTGTGAATTAAAATGATATGGGGCCCAAGATCTAACTAGATAATTTAACATTTCACCATACCAAGGCACATATCCTTTAATAAAGTGAAAATAATCACTTTGAAGGTGATCATTCAATGGTTCTTTTTTCTAGAATTTTATCTTGAGGAGTGTTGGGAAGTCTGCTTAAATGATCGATCACTTGGTTCTCAGATCCCTTATTTTCCTTAATTTCTATGTTGAACTACTATAGTTTTAACATCCATATGACTAAACTCGGTCTATATTTTTCCTTATTCATTAAGTACCTAATATCTTCATGATCAAAAAAAAAACAATGAATTTAGTTCCAAGAAGATATGATATAAATCTTTATAAAGAAGAAACAACTCCTAGAAACTTTTTTTTTTGTGGTTGTGTAATTGAATTGAGATGAATTTAAGGTTCTATAGGAATAGTCTATGACATGTTTCCTATCCTCAATTCTCTATGAAAGGAATTCTCTAGTTGCTAGGATGGAATCTTCACAAATTAGCTCAAATGGTTCTTCCCAATTTGGTGGTTGCATCACTAGTGGTGTAATAAATATTATCTTCAGATCATCAATGGATTCCCTACATGAACCATTGAATTGAAAATTAGAATATTTAAAAATAAATCAAGAGATAGGGATATCAATCTTACTAAAATATTTTGTAAACCTCCTATAAAATCTTGCATGACCTAAAAGTGATATAAGATGCTTCACACAAGTTGGGTAAAGAAATGATTTTATCACTTAAAATATTGAATTATCCACTTAAATTACATATTTTAAAAATACAAGACCAAGTAAAATTACTCTCTCAACCATCAAATGAAACTTTTCAAAATTTAAAATAGAATTATTTTTAATGTAAGTTTTCAATAAATTTCATATTTTTCAAACAATGGTCAATTGTTTTTCCAAAAAATATGAAATAATACAAAAAATCCTCCAAGAAATATTCAACGAGATAAAGAAATATACTTACCATGCACCTCTGAAATGTACCTAGATAATTACATAATCCAAGTGGTGTCATTTTGTATGAAAAGATATTGAAGGTACAAGTAAATATTGTCTTCTCTTGATCTTTGAGATCAATAGGTACCTTAAAATAATCTGAAAATACATCCAAAAAAATAATGAGTTATACCTACCAATATATCTAAAATCTACACAATTAATGGGATGGAGAAATGATCTTTCTGAGTGACCTGATTCAACTTCCTAAAATCAATGCATAATCTCCATTTATTATCAATTCTCATAGGGATTAATTAATTCTTTTCATTTTTCACAGTGGTTAGGCTAGTGTTTTATGAAACTACATTAATGGGGATGAGCCATTATGAATATGAAATGGTATATATTATCCCATATTCCAAGAGCTTCTCAATCTTTCTTCAAAACTCCATCAAGGTGGTATTCAACCGCCTTTAGGGAAGTCTAATAGGGTTGGAATCTCCCTCAAGAAGAATTATATGTTAGCATATTTTTGGGAATATTCCTAGGATATCACAAAGACCCACCCTATTGGTTGTAAATTCTCTCTGAAAATATCAATAAAATATTTTTCTTGGAATTCATATATATTATTATCAGTTATCACTAGTAATTTATATCCCTCCCTAAGGAACACATATTTCAAATCAATGGGGAGTGGTTTTAATTCCAAAACAAGGGGATAATCAAAGGATGAAATTAAAATGAAATTCCCCACTTCAAAAGGCTATACCTATTGAATATAAGAAACCATATCATCTTCCACACAATTTAAAAAATCATAAATGAAATAATATTTTACCTCTTCTTCCCACATGAAATCAGAATCTATAGTGTGTTAGGAATCTACTTATCCAGTTATATTTTCAATGAAAAAATTATTGCATAAGGATAAAATTTCATGGAACATACTTTATTGTTCAATTGGATTAGTACTAAGTTCATGGGAGAGTTCCAAGAGTAAATAATCATCTGATGGGTTCCTTATAGATTCAAAAATATTTAAGTGGACTATGCTATCTATAAACTCCATGGTGAGTGTCCCTTTAAGGACATTGGTGATGATTTTGGTAGCCATCAAGAAAGGTCTCCAAAAACTTTTTGGTGAGTTTGAAAGGATACTATCTTCTTCCATATTTAGCACATAGAAGTTATCCAGGAGGAAGAGAACTTTGACTTTCGTAAGGGCTTCCTTAAAAATTACAGATGGGAAGAATGTGGATCTCTTTGTAAGCTGGACCACCACTCTTCTGGGATTCAAGTATCCCATCTACAAATAATTCTATAATGAGAGAGGAAATTCATTAATTAAAGCACCTAAATCACACAAATAATTAGTGAAATTTAAAGAACCAATGGTTCTTGGAATGGAAAACATATCTAGATCTTGACATTTTTTGGAAACTATTGTGTGATAAGGACTAAGAAACTTATTCCAAAGATAATCCTATCATTACCTTAAAGTATCATTTTATTGGGGAAAATATCCTTAAAAAATTTATCACGCATTGGAATTTTTTTGATTGATTTAATAAGGGGTTATTAATTTCCACTTTTTAGAAGTTTTCTAGAATTTTGTTTTGAAGTTCTCCTTCTTGTAATCTCTTAAATTAAATCATCCTTGATAGAAATAGTGTGGGTAAGTACTTATTATCCCTTTGTTGAAATTTTAATGGTGGGTTTGTCTCTTCCTCCTTGACCTATCCTTCTACTCCTATTTACATTATTCTTCTTGGTAAATATTTATATAATTTTAAGAATTTAATACTTCATTATCCCTCAGCTCAAGTGGTTTTGTTTCAGGATCATGGGCTACTGGTGGTGAGATTTATTTTCCAAATAATATTATTATAATTCAGAAATTCTCTTTTCGATTTGGGATTCTTTGGGAATAGAGTTTTCCAGTGTTTTTGGAAATTAGTTCAACATGACTTCCCATTATGTTTTATAGTTTATCAACCTTATCCTCTAGTCCATATTACTTGGATTATAGTTGTTCTATTGAAGGTTTTGTTATGGTGGATTATTTCCAATATGGTATTTGGAAAGTGGGTGGTTAGTGGTAAGAAGTATTTTTATAGGATTTCTTTTATTGAAATAGTGATGGACTTTTGGAATTGTTGTTGGAATTGGGGTTGGTTTTGGAATTGGTTTTGGTATGGGGTCTAACATGATTTTAATGATTTCCGAATCCATATTTAACTTGGTTAGGCTCTCACCATCCTTGATTTTTTTGGGAATTGAATAGGATGAAAGTATTCTGTACAAGTTTTCATTTCCTTTATTTCAGTACATTGGTTAGTGAAATGATTAGGTGATGACCATAAAACATATACCTTAACCAGTGATTGTTGATAACACACTTATTTCAAGGCCATTTTTCTCACCAATTGGTTAGCTCACTAATATTAGTTTCCCATAAAGTTTATGGATAAAAAAAATCTTACATCATGAATTAATCTTATACCAACACCTCTTATACCAAACTGTTGTGAGTTTTGGGAAATATTCTCAATCCATCCCATGGCTTCTTCTGGTGAATTTTCAATCAATTCACCTCCAGATGATTCATCCAGAAGATTTTTTTCATTTTCTAGTAATACATTGTAAAATAAGATAATAAAGTTATGCTAGTAAATTACATTATGTGGTTAGAGAACAAAAATATTTTTAAAACTTTCCCTTTACTCATAAAGGGTTTCTCCAAATGTTTGTCTCATGGCATAGATTTCATTCTTAATGGTCATGATTTTGGAGGTGGGGAAGAATATTTCCATGAAACATCTCACTAAGTCATTCTAATAATTCATATATTAGAGATATAGGACATAAAATTATTCCTTGGTAGCTCATTTCAATGAAAACTAGAATGCCTTCTACTTTAACAAATTGTTATCTACTCCTAAGGGTAAAATATTAGAGAAGACATGTGTGAACTCTATAATATTTTTATTTGGTTCTTCGCCAACCAAGAAATAAATTTTTTAGAGAAATTGAATCGTGTTAGGTTTCGTATCAAAATCATTTTTAACTCTAGTATGATAAGTTTACTTTTTTGATTAGGGGATTGTGGTTCACAAAGGTCTCTATGGTTTTGTTTCTAATTTCCTCCCATAATGAATGGCTCAGAGTGAACACTTGAAGTCTCATTCAAGTATGTAAGAGAAATTTCCCCAAATTCAAAGAGAAAATTATGGTTTTTTAGTAAATTTAACGAGGTACTTTAAATTTCATGATATAGGGGAAAGGGTTAGGGTTTTAGGTTCAAGTCATGTAATTTTTTAGAGAAAAAAAAGAAAGAAGAAGTGAATTTTTTTTGGAACCAACTCCATGGAAATGATACCACGTTTTGACACATACTTGTAATGGGGTGTGACTAAATCCAATATTTTATGAGTTAAGAATATAGTAAAGTGGTTAATCTAGGTTGTCTCTAAATAGGATCACTCAACAATCATGTTTTTTACTTGAAATTAGAGAAAGAAGTGAGATTATTTTTTGAAATTATTTATTTTTAAAAAGAAAGAAAGAAATTGAAATGATTTTTGAAACAAAATTTATGAAGAAAGTGATATGTTTTGGGTAGGATAACCCTTTTCAATGTCATCTGGGTCATAAAAGGAATTACTACTCTCTTACAGTTGATTAATAAATGAAAGACTCCTCGACTAAGTTGTCAATCACCCTTGGTTGAAGGATGAAATGGAAATCACTCCTGTGTGCATTAAAAATCATAAACCATTCCAAAACAACTAAATAAATCTAAAATAGATAATTTTTAATCCTTTTAAATATATCAATGATTACCTAGTTCCACACACATGCCAATAATCCCTAGACACTCACCACCTAACACAATCTGTTCGATTGAGACACGCATCACTTGGTAGAGGGAGTTTAAAGATCTTCAATCAGAGCTATAAATAATGAATAAAACCAAAATAAAAAACAAGATTTTATTAAGATAATTGAGAAACAATTAAAATATAATTCATTCAATAGAAAAATATATTTTTACATTAAATTAAAAGTCTATGACATTACAAAAGGAAAAATCCCCCATCCCTGATCACTCAAAATCTTTACCCCTCCATGTAGCGGGTAATAGAGTTGAATGTGGAAGAAGTGAGAAGTATAAAACTTAGAAAAAATAAAAGAGAAAATCCATCAGACTTAAAGCTTCAAATACTCTATCAAAACCCCTCATTATTATCCTTAAACACCTTTGAATGGAAGTAAACAATCATATTTAAAGACTTCAGGGGAGGAAAGTTTTCCATCCAGATTCATTTTTTCAAAATATTGTGTTTTTTTAGAATAGTTAATGGACAAATATTAGGAAGTTATATTCACAAATGTTGTTACCCTATTTATTTTTCATGTTCCCACAAAATCTAATCTCATTTGGACAAGAATAAAAAACTTAATCTTGAATTACTGAACAATACATTTTCTTCCAAAGGAGACTCCTCAACTCCCTACACTTTATTGAATTAAATCGATGCCTAGATGATCGAATTTCCTCATGAAATTTATTGTAGAGATGATTCTCAGGGTCCTTTATCTAATATAGATAGAATAAATTTTTTTGGTTGTCTCTGGACCAATATATTCCCCAATTATTGATGTGGGGTCCATTTTTCTGGCCATAAAAATTTCTCCAGTTGGTTGATTTTTTTGGGCCAATTCATTTCAAATTAGATTTGGGTCTTGAAGTGAATATTGAAGCCCACAAACAGTAATCCTAAAAAAAAGAATCACTTAAATTTGATCAAAAGCATAGAAGTTATTCTAGAAAAATAGATGCTCCAAAAAACTTTTAAATTTATAGAATTATCAAATTTTCACAATTAACCCCACAATTCACCACAAATACTAAAATGATGAAAATAATCTCAAATTGATTAATTTAAGGGATTAAATCATTAAAAAAACATGAAAAATTATGATAATATTAGCTCTATTAATAATCATAACATCCTCATTGTGAAAAACACTAGAAACATATTCATTAATATTACACATTGTCTCTTGAGATGAATCACATTAACCAATGAATTATAATAATATATAATTCTAGGCCCACTCGTCATATCATAATATTTATATAATCATGTATTTTACATAGGTTTTTCAATAATCATAGTCAAGGAATAACCTACGGAATGGAACGCATTTCATAAGGATTATATTAATTATTATTTTATAAATAAACTTGGGGTTCCCTAATGAAAAAGGGGAAAATATATTTGGTATATAAATCATCACTCTTGATTGAAGAAGAAACAACTCAAGAGGTATCAAGATGTGTTTTGGGAAGAAGAATTCTTTTAGAAAATATTAATATTTTCCATTAAATCAAGTTTGGAAACATATATATCCCAAAAAATAAAAGGGAAGAATAATGAAATGACACTTTATGAATATTATAGGAGTATTCATACAAAATATGTCATGAAAAGGAGTATTCCAAATAAAAGGATTTGGGTTTGAGAATCCCCATTCCTTATGGTTGAATATGTTCTAAACATGCACTTAATATCTTGGAAAATTAAATTTATATTCATTAATTACTAAATTCAAAACTTATTATACCTATATTTTGTTGATTATAATTTTATTAAGTTTGTTTATGGCCATTTTTATGAGTTATAAATTTAACTTTCATCCTTGCAGGAGAACTCATTTTCATGATTTTTATGATCAGTTCACTTGTATATAATTATGGAAGTTCTTGTAAAATGAGAATGATTCTTCAGACTTTAAATGAAGTGTTATTACTGAAATTAAGGATGTGTAAATGGTCTTATATAATATTTTATTTTCTAGTATAAATGTGATTCATTCGATAAAATGTGATTGATAAATGTTTAGTTTATTTTAGAGGCCTTTCTGACCATCTTGAACTAGTTTCATTTTATTTAATATTATGTCTCTAAATTAGTTACCGAACATGAAACTAGTTAAAATATACATTTTAAAATCTTATTTAATAATAATAATGGTTTTATGACCAGACTTGAAGGTAGTAATGGAAAACAAAAACTCATCGACCATGAAGTTGGTGAATCAATATATCAGCGATGATGTTTTAATTTTTAGAATAAAAGGTGATGGGAAGAGATTAAATGTTGGATATTATATTAACATAATAAAATTATATTATACACATTATATTGGAGTTTTCATGATACTTTGGATAGGTAATTTGAGGAGATCATAATAAATGAAAAAAGAGAAGAATTAATGATTTTACCTCTTGAATGTCATCTCTCAGAGAACCTCGTTAATGTATTTGGGTTTGATATTTTGGTGAAAAAAACTCTTGTACATGGAAAGAAGATTGGAAAGGAAATTGGGAATAATAACAACAATCTACATGGCTTAGAAGGCCTGAGGCGAAGGGGTGGTATTTATAGGGGGAAGAGAGGGATGTTTTGGATTATTATATTAATTTGCTTATTATTTTGGATCAAGAATATCAATATTATTAATTTTTATAACTAAATAAATTAAATTATTTAGGATAGTTCAAACCAATGATTTATTACATCATACATGACATGAAGATTCATGTATTTGGCTTATAATGTTAAATACCGTAAATTACTATATTTCACTATTCAAAAAAATTCAACTATTTTACATAAATGCTAAAAATTCACCATTATAATTTTTCTTTGTATATATTTAAATAAAGGACTAAATATTATTAAAATAATTTTTTAAATATGATAAATTTAATTTTTAAATAAAATCATCATTTATTCTAAAAATACAGATTTTAATATTATAGTTTATTTTATGACCCTTTAAAAAATTAATTAAGTTCTCATAAAATTATGTTATTATTATAATAAAACCAAATATTAATTTATAAATACAATTTATGATAATAAATTTTATTTTAAATCATTATATTAATTATAAAATTGTAAATAAATATTTACATTTTATAAAAGCTCCAACACCTAATTTATCATTTTTGAAAAATTTATTCAGTTATACCAATATATAATTATATCATATTTTCATTTATAAAAATACATAAATTTTATTTATATTTTCATAGGTGAGGTTACTGTTTTAATATCCAGATTATAATTCACGATGACTAGATTACTATTTCAGTAATCAATTTACTATTCTAATGGTATAGGTTCCTTATTTTTTTTAAATATCTCTCATTTTATTCATTCTATATTAACTTCTATTTTTTAATAATTTCATTTATATATTTATTTTAAAAATGAATATTATATTATTAACATGAATTTTTATTTCAATAGATTTATTTGTGATAACAGACCTTCTAGTGGTTCAAGTAGATCCAAATTTTCCAATAATTATTATCTTATTATCTATTTATTATCTTATAATAATATTTTGAATTCTTATTGGTTTGTTTTATTAATAATTTATAATTTATGAGTATAATGTTTTGTTTGGTTTATCTTTGTGATGTTTGTGTTTTTATTCCATAATTTTAAGAAGGTAAATTCCAATGATTAATCTTTGGGTTGTTTTATTCTCCCCCTTATGAAATTTCATCATAGAAATTTCATTTTACATAATAAGGTGAAAATTGGTGAGGGTTTTTATTTTTAATTACCTTATTTAGTTCCTATGTCACCTATTCATACTTATAATTTCTCCATAATACATTCACCATGTGAGTGGTCTTGTTATGTAGAACCTTCTCTCTATGAACCAAAATATTTATCGGATGCTCCTCATAAGAGATATCATTTTCTATCTATTCCAATTATGAGTTCTGTACATGTGAGGGATCTGGTATGAACCTCCTAAAGAGAGATATGAAGAATACATCATGAAATTGAGACATGGTTGGTGGAAGTGTAAGTCGATAGGCCACTCCTCCTATGCGATCAAGTATTTCAAAGGGTCCAATGAACCTTAGTAAAACCATCCCCTTATTTCCAAAATGCATGACTCTCTTAAATAGTGATATAAAAAGGAAAACTTTATCTACCACTTCAAAATCAAATTCTCTTCAACAATTGTCAGTATATCTCTTCTTCCTAATCTGATTAGCTTTTATATGTTTTTGGAGGATTGAATTTTCTCGATTATCTATTACATAATATCAGGTCCAAGTAGCTTTCATTCACCAACTTCATCACAACAAGTTAGAGTTCTACATTCCTTCCCATATAGAGGTTCATATAGATCCATTTGAATACTAGATTGTAAACTATTATTATATGAGAACTCAACCAATGGGAGATTATGATCCCATCCTCCTTTAAAATTCATTGAGTAGGATCTGATTATGTCTTGAGCATCTAAATAGTCCTTTTAGATTAGTGATTAGTTTGAGGGTGATAGGCCATGCTAAAATTTAATTCAGTAATCAAATCATGATGAATAATTTAACAAAATTTAGATGTGAACCTTGGATTATGATTATATACTATCGAAAGTGGAATCTCATAATGACTCACCACTTCCTTCACATATATTTTGGTAAGTTTTTAAAGTGATAAATCTTCCCTAATAACAATTAATTGTGAAGTTTTGGTGTGGAGATACACCAAAAACCATATCACATTATTTCCTTTAGATGTTTTTGAGAGACGAGAGAAAATGTCTATAGTGACATTCTCCAATTCCCACATGGGTATTGTAAATGGTTTCATCATCCCTTTGGACATATATCACTCTATATTGACTTTATGACATAAATATCACCTGGATATATAATCCACAATATCCTTCTCCATTTTGTATCACTAGAAGTGCTCTTGAAGATCCCAGTACATCTTGGAACTCCATCGAAGGAATGAGAAATATGAGCTATGTGCAATATACAAAAACTTCATCTTTATCTCAAGTGATGAAGGCGCACAAATGATAGTTCCAAATCAGATGAAACCACCTTTATTGATGTGATACTCATGTTGATTCCCTTAATTTTCTAATTTTACCTTCTTTTGAAGCTCTATATCATCCCTTCATTACTCCTTGATTTTCTCTTGGATATATGGTTAGAAAATAATTTGGTCAAGGTAGGATGTATTCCTTAATTTTATTATTTCCAAATCCATCATTTTCATATCAATGAAGATAGGGTATTTCTAAATTCTCATCATGGATAAGGTAGCGGTTTATTTTTTTCTAAGAGCATCATCTACCTTGTTCGAATTTCCAGGATGGTAATGAATAGATAAATCATGGTCCTTGATTAGCTCTAAACACTTTATTTGATGCATCATGATCTCATTATGTGTGAATATATACTCTAGACTCTTGTAATCCGCAAATATGTCACACTTCTCGCCATAGAGGTAGTGACACCAATATTTCAAAGAAAAAATCACAACTTATAGATCCAGATCATCCTTCTTGTAGTTATAGTCATGGATATTCAATTTTCATAAGGTATATGATATCACTTTACTATTTTTCATGAGTACACAACCTAGGCCTTTCTTTGAAGCATCACTGTATATCAAAAAAATTTATCCAATTGGTTATAGTGTTAGTACACGTGCAGTGATTAGCCTCTTCTTAAGCTCCTTAAATATTTCCTCACATTCTTACATCCCGACACAAATTACCCCTTTCTATCTTGACTTAGTTATAGGGTTATTCAATTGTGATAATTTTATCACAAAACATATTTAGTGCACTACTAAGCTAAGAAAACTATGGATTTATGTGAAACTCATGTGTTTGGGTCATTCCTCAATTTCCATTGTTTTTGAAGGGTCCGTAGAAATTATCCTATTTTTGATCATGATCCCCAAGAATGTGGCCTACTATGTCCAAAATTTACACTTTCTGAACTTGTAGAACAAATTCTCCTTCCTTAATATTGCAATCACAATACTTAGAGATTCTTCATGTTCTTCTATCTTGGAATAAAAGAAAATATTTTCAATAAACACTAATAATTTTTTTAAGGTCGTTTCTAAAGACTATATTAATCAAATCCATGAAAATTTTAGGGGCATTATTAAGTTTGAATGGAATAAATAGGAACTCATAGTTCCCATACATTGTATGAAAAGTGGTCTCCTGAACATCTTCCTTCTTCACCTTTAGTTGATGATTTCCAAAATGAAGAACCACCTTTAAAAAGTATTTATCTCCTTGTAGTTGACTGAATAAGTCATCAATACTTGGAATAAGAAACTTTTTCTTCATAGTGATCTTATTTACCTACTGGTAATCAATACATTACTGCATTGAGCAATCCTTTTTTCTTTATGAAGAGAAATAGTGCACCCCAAGGCGATTCACTACGGTGTATGAACCCTTTGTCAAAGTTCTCTTTTAGTTGATTATTTAAATCATTATGTTCAATCCTAACCACCATGTTAGGGAATATTGAGATATGATTGGGTTCAAATATAATTTCTATTAAGAAATCTACCTCACGATTTGGGGGTTCTGGGAAATTCATCGAGAAATACATTAGTGTATTACCTCACAAAGGTTATTTCTTGAAGTTTGATTATTTCCATCAACAAAACCATTTGGCCCATATATTCTTCTTCATAAGGTATTAACACCCACACCATTGATATATTTTCCAAAGAATATTCATGATATTCCTTTAATTTTAGAGGATCATGGTATGGTTTATAATGTGAAAAGACATTTCATTTTCCCCAAAGATCATGTGTTCTCTCTATAACATGATTAAATCTATTCCTAATATATCATGAAATTCCACAAAGGTATGTATTAAAATATTCACAAGAAAAATATTACCATATACAACAACAGGAGAACAGTCTAACACTTGTGTTTCAATGATTGAACCACCAGGTGTTTTTATAGATATATCTAATTCAATGTATCTGGGATTTAATTCAGTAATTATAGGAAACTTGTAGGATATAAGGTAATGTGTAGAGATAGAATAAAATAACACCTTTTCCATTATTGAGTGAATATTAAGGGTACCTATACGACTTCATTTTTTTGATCAACTTAAGTAGTAGTAATGGAATAAGATTTCCCTTGCTCCTTTGGATTTTGTGGCTGCTGATGTTGATTGTCCTTAAGGACCTATGAATTAGTGAACTATCTGGAATAATTCCCTTGATCCATACAGTTGATGCATTGAACCAAGGTTAGATATCTCCTTTCATCAATCACATTGGCCAGCTTCTTCTTACATCTTCAATATTCATGTTCTTAGTGGCCTTCTCTCCCACACTTATATCATTTCCCTATCCCTTTGTGACAGTTCACATGATTCTTTTTCCCATGTTTTTGACATGTATGTGGTTGATATTTATTTCAAAATTTTCATTAGATCGATTACATCCGCCACCACATAACACAACACAATGAAGAAAACTATAGTAAATTGCAGGCTCGGGGACTTGACCCCACGACCTTCCCCTTACCCCACCCAAACCATTACCACTCCACCATTCATTAGATCCTATATCTTGAAACTCCATATTTTTTTCTTATATCCATAGTCATGGGACCATTCTCCAAGCTCCATCTAAACTTTGATAGCACATCAAACCACTTATACCTAACTCCTGAAGTCTCGGATAGCTGGATCTTTTAAGAGGTGTGGTTTTAAACTACTAAGGAAGCTGTATATTTTTATATAATTAATAATAAAAAATACAAGGTGTATCTTTAAATACTTTTGAAGTTTTCTTCATAATCCGTGATAGTTTCACATTCCTTTTTCTTAAGCTCTATAAATTATCTCTCCATTATTTTATTAAGAGTTTGAGGGAAATACTTGTTAAGAAATATTATCTTAAATTATTATCGCTCCATCTATTCTAATTCATCCTTCAGCTTGGTATTCTTTATCAATTCCCACCATTGGCCAGATTATCTATCTAAACAATAGATGGTTAGTGTCACCTTATACTTCTATGAACATTGGAGCACAGAAAAGATATTCTCCATTGAGTTAATCCACCATTCCTCAACAAATAGATCAGAAGATCCACTAAATGTATGGGGTATTTTACAAAGAAATGAATCAATTGATAGTTTATATATCTTGGGTAAAGGAAAAAATTCCACATGATTAAATTTATTATTCATAGCCAAAGACAAACGGGTAATTATTTCCATGATGTTTTGAACTACACCTCGCAAGACATTGGTACATCGTTTAGAAAATCATTTTATAGTCCTTACCATGGGTTGTTGAATTTGTTTCTCCTAGTTCCAAAAATTTTATATAATATAAATGGTTTGAAAATAATATAAGTCAAAAAATCATGCGTAAATAATTTATTCTTTAATACAATTAACTCTAAAGTCATATCTTATGGGATCCATATGTTTAGAATTTTCCTAAAACAAATCTTTTTGGATGTTTACATACTCTTAGTATTATATTAAGGGTTTTCAATAACATTCTAAAATCCTAATTCCCAAATTTACTAAACTGTGATCCGATACCAACTATAGAGTCCCTAATTTTTTAAAAATATTTTTATATCATTTTAAAGATAAACAACACAATAGAGTTACAAATATTGGATATAAATGTTTAGTGCATTGGGAAAATTAGGATCATACATAACTTTTACTTAATAAAACTTATAAATTTATTTAAATCCTTCTTATTTGTATTTCTAAATCTTCTGTTCTCCTTAGTACATGTAATCACCTAAGGATATACATTAAAGAAGGGTGTGATAAAAGCCTTATAAGAGGATGAATTAGAGACCTGAATCATGAGTGAGAATAATAATAAGAATAATAATAGTAACCATCATATCATAATCATAGAATCATCATCATAACCATGAGTGAAAATATTTGATAAAGGGTTGGAATGTGAAAATTCATAAAAATGAAACATCATGTGTTTGTGGTCAAATTCCACACATAGTTTTGAACAAATCTAACATCATGTTCACGAATAAAATATGTGAATAATCATAAAATTATCATTTTTAACAAATATAATATCATGTTAATGAATATTACACATTATAGCATGATATACATCACATTACCCAATGTAGTGGAGGACTATATAATTATGATCCCACCTGTCACATCATAATATTTACAAAATCATGCATGCCACATAGGATGTTTAACAATAATTGTCATGGAATAACATATGGAAAGGTATGGGTTTCATAATGATTTTATTAATTATGATTTTATGAATAAAAATGGAGTTCCAAAATTAAAAATGAGAAAAAATAATCAGTATAGAAATCATCACTCTTGAGTGAATAGGAAACAACTCAATAGGGATCAAGATGTGTTTTGAAAAGAAGAGTTCTTTTAGAGATTCTTTATATTTTCATAAAATCATGTTTTTAATAATTTATACCTTCAAAAATAAAATGGAATAATAATTAAATGATACTTAAGTTACTTTATAAGAATATTCATACCAATGATGTCATGAAAAAGGAGTAACCCCAAGAAAAAGTGTTGGGTTTGAGAATCCCCTTACCTTATGTCCTAATGCATTCTAAACTTGAAATTAATATCTTGAATAATAAAATTATATTCATTAATTAAAAAATTAATAACCTATTATACATTTATTTTATTTATTATAATTTTATTAAATTTTTATGGGCATTTTTATGAGTTATAGAGTTTAATTTCTTCATTCTACGAGCATTTATTTTCATGGTTTTCATGATCAGTTCACTTTTATAAAATAATGGAAGTTATTATAAAATGAGAATAATTATATAGAAGTGATATGATGTTATATTAATGAACCATAATAAGTTTAAATGTCTCAATATATCATTTTATTTTTTTGTATGAGGAATATTTATTTGATAAAATGTTAATGATAGATGTTTAGTTTATTTTGGTGTTTTTTCTAAAAATCATGAACTAGTTTTGTTTTATTAAATATAATGTCTATAAAATAGTTCCAGAACCAGAAATAAGTTTTAATATACATATTATAATCTTTTTTCACCATAATAATGGTTTTATGAACATCCTTTATGGTTGTAATAGAAAATTAAATCTCTTCATTCACGAAGGCAATGAACTGACTTATCATTGATGATATTTTTATTTCTAGAATAAAAGAAGAAGTTAAGAGATTAGATGAGGGATATTACATAAAAAAAATAAAATTAAAGCATATATATGATACTGGACTTATAATTAAACATTAGATATGGGAGGTGAGGATAGGATAATAAAAGAAAATAAAATAAAAGACAAGGATTGAGGATCTTACTTCTTAAATGTTGTATCCTTGAGATTCTCCTTAAGGCACTTGGGTTTGGAATTTTGTTGAGACTAGTAGAACTTGGACATGTAGAATAGAATTAGAAATGGAATTTGAAAGAATATTTACAATATAACAGTCTTATAAGGTATGAGAAGAAGGAGTCATGAGGTGTTTTATTTATATGGGAGGAGGGGGTGTTATTATTATTATATTCATTAGTATAGTATTTTGGATCAAGACTATAAAAAATATTTATTTTTGTCACTAAATAAATTAAATGGTTTTGGATATTTCAATCTAATGGATCACTTATGACACAAATATTCATAAATTTGACTTATAATGTAAAATACAGTAAACTACTACATTCCACTATTCACAAAAAATGAAACTACTTTAGAAAAATATAAACAATTCACCCTAACCATTTTTTGATGTTTAGATTTAAAAAAATAGACAAAATATTTTGAAAATAATTTTCCAAATATGATAAATTTAAATTTAACTAAAATGATCATTTATTCAAAAAATACCAATTTTAATATTATAATTGATTTTACGATCCTTTGAAAAATTAACCAAGACCTCATAAAATTATCATATAATTATAATAAAACAAAATATTAATTTATGAAAATAATTTATTAAAATTAATTTTCTTTTAAATCATTAAATTAATTATAAAATTATAAATAAGCATTTATATTAAACAAAAATATCAACACTTAATTTATCTTTTTCAAAAACATGTATTTACTTATACCATGGTATAATTATATCATAATTTCATTTATAAAAACAAATAAATTTCATTTACACTTTCATAAGAGAGTTTACTATTCTAATGACAATATTACTATTCCTAATGGTCAAATTACTATTCCAGTGGTTAGGTTACTAATCAGATGGTATAAGTTCCTTAGTTTTTTTAAATACAAATTATTTCATTCATTCTTAATTCACATTTATTTTCTCTCAAGGTCATATATAATTTCATCAAAAAATTATTATTATATTAATAACTTTATGTTTTATTTTTATCACTTTGTTCATGAGTGCGGTCTTTTTAGAGGTTCAACCCGATCCAAATTTTCCTATTCATGTTATCTTATTTTCTATTTGTTGTACCACTATAATTTTTGGAATTATTATTTGTTTATTTACTGACTAATGTATTATTTATTAGAATAATGTTTTTGTTGGTTTCTCTATGTGATGAATGTGTTGAATGAAATAATCATAATAAGGGAAATTCCATTAAAACAACATTGGGTCGTTGTAGATGTATTTCCTGTAAAACAAAATAATCTCTTCCTTACCAAAACCTTAGGATTCTATCATATTCTTACACTTATCCAAAGAGTTGTCCCCAAATTTCTATAACCCTAATTTCTAAGTATTAACTAAACCTATCCTTTTATATGAGCTAGAGCGACCCAAAATATTCATACATAAATATTCCATTTTTTAGTTTAATATTTAATAAAACTAAAAAATACACACCTGATGACTGTAAATGTTTATTTCATTTAGATACTAGATACCTAGTATTATTATTTATTTAAGGATCATCAAAATATATCATAAATATCTTCTTATATATTAATATTCTTAGAAATACCCGACTTAAAACCTTTCTTCATGTCCTAGGGAAATAAAACATAAGAAAGGGTGAGATTAGATGCTTAGTAAGGATGAAATTGAGATGTATCAATGATCACATATGAATAACATGAGAATAACTATATGAGAACATGAGATTAACATTTGAAAAACATACCCCACAAAACATATATCATAACCTTGAATCACGACATAAATCTTAGTAGTACATAACACATGAATCATAAAGGAATTAAAGAACCTAAGCCACGAGAGAATAACATAGGAATATGAATGTTGAAACACACAATATTATGAAATTGTGAACATGTAAAAAGAGATATAGGTTCATGAATTATGTTAAGGATCTAAATTTTGGCTCTAATATAAACTTAAGGACATAAAATTTATATCCATGCATAATCTTATAGACATTAAATCCATGAACACACATAAAATCACGGATATGAAAACCAAGCCCATACTTAATATTATGGACGTGAAAACCAAGTCCACACATGAACTTGTGAGAAGGAAATAAAGCTCATAAATATGATGTTTACTATTGTTTTTTCCATATTTACCCAATTAATTAGAGGGAGATATAGGTCCCACCCATCAATAATCAAAATAATACATATTTATTCCAAAAGATAATAAAAAATTATTCATATCATAATCTGTGAAAATAAATGATATTTAAAAACATTTGCATCATTGTATAACCCATGGAAAAGAAACGGGTTTCATATATGTGTTTTCATTATAAAAATAAAACATATAGAGAAAGAATAATGATGGTATTATTGAATCATATCCCCAATAAAGATTAAGTAATATTAAATTTTTTCATCTTAGATGGAAAATTATTTTGAGAGATCACTTATACCATTTATTTAGGAATATATCATTTCTTCTTTGAAAAGAGTTATTTAAAATCTAAAAAATCACCATTTTTTAAATAAAATGTTATTTGAAAATAATATTATAGACTTATAATATTTAAATCATTGATTATTAATTATGGTGGGAAATATTTTTCATAAAATATATATTAAAATGAATATTCCTTTCACATTTTCAGTAAGAAAAAGTCAAAATATAATTTTTTGGGAAAAAAATAAAATTACTTATAATTTTTTTAAAAAAATTAAAAAATGAGAAAACATGAATTTAAAAAATTATTAAATTATATTAAAAACTTTATTTATTTATTTTAAACATGGAAATGTAATAGAATTGATTCTTGACTGAAGAGAGAAATAAATTCAATTTTTATTAAAAATATTCTTTCATTATCATGAGTACATAAAGAGTAGAAAATAAAAGGGAAAAAAAATTTAATTTCTACAAATAAAAATAGTATAAGGAAATTAATAGGTTTATTAATAAATAAATCACAATATTTAATCTTTGGAAACTTAATCATGAAAAACCCCCATGAACAATGAGATTGTAACATAAAACCCTTAAAAATTTGGTATCTTTTGAGTCTTAAGACCCATGAAATAAAAAATCATAGATGGATATTTATATCCCATAACTTTAATGATAATAATAATAAAATACATTCACGTTTAATATATACAACACATTAAAGAAATAAGTGTTGGATATGACATGTGTCCTGTAAATATAAAAGTGAGATGAAAATCGTTTACCACTTTGGAAACTTTTGAATCGTAAGACCCATTAAAGAATAACATAACATAAAAATTTAATTATATTTAAAATAATTATATTCATGATATAACATGTAAAATAAGAATTATATACACCACAAAGAAGAAACAAGTGATGAATATGACATATGTCTCCCAGTTTTTAAAGAGAGACTCGAAATCTCATATGTCAAGTCTCAGATTCCATTATGCACATTATAACCTCATGTATATTAAATATAGATTTATTATCCATATATTATAGAAATATAAAAATATGTATCATAACATATATGATTCACGTATAACCTTTAAAATCCATTTATTAACAATTCTTTATTAAAATCACTGTTTTGGGTGATAGTTGCTTTGTTTTTCATGTACATTTTGGTTCAGTAGTTTTAGTCCTTATAATTTTATTACAGTTTTATAATATCAATAATTTTAATCATGATATAAATATTTAATAAATTAATTATATAAATATTCATATTCATGCATAAATTTAGAGATAGAAAAATGAATTACACCATTTATTGCGATAGTAGGTTGTACGTACACATGAGTTTTGTTTTCATTTTTCAACGGACATAATTGAAGAAAGGTAATTATTAATTCAACTATACAGAATAATTTTTATGTCATATATATCATATATATTCATTAAATATATCCTTACTACCATCCTTGTAAAAATAAAATGAAAACTAAATCACATCTCTTCAAGGAGGTGGTTTTCCACACATACGCACAAGAGATGTTATCATTTTCTAGTGAAATAGAAGGTAAGATAGTAGATGCAATATTATAATTTAATTAGTATAAATATTTCATAACAATCATATATATGTTTAACCAATCATCAAATATCACTATGAGAGGTGGTGATGGGAAATTAATTACATAATTTCATGAGGCGATAGTCTTTCATTCACATGACTCCCAGTTTTTTTCCCATTTGAGGGAAGAGGATGTAATGACCTGAAATTCTATAAATGAAATTCCCTCTTTTTTAAAGAATAAATTTTTTTTTTATGTAAAGAAGTGATCAAAATCACATGCACAATTTTCATTATTTTGGGACATTATATCCAATCAGATTTGAAAGACTATTGATCATCATAACCATTGATAATATACATGTTAAATAATGATCATATTTGTAGTATACATATAGGATTATGATAAAGTACAATTGATAGAGATGAAAGAAATTATGTCCTTGACCAATAAGAACATTTAATATAAAGACCATTTATCAGAGATTTCATTAGAGATAACATCACTAGGATTTTAACTTGATCAAGAATAATCCATGATTCAACAACTAAAGCACAAACAAAACTATTTATGGGAAAATTTAAAGATCATAGACTTCACAACCCAAATCATGTACGTCGAACTATCCCATGAAAATATCCCCATACCACTCCTAACCCTTAGGGAATTCATGGGTGTAATAAAGGGATATGTACATAGACAATAATAGTATGAATCATTATTTTTATCATTTAAATAAAAAATGATTATATTTATCCCTTTTTAATTTTTATTTTTAAATAATTAAATAACGAGTTTGATAAAAATTTGACCATGATAGGGTGAAACATAAATTTTATTTTTTGGGAAATATATACTTTCAATCAAGACACTATTTTTGATTAATTTAATAATTTTTTAAGAAATCATATTTTAATAAAGTAATATTATTAAATAATATATATTAAATATACATGATACTATAATTTTATGAAATAAAATATAATTTTCATAATGGTCCATAAACTGTTATTGTAAAAAAGAATAATATTTTTCAATAAAAAAGGATTTTTATTTAAAAACATAATTGATCTTTTTTAGAGAATTATTTTGATAAAATAAATATTTTTTTGAAATCCTTATGTTAAAATTATCCTATAGTAAATTTTCTATAATTTTTTAAGACATTCAAATTTTCGTGTAAAAATTAAATATGATATAAATATAAGATATATATTATAAAATAATAGTGACCTATAAGTGATGTAATATATTATATAAAAGTTTTCAATGAGAAAATACATATTTTTACTTTAAATTAATGTGGGTTTGATGTTTTCTTTTTTTAATTTTAGAAACCCTTAACGAATCCTCTAAAACCTATATTATATATTAAGGTTTTAATATTAATAATTTGTAAAGATGAATCAATTACACATCACCAATAGTATTATTTTATTATAATTAGTTATTAAAAATGTAAAATAGTTAAATAAATTCCACTTTGGTGGAATTTGTTTTGGAAAAAACCATGGTAATGGTTTTTGTTTTTATTACTTAATCATATAGAGTTCAAAACCCAAGTTTGGAAACTAATAAGGGATTCTACTCTCTTTTGCTATATAAACCCACCCAAAATATCTTTCTTCATCACTAAAAAACCCTGGTTCCTGAAATTAATCTACCATTACCTATATAGATCCCTTCCAAGGTCCCCCAAGCTCTCTAGAAGGTCCTCCAATGCTTTTAGAAGCACCCTCTGAAGGTAATGTATGCTATCCATCCACTCTTTACTCAAGCACCTACTTTTTCTTATGCCCTTTGACTTGAAATTTTTCATGTTTCGATATTCTTCCACACATCCCACTTACTTAACTTATTATTTAAAAGGTATAATAGGCCCCTTTAACTCTAATTAATTGCTACAATGAACCTTTTATGTACCCCCATTATGCTACCAGAATTATCCTACGATTTTTCCATGCCAAGCATTTTTGTGTGTGAATACACATCCTTATTTCCACTTAAGTCTATTCATATAGATGTACATATACTTAATTGATTTGTTACTTACATTTATTTAGACCAAACTACTTGATTATGTGATTAATATTAATTAAAGGCATCTATATGTTGTATGATTCATGCGACACACTTATGAATGTACATGATATGAAAATGACGGGTGAACCTAGATGGCGCTTCATTGAATTGGGTATTGTTTTCATCTCATAAGACATCGAGTATAGAATTATGGAGGTATCCTAATTTATCCTGGGACTTTTTCAACAATGTAATGATGTCTTTTTGGTTATCCTTGAAAAATATTTATGATGTCATGTTTAATGTTGTCGGCACATTCCCATGTTACACTTATGTAATAAAGTTATATCATGCCTCGTTGTTCAAGATTTTGATTCTCACTCATCTTATATTACCATGATATTCCACTTGTATCATATTTAGTTCTATATATTATTCTATAATTTGTTTATTCTCTTACTAGGATTTATATATTACCTCTTTCTTATGTGAGACCCTAGTTTATCCCATGTATTTTTCGAAGAATGATTGAATTTTTGGAGCATGTTAAGGAATTCTCCAATAAATTAATTATATTCCTATTGTTAGTTGTTATGATAAGTACCTAATTTCCTCAATACACTAGTATACATGATCTTATAAATTGTATAATATGTACATTTATGTAATAAATCATGAATGAGAGAAAATTAATGATATGAGTTTACATAGTTGGTATTAGAGTTAAGGCTAGTTATTTTTGGAACTAGGATTAGAAAACTCTAGTGAAATCCTATAGGATAGTACTAAACATATGAAAAAATCCATAAATTTTGGTAAAGTATAGAGTAAGTGGTTTCATAGAAAATTAATCCTTGTATGTAAACTACAAGTAGATGTAAATCTGGTATATATGTATATAAAGGTAGTAACCCTAAAAGGGTGCATTCATATAGACTCAATTATAACCTGGTTCATTATAATGGGCCTTGTTACACACCTAGTTTAACACTCTCAGGGGATATAATTTTTGTAAATTTACAATCTCCTTACAAACCATTATTAGTGGAATAAAAAAATCAATAATATTTTATGTTATAAAATAGATTATGGATTACTTATATTGAAACTAGGAAATTCATAAGTTAAAGAATACAAGTAATTTACGAGTTATCCTTTTAATGTTATTGGTTTCCATTTTATGTGTTTAATAGTTCAAAAATTATCATCCCTAAGTTTATTTTTGATGAATAAAATTATTTGAACCAAAATAAAATAGTGAAAGGAAAGGTTATCCTCTATTCATGAACGTCAATTATCCCATAAGACTATGGTTCTATATATTTTTAAATATAAAAAACGTTTAGTTGAACTATTCAAAAACTACAAAAAATGGAATTTGACTTATCAATGAAGAAGCCAAATGGGTAAATTATTGAATCCAAAGAATATAACTCTGCCCCTATCCATTTTTATTGGTTGAATTTTTTAGAAATCCTTGTGATACTCTCTTTAGAAAAATTTGATGCAATTATAGAAATAGTCTATACTTCCTTATATAGAACCAATATAAATTAATGAGAGAAGGGAATAGACCTCAGTATACAAAATCACCCTCCAATTTTATACAAGTTAAAGGTGGAGAATTAATCATATTTGGCACCAAAATCTCAAGAATAGATATTAATTCCTTGTGAGTAAGCATAACTTGCTCAAATTATCGAGACTAAATAAAATACCATCCTTAGAAACATTCCCATTGTAAGGTAACTTAGTAATGTGTTTACCAAATAATTTTTAGGTCTTCCATCTAACCGTGATGCTGATTTCTCAATCAAGATAATACCCAAATATTTTCCAATATCCAAGACTCCATATTTAATTGAAACTATAAAACATGAAGAGATGAAGAAACAATTATAGCTGAATCTATATAAAGGGTTTATACGTCCAATTGTTTCACCATGGGGTGCACTGGTTCACTTTATCAAGAAGAAGGATATATCAATATGCCTCTGTATTGATTATTGTAAGATAATAATGATCATGATATAGAACAAGTATCCTATTTTATGGATTGATTACTTATTCGACCAGTTATGTGGAGCCATTTATTTCCCTAAGGTGGATCTTTTGTTAGATATTACCAAGTAAAGGTGAAGAAGGAGGATATCCCCAAGACTACTTTTAATATAAGGCATAGTGATGCCATTTGGACACAATAATGCCCAAAAAATCTTCATGGAATTAATAAATAGAGTCTTTAGGGATTATACTGACAAAGTTTTTGTTGTCTTTATAGATAATATTTTTATCTACTCCAAAAGTAAGTAGGAACATGAGGAGAAATTGAGGTTTTTATCAAAGACCTTTTGATGGGAAAATTTATTTTTGATGTATAAAAAATGTGATATTTTATCAGAACTAGTAACTTTATTGGGTCATGTTATCACTAGAAAAAAAATATCTATAAATCCTTCAAAAATCAAGGAAATTATAAGATTCCCTAGATGAACATCTGTGATGAGAATCTAAAGTTTCCTTGGATTATTTGGGTACTATCATCAATTTGTGAGAAAATTATCATGATTTTAAAGACCACTAACCAAGAATACTTGGATGGGAGTTGATTTTTTACTAACTAATGGATATGTAATTTTTTTTAAATAAATGAAGATGAGGATAATCATAACACCTTTGCTCACATTACCCGCTAATGGGGAAGGATTTGTGATCTAAGGCGATGCATCCTAAAAGGGTCTAGTTTGTGTACTCATGAAAAATTAAAAAGTGATCACGTATTACTAAATCCATTAAATTTAACACCCCAATCTTCCACGGTGCACTTCTCTTTGAATAATACAGTAGCGTGTGTTGTACGCAACTTCGAGATTCTAACACGCTGTGACCAATCGAAGTAGCTGTAATGAATATTAATACCCACTTTTTGAAATTTTATAATTTTTATCTCTCAAAGTGGACCTCATTTTTGGATTCAGAATATCGAAATTAGCCTAGGGTGAAATTTTCGTACTTTTCGGATAACTTTTATATTTTGATGAATAGTGAAAATTACTAAATTTTAATTAAAAACAACGTTTTTAATCGAAATAATTAACAGTTATAAATTATTAATTGAAGTGGTTTTAAAGTATATTTAGAATATATTTTTACCATTTAATATGATGTTGGTCATTGGACATAATTTCACAATTAAACCGGACATAAACAAGTGTCAATCTTTTGATAGTTATTATCACTTAAAAACACGCTTTTTGTTTTAACGACGGGAATTAATTTTAAATTAATTTCTGCCACTTCTGTGTTTTGAATTTGGAAAAATTGATTCCATATTTGGAATTAGGATGTCCAAATTGTGTAAATATGTAACTTTCATTTTTAGACATTTTGAATAATTACTTCGGTAAATATTTTATTTACCATGGTTAAAGGGTAAATCCGGTAAATAAGGGTAAAAAAATAATATTATAATAATAATAAATTAGCCTAAAACATGTCCTAACCTTATTGGTTGATACATGTCCGACCATGGTCATATTTGGGTCTATTTTGGGACCCCATGGAGCTACTTTTTGGTGATTAGGACACTTTATATTAATTAAGTTAAAATAAATACAAAAATGATATGAGCATATATCTTTTAGAAAAACAATTTTTACATAGGGTTATATATGTTTTATTTTCAAATATAAATATTCATTATAAATATAAACAGAGTTCCTACATAATGGTATTTTATTTATAATTTTTAGACATAAAATAAGTTAATTTAATTATGAAACAATGATGATGCAGTAATTACCGTATTAATGAGAGATTAAGATAATTGATATAATAAATACCCAAATAAATGTAATTTGATACTTTTTATAAATTAAAATAACTTTATAGGTTACTATGACATATTAGGATTGTTAATATAATTTTTTTCGAAGTAATAATGCTGTTATGAATTCATCAAAAACAAAATACCCAATAGTGTAAAAATTGACATAAAAGAGTTTTTAAAACAAAAATTATATTATTAATTGATATTAAATTCCTTAAAATATAAGGTTTGTCCAAGAGACTTATATCATTATAGGTGTATCATTAATGGACCACTTGGGGGTCTCTTGGAGGTATATAGTATGTTTATTAACTATATAATATAAAAATACAAAGTGACATGGTAAGTGTCAAACTAATTAACTAAGAGTTAAAACTAAAAGATAAGGTTAATATAATGAACCAAACCTGTCTAAATTCTATTGGTTGAGTGGTTTGCGACCCATCCGCACCTTAAAATTTAAATAATCCACTTTTTAGCCATTAAAAACCAAATATGAATTTATTATAAAATAATATATCTATATTTTCCTATGGTGCCCCTCCCCCCTTATAAAAGAACACCATTTCTAACCAATTCCTCACAGCTTCAAAGCCTTTTGGTTCGGACAAAACCTACCCAAATACTCTCTAAACTTCCCTCACTTCAACCTAGATTCCTTGGTTTGACCAGAAAGCCAACCTAATGATCCCTTTTGATCAAATCAAAAGGAAGAACCCGAAGAAGAGGTAATGTTTTCACCACCATTTTTCAAGTTAATTTCTTCTTCAAGTTCTTATTTCTTTGTTATTTCTATTCTAAAATAATAACTTCAGTATCTTCTATATATTTTGATGTTACTATAAATATGGAACAAATAAATTCATTATTCTATCAATCCATTGAATGACATGTCACCATACGTGCGTACGTACGACCTACCGTCTCCACGTTGTGGTGTAATTGTTATTCAAGATATTATTATTTAGATGGGTATAATAATGATGTATAATTTAGTAAATAATAAATATAACATGATAATTATTATGTCTATATAATATACTATCCAATCATATATTATATTAATATCAAAAGAATGATATTTTTGCTCGTGCGTACGTACAGATTACGGTCTCCACGACGCGTTGAGATTCATTTCCATGTTCACCATTCATCGACGATTATAAAAATATATATTACTAATAAGTATGTAATATATGAAATAATAATTCTACTATAGATATATTTATTTATATATATAAGTATTTATGTACTTACATATATCTTATTCACTTACTTCTGTTCAATACTATATACGTACGGACTACCGTCTCCAGAAACGGTGTTTTCCATTTCATATATATGTCTATTATAATTTTTTATATTAAAAATATATCTGATAAATAAATCATGATTTATATTCTGGAAGTATTTAAATCATGATCTAAATAATACAATCAAGAGTAACAAGTTAAAACACGTATGATAAATAAAGAAATTATTACCTGAAATATTAATATAACATGAAAATTATTATTAAATGGGTAGTATAAAGTCATAAATGAATAATGTATGATATAAAAAAAATTAATATGGTTCTGGTATAATTTAATAACAAACTATAGTCTTCATATAAGAGGATAAATGTACCCTAGACTAAAGGAAAGTGCAAGGTAAGGGGTTTTCTTCTCACTCCTTATTCTCGTGAGATTCATGCCATATTGCCACTATTACCTTTTGTGTGGTGTATGTACTGCCCATAATTGTATTATTTGTGTAATATACTTTAATTTATGTGTATTTACATATTCATTGTATGATACCTCTTTCATGGGGTGTTTGTTTCGTAAGTTACCAAATTGGTAAGGGTTAATTTCACAATCTCTTTATTATCCGAGGTTGTTTTTACATAAGTATCTACTGAGAAATATTTATCATCCATGTCAATGTTTTATGAAAGAGGTTTCAAAGGGATTATTTTAAGGGACTTAGTTTTTACTAAAACATCATTTCAAATGTTTTAAATATTTATTCTTCTAAATATTTCTCATTAATGTCCATGTCTTCAAAATGTTTTTAAGGATTTATTTATATGGACATGAATGTTTTTAAAATGTTAATTCCTTTAAAACTATTCAAAGTGATATGGGACACTTTGATTAAAAAATTTCTTTAAATTTCTTCTTTTCTAAATTGAGTGACTTTTAAATGTTTTCAAGAAAAATGGATATTTCTCTCAAAGAGTTTTACAAATCATTTTCATCTATGTCAACATACTTTGATGGATTTTATACTTGTTTTGAAGTTGATTTATCATGATACAAATCTTCCATATTGTGTTGAAGGTTTTGTGATATGTTTGACTGTGGATGTGTTATTTTTATACCATTCATGGTTTATGGAGAAATTATTTACATTTCATATGCTAGTTTGAATGCGAATGTTTATGTTATGTTTAGACATTTTCTTATGTGGAATGCATTGGACTTAGTAAGTGATGGGTAGATCCCGCTATAGCTCCTCGATGCATCGATAGGTCTCATGAGACAAACTAGTGTCTTGGCTCGAGGAATTGAAAAGATCTTATTCGTAGTCTTGGCACGAGGCCTTGGCTACGTGGTTATGATAGTATGGAATTATGCATTCCATCGTTATGAAAGTGGTCATTGATATTTCATGTGATTATTAGATTAGTAGAATATCCATGTGAATAAGTAAATGGAATTATTTCATTTTATTTCTGCCATATTATGCTGAAGTTCAAGTTTAAAAGGCTTTTGTTTTAGTTTTATACATTTCCTTAAATGTTTATACTTATTAATGAATGTTTCCGCTGTGTTTCTTACCCTTACTGAGCATTTGAGATCACCCCTTTCTATGTTATATTTTTCCCAGGATTCCAAGAAGTGTGTTTTTATTGATATGAAGGGTTAATCTAAGGGAATAATGGCATCCATAAAGATTATTTATGTTGTTTTGTATGTCTTAAAGTGCAATGTAACATTTATGTACGTAATTTATTTCCCAAGACTTCTAAACTAATCGGTCCTTTGGGACTTGATTCCTTTTAATCATGCCAATGTATTAAAATAATGCACTGACTCTCTATAAATGGGGTCAGGGCATTACAGTTGGTATCAGAGGAAGTTTAGCAATAACCTTGGAAGCTATATTTAGATAAACTCTGATTAGAGCACATAGCCCTAAGATAGACTTTGAGGATTAGTAGAGAAGAACATCCAAGAATTTTGATATTGTAGATATTTTGTAAGTTTTCCGAGCAATACATCCCTGTCTGGATACGAGCAGGTAGAGGCGGCTCTGGCACAGATGGGCCTAGGGGTAAAACCCGAAAACACCAATTTAAGCTAGAATTGAACGGGAACTGGTGCATGAAAACGGTCCTTGCTGCACTCTTGGTTACGACACTCCCTGGGGATATTCTTAGGATAATTCTCATTTTCTTTACAAACCATTATGAAGGGTTTATGAGTATATACTTCCTCAAAGAAGAAATTTTTATGATTATGGATTATATCCATAAACTTTTTAATTTATGTTAAGTGTTTTACAAGTTTGGGATTAGGTATTTCTATTCACAAACTAATCTAGTGTATGCCATTGTTTAGAAATGCTTCCCAGTCGAAGGAATGAGAACTCCAGTAATACGCATGACCCAAAGAGTAAGAAAGATCATATCTTTCATGGTCTTAAGCCATAATTTAGAAGGGAAATAGTCTCCCACATGTAATCATCATATTAAGAAATAGTATCATGTGTTGATAAGATAAGTAAATAATTCTCGGAGTCCTATGGCTTTGAAGGGAATCCAGATAAAGAAAGGATGGTAGAGAGAAGGAAAAATAAAGGGAATAAGGTAAAGAAGGATTTTCCCATATGTGATAACTGTAGAAAGAATCACCTTGGAAAATTCTTGAAGGGAATGAGAGTATGTTATAAGTGTGAAGAAAAAGGACACCAAGTACGTGACTGCAAGGGTAAGAAAACGATTTCAAATGTACAATGATTCATCTGTAAGGAGTTTGGACACTACGCGAACCAATGTCCCAATCATCAGACTATGCAAAAAATGATGCTATTGGATAATAATCAAGTTATGATACTACCACATATGAATAGTAATAACTAGTGTTCTTATGTTGTTATTTTGGAATTATTTCATTGAAGTGTCGTATCAATGATGTACTGGAAATAAATAAGGATTGTACTGCAGTACTATTTCATTGAGGATTTAAGATTTTATGGTACTAAGAAAAGTGACTCTATAGTGAGTTAAACTTTTTGGAAATTACATGGTTGAAGGAATGATAAACCTTAATATGGTCCTAATATTGAGGTACTGATTTTGGAATAAGATATGGTTGATTTGGGTAAATTATATTGGATATTATTGACTGCCTTGAAACTAATTATAGATTTTTATATTCCATCATTTTTGGAGTTTAAAACATTTTTGGATGGATGAAGTATATCCAATATTATACAAGGAATATGTGAGCATGAATGTAATCAATAAGGTTTTATGGTAATTCAGGATGTTTCAGTGTTTTAAAAAATACATGTTGAAGGTATTCACATGCTATTACAGGGTATAAAGGATCTACATTATGTTTACCTTACAGATAAATTATGGACTAAGTGTTTACATAAGTATTTTGGATTAGTCTAAATGTTGGAAGGGATTAAGTTTGAAAGGTTATTTTTGGATTTTTATAGAATGACAACATGCAGACCGTGTGACGACCCGTTACGTCGGACAAAGCTGCGGGAATCGAACCCAAAACCATAGTGAAATTGGGATTTATTGCCTACCACTGGACTACGTGATGTTCCTTGATGGCATAATGTAGTTTTTTAAGGGTCTAATATGTCAATTATAAATTCATTATATTTGTAACCCTATACGATTAGGATAATAGAGTATTTTTGAGTTGTATTATGTTTTGGGGTGAAAGATGAGTTTGTGGTAGAAATTTATTAATAGATAAAACTCTAATTATAAAGTAATTATATATCCTTATGATCTTATCCAATCTCTTAAATAAATTCCTCAACATTAAGAAAAGGAACTTAGAACAAAAATGTTGTCCTAGATGGTACCTTAGATCATCACAAATTTATGGCTTTGGGATTGTTGGCCTATTCATAACCATGTTCTCTACCACTATATATTAGATATTGATGGTTATATTTCCCTTCCATATCCATATTTTACTACATGGAACCCTATTATGTGTTATTTTCGCTAACCTTCATACTTACCACTCTTTATTTTAAATAGAGGCCTCATTAATCCATTTTTCGATGTGGGATTTCAACTAAGATATTTTGAAATGTCAACCCCAAGTTTCCAATACCAAGAATAAATTGTGAGGACACAATTTATAGAAGTAGGTGAGAATGTAACACCCCAATCTTCCATGGTACACTTCTCTTTGAATAATACAATAGCGTGTGTTGTACGTAACTTTGAGATTCTAACACGCCGCGACCAATCAAAGTAGCTGTAATGAATAGTAATACCCACTTTTTGAATTTTTTTAAATTTTATCTCTCAAAATAAACCTCATTTTTTGATTCATAATATAGAAATTAGCCTAGGGTTAAATTTTGGTACTTTTCGAATAACTTTTATATTTTGATGAATAGTGAAGATTACTAAATTTTAATTCAAAACAACTTTTTTTAATCAAAATAATTAATAGTGATAAATTAGGAATTTGAGTGGTTTTAAAGTATATTTAGAATATATTTTTACCATTTAATATCATGTTGGTCACTGGACATAATTTCACAATTAAACCGGACATAAACAAGTGTCAATCTTTTGATAGTTATTATCTCTTAAAAACACGCTTTTTGTTTTAACGATGGGAATTAATTTTGAATTAATTTCTGCCACTTATGTGTTTTGAATTTGGAAAAATGGATTCCATATTTAGAATCAGGATTTCCAAATTGTGTAAATAGGTAACTTTCATTTTTAGACATTTTGAATAATTACTTCAGTAAATATTTTATTTACCATGGTTTAAGGGTAAATCCGGTAAATAAGGGTAAAAAATGATATTATAACAATACAAAATTACCCTAAAACATGTACTAACCTTATTTGTTGATAAATGTTTGACCATGATAATATTTGGGTCGATTTTGGGAACCCATGAAGTCACTTTTTGGTGATAAGGACACTTTATATTAATTAAGTACAAAAATGACATAAACATATATATTGTAGAAAAACAATGTTTACATAGGGTTATATATGTTGGATTTTCGACTATAAATATTCATTAGAAAGATAAAACTATTTCCTAAATAATGGTATTTTATTTATAATTTTTAGACATTAAATAAGTTAATTTATTTATGACACAATGATGATGCAGTAATTACCGTATTAATGAAATATTAAGATAATTGATATTATAAATACCCAAATAAATGTAATTTGAGACTTTTTATAAATTCAAATAACTTTATAGGTTAGTATGACATATTATTATTGTTTATATATTTTTTAAGTAATAATGTTGTTATGAATTCATCAGAAACAAAATACCCAATAGTGTCAAAATTGACATAAAAGAGTTTTTAAAACAAATATTATATTATTAATTGATATTCAATTCATAAAAATCCTATTTTCGGCCAATATACTTATATAATAATAGGTGTATCATTAAATTACCACTTATAGGTATCTTGTAGGTATATAGTAAGTTTATTAACTATATAATATAAAAATACAAAGTGACATGGTTAGTGTTAAACTAATTAACTAAGAGTTAAAACTAAAAGATAAGGTTAATACAATGACCCAAACCTGTCTAAATTCTATTGTTTTAGTGGTTTTAGACCCATAAACACCTTATACTTTAAATATAACACTTTTTTATCCATTATAAACTGAATATGAGTTTATTATAAATTAATATTTCTAGATTTTCCTAAGGTGCCCCTCCTCCCCCTTATAAAAGGACACCACTTCTAACCAATTCTTCCCACCTTAAAAGCCTTTTATTTCAGCCAAAACCTGCCCAAATACTCTATAAACTTCCCTCAATTAAACCTATAAGCCTTAGTTTGATCATAAAGACAACCTAATGATCCCTTTTGATCAAATAAAAAGGAAGAACCTGAAGAAGAGGTAATGTTTTCATCACCATTTTTCAAGTTCATTTCTTCTTCAACTTCTTATTTAGTTGTTATTTATACTCTAAAATAATAAATCCAGTATCTTCTATATACTGTGATGTTACTATAAATCTGGAACAAACAAATTCATTATTCTATCCATCCCTTGAATGACTTGTCACCATACATGCGTACGTACGGCCTACCGTCTCCACGTTGTGGTGTAATTGTTATTCAATATATTATTATTTAGATGGGTATAATAATGATGTATAATTCATGTAAATAATAAATATAACATGATAATTATTCTGTCTATATGATATAACATCCAATTATATATTATATTAATATCAAAAGAATGATATTTTCGCTCGTGCGTACGTACGGATTACCGTCTCCACGACGCGTTGAGATTTATTTCCAAGTTTACCATTCATCAACGATTATAAAAATATATATTACTAATAAGTATGTAATATATGAAATAAAAATTCTACTGGAGATATATATATTTATATATATAATTATTTATGTACTTACACATATCTTATTCACTTACTTCCATTTAATACTATATAAAAATGGAAACAGCGTTTATGTGTACGTACGGACTACCATCTCCAGAAACAGTGTTTTCCATTTAATATATATGTCTATTATATATTTTTATATTCCAAATATATATGATAAATAAATCATGTTTTATATTATGGAATTATTTAAATCATGATCTACATAATACAATCAAGAGTAACAAGTTAAAACACGTACGATAAAGAAAGAAATTATTACCCGAAATATTAATATAACATGGAAATTATTATTATATGGGTAGTTTAAAGTCATAAATGAATAATGTATGATATAAAAAATATTAATATGGTTCTGGTATAATTTAATAACATACTATAGTCTTCATATAGGAGGATAAACGTACCCTCGACTAAAGGAAAGTGCAAGGTAAGGGGTTTTCATCTCACTCCTTATTCTCGTGAGATTCATGCCATATTGCCACTATTACATTTTGTGTGGTGTATGTACTTCCCATAATTGTATTATTTGTGTAATAAACTTTAATTTATGTGTATTTACATATTCATTTTATGATACCTCTTTCATGGGGTGTATGTTTCGTAAGTTACCAAATCGGTAAGGGTTAATTTCATAATCTCTTTATTATCTGAGGTTGTTTTTACGTAAGTATCTACTGGGACATATTTATTATCCATGTCAATGTTTTATGAAAGAGTTTTCAAAGGGATTATTTTAAGGGAGTTTTTTTTACTAAAACATCATTTCAAATGTTTTAAATATTTATTCTTTTAAATCTTTCTCATTAATGTCCATGTGTTCAAAATGGGTTTTAAGGATTTATTTATATGTACATGAATGTTTTTAAAATGTCAATTCCTTTAAAAATATTTAAAGTGGTATGGGACACTTTTATTCACAAATCTCTTTAAATTTTTTCTTTTCTAAATTGTGTGACTTTTAAATGTTTTCAAGAAAAATGGATATTTCTCTCAAAGAGTTTTACAAATCATTTTAATCTATGTCAACATCCTTTGATGGATTTTAAACTTATTTTGTAGTTGATTTATCATGATACAAATCTTCTATATTGTGTTGAAGGTTTTGTGATATGTTTTACTATGGATGTATTATTTTTATACCATTCATGGTTTACGGAGAAATTATTTACATTTTTATGCTACTTTTAATACGAATTTTTATGTTATGTTTAGATCTTTTCATATGAGGAATGCATTGGACTTAGTAAGTGATGGGTGGAGCCCACTATAGCTCCTCGATGCATAGTAATGTCTCATGAGACAAAATAGTATCTTGGCATGAGGCCTTGATAAAATCTTATTTTTATTCCTGGAATGAGGCCTTGGATATGCAGTTATGATAGTCTTTCATTATACATTCCGTCGTTATGAAAGTGGTTATTGATATTTCATGTGATTATTTGATTAGTAAAATATCCATGTGAATAATTAAATGGAATTAGTTCATTTTATTTCGTGCCATATTATGCTGAAGTTCAAGTTTTAAAGGCTTTTGTTTTAGTTTTATACATTACCTTAAATGTTTATGCTTATTTATGAAAGTTTCCACTGTATTTCTTACCGTTACTGAGCGTTTGAGCTCACCCATTTCTATGTTTTATTTTCCCAGGATTCCAAGAAGTGTGTTGTGATTGATATGTAGGGTTAAGCCAAAGGGAATAATGGTATCCATAAATATTATTTATGTTGTTTTTTTTGTCTGAAAGTGCAATGTAACATTCATGTATGTAATTTATTTTGCATGACTGCTAAACCGATAGGTCCTTTGGGACTTGATTCCTTGTAATCATGCCAATGTATTAAAATAATGCACCGACTATAGGTAACTGGGGTCGGGGCATTACATTAATGATCCATAAGAATAACTACCCAACACATGATCAATAATTGACAATAGTGATCTCATTGAAGATTTAGTGACATTACCTCTATAGAGAAAAGTGTGAAATATATATGAAAAAAATACTTAAGTATATATTCACACGAAAGGAGATCAATATTCTACTATGAAGATTGTTAGAGATGATCAATGATGATGTTTGTTAAATACATTACTGACCTAGGAAGGAAAATAAAGTGGCATATTCTCTAAGTAAAAATGATACCACCACCCTATCCATGATGAGTATTTCAAGGGTTCCAATCTTCATAGTCTTGTAAAGTATGTAAATGTTAAATATAAAAGGATATTGATATAAACTTGATCAAATAACATCTCAAACATACATTATTGAGAGGATCAATAATTCCTTAAAATATGATGAGTTTCTATAGAAGAATGTAGTGAATATTCTAGATTTTAATTTTTTTGAAGATAGAGTTATAAAGGTTAAAACCTGAATATATGTCCCATGAAATCTTGAACTGAATATGGAACTTCTAGATGATGCACATAGCTCATAATTCTCTATTAATATAGGGAGCACTAAGATGTATAGATAATTGAAGAAAAAATTATGGTAGGATAACATGAAGAGATATATTTTGGACTTTGTATCATGATGCTTGATATGGAAACAAGTAAAAGAGGAATGAAATAATTTTAAGGGTATAATGAAACCATTTCCCATACCAGTATGTAAATCAGAAAATATAACCACGAATTTCTTCATAGGATCCCCTAGAACACCCGAAGGAAATTGTTCCATCTAGGCAGTAGTAAATCACCTTAAAAAATTAGCACATATCATTCCTATCAATGGATATTTCTCTATTGACCAACTTGAAAAGATATACATAATTGAAGTGGTAAGACCACATGGAGTTTCACTATTTATTTTATCTTATCGAGATTTGAGATTTTACTTAAGCTTTTGGAGAGGCCTTTAATAAGAATTGGATATAGAACCATGTTTCAGTACTGCTTATCACCCTCTGACACATGGTCAGTCTAAAAAGACTATATAAACTTTGTAGGATATGATAAGATCATGTTTAATGGTTTCCTAAGGATATTGGGACAAATTCATTTACATAGTGGAGTTCTCATATAAAAATGGTTTCCACTATAGTATTTAAATAAAACCTTATAAAGATCTGTATGGGAAGAGGTTTCTGAATTTGACATGTTAGGATGAAGTTGGAGAGAAGAATATGATGAGACATGATCTTATATAGAAAGTTATAGAAAAGTTTCAAAAAATTAAAAATCATAGGAAATCTAGAAAAAGGTGATAACATTCAAATTCGAAAATCATCTATGAGACTTAGAGTGTGAGTTCAGATATAAAGTGTTCCTTCGTATATCACCATTGAATAAAGTCATGAGGTTTTAGAAGAAGTGAAAGCCTAGTACAAGATACAACACCCCCTTTGAGATCCTTGATCGCATCGAAGTGGTGGAATATCGACTAGCCCTCCTACTTATTAAATCATAAGAAAATGATCTATTCCATGTATCTCTATTCAGTAAGTACATACCAAACCCATAACATGTACTAAATCTATAGGTGGTACCATTGGAGAATTATATCTCATATGAGGAGCAGCTAGTGAATAACTTAGATTATAGAGACAATGTTCTAAAAAACAAGACAACTCACCTGGTAAAAGTATTATGGTTGAACCACAAGTGCGAGGAAGTGACATTGGAACTGGAATAGATGATTAAATGGAGGTAATATCATCTATTTTAGTGTTTGAGATGAAAATTTCAAGGGTAAAATTCATAAAGGGTGGAAAATGTTACAATCAGAACATTTACAAATGAAGTTCCATTTTTTTGAATGAATAAATGCATTATCAATTACTGAATTTATATAAAACACATGAACTAATTTTGTGGTTTTGGAATGTTATATCTAGTGGTATTTAAAAGAACATTAAAAATCATAACCCTTGATAATAAAACCATTTAACAGTGATTATATTAGTATTATATATAATGGATTATTACAAATTCCAATTGACACCAATTAAAGAAGTGATAACCTCGACAAGTAGGATCTTACCCAATGAAACACATTTATCATAGATTATGAAGGATATAAAATCACTAGGATTCACCTGTTATCAATACCTAGATAATATTAAGAATCTAAAGCATTAACAAAGCTATTTATGGGAGAAGTTCAAGCTCATTGGGATCATGATCCAAACCATGTACACCAAATCACCCCATGAAAATCTCACCATCACATAACATACCCTTAAGGTATTTACTGGTGTAATAAAGGGATATGTATCAAGATGATAATAGTATGAATTTGAATATTCTTATTTTTGAAAAATAATGATTATATTTATCACTTTTTAATTTTAATTTTTAAATAATTAAATAATGAGTTTGATAAAAATCAGATTCACATACGGTGAAACACGAATTGTAATTTATAGGAAATATATAGTTTCAAACAAAAGAGTGTTTTTGATGAATTTTATAATTTTTGATATAAATTATATTTTTTAAAAAATATTATTATTAAATAATATTGGTGAAATATAAATGATAAGATAATTTTATGATGTCAAATATAATTTTTATAAGGGTTATAAAACTTTTATTATAGAAAAGCTAGTATTTTTCAATAAATAGAGATTTTGATTTAAAAGTTTAAATTTTTATGTCAATATAATTATTTTGGTAAAATAAATATTAATTTTAGAATCAGAATATTTAAATTATCCAATTATTAATTTATCATAATTTTTTGAGACAATAAAATTTTTGGGTAAAAATTAAATATGGTATAAATATATGGTATATATTATGACATCATAATGAACCAAAAGTGATTTAATATATGAAATAATAGGTATAAATAACCATATAAATATTTACCTATTAGTATAATGTGTGTTTGATGTTATTTTATTAATTTTATAATCCCTTAATGAATCTTCCAAAACCGATATTATATTTTATGGTTCTAATATGAATTCTTTGTAAAAAAGACTCACTTACACATCATCAAGGGTATTAATTTAATGATATTGATTTTTAAAGTTGATTTTTTTAAAAACACTCCACTTTAGAAGAAAAAATAGTAAAAACCATGTTAAATTATGTATTTTTTATTACATCATCATATAGAGTCCAAAATCTATTTTTTGAAATTAATAAATAATTCTCCCCTCATTTTCTATATAAAAAAACAAAAAATCTTATTAATATACACCAAAAACCATTGAATCATGACGGTACTCTATAATTACCTATATTTATCCCTCCCAAGGTTCCCTAATCCCCTAAAAATCTTCTTTTAATCTTTTAGAAACACCCTATCAAGGTAAGGGATCCTCTACTCCTCTTTATTCAAGCACATATTTTATATTAATCTACATTTTTCAAAATTTTCATATTTGGATATGATTTAAAAAATTCAAATTATTTAACTTATTATTTTCATGATATGATAAAACTATTTCACCCCCATTAAGACATCCCAAAAAGTTTTACATAACCCATCTATACTGCCGGAATTATCTTGTGGCTTTTTACATACCAAACATTTTTGTTGTGAATACCCATACTTATTTACACCCAAGGGTATTCACATAGATGTACCTATAATTAATTTATTTGGAAATTCCATGTATATAAACCACACTCCTTGATATTTATATTAAAATTTATTAAAGTAATCTTTATTTTTAGGATTCATGTGGCACAATTATACATACACATTATATAAAAATGATGGGGGAACAGATAAAGTGCACCAATGAATTGGGTAATTTTTTAGTCACATGAGATGTAATTTATGGTATTTGTTAGTAAAAATATTATATTTTGGTGATTTTTCTCCATTTTTTGGTGTCTTGGTGGTTATCTTTGACCTTTTTTTATGATGTCATGTTTAATGTTGTCTCAACATTCCCATATTGCCTTTTATGTTATCATGTTATATCATGCATCATTGTTCTAGATTATTATTCTCACCCATATTATGTTACCTTAATATTCCCCTTGGATAAAACTTATTATTTTTTCTTATGATATTATTTTTTTATTCCCTTACTTGTATTTATATCTCACCCCTTTCTTATACACATCCTTATGTCAAACCATGAAGTAGTAGAAGAATGATGGAATTTTAGGAGCATGTTAAGAGAGTTTTAAATAAATAAATTATATGACTTTAATTTTTTTTGCTATATATATCTAATTACAAAAATACACTAGGATTCATGATCTTCTAAGATTGTATAATATGCACCTTTATGTAATAAATCATGAATTAAGGCGTATTAAAGATATAGATTTCCATAGAGGAGATAGATGTATGTTATGCCACTAACATAATAATATCTATGTATATGGTAGATAATTATGTTATTATATCAACATATTCAAAAAATATTTATTTTAGGTGGATGAAGACATTAAATAAAAATTCCTGATTAAGAACAGTACCTCTTATTCAAACAAACTCCTTAAGTTAGCCCCAAAAAATTATTAGGAGGGGTTCCTAATCAAAATAAAGCCTCTTGAACATGTGAAGGGAATTAAGAAAGGGATTTGGGTAGGTATTTTCTATACTGAAAGGATATTGGATTGTGAATATGAGAGGACACGATATTCTCTTTTATAAGTGGGGAAAGGAACCCATTTGGAAACCACTTGTAAATTTCCCCAAAGAATAAAAAATAATAATGTCATTCCCAAGAACAATTCTTCCAAATGACTATAGATTAGAATTTTTGATAGGATAAGATTTAAATATAGACAAAAAATAGTATTTTAAAATATTTTATTCTTAAAATTTCCCTTAAATTTTGGTTTAATTCCTACTAAACACTTTTTAACCTTTACCGTGATAATTAATTTTTTTTAATATTTTACTATTCATTATGACAAAAAATTAGGTTAGACTTATTAATTAATATTAATTATTCTAGTTCAAAATATATAATCCATTTTACCAAATTAGACTCATATAAGTGGTATAATTTAATTTAAAATTAAATCTATAGATATGACAAAAAAGTGGTTTTACAGAGGAAATTTTTCATAATTAATTTTTTTTATAAAAAATGAATATATAAGTGATTACAATGAACTAAATTGGATTAATAATATTATAATTTAACTAATTATACTTTTAAAACCATATTAATACAAAATTTAACTCTATAAATTATTTATATTAAAAGTTAGTTTCCAATAAAAATTTGTATTTTTCACCATTTATCAAAAAATTAATTTTTTCTGACAATTATAAAAAATTCACTCACAGATAATTTTGAAAATTTTATTTCTAAAAATTAAATTTTAAAGAAAAATTTCCAAAATTAGAAATAATTAGTTTTTAAATAAGTGTATAGAACACAAAGAAATCAGTTTTTAGAAAAATACATTTTTTAAACATAAAAATCAATTTTTTGTTATCCCATGCTGAAAAAATAATAGATAAATGAAAAGACATTTGATTGAATATATAATATATAAATTGTATTAATATAATTAACCATTGGTGAATAATTTAATTTATTTTGATAAAAACACCTCATGCGTATAAAACAATTTTTCTAGAAAAACCCTTCTTTTACTTTCACATGATTTTATTATTTTCATTTCTAATATGTTGTGACAAAAGATTTTATTTTATTCATGTATAAAACATAATTTTTTATAATTTTTCTTCCTATTCATACCAACCAATTTGATGTATAGGTTTTAATAGTTGGGTTTAAATAATATTATTAATAGTATATTGTGGTCCGTGAAAACTCAGTGTTGTATGTAAATCAAGATATTAAAGACATTAAGTTTATTTAATATTTTTCATAAAATATTATGGTGTTACACCCATCTATCCCAATATCTAGACAAGCGTTCCACCCCAAACATACATCTCATATCCCAAGTGTGGTGACTAGCTCCGAGTAGCTATATCTGACAATATAGTGGTCTTATACTAAATTAACCTATAATAGATACAAATATCCAATGGATAAAATAACAATAAAACCAGAATAATAGGTATAAAAAATTTAATTGTGTATAACACATGCATATGAAAAAAAATACAAGTAAAACGCCACATAGACTAATACTATAGGAAATGATCATCCAAAAACCCTCCAATTTTGGTGGATACAAGACCTTGGAAAGATCTACCTCACAATGCACACCCCTAGATCAATCTCTAGGAAAAATGGTCACCACCACCATTATTAACCACCATGATCCATAATGTGTCACCAGGTTTCACCATACATCATCTTTGAACGAGATAAATAGGCTCATTATCCACCAAGAATATCTATAATCTATGAATGACCCATACAAACACAACATGTGAGGATACAAGGATTATATAGGGTTGTGTATTAACATATTTAGCATAATTCATTGAAAATAAAAAGGGAAAAATAGGAAAAACTATTATCTCAAAACCCTTTTTATGAAAGGGTTACTAGGAGGAGGATAAGTTAGGATCCAGATATGCTTTAATACCAAAATTCATAAGGACATTAAGAATCCTAAGTCATCTCTATTCCAATCCAAGAAGGTTGTACCTCATAAGAAACTAGAAATGATCATTTTTTAAAAAACACCACAAAGTTTGAAGTCAATAATACAGTCATATGTCTCATAATGAAGAAAACCCAAGGTAGCCAAAAGAGTTACAACTCTCAAAGTGACTAATATTATCAACCTCTCCAATATTGAAATCTCCACTGTAAACTATAAAGGGAAACCCAATCTAAGTTAATCTACACACAATAGATGAGGGATTATCGTAACTTACTACCTACAATTTCCCTGAAATCATTACATAAATCCACAGGGGAACCCACACCTTGAACAAGAACTAATCTTGATCAAGGGGTACTGCCCCATACCATAATAACCACCCCTAAATTTTATAAAGGAGATCACCTAAGACATAATAGAGTCTCTATATACATAGTCCAACCACATGATAAATTAGTATGAAAATATATGAATCTAATATACCCAAATATATAAACCCACACAAATTATAAAGAATGGTAGTGAAGGATCCACCACATTAGGTACATGGAGAAAATACTGACTCTAGTAGAGAATGTCGTGCCCTAAATGTACTCATTAGGGGGGGGGGATAAAAACTCTACAGAGTGAGGATCTTTTTCTCCAAGTATGTGGTGGAAGGGATAACAATCCTTTATGATACAATGGTATGTGGTTCCATTCACCCATTATATGGGCTGAATAATATCCTACTTGAGTATGGGGTGGTGACCCTTTCTCTAACACACTAATGTCGTTAGGGGGAGGAGGGAGGGGGTGGAACTTCGAACTTAGAGAACTCTCCAACGTTTATTCTAGAACCAAATTATCACCCCTATAGAAATAAATTAAAATAAATATCATTTCAAAAATAGGTTTGGATAACCTAAAAATCCATTCCATTGTGATCTAAGTGAAAAAACTAATCAAGATAGGCAATATATTAGTTCGAAATAGACACATGGTGACATTTTTAAGGAAAATACCACCATAAAAAATAAATACGGGTACATAGTGGGCCAAGGTTTTCCATTTGTAATTATGGTAGTGATAGAGTTCAATAAGTAAGGGGAATCATGCCTCACATGTTGTACAAAACTTTTTTGCATGGCACCCCCACACACCACATATCAAGGAGTCCCACTCCTCTAGTTGGGTCAGGAGGGAGATAACCTATTCTGTCCTTGTGGTTGGGATATCCATGCTAGTGTGCATGTAGAAACATGTGATGAACCCCATTATAGGCCAGAATAGATATATCCCATCTCATATGTGGTGGTGGTGGTGGTGGGGGGAGGGGATCCACCCCAACCCTCTATGTGGCTAGAGGGGTGCCATTAGATCATGATGGATCAAATGGTTGGGAGGGGGGGGGGGTTCTAACACTAACCTATTTACTGAAAAAAATAAAAAATGCATAGTCCACTACCTACTGAACCACTCGATACCACTAAAACTGAATCTACATTGTTTTAAATGCTAACCGTGTAATGATTCACTATTCATTTCCATCCTTATACAACTGTGTTAAATTGATTTTTTATTATAAATTCCAAAAATAATATGAAATTTAACCCATTATTTGATTTAAGTAGTTGATTTTTATCACTATTAAAAATGTAAATTTGACTTATTTTGAGGTTTACATTTTAGGTGGAGGTGATTTGGAGATCCCATGATGGAATTTAGGCAAAAAGGGATAAACTGTTTGATAACCTAAGTACACATGTGGAATAAGGTAGACACTATAGATAATAAGTGCATCCAATTGGGATATAATTTATTGTGAGATTGAAAAATAAGTTGGTATACATTTATAAAGAAGACCATGGAGCCCAATTCATCCATTCAGATGCCCAAGATATTCCATAATTTAATAGAATATTTATGGTTCATAGTTTCGAGTTCACTTCTATAATTCGTCCATATATTAGGATGTAAGAATTTAAATAATGTAAAATTCTTGTTAGATATTTTAAATAGATAGGATAAATTTATTTTTTAAAAAATCAATATAAGACTATATGGTCACCCAAAACTATAAGCTAATTAGTTTTTTTTAAATTTAAGGTTCCCAAAACCACCTTACATATTTCCTATAAATTGGTACCTTAGGAAACCCATTTGAAAGTTAGACTCAAAAAAAGGTGCTGATATTTTATAGTATCAATGTAGTACTCTAATATATTTATAGGTTATAGAGAACCCTAGACTCATGGGGGAATCAATTATGAAGGAAATGATCTATCCGAGACTCCTCCTCTTCTCGATGGAGAGCTAAACAACAAACGATCATTTCAATGGAGATACACATACCTGAGGAAGGAGTTATATCAATTTTTCTTCTACCTATTGGTTTAATTTATGTATGTATAAATTCATTTATGTTTTATGTCAATATGATTCTCATTTTTATGAATTTTTTTATAAAAATTAAGTAAAACACTTTTCTTTTAAATACTGATTGTGTTGAGATTTTAAGTGGGAATATTTGGTTGTTCCAATTGGATACACAATCACCATTTTTCACTTTCATATACATGATGGTTAACTATGATTTGGAAGGCCTCAATCCATTCTTGAGGACCAAATCTTGAAAACCAGATTGTTTTGTCAAGGGTTAAATCTTTATACATAATTTTAAAATGCAAGAGGGGAATGAAGATCTTGATTACCCTCAACAAAAGGATTCGATTAAACCATGTATAATTATCAGAATAATGAACTTGAAAAGATGTATAGTTTACCTGAAATTACCTCATTATGTCATAATTATAAAATCACACCTTTTATTTTCAACTATTAAGCTATTTAATTTAATTAATTTTATTTTTAAAACTATTTTCGGGACCACCCCTCTTTTATTAATTGTTATTTAAGATACACATTTTAAAACACAAAAACTCATTGATATATGACCTAGGGTATTCCATTTTCTATAAATAAACATTAAAAACATAATAAATTTTACTTTTTATGAAAACAACATCAAATTTTAGCACAATTTTTGGGGATAAATTTAGTTTTTAGCGTGTTTTTATAATATATTTGGAATTTTGTGAATATTTGTGGTATTTTATCTTCTAACTGTATATATATTATTCTATTATAATAAATTTATTGTTTATGTTTTGTGTTTGAAATTTTCATATTTTGGTGAATGACCAGTATTCTAGCCCAAACTAAAAATCATTATTTAACTTCAATACTAAGACACACATAGTAATCCTTTGAAGGAGGAAACACAATCCATTAAAGATCCTATAAAACCTTCTTCTTATTCCTCTTTTGAATGTAAAATATAAACTAAACTTAACATTAATAATATGGATGAAAATAATATAACATTAAAATAATTATCCTTGAATTATATAGATATAAATACTGCATACATTAAAATACAATGTGAAGCACCTAATTTTGAATTAAAATATCATCTCATTCACATATTATGAAAATTTCATGGATTAGATAGAGAAGAACCACCTAATAAATTAAGGGAATTTCATATTGTTTGTTTAAAATTAAAACCTATAACATTAGATGAATAATTGATTAATCACAGTTCATTCAAATTCTCTTTAGAATAAAATGAAAAAGACTAGTTATGATATGTTATCTCCCTAGTTAGAGGTTGAGGAAACATGAAACACCTTTTTCATGAAAAATATATCTCAGCCTATCAAACAAAAATATTAAATAAATATTTTTTTACAAGAAAATATAATGTAGAAACACTTATGAATATTGGAAATGTTTTAAATTATTTTTTTCATTTTTTCCACACCAAAAACTAAACAAGAAACTTCTAATACAAAATTTTTATAAATGTTTAATTCCAATCAATTATAACATTATTGATTCTCTTGTAGGTAGTGATTTAGTTGATAAGACTCTAATTGATGCATGATCCCTCATATAAAAACATGGTACAAAATACACAACAATTCTGTTCAAGGACCATTATTCCTATTCATGGTGTTCATAAGGTGAATAAATTTGGGCTTGAGAAGAAGATGGACATGAAGTTTGAAGAGGTAAGTACCCTATAATGAAAAATTTATATTTACAAAGGGAAATCATAACCTCCTACTCTAATTCATTGTGGTATCCCGGTTGTTGACACCCACTACTCTAACCCATTCCCTCAACAGAGATAACCCTTTGATATTTGTGAGGAAATATTCCAAGGACACCGCTATAACTAACCCATAAGAAAAGATCCATAATATCCATCCAATTATTAGTGGAAAAACCACCAATTTTATAAGTAAGGGGCTTATTCAAACCAACCTAAAAAATGCTAGAACCACCTAGGAAGAGTAATTATCCTCTACCACATACCAATAACACTAAAAAATCTCAAAGTTATTTCTAATAAACACCTCCCAAAAACTGATCCCATACTTGAGGATATGATGAAATAAATTGGTAAAAATAACCTCCATTTCAAAAAAACCATTAAAGTATCCATATAGTACCTAAAAACTTATTTTTTCCAACTCTCCAACTCTGTAGGCGAAATCCAAATTCAGTGATCTGGTAAAATACTTTCTCCACAAATAGAAAACCCTTTGAATAAGGTAAATGTATTTTCTATCACCCTTAAGAGTGTCACAAAACTTAAAATCCAAATGAACCCTCCATTAGGGTCGTATCCTATTGAGTAAACCATAATTACAACCATTAATAATGGCCCAAATAAGGTAAAACCTTTTCCTGAGAGACTCCCTACCAAAGGACAGAGATTTCCATTTGGTGGACCACTAAGAAAAACCATTCCTCTTCCACTTCCCCAATGTTCCATCCAACCAATGAAATTAAAAGAAAGTGAACCTGATAATGAAATATTGGAAACTTTAACAAAAGTGAAGGTTAACATTACCTTGATTGATGTCTTGAAGAAAATTCTATGATACACCAAAATTCTAAAGGATATGTATACACACTTAAGGGGAATTAGAGTAAATGAAATGGCCATATTGGGGAGTAACGTCTCATTATTCATAGATCCATCACATCTCACCAAATGTAATTATCTTATAACATTCTATATTCCTTGCACCATATAATAGTATTTATTTTCTAATGTTATGATTGATTTGGGTGCCTATATATATTGAATACTCTCTATATTTTCTATTAATTTTGTATTAAGGAACTAAATTTCACAAGAATATCTTTAAAACTAGAAAACTAGAGTACTGCACACACTATTGGTGTGTTAGAGATTGTTTTTTGATGATTAAAAATCTAATTTTCCCTTTTAATTTTTATGTGCCTAAAATATTAGATGATATGATTAATGTAAATTCCCCAATTATATTAGATATATTTATCTTGAAGACGTCCAAAACCATAATTCATTTCTATAATGGTACATTATCTATGGTTTTTGTGCTGAAATTATCCACTTCAACATCCTTGATTCAATGAATCACACCTTAAAACTATCATTCCTCTATTTTAGTTAATTTTATTGATGTTCTCCCTCCCCCTGAAAAAAATTATTTTCCTTATCCTAATACCATTTTTTAATTTTCATAATTAATATAAATTATAGGTAATTAATCATGCATTAAATGTTGTAATTGTTTATAAAACTTACATGAATGTTCTATAATTGATGAATTCATGGGCACTGAGGGTCCTATAACCATAGATAATACTACTCAACCTATAAAAACTTATCCAACATCTAGTGATGCTAACATTTGAATAGTTATATGAGTTTAGTGACCTCTAAATTTCATGTTCAATCCTATCAATCCAAAATACCCATGCATTTAACTTAAACCACTACCTCAAAACATGAAATATTTATATCTTGTGAATATAAATAATTTTCATATCATCATTAATTGTTTACTCCCTCTAGAACATGAATTGAGATTTTTTAACCTTTTTATATAGTATAAAAAATCATTATGTTGGAAAATTTATGACATTACTTGCCTTATCCCATCAATTTTCAAGAACCATACATTATTCAACAATGAGGCTAAACTAGGGAGGATGGCACAATACTAAATGAACCCAAATATTCTTGATTTTTTAAAAAGAAAGTAACCAAATTATTTCCTATTAGAATAATTTACCATATCTTTGATAGACAATTGGTCTATCTAGTGTAGGTTGTTCCTAAGAAAATTTTTCTATAGTGATAAAAAATGAAAATAATGAATTAGTTCCAACCTGTGTCCAGGATAGTTGGCATGTCTACATAGATTTTCATAGACTAAAACACCAAACTAAAAATAAATATTTCCTCTTTCAATTAATTTAGAAAATTCTAGAAAGGATAGTGGTTAAGTATCAATATTGTTTACATGATTGGTATTATATATATTTTCATATCCATATTGCCCCCAAGGATATGAAAAAGACAAAATTCACTTTCCTCTTTGGCATGTTTCCATACAAGATGATGCCATTTGGTTTGTGTGATGATCCATTTAGTTTCCATCATTTCATGGTTAATATTTTCTCAGATTAGTTAGAGAATTTCATATAAGTATTCATGGATTAATTCACAATTTATGGTTCCTCTTTTTATGTGTTTTTGATTAGTATTAGGTTTTTACTTCATATCTATATTAAAAATAATTTCATGTTGAATTATGAGAAATTAAATTTCATGGTGAAAAAAGGTGAAAAACTTGGATATGTCATTTCTAGGGATGGTATATAAGTTGATAAATTAAAATTCAAAATAATTTCCTCCCCACAATTCCCTAATAATGTGTGGGGTGTGAGGTATTTCTTCTATCATGATGGATTTTATTGTCATTTAATTATTGAAATTAGTAAGACTACACCCCTATCCCGATTACTCTAAAGAGAAAAAGAATCTGTGTTTGATAAAAACAATGAAGATTCTTTTAAAAAATTGAAATAGAGTCTCAAATCATCTCCAATAATCCAACCATCTCAATGGGATTTACGATTTGATCACATGTGTGACACCTCTAACTATACATTTGGGGAAGTCATGTCCCAATAGATTTATCGAGCTCCACATGTCATTTCTTAGACCTCACACACACTGGACTAAACCCATGAAAACTATTCCATAATTGAAAAATAATTCTTTTACATTGTGTTTTCCTTGGATAAATTCAGTTTATACCTTTAAGAGTAAAAAGTAATTTTGTTATATAATCATGAAACCCTCCAGTATCTGCTTAAGAAACAATAATCCAAGCCACGTCTCATTTTTTGGATTCTCTTTCTTCAAGAATTTAATTTATAAACTAGGGATACTAAAGGAGAATATAATTTAGCTGATGAATATAGTATTAGGATCCTTCCATCATTAGACATTGACTCATACCCCTGTATACCCATAAATGACATATTTCCTGATAACAAATTATATCGAGTGAAAGAAAACATTCCTTGGTATGATGACATTATAAATTATTTGTTAGCATCTTTCATTCTTCTAATTTCAATAAAAACTAAGATCATATGAAACATGAGTCTTGTTGGTACATTTGAGATGACCATATATTTGGCACACATATAGTGATGAATTTATTAGGAATTGTGTCCTGATAGTGAGTTCCATTACATCCTTAGGTTCTTCCACACTCTTATATGGGGGGGGGGTGGACATTGGTCCCCAATGAAATTCTAACAATGTCCTCAATTATGGTCTATTTGGTGAAAAATAATTTGGGATTCCCATGGATTTTGTAAATATTTTCCCCATTATCAAATGATGGGGAATGTATCCAAAAGAAATAAATTATCACAATAACCATCTCTCTTTCATGAAATTTCATATATCTAGGGCATTGAATTTATGAGGACATTTACTAATTAATTTGGAGACTTGTACTTTTTTTACGAGTAGATTTTGTGTCAAAATTTCCAAATACACAAGACATAATGACTGATGATTTAAATAATTTTTTAGAATTTTTGGGAACCAAATTTTTTTGGAGGTTTGTATTTATTTGGTTCATCTATAGTGTCTAGGGTTCTTACTTCTACAACATAATAATGAAATAACTTTTTCATCGGTATGGGGTTGAGTATCAATTTTCTACTGCATATCACCCCTAAACCAATGGTCAAGCCAAGATGTAAAAAATATAAGTAAAATATATTATTGAATAAATGGTTCAAGATAATAAAAAATATTGGACTCTTAGACTTAATGATACAATTTGAATTACCATATTTCCATTAAAACTCCCATTGTAATGTCACTATATCAGCTAGTTTTTAGAAATAATTGTCACCTCCCATATGAGATATAGAACTGAGTCTACTGGTCTATTAGTAAATGAAATTCTAATCAATATGGTGTAGGTTCATAAAGAAGGATGTAGTTTTAATATTTGGAAGAAATTTGAAGTGTATAATATGAGTACTATTGGATATATAAGGAGAGATCCATGGCTAACCATGACCACCTTATCCTTCATTGTTAATTCCACACAGGGTTGAATTTCCCCCTTTTCAATGAAAGGATAAAGTTTCACCTAGTTAATATTTTCTCACATTGGTTTTTCCCATAAACTATTACCAATGCCTATTCATTTGGTGTTGTGTAGGTTCAAACTAAAGAAGAAAAAAACTTCCACTATTAATGGGAAGTGATTCAATCACTTCTCAGAAACCATGTTGGAGTCCTTGATGGAGAAACTCCACATTCAGGAAGAATCCTACCAATGAAACCCACATGGTTTTATCCTTCATTTCCACATTCTCTTTTTTTTATATTGAGGATACTGCATGCTCTAGGTGTTATGGGGGGGGGGGGGGTCGTGGGTGGGTGAGTACTTTTATAGGTTAGTTATAATTTTCTTAATATTTATTCTTTATCTTTTATTATTATTTTAGGATAATTTTAGTTTTATTTTTATCTTTTTCTCTTGATTCATGGTATTTTTAATTCCCCACCCACCCCATTTTGATCACTTTTTTATTTTAATATTAAATTTTTGATATGCGCATAATCATGGAAATTACTAAAAATCCATGTTGAAATTCCTAAATCCACATTGTTTAAACATTTAATGAATATTTATTTTAGTTATAGAATGTGATTTTTATCATAAATTTTAAATCTAGGTATGTGTTTTTGTAAAATTAGTATTTTTTTCAATGATATGAATGGTTTTATATGAATTAAACCTTTGTAATTATTGATACCCTATGTCTCACTAAATTATAAGAAAACTATTTTACATAATTTCACCATAACCCATTTTTCCCAACAACGAAGTGTGAATATTTAATACTTTATTTATGGTAAATATAATTTAGTTTATTTTTTTTTCAAATTTATAAAATTATTCTTTCATACATTTGTTCCTTACCCGATCTATTTTACTATTGTATCAGATTAACCTATACATGTGTACCAATTATCCAACTGTTATACACCCTTAAAAAACAATTTTTTTGTGTCTTGGTAAGGTAAAAAACCACTCTTCCATGACCTTTGATATTTCTATAACTATTAGAATTAATTTCATGTGGTGATCAGAAAAGGGTTGGGAGGTGGGTGTGAGATTTTTCGCAAGTGAAACTTTTAGAAAAAAAACACAAGTAAGTAATGAGAAGAGTACTATATATGTAGTTATCTAGGTCAAGAGATTATTTTAAACTTATGGGAATGATTATGTTATTGGTTATTGAGATTTTCCTATAAATGATATAGGCTAGGTCAGTGTAAATAATTAGGTGACTAGATTTTTTTAAATAACCTATATTTATTGGATTGAAATTTGAAAGAATGGCATGAAATTTTCATCGAAAATATATATTGAGACTTAGTAACATGGTTGAGTTGTGAATTATTTTCTAATAATTGTATCATAAATCTCATTGAATTCCATTTTAATATAATTTATGAGAACTATTTTTCCATGATCACTCGGAATAACTCCTTGGTTTAGTTTTTTATTTGATCACATTATTATCATAATTTAAATTTTATTTTAATTTTAAATATTCAAGATGTTGGGAATATATCTATGCATAATTTTTTTTGGAAATTTAATATTTTCAAAGATATTAAATGTTTATGTGTGGGGGTGTGATCACATTGTGATTAACTATTCATTTCCACCCTTAAACCACTACATTAAACTGATTTTATATTATAAATTACAAAGATAATAATAATTTTCACTTTAAATTTGATTCAATTAGTGGATGTTTATAACTATTAAAAGGATAAATTTTACTTGTTTTTATTTTTAAATTATATGTGGAGGTGATTTAGAGAGCCCATTATGGAATTCAAGAAAAGAAGTTCAAACTATGTAAGTGCCCGAGAACACATATAGACTAAAATGCACATTGAAGATAATCTATAGATCCAATTGAGAAGAAATTTGGTGTATGAATTAAAAACCATGTATGATACATTTATATAGAATAATATAAAGCCTAATTGTTCTATTTAGAAGCATAAAAGTTTCCATCATTGGTGAGAATCTTCATGGTTCATAGTTTCAAGTTAATTTTAGTAATTGGGCCATATATCATAATATATGCCTTAAAATTATTCCAAATGTTCAGTGGAAATAGTCAACACTAGGTGATACTATTTTTAAGTACCAATGGATTACTATAATCCATTTTGAGGTTTTGGAGACCTCTATTCATAAGGGGAGGTCAAGGATGAAGGAAAATTTCTACTCTAGACTCCTCCTCCTCTCGATGGTGAACTAAATGGTGGATACTATTTTCAAGGGATAAACACACACTTAGACAATGATTTTTTGTAACACCTCAATATTTTACAAGAACACTATTTTTAATAGAATATACTACATGTAACCCCTGGTTTAAATGAACTATGTTATATTATAAAAGTATTATTATTTAAACCCGACCATTATAACTTAGACATTATACTGGTGGGTATGAATAATATTAATTATTCTATAATATATATATATATAATGTTCCTAATTTATATAAAATACAATTTTTTTTATTTCTTTTTATGAGAAGTATTATAATTAATATTTTAAAAATTCCGAAATTTTAATTCATAATATGATTTTTTTTGAAATAATTATATCAATATTAAATTAGGCTGAAAATTCTCGATTTTCCAGAAAATACGAATTTTTTAGTGAATGGAGAAAAATTCCATTTTTTTGTAAATAATCATTTATTTTTAATAAATTAACTAATTTAAAATCCAATATTTATTTTAAATTGACTTAAAATTAACATATGTATTCATTAATTATGTTTAATCCAATTAATTACATTTAAATGTTCTTTATACTGGATTTTAATATAAGTATATTTGTAGGCTTAAAAACACATTTTTATGAAAACTTTTTTAAAGTGCATAATGTATTTCAATTTTAAATTATTGAAATTACACCTAATGGGGAATTAATTAAATTAAATTTATATATTATATATTTATAAATATTATTTTAAATTTATTTAATTATTATTACCTTTCATATATTTATTAAATGATCATATTATGCTTGAAAAATGCATTTATGGAAAACAGTTTTTTCGATACATCTGTGGATTTTACATTAAATTTAATTTTGAAACATATCTAAATTGAATTTGATAAAATAGACTGTATATTTGAATTATGAAAATAATTATTATATATTAAGTTCAAGTTAATATTTTTTCATAATAAATAGTAAAAACTGTAAAACAATCGTTACCGTGGTAAACAAATTAAAGGAGAAAAAGTGGGTAACCTTAGAGGTAAAGAGGATAAAATATTTAAAACATGTTTATTTTAAGTATTATAGGTTTTTATTTGACTTATCACTCCTAAAATACATTTTTTTTCTTAATTTTAGAGACAATTGGATTGAGATTGACTTCCCAATATTGAATAGTTTTGTCTATTTACAAGAATGACACTCATCCTCCATTAAAAAAGTGCACAACTATCCTCTAATTTTCATAGTTATAAAACCCATTGGTTATGAAAATAACTACCAAACTCAAATAATTAATTCCCTATCCTCTTACTATAATCCTTTTTTTGATCACAAATTCAATCTAGGAGGGATTTATCTAAAATCATAGAGAGGTCATCCAAAAAAGATGTAACATTCTTAACCCAATATATTTGTTTTATTTATTCATAAAAATACTTAAAATATTACTCAATCATGATCATATAATAAAATAATTACCTAAAATATACTAATATGTTATTATTTTAATGTAATAACCTAATTTCAACTCTATTCCCATCAAATGGGAAACAAAACCATTGTTCTTGTGCACGACGAACTACTGCCTTGCGAACTGATGTAATTTATTTTCCATCATTTCCTATAATGTATATTCATGATGATTGATTTAATGTTTAAATATGATATTAATGAAATATTAATTAATCTGTTAAATTAATATATTATATACATTCTTACCTCAATATCAATGGAAAAATGTTAATGCAGTTCTTGTATACGACAAACTACCACCTCGTGAAGTGATGCAATTCATTTTTTATTTCCACATCACATGGATGGTATATATAATTTTATTTAAATGAATAATATTATATTTATGATATTATTATAATTTTTTAAGTAACAAATAACACCTACCTTCTTTCCATCACGATTATTGAAAAACTAAAACATTCCCAATGTGTACGTATGACCTACCATCTCCATGATTCTAATGTAATTCATTTTTCATCCAAAAAAAATTCATTGTTATTTTAAAATTATAATTTATGTATAAAAATATTAACAATTTCATGATTAATATTCTGAAGATGATTTAATAATAGAATTTTTACCGTGGTCAACAAACTGACTCCATTTTAAAATTACAAAACAAACGTCCTCAATACACCCAACATGGATGTAATTGATTTAAATCACTCACTCTATCCTTTACTAAAATTACTAGACATTTTACCATAATTTAACTCATCCTTATACTTATCCTTAGAGACATCCCTAGGCATATCCTTAGAAATATCTATAGGGATCTCACTAATGTTTTATCATCTTAGTTTCCAAAGGTTGACTAAACCTTTCATCTAATACCAACTACAACAACACAAGATTCTCATATATGGAAAATGCATATTTATAGAATAATATTAATTAAATTACATAAACATATGACTGAGTATCATAATATTATATTTACTTTGAAAAATTAGAACATGATATTCTAATATGGTGAAAGATCATCAAAGTTTCCCACAAAGATCTTCTTATTTAGTATTCTTCATAGACATACCCTACATAAAACCTTTCTTAATAACTTGGAGAATGGAAACATAAGAAATTTTGAGCTTAGAATCTAAGGGTAAACAAAAGAGATATAAATATATGATCATATGAAATCATAAGAAAAACTTAATGGTATGTGATAATTAACATAACTTATGAAGTTTATACCCAAACTGTTATATATCATAAACATGAGTCATGGAATAATGATTGGTATATCACAAGACATGAATAAAAGGGGAATATTTGAACCTGATCTATTAGAGTGTAAAATTATCATAGAACATATAGTTTTGAAATACACATAAATATAGAAAAACTTATGTCAAGGATACCCACAAAGACATTCATAACATGTTAGGCTTGGGCTAACTACCCCTATCCACTATGGGTTTAGTATGAAATCCTGTGTACCAATTTTGGTATTGGGATAACCTATTGTATACCCTTTTATATCATATAACATCAATCATTACCCAATGCATTATAGGGAGATATAAGCTCCATCCATCCGATAATGGAAACTATATTTATGTCTGCCACAAGATCATAAAAACTCATTATATGATAACCCATGAAATGAGATGGGTTTCATAAACATGTAATCATATCAAAACCTATGAAAAATATATAGGATTAATAATCATATCATCATATCATAACCCATGAAGAGGATTATTTTTCATAAAGATCATGCCATCAAAACATAAACCATTTTGAGAAAGAATATGTATGGTATCCTTGGACCATATCTCCAGTAAGGTATACGTAACATCAAAAGATTTCATCCTAGATGGAAGATAATTTTGAAATATAATTTAAAACATTTCTTGAGATAAATATTATTTCCACTTTGAAAAACGATTTTTTAAAATGTAAAACAATTTAAAAACCATTTTCTTTGAAAATAAACATGAAATCTTATAAATGAATATTTTAAAATTATTTAATTTATTTTAAATATAAAATATTTTGAAAATAATTTTACATTAAAATTATATTAAAATATAATTTAAAAAAAATTTAAAACATATTTTTCAAAATATGTGGTTTTGGAATAGAAATTATTTCTGATCGAAGAGTGAAATAAAGTCAGATTTTATTAAAAATATTTTATTAATTATTTAAGTATCAAAGAGTATAAAAATGGTACCATTAATGGAATCTATCATAAATAAACAAATGATAATAAAATTCATGATAATCCTTGAGTGTAATATCATGATATTTCAACATTAGAGACTTAATCACAAACAATCCCAATAAATGATGAGTTTGTCACATAAAATATTTACAACTTTGGTAAAATTGAATAATAATCACCATGATAGAATAAGATAAATGAAACTTAGAATATAAATATTACAAATAAATTCAGGACATGACATGTCATAGGGGATTCATATACACCTCATTAAATAACATAGGTGAAAGACATAACATACATCTCAAAAAAGTGAAATTGAGAAAAACAACCCTTACTGTTTTGGTAAATTTTAAACCATAAACGCCATGAAATATATATAATAAAATGTATATTTAAATAAAAATAATTTTAAATAAAATAATCATAAAAAACATTCTTGGGATGTTTATACACAACATATAATAAATAGGTGGTGAATATAGCACGTGTCTCCCAAATGTAAAAAGTTAGACATACATACCATACCTTAAGTCTTGACTTCCTTTGTAAACATTAAAACCTAGTTTTTAATAAATATAGGTTTAGTATACATATATTAAATTACCATATTCATATATATTATATCATATATGGGTTTATTATGAACGTTTATTACCATTTTGTTAACAATACAATGTTAAAGTCATGTTTCTAGCAATAACTGCTGTGTTTTCACGTATGATTTAACTTATAATTTCTTGGCCATCTTAATTATATTTTGGTTTCATCATATCCATATTTTTAAACATGATATAAATATAATATATATTAATTATATATTTATTTATATTAATTCATTTAATTTAGTGATATAAAATGAAATACGCTGTTCATATGGACGGTAGGTTGTACGTATGCATGAATATTGTTTTTTCATTTTCTTATCTATTTGAATGGAAGAAAATTAAATGATATATATTTTCAATATATAATCCTTATTATGTTCAATATTTCACATATTTTCATTAAAACCTATCTTAATACACCCCATGTAAAATATGAATGAATCACATCGCTTCAAAAGGTGGAAGTTCACCATATACACGAACAATGTTATCGTATTCCCAAAAAATAGATAGCATGAAGGTACATGTGATATAAAAATTATAGACTAATAATAAAAAAATAAATATAATAAATATAATATATATATAATAAACCAATTATTTTGATCATCCTTGAGAGGTGGTAATGAAAAAAGGAACGACATCGATTGTCATGGTGGTAGTTTTCTGTACACATGAATAATGATTTCATAACCCATTTGATAAAAGTGGAGATGGTTTTAGATCAAAAAATAAAAATAAAAAACTATTATTATATTTTAGGTAATTAAGTTATTATATAATCATGATTTAAGAAATATGGAATGAGGTGGAGGAAGAAATAAAATAAGTTGCTTGTGGAAGAATATTAAATCATTTTTAGGTATCCTCCTTAGGTTTTCACTAAATCCTTCCAATGTTGGATTTATGTAAAAAATATAGGTTATAAAATTAGTGTATAGATGTTTTAAAGTTTTTTGGTTTAGTATTAGATGAACTACAGAGGTGTGAATGTGTGAAGAAGTGTGGGTATTGAGTTCCCTTTTATCATTGAGGAGTGAATTTTTTTCAAATACTCAAAAGTATTCACTATTGGGAGGTCAATATTTCCTAAAGTTGAAAAAAATAAATAATTAAAATTATGGAGAGATTATATGGTATATTAAAACCTAGAAAAAACAACTAAACACCTGTTTTAAACATTTCATTCTTTAACTTATAAGTTTCTTTATTTTTATTATTTTGGGTTTTCTATACGGTAATAATTATATTTAACCTGGGTAATTTATACATTAAAAATTAAATAAAATGGGATTTATTATATAAATTAGACCCTATTATTATAAATAAGATATCTATTTTTTTAAAAAATAAAAATCCAATACATGTTGGAAATTAATTTTAACACAAGCGCATGTAACCTGTAAAAACATTACTTTAACTTTAACCGTGCTAACACAGTTCTAACAAATTAGTGGTAAATATATTTTTTATACAAGAAATTTTTTACATAAATGGAATATATTTGATGTTTATTTTAATTTGAAAACCACTTTACATAATATAGGTTTTTTAATAATTTTTAATATCTTTATAAAATATAATTTATCATAAAATATCATTAATGTCAACTTTAATACTATTCATTTAAATTGAGTTTAAAAAATATAAATACAATGATTGAATTAGAATATATTTTGTTAACAAATATGTATCATGATATATTAATCTAAAAAAATAATTTAACACAATAATTCATTCAATTTAATTCACTTTTATTATTTTTAGTATCATTTATTTTATTTAATAGGTAATTAAATAATTATAGTGTTGGCACTTCCTAAGCATTTAAATTAATTATTTCATATAAAAAATTAAAATAAATTATCACCCTAAAAAATAATATTTATATTTAAAAATTATATATATAACCGAACATATTTTATTTTTACCCTATTCTAAGGATTTATAGATATTAAAAGTAAGGAAAGCATCTTTTATGACTTTTACATTACTTAACTAATTATATGGTTCAAATTCAAATTAAAGTGGAAATAAATTGTAATATTTTTGAGAATGTGATGTCCAATATAGAAATAAATAAATTTAATAAATTTAATGTAATATTTTACGCCATTTTCACTCTTATGATTATTGTTTATCCCCTCGGTAAACCTATTTTAACCTTAATCACAATAATTAATTTTTTTCTACATTCATTATTAATTTTGTTAAAAAATTAAGTTGATATTTTTAGACATTATAAATAATAATTATTCCAAAACTAAAATAAATTTTTCCAAATTCAATTCATATAAGTGACAAAATTTAATTTAAAATTAATCCGATTAATGCGATGAGATATCATATTTTTAAGAAAAAAGTTCAAAAGTTTCAAGCATTTTTATATCAAAATTAAATATGAAATTTATTACAATAACAAAAATTGGATTAATTAAAATAAAATTGAACTAATATTGTATTAAAAATAATTATAAATAAAATTTAATATTATAAATAATTTATACTAAAAGGATGTTTTCAATTAAAATTCAGTATTGATCACCATTCATAAAAAAATAAAACTTTTTAGAAAATCCTAAAAGCTCACCCTGATCTAATTTTGAAATTCATATTTAAAAAATAAATTTTATTTTTTAAAATAAATTTTTGAAAATTTTCAAAAATAAATTGTATTATAAGTGCATGAAAAGGTAACAAAAATAATTATTAAATTTTTTTATTTTTATGCTTAAAATTTGATATATTAATTTTATTTTCCAGAATACACATAAGTTTAATGTTGAAAAATTGGTTGAATAAATAATATATATTTCCTTAAGAAACTTAACCAGAAATTATTTGGTTAATTTATTGATAAAAAGAAATTATTCTCCTAAAAAATATTTTTTCAGAGAAAGAATTCATTTTCTATTCAAAAGGGTTTTATTTTCATTTATAATTCATTGGTCACTAAGAAATTCATTTTTATACTTGTGTTAACCATTTTTTCATAACTATGTTAATGTTATTTATAACCTCCATTCTAATGGATTGGTTAAAACTATCATAATAATATTTTAATAATATGTAATGTTTGATTTAAACTTAGTGTTGAGTGGAGATCAAGATAAAATTTGTGCTACATGTAAAGAAAAATATTGAAAATATTAAATTAATTTGTAAAAAAATATTTCAAAAAATATAGATGTGCTACATTCTACTAATCTTAAAATGAATTTCACCCTCAAAATTCATCTCAGTAATGAAAGATTTAACAATTGAAAATTAATTCATAGACACCCGCATTGTACATGTAAATAATAAAACTTACTCTGAAAAGGGAAAGGTGTAAACATAAGGTTGACCCAAAGTAACTCATAACTAGGTTTCTAAATATGCAAATGTAAGGGTAAGTGAAGAATTTTACATGGAATAAAAGCGTAAATAATTACAGAGAGTGATAAATATTACTAATCACATGAAACTGAGTGATCCAAAGAAAATTAACAACCAATAATCCATAAATCTATAATGATTTAAGGGATTATTTAAATCATCATAAATTAAGGCACTATGGTATAATTTTTTTTCAAGATCCTTTTACAAAATTTGATGAATTTTATGAGAAATTAAACTTACTTGATTTCATTCAATTTCATAAATTCAATCTCATCCATTGGTTGTTCCATGATCAATTTACACCTAATATCTTACAAGAATAAATAAAGATGAATTTATTGTACTTGAATCACTAATGGATCATAAGATCTAAAAATATAATGATAATTCATTCCATTTATATTTAGTTATTCTCACAAAAAAGTGGTTATCATAGTTTATGAAATATGGATAAATCTTCATATGGTGAAGTAACACATTAACATTTAGATCCTCCTGAAAATTTTAACTTAAACAATTCCATAAATGGTTCACCTTATGACCCTACCAAAATCAATAATTTATCTAGAAGGTCACTAAATTTTTCAAAATCAATTAAACATTAATCCCCTATATATAATAAAGTATATCTTGATTGTAAAATACCAAACTTGTGAAAACCATCACCTTGCATTCTCTTAAAACATGGTAATAACTTGAACTTAATGAAAATATGCATGCTTACTCATTCCATGATTAGAGAATATATTATTAAAAAATATTCCATAGATCTAATAATGTTGTAAACTCCATAAATGATAACATAAAACACTTTTACTCTAAGTCATTAATATGTTCCACGACCATCAATACTATCCAAATTACTTTATCCCTATAAATAATCTCTTTATCCCAAAATCTTTAACTCAACATTAGATAAATATTAAGGGTGGTTATTCCCTCAATCATGTGTTATCCATTAGTGTCACATTTTTATTTAATTAATTTTATAGGCTCTCATCATGTTTCAACATATTCTTTAAAATCCTTAATGAAAACATATACTGAAAAATCCTTATATATTTCATAATTACTGAATTAAAATAGATAAATACATCAATACTTTCACTTCAATGATTGGTATGGAAAGAATCCTTCCTTGGTCTAGAAGTTAATTCATGTTTCAAGGAATTGAGTTGGGTAATGCCGATGTTCCCCACACATAGATAATATCTTCCACTTTATTTGAGTTATTCAAAAAAGTTATTATTCCCACCTTGGTGACATTCAGGAAGCTAAATCTTATTTCTACTATGTTTATTACCACATGAAATTTCCTAAAAATTCATCTTCCTCTTATATAATGAGTTAGGGATCCCACCAAAGTTAATGTTGTTAATCATATATCGTGATAGATGATTAGACATAATCAAACAATCCTTTACTCCAGACATTATCCCATTTTGATTCTCATCAGATAATTTCCCTTCACATTATATGTTAACCAAGTTCCATATGGTTCCAACCAATGACTAAGGCCAGAAAGTATTGTGTGAGTAACATTAATTATAATGGAAAATAATAGTCTGAAAAATCATTCTTGATATCTAAACCAAGACAACTTCTATTAAATATATGATGCCTTAGGTTTATAATAGGTCATTCATGGTCATAATCTATTTGAATCAATCACGATAGATCATAAATAGTTTGTCAATTTCCCAATAATATCCCATTGGAGTTTCAAAACAAGTGTGAAACAAGGCCCATTTTGCTGCACCAGTTCCTTATCCAATCTACCTCAATATGGTTTTTAGGGGTTTTACCCCTAGATGCGTCTATTTTAGAGATGATTCCATTTGTAGGATCCAAATGGAGATGTAATTAATTGGAAACTAGTTACTCTATCCTTTAAAAAAATTCTAGGACATTTTCCTATACATTAACTCATCCTTAGAATTATCCTTAGAGACATCCCTAGATAGAACCTTACAAATATCCCTAGATATCTCAATATTTTTTTTCTTATCATAGTTTACAAAGGTTAACTAAACCTTTCCATTAATACAACATATAGATACCCAAGATTCTTATACAAGGATATTTCATATTTATATATGACTATTCATTACATTTCATAGATACACACCTAAGGATAGTAATAGTAGAGTGCCTTTGGCAACATGGTATATAATCTCCTAATCTGGTGAAAGATATTAAATGTTTTCCACAAATATATTCTCATATTTTACTCTTCTTAGACATAACCTACATGAAACATTTCTTCATAACCCAAATAAGGGAAACATAAGAAATAGTTTTCTCAGTTTCTTAGTAAGGATAAAAATAATAAATATAAATATATTATTATATGAAATAATATTTTATGAATAAGTGTTTGTGATAATGAACATAACTTATGATGTTTATACCTGAATTGTTATATATCATAAAAATGAGTCATGGCATAAATATTTGTTAATAATAATCCATGAATCATATAGTAGTAAAAGAAAATGAGCTATGATAGAATCATATTCTCATATAGTATATATTTATGGTATAAAAATAAGTATAGAAAGTATTATTTCATAGCTACCCACCAAGACATTAATAACATGTTAGGCTTGGGCTAACCACCCACGTATCTACTTCGGTTATGGGATGACCTCCCATGTACCCTTGTTTGATCTTGGGATGGACTCCCATGTACTCTTTTATCTAATATAACATTAATCGTTACCTAAATAATTTGAGGGGGATATAATTACCACCCTTCATAAAATAAAAACCATATTTATGTGTTCCACAAGGTCATAAGCATTCATCACATAGTAACCCATGAAATGAGATGGGTTTCAAAAACATTTCATCATTTCATAAACTTTGAAAAAGTTGCAGGATTCATAATAATTTCATCATAGAATAACCCGTGAAAAGGAATATGTTTCATAAACATCATGCCATTAAAACATGAACCATTTAGAGAAATAGTATGAATTCTATTCTTGGACCATATCCCACAAAATGCATATTTAATATCTAAATATATAATCTTAGATAGAAAATAATATTTAATGATCATATGAAATATTTATTTCGGAAAATATCATTTTATATTTGAAAAATCATTTATGTAAAACATTTTAAAAACTTTTTTTTAGAAAATAATATTGAAAAATTATAAAGGAAGATTAGAAAATAATTTCAAACAATTTTTAAAACATAAAATTTTTTAGAGAAAATAAAAATGTTCAACAAAATTTTCCTTTTAAATGGTTATAAAATATAATTCAAAATTATTTTTGAAATGTTTTCTAGAAAATATAGTTTTGGATGAAAATAAATTTCCGACCTAAGAGAGAAAAAAATTCATATTTTTTAAAAATATTATCTTAATTATCTTAAGTACCAAAGAGTGAAAAAATGGTACCATTAATTTAATATATCATGAATAACATGAGGATAATAAAATTAATGAGAATTATTGAAATGTATATCATGAGATTTCAACATTGGAAACTCAATCATAAACAATCCCAATAAATGATTTGATTGTAACATAAAATATTTACCACTTTGGTAACATTCAATCTTAAGCCCAATGAAGGAATAAAATAAAATGGAACTTAAAATAACACGAGGATAAATAAATTCATGATATTATGTGTCAAAGGGTATTTATATAAACATTGTAAAATAATATATGTTCCTAACATAATATATGTCTCAAAGAAGGCAAATTGAGATAAAAATATCATACTGTTTTGGTGAATTTTGAATCATAAACCCTATGGAAGAGAGATAATAAAATGGATATGAAAATACCAATAATTTTAATTAAAATCATCATAAAATAAATTAATTGGTATTATATACACCACATATAGGAAATATTTGGTTAATATAGCATGTTTCTCACAAAAGTAAAAAGTGAGACAAAAATCCATTAGCTTAAGTCTTGACTTAATTCATACACGTTCAGACCTCCAGTATAATAAATATAAGTTTATTATAAATCTATTATAGAACCAAATTAATATATATATATACATATAAATATATATATAAATATATAATACCATATTTTTTTTTCTTATGACCTTTCATTACCCGTTTATTGACCATACCATGTTAAAGTCACATTTTTGGATATAACTTCTTGGTTTTTCACGTATGTTTTAACTTGTTATTTCTGTTTCATATTCATTTGATCATGGTTTAATATTATAAATTTTTTAAACATGATATATATATATATCATATAAATTAATAATATATTTATATATTTTAATTCATTAAATTTAGTGATATAAAATGAAATAAACAGTTCATGAAGATAATAGGCCAAATGTACGCATGAATATTGTTTTTTAATATTCTTGTCGGTTTGAAATGAATAAAGGTAACTGATATATATTACAATTTAAGAATAATTTTTATTTTATATATATCACATATTTTTATCAAACCTTTATTTAATAAATTCCATGTAAAGTGTGAATGAATCACAATGCTTCACAAGGGGGTAGTTCACCGTACAGCTGGACGATGTTATCTTATCCGAAAAAATGGAAAGAATGAAGTTATATGTGATATAACAATTAAATATTCATAATAACACCATAAATATCGAAAATATCATATATATACAATAAATCCATGATTAATACCATCTTTGAGAGGTGGTAATGAAAAAATGAATAACATCACGTTTGTGAGGCGGTAGTCCGTTGTACACATGAATGATGAATTAACCACCCATTTGATGGAAGTGGAGAAGGCTGCAGGTTATTCCATTTACATAAAAATATATCAATACAAGGGATATACTAATGTTATTTTATAATAATTATATAACAATAACTGAATGAGGTAGAGAAAGATATAAAAATAAAGATACTCATTGAAGAACATTACCTCGTCTTCAAATACCCTCCATAGGTCTGCACAAAATCCTTCATATGATGGATTTATATTCAAAATAAGGCTTATTAGTTTATGGGATAGAATTTTTATGGTTACTTTTGTAGGTCTTAGGTTAACCAAATAGGTTTAGAGGTTTGAATATGTGAGGGGAGTGAGTTCCCTTTTATAGTTGAGGAGTGACATTCTTATAAATACTTAAAAATATATTGTATTGGGTTTTCAATATTTCCTAAAGTGGATCCAACATTTTTTATTATTAATTTGGAGGGATTAAATGGTCAATAATCACCACCACCACACAATAAAACATATATTTTAAATATTTTTTCCTTAACCTCTAAGTTTGGATATTTTTAACATTTTGGTTTTTTCACAAAAGTAACTAGTATTTTTAAACTTGGTAATTAAAACATTAAAAATAAAATAAATTAATACTTATTATATAATATAAAACCAATTATTATAAATAAAATATATAATTTAAAAAAATATAAAAATCCATTATATTTTGGAAATTAATTTTAGCATATGTACATATAACTTGCAAAAAACACCACTATAACCTTAACCACACCAATAGAGCTTTTAGGGGTCAATATATTTATTATAAAAGAAAAATTGTTCCATGAATAGAAAATAGTTGATATTTATTATCATATAAAAATAAATCAATAGAATATAGTATTTTTATTAATTTAAAATCACGTTATAAAATATAATTTATCATAAAATAACATTAATGTCAATTTTGACATTACTCATTTAAATTGAATTTACAAAATTTCAATACAATAATGGAATTAGAATCAGTTATTATAAAACCTATGCAACATAATATATTATCTACAAGAATAATGTAACATAGCAATTCATCCAACTTTCTTCACTTTTAATATTTTTAGTATCATTTATTTTATTTAATTATTAGCTTTATAATTATTATGTAGGATTTTCTTAAGAAGTTGAAGAAATAATTTTATCTAAAATGAATTAAAATAAATTATCATGGTAAAAAACTCATTTATAATTTAAAATTATTTATATGACTTAACATATTTTCCTTTTCCCCATCCCATGGATTTATAGATATTAAAAGTAAGAAATTTATCTTTTTAGTCATTTTCTTTGCTTAACTTATTATATGGGATATATTAATATGAAAGTGGAATGTAATTTACTTATTTTAGAGACTTTTATTGTAAATATAAAAATAAATTCATTAAATAAATCTAATACCATGTTTTAGTTCATTTTTAATCTTAACATTATAGTTTGACTCCCGATAAAAACAGTTTTACCTTAACTATAATAATTATGTTTTACTACATTCACTTTTAATTTTGGTCACAAATTAAGTTAATATTATTTGAAATTATAAAATATAGAGATTCATGATGTGAAATAATTTTTTCTAAATTCCATTCACCCATGTAGATAAATTTAATTTAAAATTAATGCTATAGACGTGATGAGAAAACAGTTCTGAAAGAGAACAAGTTCAAAAGTTTGAATTGTTTTTATATCAAAGTATAATATAAAATTGATTCCAATGAACTAAATTAGATTAATTGATATAAATTTGAACTAATTTTACTTTAAAACCAATTCAATTTATAATATAATATTATAAATAATTTAATATAAAAGGTAATTTTCAATTAAAATTCAGTATTTTTCATTATTCATCAAAAAATGAAAGTTGTATAAAAAATAAAAAAATAACCCCAATATAATTTTAACATTATGATATCAAAAATAAATTTTATTTTATAAAATTTATTTTATAAAAGTTTCAAAATTAATTTTATTATAAGTGCACAAAAAGGAGACAAAACAGTTTTTTAGAAAAATATAGTTTTTAATCATAAAATTGGATTTATTCTCATTTACTTTATTGAAAAAATATAAGATGAATTTTAAAAATTGGATGAGATTATAATATATATTATTCATTAAAAAAATTAAACAAAAGTGACTTGGTTAATTTATTGATATAAAACATAATTGTATGCATAAAAAAATTGTTTTTTTGAGAAAGCTTACATTTTATTTTCAAAAGGGTTTTATTTTCATTTAAAATTAATTTGTCACCAAATAATTCATTTTATATACATTTGTAAACCATATTTATATAATTTATTTAATATTATTCGTAACATTCATTCTAATGGCTTGATGACAAGTATAATAATAATATTTTAATAATATGTCTTGTTTCATTTAAACTCAATGTTGCATGTTACTCTAGATAAATATAGTTTTAAAGTAAATAAAAACACATAAAGGATTAAATTAATTTGAAAAAAATATATTAAAAAATATTAAGTTGTTACCCCATTAGTGATTCAGGCATAACAAATTCACCTTCATTTCTTGGAGTAATCAATGAAGTGGAAATTGATCAAGGCACGACCAAAGGATGAAATTATAACTATGAAATTGAATGATATCAAGTAAGTGTATTTTCATATATTCTCAGTCTAGATGAAAAATTAATTCCAAACATTAGGAAAGGAATCTCTAAATAAAATGTTTTCTGATTATCATCATTTTTTATGATATCAATAACCTTTTTTCACACTTCTTTGGTTTATGCTTTTGTGGTTCTTAACTTTTTATGGATCACCCACTTTATTGTGATCAATCATTTGTATCAATATTTATAATTATTCGAACTTTTCTTACATGTACATATATTCAGTTACCACCTATGTTATCCTATTTTTAAACTAATTATGTATTAATCTAGATGACTTTCCTATACCCTTTTTCATTTTTCAAGAGGATGTGTTATTAACGCTTTTTTATGTGAGTTTCTATGAATAAATTATCAAATGTTAAATCTTTAATAACAAATATGATCTTTGAGGGATAAATTCATTTTAAAGGGGGTATAATGTAACATCCTGATATTTTATAATTTTTGTAAAATTTATTTAAATTTTTAGATAGCTTTCATTATATACAACAACGATTTTAACTTATGTTACTAGTTCAGAAATATATGTTTGTATCCAGACCAAAACTAGTTTGATGGGGACGAGGTAGTATATCCTTATTATCTTATGAAGAAGGTTCCATAGTTGGTTTATGTTAGGATCACCATTTTTTTGGGAAGAAGATTCATGTAGCCCGAACAAAACTAGTTCGACAAGGACTGGAAAATATATCCATTTTATATTATGAATAAGGTGCCAAAGTTAAGTGTTTCAAGTCAAGTTAACCATTTTTTAGACGAGGATGCTATGGTTTTGGTCCCGATGGTAGATATGACCATTTGATGTGATTTTCATGGTTAATTTGTGTGCAATAACTCGAAACAGTTATAACATATTCGATGATCTCCAATGAATTTATTCACAGATCCAAAAACCCCAAACTCCTCTCATATCCACGGATCCTAGACCTACTTTCCAAAGGGAGGCCCTCATTGGATGATTTGGAAAATGACAGTTTGTAAAATCACGTTGGTCAAGAGTCTAGGAACTTGGGATCATCTCACCATTTTGGGGGGAACTGTTGCCTATTCAAGGGATATCTTATAGGTTTAAGCTGTGTTCATATGTTCGTGAATCCTCAGTTCATTCTAAAGCATGCATCTGCAAATTACCCTTAGGTCGCAAGATCTATCAAAAATATGCATGGGTCTAGAATCTCTTATATGTATCCAAGGTTCCCCATCAATGAAATCACTTTAGTGGAAAAATCATGAATCCATTTGTCTTTCATTGAGACAATGCTAGTTTAAGCCATGTGATGAGGTATTATAGTGTTTTATGATCATCCCAGGGGATGATAATTGTTTTGATGTCAGGATTGAATACATAATATGATCTTCCTATGTATCCTCATGAGAGGAATCAGAATCCATATAGTTTGGTGCCACTTAACTGGTCACATCACCTTTTAAGGTCATGTGTTAAGGACACATCTTTGTAGTTTTAAATCATGTCGAAAGGAAGTCTAGGTTGAATATTCCTAGTTAATATTTAATGTGGGACTTATGAAAAAATGGACCAAGGAACCCAGACAAGATGCAGTATCCTGGAAGGGTATGACCCTACTTGGGATGTGGCCTAGAGAACATTAGGGCTGATCTAAGAGATGGGTTTGGACCTGATAGAAGATTCTTATATACCCCAACCTGTTCAAGAATCGATTTCCACAAGATTCAGCAACCCATATAGATTAATGTCATGTAGTGAGGATGAGAGTGAATGGATACGATAATGATAGAGTGGATGATGTATATGAAGTATCGGGCTTGATCCTCACAGAGGTTTCCTAAGTATCAAATTTGGTTGGGAATAAAATTGCATTTGGTTCTGAGAGATATGGGATTACATTTTAGAGGAGGCCCATTTGTGCTTGGGCCCTAGACATGCATTTGACATATCCTGGTTATTTCAGGAATAAGAGTTAATGTAGTATAACTGGTTTTGGTGAATAATGCAGATTCCATGATAGCGGCCCATTAAGGGTGCATGATTGGGGATTACAAAGAATAGTAAGCCTATCTATCTCTAGTTCGGACTTATGCATGGGAGTTTTCCATAAAGGAGGCATGATTTGGGGTTCACATATTGAGGGAAGAACCATTTGAGATCGAACTGTAGATATGCGTCCTACATATCCTTGTTAGAGTAGGAATCAGAGTTTTCACAGTTTAGCTTCTTTGGTGTGAATTGTGCAGATTCCATGATTGGCACTAAAATCTAAGCCCATTTGAGTCATGATAAGTGTGATAAATAAGTGGAATCAGTAGATCCAACAAATCACACACTCTCTATTCCCTGTTGGTGAAAAAGGAGGAGGACGACAGTAGAAGAGGCTGAGGATATGATGCTTCCCTGAAGAGATGCTTGGGGATTAACTCAAATGGAGAGCCCTAAAGCTATTTATGGGAATAGGGAGGAGATTTTTTCATCAAAAGGGGAAATAAAGTGTGATTTTCCCTTTTTTTATCACTATCCCTCATCGAGGGGAAATGATGTAAATTTTCCTTAATCCCAAAGTTGGATCCCAACTTACCATGGGAATGTAAACTTAGGGATATTCTAAGGATCTAAATTATTAAGGGGATTACCCATGTGAATCCTCTTACCATGGGTATGTAAAATTATAAGGGCACATTGATGTTCCTGATTGTTTTATTATATGAGTATGGTGGATTTGGTAGAGGATTTGACCTAGTTCCATTGGACTAGTTTACAGAGGGGCTGTAGAAGATGCAATGGGAATGTAAAGAAATGATTGAAGTTAATGGATATAAATCCTGAGAATACCCCATTCCATTTACCAATTCTTTATGCGGGATGATGTTTCCCTGACATAACATGTTTTTATTCAGGTGAAGGGGCCATCCACATACTATAATGGTTCACAGATCTGTATTCCGTCCACGTAGAGTTTGGGTATACTGGTGTTAGAGCTTCAACCTTAATGATGACATCCACTTTATCATAGGGGGATCCCATCAACCTATCCATCCTTACCCTTGCCCATATCTATGAATTTTTGGGGAAGATATAGGAGGGAATCCCCCACCATCATCTTAGAAGGCCCTTTAAATTTTTATACTGTTGGATGGTAATGCATTTTTCTTACTATGAGATATAATGTGATGGTTCCTCATTCTAACTTCTACCCATATCTACTCAGTATTGTCGTGGTTAGTCCCAAAACCCTGGATATTGACAGTATGATCGAATTATTGAGTAATTTTTCTCTCTTTTCCTTTGCATCGTACTCCTTTACTCATAGAGAAATATTGAATGATGGGAGCGGTTCTTTAGAAGAAAATTCTTACATTATTGTTCTACAAGATGGAATCTTGATCACTTGTATTGATAGAAAAACAATCTTTGAACCATATACTCCTTATAGGTTCTCTAGGAAATTTGGATACCTACAACAAGTAACATTACTCCCAGTTACCCAGGTTAAGAGAGAATATCATTTGGTAATCCTTCGCCAACTATGGTAGATGGTGACGCGGGTGGACTCTGGAATGAAATACCTTATTCAAACCACAATGTCCTCTACTAACTTATCATTATAGTATAACCAATTTTTGGAAGCTTTTTATAATGATGGGGTATTTTCAAGGAGAATTTGATGAGTTTAGAGGTCGTTGACTGCTTTTGGTCATATCCGGACTATTCCTGCTGCGCTATCTTCCTCTATTCCCATTATGAGAAGGCATTTTATTCTCTGTCACATGAATTCTAAAGGGACTTATTCTACATAGACTATCCTTATGGAGAGTGACTGAGACCCCATATTTATGGTTTTCATGGTATGTGGTCCTACTGAAGTCGTCCTGAGCAGGACATCACCAGACATTCCTAAAATTGCAGCTATCCCTATACTTTTTTCTCTATAGATTGAACCACCTACAGATATGGATAATAGTCCTACCTGGGTAACTCTACTAAGGGAGGCTTCTTTTACTATGATGGTGCTTCATGATTTTATACAAATTGTGGTAGATGAAAAAACCAAATTCCAAATCCCATTAGGAAATATCGAGCCATGCGAAGATGGGAATGGATTAAAATCTATACTCTTACCAAAAAAGTTCCCATGGTAGACTTTGCTGAATAGGAGGGAACCCTTTGATTATTGTTTATTTATTTGGGTTCAAGTAAATTCAATTACCGACACTTGAACCTTATCATATACCAGATTTTCATAGATCAGGAGGATATAGCTGCTTGTAAAGGTAGCCTTGTTTAGTTCAATTCTTCACATCATAAAAAAATATTTCTTGATATTATAGAGGAGTTTCACCATTTAACAACTGAGGAAGAAAATGAACATGACCAAGTGATTTCCAAAACAAAAGTGTTGTGGGAGTTTGAGGCTCTTGTGGTGAATCTGATTGCGCAACATCTATAAAAAAGTGCCAATTTGAGACCATTAAATAGGAGGGGAGAGATATCAGGGCCATTATAAAATAAGTGCATCTAGTGGTTAAGGATGAAGTTGAATGGAAGGCCTATTTAGAACAATCCCTTGATGTTCCATGTCAGACGATTATCGATATACGGGAAAGAGCTAGTCAGGCCTCATTGTAATATTCTGGGTGATCTGATATTATCTTTATTTTAAAATCAAAGATAAACTCAATATTTTGGATGTTCCCCCATTTTCATTTAATTATACTGAAAACTTTCTTATTATTTGTGCTTATCTTTTATCTTTTACTACAATGCCAATCAATTATAATCAACAACATTTTGAATGATAACCTTCTCAAGATATCGATTTGAATCATGATAGAGGGTAATTAAATTGAAATAATCAGTTCATGCTCTATTTTTTCCCAATCCAAGGGACTCCATGAGTGAAATTTTACTATTTATAGGGCAACATGGAAAACCCTACAAAATTTATGTATTTTCCATTATCACCCTAATTTTCCCCTAATCCAATTTTTTGTGGGATTATAGGGTATAACCTGACTTCTTCTTACATTTCCCATTGTGGGTTTTCATCCCAACAAGAGTTGTGTCTCTTTTAATATTTTGAATGCCCTATATCTTGCCAAAACCATATGATTTTTTGTTTTAGGGAGATGATACTCAAATTTTACCCTGGGTTCCCTTTGCAGGTTTTGATCCTTGAGAGTTTTGGGTCTCTTTCCATGAGTAGTTTAAAGTCTTGAAAACTATACTATCAATACTGATGTTTTAGGTTGAACTGTTTTGACCATGACTAATTTTTTAGGTTGAATAGTTTTGAACATGATTTATAGGGCAGAGTCACCAATTTATGACTCATTGATTGAGAATTTTCAAATATCTTTCATACATGAATAAAGGATTTTAGCTGACCATAATTTTATAGTTTCTGGATATAGGATATGACATGGGGCATTTAATCCATTAAAGCATACAAAAGTATGAAAATTCTCTCTTGAGGAAGAATTTTTCTTTGGATGAGAGACCCTATTTTTTTTGTTGGAAACTAATGCAGAGCCGCTAGGATATTGTGTGCATAGTCAAAGAAAGGTGTTCTCAAGACACTAAACTTCCACTTTGGATAGTTGGGTAATTTAATGGGAATTTGAATATATAAAGTCCACCATGGTTTTATTGTTAAAGTAGTGATGTATGAAAAGTATGAGTGCATTTGTATCAGTTGTGATCATAAATGAGTGACCAATCCTACATGTATTTGGTTTGTGTAAAGGTGGGTTGAAGCATGGTGCAGTTTTATGTCCTGAAACTAGAACATTTGAGACTTTTGATTTAATGTTATTTTACTCTAAACATGTGGGTAAAAAATATACCTTTTTCATGGTAGTTTGACCATAAATGTTCTATTATCTTCAAACATGAAATGGGAGAGAGGTTGTAAACTATAATCTATGGGTTTTTGAAACTAAGAATGAGGTGGGATATAGACATCAATGGGGCATATGTAGGTAGAAAAAGATTCTTATAAGTATGTTTTTTTCCTTTGGTTAAAAATAATTTTTGTGGGAAACTTATGAAGAGCCATAGGGGAATTGTGTGAATAGTCCAAAAAAGGTGTCCCAAGGGTACTGACTATCCATCTCTGATTGGCCATGATTGATTACAGGGATTCAGACCTTTCTAGATAGAGAGTATGGTTTGTTGGGGGGGGGGGGGTCTTGAACATGAAAGGGGTCACTTCAGGATAATATTTATAGGGAATGGGTGGAAACATTCTTCCCATATAGGTATGAGGAGGTTCCCTACATAGGTTCAACCCTTTCACAAGAAAGGAAGGGAAAATTTGTTTCATGGATGGAATTTAGATATAAGATTCTGGCGTTACTATGTATCTTATGATGATAGGAATAAATCTGTATGTAGTTATTTTATATTTTAATGTTTATCCATATGCATATCGGGTTCACATATATGAATGGGGAATTTTTATCTTTTGTACGAGCTCACTAATGAGGCGAGATACATACCTATATTTCCTGTGAGGATTTATTTAGCACATAATAACATGTGGGGAAATATATTCTTTAATGTTTTGGGACCCAAGAGTAAACATTGGGTATAAAACATCATGAAATTTTAATGTCATGAAATTATGACATTGATATTGAAGCCCTAAGTAATTAAAGGATAACCAAACTAGGATGTCCTAACATGTCTAAGACATGGTTAATAAGGAAAGTGTAAACTGTTGTTTTGAGGGATCTTGGATCAAGAGAAATGGTATGAGGCTTGGAAGACATTGGGAACATGAAGGTAGGAAAATCCTCTCCTGAGGATGAATTTTCCTTTGGTTGATTGAAATTTTTGTGGGATACTTATGCAGATCCGCCGAGGCAATGTGTACATAGTCAAACAAAGGTGTCTCTAAGACACTAACCCTCCATTTTGGATGGTTGGGGAGGTTTGTGAAGATCTTAGATTACTCAAATCATATATTTTTATGGATGGGAAGGATGTGTCTAGATATATTAGAAATATGCATGCCATGATTACCCAAATAATTGAAGATTTACCTATATAGATCTGACTCATACAAAGGTTGGGGCATTTTGATTCCTTTATTGGAACTGGTCCCAGTTAGGAATATATGGGTGTCCTGAAATTAGACTCCCTACCTATGTCTAGTCCATATGCATGGTGTGGAAGAATTTCAGCTATATTTGTTTTCTTTTGAAGTTGGATTGGCCAAGGAAATCTCATCCAGGTGTCACTACATATCCTATATGCACTTGAATAAAGATAGACATAGTTCTTAGTGTATCTGTCGATTTAATGTCATGCGGTTTGGACCTCAAGTTTCCCAACCTAGAGGAGAGAACTCTAGTGTAACTTTTAAGGTTTTTTCTCTTAGACCAACTATCATGGATTTATTTTTGATGGATTTGTAGGGAATCCCTTTCTAAGGTCCCTAAGACCATGTGAGTAGTGCTCATTTTGAGAAAAAATAGGAAACAATAATTCAATCCAACACCTAAGGATGGATTGATCTGGGAAAGAAGCATTTTATATTCAGGGTGATGTTGTACCTTTTAACATCATACAATAAGGATGTTTTATCATGATGTTTAATTTCACATGATTAGGATAATTTTCTTATAGTTTAATGTCATGTGGAGAGGACATAGATTTCATGTAGTTTATCATCATGTGGCGAGGATGTGGATGGAAAGATTTGAAAGAAATGATTTTTGATTATTCTTGAAATGGTCTCTCAAATAGGGCATGTGTTAAAGAAAATTTCTTCGACTTAGCTTGAATGCAGGTAAGGGAAAATTTTATGCATTCTACAGCCGGATCTAGGTCATAATATCTAGACATCACTAAGTATCTCATGGGATGATTGGAATAAAACCACTCATAGTTCTTCACCGAAAGAATCATATGTAGGTCTAACTCATACATAGTGGGAAGTGTTTTACTATTTAAGGGTTTCTAGACCAGAATGAGAATCTGGGCATCACTACGTATCCTGTGTAAATAGAAATCAAGCCGTATATAGTTCCATGACAAAGAATTCTTGGAGAAAAATTTCTTAAGTGGTATCTTCTCTTGTGCGAACATTGTTCTGTCATGCAGTTTAACATTGTGCGATGAGAAAATTGTGGTCAAGCACTTTAATGTCATATGATGAGAAATTTTTGGCCATACAGTTTAACATCATGCATTGAAGATTCTAGAAGGAAAATTTAAAGTCATGTAATGGGAATTAATTGTCATAAAAATCATGAGTAATTATGGGATAATTGGGCTAGGATATTATGGAATACCCTAAATGTGAGGGGGAGAAGAAATAATTAACCATGATTCCGAAGACCCTCCGATCAAGATGAATGATTCGAGGCTTGGTAGCTATTGGGGGTACATTTGTAGGAAATGAATCTCTAGAGGATGAATTTTCCTTTGGTTGAAAGGCCTTTTTTGTGGGAAACATATGAAGAGACACTAGGGAATTGTGTGTATCATAAAATAAAGGTGTCCGTAGGACACTGACCCTCCCTCTCTAATGGCCATGGATGATTATGGGGATCCAAGATTTACCGAGACAAGATGTTTGATGGATAAAAAGGGATATAAGGTATGAATGTAATATCTATACCATGATTAGTTTTTATGTATGGAATCACATACATAGATCCAAATATTATGTATGGGGTGGGGAATGGAATTATGAAAAATCCTTACTACAAGGAATCATGGTTTAGAATCTCCTACATCGATTCTCATTTTATGTGTAGGAGATTAGGGTCATGTTTTTAATTTTTTTCGTAAGGACTTGGGCATGAGGCTCTAATGTCACTAAGTATCTCATAATATTGAGAATCAATCCATACATAGTTCCTGAGGTACATTTTAGTTTAACATAATGCAGTTTGGACTTTGGCCTATAATGGATTCATACGTCTACGCGGAATTTTTTATTGAAACTCCAAATCTCACGTAAGTTGTGCTTAGTGTGAGAAAAAAGGGGAAACAAAAGAGTAATACTCCATGAATAAGTAACATAATGAAGGATAAAGACATTTTAACTTTGATTCTTTGTCACATCCAGACCTAGGTTTTGAGACCCAGGTATTACTACGTACCCTGTGTTGACAAGAATCAATCAATGTGTAGTTCTATGATTTTCCTTTGTATAATTTTGACTCATATACTGGGAAAGGGAGTATTTTTTATTTTGGATGGTGGCTGGACTAGGATGTAGAATCTGGAAATCACTATTCATCATGTGGGGGCAGGTATCAAGACACACGTTGTTCTAAAAGCATACTCACTATACTAGTCTGACCTGTGTATTGGGAGGGGACATATTTTTTTTATATAAAGGCTATACCATGATATATAATCTGGTAATATCCTATGAGGGAAAGAATAAATACACACATAGTTCTAAAAGTAGGTTCCCTACATAGGCTTGGGACATACACAAAGAGATGAGGAATTTTTAAACCATTATTTTGAGGTAATGAGCCTATTTTGTACCTTTATTCTTTGTTAATATGGTGAAATCCCTTACCACCATTCCCAAGCTCACATGAGATATGATTGATGTGAGAAACAAGGAAAATTAGTGACTTATATCACAATGCATAAGAAGCTGAAGGTACAACAGAGGCATTTTGTATCATGTGGTGGCTAGACCAAGATCTAAGATCAAGGTGTCTCTACGTATCATATTGACATATGAGAATTAAGATGTATGTAATTCTATGAAGAGATATCCTCATGTAGGTCTGGCCTATACATGGATATGGGGATTTTTGTCATAGGGTGGTGGTGGCTAGGCCTAGGAAAGAGAGTCTTGGTATCACTACATATCATGTGTGGACGAGAATCAAACAACACATAGTTTTAGAGAAAGGGGGTCTCCCTGTGGATCTGAATCTCACATAAGAACATGGGAATTTTTTCTTTCTTTGACACATATCTGACTCATGTGTGGAAAATAATTGGTTGGATAACAATGATCCCTATACATTTTATCATCATGTGGTTAGGATTATTTGACCATAGAGTTTAACGTTTTGTGGAAAGGAAAATGATCACTTGACGTGAAGGGGAAGACGAGTTTTATCTTTCAATTTAACATCTTATGACAAGAACATTTCTAGCCATGCGTTTTAACTTCGTGTGGTTAGGACACTTTACTTTGAATTTTAACATCACATGATCAAGACATATTATCATGCAATTATTTTCATGCGATCAAGATGATTTTATTTTGGTTACATGAAGTATTTCTTCAAGAACTTTACATTGGTGGGAGCGATGGTGAGATTTACATCCACTGATATTAAGGAAGATGCTCCATTGAAGTATACCCTGTGTATGAAATATGGTCTGTCCCATTTGGCTCCAATTTTGGGGTTTCTTCACAAGTATCATCATAGTTATGAGGACTGACACTAATTATTCTTTGAGTATGGACCAAACGTGACCCTTTTTGTTGAAGGTTCATGCAATCTAGTTTTGGTAAACTTTGAAATGGTGAAAGGTATGAATTATTTTTATCATCCATAATCTCTAACTCATCAAGTCATTTTTGGGATTTCTCGTCTGTAGATAATTGATCATAGATGGAAATATACAACAAGGGTAGTTGAACTTCAATTAGTAAAACCGCTTTTTTCCCATATACTAATGAGTACAGGGTTTTTTGAGTGGTAGTGAAAGTCATGGTTTGATAATCCCAAAAAGTATAGAGGAGATTGTCCGACCATGACTTATTATCCTTATCTACCATCATTTGAAGTATGTTAGATAGGGTCTTATTTAAGGGCTTTATCTATCTATTAGCCCCTGCATATTAGTAAGATGAATGGTTGTCCTTGATACCATACCACTGATACAAATTTTCCAACTGAGTAGAGTAGAAGTTGGAACCATTGTCCGTTATTATTGTATGAGGTACAATAAATCCAGTAATGATATTAGATTTCACAAATATGATAATTCTTATTTTCCTGAATTCTTTGAGTGTACAACTTCTTTCCATTTTGAAACTATATCGGTTTTTGTGAGAATGTACTTGAATTTCATAGCTGTGGTGCGAGGATATGGTCCCACAATGACTATTCCCCATATGGAAAATGGCTAGGAGTACTTGGATATATGAGGTAAATACGGGGGTTGATGGATGAAATTAGAATGAACATGGTATGAATGAAACTTTTTAGTTAACTTAGAATAGTCTTACATTATGGCGGGACAATTGTATCCAAGCCTTTGAATTTGATGAGAGAGCTTGGATGCTGCTTGATGTGACCCACAAGTTCCATTGTGCACTTCTTTCATGATGGTAGCGGTCTATTATCTATCAATTCACTTGATAAGGAATCCATTGAGGCCTCTATTATAGAGGAAATTCTGTTGGATTGCATCATCATATAGAATAAAGTTGATTTTCCATTTTCAGACTTGCTCCCTTATATCCCTATTTGGTGTAAGTGCTTTCTTTTGGAGGTAATTTGCAATGGGACTCATCCACCCGGTTGTAGGACCATACGACTCAGGGAAGAAACTAATCTCATTGATTTATTCCATATTGGCCTGAACAAATAGTAAGACCATCTGATGGTGGACACTTTTGATGACCATCTTATCCCAATTTGGATCAGCTAGGGTGGTGGCTACCTTTTTCAACGCATCTTCCTATGCATTTTGTGATGGGGGGACATGAGTAAATGTTGAATCTAATAGAAATTCTTCCATCAACTCTCAGATGTGGTCCATCAAAGTAATTTACTCCTTCTTCTTGATATAATATTCAGAAATTAATTTCTTGATGACCTATTCTGAGTCACCTTTTACCTTTAAGTGTTATGCTTGCACTTGAAGTGCCAGCTCTAAGCCTCCAATGAGGGCCTGGTACACTACTTTATTGTTTGTGCACCTCTCTGATATCAGGAAGGAGTAAGGAAAGACTGTATTTTAAAGAGATATGAGTATGACTCCCATTCCTACCTTATTATTCTTGGGGTATTCTATAATTTTTCCTATTGGGATTATGGATGCACCTTCAGAATGCATCTCCCATGTTTGGGATTCCCTTTTAATAGAAAACACTTCTTCATTATATAGTTCATCACCCAATCGGGTCATTTCTTCCCAGGGGTATTCTACCAAGAAATATTCTAATGCTTCGAATTTTATGGATTTATGAGGAACAAAACATATGTTTAACTACTATAGGATGACCTCCCACCATGATATGGATCCATTCAACATCATGCAGATGAGAATATACTCGAGTGAGTTTCTTTTAGGGACCAAATGGACCTCATCATTATGTAGAAAGAATCGAAGCTTTTAGACTTAAAATATTAGGGCCAAAAAGATCTTCTCGATATTAAAATAATGTTTCTGAACATCGATCATGGTCTAACTGAGATAATAAAGACAATTTTCACTATCAACGCCATTTTTCTATGCAAGGAAGGTGCCTAGTGATCACTCCAAGATGGTAACATACCAAAGGAGTGGTCTTCCTTCGATATGAGACATTATCACTGGCAGGATCTAGAGATATTTCTTGAGATTGTGGAGAACTCCCTGAAAGTCATAAATCCATTGATATTCAACCAATTTTTTCATCAACCTAGTGAAGAGAAAACATTTTCCTATGAGGTTGGTTATAAAGCACTAAATTTAGTACAAGTTTCCTTAAAAACCTATCAACTATGTGAGGTTGTGAGGAGGTGACTTTCTAAGGAAGGCCTTTGTCTTCTCGGGGTAAAATTGAGGCCATGATGGCATAAAATGAAGTTGAGTAATTTTTTTTAGGCAACACCAAAACCAAATTTTAAGGGTTTCATTTTCAGACTTTGTTATCACAGTATATTGAAGATGGTTTCAAGATCTGCCAAGTGGTTCGATAATTGTCATGATATAACCACCATATCATCCATAATGAATTCAAATAATCTTTATAGTAAAGGTTTTAAAATGTGATGCCTTGCATGCTGATATGTGGTGTTGACATTTTTCAGAATGAAGGGAATTAACTTAAGGATAAATACTACATAGGTCACTGAATGTGCTGGAATATTATTTTCTTGAGCCATTTGTATTTGGTTATATCCTGAATAGCCATCGATGAAGTATAGAGCTTGATATCTGGAAGTTGAATTAATCAAAATTATGTGATCGGGACTAGGAAGTCATTTTTCTGAAATTGTCTATTGAGATCCTTAAAATCAATAAAAACTATTATTTGTGAATTTTTATTTTTAATGAAGACTATATTTTCTATCCAGATGGGATATTGGACCTCACAAATGAAGTTTTCTATGATTATATTGTCTAATTTAGGCACAATTTTGACAGCATGTGTTAGGTGCATCATTCGGGACACTTTCTTGAAGCCACAATGGTCTTCTGGAAAGCCTAAATGATGAGTGGCCACCTTACGATTGAGGACGAGAATTTATGTATAGTTCTAGAATAAAAAATCTCATTTCTACCTTATAAAATAGGTGTATACCTTTTACTCTTCATAATACATGGCCACACTAATTAGAGTAGATCACGAGTCTTCTTTGGTACCCATGTTTGTTTCCCTAAGTTCATCGATGGTGGTAGAGACACCCTCTTAAAATGATGGAGGGGAATCCCTAAGGGCTTCTTCCTCTTCTGTCTCCTCCTCCTCCTCATCATCATTTTCTTTCGATGGAGAAAACATTCTTGATATGAGCTCTCTATATTTGAGAGAAGACTCACAATTTTGGAATTCAGAGGCTGAGGCGACTTCTTCTGACCCAAATGATAATGGGGAATTATTTTAGAGGATGGAATGAGGGAATGACAAGTGTATTCTTTCCCTTATACATTAATGGGTGATTCAGGGATTATCTGGAGCCCTGATGATGGATTGAGGGAGTTTTCATTTGAGAATTCACTATTATTTGGGGGATTAGTGGAAATTTCAACACTGTGTAGATCAGTAGCCATGACTGAAATCATGAGCACTATTGAATACACATCCAAATTTAGACTCATTCACCACACCTAATTGATTGGTTGTACGTATTATTCAGTGACCTTCCTTAAGGGGTCATGCGGGACTACTTACAAACTTTTTGGAACAGTGACCCAATCAATCCCACTGATCGAGGGTTTCTTCTCTTCCTGCTCATATAATCCTGCATCGATATGGTGCGACTCACAATATTCAAATCGGGCCTTATCGACATAATACATTCCACCTTGTTTGTTAGTAAAATATTTGATGCAGTGATGGTATGATGAGTGAATCATTATGCTTTGGTGAAACCAATGCCTTCCTTATTGGATGTTGAAGGTCTTGCTTTTCCCAACCACCAGGAATTATGAGTCAGCTATGAGATCACCAAATTGAGTTTTGATCTTTATTTATTTAAGAGTCTTATATTCACTTTTTTCATAACCCAATAGGGTTGTGGAAGATGGCGCTAGGCCATCTTCACCACATCCCAACTGACGAAGTGTTTATTCTGGGAGGATATTAACTATGGATCCATTATTATTGAAGAATTTTTACAAATCCACACCATTTAGCACATTAGACACATATAAGGGCTTAATGTTCCCTTTCATGATGGAATATTTACATCTATCTATGAAAGTTATGAATTCATCGAATTATGCAAGACCATTCTCTTTCCGATAAACTTCAGTGGTGACCACTTTTTTTTTAAACTCCTTGGGGGTTAGTAAAGATTTTATAAGTGCTTATCTAAGAAATTTTGATAAATTTAGTGCATCCAAGATTTATAGCTTCACCAGTACCGAGAATAACTATTTTATAATATCATACTTTTTTATCTAATGTTCAACACTTCCTAACTTGGGGATGCTCTTTAGTTGGAACTTTAGGGGTTTGAGGAGTGGTTGAGGATACAACAGTCCCTAGAATTGAGGATGGTGGTGCTTATGTACTTTTTGGGTTTGGCCAAGCAGGTCTACCCATGCGCCGTGAGAGTTTAGATATTTATTCCTCTTTTGGTGGATATTTGTGGATGATTGGTCCAAAGTGTGTTTCGGTAGGGGAAAATGAATTTTCCAATTCCTGTTGGGTCTGTTGAAGGGATCTTCTCTATGTTTCAGCAATATTAATATTTTGAGTTGAGGTGAGGCCAAATATTTGATTTTTTCCATGACTGTGTCTTTCTGGGTATCCTTGGATTCTGCGACCTCTTCCTTCAATTCCCTAATTGGATGTAGGGAACTCGGGTCCATGTACATGTTCTTCATTATAGAAGGGGTCCTTTAAGTGGATGAAATTAATGAATCCAAAGATTAGTTCATCGTCAGATGATGATTTTTTCCCATTGAATTCCTATAGTGGCACTATTTAGTGGGGATGTACGCATCTCTTCAAATTTTATGGCATAAAATTTGAGAGTGTCAAATCCAGTTTTCACCTTGGTGTAGGTTCATCTTCTTTCACTTATTCTAACTAATTTTTGGAGGATTGTGGGTCTAAATATGTTGGATGGATTTCATTAGGGATCATTGGAGGCACATTTGGTTACCTCAACTGGTCTTGGAGTATTCTGTGAGCTCTGTTGAATATTTTTCGATCCATACCGCTATCACGTTTTTGCTTCATTTTTCTAACAACTTCTATTTAACTCCTCTCCTTTATCCATGTTAGTGCTGGAAACATATGGCACTTGTGATGGCAGTGGTCCAAGATGGACATGCTTGAAACTAATCAGTATTTACAAGAGGTCTTTAAAGATGACAACTTCTTGAATTGTATATCCTAGTATCTAGTGGAAAGGATAATAATCTGTCCGTTCATCAAGGTTGAATTCATCATCCCTTTTTGACTATAGTAAGTGAAGAAAGTTTCAATTCATAGAGGCTACAAAGTAGCCATAGACTTGTTCATCTCATAATGAGTAAACTTTATTTCTGTCTTCATTAAATTGATTTCTCCTAGGTACCCTCTGCATGTATTGATGAAACAGAGGTTACTATTGATGTCCAAGGGCCCCTGTACAATTTGGTTTATGTTTTGGAGTTGGATTTGGCATAGAGGGTCGCTTAAGAATAATGAATTCCACTTCCTCTCTTCCCACCCTTTTTCTAGGGGCCAATGGGGCTACCCTGGACATGAGATTAGTCTATTATAAAGAATCCTCTATCCTTTTAGTAATGGAAGAGAAATCATGAAATCCAATCTTATATTTCATTGGGATAAGAGGCTTTCATAGCTCATCATTTATGTTATTAATGAACATATCAAGCATCTCATCTTGGGGAAGCAGTTGGTTCATAGATTAGGTAATACCTTTCTATCTGGGAATCAAATATGAGACTCTTTCATTCTACCACTACTTGTAGTTTATATGGTCACTGAATATTGTTTTTCAAACATTGAATTGAATTAGAAATGGAATTTCCTTTGTAGATCCTCCTATCCTGTTATTGACTAGGTTGGAAAACTGGTATACCATACAAAGGATAAACTTTATAGGGTTCACATAAAGTATATGAGTTTTACTGATTTTTGTTTCTCCGTGGTGTCCATAATGAGATCACAATAAGATTCATATCCCATCAGATGTTGTTTTGGGTCACTTGATCTTTTGAATTTAAGGAATATGGGGTTTTAAAAATTTGGTGGTAGCAGAATGTTACTCACCCAGTCCAGGTAAGTTTTCCATTTAGATTGTATCATAGCATGCCATCCTTCAATGGATTCTAATCAAGATTCCAATGAATTGATGATATTCATAGTCCCTTGATGAAAGACTTATTGGACTTGAGCATGGGTTAGTGCAGTAGGAAGAAAATTTGGTCATGCTAGTGCTATTGTTACTTGAGGAAGATACTCGACCAGGGGCATCCTTTGTTGATTTGGATGATTTTTTCTAGTTGTTTCCTCAAGGGATTAAAATCTTGATATCCTACCAGGATTTGGTTTAGGTAGACTGAAGGTACCAGTGATTCCTAAGACAAGATTTTTGGCCTTTCATCATTTACTAGGATAAGGTCTTGTGGAAGAGGCACACCTGTGAGAAGTGTATGTCGAATATTTTCCTGGGGAACATATCCAATTGGAAAACTTCCTTGGAGAATCTCAGCATTGATTCACCGCAACTCTTTCATTTCTTCCTCCTGTCAAGCAAATATCTCATCGAGTGTCAGGGAACCATTCTCATTTGGAGTAGGAGTTTTGTTTTATATGACCTTGTTATTATTATTATAGCTATTGGGAATCCGTAGGGGAGGTAATGAAGGATTGACTCAAGGAGAATCCAAATTTAGGGCGGCCCTCTGGTTTTGTGTATACAAACTCTCAGGCTCGATACATATTAGGTTTTGGGTGAAACCATCTTCCCCATGTTTGTCCAATTTTGTATCATTTTTGGCATGTTCTGTAGGATTGATGTCCATGACATTTACTGATGCATAACACATGGTGGGTGCCATACCAACTTCAGAATAGTAGGAGGGATTTTTGAATCCTTTTTTTGGATTTTATCCGTCCATTCCGGGATCCTCTTCTAGTTTCTTGATGATGGGTAACTCAGAGGGAACCTTTTCATGACGTTGTTTTATGCCTCCCTCAGGGGGAAAATAAACCACGAGATAGGATGGAATGGGTGACCTCACTGTCTACTGTCCTCCCCATGTGGAAAAATACTGACATCCACTGGATGGGTGGTTGAGGTAAAAATGTCACTAGCCCTGTGGGCTGGGGTTACTCACATTTCTTTTTTATTGCGCATTGTATCATATTTTTTGGTCTTATAGGGGAATTTTTATTTTTAAAAATTCCCCCAGTCCTATGGACTAGGGCTGATCCAGTACTGTACTAGTCCCTGATACTATTTAAACTTTCTTGATCTTACACATTACTATTCAAGGGTGATCCAGATATGGTACCCTGTCTATATATGAATTATGTTTTTCCAAGGGTATGATCCATACTTTTTGATTGGATTCCTTTAAGAGATAATCCTTCTAGATGTTCTTTTTTTCCTAGTTTAAGAGTTTCCCAATGGATCATCATCGTCGAGATTGATGCTTTTGTGGCTTACTTAAGGCTAGTTCTTGTTGAGGTTGTTTCCTTTCTTGAATAGAGAATTTATATGATCATCATCTTGGGATAATAAAATTATAGGATGTCATTTCCAATTGGTTTCAATGGATGGGAAGTGGGGTTAAGTGCAGTGCTCCATTCTCTCCGAAACCGAGGATATGATCACCTGACAGTGCATCGCTAATAAGGCAACACACCTTGTGTAATGAGAAGAGGTAGAACAGTTTGAGATCTTTCTTATACCTCTCAGGTTGTGTTTTTCATGAAGAAAAAAGAGATTTTAGGACAATTAGATGGTGAATCTCCCACAATATATTAACATGGTCTACATACCCATCATAGGGAATTTTTTTCTTTCAAATGAGATAGAGTTTTTGAAATATTGAGACAAATGTTATGTATATATTCCTCTAACAACTCTCTCGGTATGTCAAACTAAGAAGTGGGTGTGGGATAAAACGTAACAGGCATGTCATCCTTATATAATTTTATTCTCATGAGAAACATAGAATTTTCTTATTTTCCAAATATTTCTCTACATGATTTTCTTAGTTGGGATGTTTTGTGGTGATTGTTTCTTGAGTAGTGGGGTTGGTAGGGATCTCATTGATGTATGAATGGTACAAGGGTGGATCGGAAGATGAGAGTGGCCCTGGGCCATCCTTTGGCTATGGAAGGATGTCTCTTGTCATAGAAAGAGTATATAACATATCTGACCCATCCTTGCAAGCACCCCAGAAAATAAGGGATTTATGATACATGACTCAATGAGGGGGGGGGGACCTTCTTGTTGATGTGAAGGTTAATTGTCAGGAGGACCTTTGCAGCCAGTACCATGGTGGTGAGTACTAACATCACAGCTTAGTGTCTGACAGTTGGGATAACTTCTATGGAATACACCCTTAGGAGGAACTTCAGGGAAGATAAAATCAAAGGGGAAGACCTTCTTGCTGCTTGATGGCACTATAGGGAGGGCCTTCGTAGTGACTACCATCTTGGTGTGGATTACCATCATAGATGGAGTTCCAGCTACAAGAAGAATATCTGTAGTTAAAATCCTTAGGAGTACCTTCATGGTGGGATGAAACGAGGGAGTACCTTTTCGTTTCTTGATTTCATAATAGGGAGGGCCTTCCCAATGACCTCTATAATGGGGAGGACTACCATCATAGCTTGACATCCAAATGCAGGAAGAATTTCTATAGCGTAAACCCTAGAGAAGACCACCATGGTAGATGACAAAAAGGGGTATGCCTTATTGTTGTCTAATATTGTAGTCTGGGGAGGGCTCCCTTGACACTCATTAAGAGATAGGTTCTCATGATCAATTATTTCTTTCTCATGAATTAAGCCCCACGAGAGATCTGAGGAGGACCTCCAGAACTACTTGTAACAATATTACGGGGGGGGGGGGGGGGGAATTCACAACTGCTACTACCACTCCCACAACATTGTAATTATTTGATAGGATCTTAAGCCCGTATTGGTAGGTTCTTGATGGCATCAAGATCTACAGCTTCCAGTAGAGTATGATCATGAATGTGCTCTTCATTTTCCAGTTTCCATTGGAGCATTTCATTTTTGGGAACTCTCTTATGATAAACTAGGGATTCATGTTATAGGAAACAACAATCTTATTCAGGTTCTTATTTTGTTGGTCCCCATGATGTCATCGGGATATGCCGATGATAATATTGAGTTTTGATAGGGATATATTCCAACCCTAGAGGGACACTATGGTGGACTGGTGTCCCCCAGAAGGAATGAGTGTTTGTTCACGGTATGGTTTTCCTTGTATCATGGAATTTGGCCATCGAACCTCTTGGACTAGAGAAAGGATACAATTCTGCTCCATAGTGACCAACATATATTTTGGATGGGTCACCCACTTAGGGATATGGGGTTTTGGGCCCGACTCCTTTTTATTGATGTAGAAACGATTACTTCCTGACATGTCTAATAGATATGATCATGAATTTATGTCTAATAATCTATTATTTTCAAGATGTGTTGCGATACATATTTGGATAGAGCTGGGATAAATGTCCATTACCATTTCGAAATAGAAGTTTGTGCTTGCTTCAGTCTTCCATGGTTTTCCATTTGTTTACTGGCAGTTCTCCTGTTTCAGGGAATAGGAATGAGTCTACCACTAGTTTATAGCTGAGATACATAATTTGTTTCTTCAGTTTTTATCCTATATAGATGATGTAATTCAAATTTATGAGAAATTATTTCTATCTGCTCATTTTCCATAGTATTTGTCTCAGAGGATTGATATGCATCTGCAAGAATTTACATCTTCTTATATTTGATTTCCATCGTATTTGACTGATGGTTTGATATGATGGGATATGAATTTGAATCTACCTATACTTTATTTCCATAATATTTGAGTGATGTACTTCATATTATTTGGAATATATATGTGTCTACATGTAGTTTTCTATCCTATTTGGATGTCTTGATTCACTCACATTGACCGAAACTTGTATCTACCTATAATTTTCCTCCCTATTTTCTCAGTTAGAATCAAGAGCATTAGAGGAGATATGCATCCACTTGTAGGATGCTTCCATATTTCCATGGTGGGTCTCATAAGAGTGTGCGGGGATATATTTTTTCTAATAGGACGCCACCATATTTCTATGGTAGGTATCAGAAGAGGGAACAAGATTGTATGTTTTCCCATAGTATACAGTCATATTTTCATAGCATATCTCTTCCCCAAGAACCAGGGTGATGACCTACTCTTGATTATATGTTTTGTGCTCTTGGAGGGATTCCTAGGGGACCTGTGTTTGTTAAACTTCAGTAGGATCCATTAGTGTGAAATCCACTTCTGAATGAGGATACTGGGTCACATGTTTTTGGTGGTGATGCCTTCCAATAGGGTCCCCTGTGTAGCAGGGATGAAGTCATCAGTGATGACTTCATCTAATTACCTAAGATTAGGGAGGTACTCATTTTCATGTTTTAGGGAAAGACTCTAAAAATGCTTTGAGATGTCCAGTGGTGTTGTTCGGTTCTAGACCACCGACCGCTGATGAATGGGCAGTTAGAAGGGATTCATGTCTTATAGGGTCTTACTTGTAGCCTCCTGGGTGGGTCAAGTTCCATTTTGATTGTACTCCCTAATCAGTGCATTTGAAACCTAGTGTTGAAGATTCTAGGTGGGTGATGGGGTCCTGTTCTTTTTTGAGGACCCGACTACCTATACAGTCACTGATGTGCATGTCTAAGAAAACTATCGTGATTCTGTTGGATTAAAGGAAGCCTTGTGGAATAACTTCAATATATGTAACAAGTGAAGACAATAAAACCCCATCAAAGTAGCATATCATGACCACATGTATAATTGATGATCTTTCTTGACCCTCTTTCTTTTGGTTTCTTAAATGTGAAAGGGGCTTGATTGGGTTAATACTCCCACCTTGGTTAAGGATTCACGCCGGGTTCACCATTTTTGTTTTGGATGAAGATATATATAGTAAGACCACAACTGGTCTGAAGGGGACTAGGCAGTATGTTCATTTTATCTTATAAAGGAGGTGCCACAATTAATTATTTCATGTCAGGTTCACCATTTTATATTGGATGAATATGTGTTTTGTGGGAAGAAAATTGGTCTAATGGGGACTGGGAAGTGTATCCTGTTTATCTTACGATGGAGGTAATACAATTATGTGTTTCACATCGGGTTCACCAATTTTTTCAGACAAGGAAAATATGGTTTTGGTCTTGGTGGGGGATACAACCCTTTGATGTGATTTTAGGGGGTCAATTTGATGTGTAATTTCTAGTGTCAATTATAACATCTTTTATGGTCTCCAATGGGTTTAGTCGTAGAGCCAGAAACACCCAATGACTCTCATATCCATGATTTATGGACATACATTCCAATGGTAGATGCTCGTTGGATGATTTGTCCAATGACACTTTGAGAGATCAAATATGTCGATAATATTGGAAATTATGCTCATCTCACCCTTTTGGGGGTAAATATTAACTATTCTGGGATTCTCTTATAGATTTAAGCAATGTTCATATATTTTTTAATCCGTATTTTATTCCCAAGCATGTGTATATAAATTACCCCAAGGTCACAAGATCAATCATAAATATACATGGGTTAGGAATATCCTGAATGTAATCGAGGTTCTCCATCAATTAAAACACTATATTGGACAAATAAAGAATCCTTTTGTCTTTCATTAAGACATTTTTTGGTTTAAGCCATGTGATGAGGTGATATAGAGTTTTATCATCAACAAGGGGGTCGATAATTGTTTTGATGATGGGATTGAACCAATAAGATGAGCTTCCTACATATCCTCATGAGAGGAATAAAAACCCATGTAGCTTGGTTCCACTCAAATGAACAAATCATCTTTTAAGGTCATATGACAAGGAACCAACCCTGTAGTTTAACGTTAGGAAACATGGACGTCTAGTCCGAATATTCCTACTTAGGATTTATTATGGGATGTACTCAAAAGTGGCCTAAGGAACCCAAATGAGATGTGGTCTTCTGGATGGGCATGACCCTACAGAGAATGTGGCCTGGAGAACATTTGGGTTGATCTAGAAGCTGGGTTTGGACCTGATGGAGGCTTCTTATGATCCCTAGACTATTTGGGAATCAAATTAAATGTGGTTCAGTATCCCATGCAGTTTAACATCATGCAGCGAGGATTAGAGTGAACCAACATGATAATGATGGATCAGATAAGGTACATGAAGTATTGGGATTGGTCCTTAGGGAGGTTCCCTACATATGTTTTTTGGTTGGGAATCAAAGTCCGTGTAGTTATGGGAGATTGAGACATAGACTTTAGAGGAGGCCCATTTGAGCTCGGGCATTTGAAAACCATCCTATATATATTGGTTAGAGAAGTATCAGAGTTTTCATAGTTCAGCTATTTTTGGTGAATCATGCAGATTCCATGATAGCGGCCCATTAAGGGGGTATGATTGGGAAAAACACCAAATAAGAACCCCATCGATCTCTAGTTGGGACTTACGCATGGGAGCTTCCCATGAAAGAGACATAATTTGGGGCTCAAATCTAGAGGGAAGGATCATTAGAGCTCAGACCTTAGACATGCGTCTTATGTATCCTAGTTTGAGTAGGAATCTGATTTCTCATAGTTCAGCTAGTTTTGGGTGAATCATGTAGATGCCATGATCACCACTAATCTCTAATCTCATGTAAGTCATGGTCTGTATGACGAACAAGAGGAAGTATTAGATCCAGAAAATCAAGCACTCTTCCTTCCCATATAGTGGAAAAGGAGGAGGACGATGGTGGAAGAGGGTGGGGATATGACAATAACCTAAATAGATTCTAAAGGATTACCTCAAATGGAGTGCCCAAAATCTATTATGGGAAATGGGATGATCATTCCTCATCAAAGGGGGAAGTAAGTGTGATTTTTATTTTTTAATCACTGACCCTCATTGAGGGGAAAGGCAGATGCTTACCATTAATCTGTAGAACATGGAATTTCACATGAGTATCCCAAATTTGGATCCCATGTTATCATGGGAATGTAAACCTAGGGACATTACGGGGATCCAACTTATTATAATGATTACCCATGAGACTCTGCCTACCATGGGTATGTAAATTTCAAAGGACACGCTGATGAGCCCCATGGTTTTATCATATGGGTTTGGTGGATTTGGAAGAGGATTTGGCCTAGTTATATTGGAATGGTTCATGGAGTGGCTATATATGATGCACTGGAATGGGAAGAAATGATTGAAGTCAGAGGATGGAATGCTTGAAAATACCCTGTCTCGCATACCACTTCTCTAAATGGGATGTGGTTCCCCTGCATAGTGTGTTTGTATTTAGGTGAAGGGGTTTTCCATGTACCGTGATGGTACATGGATATGGATTTAGTCTTCGTAGTATTTGGCTATATTGAACTAGGTTTTGTCTATGTACCATGGTGGTAAGAGGTGTTAAGTTCTGTCTATGTATTTTAGTAGTATATAGATTTGAGTTTAGTCTACATATCGTGTTGGTATGTGACACTGATATCCTACTGGGTAGTGATTTCTACGTGGTTGAGGGTTCCACCTACATAGAATATTTTTATATGCGACACTGGATTGAAGAAGTGGAATTGGTACTATTCCTCATGGGAAATTCATCTATGAAGAAAATTAGGTTTTTGATCTTACAATTAATATTATTTTTCCTTCTTGAATGCTATGCGGTGGGTTATACTTGCAGGGAAACAATAAAAGAGTCCGCCTTTTGAGGTTATATCTTCTTCTGATATTTATTCTTTAAATATTTTTCTTTCAATTATTCCTCTAGTTTTTTTATTCCTTTTCCAAAATCATAGGAGTAATCGATTTCCCTTTTCAAAGTTTTCAGTACCCATCAATTACAAACACCAATGAGTTTTTTTGATAGCGTACATGAAACACAATGCCATGTTTCAACAAACCATAAAAATAATATTATTTTAAATATAAACTTTATTACATATCCATTAAATTGGAAGATATGAATTGTAATAATAACTTTATAAAATTAAAATATAAATTTTCAACTAAATATAAAATTTTAAATTCTTATTAAATAATCAATCAATTTTTTTGTAAAATAATTATATTCATTAAAAATATATTTTCCTTAAAAATTTTATTTATTTATTTTTATGGGAAAATATTATAAATAAATGATAGGGATTTTAAAAAATATATTTGATAAAACAAACTTCATTTTCAGAATATCATATCCAAATTAACTTATGGTGAAATATTTGGATTTTTAATGAATATTGAAAATACCAATTTTTGTAAAATAGTCATTTATTTTTAATAAATTAAGTAATTTAAATGCCCTATTATATTTTAAAGTAACATAAGTATTGTTTATTTATATTTAAACCAATTATTTTTCTTTTTAATCAACTTTTCATTAGATTTTAGTGTTAGTTTATTTTGTGATTTAAAAAATGGTTTTTTTGAAAACCGTTTTAATGTGCATAATGTTTTCAAATTTTAATAAATTAAAATAATCAATAATGAGAAATGTTTTAAATTAAACCCATATAATATATATTAGTAAAATTTTATTAATATTCATTCAATTATTATCATTATACATAGAGTTAATATAAAACATTCTTTTCCTTGAAAAATATACTTCTAAAAACATGATTTTTTCATCACATATGCGGGTTTTGTTTTAAATTTAATTTTTTTTTCCAATTTTAGAAAATTTATTTGAAAAAATAAACTAAAATTTTTAAATCATAATCTATAAATTATATTCAGGTACCTTTTTTAAAATTTTCTTGAATGTTTAATTATTTTTGATGAATAGTGGAAAATACCAGATCTCAATTGAAAGATATATTTTTGTTTAAATTAGTTATAACGTCAGATCATATTTTTAATTGGTTTTAAAGTAAAATTAGTTCAAATATACATCTATTAATTAAAATTAATTAATTATAATCAATTTAATATTTAATTTGGATATTGAAACATATCAATCTTTCAAACATTTTCACTTTAAAAACTCACTTTCTCATCATTTATGCAGGATTAATTTTAAATTATCTATTGGAAATTATATGAATTATATTTAGAAAATATATTAAATATTTTTAATTAGAATAATTTATATTATATAAAAAATTTCATTTACTTTTTTTACTAAAATAAATGTTAAAAACAGAAAAACTTATTTAAAACAGTTAAGGTAAAAATGATTTTATCAAGGGTTAAACAAAAATGACAAGGGTTTAATGTATTCCAAAACTTATCCAACACATAGTTTCTAGAAATAATTTTACATTATACCTTATAATATTAAGAATATTTAGTTATCGGAGACTCGTTACTTGAAAAAGACATGGACACAATTTTTTCTTTCAAACAATTACAATTGTTCCACTCAACTCATTTATAAAAGGACACAAATTATCCTCTCCTCTTCACACCATAAAACCCTTTTGGATCAGCCATGAACTAAACAAAAAACTTATAATAATCCATAATCTCATACTTTAAGCTTTAGTTTTTACATAAATCCAATATAGAAATTATTTTGTTGCAAACCTAAGGGGGATAACAAAAGAAGTGGTAATGTTTATCAACAAGTATTTTTTTTTCTTCCATATCCTTAAATTATTATTATAAAACTTTGATATAATAAAATAAGTATATTCTATATAATTAATTTTTTTTATTATATATTTATGACCTTAACTATCTTCACTTCCATTAAATGTGTTATAAAATCATAATTCATGTGTATGACAAACTACTGACCCACGAAATGATGTCATTCATTTTTTGATTACCACCGACCAGGGTTGGAAATAATGAAAGAATTATTATTTATATATGATAGATATGATATTATTATTATTTTTTAATTATTTTACCACACACACCCTTATGACTTTAATTTTTTGGGAATACGTTAATGTCCATCTTGTGTACGGCAGACTATTACCTTGCAAAGCGATTTGATTTGGCCATGATTTACATGGATGGTAATAAAAATGGGTTTAAAGGAATTTTTTTATTCTTTAACACTTTTCATGGTAAAAATTATTTATATCATAAAATTGTGATCAAATTAAAAAACACAAAAATAAAAAATAAATACATATATGAAAAACAAAGCAGTTATTACCCAAAACATGACTTTAATATAGAATTTTTAATATACAAGTAATAAAATAAAATAAGAAAATATTATATGGAATTATGTATATATATATATATATAGTATTATAGTTTTACAATTGATTTAAAATAAAATTATATTTACTATACATGAATTTTGAACATGTATGGCGAAAGTCAAGACTTAAGGTCTGAGATTTCTTGTCCATCTTTTATTTCTGGTAGACATTTGAAAATACATAAACTATTTATTTTACATGGTGTGTATACTAGACATTAACTTATTTTATGAAACCTATATTGAAAATAACTGGGATTTACATATCTATTTTAGGATATCAGTTTCATGGGGTTTACAATTCAAAGCTACCAAATTTGTACGTGATTTTTGTCTCAATTTTCCCTCTTCGAGTCATATGTTATGTAATGAACATATCTTTATTTGTAGGGGAATAAATATACCATTTTAAATGTAATATCATGAATTTGATTAAAATAAATATATTTTAATTTTTATTAAATTATGTTCCTTCATAGTGCTTACGTCTCAAAGTTTCCTATGTGGTAATGATTTTATGTTACAATCACATCATTTATCGAGATTGTTTAAGATCACATTTCCAATGATAAAATTTTATGATACATTTCAAAATAAAATAATGAATGTTTTTATTTTGTGGTTGTTTTTGATATTAGTAGAACCATTTCTACACATCTTTTTACTTAAAATAACTGAGCTAATGTTTTTAAGAAAACTTGACTTTATTTCTCTCTTCAGTCCGAAATATATTTTCTTCCAATACCATGATTTCTAAAAATGTTTTCAAATTTTTTTTAACATCATACATTTTTACCCATGTTTTAATTTTCTTACAAATTTTTAAAGGAATATTTATCTCATTTTTCCAACCAATTCCCATTTCTATTTTATCTAAAATGTAAAATGAATCCTTCCTTTTAACATGCATGACATGAAAAATATTTTTCACTTTCATGACCGGTTAATTATTTCAAACTTATCTTACAATTTTTAAAATTTATTTTTTAATAAAATGTTTTTTTAATAGCTGAGGAGGATTTTAGAATTTAAATAAATGATTTTAAAATGAAAATTATTTCAAAAATGTTTTAACCTGGAAATTTAGTCAGTGGCGAGCCTCTGACCATTTATTAAATAAAAGAAAATATAACAGACAAGAACACAAAAGTGAAATTACAAGTACACATCATATTAATCTGATCCATCACCATACCCATTATATATTGCGTCATCTACAGTAGCTGATTCCCACTCTGAGCTATCGTAATGTCGCAAAATCTTCGCGTACTTCCTTCTGAGATTCACCTTCTCCAAAGAGAGAAATTCCTTAGCAGACCGCTCAGCCCAACCTTCCCCCCCCCCAATGGAGGACCTGGTAGTCATTGGATTCAGCAAATAAGAATAGTCCCTCCTCGGCCTTCTTTGTGGTGGTGCAGTTATCACTTCTGCATTCTCAGACAGCTTGCTTTTCCCACCCTAGACAACATCACTGTACGAGGCCCGAACCATGACACCTTCATTCTCTTTGTCACTATTGATACAATCCCCCCATTGTCCAGGAATGTAAACAACACGGTAACCCTCCTCCACACCCCGTTCCTACTGAGATGTTAGAATCAAGCATATCAAGACACTGAGTTACCCGTCATCGCACAACCGACATTCCTCCCCTGCTTCATGAAGAGATCACCAATAACAGCCTCCTGTGAAGTGATTCCATCAGCATTGATTGAAAAAACATCCTCAGTGTTAGCAACTTTCCCATTCCCCAGCTTTTGTAGACAAATTCCAGTGGAGTAAAGATCAGGAACCTCGACATCATCCTCCTGCCCTTGCAATGGTACAACAGAAACAACTGAGTGCACAAAATTCGACCCCTCTAAGGCTTTTCCACCCATAGCCACAACCTCATCTCGGTCGAACCCCACATCATCCATAGCCAAACCAAAAAAACGGTTTCTCAACTCAATATCACTCCCCTGCTTCCATGATTGGGGATGCAACTCAGCTGGATATTGCTCCTGCACACCACTCCCATCAACAGTCTGCTTCGCTGACCCATGATCTACAGATGACTCCTTTACAGACCCCTCCGCCACAGCACATGCACTACTGATGACCGCATCCTTCAGGATAACACCCTCCCTTGGTCGGTCTACATTATTAGGTCCACTGTTCATATTCTCCTGCTCACCCTCCAAAGAGGCCAAGATCTCCCCAGAGAGGACCGGGTTGTATGCACTAGTCCCAACCACAGACCTTGGTTAAATTCCAAGATTAACTTTCAGTCTGTCAAACACTTACAGGACTGATGGGTTTAGGGGTGCCTGCACTGTCTTCAAACCACCTGCAAGGCCCGACACCACATCAAAAATACCCTGCCTCATCCCCTTCTCTGTATGTCCAGCAGGCTACGCTTCAACCATCACTCCTTCAGAGTACACATAATCCAAGCGATCCCCTTACCCAGATGAAACTCCAGGATTGGTATCCCCATCAATGTCCACCGGGCCATCCTTCACAGCCACCTGAGTAGACTTGACAGCCACACACACCCCGCCACCATCCCCAATGTGTTCACCCATCCCTTGTGAGTGAGAACCCAACCCTCCCCTGCGGAAAACTATCTCCAAGTGCCCGAAACGTTTACACTTCACACAGAACTTCATCCATGACTCAAAAACTACCTCTTGCATCCTTCTAAAATCTTCCTCGTCAGTAATCTAGACACAATTCACAGGGGGTCTCACAACGTCAACCTCCACACATATGCATGGGAAAACCAGGCGAGACATGGATTCAGTCCGTTGATTAGAGCAAAGAAATCTTCCAATCATGTTTCCAATTGCACATAAGATCTCAGGATTTTGAAAAGAAAGGGGGAGACCGGGAAGACTTACCCAGGTAGAAATAGACGATGGGTCGCGCTGCATATGAAATTCAAAATCCCAACAGAAGAAATAAAAGGAAGAGTCGCCGCACCTTCTAGGATCCCGAGAACAAGCGATGATCAAATCATCCTCCAAGCCAAACCGAACCATGATATACAGTCGATCGAGTAACCCAACAACCAGACGCTCATGAATTTCCCAAGATTTTGATATGACTTGGGAAAACACTTCCACCAACGGTCGATGAGGATGAAAATGAGCCACCAGGGTAAACTTACACAGATCCTCAGCATAATTTATCTCAGTTGGGAGTAGTGACAACTGAGGTGCCTCTCGGAAGAGAACCGAAACTTTTGGAGCGACAGAAATTTTAGGAAAGGGAGGATAAGGATACACTAATTCTTTCTTCTCATGAGAAAAAGAGTGCAGAACTCCCCCCTTTGGTAGAGAGGGGGGGATAGGAATCCGGCGACATCGATCTAGGTCATCGGGGGGGGGGGGGAAGCGGGGGAGAGATGTCTCTCTTCATTCAAAAATGTTTTATGTTTGAAACAGAGTATTTCAATGTAGAAAGGTTATTTTCCTAAGATTTTTTTAAAATTATTTTTAAGAGCTTCCTTTATAAGTTTTCAATGTTATTTTAAAAGAATTATTTTTAAAATGTTTTATATTTTACATTTTTTTAAAAGAAAGGTTATTTATTTTATGAAATGATCCATGTTATTATTCAAAATCCTTATGCATATGATATGGAATCATTTTATGTTAATTATGATTTACTAGGGATATAATCCTAGGTTACAGTTATTATTATATCTATGAATGATTTATGTTTATGATAAAATGTTGTTTATGAAACTCACCTCTCTTATATGGGTTATACTATGATAAAATTCGTATGACACCATTTTCTTTTTCTATGAGTTATGAAATGATGGAATTAGTACACAAATTTTATCCTTTCCATATTTTATGATATGATGAAATGTTTTTGAATCCCAATTCATTTCATGGGTTATGATATAATGAATGATTTATGTTCTTGTAGCACACATTTGTATGATTTTTTATATGCGATGGGTGGGAACTATATATCCCTCCAATGGATTGGGTAAATATTTATATCTCATGAGATAGGTAGGTCTAGAATGGGGACTGGACCCAACTCTATAAAGGGATTGTTACACTATGATTACCTCTTGAGTGAACCTTAACTACTTTTTTGGATTTTGGAGTGAACCCATTCCTCTATTATAGTCTTGTAAATGAGCCTTGAATACTATATAAATAATTTTATATACTTATGTGTATGCCATAATTCCATGTATTATTCCAATACTATTCTCCAATGTATCATATTAATTTATTTACTTATGATACATGTATTATAAACTACAAATATTTATTACATGACTCTGGATTATGATATTTTATATGCAGGGTATGGTTTTCATATGTTATAATCATGTTATCATACTCTTATATTCATGTTATTATTACGTATCTCCCTTGTTTACCCTTACTGAGTTTTGAGACCACCCTCTTTATCTAAATACTTTTTTTTATTTTATAATTAATTTTTTTTGTTTGAGTTGGAACCTCACAATAACAACGCCACAATCGACATGACCCAACTCAATTTAAAAAACTTTAAAAAGAACCAACATAAATAAAAAGTTCAAAAATAAAATATTGATAACAAAAAATGGGAAGAAGTAGCTTGTAGAGGATGTCACCTCATCTGATTGAAAAATAAAAGTGAAAAAAATTATAACTACCTCAGGCCATGTAACACCTTTTAAGATTAAAATTTCAAATTGAAAATTTTAAACAAAGAACTATCACACCACCTATATTAGATAAACATCTCAAAAAATACTTTTAGTTTGAACCTAGAGCCCCAAACCAACCTAAACATCCCCCATGTCACTACTATCACATAGTTACTTACATGAAATTTTACCAATAACAAAACCATTAGAAAATAATCACCAGCATACTGTCTAAGGACCTGACCATAAGAAGATGATTCCATAAACCATGAAAAACATGTCACACCATCGTCGTCCCCACCAAATGAAAAACAATTGCATCAGAATCAACAATAATGAATAACTAACACTGATGGAACCCAAAGAAAGGGGAAGGCCACCGCATGTCATGCATCCAGGAAAACTCTACAATTATAACAAAACAATTTATTTTTTACACTTTTCCCTTTTTTGAATAAATATTTAAGTAGAGTAGGTTTTTTAATAGTACTAAAAGGGATGATATTTTTAGAGTAAATTAAAGATATTTCACCAAATTAAGAATATTGTGTTCTATGTTTCCAAATGCACTAAATTATTATAGTCCCTAGGTTTGTGTTTGTGAAATTTATTGAATATCCTTATAAAAATATGTAATATCAATGTATGATAATCTTGGATTGAAATAGTTGGTATCATAATAATTTCTTAGTTAACATTTGAAAACTAGCATGATAAAACTTTAGTGAGATCTCTTGGGACATTTATAAGGATATATCTAGGGGTGTCTCTAATGAAAAATTAATGGATGGGTCATAATATAATAAAATATAAAGGAATTTTGTTAAAGGATATATCACATGGTTTCTAAGAAATTACATCCCTGTTGAAATACTATAAATTAAATTGTCTATGGAATAAAGGCACCTAGGGGTAATAAATCCAAAAAGAATACATTGAGTTGGACTTGTTTATCACATGGTAAATGAAAACAGGCCTTGCTACGCACCAGGTTTGACACTCTTAAGGTATATTTTTTTGAAACTCACAAAATATTTACAAACAATCGTGAGGATTTAAATAAATGATGGATATGAATAAACTATGATAAAACTAAGGTTTCATAGATTACAAAGAAGGTGTCATAATTTAGATATCCTATAAGTGATTTTCCATGATTGTGTAGTTTTACACTATGATTATTGTCACTCAAACTATAATTTTTGGTTCTAGTCAATGGTGGGATCCCGATGGAATTAGGTAAACATTTAATGTGATGGTATTTTTTTTGGTTAGGACTCAAATGGGATGGTGATCTAAGTGAATGATGTTGTGATTATATTGAATCAAATATCATGAAACATGATTAATAATGTGTAGCTTAACCAAATCCCAGTGTTACAAAAAAAGAGAATGATAGATTTCACTAAGGATTTGGGTAGTGGAGGCCATGGAGGAAAGACAATGAAATTTTCTATATGTTGAGAATGTGAGATGAAGCACTGAAGGGAATGTATCAGAGGGGTGGGAAGATTTTTTAGGTGTCGAAAAGAAGTAAGAAAAAAATGTAAATAAAAAGGGAAAATTTAAAGTTCAGTTAATGAAATGGATGAGAATAATTGACTCCCTAAGGTATCATTGATGGATTAATGTTTTAACTATAGAAATTATGGGAACTATGAAAATCAATGTCTTTGGTGGAAAGCTCTTGAAGAGAGTCAATAAGGTTGTATGTGTAACGCCCCGAACCCAGTTACCCAAAGTCGGTGCATTATTACATAACATTGGCATGATCACAAAAGAGAAAGTCTTGAAAGACCGATTAGTTTAGTAGCCTTGGAATCACTAGATACATTTAGAAAGTTTAAACTACATAATAAAGTTAAAACTACAACAAAATCTTGTCTCCATACTCATATCCTCTTATACTATCCCTACAGGTCATTCATAAAATACTTTTCCACATCTTGGAAAAAATAAAACATAGAAAGGGGGGAGCTCAAATGCCTAGTAAGGATAACAATATATTGGAAACTTTTATAAATAAGAATAAACATTTAATGAAATGTATAACTAAAACAAAAGACTTTTAAACTTGAACTTCATCATAATATGGCAGAAATAAAATGAAATAATTCTATTTACTTATTCACATGGATATTATACTAGTCTAATAATCACATGCAATATCAATAAACACTTTCATAATGATGGAATGCATAATGCCAGACTATCATAACCACATAGTCAAGGCCTTATGCCAGACTAAAAATAAGATTTTTTCAAGGCCTTGTTCCAAGACACTAGTTTGTCTCATGAGACCTAACGATGCATCAAGGAGCTATAGCGGACTCCACCCGTCACTTATTACATCCAGTGCATTTGTCATATGAATAGGTTTAAACAGAACATAAACATTCGTATTAAAACTACCATACTAAATGTCAATACATTATCCATAAACCATGAATGGTATAAAAATAACACATCCACAATCATACATATCACAAAACCTTCAATACAATATGGAAGTTTTGTATCATAATAAATCAACTTTAAACAAGCTTAAAATCCTTTAAAGGATGTTGACAAAGATGAAATCAAAACTATTAAAGAGAAATATCTCTTTTTTTGAAATAATTTAGAAGTATTATAATTATAAAATAAAACATTTAATGTGAAAATATCCTTATAAGATTTTAAGGGAAGGTTCAAAGATTTTATAATGGTAGAAAATAGCCTCACCCGCTGTATAAGTTAAAAAAGACATTCTTACCTTAATTTTGTCAAAAAGGTTAAAAAGGACCTTGTTTGGAAAATAACGGAAAGATTCCTTTATAAACATCTTATAAAAAGTCATCAAGGGTATAAATTACATTAACCCATATTTTATAAAATAGTAAGAATTATTTGAAATACATTTTAAAGAAACATGGATGTGGATGATAAAGAGGTCCTAGTAGATAATTACGTATAAACAACCTCGGATAATGAAGAGATTGTGAAATAAAACCTTACCTTGTAATTTTCCATGTTTGAGAGAAGTTTAAACTCCTGTATAATGGTGAAATAATTGTTATTAAATTATACAATAATCATATACATTAATATGATATCATATAAGATATTTTAATATTTTTTTGTTAATAATATTTTAGTATTATCGTCGTTTTGGGTGTCAACTTACTCATTTTATTTTATATGTTTTGTTACATAAGCCATGTTTGTTATGGATAAGTTGTATATTATTAATATCCATAATGATATAAAGTCCTTAAAAATTATTTTCAATCATCAAATGAGAATTATAATTGCATGGATACGATGAGGAATTAATCTCATCGCGTTCGTGGAGACGGTAGTACGTACATACGCATGAGCGAAAATATCATTCTTTTGATATTAAAATAATATATAATTGGATGGTATATCATATATTACAAATAATTATCATGTTATATTTATTATTTACACCAATTACACATCATTATCATACCCATCAAAATAATAATGTTTTGAATAACAATTACACCACGACGTGGAGACGGTAAGCCATACGTACGCACATATGGTGACATGTCATTCAAAGGATGGATAGAATAATGAATATGGTTGTACCGTATTTATAATAACATCACAATATAAATAATATACTGGAGTTATTATTTTATAAATGAAATAACAACGAAATAAGAAGTTGAAGAAGAAAGGAACTTGAAAAAGGGTGGTGAAAACATTACCTCTTCTTAGGGTTCTTCCTTTTGATTTGATCAAAAGGGCTCCTTAGGTTGGATTTATGACTAAAGTAAGGCCTCTAGGATGAAGGTAGGATATTTGGGAGGGTATTTGGGAAGATTTTGGTCGAGAAAAAGGCTTTGAATGTGTGAATTAGTGAGGAGGGGGAGTGCCCTTTTATAAGAGGGGTGAGGGGCACCTTTGGAAAAGCAAGAAATATTATTTTATAATAAATTCATATTCGGTTTCTAATGGATCAAAAGTAGATTATTTAAAGTTTAATGTGGTTTTGGGTCGAAATAATTTCAACCAATTGAGTTTATATAGGTTTGGGTCACTATATTAACCTTATCATTTATATTTAAATCATAGTTAAATAGTTTGACATTTACCTTGTCTCTTTGTATTTTTGTATTATATAGTTAATAAACTTACTATATACTTCCAAGAGACCTAAAAGTGGTCGATTAATGATACAAATATCATGATATAAGTCCTTTGGACTAACCTTATATTTTTAGGAATATAATATTATATTTTTTTTAAAAACTCTTTTATGTCAATTTTGACACTATTCAATAATTGATTTTGGTTAAAGTATTAACAACTTTATAATTCGAAAAAAATTCACTTAAGAAATACTAACATGTCATATTAACAAATAAAATTCGTTGATGTCATCAAAACTTTCAAATAAAATTTATTTTAACATATATAATACCAATTATTTTATTCTTTCATTAATAAGGAAAATATTGCATCATTATTGTGTCATTAATATATTTAATTACTCAATGTCTAAAAATTATAAATAAAATACCATTATGTAGGAAATCTTTTTATATTTCTAATGAATATTTATAGTAGAAAATATAACATATAAAACCCTATTTAAAAATTGTTTTTCTAAAAGATATATGCTTATGTTATTTTTGTATTTACTTTTATCTTAATTAATATAAAGTGTCCATATCACTTAAAAGTGGATCCATGGGGTCTAAAAATCGACCCAAAGATGACCATGGTTGGACATGTATCAACTAATAGGGTTAGAACACGTTTTAGGGTAAATTAATATTATTATAATATTATTTTTTACCCTTATTTACCAAATTTACCCTATAACCATGGTAAATAAAATATTTACCAAAGTAATTATTCAAAATGTCAAAAAGTAAGAGCTACCTATTTAAACAATTTGGACATCCTGATTTTAAATATGGAATCCATTTTTCCAAATTCAAAACATATAAGTGGAAGAAATTAATTTAAAATTAATTCCCGCTGTCAAAACAAAAAGCGTGTTTTTTAGAAATAATAAATATCAAAAGATTGACACTTGTTTATGTCCGGTTTAAATGTTAAATTACATACAATGACCAATATTGTATTAAATGGTAAGAATATATTCTAAATATACTTTAAAACCACTCAAATTCATAATTTCTCACTATTAATTATTTCGATTAAAAAAGTTGTTTTTAATTAAAATTTAGTAATTTTCACTATTCATAAAAATATGAAAGTTATTGGAAATGTTTCAAAAATTCACCCTAAGATAATTTAAATATTCTGAATCAAAAAATGAAGTCCATTTTTAAAGATAAAATATATAAAATTTCAGAAAGTGGGTATTACTATTCATAACGGCTAGTTTGATTGGTTGTGGTGTGTGTTAGAACTCTATGTTGCGTACAATACACGCTACTGTATTATTTAAAGAAAAGTGTACCGTAGACGCTTGGGTTGTTACATTCTCCCCTCCTTCAAATAATTTTGTCTTCGAAATTTCTATAATACTAATGCATGAAAAGGCTCTGGTGGTTCTTTATCATAAGTTCCTCAGGTTCCCACATTGCCTCTTCCATCTTATGGTTTCTCTATAGAACTTTTACCAGATGAGTCATCCAGTTTCTCAGCAGATGTTCTCTCGTATCAAGAATCTTTACAAGCTCTTCACAATAATAAAGATCGGGTTCCAGTTCTAACTCCTCATAGGAGAGTACATGCGTTGGGTCAGACATGTATTTTCTCAACAGTGATACGTGGAACACATTGTGAACTTTGGAGAGACTTGGCGGCATTGCCAAAAGGTAAGCTAAAACCCAAATTAGTTCTAGAATTTCAAAAGGTCTGATGTACCTGAGACTCAATTTACCTTTATTACCGAAACATATAACTCCCTTCCATGGAGATACCTTCAAGAAAACATGATCTTCTACCTGAAATTCCAAATCCTTTCTCCAGTTATCGGCATAGCTCTTCTGCCTACTTTGAGCTGCTTTGATGTGGTTTTGGATTAAATTCACCTTTTACATCGTTTCCTCCACCAGTTCTAGGCCTATAAGTTTTCTTTCACCAACATCATCCCAAAAGGTTGGTGTGAAACATATCTTTCTGTTTAACGCTTCATATGGTTCCATCTAAATACTTGAATGGAAACTATTTTTATATGAAAATCCACCAGAGGTAAATATTGATCCCACATACCCTGAAAGTCAAGTAAGAATGATATCCACATGCCTTCTAAGGTTTGAATAGTTTGTTCTGATTGTCCATCAGTTTGAGGGAGGTAGGTAGTGCTCAAACGATGTTCAGTATCCATGGACTTCTGAAGACTCTTCTAGAATCTTGATGTAAAACGCGGATCATGATCAGAAACAATCTATAGGGGTACTCCATGAAGTCTCACAACTTCATTAATATATAGCCTTGCTAGATGTTCAAGTGGTAAATCTTCCCTTATAGAAGGAAAATGTGCTAACATGGTAATATGGTCAACAATGACCCATATTGCATCGTTCTTTCTAGGAGTATTTGGTATTCCCATGACAAAGTCCATCGTGACATTATTCCATTTCCACTGAGGTATGGGAAGAGGTTTCATGACCCCCCCAGGCTATTCCCTTCCAACATTCACTTGTTTACAAACCATAAATCTTGACAAAAAATTATAAATCTCCCACTTCATGTTGTGCCACAAAAAATGTTCCTTCAAATCTCTATACATTTTGGTGCTCCCAGGGTGTATAGAGAAATTGGAACTATGAGCATCATCCAAACATTCCTTTTTTGATCAGGGATATCGAGAACAAAAAGTCTCCTCCCAAATTTCAAAATTCCATCTTCATAAACAAAGTCACTCAATCTCCCATCATTCACTGCTTCAATATTGTTTTGAAATTCTTCATCATCAGTATGAGAACTCTTTATCCTTTCTAGTAAAGAAGGTTTGGAAACCATTTGAAAAAGTATCGATGTTTCACCTTCCATGGTAATTCCCATATATATATTTACTAGATCCATTAAAATAGGATCCCTATCAAATCTCATCTTGTTCAAAACTCCATGATCTTTTCTACTCAAAGCATCTACAACCTTATTTGCCTTTTCTGGGTGGTAGTGTATTGTGCAATTATAACCCTTGAGTAGCTCAAGCCATCCCATTTTCCTCATGTTGAGTTCTTTCGGTGAGAAAATATACTTAAAAATATTGTGATCAGTATAAATCTCACATTTCCTCCATGGAGATAATGTCTCCATATCTTCAAAGAAAAGATTATAGCAGCTAACTCAAGATCACAAGTAGGATAGTTTTTCTTGTGAATTTTCATATTTCGTGATGCATAGGAAATAACTCTATCATTCTGCATAAGAACACAACCAAGTAATTTCTTCGATGCATCACTATAAATAACGAACCCATAATTCCCCGATGGTAGAGTAAATATAGGAGCATTGAATAATCTTCTCTTCAGTTCTTCAAAACATTATTCAAACTTTTTTGTCCAAAAAAAATTAATCGCTTTACGTGTGAGCTTCGTTAATGGCTTAGCCAATCTGGAAAAATTCTGCACGAAATGCCAATAATAACCTGCTAAACCAATAAAACTGCGTACCTCAGTTATACTCGTCGATGCTAGCCATTCTTGGATTGATATTGTCTTAGAAGGATCAACAGAGATTCTATATTTGGTGAAAATATGGCCAAGAAAAGAAATCTCCTGAAGCCAGAATTCACACTTTCTAAACTTCCCATATAATTCATGTCTTCTAAGAGTCTTTAGGATAATGCGCAAGTGATTTTCATGATCTTTGTAGATTTTGAAGTATATCAAGATATAATAAATAAATAACACAACAAAATCATCGAGGTATTATATGAAAACTTTGTTCATTAGATCCATGAACATAGAGGGTGAATTAGTCTATCCAAAAGGCATTACTGTAAACTCGTAATGCCCATACTTGGTTTGAAATGCTGTCTTCAGAATGTCTTCCTTCTTCACACATAACTGATGGTATCCAGATAGAAGGTAAATCTTTGAAAAGTATTGAGATCCATGTAGTTGGTCAAATAAATCATCAATGTGAGGTAGGGGATACTTGTTATTTATTATTATAGCATTGATTTCCTTGTAGTCGATACATAACCCCATAGATCCATCATTCTTCTTAACAAAAAGGATAGGGGATCCCCATGGAGAAACTCTAGGGTGAATAAATCCCTTATTACTCAATTCCTCTAGTTGTTTCTTTAGTTCATCTAATTCCACAGTGGCCATTCTATATGGGGTCTTCGATATAGGCCTTGACCCAAGAATTAAATCAATAGAAAAATCAATTTCTTGTTTGGGAGGATGACCACTTAAATCTTCTGGAAACACATCTACACATTCTTTCAAAATAGGTACATCCTCTATTCGAACATTCCTTTACTTACCACAGCTATTTCATTCTTTTACTCCTCAATAATTGAGTTTAGTTGAGCTACTGGGGGTGGATCTAGATAAGAATTAGGTGATGACAATTTTGCTCAAAAGATATGGTGTTCTTTATCATCATCATCATCAGAATTCATAACCTCCTTCTTATTAAAATAAATATTTGCATAATGGTCAGAAATCCAATCCATACTGAGGATTATATAAAATTCAATCATAGGTATGACTATGAGATCAGCAGATAAAGAACATTTATGTGCTTCAATGGGGACTGATTCACAAAACTTTATGGCAATGATACTTCCCTTAGGAGTTTTAACTAACAACTCTCTTGTTAGATCAAATTGGAAATATTTAATTTTCTTAGAAAACTGGGAAGATATGAAACAATGAGATGAACCGGAATCAAATAAAGCATTTTCTAAACACGAGAAAACCATTAAATTACCTACCACCACGTCTTTAGGAGCTTATACTTCAGTAGTAGTGATAACATAAGCTTGGACTTGATCCCTTGGCCGTTTCTGAGGTAAGTTCCCCTGACGCTTAGGACATTCATTTGTATAATGTCCCATCTCTTTACAATTGTAGCATTGAACATCAGTAGCTTCTTTTTTCCCCTTGCAATCACAAGCTTGGTGGCCTTTTTCACCACACTTGTAATAGAGTCCCATTTCCATCAAGAAAGTACCAAGGAGTTTCTTCCCACATTTACTACAGGATGGATATTCAAATTTTCCCTTCTTTCCATTATTTTCATTTCCAGAGTGATCAGCAGATCTCTTCTTCTCTTGCTTTTCTTTAAAGTCATAAGACTTAGAGAATTATTTTTCTATCTTGATAGCACATGAGACAATATCTTCGTACAATGAGATGGTTTGTGAGAATAATGCTCGATGAAGAAATGGTTTTAACCCATCAAAGAAACGACCAATATTACTTCATGGGTTATGTATATAATTTGCATCATACCTTGGTAACCTTGTATAGTTAGCCTCATACTTTGCGACATTCTCATCCTCCTTTTGTCTCAGACTCAGAAATTGCCTTTCCATATCTGCTTGATGGTCACGAGGAAAGTATTTTTCCAAGAAAAGCTCTTTGGACTCCCTCCATTCCATATTTGATACTTCATCATCTTCCTTTGTGTTTTGAATCAATGACTACCATTGATCAACATCTCCAGTGAGGTGGTAAACTTCCATGACAACTTTTTCCCTTTCCCTACTCCCCAAGGCATGGAATATTTTCACTAAGGAATTTATCCATTGCTCAGCTACTAATGGATTTGTACTCCCACTGAATTTTGGTGGTTGTTTCCTCAGGAAGCGATCTAACATTGGTCCTTCATGCTGCAAATCAGGGTGCTCCATACGGGTAAGGTTATTATTCATAACCTGAGTGAGTTGTACCAGTATGGTGATTAGCTGATCACCACCAGTTGCATCACCAGTTACACTATAATTATCTTGACCAGGAGGTCAATCCCTACATGGAGTGCGTGCATTGATACAGTTTCCATTCCATCCACTAGGCGCCATTTCTAAACAATAGCATAAACTAGATCAGTTTATGAATTAAAATACATAATTCCATACTTGTAAAACACTTAACATAAATTGAACTATTTATGGATATAATCCATAATAATAAAAAAAAATTTTCTTTAAGGGAGTATATACTCTTAAACCCTTCATAATGATTTGCAAAGAAAATGAGAATTATCCTAAGCATATCCCCCAGGAGTGTAGTAACCAAGAGTGCAGCAAGGCCCATTGTCATGCACCAGTTCCTGTTTGAGTCTAGCTCAAAGAGGTATTTTTGAGTTTCACCCCTAAGTACATATTTTGCAGAGATGCCTCTACCTGCTCGTATCCAGACATGGATGTATTGCTCAAAAAACTCACAAAATCTCTACAATACCAAAATTCTAGGAAGTTCTTCTATACTAATCCTCAAAGCCCATCTTAGGTCTATGTGCTCTATTTAGAGTTTATCTAAATCTAGTTTCCAAGGTTTGTACTAAAATTCCTATGATACCAACTATAGCGCCCTGAACCTAGTTACCCAGAGTTGGTTCATTATTAAATAACATTAGCATGATCACAAAAGATCAAGTCTCGGAAGACCGATTAATTTAGTAGCCTTGGAATCAGTAGATACATTCATAAAGTTTAAATTTCATCACAAAGTTAAAACTAAAACAAAATCTTGTCTCCACACTCATATCCCCTTATGATATCCCTACAGGTCATTCATAAAATACTTCTTGACATCCTTGAAAAAATAAAACATAGAAAGGGGTGAGCTCAAATGCCCATTAAGGATAACAATATAGAGGAAACTTTCATAAATAAGAATAAAAATTTAAGGCAATGTATAACTAAAAAAAAGCAATTTAAACTTGAGCATCATCATAATATGGAAGAAATAAAATGAAATAATTCCATTTACTTATTCACATAGATATTCTACTAGTCGAATAATCACATGAAATATCAATAACCACTTTCATAATGATGGAATGCATAATGCTAGACTATCATAACCACATAGTCAAGGCCTTGTTCCAAGACTACAGATAAGATTTTGTCAAGGCCTTGTGCCAAGACACTAGTTTGTCTCTTGAGACCTATTGATGCATCGAGGAGCTATAGCAAGATCCACCCGTCACTTATTAATTCCAATGCATTCCTCATATGAATAGGTTGAAACATAACATAAACATTCGTATTAAAACTAGCTTATGAAATGTCAATAATTTCTCCATAAACCATGAATGGTATACAAATAACACATCCATAGTCAAACATATCACAAAACCTTCAATACAATATGGAAGTTTTGTATCATAATAAATCAACTTAAAATCAGCTTAAAATCCATCAAAGGATGTTAACATAGATGAAATCAAAACTATTAGAGAGAAATATCACTTTTTTTGAAATCATTTAAAAGTATCATAATTATAAAATAAAACATGTACTTTGAAAATATCCTTATAAGCTTGTAAGGTAAGATTCGATGAGTTTATAATGGTAGAAAATAGCCCGCACCCTCCGTATAAGTTAAAAAAGACATTCTTACCTTAATTTTGTTGAAAAGGTTAAAAAGGACCTTGTTTGGAAAAATTCGGAAAGATTCCTTTATAAACATATTACAAAAATTCAACAAGGGTATAAATTCCTTTACCCCATATTCTATAAAATAGTAAGAATTATTTGAAATACATTTTTAAGAAACATGGATGTGGATGATAAAGAGGTCCCAGTAGATAATTACTTATAAACAACCTCGAATAATGAAGAGATTGTGAAATAAACCCTCAACTTGTACTTTTCCTTGGTTCAGGGTTAGTTAACCTCCTATATAATGGTGAAATAATTTTTATTAAATTATGAAATATTCATATACATAAATATTATATCATATATGATATTTTAATATTTATTTGTTAATAATATTTTAGTATTATCGTCGTTTCGGGTGTTAACTTGCTCGTTTTATTTTATATGATTTGTTACATAAGCCGTGTATGTTATGGATAGATTGTATCTTATTCATATCCAGAATGATATCATGTCCTTAAACATTATTTTAAATCATCAAATGAGAATTATAATTGCATGGATACGATGAGGAATGAATCTCATTGCGTTCGTGGAGACGGTAGTGCGTAAGTACGCACGATGGACAATATCTTTCTTTTTGATATTTAAATAATATATAATTGGATGTTATATCATATATACAGAATAATTATCATGTTATATTTATTATTTACATCAATTAAACATCATTATAATACCCATCCAAATAATAATGTTTTGAATAACAATTACACCATGACGTGGAGACGGTAAGCCGTATGTACGCACATATGGTGACATGTCATTCATAGGATGGATAGAAAATTGAGTATGGTTGTACGAAATTTATAATAACATAAAAATATAGAAAAGATACTGGATTTATTATTTTAGAAAGGAAATAACAAAGAATGGAGAAGTTGAAGAAGAAAGGAACATGAAAAAGGTTGGTGAAAACATTACCTCTTCTTCGGGTTCTTCCTTTTGATTTGATCAAGAGGGCTCCTTTGGTTGGCTTTCTCACTAACGGAAGGCCTCTAGGATGAATGGAGGATAGTTTAGAAGGTATTTGGGAAGATTTATTCTGAGCCAAAATTCTTTGAATGTGTGAATTATTGAGAAGGGGGAGTGCCCTTTTATTTGAGGGGTGAGGGGCACCTATGAAAAATCTAGAAATATTATTTTATAGTAAATTCATATTCGGTTTATAATGGATCCAAAGTAGATTATTTAAAGTCTAAGGTGGGTAGGGATCTAAATACTTTCAACCAATATATTTTAGACATGTTTGGGTCACTATATTAACCTTATAATTTATATTTAAATCTTAGTTAAATAGTTTGAAATTTACCTTATCTCTTTGTATTTTTATATTATTTAGTTAATAAACATACTATATACTTCCAAGAGACCCCCAAGTGGAACATTAATGATAAACCTATTATTATATAAGTCCTTTTTATAAACCTTATATTTTTTGTAATATAATATCAATTAATAATATAACATTTTTTTAAAAAACTATTTTATGTCAATTTTGACACTATTCAATAATTAATTTTTCTTAAAATCTTAAGAACTTTATTAATTCGAAAAGAATTCATTTAAGAAATCCTAACATGTCATATTAACAAATAAATTTCTTGGATGTCATAAAAACTTTCAAATTATATTTATTTTAATATTTATAATACCAATTATTTAATTCATTCATTAATAAGGAAAATACTGCATCATTATTATGTCATAAATATATTTAATTATTAAATATCTAAAAACTATAAATAAAATACCATTATATAGGAAACAGTTTTAGATTTATAATGAATATTTATAGTCTAAAATATAACATATATAACGCTATGTAAAAATTGTGTTTCTAAAAGATATATTCTTATGTCATTTTTGTATTTACTTTAACTTAATTAATATAAAGTGTCCCTATCACTTAAAAGTGGATCCATGGGGTCCCAAAATCGACCCAAAGATGCCCATGGTCGGACATGTATCAACCAATAGGGTTAAGTCATGTTTTAGATTGAATTAATATTATTATAATATTATTTTTTACCCTTATTTGTGGGATTTACCCTTTAACCCTGGTAAATAAAATATTTACCGAAGTAATTATTCAAAATGTCTAAAAATAAAAGTTTCCTATTTAAAAAATTTTGAAATCTTGATTTTAAATATGGAATCCATTTTTTCAAATTAAAAACACATAAGTGGCATAAATTAATTTAAAATTAATTCCCCCTGTCAAAACAAAAAGCGTGTTTTTAATAAATAATAACTATCAAAAGATTGACACTTGTTTATGTACGGTTTAAATGTGAAATTATGTCTAATGACCAAAATTGTATTAAATGGTAAAAATATATTCTAAATATACTTTAAAACCACTCAAATTAATAATTTATCACTATTAATTATTTTGATGAAATAATTCGTTTTTAATTAAAATTTAGTAATTTTTACTATTCATCAAAATATGAAAGTTATCAAAAATGTACCAAAAATTCACCCTAAGATAATTTATATATTCTGAATCCAAAAATAAAGTCCATTTTGAAATATAAAATTCATAAAATTTAAAAAAGTGGGTATTACTATTCATAATGGCTAGTTTGATTGGTTGTGGTGTGTGTTAGAATTCGATGTTGCGTACAACACACACTACTGTATTATTCAAAGAGAAGCGTACCGTGGAAGCTTGGGGATGTTACAGTATGAGTAATTTTTTTCTATTTATGATAAAGAAAATATGATTGACATATTGAATGAATGAGGTATTATTGAACACTATTATGAATACTAGTTTATGGATTTAGGATTTGGGGGAATAATTTATTTGTTTATGTATTTGTATTCAAGAATTATGAAATATATAATAATTTTTAGTATAGGATGTTTCTTATGTATTTTCAAAAATATGTTAAATATTACCAATGAACTAAAAAAGTTATTTATTGGAAAATTGTTATTTTTATTAAATTATTATAACCCTTAATATGTTTTGGATGTTGAAATAATAATGTTGGGATAAAGAGAAGTTGGATATGATTAAATGAAATTGGATATTACTGATTTCCTTGTAAATGATTAATGAATTTTTCACAGAGTTGTTTATCCTATCATGGATGGAGTTTATGGTGTTTATTTATGTAATATGTGCATTAATATATGGAATATGGAAGAATGTAATAAATATGGAATAATGTGTGTAAGTAATATGGAAGAATTTATTTTTTAATAAGGTTTTATGTAAATTCAGGTTATTATAATGTTTCAAGAGAATACATGATGAAGGTATTTAGATGTATGGTTTGTGATAATAAATAATAAATTAATAATATATGGGGGATTAATGATAAGTAGATTCTGATAAATTTAGTGACCTTATTTAATTTTTCTTATTTTTGGAAGGGTTATTTTGTTAACAATTTATTTAATGGTTCAAGTTGAATTTTGGATGAGGTTTTAGAGATTAATGTATTATTTCACCTTAGGAAAATTTATGCATAACTTGTGATAACCATTTTGTTTTGATGATAAATAAATAGATAAATAATTAATTTTCATTATATTTATGGATATTATGATCTGTTAGTGCTTCAAGAATAACAAATTCTCCTTCATTTCTTAGATTGAAAATGAATTGAATTTTTTTTGGAAAAGACTATTTAAATAATATGGTGTACTATTATCATCATTTTTATGATAATAATGATTTTTTAAAACTAATTTTTAATGGTTTTTTGGTCATTAACTGTCTCTCGATCGCCCACTTTCTTGCGATCAATGATTTTTATCACTCTCTATAATTATTTATTCTTTACTTCTATGTCCATATCTTTACTTCCCACCTATGTTATCCTATTTAGAAACCTAGAATGTATTATTATAGATTAATTTCTTATATCCCATTCACTTTTTCAAGATGATGTTTTATTAACCCTTTTTATGACATCAGTTTATATAATGGATATTTTAAATGTTAAGACATTAACAACTGAGAATAATTTTAAGGACGAAATTCATTTTATATAGGGTAGAAAGTAACATCCCACAATTTTATAAAATTATCTTGAATTAGTCTAATATTTTAGATATATTTCATTATATAAAACACTTATTTTAGGTTACACTACACACAATAATGGGTTTCTTCAATAGTATGTATGTCACACATCACCGAGATTTAGCGAACCATGAAATAATATTATTTTAAATATAACCCTTATAAACCATATATTAAATACTAGAGTATGAATAATATTAAAAAATTTATGAAAGATACATATAAATGTTCTCAATAATATAAATTTATAAATGATTTGTAAATAGTCATTCATTTTTAGTAAAGTAATCATACTTTTCAATAAAATATTTTCTTCAAAAATAAATTTTATTTTATTTTTATAATAAAGTATTATAAATAATTTATAATTATTTTAGATAATATAAATTATAAAATTAAAATAATTTTTGGAATAATCATAACAAAATTATCTTTTGGTGATTTTTTTTGATTTTTTTGAAAATATAGATTTTTCAGTGAATAAAAAAATACCATTTTTTGTAAAACCATCATTTCATTTCAATAAAATAAGTAATTTAAATTTTTTTTATGTTTTAAATTAACATAATTATTATTTTGTTATATTTAAACAAATTGATTACTTTTTTTTATCGACTCTATATTGAATTTTAGTATAAGTTTATTTTAGGGTTTAAAAAAGGTCTTTTTTCTGAATAGTATCCCAAAGTAAATAATGTTAATCCATTTTAATTAATTAGAATAATCACTAATGTGTAATATTTTAAATGAAATTAATATATTATATATAAATAAATTTATATTGACATTAATAAAATTATTATTGTTATTATACATAGAGTTATTATATAATCATTTTTTTCTTTAAAAATACACTTTTTGAAAACCCAATTTTTTTGTAGCTTCAATGGGTTTAATTTTAAATTATTATTGTTACAATTTTTGGAAATTTATTTTAAAAAATGAACTTAATTTTTGAAATAAAAATTTCAAAATTATATTTGGGTGATTTTTTTTTATAATTTTATGGGAAAATTATGTTTTTTAAAAATAGTGCAAAATAATAGATTTTAATTGAAAATGACATTTTCATTTAAATTATATATGATGTTAGATTATATTATTAATTGTCTTTAAATTTAAATTAGATAATTTATATATATATATATATATATTAATAAAATTTAGGTAATTTTAATCAATTTTATATTGAATTTTGATATAAAAACATTTCAAACATTTGAATATTTTCTCTTTAAAAACTCATTTTCTCATCATGTCTGTAGGATAGTTCAAAAATAAATTTTGCCACTTATGGGAATGAAATTTTAGAAAATGGATTGAATATTTAGAATAATAATAACTTAAAACATATAATAATTTGAAGTTAATTTTTGACCAAAATTAATAGAAAAAATTTTAAATATTATTTACCACATTTAATGTAAAAATATTTTTACTAGTGGTTAAACTAAAAAGATAAGGGTTAGAAATAACCCAAAACTTGTAAAAAACACATTTTATGTCCATATTTATACCTTATAACTTCTAGTATCTAGAAGTTTCAATTATTGGAACCTCTTGACTTGAAAAAACATGGTTAGAATTCTTTTTTTTTCAAAACCTTACAAGTGTGCCCCTCACGTCACTTATAAAAGGCAACCCATTCCTCTCCCCTATTCACACCTTAAAACCCTTTTGGTTAATTAAATAAATATATAAATAACTTATTAAAATCCCTGATATCATACTTGATGCATTATTTTTTACATAAATACAACCTAGGTAGGATTTTGGTACATACCCAATGAGGACTCTTAAAGAAGAAGCAATGTTCTTCAACAAGCATTTTTGTTTAATTTCTTCCTACACATCATTAAATTATTAGTATACCATTATGATATTATATAAATTGTATATTACATATAATTATATGTTTTTATGATATTTTCATTACCTAAAACCATATCTACTTCCATCAAGTGGGTTAAAAAATCATCATTCATGTGTACAACATACTACCACCTCACAAACAAATGTCATTCATTTTCCAATTACCACCTATAAAAATTGGAATTAATGATGTAATTATAATTTATATATGATATTTATAATATTATTATGTTTATGGGATTATTATATTAGACATACCTTCATTATTTACATTTTTGGAATATGATAATGTCGCTTGTGTGTACAAACTAATTTTTAATTACAAAGTGATGTTATTCATTCACGCTTTACATAGAAGGTAATAAGGATAGGTTTAATGAACATATGTGATATATAAGACATAAAAATTATTTTATAATTATAATATATCAATTATATTTCATTATTTCAATCTGAAAATAAAATTGAAACAATGTTCATGTGTACGTACAACCTACCATATCCATGAACAATGTATTTCATTTTTTATCACTCAATTTTTTGGGATACTATAAATAAATATATAATGAATATATGTTATATTTATATCATGGTTAAAATTAATTAAATTATAAAACTATGATAAAATTAATCTGAATAAAAATAACAAATTAGGACATATACGATAAACAAATAGGCTATTACCCGAAACATAACTTTGACATGGAAGTTTTAATAAAAAAGTAATAAAAGGACATAAGTAAATCATATATGGTATTATATATATATTTATAGTTTTATAATATATGTATAATAAAATTATATATATCATACATGATGTTTGAATGTGTATGATGGAAGTCATGAATTAAGGTAAGGGGCAACTCTTTTATTTCTGGGAGACATATGCATATACAACACCTATTTATTATAGATGGTGTTTTTACTACCCATGAATGTATTTTATAATTATTATAGAGATATTTATTGGAATTTAAATATCAATTTTAGAATCAATATTTCATGTGGTTCATGGTTCAAATTTTTCCAAATTTGAAATGGATTTTTATGTCAATTTTCCTTCTTTGAGACATATGTTATGCTATGAACATATATTCATTTAAGTGGTGTATAAAAAGACCCTTTTAAATGTAATATAATGAATTTATTTATACTAATAATATTTTATGTTCATTTTAATGATTCTCCTTAATTTTTATTATGTTTCAAAGTTTCCAATGTGGTAAATATTTTATATTACAATCTCATCATTTATTAAAATTGTTTAGAATTATGTTTCCAATGATAAAGTATTATGATAAATGTCTCAACAAAATCCTTAATTTTATTATCTTATAGTTATTTTTGATATTAATATTACCATTTTATACTCTTTGATACTTAAAATATTTTATTTGTTTAAGAAAATTCATCTTTATTTCTATCTTCGGTCAGAAATATACTTTCTTCTAGAACCATGTTTTCTAAAAATTCTTTCAATTTTTTTTTAAAATTTACAAAAGGATTTATCAAATATATATTTACCCATGTTTTATTTTTTAAAAAATGTTTTGAATGTAATATTTATGTCTTTTTCCAAACAATGACCATTTTAATTTTACCAAAAATGTGAAAATGGTATTTATTTTTAACATGAATGACATGAGTACTATTTAAAAATATCATGAATGATCAATGAATTAAAGATTCCATTAAAATTTTTAATATTTATTTCTAAAAAAAATTCCTTTATATTTGGAGAAATTTTGAGATTTAAAAAAATTATTTTAAAATGAAAATTATTTTGAAAATGTTTTATTTTCTAAAAATTTTATTTCAAAGAAGAAAAGATATTTCCATTGAGAAATGTTTTAAATGATTTTTAAAATATTCATTTATAAGTTTTAAATGTTATTTTCATAGAAAATGATTTTTAAAATGTTTTATATTTTAAAAAATGAATTTCAAAGAAAGGTTATTTCCCTTAATAAATATTCTAATTGATATTTCAAAATCCTTCTCCATCTAAGATGACATAATTTTTGGTTACTTATGATTTAATGGGGATATGAAACAAGGATAAAATTCCTATTATTTATTTTTATGGTTTATGTTTATGATGATGTGATTTTTATAAGACTTGCTTCTCTTCCAATGGTTATAAGATGATAAAATTATTATGAGAACCTCTTATTTTTACATGTATTACGAAATTATGAAATTATGTAATTATTTTTAAACATGTATATTTTACATAGTCTATGGTATAATTAATTGTTTATGAAGTCAATTTATGAATGTTGTCACACACACCCTCAAACATATTTGTGATTATACTAAGTCATACTAATGGATGTCCTAGTTCGTTCTCTAAAGGAGGAAGTGAATTAAATAACCCTTAATAGTCTTGAATAAACTAAGGAAATAATTTTAAAAAAATGAAAAAATATACAGGGGTTTCGATTGTGATTTTATAAAAATAAGAAAAAAAAACAAAGGAGAATAGACAATCAAGGAAAAAAATTCTTTAAAAATACTAAAATGTGAAGAAATAGTCGATCTAATATAAAAAATAACCATTAATTTATCATTATACCATATGATTATAATTCATTAAATTGTAATCTATTAACCTTGTCAACCCTCAAACCCTCCAAAAATTAATATAACCACAAATATTAGAGAAATGAGCCCTGAGTCAGCTTCAAGACTTCCAATTGCGCCACCCTTCTTTTACCATGATCTAAAATCTTACTTTTCTTCAATAGAATATTTGGGAAGCATATCATCCATGGAGTTGATAATTAATTAACTTTTGGGATGATACTTGAACCCTTTAATTTTATCCCATGTTTATTGGATATTGTGATTGAAGTTTCACTCACTTGATTCACACAAGTCCGATCTCATGGTCAATTGTATGTCGATCGAGTTAATTAGAAATTGAAAATAAATTAATTGATCACAATTTATGAATTAAATTATGTTTATTAACTTAAATTAAATAAATTAATGGATTAGGTATTAGATCAACTATGGATGAAATCACTTTTCCATGAGTGAAGTTGTCATCATGAAGATATTTTGAACAAGTAATGTACTAAAAGGGAAACACCAAATATCATATCCACTCTTAAATTCCATCACCAAGACTAAAAATTAAAATATTAAAAGACAATAATATATAATATTTATTGAAAAAAGTCAAGTTACAAGCATAAAAAGAAAAAAAACACAAAGTGGAGGTGGGAGGGGAGAGACCTCTAGGAAGAGATATTTTCACAAATCCTTTCTTATTCTAAGATGTGTTAGATGTTTTCAGAATCCAACCTTTTGGAATAACCCTCCAAAATCCTCAACCAACCCTCCCAAATAGTGAAAATATCGTTTAAATAGAGTTTTTGAGGGCTAGGGTTTCAAATGTAAAAAAGGGTATATATGTCATTTGGTCTCCTAATATTACTTTATATTGAATCACGTTTTCGACCACATTACCTGTGAACCAAGTTTCACTCTAGTTTAATGAACAGATAATAGTTTAGTTCTTTAACGACTCCAAAAACTTTGGTCGAATACAAGTAGTAATGAAGGAGTTATGACCACTTTAGTGAGTTGGGCCCCAGTTTTCAAAATTCTTTATAGCCCTCCATTGATGCCCATTTTAGGTCCACAAAATGTGATATCTATATACCATGGTCTCAATAAAAAAGATAAAAAATTATAGGATAATATTACTTTAAATTATACATTAAAAATTTGGAACATATTAAATGTTATGACAAAAATACAATGATTATATTAAAAAGGTAAAACAGAATTTCCCTGAAATTTCTAAATTCAATCCCAAAACACATTTTCCATGAAATAATAAAAATATGATTAATGTGGAGAAATTATACCAATAAATATAAAAATATATTCAACAAAACAAGTATCATCAACTCCCTCACTCTCACCCTTTTGCACACTCAGGAAAAAAATCTTGTATTGTAATAAAAAAAATGATGCATTTTGAAATTTATGAATCCATGAAAAAAATACAAGCATATAAAGATTCAAAAAAAGAGTCAATATTAGTAAATCAGGAAGTAAATGTCTTAAAAATTTGATCAATAATAAAATAAAATGATATCAATGACACTAATCATGTGAAAACATCTTATGAATAAACTATTCCACAAATTCTCCATGTGTGTGTGTGGTAATCATTTCAAGCGTTTCTCTCCACCATTTATCCATTATATTTAGGTCATGACCAAAATTTAATCTTACCTAATTATATTTCACTAATCCTTTTCAACATCTATTGTAACAAAATTCTAAAACCGACTCATTTAAGCATTTTGAGAAGTAAATCCTTGATTTAACAACATAAATATCCCTACATGTTATACATTTATTCACTACCCTATTTATTGATTTTTTTAATTATTTTAGTGTACAACAGTCGAATATTAGGTGCACACACATTGTTCAATCTGGTACAATGATAGAAATGATCATAAGATAAACGAACATATGGAAATACCATGTTATAAGATAAAAAGGATTACTTACCTTGAATATAAAATCAATTGGGTATGATAAAATCACAAATCATGATTGTATGTTATATGAATGGATAGAATAAATGACATATTTTTCCCAAAAACATTCCATAATGAATGATGTCAAAAATTTCAATGGATTCATAAAGACACAATCAAACATATCATTGACCAACATCCATTTAAAAAAAATAAAAAATCAATGATGAAAACTTTACCATGCTCAAAATTTTTCCCATGATTTTTGAAAAATAAAACATTAGATATCAATAAGTTATATGGATGTAATGGGCATGTGATATGATTTTTTTGTTTATGTTTTTAAACAATTAAAATATGAAATAATAAAAAGGAAAAATCTGAAGGAATCTACGCAAAATGATACCCCTTCCCTACACTTAAAATGTTACATTGTATAAATGTATTAAAGAAGATTTAAAATGTAAGAATATTTGAAATTGAATCATAGAAACCAAGAATTATTAAAGGAGAGGTATAAAATGATGCATTCATAGTGAAATTTTTAGTTATGATCCTAATTTATTCACACTGAAAACCTATAACCAGAAATAGAGAAAAAATAAGAAATTTATTAAAATAAAAGAAAATATAAGTAGGTTTGGAAAAATTATAGATATTGTTTTAATCCCCCAAGTAGGCCATGGGTTTTTAGTACCTTTAGATAAGTATTTCTAGTTGGTTATCCCCAATCTAATTGTGGGTGGAGTTTCTTTATGGTAAACCACCAACACCTCTTATTTACAACTTGAAATTCTGATTTTTTGTTGAATAGTCCATGTATATGGTTCAAAAAATCAATCTTTATAGGAATGAGATAAATCTGGAATGGTGAGTGTAGGGTTGAGAATGATTCCTTTTATTCGGTTTACACTTGCACAAATTTCACTTCATTATTCAATAGTTTTTGAAGGTATGTTTCATCCATGGAATAATAAAAGGGAATATTAGTGTGCAATTATATTTGAAAAAAATTTAAGAATGAAGAATCAATATCAAATTATTACCCTTTAAAGTATGCATCATGTGTCTTTTTCCTCAGGAAAAGACAATTTGATCTCCTCTTACACTCTGTCCAATAAATTTTAAACATGTTTGGGGAGTTACAAATGTTCCTCATCAGGTGTGTCTTTATTTTATTCCTCACACTCCAAGGAAATACAAGTGTTGTCTGAATCTAAAAGTTTAAAACATAGAGATATAATACTCAATTCATTATAAATAAAATTAGAAGATGATGAGTTCAACAATATATCATGTCACTAAGTTTATTCAGTTTTAATTAATTCTTATATCGAAAGTTCCACATTGAGTTGAATTTCCCTGGATAAAGGTAGGAAATCAGGCTCCTCTATTTGAATTATGAGTGGATAATTCACTTACACCAATGGTTCATATTCTGTTTGAAGCTAATTCCCCCACCCTATGTAACTTCCTCCTTGGACTTCAAAATTTGATAATTGATTTTGAATTGATTAACCATGTCTAAAATTTCATGAAAAGTGAGAACTATGTCATGGTTATTAAACATTTTACTGTCTAAAACGAAGAGTTTATAATTTTTTTTTAATAGTTCCATCTAATAATTGTCTACCATTTTACCTCTCCCCTAAAAGAGGTTGAATAAAACACTTTACTCCTTAATAGTGGCACAAAATTTATGAATGTTATCGCACAAATTGTCAACGATATTTGCAATTTTTCTAAGTACATCATAGTGGATGACCTAAGTCATTCTCTCAAGGGGTAAGTGAATTAAAAAAACATTAATAGACTTGATTAAAATAATAAAATAAGTGAAAAAAATTACAAAAGTTGGGGGGAGAGGTCAGTTGTGATTTTTGGAAAATAATCAAAACAAACAAAGAAGAATAAATAATCAAGGACACAAATTCTTTATAAACACAAAAAAGAGATGATGTTTTCGATCTAATATACCCCCATTGTTATGCGGAGAAAGAAAGGAAGTGATGGAAATAGGGGGGGTGAATTTCCTTTTAAAAAATGATTAACAAATTAAAAACAAAGTTGAAAGTGCAGCGGAAATAAAATAGGCAAGACACAAAATTGATAACGGAGTTCGGCTTAAACCCAAGCCTACGTCTCCGCTCCCAACTCAACCGTTGAGAGATTCACTACCGCTTGCTTTTCAATGGTTGTAGCAAGAAACCCACTAGCCTTTTTACAGGTGAAGGCTAGCTCACCTATTACAGCTTTCTTTTTAATGGTTTGAGCAAGAAACCCACTAGCCTTTTTACGGGTGAAGGCTAGCTCACCTTTGACTCAAGACTTTTAAAAGGAAAGGCTTGACTAACCTCTTCACACCTTGAAGGTGGTGTGAAAACCCAAGAGAGAGGATGAGAGAAAGAGTTGGGGGTTTGTAGGCACAAACCCAATTTGATGCTCAAAATAAATAAAGCAATAAAAACCGTAATGGGGAAGTCTTGGGCGCCAATGGATTGATGGAGCTGATGAAGGGCGCTCCCAAGCTTCTTTGGAGGTGCTCCTTGGATATGGAAGTGAGTTGGAGCTATTGGAGTTCCCTTGGAGGAATCCGCCGGAGGTTCGCCAAATGATGGGAAATGTGTCCGTTGGCTTCACAATAGTTCCGGCTATGTTCCTTAGGCTTCCGGGGGTTCAAGGTCCTTTATTTATAGAGGGGGAACCCTCATATGGCCGTTGGAGGCCTTTGGAGCCGTTGGAGAGGCTTTCGGAGCCGTTGGAGGCCAAGTGGACAGGCTGGTCAAAAGCCTAACGGCTAGTTTGACTGGCTCCACCGGATGACCGGTGCAGAGCCACCGGTTGACCGGTGCTTGCAAAATGGAGGAGGGCTCGGGCTCAGGCTCTACCGGCTGGCCGGTTCTGAGGCCATCGGTTGGCCGGTGGACTGAATTTCAGTCCACTTTGGCTTTTTGCCTTCTTGGCCTTCTTGGCCCAATTCCTTGGCACCTAAAATCATGCCTATCAACAAAAACACTTGAAAACAAGATTAGTAAAATAGGAAAGTGATTGTGATCATGAAAATTAAACCACGAGGGGTACGAGAGGTACAACAATCTCCCCCTATTTTGATGATCACAATCACCAAAACAAACAATGTAAAAAGACTGAAATGAGAGGTATGCTTAAAAAGGTTTTTCCCCCAATCAACCAAGAATTTCTCCCCCTTTGTGATTATCAAAATAGCACAGGGCATAAAACTTGATTGAGGGAAAAGTATTGAAAAACAAGATAGAGATTTTAAACCAATTGAAATTTTTGAAATTTGAATTGAAAGTTTTGAAATGAAAAATGAATAACAATTTGAAATTAAAAAATTTGATACAAAGTGTTGAAATTGAAAGTTTGAATCGAAAATTTTGAAAATAAAGCAAAAAGGATTAAACAATCCTAACTCCCCCTAAATAAAAACAACAAATCACCGGGGAGAGGTTTTTGAAACCGAGACAAATTTTGGCCCGGAGAGACTCGCTAGAAGGGATTTTTCAATCCACACTTGTCTAGTGGCGGGTCTTCACCTAAAAAATTCATCATTAAAGAAAAACATTTTGGGCCTTCCATACCGGGCATTTTTGCAATTGCACTCATAGATTAAGTGCCCGAGTTTTTTACAATAGTTGAAAAATTTAAATTGGGAGCTCCCCCTTACAAAAATAGTTGGAGCATGGGAAGAGGAAGCTTGCTTGGAATAGCCAAGCCCTTGGGTGGTTCTAGATATACGTTGGGAACCGAGGAGTTTGGTCAAATTTTGTTCACCTTGGGTGAACTTGGCTAGGGATTCCCTTAAATCTTTGATAGTTGATTCCATGGAATCAATATCGGGAAGGTTTTGGATTTTGAGGGTCAACTCTTCCTTCTCTTTGAGATGTTGTTCTTTTTCGGAAGAGAGTTTTTTGAAATTCTTTTTTAAAGCAACAAATTTGGAAGAAAGTTCGTGAAAACCTTCCTCCAATTGATCTCTAGCATGTTGGAGATCCTCATATGACATGTGATTGAAAGAATTTGAAGAACTTGAGGATGAGGAGTCGGAAGATGTTACCTCATGAAATGCCATTAAGCATTTGTTACCGTTGTCACTTGAGGAGGATGAGGAGGAGGTGGAGCTATCACTCCATGTGGCCTTGAATGCCTTCTTCTTCTCCTTTTGCTTGGCCTTTTTCTTGTTGAGTAGGCAATCGGGCTTGTAATGGCCTTTCTCGCCGCACCCGTAACATGTTACCTTGGGCTCGGATTTTTCGTTAGTTTTTTCTTTTTGAGCCTTGCGGGATTTCTTCTTCTTGTGCTTCTTCATGAACTTGTTCATTTTGCGGGAAAGTTTCTCCATTTCGGAATCGTTGCTTGATGAGGAAGACGAGGAGGAGGAGGAGCTTTCTTCTTGTTTAACTTTGAAGGCGATGTTCTTTGGAACTTTGATTAGTTTGCCTTCCTTTTCAGCTTGCCACCTCATGGTGATCTCATATGTCATGAGGGATCCGATGAGTTCTTCGACCGGCATGTTTTTGATGTCCTTTTCTTCTTGGATTGTCGTGACTTTCGGTGCCCATGTGCTTGGTAAGATCCAAAGGATCTTCTTGACCATATTATCTGCAGAAATATTATCTCCAAGAGATTTTATACCATTGAAAATGCCAGTAAATCAAGTAAACATATCAGAAATATTTTCATGTGGGTGCATAGAAAATGACTCAAAATCTTGACGATACATGTCCAATCGAGTGTCCTTGACTTTGTTGGTCCCCTCATGGGTAACCTTCAATAGTTTCCAGATTTCATGTGAGGAGGTGCATGTGGAAACTCGATTGAACTCATTACGATCAAGGCGGCAATGTAGAGCGTTCATGGCTTTGCCATCAAGCTCGAAATTTTTAATATCGGCTTGAGTCCATTTGGATTCATCGGGGGAAGAGAGAGTGTAACCTTGCATGACAATTTTATAAATAGGATATCCAATGCTTCTAAGAAAAGTGGTCATGCGGGTTTTCAAATAATTATAGTCTGTTCCATCAAAAAATGGAGCACGACCCAAAGAATATCCTTCTGGGGTGAAAGAGGTTGAGGCCATCACAATGGATCTTGAATTTGAAACCGGTTAGGGTATTACTCAAATTTTCCTCTGATACCAATTGTTATGCGGAGAAAGAAAGGAAGTGATGGCAAGAGGGGGGGGGGGTGAATTTCCTTTTAAAAAATGATTAACAAATTAAAAACAAAGTTGAAAGTGCAGCGGAAATAAAATAGGAAAGACACAAAATTGATAAAGGAGTTCGGCTTAAACCCAATCCTACGTCTCCGCTCCCAACTCAACCGTTGAGAGATTAACTACCGCTTGCTTTTCAATGGTTGTAGCAAGAAACCCACTAGCCTTTTTACAGGTGAAGTCTAGCTCACCTATTACAGCTTGCTTTTTAATGGTTTGAGCAAGAAACCCACTAGCCTTTTTATGGGTGAAGGCTAGCTCACCTTTGACACAAGCCTTTTAAAAGGAAAGGCTTGACTAACCTCTTCACACCTTGAAGGTGGTGTGAAAACCCAAGAGAGAGGATGAGAGAAAGAGTTGGGGGTTTGTAGGCACAAACCCAATTTGATGCTCAAAATAAATAATGCAATAAAAACCGTAATGTGGAAGTCTTGGGCGCCAATGGATTGATGGAGCTGATGAAGGGAGCTCCCAAGCTTCTTTGGAGGTGCTCCTTGGATGTGGAAGTGAGTTGGAGCTATTGGAGTTCCCTTGGAGGAATCCGCCGGAGGTTTGCCAAATGATGGGAAATGTGTCCGTTGGCTTCACAATAGTTCCGGCTATGTTCCTTAGGCTTCCGGGGGTTCAAGGTCCTTTATTTATAGAGGGGGAACCCTCATATGGCCGTTGGAGGCCTTTGGAGCCGTTGGAGAGGCTTTCGGAGCCATTGGAGGCCAAGTGGACAGGCTGGTCAAAATCCCAACGGCTAGTTTGACTGGCTCCACCGGATGACCGGTGCAGAGCCACCGGTTGACCGGTGCTTGCAAAATGGAGGAGGGCTCGGGCTCAGGCTCTACCGGCTGGCCGGTGTTGAGGCCACCGGTTGGCCGGTGCTGAGGCAGTAGCAACCACTGTTCTGGCTGGGTGCCACCGGCTGGCCGGTGCTGAGGCCACCGATTGGCCGGTGCTGAGGCAGTGGCTCAGCCTTCTGGATGGGGTCCATCGGCTGGCCGGTGGTGAAGCCACCGGTTGGCCGGTGGACTGAATTTCAGTCCACCTTGGCTTTTTGCCTTCTTGGCCTTCTTGGACCAATTCCTTGGCACCTAAAATCATGCCTATCAACAAAAACACTTGAAAACAAGATTAGTAAAATAGGAAAGTGATTGTGATCATGAAAATTAAACCACGAGGGGTACGAGAGGTACAACACCCATGACCATTAATTTATAACTATACTATATCATTATAATTAATTCAATTGTAATCCCCAAACCTTTTCAACCCTTAAACCCTATAGAAATTTACATGCACACAAATATTGAAAAAATTAGCCCTAGGTCAACTTAGGGACTTCTAATAAAAAAACCCCACTTTAATTCTAATCCAAAAGGAAAATTATGGTCAATGTATAATTAGGGAGGAATACCCTCCCAATAGTTAAGAATTAATTGAATTTGGGGATGAGAATATAACCCTTCAATTCTATCCCAAGTTTATTGAATATTTCTATTGATGATTCAATCATATAATTCCTAAAATTCCAACATCACGGTCATGTGAAAGTTTAACTAGTTCATTATAAATTAAAAATAAGTTAATTTATTATAATTTATGGAATATAGTATGTTTATGGATACAAATTAAATAAATGAATGGAGTCGGTATTAGATCATCTATGAATGAAATCACTCTTCTATGGGTGGAGTTGTCATCGTGGAGAAAATTTTCCTAAGAAATGGATTTAAAAAGAATCACCCAATATCATCTCCAATCATAGATTATATACCCCAAAAAAATTATAAGATGAAAATAGAATAAAACATAAGATTTATTAAAGAATAATTTTATATTATAGCATGAAAAAAAAGAGTGGATATAGGAGGGGAGAGACTTTTTCAAATAGATCTTTACACAAATCCTTAATTCTTGCAAGAGTTGTAAGATGTTTCCAGGAGCCAAAATTTCTTCCAAAACTTCCAAAATACTCAAAACCCTCCAAAATATGGAAACTCTCTTTTAAATAGAGTTTTTGAGGGATAGGGTTTCAAATGTCCAAATGGTACATGTGTAATTTGGCCTCCAAAAAGTAATTCATATTTACCTGAGTTTTAGAGCACCTCCACATGAGAACCAAGTGTCACTATAGTTGAATTAAATCATCAAAATTTCTTTCTTTAACTCATTTAAAAAATTTCAGTTTAAACAAATTATTAATATAGGAGTTATGGATATTTTAGTGAGGTGGGTCTAGTCTAACTAATTCTGTCCATCCCTTCATTCATGACCATTTTAGGCCATTTATTTGTGTGATCAATCTATCTTGGTTAGAAAAAATTATGTCAAAAATTTAGAGGTGAATAAAACTATAAAATTTCAAGTCAAAATTTTGTACACAGAAAATGTTATGACAAAAATAAAATAGTTATATCAAAATGATAAAAATAGAATTTCCTGGAAATTTTCAAATTCACACAAATTTTTTTACCATTAAATAGTCCAAATAATATTAATGTGGGGAAATTATGTCAACTAATATCAAAAAAATATTCTACAAAAACATGTATCATCACCCATTTAGTTTTATGGGTTATGATATGATGAATGTTTTGTGATATTATGGCACAAATATATATTATTTTCAATATGTGATAGGTGTAACCTGTATCTCCCTCCAATGAATTGGGTAAATATATATTCCTCATGAGATAGAAAGAACAAGAATTCATATTGAACCCGGTTTAGTAAGGTACTTTGTCTGATATGATGATATTGTAAGTGAACCTTGACTACTATGATTGTTTAGGGAGTAAAACCATTCCACTATGACCACCTTGGTAATGATCCTTGACTTCTATGGTAATGATTTTCTATCCTAATGTGTATGCCAAAATTCCTTGTCTTATAAAAATTTTATACTCTTATGGATAATGCTCTTTGATTACCTTTTGATCCATGTCTGGTGAAATTTCAATATTTATGCCATGCCTCAAGATTTTGTTCTTTGATATACATGGTATAGTTTTCATTTGTTATGATCATGTTATAATAACCTTATGTTCATGTTATATTTATGTATCTCCCTTTTTACCCATATTGAGAATATGATATCAACTTTATTTTTCTTTCTTTCACTAGGCTATGAATAATGGTTTAAGTATGGTATGTTTATGAAGTGTACTAAAGGGAAATATATTTTTTGGAGACATTGAAGATCATTCACCAAATTAATAAGACATTGTTACAAGTTTCCAAAGGCATTAAACTATTACAATCTTGAAGTATGTGTTTGAGTAATGTATTGAATATTCATATAAAAAATTGTAATATCCATGTTTTGAAATCCTATTTCACTATATCACATCTCGATTCCCATTATTATAGTGGATAATTCATTAAAGATTAATCTAGTAAACATAGTGGAGTAGGAATCATTACACAGTTCATATAACATAGTGTCGTAAACAAAACATCTTAATACCCATAGTGGAGTGAGCATCAATACATGATTTCTATAATTAAATCATGAGGTATAGATCCTTTTCCAATTCACTATTGGAAAATATATGACCTAAAATTTTATAATAATAATCATCTTTACATATGTGTTATATTAAAACATGAAAATATTCATAATTATGACATCACTTAATTATCCCATCGAAAAAAGGTGGGTTTTTTGAAAAAAATTCCCATAAAATTACATAATACATCTAGGGAAAGAAGTTTTATGGTGGCTTAAAAATAAACCCAGTGTAACAGAAGGAGTATTAAGAATATTCTCATAGTTAAAAAATAACTTTTTAAGATATTTGGATAAATCACTTGAAAAATAACAGGGAATACCACTTTTTAAAAGACTTTAAGACTCTATGAAAATGTTATATTTAAAATGAAATACTTAATCCTAGAAAAAGTATAAAAATAATCTTTTAAAATAAATAATTGGTTTTGAATTTATTTTGAGAGGAATATTATTTTAAAAAAATCACATTGAGAAGATATAAAAATTCTTGAAAAAATCATTATTAAAAAAAATACTTTTAAATCCTTTTTAAAAACATTAATTAATTTCAAAAATCCAAATTTTAATTTGAAAAAACATAAGATTATTTCATCTTATTTTCAAAATAATCTAATGTTAAAATCATTAGAAAAAAAATTTTATGACATGGTAGGGAGTAAAAAGATAATTCATGGGAAGTATGAGAATTATTATTGATAATTTAATACTTTTATTGGGAAGATACTCATTGAGGAGGGAGATATACATAAAAAAGTTTCATTTCAATAGATAGAAAGACAATGTTCAATATAAAATTCTATGGAGGAGAAACCAATAATAAAATAAACAAGTTCAATAAGAGGTGTTATAAACCAAAGAATGGATTTTGAGTAATTAAAATACCATATGATATTATTAACACTAGAATAGAAAATGTAACAACCTTAAATCCAAAATCTCCAAATCAACAGTTATTTGATTACATGGAATAAGATAAAAGAGATCACATAACTAGGGATCGATATGTTTTGTATTATTTAATAACTAGATACATACATGGTACCCTTATTACATTGGTTATTAAACATATAATAAAAAAAAGAATTTAATATAAATCCTTGAACTCATTCAAATGATTATCCTTTATATCATGGGGAATGGAAACAAAAACAAGTGAGCTAAAATGCTCATTAAGTGTTATATACAACATAATGCATCTTGAATCAATAATGTATAATCATAATGGAAAGTTAAATAATTGAAAACACATTAAATTTAACTAATAAATTTTTTGTCATGAGAAAATAGGGCATAATAATTATGAAATTTTAAATAAATGGAAAACAAATTCATTCAATCAATAACTTTGGCATAATCTGAATTTACAGATAATATCATAGTGGAAATCTCAACGATAATAATATCTAAATTTTTAATGAATAAAATACATAATATTGGACACCATGATATTAAAAATCATAGTATCTATACTTTCAATACATTTAATAAGACAATATCATTATTTTGGGTAAAACCACATTTGACTTGGAAAACTAATTTGCCTTATGAAACCCACTGATACATTTAGGGGCTATATAATTCTATACCCCAACCTTCACTGCAGGTTCAAATAATTCATCACATATTGGAGGATCTATTTAATTCATGAATAAATATCCCTTATCAAATAATATATATATTGATTAAGTAATATTGATTTATCAATAATTACCCTTTCAATCAAATAATTATAAAATGTAACACCGTATGTAAAAATGTTATAAGACATAGGCAATAATCATATCCAAGATACAAGAATATGAAAATTTAAGAGAAAATAAATATGAAATGATCATAAGTATGAGAATGTTTCAAAGGGTGGTATCATTAAATCATATACATAGTGGTGAATTATTAAAATAAAGGGTTATTGTCATTAATGAATAAAATTACCATAAAAATATTGATTTTTTTTAAAGATATCCCTTTTCACTTTGAAATTGAATTTGAAAAAGAAACTCACCAAATATGAAGGAAAAAAATTTTCTTTGAAAATAACATTGTAAAATTATAAAGTAATTTTTAATGCATTAAGGCATCGTGATGGTGGGAAAATCCTCTCCGATAGTATAAGTTAAAAACTAACACCTTTCATATTTGTTTCTGAAAATTCACCAAGTGACTTGTTTGAAAAAACAATCGGACATTTCACTTTAATTTTATTTTAAAATCCAAAAAATGGTTAAAAATGACAAAAAAAGAGAATTATATATTTTTTTAAAACCAATATTAGAAAATTTGGAAATTTAATAAATATATTCCTTAGTGGATGCTAATACATAAATATTCCTGAATAATGAAGAGATTGTGAAATAAACTATTACCACTCGGGTTTCTTTTGATTCATAGGCCCAATAAATGAAATAAAATAAAAAAAACTTTAAATACCGTTAATTTAGATAGATTCATGATATAAAAAATTAATGCGGTAATATAAACAACATAGAAAAGAAATAAGTAGTCAATATGATAGATTTATTATAGAAGTAAAAGTGAGATGAGAAACCCTTACCTCATGAAACCCTTTAGTTGTATGTTATTTAAAATCATGTATAATGGTTTTAGACATGTAATTAATTTTTACCAGAAACATTCTAATATTTATAATATCATATATGATTCCCTTATACCATCTTATCACCCATTTTTTAATAATATTTCCAATATTACCCTTGTTTCGGGGGTTAACTGCTTTATTTTCCCATGAATATTTTGTCATTTATGTTCTGGTTATTGTGCATATAATATAGTTTTACAATATATAAAATATTATTTAGGGTGTAAAAATATTATATACTAAATTTATATATATTTATAGTCATACATAAATATAGTGATAAAAAATGTACTACATAGTTCATGGAGTTAGAATATCGTACATATGCATAAACACTATTTCCATTTTTAGATTAGTGGAATGAAAGAATGGTAATGAATAATTAACCTTTAGAAAATAGTTATTATAAAATATATATCATATATATTTATTACTTATATATTTATAACCATTTAAGTAAATTGGTTATGTAAAATGAATTACACCGTTATGTGGAGACGATAAAGCATATGTATGCATGAGTGACGTTTTCACAATTTGTAAGATTAAAACTAGATTGAAATGGATATTAAATAACCAAAATAAAAAATATATATATATTCATTATTCTAGATATATTATTTTAGTAGGGAAAAAATATATTAATAGTAATTATAATAGTAAATACACTTGAAAAAGTTGGTAAAGGCGATTAACTCTTCTTCGACGAAATTTTTATAGATCTCTTCTTAAGGGATCTACAAATGGCCTTTTAGAAGGAAACTAACCTCTAAAGGTTGTATAAGGATGTATTTTTAGAGTAACTTATAGTTTTTCATAAATTCATAAGTTTCAAAGTGGTGTGAACAAGTGAGGGAGGAGTCTCCCTTTTATAATTGAGGTTAGGGGAACTTTTGGAATTTCTCGAATGATTAAAATTTAATTAGACTATTCTAGAGATAAATGATTCCAAATGGAATTTAAATGCACACAATATTAAATTTTTAACCACATATATTCCACCTTTTTATTATTCAAAATTTTATTGATTTTTAACAATTTAATAAAATATTAGTCCTATAAAATATCATTACAGCCAATTTCGATACTTTTCATAACCTTGACCTTAAAAACACCAAAAAAATAATTAAAATCAGAAACAAATATTTCATTATATACTAATAATTTTATATAAATTAATGTAATTTTTATATCACCTTAAATAACTGAAAATATGTCAATTTTAATTTTTTTAATATTATTTATTTTATTTTTCCATTAATTAAATCATTACTACATCAGTGTTGTGTTAGAATTTATGTTAAATACTTCTTAACTAAATTTTTTAAATAAATTACCATGTTGAATAAAAATATTTTTTATTTAAAAATTATATTTATAGTGTAACACATACTATGTATAACCCCATATTAAAATATTATAGTTTTTAAAACCATAGTGTTACATTTGTATAACCCCATATACAAATGTTTCAATTCCAAATTAAACAATTAAATTGACTAAAAGAAAATACTTAATTGGATTAATATTAATTTTATATAACAAATTATTCTTTGAAATAACTTTCAAAAGAAATGAAACATTTCAAATGGTTGAAATAAAAATATATTTTTCAATAAAAATCGGCATTTTCACTATTCACTAGAAAATAAATCTTTTCATAAAAATATGATAATTTACCCCTAAGATAATTTTGATATGATGATTTAAAAAATAAATTTAATTTTATAAAATAAATTTCATAAAATTGGAAAAAAATTGTTAAATTATTTTCTTATAAAAGTAATAATTTTTTTTGAAAAAAACATATAAAACGAATTTACTAAAATTTGAGTGTTTATTTACTAATAGTTAATCTATCAATTTGTTTTGATTAAGAATAGTATATACATATTTCATAATATGGTTAACAATATTCACATCCAAGAATTTAATATAAAGGTTATAATGTTAATATTTAAGGAATATTATTTTAGTACTTGTTTAGGCTTGGTGTTGCGTGCAACATAAGCTAATGAATATAGTGTTTTCTAAAATCTCAAGGTGTTACATAATCTACTATTTCAATAAATTGATTCCTAAAAATTTTAACTTTTTACTTGTAATAAATGGTTTTATATTTTAAAATATCTTTGTGAAAATCCCACGTTGTAAAAAGTGTTAATTCAAATTCCTCTTAAATGGGGAAAGTGGGATATAAAATTTCATAAAAATCATGGTTTCCAAATAGAAGAATATTAATCGTAAGTAAAAAATATGGATATAGAATAAAAAATAACACTTAAAGATTATTATATATTGATATAGAACATGATCATAATATATTTATCCATAAAAAATACATAAATCTGTGATTGGTTAAAAGGCCATTGATTTCTCAATAATATAAATAATCTGATAATATTTTTATTTTAGGATCCTTTTCTTAAAGTTTAGTATTTATTTTTCTATCAAGATAAATTATTCTAAAAAATTAACTTACTTGATTTATTTCCATTTCATAATTATAATCTCATCCTTTTTCTTTGCTTCGATATATTTCTACTTGGTCCCTTACACCAGGAAACTGGTATTCAAGATTAATGTTTCATGTTTCAATCACATTTAATGAATTATATGATCTACAAGTCATTACATAGGCCTATAAATATTTACTAAAACCAAAATTATTAGGACATTTTATCCAATATTATAAATAAAAAAATAATAGCCAAATTTCAACTTAATCCGTTCCATAGTAGTTAACCTTAAGACTCATCGAAAACACATCCTTCTAAATTTGGAGTACATAAATTAAGAAGGAACGTCAATTAATTTTGACAAATCAACTTAACATTATATTCTATAAAAAATATGATGTATCTATTAACGTCAAATAAAAAATATATGAATAAATTTATCACCTTAAAACGTTAAGTAAAACATGCATGCTTCTAAGAATAAAATATCAGGTTGTTGAATATATTCTTTAAATCCAAACATGTAGTAAACCAAACAAAAGGTAACATAAACCATCAAATCACTATCCAATTTCTTGGTCACCAATACTATCCCATAAAAATATATTTATCATTATTATCTCAAGATCAAGAAAATATAAAGGGTTATATTCCCTTAATCACATGTTTTTAAAAAATATCAACTTTCCAATGAATCACTTTTCTTAGTCATTGGTTCTATTCAACATATGATCTCAAATCCTTAAAAATAATATACAATAGTAGAATCCTTATGAATTTACTAATTATTATAACCATAATATCATTTATAAAATACTATTATATCACAATTATTTATTCTAAACACACAAGTATGTTAATCATTCAACATAAATGTAGTAATAACATAAGCTTGACCTTTCTCCCTTTGTTTCTTTTGAGTAATATTCCATTGACACTTAAAGAATTTTTTTGCATAATAAACTATCTCATTATATTTAAAACAATAGACATTGGATTATAATTTTTACCCTTTAATTCACTTACGTGACAACCTTTCTATCCATAATTGTAGAAAAATTCAATTCCCTTTAAGAAAGTACAAGTGTGTTTCTTTCAACAATTATCACATGTGTGAAAAATCTAATTTCCTGTCTTCCCCTTATCATTTTTTTATTTTCATAATATTTTTCTATTAATTCCCTAAATCCATTATAATTATAGAATTATTTTTTTATCTTGTTAGAACATGATACTATATCCTCACAAGATAATAATTTTTGGGAGACTATTTCCCTATGAAAGATTGGCATAAAACCATCAAGGAAATGATCATTCAAACTTTTTAGATTACATAAATTGAAATGATTCCCTTTCCTTATGTTAGGTTCCATTTCTAAACAATAGTATACACTAGATTAGATCACAACGTTATGAATTATAATGTATAACCTCAAAATTAGTGAAAAACATAATAGAAATTGAAAATGTAAGTATAAATGAAATCTAAAACATAAGCTTAGTTTATTAAGGAATATTTCTATATTCTGTTATAGTGATTTATTTTTAAACCTAGGTTTTCCTTAGTGTAGTTCCCTAGGTTTCTGCAAAAAATATTTTAATACCAACTGTAATAAACCTGAATCAAGAAGCCTAGAATCAATAGTTATTTCATTATATTGATATAAGAAAGAAGGTATCACATCCCCAAGGATTGATCAGTTTAGTAGTCTTAAGGAACTTGATACACACATGGTACCCTCATTACATTAGTAATTAAATATAAAACATAATAAAGGAATGTAATCTTCATCCTTGAACTCATTAAATGGACTCTTCTTCATATCCTGGGAAAGAAACAAAAGAAGGGTGATCTCAAATGTTTGGTAAGGGTTACATATAGTGGAATCTATCTTGAATAAATAATAAATAGTCAATAAGGAAAGGTAAATAATTAATCAAACATTCTATTTAATAAATAACTGGTCTCTTGAGATAAAATAAGGAAAAATCATTATGGAAATGTAAATAATTGGAAACAAAATACATATAATCAATAAATTGTGCACAATATAAAACTAAGGATAATATCATAGTGAAAATAAAATGGATAAAAAAACTGAATTATTAAGGAGGAAAATACTTAATATTGGATTCCATGGTCTCAGAATTCATGGAATCTATACTTTTAAAAACTTTTACTAGATAGTTTAATCATTATGGGTAAATATCATTTCATTAGGACAACCGATGTTTCTAACGAGAAATACTGATGCATCACATGATTACATAACTCTAGGACCCACCCATCACCGCGGGTCCAAATCACTCCTCACATACCGAATGATCAATATAATTCATGAATCAATATAATTATAAATGAAATATCCACATTGAGTAAAGAATATGGATTTATCAATAATTCTCCATTGAATCAAATAATTTAATTATATAACACTATATGTAAAAATAGTATACATCTTGGGAAATAATCAAATAAACAAGCCCAGAATATGGATATTTTAGAGAAATATAATATCTAAGGATCATAGGAAAGTTATAATTTCAAAGGATGGAATAATTAAAACATATACCCATTTTTTAATTAGTAAAATAAAGGGGTTTTTTCATTGATGAATAAATGTACCATAAAAATATTTAAAAATATTTTTGAGAAAAAGGTCTCTTTTGACTTTGAAAAGAAAAATTGACAAATACGAAGGAAAAACATTTATTTGAAAATAAAGTTGGAAATTTATAATGGTAGTTTCAAATCATTAATGCAGCATGATGGTGGGACAATCTTCTCATTTTTTATAATTTTAAAAGGTCATAAATTTTATATTTTTGTCTAAAAAGCTATAAATTACCTTGTTGGGAAAAAACCGAAATATTCAATTTAAAAAAATTTAGAAATATAAAACATGGTTAAAAATTAATTAAAAAAATTGTAGGATAATATTAAAAACCATTTTGTATTTTTTTAGAAAATATGGACATAGAAGAGAAATATTCCCCAGAAGATACTTAAACATAAATAATCATGAATAATGAAGAGATTGGGAAATAAACTCTTACCACTTGAATTTTTTTTATTTGTAAGCCACATAAAAGAAATAACTTAAAATTAAATTTAAAATACCATTAAGATAAATTAATTCCTTATATAAAAAATTTATGGGGTAGTATATGCACCAAAATAAATAAATAAGTGTTGAATAAGACATATGTCTCACATATGTAAAATTGAGATGAGAAACCTTTATATTATGCTTCACTTTAGTTGGACATAATTTAACCTACTATAAACTAGTTTTAAACAAGATATTAATTTGTAAAAAAACCATATTCATATTTAAAATATCATATATGATCCTATTATATCATCCTATCACATGTTTGTAAATAATATTTTTTATTACCCTTGTTTCAGGTGTTAACTACTTCATTTTACCATATATATTATGTCATGTAAGTTATAATTATTTTATATATGATATAGTTATATCATCTAAAAAATATTATTTATGGGTTAAATATAATAAATATAATATATTGATATATATATTTATAGTCATACGAAAATATAAGTTCATAAAAATGAATTACACCATTTATGGAGATGGTAGGCTGTAACTACGCATTAACGCTACTTTCATTTATTGATGAATGGAAGGAAATAATGGTAAAAAATAATTAAACTTTTAAAAATCATTATTATGTAAAATATATCATACATATTCATTAGGTACATATTTATAACTATCCATTTATAGTGGTTTTAAAAAATGAATTACACTACATTGTGGAGATGGTAAGCCGTATGTACGCATGAGTGATGTTTTTTGTAGGATGGAAAGGCGATAGAAAATGGTTATACCATATTCATTATAACATCTCAATATATTTATTATAATATATTTATTAGTTTAGGTTGAAAAAACTCATTAATATGAAGTAAAAGAATAAATAAACGTGAAAGAGATCATAAATACAATTACCCCTTCTTCAGTAGACTTCCTTTTGATATCTTTTTAAGGGATATAGGGTTAGTAATTTGGAAGGAAAATAACATATATATAATGGATAAGTAGGTTTTGAAGAGGTATTTAAGGAATTTATCAAACTAAAAGGCTCAATGTGGTGTGAATAAATGAGGGAGAAGGTTCCCTTTTATAATTATAGTGTAGGGAACTTTTGGAATTTCTCAAAAGATTATGATATAATAAAACTATATGAGAAATAAATGCTTCAAAATGGAATATAAATGAATAGGGTATTCAAGTTTATACCATATATTATCCACTTTGTGACTATTTAATATTTTTCCAATTTTCAAATAATTTAATAAAATATAAATCCCATAAAATATCTTTATTGCCAATTATGATACTATTCATTACTCTGATTTTTAAAAACATACAGAAAACAACTGAAATTAAAAAAAAACTATTTTATTATATACTAAAATTTTAATTTTCATATACATAATTTTTTTTATCACATTTAATGTATAAAATTATGTTACTTTTAATATTTTAATTATCATTTATTTGATTTTTCTATTACTTAAAACATTACTACATCTACGTTGTGTATGAATTTAAGTTCATTATTTTATTAATAAAAATTAAAAATGAATTACAATGATTAATATAATTTTTTTTATCTTTAAAAATAACATTCATTGTTTAACACATCATTTATATAACCCCATATTGAAATATTATTGTTATTAAAACAAGAGTGTGATATGTTTGACTTTTCTTTAAAATAAATACTATAAAGTTCGTAATCTCATCCAAATGGATATAGAATAGCATATAATAAAATTTTATATTATTAAGTTTTAAATTTAATCATAAAATAATATTTAATAAAGTGTTAAGTGTCATTTTCTAGTCCTTATAATTTTATTTTTAACTTTACTTTCTTGATTTACCCTTTACCATGGAAACAAATATTACTAAGGTTACTATTCATATTGGAAAAAAATAAAAGGAAACCATTTAATAAATTTGGAAAAAAGAATAAAAATATGGACTCCATTTTTTAAAATTCAAACATATATTTTAAAATTTAATTTAAAATTAATCCAACAAAACCCAACGAAAAACAGTTTCTCAAAAAAAAATCTCCTTTAAAGTATAAAAATGTTTTTACTCAAAATTCAACCATTAAATTTATTAAAATGAACTTAATTGGATTATTAATAATATGATATAACTAATTTTACATTTTTTCCATTTTAAAATAAAATTTAACTTTTCAAATGGTTGAAATAAAATATAATTTACAATAAAAATCTATATTTTCACGATTTATTAGAAAATAAATCCTTTCAGAAAAATATGAAAATTTCTACCTCAGATAATTTTGATATGATGATTTAAAAAAAATAATTTAATTTTATAAAATAAATTTTTTAAAACTAGAAAAAACTAATTATATTATTTATATATAAAAATTAGAAAAAATCCTTTTGGAAAAAAATAAAAAATGGCTACTAAAATTTGGGTATTTATTTCCTAAGAATTAATAATTAAATTTTTATGGATTAATAAATTTATATATATTTAATAGTATGTTTAATATAATTTAAACCTCATAATTTAACATATTGTTTATAATTTTCATATTTAAATAATAATATTTTGGGGTTTGTTTTTGCTCGGTGTTGCATGAAACATAAGCTATCAACTACTGAGACAATCAAATACTAGTGGATCAAATATTTCCACTTATTTTTCATAGTGGATTAAGAACTATAACATGTTTCCCACAGTTTATCAACAATTTCTACTTGTTTCCCATAGTAGATCAAGCACATAGAATTGATTTCTATAGTTGATCAAGACCATCGACTTGTTTCCCATAATTGCCTCCTAAGATATAAAAATTTACCTAATTCATTTTCCAAAAAAATAATTTTGGTCCAATAAATATCTTAATTAAAACCATAAATATTTGAGACATAAGATTCTAAAACATTTTTCATATCAACATATCATAACCCATTCAAAGAAAAGGGATTTCATAAACATTTCAAAATTTCCTTATAGAATAAACCATAGAGAATTAGTGGGTTGTAAAACTTTTAAATAATATTAATAAAAAATATAGATGAATAATAAGGATGGTATCATTAGATTATATGCCCAGTAAAACATAGTTAACATCAAAGGAATTTATCATAGAGTAAAATTCATTTTAAATAATCATTTTAGTATTTGTTGATGAAAATATAATTTATATTTTCAGACAAATTATTTAAAATCCAAATTATTTTAAAATATAATGAAATAATTTTCATTGAAAATAATCTGAGAAAGTTTTAAAAGAATATTAAAATCATTTATTAGTCATGATGGAGGGAAATGTTTTTCATACTATATATGTTAAAAGAAAATATTCCATTCAAAATTTTATAAAAAAGTCAAAAAGTACGTCATTCAGAAATTTATAGGAAGATTAATTTTATTTTTTATATATGGTAAAACATGGATGAAAATGAATTTGGAAAATTATAAGAGAATATTAAAATATTATTGAAAATATTTTAGAGAAAACATATACATTGAAGAAAATGTATTTTCAGCAGAATAATAAAACATAGTCATTTATCATTAAAACAATTATTTCAATATCTTGAGAAATTAATGGGAGGAAAATGAAAGGAAACATGTATTATATAAAAATAACTTTATTAGAATAAAATTAATTAGTTTTATTGGACACGTATCATATAATTTCCTAAACAGATATTCAAGAATAAACAATTCCGATTGAAAAAGGATTAAAATATAAATCTCTTACCTCAAGTATCATAATTTTTTATAGTCATTCGAAAATCTGGTAAAATAAATATATATTTATTATAATTGTATAATATAACCATAATATTATCTATAAGCCCTTTTATGACTTATTTTTGATATCTTATCACCCATTTATTAACAAATTTTTTATAAAAATCATTGTTTTGGGTGAGAACTACTTTATTTTTCAAGAATGTTTCAGTTTGACAGTCCCGATCCTTATTCTTTGATCATTGTTCCATCATATATAGAATTTTTATCATGATATAAATATTATATTTTTTCATTATATATATTTATATACATTCACAAAATCTATAGATAGAGAAATGAATTACACTGTTCATAGAGATGGTAGGCCGTATGCATGCATTAACAATGTTTCCAATTTTTGAGATAAAGAACAAAATAAAGGTAAATAATAATTCTCACTTATAGAATAATTATTATATAATATATATAATATAAAATTGTTAAATATATCTTTATTGATTAATGTTATTACCTCTTCCTTGAATATACTCCATTGGATCTCCTCTTAATGACCCTATGGTTGATCTTTTGGGATACCGGCACAACTAGAACATGGATAGAGAAACTTATAAGATTATTTTTTAGGGTTTATTTGATATATATGGATCAAAGTGAGGTAAATAAGAAAAAATAGAGGCGTCCTTTTATATGCGAGGGAGAAGACACACTATGAATTTCTTAAAAGATCAAAATATAATAAATTAGTTATTAAGAGAAATAATTATAACTGAAAATTAATTCAAATTAAAATATTATAGGGTAGAAATAAAATAATCCAATTAAATTTAGATAGGTTTTCATGTCATTTTAAACCACATATTTTTAAATAACCCATTCATTATTTTTTTTCCTTAACCATTATAAAAAAATATTTTGATATTAAAGGGTTAAGAAAGTTATCATAAATGAATAAATGACAAATAAATGGACCATGGTTTATATGTTATACTATATTATATTTCCTTTTCTGAAGACTACATTATTATTAAATTTAAATCAATTAATCAAGTGTTATTTATCCCTAAATTTCATTAATGTCAAATTTGGAAGTATTCATTTAATTTGTCTTTAAAGGCACCAAGAAAAATATGGAATTTGAATATAATATTTTAACACGCATATAATATGTAATATATATTTAAAAAATTCTTGGAACATGATAATTTACGTTAATTTTATTACTTTATTTTTAATAAAACATATATTTTATTTTACTATTAATTGATTAAATAACGTGTCAGTATTGCATAAGCATTTAGGGTAATTATTAAATAAATTAAAATTAAAAATAAGTTTCTATGATAAAAAAATAATTTATATTTAAAATAAATTTATATAATTACACTTATCATATTTTTATTATTATGTAGAACTTTGAGAGATATTAATTCTAGGATACTAACATTTTGTATTTATTCTTTTATTAAATTAATATAAAAGTCATATTCAAAACAATATGGACCAAAGTGGACATATATTAGAGGTATGTCTAGAAATTTATCAAATAAACTAATAAAATAGTATAAAGGAAAGTTTTATAAAAATTTTAAAGTCTTTTACAAAGTTTTCACGATATTTTACCTTTTTTACCCATTTGGAGGTGATGCAAATTTACTATGGTCACTATTTATATTGAAAAAAATAAAAGGGACCTATTTAAAAAATTTGATACTTCTAATTAAAAATATGTAATCTATTTTAAAATATTCTATTTTTATAAGTGGCATATATTCATTTTAAAATTATTGTGTAAAATGCACTTTTTTGAAAAACACATTTTTACGTATTACACTTGATTTATTCTTATCCTGTTATTATAAAAAATATTAATTGAGAGTTAATTTTTTTTTAATAAATATATAATATATTTATTTCATTAAAAATATATAAAAAACTAATCCAATTAATTTATTGAGATAAAAAAATATTGTGTGCATAAAAACAAAATAAAAAAACATTTCTTTTATTTTCAAATATTTTTTATTTTCATTTATAAGAAATTGAAAACCAATGAATTAATTTTATAAACGTTAAAACCATAAATTTTAAATAACATAGTTATTCCTATTCATACCCAAAAATATAAGGGATAGGAGATAACTATAACATAACATAATTATATTTTAAGAGTATATTACAATACATTTAAACTTGACATTGCATGTAATTAAAGCTATCAAAGAAATAAATTTGTTATAGAGAACTGCGTTATAAAATCTTATGGTTTTTAATTCTAACATAATTAAAATTAATTTATCCCTTTAAATTTCATCACTTTTATATATATTTTTTTTTATATCTCTATTTCATCACATCCTCAACTTCCCAAGTAGCTTCTATAAATTACCGATTCCTCATGTAAACTTTGACCAAGTGAACAATATAATTCCATATCACTTTATATCTATGATAAAATATTTCTTCTGATTTTTATTCATAATAAATATTATATTTTAGTGATTTTACCTATAAGTTCAGTACATTATTTGGATTAGGTATGTACTTTATCATGATAGATACATATAACAAATCGTGAACTTGAGAGAGGTTCGGTGGAAGCACCATGTGATGAGATAAAATCCCTACTTGATCAAGAATATATAAGGGGATGATATAAATATGGATTTTATTTCCTCTATTTCTTAATATAATATACTAATTCCTTGGATAAATTCATCAATTACCATTTCACCAAATTTGAACTCCAAATCCCACAAAATATTAGAAACATAACTTTTATGTCGACTTCGAATGTCTCTTATACACTTCTGAATGGATTTGAATTTATATTCCATTTATTCAACATGAATAGGTCTTAGTATCTATATTTCTCCAACTTTACCCCAAAATATATGAGTTTTTCACTTCCTACCATAGAATTCATAGTAAGGATCTATATGAATTATTTATTTAAAGAAACTATTGTTAGAATACTCAAATATAGGTAGGTGTTGATCCCAACCAGATTTGAATTAAAAAAAGTATCCCAACATGTACTCTAGAGTTTTAATGGTTATCTCAGTCTAACCATCTGTCTCAAGATGATAATTAGTTTTGAAAACTAACTCTATATCATAAGCCTCCTAAATATTTTTCCAAATCATTGAGGTAAATCTAAAATCTTGATAAGATAAAATAGAATGTGGCGAAATCTCAAATTTTCCATAATGTATAACATATAAGTTTTATGAAGAGATAAATATTATCTTATGTAAATTAAGTGTTCTAAATTCATAAGGAAATGAACAAAAATCCAAATTGCATTATCCCCTTTAGATATTTTGGGGAGTCTGCTGATGAAATCCATGGCGATGTTTCCCCATTCCCATTAAAGTATGGGTAATGGTTGTAACATCCACTTATAATTTTTTTCTATCAATGCTAACTTTATGACATACTAGGCACCGGGATACATATTTTTCAATATCCATTTTCATGTTTTCTAACTAGAAATACTCATTCAGATCTCTATTCATATTCTTACTTTTAGGATTAATAGAGACTGATAAACTTTGAGCTTCATCCAATAGTTCCTTCAAGTTGTTGAGCAATGTATTATTTTCAAACAATTCAAAATAATGTTTTTTAAAGGGGGAGATTATTTTAAATAATACTCTGTCTCTTTATGATGGTTTTGATGCTCACAAATACCCTTAATTATTTACTAATTATTTCGTTGAGTATTTTGCAGGAATTTATTTTATTTATTTATTTCATATAATGAGATTTCATACTTCATTTATTCCGAGATCAATTTTAGCGCGTTCTGGAATCACTGTAGCGCGAGATCAATTTTAGCGCGTTCTGGAATCACTGTAGCGCGAGATCAGTTTTAGCACGTACTGGAATCACTGTTCATACCCTACGTTGATGAACGTAACGTATGGATGAAAAGTATACTTTTTATGTTAAAAGAAACGTATGGTTAAGGAACCTTACGTTATTTTGAAACGTATGGTTAATGAACCTTACGTTGTTGAAAAGTATGGAAGAAGAACATTACGTTTGGAAGGAACCTTATGTTTTTGTTGTTAGACAAGTATGGAAGAGAAACCGTACGTTAGTTTTCAGTGTGGAGTTTGTTTCTCAAAAGTATGGATCATCAACCTTACTTTTATAATCAACCGTACGTTCTTTGGAGAGTTGAAGCAAGACAAAGTATGGATGATCAACCCTACGTTTGAATGCTGAAGAGAAAATATGTATGTTCAACCTTACGTTTGTGAACCTTACGTTTGTAAACCTTACGTTTGTGAACCCTACGTTTGGAGCCACGTCATCAACCCTACGTTTGGCATCGAGATATTTTTGACAGACGATATTTCCTTTTGCATTGGTCAAACAGGAGGATTATTAAGCGGATTTCGAGCCGATTCTTAAGAACGACTTTGACGGAATCAAAGACGATTTTCAACGGATTAATGATTGATTTAAAACGGAGCTTTTTATGCCGATTCTTCAGGGAAGTTACAACGGCTCTGTTATTTAATATCGCGAATCTAAAGGAGATTTTCATGGATCTATTTATGCGGAAGATTTTCTCAGATTTGAATATATATGTTCTATCTTGGAAACTTCGGATATATATATACACAGGAAAGTGTATGAAATATATAGATTGATCTTTTAACGAGCAAGAAACAGAGACTGTGTGAAGGCGTTCTTTTCTGGTGATCGAGAAGAAGTGTAAAACCTTTATTATCAAAGGAAGATCTTGATAACAGATTCACGTGTTCTTCATCGACTATCTGTTGTGAATCTACTGCTGCTGAAGTTGTGAAGTTTCTTGTAATATCTATTGCAATTGGATCGACTCAGAACTGTTTTTGATTACAGATCTTTATTTTCTGAAGACGACGATCTATCTACTATCAATTGCATTCTGTTGCAATTGTGAAGAACAACTGGAGAAGTGTTTTCTTTATCGAAACCCTTTTTATTTTTGAGTGATCAGCTTCTCGTTCTAAGCTGTGTGGGTTCGTGTTTGAACCAGGAAGGCTGTGTTTGCCTGAAACTTGTAAAGGTGTCAACTGCCTGTACTCAGTTGTGAACAGGTCTGTGGAAACGAGGACCAGATAGTGAAAATCGCCAAGCTTGTGGATTTGAGCGTTGGTGGAGTGGACTAGGGGCCTTCTGTTCCCCGAACCACTATACATCCGTGTGTTCATGCTTTTACTTTTTTCCGCTGCATATTTAATCGTGCTAAAGCATAGTGGACAGAATTTGTCTAAATTGAAGTGATTGTAATATTTTTGAAAAGACACAATTCACCCCCCCTCTTGTGTGTAATCCGTAGATTCAGATCCAACAATTGGTATCAGAGGAGGAGCTTCTTATTTTTAAAGTCTTATCAAGATAGAAGTATTTAAAGATTATACATAGTGTATCATGGCTGATACGAGAGAGGGAATGTCAATGGTTAGAGCACCTTACTTTAATGGAGATAATTATGGTTGTTGGAAATCACGTATGATTATTTATCTGAAAAATCTTGGTTACAGAGTCTATTCAAAGATTCTGACTCCCTATGAAATTCCTGAAAATCCCGATACATGGAGTGCTGCTACAGAGGCTGAGTATGACATGAATTAAAAAGCTATGAATGCAATCATCTGTGGTTTAGGACCGGATGAATTTAACAGAGTATCTCAATGCCCGACTGCATATGAAATGTGGCAAACAATAGCTGTTGCTTATGAAGGAACAGATAATGTAAGACAGATGAGATATGTGACTGCTAAATTAAAATTCGATACTTTCAGAATGATTGAAGGAGAGAGCATCACTCAGATGAATGGAAGATTGACAGAAATTGTCAATAATATAACAGCTCTAGGAGAACCAATCAAGCAGGCTGATCAAGCGTTAAAGGTACTGAGAGTACTTCCTACTCGATGGAATGGAATCTCTGCAGCAATCAGACAATCAACTTCTGTTAAAGATCTAACTATGAGAGAGCTGATTGGTACATTGATGATGTACGAGGCTGAAATGCAAGATGAGGTAAATGAGCATAAAGTCTACATAAAAAGGGAAAATACTGCTTTGAAAGTGACTTCTCAACAAATGGATAGAAAGATGAAGAACAGAGAAGTAAGTGCTAAATTAGAAAGCTCTGATTCTTCAAATTCGGATGAAGAACTGGCTCAGCTAGCAAGAAAATTCAGAAAGTTCTACAGTAAGAAGAAAGACTTCAAGAAATCCTTCAAGAAGGATAGCAAGGAAGTGAGATGTTATGAATGCAAAAAGATGGGATATATCAGACCGGATTGTCCAAAATTGAAAGATGCAAAGAAGAAGAAATTCTTCAAAAGAGATGATTATGAGCAGAAAGACAAGAAAGCTATGAAATCTACTTGGAGTGTTTCTAAAGACTCAAGTAATTCTTCTGAATCAAGCTCAGAGAAGGAGGAAGCCAATTTAAAAGCAAATATGTGTTTCATGGCTGAAACTGATGAGGTAACAGGTCATCAAAGAAAGAAAGAAATATGGTATATGGACAGTGGCTGCTCAAGACACATGAGTGGAACTTCAGCTAATTTCTCTTCTCTTACTCGAAAGGAAGGAGGACTTGTCACCTTTGGTGACAATGCCAAAGGAAAGATTATTGGTATTGGAACAGTTGGTGATCCAGAGACAGTCTCAATCAACAAAGTACTTTATGTACAAGGGTTAAAACACAATCTGATAAGTATCTCTCAACTCTGTGATGATGGATACACTGTTCATTTTACTAACAATAGTTGTACTGTTTCTAAAGATAAACTGTTTAAGTTTAGAGCACCCAGAACTGATAATGTTTATACTTTGGATTTGTATTCCTTGTGTAAACAATAAGTAAACTGCTTAACTGCTAATATAAGTGAATCCTGGATCTGGCATAGAAGACTTGGTCATTGCAATATATATGCTTTACATAAATTATCTAAGAAACATCTAGTTTCTGATTTGCCTAGTCTCAAATTTGAAAATGACAGATTCTGTGATGCATGTCAGCTTGGCAAGCAACACAAATCATCATTCAAATCTATTAATAAAGTTGCTACAACTAAACCTCTAGAACTTATCCATATGGATTTGTTTGGACCTTCAAGAGTAGCAAGTTTAGCTGGTAAATTATATGTTTATGTATTAGTTGATGATTATTCTAGATTTACTTGGATTTTCTTTTTAAAATTTAAAAGTGAAGCTTTTAGTTTATTTGAAGGTTTTTGTAAATCTATTCAAAATGAAAAAGGTTTTAATATAATCTCATTGAGAAGTGATCATGGTGGAGAATTTGAGAACCAGGAATTTAATTCCTTTTGCTCAAACATGGGTATTAAACACACCTTCTCTGCTCCAAGAACACCTCAACAGAATGGGATTGTAGAAAGAAGAAATAGAACTATTCAAGAAATGGCTAGAACTATGTTAAATGAATATAGCCTACCTATATATTTCTGGGCAGAAGCTGTTAATACAGCTTGTTATATAATGAATAGAATTTTAATAAGACCTATTTTGAAAAAGACACCCTATGAACTATGGAATAACAGAAAACCTAAAGTAAATTACTTTAAAGTTTTTGGATGCAAGGTTTACATCTTGAATACCAAAGATAATCTTGGTAAATTTGATCCAAAATCTGATAAAGGTATTTTCTTAGGATATTCTGCAACCTCCAAAGCTTATAGAGTCTATAATAAAAAGTCAAGGATTGTTGAAGAATCAGTTCATGTGAAATTTGATGAATCCGATCCTTTTGAGAAAAGGATAGAACAAATAGATGAACCTGATTCTAATGAAAACATGAGACTTGAGAATTTAAAGAATGATTTTGAAAATGATATAAAAGAAATTCAGTCCAGTTCAGAAGAACATGACACTGAAGAACCCTTGAATGTAATGCCTAGACAGTCTAGAACCTTAAAGAATCACCCTTTAGAATCTGTGATAGGTGACTTAGAGACTGGTATTCAAACTAGAAGAAACCTTGGAAACATAGTTGAATTCTCTGCTTTCCTATCCCAACAAGAACCTAAGATCATAGAAGATGCCTTAGATGATGAGAGCTGGGTAATAGCAATGCAGGATGAATTGAACCAGTTCAAGAGAAATAAGGTTTGGGAATTAGTTAAAAGACCACATGATTATCCAGTAATAGGAACTAAATGGGTCTTTAGGAATAAACAGGATGATCAAGGGATAATAACTAGAAATAAAGCAAGATTAGTAGGTAAAGGATATAATCAAGAAGAAGGAATAGATTATGATGAGACCTTTGCACCTGTAGCCAGGTTAGAAGCCATTATAATCCTTTTAGCCTATGCATCTTATATGAATTTTAAATTATTTCAGATGGATGTTAAATCTGCCTTTTTAAATGGTTATTTAATGGAGGAAGTTTATGTTGAGCAACCTCCTGGTTTTGAAAATTCTCAAAAACCAGATTCTGTTTTCAAACTTACTAAAGCTCTTTATGGCCTTAAACAAGCACCTAGAGCTTGGTAAGAAAGACTAAGTTCTTTTCTTTTGAAAAATGATTTTACTGTTGGACTGGCAGATCCAACACTCTTTAAGAAAACTGTGAAAAATAATGTTTTGTTGGTACAAATTTATGTTGATGATGTAATTTTTGGATCAACCAATAAAATTCTTTGTCATGAATTTTCAGAATTAATGCAAAAAGAATTTGAAATGAGTATGATGGGAGAATTAAATTTATTTTTGGGTCTTCAAATATTTCAAAAAGATTTTGGAAATGTTTTAAATCAATGCAAATACATTACTGATTTACTTAAGAAATTTGGACTTGAAAACAGCAAGCCATTTACAACTCCTATGTGTACTAATATAAAACTTGATTTGGATGAAACTGGAAAATCAGTGGACAACAAGTTATATAGAGGTATGATTGGTAGTTTGTTATATCTTACTGCTAGTAGACCAGATATAATGTATTCAGTATGTCTTTGTGCTCGATTTCAATCAAATCCCAAAGAATCTCATTTAACTGCTGTTAAAAGAATTTTTAGATATTTAAAAGGTACTATTTATCAATCTCTGCTTTATCCAAAAACCTCTGACTTTAATTTAATTTCATATTCAGATGCTGACTTTGGAAGCTGTAGATTAGATAGGAAGAGTACTTCAGGAACATGTCACTTTTTAGGAAAGTCTTTAGTATCATGGTCTAGTAAGAAACAACACTCAGTTGCCCTGTCAACAGCCGAGGCAGAATATGTGTCTGCAGGTAGTTGCTGTGCACAGGTGTTGTGGATGAAAAACACTCTTATGGACTTTGGATTAATTTTCAATAATACACCTATTTTATGTGATAATACTAGTGTAATTAATATTTCAAAAAATCCTATTAGTCATTCTAGAACTAAGCACATTGATATAAGACATCACTTTTTAAGAGATCATGTATTTAAAAAGAATATATTTTTAGAATTTGTAAATACAGAAAATCAATTAGCAGATATTTTTACTAAACCACTTCCCACGGCAAGGTTTGAATTTATTAAGGGGGAGTTAGGTTTATTTAATTTTAAATAATTTCTGTTTTCGAATTCTGCTTAATTTCTGTTTTCCGCTATAAGTAATTTTATATTGTTTTAAATAAAAGTAATGATTAGTGATTACACGGGAATCAAGGCTGTCAGAACCGTTTCACCTTCTAAACTGCTTCACCTTTTTCGGAAACCCTTTCGAAAACCTAAAACCGCACATCTGCTCCAAAACCCTTTTCTGAATCTTCAAACCCTAAACTTACGAACCTTCAGAAATCGTTGTTGGAATGACAAAGACTAAGCGTCCAGATGAAGCCGAGAGCAGTGCTGCAAAGAAACCTAAGGTAGTAGGTCGGAAAATACTGCAAGGTAAAGTCATAGATTTAGAGTGGCTATTTGAAACTAATTTACTGTTGAAGCAAGCGTTGTCGTTTCAAAGCCTTGAGCAAGCTTTTAATAGTGCAAATTATGAGTTTCTATATGAGGCAGAAATGAGACATTTCTTTAGAACTGTTCAGTTTAGCCTTGGAGATACGGAGGATAGTTTATTGGCTCAAATAGAGGATAAGGACTTTTCAATATCATCTGTAGAGATAAGTCAAATTCTTAACTGCCCTCATGAAGGAGTTTTTCATTTCTATTTACGGAATATTGGAGATTCTATACATAATTATGAAGACATTATGTCTTTTCTGCTTGGAACCAGAGTGATAAAGAAGATGTTTATTAAGGATTTGGAGCCCGATCAGAAAATTTTGGTAAACTTTGTTCAGACTGGTTTAGCACCAAGAATGGCTGAGATGGAGAAAATCCTATACCCGGACATGTACATAATGTATCTTCTGATGTGTGATATTAAGTTTAATTTTCCTCGGTTTATGATAAGATATCTGAGTTACTGCTGTCAGAGTGAAGCAAGAATGACCTTTTTCCCTTATGGAAGGTTCATTTCTTTATTTTTGTTTAAAAGAGGAATGATCAGATTGGTAGATGCTGGGGTGAAATGTCACCATAGTAATGTTTTCAATGCTGGAACTTTAAGGAAAGTAGGATACTTCTGGAGCACAATTAAAGGAAAACTCTTACCTGTTGGAGCTGAATAAAACTCAGAGAGTGCTCAGGCTCAACCGGCTAAGTCCAAGGAGGGACAAGCAGAATCAAGAGTTAGTACAGTGGCAAGAAGAATTCGTTTTGAGATGGAGGAAGTTGAGGAAGAGAGAAGTCAAGAAGGACTTCAATCTAGAAGGAAGAGGTCAATTGATGAAGAAGTTATCTCTCCTGCCTTGAAATCCTCTGAACCGATAATTTCTTATTCATTTGTGAGAGAAGCTGTTGTGGAGCAGACTGCACCAATAGAGGAACCAGCAGCTCAAACAGAAACTCAAGAAGAACCTCAATCTGCTGCTGTGGCTGTTGAAAAAGTAATTCAACAAGAACAACTTATGGAGGCAGTGCCTGGTGAAGAAGTGGCCGGACCTCAAGAATCAGTAGAAGTCAGAGAGACTACTGTTCATGATGAGCATACTTCTGAAGCTCATACAGAGGTACTTCAAGAAGATTTTTCAGTGGAAGAGTTACAGGCTTCAAAAGATAGTTCAGTGGATCAACCTTGTCAGGACAAGGACGAAGAACAGTCGGATGCAGATTCCTTACCACTTACCCTGCTTCATCAACCTACTTCTGAACATGAGAATCGAGCACAGGGTGCCCTTTATTCGAGAAAAGAAGAAGTTGTTGAGTTGTACAAGCGTATCTCTCAGTTAGAATCTGAGAATGTTAGTCTCAGAAATTCTCTGGACTTAGAGCAGTTGAAGTTTCAGAAACTGAAAGAATGTACTGTTTCAAGACAGGAAGTAGATTTGTTTAAGACTGATATGCTGCATGCTGTTGATCAGTTAAAATCAGAGATGGTAAAGAAAGATGATTTGTCTGAGTTGAAGATTTACATGGAGAATAAATTTGAGTTTATTGCAAATAGTGCTGTGAGTGGATCAGGCTCTTCACCTGATTTGATTCGGAGATTTCAAGAAATTACTGGAGCAATGAGCAATATGAGTGACAGATTACACGATCTTCAGTGTAATAGTGCCCCTTTGTCAGTTTTGCTAGATAATCAGAGATTTTTAGTAGATCAGTTGACATCTGGAGAGCAACCGATTAGGATTCTTTTGAATCAGTTATCAGAAAAACTGGCTCTTTTTGTTGAAAAAGAAGAAAGAATGCATGAGTTTTTCAGAGTTAATTTGATTGAAGATATTCATATGACTCAAGAGAACAGAGATCTTATCATCAAGTTAGGAGATGGGATGATGAAGAGACTCAGAGAACAGTTTACAGAGATAAAGACCGCGTTTCAAAGGAAATAGACACCTTTTTCCCTGTCTTATCTATGAACCTTGATTCCTCTGTATATCACAATCGTTTATATATAACAGCTTGTGAATGAAAATTCTTTTCTTATTTATTTTGTTTTGTTTATTGATTTATGATTAAGTTAGCCAGTATAACAAATTCACTTATTCATACACAGTTAACTATAGCATTTACTTATAGTTCAGTGCAATATTGAATGTGTTCAAATCCGTAATTTTTTCATTCTTTTTGATATCACAAAAAGGGGGAGAATTTGGATAAACACAACATTTAAATTCATTTGTTTAATATGAAGAAATTTGGATATATGGGGAATTTGGATATATACGATATTTATATGGAGAATTTGGATATATACGATATTTATCTTTTATCTATTTTTAGCTGAAAATTTATTTTTATGGGGGAGAAATTTTATTATAGTTAAATATTGTTTTAATCCTTTCAAAATTCTAAAATTTTATAAAACTAATTTTTCAATAAAGATTGCAATTAAATTAGTTCTATTATTTTTATGGGTTTTGTGATCATCAAAAAGGGGGAGATTGTTGAGCAATGTATTGTTTTCAAACAATTCAAAATAATGTTTTTTAAAGGGGGAGATTATTTTAAATAATACTCTATCTCTTTATGATGGTTTTGATGCTCACAAATACCCTTAATTATTTACTAATTATTTCGTTGAGTATTTTGCAGGAATTTATTTTATTTATTTATTTCATATAACGAGATTTCATACTTCATTTATTCCGAGATCAATTTTAGCGCGTTCTGGAATCACTGTAGCGCGAGACCAATTTTAGCGCGTTCTGGAATCACTGTAACGCGAGATCAGTTTTAGCACATACTGGAATCACTGTTCATACCCTACGTTGATGAACGTAACGTATGGATGAAAAGTATACTTTTTATGTTAAAAGAAACGTATGGTTAAGGAACCTTACGTTATTTTGAAACGTATGGTTAATGAACCTTACGTTGTTGAAAAGTATGGAAGAAGAACATTACGTTTTGAAGGAACCTTACATTTTTGTTGTTAGACAAGTATGGAAGAGAAACCGTACGTTAGTTTTCAGTGTGGAGTTTGTTTCTCAAAAGTATGGATCATCAACCTTACTTTTATAATCAACCGTACGTTCTTTGGAGAGTTGAAGCAAGACAAAGTATGGATGATCAACCCTACGTTTGAATGCTGAAGAGAAAATATGTATGTTCAACCTTACGTTTGTGAACCTTACGTTTGTAAACCTTACGTTTGTGAACCCTACGTTTGGAGCCACGTCATCAACCCTACGTTTGGCGTCGGGATATTTTTGACAGACGATATTTCCTTTTGCATTGGTCAAACAGGCGGATTATTAAGCGGATTTCGAGCCGATTCTTAAGTACGACTTTGACGGAATCAAAGACGATTTTCAACGGATTAATGATTGATTTAAAACGGAGCTTTTTATGCCGATTCTTCAGGGAAGTTACAACGGCTCTGTTATTTAATATCGCGAATCTAAAAGAGATTTTCATGGATCTATTTATGCGGAAGATTTTCTCAGATTTGAATATATATGTTCTATCTTGGAAACTTCAGATATATATATACACAGGAAAGTGTATGAAATATACAGATTGATCTTTTAACGAGCAAGAAACATAGACTGTGTGAAGGCGTTCTTTTCTGGTGATCGAGAAGAAGTGTAAAACCTTTTTTATCGAAGGAAGATCTTGATAATAGATTCACGTGTTCTTCATCGACTATCTGTTGTGAATCTACTGCTGCTGAAGTTGTGAAGTTTCTTGTAATATCTATTGCAATTGGATTGACTCAGAACTGTTTTTGATTACAGATCTTTATTTTCTGAAGACGACGATCTATCTACTGTCAATTGCATTCTGTTGCAATTGTGAAGAACAACTGGAGAAGTGTTTTCTTTATCGAAACCCTTTTTATTTTTGAGTGATCAGCTTCTCGTTCTAAGCTGTGTGGGTTCGTGTTTGAACCAGGAAGGCTGTGTTTGCCTGAAACTTGTAAAGGTGTCAACTGCCTGTACTCAGTTGTGAACAGGTCTGTGGAAACGAGGACCAGATAGTGAAAATCGCCAAGCTCGTGGATTTGAGCGTTGGTGGAGTGGACTAGGGGCCTTCTGTTCCCCGAACCACTATACATCCGTGTGTTCATGCTTTTACTTTTTCCGCTGCATATTTAATCGTGCTAAAGCATAGTGGACAGAATTTGTCTAAATTGAAGAGATTGTAATATTTTTGAAAAGACACAATTCACCCCCCCTCTTGTGTGTAATCCGTAGATTCAGATCCAACACAAGTCTAGTGTGGATGAAACACATATATGGTTATAACAACTTATCATTCCATCCCAATCATGGTTGAACTCTGGGGCTCTTCTCACTTTATTTTTCTATTATACATCTTTATTTCATTCCTCTTGAATCTTTAAATTGATAGATTATTGAAACATCATCTGAGAAAAATAATATTTCCCCCATTTCCATTGGATTTAAAGTTCCATATTCTGAATATATATAACTATTAGATATATTTTATTCCACATAATAGAAAAAATAACATGGTCTTTCCAACTCAGATCATTAAACACCTTGTTCTCCAACCTAGGGTGGTAATTTATTAAGCATTCAAAATTTTTAATCAACAGTAACCATCTTCTCTAGAGAACATTATGATATTTCTATGGGAATATATACATTATCCTTTTATGATGATTATATATATCATTTCTTTATCCATAAAGATAATTACCTCATATACTTAATGAAAAACATTACACAACTAACTTTGAATCAGGAGTTGTGTAATCCTCCAATGGCCCGAAGGTCTTCATTTTTTTATTGATTTCATGAGGCATAATCTATAACCATATAATTTTTCATAAGGATGACAAAAATACCATCTTTTATGCATCACTATGGATTACAAACCCTTATCCACCATAGTGTAGTGTAATCACAAGTGTGTTTTATAATTCTCTCTTCAGTTTCTTGAAATTTTACTGACATTTATCTTTTAAAAGGAACTTGACTCTCTTTCAAGTTAACTTGGTTAGAGGATAATGAAGTCTAGAGAAATTATCCAAAGGTGTTGATAATATCGATTCAAACCAATAAAACTATAGATATAATTCATATTGGTTTTTTATTTCCAATGTTCAATGACCTCCGTCTTCGATGGATCCACCAATATACCCTCACATGAGATTATATGATCGAAGAATGATAATTTTTAAAGAAATAATTCACACATGGTAAATTTTTCATAAAACTTATCATTCTATAGGTTCTTCATAAAAATCCATAAATGATCTTTATGATATCCCTTTACCTTTGAATATAAAATAATATCATTTATAATTAATACAAAAAACTAAATTATGTAATATCAAAAGACTCCATCTATTAAATACATTAATATTATTGGGAAATTAGTAAGAATAAATGGAATCACTATAAATTAATTATGTCTATAACTCATATATAAGGTTTTATTAGGAATTTATTTACTTTTGAACCTAAAATTATAGTACCTAGATTGAGAATAATTCTTGTAAAAGTATTGATCTCATCATAGTTGGTTGAAAAAACCATCAATATGAGGTAGAGGATAGTTATTTTTGGTCATGATCTTGTTTAGTTCCCCATAATAAATATAGATTCATATAAATTACTCTTTCTTATTAAAAAAGAATAGGTTAAACCTGTGATAATTCACTTTTATGAATGAGTCCCTTTTTAAGGTTCTCCTATAGTTTCTTCTTCAGTTCCTACAAATCAACTGGGGACATTCTATATAAAGTCTTTGAAATAGTTCTATTGAAAACAAAATTTCACAATTTATAGGAATCCCATGAAATTCATCATGAAATACATTAATAAACGCACAAAAAATACACATATATATTAAATGTTGATTCTCTTCCGAACCAACTGAGATAAACTTACTTCATGGGTAGGAATTAAGATCCACATGAAAAAAGTAATTTCTATTTGAAGTTCATATTAATACTCACACTGATAAAAAATCATAGTTTTATTTTTAATAAGAAATGTAACTTATATTCCCCAGGAATTATTGTGGGATTCATATAAATAAATCTATTCTATGTCTCTAATCACAATAGTTTCAACTAATGGGATAATCACAATATTTGTAAGAAAAAATTTCCCATAGACTTAAATCAGAGAGTAACTATAAACTTGAAATGTGACCATATTATATTTAGGAATTTTCACAAATAAATCAATATATAATCATTGATTTAATAATTTGATTCCCTTTTAAAATTTCTTTAATATAAAAGAGTGGGTAGATCTATAATAAAATAATAAATTATATGTTCTAGAGTGGATTATAAGTGTACCTTTCACCATGCCATTCTTTTAACCCACATAGGAATTCATGATAACACTATATTTTAAATTTTCATTAAGATTAATAGGTTTTGAAACTGATAATCATCATAAACCTTTAGATTCATGCACTGGTTCAAATAATTCCCATACTCATTACCTTTGAAGAATTGAAGAATGGGTGGCGCATTAATTAGAATCTTATTTTTCTCCATTGCATTAATTTTCCTATTCATGAAATTTTGATATTAATTTTCCTTATGAACCAACTATCCACATTTAAATAACCTCACAATTATATTTATGTAATTCCCTTAATTTTTCTTCTTATATTTATATCATGTTGATGGTTGGAATATATTTCCACCACATGATTTATTCGAGGTTTCATGAGACCTAGTTTTTCTTTTCTTACTAAAGCCACGAGAAGCGTGGGAATGTCCAATTTAAATTTATATATTGAGTACACATTGAAAAATTTCTCCATAACTACTAAATTCTCTTATAGACAATTCTTTTTAATGACTTGTTTTTATTCCACTAAAGAATTGATCATTTTTTATTTCAGGGAAAATGATTAAACTAGAACAATAACTTACATATCTTGTCAAATTTACCTAAAAAGTACCAATGGATTGGTCATCATTTTTATTCATCTCAAGGGATTCCTTATTAATTAATATTCAAAGAATACAAGTGAATTACTTCTAAAAAATATCCTCTAAAAAGTATCTCAATCCATGGAGTAAATTTCTCTATCTTGACTCATATTATTAATAAATTTTTACAATTAATCTTATTCAACTTCCAAATGATAAATGTCAAGGATAAATTTTTCATGTTCCAAGAACAAGATAATAGAAAATATTTTCTCAATGGAATTGATCTATCACTCAATCACTAGTTGTTAAAAAGATCCACTAAAAGAATAAGGATTATTTCTTTTGAAAGACTTAGTATATGTTGTTTGATCCTTTGATCATTTGGAAGCTCAGATGATTCATTTCCAAATAAATTTATGTAAATAAATACCAAGGAATCTAAATTATAGCTATTATAACATTTGTATTCTTATGTGGGAAATCATTGGATTATCTATCACATTCATTTTTATCATAATGTCTTTTTGTTTCAACAATTAACAAAAAGAAAAAATAAAAGTGTAAACATCAAGATATAATAATTAGAGTAAACTATCCTAAAATCCTTAAATATTAATAATATGATGTTTAAATCATGACACCTTCATACCAATCTATGGGACCTTAGTTTTAGTCTCTGTTATCCATGGTCATTGCCAAAACTTTTGGATGCATACCTATATATAGACTTATCTTCATGGTTTTCACCAAAGTTTTCAAATCCTAATATCCAAATACTGACTAAATCTATCCTATAGTACAAAATAAAGTTATCCACACTTTTCACACATAAATATTACATGTTTTTAAATTAATATTAAATAAATTTCAAAAATACATGCCTGAGGAACTTATATGTTTTATTGTATCTGGAGACTAGATACATAATCATAAAATTTCATGAAATATATTTAAAATATCCCATATAGTATTATTCCAAAACAAACCCTACTTAAACCTTTCTTCATAACATGGGGAAAGGAAACACGAGAAAGGGTCAGCATTAATGCTCCATAAGAACAAGAATTAGAGAGATCAATTGATGGTCATATAAAATCCTAAGATAAGAATAAGGGTATAATATCTTGAACATAACATAAAAATTTCATTCCAAATATATAATGAATTGTAAATAAGTTACATTAGATAATACTACATTATTTTAAAATTCATGAATCATAAGAGTGAGAAAAATAGTAAATAAATCATGAATTATAAGCTCATGTCAAAAAGGTGTGTCATTATTATAGGTAGAAAAACTATTTCATATGTCATAAATAACTAATGAGACCATAAAATAATAGTGGATTAGGCATCAACACCTATTTCCCATAGTGGACCAGGCATCCTTAACAGTTTCCCATAGTAGATCAAGCATATTTACTTGTTTCTTGTAATTATATCATGAGATATAAAAAATTACCTAATTAATTGAAGGTATATATAATTCTAGGAAAAACCATCACATAATGAAAACTACACACATTTGTGCCCCAATATAATAAAACGATCATCATATCATAACCCATGAAATGAAAATTGGTTTCACAAATATTTTGTAATATAATTATAGAATAACCAATGAAATATAAGTGGGTTTCCCAAAAATCGCATAACCATAATAATAAAATATCTAGAGAAATAAAATGGATTGTAACATTAGATAATATCCCTATTAAAACGTAAGAAATATCAAATGATGTTGTTATAGAAGAAAATTCATTTAAAATATTCATAGGAAAATTTCATGGGGAAAATATCATTTTTATTTTGAAATTACTTATTTAAAATCAAAAAAATTATAAAGTATAATGGAAAATATTTTATTTGATAACAAAAATTGAACCATATAATGAATCTTCAATTCAATAATTTTCTTAGACAGTGGGAAATTCAATTTAGGTCGTATAAGATAAAAGAAAACATTCTATTCACACTTTTAGAAAAAAGTCAAGAAGTACCTCATTCAGAAAACGATTGAAGATTCCTTTAAAAAAACATTAAATAAATTAAACCTTGGTTAAAATGAATTTAAATAATAATATAATAATATTTTTTAAAAATTTCTAGAGAAAACATAGACATGGAAGAAATAATAGTTTCGACCGAATAATAAATCATAGTATACTTTCCTTAAAAATAATCTTTAAATATCTTGAGAACTTAAAGTGAGGTAAAGAAAAAATTTATCCTATAGAAATAACCAAATGATTAAAAAATTAAAGGGTTTTATCAAATAAGTAACATAAAATTTCCTCAATATAAACTCATGCATATACAATCCTGATTAACATAGGATTCAAACATAAATACCTTACCTCGAGTATTATCTTTATTTTTGTACTTGTTCAGTACTACTATATAATAAATATATATTTATTATAAATTTATTGTAGAAAAATAATAATATCAACAATACCATTCATTATTTACTTATGATATCTATTCACTTTTTTATTGACAATTTGTTATTAAAATCACTATTCAAGTTCATAACTTCTTCATTTTGCTTACTAGTTTTATTTTGGAATTCTCGATCCTTTTATTGAATGATGTTTCATCATATATATAATTTTAATAATGATATAAATATAATATATATTCATTATATATATATATTTATATTCATATAAAATAAGTATTGATAGATAAATGAATTACACCATTCATGGAGATGATATGTCGTATGTATGTATAAACATTGTCTCCATTTTTCGATGGATGGAATAAAAGTAAGGTAAATAATAATTAACCCTTATAAATTTATTATTATATCATATATATCATATAAATTCATTAAATATATCATTATTAATTTCTATGTAATACTAAAATAAACAACAAATCTCTTCACTTCGTGAATGTGGTAGTCCAGACGTATGGATGAGCAATACTGTCATTTTACAACAAATTAGAAGGAATTAAGGTTGATATGATATTATAATTACTAATATATAACTATTTCATATATATAATATTTAAATATTGTACACATAATTATAACCATCCATTAAATATGTTGATGGAGAATGAATTACATTTCTACGTGGACACAATGAATCGTACATACACACGAGTTATACTTTCACTTCCCTTTTAATAGAAAAGAGGTTGAATAGTAGATTTTTTATAATAATAATAAAATATAATTATATCAATGAGATTTAATTTATTATTTTATGATAATTACCACAAATTTATAGGATATAAAATAAGTAGTAACAAATAAATTGACCGATTAAGGTGGTTACCTCTTGCTTGAAAGGACTATATTGGATTTCCTATTTAGGACCCTTGGGATGGTTTTTTGGGGAAAAAATCACATAAAAACATTTATAAATATGTTTATTAGATATTTTTATGGGGATTGGTCTCCATATTAGTCTCATAGTGGTGTAAAGATGGCAATGATGGGGTGGTCCTTTATAAGGTAGGGAGAGGGAACACTTGGAATTAATTAAATGATTAAAATATACTAAATAAATAATCGTGAAAATTGATTAAAAATTTAAATTAATTAAAATAAAAGATTATATAGTTCAAAAAAAAATTCAATAAAATTTAGAAAGGTTTTAGTTTCATTTAAAACCTTATATTTTTTTTAACATATTCATTAACAATTTTTGGCTTTAATTGCGGTAACAACTATATGAATCTTAAAGAGTTATTGTAACCATAAATGAAAAAATGAATCATAAATGGAACATGGTTGGTATATTCGACCATATTTTATTAAATTTCATAAATATAAATTTTTATTAATTTTAATACGTTTATTAAAATATTACTTATTATAAAATATTATTAATTTCAAATTTAGAACTATTCATTTAATTTGCATTTAAGGACACAATGAAAAATATGGAATTAAAATATAATCTTTTAACACACCCAATATTTTTTTATATTTTTAAAAAAACTTTCTTATTGCAACAATTCACTTAAATTGTACTAATTTTACTATTTATAAAATCATTAATTTTAATTTTCAATTAAATTGAGCAAATATTGTTTGGGAGTTGCATAAGAATTTTAGGAAATTAATTAATCACTAAAATAAATATATAAATTAATACAGTAATAAATAATTTATATTTTAAATAAATATTTATAACTTAACTTTTCCTCTTTTTTATGCCTTTGTAAAATATTTAGAGATAATAAATTCAAGAGTGTGGAATTTTGTTTATATTGTTTTCATAAATTTATGTAGAGGTCATATTAAAATAAATATGTATCCTAGTGCCCATATATTTGTGAATTATAAGGAAATGGCTAAAATCCAATCATCCAATTGGATAAATTCAAGTGTTAGATAAAATTTAAAGTCTCATTCCAAAGTTTTAACCCTATTTTACCCATTTTACTATTACAAAGGTGACAAAAATTTAATATGATTACTATTCATATTAAAAAAATAAAAGGGAACTATTTAAAAAAATTTATCCTAATAATTAAAAATATTTAATCCATTTTTCATGTTTTAGTTTCAATAATTGTTAGAAATTCATTTTAAAATTAGTGTGCAATACATAATAAAAACCTCTTCTTAGAAAGTACATTTTTAGACATAACACTAGATTTATTCTTAATCCATTTCTAAAAAAACTATTAGTTGAAAATTAATTTTTCTATTTAATATATAATATATAAATTAAATTTATATCATTAACCAATAGTGATCAGTTTAATTTATTAATATAAAAATACACTTTTCACATAAAAATAGTTCTTCAGAAAAATATCTGCTAAATTTTCCAATGACTTTTATTTTTGTTTCTAATCAATTGATAACCAATGAATTAATTTTATACCTATGTAAACCATAATTTTTTAATAATTCAGGTATTCATATTCTTACCCACCAATCTAATGACTATACGATAACTGTATCATTAAATTATAATATTTTAATGAAATACTACAGTTAGCTGAAACATGGTGTTGTGTGCAAAGACACCTGTTAAAAAATTCATTTCTAGAGAACTATATCAGAAAATATAATGTGTTATAATAATAATTTTTTAATGATTACATAATTATAATTTCATTAGGATAAAGGCAAAACTATGTCTCACGAAAAAGAAAATTGCGATGAATTAGTTTTGACATGTTTAACGATTGAAAGGTGGTATATTAATAGATATATAAAATATTAATAACAAAATTATGTAATCCTTAAATAACATTAAATAAATTATTATTTCATTAATTAACATTATATAACATTCCTTAATTATTTATGATATAAATATTATAACACCATTCTCGTATGTAGTAAATCTATCTCCAACGAGAGTGTGTAATAACGATTTAATGAGAAAATAAATGTTTTAACGTAATGTTAATATAAATTTTTCATAAGATTAATCATGTTCTAAATATCTTTTATCTTCATTAAATTAATTCTTATAACCATATATGTTGGGTGGTGATAACAAATGAAATTCAACATTCTTGGAGGCGATAATCCACATGTACGCACGATTAATGATTCCATTTCTCAATGACTGAAAATGGAATAGAAATACATGATTAACTATAATATAATATTTATAATTGTAAAATATTAAACATTTTAATCCATCTAATCCATCCTTTTCACCATACATGAATGGCGGTGATGGAAAATGAACCACATTATTTTGTTGAGGCGGTAGATTGCATGTAAGCACTATCGAAAGTGAGTTTTTTTCTTAGAGGATGGAAAATATTTAATATTAATTTCAAAATTAATATAATAAAAATATAATTCATTATTAATGTGGATTTTATTATATTAGTGAGGCTATGAAAATTTTGTAAGAGGAAGATTGAGAATAAAAGGAAAAAGAGTAAGAAATACCCATGTCGAGAACTTGAGATTTCTTTTGGAAACCCCCTCATAAATAGAGTCATTAGAAAAATTAATTAAAATAATAGGATCATAAACATGATATTTTATTATAGGGGAAAAAATTGAATCATTTTTTATGAATTTATATGGTATTTCTATAGCATGAAGTGGCGTTATTTAACCCCGTTTATAAGTGAAGATAAAGGTAATTTTGGAATTAAAAATTACATTTCAATAATGGTATGTCACTATTCAAGGGCCAAAGACTCCAAAGTTGTAGAATAATTGTGGGTAGGAAGGTTATATTACAAAAATATAATTAAAACACTTATACTCATGTTTTATAAATGTTTTATGTCTTTCACACTTATTAAAATTCTTTTTACCCTTTTTACTTTTATCATGGTGACATATTTTTAACTATGTTAGTAAATTTTAATAAAAAAAATTAAAATTGAACTTATTAAATAGTTTTGTAATTATAATTCAAAATGTGAATATAATTTTATAAATTAATAATTCTATAGTTTTGAATAGTAAATTTAATAGTATCTCACATAATGTATAAAAATTTTAAAAAGAAAATTTTTATTTTTAAGCATTAAATTTATGTGTAGGATAAATTTATCATTTTAATTGAATTTAATTATATAATTTTTCTATTAAAAAAATAATAAAATTTTATGTGGATTCCAAATCAATAAAAAATGAATTTTATCAAAATAATATTTAATTGAAAAAATTACAAAAAACAATTTTTTTCTTATGATATATCATTTAAGTCCTTAAAATGGTTTTCATAGGTTTTATAAATTTAACATATAAATTTGAGACAATTCATATTACCCTTTAAATACATTTTGGGTCATTAATTATTTTTAATAATTGGTTTATTTATAATTAATTCTTGATATAGTCATAAACGCTATGACTTTAGTATAAATCTTATTTTTCATTATTCACCTAAAAATAAACTATTTTGATAAAATACCAAAATTTCACCTTAGCATAATTTTTAAATGATGTATTTAAAAATAAAATTAATTTTTAAAGTCAAAATTATATAATTATAAAATCCAATTTGAAATTAAAATAAAAAATATAAATAAAAACCATTTTATTGAAAATGATCTTTATAAACATTATATTTTATTCGTACTATTTCATTTTAATTCCCAAATTAAATAATGTATATACATTATTTTAAATATTTTAATATTATATATTATCTGAATATTTATTTAAAAGTTGATGTTTTTATATATTATGATAAAAAACAAAACACTTTGGAAAAATTTTTATTTGAGAAAGAAAATTCCTTAATATTAAATCATATTAATTGTTTGTCCCCAAAATAGAAGAATTTTAAGTTGAATAATATATTTTATTTAATAGATTATTTATTATTATTATAATTTTATTTATAATTTTCTTATGATATGTTATGAAATATTATATTTCAGGGTTTCATGTGGAGAAATCTATTAAACATAGTATAATTTTTGAGGAAACTATATTCCAAAACCTCAGGGTTTTACATTTACCCCGCTTAAATAAATTAAGGATTCATAATTTTTACTATCACTCACTAGTGAAAAATATCTTTGAGATCCATAAGAATATCAAGATATATATTTTTTACATAGATTTAAAAATTTCCATCATTTATAATAGGAGACATATCGCTTACCTCATAATTATCATGCATTCAGATTTTTATTTTCCTTAGTAATTAAAAATAAATATGCTTCCATAGTTGTATATTTATGTTTATATGAATATACCTTACAAAAATTCACTTTCATGGTCCTATTTCAATCAAATATTAAAACTGAAATGATTGTGATTATATAAAATAATATCATATTTAATTATTGAAATAATATGAAAAATCAATCCAAATATTCAATCTCCAATGAAATGTCCATTTTAACCCATGATTCTTTGAGTTAAACTATGATACAATTGGATCAAGAAATAACAACTCTTGTTTAAACTATGCTGTCCAAGTTTATATACCTAGATTGAGTTCAATTATGTTATTAACCAAATAATATCCCAAAAGTGCATCAAGCTAGGTGTGTTATCTTAGAACCACTCATTGTACAGTAAGTGAAAATCAAGTTAATACTACACATTACATTTTAATGTGATTATGCTTAGGTGAATATATTATATAACCACATCAAATTCCCTATGTCTATACATGGGTATAATTTCTATAAAAACCATATACTCAAAACATTAAAAAAAATTTAGGATGTAATTTTATAATTTAACTTATCCCTATGGATTATCTACTAAATTTCTGTTTTCTTAACAATAAAATTTACTAAAATTATCATTAAATATATATTTACCTGTATATGATAGCAACTAAGGATCAATTGACCTACAATCCTCGGTTAATTCTAAAAAAATATAATTTACACTTAATTTTCAATGTAAAGTGATATTTCCTTAACTAAAATTACTAATATTTCAATAATTTAAACATATTATCTCACCAAAATAACACAATCCCAGAAATCAAAGGTTTTGTGTCTTTGGGAACTAGTTACATTGGAAAATTATTTTTTAAATCTTTTAAACATTTCTCTATAATATAACAACAATATACTCCCTTTTGGACTTCTCATATGTTATAGTCAATTTCATAGCCAAAGGAAGAGAAACATAAGAAATGGGTGAGACCAATTGAATAATAAAGGGAAAATTATCAACATTTAATCAAGGATTAGATCATAAAAATATGAGAAAAAATTTTCATAAGATAAATATATTACAAAAATAATATATAATAATAAGAGTTTTCTCTAAGTCATGGAGGAAGGACATGAAATATCAAATGAAAAAACAAGTACCACAAAAAAGTGTGAAAAATCATGATATAATAAACATGATCCATTAAGTATCATCATTGTAATGAATATATGGAATGTCATGAAAATTTATTATTATAGTAATATATGACACTACCATATGTATAGAAATAAAAAATGTAGTGGAGCATGAATCACTACTCATTTCCCATAACATAGTGGAGTAGACATCATTACTTGATCCCCATGGTGGGATATGTATCAATACCTAATTCCCATAAACATAGTAGATTATGAATCACTACTCGATTCCCATCATTATAGTTGACAATTAGTCACTACCTAATTCCATTAACAAATTGGACCAGACATGACTTCATGATTACCGTAGTAGATTGAGCATTGATACTAGATTCCAGTAATTATCTAATGGGACATGAATCTTTAACTAAAAAATAATAAAAAAATATGATACCCTATACATCATAGTATTTATCATCAATAAATATTTATTCCATTATAAAATAAAAACATTCATACTTCATATATCATTAAATTAACCCTTAGAAAATATTCGGGTTCCCTGAAAAGCATTCCAAAAACATTCCATAATCCATCCATGGAAAAAATCTTGATGATGGATTAAAAGTATATCTAGTGCAAGATATAGTTAATTAAGTATGTTATCATGGATGAAAAATAATTTTTTAATATCTTTGGACTAATCACATGAAAAATAAAAGGTAATTTTTCTTTTTTCAAAAGGCTTGAAACCACCTTAAATTTTGTTTCTTTCAAATGAAATATTTGAAATTCATAAAACATTTAACATCATCATTTAAAACAAAATATATTATTTTTTAGAAAAAAAATAATAGAAAATGATACATTTTAATATTTTTCTTGAGAAGATATAAAAATACACAAAAAATTATTTCTTTAAACACGGACCTTTAAAATCCTATTAACATTCAAGAATTAATTCTAAAAATAAAACTTTCACTTTAAAAAAATATTACAAAATTTAATTTAATTTTATAACATGTAAATGATGAAAAAGAACTTTCATGGGAAGGATGATAGTCATTTTTAATAATATCATACATTTATATGGAAAATATTCATTGAGGAGGGATATTTGAATCAAAAGATTCAATTTACCTAGAGATAAAAATAAAATTTAATATATAATATTAGGGTGGAAGAAAGAAATAATAAAATAAAGAAGTTCAAGAAGAGGCATTTCAACTGAAATAAATGATTTTTGAGTTATCAAAATAAATTACAACTTTAGTAACACTAGAATAAAAAACCTTGAAAATGGATCTAATAATGGATTTTTAAATCCCTTAAGCTTCATGAAAAATTATGATAAAATAAATCCATATCAATTATATATATTTTAAAATAATGACAAATTGGTTAATTTGTATCTTTTCTCAATAAATCAAAATTGAGATACAAAAACCTTAACAAATAAGATATTATTTGACTCCAAATCCATTTAAAGAAAGGAAAAGATATGGATATTGAAACCCCATGACTTAGATTAATTTTTTAAAATAAATCCATTAGGGAGTAATCCTACTAATTCAAAGATATTATGGTTCATAATATGAAAAATGACTCAAAAAATGAATATTGGGACAAATAACCCCTTAATTGGAATTATTCTTAGCAGAATGTGCATTAACCTTATACACCACGAACATATATATATATTAATCAATAATTTTAGAGCCTTATTCTAATACATTTACTTTTATTAACATCATTAATTACCATTTATCACAAATATGTTACTCAATTATAGTTTTCTTCATTATTAGATGTCTGTATTTTTTTTTGATTTTTGTATATACCAGTTTCATAGTGACGTAGTCAATTTTCGCTTGTTGGTTAAATTTTTTTAATTCCTAAATTATTCTTGGCATAATAATTATTGTTTTCAATGATTTATTTAGTCCCATTTTATTAGGTAAATTACAAGAATATTGTTTTTGAAAATGGGAATTATGTTGAACTAGTTTTGTTGTGTTTGTGGATTAGAAGGTTGTATAATTAATATATTAAATATTAATAACCCCTTTAATGATCCATTAAAAATGTTAAATACATAATTATTTCATGAAATTAACATTATATAAAAATTTCTTAATCATTCATGATATAATCATTATAACATCATTCACATAGGTGGTAAAACCAATTCAAATAAGAGTGTGTTATAATGTTTTAATGAGTAAGGAAATGTTTTTATATACTATTAACAAAACATTTAAATAATCTTAAAGATGTTGAATTTATCATTTAAATTTATTAAATTCATTCTTAGAACCATTCATTTAGGGTAGTGATGGAAAATGAAATTCATTATTTGTAGAGGTGGTAGTCAACAAATATGCATGATTAATGATTGAGTTTCTAAAAGAATTGGGTTGGAATGAAATTATGTGATATATTATCATTTAAAAAATATATAATTTCAAAATATTCAATATATTAATTCATCAAATTCATCCTTATTACTATTCATGAAATGTGGTGATGAAAATGTGGTGATGGAAAACATACATCACTTCATGGAGGTGGTAGTTGACACGTACATGTGATCAATGTTGTTTTATTCATCTTCATGGATGGAAAAGATTGAATAATGGTTTATAAATTAGTACAATAGAATTAAAATATATTAATAATACTAATTTAATTATATTATGTTGTATATGAAAATCATGGAAGAGGAATATTAAAAATAAAATACCAAGGAGTAAGAAATAATTATGTTGATAACATGGGACATATTTGGTAAATATCCTTGAAAATGGAGGCCTACATTTAAATAATTGAGAAAAGAGGCTTATAAACCAAAGAGAGTATTATATTAGGAGAAAATCTGTGTTTTTTGGGTGGAATGTCAAAGGGATATGTGTATCATGATGTGGTGTAAGTGATCCCCATTCATAAGTGGAGAGAAGGGCAATTATGGAGGTGACCAATAAATTTATCACTATTAAATAGTAAAAGGATCCAAAAGTGTAAAGTAATGGAGGGAATGAGGGTTTCTTAATCCACCTCTTATATTATCATGGAACATTTTTTAGGTATTTTCTGCAACTGATATTCTTTATTATTGTTCTTTTTTGTCACGAACCAGGATGGGTCGCCATCCGACCCGGCGCCGGACCATGTCTGTGGCAAGACCCGAGAGGCGTTCCTGATCCTCCCAGGCTGGAGACAATCGATAGGGAATCAACAGGGCAAGTGGGAACGATTTTTCCCAATGAAAATAAATAGATCATCAAAAAAGGTAGAAAAACTTACTAACCTAACCACAACCAAAAACTCCTCATGACCTCGAGAGTCACTCTCCAAACAACAACCAAGTCTTGCCCACGACGAACAAGTTCATGTCAAACCTTCCGTAGAAACGAAAAATTAGAAAACACTATAAGGATGAGTATTAAAACTCGGTAGGGAGGCCCAACTAATTTAATTCCCAACGCACACGCCATTAAATAAAGAATTCACTAATTTCAAGTTTGAACTACAATTTATAAAAGTATGTTTTTTAAGTATATTTCTCAAAAGAAAAGTACAAACCATTTCCCTAAGCCATTTTCAAATCTTGATTCATTTCATTTGTGTCAATGGATTTTTAGAAAGGTAAAGTGATGTTTATATTTTCTTCCAAAGTTTTACAAATAGGAATAAAAACTTTCATTTGAAAACCATTTTTAGAAACCTGATTAAATTCAGTTTACCACTTTCCAAGGAGAAAAATACATCAGAAATGCGCAAAGGAAATCACACAAGAAAGGCAATGTAGGTATATATATAAGCATCATAATCACTACTACAAGAAATAAAAGACGAATAGACATGGGCCGAACCTAGGAGCTCATGAACAATCTAGAACGTAATATACATGTGACTCATATCGAATGCATGCCCTAACTTGATGACGTTATAACGTCCATACTACTACTCGGTATAGCCCTACATGGCCTAACCGAGGGGCCCAATCCCTATAGCAGCAATAACACAATATTCCCCTACTATGGGGCCACTAGATAGTGAAAAATCTAAACTAGTGTGACATCATTCACAAAAATTCACTTAATATGCCAGGTTCCCATGTCAACATATGCAATACAAAGGGGTGCGTCCACAATGTAAAAAAATCAGTCATGAGGCACAAAAATAATACACAACTCACACAATAAATGTACCAACAACCACCCCGGAGTAACCCCAATGTGAGTTTTTCCAAAATAATTTATTTTTATTAAAGTAACAAATGAGCCTTCATCAACTTTTATGAAAAACCTCATTTCTCAAGAAAACCGAAAACACATGTTCAGAAGAAATCATTTTATATTTAAAACCAGAACTACATTTTAAATTCCATGAATTATGTTTAAAGGCCAAACTTGTATTCTTTCACTATTGGGTGTCCACTCATCATGAAAATATTTCAAGTGCTGTGTATAAAATGAATAGCTCTTTTTAAACCAAATAATCATTTAAAAATTAATTATCTTATTTTATTTCCCATTTATTAAAAATTAACAAAACATCAAGAAATTAATAAATTCTAAATTTAATGGTGAGTGTTGTGGGGGACCTACATCAAGGTGGAACCAAGCCGTCCACTCGTCTCTTGACGCTTTCTAACTAAAATAAGCTACTCTTGAATATGGAAAACTGAAACCGCTTCACCTATACGCATATACATTTTCACACACATATATATACCCTTTAACCCAAGTACATATTCCCCGCTCCATGAGGGAATATGTGCAAGAAGTATATACATATATACATGCTTACCCATGTATATACCTATAGGTCATTGTCACTGACGACCAAAAGCCTCACCGCGATGAGAAAAACACCCTACAACAAGGAAAGGGTGTCCAATAACTATAAAAGGCTCCAAACACAACTAAAAAAATTTCACTTCCCATAAAATAATATAAACTAAGAACAACACCTGAAAAATACACCTTTCATGGAAAACATGACACAAGGAAAAATTTGCATCACACTCCCAACTTAATAAATCATTTAAGTAATTAATAAAATTTTCCAAGATATATAACAAAGCTTCACTAAAAAAACATACTCCAACTCCCCTATTTAAAATTAAACACACTCCGAAAGTTTTTACTACACATGGTTCACACACTTTATAAGATTTAATAAACCAATTAAAAATATTTTGAAGCAACTCCAAACAATATCCCAAGACTTTGAATGCAAAAGACCACCCAAAAACCCTTTCATAACCCAACACACACAATTCCATACCAAGAGTTCAATCTACACCACTTGCACCGGTTAAAGAAATCATTTGAGTAGTTTTAAAATGAGTGTTGACAAACGACACAATAAATTTTGAACCAAAGATACATCCGGTTTCATTTAAAACGCCACTTTAGAACAAAACCCACTGTGTAATCTTATCAAAACATGATTTTCACCACTGATATCATTAAATTAATCATTTTGAAAATATATAAAAATAGACCCAAGAAGAACCAAATGGATTTATACCAAAACCCATCCAAAATCCCTTTCTAGAATCAAACAAACACTAAAACCGTACCAAAATATAATCTGCACCCTTTGCATGATCTAATAAACCAAGTGCACAGTTCATAAAACACTAAGAAACTGCTTGACATGAGTTTTCATTAAAATCACACTCATATCGCACAAACACGTTACCAATAAATCAATGCATATAAAACCTCAATTAAAACCAATTTTCACCATAGAAACTGATTAAATAATACATTGAATTAATTAAACATGAAAACTAATTCATCAAACAATAATTTTACAAAGACCCACCTACCGGCATGTACAAAAATTCACAAACTTGGCACAAAACTCCTGTCACACATCAATCGCACCACAAGAAATACAACGAAAACCTAAATACAAGGTATCAAACCCATTGCATCAAAATCAAACCAAATTCAACCTAAAACCCCAACCTGAAATCCCTAAATCAATAAAACAACCCAAAGAAGGTAAAAAGAACCTGCGACGAAGGTGTAGATGGAAAACCAGGTGAGGGGAAGGGAGGTAATAGGTGCATCGTGTCAGAAAATCGAACAGAAGGGTGGGGTGGCACAGGTCTACCCGTGCGAGGCAGTAAGGGCGACGTGGGGGAGCCTGAGGTGAGGCAGGTTGTGCGGCCGGCCGAAGAAGGAGGAGGGGACAGGGTGGCACCGGTCGAGTTGTGCGAGGTAGCGGGGGAGACACAGGGGAGCCCGAGGTGAGGTGGGTGGTGAGGTTGACTGGAGAGGGAGGAGAGGCCCACACGAGAGAGGGGGAGAGAATGAGAGGGAGAAAAAAAAGAAAAATAAAGAAAAGAAAAAGAGGAAAGAAGAAAAAAATGAAAAGAAAATAAAAACAAAAATAAAAATAAAATTAAGGATAAATTAATATCCTATTAAATTCTAAATTTCATATTAATAATAAAATGAAAATAATAAAATCAACCGATATAATAAAATTATTTATTGAGGACGAACACAGTGCACACGGTCGCGCGCACGATCGCGCGCAGGGTCGCGCGCACGGTCGCGCGTCGGGTCTCACATACTATCGCCGAGCATGGTCACGTGCCTGCAAAAGAACCCAAAAATAATCAATTTAAAATAAAGCATTGGTCGGGTTGTGACAATTCACCCCACCATGACACTTTCTACCCCTAGAAAGTCCCAAAAAGACTTGGTTAACCAAAGGTTCCCAGAAAGACTGCGAAGACCAGAAGGTATTTTAAACAAAACCTTCATCGCTCAAAGACCGAGCATTTAAGACACCCATAACATGAAATTCCATTGATCTCAAAACTATATTCACCAAGAGAGAAGAACAAAAAAAAGAAGTTCACCTCCAAGCACAAATTCAACATGGAACACTCTGACCCATATCTTAAGAAACACCAGGGCTCGCTTGAGACCTCCAAGAACACTCGCAAGGTGACCCACTTCCCGAGCGAACCAATTAAAATGATCAGGGTCAGGAGGAGAAGAAGCAAGGGATTATCCTACCACACACACTTTGAAGATAGTGTTTTCCACAAGTTCAAATAATGGTAGTTTCCCCACCATATTAGGATCCTTGTAAAATATTGGTTCTCCAAACCAAAAAAATTCACAAACCCGGAAAAAACCTCTGACACTATCTTGACGCACTAAGCTCCCTAAGTTAAACCAAACAAACACAAGAGGAGAATGTGGAGAGACCCGCAGTTGGTCTCCCCACCATTTTAGAATGTTCCAAACACCACGACACCCGCGCCAACATTACCAGTTTACTTTGAGTGGTACAGACAGAACTCTTCATCATGAACCCTCCAACATGGGCTGACCCACACAGATGATTCCCACACTCACCAATACTCCACCACATTGGAGGGTTTTGACAGTGAAAACCCCTAACCAAGAGACGAACTGCACAGAAGTGCATCAATTCCATAAGACATGAGCATCTCTAAAACGATTACAATTTTGATCCATAGATGACCACCAAAAAGGGTCACAGAGCACAGTCATTGCAAGAGGGATTCTACGATGCTCTTTAAATCCCGAGAGGAACTTCCATAAGTCATGACCACCACAAGGATACATGGCCTTTATTCCCATCTGAAAAAAAATGAATCCTTCAGAGATGATACTGCAGTAGGGAAACTTAAGCCGTCCCCATCCTGACACTGCGGACTTAAGTCAGACCAAGATCATTCCAAGTCCGACGAATTTTTGACTGCGTGCAAGATTCGACCCAAGACCTATGGATGGGGATCTGTTGTCTAAAGCATTTACTGTCTCACAGTCATAAGCTAACCACCTCCAACTGGAACTTCCTCCTCTGGAAAAGCAACCCATAGTCTTCTCCACGTGACCCAAGCGGCCACTCTGTCAACATACCTCCCTCACCGTCCGTTGACTGGTCGAGCACTTATGAGCTCCACCACTTTCCCTCGCCTTCATTTCCTTAGGTGCAACCATGGGATTGAAGTTGGTCTTGAAGATCGCTCAAGACATGCCCATTCACAAAGAAAATGGAACGATCACCATTTACTTGTTTAGTCCTACTCCTCCAGAAAAACCCGAGACAACTCATACCCACACAACATTTGGAGTTCCTCAAAAACTGGAGACACACCCAACTTTCCCCAAAGCACTCGACGATATTCAACTGACCTCAACGTCTCCAAACAGTTGACACCATCGAGTAGAACCCAACTCTGCCACTCCACTGAGAGTCTGGGCTGAGCCAAGAATTGAGAGACCTACTGGAAACCCATTGGACCTTTCTAGGGGCATATCCCGAACAAGAAATACAAAACCAACCCTCCACAAAACCAAGCACCTCACAAAACAAATTCTCACTTTGGATACAAATCCAAATATTCCAACTTAACACATCAATTCATTTTCAGATAAAAACACCTGCTTGAAAAACCCAGCACTGCAAAATCATCGCAACATTCCCGACACAATCCACCACTAATATTCCTGGATTCCTCGCATATATGCCTTTCCACACCACTCATGCATCCATCCACACGATCAACCGACTTTCCACTAATTGAAACCATATGCACACACGAGCACCCTAGGAATACCACTGAAAAAAACAAGGCTCTTCCATTTTCAAAACAACACATTTCCAATATTCTAAAAATACCTTTTTCCAAAAACCCATTTAACAAATTCAAGACAAATTTTAAAAATGCTTTTCATTTCCAAAATAGCTTACTACAATTTCAAACAACCCATAATGTTCTTTTAGAAACCCAATTTCAACAAATCAATTACCAAATTCCATAAATATGGTCAAAGGAAAACACACCCTAAAAATCATGTCAAACTGACACCAAGAGAAAAAGATAGAAGCAACCCCTAAATCACTTGGATAGAGAATTAGTGGTCATGCCTAACCCTGCTACATGGTTTAGCAGACCATTCCCTAGGCAAGTGCCAACCACTAGGAGTGTCAAACCGTACTCTCGGGCATCACATGGGTCGCTACTCCATATGAGACCACGCACAACACCGGTTTACTCCTATTGTCATCCCCCATGAACACAGACAAAATCCAAAGACTTAAATCCCGGACTACCCCTAGTTACCTGAGGATCGGAACGAGTAAGAGTTCACAACGTTCTTCCCACACCTACCACTCGAGTACTGACAGTCCTATCTCTGATCTACCTGACTCCCAAAATAACAAGAATAAAAACCACATATGATACCATTTTTTCACGAACCAGGCTGGGTCTCCATCTGACCCGGCGCCCGACCCGGTCCACGGCAAGGCCCGAGAGGCGTTCCCAATCCTCCAGGGATGGCGAAAAGTGCCAGGGTATCAACAGGGAAAGTCAAAATGATTTATCCCAATGAAAATATATAAATTTGAGAAAAACAGATAGAACAATTTACTAACCTGACCAAAACCAAAAACTCCTCATGACCTCGAGAGTCGCTCTCCAAACCACGACCAAGTCTCAGCCACGGCGAACAAGCTCATGTCAAACCTGTAGTAGAAACTAAAAATAAGAAAACACTATAGGCATGAGTATTAAAACTCATCAGGGTGGCCCGACTAATTCTATTCCCAACGCACACACCATTAAATAAAGAATTCACTAATTTCATGTTTGAACTACAATTTATAAAAGTATGTTTTTCTAAGTATTTTTCTCAATAGCAAAGTACAAACCATTTCCCTTAACCATTTTCAAATATAGATTCATTTCATCAGTGTCAATGGATTTTTCGAAAGGGAAAGTGATGTTTTTATTTTTTTTTTCCAAATTTGTACAAAGATGATTAAACACTTTCATTTGAAAACAGTTTTTAGAAACCTGATTAAAATCAGTTTACCACTTTCCAAGGAGAAAAATACACCAGAAATGCACAAAATAAATAACATAGGAAGGGAAATTTATGTATACGTATAAGCATCATAATCACTAATGCAAGCAAAAAAATCCGAATAGACATTAGTCAAACCTAGGAGCTCGTGAACAATCTAGAATGTACTATACACGTGACTCATCCTGAAGGCATGCGCTAACTCGATGACATCATAACACCGATACTACTACCCGGTAAAGACCTGCGTGATCTAACCGAGGGGCCCAATACCAATAGATGCAATAACACAATATTCCCCTATTATGGGGCCACTAGCCAGTGCATAATATAAACTAGTGCTGCATCGTTCACAAAAATTTACTTACTATGCCAGGTTCCCATGTCAACACATGCAATAAAAGGGGTGTTTCCACAATGAAAATCAATCAGTCACGATGCACAAATATCATACACAACTCACACAATCAACACACCAACGACTACCCTTGAGTAACCCCAATGTGAGTTTTTCCAAAATAATTTATTTTTATCAAAGTACCAGATGAGCCTTGACCAACATTAATGAAAAACCTAATTTCTCAAGAAAACCGAAAACACTTGTTTAGAAGAAATCATTTATCTTTAAAACCAGAACTACATTTGAAATTCTTTGAATTATGTTTAAAGGCTAAACTGGAATTCTTTCACTACTGTTTGTCTACTCATTATGAAAATATTTCAAGTGTCGTGTATAAAATGAACAGATCTTTTTACACAAAATAATCATTTAAAAATTAATTATCTTATATTATTTCCACCTTATTAAAAACTAACAAAACATCAAGCAATTAATAAATTCTAAATTTAAAGGTGATTGCAGTGGGGGACCTACCTCAAGGTAGAACCAAGCCTTCCACTCGGCTCTTGATGTTTTCTAACTAAAAGAAACTACTCTTGAAGATAGAAACCCGAAACCACTTCCCCTATACACATATACATTTTCACATATATATATACCCTTTAACCCAAGTATATATTCCTTATGCCATGAGGGAATATGCACTAGGAGGATATACATATATACATGATCACCCATGTATATACCTATAGGTCATTGTCACTGACGACCAAAAGCCACACCGCGATGAGAAAAACACCCTACAACGAGGCAAGGGAGTCCAATAACTATCAAAGGCTCCAAACACAACTAAAAAATTTTCAATTCCCATAAAATAATATAAACAAAGCACAAAAAATGAAAAATACACCTTTCATGGAAAATATGACACAATGCCAAATTTACATCACACTCCAAACTTAATAAATCATTTAAGTAATTAATAAAACTTTTCCAAGATATATAACAAAGCTTCACTAAAAAAACATACTCCCACTCTCATCTTTAAAATTAAACACACACCAAAAAATTTTAATTCATATGTTGCACACACTTTATAAGATTAAATAAACCACTTAAAAATATTTTAAAGCAACCCCAAACAATATCCCAAGACTTTGAATGCAAAATACCAACCAAAAACCCTTTAATAACCAAACACACACAACACCACACTAAGAGTTTGATCTATACCACTTTCACCGATTAAAGAAATCATTTGAGTAGTTTCAAAATGAGTGTTGACAAATGATGTAATAAATTTCAAACCAAAGATACATCCAGTTTCATTTAAAACACCACTTTAGAAAAAAAACCACTATGTAATCATATCAAAACATGAATTTTACCACTGATATCATTCAATTAAAAAATTTGAAAATTTATAAAAATAGACCCAAGAAGAACCACATGTCTTTACACCAAAACCCATCCAAACTATATTTCTAGAATCAAAAGCACACTAACACCATACCAAAATATAATCTTCACCCTTTTCATGATCTAATAAACCATGTGAATAATTAATAAAACATTAATAAAAATCTTGACATGAGTTTTCAGAAAAATCACACACATATCGCACAAACACATTACCAATAAATCAATGCATATAAAAACTCAATTAAAACCAATTTTCACCATAAAAACTGATTAAATAATGCATTGAATTAATTAAACACACAAAATAATTCCTCAAACAATAATTTTACATAGAACCACCTTTCGGTATGTAGAAAACTTTGCAAACTTGGTGTGAAACTCCCGTCGCACATCAATCTCACCACAAGTAATACAAAGAAACCCAAAAAACAAGATATCAAACCGATTGCATCAAAATCAAATCAAATTCAACCTAAAACCCTAACAAAAAAATCCCCAAATCAACAAAACAACCCAACAAAGGGAAAATGCACCTGCGACGAAGGTGAGGATGGAAAACCGGGCAAGGGGAAGGGAGGTCGGAGGTGCGTCGTGCTGGAAAATCGGCCGGAAGGGTGGGGCGGTGCGGGTATGATTGTGCGAGGTAGCGAGGGAGACACGGGGGAGCCCGAGACGAGGTGGGTGGCGTGGCTAGCCAGAGAAGTAGGAGGGGGGTAGGGAGATGCTGGTCTGGCTGTGTGAGGAAGCTAGGCGATGTGCGAGAGCCAGAGGAGTGTCAGGAGGCGCGAACGACCTAAGAAGTAGGAGAGGCCCGCACAAGAGAGGGGGAAATAATGAGAGGGAGAGAAAAAAAAGAAAAAGAGAGAAAACAAAAAGAGGAAATAAGAAAAAAAGGAAAAGAAAATAAAAACAAAAACAAAAATAAAATTAATGATAAATTAATATCCTATTAAATTCTAAATTTAATATTAATAATAAAACAAAAATAATAAAATCAACCAATATAAGAAAATTATTTATTGAGGATGGACTCCATGCACATGGTCGCGCTCATGGTCATGTGTAGGGTCTCTTGCACGGTCACCGTGCATGGTCACATTCCCGCAAAAGAACCCCAAAATAATCAATTTAAAATAAAGCGTCGGTCGGGGTGTGCCATTTTTTCTTTTAATGGTTTGTTTTGGTTGGGTCCTTTTGTGTGATGGTTTTCTTGTACAGTTCAAACTCCTCCTGGAAGTGGTTTATTGAATATTTAAAAAGGGATTTTGATTAGAGGATTAGTGTGTTTGAAGAGTAGCTATATAAGAATTTTATTTTATGAAACTTTTTAAAAGATTTCTATAATCGAACCACACTAAACACCATTATAGACTTCTCATAAGTTATACATGTCTTTATAACCTTAGTATGGGAAACAAAAGAAATGGGAGAGATAAAATTCTTAATAATGGAAAGATTAAATACATGTCCTTAAATTTTAGATAATAATCAAATGATAAAACAAAATAAGGGGATAAATATCTTATTAAAAATAATATTTAACAATAATAGTTGTATATAATCCTTGATAAAATGAAATGTAATCTCAAATAAAAAAACATGTATAATGGAAAAAGTGTTCAAAATAATGAGATAATTAAAAAGATATATAGATCATAATCGTAGGTATAAAGATATTCGATGTCAAAGAAATGAATCATAATTGTAATGCATGAAAAAAACAAAGGAATATAAATTAAAAAATACTAGAGGATGAATTATAGAGACCAAGGATTAACATACATAGATATTAAATCATTTTTAATGAATATCCATAAAATTATAAAAATTCATTTTTGAGGACTATAATAGTTTAGTGTATTTGTAAACATGGAACATAATCATCCATATTGGTAAAATATCTTCAACATCTCCCTTAAAGATCTCCCCATTTAGTAGTCCCACTTAAAACCTTTCATCATAACCTGGGGAATGGAAACATAAGAATGGGTGTGCTTAGATACCCAATAAGTGTAAATAAAGGAGGTAAATAAGTATAACTTGAGAATAAGGGTAATAGAACATGATAAAAACATTTCAAGACCATAACATACTAATCAAAGATCATATACATGAGTTGTGGCATAAATATTTGAAGTTCATAAGACATGATTCATAAGAGTGATAAATCATCACAAATAAATCATGAACCATAATCTCATGTCATATAAGTGTGGAACCATAATAAATATTAAAAACCATTTCATTTGACAAGATTAACTACCAAGAGAATCAATATAGTGGATCAGGTTCACCTATTTCCAATAGTGGATCAAGATGCACCTATTTATTACTGTGGGTCATGACACACCTATTCCCCATCATGGATCAGGACACACCTGTTTCCCATCATAGATCAAGACACACATGTTTCCCATTATAGATAATGACACACCTATTTACCATTTTGGATCAAGACCATATAATTTTGTCCTAAAATTATCTTATGAGATATAAATCATTACCCAATTCATTTGACGGAGATATAGGTCCCACCCATCACATAATGAAATCTTATATACATGTTTCAAAAGATAATAAAACACTCATCATATCATGTCCCATTAAATGAGATGGGATTCATAAGCTCTATATCATAACCCATGAAAATAAATGGGAATCATAAACATGTCATTATATTATAACTTATGGAAAATAGATAGGTTTAATAGTAATTTTATCCTAGAATAACCCATGAAAGGAAGCAGGTTGCATAAGAATTTGTTATGGTATAACCCGTGGAAGAGAAACAAGTGTCCGAAACATCATGAAATTAAAACATAAAAAGTCCATGAAATAATTTGAATTGTATTCTTGTATAATATCCTAAATAAATCTTAATTTATATCGAATTATTCCATCTTATATGGAGAATGATTTTGAAAGATCACTTGGATCATTTATTACACAAATAACCTTTCTTTGAAATTCAATTTTTAAAACAACGAACATTTTCAAAATCTTATTATTAAAAAAACACATTAGAAACATATAAATAAATATTTAAATATAATTTAAAATGTTTCTTGAAGAATGTATTCTTTCCTCATTGGAAAACACTCTTTAAAACATAAATTTTTTTTGAAAACCTTTTTCTTGGAAAATAACCTGGAAAACCTATATAAGAAGTTTTTAAAACCATTTTAAAAACATTTATAAAATTGGTTTTTTTAAATAATTTTACCTAAAAATTATCTTAAATGATAATTTAAAAGCATTTTTAGAAAAATGGTTTATTGAATACAACATATTTCTAACCGAAGAGAAATAAAGTCATATTTTCTTAAAACATTTTATTAATTTTTAGATGTACTAAAGAGTGAAAAATGGTACCAATACATAAATATACCCTGAATAAATATATTAAAAGGAATTTCTTGAGTGGTCTTGAGATTTGGATCATAATATTTCATCAATGAAAGAATAATGATAAACAATCCCGATAAATGATGTGATTTTTGTAATAAACTATTTCCACTTTGGTAACATTGAATAAAAAATAAACATGTAATAATTAAATTACATGAAGCTTAAAATATAATAAAAATAATGATATTCATGATATAACACATCAAAGTGTAGATTATACACCCCATAGAAAAATAGTGGTGCGTAACATGGCATGTATCTTAAAGAAGGAAAATTTATAGAAAACTATTTTACTGATTTGGTGACTATTGAACCATAAACCACATGAAAGATATATACTAAAATTAAAATGTAAATACTAAAAATTCTAAGTAAAATAATCATAAAATAAATCAATGTGTAGTGTACACACCCCATCTAAGAAACATGCAGTGAACACGAATTGTGTCTCATAGAAAATAAAAGTGAGATAAGAAAACCCTTCACCTTAAGTCTTGAATTTATTTTCACACATTAAAAACTCATTTATAAAAAATATATGTTTATTATAAATATACCAAGTAACCATATTATTATATATCATAGTATAAAAAATTTTATTATGACATTATATTAGCCGTTTATTAATAATTCCATGTGAATGTAATGTTTTGGGTAATAACCTCTTTTTTTTGTATATGTTTTGACTTGTTAATCTGGATCCACTTACTTAGAGAATGATTTAATTATATATAGTAAGTAAATAATGATATAAATGTCATATATATTCAGTATATATTTCATTATAATAATCTATACAATATATAAATAGGAAATAGAATACACCGTTCATGGTGATTGTAGGCCGTACATATGCATGAACACTATCTCTGTTTTCTTATCGTATTGAAAGGAAGAAAGAAAATGATATATATATATATATATTATCATTAGAGTATAACTATTATGCCATATATATCATATATTTTTACTAAACCAATCATTAATACATTCCATGTAAAGTGTAAACTAATTAAATCGCTTTGAGGATACAGTTGTCCACACGTCCACAAATGAAGTTATCATATTTACAAAAAATGGAAAGAATGAAGATATGTTTTATATAATAATAAAATAAGAATAAATAAATCATAAATATCATAAATATCATATAAAAATAGTATTATTGACCAAATAGTTGTAATGGTAAAAAAACCATGATTATAATATTATTAATTAGTTTCATGTTTTTCTGAAAGTTTTCTGTACTCTCTAACAAGTGACATATTTATCTAAGGAAAAGACACCATTGAGGTTAGCATCGCCAACTCGAGATACCATTTTCCATGAATCATATCTATGATCTTACACCACTAGATTATCATTCTGTTGGACTGAAATATTGACAATGTATAAGACACTATTGGTCAACACACCGTTAGGATGTCATACCACCAGAACACACGTATGGATAAGTATGAGATACTACCAAATGAAGTACCACTAAAAGAATACCATCAAAATAGAATTTTTTCTAAGTATAAGTCCCTACTAGACCATACACCACTAGTTGATATGCCTCCATCATAGTAGAAATTTGGCTTAGTATAAGACACCAATAGTATCATATCACTAGTGTCATAGCGTCAGCAAGACACCACTAGTTTTAGACACCACCATTATGAGACACCTCCAGTCTAAGAAACCAATACTATTTTTTCATTTAATTATATTTTTAAATAGTTATATTCTAACGACTATTTTTTATTAAAGTTAACACTATTTACTATTTTAATGTTTTTCTCTTAAATAATGGACACATATCTTTGAAGATATTGTGAGTTTATACAATTCCAGGAAACAACTATTATAGATATTATTCTTGTGGCAGCTTTGGATAAAACTATAGCACATTACCTAATGCAAAAATATACATGAAAAACTGTATAAAATTAGAATTATTAGTGGAAGCTATAAAATAATTCAAAGATGATAGATCGAACCTTTTGAAAAAAACTAGAGCTCACATACTAAAAAAATTTGATTTGGAAGCCGAACAACATTATTACATCAAGTACCATACTTCAATTAGAAACCAAGAGACTGTAACACTCTTTTTTTCTGAAGTTTTCAAGAGAACCCGTATTATGATTCATTACTAAATCAAATCATGATTCACAAGATATGTTTCAACATACCAAGAACTTCAAAATTTTTTCTTATAGTTTGATATGTTCTATTTATATTTATTCTTTTTGAGAAGTGTGTTCTATGCTCTATTTTATATAGGCACAATATCTCCGGCACTAAACTAGAAGACACTCAATATCTTCTTAAAAACTTTTCATTTATATTCTCCCACAAATAAAAGTGGTAGAAGTCCTTTTGTGGGCGATTTATTTTTTATCCCATGAAAAACTATGGAATAGGTCGTGTGTTTCATAAATAGTGTTAAATGTTAAAATAAATCAATCCTAGGTATGTATCATCTAGTTTATTTTATATAATCTACTTTACAGTGGGTGATCACCAAGTGGAAAGGAATAAGTTTTGACTTAATACTAAAACTATTTCATTCAATATTTATGCTGTGTGTTTTAATTTTTTTACATTATTTTCACTTTAAAACATAAAATTGTTTTAACTGTAAAAATATATATACTTTGTTATATTTTCTTAATTTGTGTTCATATTGTATTTTTATTAGGTAAATTGATCTCTAAGTATCCAATAATATTATATTTTTAATTCATTTGAGAACTAATTAAACTTTACATAAATATTTATAAATATTAATATATATGGAATACTACTTATTTTGATAAACATACCATATTTAAACATTTAGGGGATTTTTAAATAATCTATTTTTAATAGAAATTTTTATTGGGTACTCAATTCACCCCTCTTATGATACCCACCCCAACCAACATTTGGTATCAAAGGAGTTTTATTTATTTGTTATTAATGTTTAAAAATATATTTTATTTATGATTTTTGTTATACATTAAAGATATTAAATCTCTATTAGTTATAAATTTAGTTATTTAATATGGATAATCATCAAGAAGGTTATTTTACCAACATATCTATTTTATTCAATGAAAAAAATTATTCCCATTGTAAAATAAAGATGAAAATGAATAAAGAGAGAATGGGTTTTGATATTTGTTCATAAATAAAAGATGAATATGTAATACATAATTTTTCTAGAAGCACTTGGGATGTTGCAAAAAAGATAGCTTAAATTAATAACTATAAAGCAATGAATGACTTTTACTTTTCATTAGGGGATTCATAATTTAATATGATTTATACTTGTAAATTTTTTTTGGGATTTGTAACACTTTTTTTGTTTCCCATGAGATAAATTCAAATGCTAAAGATTTGAGGCTTAATAATTATAATATTAATAATTATAATTTTAAAATTAATTTTAATGAACACATTTCTGATATGTATCTCAGGATTAATGTGATTTTTAACACTATAATCTCACATGGAAAACTTGTATCAGACACAGATCATATTATTTTTGGACACTTACCATAAAGATGGAGAGGCACATCAATGTCAATTGGAGAATCATATGATATTAGTAAATTTCCATTCAAGGAGATGATAGGTAAAATTATGATTTACTAAGAGGAATTTTAGGTAAAAATAAAAGAGGATGAAGATACTAAGAATAAGTTAGTACATTTCAGGACTACTGCCCCTATAAAATAGAAGGTAAAAAGAAATAGAGAATGTATAAGATTCTAGTTCAAGTGATAGTGAATTTCCCCCAGATAGTGATGGGGAGAAGGCTCACCTAGCTACAAAACTTAATAAATATTACCAGAAGAAGAATTTATTTATAAATTCAAATTATAAAGGAAAATCTAATAATAGAGGAAATTGGAAGAAGGAAGATGATGATCCAAAGTAAGTTGTCTGCTATGAATGTAAAATGAAAGGTCACATAAAATATTACTATCTAATATATAAGTATAAAAAGAAATGTTAAGATCAATATAAGAGATTAAAAAAGGATATGACAGAAACATGGAGTGCTTTAGAAGACAGTTGAAGTGATTTGGATGCATCACCTAAAAATAAACTAAATGGAAGGTTTTTCATGACTAAAGTAGGTTAAGTACTTGACATAACTACTATTTCTAGTGTATTTCATATGCATGTGTCTCATAATTATAACAATGAAAAACATGATGTTGATAATATGTAAAATGAGTAACTATTTGAATATTTTAGCATGATATAGGATACCCTTAATGAATTAAATGATACTTTTAAAATTATGAAAACAAAACATGCTCTAACTGTAAAAGTAAAGTCTAAAATATCTTTAAAACAATATAAAAATACTCAACTCAACAAATAAAACAATGAACATAAACTATTAAATGATATACTGAAGAAAGATCTTGAAACATTTACAAATGGTAAAGAAACACTCACTCAAATTTGGGGAAACCAAGTTTATCCCAAATACGTCATTACAATAGGATATGCACCCAGAAAAAGAATATTTTATAAGAGTACCTCTATTCCTAAATCTAATCCTAAAAGATCTACTACAAATAATTTTTCAAAAGGACCCAATATTGTTTTTATTTCTAAAATTTTGAAATTTTCTTATTGGAATACCATTAGACAAATGTGGGTTCCCCAAGCCCCGATTATTGATATTTATGGACCCAAATAGATTTGGTTACCAAAAATCATTTCTTGTTTAAAAAGTTTTTAGAAAAAATGCTTAATGAACTCTAGTTGAATCCTATGGTATATAGAAAGTGGATTTCCAAGACATATAATAGAATAATACTCATAATTTAAGAGTCTCATAAAGGTTGATAGTGGACATGTCACCTTTGGTGACAAATAAAAAGGAAATATCATCAGCCTATGCCATATTGGTTACAAAAATTTAGTTTTAATTTCTGAAGTTTTATATGTTGATGGTTAAAGTATAATCTGCTTAGAATTTCTAAGTTATGTGATGGTGGTTTTGAAGTTATGTCTGATAGTTATTCATGAAATTTTTTTGACACTAAAAATGATTTTAATTTTTAAATATTTGAGAAATGACAATGATAATGCTATAGATTTAAATTCTTTAGTTTCTTAGAATGTTTCATGCTTAAGTGTCTTTCATAAATAATATTGTATTTGGAATAAGAGACTATTCCTTTGTAACATTCAATTACATAAGAATCTAACTAGGAAAGGGTTATTTAAGTATCTACCTAAACATGAGTTCCAAATTATAAAAGTATGTAACCACTATCAAAAAGGGAAATAACATAGACTCTTTTAAACTAAAGAATTACGTGTCAACTTTTCAACCTCTTACGTTGGTTCACATGGATTTTTTTGGAATTTATAGAGTTTCAAGTCCTAATGGGAATCACTATATTTATTTTCTTGTAGATGACTTCTCTAGGTATACTTAGATATATTTTCTAGCTCAAAAAGTGAAGCATACTCTTACTTTACCAAGTATACTAAGTCTATAGAAAATATTTGTGGTCTTAGAATTAAAACTGTAAATAGTGACCATTATTGAGATTTTAAGAATAAATATTTTGAGTCATTTTTCTCAAAAAAATAGCTACACTCATAACATCTCTACTCCTAGGATCCCTCAAAATAATGGAGTTATTGAAAGAAGAAATATAATCGTTTAAGAGATATCCTGGACTATGCTAAATGAGTGAAACCTACCTATCTATTTTTGGGGAGAAGCTATAGATACAACCTGTTATTTCATAAATAGAGTATTTATTAAACCTATCCTTAATAAGACCTATTTTGATCTGTGGAACAATAGGAAACCTAAGGTTAACTACTTTAGAGTTTTTTTTTCAAAGTGTTTATTCTTAACACTAAGAATAACTTGGAAACATTTTATTCCAAAAGTGATGAAGGAATTTTCCTAGGTTATTCAATTTCTATCATAGACTTTAAAGTTTTCCATAAGAAGTCCAAAACTGTGGAACAATTATTTCATGTAAAATTTTATGAAACTAATCCACCTGATCGTAAGACCTACTTAGAAAACCATGAAGATGAATTTTATTCTCTGAACTTAAATTTCAAAAAATTATATTCTTCTATAAAACAAGTATAATAATCATCAAGTTCAAAATAATTTCTATAACATATATCTTCTGAACCTAAAAATCCAGAAGTAACCAGTCCTATGTTCTCTAGAAGTGTTATAACTATCAAGAACCATCATTTAGAAGCTTTCTTAGGAGACCTAGATAGAGGAAACCAAACTAGAGATTCTATTAGAAACTAAGTTGAACATAAAGCTTTTCTATCTTAGTTTGAACCTAAGAACATCAATGAATCAATTAATGATGAATTTTGGGTAATATCTATGTAATAAGAGTAAAATCTATTTTATAGAAACAAAGTGTGGGAACTTATATATATACCCAAGGAAACCTTGACTATTGGCATTAAATGGGTGTTTCGTAATAGATATGATGAGTCTAGAACCATAGTTAGAAATAAGGATGGAATTTTACACAAGTTTTTAGTCAATAAGAAGGAATTTACTATAAGGAAACTCTTTCACTTGTATCAAGACTTGAATCTATAAGAATAATTCCAACCTATGAAACACATATATATTTCCAACATTATCAAATAGAAGTTAAGAGTACATTATTAAATGGTTTTTTGGTTGAGGATGTTTTTTTTGAATAACCCCTGGTTTTCAAAAATCAACTTTTCAAATAATTTTTTTAAATTATCCAATGAATTATATGGATTAATACAATCTCCTAGAGCTTGGTATGACATGATCAACAATTTTATGATTTCAAAAGGATTTTCAAAGGGAATATTTGAACCTACACTTTTTATAAGGATAATTTTAAAAGATGAATTAGTAATGAAAATCTATGTTGATGATATTATTTTATGATCTTCAAAATAATTATCTTCCACTTTTTCAAAAATTATTTAAAAAGAATTTAAAATAAGTTTAATGTGTGAACCCATTTTCATTATTGGATTTCAGATCATTCAAAAAAATAGAAATTACTTTAAATCAGAGTAAATAAATAAAATATATTCTAATTTTTTTTTTAATCTAGAGAACACTAAGGGTAGTGATACTCTTTTAAGTACCACCTATAAGTTGGATCTTTATGAAGCTAGAAAACTAGTTGATCAAACCAGCTACAAAGGTATGATTGGAAGTCATATCTACTCAATTTATATCTCACTTGATATTATGATTAGTTTGTGTATGTGTTCACATTTTCAAGAAAACTAAAAATAGTCACACCATGTTTCTATTAAAAGAAATTTAAAACACCTCAAGTATATAACCAAATTATTAATGTTTTATTAAATAGGAAAAGAATTTGATTTATTAATTTATTCTAAAATATATTTTTGTGGATGAAAGTTATATAGAAAAAGAAATTTTTTAACAAGTAAATTTTTAGGAATGTTTCTAGTTTCATGGTTTAGTAAAAAGAAAAATTTTGTTAGATTATCTACTGTTGAATCTGAGTATATAGCTGCAGGCAGTTTTTATGCACAAATTTTGTGAATGAAACATACTCTACTAGACTATGGATATCAATTAAAACATGTCCTCATAAAATATGAAAAGATACCTCTTATTAAAATTTCTAAGAATCCTGTTTCTCATTCTACAAAAAAGCATATCAATATAAAAATTCACTTTTTAAGTGGCCATTTTCCAAAAGGGGATATCACTCTTGAATTTATTGGCACCAAACATTTGTTAGATAATATTTTTACTATGACTTTGAATTATTAATGAGTGAATTATATCAAACATGATTTAGGAATGGTAAATTTTGATTAAATTTAATTTTCATTGACATATCGTTGTAATCAAAATACCGTTTGATGGAACTCTGTTTTCTTGTCATGTCTTTGGATTATCATGCCATTGGTTTTTATTTCATTGTTTTTTCATACCATTGATATGTCACGCCATTTTATTTCATTCCTTTTCAATATTTAATATTTCTCGATTAATTTTTTATTGCTAGTTTATTTTCCAGTTCATGCTATATTTGTAACCCGATTCATATTTTCACTAAGATTTCAATTTCAATTTCTATTATTATTTAAATTTTAGAATACCTAATGTGAAAAATAATATTGAAATGTAATAATATTTTCTTTCAACATATATTGATCCCTTTTCAATCCTCTCATCTCTTTTTCGAGCCTAGTCAATATTTTCACCTCATTTTTATCAATCCATCTCCCAACTCTCAACCAAGCATGATGAATCATTCTGAATCCCAGGAAGGAACCATTATTTTGAGTCTTCTATTTTTATGTCCAAATATTCAAAGATGTAAAATAAGGAACCCAAATTTATTTTTCTTGTTTCTCCATTCAATCTAGATCTTGAAAACACAGTAGTTTTTACTGAAAGAGAAGTTGGATCAAGTCAGTTGTTGTCGATTAAGTCTCTTGTTTTGAAAGATCTATAAGATCAAGGATGGTTATATTTATTTTCATCATATAAGGCACCTTTATATTCTAATATTTTTCATGATTTTTTCATATATGTTGAGAGTGTATTTAATAATAAGAAGTAATATTCCATAAGAACACATGTTAAAGGTCTAAGATTGATCTTTACTTCAAAACAATGGGATGAATGCTTGGGAGCTCCTCATGAAGGATTTTATGATGATTATCAAGGAAGTATTCTTGAAGATAGTGACTTATTTTTTTATGAAACATATCTTTAAAAACTAACTAGTTATGTAAAATTTAGAAGGTGAGTAGCTTCACAACTAAATAAAGAGTATAGATTGTTGTTTAAGTTCATTCAATACATGCTATACCCTAGAATGGTGATTTTTCCAACATAAGATATCAAGATGTTTATTTTTTAAGTATTATGAAAATAGGAATAAATATAAACTTGTGCTGATATCTCATGGTTCATCTATAAGAGATTATAAAACCCTCATCAATTTCTAACTCCTTGATTTATCAAAAATTGATTTTAGGCATGTTATAGGTAAAAGGTTTTTTCATAGACTATAATGAAACAGTCATTGAAAATGGTGGATTGTGTATCTCAAATTCAATCTGTTCACGGATAAAAAATAGCTAGAACCTTTGAAAGAAGGAATGAGTTAGAGATGTTTAGAAGTTGTATACTAAGTTTAACCTAGTGTATCATCCAATAAGACTGAGGGATTTTGTTGATCTGAGTCTTGAACCTGATGAGGTTGTAGAGTACTCAAATGAGGATGATTAAGATATTGAAGGAAAATAAAAAAAATTAACCATCTGCTGATATAGTAAGTCTCCTTGATTTTTCTCCCAAATCTGTTCCCATTACATATGGATCTCTTAGTCCACCTAAGAGTCTTCCAAAAAGAGAGAAATTGGTTAGGAGTGTTGAAGAAGAGACTTAGGTCCCAATAGAGGAGTGATATAAGCATTCAAAATCCACTAAAGGTGATGATGATGAGAACAAGGAATAGGAAAAGAAAGTAGAATATAAGAATAGAAGTGATGATGAAGATTTTTATCAATGTGATGGTAGTGTCCGAATCAAAATAAAGGAAGTAGAGATGCCTCCAGAGATTAAGGATACATTTTTTGAGGAGGAGAAATCCCCATATATTGAAATTTTTCATGAAGTGACACATGTTGATGAATTTGAGGCTATTTATTTTTCCACCGGTAAACCCTTTTCATTATCTACTGTGATGTAATAGTTAAGTGTTATAGCTGGTGTAGAACAACATGTTGCTAAACAAGGGAAAATGGATCTTGTTGAAGAAGAATTTAGGGATCAATAGATTGTTGACTTAAATGTTGATAAGCCTCCTATAGTTGATAATGTGGAAATTAAATCCAATTATGTTGTTCAATAAGAGGATGTTTAGATTAAAGATATACCTACTATTGGAACATAGTTAATAGCTGTGTCTGTAAGTAGTAAACTGGAATCTCTTAAGTCTTTTATTGGAAAAATTATACATGAGTTTAAATATTCTCTGGTTGTTATCCTTAAAATTCAAGAGGATATGTCTTCTGATACTTATATTGGTTATATTCATCATCCTCCCATTATTTATGTTGATTTCATCTTATTAGTTGTCATAGTGGGAGTTGCAGCCACCTCTAGTGATACCTCTCTTAGAGAAACTATCATTCCTCTATATATTTTAATGAAGTTTGAGCAAGGAACTGAGCAATGTCATATAATGATTAGGAAGTATTAAAAAGATATAGATGATGAAAGAGAGATTATTACTAATCCCACCATATTCTATCTCTCTCGGATATATACCAAGTATTTAATGTATTCCAATTTCAAATTCTTAGATGAGAGTCTTCAAATACCCCTTGTGGATCAATATTTCAAAGTACAAGTCTGACAGCTCAATGGGATGACATAAGTGTTGAACCGTTTAATGGAAGTGAGGGAATACTTATTTTGTGTGATGTAAAGGGTATACCATTTTATAAAGGATTTAATAATTATCCTGAAACCATTTATTCCTACCCATGGCCAAGAAATTATTTCTCATAAAGATATTCCAATTACTCTTTAGTTGTCTCTCAAACTATGAGTTTATCGAGATCATTTAGCACCATTTCCTACTTCTTTCTAGTTTTTCCCAATGTCTCCTCCTCAAGCCTTAAAGAAACTTAGGCCAGTTGTGATTGTGGAAGTTCATCTGTGGAATGCAGCTGGATTCTCTTCTAGTGTTCCTTCTATTTCTCCTAGATCTGATCCTGCTGCTTCAGATAATTTCCAATAACAAGGATAGGATAATAAAAAATAACCAATTGACCATTATACTATGTCACGACCCGTCCTCGGGGCCCGTGCCGGGACTACCCCAAGCCTGTCTTCCATAGGCCAGGGGCTAGTGACTAGCACCAAAGACATAAATCCCTATGATGGGAAGTTATTTCCTTTATAAAAGTAAACACAGAGAACAGAGTACACAAGTGGAGGAAAAACACTAAGTAGAAACTATATACAAAAGATATGATGGAAAGTAAAAGGGGCCGAAAATACAATCCCAACAGTAATGTACAAGGAAAAGACAAACAACTACAACTAAAAATAAAAACAACTGGAAGGTGTCTAGATTCTCCTGGATCATCCACCATGGATCCTACTAGAAGGGTAGGTACAAATAGCCTCCTCAGTGCTCCAGGTCCGTCCGTCTCCTCCCTGTACTGACTCGTCGTGAGTTCCACCTCCGGGTACCGTCCAGTCCTCGTACACTCTTCCCCGGTCAGCGCTGTCCGTCGTCTGCATCCAACACAACAAGGTGTGGGCAAAACCCATGTAGGGATGAGTATAATGATACTTAGTAGGGACCCCAATACCCGCAATGTCTCAAAATATCCAACAAGGATAAACCACAAAGTAAGGATTTAACGGATAACCCATACTTAGGTATATGCCCATACATATACCTAAGTTATCTTGTAACCCATCTCATTCATGAGGAAACACAAAAGTCATTGAATCAGTTCAAACCAGGAGTTTCTTTATCGAAACCATGACTGCTGGAGAAATCCTTCTCTATCGAGAACACTGGACTTGTCGTGACACCAAGGCTCTTATCACTAACCTTGGACTGCTGAGGTACTCCTCCAATCGAGTACCGCGAGTCTTCCTCCAAATACTAGGCGCTCCTTCGCTGTGGGTCTGCCACCAAATACCAAGTGCTCCCCCTAATATCCTACAAAGGTACTCCTCCTATCGAGTACCGCATGTCTGCCGCCAAATACCAGGCACTCCTCTTCCATGGGTCTGCCTCCAAGTATCAGGCGCTCCCCACTGGGCTAGACGAATCACTCCGAGTGAAATCGTTCAAGCAGTCGTCAGTTCTGTCATCTACTAGGTCTCTGCACTCTGTCTGTTCGTCACTCGAAGGATCCGCTCCCTGAGCTACTGGAAAAAAATCCAACTTCCGCCAAGTCTCACATAGAATTATTTCAAAGGTCCGCCTCGTCAATGGGATCTCAATGCAATAGACGACGCGTCATTTGGACGCTCGGTATGTTAGTTATTTGCCTTTTAGTCCTGGGGGCCTGGTTGGATTCGTGTACGAACCAACCCGACCGACTCGAACAAACCCAGTATGAGCCGAACTTGTCTGGGAAACCCAGATAGACCCGATGGGTCTGACCCAGCCCGTTGGGCAGGTCAATCCGCTATGTTAGACCCAGTCCGCTAGGCCCGACCCTGCAGACTATAAAGGCGATTCAGCCAGCGCCGCGTGGGGAGCGAATCTGGAGGTTGGCCGCCGGGAGGCTAGCGGCAGGCTGCGCAGGGCACGACTAGGCCGGCTGGACACCAGATAGGCTGCAGGTGCACCGGGCAGGGTATCGGGCAGCGTGCTGGGAAACGTGCTCGGGTGCGGGCAGCGCACCGGGGCGCCGGGTAGACCGTAGCAGGGGGCCGAGAGTGTGCCGGGCAGGGCACTAGGGTGCTGGGCAGGCTATCGGTAGTGGCCGAGAAGGCCACTTCTAGGGCGCGGGGGTGCCGAGAAGGCCACCAGAAGGGGCCGAGTAGGCCGCCGGGGGCGCCGGGTAGTGCGCTCGGGTGCCGGGCAGGCTTCCGGCAGGGCGTCGGGGCCCTAGGGCAGTGCGTTACGGTGCACACAGTGCATCAGGGCAGCACGCTAGGGTGCAGGTAGCGCACCGGTGCAACGCGCTAGGGTGAGGGTAGCGCGGCCTTGTTCGTTGTCTTCATCACCGTCGCCACATTGGCATGCCATCGTCATCGAACGAGAACAAACAAAGGGGAAGGGTCAGCCGTGTTTGGGCGGTCCGACCCCCACCAATGTTATGTTGATATCATATGGAATAACTTAGTTCATAAATTCAATGTCAGAGAACGAGAATAAAACCAACACAATCCCCCTACCTCGCTTGTCGGTACTCGTTGACGGAGTCGCGGGAAGGCAACATCATTCCATTGACGTTGGAGAAAAAATGGTACTCGTCGTTGGCGGACGAGCATTCGAAGGTGACGAAGTTGAAGACGACGTCAGTGTTCTTCGCGGGCGTCGCTTCCCTTTCGTGCCCCGGTTGAAGAAGGAAGAAGATTGTGATGGTTCTTCATGTTCTTCATTGAGGGGATGTTCTCTCAATTCTTCCAATGCACCACCCAAGAATTACGCAAACTAAAATAACGTAATAGAATAACCTTTATTTTAAATGGTTGGCATGAATTCAAATGGATTCAAAATGGGTGCCAATTAATTAAAAGATGTTCAATTAATTAATGGTGAGGGTTGGCAAAAATAATTCAAAATGTTATGATTAATTAAATGAGACAACCCTTCAAATTAATGAGGGTGGTGAGACTCAAATAATTAATGCGGGTAAGGTGAAGAGCCCCCCCCCCACTTAATTGGTGTTTCAACGAGTTAAAGGGGGTTAGAGGAGTTAATGAGCTTGGGCGGGCCCCACCTAATAACATCCTCCCAAGGGAGGTTATGTGCGGGTGGGACCCACCACCATAACATCCCATGGGAGGTTAGGGTGTGGTGGCCCACACCACTAACCACCACTATGTGGTTCTAACCACCTTAATAAAAATAAAGTTAAAAATTTATTTTTATTCATTTTAATTAAAAACCTCCAAAATCTAACTTCCATTCTCGTTTGAACGCAACTGCGGTGAAGGTCTCACTAAGTAATAAATGACACTGCAATTTCAACAGTGCCCTCAGATTTCAGTTTCAAGCATTAGTTCAAAAGTTATAAAATCCCATACATACCTTTACTAGACGTACCCGAACAAAACTTTAGAAATTGATTCCGGGCACACCGGGCCTTGGAATCAAGAGAAGTTAGAAACTATGGACTCGTAAAATTCCCATGTATTTAAGAAAAAAAATTCCATGGAAATTTTAGGTCTTTACATTCCCCCACCTCAGGGATTTACGTCCCCATAAGCAACAACTCGAACTAAGGAAACAAATGGGGGTACTGAGCATGTATCTGTGCCTTCCGCTCCTATGTGCTCTCCTGGAGGTTCCCGTGCTGCCAGCGAACGCACAGTAGAGGTATTGACCATCCACATAGTACAAACACCTATCGATCCTCAATCTCCACTGGGACCTCCGTGAAAGTCTCCCAGTCATCGATGTACAGATTATTATGGTCGATAATGTGATTTGGGTCATGCATGTATCTCCTCAGCTGAGATATGTGGAAGACGTCATGCACCCGATGCAGCTGAGGTAGAAGTGCTAAGCGGTAATCCACCTTTCCTACTTTGCTGAGGACATAGAAAGGTTTGATAAATCGTGGAGATAACTTTCCACCTTGGAAAAATCATCGTAGACCTAGTCGAGGTGAGACTCGTAAGAAGACGTGGTCGCCATCCTCGAACTCAAGAGGTCTCCGCATCCTATCATCATACGACTTCTGTCTGCTCTGTGCAGTCTCCATCTTCTACTTGATGATATGCACCTTCTCCTTCAAAGCTTGTACCATCTCTGGGTCCACTAGTGCTGACTCCCCATGGTATGTCCAGCACAGTGGTGATCTTCATGGTCGACCGTACAACACCTCAAAAGGTGCCATCCCTATGGTGGAGTGATAAATGTTGTTGTAGGCAAACTCTAGCCATGGTAGGTGGTCCTCCCAGCTGAAACTGAAGTCGAGGAAACAAACACGAAACATGTCCTCGAGGGTTGGGATGGTCCTCTTAGTCTGACCATCAATCTGAGAATGGAAGGCAGTGCTCAAACATAGATGCTTCCTGAAAGCCTCCTGAAACCCTTTCCATAGCTGTGAAGTAAACCATGCGTCTTGGTCGGAGATGATAGAAGAAGGTACTCCATGAAAATGCATTATCTCATCCACATAGATGCATCCCAAGCTCTCTACTGAACCCTGCTCAATGATTATTAGGATGTGGGCCGACATGGTGAGTCGGTCAACTATCACCCATATCGAATCATGACTTATGGATGTATGTGGAAGACCCGTCACGATGTCCATAGATATCCCATCCCACCTCCACTCTGGGACCTCTAAGGGCTATACCAAGCCTGCTGGTACCCGGTGCTCCGCCTTCACTTGCTGACAAGTGAGGCACCATGAGACAAACTATGCTATTTCCTTCTTCATACCTGGACACCTATGATGTCGTCAATGGTCCTGATACATCTTCGTGACTCCTAGATGTACCGCTAGAGGGGAAGTGTGGAACTCCTTCAACACCTCCTCCTGAAGTGAAACTGGTACCAAGGTACGTCCTCTAAAGAGGATGACGTGCTCCCCACATTTAAAAAATACATCAGGTTCCTGCCCTGTGGATATCTAAGCACATCTTGTCTCGCAGTCATCGTCTCCATGCTGTGCCTCCCTGACTCGCTGAAGACGTGGATGAGTGGATGTAAGAGACTGAAGATAGGATGCTCCATCCCTATCCACAAAGGATACTTGCAAGGCGGCTAGTTGTTCTGTCACCTCTCCTAGTAGCAGAATGACAGTCCTCCTACTAAGCGCATCCACAACAATGTTCCCCTTCCTAGGAGTATAGACTATCTCGAAGTCATAGTCCTGGAGGAACTCAAGCCATCTCCGCTGTCTCAGGTTCAGGTCTATCTATGAGAATATATACATGAGACTCTTGTCATCAGAGTACATGGAAAAACGTTCTCCCATCAGATAGTGCAGCCACATCTTGAAGGAAAATACCACTACTGCTAACTCCAGATCATGGGTAGCGTAGTTTTTCTCGTGTTGTCTCAACTGACGAGAACCATATGCGATCACAGCTCACTCCGACATAAGGAAACACCCATGTCCGGTCCATGATGCGTCGTAGTAAACAACGTACCCTACGTCTTCCTCTGGAAACCTCAAGATGGGGGCAATAGTCAGCCTCAGCCTCATCTCCTAAAAGATCTACTGGCATCCCTCGGACCACACGAAGGGTTGCCCCTTCTTCATCAAGGCTGATAGTGGTGCTGTAACTCTGGAGAAGTTTGGAATGAATCTTCAATAGTATCAAGCCAAGCCCAAGAAACTCCGTACCTCTGTCACACTCCTCGGTGGCTTCCAAGAAAGCACTGCCTCAATCATCGCTGGATCCACTGCAACTCCAGCCTCTGAGATGACGTGTCCAAAGCAGTGAACCTCTTGAATCCAAAACTGGCACTTCGAGAGCTTACCATAAATCCAGTGCACCTGGAGTGTGACCAGTACTACCTACAAATGGTAGGCATGCTCCTCCTCAGTAGTCGAGTAGATCCTAATTTCATCGATGAAGACTATGAAAAAGAGACCGAGTTAAGGTTGGATGATCCAGTTCATGAGGCTCATGAACACTTATAGAGCGTTTGTTATGCCGAAGGGAATAACCAAGAACTCTTAGTGGCCATACTGACGCATGAAGGCTGTCTTCTGCACATCCTCGTCTCGAACTCTGAGCTGGTGATAGCTTGATCTGAGGTCTATCTTCGAGAACCATCGTGCCCCTTTAGCTGATCAAAGAGGTCATCAATCCTCGGGAGTGGGTACTTGTTCTTCATGGTCACCTGGTTCAGGTGATGGTAGTCGACGTAGAGCCTCAAGCTCCCATTAGCCTTCTTGTCGAATAGAATCAGGGCTACCTAGGGAGAAACGCTGGGCTGGATGAATCCCTTCCCCTACAAGTCCTCAAGATGGACCCTCAGCTCGTGAAGCTCAACGAGAGACATCCGATATGCTAGAGTAGATATCGGTGCTGTCCCGGGGTACAAGTCTATGTAGAAGTGCACTTATCTGCGAGGAGTTAGTCCTAGGACATCATCAGGGAAAACATTCGCATACTGGTCCACCACTACAGGATACGTCAGACTCTCCACATCTACTGTTCTGAAGGTAAGGAAAGCCAACTAGTGAGTGATTGGATACACCCTCTTCTGAGGAAGTCGTCCTTCGCTGAAAAGGTTCCCTTCTCGCCGGTGAAGGTAAACCTGGTCCCATCCGTGCAGACACACCGCACTTTGCGCCTAATACAGTCGATCTGAGTATGGACTGTAAATAACTATTCCATACCTAAGATGACACCGTAAGGCCTCAATGCCGCTACGAGGAGATCCCAACAGAAGATCTCGGCTCCTAGAGTAAGCTTGCACTGTCAGCACTAGTGCGTAATCGTTGAGTCTGCTCCTGTAAGAGTCTCTAGCCGTAATGATCAAGCCAATGCCTCTGTCGTAATCTCTGAGCTCTGAATGTGGGATGTGGAAATGAAAGAGTGACTAGCACATGTGTCTATAAGAACTGCAGCTAAGGTGGAGTAGACACAGATTGTACCTCAAATCATCTCTAGAGTGCCATGGTCGTATGCCTCAGCTTCCTGAAGCTGAGCTCTCCCCTGTCCACCTGCTCCCTAGGGTCGGGGTGGACCTCCTGGTGGTGGTGGTAGTAGCACCTCGTAATGTCGACTGCTGCCAGATACTTGACAAGCTCCTCTTCCACGTACTCCTGTACCTTGCGGACCACCTCGATCGAACCTCTGCCTCTGTCTAGGAGGTCCCTCAACTGTCTTCTGATCGTCAGAATGGCGGGTCAGACAGTCACGAGCCATGTGACCCAGCCCACCACATGAGTAACATTTCCCGCTCCTAGCATGACTGGCTCTCTCTCCATTCCAGGTACCACGTACAACTGATCCTGAGTCATGTGGTCATCCACCTATAGGTCTGGTCCTCTTGGACCTCTGCGACAACTGTCTACTGCCAACGACAGAAGACTCTGCTGCATGTTGGCTAGTAGTAGGTATCGCTGCTGGTGACTACTTTGCAAGGAAACTCTCTATCGGGAGGGATCTCTATAACACCCCCTCCAATGTCAGGATGCTGAGGGAGATCATCAAGACTCTGATATCTTGCTTGAGTCCCTGTTCGATGGTCTGGGCCCTGAAGAATGGGTCCCGTACCGAATCTGTGGAGTAGTGGTAGAGGTCAGTGAACCTCGCGAAGTACTGCGCTACTGTCATTCTGCCCTGCTGCAGATGAAGTAGCTCCTGTATCCTCACCACTCGTAGGGTCGCTGGAACAAACTCCGCTCGGAACAGGCTCTCGAAGTCTGTCCAGAGTAGTATTGTCTCATCATGGACCTGAAGCATCGGGCTCCACAATCTGCCTGCCGCTTCCTAAAGGAGGCTGGAAGTAAGGATCACCATGTAGTCTGGTGGTGTCCCTACTAGCCTGAATACTCTCACCACAGCCTCCAGCCAATCTTCAGCTGCCTGTGGGTCCATCTCTCCACGGAACCTGGGTGGTCTCTGGCGTTGAAACTCGTGCAGTGCGCTCAAGCGGCCTGCATTTTCTACTGCTGGGCCTGGTGGCATCGGTAGTGCAATGGGTGGTGGTACCGCTGGTGCCTCTGTTGGTGCCTCAACTGGAAAGGGGACCTGCACTGAGGCCTCGTCGCTTAGTGGGATGTCAATGCATACAACTCTCAGAGCTATTACTGTTTGTCCATGGGGATTCATCCTGAGAGAAACTTATGCGACATAGTCAAACGATTATACCTGTTGAGCTGACCTGGTTGATATGACATAATGAAGAACGTTTGAATCTCACACACAATCAGTGTTTTCATGCACTAAGTCAAAAATCAGTAGTCATGGTCATAGTGTACGGATACGTCGACTGCCACACCAAAAATGGACTCCTTGAACTGAAAACCACACGTAGTACCCTTAACACTGTTGCTTCACAGAAAAGAAATATCAAAGTCCTATGTTATGCTGTAGAACCGAATCCTATGATACCAATTTGTCAGGAACCGTCCTCAGGGCCCATGCCATGACTACCCCAATCCAACCTTCCATAGGCCAGGGGCTGGCAACTAACACCAAAGTCGTAAATACCTAAGCTGGGAAGGCATTGCCTTTATAAAACTAAACACACAAAATAGAGTACACAACTGGAAGAAAAACACTATGTTGAAACTATATAAAAAAGATATGCTGGAATGTAAAAGGGGCCAGAAATACAAGCCCAACAGTAAAGTACAAGGAAAAGACAAATAGGTACAACTAAAAATAAAAACAACTAGAAGGTTTCTAGCAGCTCCTGGATCATCCACCACAGATCCTACCTTAAGGGTAGGTAAAGATAGACTCCTAATACCTCCACGTCCATCCATCTCCTCCGGGTACCGACTCATCGTTATTTCCACCTCTGGGTACTGTCCAGTCCTCGTACACTCCACCTCAGTCAGTGTTGTCCATCATCTGCATCCAACACAACAAGTACGGGCAAAGCCCGTGCAGGGAGAGAGTATAAAGATACTCAGTAAGGAACCCGAGACCCTCAAGGTCTCACAATATCCAACAAGGATAAAACAAAATGTAAGGATTCAAAGGATAACCCATACTTAGGTATATGCCAATACATATACCTAAGTTATCTAGTAACCCATCTCGTTCATGAGGAAACACAAAAGTCATTGACTCTGCTCAAACCAGGATTTTCATTATTGAAACCACGGCTGCAGAAGAACTCCTCCTCTGTTGAGAATAGTGGGCATGTCGCAACACCAAGGCGCTTCTCACAAACCTTGCACTGCTGAGGTACTCCTCTTATCGAGTACTGCAAGTCTGCCGCCAAATACCCGGCGTTCCTATGCTGTTGGTCTGCCACCAAATACCATACACTCCCCCTAATAGCCAACATAGGTACTCCTCCTGTCGAGTACCACAGGTCTGTCGCCAAATACCAGGTGCTCCTCCGCCATGGGTCTGCTGCCAAGTACCAGGCGCTCCCCACTGGGCTAGTCGAATCACTCTGAGTCAAATCGATCAATAAGTCATCAGGTCTGTAAGCTACTACGTCTCTACACTCTATCTTCTCATCACTAGAAGGATCTGCTCCATGATCTACTGGGCAAAATTCCAACTGTCGTGAAGTCTCACGTAGAAGTATCTCAAAGGTCTATCTCATCAATGGTATTTCAACACAATAGATGGCGATTCATTCAGACGCCCTGTCTATTAGTTATTAGACTCTTAGTCCTGGGGCCCCTGTTGGATTCGTGTATGAACAACCCGACCATATCTCAACTATACCTTGAACTCTAGTGGGGTATTCTCAAAGTGACCATCTCTAATTGAGATTACTAGCACTGCTGACGGTTCGTCAAACGGGCGTCCGGTGCCAAAGATATGGCCAAAGTAAGCAAAGGGTCGGTAATGGGCCCGGGTCTGGTCTGACCTAGTTAGACCGATGCGGTCCATCCCAGTCTAAGCTGACCTGGTCTGGGTCACCCCGGACAGACCCAATGGGTCTCACCCAGCCCGTTGGGTGGGTCGAACCGCTATGTTAGGCACGGTCCTCTAGGCCAGGCCCAACGGACTACGAGGGTGATTCGGCCAGTGCCGCGAGGGGCGCGACTCGGGAGGTCGGTCACGGGGAGGCCAGCGGCAGGCCGCGCGGGGTGCAGGTAGGCCTGCTGAACATCGGGAAGGCCGCGGGTGCATCCGGAAGGGAGCCAAGGCACCGGGCAGCGCGCTTGGGCACGGGAAGCACGCCGAGGCGCCAGGAAGACCGCGACAGGGGGCGACGGGGGCGCCAGACAGGGTACCGGGGGCCGAGCAGGCCACTGGTAGGGGCCGGGCAGGCCTCAGGCAGGGCGCGGGCATGCTGGTCCGGCCATCGATAGTGGCCGGGCAGGCCATCGGGGGTACCGGGCAGGCCATTGGCAGGGCGCGCGGGGTACCGAGCAGGCCACCGGGGGTGCCGGGTAGCGCGCCGGGGTGCCGGGCAAGCCGTTGGCAGGGCGCAGGGATGCCGAGGTAGCACGCTAGGGCACAGGCAGCGCGCTGGGGTAGTGCGCTAGGGCCCAGGTAGCACGCTGGGGCTGCGCGCTAAGGCCCGGGTAGCGTAACCCTTATCACCATCTTCATCACCATCACCTCTTTGCCATGTCATTTTCATCAAATGAGAACAAACAAAGGGGAAGGGTCGGCCGTGTTCGGATGGGATGAACCCCCTCCCCCCCACGTTATATTGATATCATATGGCATAACTTACTTCATAAATTGAACATCGGAGAAAGGGAATAAAACCAACACAAATCCCCCTACCTCACTTGTTGGTACACATTAACGGAGTCATAAGAATGAAGCGTCTTTCCATTGACATCGGTGGAAAAAGGGTACTCATTATCAACAGATGAGCATTTGAAGGTGACGAATTTGAAGACGACGTCGACGTTCCTCTTGGGCGTCACTTCCCTTTCTTGCCCTGGTTGAAGAAGGAAGAAGATGGCAAAGATTCTTCGTGTTCTTTTTTGAGAGGATGTTCTCTCAACTCTTCCAAGGCTCCACCATAGAATTATGCCAAACAAAATAAAGTAATAACATAACATTTATTTTAAATGATTGGCATGAATTCAAATGGGTTCGAAAGGGGTTCCAATTAATTAAAATATTTTCAATTAATTTATGGTGAGTGTTGGCATAAACAATTAAAAATGTTGTGATTAATTAAATGAGACAACCCTTCAAATTAATGAGGGTGGTGAGGCTCAAATAATTTATGGGGGGAAGGTGAAAAGGATCCCACACTTAATTGGGACTCCACAGGGTTAAAGGGGGTTAGAGGAGTTAAAGTTCTCAGGTGGGCCCCACCTAATAACATCCTCCCAAGGGAGGTTATTTTCATGTGGGCCCTACCACCATAACCTCTCATGGGAGGTTTGGGTGTGGTGGCCCCCACCACTAACCACCACTTGGTGGTTTTATACACCTTAATAAAAATAAATTTGAAACTTTATTTTTATTCATATCAATTAAAAACCTCCAAAATCTAACTTCCATTCTCGTTAGAAGACAACTACGGTGAAGGTCTCACTAAGAAATCGCCGACGCTGTGAGTTCAACTGTGCCCTCAGATTTCTGTTCCATGCACTGGTTCAAAAGTTATAAAATCTTGTATGTACGTTTACTGGACGTACCCGAACACAACTTCATAAATTGATTCTGGGCACAACGGGCCTCGGAATCAAGCGCTATCAGAAACTTCAGACTCGTAAAATTTCTATGTATTTATGAAAAACATTTCCATGGAAATTCTGGATCTTTACATACTACATCTTGAACCATTTTTGTAGGATTATATTTTCTGTCTTTTATGGGACATGGGTGGTAATAACATTTTGGTAATCATTTTTATGAATCTTATATTTCTTATTCTATTTTTATTATCCTTATCTTTATAATTTTTTTCTTTACATTTTTGATAATCCCAAAAGTGGGATTATTTTGACATATTTGTATTTATTATGAATTTTTACTTTATTAGAATATTGTTTCAATATAATATCTGATACTATATGTTTTTAATCATTCTATTATTTTATATTTGATACTTACTATGTTCTTAATTTTTTATATGTTTTCTTTAATACCATCTCCTCTTACTAAGGAATGATATATTTTGATTTATTCTACCTTGGATATCATGCTTAAACTTTTCTAATAATCCTGATGCTATGATTTTTGATCATCAAAATGGGGAGATTGTTTACCTCCTAGTTTTATTAATAAAAAAATCATGATTCAGATATTATTAATGAGTTTCATGTATACATATAAGTTTTATATACTACGATATAAATGAATTTTTTTCTATGTATGAGACACTGTTGAGGTTTCAACCACCAACTTGAAACATCATTGTCCATGCCTCACTGATAAGATCTCACACCGCCAGATTATCATACTGTTAGACTAAAATATTGAAAAATACGGAGACTCCATTGCCGACACACCATCAGGATTTCATGCTTCCAGAACACAAATATAGCTATATAAGAGATACCTTTAGAAGAAGCACTACATACATCACACATTCAACTCATAATTTTGTCAAAGTCCAAGACACTAACAAACAAGACACCTCTAGTTGAGACGCTACTAGCATAGTGTAAATTTTTCTATGTATAAGACACTTCCCATATCATACCACAAATGTCATACCATCAGAAATACACCGATAGTCTGAGAAACCTTCAGTCTAAGACACCGCTAGTCTAAGACACCACCACTATTTTTTTCTTTACCTATATTTTTGAATAATTTTATTTTAGTGGTTATTTTTATTGAAGTTAATTCTATTTAATATTTTAAGTATTTTATATTAAATGATCGATTGAGAGAATTTATGATAGTGTAAATATATGCATTATGAGGTATTATCTATTCCAGATGTTCTGCTTTCTACTACTGCTTATAAAACTACAACATACTCCCTCATGAAAAGAGATACATGAAAAGAGAATATAAGTAGAATTAGTGGTGGAAGATGTAAAATAATTAAAATCTAATAGCTAAAACTTCTTCAACATACCAAGAGAACACATACTAAAAACATTATAATGGGATTCCAAACTATATCATCACATCATGTGCCTTCCTCTAGTTAGAAAACACGAGTTTTTGAAACTTTGTTTTTGCTAAAGTTTTCCAGAGAACCCGATGGAAGATTCATTTCTGAATCAAATAAAGACTCACAAGCTGTATTGAAACACACCAATCCATTATAAAACTTATCCTTATATATTTCTCTATTCAATTTATATTTATTTTTTATGAGTAGTGTGTTCTATACTATGTTTTATATATGCACACCGTCTCTTACACTAAACTAGAAGATACTTGATATCTTCTTAAACACGTTTCATTTTATTCTCCCATAGATAATAGTTTTAGAGGTCATTATGTGGCCTGTTTATGTTTTATCCCATGAATAATGATGGAAGAGTTTGTGTGTGTCCTGGACAATGTTAACTATTGTAAAAACCTAATATAGGTTTTAGATCATATAGTTTATTTTATATAAACTTATTGGTAGTGGGTGATCATTAATTGGAGAGGACTTGGTGTCAACTTGACACTAAACCTCTTATATCAAATCTTTTTGTTGTATATTTTAATTTTGATTTACTTTATTTCTACTTTAAAAATAACAACTATTTTACCTATAAAAAAAATATACTTTTATAGTTTATCTTAATTCATGTTTATATAGTATTTTAAGCAATAAATTTATTCTGAAGGATCAAATAATATTAGATATTCTTTATCTGAGAACTAATAAATATTTAGATAAATCTTTAGAAAGATTAAGATATATATCATACTACTTATTTTGTTAAATGTGCCCGCATTTAATCATTTTTGGGATTTCAAGATAATCCATTTTTAATAGAAATTTTTAATGGGTATTTAGTTAACCCCCCTATTGAGGTACTAACTCCGACCAATATGTATGTTCATCATAATTTCCACCCATGATAGGTGGCAATGGAAAAAATAATGACATCGTTTCATGAGGTAGTATTTTTCCATACAGATGAATGGTAAGTTCATTACCCATTTGATGGAAGTATGTGTAGGTGTAGTTAGAACCCTTAGAATAAAAAAATATTATTCAATTGATGATACTGAGTTGATTATATAATCATGGGATAAGAATAAGTGTGGTGGTGGAGAAAGAAAATAAAAAAAGTGTTTATTGAAGGATGTTCACTCTTATTTGGGTAACTCATTATGATTTTCACTAGAGGGATTTTTTGGTTAGACTTATGCCAAACGTTTGGAATCTATGATGAAGGGATAAATTTTGGAGCTTATTTTTTTTTCGTTTTTGGTGAACCAAAGTGGATTGATAGGTGTGAGGAAGGACAATAGTGAATTCATTTTTATAGGGGATGAGTCGTGGCATTCTTGTAAATACCAAAAGGTAAACACTATTGGGAGTTCTACCTTATATAGTGTGCTTAAAAAATAGACCCATAATTAATTAAATGGGTTTTATGGTCTATCAAAACCTCTAACATAGAAAAATCATTTCATTTTTAATTTTTTTCCTTGACTTCTATGTTTCTACACTTTTATTATTTTGGTTTTTATTACGGTAACTAATTTTTTAATCTATGAAATGTAACCATTAAGACTAAATTAAAGTTAGATTTATTATAAAACACAAAAATAATTAATTTTAAATATTATATCTAATTTAAAAATAAATAAATCTGACGTGTGTTGGATATTAATTTTAAAACAAGCGTTTGTAATGTGAAAAACATTTTTTAACCTGAACCGTGCTGACAATATTTTTTCTCTTTAGAGGTCAATATGTTCATTATAAAAGATAAATTGGTCCATAAACGGAAAATATTTTATATTTATTAAAATTTATAAATCCCTTGTAATAATATATGTTTCTAGTAAATTTTAAAATATTTAATTATATATCATTTATTATAAAATAAAACTAATGTAAATTTTGACATTATTTACTTAATTTAATTTTAAAAATATCTAGAAAATAATGGAATTTGAATATATAATGTTAAAACTTGTATAAAATTATATATATATTTCTAAAAATATTAAATACAATAATTCAATAACTTTATATCACTTTTAATATTTTTAGTATCATTTATTTTTGTTAATTATTAAATAACTAATTCCCAAAATTGTCATTCCTTAAGAAGTTAATCTTACTAATTAATTTCTAAAAATTATATATTAATTAATATGTTTCAAAAAACACCTTTAAATTTAAAAATAATTTGTATAACCTATATAATTTGGGTTCTTCCATATAACAAGGCTTTTTAAATGTTAAAGATAAGGAAGTTTCTTTTCTTGTCCTTTTCCTTACAGAACTTACTATATTGGGAAAATTCATGGAATAATGCCCTATAAACTAATAAAATTATACAAAATAGGGTATATGATGAAAATATGTGCATAAAATGGATTTGGGACAAGTTTATAGGTCATTTCTCCTTAAGATTAAAATTTAACCACTAAGTAAATCAATTGTTTCCTTAATCACTGTGATTAATTTAAATTAATTTCACTAATAATTTTGGTGAAAAACTACTTTGAAATAGATAAAAATTATATTTTAAGATGATTCAAAAAGTTTAATTAAATTTGAAAAATTCTAAACACTTAAGTGGGTGAAATTATTTTAAAATTAATCTGACATACGTGTCGTGAAAGGGTGTTTTTAAAGTAAAAAAGTTCAATATATTGAAATATTATTATATAAAATTTCAATGTGAAATTGGTTCTAATGGATTAAATTGGATTAACTGATATATAATTTATTTAATTATACATTAAAAAAAATTATCATTTAAATTAACTATATAAATTAATTAAATGAAAAGACTGTGTTCAATTAAAATTTTGTATTTTTCACTATTCATGAAAAGATGAAACATTTCAAAAAAATACCAAAAAACTTACAGAAAGTAAATTTTGATATTATGAGTTTAAAAATTAAGTTTATTTTTTCAAATTAAAATTATTAATGTTTAAAAAATTATTTTTAAAATAGGATCTCCATTAAAAGTTGGAAAAATTACCTTTTAGAAAAACACATTTTTTTATTTATAAAATTTGATTAATTCTTACATATTGTATTAAAAACACCTAAGATGAATTATAAATTTTATTATGAATATAATAAATATATATTTCTTTGAAAATAATATATCAATATTTTTTTATTTAACTTATTAAAGTAAAGTGTGTTTGATTGTATAAATATAGTTTTATAGAAAACGATTTACTTTATTTTCAAAACGATTTTTTTATTTCTAGTTAATTGGTCACCAAATAATTATTCTTATATACATTTGTAAGAAATTTGTGTCATAATTTAGATAATATTATTTATAACTTATATAACAATGACTAAGTGATAACTATAATTATATTTTAATAAAAATACTAATAATATATTGTAATTTGGTGAAACCTGATCTTGCATGCAATGAATGTTGTTAAAGGAACACAACATTGTGTGTAACACAACTGAAACATAGTGTTTCATGTACCACAAGATAATATATGTTTTTTATATAGCTTATTATCAATATGGTTTTGAGTAAAAAGAAATAATAACTTTTTGAGTTTACATAACAAGAGCTATATTCAGGGTTACGTGAAATGAAAAATATGAAAATGATTAAATTAATTTGAAAGAAATAATTCATAAAAACTAGATGTTTTAAATTATACACCCTTAAAATGAATTTCATCATAAAAATTCATTTGGGTTATCAAAGATTTAGTACTTGAAAGTTACTCTCATAGAAAACCACATAGAAAAAATGAATACTAAAACATCCTTTGACAGGGGAATGTTGGAAACATAGAAATTACCCACACAAACTTATAATTTGGTTTCCACATAGAAGAGCATAATTGTAAGGTTGGACATGAAAGATAAATCTAACTATCATATTCTGATGGAGAGTGATAGAGAACATGGATATGATTTATTTAACGACCACAAAACATATTCCAATGAGGATAGAAAAATGTTATTAATATCATAAATAATAATGATAATATGACAAAATTTTATTTCAAGAACCTTTTTATAAAGATGAATATTTTTTACAAGAATATATAGTTACTTGATTTAATAATGATTTCAATATTTTTTTCCTTGTTCAATTTTCAATCCATTGATTATTCCAATAAGTGAAGGTGAATATGTCATTCCTAAAGCATCATGAGATTAATAAATATAATGATAGGTCATCCCATCTATCTTTTTCATAAAAAAATTATTAGAAAAAGTTATACAATATTCATAAATCATTATATAGAGATATAATACTTTAATCTATGAAACCTCTTCCAAATTTTAACTTAAACCATTCCATAAACAGTTAACCTTATAACCCTTTAGAAAGTTGATAATACAAAATTTTATAAATAAGGTCACTAAATTTATAACAATTAGCTTAACATTGATCCCCTGTATATCATAAAGTATCTATTTATTTTCACATGCCAAACATGTGAATACCTTAATCATATATTCTCTCAAGAATAGTAATAAACTCAATAACCATAAATAGCAGTGGAAAACATTCATGCTTCATTATTCCAATTATTATTGTATATATTAATTAAATCCAAAGAATACTATAAACTTCATCGATGATAGAATAATCAACTTTGTCATCAAATCCTTTATCAGTTATAAGGTGATAAATAATATTCAATTTACTTTATCCATATTATAATCTCTTTATCCATACTAAATATCATTTTCTCATCCTCAGGAACATATTAAGGGTTACCTTAGCTTGATCACAATATCACTTATCCATTAAATCACTTCTCTATGTCATTATCACCCTTCAACATATTATTTTAAATATTTAATGAAAAAACATACTTCATGATTCTTATAATATAATTCTTGTATTCCATGACATATTCACATCAATGATTCATATTTATTCTTAATCCATTACTCAACTTTCATCATCTTTTCCATTAATACCCATTTCCTAGAATATGAAATATGAATCATGTCTTAAGGTTGCCCAACTACAATTTAATAACGCTTCTTACATTTAATGTAAAAGAATATAATGTTATACAAGTGACATATAGTTACTAATAATGAATAATAATATAAAGAATAGTGCGAGAAACCATTATCATATATGAATCCCACATAATCAGAAATTTTTTTTATATATTGACTAAATAAAGATACCTTCTTTTAGATTCATGACACATTAGTATTATCCTTATAGACATCCCTAGACATATCCTTAGAAATATAATTTAGGTTATAACAAACGTTTTCTCATCATAGTTTCTAAATGTTGACCAACAATTTCCTTTGATACCAAATATAGAGACTCAAACTTAACATATATGGATATTACATCAATTTTTATGAATATTTATCACATTAAAAAATTAAATGCCTGAGTGCTATAATATTTTAGTTTATTTGGATACATGGAAATATAATATTTTTTCTTGGTGAAATAAATTAAACATATCCCTTAAAGATACCCCCTTTAGTACTACTACTTAAAACCTTTCTCCATGACCTTGGGAAAGGAAAAATAATAAAGGGTGAGCTTAGATACTCCATAGAGGTAAATAAAGGAGATACATAAGCATAACATGAGAATAAGGGTAAAAGAACATGAGAATAAGATTTGAAGATCATACCATACATATCAAAGATCATATACATGATTCATGTCATAATGATTAGGAGTTTATATGACATGGATAATAAGGGTGATAAATTATCGTAAATAAACCATGAACCATAAGCTCATGTCATATAAGTGTGGAATGATAAAAAATATAGATTTTTTTTCAAGGTTAACTACCAAGACCATTAACAAAGTGGATTAGGACACACCTGGTTTCCATTATGGATATGGACAAACCTATTTCCCATTGTCGATTAGGACACACCTATTTGACACTATGGATCCAGACACACAGGTTTCCCATTGTGGACCAGGACACACCTATTTTCCATTGTAGAATAATACATACCTATTTCAAATCATGGATCAGGACACACCTCTTTCCCATTATGGATCAAGATCAAAATCTTGTTTTCTATTATTATATCATGAGATATAAATCTATTACCAATGCACTAGAGGGATATATAGGTCCCACTCTTCATATAATAAAATCTTATATACACATGCCATAAGATAATAAAACATTCATCATATCATGACCTGTAAAATGATATGGGCTTCATAAACCTCATATCATAAACCATGAAATAAAATAGGTATAATAAAAACGTCATCATAACCTATGAAAAATATATCGGTTTCATAATCATTTTATCCTAGAATAACCCATTAATGAAATGGGTTTCATAAGAATTTATCACAGTATAACCTGTGAAATAGAAACATGTTTCATAAATATCATCCATCAAAATATAAACCATTCAAGAAATAATATGTATTGTATTTTGTTATCATGTCACTAATAAATCTTAAACTAAATCAAATGATTCCATATTAGATGGAGAAAGATTTTGAAACATCTATTAAGGCATTTATTAAGGAAAATAACCATTATTTGAAATTATCATTTTAATAAACAGAACATTTTAAGAATAATTTTCTTAAAAGAACTTTTAAAACTTATAAATTAAGATTGAAAAATCATTTAAAACTTTTATTGAGGAAAATATCATTTATAATTTCAAAAAAAACTTTTTAAAATATAATACATTTTGAAATACTATTTATTTGAAAATAACCATGAAAACATAAAGATGAAGTGTTGAAAAACATTTTAAATACAATTATAAATTATTATAAATTTTGAAAAAAAATTTTCTTAAAAATTTTCTTAAAATATCATTTAATGAATAAAACATATTTCCGACTGAAGAGAAATGATGTCAAATTTTATTAAAACATTTTCATAATTATCAAAAGTACCAAATAGTGGAAAAAATAGTACCAATACATGAATATAAGATGAATAACCATATTATAAGAAAATTAATGATATTTATTAAGATATTTATTGTAGTATTTCATCAATATAAGTGTCATTATAAATAATCCCTACAAATAGTGAGATTTTAGAAATAAACTATTAGGAATTTGATAACTTTAATTCAAAATAACCATGTGAGAATAACATTACATGAATCTTAAAATATATTTAAAAGAATTATATTCTTAATTTATCATGTAAAAAGGAATTACATACACAACATAGAAAAATTTAGGTGCATAACATGGCATGTATCTCAAAGAAGAAAAATTGTGATAAAATTACTTTACTGATATGGTATCTTTTGAAGCATAAACCCCATGAAAGATAGATACTAAAATGGATATATAATTTCAAATAATTATATTAATAATAATCATAAAGTAAATAAATGTTTATTATAAACACCACATATAATAAATAGGTGGTGACCAATTCTTGTGTCTCATGGAAAAAAAGTGAGGTGAGAAAACATTTACCTTAAGTATTAAATTAATTGTACTCATTAAAAACACAATTTTAATAAATAAAAGTGTTTTATAAATCTACCAATGAACCATATTATTATATTTCATACAATATTTGATTTTACTATGACTTTATGTTACCAGTTTATTAGAAATTCCATGTTAATGTTATGTTTTATGTAATAACCACTTTGTTTTTTCTTATATGTTTTGACTTGTTATTCTTGTTCCACTTACTTAAATGATGATTTAATTATTTAAGGAATGTAAATAATTATTGAGATATAATTTATAATCAGTATATATGTATTTATTATAATATATAAAAGATATAAATATGAAATGGAATACACCATTCATGGAGATGGTAGGTCGTACAAACGCATGAACATTGCTTCCATTGTTTCATATTTAAAAAAAGAAAGTAAATAACACACACACACAGAAACACACACACACACACATATATATATTATCATTAAAAAAATAATTATTTCATATATATCATATAAGATTATTTAAACAATCATTTATACATTCCATGTAATGTGTGAACAAATCACATTGCTTCAAGGAGGTGGTAGTCCACACATCCACAAACGAAGTTATCATATTTTAAAAAATTGGAAATAATCAAGGTATGTTTTATATAATAAATAAATAATCATAAAGTAATAATAAATATCATATATCCTATATAAAAATACTATGTCCATCATTATTACCAACCATGAGAGTTTGTAATTGAAAAAAAAAACGATTTCGTTTTGTGTGGGGGTAATCAGCTGTACAAATGGATGGTAAGTTTATCACCCATTTATGGAATCATGTGCAGGTGTAGGTATAAACATTAAAATAAAAACCTATTAGAATATTTTGGATACTAGTGTTGTTATATAATCTTTTAATAATAATAATTGAGGTAGTGGATAAATAAAATAAAAAAAAGTGCTTATTGATAGATGTTACCACTTCTTTGGGTAACTCCATTTGGTTTGCACAAAATGGATTCATTAGTTGGATTTATGAAAAAATTGGGGCATATTGTATTAATATATATAATATGTGAGCTTATTTGGATAGGGTTTTCATAATCCAGCGTGGCTTGATATTTGTGAGGAAGGGGAAGAGTTAGTGTATTTTTATTGATTATCTTGGGTGGAATTATTATAAATACCAAAAGGTTAACAATATTTGGAAGTCTCCCATACCTCATGTGAATAAAAAATTATAAAATAATATATTACATGGTAATTATGGTCTAATAAAAAATCCACCATAAAATAATTATTTCATTTATATAATTTTCTTCCTTAACATATTTGTTTCCACACTTTTATTGTTTTGGTTTATATTATGGTAACTAGTTTTCTAAACTAAAAAATTTATCCATTAAAAATATAATATTGTGATATTTATTAGAAAATATAGACCTAATTTATTTTAAATATTATATAAAATTTTTAAAAAATAAATCCTATATATGTTGGAAATTAATTTTAAAATAAGCACATGTAACGCCCAAAAACACTACTTTATCCTGAACCATGTTAACAATGTTTTTTCTATTTAAAGGTAAATATGTTTGTTGAAAAATATAAATTAGTCCATAAATAGAATTTTTTTTATATTTATTAACATTTTAGAATAATATTATAGAATATATTATTTTTATTAAATTTTTAATCTTTTAATAAAATATCATTTATTATTAAATAACATTAGTATCAATTTTGACATTATTTACGTAATTTAAATTTAAAAATATTAAGACAAATATAAAATTTAAATCTATAAATTTAACCCTAATTTAACATGATTTATTCATCTAAAAAAATTTAAATACAATAATTCAACCTATTTACTTCACTTTTTATATTTTTAATATGATTTATTTTAGTAAATTATTAACTAAATAATGATAGCATTTAGCGTTCCTTAAAAAGTTAATCTAACTAATTATTTTTAAAAACTAAATATAAATTAATATAATGTAAAAATATCATTTAACCTGCAATATAATGTGATCAAATGAACTAATGTACTTTTTCGTTCATATCTCAATGATTTCTAAATTTGAAAGGTATGGAAGGTCCTTTTTCTTCTTTTTTCTTACATAACTTATTATATTGGCAACTTTCATGGAATATTGTCCCAATAACTCATAAAAGTTTAAAAAAGAGGGCATATGGTAAAAATATTTGAATAAAATTTCTTTTGAACAAGTTTCTAAGTCATTTATCCCCTTAAGATTAATGTTTAACCACTAAGTAAACTAATTTTTTCTTTCTGTAATTAATCTTAATTTATTTCACTACTATTTTTGATCAAAAAATAGGTTGACCTTACTATAAATTATAAATTAATTTAATTCTCAATATTTAATCCATATTTAAAAATTCTAAACACATAAGTGGTGGAAATTAATATAAAAGTCAACCTACAGACATGTCGTAAAAGTGGGTTTAAAAGTGAAAAATTTCAAAAGATTGAAATTCTTTTATATCCAATTTCAATGTCAAATGGGTTCAAATGATCTATGTTGGATTAATTGATGAATTTTTATTCTAATTAAAAATTATAAATAAATAAAAAATATAATTTAACTATATAAATAAATTATAAAAAAGTCAGATTACAATTTAAATCCAATGTTTTCACTATTAATCAAAAAATGAAACTTCTCTAAAAAATAACAAAAATTCACAGAAAGTAAATTTTTTTATTATTATTCAAAAAATGAAGTTTATTTTTTTGAATAAATATTTTAAAATATTCAAAAATTATATTTAATATAGGCTCACCATTAAAAGGAGATAAAACCCCCTTTTAGAAAAATACATCCTTTTATTTATAAAATTGGATTTATTATTTTTAATGTATAGAAAACACAGAAGATAAAGGTTAACTATTTTTCTAAAGATAAAGTATATATTTTGCTGAAATCATTTATTAATTTTTTTTAATTTATTTATTGTGGTAAAATTTGTCGAATTTCATAAATATAGTTTTCCTTCAAATGATTTCATATATTTTACAAAGGGTTTTATTTTGATTTCTAGTTAATTGGTCATAAAAAAATTCTTATTGTATACATGTGTAAACCATATTTTTATAATTTATTTAATATTATTCGTAACTTTCATTCTAATGGCTAGGTGATAACTATAATTATATATTAATAAAAATACTAATAATATGTTGTTGATTGGTAAAACTCCATCTTTCATGTAATTCAAGTTGTTAAAGGAACTCAACATTGTGTGTAACATGAGCCCAATATATTGTTGCGTGTACGAAAACATAATCTTTGTTTTGGGTGAAACATAATTTTTTCTTGGTATTTCATACAAATAAAAAATAATGTGGTGCTTTCATTTAATAAATCTATATTCAATGATTCATGACATGAAGAATATCAAAAAGATTAAATTAAAATGAAAAACAATAATTCATAAAAACTCAGGGTGTTATTGGAATCACTACCCATTTCCACTACAAAAAGTTCTAGATATGAATAGAAAATTACTGACAGATAATATATATATTGGTAAAAATGATCAATTCTATCAGATATTAAATTTTGTTGATATTAACTATAGGTACAAAAATTCATTTTACAAACAAATATATTTATTTATATTAGTAGTATAATACTGGAAAATATTTTTCTAACATTTAGATATACTGGATTATCATAATAATACCAACAATTGATTTTTTGATAAATGAATATGTTGTTATTAACTATTATCACCCAAATTTTTTTAGCATTATAAAATTATGTTTTAATAAATTATTCAATAATATATATTATTTTACCGACAATTGAATATAAATATATATACTACCTATTAAAAACTTATCATTTTAGTAATAGAAATATATGATTAATTAAAATATCTATAATTTAGTAATGTTTATTAATATTATATTTATATATAAACAGAATCCTTATAAAATATAATTTTTGATATAAATTAATAATTATATATATATATATTAAAATAAAACCCACCCAAATGCCCCTAGTCGTATCTTTCAACCCCCTTCCCCAACCCAACCTTTGATGTTCTTTGCAGACCTCCTCGTAGGAACCCTAACCGCCTAGAACAAAACCTCCACCAACACACTCCCACCCATTTCACATGACCCCTGCCTCCAAAACCTACCTCCTTTCTCTATGTCCCACAACCCCCCTCCCACAACCCTACCTCTGTTATTCCTCATGAACCACCTTGTTAGAACCCCCTCTCTTTCCCCAACCGACATCCCGCTCCAACATCATCATAAAACCCCCTCCCTATTCCTCACAGACATCCTCATGTGAAACACCTCATCAGACCTTATCATCATAGGTGTTCCAAGCCATCATCCCTACTTGACCACCTCCATCTAAAAAATTTTAGACTAGCATCCCCACGTGACCCCTCTCTCCCGAGCGCCCTAGATCAACCTTATATGTTACCTATTTTATCAAATTGGATAACATATATTTCCCTCTTCATTTTCTTCAATAAAATTTAATCATATTTCTTCATACTAGTTTATTTATTTTTTAATATAGGTTCAAAATTATTTATTTCCTTTTATATATCTTTATATATACTATGAAAATAATAGACATAATTTGAATATAAAGGCTCCCTTTTTTCAATATTATAATACCATATTTTTTATCGTTAATTTTCATAGAGGTTCATGTTTGTTATTTTATGAAAAGTTAAGGGTTGAAACAAATAAAACACTATCTATGGTGTAACTATAAAGTTCATAATCAAGGATTATTTAACCAAAAAAATGAGCTCTATCTTGAATAACAACTCAAACTCAATAACCATGTTAGTAAAGTAATTGGTTTGTCCCAAACAACTTGGTAGTAATTTTTTTTTAATTTCAATGTTTCATTAATTATCAATAATATAAAAAACAATTCTTTATATGGTTGTATCTTTATAAAATAATGTCTTTCAGATTATCTAAATGTTACTGTAAGCCTTTATTTTATATTATTTTTTTTGTAAATTCAAAGTAAATAAATTTTTTTCTGACCCTTATCGGTCAAAGTTAAGCTTCTCTTAAGAGAATCTCAGTGCTACATGTTCAACAATGCCCTAAAATTTTTAATCTGGGTACTGGTTCAAAAGATAGAAAATTTCACCCACACGTTTACTGAACATACACACAAAAATATCAAAAATCCATTCTAGGCACTCCAGATGTCAGAATTATGAGTCTGTGAAAATTGGAGGCATATGATTCTGAGGCCAAAAGAGCTCAAAACATATTTTTGAACTTTTTTAGTTACATTTAGTAAACGTGCTTGTGACGTTTCTATATTTTTAACCAGTGCTTGGATTACAAATTTAGGGGCACCATTGAATCTATAGCACTGATATTCACTTAAGAGAAGCTTAACTTTGACCTGCAAGGGTCAGAAGAAAAATTTATTTTCTTGGGCTTTACAAGGGATAAAACTGATGTTCAATTCTGAAATCTAATTTATGTAAATACTCATATCCAAATTATTAATTTTGTACAAACTTTTTTTAAATATTATATGTATCCAATGGTCTTCCACATGATTATTCATATTCTTTAGATTTAGTTCTTTTGTAGAAACAACTTACTTTTATACACTATTCATGTTCTTTCATATAAGTTTACATTTGTTTGCAGAGGTTCATATTTTTTAATTTAATGTACATATTTATTCATATTTTTTTAGATAGATTTATATTAGTTAAAAAATTAATAGGTTTCACTTAAATATATTTGTTAATACATAACTTGTTGGATAAAAATAATAGTTTAGATAGTGGTAAATAAATTTCATTGATTATTTCTTTGAAAAAAATGTAAATTTATTTATCAAATTTCCTTGAATATAATATAATCAATAATGGCTAAAATAAAGTGGATTTAAACTAAAAATTGAATTGAATACAAGATATTGAAATTTATAATTGCAAGGGTCATAAGAAAAATGATGTATTTTTGGTTTATTTCAATAAATAAATTCCATTAAATACAATATAGTGGTAAATAAATTTCATTGAATATAGTTGCAGTGTGCTCTGGACATGGTTTCTTCTTTTTTATCTTGGAAGATAATTCAATACCCAAGTATGAATCATTTTTACTTCTTTGAAAAAAATTCACTAATGATAATTGGCACTGATTGAATCAAATCTGACTAGTTTTCTATAATCTGTTTGGAGATTATGTTGATTCTGAAATTTATTTTTCATCTTTGGAAACTTCTAAAATTTAGTGTCTTATATCCTGTTTATCTATTCATAGTTTTTTTTGTTTTATGTGTGTCTTCTCAATTGCTTCCCATGCTTGTGTGATAAGTTTCAATAGTATTAATGCATATGTTTTTTCAATTCAAATCTTCGGATAACTATAATCATTAAGAGAGTTTTATTTCTTTTATGTTAGTTTTTATTTTATTCAAATATGCATTAATTTATGATCACCATAAAAAAATAATTTCATCCTAAAACTGTGAAATTTTATACATTTTTGATACTGTTTGACACTATCTAGAAGGTTGTGTTTTTTTACTTGATATTTTTTTCCTTTAAAATTATAATGTGGTATCAATGAAATTCACACATGTACATTGTTTAAAATTTATGATTTTTTATAGTGGAAAATTATTTTCATGTTCATTGAAAACACGTTATGTTTCCTTATTTTTTTTTAAATCCATTCCTTTGGATGCATATTTTAAATTTTCAAGAAGTATTATTATTATTATTGAAAGATATTTATTATTATTAGCTTCATTTTAATAATTATTCACTTATATTTTTCTCAATGGAGGTTCTTATAGGCCATGCATGTACTTTTTACAAGTTTTCAAGTTGTGAACGACTAAATTTTCTAGATTGAGAAGATCAATTGATGGAGATTTGGGTAAGTGAATGGCTAAATATTTCTATAGTTTATACCTTCAACTATATGGTTATTTATTCTTCCTTTTGTCTTTTGTTTATATTTTTTCAATTAGTATTTTTGACCCTTGAAGTTTTTTATTCTTATTTCTTACCACCATTTTGGAAAACATAAGTTACATTTGCTTATTTATTATAATTCTGTTTTATATGTTATTTTATTTTTAAGAATTTATGTTGATTGAACCTCTACAGGTTTGTTCATGTTAGGTTAGGAAAATATTTTTCTTTAAAATTTCTACTATGGGAGATGCAGTACATGCAAGAAGGATTTTTTTGTCAAATTTAGCTGTGACATACTATTTTGTGAGAATCATTGAGCCAATGGTTATCAATCATGCGGTAAATATGTTTCACTGGAGACTCATGAATAGGCATGGGGATAATGTAATGGTGAAGAGAAGGAGACTCACAATTGGCAATATTGCAGCATTAAAAAGACATGGGGAGCATGTAATGGGGAAGAGGAAGATGATTAAAACATGATACCTAGACCCTACTGTTATTGTGAACCACAGGATGTCAAATGATGTTTGAGAGTTTGAATATTCAGGTAAAGTCTCTTGGAGTTTGGATACTTTTAAAAAAATTGTGAAATGTTTTTCATGATTCATGTTGAGTTTGAAAATGTTCCTCCAAGATAATTTTATAATTATTATATTATAAATATAATAAATACGTTATATATAATTAGATTACTGATTTTACTATAAATTATTTAAAAAATTATTGGAACACTCATTTTATATTTTATTTAAAATATAATTTAAAAAATGATATTAATTGTTAGTACTAAATATATTAAATAGAAATATAAATGTATTTAATATTATTAATAGATAAATTATTCATATTAATCTGTTACTATTTTCTTTTGAATATCATATATATTATATGTTGGTATTATTATAATTCCAAAAGAACTATTTTATCTGTTACAAAAACTTTTAACAAGAGAGTTTCTTACAACAGTATAGTGACATGGAATTTTTTGTTGGTAAAACTTTTTACCAACAGAAAACACACTTTTTCTAATAGATATAACCATATTGAAAAAATATATTTATTTTTTAGTGTTCCCTTAAAAAATTTAGTCTTGCATCACTACTTAATCCCTATAAATATAGTGGAGTTAGAATCACTACTGAATTCAAATAAATGTTTTTAAATAGGCATCACTACTCAATTACCAAAAACATAATGGAGCATTAATTGCTACATGACTCCAATAACATGGTGGATCAAACGTCACTTCATGATCCCCAAAGTGGAGTGAGAATCAATAATTAATCACAATAATTATCTAATGAGTTATAAACCTTTAACCAATTAATTTTAGGAAAATATAAGATCTTAAAAATCATAATAATAATTATCCATACATATGTGTACCATTAGAAAATGAGAACATTAACACTTCAGATGTCACTTATTTAACCCATTGAAAAGAGATATGTTTCACATTAAACATTTATAGAAACTTCCATATGAAATCTAGATAAAGAATTTGGAATTTTCTTAAAAATATCATTAGTGAAACATAAAGCTCATTAAGGATGTTTTCATTGAATAAAAATAACCTTTTAAGATCTTATGATAAATCACTTAAAAATAAGAGGAAATACTGATTTTTTGATAGGAAAGAAAATTAATTAAAATTAATTCTTAAAAATGGAAATATTGAGTTTGATTAAAAAATAAAAAATCAGGATTTGAAAATAAACACAGTTAAAAAAAATTATAAGTGAATTCATATTCCAACAACTTTATTTAATAGGATATAAAAATACATGAAACTTTATTTCTTAAAACACAATCCATTAAAATCCATTTTAATATCAAAAATTATTTTAAAAAATATTACTTTTAATTTCATATAATATAATTACATTTAAATTCTTTTTAAAAATCATAAATATATAAAATCATTTTGAAAAATAATTTATAACATGGAAAGGAAGACAAAGTTATTTCTTGGGAATGGTGATAATTATTTTTAGCAATGTCATACTCTCATATAGAAGAAATTAATCCAGGAAGATGATTTAAATAAAAATTATCGTTGTACCTAGGTAAAAAGATAAATTTCAAAATATAATCATAGAGTGTAAGAAACCAGTAATATAAGAAATAAGTTTAAGAAGAGCCATTTTAACTCAAAGAAAGGATAACTGAGTTATCAAATTACCTTATGACATTAGTAACACTAGATTAAAAAACCATTGAAAATGGATTTCAAGATGGATGTATAAATCTATTATATTCTATGAATTATTATAACAAAATAAATTCATATAAAATATATATGTACACCACCAAAAGTAAACATTTTATAAATATGCATCATATCTCATTTAAGAAAAATTGAGATACAAAAACCTAACTACCTTGATATTCTTTGCACAAAAATCCATTTGAATAAAGAGAATGGTATCTCTCTTTAAAGCCCATGAATTATGTGAATATTTTAAAAGTTATCCATTCATAAGTAACCACACCTTATCAAAGATATTATGGTTCACAATATGAAATATGTCTCAAAAAATTAAAATTGAGACAAATAACCAATAACCATAAATCCCAGTTAGATGAATGTGTTCTAACCACCTCTAACATGAACATAAATTTCATAATAACTAATTATATAGACTTATTAAAATATATTAATCCTAAAATAAATAATTTATAATCACCAATAAATAATATGTTACCAGGTTATAGTTTTTTTAATCATTATATGTTAGGAATTTTTTGATTGTTTGTTATATAAAAGTTTCAAAGAGGCAAGGTTGATTCTAAAGTATTAGTTACGAGTTAATTATTAATTGAATATAAAAGATATAATAATAACTATTTTTCAATGATTCTATATGTCTCATTTCATTATTTGAAATACCAAAATATGGTTCATGAAAAAAAATTCTGATGAACTAGTTTTGGCATGGTTAATGATCAAAACGTGGTATTTAGAAAAATATATTAAAAATTAATAACACATTTATAGAATTATTAAAAAGTATTAAATACATTATTATTACATGATATTAAAATTATATAACACTATTTAATTATTCTTGATGTGAACACTATAACTTCTTTTACGTAGATGGAAAAAATGACCCAAATCAAACCGTGCTATAATGATTTAATGAGAAAGTACATATTTTTATATAATGTTAACATAACTTTTACATAATATTGAACTTATAATAAACATAGTTTAACTATATTAAATCCATTCATAGAGACATCCATGTAGGATAGTGATAAAAAATGAAATTTTTCATTCATGGATGTGGTAGTCCACAAGTATGCATGATTAACATTTCCATTTCTCCATGAATGATATAAGATAATTGTATATATAAATTTATTATTTCTGAATAATAATTATAAAATATTCAACATATTAATTTTATAAAATTAATCCTTATCTCTATCCCAAAAATACAATGATGAAAAATGAACAACATCACATCGTGGAGGTGATATTCCTCACGTATGACCGATCAATGTTTTTTTCTTAGTGGATAGAATGTATTGAATAATGGTTGATAAATTTCTATAATGACATTATATAATAATAATAATAATATTATTATTATTATTATATTATTGATAAAATAAAATGTTTTTAAGAGTTTGATCAAGAAGAAAAGTCCAAGGATTAATAAATATTTATGTTGAGAAAATAGGATTTGTTTTGAAAATATCCTTGGAAATATAGAACTTAAGATAAATAATTGGTATCAGGGTATTATAAAACTGAGGTGAATTATATTTGGAGAAAAATGGAATCGTTTTTGGATAAATTTATAAGGTATAAGTGTATCATTTTTGGTGGAAGTGATACCCTATCATAAGTGAAGATATGTGTAATTTTTAAATTACCCATTACATTTCAATAATGGTATATCACTATTTAAGGGTAAAAGTCACAAAAAGTATAAAATAAATCAAGTGATTATGTTTTACAAATAAAATAATATTCGACACAATTTTAGGCATGTTTTTAAATGTTTTGGGTCTTTTACATTTTGTAAAACTCTTTATACCATTTTTTTACTTTTACTACGGTAGCATATTTTTTAATAGTGGTAATTAATTTTAATGAAGAATAATAAAATGAAAAATATTAACTAATTTAAGATTAAAATATTATATTTGTAAATAATTTTATCTAATTAAATTTATAAGGTTTTTAAAGTTAATTTTAATATTATCTCTTATAATGCATAAAAACGATTTTTTAGAAAAAGTGTATTTTTAAGCTTAAAGTTTATTTATAGTATAAATTTACCAATTAAATTTATTTTCATGAGATAAATATTTTTATTATAAATAAAGTAGATTAAAAATTCTTATAAATCAATTTAAAACCAAATTTTAATAAATTAATATGTATTTAAAAGAAAAAACCAAAAATATTTGTTTATTAAAAACTATCACTTAAATTATTTAAAATGTTAAAAATAGGTTTTCTAAATTTAAATTAACATTTTAAAAGATTTATATTTGAAAATGGTTAATAATTTTAAATGTATATTTTTCCTCGACATTTCCATAAATGCTACGATTTCATTAAACACTGTATTTTTTTACTATTGAAAAAAATCAACTACTTTGAAACAATCATGAAAAATAACCTTTGAATAATTTTTACATGATTAATTGAAAAATGAATTTATTTTTATAAATTAATAAAACAAAATTACAGAAATTTAGTATTTAAATTAAAATAAAATATATAAAGAAAAACATCTTTTATTGAAAAATTACCTTTTAAAACATTAAGTGTTCTTAGTACTATTTTTGGCCAATTCCAAAATTGAATAATATATATATATATATATATTAATTTTATGTATTATGAAAATAATATCATAAAATTGGTTGATTTAATACATTAGGATAAATTTTAGAAAAAATTAAACATAGTTATTTGAGAAATTTCTTTTAATATTAAACCATATTTGTTATTTATCCTCTAAATATTAGAATATTTAGTCTATTAGTATATTTTATTCACTAGATGTTTTGGTATTCTTATAATTATATTAATAATATTAATCTAATTTTAAATTTATTTTTTTAGTTTAGGTTTTTTTTTGAAGTATGCTATCAAACACAATTTAACTTTTGAGGGAAAAAATATTCCTAAGTCTTAGAGTGCTTCATTATCCCCCATTAAATAAATTTCATCCTCACAATTTTAACCATAAAAAAATAATGAAAAATATCTATGTGATCCATAATAATATGATGATATATTTTCTACTTGTACATCAACCTTTCCATCATAGATACTAGGAGACTCATCATTTCCTACATAATAGTCACGAATTAAGATTTTACCTTGTCTCAATAATTTATACCAAATACCCTTCCATAGCTGGTAACAAAAGTTAATAGGGACACAACTTTTACATATTCATGTTCATGGTATTTTTCTAACCATATATTAGAATAACTATTATTATGATAATATTTAATAATTATTAGATTAAATGATCATAAGAATATAAAAAATCCATCATAAGATTTCTTCTCTAATGAAAAATTCATTTTAACCTATGACACTTTGATTTAAACTATGATATAATTGGTTCAATATATAACTCCTAAAATGTGAACTAGGTTTTTCATGTTAATATTCCTTTCAATATCTCTAACTTAAATTATTATATATTACATCCTTAAATTTCATCAAAAACCCTCCACAATGATTTGTAATGAGAATGTTATTAACCAATGTATATCCAAAAGAGTGTCTAGCGAGGTGTGTTTTCTTAGTCTCACTCATTGTGAATCAAGTAGAGACAAATTTAAAACTCAAGTGTCCTTATTTTAATATGATTACTCTTAAGTTCATTTGTTCCACAACTATATACAATTTCTAGTACCCATACATGGATTTAATTTCCATGAAAACCACATACTGAAAAATTTACTAAAATTATAGGGAGTAATTCTATACTTAGACATATCCCTGGGACTTATCCATAGTATTTTTACTACTTTTCTCTCTTCATAATTTTTCAAAAAATCTAAAATAATTCTTAAAAAGAAATAAAAATATCAGTGATACTAATAATGGTTCCCTAAACCATCATTTCGAGGTTTGGTGCTAAAAACACATAATTTAAAACTGGAATTACTGCTAAGAGATTTGTCCTAAGTTGAACTTAAATATATTTGAATAATTAAATAATACATCTCAAAATAATCACTCATTCACAATAATGGAAGGCTTAGTATTTTATAGGACCAATTATATAGAAAATATATTTTATAAAACTTTTAAACAATTCTCAATAATAATAAAAAACTCGACTCCCTTCTAGACTTCTCATAAGTTATCCTCGTATTCATAACCTTGGTAAGGGAAACATAAGAAATGGGTGATCACAAATACATAGTAAGGGAAAAATTATCAACATTTCATCAAGGGTTAGATCATAAGATTATGAATAAACATTATTATGGGATAAATATGTTATGAGAAATAACATTGAACAATATGAATTTTCTTTAAGTTATGAAAGAAGGATGTTTAATCTCAAATAAATAATCATGTACCATAGAAAAAGAATACAGAATAATGACATGATACATATGATCCATGTAGAATAATAATAGGAATATATATATATAAGTCCTTATAAATGAAGAAAAATAGTAATCTATAACACTAATATATGTGTAGAAATTAAAAAATTATAGATCATGAATCACTACCTATTTCCCATAACATGGAAGAGCAAGCATAACTACCTGATTCCCATTGTGAGTAGGGCATCAATATTTGATTCCCATAAGAATGGTGGAGCATAAATATCTATATTATTACTATAAAACATAGTATATCATGCATCGTCACTTTATTCCTTTGAACATAGTGGAGCATACATCACTACTTGATTCCCACAACATAGTGGATCAAGTATCACTTCCAGATTCCCATAGTGTTGTTAGCATCAGTACTTGATTCCCATAATTATATCACGAGTTATAAATAAAAATCCAATTCATTAGAGTGAAATATAGTACCCAACCTTTATAATGAAAATCTTATATATATATATATATATATGTGTGTGTGTACCATGATAACATGAAAACATTCATACGTCAAACATCACTTAATTAACCCTTGTAAAAGAGATTAGTTTCATAAAAAAAATTCCTAGAACATTCCACAAGGTATTTAGAGAATTAAGTTGGATTTGGATTATATATATCCCTAGTATAACATAAATATCATTAAGGTTGTTTTCATATATTAAAAATAACTTCTGAATAAATCGGGTTAAATCACATGATAAATAATTGAGAAAAACAATTTTTTAAGTCTTGAAAACTATTTAAAAAAATTATATAAAATAAAATACTTGAGTTTAATAAAAATGTAATTTTTTTTGAAACAACTTTTCTAGGGAAAATTTTTTAAGATAAATATGTTTTTGAAAAGATTATTCAATTAGAAATAAAAATATTTTATTTTTTCTTAAAAAAAGGAATTTAAAATCCATTTTAAAATAAATAATTCCTTTTCAAAATATAATTATTAATTTTAAAAATATATAATAATATCTTATTTTCATTAAAGAACATCATGTGTTAAAATAATTTAGCAAACTATTTTAAATCATGGAATGAAAGAAAAATATCATTCTTGGGATTAAAGTGAATTATTCTTAATAATATCATACCTTTATGGGGAAGTAATTCATCGAGTGAAAATATTTCAATAATAGTTTTCACTTTCTACAAAAATAATATAATGTTTAATATAAAATATTATGATTTAAAAAATCATTTATAGAAGAAATAATTTCAATAAGAGTCATTATAACACAAATAAAGGTTATTTGAGTAATGAAAATAACTAACAGATTTTGTAACACTGGAATCGAAAAAACATTAAATTGGATCTCAAGATATATTTTAAAATACATTATATTTTGGGGAAATTTAGGATAAAAAATATAGGAAATATATATATATATATACACACATCAACAAAAGGGAAAAAGTGGTTAATACACATTATATCTCAATGAAGCAAAATTGAGACTCAAAAAACCATGACAACCTTTATATCCTATTAATAAAAATCCATTTATATAATGAACATGATATATCACTTAAAACCCCATGAATTACGTCAATCTGGTAAAATACAACCTTTAAGGAGTAATCATCCCATATTATTGATATTATACTACACAATATAAAATATTTCTCATGAAATTAAATTTGAAATAGTGAATACATTAACTTATATCCCTCTTAATAAAAAGTGATCTAACCTCCTGTTCCTTGAACATAACCATATAAATAATAAATTTTAGATATATATTGAAATATATTGCATTTTCTACAAATTATTAAAAACTTATATTCGAAATATGTTACTCAGTTATAATTTATTTAGTCATCATATGTTAAGATTTTTGATTTTTTATTGCATACATGTTTTAGGGGGCATATTTGGTTAAGAATTATTGGTTAAAAATGTATCATTAACATATTATTCAGGTTAGAATAATTTTTTTTAATTATTCCTTTAGTCTCATTTCAATAGGTGATATACATAAATATATTTGATGAAAAGAAAATTTTGATATACATGTTTTGAAATTTTTAATAATCAAAATTTGGTATATTAATAATTATATTAACTATTAATAAAAAATGTTTAGAATAATTAGAAAATATTAAATATATTATTATTAAATCATATTTCCATTATATTACATTTCTAAATCATTCATTATACAGACATTATAACATTGTTCACTTAGGTGGTAAACCAACCCAAATGAGGGTCTACTAAAATGATTTGATGAGTAAGGATATGTTTTTATATAATGTGAATATAAAATTTTCCAAATAATAAAAATATGATAAATATAATTTAACTTTATTAAGTTTATTCTTAGAACCATCCATTTTTTGTGGGGATAATAAATGAAATTCATCATTTGTGGAGGTGGTAGTCCGCACATATGCACAATTAATAATTCCATTTCTCAATGACTATAGTGGAATTAATCTATTTGATAAATTATCATTTAGAAATTTAATTGTGAAATATTCATTATATTAATTTATCTAATATTTACTTTTTATTATCCATGAAATATAGTAATGAAAAAAACCATGTCACTTCGTAGAGGCAGTAGTCCGCACATACACATAATCAATGATATGTTTTTCTTAGTGGATGGATATGATAAAATAATGGTTACTCTATTAATATAGTAACATTTAAATATAATAATAATATTTGTATAATTTAAGAAAAAAAATTCTAATGAGTAATAAATAATCACTTTGAGACCTTGGGATTTCTTTAAGAAATATCCTTTTAAATGGAGGCCTCAGGTTAAATAATTAAGATAAGAGGCTTATGAAATTAGGGGAGACTTATAGGAGGAACCAAATGATAGTTTTTTAGGATTACTTTTGGGTAGATAGGGGAAATATGATTTAGTAGTAGTGATTTACATTCACAAGTTAATATAAGGGTAATATTGGAAATACTCACTGCATTTTAGTAATGTTATGTCACACTTCAAGAGTCCAAGGCTCAAAGAAATGAAAAATTTAATCAGGTAGGAGGGTTGTCTTGATCCACATGGATTACTTCCCTAGTGTATGTGATACATTCACATAATTTTTCTTGAATAAATGTTATTAGATAAAAAAATTCCAATACAAAATTCACCTATTTTGAAATTATATCCTAGTGTTTGAAGATTTTACTTACATTTAAATAAATACACTTACAAAAATTTCATTCTAGAATATTATATTGAGAAAACCGATTAAATACTTCATCTATAAATTCTCAACACAATATTTATGCACCCCATTCCTATATACATGTTTGATCTATATGGTGGATATTTTTAAAAGAATTACATGTGGTGTGAAACCTATTATCTTTGGAAACATAGTTAAATTTTACTCACATATCTATGATCTTTCTAGAAGTACTCTTTCCTATCCACTACCTTAACACCAATAAAACTAGTTAATGAAAGATCAATTATAAAATGCTTCCATAACCCTTACCAAGCATCCTTTTTCATAAACCATAATTTGTGCTCTATGTTTCTTTGACTTACTTAAACCTTTTATCAATATTGGTAAGGAGAATATTAAACACTAAAGAATTTTTTTTGACTATATATAAACAAACCTATTAGAGATATACATATCTTCCCATAAGATGGATTTCCAACTAGACACATCTTCATCATATGAGGAAGTTCCTCTAGGCTTTATATAGCCTTAAAAACATCACAGATTAACTATTCAATAGAATATAGTGTTTATAAATCCCTAAATACATGTTCCACATTACTAATTTTTATTTTATAACATAAATTTAAGATTTATGATGTCACCGGATCTAGTTTCAAATGATTTGAGGCATTCATTGCCTTTGGTACCCATTTGGGTTGTCATTTTCCCCACTCCGGTCGAATCGTTATAACCTTAAACTATGTCAACTTCCCCATGTGGTAATATTTACTGGTATTGGGCTCTCTATTCATGAGGGGACCTACCCCACTCTTTATATATATATTGTCCCACCCTTCATCATTTGTTAATGTTATATAACCGTAAAATTTATCCCCCATTGGTGAAGACCATAATTCCATAACCTGTAGGTGAAAGATGTATAACAATAATCTGGTTAAAAACCCATGAAGGGAATCCTTAGAAATATTTAAGTCCCTATACACTAAGACTCCCCCTTTTAAGGATTAGCTAATATCTAGAACCTAAGTAAAAAATACAAATAATATAAAGGGTCCCACCATATAACCCCATAAAAAGTTGAGCTATGTTTGTTGGACCGACTAGTCTAATTAAAAGTTATAGATATTTCATGTGATATATCCAAACCTTGAATATTTTTTATTTATATGATGGAATAACTTTTTTTGAAGTTGAAATCTTATTTAAAATTCCTTTCCATTATAAAACTAATTATTTCAAAAAGAGGTTGAATGATAATAATTCTTCCAGAGGATCATTAAAAATCCCACTCAACTCCAAAGGTTATATTTATATGATTATGAATAAATTCCCCAATTTTGATCCATATTTGTACACATAATATATCCATTTAACTCGAGGGATATATGTAATGAGGGGAAGCTAATTTAATCATTTTATTAACCTAAAACATCACATTAGAACCAGACATTTGAATATAGTCAAAGGATTCCCATTGTATACCTATTCTATCTCATAATCCTTGATTGAAATTTCTTGATTTAAGATTTACACTACCTATAATTAAAATATTATAGTGGAATCAATACTATTGATGATACATGACTATGAATCATTCTCACCTTCCAAGAAAAGAATTGTTATATCGCCCTTCAACATTTGATCATTCCCTATCATGTGACCATAAACCATATAAAGAAATGGTATGATATTGATGAACATAAAATAAATTAATTCTTTTATAGGGTAGTCTAAAATTTCATTGGGATCTCTATTTGTATCGATATTTTTTTTAATTCCCCTTTCTATGGGGACTGCCCCTATTATTTGGTAAAAGCTTCCCAAGCTAAAAAATATATATATTTTCCCATGTACAAAAAGGGAATTGCCTCTAAAACTCCTTCTATATCAACATTCACCAGATCTTATATTCCTCTTGAGATCACACGATGAAGCTCTGAAACACTCTCAGAGAGTGAAAGTCAACTATCATGAACAAAAATGATCATTGTTGGGAAAAAATCACTCAAGGCATCATTGAAGCATTTTGAGGTGATTGTGTTTGTTGAAAAAGTGGGCCTCCATGTATTGCTTTTTTACAAAGAAGACCATGGTGTATGAGTTTATTGAAAAGGGGGGATTAAATGGTGATTTTTAGGGTTCAAGGAATTATTTCAAAAATACATGATTGATTGAAGAACCTCAACAAAGGAGTGGATGGCCTGGAGGTGGTACAAAAAGAGCAGATACAATGTGGCGTTGTTTTCTAGTGTTTGCCAAATTTTTGGGCCTGAAAATCGGAAAATGGAGAGATACATTTTTGGAAAAGGGATGATCGCGTAAAATCAGAGTGGGGAACGAAAAAATAATGTGTTTCATGAAAAATCAGCATTGTGCGTGAAAAATATAGTGGTATGCAAGAAATCAGTGTGGTGCGCGAAATATCCACGATGTGCGTGAAAAAGGAAAGTGATGCGTGAAATTATAGGATGATGTTTTTTTCACAAGAGGTGTTTAGAGGTCTAAATCTCGACAATTGGAAAAGGCATGAGGTGCACGGAATATTGGAGAAGTGAAAAAAATGGTGTTGCACAGAAGATGTGTTTTTCAGGCTCTAAGAGTATTACACGCTCAAGGAGGTTTTTTCGCACGAGGTCGATTTTGACTATAAATATGAAGTGACCCCCCTTCATTCAATAGAGTTCAAGACATAGAGAGGATTTTTGTGGTGGAAAGTAAAAGAGGAGTTTTGCAAAAATTGGGGTTGCCTGGTACATCCAGTGCAAAGTGAGATTCTTCTGCAGGTGAAAGTTGAACGTCAATCGAGAATCTATCAATAGTTAAAGATGCAGATTTCATTATTGATAATGAAGAGAACTAAAGGTCTATAAAATGTGGGTGGATCTTCTGAAGAATTAGTGAGAACACTTCATTTGAGAGACCAGTGAGATTTCATATTGTGAGTGGTTGTAAACCAAGAGGGATAGTGAGTCTGCTACAATCATGTAAACAACAGTGCGCTTATAGTGGATTTGGTACATCGGCACATTACTGGTATATTCTCCTTGGACGTAGCTCAGTGAGGGTGAACCAAGTAAAAATAGTTGTATCCCATGCATGATTTAATTTCAATCTATACTTTGCTACGAGAAAGAGAGAGAAAATAGTTTTTCTTAACAGTGAAAAAAGATCAATAGGGGCAGTTATTTTAATCTGTCATACCCTAATTCAACCCCCTCTCAGGGTATCTAACCTAGTGGATGTAAAAACCACTCTGATTAGGTTGATCATGATATTTTCCCTATGTTATAGTGTTAACCATTTTAGTATGTGGTAAAATCCATGTATCCCTACACTTTAGTAACTCTTGGTTTATGCATATTGATTATAAACTGTATGAACCTATTTCTGAAGTTTTCTATAAAAGTAAAAGTTGAATTTTCTAATTCACATCAGGTCTATATCCACCATGTTATTGGATGGTCCACCTTATTTTTCTTTAGTCAAAGATATATGATGTTAAACTATAACAATATTTGGTCAAAGATACATGACCTTAAAATATTACAATATGCGGTCAAAACTATTTGACCCATAATATCAGTCACCAATTATCCAAGCACTATTTCAATAAAATATATACACCATACTTAAAGGATATATTCATTTGTGATGTTTGAGCACCCAATTCATGGTAGGTTTACACTTCTCAGATTTCCATGTACAATTCCTCACTTTTTATTGGCCAAATCTATTCAACCTAAAACACCATTCATGTTAGTATAACGTCCATTAACTTAAAATACATATGGAAATATACATAGAACTCACAAGACTAAAAAAATACACAAATGGTTTCCCAAGAAAAAGGTTAGTCTCCACTCACCAAGAATGCATCGTGCATGATACATAAAAAATTTAACATTTAAAAGAAAAAGGAACAAATATTTTCATGTTGAAAAGTCATAAAGGGTTATCTAAGAAAAATAAAATTTATTTACCACTAATTAACCTTACTATGAGTCTTAATAAAAGGTTAGGTTGATAAAATGAAACAAAAAGGACACAAAGCTCAAGGGCTCCACCATATGATCCCAATAAAAGTCAAGCTGTGCTCGCCAGAACCCTTAACACTAGAAAAAGTTAGATCATTCCCCTATTCCTTGAATATTGGTTAAGATGGTTTTAAATATTTCTCAAAAGTGTGATTATATGATTCTTGATAATTTTTGAATATTAATATCCTCATTCTAAATCCTATAATTTTTGTGATTTTCATCACATTGAGTCAAATTCCCACTCACATCCCAAAGGACCAACTATTGTATTATGGTGATGGTATTTGTTCCTATACCAATATGTTATCTAGTTTTGATATGATATAATGGATCAAAATGGACCAAATATAGTGTTATGATGATGTTTTTTGTGTATACAACCAATAATGATCCACGCTCAAGAGGAAAAAATTTGGTTTTATTGGAAATATATATTGTTAGGTGGAAATTATTTGTGCCTATAGATTTATATAAACCATTATTGGGAGGAAATAATTCATCCAAATCGAATAAAACATGTATTATAGTTATGTTATTTGTGCCTACACCCATCAATGATCCATTCTTGAGAAGAATATTTTCTGATTCAAGTGTCTGGGAAGTGCCATTAACTTTTTCTATTTGAATTCAATGTTCAGATAGAGTCATGTTATCATTCCAGCACCTCTCAAAATTTTTATAGGTTATTATATATTAACAATTAGAATAGAAAAATGGTGAAAAGATGGAAAATAATTAATAATAAAACATGTTTTCATTCATTCTAAAGATTAGAGGATAATCCTCAATTTGGAGTCTCACTCCTATAGATGAAGATATTATTACTGCATGGCATACTCGATATATTCTTGAAGTTGAATAATTACTTTCTATATACAATCTATTTATTTAATTAATCTAGAAAATAGTGAAATATCTACATAAAAATTATATTTAAGTAAATTTTACGTTGAAATAGAATCAAGTTTTACCTTATTCACCTCCTAAACTTACCACAACCCCTCTTCAGTTCACTTATCAGGGTTAGAAATTATTGGTGGAGAAGATCCAAATCTTAATGATGGTTATAAAACTCTTTTAAAATCTACTTAACTTGGTAAAACTACTCCATATCTTGACCATGTTGATATAATTTAACCCAGCATGTTCAGAGGCTTCATTAAGCATAGAAATACTATATTAAAAAATGTGTTATAGATTCTACATCTATGATCTTTTACTGAAGTGTACTAACTTGTTATCAAGTAGAAATAACCTCCTTCACTTTAGTGGGAATAGAATAGCAATCAAAATTTACACTCCCAATTTTTTAGCACATAAAATGGATCTTTGAAAGCATCACCATCAAGCCTTAGAGGTGAGTCTGTGCAATCATATTCCATATGTATCTCCATATAATGTTTTGAACAATGAGAAAGATGATGAGTGTTTTTTGATTGGGTTGAGAATATCTCTGGGAAAGTGTGATATTTTTAGGGACTAGATCACTCTATGAAGGCCCAGTATTGGTGCCCCTTGAATGAGTTATCCCCATAATGGTTGATGTCCCTATAACCTATACCAATCAATATATAAAAATCAATGACAACTTGTGATTCATAAGTCTATCCTAACATTACTAAAATATAATCCAAGAGTATATTAGTAGAAGGCTGGGAAATAAGTAAGATGTAAAGAGAGGTAGGTACTTACATCTATCCTATAGAGAATATAAATTATCCTCCTTTACTACCCCATCAATGGGTACAATAAGTTAGATCTATCAGGGAAATTTAATTGGTAAATCCTATTATTCCGTACGTATTTTCATGGGAACCATATCACCCATTAGAGAAATTTACCCAAATAGTTCCTCTAATCCAGACATTCTTGTATTTTCTGTAATGAACCTAATAACTAGGGCCCACCTAGAACGTTAAATTCTAAGACACCACTACCCAAAAATCTCCTCTAATAGGATAGAGTCTTTTTATCATCACTAAGTAGGAATATCACAAACATGGGAGGTCTTAGCCAAATGTACTATTTTTCACGCACATACAACCGTCTCCAGGAAACAGTGTAGAGATAATGATAAAACTGATAATAAAATGCATGAATAAAACTATACCACAAATAGAGTACACCATAAGTACTAAAATCATGAAAGGAAAACATAAAATACCACCAAAAAATAAAAATATAATCTAACTTGCTAAGAATGAGGGGCTCCATTCAAATGCTTTTCTTGTACATTCTTTGATTAGTCTAAACCATAACTACACTACACCCTAGCCCAATTATTTAAGGAAAATTCTATGATAAATATCATTTTGATAACACATGAAATATGTGGGAAGATCCCATATTGTTTTGAGTACAAAAATACCCTGTATGAACCTATAAAACAAAAATAAAAGGTAGAAACTAAATGGTAACAATACACTCAAACAAAATATAAAGGAGGAAACCCAACTGACAGAGAACAAGAAAATACCTCTCAAACACTCATCATCTATAAATGGATAGTTGGCTCATCTCTATGTGGTGTGTCAATTAGACATCACCTCATGGAATCCCTGTGTAACCTAGATATACAAATTTCAGACTCCATGTATGAAGAGGACCCGATTCCACTACCGACTACATGATCCTACATGAGGCTCAAAGGTATCGCTCATCCAATAGATTTCAATATACAAGACCTACCATCCCTAACGGTACAAATCAAAGAGATTTCACTCATAAATAATATATCTCTTGGCCCAACTCCAGTGCCCATAACTGGAGTCCCTATCTCTGCTATCTTGTATCTTGTGCAAGCTCACAAGAACTGAAGTGGATAGTCCTGCCCCTCATTACTGCACTCACACTAAAGGGATCTATATCTCTAAACCAAGCACCTTGTGCAACCTTAGGAGAGAAAAATGAGTTATCCACACCTCATCACTTACCCATAGTTTGGGTAGTACTAAATCCAAACCATATCATGAATCCTTTGATGAACCTATATAGAGAGGCCAAACTCTCTATGTTGAGGGAGCAATAACTCGTAACATAGTATTAAACAGATGCAGTGGTGAGTATCTCTTCTAACAACTTCACTCCATGTCCATGGTAGGTCCAACTCCCATGGAGCACCTGATCCCATCCAAAGCATGAAGATGGGGGAGGGGGGGGGGATACCACTCTGTAGATAGAGGACTCACACCTGAGTTTAGGGGAATTTTGTCTCTACCTTTACGAATGCTATAGAAGACCCATACCCTAACATGATAGGGAATACTGACCATGGTAGAATATATCCATGGATATAGTACCCACACCTTCATGTGGCAGTGGAGTACCATCTCTATATGAACTCTATAATGATTCTACCTGATCACTATCACCCTAAAGCATCACCTAAGGAAGCATCATGATCAGAACATATTATATAAGAACCATGTTATTTATTTCACATTAATAAATGATTTTTACAAAATATTACACTTCATAAAACCTGAAATATAAAAAATTAGTGTGTATTTGGGAATCAATTACATAGAATAACATCTTTAACATGGGATACTAGAATATTATTAAAAACTTCCTTAACATGCTTCTAAAATTCCACTCCTTTTTAAACTATATGGGATAAATTGGAGATAAACATAAGAAATGGGTGAACTATAAGTTCCAATAAGGAAATAAACATAGAATATGGTAATAAATTTTATAAAAGAGGCATATAAATGGGGAATAAAAGAAACATGAATAACAAGGAATGATATATCATGATAATCATTACATGGACAATGTGGAAAAAACATACAACACTGCATCATAAACATAGGTCAAGGAGAAACCGACTATAAATAATGGTGGGAAAATTACCATAAAATAATTTGGTTCAATAATTGTCCCAATATGAATTCTCATGGGACTAAACATTACACAATGCATTAGAGCTCTATATAATTCCAGGTGCACTTGTCACTTTCATTTCAATCTCATTCTTAAGTGTGCCACATAGATCACTCAACATGGATTTATTCATAATAATAATTTATTACATGATCATGGAATGTTGAATAATTGTATGTAAGTCCAAAATCAAGAATTATATATGCATAAATGTGAACATCCTTGATATGGAATGGGTATGGTATTCACCACACAATTGTTTTGGAATGTAAAATCACTGTGAAATTTCAGCAGCATAATAATGTCACTAAAAGATTCATAAAAATGGGTTGATTAGAGATATATGGGTATATAATCACATAGAAATTAAATGGTGTGTAATAGGTACATAAAAAAACATATCCCAACATTAGATGTTTTAAATATAAGTCATATGGTAGTGTATAACATGATTAAGGAAAGGAATCCTAAATATATTTTGGAATCATAATGGGTGTAAATAAAGGATAATGGGAGGCCTGACGAGAGTGAAAGGAGGATATAATATTTTATACATTAAATGGGAAGTAAGGGGAATATGGAAGAACCTATCCTGACATAATAAAGTGGAATTTAAGATACATAACATAAAATAAGTGATTGAATGGAAATGAGAAGATATAAATCCCTTACTTGAGTGTATTACTCCAAATGCTTGGTAAGGGATTATTAAGAGTTTAATGGGGGATTTGACGGACTCTAGAGAGTGGTGGTAATATTATAGACATGATACAAGGAGATTGAGTGAATAGAAATTAGATATTTGGTGGGTTTATATTGGAAAATAGGGGGATTTCTGTATTATTTAGGTTTTGGACTATATATAATTAAATAACCAAAACCACAAAATATGCAATGTTTTTTCCCAAGGTTTATACCAAATCAGAGTGGTTATAATTATTTTACCAGTCTAAGGTCCAAAAATTATAATATAATACCACTTCTTATGTGGAATTGAGGCATTCTCTTAAAGAAATTATTTTAAAACCCTAAAATATATTAATGGTTTTGAAGGATTCACAAAGGCTTTATAAAATTAAACAAATAAACATAAAATCACATTATTTTAAAGGGAAACATATATTTGGTCATGGATACTATTTACCATATTTATTATATCCATTTATGGTCATTATGATGTCACAATACACAATGTATATTTATACGGTATTTAATTTTTACCCGAAAAATTGAATGCCTTAGAAAATTATAAAAAATTCACCATTGGATAATTTCTTAGTTATTATTCCAAAAATAATATTCATTTTCTCAAAATAATTTTATAAATATGTGATATTTTACTTTTTGAATTAAAATAGACATTTATTGAGAAATTTTGGGTTTTTTAACAACAATAGTTATCGAATCCTTTAAAAAAAATTAAATTCATAAAAATTATAACATTAATTATATTATATAAAAATTATTTAATAATTATATTTTATTAAATTATTATTTATTTTAAAAATTAATTAATTCATAAAAAGGAATGTCTTAAATGAAATTCCATGTTACATAAAAAAATTCTATTTCATTGTATTAAAATAAAATTTTTATCAATCTAATTACTTAATCTACTATAAGGTAAAAAAAATAAAAAATAAAATCATAATTTAAATAAAAATAAAATATAAATATTGAAATAATTATTTTTTCTTTTTTCTAGTCATTTTTAAAATTATTTTACCCTTAGTTAACAAATTTTCCTTTTACCATGGTAATTAATATTTACTACAGTTACTATTTATATTGTTCAAAAATTAAGTTAACATTATTATGTAATAATAATTGTAATTATTTCTTAATATGAAATAAATTTTATCAAAATGAATTCAAATAGGTGGAATAATTCTAATTAATATAAAACTTTCAATTATTATGGAAAGAGGTTTTCTGAAAAATACAATTTTGTAAGGAAAATATAACTGTTCTTTAACTCTATAACTTGTAATTTTCATTATATGAATTTTAATTCCTAAATATATATATATATATACATATTCTAAAATTTTAATTTAGATCATATATCATTACAGGTTATTTTAATTAATGGAAATAGAGAAACATTATGCATTTTAAAATAATTTTCATAAAAATGCATCTTTAATCCTAATAATAAACTTAAACTAAATTATGATATAAAGATACTTTAAGTTTAATTAGTTTAATTAAATTTAGATTATTTTAACTAGAAATAATATTAAAATAATAAATTTACTTTTAAATTAATTAATTTATCAAAAGAAATGACAATTTAATATAAAAACGTTATTTTTCTATATTGGCTGAAAAATATATATTTTTTGAAAAATATGAAAATTTCACCATAAGTTAATTATAATATTACAGTATCAAAATGGAGTTATTATTATTAAATTATCTTTATTAATTTTATATAAAATTATTATATTATAAAAATAAGTAAAAATCATTTTTGAAGAAAACATATTTTACAGAACAAAAAGGCATTACAAAAAACTGATTAATTATTTACTAGGACTTAATAAAAATATTTAGGACATATATATATATTTAAAAAATTAGTTAATTTTATATATATCAAAAATTTAATGGAAATGATAAAAAAATCATATTTAAATAATCATTGTTTGTTGGGGTTTAGTGCCATGTATCACATATGGTATCAAATATAGTCTAATTTCTTAAAACATTAGTGATTTACTTGTTGTATCAAGTCTATAATGTAGAAAAAATGTCCACCATTGAATCCAACATAGAAAACTTGTCAGGATAGGCTACTCATGGGCCTTTATCGATGTTTTGAAGATGGAGATTCATGAGGGAGAATTCCCCGAGGGGAGTACATGGTGTGTACCCACAGTAAATGACATGTATCTAGAAACCGAACCATGGGAATGTCCCATATCGGTACATGGTGAGTACAAGGACTACACGGTGTTCATTCCATGCCCCATGGCATGTAACCTCATCCGATCTCCTGGGCAAGTCCTCACCCATACAGGGCTAGCAAGACATGCTTCCCCACATAACATGTATGCTCGACACATGGTGTATCTTGGATACTTGGTTTCCTAAAAGTTCCCAAATCCCATGTCCATGTTAGGAACCCCATTCCCATGTATAGAACCTTGTGTGAAGGTAATGGTCCATGTTCTTCCACATGACCATGTCCCTCAGTATGAAATCCGTGGATATGTCCTCATCTACATAGCTCGTGCTCACTACACGACATGCACCCTCAGTGTATAGTGAATTGTACTCAATGATAATATTCTTAAAATTTTAAGAACACATAGGGTGTAATGCTATACTAAATTTTGTGTGATCAGAAATTACCAATGGGAATTCCCTATGAGGTACCTAAAACTCCCTAATTTCCACCAAAACCCATTGATCTTCCCCTAGGGGATCTCTAGAAGTCATAATAGGGATATAAAATTGTATGAAAACATATAAAGGGGAATCATGATGTAAATATCATAAATCTCCCCACATCATAATAAAATATCAATGATTTGGGTTCTGAATGATGCTTAGAACCTGCTGCACCTTGATTCGGTGATAATCAACATAAAAAATAGGGATCACCAGCACCTCCTCATCTTGATTTGGCCTTGGGTTGCTTGTTTTCACAAGATAAACCCCTCAAATCTCTTATTACATGCATGGAACACAATGGGGGATGGTTTTTATTAATTTTATTTTTTAAATTAATAATCCTTTATTTAATACCTTACTGGTCTCCTCCTTCTGAATGTATAATAAAGAAAAATATTATACCCTTCATAGGGTAAAAATTACATTTTGAACTCACCTATCATCTCAAATTTCTAATCTGAGTCTTCAGTCAGGCGTTATTCAATTTTTATTGAAAAATTCCATGCACGTGATAAAAATATATATAATATTTTTAATAACACTATATAGAGTTTTTTCGAGATCTGAAATCCCACACTGACTCAACACCTAGAATAAAAAATATTCATAGAAATATTCCAAAGTCTGGAAATAACCAAATTCATTACACTCTCCACATATTCTAGTATTTTCATCCTTAAAAGTGAATTAATATGCATAATTAAGATTAGTAGCCCTCCTTCTGCAAACCTACAACTACACTACAACTCAAAAACCACCATTAGAGTCAACCAATATGCGGTTGAAAATATGAAGGTAGTTTTTTGGTGCCAGTCTATGTAGAAGATAACTCATAGTGGGGAGGTAAACATGACACACCCTTGGGTACTTGTACTCAACCCCACCATAAGATCAAAATACCAAAATCACATATCACTATGGATGTGTTGGTCATAATAGTCATATGGTAAATGTTTGGTTATATCTGGCCACAGATGTGCCCATCCTATATATCTTGTGATCACTCTAACCCAAAGGATAAAATCCATACCAAAATTTTGAAAAAATACAACACCCAATGGTAAAAACCGACTAAGCATGAATGGTAGGCATCTAATCTAGATTAGGGAAACATAATAGGGGTTCTCTCTACAATAATGGGTGGGTTATATCTGAGGCTCCCCCTAAATCAGAGTCAAATTTCACTATTGATAGGAGTGCATGAACTCTGATCCTCTATATTAGTTCCTCTAGGCATAAAGGGTCAAGAAAAAAAATGCTCTATTGGTATCGCTAAGCCTTGAATCAGGGATACACATAAGGCTTACCTGAACTCCTAAACATAACTACCATGAACACACATGTCAAAGGAACTCATATTCCACAACATGATACTATATTATTTGGGTTGTACTGACTTTCCCATATGATTTTGTATTATGTCACAAGAACCCATATCAGGGGTGATGCATCCCTCTTGCTCATGAATTCTATGTAACATAAAACATCCCCATAATAGGGCTCTACCGATTCCCACATCACCCAGGATAATCCTAGGGAACAAAGTGGAAAGAATAAGGTATTTTACACATGTATATATCTATTCTACTAAAATAGTATAAAGGATAAATATTGAACCTCTAATCATCCTCAGATAGGCCTTTACGACTTGCAGTTATCCTCACCCATGTCCTTCAGCGCCCTGAGTTTGGCATAGACAACTTGAGGGTGTTAGTAGAAACATATCATACTATGTGCCTACTCATATTTATCTCCCTTATTATCCTCTACTTCCATAGTAATAAAAAAATGCATGATCCTAACATCCAAATGTATTACCTGCTCAAAGATCCATGATTTAAAAAAAAATGGATCTTAGACCATATACAGTGAGTGTTGCGAAAGACCTATGAACATCACCAAATAATCTTCTATATTCATGATAACATGGAATGTTTTAAAATATCTTGGATATGTACTGATCACAAAATGGATAGATAAAACTCTTCCCTAAAGAGATACTCAAACTTTGACCAAGTGAGAATCATCTCTTCAGGTGTCTGCATCACTAAACTCTACCACTACTTGGAGAAGCCCAGAAGATGACTCACTGTTAGGACCACCATCCGATTTGGAGGTCTCCACATGAGGAAAAAATCATATGTGATTACCTTAAACATGTAATTAGCTTTCCATGGGTCTAGTTCACCCTGATACCTATAAGGTCTCTTCCCTTGAATCCCATGCAACACACTCATCCTACACGCATCCTTAGGATAAACATACATCATAACCAACTACTCATCGGGTGGTTTACTGACTAAAAAACCACTAAGATATACCACCTATTGTGTAGACCCATTAACTAAAGCCTCCTAAATAGGAGAATCTTCATCAAAATCCTTTTAGGGAACAATTTCTAACTGTCATAATGATGTCATCTTGAAATACAACCAAATTACAACATGGCCAAAATTATATATGGGGAGCTAACTCAAGAAGGACATGGAAACCACAACCCCGTCCTTTATGATTAATGTTACAAATTTCCCAAAAACCAATGTATACAACTTCCAAGTCAACAAAAAGGTTATTATAGTCCTGGAGAATGGATATATAGGGCTCTGAACTAACACCAGAGTCCCTGGTCTGAAATACAATCTTGGTAGATGTCAACACTATCACTATAAATCTAAAACTAGGATCACAACTAGAAAACTATGAAATATGGTCCCAGATAGGAATTTTTATAATAACACTCTATATTGAACCGACCCACTAGGGCCCAGATAACTAATTTAAGTCCAATATTCCACTATCCCAAAACTTCCTCCAATATGATAGGGGATGAAAACTAGTTCTATGTAGGAATATCACACACACGGGAGGCCTTATCCTTTAGTACATGTATTTATGCACACAGAACCATATCCACAAAATATTTCATATATAATGATAAAACAAAAACAAAATCTAAATGAATACATTAATCCCACAAATAGTGTACACAAAAATTGATGAATTCTTAAAAGGGGAAAATGAAATCCAACCAAAAACTAGAAATCACATCAAACCTCCTCAAAAGGAGGGTACTGCTATAAAATGCCTGAATGATACATGCCTAAGTAATTCTAGACCAGAATTATTATCCAAAAACTCATGTTCCTCTAATAAATCCACTAAGATACGTTCCATTTAAAAAATATATGACATTTGAGAGCGTAGATTGTTCAAGGTTGAGTATAAAAATACCTATTTGGAACCCCAAAACCCCAAAAATAATAGGGAGAAGCTGAATGGAAACAATTTTATTGACATAAATCCATAGGAAGAAAACAAATAAAGAGATAATAGGAAACTCTATATCAACCACTTCTCAACTATACATGGTTAGTCATTGCATCTCTAAATTGTGTTTGAGTCCGAAATCACAGCAAGAAATCCCATAATATCCCATACATACTCATCTTAAACTTCAAGTCAAATGAGCTCCCAAACTCATCCAGGTAATGGATTCTACTTGAGGCTCAAAGGTATAAGTCATTTTGGATATCCCACTCCATGATAGCCACCACCCCCAAAGGTACTCATCTAAGAGATATCATTTAGTGGGAATATATCATTAGGTATAACTCTAGTGCCATGCACTAGAGGTCTTGTCTTTGCTATATTATATCCATACAAGATCATTAGAACACAAGTGGAGAGGCATTACCCTCACCATTGCACTCATAGTTGAGGGATCTTTAGATGAAAACAATGCACCACGTGCATCCTTAGGATAAAATAACGAGGGACCCAAACCTTTCCTATTCCTCTCAACTAAGGGATTAATAACTCCTAAATATCTCTTGAAACCTAGGATGAACCCACATGGAGAGGCCCACACATCACTGGGTAAAGGGAGAATGAAATACTAACTTGGAGTCACAAGTATCAAGTGGAGGGACCCACTCCTGACAACCATGCTCCATAACTAAGGGAGCTTGAACTACCATAGAGGAATAGCTCCCCATTAGAGATTGAATATGGCGGAGTACTACTCTATATATATAAGACCCACACCTAATTATAGGGAAGTTTCTTCTTTACCATTATAAACTATACGGGGGACCCACACCCTATTGTTCTAGGGGAGTACTGGACCTAGGAAAATTTCTCCATGTATAGAGGTCATATGACTTGGTGCTACTGTGAAGTACCATCTTTACCTACACAATGAGTACAGAAGACCTGCACCCTGGTGCAATGAGGGTGTTCCATCTCTAGGGATGTAGGACCCACACACTAGTGTGAAAGGGCAGTACAATCTTTATTTTAACTCCCTAATGATCGTACCTGATCACTTCCATTATCAACCATTGCCTAAGGAAGCATCCCTCTTGAAACATCATACATCATATCATTAATGCCAAAATCTTGTCCACCATCATGCCTAACATGGAATACTATGCAGGATATGATACTCATGAGACTCCATTAGAGTATTGAAGATGGATATGATTTAAGGATAATTCTATAGGGGAGTACATGACATCTACCCACAGTAACAGCATGTATCTAGATACTAGCCCCTTCCTGTAACCCACTTAGTACTCAGTGTGTAAAAAAATTAAATGGAATTCACCCCATGTCACACGGTGTGTAACCTCATCTAATCTCCTAGGTAAATTCTCACCCACACACACCCAACTATCAATGAATCCCTGCATGGATCCTACCCTTAGTAGATTATGTGTCTTAGCTACCCAACTCCTTGGCCATGTCTTTATCCTATGCCCATGTTCAACACCCCATGACTATTTTCATAACCCCATGTGTATGTAACTATATGTGTTCTTACACAAGATTTTATCCCTCAACATGGCATACCTAGCCATGTCCTCATCCACACAACCTGGGGTCACTACAAAATGTGTACACCAAGTTAAAGGCATATAGCCAAAAAAGATAATATTCCTTAAATGGGAAAGAAACACAATTTCTTCTCCTATACTATATGCCATGTGATTAGGAATTTTGAATGGGAAATCCATTTTAGCCATTATAAACTCCTTGATTTCCACTAAACCCTAGAAATCTACCCCCATTGGATTTTTATAGTTGTGAAAGGGATATAAATCCATAAAACAACACATAAGAGGGGATTAGGATGTAAATATTTTAAATAAACTGAAATTGTGGGGAAACTCTGAATCTTTGGGTCCAAAATGATACTCGTAACCTAATTCACTTTGATCTAGTGATGATTAATATAAAAAATGGAGATTGGTGGCACCTTCTTGACTCAATTTGTCCTTGGATCATCCATAACTATGGGTGAAAAACCTACCCTCTTTATTCTATGTGTGAAACACAAAGGGGTAGGTGTTTTATTAATTTAACTTGTTAACAGATTAAAACTCCATTTAACACCCTACCAATGGTCTCCTCAGACCGAACATCTTATGATAACGAATATTATGTTGCTCCTAGGGTAAAAACCACATTCTAAACTCAACTGTGATATCAAATTTATGGCATGAAAATCTAATCAATATTGATTAAAATTTTACTGAAAAATTGTGTGTACATGATAAAATATATATAATATTTTTAATAACACCACGAAATGACTCTTCGGGCCCCATAATGACATGTCGGCTCAACACCTAAGTTATGAAATATTCCTAGAAATATTCCAAAGTCGTACACAACTATACAATATTCACTACATTTCAAAATTTAGGGATGTTTATGGATTTTGATGGAGGTCATCATAGTTGTAGAGTGAATCTATATATATAATGTCAATATCCTTCTTGTCAAAATATATGTATTATGTCATAATCAACAATAGAGTGTTCAGTCACATATGAAACTTATATGAGGTTATCCATAAATATTGAATGCCTATAGATGAAAAATAGTGTGTCTAGATAGATAGATAATTTCAATACTCTCTAGGTTCCAAACACTTCTATTCATATGGATATCCCCTCTAGAATGATAGAAACAATATACCCATGGGAAGTCGGTATAAAAAAAATTGTAACCCTAATGGGATAATCTACTAACATTGGTTCGTCAAGAATAATTTCCTACACAAATAAATTCATCATATGCTAACTCTCACGGGCTATTATTCCCATAGAGGCATGTTCTTGGAGGATATGAAGCATATATTCCCCAGGAACTGACACCCAAAAATCCATTGACTCTATGATGTCACCCATTAGCCTGGGGTTCACAATGGGAATGAACCATGTATCCGCATATTCAATTAGTGTTGACCTCCTGTGATTTTCTCTATTCACCACATCCACTGATGCCTCTTCAAGAAATAAGTGAGTTTTAAAATTTCAAGTGATTTATTCCCTATGGCATGTGGAACTCAGACCTAACACATCAAAAAATAAAAAACATCTGTAAGAAGTAAATTTAAGGAATTTAGATATAAGTGAGAAGATATAGTACTCAATTGTCATCCCTGATTAGATATGTGTCTCAATAGATTTTTCATGCCTCTATATAGTAGAATCATATGAGGATAATCCCATGGGAGGGGTAGATAGCGGTGGAGGAGGGGGAAACACTCCCTGAGGGATTAAATTTACCACTTGTATATTCTCTACCATGTGAGGACAACCATTTATTTTGACCCTTTCATTACTAGAGGAATCATATACAAGAACCATTCACCCTTTAGTATATTTTGGGGAGTTAACAGTTTCTTACTCACATATAGACTCATAGAGGAGTAGGAAAAGTCTACGAATCACATTAATTGTGAAAATAAATTTAGAGGGGAAATTATTTTTACTTCTTCCTAGGGAGTACTTTTCACTATCGTTATAAGTCACATCCATTCTTAATGTAATCATTTATATCACCTAATACAATTAGTAAATTAAAACATTGAAATAATGGATTTAGTTATCTATATCTCTAAGATAGGTCTGACATCTTCAGGATTCCCTTTCAAATATATATTCATAAGAGTTGTTACATATCGAAAATCTTTCATGTTGATTTCCTCTACTTGTATAATCTTCTAGGACTCTTCAATATAAATTCCCTTTCTCTAGGTATTCTACTCCCTATGAGTTCATGAATGGCTTCATGATAGGATTGGGTAGTGATGGAGGTGACCTACTTATTAATAGGGAGGGATCCATGCACCTCACTTGTTTCCTTTTCATCTCAAATAACAAGGATTTACTCATATTTGTTTATTATATGGCCATGTAGTGTCTTTTAGTGAATCTTTATCCTATTCCTTAACTACTGTAGGACCTTGGACAAAGGGAACTAGTCTATCCAATTGTCTACCAATATATGAGTGAATCAAAGCTTCTGTATAGTTCTTTTCAATTCTAAAATATTTTTATTAGTAAGAATATATACCCAAATACATCTCTCCTTGTATGTGAACATAAGATAGAGTTGGTGTAAATTCATAAGATTCTTCTCTTCCTATTCTATACATTGAGGAGAATGCCTTATTTTTTAAAATAAAGGGATTTCTTTCCAAATATACTATGTTAACATCCATTGTAGATCATATCTATAATAATATTTACCACGATGACACCTTCTATCAGGGATATAACATAACCAAAATCTACATGGGTTCTAGACATGTTTTCTATCATAGTTCCTATCAAGGTTTTTGTATTATCTTATATTTTCTAGGTATTTTCCACTTTGAGTTGTGGTTAAATATTCTTGTGTTCTGTTAGTTTTGGTTTAGACCTTGGTATTCAAGTTCAGGATCAGGATGGATTGGTTCTTAAAGGAAGTAGTTGAATAACTAAAGTTTTCTTCTGGAATTAATTAATGATACAAACTGTTAAATCATGATATGAATTGATCTGGGAATACGAAGTGAACTTCCTCATACCATGAAGGGTTCTTGGAAATCTGTGAATCAATAACTCTTTTCATGAACAATATTCATGAGGTGAAGTGGATTTTCATTGTTTTTATGTCGAGGTGACATTTTTCTTGACATATGTGGGAATAAAAGAATTAACAAGGTGAATTGACTATAAACTTCATGAATGTATCATGTCCATCAACTTTTAAAACCTCTAGTTCCATTATTTTTTTAAAAAGGTTGGGGCCAAAACCTCATTTATTATTAAATAAAAGCAAAGACCTCTTTAACTGGGTAGAGGGAGAAGCATTACATAGACTAAAGGACCAATGGGAATTTAGCGCATTATATGGCCTCTAAGCCCATTTCTTTTTCCCAAGGCCCATTCTATGAATAATACTACAATAGTACCCACGCTGCTATAGTACAACACTGTACTCGCCGCTGCTACAGTACTCTACCACCGCTACAATGAACTAGTTCCATGATTAATTATGTAATATTCCATGTTATCTCAATCATTAGTCATTAAAATGTGGATCTCTAGAGTTATATTGAAGATTGAAGCAGGAACCCCCTGAATCATAGTGTTTCAAACCTGAAGAGTGGAGGCAGCCATCCAAACATTCTTCTCCAATATACCCTATTGGTTTTCCCTTGATGGGAGCCATAATTTGAATGAACAAATAGAAGAATGTCTTTTATAATATGTTAACAGAGGTCTTGGTCTTCATTTATCGGTTATAATAATATGATCTCTACCTCGACCATTGAGGATAAGGCTACTTATATTCTTATTTTGAGGTGGATGGTCTAGAAGAACTCCTGGTTGACTTTTCCATTTATTTGGCATGAACAATAAGTGAAATCACAATGATATATCATGAGGGTGAACTAACTGGATTTTAAATCCACTAACTTATTGAGATTCATGTGTTTATTCCACCCAAATTCTTCATTGGTTCGCTTTGAATTTTGACTGAGACCAGTGGACACCCAAGAGGTATGAAATCCTCTAATTAATTGGAAATTATTGGCAATTGGATTATCATTGCAAACTTGGTATAAAATGAGAATTGATACAATTGATAAATTTATATGATGTGGATTTGTTGATTTTTCCTAGGTAAGAGAATCTACCAAGTGTGAATAAATGGATCATTAACTGATAATTAGAAGAATATAAAGTTATTCAATATTTTTCTTACATGATATATGGATGATTGCTATGTTCTGACTTGTTGGGACATGATGTTGATTACCTGATACATGCCAATGGTGATTCATCCTAATGTAGGTGAATCCACTATTTTATTGACATGTATAGTTATATAATGTTTACCATTGGTGATTCTTCCAAGATATAAGAATCCACCCTTATGATATTATTTGTTTCCCTTGGTTTATAAGTGCACCATGGGAACAGGTAAGTTGATCTAGCCTGCTCTAGAGTTTAATAGGACATGCTATTTTATTTGTTTTCCTTTGGTTTGGAAGTGTTACATGATAACAAATATGTGTCTTTATGATGGGTTAGAGTCCAATATTTTATGGTTTCATTTTCCATGGTATAGTATTGCACCATGGGTGCACATAAGAGATTCCAATATGGGTAATTCACAAGGAGCTCAGTTTTTCTTGGTTTCTTGAGACATGTCAAGGAAGATTCAACCTAGATTAGAGAATATTCTAGTGACATGGGTGATCCATCCTAATATAGGAGGTTCCAAAACTTGATAGAAGAAAATGACATCTTAGATGGACTTGGGTGTTATCCAGGAGCTTGAGGGTCAACATGTTTATATGATGTTATGTATATATTTATGTTCTAATACACCTATTTATCAGACTATTTCATGAACTACATTTTCATATTGGGTTATTTAGAAACCATGGGTGTGGCCTACGGAATTGTAGTGACACCCTATTCAGGCATCATTTGGTACCTGGATAGATTTCATGGTTTTATGTCTGGACAAGGGAAAAGGTTCATCTATTGATTATTTTTTGGATGGATGAGATAAATATTGAGACTAAACTGACATGGAATTTATAAATAGGGTTTGGAGACTTTTTATAAATTATGTCCAGTCTTTTAATTTTCTAAAATTGACCATATAATTTAATTATATTCAATCTATCATTACATGATTATGTTATTATTTGGATTGTTCAATTTTAGATTTTTAATTTTGGTTTCAATACAGTATAATTTATATTATTTATATTTTAATTGTTAATTTATATTAGAGGGTATAGTCTCCCCACTACATTTTTGACACAATAACTGCTAGTTGGTAGCCTTTAGTGTTGGGGGGGGGGGATACCCAAGGTCTAGTCACCCACAAAACTCATACAAGAGAGGGAATGAAGGGTTGGAGATATTACAAAGTGGTATCAGATGAGGTTTATTTTATCATTTTTTAATATTTTAGAATTTTATATATGGGACTAGGATGTGTTGATTCTTGGTAATAAGATAATGTATGGGATTAGGTTACGCATGTGTGGGGGAAAACCTGAGTTTCGAGGGATGGGGTTACTATTCATTTTCTTCTCTTGTTACCTTTTTTATGTTATTTCACCTTGGATGATTCACTTATTATGTGGTTTCTATTTTATGATATTTCACTCATGGGATGGTATGAAAGGATATAAGTATGCAAGAATTTTGGCAGGAACATCATATATATGTTGACATGCCTTGTTCATGATATGGACATAATTATTTCATGTGAAATGTCTACCTTTATAAATTTAAAAATGTTAAACCTTGATATATCTTATTGGAATAAATGAAAGAAACTCTTATTTTTTTCTAATTTACTTGTTAGGCCATGTACATCGGAAATTTGACGAAATTGTACTATATTTTTTTACATTTTTAGTTTGATATTATTGTATGAAATTTTCTATAAGTTTGGTTTTACCCCTTACAGTGAATATTCTTCGTCATATTCATTGGGTTGAGTATCAGGAGAGTAGTAATTAGGAATTTCATAATGTATATGAGTTGTAAAATCCTATGGATTATAAGAACTAGATATATTATCATCTTTAGGACAAATTCATATGATTCATGTGATAAATGGATAGGGAGAATGTTTGCATTGTACCTTTAATTTCTATCTATACTAGAGAGTTTCAGCTACAGTATCCACTTACATTCACTAGTGAGGGAGGCTTGTGGGTTGTTGAGTTTTGGATTGATTTAGTCCAAGAATATTTATGCACCATGAGACACCTGTATATTGGAGGGTAAATGTTTTTGTTTATATGTTATGAAAATGATGTAAGCATTGAAAAGACATTTTGGACAAAGATGATCAGAAAGGGAATTTAACCTATAAGGAATTAAAGGTGAAGTTCTAGAGCTACTTCTACCTAAAGATAGTTGGGAATGAGAGGGATCATGAGTTCATGCATCACACATAGGAGAAAAAGATAGTGATAGAAAATTTGGGATGTTTCACTGACCTATAATATTTTTTTCAATATTTTGTAGCTGATGAGGTTTCCTTGGTGAAACATTTCTAGGAGAGGATTTCTACATGATATGGTTTCTAGTAACAAAAAGTTTCTTGAGGAACTTTACATGCATGATGAATCAGTAACTCATCATGGAAGGGAACCTAAAATAATATCCATGTTTCATTCAAGTATTCACAGTAGGGTGATCAGGGAGCTCTTCTTTGGGAAGCTAGAAGCACTGCTATGATGGTTAACACCAAAGTTGTACCAGGCAGAGTAGCCCGAGTAGTGAGAATCCATATAAGAACTTTATCCTGTTGCAGTGCTTCCAGTGTGGATGGTTTTTTCAAAAGATCCCAGTATGTTCATCCCACCGTGGTGGAGTTCAATGCATGTTGGAGGATAGATTACCTAGAGAGGTTCTATAGGAACTAATAGAACCATAGAAGGAGATAATGATCAAAAAGGGTATTACAATCTTGGAAGGACTCTGCTATCCCTCAGAAGATAGGTAGATATAGTTCCATTAGATATTTTGGACAAGGTAGGGGATGTGGTAGAAAAATAAAGGAGAAAAAGTACCCAGTTGAGAGAGAATTATAGGGCAGTCAGATTGGAGTCCAGTTCTGAGGGATGAGTTAGTTACATTCTATGTAGTCTTTTCCATCTTGTGTAGATGTTGAAACTTCCACTATTAGATGTATCATTCAGGTATCATCTAACCTTGTATGTGTTTTTTAAATAGGATAATCATATTCAATTATATAAAATAAATTTTATAATGGATTTGGTTTTCTTGTGGAGAATGTTTAAGTTTTTATGACCATTAACACACCACTGTGAACGTGATTAAAGGATATTAAACATTATAAGGAGTGTCCTCTTGAAATTGATTACTAATATTTTCTTTATGTGTTGTTTTTATTAATAATGGAAATAATTTATTTGATTATATGTATGGATTGGATATTTCTATACAAGTACCATATCAATTATTATAATAGGAAACATACCTTTTTATCCATATAAGGGCCAGTTATCATCCATAGAGTGAGTGGGATTTTCTGGATGGTTATCAAGACCCATTCATTAAAGATTCATTTGTCTCGTGTCTCGGATATCAGGTCTTATTCTAGAAGATAGAGAAATAGTGTTATAATTTTACTCCAGTCTTAGAATATATTCAAGATGTATTTCTTGAATAATTCACTAGATTACCAATCAAGTGGGAGTTCAAGTTCATGAATGAGTTGACGTTGGTATTAGAGCCAATCTATATCATTCCATACAAGATAAAACTAGAATATATTCTTGATTTGAATGTACATTTGTAAGATATTGGCCAAAATTGATTCATACAGCCTAATACTTCTTCATGTACTTCTTTAGTACATTTCTCTAACAAGGATGATGAGACTTTGGAATTATGTGTTGATTATCAGAGACTGAACTAGATAAAAGTCAAGAATTGGTATCCTTATCCATGAATCAATAATATCTTCAATAATAATAGTTTCCAAGATCTTCTATAGGCTTGACTTGTGATCTAGGTACCATTAGTTTAGAGTGATACTATTTGACATACCATGTACTACTTTTAATATTAGACATAGATTGTATGTGTTCAAGGTAATGTCATTCAGTCCAATGAATTCCATAATGGTATTCATAAAATTAATTAATGATACATTCCATCCTTTCCTCGATTGTATTTTTGCGGGTTTCATTGATGTCATATTCATGTACTCTCAATATATAGATGATGATTCCAAACATATTAAAATGATATTCTGAACATTAAAAGAGCATCATATTTAGACCATGCTATCTAAGTGTAGTTTATGTATTGATAAAGTTGAATTCTTAGGTCATGTTATATCATAAGATGGAGTGTCCGTAGACCTAGAGAGGGTTGTAGCCATGGTATCTTAGGAATATACCATTAATATCATCTAGATTCATATTTTTCTAGGTCTGACAGAGTACTATAAACATTTCATCCAAGACTTCTCTTATATGGATGTGTTATTGTCAAGTATAAACAAGAAATAGGTGACGTTTTCTTAGCCATATGCTTGTGATTGATCTTTCCAAGTGTTGAAGAGTAGGTTTACATAAAAAATGATCCTCACCTTTACTATGTTGAGAAAAATAATACACCATGAAATGTGATTCATCCAGATATTTTCTCAGAGAAACATTGATTTAGGAGGATTGAGGGGATGTGTATGTGTCAAGACAACCAATTCTACAAGAGTGGAACTTCCATACTCATGATCTGGGCTTAGATATAGTATAAAAAACCCTGAGATACTAAATAAACTATTTTTTAGGTGAGTGGTTTGGGTTTTACAATAACAATAAGAATATAAAGAACATCTTTTCTCAATGATATAATAACCTTCAATATAATAGGTGGGTAAAGTATCTATAGTCCATTAACATTGACTTGGATTACACTCCAGGTAAGGGAAAATTATTTGTGGATGATTTTATCCACAATATAAAAACATATGTAGTATGGGAGCCTTATGATGAGTGGAGAAAAAATTCCATCTTTTCGAACATGAATCTATAGGTTCAAGAGTCCCAAGGACGACTAGATTTTAATTTAATATCTTTTATACCCATGATTTTAGACATGATGAAGAAATAATAGTTTTGTATTATAAATGGATTATTAATGGGGGGAAAAATTATATGGTTGGGATCCATTATCAAGATAGTTATTTGGAAGTGGTTATGTTTTTCTTTTCCATGACCACATATAGGTTCCCATGGGCTTACGTGAGGAGCTGATATGAGAGTTCCATGCTTCAAGATGGGTTGTATATCCATGTTTGATAAAGATGTATTGTGATATCAATTGATAATACAAGTGGATAAGGATAAATAAGGTGATATCATTCTTTATTGTGAAATATGTTTCCAGTCACTAGGTGGAGGACAAACGACATATAATTATTGGGTTGTTATTACCTCTACCCATTCAGGAATGAAAGTGGCATAAAGTCACTATATTATTTTGAACAAGGTTTACAATGAAAAAGTACAAGAATATTGTAGTGTAGGTGATCATTTATCAACTAAAATGGTAGCTCACTTATTTCTTATTATGTAGACCTCTACTATTGATCATCTAGGAAGTCTCTATATATGGGAAATATTTCAAATGCACAATGTTCTGAGGATTATTGTTTAAGAAAAAAATCATTGTTTCATGTCATGATTTTTAAAGGGTATTCAGAAGTCTTGAGATCATGGTTCTTATGAGTAACACCTATCATCCTAATACTGATGGAAAATATTAGAAGACCATTCAGATGCTGGAGGATATGTTGTGAGCCTATGTCATAAATTTGGGTTGTTCTTTGAAGAAAAATCCAGCACTCATGGAGTTCTCTTATAATAACTGTTTCAAAAAATTTATCCAAATGGATCCTTTCAAGGCCTTTCATGGAATGTCATATAGTTTTTCTATTTATTTTGTAGTGGTAGGTGAGTTACCTCTAATTGGCATTATTCTTGTGTAGGATGTTTTTGAGTAGGTTGAGTTGATCAGAAAGTAGTTAATGACCTTACAGAGTTAAAATAAATAATATGCTGACCATTAGAGATGAAATATAGGGTTTGAAGTTGGTCATAGTTTTTCTATTTGGGTTCGCCCCTCGCATGGGAAAATTATTAATTTAGAATGAATGGAAGCTAACCCCTTGGTTTTTTGGGCCATTAAAGATAGTTGAAAGGGTCGGTCCAATGTTACACCATTTGGACCTTCCATACCACTATAGTTCCATTTGTGATGTGTTTCAAATGTAATATCTTTTGAGATATAATCCTGACCCTTATAACATGGAATAAATTGATGACTTCAAGATTGATGTTGATGTTTCCACTGTGGGCAACTAATTCGTATCATGGACCATAGTGAGAGTAATCTCTACGAGAAAGAAACACCTCTAGTGTGAGTGTAATGGTGTTATAGGCATGTGAGACAAGGGAAATGGGATAGGGAATTAATTATATATGCATAGTGGTAAGATTTTTTCCTTAATACCTACTGATATTCTTTAGTTCATATCTCAAGGATGAGCTGTTATAAGGTTGGAATGTAATAAGATCAAATATTTTCCTGGTACATACCTCTTTGAGTTTTGGTTAAAACATCTCATGTGGGGTCAGTTTTATTTTGGATCTTAGTAATCAAGTCTATAATCCAATTATGAGTAATAAATAGAGTAATTTATTTATGCTAGTATTATTAAAAAACCCCACAAATTAATGATTCATAATGTGATTTAATCTTGGTAGATCCCACGAACTTCATTCAGAACGAGAATTATTTTGGGTAGTATGTGAATAAAAAATTCATGTTGTGAGATATGTTCACGATGAGATTTGGAATTTTATTCATTTTTAAGTATAGGTGATTGATTTCTCATAGTATTATGGAATTGAGCCATTGAAAACATCAATTTATTATTGACATCATGAATGTGTCATGCCCAACCTCTTTTTAAAACCTCCACCACCATACATCCAAATATCTTGTTCCCTAGTATCATGAATGTTCCCTAGTATCAGGTTACTTTTGTAGACACTCTATAGAGTTCTATTTGACCCTGAATCTAGACCCCTTTGGATCTTGGTGTTCCAAACCCAGAGAGTGGAGGTAATACTACCATACAATCTTCTCTAACATGTTCTATTAGCTTTCCCTTGACAACAACAGTAGTCTAGATGTCTAATTAGGCCTAGGTCTTTTTTTCTATGTTAATAAATACCTTGGTCTTCATTTAAGAGAAGGAATAATCTGATCTCTACCTCACACATTGAGGATCTACCTATGAATACTCTACTTTTTTAGGTGGGTGGTCTTGAACAACTCCCTAATGTCTATTTTGTTTCTTATTGTATGTTCAATAAGTTTGATCATTACATATTGTCATGAACATGACCTATCAAAATTTTAAATCCACTTCCTTGATAATTATTCAGGTTCTTATATGTCCCAAAGACCCCATTGAGACTCTTGGAATTTTGACTATGACTTACGGAAAACTGAGATGCGTGACAACCCCTAGTTAAATTTAAAATTTTGAGTATTTTCTTTTGGTTGTTAACATAGAATAACATTTGAATTGAAATAATTGTAACTCAACATGATGTGTCTTATGGTATTTATGCTAGGTAGTATAATACCCCAATTGAATGTAAATGACATGTTAATTGATAAAATAATGATTAGATCATTATGAAATATATATCCTGGTTAATATATAAATGATTTGTATGGTTCAACTTGCTGGGACTTGGTGTTGATTACATGACACATAACATTAGTGATTGATCCTGATGTAGAAGAATCCACCATTTTATTGAGATGTATGGTTACCTGATGTACTCCATCATTGATTCATCATTGATAGGAGAATCCATTAGTATGATATTATTGATTTTTCCCTTGGTTTGGAAGTTCACTAAGGGAACTTGTAAGTAGCTCTAGCCTTTTTTAGAGTCCAATGTATCATGATGTTTGATTTTTTACTTGGTTAAAAGTGTTCTATTAGAGATTTTATGTGGATATTGAATAATTTAGAGTCTAATATGTTATCAATACTTTTCCCTAGTATAGTATTACTCCATGGGAGAATGTAAACAACCCTATCATTGGTAATTTTCAACGATACTAGTTATGTTTAGATACCTAAGACATTTCAAGGGTGATTAATACAAAAAGAGAATCTTTCAATGCTATGGGTGATTCGTCCAGATATATGAGTATCCAACACATGATAGGGGAATATGAAATAAAGTCAAAATAACTCCTAATCTTTTTTTTATTTTTTTAGAATCCAAATTACGTTTAAGTTTGAACCTCACATGAAAATGACAAACCTAAAAACCACATAACCTAAGTTTCAAATTCAAAATGGAAAAATGTAAATACACATTTGAAAATAAAAATTGATCCCTTGAACCAAACACTACCAAACCGCCTTGGGACACCAAATATTGAGCGACGAGCCACCTCAAGCCACACCCCTAAAAGATAAAACCACTCATCACCACTGATGGTAGAAACCCCCCAAAAAACATCCCAATGGAGTTTCAAGTGACTATCAATGGAGAAACCTTCATCCAAACCATCACCAGATCATTATTTCTCCATTGAATTAAACTAAAATACTTAACTAGAACCCCCATCAGATACAACACCCTTTGTGATAAAAACCATTCAAAAAAACAAAACAAACCATAGCATCGATGTGATATCTGCATTTTCCATAGACCGTGTATTGTTTTCGAACATAATTGGATTCATCAAGGTATAATACCATACCTAATTTGAGAGTGATCCATGACCATAACTAATCCAACATCCCTTCATAAAACAAATAGTTAGAAAACCAATTCTCAAAAAACCCATTAATTTGATAAATATGCAACGAAAATCAGAATTATCTATGACACATATTGAAGATAATAAAGGGTGTGCCTCTTGGAGCACATAAATTTTAACAAACAACACATTCCAACACCCATTGAAGGAATTGTAATAAACCAACTGAGAGGGCGATTAAGGCAAAATAACTCTATGAAATGTTTAAAGCGGTAGGGTCTCCATAAAGAAGATCATCCTCACCCATAACCGCCAACCCTGACCATCAAATCTTTAACTTGGAAAAGATCACCCCATCAACAAATTGAATAAGAAATAAATACAAAAAAATAGGAAACCACAAACACCGAACATAAGTAAAGAACCTTGGACCCCGATATGACAAAACCTAAACATCCAAAGCCTTCTAGAGAAAACTACAGCATTAAACCAGAATTGGGTTAGAAACATGGTAACCAGAAGGAATGAGTAGGGGAAGAATTATTGAAGATTCAATAGGGGCCAAGACCACATATAGAAGATTAAAAGAGTGAGGAAAGAATAGAAATGGAGAAATCAACAAATTGAAATTAATGAGGAAAAAGAAAAAGGGGGAGAGTGGGGAGGGAATAAAAGTGAAATTAGGGGAGGGGGATATGAAGTTAGAAAAGTTACATACATGCCTCCCCCTCCAGATTTCCACTGAAGGAACTCTATCTTGGTATCATGTCAAAATTCATTTGGATAACCTAGTGTGTCAACCTAGAGCTCGAGGGTTTGAATGTTTATTTAACGTTTCATATAAATTTGCAATTTAAAACTCTCATTTATCATACTATTTCATGCACTATATTTTTAGTATTGAATGTTTAAACACCATAGGTACTGACCTACTGAGTTCTACTCACACCCTATTCGAGTGTTATTTCTTACGAGAGAAGATTTTGTTACCTCAAGTCTAGAAAAGGGAAAAGGTCCATATGTTGATTGGTTACTAGTTAGATGGGTTTGATCATGGAGACAGTATTGAAATGGGGTTTATTGTGGGGGTTTCAAGTGATTTTATCATGGTTTTTTAGTCTTTTAATTGTAAACATTTCAGTAGACCATTAATTACATTTATCCTTTCACGAAATGATTCTGTTATTATTTTTATTTTTCAATATTTTCCATTTATCTATTGTGGTTTCATGATTGATAATTCATATTATACCCACTATTATCACTATGCTATAATAGAGGGTATATCCTCTCAAATAAATTCCTTACATCCTTGATACTAGTCGGTAGCCTCTAGAATACATGGATGTGCTTATGGGGTCTAGTATCCCACCTAGCGCAAACATGTTAGAGATTATTGGGCCAAGGATGTTACAATTATGTAGGTCATGTATACAATGTAGTATTTCTTATTTTAAAAAAATTAAGTACTTATGATATAGTAAAAATGGTATAAATTCACTTTATAATTGAGGATATGGATTGAATTAGGCCTAAGGAATTGATTGGTCATTTATAAATTCATAGTTCCCTATGTGATTTTTTGTCCAACAATCCAGAAAGGTGAATTCCTAACTATGTGGACATAAAACACCATATTGATTAATTTTTTAATATTGATTTATTTAATATTGAAAACCATATGTCATCTATGAAGGTGTTCCAGAGGTTTAAAGTGTGTATTATTGAATAAAGGAATAAAAGAGGGGGTGGTTTTGAAAATAGTTTTAAAATAAAATAAATTAAAAAAATATTTTTTTAGTTCATAAATGAAGATGGTGTTTTTAAAATTATGAGAGGATTATTTAATTTCAAGTTTACTAAACCTCTTGGTAAGTTCATCATTCTGAAAAATAAATATGGTTTAATGTAATCCTTTTTTATGGTTTTCTAGATATTGATTCCCCTATTGCCTCTTAATGTGATGCATAATGAATCAAAACTTGAAATAAAAATACGTTTTCCAAGGTTTTTTAATCACGAAGAGAGTGATATATACCAATGAATATTGAAATATCTTGTATGTGTGATAGAAATAGGTTTATTTATTTCTCCAATCGAAACAAACCAAGATTCAAATTTAAAATTTTAACACAATCAGTGTTGAGATAATAAGTGTTTCACATTATTATACCAATGAAATAGAGTAAAAAGTGAATCGTGCTAAGATAGTACATAATTGAAAAAATTATAAAAATAAATTACCCAAAACCAATCTAGGAACACATTTAAAAACACCATCCAAAGTGTTTGTAGCTCCCTCGAAATGACCATTCACCATTTATCTCGTCAACGAGAGGAGGAGGATGATCATGCAGAACTCAAACATTATCCTTGATCTCTATATGAGGATAAGATCCTCTAAATCTCATTAGATGAGGAGAGTAATTATTTGGGTCCCTAAAATGACATAGATTTTCTCCTTTGGTTGAGCTTGCAAATGATGAGCCTAAGGTTCCCTTTTGTAGCCAAAATAAGAGATGTATTTAGACACCCATATTTCAAGGTACCACTTCGACCAAGATTTTTTGTTGGTAGAAAGACTTATATTAATTTAGAAAAATCTAAAAAGTTATTTCCCCACCTCATGGATATATCCCTGTCAATTTTATTATCCATTTAATGTATTAAATTAGAGATATTGCCAAAATACAAAACCAAACCTTTCACATTGAGTTGGTTTTTTTCAAGGCCAGATCCATTCATTTGGGCCCCTTAATGGATTAATTATACTTGGGTGTATTCTGAATAGTAGTATCCCATTAAAATTTAGTTAATTCAAAAAACATTAACCCACATTGGATGTTTATATTAGTTGCAGTGTGCATTTGATTCCACATGTGTGTTTGGAATCTTGTGGAGTTTGTCCTATTTTCCCTCTATATCATCTTTGTCCCTCTAAGTTTCCTCTACCTACAATAAAATACCCAAATTAATAGAAATTAATATTTTTAACAACTATAAACATTAAATTATTGAATCAAATATGAAGTGATTTTTTTAATTATATTTTGGATTTTCAGTACAAAACAATTTTAATACAGTAGTGTAAGGGTGAAATAAAATAGTTACTGATGTTGAAACCCCACCCCCACATCTAAACATGTTCACTCTTGGTAAAAGTATCATTTCAAAAAAATTATGCAATACTATATTACCAGCTTCATGAATATTTAAAATTCAATGAAAATATAATTTTTGATAGTAATGTGATCAAATTAATAATCAGACGAAGGATTTATTCTTAGTGATCATGGAATAATATCTCATAAATCATATCAGAATGAAATTCAAGGAGATTTATCATAATAATATTATAAATGAAGTTACAAGTCAACCAAGTCACTAAATCCCCATTTTTGGGTGTGAAAACCCTTTCATGCTATTTTTTCACTTTTTATCTTATAAATTTAGGTTATTTTAAAATTTTCTTCTTACTTGATTATTTCCATAGAATCTACCCTATATATTTTGTAATCAAATTTGAAGACCCACTTGCTTAAGAATTTATGGATGTAAAACTATAATATCATGATCTAGATATCCCCAATTGTTTTACATTTCAACAGTCCACTCATTTTTTTATTTTTCTTTGTTTTTTTTTGTTTTTTACCTTTTTGGGCTTACAAATGTCGAATAATAGGGTTACATGCATCAGTAATTCTGGTAGAGTAATGAAAAATATTTCACAAGGAACAAACATTTTAAAAAATAATTTTAGGGAGTTGATAAAGATTAACCTAACTTATGTTTAACTTTTATGATGTAATAAATATCAATCATTATGATTGAATGAAATGTAGTGTTGAGATATTAAGTGACATTATAATCCCCTAAAATGATCACTTATAGGACATCGATAATCTCATAGGTTTCATAGAGATACAACCATTTATATCATCAGAAAATAACCAATTTACTAACAAAATATCACATTAATGATATATCATTTCTAAAACTCACAATACATTGGTGATGAAAGTTTATTTAATTGTTAAAAAACATAAAATAGGGAAATTCATCATGCATTTTCAATAATTTACTAAATTAAGTGGGCATAAAAATGAGTATTCTAGTAAAAAATGGGGGGGTGGGGTATGATGTAAAAATAATATACAACCAGTGAAAAATAGAAATGTAAAAAATGTAATGAAAATCCTAACTAACTTTGGAAAATTGGGGAATGTTAAGATTCTTTGCAGTAAGAGGGAAATATAAAAATAACTAAATATGATAAAAAATCCAAAATATCTAAAGAATGTATCCACCCCCACACTTGGATCATGAAGTGTCCTAACTATAAGAAAATAGAGTGTGGTAATGAAGGATAAAACCTGGTGGGTATCACTAATAATTTAGTTCTTAAAGGTGGAGCTCTTATATTGGTGGATTTAGAACATGTACATGAAATTACTTCAGCCACATCACATTGACAGTGAATGTTTTTTCCCTCATTTTGAACCTATACAACACCAAACAAATACACATTAGTAAAAATGTATGGGATAAACCAGTGGGATGGAAGCTTACCTGGGTGGATATTAAAACTATCATTAATAATGATGACCTTCTTCCCAATATAAAATTGATGATATGGTCATGGGTAGACTTGGATTTATCTTTATTATTCTAGGAGTTCACATATTAATGACTATGTAGTTCTTCCAGCCTTGGAATCTATAAATTCCTTTGAGAATGTACACCAAAAATATTATAATTTTATTATTTAATGACACAGTAGGCCCCATTCTCCATATCAATAGGGTGGTGATGAATATTTCTGAAAACAAGTTGATAAGGTAAAATTACAATGGTAGTTTTAAAGGATATATGGTAAGCCCATAAGGAATCATAGATTCTAACACTCCAATATCTTCTATTAGGTTGAACTATTTTTTCAAGAAATATTATTACCTCTCTATTTGAAACCACAACCTAACCATTGGTTTTTTCATGATATGAATAAGATACTTAATGATCATCCCCATAATGAAAAAGTGATTTCATTTCTCATCTATATAAATGAGAACCCAAGTCACTAACTATTAAACAAGGAAATCTAAACCCATATAAAATTTGGCTTCTAAAAATCCCACAACTATCTTTGAATCATCAGTCTTGGTGGCTCGTGCCTCTACCCTTCTTGACAGGTATTCTACTTACAAAATTATGTACATGTTTCCTAATGAATTGGGAAGTGGACCAATAATTCCAATTCCCCAAACATTAAAAATTCCATGAAAGATCAAGGGTACTTCTTGAATTTCATTTCTTTTAGATACATTCCACATTCATTAACAATGAGGTAAATCTTTTCAAAACATATTGGTATCAAAAAATAGTGTTTGCCAAAATAAGATAGAATGCAGGAACTTAAGAAAAGTCCATTGACAACCAAAGTGCCCCCACATGCCGTAGTGTGATAGAACCTAAGGAAGGAATGAAAACCACTATTGGGAACAAAATTCCTTAGGATTTGATCAATACTTCTGTGCCGAAGTTAGGGGTCCTCCCAAATGTACCAATGGGAATCAGGTTTCAATTGATTATATTGATTTTTATATAAACCAGAAAGTATGAAATGTGCTTCCTAATAATTTACAATATAAAAATAATAAGTAATTTAATATTTCACTAGATACAATTTCTAATTGGGAAATATTTCATTTATGGGAATACAAGAGGATGAATCAAGGTTTATAAATAGAAGGATCCTACTAATATGGACAAAACCACATTCTCCACTTCTTATTTTTCATTATTTCAAAAATTAAATTCTTGTTGGAGGAGCATATAGTGAATGAGATGTGGTTTGGCTTATGTTTTACTAAGGGGATACTAGAGTACTTCATGTTAAAATAACATAATTATATTGGAACATAAATGGCATAAACTGATATTATCCAAAGAAAATATAGTGGTAAGGAATTATTTTTCAGTTGTGGTTTCATTTTACTTGGTAGGGTTAAGTGTGAATGAGCCATATTCCATGACATGTGGATATAATATGACCCATTGTTATATAATTTCCCCAAATACATCACCAGAGGCATCGCAAATGATTTCAAATTATATATCACACTAAGGTGGTTATATTATTGTGGGAGATGTGAGACTCCATTTTTATTTGTAAAAAGATTCCTCAAATTTTTTATCAAAAACAAATTATTTTTCCTTTTAGAGTAATCATGGGAGACGAAGAGAAAACTTGAAAAATTCATGAATGAAATGAAGATGAAATCACACATGGCATAATAAAGTCCAAAAATCCCAAACATTTTGTGAGAATAGTTTGGAATAAATAAATTCCAATTTTGATTTATTTAATTGGATACCATCCCCATAAATGATAGGTCCAAGTGCTATACATTGTCACACCATGAAATGGAATTTAACATAATTTAATACATGATTCATTTCAATAAATTGAAATAGGAAAAAACAAAGACTACTTAAAAACTGGTTAAAATAGGAACCATAAATAGTGAAATAATCCATGAATACTTCAATGAAATTATCCAGGAAATCCAAAAAAATAAAAACCATGCATTTTTGGAAATTACCTAGTGCATTTCACAGCCTAAATGAAATAATCTTATATGAAAATGATCTTGAGGGTAAAGTAAATGATGCCTTTTCTTAATCCCCAGGGGAAATATGGGTTTTAAAGTACCCAAAATAATGATTTAGAAACTATTAGTTTTACTTCCCTACTAGCCTCTCAAGAATCTGGTCAATGAATGGAAATATGATATGTTCTATCCTAGTGTGTTGGTTTAATTGACACTGGTCTATACAGAAAAACCAACTATTTTTCACATGGGTGGGAACCAATTAATTATTTTAAATTTTAATTACCATAAGACCACTTTTTTTATGAATTACCTGCATTAGACAGAACCATTGGCTATATAAGATGGGTAAATGATTCCAGTGGACAAAAATTTGGTTACCTTCTTTTTAGAAACATCTAGTATGTTTTTCTTAATTTGATTTTGTAATTGACTCATTAGTTTATCCATATCATTTAATAATACATCAAGCATGAAAATTGATTGGATAATGCCAAGAATTTCAGAAATTTTATGTACTAATTATTGATTATACCCCCTCAAAAGGTGTAGAAATTTTAACTCATGATATAAAGGGAGTGAAATGGAAATTATGACAATAAGATTATTTCCTTTCTCAGGATATTAATATTTCAAAATTTTAGGTAGTGATTTAAGTTCCAAGTCATGGGGTTTTGGATTAAGTGGAGTCAATATAAAAGCGAGAGGTTAATAATTTCATCTAAATTCCTAATAGTAACATCCCTATATGATGAATACACCTTTACAAGATAAGAAATATCATCTATGGTCATATGATCCTCAGTTCTCAAGAAATCATAATTTAATGAACATGAATGAAATTTTTACTAGAAAAATACAGCAAAAAATTCACGTTTTATTATCTTGAATTTATAATAATGATGAAAACTCATAAATGGGATCATTTGAAAGAAGATAGTTTTTTTTGGAGTAAACGGAGTAGATCAATAGAATTAACTGAGATCAGGGAATGATATTCTGAGGGGTAATTATTGGAATCAAGGATGTTAATGTGGAAAATGTCTCCATAAAAATCTTTAGATAATGTAACATTATGGAAAATAATGATTATTTCAGTAGTTTTCAATAAATTTTTCCCCAATATAATTTTGACATGTCTATTCGTCATACCATATTTAATTTTAAGTACATAAAAATTAGGAGGAAAAATTAAAATTTTAATCCTCATAAGAAAATCATCTAACACATCAGAAGAATGTGTAGTACATCCATTTTTTAGTTGAACAAAAAATCAAGGGGGATTTGATTCTAAAACCTATAATTGATTAAAAATTGTGTCATGTGTCAAATTTATAGATGCAACCCAATCAATCATAGCATCAGAAATGAAATATGCTCCTATGGTTCATGTAATCAAGAATATTCCAATATTGGTTCCTTTTTTAGTAAGTGATGGATCTATCAATGATTATACATTCCTTATGAAGCTCACTTTTCAACACCTCAAAGTCTCATTCAATTTGTACACATCACCTTTAGTATCTTGGCGTATTGTGGAATTTTCTTCACCACATCAATCGGGGGAATGTTAACCTGCATATTTTAAAAATTCCCATGATTTATTTATAAAAGTCATTTTATTTTGATTTACATGGTTGGGTATCCCTTTGGGGAAATAGAAGTGGAATGGTTGGGCTATTTGGATTCTCAAAAGATACACTCTTTCCTTTGTTGGGTGCTTTCCCAGGACCATGATTTTTCTCCTCTGGATCATGTGATATGGTTGAAATTGTAGTTTCCTCTGATGGTTATGAATATATTATAGGATTTATTTGGACATTAAGTTTTGTTCCACTATGATGGGTTATGAAACTGACATTTTCATGATCCCTAGGGTTGACCAGTGTTTAAGATGGAATCTTACTTGATCCTTGAATTTGGATTACACCCGCAAATTTTTTGAGTTGTTCTAATTATGTTTTCAGGTCTTTTTATGGCTTCTTGGGTAGTTTTTTGGAATTGGAGATTATTTTCATCCATTTTTTTCATAATTTCCCCAATTATAGGCTTGGGATTTTGTGGGTGTTGGAATAGAATTTATTGTGGTTGGAGATTTATGGGTGGTGGTTGGGTTTGACTACCCTACCCTTATTGGTTCCATCATTGATATGGTTGGTTTAAATACCCACACTACTATAGGATCATTAGAATTTACACCAATAGGAGGATTTATTGTATGGTTCTTTACTAATTGGTTGGTTATAAGGGAATCCTTGAAAGATTTCCTCAAAAATCATAGAAGGTTATCTCAGTTGAGGGCATTTCATAAAATAATGGGTATTGGAAGAGTGGGTACAAAAATAAATATGTTTAGGAGGATGGGATTTCCATTTAGAAAGAGATATTTTTCAGATTATGGTGCTAAACTCTATTAAAACATTATTTCCACCATTTTCTTTAATTTAGATTTTTGCACCTCATTGGAACCTCGAATGGGTATACTGGACCTTAAACCAAACTATTGCATGTTGTGTTCCATTTTTTCAATGAGGGATTTTATGTGATTGGAGACTTGTCACTATTTAACCACCTATAACATCATCAATCATGTTATGAATGATTTGAATAAAAACTTTATAAAAATATTCTATTAAAAGTCAACAACTTATTTAGTGGTGTGGGAAACCTGAACAAAGCCTTTTAAATGTTTCCAATTTTCTTAAAGTGTTTCACCTTGTTATTTTATTATTCCACAAATTTATTTTTTTATAATTTAAATTCATGAGGTTGTAAGTATTTTACAATGGAAAATCATTCCATATGCTCCCAACCTCTAATAGGAGAGTTAGCATAATACAACCAATCTTTTACAGTGTCTTCTAATGGGAAACAAAAAACCATAATATTTACTTTCTTTTTGTACACATTTGCATGTTTTAATGTCAAAAAAACAATGTGAATTTATTTTAACTGATTATTTGAGTCTTCTCCCAAAAGTACGTGGAAGTTTTGTATCAGATTAATTAAAACATATTTTATTTTGAAGTTTGGTGCGACACCTTGTTCTTGAATATATGCAGGCTGGATATCAACATATGGTGAAGTTATTTCTTGTAGTTTTTGGATATTTTATTCCATGTAATACAATTTATGCTCAGTTTATATTTTAATTCTAGATTAAGATGGGTATAAAAGAGTCCCATGTTGTGTCGTGTCCCCATTCATGGGGCCATCATGTGTATCTCAATATTGCTAGTATAGGGTCTTCACCAATTTTTGGTTAAAAAGTGGTATATCTCTTTAAGAATAATGATTCATTCATATAAACTACAAAATAAAAAAATTAAAACACAAAATATAAGTAAAGTTATAAGATAAAAACAAATATTCAAAAAATTGTCAAATATTTTATCAAAACATGCACACTAAAAATTGAACCACTCCATAGAAATCGTGGAATAATTTAATAGTGTTGTAGTGAAATAACTAATTGATTATATTTTTAATGTTTATTTATATAATAGGGAAAAAGGCCATCTACAAAGAATATTTTGTGGTTTAATGTTTTTTTAATTAAAAGAACTAAAAGAGGTGGTGGTTTTGAAAACACTTTTAAAACTAATATGAATTATTTATGGATTTTCAAAGGTAATAAATAGAGGTGGTGTTTTTAGAATTATAGGAGAAGGAGGTCATTTCAACTTCACTACACATCTTTGTTAGTTCATCATTTTAAAAAATACACATGGTTTAATGGAATCCTTTGTTTGAGGGTTGTCAAGATCTATGTTACCCTCTTGCCTCTGAAAATGATTTATAAATAACCAACCTTTTACCCCACAATCATGTTGTGAAGTTTGGAACTCAAACATAGAGTGAGTGATACTGTAGAACATATATATCTCTTGTTTTGGAGTGAGAAAGTTTTTTCTTATCTTTTCTAATTGGAAAACTCAATATTTCAACTTTAAATTTCAACCCAATCAGTGTTGAGATAAATAATGCTTCAGTTGATTACACTAAAGATACAAATTCAGAGGTGAATAATGTTAAGATAATAAATAAGTAAAATATTTCGCACAAAAATACCCAAAACCAGTATTAGAAAAGTGTTGTTATTCCATTCAATGTGTGTGTATCATCCTTAAAATGGTCATCCACAGTTTATCTTTCTATTGAGAGGAGGAGGAAGATCATATGGAGAATTGACATAATCCTTAATCTACCAATGAGGATAGGAGACTCCAGAATGTCTAATATGGATAGAGAACTCATTTGGGTCACCAAAGTGGTATATACATTCTCCATTAGTCTAGATTTCAAATGAGGTGCCCAAGGTTCCCTTTTATATCAATAATGTGAGGTGGTTTTGGGTACCCATATTACAAGATACCACTTGTCCCATGGTTTTGGGTGGGTAGAAAACAAATTCTCAATTTGGAATGAAATAAAACATTATACACCCACCTCTTATATACCTCTCCATATTTTTGGTTATGCATTTACTGTATAATATTTTAGATATATCAAAAAATATTGATCCGAACATTTTACTTTGAGTAGATTCTTTTTCTTAGAAATATAATTTCATTTGGCCCTCTTAATGGATGAACTAGATTTGGGTGTCTTTATAATTAATACAACCAACTGAATGATGGGTCATACCACAAAATTATATCCCAATTGGAATCATAGATTAACTAAAGTATGCGTTTTTGCCTACATGTGTGCTTACAATTCTGTATTGTTTTGCCCATTTTCCTTTTAAATGTTCTATAGCCCTCCAAATAGCCTCTATTTACAATGAAATCATAAAAAATTGAAATTAACATTTTTAATAGTAATAATAATTACATTATTTAATAAAACATGAATTGAAATTTGTTATTATATTTATAATTTTCAATAAAAACCAGTTTAATATAGTATTGTAAGGGTGAAATAAAATGATGAATTGTCATGTCATCACTTACCCTACTGATATGTCCAAGGTGATGATATAACGTTTCTAGAACATGGACCTCTAATTTGATGAATTCCCTAGTCTCTAGAAGGTTCTAAATTATGAAGATCATTAGTCTAACCCCAACATGGGACTCATGTATTGGAAGTGATAATTCTTTTAGGATCATGGATATGTTTTCTACCAGTTATACTAATTGATGAATCCTAGGATCCACTTGATAACCCCATTTAAAAAATGTATTTCTTATACTATTAACCAATTTTTATATGTATATTTGAGGGTTTTTATGGTTGCGTAGTTACTTGTAATTTATAATTTTAACTCCTGATTTTTTGGGTGATAAATATCTATTTTTAACTAGGAAAATGAATGTTGAGATTAGTGAAAACAATATCTTCGAGTAATAGATTTTACAGTCTCATGCATAGATATTTAGAGAGTGGATTCCTTTTCTATACATAAATTCTTTTAGGATATTATTATTATGATGCATATTTATTGATATATATGTTTAGTGTTTAGAAATCTTCATCCAACATTAAGGGAGTATTTCCTAGGATATAACCTTTATAGTGATCTTCACTAATAAATATCCCCTTAGATAAGATTTTTTTTTCAAAAAATCTCTCGATAGAGATTTATCATGGTTATGGGATAATTATTATGATGTTTTTTGGAGTGAGAACATTTTTTAGTAATCCCAATCCATAAATTATAACAAAATTGTATACTATATAGTCCCTGAAACTAGTACCTAGGATATCTGATAACTGATAATGGATTAAACTCATATGTCTCTCTACACTAGCTTTGACACTCCCAATCAAGGAATCCCACTTCCCCTCAGTGGTACAATAAACTTTTATTGTAGTCATTTTCTATAAGAACATGGGGCAATTTATATTTCATGTTATTTGGATAAGAATATTTCACAAATTATGAAATCCCATGAATTTTTATATGTATTTTGTGAACCACATAGTATATATTTATCCATTAAAGCCACATTATTTATATTTGATGTATTTATTTTAATTATTTATTCAAATAGAAACAATAATATTAATTCAAGAACCTAATATGAAGATTATTTGAGAATTATCATCTATAAATAAGGCCTTCTGTGGGCATGAAAATATGTATGTGATGTCTTGGTCATTCTGAAATGACAGAAGAACCATAAGTAATAAATTAAGGGCCAAAAATTTACTTATATAGTGGGGGATACTTTCTAATATACTAAAATATACTTACATGATCCTTTTTTCTTCCTCATAATCATTTTCTTTACATGTTAATCTGATCTCATTCTGATGTCGCGGGAATTTATTTATCTTACAAAAATTGATAAGGCCAAAGAAACATAGAAAATAAGATAACTTTTCTGAAGGAAACACATAAAAATGTTAAAATTTATTTATAACTTAAAGAGGTATGTGATTCATATGGAAAATCCAATTTTTTGTGAAACAATAGTTCTTGAATAGAACCTTGACCTGTAAAGCACTTTAGATAGTCTGTGAAGAACTTTATCCCATGAAGTGTAATTGTTTATAGTTTGAAGGCATGAATGTTCAGCCTCCCATGAACTAGATTCTTTTACAATCCATGAAATCCTATTTTGAGTCTCCCAAACACAATTTTTCTTTGGTTTTTATCATGATTATTAGAACCCCATGAAGAATTTTTTTTCTTAAGAATAATCAAAGGTAAATAGTTGTATTGCATCGCCTATGGATTTGTAAATGAATTTTCCATTATGTAGTCCCTTGGAAAATTCAAAATTGATACTTATTTTGGGAAATTTATTTACCCCTAACCACCAATAAATACCCCATTACTTATCCAATTTGACACACCTATAGAAACATAAAAAATTCATTGAGGAGGATTTATTATTTTGGAAACCCAAGGCTTATGTCTGACTTTTCAGAGAAACCCTTAGGCAATAAAGCTACCCAAAATGATAAAAATGGTATTTATGAATCACATTTAAAAAATAAGATTTTTGATCCCATTCATAGATGATATAGATCATAATCCCCTTTCTCTAAGGAGGGATTTCACAACCCCTTTATAATAGATAATGTTTGGGAGCCCCTTCACAAATAAAGATTTTTGTGATCCACTTCACAAAGAATAAAATTCATGTGCAACACTATAAATGAGATAGTTCATAAAATCTTTCATAGAGGAGGACTTTCTTAAACCCCTCTATGAACGATTACCTTGATGACACCCTATGTGAAAGAGGCACATCGTCAATCCATTCATATCATAGAGAATGTAAACTACATGATATGAGGTTCTTTATGGTATTTATTTTCAAATTTATAATAATATCATTATATATATCATTTTTATTCTCTATATCCCATTTACAAATAACACAAATATTATTTTGGAATTTCTATCAGAAATCATAAATCCATAAAAATATAAAATCAAGACCTTCTCTAAATCCATTGAATTTAAAAAAATCAGATCATGTACATCAATTTGCACCCATTTGATCATGGACTACATTGATAGAAAATGTTTAGGGATTATCCTCCCAAATATGTATAACCCTTGGGGTGATAACAATCATGGATTCCCTTGAAAACAAGGCCCCTGTCATAATGACACCAGAGTGACGTCGCTTTGCTCAATATTCTCATCAAGGATCCTAATATCAATTAAGGATCCATGTGGAAATGGGATTAATTCCAAGGTGTATGCCCCATCCATGTCACCATTGTCAATTTCTTCACCTTGAGTCATCAGTGATATATGTACATCCATATATGAGACACCCCCTATGTATATTCCCCACATAATCCTTTATTGTTGAGAATTTCATGACACATGTATCCGAATCACATGGCGTTAAAATTTATGGTCAATTTCTACATAAAATGACAGTAAAGTAAATGGAAAAAATCACCATAACATGAAATTAAACAACATTTCCATTATCCAATTTTGAGGATGAATAATTTCATGATAATGACCTAGTTAGATGACATAAAATTTCACAATAACTTCTTAGTCACATAATGTTAAATAACAAGATATCATCCTTTCTATAGGATGTTAAACTATATTGTATGATCCCACTACATGGCCTTATATTGTGAAATTATAACTAAATGTGCTTTGGAACCTATCATGAAGGATATATAGGAATCCTTTTAGTGGATCAAACCCAAAATCATCAACCATAAACATCCATCCACATGGGGTTATAATCTTCATGAGATCATGTATATTCTTCCTCAATTTCTTATATCCTATATAGTTTTGGATATCCCTACTCATTGGGTTATTTTACCTTCGAGACCCTTATTTGATTCCACTAGATCTATATTCAGTTTGAAAATTCTTTCATCTATCCATACTCCCAATGGAACCCTGATTCATCTCAAGGGACATATTTACTCTAGGAATCACCATATTTCCCACATTAATCCATATTCCTGGGGAAACTATGTTCTTCTTAGAAGGAAACACTCTTAAAATCCAAAAAAACCCCATAACTCACCTAACTATATTACTTGTGAAACTAACCTATCCTTATTATTCCATATTCTTTATTGATGACAAACAGAAAGGATGACTCCTGTATAAGTCTAACACCAACAATCATTGGGTATATTTTTCCCACCCATACTTTTAAAATAATGTTCAACTGTAGAGATCTATCTTTATAACATGAACTTAAAAGACCAAAAGTGTCCCATTTAGTGGGATTGAACTAAGTGGGGTTTGATTACTTTAACAAGGATATGTAAGACTTCCCTTTAAATGTCATTATCCCAACTTCATAAACACTTATCACCTCCCTGGATGGTGACAAGCTCCAGAGTGAACAATTATATGGATTAAAACCAAACAATCACAAATAAATAAAATAATGATAGGGAAAATTGAATACATATATATTTTCAAATGTATAAAATACTTCTAATATGTAATATATGTTTTACATCAACACATGTTAATGACTAACCACTCGAGTAGGGGTAAATGGCCCCACATTAGGATTTGGGAAGGATTAAAACATATGAATTAAATCTATAAAATATATTAAGAGTAGAATAGAGTCCCCCCAATATAGTTTTATGAGATCAACTTACCACCCTATAGACCAAAAATATTTCTAGGTTATAATAGGAAAATTCGTAATGATCACCTTCCAATGGGAAGAAATTCCCACCAGACTCAAAATGGGGGTCGTACGACCCCATATCAGAGTTTCGATAAAATAAACATAAATCATGAATGATAATAGAAGAAGTTTGGAATAACATAATAAATAAGTCATAGGAATGTGGAAATATGAGTCATTTTTCATGAGGCATGAAAACCTAAAAGATGTATGTTTTATAACATAGATATATAGAATAAGAATTTGACACATATATAATCATAGAAAATAATTTTTTATGTCAAGTATCACCTCTAAGATCATTATCACTTAGTGTATAGATACCCATAGTAGTTTGGGTTCACTTCTCATTAGAAAAAATATTTTGGATAAAGTCCCATAATTGATTGGTTTCACTCCCCAGACCCTTATATATTATCTCATGAGATATAAATCTTTACCCAATGAATTAGAGGGACGCAACACCCCATAAATTTACCATATATACCTTTTATAATAAATTAAATTTATTTTTAAAGATTTATTTATATGAAACAAAAATTTAATATTATGTTACATGCAACATATAGTTTAGATTTATCTACACAAAACAGTAATGTTATCTTGTGTTTCACATAAGACAGATTTTCCTATATGGCTTGTATAACATGAAAGATCGGGTTTTACCAAACAATAATATATTATTAAAAATATTATTATTTAATACAATACAATATAAACTAGATGTTAAATAGACTATTATGAATTTTATTAACTAACATATGAAAATATATAGTCTATTCCATTTGTTACCAACTAATTAAAAATGAACATGGAAACCAAAAGAATATAAAAGAATGACATTATAAAAGGATATTTTTATGTGAAAAAGGTGATTTGTCTTAATAATTAAAATTAATTACTATTAGTGAATGATATTAATTATATTTATATTTTATATATTTAATAAAATATTTTTTATGTTCATACAATTGATTTTATAAGCATAATATGGGAACAAACCAAATATTACACACAAAATACTTTATTTTTATAAAGGCGGTTTTCCACATTTTAATGGAGAACCTATTGTAAATATGAATCTTAGCTCTTTTATATGTTTTATTTGTGAAAATAAAGTTCATTTTTTAAAGTGATACATCATAATTAATTTAGGATGAACTTTTCGTATTTTTATAGGAAATTTAATTTTTTAATGAATAATGAAAAATAATGAATTTTAATTCAAGAATAAATTTTCATCTAATTTATTTATGCAGTTTAATTATATTATAAATTGGTTTTAAAGCTTAATTAGATAATTTTTTTTAATTAATCAAACTTATTTCGTTTTAGTCAATTTCACTTTTAAATTGGATATAAATACTTAGCAAACTTTTGATCATTTTTACTTTAAAAACCTGCATTGTATTCTCGTCTGTGAGATTTAATATTATTTAATTTCTACCACCTCTATGACTGGAACATAAGAAAATGTATTCCATAGTTTTAATCAAAATAGTTTATAATTTATAATAAGTTATACTTAGTTATTTACCCAAAAATGTCAATGAATGTAATGAAAATTAATTACAATGATTAGGAGAAAAATTAGCATAATAAGAGTCTAAATCGTAAAATTATGGCCCAAAAAGACCTAAACACTTTCCCAAAATTAATTGGATGGCCATATTTATACCCTATCCCACATTTTATAGACTTTTTATTACTTTTTGATCCACTTTACATAATAAAAACGTCGGTGGATTTTATATTTCCCAAATTTACAATAACAAAACTCCTCCACCAATACAAAAAGACACTCACCCCTCCCACATCCTCACACATATAGAGCCATTTTTTATTTTTTAATATCTAAGAAATATATACTAATAATCTATAACCTAAAAATATAAGTTTCACTATTGGATATCTCTCAATGCAGTTACAGTCTCACCATTAGATAAAATCTATACAATGAATCCCGTTGGATGAAACCAAAAGGAGATACCCAAAGAATAGGTAACAACCTTAATCAAGATCTTTATATTTCTTTTCATTATCCACACCATAAAATATTATTATTTCAAGATTATATAATAAAATCATTATCCTCAATATAATAGTATGTTTTTATGTCATGGGTTTTACCTGAGCTTGTATACACATCAATATAAAGGGTAACAAACCTACTATTTATGCATTGAAATGTTCTTACGAGGGACTGTAACTTTGGTTACTGCATTTCCTTAAAGAATATATTTTGAAATAAAAAATTGAATTGTAAGGGGAGGGAAATTAGCTAGCCAAAATAGAATAGTTTAAACCATATTATGAAAGGTCTTGATGGTATAGGTTTTCAGGTTATGTCTAAAAATTAATAATTTCCCTCATTCTGAGTCATATATTATTCATCCATTATATTTTTTTGTTGACATATATATGTATGAATTCTATTTTTAGTTTATTGATTTAAATACATGTGTTTTAGTTTACTTGTTTTCTATATTTTTATTAATTTATCTAGTTATTTGAATGATATGTGTTATTTTTTATTTACCTTTCCCTATTGATTATCCCCATTAGTTCACTATTTATTCCATTTTACTTACCCTAATTTTGAATTTTAAACCACCCTTATTATGTTTCCTTTCCCTAGGTTATGAAAAATATTTATTTGAATGAGTTTCAAAGATGTCTAGCTTTTAATTTAGTTATAATTTATTTTATATTCCAATGTATCATGGGTATCATTTATGTAATCTAGTTTTCCAAAACTGTAAAACTGATTGGTCTTTCGTGATTTAATTTTTTATAATCATGATAATATAATAAAATAATTACCCAACTTTGAGCTTATGGGGTTGCAGTATTATAGTTAGTATCAAAGGAAGTTTATAAGTAACCTTGGAAACTAGATTTAGAAAACAGAGATTAGGGAACATAACCCTTAGATATAATTTTAGAATAAGTATAGAAGAAAATCATTAAATTTTTGTAAGGTATAGATTATGTGGGTCTTCCTAGAAATACATCCCAATCTAGATAGTATAAGTGGACATGGTTTTGGACCAAAAGTACCTTTGGGAAACAAATCCAACAAGGTTTGTTGAGACTAACTCAACGTAACCAAGTACACAATAAGAATTCTTAATGTAAACATTTTTTGACATTCCCTGGGATACGCTTAGAATAATTCACATTTTGTTTAGAAATAATTACAATGGATTTCATGATATCCCAAATAAAACCATTTTTAATATTATGATATTAGCTTTACAGAAGTCTCTCAATTTAGGTTAAGTGATACAATATATTTAGAATTATATAAAGTTCAAAATTTTATGAGTTTATATACTATATGCCATTGTTTGTAAATGAAATATGTAAGGAAGAAGTGTTTAAAATCTCATATTAAATGTAGAGGTTTCCCTACTGAGAATTTTAATGTAGTTTTTATTAGAACTGTGAATGTTATGGATATATTAGGGTAGCTTAATCAGGCTACTAAACATAATATTTCTTAGTTGGATAAACCTATTCTCTAAAAATATCCTCTGATTGTGGATCACTTAATGCGACAGAGGCCCCCATTATTAAGTGTGTCTAATGACCCAATGGAGGTAGAAAATTGATTATGTATTTAGAGAATATATTCATGGCATTAGGATGTGGTCAAATGAAAATGTTTACACTCTCAGTGTATTGTCTCTATAGAAATGTAGATCAATGGTGTTCGTTGATCTAGAATATTAGGGAGGGAGAAGAAATAGAACTCATGGAAGTAATAAATTTTAAGGAGACATTATTTGATAAATACATTCCTTGTGAGAAAAAACTGAGATAAAGATAAATTTATTTAGTTTAAAGAAAAAATAGATGTAAAGTATTGCAGAGTATGAAGATACCTTTATCAGGTTATCAAGGGATACTATGGATTTTATGTGCTACATGGAATTTAAGATTGATCATTTCATACAAGTACTTAAGCAATGTCTTTAAAGGGTGCTAGTGGTTTAGAACTTTTCTTCATACAATGGCATAATTTTATTTTCTATCAAGAGAGATAAATAACTCTCCAAGTCTTATATATTCAATGGAAATTAAGATAATGAGATAATGGAAGATTAAATAATAGATAAATGGAATAATGAAAAAAAGTATTTTACCACATGTGATTTTTGTATAAAGAATCATCATTGAAAATTATTAAAAGGATTAGGATTATGTTATAAGTGTAGATAAAAGGATCACCAGGTAAAATAATGCAAAGGGAAGAAGGAAAAAACTGATATTCAGTGTTACAACTGCAAGGAGATAGGGAACAACACAATCAAGTGCCCCAAGCATCAAGAGAATATACCTCATAGGATTATAAGGGGTCAAGGTCAAACATATGTCATTGACACAATTAATATCAAAAAATTAAAGTACTTCTATATTTGTATCTAAGAAATATGTTGTAAAATTATTTTATTTTTGATGTTCTCATCATATGATTTAGAAAATATATACGGAATTTATTGCTTTATTTTTTCTTTAAGGATTTGAGACCATATGCTGAATAGTACCAAGAATTATGATTTATTATCAAGTTGAACTTTTTTAAAAAACACAGGGTTGAATAAAATATTGTGTTTATAGAAGCGACTATTTATAGAGTGAAAGATTTTATTGACTCTAGTAAAAAGGGACTTGAAACAATTTTTTCCCCGTTTTCATCTTCTTTTTATGATATCAATGATGTTTATTCAAACCTATGGTTTTTGGTTTTGTGGTTGAAAAATTTCAAGTGAACATTTTATCTATCACTCTCCATCAAAACTTAATTTCTATATTTTACTTATGTATCCATGTTTCAATTTCCCAACTATGTTCTCCTACTAGGGAACCTAGTTACGTCACCATTGTAATTTCATATATATAGTATTAAGAAGTCTTATTGTTAACCCCATTCATGTTGTGGGTTTTTCAATAATATTTTATTTTCTATATCAATCCCTTGATTACTTATATCAATTTTGAATTGTGAGGATGAAATTTATTTAAAGTAGGTGAAAATGTAACACCCTAAAACATTACAATATTACCCTTTTTGAAAAAATTTAATTTTTTTCATACATGGATTTATACAAAACAAAAAGTTAACATTATGAGACATAAATCATAAAGTTTAGTTTTCTATACATGGAATACCGAGGTTAGCTTGCATTACATGCAATACTATCTTTCCTCGATGGCATGTGTAACATGAAAGACCAAGTTTTACCAAATAATAATATATTATTAAAAATATTATTACTTAATATAATAATATATAAACTAGCAATTGAATTTAATATTATGAATAGGATTGACTAAATTATGAAAATATATATTTAAATTCATTTTTACCCATTAATTATAAATGAATATATAAATCAAATGAATATAAAGGAATGATTTTATAAAAGGTTGTTTTTATGTGAAAAATGAGATTTATCATAATCATGTTAATTAATTAAAATTATTTAATGATATTAATTAAATTTATATGTTATATATTAAATAAAATATTTTTTATGTTCACCCAATTGATTTTATATGCATAAGACGAGAACAAAACGAATATTAAATATAAAATATGGTATTATTATAAGTGCAGTTTTTCCACCACATAATGGAGAACCTATTATAAATACTAATTTTAGAAATTTTATATATTTCATATGTGAAAATAAACATTATTATTTAAAAATAAGAATCAAAATTAGGTTAGGGTGAACTTTTGGTATTTTTCTTTGTAGCAACTTTTTTTAATGAATAATAAAAAATACTGAATTTTAATTCAAAGTTTATTTTTTCAAATAATATATTTAAAAGGATAATTCATATATTAAATTGTTTTAAAAGTTTGATTAGATCACTTTTTTTTAATAAATGAAATTTAGGTCATTTTAATCAAGTTCAATTTGAAATTGGATATAAAAACTCAACAAAGTTTTGAAATTGTTTACTTTAAAAACCCGCATTACTATCCCTTTTGCAAGATTAAATTTAAATTAATATCAACAAATAATGTTATTAGAAATTGGAAAATTTGATTTAATATTTGGAATTATAATAATTTATAATTTATAACAATTTCAAGCTAGTTTTTTGGATGAATATTAGTTAATGTAATTAAAATTAATTACAGTGATCAATAGAAATATTTGTTTAACAAAAGACTACATCGTAAAATTAAGGATAAGAATGACCTATAAAATTGTCTAAAATACATTTTATAGATATTTTTTTACCTTAAAATCCATTTTATCTAATTTTTACCATTATGGGAGAAACGTTTCATAGGTAATACAAGGGTGGAATTCCATTTTCTAAAATTTACAAGAATACCACTCCTCCTCCATTTTAAAAAGGTACACACCCCTCCCACTTCCTCACACCTCTCAATCAGCTTCTTCTAGAATAATATATTACCAAACATCTTATAAATATAACTCCCATCAACCTAGAATCATAATATTTAGAATAAATTCATCCAAGGGATATCTTTCTTGGAAACAAAAAGAAGTTACCCAAAGAAGACGCAATATCCTTCCTCAAGCTGTTTAGAATTATATTCATTATACACAACCTAAAATATTCTTATTCAATGATTATATAATAAAAATTATCCCCAATAAAATGGTATGTTTTAATTTTAAGGGTTCTACCTACACTTCTACAAAAATCCATCTAATGGGTAACAAACCTTCCATTTATGTGTACGACAAACTATCGCCACACAAAACAATTATTGTTTGTTTTTTCTTTTACCACTTCTCATGGTGAGAATTATGATGGATACACTATTTATATATTATATATATGACATTTATAATGTCTCTATTATTATTTAATTTTTATATAACACATATCCTTTTTATTTCTTTTTTTTGTAAATACAATAACATCATTTGTGTAAGTACGAACTACCGCCCCTCAAAGCGATGTGATTCATTCACTGTATACATAGAACATATAAAAGATGGTTTTTCTAAATATATGTAAAATATATTACATCAAAATAATATTATAATTATAATATTCATATATATCATTTACTTTTCATTTTTTAAATATCACAAAGAAATGAAAGTAGTGTTCTTGCGTACGTACGACATACCATCTCCATGATCGGTGAATTTCATTTATTATCTCCAGATATTATGAATTTTTATAAATACATATATAATAAATATATATGATATTTATATCATCATTTACATTATCGAGATGATGAAACTATGATATAATTAATAGATACAACAAGTAACAAGTTAAAACATACACAAAAACTAGGAAATTAACCCCTACAATAGAAAAATACTGAAATATTATTATCAAATGGGTAATAAGATATTATAAGAAGATAATATATGATATTATAAAAATTAATATGTTTATTTAAAAATTTAGTAACACATTTTGAACCATTATTTTGGAGGTTAATGTCTATTCACACAAAAGGAAATACAAGGTAAGAGATTTCATCTGAATTTACATTCCATTGAGACTTATTTCTTGACATAAACCAATTCATTTTATATGGTGTATATAATTATAATTTACATGTTATATCATGAATATAATTATTATAATGTTATTATATGTTTAATTAAATGTTATTCCTTAATGAGGATTATGATTAAAATGTTTCAAAGTGGTATGGAACCTTTGGAATGTTTAAAAATTATTTTCCTCAAGAATGTTCTTAATGATTATCTTTTCAATATCACTTCCTTTTGGGATTATTAACCTTTTTGTCATGAACCGTCCCCTAGGTCCCCTTCCATGACTACCGTAATCCCACCTCCTATAGGCCAGGGGATGGCGACTAGCACCGAAAGGTATACTCGCTAAAACGAGAAGGCATTGACTTTAATCCTGTACAAACAAACAGTCCAAGAACGCAACAAAAAGAAACTGTGAAGAAAGAAACTGTAGTAAAAGAGCGTTGAATGTAAAAGGGTCCAGAATACAAGACCAAATATAAAGGTACAAGTACAACTAAAAATACAATTCAACTGAAAGAAAAATGAAAAAATCTACTGGGTTGTCCTACGAGGTTCCTACCTTAAGGGTAGGTACATATCGCCACCCAAGCACTCCACGTCCATCCATCTCCTCAGCGTAATGTCACACCGAATTTTCCACCTCCATGCATAATCTAGTCCTGGATCCCTCCACCTTGATCAATGTATTATGTTTTCTACATAAAACACAACAAGGTTCGGGAAAAGCCCACGAAGGGGTGAGTATAACAATACTCAATAGAGACCCCAAGACACAATAGGTCTTGTAAAGTTCCAAAAAGGAAAACCACAAAGCAAGACATCAACTCTACTCAGGTATATTCCCATACCTACACCTAAGTTATCAAGATACACACATCTCATTCATGAGGGAAGAATACCATAAAGATAACACGACGAAGGTAACACCATGAAGGTAAAAATACCATACAGGTAACACTATGAAGGTTACACCATGAAGGTAAAAGTACCACACATGTATCACCATGAAGATAGTACCATGAAGGTAAAAGTACCACATAGGTATCAGAAAAAATATAGTACCATGAAGGTAAAATTACCACACAGTTATCACCACGAAGGTAGTACCACAAAGGTAAAAGTATTAGTTCAAACAGAGTATCATCTCAAACTAGGTTTTCAGCAAAGTATAGAAGTACAGATGATTAGTCATGAAGCTTGATCATCTAATTCTATCATGAGGCGCTACTATTGACCATGCAGAGTCTGACCCACAACGAATTGATAGGTACTTACCCCCATAATGACTGATAGAGAATCTGACCCACTGAGAGTCGATAGGTATTAACCTCTGCTGACCCCCACAAGATCTAACCCACATAGGATCAGTATGCGCTGACCCACACAAGATCACTGAGTGCTGACCCAAAAAGGATCAGTATGTAGTGACTCACACAGGATCACTGAGCATTGACCCACAAAATATTGATATGTACTAACCCCCGTAATTACCCACACAAGATCTGACCCTCCCAAAGTCGATAGGTAATAACCTCTGTATGATCTGTCTCTAACCTCCGCCTCACTGCCAACCACTAGATTCTTCGCACCCTGTGTACTCGAGTTTCGTTGAATCTGAACTCAAGATATCAGTCGTACCATGACTACTACTATGCTCCATAATGTTGTTACCCAAAGGAACTCAATGTCCTAAGGTTTCCAATGCAACAGACAACGCGTCGTCCAGACACCCAGTCTATAAGTTATAGGCATTTTAGTACTAAGGGCCTGGTTGGATTTGGGTATGATCCAACCCGACCGAACTCCAAGTTTCTCCGAAACTCTAATGGAGTAAGTCAAAAGTACCATATCACTTGAAGGTTTACAATTCCTTAGACGGTTCTTCAAATGTGCTCTCGGTCATTAAGCTATAGGAATTTTAGTGGCAAGGGCCCGATTGGATTCATGTTCGATCCAAATCGTCCGTACTTCAAACAGAACCAGATAACCAAAATGGTCACAACATTAAGATTCACATAGAAAAATAAACTATATGGACAACCCATTTCTCTAAAATGGATACATGGTGAAAATGTTTCATTTCACCGCATCATGCGCGAACCGGGCCTCATTGGGCCCATGCATCGACCTCAACTTAAATATCTAAAATTGGTTTTGAAACATCGGTCTTAATTTATGGGTCACAACGTCACATACGGTTCACCATTTCAACACTATATGAGGGAGATATTTCAGATACAAGATCCCATAATAATAATTTTAATCTATTATTTTCCAAGCGCTTCGGGTACCCGAACCAAAAACCTAGAAAAAACATCCAATATTGGACTCATAATTCCTGTCTCGACGTCAGGATCGCACTGCCACTGGATGTTCGTGAAACCGAGGTCGCACAAACAAGTTACGGACAAAACATGGTTTTCCCAACGAAAATAATAATAACATTATTATATTATTTTTATTTTTATTTAACTGTTTTTTTCCTTCAATATTAAAATCTACGTTCAAAACCATCAATATTTCATGCATGACACACAACTCCAAAACCCTCATCCTTTATCAGTTATTTCTTCTTAAACTTTATTCCCTTTCAATTTATTTTTCTCTCCAATTAACTCATTCTTTTCTAAACACTCACACTCCAACCTAACATACAGCCTCATGCATCAGGCCTCACCCGGCTGCTCCGCACAGCCCACACCAGTTGTCCGCCTGGATATCGCGCTACTCAGGATCCCCGCCCCTTCAGCCTGACACCGTCCCAACCTCCAGCTTGCGTTGCCTCGATCCACCTCGAGCTGCTGCTTATCCGAACCGCCTCGCCAGACGCCTTCCGCAACCATGTCGGACCGCCATCATACCTTGTCTAGAATATCACCGCCACAGAACCCCTTCCATGGGTCACCACAACTTTGTTCTACACCCAAAAAATATGATGACTGCATATTCTCAATCCTCGGGTTGAGGGATTCATGTCCATATGTCGTGCTCAAGAAATCGTTGTGTTTCCAGTGTCATTAATTATTTGTCATCGAAGAACACATGAAGAACGTGTGAAGAACGAAATAATAGGGTCCAGGTATAAGTGCAGAATGATGGAATTGTTTGTTTGGCCATCTTCATTGTGAATCAAGAGTATGAAGAATCAACAAATATATTTTATCATACTTCAAATTAAAACCCCTCCCTCATTCGTCTGTTGGATTTGTTGTGAAGAGGAAGATGAGGTCGCTGAAGAGGATGCCGGTGTTTGTTGCTCCTACAACACATTTCTAATTCGGGCTCATGCATCGTCCTGATTCTTCGTTGGGGGATTCTATAGCCAAGGCCTCCTCTCTGTTTTCCAACAGAAATAAAACCAACAAGAAGAGTTAATAAAATAACTCTTCATTAACAAGTTGGGGTTTAATTGAAGATTAATGTATCCTATTAATTGAAGAGAGAAATGGTTACACATTTTGTTTAACTGGGAATTTAATTCCCAGCATTAAATTCATAAACACCCATGTGCGGTTGCCACCTTTATGATTCAAATTGGAGGTTTTAAAAATAAAAGAAAAGTTAATTATTTTATTTTATTATTCGTCCAACACTCCCATGAGAATCCGAAAAACTAACTCCTACACTTGACCAACTGCGATCAAGGTGAAGGTCTCTTTAAGAGAATATCAGAATTGCGAGTTCAACAGTGTCCTTAGATTTCAATTCCGAGCACTGCTTCAAAAGATACAAAATTCCACTTGCGCGTTTACTGAACGTACCCGAAAAAAAGTTCAGAAAATTATTAACAATCACCCTTAACATGCACTAGTCGAGGATATGTTATGCCTAAGTGAAACATGTCCCAGCAAACCCAATGTTACTCTTTTATTTCCTATCCGAGTTACCATTTAAAAGTTAAGGATTTTATAAAAAATTAATTTTTACTTAATTATTTTATTTACGGCCAAAAACAAACTTTAACTAGTGGCCCGCACCGGCCAATGTTAGTATCTACCTAGAGAAATCATACCCTCACGAGTTCAGTGTTGGTATCATATTTTTAATCTGAGTTATCGTTTTTGAGTTATAAACATTTGAAAAATAAAATAACTTTATTTAATTATTTTATTTACAGTTATGCCATTTTTGGGTTTTCTCACAGGAGGCCCGCGTTGACTTTACATAAGTCGTGCCTTGTGTAAAACCGCCATCTTGAGTACAACGGTGCCCTCATATTTCTAATCTTATAAACCATATTAGAGTTATTCCAATTTTTAAGTAAAAATTCTTAAGATCTCTAATTAAATCTTAAAAAAACTTAGACAGATCATTCAGGGCACTTCGGGCCCCAGAATCGCGCGCCGTTAGATTTTTTGTCTCAAAATAATTCCATATAATTAAAAAAATTATATGGAATTTATGGGACATTACATTCTCCCCACCTTAGGAATTTACATCCCCGAAATCAACTACACAGACTAAGGAAACAAATGGGTGTATTGAGCATGATTTGAGCCTCCCGCTCCCACGTGATCTCCTAGAGGTTCTCGTGCTGCCAACGAACGCGTACTAGAGGTATCGACCACCCATGAAGGACCCATTCTATTCGATCCTCAATATCCACTAGAATCTCCAAAAATGCCACCCCATCATCGATATGTAGCTCAACCTAGTTAATTATGTGTGAAGGATCATGTACATATCACCTCAGCTGGGATACATGGAAATCATCGTGGACCTGGTGCAACTGAGGTGGAAGAGCTAAGTGGTAAGCCACCTTTCCAACTCTATTGAGGACCTAAAAGGGTCTGATGAACCTTGGAGATAACTTGTTTCCTCGACCAAATCTCCACAAACCTCATCGAGGTGAGACCCGTAGGAATGAATGGTCTCTCTTCTCCTGTCGGCATAAGACTTCTACCGTCTCTGAGCAGTTTTCACTTGTTAGAAAGTGAGGCATTGTGACACAAACTCTGTCACTACTTTCATTATCCTTGGTCACTAGTACTAACGCCAGAGGTCCTGGTACATCTTCACCACAATAGGATGTACCTCTAGATGGGACGTATGGAACCCCCACAACACCTCCTCCCAAAGTGCCATTGGTACTATGGTATATTCTCTGAAGAGGAATACGTGCTCCCCACCTTCAGAAAATCTATCAGGTGCCTTCCCTAAGGATATCTGAGCACATCAAGCCTCACAGTCAATGCCCCCAAGCTGCACCTCCCTGACATGATGTAGGAGTGGGGGAGTGACATTCATAGACTGGATGTAAGTAGTTTCATCTATATCCATGAAGGATATCTGCAGCGTGACTAGCTAATCTGACGCCTCACTCAACAATTGTAGAGCAGACCTCCTTCTGAGTGCGTTTTCTACCACGTTTCCCTTCACCAACGTATATACAATATCGATGTCATAGTCTTGGAGAAACTCTAGCCACTCTTGTTGGGAACTGAAAACTCAAAACTCTTGCTTCCACGAGGGTAAGGCGGTCCGAGTCGCAAGTGATCGGCCACACCCTCCAATGCGGAAGTTAATCATGTGCTGCTTGGGTTTCCTTTTTCACCGACCAAGGAAAATCCCATTCCAACGTTGTAGGTAAACCAAAAACTTTTTGCTTAATACAGTCAATATGAGTATGAACTGTGGATGTCCAGTCATACCCAAACTAACTTCGTAAGGCATAAATTCTATTACAAAGATGTTCTAACCGAAACTCTCACATAAAGGGTTAGATCACACAGTTAGAGTAAGTGTGATTATCGAGTCTCCTTTCAAAGGTATCTCCAGACGTGATGGTCAAGTCAATGGCTTAACTAGAAACTCCAGGTCTTGAACAAGATCTATGTAAGGAAGTAATGATTGGTACCTATGTATATTAATACAGATGTTAGTTGTTGAAACAGACTGTTCATCGAATCATTCCTAGAGACCTTAGGTCACACTCCTTGACCATATGCAGCTACTCCCTTCCCCTTTCCTCCATCTCCCTGAGCCTACTGGGGAGAAAAAAGGTGGGTGGTTGTAACATGTCAAAATGTACACCACCTTAAGCAGATCTCCATGCTCTGCTTCCACGTCTTCAGCCCTGTATATTAATCTATCCCTAACACTTATTCTTCCGGAAACATTTTTACATGACCAAGTCTCTGAGACTGGTGCCAGTTTCCTTTTTTCCTATTACTAACATTCACTGGCTATATCCGCTTAGCCAAATAACATTCAACCAAAATGGTTCTCTCTAGCACCCTAACATAGGTCGGAATGCATAGAGGAATAGTGTAGGCTTAGACGTCCTTAAACACACCGCACTCATAAGTCCGATCCCCAATGCATTGATCGTATCGTATTCATTGAGTACCAGGAATGGTCGGTATACCTCGATGAATACTCAAATACAGACATGTCATCCTACTGTTGCTATAGAATATCTACGGAACTATCAACCACCTCCTCCAGCCATTTCTTAGCCACATGTGAGTCGATCTCGCCTCCGAACCTGAGGGGTATCTGATGCTAAAACACGTGTAAGGCACTAAGCCTACTTGTTTCCTCTACCGGTTCCGCTGATTGTAACTGCTGACCAACGGGCAGTGACAGAGCTATCACACTACTAGAAGTTACCATATAAAGCAAAATTCCAAGTACTCAAGCCTTATTACCCTCCATACCATCCTCATGGTCATTTACTAGAAAAGACTAGTATCTAGGATCACCATCTACTCAACTGATGTCCCAACAAGGTGGAAAACTCTAGCCACAGCCTCCCGCCAATCCCCAGTTGCCTAGGAATCTGACTCACCTCAAAACCTTAGAGGTGTCTATCTCTGGAACTCGTGAAACATGCTAAGTCGGCATGAATCCTCTACCATTGGGGCTGGTGGAAATGCTCGTCCAACAGGTAGTGGTGCTGATGGTACACCACCCAAAGGTGCTAACACCTTAAGAGGGCCCTACACCGAGGCATCGTCGCTCAATGGGCTGTCATCGTGTACTCTATCAAAAACCTAGGTGTCTATCTAAGTAGTTTCATCCTGATAAGGAATAGGTGTTCCATGATATTTAAGTTATACCTAGTGAGCTGACTCTAATGAATTCAAAAGAATAACTTTTCAAAAACACACGCACTAAGTGTTTTCAAGCACTTAGTCAAAAATTAGAATTTAGGGTCTTGGTGTATGGATATGTCGCCCTCCATACCAACACTTGACTCCCCGAACTGAAAACCAAACTCACAACATAGAACACTATTTCTCCACACATAAAAGATCAGAGTCCTAGTTCTTCGGTAGACCAGAACTCCTCTGATACCACTTTGTCACGACCCATCCGCCGGGGCCCGTGTCATGACTACTGCAAGGACACCTTCCATAGGCCAGGGGCTGGCAATGAGTACCGATAAGAATACTCCCTAAAACGGGAAGACATTTCCTTTAATCCTATACAAACACATGGACCAAGAACACAATAAGAAGCAATTGTGAAGTAAACTACTATAATAAAAGAGTGCTGAAAGTAAAACGGGATGAAATTAAAGCCCAACTGTAATGGTACAAGTACAGTTGAAAAAACAATACAACTGAAAGAAAAATGAAAAATGTTACGTGGTCGTCCTTTGAGGTTTCTAACTGAAGGATATGTATAGATCACCTCCTCCTCACTCCACGTTTATCCATCTCCTCAGCATCACATCACACCGAATGGTCCACCTCCATGCACCTCCCAGTCCTGGATCCCTCATCCTCAATCAATGTTGTATGTTGTCTATAAAAAACACAACAAGGTGTAGGTGAAGCCCGTGCAGGGGTGAGTATAACAATACTCAGTAGGGACATCGAGACCTTGTAGGTCTCCTAATGTTCCACAAAGGAATACCAAAAAGAAAGACATAAACTCTACTTAGGTATATGCCCATACATACACCTAAGTTATCAAGATATAAATATATCATACTAGAGGGAAGAATACCACAAAGATAACACCATGATGGTAACACCACAAAGGTAAAAATACCATATAGGTAACACCACAAAAGTAAAAGTACCACACAGGTATCACCACGAAGATAGTACCACAAAGGTAAAAGTACCACACAAGTATCACCAAAAAGATAGTACCAAGAAGATAAAAGTACCACACATGTATCACCATGAAGATAGTACCACAAAGGTAAAATACTTAGTTCAAAAAGAGTCTAAACAAAAACTAGGTTTTTATAAATGTATATAAGTACATATGATTAGTCGTGAAGCTAGATCATCTTATTCTATCATGAGGCACTACTGCTGACCATACAGAGTCTGAACCACACATCATCGATAGGTATTAACCCCCGCAATGACCCACATAGGATCCGACTCACCTAGAGTCGATAGGTACTAACCTTCACTGACCCACATAGGATTGGTATGCGCTGACCCACACAGGATCGCTGAGCGCTGACCCACACAGGATCTGACCCACATAGGATCAGTATGCGCTGACCCACACAGGATCATTGAGCACTGACCCACACAAGATCAGTATGCACTCACCCAAAAAGGATCGTCGAGTGCTGACTCGCACAGGATCGATAAGTACTAACCCCCGTAATGACCCACACAGAATCCGACCCTCCTAGAGTCGATAGGTACTGACCTCTGTATGATCTGGCTCCAACCTCTGCCTCACTGCCAGCCACTAGATTCCTCATACTCGGTGCACTCAAGTTCCAAAGAATCTGCCCTCAAGATATCAGTCATACCTTTATCAACACTAATGTCTAAAATGGAGTAACCCAAAGGAACTCCATGTCATAATGGTTCCAATGCAACAGACGACGCGTCAACCGGATGCCTGGTTTGTAAGTTATAGGAATTTTAGTACCGAGGGCCCAGTTGGATTCGGGAATGATCCATGTAGAGACCCAAAGCTGGACGTACATGGACATTACATTACTTTAGCGGAATACTTAATACATAACAAAAATAGATACACAAGGACCGTAATAGTTTAGTGTCTTTGGAAACATGGAATGTAATCTTCTAATCGTGGTGAAAGATCTTCAACATCTCCCATAATGATCTTCCCTTTTTTTCATACCTAAAACCTTCATTTATATCTTGGGGAAAAGAAAACATAAAAAGGGTGAGCTCAAATGCTCAGTAAGGGTAAGAATGGATAAAATAAAACCTACCATATACATTTGAACTTAAAAACAAGAACATAATGTTTAAACATCAAAAGCTTGAGCAATGACATAAAACATGGAAGTATGTAAGGCATAGATCATAAAGAAACATTAAGAATGATAAATAGCATGGGAATAAAACATGTAATTGTGGAAACCATTAAGCACATGATAAGATTTCCATAGTATCCAAGGCATTGCTGCCAGGACCATCTTAGTGGACAAAGTCCCTTTCTGAATCGAGTTCACTCCTCGTTCCAGTCCTGTATTACTGAACCGGTTTAACCTGCCGTTCTAGCCATGTCTATCTCATGAGATATAAATTTTTACCCAATTCATTGGAGGGAGATATAGGTCCCACCCATCTCATAATTAAACCATTCTAACTTGTGCCACAAAATAAACATACATCATTCATAAAAACCCAATAAATAAAATGGGTTTCATAAAAATCTTCCCATTATCACATAATCCATATAAAAGAAATGGATATCATTTCATAATAAGAAAAGTGAAACCATGAAAATCATAGAGAAATTATACTTGAAACATACACATATGAAATAATGTCATCTTAGATGAAAAAATGGTTTTGATAAAACACTTGAAATGAATTCTTGAGGAAAATATCCTTTCTTCTTCAAAATCATTTTCTTTTCAAAAAATGGCATCTAATTTTAAAAGAATTGGATTTTGTTTAAAATAATAATGAAATCTTTTGGAGGAATATTTATCAAAATAAGGCTTTATAAAACCGTAAAAATCTGTCCGTGCCGTATAAGTTAAAAAAACAATCTTCTCGTACTTTTGCCGGAAAAGTCAAAAAAGTTCCTCGTAATGTAAACAAAGAAAGATTCCATAAATACCATGTAGTAAAAGTCAAAATAGGTAAAAAGGACATTAAACATACATGAAACCATTCTTAGAAATCAGGGACATTGATGATAAATATAACCCCAGTAAATACTTATGAATAAACAATCTCGGATAAGAATGAGACTGGAATAATTATCCCTTACCTTAGGTCCGATGTGATTAATACGTATCTGAAACTCCTGTATAATGATTTAAATAATGTTATTGACTTATTACAGAATCATATTAGTTGTTATGATATCATATATGGTTCACTTATGACTTTATAGTACCCGTTCTTTTGTAAATTCCATGTTAAAAAGCGTTTTGGGTAAAATCGTTTCATTTGTCGTCCGTGTTTTGACTTGTAATTATTCATATGATAACTTAGATCATGATTTCTTACATCCAGAATGTAAAACATGATTTATATATAATATATATTCAGAATATACATATATATAATAGATCGATAAATGGAACGAAATACACCATTCATGGAGACGGTAGGCCGTACGTACGCATGAATGTTGTTTTCGTTTCCTCATTGAATTGAATGGAATTAATTGGATGAAATACATATATATATATATACATAAATCCAGTATCATTATAATGTCATATATTACATTATTACTTATTATATATACTTTATAATCATTTATGAATGGTTAATCATTGAGAATGTATCTCATTGCGTCGTGGAGACGGTATTCCGTACGTACGCACGAGCAATGATATCGTTCCCATGATCATGGAATTTTATTGGAGTGTATGTACACTATTAAATAATCAATATCACTTTAAAATAATCATATATAGTTATTATTTACACCATTATACCCATCCAAGTAAGGTGGTGGTGGAAAATAGATTACACCACAGCGTAGAGACGGTATTCCGTACGTACGCACGCGCGGTGATTTCATTTTCCGTAGGATGGATAGATAGTTAAATAGGGTTGTTTCATAATTATAATAACATATCAGTATATGAGTGATACTTATGTTATTACTTCATAATGAAAAAACCTAAGAAGAAGAAGTGGAAGAAGAAATAAAGGTGAAAGAATCGGTAACAGAAAATACCTCTTCTTTGAAGCGCCTCTTTGAGACCTTCTCTTAGGGCACTAAAATTGGTCTTTGAAGAAGGCCAGGACCTCTAGGATGTTTCTAGGCAAGTGGAGAAGAGAATTGGGCAGGGTTTGGCCGATCTTGAAGGCTCAAAGTGGTTTGTGGAAGAGAGGGAGGAGGTTCCCTTTTATAAGGGAGGAGAGAGGCACCTTTGGAATTCTTAAAAATATTAATTTATAATAAATCTAACCCCACTTAAAAACCTCCAAAAATGACTCATATTCGAAGATTATATGATATAGGGTTGTAATATCATCAAACAGTCAAATTTAGACATGTTAGGATCTTATTTTAAACCTTATCATTTTGATGTATCCTTATTTAATCTATTTAAGTTTATTTGTGGTAATAAAATTCTAAATATTAAATTATAACAAATAATTAATTATTTGTTGTGAATTTTCCGTAATTGTTTACTTTATAACATTATAGACCACATAAATTTAAATTTATAATTTTTAAATAATTTTGTGATTTTTAAACAATTTTATAATATGTTATTTTTATAAAATAACAATAGTGTCAATTTTGACACTATTCATTTATTTGAATTTAAATAAAATATATACAGAAGATTTGTTCGAAATAAAAGCATTAATAGATTCATAAAAGGTCATATGTGTCTATAAAAGTAGTGCATCATATAAAATAGTTCATATAATATTTATTTTATTATTTTCAAAACCATTTATTTTGGTTATCTCTTAATAAAATAATTACTACAACATTTTTGTATAATTATTTAATATACTGATTTATTGCATAAAAATTAAAAATAAAATCCTATGAAAAAGATATATCTATTAAATTTTACAATAAGACTTTTACTCTAATTTATCATCTTAAAATCACAATATTTAAATTGTTATATTTATTTAATTATGAAGATGACAACTTTGGCATCATTTAAAATAAAATAAAATAAGTGACATAATCACTTTTATAAGGCTCCAAACGATTATATATTAGGTCAATGGATGTTTACAGTGTAGATATACACTACCAATAAGGTTTTTTCAGGTTTGTGGGCCTTTTAATGGGTATTATTATTTCAATAAAAACTATATTACTTATTTCCCACTTAATAAATAATTTCTGTATCATTAATGTATCACCATTAATGACAATTATTTAATCCCTAAAAATTATAAATAAATTATCATGATGTCGTTAATTTTATTATCTTTCTGGAGACTATTCATGTTCTAAGTTTTATGATTTTTATCACTAAATTAAAATTATTATACTTATAGGATTTAAGAGAGTGACATGTTGTCACTTTCTTTGGTTTTAATAATAATTAAATTATTTTCATGGTGAAAAGTCCAAAAAATGAATCTAATCCGACCCTTAGGTTATATGGGTCTACTTTTATCCATAAAATTGAATTTTTGAATGTTTTAGGGTAATTTTATAATATTATATTTATCCTTAATTACCTGATTCACCTTTAACTATGGTAAATAAAATTTACCGTAGTTACTATTCATAATTCCGAAAAATAAAAAGTAGCTTATTAACATAATTTGGACCCACTGATTCCAAATATGGGATCCATTTTTCCAAATTCAATACACAAAAGTTTCATAAATTATATCAAAATTAATCCCGTTGTCGAATGAAAACGGGTTTTCTTTAAAACATTGCAAAAGATTGAATTGATTTAACATACGAATTTAAGGTAAAATTAATGCTAATGACATAATTTATATTAAATGGTAAAAAATATATTCTATTTATACTTTAAAACCATCCAATAATATAATTTAACCATATAAATTATTGCGATGAAAAAAGTTGTTTTTAAATAAAATATAGCATGTTTTTACTATTCATCAAAATATGAAAGTTACCAAAATAATATGAAAAATTTATTCAAAGTAAATTTTTATTTCTTGATTCCAAAGAAGAATTTTATTTTTTAAAATTGAACTTATAAACATGTCAAATACTAGATTTAAAGTGGGTGCGCCATCAAAAGGCGGCAAAACTGCATTTTTTGAAAAATACTTATTTTACCTGAAAATTTTATTTTGTTCTTATACCATGTTCTAGAAAATGTGTAAGATGAATAATAATGTTTTAAAATTTAAAATTTAGTTAATACTACTCATAACGGCTAGTTCATAATAATATTATAATAATATATCGTTGTTTAGTAAAACCCGGTATTGCGTACAACACGCGCTATCGAGGAAGGTCGCGATTTCATGTAATGCAAGCCAAGTCAGGGTTGCATGTTGTGCAAGAATAATTCATTGTTTTGTATAACATAATTCAACCATATTTCATTTATACATTGAATATATATATATATATATATATATACTCAATGTTGCGTAGAATAACTGTTATCAAAATTGTGTGTAACACGATCCAAGAATAGTGTTGTGTATACTGCAAGCTAATACGGTGTTGCATATAGCGCAAGGTAATCTTGTTGTAGAATACAACACAAAAAATTAATGAAATTAAAAGAATATTTTTCATAAAATCTCGGGGTGTTACATTCTACCCCCCTTAAAATGAATTTCACCCTCAAAATTCGTCGGGGTTATAAATGGTTTACTACTCGAAAGTTTGTCTAATAGAAACCCACATCGTAAAAAGGAATAACAAAACATGGATTTAAAAACTAAAGTATAAAAAGTAACGGTTAGCCAAATTAACTCATCAATGGGTTTCCACGTAGGAGAACATAGCTGAAAATATGGATATGGAAGAAAAATCTAACCATCAAGTTTTGATGGAGAGTGGTAGAGAACATGGCTATGAAAAAGCCAAAAATCACAAAGCAATAGATTTGTGATGATCTAAGGTACCATCTGATTCATCGGATATAAGGGAACTAGGACAACATTTTCAGTTTTCAAGATCATTTCCCTAAAGTTGATGAATTAAAAGAAATACTTACATGATTTTGGTACAATCTCACTGTTGTTCGTGAATTGAACAATTTCCACTTCATCCCTTAATGAAATGAAGTTGAATTTGTTTTTCGTGATGTGTTAGCAGATCATGTGATATAATGATGGGTCATTCCATCTCTTTCAAATAAAAGGTTAGAAAAAGTTATAAGTCCATCTTATGGTTAGATTAATCGTATATGGTTCCAAAAATGAACTTATACTTCAAATATCAAACCGGTTAATAAAATAAAACTAGTTTGTACTAACCAGGAACTTCCTGTAGGCCAGTGGTAGGCAATAAAGGCCAGTCGCACTTTGGTTGTGGGTTCAATTCCCATAGCCTTGTCCGACGTGATGGGCTGTCACCCATCCTGTAGGTTGTCCTTTTTCTAAAACTACATTACTATAACATCCCATAAATAATATCGGAAAAAAACTTCTATCCATAAACAATACTAACTTATGTCCAACATAATCCATTCCAATCTTTAGACTTATCCATAATACTGCAGTCCACTCTCATATTATAGTGAAAACGATTACCATAGATTTCATATAACAAGCATGTTAATTCCATCGTTGATCCCCATATATCATAAGATATGTCTTGTTGGTCACACTCCAAACATTCAAAGGCCTTAATCATGTATTCTATTGAAAAATGAATACCCATTGAATCTTAGTGAAAACATGAATGTTGTCAAAAGTTAACTCTTTCCACATACCAAAATCCAGAAATTCTATATACTCAAACCATGATATAACCTTATCCTTATATCAGTCATGAGCTCATGAATACTATCAAACATTTAATTTTCTTCTTATCCCTTCATTATGCACATATCATCTACTTTCCAAAAATATCAGAATAACATTTCATTGTTACTAGTACCATTAATCATACACTTTCAAAACATAGGAAAGACAATAGTGTAACAATCCTTAGATGTCTCTTTATTCCATATTACCATGGGATTACTTATACAAAATTACACTTGATAAACATGTAATCATTCAACTACCTTCTTAAACCATTGACCGAGCTTCAACAATTCTTTCATCTCACATATCATTTGGAGTCTCTTCATCATCATCAACATAAATACTTCCCATACGACCATACTGATTCTCTTCATGAGACTTTCCCTTAGGGAATTGGTTTGAAGAATGCCCGTACATTCCACATTTAAAACATTTAACCATTGTGGATGTCGTAGCAATACCATTATCCTCATCCACGGTGTTAACTGAACCTTTTCCTTTGCACTTACTGGATTTGTGTCCTTCTTTTCCACACCCAAAGCATCTTCCAGTTCCATTGAAACAATCTCCCCGATGCCTCTTCCCACATGATTTACATGAAGGAAATTGAACTTTCTTTCCTCTATGATCATCATGAAACTCCATCTTTCTCTTATTATTTGAGTCAGGAAACTTTCCAAAGTTGAGATTATTGATCATATTATGAGATTTATGATTAGGCATAATAACGATGTTTGGACTTCCAAATCCCGTTTCATTTGGTTTTTCATGATGAATATCATTCCATTGTCCGTCATATCCTCCATTATCATGAATCTTCCTGTTTCCAGCCATTTTCTAAAACCCAAAAAGAATAGTGTGAGAGGATAAAATCATGCTAGAGAAAACAACATAGTAAAGGGGGATCACCCACAATATCTAACATCTTAGTTTTTAAATTCTAATATCGTTACCGTAGTTCTAGGACTATATCCTATACGTATACTTATCCTTAGGTACATCCGTAGACATACCTTGGAAATATATCTAGGGATCTCACTAACATTTTCGCATCCTAGTTTCCAAAGGTTGACTAAAACTTTCCTCTGATACCAACTGTAGAGACCCAAAGCTTGACGTACATGGACATTAAATTACTTTAGTATAATACTTAATACATAACAAAAACAGACACACAAGGACCGTAATAGTTTAGTGTCTTTGGAAACTTGGAACATAATATTCTAATCGTGGTGAAAGATCTTCAACATCTCCCATAAAGATCTTCCCTTTTTTTCTTACCTAAAACCTTCATTTATATCCTGTGGAAAAGAAAACATAAAAATGGTGAGCTCAAATGCTCAGTATGGGTAATCATGGATAAAATAAAACTTACCATATACATTTGAACTTAAAAACAATATCATAATGTTTATACATCAAAAGCTTGAGCAATGAAATAAAACATGGAAGTACGTAAGGCATAGATCATAAATAAACATTAAGAATGATAAAATAACATGGGAATAAAACATGTAATTGTGGAAACCATTAATCACATGATACGATTTCCATAGTAGCCAAGGCATTGCTGCCAAGACCATCTTAGTGGACAAAGTCCCTTTCTGAATCGAGTTCACTCCTCATTCCAGTTCTGTATTACTGAACCGGTTTAACTTATCATTCCAGCCATGTCTATCTCATGAGATATAAATCTTTACCCAATGCATTGGAGGGAGATTTAGGTCCCACCCATCTCATAATGAAATCATTCTTACTTGTGCCACAACATAAACATACATCATTCATAAAAACCCAATAAATAAAATGGGTTTCATAAACATCATCCCATCATCACATAATCCATATAAAAGAAATGGATATAATTTCATAATAAGAAAATTGAAACCATGTAAATCATAGAGAAATTATACATGAAACATACATATATGAAATAATGTCATCTTAGATGAAAAAATGGTTTTGATAAAACACTTGAAATGAATTCTTGAGGAAAATATACTTTCTTCTTCAAAATCATTTTCTTTTCACAAAATTCCATTCAATTTTATAAGAATAATATATTTTTTTAAAATAGTCATGAAATCTTTTGGAGGAAGCTTCATGAAAATAAGTCATTATAAAACCATAAAAATCCGTTCGTGCCGTATAAGTTAAAAAAACATTCTTCTTGTACTTTTGCTGAAAAAGTCAAAAAAGTTCCTCGTAACGTAAACAAAAAAAGATTCCTTACATACCATGTAGTAAAAGACAAAATGGGTAAAAAGGACTTTAAACATACATGAAACCATTCTTATAAATAAGGGACATTGATGATAAATATAACCCTAGTAAATACTTAGGAATAAACAATCTCGGATAAGAATGAGATTGGAATAATTATCCCTTACCTTAGGTCTGATATGCTTCGTACGTATCAAAACCACCTGTATAATGATTTAAATAATATTATTGACTTACTACAGAATCATATTAGTTGTTATGATATCATATATGGTTCACTTATGACTTTATATTACCCGTTCTTTTGTAAATTCCATGTTAAAGAGCGTTTTGGGTAAAATCGTTTCATTTGTCGTACATGTTTTGACTTGTAATTATTCATATGATTACTTAGATCATGATTACTTACATCCAGAATGTAAAACATGATTTATATATAATATATATTCATAATATACATATATATAATAGATCTATAAATGGAAAGAAATACACCGTTCATGGAGACGGTAGGCCGTACGTACGCATGAACGTTGTTTTCGTTTCCTCATTGAATTGAATGGAATTAATTGGATGAAATACATATATATATATACATAAATCCAGTATCATTATTATGTCATATATTTCCTTATTACTTATTAAATATAATTTATAATCATTTATGAATGGTTAATCATTGAGAATGATTCTCATCGCGTCATGGAGACGGTATTCCGTACGTACGTACGAGCGATGATATCATTCCCATGATCGTGAAATTTTATTGGAGTGTATGTATACTATTACAGAATCAATATCACTTTAAAATAATCATATATAGTTATTATTTACACCATTATACCCATCCAAGTAAGGTGGTGGTGGAAAATAGATTACACCACGGCATGGAGACGGTATTCCGTACGTATGCGCGCGCGGTGATTTCGTTTTCTGTAGGATGGATAGATGGTGAAATAGGGTTTTTTCATAATTATAATAACATATCAGTATATGAGTTATACTGATGTTATTAATTTATAATGAAACAACCTAAGAAGAAGAAGTGGAATAAGAAATAAAGGTGAAAGAATCGGTAACGGAAATTACCTCTTCTTTGAAGCGCCTCTTTGAGACCTCCTCTTAGGGCACTAAAATTGGTCTTTGAAGAAGACCAGGACCTCTAGGATGTTTCTAGGGAAGTGTAGAAGAGAATTGGGCAGGGGTTGGCCAAGCTTGAAGGCTCAAAGTGGTGTGTGGAAGAGAGGGAGGAGGTTCCCTTTTATAAGGGAGGAGAGGGACACCTTTGGAATTATTAAAAATATTAATTTATAATAAATATAACCCCACTTAAAAACCTCAAAAAATGACTCATATTAGAAGATTATATGAGATATGGTTGTAATCTCATAAACCAATTAAATTTAGACATGTTATGATCTTATTTTAAACCTTATCATTTTGATTTATCCTTATTTAATCTATTTATGTTTATTTGTGGTAATAAAATTCTAAATTTTAAATTATAACAAGTAATTACTTATTTGTTGTGAATTTTACATAAGTGTTTACTTTATAACATTATTGACCATATAAATTTAAATTTATAATTTTTAAATAATTTTGTGATTTTTAAACAATTTTATAATATGTTATGTTTATAAAATAACAAGTGTCAATTTTGACACTATTCATTTATCTGAATTTAAATAAAATATATACAGAAGATATGTTCTAAATAAAAGAGTTAATAGATTCATAAACGGTCATATGTATCTATAAATTTAGTGTATCACATTAAATAGTTCATATAATATTTATTCTATTATTTTTAAAACCATTTATTTGGTTTATCTCTTAAGAAAATAATTACTACAACATTTTTGTATAATTATTCGATATACTTATTTGTTTCATAAAAATTAAAAATAAAATCCTATGATGAAGATAAATCTATTAAAATTAACAATAATACTTTTACTCTAATTTTTCATCTTAAAATCACAATATTTAAATTGTTATATTTATTAAATTATGAAGGTGACAACTTTGGCATCATTTAAAATAAAATAATATAAGTGTCATAATCACTTTTATAAGGCTCAAAACGGTTATATATTAGGTAAATGGATGGTTAATGTGTAGATATACACTACCAATAAGTTTTGGTCAGGTTTGTGGGCCTTTTAATGGGTATTATTGTTTCAAAAAAAACTATATTACATATTTCTCACTTAATAAATAAGTTCTGTATCATTAATGTATCACCATTAATGACAATTATTTAATCCCTAAAAATTATAAATAAATTATCATGATGTCGATAATTTTATTAGATTTCTGGAGACTATTCATGTTCTAAGTTTTATGATTTTTATCACTAAATTAAAATTATTATACTTATAAGATTTAAGAGAGTGACATGTTGTCACTTTCTTTGGTTTTAATAATAATTAAATTATTTTCATGGTCAAAAGTCCAAAAAATGAATCTAATCTGACCCTTAGGTTATATGGGTCTACTTTTAGCCTTACAATAGAATTTTGGAATGTGTTAGGGTAATTTTTTAATATTATATTTACCCTTAATTACTCGATTTACCTTTAACTATGGTAAATAAAATTTACCGTAGTTACTATTCATAATTTTTCAAAAATAAAAAGTAGCTTATTAACATAATTTGGACCCATTGATTCCAAATATGTAATCAATTTTTCAAAATTCAATACACAAAAGTTTCAAAAATTAAATCAAAATTAATCCCGTTGTCGAAAGAAAACGGGTTTTCTTTAAAACATTGCAAAAGATTTAATTGATTTAACCTACGAATTTAATGTAAAATCAATGCTAATGACATAAATTATATTAAATGGTAAAAATATATTCTATTTATACTTTAAAACCATCTATTTTATAATTTAACCATATAAATTATTGCGATGAAAAATGTTGTTTTTAATTAAAATATAGCGTGTTTTTACTATTCATCAAAATATAAAAGTTACCAGAATAATATGAAAAATTTATTCAAAGTAAATTTTTATTTCATGATTCAAAAGAAGAATTTTATTTTGTCAAATTGAACTTATAAACATGTCAAAAGCTAGATTTAAAGTGGGTGCGCCATCAAAAGGCGGCAAAACTGCATTTTTTAAAAAATACTTATTTTACCCGAAAAATTTATTTTGTTCTTATACCATGTTCTAGAAAATGTGTAAGATGAATAATAATGTTATGAAATTTAAAATTTAGTTAATACTATTCAAAACGGCTAGTTCATAATAATATTATAATAATATATTGTTGTTTAGTAAAACCCGGTATTGCGTACAACACGCGCTATCGAGGAAGGTCGCGACTGTGTGTAATGCAAGCCAAGTCAGGTTTGCGTGATGTGAAAGAATCCTTAATTGTTTCGTATAAAAGAATCCAACCATATTTCATTTATACATTTAATATTTATATATATACTCAATGTTGCGTAGAATAACTATTATCAAAATTGTGTGTAACATGATCCAAGAATAGTGTTGTGTATACTGCAAGCTAATACGGTGTTGCATATAGTGCAAGGTAATCTTGCTGTAGAGTACAACACAAGACATTAATGAAATTAAAAGAATATTTTTCATAAAATCTTGGGGTTTTACAATCCAACCCAGCCGAACTCCAAGTTTATCAAAAACTCTAATAGAGTAATTCAAAAGGACTATCTCACTCTAAGGGTCCCAAAACTGTAGAAAGTTCATCAAATGCGCACCTAGTCTATAAGCTATAGGCATTTTACGGTCGAGGGCCCGGTTGGATTCGTGTTCAGTCCAACCCGATCGTACTTCAAATGGAACTAGATAACCAAACGGGTCACACCATTATGATTCACATAGAAAAACACATGATATGGACTACCCATTTATCCAAAACAGATACACGGTGAAAAAGTTTCATTTGACCACAACACGCGCGAACCAGGCCTCATGGGGCATGCACCTTGACCTCAACTTAAATATCCAAAATTGGTCTTGAAACATACATCATAATTTTATGTTCGAAACATCACAGAGGATTCATCATTCCGACACCGTATTAGGGAGATATGTCAGATATAGGATCCTGTAATAATAATTTTAATATTATTGTTGGGTGCTTCGTGGACCCGAGCCATGGACCAGAATTTAGTATCCATCATTAGATTTTAATAGACCATATTAATGACCAGATCACATCACCACTAACGACAAGTCAATCATACGTCACACACAGGAGTTATGGAGGGTCAAATATTTAATGATAATATTAAATCTATTATTTTCCAAGCACTTCGGGTACACGATACGAAAACCAAAAAATGACATCCAATATTGAACTCATAATTCCCATCTCAAAGTTAGGATTGCACTCCCACTGACGGTTCGTGAAACCAAGGTCGCACTAACAAGTTACGGACGAAACACAGTTTTACCAACGAAAATAATAATAACATTATTATATTTTTTTATTTTTATATAACCATTTTTCCTTAAATCTTAAAACCTATGTTCAGAACCTTCAATCTCTCATGTGCTACACACAACTCCAAAACACTCCTCCTTTATCATTTATTTCTCCTTAAATTTTATTCCCTTTTCTATTTATTTCTCTATCCAGTTAACTCATTCTTCTCTAAACTCTCATGCTCCTACCAAACAGAAAACCTCCCACATGAGGCCTCACGTGGCTGCTCCGCACAACCTGAACCAGATTTTCACTTGGCCGCCGATCTAATCAGGAGCTGCGCCCCTTCGGCCTGCCGCCGTCCAAGCCTCTAGTTTGCGCCACCTCAAGCCATCTCGGGATGCTTCTTATCCAAACCTCCTCGCCAGACGCCTTCTTCAACTATGTCAGACCACCATCGTGCCCTGTCCAGAATAACACCACCACAAAATATAACATCTCTCCTTTTTATAACATATACTTTCATTACATTACATTTAACTGAGGATCTTTAATGTATAGTGTCTTGGAAACCAGGAACATAATACATGAAAACAACAACAAAATTCTTTTTAAACACTTGAAAGGATTCTCCTTAAGTTCATCCTAGGTTCATTACTGCATCTCATAACCTGGGGACATACATCAAAAGAAAGGGTGAGCAGAAGGCCCAGTAAGGGAAACAAGAGAAACATTTTACATGTGAACTTGAGATACTTCAATAAGGTAATGAAAAGAACTTTAAGGCATGAGAAAGAAATCATGATATATATCATAATAAAAATAACATTTTTCATAACTTGAATATGTGGTTACAACATTTAATATTTACAATCATTTCGTTTCACCAAGGTCCATCCCCAAGGTGTCATTGAAAATTACCAAGCTTATTCACCAAGGTATCAGTCTAAAAGGTCATCTCTAGAGATTAAGTCTTTACCCAATGCATTGGAGCGCTATCTGGGTGCACCCTTGACATTTATATATTATCATGTGAGCCACATATATCATAATCAATCATTTCATAAACTAACCATATAGCATAAAATAAATGGGTTTCATTTCATTATCACAATGTTTTAAAAACTCCTTTAAAGACATGATCTTTATGTCGCTTTAAACAAATGGAAAGGGAAAGCGGGTTACATGTATGTAAATCAAAGACTTTAAAATAGAAAATTTTGATATATATGTTAATACCCATATATTAATAAGATATTTGAGTATTCAAGTAATAACATAAAATAATTTTGAGAAAAAGAGAGAGGCATTTTGAGACGAAAATTCTGCAGCATAACGGCTACGTTACAGGGTTTTAGAAAACGTTGAAAAGAGAGGGGACATGGGTCAACCACTCATAAATGATCTATAAAAATTTTATAGGGACAGAATATAAAGTATATGAATCATGATAATGAAATTTGAAGGACATACCATTTTAAATGAAAAACATGGAAGTAAGACAAAAATAAGATTTCTCTTATAAAAATTCGGCAGCCTAACGACGTCACTTAAACTTCAATAAAAATGAATTGACGAGATCAAATAGGGTCTCTCATCATATGATCATAAAATATCAGTATGATAAATATAGTTACCATACCCCAAAATAAATAAAAGTAACATGACAGGCTTGACATGAAAATAGAACTTGAAAAATGAGAATGGTGAAAGAATCCCTTAAAAATACAGCAGCCTAACAACGCCACTTAAACATTCATAAAAAAAATGATGATAGTAAGAAGGGATATCTCTTCATATGAACATGAAAAGGGAAGTAAGAGGAATATAAAATAACATCCTCCCACATAATAACATGGAGCATAAAAGGAATTACATAAAAAAGATTACTTGAAAAGAAAGAGAGAGGTCGGATCCCTTACCTTAAACGTAACTCTTAAAAGTCAATGGTTGGGACCTTGAGAGGCTTAAGGGAACCTTGGGAAAACTCTTTGGGAGGTAAGGGGACCGGAACTTCGTTGAGAATGATTTTTGAGTCCAAAGGATGAGAGAATGTCTTGGTATTTATAGGGAAAGTGAGGGGACAAGGCATTAATGGCCAAGGGACACCTCATTGGTGGTTTTCGCAAAACCATGGGCTTGCCCATGGTATTTTCCCATGGTATTGGCCACATGGGACACCTCATACCTTATATTACTATTCATAATTAGACCATATTGATTACATACTTAATACATCATTTAATGATGTCATTAAACACACGTAACTTAAAAACTGTATTTTCACTATTCACTGAAAATTTATCTTTCTCAGAAAAATCCCAAAATTTCACCTTAACCAAATATCGACGCTCTGATTAAAAATATGAACTCCATTTTATAAAAATAATTTTCTAAATATTTTTAATTTAATTTTTAAATAAAAACACTATTCACCAAAAATTCATTTTTTCAGAAAAAACCCCAAAAATTAACATAACATAATATCAGTGTTCTGAGTTCAAAAATATAGTCAATTTTATAAAAATACTTTTCTAAATATTTTTTTAATTTAATTTTTAATTAAAAAACACTATTCACCCCAAAAAACTAATACTTGACTACTAATTTATGAAACTGTTATTTACCCATTTTATTGAATCAAATTTCTTAATCTAGGTGTCAAAATTATATTAAAACTTTCTTTGAGCGAAATTACTAATCCATTTGGTCACATTACTAATACTTAGCATAAAATCACTATTCATAGTTTAGTATTCATGAAAAATTAAGTTGATCTTATTAGACTCCAAATTCCATACTGAATAGTTTTGCAGAAGACCTTTTTTTGAAAATTATTACACATCATTAATTATTTAAGGTTTACATAAATATTTTAAAGTATCCTTTTTTAAAAATTCATCAATAAATACATCCAAAAATTATCCGGACATTTGAAATTTCACAAACTTTGTGAAAGGAAGAAATCTCAATTTATTCATCCCAAAGGATTACACAAAAGAGCTAGGGTCTCGTCACATAACCCCTTATAACACCAGAATATGACCTAAGTGTAAGGTGTGCTATGGTGAGAGAATCTGAGGGTGGCTCAGATAACATTGCCCTAGTAGTAATATCTATTAACTTGAACTTCCCCCATTGGCGTTTCCATTCAAGCTTGACATGCTGGAGTTCGGCTTAGGCTTGGTCCAAAGCGAAGCCCAAAGATGCCACCTCCTTCCCAAGCTTTGATAAGTGGGCTTCATAAGGTTCGAGTCTACTAGATGAAGCCATCGACTCCTCTTTCTGCATTAATCATTAACATCTCTATTAAATCATTAAGAGTAAGTTAATGTACTACTCAAAAAGTTTGGTTCGATACATTCTTCCCCCCTTAAGAAATTTCGTTCCTGAAATTTATACTTGAGGCCTAGTCAAAAAGGTGAGGGTACTTTTTCTTCATCGTTTCCTCAGGCTCCCAAGTCACTTATTCATATTTTTGATTCCTCCACAACACTTTCACAAGTTTGGTAGTCTTGTTTCGTAGAACCTTGTTTCTATGGTCTAATATCTCCACTGGCTGCTCCTTATAAGAGAGGTCATGTTCCAGTTGTACCACCACTGGGTTCAGTACATGCAAAGGGTTGGGTATGTACTTACTCAAGAGAGACACATGGAAGACATTGTGAACTTGAGCTAGATTCGGTGGAAGTTCTAGACGATAGGACACTACTCCTATGCGATAAAGGATTTTATATGGGGCCAATGTACCTAGGGCTAAGCTTCCCTTTCTTCCAAAATCGCCTGACTCTCTTCCATAGAGAAATTCGAAGGAAGGATTTGTCTCCAACACCAAACTCCAAGTCCCTTCGACGATTGTCAGCATAGCTCTTCTGCTAACTCTGACCAGCCTTTATGTGTTGTTGGATGGAATGAACCTGTTCTGTCATCTCTTGCACGAGATCAGGCCCAAGAAGCTTTCTCTCACTAGTTTCATCCCAACAAGTAGGAGTTCTACATCGCTTTCCATACAGAGCTTCATAGGATGCCATCTGAATACTCGAATGGAAGCTGTTGTTATAGGAGAACTCAACTAATGGGAGGTGTTGATCCCATCCACCTTTAAATTCCATTGAACATAATCTCAGCATGTCTTCAAGTGTATGAATAATCCTTTTAGATTGTCCATTAGTTTTAGGATGATAGGCCGTACTAAAATTCAATTCAGTATTCAAAGCTTGTTGAATAATTCTCCAGAATTTTGATGTGAATCTTGGATCACGATCAGACATGATGGATAGTGGTACCACATGCAGCCTCACCACTTCCTTTATGTATATCTTGGCAAGTTTATCCAGAGAGAAATCTTCCCGAATAGAGATAAAATGAGCGGTCTTGGTGAGACGGTCCACAATAACCCATATCACATTGTTTCCTTTGGATGTTTTTGGGAGACCAGTTACAAAGTCCATAGTGATATTATCCTACTTCCATACTGGTATGGGTAGCGGTTGTAATACCCCCTTAGGAAGTTTTCGTTCTACCTTTACTTGTTGAAACACCAGGAACCTTGTAGTGTAATCAGCAATCTCACTCTTCATGTTATCCCACCAAAAATGACCACGAAGGTCTCTATACATTTTAGTGATTCCTGGATGTATAGAGAAAGTAAATCTATGAGCTTCATCCATCAGTTCTTTCTTTATCTCCTGAATAGATGGAACACACTGTCTTGTACGAAATTTCAATACACCTTCTTGATCAATATTGAAATCAGGGAACTTCCCATCTTTTACAGCCTCCAACTTCTCCTGTAGTAAAGGATCTTCTTTTTGAGCCTTCTTGATCTTCTCTTGTAATGAAGGTTGAGAAATAATTTAGGATAGGGTTGATGATGTCCCTTTCCTTATAATTCCCATGTCTAGTTTTACTAGATCTTTAATCAAGGGATCTCCTAGGATCCTCATTGTTTCTAGAACAATAGGGTCTTTCCTGCTTAATGCATCCACGACTTTGTTTGCTATTCCAGGGTGATAATGAATTGAACAATAATAGTATTTAATAAGATCCAACCATCTCCAATATCTCATGTTCAATTATTTATGCGTGAAAATATACTTTAAACTTTGTTAGTCAGTGTATATATCACATTTCTCCCCATAATGATAGTGCCTCCATATCTTTAGAGCAAAAACAATTGCTGCTAGCTCTAGATCATGCGTAGGATAATTCTTCTCATTAATCTTCAACTGTCGAGATTCATAAGCAATTACCCTGTCATTTTTCATGAGGACTCACCCAAGATCTTTCAGAGATGAATCGCTAAAAATAACGAATCCTTATCCGATAGAGGGTAGTGTTAACACAGGTGCAATAACCAATCTCTTCTTCAGCTCTTGGAAACTTTCCTCGCATTCCTTTGTCCAGATGACCGTAACCCCTTTTCGAGTCAACTTGGTTAGTGGATTAGAAAGACGTGAATTTTTTTTCACAAACCTCCTATAATATCCCGCTAAACCAAGGAAACTACGAATCTCAGTTACTATTGTGGGTTGAGGCCACTCCTCCACAACCATTTTCTTTGCAAGGTCAACCATGATTCCTTCATTGGTTACGATGTGCCCCAAGAAAGCCACTTTTTGTATCCAAAACTCACACTTGATGAACTTTCCAAAGAGCCTCTCCTTCTGTAGAGTTTTGAAAATATCCCTCAGTTGATCTTCATGCTTCTCACAACTTTTTGAATATATCAAAATATCATCAATAAAAACTATCACAAAGTTATCAAAGTAGTTCTTAAAGACTCTATTCATCAAATACATGAAAATAGAAGGAGCATTAGTCAAGCCAAAGGGAATAACAGTAAACTCATAATTCCCATATCTTGATCGGAAGGAAGCCTTTGGAATATCATCCTTCTTCACCGTCAGTTGATGATAACCAGATAAAAGGTCAATCTTAGAGAAGAATTGAGCCCCATTAAGTTGTTCAAATAAATCATCAATTCTTGGAAGAGGGTATCTTTTCTTCACTGTGATCCCGTTCAGTTCACTATAATCAATGCATAGCGGCATTGATCCATCCTTCTTCTTCACAAAGAGAACTGGTGCTCCCCAAGGAGACACACTCGGTCGGATAAACCCCTTCTCTAACAAGTCTTGGAGTTGTTTCTTTAACTCTTCTAGCTCCACATTTTCCATTCTATAGGGGTATTTGATATCGGTTGAGATCCAGGTACGAGTTCAATGGAGAACTCTACCTCTCTTTCTGGGGGAGGTCCATGTAACTCCTCAGGAAATAAATCCATGTATTCCCGAACAATTGGAACATCTTCTATTTGTATGCTCCCTTTTTCTTCTTCATCATCACCGATTAACTCCATAAAGAAATCTATAGGAGGTGCTTCCAGATAGGGATCAGTTAGGGATATCTCTCCTTGGAAGATAACTGTAGGTCTTTTATTGAAGACTACTGAGATTTCCTTACTTCTAGATTTGATCTTAGCATTATACTTTGAGAGACAGTCCACCCCTAGTATAACGTCGAATTCCAACATGGGAATGACTACTAGATTTGAGATAATATTGTGCTCACTAAAGTAAACAATAGAGACTCTAAACACTATTGATGCATGGATAATCCCACTTGGAGTCTTGACTGACAACTCTACCTCAAGCAGTTTGGGGATTGATTCTATACTCTTTGCAAACATGGAGGAAATAAAGGAATGTGTAGAACTAGAATCAAACAAAGTAGTTTCTAGTTTTGAGAGGACAATAAGAGTACCTACTACCGCATCATTTAGAGCTTCAACTTCAGTTTTTGTGATAGAAAAAGCACGACCTTTCTCCCCTGGCCTTTGCTAAGGTTGATGGTGATTCCCCTCTACTGCCCTTGGATTTAGAAAAATATTAACATAGTTCCCAAGCTATCCACACTAGAAGAAATGGACTTCGGGTAATGCCAGAACCATCTTTCCTCTTTCGTTAGTGTTGGGGAGTTGAGGCTTCACCTCACTACGAAAATTCCGAGAAATATAGCCTCCTCTTGTACACTTGTTGTACATGCCACTTCCAATCAAGCAGTTCCCCGGATGCTTCTTCCTACACTTATTGTATGTGGTAAGTTTCATTTTCTTTCTACCTCTTCCCTGATTAAAAGTCTTCCCTAAACTGGGCTCCAACAATCTCTTCTTGTCATTTGATTTATGAGACCATTGTGTCTCACCAAACTCTAGCTTGACTTTCATTGCACACCGCACAATCTCTTCGTAGCTATTGTTGAACCGGTTGGATAAATTCATCCGCAGATGAGGTCTCAGTCCACCGAAAAATATATCAACCTTCCCACTTGGATCCATGACAAAGTTAGAGGTATATCGTGAAAGTCGGGTGAAGTTCATCTCATATCTTCTGACAGATTCGTTCTCCTTCTGCTTCATCTCAAGAAACTCTTTCTCCATTCTCGTTCTCATGGAACGAGGGAAATAATTATTAAAGAATATTCCTCGGAACTCTTCCCACTCCATAGCTTCCATCTCTCCTCTAGGCTTCATGTTTTTGACCAGTGACCACCACTGATCAGCTTCTCCCTCTAGGGGGTAAATAGCAAGGGTGAATTTTTCTTGTTCCAAACAAAGGAGTACAGAAAAAATCTTTTCAATGGATCTTAACCATTGTTCTAAAACCAATGGGTCAGTAGATCCACTAAATGATGGTGTTCGTTAACGCATGAAGGACTCAACATAATGTTGTTCCCTTCATGGTGAGATCGTCTTCTCAACTTGATTCAAGTAATTACTCGTAACTTGAGTCAGTTGGTTCATCATTCGCATGAATGTTTCCACTCCAGATTCCATCGGAGGGCCGTCAGCACATGGTGCATTGCCGTCACCATCTGCACGGTTCCTCCTATTTCCCGCCATTTTCAAAAATAATAAAACCTTAGTGAGAAACTTATTTCATTTATGAATCTTTTAACTGAGACTTCATTCTTAGAAAATTATATTTCTCTATAATTCCATTATAATGATTTATAAAAATATTGTGATTAACAAAACATATCCCTCGAGAGTGTCGTAACAAATAGTGCAGCAAGTCCCGTTATCGTGAACCAGTTCTTGTTCAAGACTAGCTCAAAGAGGTGTTTTCAAGTTTTACCCCTATGTACATCTGTGCCAGAGCCGCCTCTACCTGCTCGTATCCAGACATGGATGTATTTGTTTGATAAACCACTTACTCAATACTTACCTAAATACCAGGAAGTTTTCCTATATTTAAACTTTTCTATAAGGTTCTTCATAAAGTTTTTATATCCTAATTTCCACAAATAACTAAACCATCCTCTGATACCAACCATAACATCCCTCCTTTTTATAACATAAACGTTCATTACATTACACAGAACTGAGGATCTTTAAGGTTTAGTGTCTTGGAAACCACGAACATAATACATGAAAACAAAAAAAAAATTCCTATTAAACACTTGAAAGGCTTCTCCTTAAGTTTATCATAGGATCATTACTTCATCTCATAACCTAGGGACATACATCAAAAGAAAGGGTGAGAAGAATTTCCATTAAGGGAAACAAGAGAAACATTTTACATGTGAACTTGAGATACTTCAATAAGGTCAGGAAAAGAACATTAAAGCATGAGAAAGAAATCATGAGATATATCATAATAAAAATAACATTTTTCATAACTTGAAGATGTGGCTATAATATTTAATATTGACAATCATTTCATTTTACCAAGGTCCATCCCCAAGGTGTCATTAAAAATTACCAAGGTTATTGACCAAGGTATCAGTCTAAAAGGTCATCTCTAGAAATTAAGTCTTTCCCCAATGCATTGTAGCGCTATCTGGGAGCACCCTTGACAGGTATTTATTATCATGTGAGCCACATATATCATCATGAATCATTTCATAAACAACCCATATAGCATAAAGGAAATGGGTTTCATTTCATAATCACAACGTTTTAAAAACTGCTTTAAAGACATGATCTTTATGTCACTTTAAACCAACGGAAAGGGAAAGAGGGTTTCATGTATGTAAATACAAGAATTTAAAATAGAAAATTTTGATATATAGGTTAATACCTTTGTAGAAATTAGAGCTTTGAGTATTCAATTAATAACATAAAATAATTTTGAGAAAAAGAGAGAGGCATTTTGAGACGAAAATTCTGCAGCATAACGGCTACGTTACAGGGTTATAGAAAACGTTGAAAAGAGAGGTGACATGGGTCACCCACTCATAAATGATCTATAAAAATAGTATAGGGATATAATATAAAGGATATGAATCATGGTAATGAAATTTGAAGGACATACCTTTTGAAATGAAAAACATGGAAGTAAGACAAAAATAAGATTTCTCTTATAAAAATTCGGCAGCCTAACAGCGTCAATTAAACTTCAATAAAAATGATTTGACGAGACCAAATAGAGTCTATAATCATATGATCATAAAAGATAATTATTAAAGATATATAGATCATACCCCAACATAAAAAAGGAACTTGAATGACTTGACATGAAAATAGAACTTGAAAAATGAGAAGGGTGAAAGAATCCCTTAAAAATTCAGCAGCCTAACGACGCCACGTAAACATTCATAAAAAATGATAAGAGTAAGAGGTAATCTATCATCATATGAACATGAAAAGTTCAGTAAGAGTAATATAAAATAACATCCTCTCACATAATAACATGGAGCATAAAAGGAATGACATAAAAGAGATTACTTGAAAAGAAAGAGAGAGGTCGGATCCCTTACCTTAAACATAACTCTTAAAACTCAAAGGTTGGGACCTTGAGAGGCTTGAGGGCACCTTGGGAGGTAAGGATACCAAAAATTCGTTGATAATGATTTTGGAGTCCAAAGGATAAGAGAATGACTTGGTATTTATAGGGAAGTTGAGGGGACAAGGCATTAATGGCCAAGGGACACCTCATTGGTGGTTTTGGAAAAACCATGGGCTTTCCCATTGTATTTTCCCATGGTATTAGCCACTTGGGACACCTCATACCTTATCATAAAATTCATAAGTCGACCATATTGATTACATACTTAATACATCATTTAATGATGTCATTAAACACTCGTAACTTAAAAACTGTATTTTCACTATTCACTGAAAATTTATCTTTCTCAGAAAAATCCCAAAATTTCACCTTAACCAAATATCGACGCTCTGATTAAAAATATGAACTCCATTTTATAAAAATAATTTTCTAAATATCTTTAATTCAATTTTTAAATAAAAACACTATTCACCAAAAATTCATTTTTTCAGAAAAACCCCAAAAATTACCATAACATAATATCGATGCTCTGAGTTCAAAAATAAAGTCCATTTTATAAAATTACTTTTCTAAATATTTCTTTAATTAAATTTTTAATTAAAAAACACTATTCACCCCAAAAAACTAATACTTGACTACTAATTTATGAAACCGTTATTTACCCATTTTATTGAATCACATTACTTAATCTTGGTGTCTAAATTATATTTAAACTTTCTTTGAGAGAAATTACTAATACATTTGGTAACATTACTAATCCTAAGTGTAAAATCACTATTCATAATTTACTATTCGTCAAAAATTATGTTGATCTTATTAGACTCCAAATTCCTTACTGAACACTTTTGCAGAAGACATTTTTTTGAAAATCATTACACATCAATAATTATTTAAGGTTTAAATAAATATTTTAAAATATCATTTTTGTCAAAATTCATCAATAAATACATCCTAAAATTATCCGAACATTTGAAATTTCACAAAATTTTCTAAAGGAAGAAATCTCAATTTATTCATCCCAAAGGATTACACAAAAGATCTAGGGTCTCGTTACATAGCCCCGTATAACACGAGCATATGACCTAAGTGTAAGGTGTGCTATGGTGAGAGAATCTGAGGGAGGTTCAGATAACATTGCCCTAATAGTAATCTCCACTAACTTGAACTTCTCACGTAGGCATTTCGGTTCAAGCCTGACACGCTGGTGTTTGGCTTGTTCTTGGTCCAAAGCGAAGCCCAAAGATTCCACCTCCTTCCCATGCTCTGATAAGTTGGATTCATAAGGTTCGAGTCTATTGGATGAAGCCATCGACTCCTCTTTCTACATTAACCATTAACATATCTATTAAATCATTAATATTAAGTTAATATACTACTCAATAAGTTTGGGTCGTTACACAAAACCCCTTCCACGGGTCACCACAACTTCATTCTAAGCCTGAAAAATATGAAGACCACATATTTGCGATCCTCGGGTCGAGGGCTCCTCGTCCATAGGTCACGCTCAACAAAACTTTGTGTTTCCAGCATCTTTAATTATTTGGGTTTGAATAACGCACAGAGAACATGTGAAGAATGAAAGAAAAGGTTCAATGTATAAGTGCAGAATGATGCCCTTTTTTGGACATCATCATTGCGAATCAAGAGTATAAAGAATCAACAAAAATATTTAATCATAATTCAAATTAAAACTTCTACATCAATCGTCCGCTGGAGTTTTCAAGAGGAGGAAGATGAGGTCATTGAAGGGGACGCCAGAGTTCATCTCTCCCACAACACGTTTTTGATCTGGGCTTGGCATCATCCCCAATATTCATTGGGGGATTCTGAAACCAATGCCTACTCTTTCTTTCACCAATGGGAATACACCCCACAAGAAGAGTTAATAAAATAAATCTTCATTAACAGGTTGGGTTATTAATTCAAGATTAATGTATCCTAATAATTAAAGGGAGGAGTGGTTACACATTTTTTGTAACTGGGAATGTAATTCCCAATATTAAATACCCAACCACCCGTGTGTGGTCCCCACCATTATGATTCAAATGGGAGGTTTTAAAAATAAAATAAAAGTTAATTATTTTATTTTATTAATTTTCCCACACTCCCATTAGAATCCAAAAAACTAACTCCTACCCTAGACCTACTGTGATCAAGGTGAAGGTATCCTTAAGAGAATATCAGTGTTGTGAGTTCGACAGTGTCCTCAGATTTCTATTCTGTGCACCGGTCCAAAATCAACAAAATGCCTCTTGCGTGTTTACTAAACGTACTTGAAAAAAAAGTTCAGAAGTTTATTAACAATCACCCTTGACCTGCGACGGTCAAGGTTAGGCTCTACCTAAGTGAAACACACCCCAAAAAACCCAAAGGTACTCTCTAATTTCAAATCAGAGTTACTGTTTAAAAGTTATTGATTTTATAATAAAATAAATGTCACTTAATTATTTTATTTAGAGCCAAAAATAACTTTCACTGGTGGCCCGTGCCGTCCAATTTTAGTATCTACCTAAAGAAAGTATGACCTCACGAGTTTAGTGGTGGTCTCATATTTTTAATCTGAGTCACTGTTTGTGAGTTATAAGAATTTGAGAAATAAAATAAATTTCTTTTTAATTATCTTTTTTATAGTTATTCCATTTTTGGCATTTCTCACAGGTGGCCTACACCAACTAAAATTAAGTCACACCTACGGTAAACCTGCCATAGTGAGTGCAATGGTGCCCTCAGATTTCTTATCTGAGAATCTGTTTAAGAGTTATTACACTTTTTCAGGAAAATTTCTTACGTACACTAATTAAAGCTTAACAAAACTTAGACAGATCATTCCATGCACTCTAGGCCTCAGAATCGCACGTCGTTTGATTTCATGGTCTCAAAATAATTCCATATAAATAAAAAAAATTATACAAAATTTTTGGGACATTAAACTTTTCATGAAAGAATTACTTAATTTTAATTATTAATCATCAGAAATTTCCTTGAATATATATATTTTCATATGATGGATATTATTATTGCTTAAATCATATGTTATTTTACATTATTCGTTTACATTGATAGTTATTTGACTATTTTGGAAAATGTTGATAAATATGTGTTATTTATTAAATAAAAATATTTTATAAGTCATATTTTCTATAAATTAAATTGACTATTATATATGAGGAATGATTTGGACATTCAATGACGGATGGGTATCGAGCGTTATTTTTCCCCTCAATGCATCGATAGGTTCTCATGAGACAAATAAGTTGGCCAAATTAGAGTAGTTTAAACTATATTGTGAAAGTTGTTGAAGTTATAGGTTTCCATGTTCCTCGGATATGAAATCCAAAAATTAAGAATTTCACTCCATCAGATTCATTTATTATCCATGTATAAGATTTTTGAATTTACATATCTATGGATGTATTATATTATAATTTTTTTGATTAAATAGAATGTGTTTCATTTGGTTACCTTTCCATATTGATATTTCCTTATCTAGTTATTTTGTTGGAATGTGTTATAAGTTTTTTACCTTTTCGTGTTTATTATCCTACTAATTTTATTATATATGTTATTTTACTTACCTTTATTGAGAATTTTAGATCACACTTATTATGTTTCCTTTCCCCAGGTTATGAATAAGAATCCTTTAAATGAGTTTTAAATATTGAAATGTTTTACTTATGTTCAAATTTGTTTCATTTTTTAATGTATTATGGATATCATATTCTAAAACTGCTGAACTGATCCGTCCTTTAGGATTTTATTCCTTGTAATAATGTCAATTTAATAAAATAATGCACCAATTTTGGGAATCTGGGGTTTTGGTGTTGTAAGGAATATATAATTTTAGTCACACCCATCAAATATTGAAAACCATATATGTTTTTTCCAAATGAATCTGAAATCATTTATAATTCCACAATAGCTTAATTATCACGCGTGAAAGAAATGAGTTTCATTAAAAAATTCACAAGACAAGAGCATTAGACATATATAAAGATAAGTTGGATTATATAATTAGGAAATATCCCTATTAAATCCTAAAAAATGTTTAATTATTATTACATAGGTTAAAAACACTTTATTGAATTATTAAAAATTTACTTTTATAAATAAGAAAAATTCCCACTATATTTTTAATAACTCATTTAAGGGAAAATAATTTTTAAAAAAATGAGAGTAAAAATTACATTTCAAAACCATGTATACCTAGAAATGAAGATTCCTAAATAATACCGAAGAAAATGGAAGTAGAAAGTGATAATGTAGAAAATTTAAAAAAGATATTCTTTTTTTACTTAAAAAAAGTCAAAGTCAATAAAATAGGACACATGTCGAAACATTCAAAAAATATATTACATTAAAACCATTATGAAAAAATAAAATTTAAATGGAAAATGACCTTATAAAATCATATAATTATATATAAGTATATATAACAATATAAAGAATATATATATAGAGGAGAAAGATTCTCAAACAGAAAATGAGATATGGTTGGCTCTAATTATAAGATACATTTTGGTTGTGTTGTGATACAGATGATGTTAAAATGGTAAGAAGACTTTAATAACCCCACAATAAATATAATAGAATTGAGTATATGTGGTTTTATTGATAAATAACATAAAATTTTACTATATTAAAATTTATTCATAAATAATATCAATTTCGAAGTGAGATTGGAAAAGAAACCCTTACGTAAGACTTTTTCTTGGCCATACATGCTCTAAATCCCTATATAATAAGATTAGGATTAATATTAATATATATAAATTCCCTATTAATATTTAATTTATTTAATACCAATCACTTATAATTCCTCATTACCAACATATTAATTCAGTAATACTAAAATTAATAGTTGGGTGTTAGTTATACCATTTTTCTACATATGATTCATTTTTATAGTTCAATTAATGTATTATTTATAATTTATTAATAATATCTATAATATTCAATAGTATTTGGTTTTTTTTGATAATTTTTTTGAGTCCCATTTTCGTTTCATGGAACATATGTTGACGATTCACATGGAATTCTATCAAATATCATTTTCAATGATTTTTGAAATAAAAAAATAATTGATTTTTTTGATGAATATAATATAAATGATTACCATTAAATAATAATTACAACACATTAAATTAATCAGTATTATGTAATATTAATATATTTTACGCTTTATTAGTCATCTGTGATGTAAAAGTTTCACCATTGTTCATATAGGTGGTAAAACCGACCAAAACAAGAACATGTTGTAAGTGTGGAATGAGTAAATAAATATTATTCTTCAGTAATAATATCTCTTTTATATAATTTTAATGATTTTAGAAATGATTTATTAATGTTAAGAATCAGATTCCATATTATATGGTTGAATAATAAGAAATGGAATTTTTAAAGAGAGGATAACACTTACATTGAAGACTTGAATATGCTATTAGGGAATCTCTGAATTTTTGATAGTTGGTACTTCTTCATGTGACTGATGGTTCAAAAACATGAAATTAATTTTTTAGGGAGATAGATCATTAATTTATTCAAAATGAAAAAAGTAAAGGTGTTGATTTAATTAGGGAGAGGAGGGTTCCTTTTATAAGTGAGATTGAGTGGCATTTTCACAAATACCCATTCCATAGTGTGTAAAGATGTATTTTTACATGTAAATTGGATTAAAATGGGAACTAAATGGATATAAAAAAATAATAGTTAGATAAACTTATCATTTATAGAAATATAGATTATATTTTGTGTTTTTTATTATTTTACCCCATAATTAAACCCTTTTATATCATTTTATAATTTATGTTGGTGACTAAACATTACAATGTAACTTATTTTAATGAATAAAAATTAAATAGATCAAAATAATTTTTTTTTAAATTTTGATTAAAATTTTGGATTTATTTTAATATAATTAAATTTCTAAATAAGAAGAATTTTAATTTATAATTAAATCATAAATTATGATGAAAAAACTATTTTTACAGGAAAATGACTTTTTATTTATTAAGTGTTCTTTATCTAATTTATTATAAATTTATTATTAAATAAATATCTATTATTTACCTTATCTATTGAATCCTTATTTTTATAGAATAATACATTACAATTATTCAATTTAATTTATTAAATGGAAAATACACGACACATTAAGAACACTTATTTAAAAAATATTTCAGTTTAACATGAACAGATTCTAATTAAGTCCTATTAAAATTATTTATTTATCCTATAATTATTAAATAATATCAATCAATTCGTTTTATAGTATAAAATTTAATTTTATAAACACATTAAATAATTATTTTTAAATAACAACAGTTTTAACAAAACAATAAATATATTTATAATAGAGTAATATCTTTTTATTTCATTCTAGAATCATTTTTTATGTGATTTATTTTTAATTTTTTTAACAATCAATGTACCTATTGGATAAAATCATATCCAACAACCATATATCCAATGGTTATTTATCAAAGGACTATATTTAAAATTACTATATAACTGATGACTATATATATTAGGTTATATTACATTCCTATATATATTATTCTATATATCTCTAAAATCATTCATCCTATAATCAAATTACATCATTAAGATATTTAACATATTTTAGACATGTTGTATCATTTTTTAGTTATCATTGCTGGAATAATATTCATGGAAGATCGTGATGATGAAAATTTCAACCTTGTAAAATTTCTATTCACTGTTGGTCTCATTCCTTCAGTAATTTTACTAATTAAGTTGTATTTAGTTATCTCAAGATGTATTTCATTTTTGTAATATAATATTCTATCATAATAAATAATTTTTCATTTGGTTCAGTTTTGTGTGTATCACAAGGGATTTAACACATTATTTATTTAAAAGGAAATAAAAACTAAAATCACAGGGTGTTACACTCTCCCTATGTCTTACACCCAACCTATGTGTCTCACACCATTCCAGGGTTATCCCATGATCTAATCACCCATTGTACATGATCACTCAATATGAATCACTTAAATCCCACTACATAGTTCAAATTAGTGTGAATATATATATTTATATATTTGTTCTTAATGAAAGAGAACCTATCAAGGTCCTTTATATATTCTATCATCAACACTTCCACTAGACGTCCTAACATAGTCAAACCAAATCATCACACAAGGACATGTTTACACTTTATTAGTATACTATAATGATTCACAATGACACAAGAGATAAAAATAAAGGTAACCATAATTACGATTTTCATGAAAGAATATAATATTTGGAAGATGAGGAATCAACCACATGAAGTCAATCAGACCAAACCTTCTACCAAAATAGGATTTCATACATTACCTTAAAAACAAGATACAAAAATATATTTCGAAAATTATTTTAATAGGCTTCATATTCCAATATACCCACTTAAACCCCTATACGAAAACCAGTGAAAAAAGATTCATGGATAAACCGACACCATGATTTTTTATCCTATTTTAAAACATCTCTATTGAAATGAACCATATCCTTTAATATCCATAGCTATAATATCCATTTCCTTTAAGGTACAATTTTAATGGTTTAATATTTTCAATTTAAAAACGAAGTAAAATATAACTCATGACACATATAAAATCCACGTAATTAGAAATTGACTCTCTTCGAACATAATAAACATCAATAAAACATATAGAGATCTATACATTCCATGTTAACTATTAGTTCAACACAATACCATCCCTTTTATAGATAATAAAATAACACATGAACATTCCATCACTAATAATAATAACAATATGTCATATATAGTATCCCAATAGTCAATTTAAATAACTAATAAATCACCATTATCAGAGGGCAAAGTACACCAAAATATTTCATACATATATTCATCTAATACAAGATCATTCTAACTACTACAAAGACACCCAACATGTATCATATTAATAATTTTCCTAAAATTAATCCCTGAACCATTTATAAAAAAATTATATAATCGAAAAAATCTATTAAAACTATATAGGTGGTGTAACAATATTGAAACCACCACCATTGGTGTGAATACCACTCCTAATATACACTTGAGTATAATTATAAAAGAATATTGAAATTTTGACACCCAATCAAAAAATAATTAAATACTAAAGTCAAAATATTCTTAAATAAAATTATCAGGTGACCTACCTCAATGAAAATAACATGAAATAATATAATTCATTATTCGTAGGCCTCCTATATGAACTTCATAAAAATCCTCATCATATGTTTCTATTACTCCATGCTAAAATAGAATATAAACATAATCACTAACTTAATGTATTCAAAATTAGAGAAAATTTAGGGAAATAAGGAATTGGATAAGTTGATAATGACCCACCATGATCCTCCATATGAAACATGTCAAGATCAACCAATAATCAAGGTGAACACCAAAGGCAATCAAGGGGGCGTAAATAATGGGGTTTTCAACTAAATATAATCCTATGACTACTTCAAATACTTAAATTTTTAAGGGGTTTAACCATTATACAATGATTCTTACCCTAATAAAAAACACATCATAGTATCACATGGAAGTCAATTGAACTATATTGTCCACCCAATGGAAAGACCTTTTGACCTGGATGATGTTTGATATTAAAGGATACCCATGTGGTATTTTATTAAAATAGATATATTTTTTGGGGTAGATAAAGTGAAGTGTATATGATTTTTTGCATTGATCTTGATTTCTATTTTAAATACATTTTTCATCCCATGAATCATATTAAAACATATGTGGATCTTAGAAATTTATTTAAGGTTAAATTCATTTGACTATTTATAAGTTCCTTAGAAAATATTGATGTTAAATTTTGTTTTTAGTGGTATTTAAGAGAATAAAAAATCACATTTCAATTTTCATTCCCAATATACGAGACATTCCACAGCATGGAGGCCAAGATTTTATTTTATTTTTAGGTATTTGGTGATGGGAAATAGGATTACACCTTAATGGATGTGATTTCTATTTTAATTCATAAATTATTAAGGAATAAGGCTATTATAATATGTGTTTTTTCTATTTCATATAGGTAAAAGGATTTCAAAATTATAGAAGTGGTTATGACATGAATTTATAGATAATATCCTAAGGATTATGTTTATGGTAAAAGTAGGTTTATATGGAAAATGTGATCATACCTCACTAAAAAGTTCCAAAATTAAATGTTTCTAGAAGAAGATTTAGTTATAGGTTACCATTTGATAACAACACACATTTCACCATCATTCACATAATTACGTTGTGTTTTTTTTCTATGATGTAGTTTCAATATGTTTTATTGACCTGGATTTAGGAATGGATCATTAGATACTCTAACCTGAACATTAAATTTCATAAATTTTATCTATGGTGACCAAGAGGGATGGATTATTTAAAATACATAGAATGAAGTGGGAGAAATTGAAGAGAACTTGGTCTTTGTTATTTGAGTTTCAAAATTCAAGTTTCTTTGTCTGAGGAATTGTTGCTATGTTTTTTATAGTTTAATTTTTAATAAGTGAAAAATTGATTGGAGAATAAAAAAAATAAAGAAAATGAGCACATACACCCATAATAAATGTCTAACAAATAACAATCAATATAAATTAATGATTAAACTTTAGAGGTTGATGATCAATGTATTTATTTTAAAAAGTTTTTGTGAATTTTTTTTAGATATTTGAAGAGTTTTTTTCTTGTTTTTTAGTGATCATGGATTCATATATACTTGATGTCATATATTTAGAAAAAAGGATAAACATTTTATGTGGTGTATAGAAAGTTCTTGAATGTTTCAATTTCAGTGTTTTAGTTATGAAAATGAAGAAGATAAAGTGGTTCACTTTACATAGTAGATTCATAGATTATTTTTGAATATTGAAGATCCTTATTGCTATTTTTTGAATTACTATCTTGAAATGTTATGGGAGAACATCATATTATTCAAGAGGTATGTTTACTTAAATGTGTTTTTTTAATAAACACTTCTCTTTAAGATCAATTTGGTGATTTTTATTGATCATATATCAATAGATGATCCAATATCATGTTTAAGATATTTCCATTCAATTTTAATGAAGAAACATAACATTAATGATTTTTTATTTTTTATGAAGATGTGAAAATTAATTCACTAAAATAAAATAATTTATTTTAATAGGTTTTTTATAAAATAATAATGGGATAAATACCCACTGGGTCTTCGAGATTTGTAATGGGTCTCCCTCTAACCAGTTAAAGAGGTCTTTTCGTTGCTTTAATAATAAATGAGGCTTTGGCCCCAACTATTAAAAAAAAATTAGTGATGGATATTTTTATAATCCTAACTGGTGATTAATATTAATTAGTGAAAAATAATAAATTATTTTTATTTACTAATCCAAAGCTCCATATTAGAGTATAAAATCTATAGGAAGGATTTAAATTAGTGGTAATATCCTTAAAATTTTTTATTAGTTCATCAAGTAATATTCATAGACATATGGGATATTTGTACTTGGAAGTTTCTAGTTCTCTTTATTTTTTTTGGTAGTTTTTTTTATTGATTTTTAATTTCTGTATTCATCATGGGTGAAAAAAATTCATTCAATAAAAAATGATTTTTTCATATTATAAGGGAAAAATATAATGTTTTGTAAGAAATAATGCCGCTGTATGTTCTCTTGTTGTGTGTGTAAGTATATTAAATTATAATAGAAGGTTTTACTCAAAAAATAAATGTTTTAATAAGGAATAAAAGTATTAATAAGAATATTTATGTTGATAAGAATTTAAGGAATTATACCTTAGTCTCACTTTCGAACAAATATGTTAGAAATGTGATGGTGATCAAGATAGTGAAATAAATCCTTGAGAATATTATAAATATTAATAATTGAAATATTTGTGACTTGATTGCCAGAATTCAAATATGGCATGATTAATCATAAAAAATCACATTTTTAGGTATAATTAATGGATGAATTTTTCCCTAGAGTAAATAATATTGTGATATTAATCATAATTCTTAAAAAAAACTCTATAAAATTCAATGATATTTTGAAATTAATTTTTATATTTGTTGGATACATTTGATACTAAAATCTCATCTCTTATTAGTTGTGAAATGAATAAATTTTCACTAAATGACTTGTAGAACATGTTTTTTATGAATTTAAAATGAGAAAACATTATTCACTTAAGAATAGAAGAATATTCAAGAAGAAAATACCCTTAAACTCCATAAAGTATGAAAATACTTCTATGATGGTCAATTGGAGAATTTAAATATTCAAAATTGGATGAACATAATTTTTTGACGTTTAACAATATTACTTCACCCATTGCATGAAATGTTTAAAAAATAAAAGGTATACACCATGATAAAATCCCTTTAATGTGTTCAAAAATATATATTAATTGTACATTTTTTTTGCAAATTCTGAAAAGTTAAAGGACGATTGTTGAAAATAAAAGGATGGATCACCAAAGATATTTTCTATTAAAATGTATTTTAGACTAATTAAGAACAAGTTTTATTATAATAAAAAGGAAATTAACTTTTCTAAATTCAATAGTAAGAGTCATTTCTTAACGATGGAGGAAGAAGTGTGTGAAAACAATGAAAGAGGAAAATATTTAATATCTACCAATCATATATAGAAAATATTTATTGTTAAGGTGAATTAATATTAACTTTCAGGTGATGAATTTTAAGTTGATATAAATATGGAATTCATACTTGTTATAATCAAGATTTTTTATAAAAAACCATTAAAATATTTTAGGGATTGTTCATTGATCCATTTCATTAGTTAGCATTGATTATATTTGAGTATAACATAATAAATATAATATTTTACTTATAGTCCATGTGTGAGTGACCCAGAAAATTTTTCAATTTGTATTAAATAGAGCATTGGATAAGATAATAAATATTATGGTTGCTTCTATGATAAGGGGTTAACCCTATGGTAAGTGTAAAAATTATTTTTATTTGATCCCCTAGGTCAAGATGTTCTAGGTGTTAATAATTATTGAAATTAAATAATTAAATTATTAATTAATTATATTTGAGGAACCCAGTTCTCCCAATATATCGAATCTTAACCCATCTTACTATGGTTAGCAATAATAGCCCCTATTTTGAGAGAGAGATACATAGAGAGATAAATATAATGAGAGGAGATCTCGAAGATAATTTTTCCATAAAGTAACATAATCAAAATCCCATAGAGAATATGAATCCATAAGAGAATCTCAAAAAATGGAAATGCATAAGAAAAATTGAGAAGCATGGCCCTTTTTTTATTTCCTGTAACAATCTTTATCATTTACAAACGTAATAAAGTTATTCTTTATTTTTTTTACAAAACATTCATGCCCCTATTAATTTATTAATTTTTATTTACTAATTTAAATTATTCTCCATGTCTTCTTTGTCATTAGTGTATATGGACATGATTATTAGTTTCCAATCCATTACATCGACCATTAACAATTCCATCCTAATATTTTTCTTCATTACTCTCCCCCTTTATTCATAAATTCACCTTTAATTAATAGTGTGAAATACTAATCGATGAAACATGGTCAAGATTGATAAATTATTTGTATCTAGCTCCATAAGAATGTAATTCAGGCATGGAAGTAAGGAAAGAGGAATTTTAGTGGATCTATGAAGGATGACAAATAATTAAAAGGCATGCCAATGCTGGTTTCAAAATGGAAATAGTGTTCGGGGTTCTAACGGTTTATGTGAATGATTTTTCGTTTGTTTTCTACCAGACAATAGCCAGAAAAATATTTATAGACAAGATAAAATGTTGTAGGTATCTCTTTGGGGTATTTCAATCATGATCAAAATTTTGATCACTTATGAAAGAATGATTTTATAGAATATAGAGTTTATTGAATCCGTGTTTGTGATCACAAGATGTATAGTTATTGAAGGAAATTCTATTCACTTATTCTAGTGAAGTCTTGGGTTTTAGTATTCATTAAATGTCAAACATGGTATACTTTATGTATAGAAACCATATGTTACTTGGTTGCATGACTTGTTATGTATTGGTGGTGCACACCCATCTATCCATTTGGACTCACATTCTATGAGGGAGATCCCATAATCCATGTATCCCAGAACAACATAGATTTGTTTTCATCAATACAGGCCATATAACCCAAGGATTATCACATAATAAGCTCCCAATTAAACACCCCTTGTTGGTCAAATTCTATAATCATTAGACGGAAATACATGACCAATATTTGGCTGAGGGGATAGTCACTATATACCTTTAAATTAAATCATATGCACTTTTCCATAATTGAAAAAATTAATATATACTTATTGAGGACTCATATTTGGGAATATGAGTAGTCAATGATAACTGTTAGTCTTTATAGTGAATGGTCATATATTACACTTTTTCATCCAAGGTGATACAAGAGGTGATTCAGGTAGTTTAATTTCCATGAATTTGTAGGGATGATGAGGAGGATCATGTGTGACAATCAAAGTGGACATTGGGTTATGAACTTTCCAGATGGAGAGATAGTGATAAGGTTCCAGTCTCGTAAATTCTTCCTAGACTTTGGTACTTCCCAATATTCTTATGGAATGGTTCATCTATCCTAGGAGTCAAGTTCTCCCTCGATAGAAATTTTATTTTGGACTGGGTTTGAATCCTCCATCGTGTTAGGTTACTCCGTCGGTCAATAGTTATCTTATCTATGCATAGATTCCCCATTATAAGTTTTTATAGGTTATATGGGTTGCGATGATGGGTTGTTTAGATCATTTGGTTGATTTTAGGCACAATTATTTTGTATCTGGGCTGAGTATAAAGAGACTCACTTCTATGTCTCACATTACCTACCTTAAAAATATATCCGAGTTTACTCTTTCCTTTGAGATTTTGAGATAATTGATCTGCTTATATATTCTTTGTGGATTTTAGGGAATCCTACTAGGTATATATACAATCACCCCAACATGTATATCTTGAGAGCATGTTCCATGTAATATGAATTTTATGGATAATTTGGTGAAAATCATAGAGGACATAATATCAAGACTATGAGAGTTTAGTAGTGACCAAAGGTGACAGTGAAAGGTGGTGTTCATGAAAGAAGTTGTGAATTAAAGAGTCTTAATTTCCCATAAACTTGTGATAGTGTAGTTATAATTTTTGTTTTTGGGCCTTATTTTTTCCGTTATTTTATATCATTGCACTTCATGTACTTTTTTATTGTTAGTGTGTGTCACATGGGTTTTATAAATATTGCAGTAAATATTTTTTGGCCTACATTATTATATCCTATGTGGAGAAATGTGACTGTATACATGTGAATTAGGCTAATTCCTCTTATCACGGTTTTTTTTCTAAATTAGGCTTCACACAAGTCTATTTTATATTATAGGTGGCTTTTGGGTGATATACATGGACAGATATTGATAAAGGTGGCGTCCTAGTTGGTTGTGTCCTTCCAAAGTGGTATTATAGCAGGTCTATCATAAGGATGGAGTTAGGAGTTAGGCGTTATCAAAGGTAGGATCATTCCATCCTTGTGATAGTTATTAAGCCACCTTTCATTGACCATCTAAGAGATTAAGTTTCCATTCAAGGATCATATCTTTAGATGCCTCTACCAATCATTGTGAGAGTAGTATCTATATCTATTGTGTAACTAGAAAACACACCAACCATGGTGAATGATGACATTCCACCATCCACTAAGTATAAAAAAATTCACTTGTATTGGGATGAGGATAAACATATGTTATGTGAAATTCATGAGTATTAGTGATTGAGGACTCCCATGTTTCAAATAGGTCATAACCCCTAAGAAATTAAGGACAAGATAGAGGCACTGACTCAAGAATATATCTTTTTATAGAAACTTAAAGATTAGATAGTGGTGCTAGTATCCATCCATGTACATGGAATGATGACTCACTAAAAGAACATGATTATCCATAACCATGACGAGGATTCTATTTCATAGTAAAATCCCAATCACTTCTTTTATGAGGGGTATTACCTGGATACATAGATTTCCAATTTTTTTCTTTATGACTTCCAAGACATAAAATCTTATTCTAGATTTGTTGGTCACAGATACATTTTAATGAATTTTTAAATTATTATTATCATATTTTAGTCCCTCTCTATAAAATCTTAATCATTATAAAATTATCATGTGATGATCGGTGGTACGGATTTTGCATCAGTTTCCAATGATTTTGTCCATATATTTTTCTTCATAATTCCTCCCTTTCTTCATGCATTTACTACTAGAAATTTCCATGAATAATGGGTTGATAAATCTCAGCGAAGATAGATTAATAGTCGATATCCTAGCATACAGTAATTTTATTTAGTCATGACAGTAAAGAGAGAGGTGTGTGTGTGGATTAGTGAACAATGATGGATCATTGAAAGTCATGTCATTGTATGTTCATAAAGGGAACTGGTTTAATGGAATAAAAGATACAAAAGAATGAATTTTATAAAAATTTTATAATAAAGGAATACTAGGAAAGGATAAAATAAGATATTAAAAGAGTATATGAGACCCTTGGTGGGGTTTCATGCATTTTAAATGGTGAGATCTGTGAACATGACATTGTTTTTGAGTAGGTAAAGTTTTTGGAATCCATTTCCATGATCACATGTCTTGTATTTTTTAAAGTACATGCTATGTACATCCACAAAGAGGTGGATATGGTTTTTGTTTGAGTTAAATATGAAAAGGGGTGCACTTTCATTATACATTCTATATGGTGGTAGATCACCAAACTCATTGTGTACATGGGGTGATTTCTTCATGACGTTTTGGACACACATTCCATATAGATGACCTGACACATCATGAAACCTCAAAGAACATAGCCTAGTTTTCAAAATAACACAAAAAGTGCCCAAAGGAGTGCCTCAAAGCATTTACCTAATTAGAAATTCTTTTAGGCTAACTTCTACCGACCATGTGGATGAAATTACATGAATCGAAATCAACTGATGGGATGTAAATTGTGTACCCCTAAAGTACATGTTGTGTACTTTTATAGAATTAAAAAATACATATCTTATATCTTGGGACGGTTATTTGGGAACATGAGTAGTCTATCATGAGTTTTTCTAATATATATATCTTGATGGTATCTCCCTATTCAATATTTTAAGTGAGATAGAATGATATTTTCATAGTTTGTTTTTATTAACTTCATAGGTCCAATGTCATAGATCAGACATGTCCATTAGAGAATACATAGGGATATGAACTCCATTGGTGGTGAGATAATGAAAGGTAAAGGGTACCCCAAATTATTAAAAGAGTTAATTATTACCCATATTATCAGGGAATTTATACAATATTGATGATGTAATCCCTTTTTATACGATATACTTAAAGGATTCTGAGTTTTATACTGAGGTAGGTTACTCCCTCAACAGGCAGTTACCTTGGAAAGGTGAGAGACTATCAATACAATTTCTAAGAGATGAAATGGTTTGCGAAGCTTGGTAGTTCATATTCTTTGGTTTTATTTTGGAGATGACTCTTTTATAGATGGAAATAGAATTGTGGGACATTCTTAGAAGTCTCAAATTATATAAAATATCTAAATTTATTATAGATATTATAGTTTTAACTTGGAAAATATTATTATAAATTTTTTAAGGTTTATTGGGCATCCTAATGGGTTTTATATACTCACACCTATATGGGCATTTATCCTACACAAGTTTTTTCTTATATAGATGAGGAAATATTTTGAGATTGGTGGATATAGAATCAATGGAGTAGGAGATTTGTGGTACACATATGTGATAATAGTGGGTGGTGTTATGGATAGGATCTATACATTTAGGAGTCTCTTTTTCCCTTATTATTATGTTATATTGGTCTTACATTGAGATTTTGGGTCTTTTTTTCCTTTCTTTTATACCATTTCACTTGATGTACTAAGAAGATTGATAATCAGTGTCACATGTTTTTTCATATAAATTAATGTCATTATTTTTATTTAGATAACATTATTATATCAAATCTAGAGATATGTGAATGTGTATTTATGAATTAGGACTAGGTTTTATATTATATGTATTATGCCTAATTAGTTTTAGTCCCCAACCCCTAGAGTATTAGAGGACGGTTTGGGGTGGCGCACATTGCATATTACTGGTATAAGTGGGGACCTAGTTTGATGGGTCCATTCAGAGTTGTATTAGAGTGGGTATATCATAGAGGAAAAATTTTAAGATAATATGCATATGAGTATTGGTGTGTTAACTTAGGTAAATACTTTCAGTGGGTAAAGATTTTGGATTTTAAGCCATGGAACCTTGTGTTTTTTGTAATGGTTGATGTATCCATTCACCATGGCTTTGATAACTTCTTGAATAAAAAAACGATGGAACTTGATATGTGGAACAATTAAATTGAACATGAATCATATAGTAATTGGTTATTGATTATGTATCCTTCTTTAATAAACTCCCTAGTTATGCATTAATAACCGTGTTCCAAGTTTTTGGTTGGATAATTACACCACACAAAGAGCTATCTAAAATCTGGAAGTAGGGTTATGATGTACTTATATGAGATATTGAACCTCCTATTATAGAAATGTTGAGTGATGAGGATTCAATCCAAGGATAATATCCTGATATTCCCCTACTAATCATATAGGTAGAATTACCTTCTCCTATTGTGTAATAATAAAACCAGCCACCCATGGTGTAGGATGGCCTTTCCCACCTGCAGATAGGGAGATGCTTCCTATGGTACAAGATGAGGATATGTATCATCTAGGTGCATTTTATGAGTTCTATGGATTGGAGATTCGTCGTTTTTCAGGAGAGTAAAACCCTTAGGCAGCTGAGTGGTGACTCGAGGTAGTCACTTAAGATTTTAATTTGATATGGACACCAACTAATAAGAAAGTTGTGATAAAATCCAACCTTCTCGATAGTGTGATGAGTTATGAGTTGAACATGGTCATCCTGGTGCATTATTAAGAGACTCTACCATGGCATGAGATTAATTTCCTATTTGTAAAGAGTATTAACTAGATAAATTAAGGGTTATGAAAATTCAAGAGATAATGAAATTGACATAATGATTCATGTTAATATTAGAGTACTCATTATGTTTTAATAACCTAAAAATGTATTCCATTAATTTGAATTTTAATGTATTTTTTAAAGCATGAAATTTTAAGGAAAATATTAATAAAGAAATCCCTGAAAAGTTTGTTCCTCTATGAATCCCCACTTAAATTTCAGTACTAGAGGGAGACTAGTTGACATAAATCCTCTTGGTAGAGGTACAATAGGTATTAAGTGCTGGTGGAAGTCATATAAGAGTATAATTATTAGCTATAGATGATCGATGATAGGTATAAGGATCACGATGTTGAAGGCATTCTCATGTGTAGTCTTAGTCCTAGGTATCATTCACACGTGATTAAAATAGAGGATCAAGTCAACCATGAGATATTATTTACTATTACAATATTGGAAGAGATTATATGAAACGATACTAACCTAACTAATGTGTAGTAATGGAAATTTAGGTGGTATATGGTCATCTATGTAAGAGGAAGTAGTGAAACCAAGGACCTCTCTAGAGTGTACTTGGGGGTCCTTAGGGAGGCCACTATGGAAGGGATCCAGTAGTGCTACTAGTAGAGAATCTTGAGGTGGATGTATATATAATCCTCTTTCATCACCAACACTCCTAGGTGGTCTATTTTAAACACATTATTATTGTGGATAGGAGAATGAAAAAATATAAGCGAGGAAAGGATATGAACATGTAATGCCCAACATGATTCAAGGTATGACCTTTCTCTTCTCTACACTAGGAAATGTACTTATATCTACCAGTTTGATCAATCCTTTCATTGTTTCATTTCATGTATGAGACTTTAAAATCCATATAGATCCCCTAGACTAAACTATGTGAATAGGGACTCCCACTGATGTTACCAGAAACATACCCACAACTACCTATGATAGACTATTAAACTTAATGATGATAGGTTTTCATGGTACCTCATAGTGATAGGGATGGGTTCATATGAATTAATCCATTAAATGGATTTTATATCCTCATTTTTTTCTAGAATTGACTATTATCATTTTAGAGTGATGTTATTTAAAGCTAAAAAATTACTCTTTTCCTTTTTGGATAAGTGGGACCTTCAATCGAGGATAGTAGGGAATGTGTGTTCGAAGTTGATCATATTAATGAAGAGATTGGATCTATGCATGAAGGATGTTTCAGATGATTAGTGTTCGCATTAATAGGTTAAATAATCTGAGATGAGGTGAATTATGACATTATAAACTCAATAAATACCCCCTTGGATCTTGTTTTATCATTAAATAGAACACTTTTCTATCTATTTCCCATATCAATGTATGAGTTGAAATAAAAACATACATGAGACACATAAATTTACTTGGTTCACCTGAACTATGCTACATAAAAGGATCATACATAAGAAATATTCTTCTATAAAAAATCCACTAAAGTGAACTTCTGTTAAATGTTTCATAGTGAACTCACTTCCCCACCTCGTTTACAAAAACTCACAATTTTAAAGGTCACTACTCTCTAAACTGATGTATGAATAATTCTCATTCAGAATGTTTTTAGACTGATAAGCAACACAATTGAATAACATCACACATGAGTGTTCCATAAATCACTATTTACACCCAATAGATGAAATACACTTAACTGTGGGTATATTTCCATATGAAGATCCCTTTCAAGAACTATTTTGGGTTTTCTATGAAGCGAATTACACCCCTTTTAGGATATTGTGAACTTTATAGAAAGGGTTCAACCTAAACATACTTTACTTCATAAATGAATGATAACTCATGATCCCCCACTCCTTTGTGAGAAATAGTTCCCCAGAAACAAACCTCCTCAAAAAACAAAGCTTACTTCATGAGCTACCACCTTCAAGAACTGAAATTCCTGTCAAATTACATTCAAAATTATCTAAGTTATTTAAAAAATGATTCGATGTAATTAGTTTATCTCTAAATAATTATGTGATTCTAGGAAATTTTTATAGATAAATAAACCATAAAACCCAATAACTATAATTATAGTTGAATCCTTTATGATTAATCCTACATTTCATAATGCACTTATTATGTAGTTTTGATAGAAAAACATTCCACTTGCAGTGATCTCTGAAACACCATCTTCAATTAAAAATGATGAATTAAATTTTGGTAGTCTATAACCTACCACCTTCAATCAAAAAAGATGTTAATACTTTGTGGTTCACATAGCACTACTGCTATGAGAATTCCATTCCTTTACAGAATTTCCATCACTTCTTCGGATACTTAATATTAAGTTTTCATAGACAAGATCTTGCATGGTCTAGATTAATTTGATGGAAAAATCAACAGGATGTTGTTTAGGTTATTTTCAGTTAACCAATTATGATATGCATGAATCTTTCCTTTTACATAAAACTAATCCCAATAATGAGGCCCCTCCAATGGCCCGAAGGCCGTCATTTTTTTATTTATTTTTTTATAATCCTCCTTTCAAGGGGTGAGGTGGGACCCTTACAAGGCCCATAGGAATAAGTATTACATGGCACATAGGCCTTAGAGGAATTAATTTCCCATAGGCTTCAAACATTACATACAACCCAGAATAACTACAGGGAACTACTCCTCCCCAGCATCTTCATCGTGAAATCAGCTCTCCACCTTCGCATGGTTGTTCGACTAGGCTGTCCCATGCATGCATAGTCTTGTCCCGATGGTAGGTTCTATACCCTCTCATTCCTGCAATCTGTTTAGCTTCTGATATGGAAAAATCTCCTTCCTCATCCTCCTTCTGAAGCTTGTTCCTTGTAGGTTGTCTGGTTTGTATCTGCACTTAAGGTGGCCTAAAGGCCTTGAGGTGGCCTGAAGGCCTTACTGACCCAAAGGCCAAGGTGTCCCAAAGGCCATAAAGGACATGGGAACCAAATTGGTGGCTTAAAGGCCCAAATGGGGGAATATTTCCTGCTGCTACAGTGCCAAACAGTGCCTGCTACAGTCCACGCTACAGTACCAACTACAATGCTACATAGTTTCTACTACCATCCCCTGGTACAGTACTGCTATAGTACCCCTGGAAATTATCCTTTACCAAGTTTTGATCCTCGGTCTCCTTGATGAAATTAAGGAGTCTTCACCAACTGGGCTGAGGCTTATATGCAATATTGAGGCCCCAAATTATGGAAAACACTTCGAAAAAATGCCACCTGGAAAACACCTAATTTTCTAGAAAATATTATGGACCATTTTAAACTAGATTTTTCAAAAATCACAATCAATCCAAAAATATTAACTCACCACTAGGATGTATTTTTTTCAGAAAATTAGATTAATAAAACTATATAAGAGTATATACACATTTTCCTAGAGGATATACCTAGATTTCCCCTTATTGAGATATAATTTTTTTGTATTGAAGTACACAACATGACAACTCTGAAATAATCTTTAGCTTATCAGATGGACCCAATTGAGATCAATGAGGAAAAGTGTTTTCAAAGGAGTATATAGAGTAGGGTCTTGTTATTCCCAGTGATTGGGTAGATCCAATGTTTTTTATCCAGATAGCTGACACAAGTGTTGACGCCAAAATTTGGGAAGAAGAAGACCAAGAGGGAAGTCTCTGAAGATGCCTTGCGAAGAACTTTCATGGAGCCCCATGGCCACACACCCACCGTAGAGCAAGGAGGCGGGATGTCCCATGATCCTCTCTGACGTCCGTGATACCGCTGCAGAGCAAGGAAGCAAGACGACCCGCGAACCCCTTTGACATTCTCGACCCTGCCGTAGAGTAAGGAGGGGGGAGGCTCCATGAACGAATTTGACATTCGTGAGACTGCTGCAGATCAAGGAGGCAGGATGCCCTGAAAACCCCTTTGATGTTTGCAGCCCACCGCGGAGAAAACTCAGTGGTCGCGCTGAGAAAGCTCTACTTCTTGGTGCCTCTTTCCTATAAATACAGGGCTCCCCTCGATCACAGAAGATGGATCATCCGACCTTTCACCTTCTGAGCTCTCAAATCACGAATCACTTCTTGCTCTACGAACCATGAGATTCTCAAGGTACTTTTTCATTACGAAGTGCCTCCCCTTTGCTTTAGTTCCACCCCTCTTTTGAGAGGGATGCATTTCGTGAAGCACACTTCACGAAGGAAGGGGATCCCCACGAGGACATGGGTCATCACGAAGCGTTTAAGCTTCGTGAAACACCCTCCATACACATGTGACCCACATGCTAATGTAGGGTCACTGTGCTTTGCAAAGCACATTGCTTCACAACACCTTGCTTCAAGAGGCACCCTTTCTTCACGAATACCTTTCCACTTCGCAAAGCTCCTCCCATATGCACATATTCCCTATGCCTAGCCAAGGAGACTTCACTTCATGAAGCACATCCCTTCACGAAGCCCATTCACTTCATGGAGCACCAGAGCTTCACAAGGCTTATACCTATGAACCCATTTTCTCTAAAACTCCTCTTCCAGTTCATCCCTTCAGGTTTTCACGAAGTAATTTCAAAGTACCATGGATGTTACTGCCCGTTGCGTTGCTTTGCCTCATGATTTTTCACATAGACACGTTAACAACTATTGCTTCTTCACATAACCACACTAACATGGACCCCCAATGGGATTACCACTCGACACCCCCAGTCACGACATTGCCGATGCCTTTCTTCCCCCAAGGGCGATAGGGTATCAGTTATGTAAGTCATAGGGGTGCGGAGCGCACTCACCTCGTCCGGGTGGCAGGATGCTAAACTGCGAAGCACTATCACCCTCATCACATGAAATTTAACCGTGACCTTTCCCCTTGCCGTGCACCTGGGGTGCCCCATCTCGGACATTCTCTATGCCCACTGGTCTCCACGGGAGGGAGATCATTCCTCACATGGAATGAAATCCTCTTTATCGGAACAACGTTCGTCTATGGGGAAAGGGAAACAATCATGGTGTAAGTGCCCTAGCCTTTTTTGTAGGAGGCAGCGACCCTGCTCTTCCTCTCTTCCTGGGTGCCAAATCCCATTCCCTCTAGAATTTTTCACCACCCAGGCCTCCACCTTGGAGTATGTCCCAATCTCCATCTCTTTGGGCTGATAACCATGCGTAAGCCCCAATTTTTTCTTTGGGATGCTAACCATGCATAAGCCCCTGTTTCATCTTTAGGATGATAAGCACACGTAAGACATTGTTTCCACTTTGGGATACTAACTATGCATAATCCCTTATTTTCTATTTGAGCTGCAGACCATGTGTAAGCCCCTGTTTCCCTTTTGGGCTGCTACTTGTGCATCAGCTCCACTCTACTTCCCATGGATGCACATTCTATGACATGAGCATCAGGTACTTGTGGTCTCTTGTTTCTCACACTGAGAATGACTCACGTGGGCTTAGAGAAAGCATCGACCATTACATCATCTTCGGGAAGCCTAGAGTGTAATTCCCAAACTCAACATGAAAAACAAGGTCTTTGATCCTTTATAAGGCAGGGTACATAGGAAGCCTCCCTGAGGTTCAAGCCCAAGAACCATTGGTCCCGACCATCTTCACATCGGTTCACCAAACCCATCCTGAACTATGAGGTCATTGATCCTTAACATGGAGAGGTACGTAAGAATCCTCCCTGAGGTTCAAACCCAACAACCATTGGTCCTGAACATCTTCACGTTGATTCAACACACCCACCATGAACTATGAGGTCTTTGATCCTTGCCAAGGAAGGGTACATAGGAAGCCTCCCTAACGTTCAATCCCAACAAACATTGGTCCCAACCATCTCACGTCTGTCCACTAGAACCACCTGAACTACATGGTCGTTGATCCTTACCTAGGTAAGGTGTGTAGGATGCCTCCTTGAGGTTTAATCCCATTACCCATCATTTCCAACACCCCTTCCCTATGGCACCTTCTCCACCTGAACTACATGGTCTTCGATCATTACCATTGTGAGGTACGTAGGATGCCTCCCTGAGGTTCAAGCCCACCACTTGTTGGTCCCGACCATCTTCACGTCGGTTCACCAACCCCTCATGAACTATGTGGTCTTTTATCCTTGCCATGGAAAGGTACATAGGAAGCCCCCATGAGGTTCAATCCCTACACCTAGACGCTTCGACCCCCCTTCATGTCGTTTCGCCCAAACCATCCCGAACTACACAAATTTTGATCCTTATTAAGGAAAGGTACATAGGAAGCCTCCCTGAGGTTCAATACCAATAACCATTGGTTCTTACCCCCTTCTTATCGGACCACCTTCATCACGCATGACGTTAAACTACAGGCCCCCTTTTCATCCTGCACAACGCTAAACTGCATCCACCATCCCGAACTACGTGGGCTTTGATCCTTGTCTCTTAGAATAGGTATGTAGGAAGCCTACATAAGGTTAGATCCCATCCAGTGGTAATCTGTTATGACCCCATCCAGCAGTAAACTGTTGTAACCCCATCTAGAAGTAAGCCATTGTGACCCCATCTAGTGGTAATCTGTTGTGATCCAGCATCCAGCGGTAAGCCGTTGTGACCTCATCTAGTAGTAAGCCGTTGTGACCCCATCTAGCAGTAATCCATTGAAATCCACAATTGGTGGTAGGTAATAGTTAGATGAGCTACGATTACTTTTATTCGCTACCACAAGGATACGTAGGAGGTCTCTTTGGGAGTCAATCCCAACACCATCGTCGTCCTTGAGTCAAATCCATCTAATTCTCCACCCACTTGACTTAACCATCTTTCATCCATATTGATTCTTACCCAAGCCTCCACATCCTGCTGGGATCATGCCACCTCATTCCCCATTCCCCTTAACAAAAATCAGGTAGTTAACCATGTGTTAGCCCCAACATAGATGTTCCTTCCAGGGGTCGCCTCACCTGATCCGCTCTAGTCGGTGTTCTGATTAGTCTGATCCATCTCTGCTAGATGTTAAACTCATGGTATACCCTAGGTTAAACATGGGAAGTTGGGGAAAACCTTAGATACATTCCTATGGAATATTATTCCCCACATTCAATGTAGGATTCCACGGGCTTCTGTTCCCTCAAGAAGCCCTATAATAAGAGGATGAAACCTAGACATGCCAGTGTCCTAGAATCCAGACACACTAGTGATGTCCAATGTGACTACTACACAGACCGAAGGTTGATTCCCAGACTAGACCCTTTGGGATTTCTCGATACAAGAAGTGTAATTAATTGGTGTCCATGAAGATAGGGCACTAGGAAGTGTTTCACGAACAATGTCTTAAATCTAAAAGGGAGACCCAGACTAGGTGAAAAGTCCCAAGAAGGAATGCCCATAAGGAAGAATAGACTTCCCATCATCCCATTTTGATCAGGGAGAAAATTTCCTTGAACAAGGAACAGATGCTGCCCGCCCTTGGAAAGCGAGAATGTGGGGCAACAAACAGTGATACCATCCTCAAACAAGACAGATGCGCGTGCCCCGATGAAATCATCGGAAACAGAAATTGTGAACCCGACGTGAATATCTTCTCCTCAATTTGGAGATTAGTAGAATTTGAGACATTATTGGAGTATCATGTCACCAGATCCATCTATCTGGTGCCAAGTCCTGTGAAGAAAATAGCGAGCATGGCATGAAACTCACTATAAGTTGGGGTAGTCTAAATGTTGGACGTCCCGGTCTGCAACATTGTCAGTGTGGATCCATATTACCATCCATGGAAGATGGAATGGCATTGGGGAACTGGCCATAGATTCTCTTTTTCTTTTAGCACTGATGAGTTAATCTCCCTTCTTTCAGGAACCAAGTTACTTCACCTAGAACTCGATCACCTCCAGTCCTACGATGTAGGGGCAGGGGCAGTACCAGCATGGCAGTCTCGCACAGTTCTGCCTCTTCTACAACGGTCTTAATGGCCATGAATACTATGCGCCCCAACCCAATTTCTCCCTCAGAGTTCATCCAACAAAGGGTGATCAATGAAATCATTTGCCAGTATGAGGAGGAGGGTATTATCCTGACACAGGATATAGCGAGCCAGGATTTAGAGACATCGAAACCTTGTCGTCAATGCCACCTCCAAGGGCTGCATAGAGAGCCACTTCTCCCCACTCCAACATATAACTGTTTCCAGAGCCTCTCTCTGGAATGTCTCGATGACTCCCTACCCTACGACGATGAGGTAGAGGATATCCATGTTAGCCCAACTAGTATCCCATTCTAGAGGCTCCCAACAAGGGATCCCACCAGGACGTGTCAGTGCCACCACCCAGTCTTACTAGCTGAGGAGCAGGTAATCCATGTACCTGCACCACCGGCTTTGGTCCGTCTAACCCAATGCTAGAGTCAGGCGCAAGCCAAAGAGGAAATCCACCAAGGGGCATCAATGTCAGTGGCTATTTTGTCCCGGGCCACCACTGATGCATATCACAAACTCCCTGTGTATGCTGAGAAGGGACATTCATACACCCAACTTGGATTGAGGCCCCAACCACCCCACGGGTAGGCTGGGTCGACTCTCTTGGTCGCTAGCACAGGCATTGGCCGCTGCAGACGAACCCACAATGATGCCACCCAGTACGGAGGTCCTCACCGTACCATTACCATGGAGAACACGGGCCTTCCCCACATTCAGGCTCAGCATGGAGGTCCACCCCATGACACCTTCAATATAAATGAGGTTTCTCCCTGTGGCAGTGATGCTCAGTATGGAAGTCTCTCCCATTCCCAATACAATAGATATGGGGTCATTCCTCCCTCCACAGACCATTAGTATGGGGACATTGCACATCTGGTTATTCTCCAATGTGGGGACCCTCCCCGTGTCCTCATAGTAGCTGGAGAAGGTCCTCCTCGCCCTAGAAATCAGAGGAGTGAGGGCCATACTCACTTCAATAGCACCCAACATGGAGTTTCTACCCGTGTTCAGCTCGACCAGTATGAGGACCCTCATCATACCGATGTCACCTGGGGACACAAGCATGGAGGTGCTCCCAATGCTCCTACCGATTCCAGCGGAGGTCTTACTCGCTCCAGCGCTTCCCACGGAGATCCTCCCCGTATCCCCTTTGATATATGTCCCGGTGCTCCTCGCACTATGGCTTACTCGGGTGAATTCCTCCCCGCCCCAGTAAAAGTACGACTAAAGGACCTCATCGTGCCATAAATCTACCTTGCTATGAAGAACTATCATGGGGCAGGACGACAGGACTTCACTTCCATAAAAGAAACACTGAGAAGATTCAGACTGAGATAAAATTGGTTTTCTTCTCATATTTCGAATCCAAATACAACTCAATGATATAACCCTCGCCCAGGTCCTCCATGTCAAGGGCTGAGGTAGGAACAAGGTGCATCATCATAGTACTCTCAGAATGTGAAGTCCATCGGATTTGTGCCTCCCTTCATAGGTATATCCAGGAAGAATAAAATTTGGAAACCCTGCAGGTTACTGTCATGAAATCACCACCGTCTTCACAAGAAGAACTCTCTACCACTACTATAGATCACATAGAGCTATTCTAGGGAGCAATGGTGGATAAGTAGCAGCTTGTTCCACTGCCAGTAGCGGTAGTCCAGGTGTCGTAAATTGCGGTGGTCAACTCGTCTTACCGGGGCGTCATGGCTAAGCCACTTCACTATTTGGAGGGTAGCCTAAGATGCAATGGTCTATTAGCTTGCTCACCATACTCTCCACCAGTCAGCCTACCCTCCCAATGGTCTTCTTTGGAACCACCACCGGATCCTCAAATACCTCCGGTTAATGAGTGGGGTAATGAAGGGCAAGACCCTGAATCCTATCCAAAGAGATTATGGAATATCCTCATAGCGGACCACTTCCCTACAATGTTGTGGCCCGTGGCAGTACAGAATTCTTGTGCTCCAGAATCCCTCACCCCAAAGGAAGTTGACTATTTCCGTCAAACCCTCTGGTCGATGCACTTCCACCTTCATCACCAACAAGTGTCTTATCCGAGGAGACAAGCGCATTTTGAAGACATTGGAGAGAAATTTAATCTTGTTGATTTGGATACACTCCATGTGGCCCAGCGCCTTGATTCACAAGGTTTCCATAGGGACCACCAATAGAAATGAATTCAGAGTTTCAAGGTACTCCACAAGATTATCAAGGAGGCTTCCCCCACCCACAGATCTATGGCTAGGGGAAATATGCTCCCTCCAATTCAATCCTATCTGACAAAAACATGACTCGCTAGGCGACATTGAGGAAATTTCCCCAGGTAGAGTCGTGGTCAACATGGACACCCTATCAGAAGAGGTAAAAGAACTGGAGCTCCTAGATGGGGACCTCCCTATGAAGGCGTTCCAGAGCTACTGGATCCCTCAGGGAGGGTTACTCATCAAAAGTGGAGCCTGGTGGGTCTTCCTGCGCCCACAGAGGCATTAGTCCTTAGTATAAATCACAATAAGGGTAAAGAGAATCTCAGAGCTACTAATCCCTCTGAACTCTCCGGATCAGTGCATAAGATGGAGGAAGACCCCGAAGAGGCTACGCTACATTATAAACTTGTGGAGAAAACGAAGGTAGTCGATGACCTCCTCATTGAATGCGCTGTAGAGAGATGACCAGACTATGGTAATCCTAGGACAAGGCAGCAGAGGTAGGGATAACTACCCCTCATAAAGTTTCCTCTGGGTGATCCTGACTATCCTGCCCCGATAGATAGGGTTGAAGCTAGAACTTATGACAAGAGGGCACAGTATTTCTTTCCAAACCCTCTGAAACAGGGCGACAATCCAAGGGACCCAGCTCGAGTTCCCCCAGCTGCCCCAAGGGTCGTGCCACCAACCACTCCACAAGACGCTGTTCCTACTTACCAGGTTGAAGAACCCTCCAATGCACCTGTGGTTAGGGATACCCATATAGATAGGGACCCCCACCTAGATGATCCAATGGCGACACTCATTGCCCACCTTGGGGCGTTGGAAATGCGACAGGTGGCACTCCCGCCTGATAGAAAGATATATCCGGCGTGTGTGGATGATATGCCAGCACCCCTGGGTTTTGGGAATCCCAAATTATCCCCCTTCAACGGGATATAGGACCCACCACAACACTTTTCCCACTTTACCTCAAAGTGTGGCCCCATGTTGGGAACTCCAGCGTAGTAAGAAGCCAGCAAACTCTGTTGTTTTGTGCAGACATTGGAAGTACCTCTTTTTGTCTGGTACAACCAGCTCCCTGTCAGATCAGTGAATGGCTGGGAGGACCTCTGTAGAAAATTCCTCTACCAGTTCAGTTCCACCATGCAGAAGATGAGTATCATGGGCCTCTTCAAGTGAAAATAGAGTCCTGATGAGCTCATCACCGACTTTTTCACCCGGTGGAAAGGAATTACATATTCTCTCAACATGCTGCTGACTCAGGAGTAATTGCTGACAACGTGCGTAGGAAATGTGAAGACAGAGCTGGTCCCCTCTCTGATCACCCAAAACTATCCTTGGGGATTATTAAACTTCTCTAATAAGGCATAAATTCTAGAGTAAGGCATACAACAGGCTAAACAGGCATGTCTTTTACCTCCGGCAATCCACGCGAGAAGAGCCTCTAGGGCTGAGCCCACCATATTGTCCCAAATAGAGGTCCCCATGCAATTAGAGTTGTTTCTAGTGGATCCACCTCCACAAACTCATAGAGTCCCTCTACCTCAGGCACAACCTCCAGCCCATCAGCGTCCACCTCAGAATCTGTAGGTGCACCCATGCAATGCACCGCCACCACCCTGGCAAGATAACTGAGTTCCACCTCCTCGATAGGCTCCAACAGCCCGCCATTAGGGTCAGGATCCAAGATCGACCTTTATTGATAGGATAAGATGCACCTACTCCTTCAACAAGACACAGGCTCCCAGTTACTTTGGCATTGCCTTGGAGTACGAGATTCTATGTTTTCCTAAGTGTAGAAGAACGGAAGAGGAAAACCTCACTGATCACCCTAATTACTTCCCCTACCACTGGATCTAGGGGAACACTCCCAAGAAGATCTATGTCTTCAAACTTTGGCTCCAAGACCAGGTAGATAACAATATAGTCCGTTTAGGCCCAGCCTCGGTGCAGGTAGAATGCATCTTTGTGAGGCCAGATAGTAGTAGTGATAGTGAGTGTGATTGGAATCTGGTTTCTAGTTGTGGATCCCAAAAGTATGAAGACTATATGACTCAAAAAATAGTCACTCATACCCATGGTGTCATCCAGGATTTCTTGAATCAGCCAAATCCTTCAGAAGCTACAGCCACCACTTCTGCATCGTTTTCTTAGTCGACCTCTTCCCAGAAGAGTAAACACCAAGGACGCAAGGGAAAACAAAGTCCCCCGCCGATGCCATAGTCATCCCATACTCTTGGAGAATTCTTGCCCATGGGGTTGGAGATCCCTCATAGAATTTGTCCATTAGTGGAAGACTCTTCAAGAGACGGTCAGGGGTATGCCTCGGTTAACACTGTAGAGCTGGTAAATCCCTACACGATTCTTGACGATGAGGAGCGCCAGGTGAATACTCCCAACATCCCCAGTCATCACCAGCATCGATGGAGTCATAGCTATATGGGCCATCAGAGTTCCTTGATCAACACTTCTAGAAAGGATATACATGCTTTTGAAACCAGGAAATAGGATCAACGCAGAGCTCAGTATGCGCAACCTTCTCACATGGTGGTATCAGGACCTCCTTCGCCACCGTTCATGTTGCTGGATCATCCAAAGCCATCTCGAACATGCCGCGACCAGCCATGACTTGCTACAGGACAGTCTCAGTCATTTGGACCTCATCTAGTAGCCACTTTACAGGCCTCAACCAGTGGGCTATGAGATGTTTTCAGTACCAGTCAACCGCCTGTCTAATCTGCAGGGTCAACCATACCTCATGTCATAGAGCGACCTTCTGCAAGCAGAAGTTCACACATGGCATGGAAGTACGATGTTATTAAGAATCTTTCCAGTATCCCAGCAATGATCTCAATCTTTGAGGCCCTTCTCATGTCATTTGATATGTGTGAGGACCACGCTCAGGCTTTAAGAATCCCCCTCCTAGTTAAGAGAGAAATAGCAGCCTTAGAAGCTTTCCATACTGAAGCGGTCGAGAATTCTGAATTCCATTCCATTATCTCGTTCTATAGAGAAGATTAAGGCTCCCCCATACCAGGGAACATTCTCCCATTGTACATCACTATCCAGTTAAATGGAAAGGAGGTTCATCGTCGTCTTGTCGACATGGGATCTGGAATTAATCTAATCCCAACTCAGACACTGCGAATGCTGGGATTTTTTGAAGATGATCTGAGTCCCTCTGACCAAATAATCCAAGGTTATGACAGGACGAAACAGACACTTTTTGGTAAGATCCACTTGAGGACCTAGATTGGGGGCCTAATTGCTAGCACTGAATTTATTTTAGTCTCCCAGGACACCTCCTACAATGTGTTGATGGGAATGAGATGTCTCCACCTGTATGCGGCGGTTCCCTCATCATATCACCAGTGCCTCATGTAATCCCTTAATGGTCAAGTTGGCATGATTCTAGGTGATGCATCTCCATTTCTTTATTATGAGTCCTGCTATCTGGATGCCAACTACTATAAGAGAAAGGAAAAACAAATTCAGACCAACGAGTTTGAGCATGCCATGACTGCGACCGACCCATGGATAGATCTAGATGATGCCTACATCTTTCCAATCAACTGATTGGAGGCTACAATCCTGGACATGGGACAATACTTCCTTGTGCCTGGGATGAGGGGGAACACATTCCCTGGTCTAAGAGATGGTGGAAAATCACCTCGTACTCTTATACAAATCAGGCTCAGGAGATCCCGGAGCCTCCTACCCCCATAAGGCATTGGGATGTCTACCCCATGGAAATAGAAATACATCATATGTTCTTGTTCCATCATCATGTAATTAACCGGATAAATTCAACACGCCATTATTTCTTTGATATCATCAAGTGTGTCCCCTTGGGCCGAAGGCTAGATGGGATCAGATCAATAGCCTTCATCATTATGGTTGCGGCAGCACAAGAGTCTTCTGATACGGTGTCCATTTCCACTCAGGCGGGTACCAGCCTGCCATCGGGATATGTCATCCCAAAGGAAGCTCCTCCCACTAGGGATCCCTCCACTGCAAGAGAAGAAGAGTATTTGGAGGACGCTCCCCCAACCTTTGAGGAGGGTGTCTCCACCATAGTTGACAAGTTTGTATAGGTGAACCTCGGTAATGATGCAGACCTGAGACCCACATTGATCAGTTTCACAATGTACCTCGAGAAGTAGTAGTTTTATATTGACTTCCTTAATCAACACCACGATGTATTCACCTGGAGTTATGACAAGATGTTAGGACTAGATCCTCAAGTAGTCTTACACCGCCTCGGTCTCCCTGCAAAACATCGCGGGTTCAAGAAGCCTCCTAGAAAGATGCACCCTTCTCATGGTTCCATGGTAGAGGCGGATGTTGATGAGCTCATAAGATCCAATTTCATTAAGGAATTCATTTACCCCAAATGTCTAGCCAACATTGTACCAGTCAGGAAGAAGAATCAAATGATCAGAGTCTGCATTGACTTTCGGGATGTCAACCGTCACTATCCGAATGATGATTTTTTTCCTTCCTTTGATGGAGTTGTTAATTGATGCTACAACTGAATTCCAATCCCTCTATTTCATGGATGGGTACTCCGGGTAGAACTAGATCAGAATGGACCCGAAGGATGAGGTGTTCACAGCCTTCAGGGAACCGTATGGTACTCTATTTTACGAAGTATTGTCGTTCGCTTTAAAGAATGCAGGTTCCACCTACCAGTGGGCTATGCATTGTATATTTAAGCTGATCCTTGGGATGTTGGTATAATTCTATGTGGATAATCTGGTGGTCGAATCTCGAGAGCGTTAGAACCATCTCAAAGACCTTGAGAAAGTGTTTTACTTTCTCTGTTCCCGTCACCTGAAGATGAACCCATTGAAGTGTTCCTTCAGGGTCACCTTTTTAAAGTTTATCAGCTTTATTTCCTGATAGAGGGGCATTGAGATAGACCCAGAGAAGATCAAGGACATTAGCCTGATTTCTCCACCAGGAAAAATTTGGGAGCTTCGAGGTTTACATGTCCACTTAGCCTACATACGTCGATTCATTGAGAATATGGCCGCCATGTGTATGCCCTTTTCTCAGATCATGATGAAAGACACAATCTATGAGTGTGATGAAGAGTGTCAGACTAGTTTTGAGGAGATCAAGTAGTATCTTCTCCAGCCTTCTGTCCTAAGGCCACCTGTCTTCGGAAAGTCATTGGTCCTTTGTGTGACCGCCCTGGAACGATCTCTCAGTGCCCTCCTCGCCCAGAAGAACAATTCGGGGATGGAGAACAACCTTTACTACCTCAGCTGCATGCTCCTCGATACGGAGACTAGAAACTCCCCCATCGAAAAGAGATTCCTTGTGCTAGTATTCATAGTATAGAAATTGTGACATTACTCACAGCACCACGATGTACAGCAGGTATCTTGGGTAGACCCACTAAAGTACATTCTGAACCACCCCATGATGACATGACATCTTGATTGGTGGGCAGGGAATCTCCAGTACTTCAACATCAGGTTTTCCCTTAGAAATAAATTAAGGGGAAATCATTGGATGACTTCCTTTCTGCCCATCCGACTCTTGCTGACCAGTACTTGGATCTAGATTTTCATAATGAAGGGATTCTCTCAGTAGACCATGCCATGCTGTACTGACAGATTCACATTTATGGTGCTTCCCGAAGCCCCACTGGAATAAGGGTCAATGACCCCTAGCTAAATAGAGTAGTCCTGGGTATCATCTTTATTACCTCGACACAAGCTATCCTGCCATACTCATTCTTATTTTCAGAAGGCTGCACCAACAATGAGGCAGATTATCAGGCTCTCATTACTGGCCTCGAGATGGCCCTTGAGATTGATTTTCCCTATTTTCATGTGAAAGGGGATTCACAAAAAGTCTTCAAGAAGATCAATGATGACTACGTCATTAGAAAGCCAAAGTTCATACAATTTTTGGAGTGCACTCTCCAGGTTATTCCCCAGTTCCCATGTCGACCGGAAGTTACTCATGTTCCTTGATCTCATAATGGTTGAGCTAACGCCCTGGCTGGCCTAGATACATCACTCATAGATCCCGAGCTAGATGATGTGATTATAAAAATGGTACATCATAGAGTCATTACTCCTGTCACCCCTAATGACGACGACGACCCGCGGGTAAGCCATCTTACTGTTGGAGCCTCCACGTTCGGACCCCCGGATCCCTTGGATACGGTGATGGAAGTGACCCTTGATTGGAGAGACCCCTTTGTTGAGTATCTCTAGAAGGGTAATATCCCAACAGGTCGGGTCGAGCCTGAGTGAATCCGATGACGCGTGTTAAAGTTTATCCTATAGGAAGGTCCTATTTGTGAGAAAATCCTCTGTTAGCGCAGATCTGATGGGGTTATCCTCCGTTTCATTCAAGGATTCTATATTTATTAGGTCTTGAAAGAGGTTCATGCTGATTCCTGCAGGGATCATCAGACTGAGCCGAATATATCTCACCAGATCTAGAGACTGGGGTACTTTTGGCCCTCCATGATCCATGATTGCATCAAGTTCTCCAAGAGATTTCGTACGTGCCAAATTCATGCTAACATTTTTCATCGGCCACCAGAGCCTCTCCAATCCACCAAGTACTATTAGACATTTTCATTATAGGGACTCGTTGTCATGGGACCATATCCACCAGTGACATCTCTCTAGTGTAGATTCATCCTAATAGCTACAGATTTCTTCTCCAAGTGGGAAGAGGTAGTGCCACTCAGGGAGGTCAAGGCCCGTTCCATCATTGACTTTGTGAGTTCCAACATCATCTACAGATTTAGAGTTCCTCATGTCATCCTCACCGATAATGGCATGAAATTTTGAGAAGTTGAGTTGGAGAAGGTGTATGCTAATTACAACATCCTTTCTTACCATACCTCCCACTATCATGCGCAAGAAAATTGATAGATCGAGGTGGTCAACAAAACCCCCTCTAGCATTTTGTAGAAAATGGTTGGTCAGAATATGAATATTTGGCCGAACAAGATCCCCAATGCACTCTGGGCTTATCGGATGATGACTCATAATTCCACCCAGACGACTCCATATTCTCTAGTGCATAGAAAAGAGGACGTCATGCCCATTGAGATTCAATTGCCCTCATTGCGCACAGTTGTCTATGGTCAGCAAGCGCCATATAAAGTAGCCAAAATCCGTCTGGATGAGTTGGATGCACTCCATGAGAACATGATTTGTGCCCTGTATAATCTATAAAGGCATCAGACCAAGATAGCTAGAGCATTCGACAAGAAAGTTTTCCTCCATTCCTTCTTGCAAGGCGACTTGGTATTGGCCTTGAGATCACCAATGATACTTGGAAGGAAACCACCCAAGTTTGAACCCAAATGGGAAGGACCTTATATTATTCTCAAGGTTTACTCCAATGGAGTGTACTCGCTGGTTACAATGGATGGTGAGTGTATAACTCCTCCCACCAATGCCGAGTTCCTCAAGCAATACATTTATTAAGCCATAGGGTCCCACATGGCCATAAACTGTATGGTCCTGCATGAACATAAACTTCATGATAGTCCTGCACGACCCTAAACTACATGATGGCCCCGCACGACCCTTAACTGCATGATGGTCATGCATGACATTAAACTACACAGTCCTATATGTCCTCAAACATTGCATTGTTCTGCATAATGTTAAACTGTTTCTCAAGAACTACATATGGCTTGATTCCCATTCCCGTGGGATATGTAGGAATGCTCAAACACTTCGTATCGTGTTCAAACCCAGTTTCCTCTTTGACTATCCCCTTATGGGCATAATTATTTTGGGTGATCTCACATAGCATCGTGTAGGCTTCTTATGCCCCACCCATGTAAGGGTTACGATGATTGCACCATGTTCCCTTCTTCATTCTTCCAATCCTCCCACATCCTTACCAGATGATGATAAACTGCATGGCCTTTTCATAACTACAAGTGGATTGATTCCCATACTCATGGGATATGTAGGAATGCCCATACATTTCTTCTGTATGCCCAGAACCCAGACTTCGGGACCTTCTGTTGGGACAAAACACATGGTGTGGCACATGCATTTTCCCTCATTCACGTCAAGTTCATCATGACCTTACCATGTATCTCTCTCCCCTGAAGATCTCTGTTTCTTCCCCTATCCCACCTTATTAGGAATTTCCCTGGTGAATTCATTCTCTACACACCCCGTCATTTGGGTCCCTATTATATTTCACATCCAAAGGGGCCCCCGAAGGATAATGATACATATCATAAGGGCTCTCCTATCATTTCGGGCCAACTCCCTTAAGGGTTTCAAACAACAAATCGATATGAGTCCCACGTTGCGAATATGGTCAATGGTCAATGCTCATTTTTTGTTCCCATTCCGTGTCACACGATATAGATTCTATGTTTCGAATCTGGTCAATAGCCACCCTTTATCAATGTGACCACCCCCATTTCTCCCAAACATGGAGTGTTGTGGTTCATTCTGACACACTGTCTCTCCAAATCTCGGTCTGCCTCGAGCGGGAGTGTGATTCCAGCTATCATTCCCTTATGTGATGGGAAGAGCCTAGTCCTACTCATTGTCTCCTACATCGAGCATTGCTCACGTGGTATTAGGATTTGTGAAGGGAATTCCTGTATGGGAGCTCATATGGCTACAATTGGCCGGGATGCTCAGCCTCAGGTCCTTCAACCCCTTCAGGCCCCTGGCCCAAGTTCTCATTTAGGATTTTGTGGTGCAGTAAAGACTCATGTCCTAATTCTCATCGGGCTATTTTACCATGCCACACATATCCCCTTGAAACGTACCTCCCCTCGTTTATCATCCATATTTCCAGCATGGGCCATGACATGCTTCGCATGTCCCATCATTTGGGCTTCCATCACCTTCTATATCAAAAATTTCCCTTGAATGGAATGGATTCTCAACCCAAGGGATCTACTATCATTATAGGAAAACACCCTCGAGGATTGTGAGTGAAAAGTTGATACAAGTCCCGTGTTGTGAATATGGTCAACAGTGGACGCTCAATTGTTCTCCCCCTTCTGGTAACACAAGGGTGGATACTGTGGTTCAAACCTGGTCAACAACTATCCTCCATCATAATTCCTGCTTTGTGGCCTTCCATAAGCACGATGATTCTCCCTCTCTTTCCCACACATATGACATTAAACAAGGCATATATGGTCTGGGATCTATGACCCTAAACTAAGATCACATACATCCACACTACAAGAGGTTAAACTGAAAGCTGGATGTGATATTATTTCCATGGCCCAGCCTCAGGCCCCATGGCCTTCTCGGGCCCCTGGCCCAAGTTCTCACTTTGGGTTGTATGGTGTGGTGAAATATTATGTCCTCATTCACATTGGGTTACTCTCTATGTTGTACACATCCCCAGATGAGATACCTTACCCCAATCTTCATCCTCACTGCAAGACGTTAAACTACAAGCAGGCCATGGCATTCTGTCCATGGCTTAGCCTTGGCCCCGTGGCCTTTTCGGGCTCCTGGCCCATGTTCTCACCTAGGGTTGTACGGTGTGGTGTGTGATTGTGTCCCCATTCATGACGGGTTACTCACTATGATGTACAAACCCCTCGTTGGGGTATCTGGACCTTATTTGCATCATCCCTTTTCTAGAACTATGTGTGGCTTGATTCCCATCCTAATGGGATACGTAGGACTGCCCAAATGTGTAGACTTCGGGTCCAGCCCTTTCTCATAGAAACCTCCCTCTCATTTAATCCCCTTGCCCCATGTTCTTATCGAAGAGGGGTATACCGTGTGGTATGGGATCATGTACTCATTCATGTAGGATATATAACAACCATTCTGCATATCTCTCTCTCCTGAGTGGCCTTGGCTCCCTTTCTGTGCTTTCATCTCTTTGAGTCAGCTGCCCTTGAGTCGAGTCCCTCTGCCCTCTTCGGCGATTCACCAATTGGCCCATGAGTACTCTGGTCTAGAATCCAGAGTGTCAGATTCTACGTGGAAATTCTTTCGCCCATTTTTTAGGCTTCGTGTTCCCCTTCATTTGGGCTTCCATAATCTTTCACTCCAAAAGGGACCCCCAAATGGCATGGATGTTAGGCCTAAGGGCTCTCCTACCATTACGGGCCAACATACTCAAGGGTTTTAGACAAAAAATCGATATAGGTCCCACGTTGAGAATATGGTCAGTGGTCGATGCTCATTTGTTTGTCCCCATTTCAGGATAATGTGATATGGATTCTATGTTTCGAGTATGGTCAACAGTTATCCTCCACCATCACGCCAGCCCCTTCAAGCCTTGAATGTTGGTTACATGATTCACAGTATTTTCCACCCCATCAGGTCCAAATGGAATATTTACACTCCCAAAACTATCCTTTAGTGTGCATTTGCATGTTAGGAGGACAAAAGACGCATTAAAGGCACCGTTTGGGGCTCCACACTGACTTACCTTTGGCGTGCTTTCCAGGTATTGCAGAAAACCTCTCCCGCCCTTATTTTCCACACTGAGTTTGACTCACGTGGTCTTAGGGATCGGGTTGAGGTCTGCACTTACATGGAAGGATTTCACTCATCTATGGTCCGAGATCTTAGAACATAAACTAAGATCTATTTTAGAACTACGTACAATATGATTACCATTCCCATGGGATATGTAGGAACACCTAGACATCTTGTCTTTGGGTTCATCACAAGTTCCACTAATTTATCTATTCTGTTCTGCCTTTGGGGCTTTAAATATTATGGGATTTCATGGTGTGGTATGAGATTACGTCCTCATTCACGTCAGGTTTTCATTATCTGCACCACGCACACCCCGTTCTAGAAGTTATCCCCCCCATACCTCTTGTCCCACATGAAATTAAACTGTATTTTGTCTGGACGTTAAAAGACACCTTCATGAACTGTGTGTGGCTTGATTCACAATCCCATGGGATATGTATTAACACCCAGAAAACTCATCTTTGGGTCCATCTCAACTAGGAGAAATCCTCTCCTATCCCATATCCTCTAACATTTTCTAGCCCCTCAGCCAAAGGGTTTCTACTTGGAATCACGCACCATATGATGTGGACATCGTCCTTATTCAGGTCGCGTATGCTTTATCACATCGTGCAAATTCTCTGCTGAACCACATCTTTCATATATATGTCCGAGCCATATGTCTTTAAACTATGATACCTAGTCCTACATGACTTTAAACTGTTGCGTCTATACTGCACGACATTAAAATTCATGGATGGTCCAATCAAATTACTCTAAACTATAACATTATCATCCTGGACACACGATGAAAAACGGAACTGCACCGTGTTATCCTCACTCGAGGGGGAATCATGTTTGGTATCAGTCACACAAAATACCATTTTTCAACACTGGAATACAACTTGTTTCAAGTGGAATACCTGTATTTTCTATCCTAGTTCCATTGCTTAAAAAACACATTTATCCTACAGGACAAACAAGAGCTATCAAATACCGCTTCTTTCGGTGCAAAGTACAGACATGCACAACCTCATTATCTATGACACTGGTATCCTACTGTGTCTCTCCCAGAACTTTGTATGTCATGATTACCATCCTAATGGGATACATAGGAATGCCCAGACACATTTCCCCTAGTCCAGCCCCAGGAATCCAAAAATCTTGTCCCCTCTCTTTCGGCCCATCGGCCCAAATTCTTTTTGGAACATGTGATGTGGCGAATACCACTTGTGTCCTCATTCACGCCGGGTTTTAGAATTTCCACGCCATGTTCCTCCCATTCCTTTTCCATATCTGGTCTAAGTTCTATGACCCTAAACTAAGATATCCATATGAGAACTATGCATTGGGTTTGGATACTTCGCCACCCTGCGCACAGTCCATTAAATTAATCTCCCTTAATGGTTCATCCTACGAACATTAAGCTGGAAGCCTGAAACCTCATGAACCTTGTCCATGGAGAGAAGGGACTCGACTCCCTCTATCAGATATGTCTTATAGTCATATTCATATGCGTTTTGAAAAAGAGATCGAAGTGTCAAGTTTTCATGGGGACAATCCCCTCGTTTCAAGTCAAAGCTTCATGATCCTGACATTTGGATCCTCATCCTCCTTCATGACTGAAGGGACCCCCTTTTTGGCCTGGTCTCATGCCACACTATCTTAACTACCATCCAAGGCCAACGTCCTAGAAGACCTCAGATGACATTTACGATAGGTCCCGTGTTTCGAACATGGTCAGGAGTCGACCCTCATTTATCTGTCCCAATTCCAGGCTAACATGATATGGATACTATGTTTTGAACCTTGTCAACAGATATCCCCTATCGTCAATCCACCTTACTTGTGGTCTAGATCTCAAGCATCATTATTTACATATTTCCACTTTCTTATGTCCAAGTGGAATTTCCACATACTTGGATTTACTATTCTGTGCATCTAGGAGCGTTATATAGGCAGATCAATATTATTGGGATGAAATTCTCTTATTGTCCCATCACCCCTAACATGTGCATTCCTATTCTTGGAAAGACCCATCACTACTTCTTGTTTCCCACATCGATCATGACTCACATGGGCTAATTAGTTCTGGTAGGACGTGTACTAGTGCAGTAATGCCACACATGCCTTTCATCATCCCACATGACATTAAATTGTGCCTCAGAACTATGTATGGATTGATTCCCATCCTAATGGGGTTTGTAGGAATGTCTTGGAATCTTGCCTTGGGCCCAACCTAACTTTCACTTTTGGTCCCTTGACCTGAAGAACTTCCTCCGGGGATATGTGGTGTGGTGCATACTCCTGATATCCTTATTGACGCCGAGTTTATATCTACCGCACCACATAATTTCTTCTTGGTATCTCCCCTTTCAATATATGTCCTACTGCATGACATTAAACTACATGAGTCCTTATGTCCTTGACACATGACACTAAACTGTGGTTCTACCCTATACAAGATTAGGATTCCCCATGTTAACCATGGGATGTACCAGATCCCTTTTCAGATAGGATTTCCCCTATCAGTGGTGTCCTCTGGCCACATCATTCTTAATAACTATATTTAGCTTGATTCTCATCCTTATGGGATACATATAGACACCTAGGAATTCCTCCTAAGGCCCAACCCCAGGGTCGTTAACCCTATTGGCACCTCAGCCTTGATCACAGTCTAGTCCCCATGACCTTAAAATAGGAGCCTACAGTCCATGTACCATGACTTTAAACTGTTAACCTTGGTCCAGGAAGTATGACCTTTAAACTATGTGAACCTTCCTCACTATATGATGTAAAACTATTTGTCATTCCAGGTCCTTACCAATGAGGTCCTGTTCAAAAGTAGGTATGATCCCTAATCAGACTGGTACACCCACCTAATGAATTTTCGCCATGATGGCGTAATTTCAAAAGTGTTCGATTCCATTCGAACAACCCACCACTCCACCCTTCATGCTTTGTGTACCCTTTATTCATACCCTTTTCCTCACTTACATCCAAAATAACCCCTTAACAGTTTGGATGATCAGCCAATGGCTCGCCTACTGTCTATAGCTAACATTCTGGAAGGCTAAATGATGACATTTCATGTCAGGCCCTATGTTTCATACATGGTCAGCGGTCATCCCACATTTGTTATTCCCATTCCCGGCTAACGCAATAAGGATACAGAGTTTCGAACATGGTCAACAATCATATTTTATTTTCATGCCACCCTTACAATGTTTCGAACTTTGGGTATCATGATTCACACTTTCCACCCCCCCTATGTTTGTATTAATTCGAACTCCCCTGGCATTACCCCACTCGTGCACTAGAGAACTTTGGAAGGACGACATGTCAATTGTTCTGATGTCCTCATCCTCCAATCGGGCCTCTCCCATTTCTTCCATGAAATCTGAATTGTTCGTTCAAAACCCCGGATTACCAAATCATGGTTTGCAATCTTACAATTGGGTTGAATAATAATGTTATAATCCCTTGTTTCTCACACTAGGCCTGACCCATTTGAGCTTAGGGATTGATCACTGGACACCCCATGAATATGATGGGAATGCAATAAACCAATACAAATAACAGAACTCGTGCATGCATCAGGCATAAAACCATCAAATCATTAAAGTATGTTTGAGGGGTTCTAATCATTACAGTACTCGAGGGTCGATCCCTCCCATGGATGGATTAACCCCTTGAAAATAAAGTTGCAGCTCCGCCACCCTCTGGCTTATAGCATCCAGGTTTTGCTACCGCCTACTCTGTTCCTGTTCCTCTTCTGCAGTGATGGGGCACAATTCGTCAGCTATAATCTGGGCTCACTCTACGTCGGTCTGGATGAAGGTCACATATTCAGAGGTTTTCTTCATGCTCTCCTCAGCCTCTTCCATATGGGCCTTCAATCGCAATATTATCTCTGATTTCACATTGAGGGAGGCTGAGTACTCATCCACCCGGACCTACAGCCGCTGAATCTCGTCTTCATCTTCCCAGTGCCTCTTAATGTTCACCGCTTTCCTCTACTGCCATACCACACCGAGGCCAGGTTCATACTGTCAAATCTTCTCCTCCATATGATCTCGGACGAGCATGTGGGGATGCCAGTCTTCCACTCCCCCAACACACAGTTTACGCAGTCACGAGTGAAGTCTATCCATCTCATCCAGCCATTGTGTTTGGGGGGTGTCATCAGTGAATCCCTTGATCATCTTATATGATCAGTGACATAATATTTTTATATCCACTTCATTAGAGGTTGTCTCTTCTCAGATGGTGTTGTTGGCAGGCTCATATGCGGGGAACGCCCCTAGGAACTCATCAAAAGGGTCCACATCTTGCATTTGATCAGTTATGGTGGGAGCCGGGATGTTTGATCGATCATAATCATCAGGCCCCACCTCAATAATCTCAGGTTCAGCCCTACTGATGGTCCCACCAGTGATTGGGAGCGCTGAAGCTTGGTCAGTTTGGGTATCCGCCTCCACGATCACCAGCATTCCTCTAGGAAAGACACCGCCAGCAGCCCCGACCAACCTCACCAAGGAAGCCCACACCATTTTAAGAACTCTACCCACCAAAAAGGGGATTGGATGTTATTTTACATAGTTAATGGGTGATAATCATGAATTTGGTAGAGGAGACTTACAGAGGTCGAATTCCTGGTCTCGTTCTTGGGTTGATGTCATTGGGACCCAGAGGCGTGGCCCCCCGTATACGGCCGGAAGGTCTGAAAGCTCTTGATAATCCACCTTGGGTGTCCTTGACCCACCAGATGTAGTAATCAATGCATCCACTAGTGTAGATATTAATGTCCCCACTTCTGTATCTACTAAGGGTGAGAACGGGTTCTGTGTATGAGACTCTCTTACATAGTTAAAGTATTAGTAAGGGGTCCCGAATGACCTGGAAGCAGACCCTGATGAAGGGGCTTGGGATTTTACCTCAATGGCCTCTGAAAATTCTTCAAGGTCCAATCCTTGATCACCCACTTCTCCCTCCTCCAATGGGATCCCTCTATCGGCCTCCTCCCATAGGAGGACTCATCCGATTCCTCTGGCAATGGAAAGCGCTCCCTCAGTTTGGCAGCTAACAACTGTGGAGGGGCTATCTGATTTAACAATATCTCACCCAATCTGTCATTGGATGTAGGGTACCCTGGGAGTTGATAAAATCCTCCAGCTCAGTCAGGTAAAGCTCCGCCTCCTCCTGAGATACTGCGAAGCCGGCCCTGACATGGCCAACTCCCTATAAGTCCATCTTGAGATGGTTCAAGTGTTTCCACATCTCATATGGGCCGAGGAATTTCCAGTTGACTTCCCAGAAGTTCTAGGCCACCAGTAAGAGAACAGTCTCCGACATGTCTATATGGCGCAACCACTTCTTCCGAGCCTAGGTGGATATCCTACAGAATCCTCACAGTTTTCTCCCCTCTATATAACCATGTTTTTCTAGGACTACCGGGTCCCCTACCACTATTGGATCCACTACCACTGCCTCCCCCTCAATAGGTGCTGGCGTCGCCTCTATAAGAACCCATGTAATGCCTCGACCCCAGTTACCTAGAGTCGGTGCATTATTTTAATACATTGTCATGATTACAAGGAATCAAGTCTCGAAGGACTGATCAGTTTAGCAGCCTTCGAAAATATATTACATACATTAACATTACATCACAATTTCAAACATAAAACATAGAGTAAATAGTTCTTTGAGAACAACATTATTCCCTTTAGATTAACCCTTCATATCAATCATAATACACTTCTTGGAATCCTGGAAAAAATAAAACATAGAAAGGGGTGAGCTCAAATGCTCAGTAAGGGTAGGTAAAACATCAGAAAATGACATAAATATTAAGCATGGTGAATAATTGAAACCACATGCCTTTACCAATAATAAACATGAATACTTTTATGGAAAGAATATGATTTGAGTAAATAATTCCATAATAAAACATAATCATGGTTATTCTAATAGTCGAATAACCACATGAACCATCAATATTATTTCCATAATGAGGGAATGTATAATACCAGACATTCTAAAACATTTTTTCAAGGCCTCAGCCAAGACGTATAAAAATAATTAAGGCCTCAGAAAAAACCATATATCAAATTGGGAAAGGGCCTTGGCCAATTCCATGTCTAGTTGTCTCATGAGACCTACTGATACATTGAGAGGCTATAGCAGGCTCCACCCATCACTTACTATGTCCAATACATCCCTCATATAGAAAGGATGAAACTTAACATAACCATTCGAATAAGAACTAGGATATAAAATTTCAATAATTTAACCATAAACCATGAATGGTTTAAAAATAACACATCCACAATCAAACATATCAAAAAACCTTCAATACAATATGTATGTTTTTCATCATAATAAATCAACTTCAAAACAAGTTTAAAATCCATTAAATGATTTGACATGGATGGAAATGATTTGTAAAACTATTTGATTGAAATATCCCTTTTCATGAAAACATTTAAATGTCACACAATTTATAAAGGAATACATTTAATTTTTTTTAATCAAACTTTCGCATACAACTTTGAAACTTTTGAAAAGAATTATCATTTCAAGACATTCATGTCCATATAAATTAATTCTTAAAATAATTTTAAAACAAGGGGAATAATTAAAAAGTTTTAGAAAGATAAATATTTTAAAAAATTTAAAATTCTGATCTTGATAAAGTGTACCTTTTACAAATCCTTAAAATATTCATTTTGAAATCATTTTTATGAAAAATGTACATGTATGATAAAGATATCCTAGTAAATACTTTCACATAAACAATCTCGGATAATAATGAGATTGAGGAATTAACCCTTACCAATTTGGAAACATACGAAACATACACCACATGAAAGAGGTATCATACTATGAATATGTAAATACACATAAATTAATGTGTATTACACAAATAATACAATTATGGGATGTACATAAACCACACAAAAGGTAACGGTGGCAATAAGGCCTAAATCTTATGGGAATAAGGAGTGAGATGAAAACCCCTTACCTTGTACTTTTCCTTTGTCAAGGGTAGGGTAATCTCCTATATAATGGTTAGATGATTGTTATTAAATTATAAAATAATAATATACATTAATATGATATTTTATATGATCTTTTAACATTTCTTTGTTAATAATATCTTAGTATTATCATCGTTTTAGGTGTTAACTTACTCGTTCTATTTTATATGTTTTGTAACATAAGCCGTGTTTGTTATGGATAGGTTGTATATTATACGTATCCAGAATGATATCAAGTGCGTAAAAAATATTATTAATCATAAAATGAGAATTATACTTAAATGGATATGATGGGGAATGAATCTAATTGCGTTCATGGAGACGGTAGTCCGTACGTACGAACGAACGCTACTTCCATTTCATTTTTCATTTTAAAAGGAATAAAAACCAAATAATACATAGGTATATTATTATTCCAGTATAATATAATATCTTATATGTGTTACTTATGTTCATTAATACCATCCTTTATATGTTCCATGTATGGTATAAACGAGTCATATCACTTTGAGGGGGCGGTAGTCCGCACTTCCTCAAATGAAATTATCGTATATATATACAACATGAAACTAATAATGGTATGCTATAATATGGAACTAAAGAATATTATATATAAAATAAATATAATTAAAATAATATTTAATTATAGTTCCATCGTAATGGCCACAATGAGAGGCGGTAGGAGATAATTGAACAATCATCGTTTCGTGAGGCGTTCTGTTGTCATCCACAAAAACATTATGTTATTCACCCATTAGATGGAGGTGTGTGTAAATGTAGTTCGAATACTTCTTGTTAAAATATCCTAGTATATTTAGGATAATGTTTTTGTTACAAAAGAAAATTATAAGAAAATTTTAGGGGTTGGAGAAGTAAAATAAAAGAAAAGAAGCTAAGAGAAATCGTTGCCTTTAATTAGGGTAACTCCCTTTGGTTTCAACCAAAAAGGACTCTTAAAATGCCTTCTACATAAGGTGAGGATGCTATGAGGTGGAGAGGGATGCAGGGTGATTAATTTGGTAGAGGTTGGATGATCCAAAAGGCTTTAATGGTGTGAGGAATCGGTTAGAAGTGGTGTCCTTTTATAAGGGGGAGGAGGGGCTCTTTAGAAAAAACGTAAAGTATTAATTTATAATAAATTAATATTCAGTTTATAATGGCTCCAAAGTGTATTATTCAAAGTATAAGGTGGGGATGGGTCTAAATACACTTAGACAATAGGTTTTAGATAGGTTTGTGTCACTTTATTAAACTTATATTTTAGTTTTAACCCTTAGTTACTTAGTTTTACATTTACCATGTCTCTTTGTATTTTTATATTATATGGTTAATAAACATACTATAAATTTCCAAGAGACACCCGAGTGTTCCATTAATGATTCACCTATCTTGATATAAGTCCTTTGGCCGAACTTTATATTTTTAGGAATAAAATATCAATTAATCATATAATATTTGTTTTAAATATTAATTTATGTCAATTTTGACACTATTTGGTATTTTGTTTTTATGAAAGTCATCACAACTTGATTACTTGGAAAAAGATACATTTAATCCACCCTATCATGTCATAGTCGCATAGAAGATTTGTGGATGTCATAAAAACTTTGAAATTATATTTATTTTAATATTTATATTACCATTTATCTGATTCTTTCATTAATAAGGTAATTACTGCATTGTCATTATATCATAAATAAATTTAATTATTTAATGTCTAAAAATTATAATTAAAATACCATTATGTAGGAAATCTTATAAACTTTCTATGGAATATTTATAATCGAATTTATCTTATGTATAACCCTAAATTAAAAAAAAATTAGTTATTAAACGTTGATTTTAACTCTTTTAACTCTTCTCTGAATTAAACAACAAGAAATGTCATAATCTAATCCAAGTGGACCTAAAGGGTCATATTTTATTCCTAAGGTTGTTTTTGGTCGAACGAAACTTATCCAATAGAATTAGGACATGTGTTTGGGTAATAATAATATCATTTTTACCCTTAATTAACCTATTTTATTTTTACCGTGGTAAATAAAAGTAAAAAGTTACTATTTACCAAAAATTATTTTTATCCTATTGAACCACAATTTAATCCTTGATATTAACTATGTCTCTCGGATTTTCGAAATTCCACTCACAGAAGAGGTAAAATTAAGTTTTATGTGAATTTACAAATTCTCCTAGGAGGTGGATAAAAGACGGTGAAAAAGTTCAATAAAATTTTTATATATCTAAAATTATTATAAACTGACTCCAATGAATTACATTGAATTTATATAGGTATTATGTATCTATTTTGACCTAAAATAAATGTAAATAATTATTTAAATAAAAATTCGGTGTTAAACAGTAACTCTGTGATTTTCAATATTCATCAAAAATGGAAAGTTTTCAGAAAAATACCAAACATTTACACTAAGCTAACTTTTATATTACGAATTCAATAATGAAGTCTATTTTACCAAATTAAAAACATATAAGTTTCATTTATTAATTTAAAATTAATTCTTGCTGTTCAAACAAAAAGCGTGTTTTTAAGAAACAATAACTATCAAAAGATTGACACTTGTTTATGTCTGGTTTAAATGTGAAATTATGTCCAATGACCAAAATTGGATTAAATAGTAAAAATATACTCTAAATTTAATTTAAAACCACTAAAATTTATAATTTATTACTGTTAATTATTTCGATTAAAAAAGATTTTTTTAATTAAAATTTAGTAATTTTCACTATTCATCAAAAAATGAAAATTATCCGAAAAGTACCAAAATTTCACCCCAGGAAAATTTCGATATTCTGAATCCAAAAATTAAGTCCATTTTGAGTGATAAAATTTATAAAATTTCAAAAAGTGGGTATTAAAATTTGTAATGGCTACTTTGATAAGTCGTGGTGTGTGTTAGAACTCGAAGTTGCGTACAACACATGCTGCTGTATTATTCAAAGAGAAGCGTACCATGGAAGATTGTGGTGTTACATTCTCACTTCCTTCAATAAATTGTGTCCTCACAATTTATGATCGGTATTGGAAACTTGGGGTTGACATTTTAAAATATCTTAGTTGAAATCCCACATCGAAAAATGGATTATTGAGGCCTCTATTGAAAATAAAGAGTGGTAAGTATGATGGTTACCAAAAATAACACATACAAGGGTTCCATGTAGGAAAATATGGATATGGGAGAGAAATATAACCATCAATATCTGATGGAGAGTGGTAGAGAACATGGCTATGAAAAGTCCAACAATCCCAAAGCCATAAATTTGTGATTATCTAAGGTACCATCTAGGACAAAATTTTTGTTCTAAGTTCCTTTTCTTATTGTTGAGGAATTTATTTATGAGATTGTATAAGATCAAATGAATATATACTTACTTTATAATTAGAGTTTTATGCATTAATAAATTTCTAACACAAACTAATCTTTCACCCAAAAACGTAATAAAAATAAAAAATACTCTATTTATCCTAATCGTATAGGGTTCCAAATATAAGGAATTTATAATTCACATATCAGACCTTTTAAAAAAATAAACTACATTATACCATCCATGAACTTCACGTAGTCCAGTGGTAGGCGATACATCCCAATTGCACTATGGTTGTGGGTTCGATTCCCGCAGCTTTGTCCCATGCGACATCACTTGGTCCACTTTAACTCAAGGTGTGGCCCCATGTTGGGAACTCCAGCGCAGTAAGAAGCCAACAAACTCTGTTGTTTTGTGCAGACATTGGAAGGACCTCTTTTTTTCTGGTATAGCCAGCTCCCCATCGGATCAGTGAATGGTTGGGAGGACCTCCGTAAGCAATTCCTCTCCTAGTTCAGTTCCACCATGCAGAAGATGAGTATCGTGGGCCTCTTCAAGTGAAAATAGAGTCTTAATGAGCTCGTCACCGAATCTTTCACCCGGTGGAAACGAATTACGTATTCCCTCATTATGTCGCTGACTCAGGAGTAATTGCTGAGGACGTGCATACGAAATGTGAAGACAGAGCTGGTCCCCTCTTTGATCACCCAAAACTATCCTTGGGGATTAGTAAACTTCTCTAATAAGGCATAACTCCTAGAGGAAGACATACAACAGGATAAACAAGCATTTCCATTACCTCCGGCAATCCCCGCGAGAAGAGCCTCCAGGGCTGAGCCCACCATAGTGTCCCAAATAGAGGTCCCCATGCGGTTAGAGTTGTTTCCAGTGGATCCACCTCCACAACCTCAAAGAGTCCCTCTAACTCAGGCACAACCTCCAGCCCATCAGCGTCTACCTCAAAATCGGCAGGTGCCCCCATGCAATGCACCGCCACCAACCTGGCAAGATAACCGAGTTCCACCTCATCGACAGGCTCCTACAGCCCGCCATTAGGGTCAGGATCCAAGGTCCCCCTTTCTTGATAGGATAAAACATACCTACTCATTCAACAAGACACAGGCTCCCAGTTACATTGGCATTGCCTTGGTGTAGGGGATTCTATGTTTTCCTGAGTGTAGAAGAACGGAAGAGGAAAACCTCACTGATCACCCTAATTACTTCCCCTACCACTGGATCCAGGGGAACACTCCCAAGAAGATCTATGTGTTCAAACATTTTCTCCAAGACCAGGTAGATAACAATATAGTCCGTTTATGCCCAGCCCCGGTGCAGGTAGCATGCGACAATGTGAGGCTAGACAGCAGTAGTGATAGTGAGTGTGATTGGAATCTGGTTTCTAGTTGCGGATCCCAAAAGTATGAAGACTATATGACTCAAAAAATAGTCGCCCGTACCCATGGTGTCATCCAGGCTTTCTTGAATCAGCCAAAGCCTTCAGAAGCTGCAACCACCACTTCTGCATCGTTGTCTTAGTCGGCCTCTTCCCAGAAGACTAAACACCAAGGACGCAGGGGAAAACAAAGTCCCCCGCCGATGCCATCGTCATCCCATACTCTTGGTGAATTCATGCCCATGGGGTTGGCGATCTCTCATAGAATTTGTCTAGTAGTGGACGAATCTTCAAGAGACGGTCAAGGGTATGCCTCGGTTAACACCATAGAGCTGGTAAATCCCTACACCATTCTTGACAATGAGGAGCGCCAGGAGAATACTCCCAACATCCCCTGTCATCACCAGAATCGATGGAGTCATAGCTATATGGTCCATCAGAGTGCCTTGATCAGCACTTCCAACAAGGCTATACATGCTTTCAAAACCAGGAAACATGCTCAATGTAGAGCTCAGTATGCCCAACCTTCCCACCTGGTGGCATCAGGCCCTACTTTGCCACCATTCATGTTGCTGGATCAGCCAAATCCACCTCGATCATGCCGCGACCAGACATGCCTTGGTACAGGCCAGTCTCAGTCGTTTGGACCTCATCTAGTAGCCACTTTACAGGCCTCGACTTGTGGGCAACGAGATGTTTTCAGTACCAGTCAACCGCCTGTCTAGTCAGCAGGGTTTACCATACCTCATGTCATATAGCGACCTCCTGCAAGAATAAGTTCACACATGGCATGGAAGTACGATGTTATTAAGAATCTTTCCAGTAACCCAGTAATGATCTCAATCCTTGAGGCCCTTCTCATGTCGTTTGATATGTGTGAGGACCACGCTGAGGCTTTAATAATCCCCCTCCTATTTAAGAGAGAAATAGCAGCCTTAGAAGATTTTCATACTGAAGCGGTCGAGAATTCTGAATTCCAGGCCATTATCTCATTCTCTAGAGAAGATTAAGGCTCCCCCATACCAGGGAACATTCTCCCATTGTACATCACTAGCTAGTTCAATGGAAAGGAGGTTCATCGTCGTCTTGTCGACATGGGTCGTGGAATTAATCTAATCCCAACTCAGACACTGCAAATGCTGGGATTTTCTGAAGATGATCTGAGTCCCTCTGACCAAATAATCCAAGGTTGTGACAGGATGAAATAGACACTGGTCGGTAACATCCACATGAAGACCTAGTTTGGGGGCCAAGTTGCTAGCACTGAATTTATTGTAGTCTCCCAGGACACCTCTTACAATGTGTTGATGGGAAGGAGATGGCTCCACCTGTATGCGGCGGTTCCCTCATCATATCACCAGTGCCTCATGTAATCCATTAATGGTCAAGTGGGCATGATTATAGGTGATGCATCTCCATTTATTTATTATGAGGCCCGCTATCTGGATGCCAACTACTAAAAGAGAAAGGATAAAAAAATTCAGACCAACAAGGTTGAGCATGCCATGACTGCAACCGAACCATGGATAGATCTAGATGATGCCTACATATTTCCAATCAACTGATTGGAGGCTACAATCCTGGACATGGGACAATGCTTCCTTGTTCCTGGGATTAGAGGGAACACATTTCCAGGTGTAAGAGATGGCAGAAAATCACCTCGTACTCTTATACAAATCAGGCTCAGGAGATCCTGGAGCCTCCTACCCCAATAAGGCATTGGGATGTCTTCCCCATGGAAATATAAATACGTCATATGTTCTTGTTCCATCAGGATGTAATTAACCAGATAAATCCAACACGCCATTATTTCTTTGATATCATCAAGCGTGGCCCCTTGGGCCGAATGCTATATGGGATCGGATCAATAGCCTTCATCGCTATGGTTGCGGCAACACAAGAGTCTTTCGATTCGGTGTCCATTGCCACTCAGGCGGGTACCAACCTGCCATCGGAATCTGTCATCCAAAAGGAAGCTCCTCCCGCTAGGGATCCCTCCACCACAAGAGAAGAAGAGTATTTGGAGGACGCTCCCGCAACCTTTAAGGAGTGTGTCTCCGCCAGCGTTGACGAGTTGGTATAATTGAACCTCGGTAGTGATGTATACCTAAGACCCACGTTGATCAGTTTCACTATGTCCCTAGAGAAGTAGTAGTTTTACATTTAATTCCTTAAACAACACCACGATGTATTCACCTGGAGTTATGAAAAGATGTCAGGACTAGATCCTTAGGTAGTCTTACACCGCCGCGGTCTCCTTCCAAATCATCACGGGTTAAAGAAGCCTCCTAGAAAGATGCACCCTTCTCATGGTGCCATGGTAGAGGTGGAGGTTGATGATCTCATTAGAGCCAATTTCATTAAGGAATTCATGTACCCCAAATGTCTAGCCAACATTGTGCCAGTCAGGAAGAAGAATGGATAGATTAGAGTCTTCATCGACTTTCGGGATGTCAACCGTCACTATCCGAATGATGATTGTTTCCTTCCTATGACAGAGTTGTTATTTGATACTACAACTGAATTCTAATCCCTCTCCTTCATGGATGGGTACTCTGGGTAGAACTAGATCTAAATGGACCCTAAAGATGAGGTGTTCACAACCTTCAGGGAACCGCATGGTACTTTATTTTACCAAGTCTTGTCGTTCGCTTTAATGAATGCAGGTTCCACCTACCAGTGGGCTATGCATTGTATATTTAATCTGGTCCTTGGGATGTTGGTAGAATTATATGTGGATGATCTGGTGGTCAAATATCGAGAGCGTTAGGACCATCTCAAAGACCTTGAGAAAGTGTTCAACTTCCTCTCTTCCCGTCACTTGAAGATGAACCCATTGAAGTGTTCCTTCAGGGTCACCTTTTGAAAGTATCTCACCTTCATTGTTTGATACATGGGCATTGAGATAGACCCAGAGAAGATCAAGGAAATTAGCCAAATGTCTCCACCAGGCAACATTTGGGAGTTTCGAGGTTTACATGTCCACTTAGCCTACATACACCGATTCATTGAGAATATGGCCTCCATGTGTATGCCCTTTTCTCAGATCATGATGAAAGACACACTCTATGAGTGTGATGAAGAGTGTCAGAATACTTTTGAGGAGATCAAGTAGTATATTATCTAGCCTTCTGTCCTAAGGCCACCTGTCTTCAGAAAGTCATTGGTCCTTTATGTGACCGCCCTGGAACGATCTCTCAGTGCCCTCCTCGCCCAGAAGAACAATTCAGGGATAAAGAACAACCTTTACTACCTCAGCTGCATGCTCCTCGATACGGAGACTAGATACTCCCCCATCGAAAATAGATTCCTTGTGCTGGTATTCATAGTATAGAAATTGCGACATTACTCACAGCACCAAGATGTACAGCTAGTATCTCGGGTAGACCCACTGAAGTACATTCTGAACCACCCCATGATGACAGGACATCTTGATTGGTGGGAAGTGATTCTCCATTAGTTTGATATAAGGTTTTCCCTCAGAAATAAATTAAGGGGAAATCATTGGATGACTTCCTTTCTGCCCATCTGACTCTTGTTGACCAGTACTTGGATCTAGATTTTCCTAATGAAGGGATTCTCTCGGTAGACCATGCCATGCTGTACTGACAGATTCACATTTATGGTGCTTCCCGATCCCCACTGGCAGAAGTCTCAATGACCCCTAGCTAAATAGAGTAGTCCTGTGTATCATCTTTATTACCCCGACACAAGCTATCCTGCCATACTCATTCCTATTGTCAGAAGGCTGCACCAACAATGAGGCAGATTATCAGGCTCTCATTACTAGCCTCGAGATGGCCCTCGAGATTGATGTGCCCTATTTGCATGTGAAAGGGGATTCCCAACAAGTCTTCAAGAAGATCAACGGTGACTACGTCGTTAGAAATCCAAAGCTCATACAATTTTTGGAGCGCACTCTCCAGCTAATTCCCCAGTTCCCATCTCGGCCGGAAGTTACTCATGTTCCTTGATCTCATAATGGTTGAGCTAAGGCCCTGGCTAGCCTAGATACATCACTCATGGATCCCGAGCTAGATGATTTGATTATTCAAATGGTACATCATAGAGTCATTACTCCTGTCACCCCTAATGACGATGACAGCCCGTGGGTAAGCCATCTTACTGTTGGAGCCTCTACGTTCGGACCCCCGGATCCCTTGGATACGGTGATGGAAGTGACCCTCGATTGGAGAGACCCCTTTGTTGAGTATCTCTAGAATGGTAATATCCCAGTAGGTCGGGTCGAGCCTGAGTAAATCCGATGACACGCGTTAAAGTTTATCCTCTAGGAAGGTCCTATTTGTGAGAAAATCCTCTACTAGCGCAGATCTGATGGGGTTCTCCTCTGTTTCATTCAAGGAGTCTATATTTCTTAGGTCATGCAAGAGGTTCATGCTGATTCCTGCAGGGCTCATCAGACTGAGTCGAAGCTATCTCACCAGATCTAGAGACTGGGGTAATTTTGGCCCTCCATGGTCCATGATTACATCAAGTTCTCCAAGAGATTCCATACGTGCCAAATTCATGCTAACTTTTTTCATCGGCTGCCAGACCCTCTCCACTCCACCAAGTAATCTTAGACATTTTCATTATGGGGACTCGATGTCATGGGACCATATCCACTAGTGACAGCTCTCCAGTGTAGATTCATCCTGATAGCTACAGATTTTTTCTCCAAGTGGGCAGAGGTAGTGCCACTCAGGGAGGTCAAGGCCCGTTCCATCATTGACTTTGTGAGTTTCAACATCATCTACAGATTTGGAGTTCCTCATGTCATCCTCACCGATAATGGCATGAAATTTTGAGAAGTTTATCTGAAGAAGTTGTATGCTAAGTACAACATCCTTTCTTACCATACCTTCCACTATCATGTGCAAGAAAATGGATAGATCGAGGCGTTCAATAAAACCCCCTCTAGAATTTTGTAGAAAATGGTTGGTCAGAATAAGAATAGTTGGCCGAACAAGCTCCCCAATGCACTCTGGGCTTATCATATGATGACCCATAATTCCACCCAGGTGACTCCATATTCTCTAGTGCACAGAACAGAGGACGTCCTGCCCATTGAGATTCAATTGCCCTCATTGCGCATAGTTGTCTATGATCATGAAGCGCCAGATAAAGTAGCCAAAATCTGTTTGGATGAGTTGGACACACTCCATGAGAACATGCTTCGTGCCCTGCATAATCTAGAAAGGCATCAGACAAAGATAGCTAGAGCATTCAACAATAAAGTTTTCCTCCATTCCTTCTTGCGAGGCGACTTGGTATTGGCCTTGGGAGCACCAATGATACTTGGAAAGAAACCACCCAAGTTGGAACCCAAATCGGAAGGACCTTATATTATTCTCAAGGTTTACTCCAATGGAGTGTACTCGCTGGTTACAATGGATGGTGTGTGTATAACTCCTCCCACCAATGCTGAGTTCCTCAAGCAATACATTTCTTAAGCTGTAGGGTCCCACATGGCCATAAACTATATGGTCCTGCATGACCATAATCTTCACGACAGTCCTGCACGACCCTAAACTGCATGATGGCCCCGCACGACCCTTAATTGCATGACAGTCCTGCATGAAATTAAACTACACGGTCCTATATGACCTCAAACATTGCATTGTCCTACATAACGTTAAATTGTTTCTCAAGAACTACATATGCCTTGATTCCCATTCCCGTGGGATATGTAGAAATGCTCAAACACTTAGTATCGTGTTCAAACCCAGTTTCCTCTTTGACTATCTCTTTATGGGCACAGTTCTTTTGGGGGATCCCACATAGCATCATGTAGGCTTCTTAGGCCCCACCCATGTCAGGGTTACGATGATTGCACCATGTGCCCTTCTACATTCTTCTAATCCTAACACATCCTTACCAGATGATGATAAACTGCATGGCCTTTTCATAAGTACGTGTGGATTGATTCCTATCCTCATGGGATACGTAGGAATTCCCATGCATTTCTTTTGTATGCCCAGAACCCAAACTTTGGGACCTTCTGTTGAGAAGAAACACATGGTGTTGTTCATGCATTTTCCCTCATTCACATCAATTTCATCATGACCTTACCATGTATCTCTCTCCCATGAAGATCTCTGTTTCTTCCCCTATCCCACCTTATTAGGAATTTCATGGGTGCATTAATTCTCTACACACCCCATAATTTGGGTCCCTATTATATTTCACATCCAAAGGGGCCCCCGAATGATAAGGATACATAGAATAAGGGATCTCCTATCATTTCGGGCCAACACCCTTAAGGGTTTCAAACAAAAAATCAATATGAGTCCCATGTTGCAAATATGGTCAATGGTCAATGCTCATTTTTTGTTCCCATTACTTGTCACACGATATAGATTCTATGTTTCGAATCTGGTCAACAGCCATACTTTATCATTTTCACCACCCCCATTTTTCCCAAACATGGAGTGTTGTTGTTCATTCTGACACACTGTCTCTCCAAATCTCGGCCTGCCTCGAGCGGGAGTGTGATTCCAGCTATCAAACCCTTATGTGATGGGGGGATCCTAGTCCTAATCCATATTTCCAACATCAAGCATTGCTCACGTGGGCTTAGGATTTGTGAAGGGAATTCCTGTATGAGAGCTCATATGGATTCAATTGGCCGGGATGCTCTGCCTTAGGTCCTTCGACCCCTTCATGCCACTGGCCCAAGTTCTCATTTAGGATTTTGTGGTGTAGTACCGACTCATGTCCTCATTCAGATCGGGCTATTTCACCACACCACACATATCCCCTTGAAACGTAACTCCCCTCGTTTATCATACGTCCTGCCAGTATGGGCCATGACATGCTTCGCAAGTCCCATCATTTGGGCTTCCATCACCTTCTATATCAAAAATAGCCCTTGAATGGCATGGATTCTTGGCCCAAGGGCTCTATTATCATTACATTCAAACACCCTCAAGGATTGTGAGTGAAAAGTTGATAGAAGTATTTTGTAGTGAATATGGTCAACGGTGGACACTCAATTGTTCTCCCCCATTCTGGTAACACAAGGGTGGATACTGTGTTTCAAACCTGGTCAATAGCTATCCTCCATCATAATTACTGCTTTGTAGCCTTCCATAAGCACGATGATTCGCCCTCCCTATCCAACACATATGACATTAAGCTAGGCATATACGGTCCGGGATCTATGACCCTAAACTAAGATCACCTACATCCACACTGCAAGAGGATAAACTGAAAGATGGACGTGACATTCTTTCTATGGCCCAGCCTCAGGCCCCATGGCCTTCTCAGGCCCCTGGACCAAGTTCTCACTTTGGGTTGTATGGTGTGGTGAAATATTATGTCCTCATTCACATTGGGTTAATCTCTATGTCGTACACATCCCCATATGAGATACCTTACCCCAATATCCGTCCTCATTGCAAGACCTTAAACTGCAAGTAGGCCATGGCATTCTGTCCATGGCTTAGACTTGGGCCCCTTGGCCTTTTCGGGCTCCTGGACCATGTTCTCACCTAGGGTTGTACGGTGTGGTGTGTGATTGTGTCCTCATTCATGAAGGGTTACTCACTGTGACGTACACACCTCTCATTGGGGTATCTGGACCTTATTTTCATTATCCCTTTTCTAGAACTATGTGTGGCTTGATTCCCATTTTAATGGGATACGTAGGACTGCCCGGACGTCTAGACTTCGGGTCCAGCTCTTTCTCATAGAAACCTTACTCTCATTTAATCCCCTTGACCCATGTTCTTATAGAAGAGGGGTATACCATGTGGTATGGGATCATGTACTCATTCATGTAGGATATATAACAACCATTCCACATATCTCTCTCTCCTGAGTGGCCTTGGCTCCCTTTCCATGCTTTCATCTCTTTGAGTCTGCTGCCCTTGAGTCGGGTCCCTCTTCCCTCTTCAGCGATTCACCAATTGGCCCATGTGTACTCTGGTCTAGAACCCAGAGTGTCAGATTCTACGTGGAAATTCTTTCGCCCATTTTTTAGGCTTCGTGTTCCCCTTCATTTGGGCTTCCATAATCATTCACTCCAGAAGGGACCCCCAAATGGCATGGATGTTAGGCCTAAGGGCTCTCCTACCATTACAAGCCAGCATCCTCAAGGGTTTTAGATAAAAAATCGATATAGGTCTCGCGTTGCGAATATGGTCAGTGGTCAATGCTCATTTGATTGTCCCCATTTCCGGATAATGCGATATGGATTCTATGTTTTGAGTATGTTCAACAGTTATCCTCCACTATCACGCCAACCCCTTCAAGCCTTGAATGTTGGTTACATGATTCACAGTATTTTCCACCCCATCAGGTCCAAATGGAATATTTACACTCCCGAAACTATCCTTTAGTGTGAATTTGTATGTTAGGAGGATAAAATCTGCATTAAAGGCACCATTTGGGGCTCCGCACCGACTTCCCTTTAGCGTACTTTCCAGGTATTGCAGAAAACCTCTTCCACTCTTATTTTCCACACTGAGTTTGACTCATGTGGGATTAGGGATTGGGTTGAGGTCTTCACTTACATGGAAGGATTCCATTCCTCTATGCTCCGAGATCTTAGAACATAAACTAAGATCTATTTTAGAACTACGTACAATATGATTCCCATTCCCATGGGATATGTAGGAACACCTAGACATCTTGTCTTTGGGTTCATCACAAGTTCCACTAATTTAGATCTTCTGTTATGCCTTTGGGGCTTTAACTATTATGGGATTTCATGGTGTGGTATGAGATTACATCCTCATTCACGTCAGGTTTTCATTATCTGCACCACGCACGCCCCGTTCTAGAAGTTACCCCCCCATACCTCCTGTCCCACATGACATTAAACTGTATTTTGTCTGGACGTTAAAAGACACCTTCAAGAACTATGTGTGGCTTGATTCCCAATCCCATGGGATACGTAGTAACACCCAGAAATCTCGTCTTTGGGTCCATCTCAACTAGGAGAAATCCTCTCCTATCCCATATCCTCTAACATTTTCTGGCCACTCAGCCAGAGGATTTCTACTTGGAATCATGCACCATATTATGTGGACCTCGTCCTCATTCAGGTCGCGTATGCTTTATCACACCGTGCACATTCTATGATGAACCACATCTTTTGTATATATGTCCAAGCCATATGACTTTAAACTATGCTACCTAGTCCTACATGACTTTAAACTGTTGCGTCTATACTGCACGATATTAAAATTCATGGATGGTCCAATCACATGACTCTAAACTATAACATTATCATCCTGGACACACGATGAAAAACGGAACTGCACAATGTTATTCTCACTCGAGGGGGCATCATGTTTGGTATCAGTCACACAACATACCATTTTTCAACACTAGAATACAACTTGATTCCAGTGGAAAACCTGGATTTTCTATGCTAGTTCCATTGCTTAAAAAAACACATTTATCCTACAGGACAAAAAATATCTATCAAATACCACATCTTTCAGTGCAAAGTCCAGACCTGCACAACCTCATTATCTCTGACACTAGTATCCTACTATGTCTCTCCCAGAACATTTTATTTCATGATTCCCATCCTAATGGGATACGCAGGAATTCCCAGACACATTTTCAACTGGTCCAGCCCCAGGAATCAAAAAATCTTGTCCCCTCTCTTTCAGCCCATCGGCCCAAATTATTTTTGGAACATGTGATGTGGCGAATACATCTTGGGTCCTCAATCATGTCGGGTTTTAGAATGTCCATGCAATGTTCCTCCCATTCCTTTTCCCTATCTGGTCTGAGTTCTTTGACCCTAAACGAAGATCTCCATATGAGAACTATGCATTGGGTTTGGATACTTCACCGCCCTGCGCACAGTCCATTAAATTAATCTCCCTTAATGGTTCAAACTACGACCATTAAGCTGGAAGCATGAAACCTCAGGAACCTTGTCCGTGGAGGGAAGGGACTCGACTCCCTCTATCAGATATGTCTTATAGTCATATTCATATGCGTTTTGACAAAGAGATCGTAGTGTGGAGTTTTCACAGGGGCAATCCCCTCGTTTCAATTCAAAGCTTCATGAGCCCGACATTTGGATCCTCATCCTCCTTCATGACTGAAGGGACCCCCTTTGTGGCCTGGTCTCATGCCACACTATCTTAACTACCGTCCTGGGCCAACATCCTTGAATATCTCAGATGACATTTACGATAGGTCCCGTGTTTCGAACATGGTCAGCAGTCGACCCTCATTTATCTGTCCCAATTCCAGGCTAACACGATATGGGTACTATGTTTTGAACCTTGTCAACAGATATCCCCTATCTTCACACCACCTTCCTTGTGGTCTAGATCTCGAGCATCATGATTCACATATTTCCACTTTCTTATGTCCAAGTGGAATTTCCACATACTTGTATTTACTCTTCCGTGCATCTAGGAGCGTTATATAGGCAGATCAATATTATTGGGATGAAATTCACTTATTGTCCCATCACCCCTAACACGTGCCTTCCTATTATTGGAAAGACCCATCACTACTTCTTGTTTCCCACATCGATCATGACTCACATGGGCTAAATAGTTCTGGTAGGACGTGTACTAGTGAAGTAATTCAACACATTCCTTTCATCATTCCACATGACATTAAATTGTGCCTCATAACTATGTATGGATTGATTCCCATCCTAATGGGGTATGTAGGAATGTCTAGGAATCTTTCCTTGGGCCCAACCTAACTTTCACTTTTGGTCCCTTTACCTGAAGAACTTCCTCCGGGGATATGTGGTGTGGTTCATACTCCTTATATCCTCATTCACGCTGAGTTTATAGATACCACACCACGTACTTTCTTCTTGGTATCTCCCCTTTCACTATATGTCCTACTACATGTCATTAAACTACATGAGTCTTTCTGTCCTTGACACATGACACTAAACTATGATTCTACCCTATACAAGTTTAGGATTCCCCATGTTAACCATGGGATGTACCAGATCCCTTTTTAGAGAGGATTTCTCCTATCAGTGTTGGCCTCTGGCCACATCATGCTTAATAACTATTTTTAGCTTGATTCTCATCCTTATGGGATATATAGAGACACCTAGGAATTCCGCCTAAGGCCCAACCCCAGGGTCATTAACCCTATTGGACCCTCAGCCTCGATCACAGTCTAGTCCCTATGACCTTAAAATAGGAGCCTACAGTCCATGTACGATGACTTTAAACTGTTAACCTTGGTACAGGAAGTATGACCTTCAAACTATGTGAACCTTCCTCACTATATGATGTAAAACTATGTGTCATTCCAGGAACTTACCAAAGAGGTCCTATTCAGAAGTAGGTAAGATCCCTAATCATACTGGTACACCCACGTAATGAATTTTCTCCACGGTGGAGTAATTTCAAGATTTTTGGACTCCATTCGAACAACCCATCACTCCACACTTCATGCTTTGTGTACCCTTTAATCATACCATTTTCCTCTCTTACATCCAAAATATCCCCTTAACAGTTTGGATGATCAGCCAATGGCTCTCCTACTGTCTATAGCTAACATTCCGGAAGGCTAAATGATGACATTTCAAGTCAGGCCCTATGTTTCAAACATGTTCAGTGGTCATCCCACATTTATTATTCCCATTCCTGGCTAACACAATAAGGATACTGTGTTTCAAACATGGTCAACAATCATATTTTATTTTCATGCCACCCTTACAATTTTTCAAACTTTGGGTATCATGATTCACACTTTCCACCCCCTATGTTTTTATTAAGTCAAACTCCCCTGGCATTACCCCACTCGTGCACTTGAGAACTTTGGAAGGACGACATGTTAATTGTTTTGATGTCCTCGTCCTCCAATCGGGCCTCTCCCATTTCTTCCCAGAAAATCCGGATTGTTTGTTCAAAACCCCGGATTCCCAAATCTTGGTTTTCACTCTTACAATTGGGTGGAATAATAATGTTATAATCCCTTGTTTCTCACACCAGGACTGACCCATTTGAGCTTAGGGATTGATCACTGAACACTCCATGAATATGATTGGAATGCAATAAACCAATACAAATAACAAAACTCATGCATGCATCAGGCATAAAACCATCAAATCATTAAAGTATGTTTGAGGGGTTCTAATCATTACAGTACTCTAGGGTCGATCCCTCCCATGGATGGATTAACCCCTTGAAAATAAAGTTACAGCTTCGCCACCCTCTGGCTTATAGCATCCAGGTTTTGCTTCTTCCTACTTTGTTCCTATTCCTCTTCTACAGTGATGGGGCACAATTCATCAGCTATAATCTGGGCCCACTCTACGTCGGTCTGGATGACGGTCACATATTCAGAGGTTTTCTTCATTCTCTCCTCAGCCTCTTTCAGATGGGCCTTCAATCGCAATATTATCTCTTATTGCACATCGAGGGAGGCTGAGTACTCATCCACTCGGACCTACAACCGCTGAATCTCATCTTTAGCTTCCCAGTGCCTCTTGATGTTCACCGCATTCCTCTACTACCATACCACACCGAGGCTAGGTTCATACTGTCAAATCTTCTCCTCCATATGATCTCGTAAAAGCATGTGGGGATGCCAGTCATCCACTCCCCCAACACACAGTTCACGCAGTCACGAGTGAAGTCTATCCATCTCATCCAGCCATTGTGTTTGGGGGGTGTCATCAGTGAAGCCCTTGATCAACTTCTATTATCAGTGACATAATATTTTTCTATCCACTTCATTAGAGGTTGTCTCTTCCCATATGGTGTAGTTGGAAGGCTCATATGCGGGGAACGCCCCTAAGAACTCGTCAAAAGGGTCCACATCTTGCGTTTGATCAGTTATGGTGGGACCCAGGCTGTTTGATCGATCCTCATCATCAGAACCCACCTCAATAATCTCAGGTTCAGCCCTACTGATGGTCCCACCAGTGATTGGGAGCGCTGAAGCTTGGTTAGTTTGGGTATCCGCCTCCATGATCACCAGCATTCCTCTAGGAAAGACACCGCCAGCAGCCCCGACCAACCTCACTAAGGAAGCCCACACCATTTGAAGAACTCTACCCACAAAAAAGGGTATTGGATGTTATTTTACATAGTTAATGGGTGATAATCATGAATTTGGTAGAAGAGACTTATAGAGGTCGAATTCATGGTCTCGTTCTCGGGTTGATGTCATTGGGACCCAGAGGCGTGGCCCCCCGTATATGGCCGGAAGGTCTGAAAGATCTTGAGAATCCACCTCGGGTTTCCTTGACCCACCGGATGTAGTAATCAATGCATCCACTAGTGTAGATATTAATGTCCCCACATCTGTATCTGCTGAGGGTGAGAACGGGTTCTGTGTATGAGACTCTCTTACATAGTTAAAGTATTAGTAAGGAGTCCTGAATGACCTGGGAGCAGACTCTGAAGAAGGGGCTTGGGATTCTACCTCAATGGCCTATGAAAATTATTCAAGGTCCAAGCCTTGATCTCCCACTTCTCCCTCCTCCAATGGGATCCCTCTAGCGGCCTCCTCCATTAGGAGGACTCATCCGATTCCTCTGGTAATGGAAATCCCTCCGCCAGTTTGGCAGCTGACAACTGTGGAGGGGCTATCTGATTTAACAACACCTCATCCAATCTATCATTGGATGCGGGGTAACCTGGGAGTGGATAAAATCCTCCAGCTTAGTCTGGTAAAGCTCGTCCTCCTTCTGAGATACTACGAAGCCAGCCCTGACATGGCCAACTCCCTATAAGTCCATCCCGAGATGGTTCAAGTGTTTCCACATCTCATATGGGCCGAGGAATTTCCAGTTGACTTCCCAGAAGTCTTAGGCCTCCAGTAAGAGAACAGTCTCCGACGTGTCTATATGGCAAAACCACCTCCTCCGAGCCTAGGTGGATATCCTACAGAATCCTCACAGTTTTTTCCCCTCTATATGACCATGTTTTTCTAGGACTACCGGGTCCCCTACCGCTATTGGATCCACTACCACTGCCTCCCCCTCAATCGGTGCGGGCGTCGCCTCTACAAGAACCCCTGTAACACCCCGACCCCAATTACCTAGAGTCGGTGCCTTATTTTAATACATTGTCATGATTACAAGGAATCAAGTCCCGAAGGACCGATCAGTTTAGTTGCCTTAGAAAATAGATTACATACATTAACATTACATCACAATTTCAAACATAAAACATAGCGTAAATAGTTCTTTGAGAACACCATTATTAACTTTAGCTTAACCCTTCATATCAATCATAATACACTTCTTGGAATCCTGGAAAAAATAAAACATAGAAAGGGGTGAGCTCAAATACCCAGTAAGGGTATGTAATACAGCGAAAAATGACATAAATATTAATCATGGTGAATAATTGAAACCACATTCCATTACCAATAATAAACATGAATACTTTTATGGAAAGAATATGATTTGAGTAAATAATGTCATAATATGACATAATCATGGTTTTTCTAATAGTAGAATAACCACATGAACCATCAATATTATTTCCATAATGAGGGAATGTATAATACTAGACATTCTAAAACATTTTGTCAAGGCCTCGGACAAGACGTCTAAAAATGATTAAGGCCTCGGCCAAAACCATATATCAAATTGGGAAAGGGCCTTGGCCAATTCCATGACTAGTTGTATCATGAGACCTACTGATGCATTGAGAAGCCATAGCGGGCTCCACCCGTCACTTATTATGTCCAATACATTCTTCATATAGAAAGGATGAAACTTAACATAACCATTCGAATAAGAACTAGGATATAAAATGTCAATAATTTAACCATAAACCATGAATGGTTTAAAAATAACACATCCACAATCAAACATATCACAATACCTTCAATAAAATATGTATGTTTTTCATCATAATAAATCAACTTCAAAACAAGTTTAAAATCCATTAAATGATTTGACATAGATGGAAATGATTTGTAAAACTATTTGATTGAAATATCCATTTTCATGAAAACATTTAAATGCCACAAAATTTATAAAGTAAGACATTTAAATTTTTTTTAATCAAACTATCCCATACCACTTTGAAACTTTTGAAAATAATTATCATTTCAAGACATTCATGTCCATATAAATAAATTCTTAAAATCATTTTAAAACAAGGGAAATAATTAAAATGTTTTAGAAAGATAAATCTTTTAAAAAATTTATAATTCTGATCTTGATAAAGTGTACCTTTTAAAAATCCTAAAAATATTCATTTTGAAATCATTTTTATGAAAAATGTACATGGATGATAAAAATGTCCTAGTAAATACTTTCACATAAACAATCTCGGATAATAATGAGATTGAGGAATTAACCCTTAACAATTTGAAAACATATGAAACATACACCACATGAAATAGGTATCATACTATGAATATGTAAATACACATAAATTAATGTGTTTTACACAAATAATACAATTATGGGAAGTACATACCCCACACAAAAGGTAATGGTGGCAATAAGGCATAAATCCTATGGGAATAAAGAGTGAGATGAAAACCCCTTACCTTTTACTTTTCCTTCACTGAGGGTAGGGTAATCTCCTGTATAATGGTTAAATGATTGTTATTAAATTATAAAATAATAATATACATTAATATGATATCTTATATGATCTTTTAACATTTCTTTGTTAATAATATCTTAGTATTATCATCATTTCAGGTGTTAACTTACTCGTTCTATTTTATATGTTTTGTTACGTAAGCCGTGTTTGTTATGGATAGGTTGTATATTATACATATCCATAATGATATAAAGTACCTAAACATTATTTTTAGTCATAAAATGAGAATTATACATGAATGGATATGATGGGGAATGAATCTCATTGCGTTCGTGGAGACGGTAGTCCGTACGTACGCACGAACACTACTTCCATTTCATTTTTCATTTTAAAAGGAATTAAAACCAAATAATACATAGGTATATTATTATTACAGTATAATATAATATCTTATATGTGTTACTTATGTTCATTAATACCATCCTTTATATGTTCCATGTATGGTATAAATGAGTCATATCACTTTGTGGGGGCGGTAGTCCGCACTTCCTCAAATGAAATAAGCGTATATATATACAACATGAAACTAATAATGGTATGATATAAAATGGAATTAAATAAGATTATATATTAAATAAATATAATTAAAATAATATTTAATTATAGTTCCATCATAATGTCTACAATGAGAGGCGGTAGGAGATAATTGAACAATCATCGTTTCGTGAGGCGTTTGGTTTCCATCCACAGAAACATTATGTTTTTCACCCATTAGATGGAGGTGTGTGTAAATATAGTTCGAATACTTCTCATTACAATATCCTAGTATATATAGGATAATGTTTTTGTTACAAAAGAGAATAATAAGAAGATTTTAGGGGTTGGAGAAGTAAAATAAAAGAAAAGAAGCTAAGAGAAATCGTTACCTTTAATTTGGGTAACTCCCTTTGGTTTCAACCAAAAAGGACTCTTGAAGTGCCTCCTACCTAAGATGAGTCTGCAATGAGGTGGATAGGGATGTAGGGTGATTAATTGGGTAGAGTTTGGGTGAGAAAAAATGCTTTAAAGGTGTGAGGAATTGGTTAGAAGTGGTGTCCTTTTATAAGGGGGAGGAGGGGCTCTTTAGAAAAAACTTAAAGTATTAATTTATAATAAATTAATATTCAGTTTATAATGGCTCCAAAGTGTAGTATTCAAATTATAAGCTGGGGATGGGTCTAAATCTACTTAACCAATAGGTTTTAGATAGGTTTGTGTCACTTTATTTACCTTATATTTTAGTTTTAACCCTTAGTTACTTAGTTTTACATTTACCATGTCTCTTTGTATTTTCATATTATATGGTTAATAAACTTACTATAAATTTCCAAGCGACACCGGAGTGTTCCATTAATGATACACCTATCTTGATATAAGTACTTTGGATGAACCTTATATTTTTAGGAATATAATATCAATTAATCATATAATATTTGTTTTAAATATTAATTTATGTCAATTTTGACACTATTTGGTATTTTGTTTTTGTGAAAGTCATCACAACTTGATTACTTTGAAAAAGATACATTGAATCCGCCCTATCATGTCATAGTCACATAGAAAATTTATGGATGTCATCAAAACTTTGAAATTATATTTATTTTAATATTTATATTACCATTTATCTGATTCTTTCATTAATAAGGTAATTACAGTATCGTCATTGTATCAAAAATAAATTTAATTATTTAATGTCTAAAAATTATAATTAAAATACAATTATGTATGAAATCTTATTAACTTTCTAATGAATATTTATAATCGAATTTATCTTATGTATAACCCTAAATTAAAAAAAAATTAGTTATTAAACTTTGATTTTAACTCTTTTAACTCTTCTTTGAATTAAATAACAAGAAATGTCATAATCTAATCCAAGTGGACATAAAGGGTCATATTTTATTCATATGGTTGTTTTTGGTCGAATGAAACTTATCCAATTGAATTAGGACATGTGTTTGGGTAATAAAAATATCATTTTTACCCTTAATTACCCTATTTTATTTTTACTGTGGTAAATAAAAGTAAAAAGTCACTATTTACCAAAAATTATTTTTATCTTATTGGACCACAATTTACTCCTTGATATTAACTCTGTCTCTCTGATTTTCGAAATTTCACTCACAGAATCTGTAAAATTAAGTTTTATGTAAATTTACAAATTCTCCTAGGAGGTGGGTAAAAGACAGTGAAAAAGTTCAATAAAATTTTTATATATCTAAAATTATTATAAACTGAATCTAATGAATTAAATTGAATTTATATAGGTATTATGTATCTATTTTGACCTAAAATAAATATAAATAATTATTTAAATAAAAATTCGGTGTTAAACAGTAACTCAGTGTTTTTCAATATTCATCAAAAATGGAAGGTTTTCATAAAAATACCAAAAATTTACCGTAATCTAACTTTGATATTACGAATTCAATAAGGAAGTCTATTTTACCAAATTCAAAACATAGAAGTTTCATTTATTAATTTAAAATTAATTCCCGTTGTTCAAACATAAAGCGTTTTTTTAAGAAACAATAACTATCAAAAGATTGACACTTGTTTTTGTGTGGTTTAAATGTGAAATTATGTCCAATGACCAAAATTAGATTAAATGGTAAAAATATACTCTAAATGTAATTTAAAACCACTAAAATTTATAATTTATTACTGTTAATTGTTTCGATTAAAAAATTTGTTTTTAATTAAAATTTAGTAATTTTCACTATTCATCAAAAAATGAAAGTTATCCGAAAAGTACCGAAATTTCACCCCAGGATAATTTCAATATTTCGAATCCAAAAATTAAGTCCATTTTGAGTGATAAAATTTATAAAATTTCAAAAATTGGGTATTACTATTCATAACGGCTACTTTGATAAGTCGTGGCGTGTGTTAGAACTCGAAGTTGCGTACAACACACGTTGCTGTATTATTCAAAGAGAAGCATACCATAAAAGATTGTGGTGGTACATTTTCACTTCCTTCAATAAATTTCGTACTCACAATTTATGATCGGTATTGAAAACTTGGGGTTGACATTTCAAAATATCTTAGTTGAAATCCCACATCAAAAAATGGATTATTGAGGCCTCTATTGAAAATAAAGAGTGGTAAGTATGAAGGTTACCAAAAATAACACATAGAAGGGTTCCATGTAGGAAAATATGGATATGGAAGAGAAATATAACCATCAATATCTGATGGAGAGTGGTAGAGAACATGGCTATGAAAATGCCAACAATCCCAAAGCCATAAATTTGTGATTATCTAAGGTACCATCTAGGACAACATTTTTGTTCTCAGTTCCTTTTCTTAATATTGAGGAATTTATTTATGAGATTTTATAAGATCAAAATGAGATATACTTACTTTATAATTATAGTTTTATCCATTAATAAATTTCTACCACAAACTAATCTTTCATGCAAAAACATAATACAAATAAAAAATAATCTATTTATCCTAGTCATATAGGGTTCCAAATATAAGGAATTTATAATTCAAATATCAGACATTTTTAAAAAATAAACTACATTATACCATCCAAGAACTTCATGTAGTCCAGTGGTAGGCGATAAATCCCAATTTCACTATGGTTGTGGGTTCGATTCCCACAGCTTTGTCCGATGCGACAGGTCGTCACACGATCTGCGTGTTGTTCTTTTATAAAAATCCAAAAATAACCTTTCAAAATTAATCCCTTCCAACCTTTAGACTTATCCAAAATACTTCTGTAAACTCTCAGTCCAAAATTTATATGAATGGAAAACATAATGTAGATCATTTTTTCCCCGTAATAGCATGTGAATACCTTCATCGTGTATTCTTTTAAAACACTGAAACACCCTGAATTACCATAAAACCTTATTTATTACATTCATTCTCCCTTATTCCTTATAGAATACTTGATATACTTTATCCATCCGAAAATGTTGTAAACTCCAACAATGATGGAATATACAAATCTTTAATCAGTTTCAAGGTAGTCAAGAATATCCAATATAATTTACCCAAATCAACCATATCTTATTCCAAAATTAGTACCTCAATATAAGGACCATATTAAGGTTTATCTTTCCTTCAACCATGTATTTTCCAAAAAGTTTAAATCACTATAGAGTAACTTTTCTTAGTACCCTAAAATCTCAAATCCTTAATGAAATAGTACTGCAGTACAATCCTTATTTATTTCCAGTACATCATTGATACAATACTTCAATGAATTAATTACCAAATAAAAACATAATAACACTAGTCATTCCTCTTCATCTGTGGTAGTATCATTTCTTGATTATTATCCAATAACATCATTTGCGGCATAGTATGATGACTGGGAAATTGGTTCGCGTAGTGTCCAAACTCCTTGCAGATGAAGCATTGCACATTTGAAACCTTTTTCTTACCCTTGCATTCACATACTTTGTGTCCTTTTTCTCCACACAGAATGATACTCCCATTCCCTTCAAGCATTTTCCATGGTGATTCTTTTACAGTTATCACATAATGGAAAATCCTTCTTTACGTTATTCCCTTAACTACCCATCTCTCTACCATCCTTTCCTTCTCTGGATTCCCTTCAAATCCATATGACTCCGAGAATTCTTTACTTAACATATCAACACATGATAATATTTCTTCATATGAGGATAATACGTGGGAGACTATTTCCCTTCTAAATTCTCGCTTAAGACCATTAAAGATATGATATTTCTTACTCTTTGGATCATGCGTATTGCTGGAGTTCTCATTCCTCCTACTGGATGCCATTTCTAAACAATGGAATACACTAGATTAGTTTATGAATAGAAATACCTAATCCCAAACATTTAAAACACATGACATAAATTAAAAAATTTATGGATATAATCCATAATCATAAAAATGTCTTCTTTGAGGTAGTATATACTCATAAACCCTTCATAATGGTTTGTAATGAAAATGATAATTATCCTAAGAATATCCCTCAGGAGTGTCGTAACCAAGAGTGCAGCAAGGCCCATTGTGGTGCACCAGTTCCCATTTGGGTCCTGCTCAAAGCGGTGTTTTCGGGTTTTTCCCCTAGGTACATCTATTCCAGATCCATCTCTACCAGCTCGTATCCAGACATGGATGTATTGCTTTGAAAACTCACAAAATCTCTACAATATCAAAATTCTAGGAAGTTCTTCTCTACTAATCCTCAAAATTTATCTTCGGTCTATGTGATCTAATCGGAGTTTATCTAAATCTAGCTTTCAAGGTTATTTCTAAACTTTCTCTGATACTAACTGTAACTCCCCGATCCCAGTTACCCGGAGTCGGTGCACTATTTTAATACATTGGCATGATTACAAGGAATCATGTCCCGAAGGACCGATCGATTTAGCAGTCTTGGAAAATAGATTACATACATTAACATTACATTACAATTTCAAACAAAAAACATAGCGTAAATAGTTCTATAAGAACACCATTATTCCTTTTAACTTAACCCTGCATATCAATCATAATACACTTCTTAGAATCCTGGGAAAAATAAAACATTGAAAGGGGTGAGTTCAAACCCTCAGTAATGGTAAACAATACAGTGGAAAATGACATAAATATTAAGCATGGTGAATAATTGAAACCACATGCCTTTACCAATAATAAACATGAATACTTTTATGGAAATAACATGAGTTGATTAATAATGCCATAATAAAACATAATCATGGGTATTCTAATAGTCGAATAACCACATGAACCATCAATATTATTTCCATAATGAGGGAATGTATAATTCCAGACATTCTAAAACATTTTTTCAAGGCCTCGTCCAAGACGTCTAAAAATGATTAAGGCCGTGGCTAAAACTATATATCAAATTGGGAAATGGCCTCAGCCAATTCCACGTCTAGTTGCCTCATGAGACCTACCAATGCATTGAGGAGCTATAGTGGGCTCCACCCATCACTTACTATGTCCAATACATTCCTCATATGAAAAGGATGAAACCTAACAAAAACATTCGTATAAGAACTAGGATACGAAATGTCAAAATATTAACCATAAACGATGAATGGTATAAAAATAACACATCCACAATAAAACATATCAATAAACCTTCAATACAATATGGAAGTTTTGTATAATAATAAATCAACTTCAAAACATGTTTAAAATCCATTAAAGGATTTGACATAGATGGAAATGATTTGTAAAACTCTTTGATTGAATTATCCCTTTTCATGAAAACATTTAAATGTCCCACAATTTAGAAAGAAAGACACTTAATTTTTTTTTTCGAATCAAAGTGTCCCATACCACTTTGAAACTTTTGAAAAGAATTATCATTTCAAGACATTAATGTCCAAATAAATAAATTCTTAAAATCATTTTGAAAACATGGACATTAATTAAAATGTTTTAGAAAGATAAATATTTTAAAAAAAATTAAAATTCTGATCTTGATAAAGAGTACCTTTCATAAATCCTAAAAATACTCATTTTGAAATCATTTTTATGAAAAATGGACATGGATGATAAAAAATGTCCCTGTAAATACCTTCACAAAAACAATATCGAATAATAAAGAGATTGAGGAATTAACCCTTACGAATTCGGTAACATACGAAACATACACCACATGAAAGAGGTATCATATTATGAATATGTAAATAAGCATAAATTAAAGTGTATTACACAAAGAATACAATTATGTCAGTACATACACCACACAAAAGGTAATAGTGGCAATAAGGCATAAATCTCATGGGAATAAGGAGTGAGATAAAAACCCCTTACCTTGTACTTTTCCTTTGTCGAGGGTAGGGTAATATCTTGCATAATGGTTAAAGGTTTTTATTAAATTATACAATAATAATATATATTAATATGATATCATATATGATGTTTTAAAATATCTTTGTTAATAATATCTTAGTATTATCGTAGTATCGGGTGTTGACTTACTCGTTTTATTTTATATGTTTTGTTACATAAGCTGTGTTTGTTATGGATAGGTTGTATCTTATACATATCCAGAATAATATAAAGTCCTTAAACAATATTTTTAATCATAAAATCAGAATTATACTTGAATGGATACGATGGGGAATGAATCTCATCGTGTTCGTGGAGACGGTAGTCCATACGTAAGAACGAACGCTACATCCATTTCATTTTTCATTTTAAAAAGAAAAAAACCAAATAATACAGAGGTAAATTATTATTTCAGTTTAATATAATATCTTATATGTTTTAATTAAGTTCATTAATACCATCTTTCATATGTTCCATGTATGGTATAAACGAGTCATATCACTTTGAGGGTGCGGTAGTCCGCACTTCCTCAAATGAAATTATCGTATATATATACAACATGAAATGAATAATTTTATTCTATAAAATGGAATTACAGAAGCTTATATATAAAATAAATATAATTAATATCATATTTAATTATAGTTCCATCATAATGTCCACAATGTGAGGCGGTAGGAGATAATTGAACAATCATCGTTTCGTGAGGCGTTTGGTTTCCATCCACAAAAAACATTATATTCTTCACCCATTAGATGGAGGTGTGTGTAAGTGTCGTTTGAATACTTCTCATAAAAATATTATAGTATATTTAGGATAATTTTTTGGTTACAATATAAAATAATAATAAGATTTTAGTGGTTGGAGAAGTAAAATAAAAGAAAATAAGCTAAGAGAAATCATTACCTTTAATTTTGGTAACTCTCTTTGGATTGAACCAAAAAGGACTTTTGAAGGGACTTATTCCTAAGGTGAGGCTTCAAGGAGGAGGATAGAGATGTAGGGAGATTAATTTTTGCAGTGTCTGGATGATCCAAAAGGCTTGAAAGGTTTGAGGAATTGGTTACAAGTGATGTCCTTTTATAAGGGGGAGGAGGGGCTCTTTAGGAAAAAAATAAAGTATTAATTTATAATAAATTCATATTCGGTTTATAATGGCTATAAAGTGGATTATTCAATATCTAAGGTGGGTATTGGTCTAAATACACTTAACCAATAGGTTTTAGACAGGTTTGGGTTAATTTATTAACCTTATATTTTAGTTTTAACCCTTTGTTACTTTGTTTAACATTTAGCATGTCTCTTTTTATTTTTATATTATATGGTTCATAAACATACGATAAACTTCCAAGTGACCCCCAAGTGGTCTATTAATGATACAACTATCATGATATAAGTCCTTTTGGAAAACCTTATATTTTTAGTAATATAATATCAATTAATCATATAATATTTTTAAAAAATATTAATTATTGTCAATTTTGACACTATTTGGTATTTTGTTTTTGTTAGTCATATAAAACTTATTACTTCGAAAAAGATACATTGAATCATCCCTAAAATGTCATAGTCACCTATAAAATTCGTGGATTCCATAAAAACTTTGAAATTATATTTATTTTAATATTTATATTACCATTTATTTGATTCATTCATTAATAAGGTAATTTATGTATCATCATTATGTCATAAATAAATTTAATTATTTAAAGTATAAAAATTATAATTAAAATACCATTATGTAATAAATCTTATTATATTTCTAATGAATATTTATAATCGAATTTATTTTATGTCTAACCCTATATTACAAAATTTTTAGTTATTAAACTTTGATTTTAACTCTTTCAACTCTTCTTTGAATTAAATAATAATAAATGTCCTAATCTAATCCAAGTGGACCTAAAGGGTCATATTTTATTCCTAAGGTTTTTTTAGTCGAATGAAACTTATCTAATAGAATTAGGACAGGTGTTAGGGTAATAATATTATCATTTTTACCCCTAATTACCCAATTTACTTTTTACCGTGGTAAATAAAAGTAAGAAGTTACTATTCACCAAAATTATTTTTATCTTATTTAACCACATTATACTTCTTCATACTAATCATGTTTCTCAGATTTTTGAAATTACACTCATAGAAGCGGTAAAATTATGTTTTATGTGAATTTACAAATTCTCCTAGGAGGTGGGTAAAAGACGGGGAAAAAGTTCAATAAAATTTTTATATATCTAAAATTATTATAAGCAGACTCCAATGAATTAAATTGAATTTATATAGGTATTATCTATCTATTTTTACCTAAAATAAATATAAATAATTATTTTAACAAAAATCCGGTTTTAAACAGTAACTCAGTGTTTTTCACTATTCATCAAAAATTGAAAGTTTTTAGAAAAATACGAAAAATTTCCCCTAAGATAATTTTGATATTTCAAATTCAATAATGAAGTCTATTTTACCAAATTAAAAAAATAGAAGTTTCAATTATTAATTTAAAATTAATTCCCACTATTGAAATAAAAAGCGTGTTTTTAAGAAATAATAACTATCAAAAGATTGACACTTGTTTATGTCCGGTTTAAATGTGAAATTATGTCCAATGACCAAAATTGGATTAAATTGTAAAAATATATTCTAAATATAATTTAAAACCACTCAAATTCATAATTTATCACTATTAATTATTTCGATTAAAAAATTTGTTTTTAATTAAAATTTAGTAATTTTCCCTATTCAACAAAATATGAAAGTTATTCGAAAAGTACCAAAATTTCACCCTAGGATAATTTCAATATTACTAATCCAAAAATGAATTCCATTTTGAGAGATAAAATTTATAATATTTCAAAAAGTGGGTAATACTATTCATAACAGCTACTTTGATTGGTCATGGTGTTTGTTAGGACTCGAAGTTGTGTACAACACAAGCTACTGTATTATTCAAAGAGAATAGTACCGTAGAAGATTGAGGTGTTACATTATCCCATCCTTTAATAAATCGTATCCTCACAATTTATGCTCAGTATTGGAAACTTGGGGTTGACATTTCAAAATATCTTAGTTGAAATCCCACATCAAAAAATGGATTAATGAGGCCTCTATTGAAAATAAAGAGTGGTAAGTATGAAGGTTACCGAAAATAACACATACTGTGGTTTCGTGTAAAAAAATATGGATATGGAAGAGAAATCTAAACATCAATATATGATGGAGAGTGGTAGAGAACATGGCTATTAAATGGCCAACAGTCCCAAAGCCATAACTTTGTGATGATCTAAGGTACCATCTAGGACAACATTTTTGTTCTAATTTCCTTTTATTAATGTTGAGTAATTTATTTATGAGATTGGATAATATCATAAGGAGATATAATTACATTATAAGTAAAGTTTTATCCATTAATAAATTTATACCACAAACTCATCTTTCACCCCAAAACATAATACAACTCAAAAATACTATATTTATATTAATCGTATAGGGTTCCAAATATAATGAGTTTATAATTCACATATCAGTCCTTTTAAAAAAATAAACTGCATTATACCATCCCGGAACTTCACGTAGTCCAGTGGTAGGCGATAAATCCCAATTGCAATATGGTTGTGGCTTTGATTCCCGCAGCTTTGTCCGACACAACGGGTCATCACACGGTATGCGTGTTTTTCTTTTACAAAAATCAAAAAATAACATTTCAAACATAATCCCATCCAACCATTAGACATATCCAAAATACTTCTGTAAACTCTCGGTCCAAAATTTATATGAAAGGTAAACATAATGTAGATACCTTTTACCCTGTAATTGAATGTGAATACCTTCATCATTTATTCATTTAAAACACTGAAACATCCTGAATTACCATAAAACCTTATTGATTACATTAATGCTCCCTTATTCCTTATAGAATACTGGATATACTTCATCCATCCGAAAATGTTGTAAACTCCAACAATGATAGAATATACAAATCTTTAATCAGTTTCAAGTTAGTCAAGAAAATCTAATATAATTTACCCAAATCAACCAAATCTTATTTAAAAACCAGTACCTCAATATTAGGACCATATTAAGGTTTATCTTTCCTTCAACCATGTAATTTCCAAAATGTTTAACTCGTTGTAGAGTCACTTTTCTTAGTAACATGAAATCTCAAATCCTCAATGAAATAGTACTGCAGTACAATCCATATTTATTTCCAGTACATCCTTGATACAACACTTCAATGAAATAATTACAAAATAAAAACTTAACAACACTAGTCATTCCTCTTCATCTGTGGTAGTATCATAATTTGATTTTTATCCAATAGGATCATTTGCGGCATAGTCTGATGACTAGGACATTGGTTCGCGTAGCGTCCAAACTCTTTGCAGATGAAAAATTGTACATTTGAAACCTTTTTCTTACCCTTGCAGTCACTTACTAGGTGTCCTTTTTCTCTACACTTATAACATAATCCCATTCCCTTAAAGCATTTTCTAAGGTGATTCTTTCTACAGTTATCACATATGGGAAAATCCTTCTTTACCTTATTCCCTTTATCTTCCCTTCTCTCTACCATACTTTCCTTATCTGGATTCCCTTCAAAGCCATAGGACTCCAAGAATTCTTTACTTATTATATCAACACATGATACTATTTCTTCATATGACGATAATACGTGGGAGACTATTTCCCTTCTAAATTATGTCTTAGGACCATGAAAGATATGATCTTTCTTACTCTTTGGATCATGCATATTTTTGGAGTTCTCATTCCTTCTACTGGGCGCCATTTCTAAAAAGTGGCATACAATATATTAGTTTACGAATTGAAATACCTAATCCCGAACTTTTAAAACACTTGAAATAAATTAAACAGTTTATGGATATAATCCATAATCATAAAAATGTCTTCTTTGAGGAAGTATATACTCATAAAACCTTCATAATGGTTTGTAAAGAAAATTAGAATTATCCTAATCATATCCCCCAGGAGTGTCGTAACCAAGAGTACAGCAAGGCCTATTGTGGTGCATCAGTTCCCATTCAAGTCTAGCTCAAAGCAGTGTTTTCGGGTTTTACCCCTAGGTACATCTGTGCTAGAGCCGCCTCTACCTGCTCATATCCAAACATGGATGTATTTCTCGGAAAACTCAAAAAATCTCTACAATATATAAATTCTAGGAAGTTCTTCTCTACTAATCTTCAAAGTCTATCTTAGGGCTACGTTCTCTAATCATAGTTTATCTAAATCTTGCTTCCAAGGTTATTTCTAAACTTCCTCTGATACCAACTGTAATTACCCAACCCCAGTTACTCGGAGTTGGTGTATTATTTTAATACAATGGAATGATTACAAGGAATCAATTCCCGAAGGACCGATTGGTTTAGCAGTCATGGAAAATAGATTACATACATTAACTTTAAATTATAATTTCAAACATAAAACACAGTGTAAATATTTCTTTGAGAACGCCATTATTCCCTTTAGCTTAACCCTCCATATCAATCATAATACACTTCTTGGAATCCTGGAAAAAATAAAACATAAAAAGGGGTGAGCTCAAACACTCAGTAAGGGTAAGCAATACAATGAAAAATGACATAGATATTAAGTATGGTGAATAATTGAAACCACATGCATTTACCAATAATAAAAATGAATACTTTTATGGAAAGAATATTAATTGTGTAAATAATGACATAATAAAACATAATCATGGGTATTCTACTAGTCGAATAACCACATGAACCATCAATATTATTTCCATAATGAGGGAATGTATAATTCCAGGCATTCTAAAACATTTTGTCAAGTTCTTAGACAAGACGTCTAAAAATTATTAAGGCCGCGACCAAAACCATATATCAAATTTGGAAAGGGCCTCGACCAATTCCATGTCTAGTTGTCTCATGATACCTACTGATGCTTCGAGGAGCTATAGCGGGCTCCACCCATCACTTACTATGTCCAATACATTCCTCATATGAAAAGGATTAAAATTAACATAAAAATTCATATAAGAACTAGGATACAAAATTTCAATACCTTAACCATAAACCATGAACAATATAAAAATAACACATCCACAGTAAAACATATCAAAAAACCTTCAATACAATATGGAAGTTTTGTATCATAATAAATCAACTTCAAAACAAGTTTAAAATCCATTAAATGATTTTACATAGATGTAAATGATTTGTAAAACTCTTTGACTAAAATTTCCCTTTTCATGAAATCATTTAAATGTCACAGAATTTAGAAAGGAAGACATTTAAAAAAAATTTTGAATAAAATTGTCCCATACCACTTTGACACTTTTGAAAATAATTATTATTTCAAGACATTCATGTCCATATAAATAAATTCTTAAAATCATTTTGAAAACATGGACATTAATTAAAAAGTTTTAGAAAGATAAATATTTAAAAAAATTAAAATTCTGATATTGATAAAGATTACCTTTCACAAATCCTTAAAATATTCATTTTGAAATCATTTTCATGAAAAATGGACATGGATGATAAAAATGTCCCAGTAAATAATTTCACATAAACAATCTCAGATAATAATGAGATTGAAGAATTAACCCTTACCAATTTGGTAACATATGAAACATACATCACATGAAAGAGGTATCATACTATGAACCTGTAAATACACATAAATTAAATTGTATTACACAAATAATACAATTTTGGGCAATACATACACCACACAAAAGGTAATGGTTGCAATAGGGCATAAATCTCACGGGAATAAGGAGTGAGATGAAAACCCCTTACCTTGTACTTTTCCTTTGTTGAAGGCAGGGAAATCTCCTGTATAATGGTTAAATGATTGTTATTAAATTATACAAGAATAATATACATTAATATGATATCATATATGATCTTTTAACATTTATTTGTTAATAATATCTTAGTATTATCGTCATTTCGGGTGTTAACTTACTTGTTTCATTTTATATGTTTTGTTACATAAGTCATTTTTGTTATGGATAGGTTGTATCTTATACATATCCAAAATGATATCAAGTCCTTGAAAATTATTTCTAATCATAAAATGAGAATTATACTTGAATGGATACAATGGGGAATGAATCTCATTGCATTCCTGGAAACGGTAGTTCGTATGTACGCACGAATGCTACATCCATTTCATTTTTCATTTTAAAAGGAATAAAAACCAAATAATAACTAGGTATATTATTATTCCAGTATAATATTATATCTTATATGTGTTACTTAAGTTCATTAATACCATCCATTATATGTTCCATGTATGGTATAAATGAGTCATATCACTTTGAGGGGGCACTAGTCTGCACTTCCTCAAATGAAATTATCGTATATATATATACAACATGAAACAAATACTGGTATTCTATAAAATGAAATTACAGAAGCTTATATATAAAATAAATATAATTAATATCATATTTAATTATATTTCCATCATAATGGCCACCATGATTGGAGGTAGGAGATAATTGAACAATCATCGTTTCGTGAGGCGTTTGGTTTCCATCCAAAGAAACATTGTGTTCTTCACCCATTAGATGGAGGTGTGTGTAAGTGTAGTTCGAATACTTCTCATTAAAATATCCTAGTAAATTTATGATACTGATTTTGTTACAAAAGATAATAATAATAAGAGTTCAGGGGTTGGAGAAGTAAAATAAAAGAAAAGAAGCAAAGAGAAATCATTACCTTTAATTTGGGTAACTCCCTTTGGTTTGGACCAAAAAGGAATCTTAAAGTGCCATATACCTATAGTGAGTGATTAGTCACTGAACGTGGCTAATATTAATTGTTAATATCTTTATATTCATTTTTTCAAAGTCCATATACATTGTTTTTAGTGCATTACATAAATAGAACTTCATTTCTCATCAAAAATGCAATTCATGTTTAAAATGGAAATTTGGGCCCAATCATTCATTTGTTTGTTGAAAATATTCTATTCATTTTATGAATTTGAAATTTTGGGATATGATTTAACACTTTGTTTTTAACATTTTATCTTTTAGGTCCGCTTGATGAATACCAAAGGAAGATGGAGAATTTTGCGCCTGAAGGCAGAAACTTGCTGGAAAAAGCATAATGGGCCTAAGGTCCATCAAACAAATGTGGGCCCCAGAAACCAAGCCCAATGAAGCTCAAATTGATACAGTAGAAGTATAAAAATATGAGGATCATTTTATTCAACTGTGGCAGGAGCTAATTCTGATGTTTTCCTGATGATAAAGGGATCTGAAGTTGAGATTTAAATGGTGGACTCGTCATTAATGCACATAAATCCGTCCCACCATTTCGCCCATACCATCCAAACGGATGAGCCAAATTTCCTGAAATTTTGAGATCCTCTATAAGACACATGAACGAAGATATATCGCTTCTACAACCCCTCCGGATTCGGCCTTCTCCAATTTCGAATTCATACATCAATATGGTGGACGAATCTGGACAGTTTTCCGGGTCAAATTCAAAACATCAATTTCCTTTTGATTATTCACCCTCTATTTGACTCTATTAATTGTTGGGGGTGAATTAATTGTTGGGGGATGTACCTAAGGCTCCTAATATTCCTATATAAGGAGCTATTGGTGAAGGTAATGGGGGTGGATATTTTTCATATCATCTTTTGTTGCTTGTTTCATTGTAAGGTTATGCTTCCAAATTTTCTTTGTAATGTTTTCCATTTCCATGTATGTTTCTTTTTTGTATCTTTATGTTCTTAATCAACTTAATTCACTTTTATATTTTCCATTTCTTTTATTAAAACTTTATTTTCACAAATCACAGTGATATCTCTGTGTTGTTGTGAATTAGTTCACACATAGGTGTGAATTTCATTCACACACACGGAGGAGTACCCGTTATTTCCGCGGTTTTAATTTCTTCAATCCAATTCTTGTTAGCCATATTCCGCCCACCATTGAGAGTATACCATAAATGGAGGGATAAAAACTTAATGGGATGATCTTAGGAGGATGCAAAGGCTGGATTGAATGTTATTTTATGAACGAATTTTTGTTAATTGGATAATTAATTTAAGACATCCATTCTTCAATTATTTCTACTATTCATCTTTACTGTGTTTGAGAAAACTAAATTAAATTACTAAATGACCATATACCTCGTGGAGATCATGAATTTGGTTCTCTAAGTGTATACGGGATTAGTAATTGTGTTTAGTAAGCACCAAACCAGAAAATGACGAATGTAATGTTATTTTTGAAGAATAGATTCATCAAAAATTAATAAAACCAAAATTGTCTAATGAAGTAAAATTCATTCATTCCACCCCGAGCATAATCCTAAGATCAAACCATTTCCATTTAATTGATTTCACTTAGGTTTATTAGTGTTCTTTAAAAACAATCCAAAATCAAACCCAAAGTCGGCTACTTTATAGCCCATCCTTCACACAATCATAGCGTCTCAAGGTTACTTCTTTGGTCCTTGTGGATTCGACCCCTACATGTACTACATCGATCACTTTTACCGGTAGGGTAAATTTGGGCGCAACCAGTGAGTATTCTAGGAGGAGGAGAGGTATGTAGGAATCTTAATTGGGAAGAGGTTGGACGAGCCAAAAGGCTTTATGGGTGTGAGGAATTGGTTAGAAGTGGTGTCCTTTTATAAGGGGGAGGAGGGGCTCTTTAGAAAAAACTTAAAGTATTAATTTATAATAAATTCATATTAGGTTTTTAATGGCTCCAAACTATATTATTCAAATTATAAGGTGGTTATGGGTAGAAATACACTTAAACAATAGGTTTTAGACAAGTTTGGGTCACTTTATTAACCTTATATTTTAGTTTTAACCCTTAGTTAATTAGTTTGACATTTACCATGTCTCTTTGTATTTTTATATTATATGGTTAATAAACTTACTATAAACTTTTAAGTGACCCCCAAGTGCTCCATTAATGATACACCTATCATGATATAAGTACTTCTTATGAAACTTATATTTTTAGGAATATAATATCAATTAATCATATAATATTTGTTTTAAATATTAATTTATGTCAATTTTGACACTATTTGGTATTTTGTTTTTCTAAAAGTCATCACAACTTGATTACTTAGAAAAAGATACATTAAATCAGCCCTAACATGTCATATTCACCTTGAAAATTATTTTATGTCATAAAAACGTTGAAAGTATATTTATTTTAATATTTATATTATCATTTATTTGATTCTTTCATTAATAAGGTAATTACTGCATCATCATTGTGTCATAAATAAATTTTATTATTTAATGTCTAAAAATTATAATTAAAATACCATTATGTAGGAAATCTTTTTACCTTTATAATTAATATTTATAATCAAATTTATCTTATGTATAACACTATATTAAAAAAAATTTAGCTATTAAACATTGATTTTAACTCTTTTAACTATTTTTTGAATTAAATAATAATAAATGTCCTATTCTAATCCATGTGGACCTAAAGGGTAATATTTTATTCTTAAGGTTATTTTTGGTCGAATTAAACTTATCCAATAGAATTTGGACATGTGTTAGGGTAATAATAATAACATTTTTACCCTTAATTACCCTATTTACTTTTTACCGTTGTAAATAAAAGTAAAAAGTTACTATTCACCAAAAATTATTTTTATCTTATTGAACAACATTTTACTCCTTGCTATTTACCGTGTGTCTTGGATTTTGGAAATTCCACTCACAGAAGCGGTAAAATTATGTTTTATTTGAATTTACAAATTCTCCTAGGATGTGGGTAAAAGACGGTGAAAAAGTTCAATAAATTTTATATATATATAAAATTATTATAAACTGAATCCAATGAATTAAATTGAATTTATATAGTTATTATGTATCTATTTTGACCTAAAATAAATATAAATATTTATTTAAATAAAAAGCCAGTTTTAAATAGTAACTAAGTGTTTTTCACTATTCATCAAAAATTGAATGTTTTAAAAAAATACCAAAAATTTAACCTAAGCTAATTTTGATATTACGAATTCAATAATGAAGTCTATTTTACCAAATTCAAAAAATATAATTTTCATTTAATAATTTGAAATTAATTCCCGCTATTGAACCAAAAAGCGTGTTTTTAAGAAACAATAGCTATCAAAAGATTGACACTTGTTTATGTCTGGTTTAAATGTGAAATTATGTCCAATGACCAACATTGGATTAAATGGAAAAAATAAATTATAAATTTAATTTAAAACCACTCAAATTCATAATTTATCACTATTAATCATTTTGATTAAAAAATTTGTTTTTAATTAAAATTTTGTAATTTTCACTATTCATAAAAATATAAAAGTTATCCGAAAAGTACCAAAATTTCACCCTAGGATAATTTAGATATTCTGAATCCAAAAATGATATCCATTTTGAGAGATAAAATTTATAAAATTTCAAAAAGTAGGGATTACAATTCATAACAGCTACTTTGATTGGTCGTGGTGTATGTTAGAACTCGAAGTTGCGTACAACACACGCTACTGTATTATTCAAAGAGAAACGTACCGTGGAAGTTTGGGGTGTTACAACCCCGCCACCATGAGATTCCCTTTCCACCTTCTGGCCCCATCCCCGAGGTTGGGAAGGCTCTCCATCATCGACTCGAACAGTTGGATGATTCATCATCTCCCCCTGGTAGGCCGCCTCCCAGCTTTGGGCATACTGCTTTACCAACCTGAAAACATCAGTAGGCAGAGGCAGCTTGTTCCACATCTTCCTGTCTTCCTATGTGAAAATGATCCACATCTTCCTCACCGCACACGAGTGTGCCTCATGGCGTACCCCTAGATAGACATGCAGGGTTAGTCGTTGTAGACACCGAAATAGCCTTGAAAATCGGTGTGGGGTGTACGGATCGCATAAGGGCTCATGGTCCACCCTTGGGACAAACAATCCACCTCAAAAGACTAGGAGATAGGACCTGTGCACTTCCATTCCTTGGCATTCATCGGTAAAATCACCTGTTGGCAATAGAAACAGGTAAAATTAGAATTCCTCCACCTTCCACACCCGGTTCAGTACCAACGGTGTGGTCAGCTTGGCAGGAAGGATTCCCATGAAATTCAAGACTGATGGGTGGAAGTTTGATCCAAGATGAGAGATGGGGTTTGGTTATTCATAAACCCCCTTAACATGTGCCACTCTCCACCCATGCAGGAGGTGCAATTACCCATATATCCTCTGCGACATCTTCCCCTCACTGATGTTCCACAAAATCTTATATAGTGTGGTGAGCATCTGGATCCCAAGGCTGACTCACCCTCCTTTCTCCAACATGGATGTCAAGATGAACATGCTTGGCCACACACCCATGTTTTTATCCCTCACTGGAAGGATCCAACCACAGATGAGAGCTGCGATGAATGCCGTCAGCCTGACTATTGACTGCTGCTCGGTGTAGGCGCTAAATCCCCAGGTTTTTCACTAGCTATCCTCCAAGAGCTGCTAGAACGAGTAGTCCCTGCCCCGTTGAGCCCCCTTTAGTCATGTCATAGGCCTCACCTAAAACACCCACTCTTTTGGAAAATTCTGAAACTTCTTGAACCACCACCTGAAATGGACATTCCTCACTGCTTCCTTGTCCTCTCCGGGCACCAGCCTCATCAACGCCATCGCTAGTCGCGACATATACTCTAGATCATCCCATCCACCCATAACGACAAGGAATTCATCTTACATCACCCCAAATATCAGGACCCATGAGATATTGTGCACATCCCACAAGCTGATGCCATCCTCCCTATGGTGAAAGTGGAAGGTATTGGTCCTCGATGACCACCTGCTCAACAATTCCAGCATCAGCAGCTTCTTTTGGTAAATGTGGAATTGGGAGGCCCAAGACGCCTCATATATACCCACTTTTCTTAGCTCCACCCCAAACTCCTCACATGAGGCACATACTCAGTAGGCCCATGACCAATCATCTGTGAAGTTCCCGACCTGGCGCAAGTCATACTCCTCAGAAAATCCTTTCCCCAGGTTCCTCAAGGATGTCTTCAAAATTTTCTTGTAAAAAGGTGGGACATCTCCGGTTGTAGTGCCTTCCCATTCACATTGTTTAAGTGGTCATATAGACAGTCAGCATTGATAGGCGTGAAGTCTTCTCGGGCATGGCCATCAGCTGCCCTGAACCACTGGCACTAACATAGTGTACTCTTGAACCGGTAAGCTGGCTTGTCCGTACTTTCTTCAGGAATGAAGACATCATCCCTCATCCTGAAGCCATAAAAATGTATCCTCTTTCATTGTCAATAGTCCATTTGGCTCTCCGATAGCCGCTCCACCAATGAACCGTGGTCATAATGGCTAGGTCCAAGCTATTCTTTATCTCCTCCCTTCGGGCAGTGTCTGCAAGGACCCCCTAGTAGCCTCTCGTTGAGCCATTCAGTTTTGAGTTTGGTAAATTTTTGGGTTTGGTTCATGAATATCGTTCGCGGAGTGTGTTCATGGAATCCGTCCACAAAGACTCTTCGTAGAACCCTACCCTGGCCTTCCAACACCAAGACACAAAGTCCTCCGACGTGAAGTCAAGGACTCGCTATGCACCGTGAAGCAGAAGACCCAATTCATAGAGAGAAATCTCGGAGTACGTGGGAGCTTCGTGAATCGAGAGTTCTAAAAGCCAAATTCACGGGGGAAAGAAAGGGAAAAAGAGAGGTCAACTCCCCTATTTATAGGAGACGACCTTCGAAGCTTCATGGCGTGTCCATACCACATCAAGCTTCACGACGCACTAAGCATGCATGTCGCCTATCTCTCTCACTGGCCTTCTTCACGAAACAGCTTCACGGAGAACCAAGGGATTTTGGTGATTCACCCTCATGCTTTGACCCTTGATTTATCCTTAGATCCAAGTCTGAGGGGGGTCACTTTTTGATGCCAAAAGTTGGGAAGAATAAGAACAAGAGGGAAGTCTTCGAGGCTGCCTTGCGAAGACCTTTCGCGGAGCCCCATGGCCCTACGCCCACTGCAGATCCAAGAGGTGGGACACCCCACGAACCCCTCTGATATTTGCAAGCTCTCTATAGGGTAAGGAGGCTGGACACCCCGTGAACCCCTTTGACGATCGTGACCCCGCCGCAGAGCAAGGAGGTGGGATGCCCCACGAACCTTTTTGACGTTTTCAAACCACCGCGGAGCAAACTCTGTCTCTCTGCCGAGCGAGCTCTTCTTCATGGCATCTCTTGCCTATAAATATAGAGCTCCCCTCAAGCCCAATGAACAGATCATCTGAGCTTTCACCTTGTGAACTCTCAAATCACAAATCACTTCTTTCAATACAAACCATGAGCTTCTTAAGGTACTTTTTCATTGTAAAGTGCCTCCCCCTTTTCTTTAATTCCACCCCTCTTCCAAGAGGGACGACTTTCACAAATCCCATGGGCCTTCACGAAGGATGGGGATCCCCACTGGGACTCTGGTCATCGTGAAGTGTTTATGCTTCATGAAACACCCTCCATACACTTGTGACCCACATGCCAAGGCAGGGTCACTGTGCTTCGCGAAGCACATTGCTTCACAACACCTTACTTCACGAGGCACCCTTGCTTTGTGGGGAATTTCCCCGTGAATGAATTTTCACTTTGAAAAGATCCTCCCATATGAACCTATGCCCTATGGCTAGCCTGTAACGACCCGAAATTTTGAATAAATATTGTTTCCTAATTTTATGTTTTATTTTATTTTATTTTTATACTCAACAAAAATGTTTCATTTGATAACATGAGTATAATTAAAATGAGACTGTTGGGTTTTCACTGTTATTTGACCATTGGTCAATATGACCGCTGGAAACTAAACTTTTTGATTATTGTCTCTAAATACAAGCAATCTTGGTTAATTAATATAGAAAGAAGATTCGATGGCCTCACCCAGTAGTCTTGGACCGATCGAATCCCATCTAACAGAACTTGGGAAGGAGGTAGCACCACTGGGCTTTGCTCTGGACCAAACCCAATATGAACTTCATCGTGTGAAGCTAGAACGGGATCGCCTTCGCGAGAAGTTCAAACTGATAGAAATTACTACTCGTGTGATGTTGGCCGAGCCTCCCTCAGATTCTCTCACCTTAGCACACCTTACACTTAGGTCCTATGCTGGTGTGATAAGGGGCTATGTAAGGAGACCGTAGCTGCCTTGTGTAATCCTTTGTTTTAAATAAAAAATTGAGATTTCATCTTATGATGAAGTTTATGAATTTTCAAATGTCCGGATAAATATATTATGCATATTTTTGATGAATTTTAGAGAAAGGATATTTTAAAAATGTTTATGTAAACCTTAAATAAATTAAAACGTGTAATGATTTTTAAAAAATGGTCTTCTATAATTATGTTCAATACGAAATTTCGAGTCTAATAAGATCAACTTGATTTTTGATGAATAGTAAATTATGAATAGTTATTTTACACTTAGGATTAGTAATGTGACCAAATTGATTAGTAATTTCTCTCAAAGAAAGTTTTAATATAATTTAGACACCTAGATTAAGTAACGAGATTCAATAAAATGGGTAAATAACAGTTTTATAAATTTTTATTCAAGTATTAGTTTTTTTCAAGTGAATAGTGTTTTTTAATTAAAAATTAAATTAAAAATATTTAGAAAATTATTTTTATAAAATGGATTTCATTTTTGAACTCAGATCATCGATATTATGTTAGGGTAATTTTTGGGGATTTTTCTGAAAAAATGAATTTTCGGTGAATAGTGTGTTTATTTAAAAAATTAATTAAAAATATTTAGAAAATTATTTTTATAAAATAAAGTTCATTTTTGAAATTAGAGCATTGATATTTTGTTGATGTGAAATTTTGGGATTTTTTCTGAGAAAGTTGAATTTTAAGTGAATAGTAAAAATACAGTTTTAGGGTTTCGGTATGTTTAATGACATCATAACTATGTCATGATGATTTCATGAGATATTTTAAGGGATGGTAGACTAAAGAGGATGAATTATTGTGTGGGAGTCCCCATGTGGCCTAACTTTATGGGAATTACCATGGGAGGGCCCATGCTTTTGAGAAAACCACTTTTGAGGTGTCCCTTGGCCATTAATGCCTTGTCCCCTCACTTTCCCTATAAATACCAAGCCCTCCTCTCATCTTTTCGACTCCAAAAAAATACTCAACGAAGTTCTGGTCTCCTTACCTCCCAAGGAGTCCTCCCAAGGTTTTTCCCAAGCCCTCAAGGTCCCAACCTTTGAGTTTTAAGAGTTACGTTTTAAGGTAAGGGTTCCGATCTCTTTCTTTCTTTTCAAGAAATATCTTTTATGTAATTTCTTTTATGATCCATGTTCTTATTTTAAAGGGTGTTCTTTTATAATACTCTTACTTCCCTTTTCATGTTCACATAATGAGAGATCCCCTCTTACTCTCATTATTTCGTTTTATGAATTTTAAGTTGCGCCGTTAGGCTCCCGAAATTTTTGTAACGAATTCTTTCTCCCTTCTCATTTTTCAAGATCTATTTTCATGTAAAGTATTTCAAGTTTATTTTGTTATGTTGGGGTATGATCTCTAAATTTATCATACTGATATTTTATGATAATATGATGAGATACCCCATTTGATCTCTTCAATTCAGTATTTTGAAGTTAACTGGCGTCGTTAGGCTGCTGAATTTTTATGTGGTCCTTGCACCTTTCTCCCTTATCAAAGTTCTAATTGCATGTCAAGTCTTGAAAGTTCATTTTTATTATGTTGGCGTATGATCTCTATATCTATCATAATGATCTTGATGAGAGACCCTATTTGATCTCATAAATTCATTTTTGGTTGAAGTTTATGTAACACTGTTAGGCTACCGAATTTTCATAAGAGAAATCTTATTTTTTTCTTCCTTTCATGTTCTTCATTTCATATTGTATATTTTCAAATTTCATTTCCATGTTCTTAAATCCCTTATATTCTGTACCTCTACTGTTTTATGGGTCATTTATGAATGTTTGACCCATGTCCCCTCTCTTTTCAATGTTTTCTAAAAACCTTGTAACATAGCCGTTATGCTACAGAATTTTCGTCTCAAAATGTCTCTCTCTTATTTCTAAAGATATTTTATGTTATAAATTGAATACTCAAAGCTCTTATTTATACAGGGGTATTCACATATATATCAAAATGTTCTATTTTAAATTCTGGGATTTACATACATGAGACCCGCTCTCCCCTTCCATGGGTTTAATGTGACGTAATGATCATGTCTTTAAAGCAATTTTTAAAACGTTATGATTATGAAATGAAACCCATTTATTTTATGCTATATGGGCTATTTATGAATTTTTTGATGATGATATATGTGCCTCACATGATAATAAATGAAAATTTAAGGGTGCGCCCTAATAGCGCTCCAATGCATTGGGTAATGATGTAACCACTAGAGATTAAAATTTTCACGATATCTTGGTGAATAACCTTGGTAATTTTCAAATGACACCTTGGGGATGGACCTTGGTGATATGTTCATGATTGTCTATATTAAATGTTTTAGCCACATATTTAAGATATGAAAAATGATATTTTTATTATGATATATCTCATGATTTATTTCTCATGCCTTAAAGTTCTTTTCATGACTTTATTGAAGTATCTCAAGTTCACATGTAAAATGTTTCTCTTGTTTCCCTTACTGGGCCTTCTGATCACCCTTTCTTTTGATGTATGTCCCAAGGTTATGAGATGCAGTAATGAACCCGGGATGAACATGAGGAGAATCCATTAAAGTGTTTAAGAAGAAAGTTTTATGTTTTCATGTTTTATGTTCCTAGTTTCCAAGACACTAAACCTTAAAGATCGTCAGTTTTGTGTAATGAAAAGAAAGTTTATGTTATAAAAAGGCGGGATGCTATAGTTGGTATCAAAGGATGGTTTAGTTATTTGTGGAAATTAGGATATGAAAACTTTAGGAAGAAAACTATAGAAAAGTTTAAATATAGGAAATATTCCAGATATTTTGGTGAGTATTGAGTAAGGGGTTTCCAAAAAAACACATCCCTGTCTGGATACGAGCAGGTAGAGGTGGCTCTGGCACAGATGTACATAGGGGTAAAACCCGAAAACACCGCTTTGAGCTAGACTCGAATAGGAACTGGTAAACGACAATGGGCCTTGCTTCACTCTTGGTTACGACACTCCTGGGGGATATGCTTTGGTAAACTCATAAGCTTAGTATGAACCAATATTAAAGGAACAAAGATAAAATAAAATAAATATTCACATAAGAATATATGATCATGGATAACCTAGATTGGAACCTATGGGATCACAAGTTAGGATATACTTTTATTCTACAAGTTTATCCTTTTATGCATAAAGTTTCTTTTTCATGATTATTGAAAAAGTATTTAAGCCCCTAATTATACTTTATCTTCTTAGTTAATGGTGGGAAATTGAAGAACATGTCCCAACAACCAATGTGATAGGAAATGCGATGATTGCCGTATTAATATGACAGAGATGATTAGGGTATTAAAAGATGATTATTATTTTGGAAGACGTTCACTATTTTGCGGACCCTATATGATCGAGATAAATAGATTACTATGGTATTTTCATTTAGGAGTAAGGTTGACTTATATTTTAAAGAATCGATGAATTTAAGGCGGACTTATAGTAATTTAGGTTACTTATGGAAATGATTAACCTATCTTGGGGTAAATATGTTTAGGTTAGTTAATTTTGTTATAAGATGTTAGGAGTGGTTGATGTTGTTTGGAGATGAATGATAAAGTTTACCTTGGAAGACTATGTTATCAAATCCTTCTTGTATTTGGGTTTCAATCTTAGTTTGGTTTATTTTGAGGATTTTTAAGGACAGTTATTTATGGAATGGTCTATGATGAACTCTGGGCAGTACCATGGAAATTTGAAGATTTAAAAGTATTTTCCATTCCTATGGGATTATTTCTTTTTGAAGAGTTGTTTTACCTTACCCTTTCTGTTTTTGGGAAAATGTTTAAAGATAGATGAAATAGATGGTTAATCTTTTGTGGATTATGTGATTCTCTAGAAGATGATTCTTGTGTTTTGATGAGACCAAGTTTTTTTGAATGCTCATCGTTTGGAGGAAAGTTTATTTTTGGGTAGAAACTTATTAAAGGATGAAACTCTACATGAAGGTAGGTATATTTTCTTATGTTTTTGTTCTATGTAGTAAATGAATTCCTCAAAATTATGAAAAGAAACGTAAAACAAAAATGTTGTTGGTTTAGGTTTCCTACTAGGTAATAAAAGACCGTTTACACACATCATAAGTTTGGGATTTTCTTATGGTTAACTTTCTCCTAATCATATTCTCTATCACTCTCCCTCAGAACTTGACCCTTTGTTTTCTACTCCATGTCCATGTTTTCCTATATGGAATCCTAGTGTGGGTTAACTCGGGTGACCTTTGTACTTCCTTTTCTTTCTTTTAAAGTAATAGTTTTACTGACTCCTTTTCCGATGTGGGACTTTCAATGAAATTTCAAAACCCAATTTTAAAAACTGCGAGGACACAATTTCTTAATGAGGGAAGATTGTAACAACCCGAAATTTTGAAAAAATCTTGTTTCCTAATTTTATGTGTTATTTTATTTTATTTTTATACTCAACAAAAATGTTTCATTTGATAACATGAGTATAATTAAAATGAGACTGTTGGGTTTTGACTGTTATTTGACCATTGGTCAATATGACCGCTGGAAACTAAACGTTTTGATTATTGTCTCTAAATACAAGCAATCTTGTTTAATTAATATAGAAAGAAGATTCTATGGCCTCACCCAGTAGTCTTGGACCGATCGAAGCCCATCTAACAGAACTTGGGAAGGAGGTAGCACCACTGGGCTTTGATATGGACCAAACCCAAGCTGAACTTCATCGTGTGAAGCTAGAACGGGATCGCCTTCGCGATAAGTTCAAACTGATAGAAATTACTACTCGTGCGATGTTGGCCGAGCCTCCCTCCGATTCTCTCACCTTAGCACACCTTACACTTAGGTTGTATGCTGGTGTGATAAGGGGCTATGTAAGGAGACCGTAATTGCCTTGTGTAATCCTTTATTTTAAATAAAAAATTGGGATTTCTTCTTATGATGAAGTTTATGAATTTTCAAATGTCCGGATAAATATAGTATGCATATTTTTGATGAATTTTAGAGAATGGATAATTTAAAAATGTTTATGTAAACCTTAAATAAATAAAAATGTGTAATGATTTTTAAAAAATGGTCTTCTACAATTATGTTCAACATGAAATTTCAAGTCTAATAAGATCAACTTGATTTTTGATGAATAGTAAATTATGAATAGTGATTTTACGCTTAGGATTAGTAATGTGACCAAATGGATTAGTAATTTCACTCAAAGAAAGTTTTAATATAATTTAGACACCTAGATTAAGTAATGAGATTCAATAAAATGGGTAAATAACAGTTTCAAAAATTATTATTCAAGTATTAGTTTTTTCAATTGAATAGTGTTTTTTAATTAAAAATTAAATTTAAAATATTTAGAAAATTATTTTTATAAAATGGATTTCATTTTTGAACTCAGAGCATCGATATTATGTTAAGGTAATTTTTGGGGATTTTTCTGAAAAAATGAATTTTTGGTGAATAGTGTGTTTATTTAAAAAATGAATTAAAAATATTTAGAAAATTATTTTTATAAAATAGAGTTCATTTTTGAAATCAGAGCATTTATATTTGGTTAATGTGAAAATTTGGGATTTTTTCTAGGAAAGTTGAATTTTCAGTGAATAGTAAAAATACAGTTTTAGGGTTTCTGTATGTTTAATGACATCATAACTGTGTCATGATGATGTCATGAGATATTTTAAGTGATGGTCGACTAAAGAGGATTAATTATTGTGTGGGGGTACCCATGTGGCCTAACTTTATGGGAAGTACCATGGGAGGGCCCATGCTTTTGAGAAAACCACTTTTGAGGTGTCCCTTGGCCATTAATGCCTTGTCCCCTCACTTTCCCTATAAATACCAAGCCCTCCTCTCATCGTTTCGACTCCAAAAACATCCTCAACGAAGTTCTGGTCTCCTTACCTCCCAAGGAGTCCTCCCAAGGTTCCCCCAAGCCCTCAAGGTCCCAACCTTTGAGTTTTAAGAGGTATGTTTTAAGGTAAGGGTTCCGATCTCTCTCTTTCTTTTCAAGAAATATCTTTTATGTAATTTCTTTTATGCTCCATGTTATTAAGTTAAAGGGTGTTATTTTATACTCATATTACTTCCCTTTTAATTTTCACATAATTAGAGATCCCCTCTTGCTCTCATTATTTCGTTTTATGATGTTTTATGTGGCGCCGTTAGGCTGCCGAAATTTTTGTAACGGATCCTTTCTCCCTTCTCATTTTCAAGATCTATTTTCATGTAAAGTATTTCAAGTTCATTTTTTTATTTTGGGGTATGATCTCTAAATTTATCATACTGATCTTTTATGATCATATTATGAGATACCCCATTTGATCTATTCAATTCAATATTTTGAAGTTATGTAGCGTCGTTAGGCTGCTGAATTTTTATGTGGTCCTTGCACCTTTCTCCCTTATCAATGTTCTAATTCCATGTCAAGTCTTGAAAGTTCCTTTTTATTATGTTGGGGTATGATCTCTATATCCATCATACTGATCTTGATGAGGGACCCTATTTTATCTCATCAATTCATTTTTGGTTGACGTTTATGTAAAGCTGTTTGGCTGCCGAATTTTCATAAGAGAAATCTTATTTTTGTCTTCATTTCATGTTCTTCATTTCAAATGGTATATTTTAAAATTTCATTACAATGTTCTTAAATCCATTATATTCTGTCCCTGTACGTTTTTATGGGTCATTTATGAATGTTTGACCCATGTCCCCTCTCTTTTCAATGTTTTCTAAAAACCTTGTAACATAGCCGTTATGCTGCAGAATTTTCGTCTCAAAATGTCTCTCTCTTTTTTCTAAAGATATTTTATGTTATAAAGTGAATACTCAAAGCTCTTATTTCTAAAGGGGTATTCACATATATATCAAAATGTTATATTTTAAATTCTGGGATTTACATACATGAGACCCGCTCTCTCCATCCGTGGGTTTAGAGTGACGTAAAGATCATGTCTTTAAAGCAGTTTTTAGAACGTTATGATTATGAAATGAAACCCATTTATTTTATGCTATATAGGTTATTTATGAAATTTTTGATGATGATATATGTGGCTCACATGATAATAAAGGCAAATTTATGGGTGCGCCCTGATAGCACTCCAATGCATTGGGTAATGATGTAACCACTAGAGATTACAATTTACACGATATCTTGGTGAATAACCTTGGTAATTTTCAAATGACACCTTGGGGATGGGTCTTGGTGATATGTTCATGATTGTATATATTAAATGTTTTAGCCACATATTCAAGTTATGAGAAATGTTATTTTTATTATGATATATCTCACGATTTATTTCACATGCCTTAAAGTTATTTTCATGACCTTATTGAAGTATCTCAAGTTCACATGTAAAATATTTCTCTTGTTTCCCTTACTGGGCCTTCTGCTCACCCTTTATTTTGATGTATGTCCCCAGGTTATGAGATGCAGTAATGAACCTAGGATGAACATGAGGAGAATCCTTTAAAGTGTTTAAGAAGAATGTTTTATGTTTTCATGTTTTATGTTCCTAGTTTCCAAGACACTAAACCTTAAAGATCCTCAATTTTTGTGTAAGGAAAAGAAAGTTTATGTTATAAAAAGGCGGGATGCTATAGTTGGTATCAAAGGATGGTTTAGTTATTTGTGGAAATTAGGATATGAAAACTTTAGGAAGAACCCTATAGAAAAGTTTAAATATAGGAAATATTCCAGATATTTTGGTGAGTATTGAGTAAGGGGTTGCCAAAAAAATACATCCCTGTCTGGATACAAGCAGGTAGAGGTGGCTCTGGCACAGATGTACATAGGGGTAAAACCCAAAAACATCGCTTTGAGCTAGACTCGAACGGGAACCGGTACACGACAACGGGCCTTGTATCACTCTTGGTTACGACACTCCCGAGGGATATGCTTTGGTAAATTCATAAGCTTAGTATGAACCATTATTAAAAGAACAAAGATAAAATAAAATAAATACTCACATAAGAATATACGATCATGGATAACCTAGATTGGAACCTAGGGTATCACAAGTTAGGATATACTTTTATTCTACAAGTTTATCCTTTTATGCTTAAAGTTTCCTTTTCATGATTATTGACGAAGTATTTAAGCCCCTAATTATACTTTATCATCTTAGTTAATGGTGGGAAATGGAAGAACATGTCCCAACAACCAATGTGATAAGAAATGCGATGATTGCCATATTAATATGACAGAGATGATTAGGGGATTAAAAGATGATTATTATTTGGGAAGACCTTCACTATTTTGGTGAACCTATATGATCAAGGTAAATAGATTAATATGGTATTTTCATTGAGGAGTAAGGTTGACTTATATTTTGAAGAATCGATGAATTTAAGGCGAACTTATAGTAATTTAGGTTACTTATGGAAATGATTAACCTATCTTGGGGTAAATATGTTTAGGTTAGTTACTTTGGTTATAAGATGTTAGGAGTGGTTGATGTAGTTTGGAGATGAATGATAAAGTTTACCTTGGAAGACAATGTTATCAAATCCTTCTTGTATTTGGGTTTCAATCTTAGTTTGGTTTATTTTGAGGATTTTTTAAGGAAAGCTATTTACGGAATGGTCTATGATGAACTCTGGGTAGTACCATGGAACTTTGAAGATTTAAAAGTAGTTTCCATTCCTATGGGATTATTTCTTTTTGAAGAGTTGTTTTACCTTACCCTTTCTGTTTTTCGGATAATGTTTAAAGATTGATGAAATAGATGGTTAATCTTTTGTGGATTATGTGATTCTATTGAAGATGATTCTTGTGTTTTGATGAGACCAAGTGTTTTTGAATGCTCATAATTTGGAGAAAATTTTATTTTTGGGTAGAAACTTATTAAAGGATGAAACTCTACATGAAGGTAGGTATATTTTCTTATTTTTTAGTTCTATGTAGTAAATGAATTCCTCAAAATTATGAAAAGAAACGTAAAACAAAAATGTTGTTGGTTTAGGTTTCCTACTAGGTAATCAAAGACCATTTACACACATCATAAGTTTTGGATTTTCTTATGGTTAACTTTCTCCTAATCATGTTCTCTATCACTCTCCCTCAGAACATGACCCTTTGTTTTCTCCTCCATGTCCATGTTTTCCTACATGGAATCCTAGTGTGGGTTAACTCGGGTGACCTTTGTACTTCATTTTCTTTCTTTTAAAGTAATAGTTTTACTGACTCCTTTTCCGATGTGGGACTTTCAATGAAATTTCAAAACCCAATTTTAAAAATTACGAGGACGCAATTTCTTAAGGGGGGAAGATTGTAACGACCCGAAATTTTGAATAAATCTTGTTTCCTAATTTTATGTGTTATTTTATTTTATTTTTATACTCAACAAATATGTTTCATTTGATAACATGAGTATAATTAAAATGAGACTGTTGGGTTTTGACTGTTATTTGACCATTGGTCAATATGAGTACTGGAAACTAAATCTTTTTATTATTATCTCTAAATACAAGAAATCTTGGTTAATTAATATAGAAAGAAGATTCGATGGCCTCACCTAGTATTCTTGGACCGATCGAAGCCCTCCTAACAGAACTTGGGAAGGAGGTAGCACCATTGGGCTTTGCTCTAGACCAAACCCAAGCTAAACTTCATCGTGTGAAGCTAGAATGGGATCGCCTTCGCGAGAAGTTCAAACTGATAGAAATTACTACTCATGCGATGTTGGTCGAGCCTCCCTCAGATTCTCTCACTGTAGCACACCTTACACTTAGGTCCTATGCTGGTGTGATAAGGGGCTATGTAAGGAGACCGTAACTGCCTTGTGTAATCCTTTGTTTTAAATAAAAAATTGGGATTTCTTCTTATGATGAAGTTTATGAATTTTCAAATGTCCGGATAAATATAGTATGCATATTTTTGATGAATTTTAGAGAAAGGATATTTTAAAAATGATTATGTAAACCTTAAATAAATAAAAATGTGTAATGATTTTTAGAAAATGGTCTTCTACAATTATGTTCAATTCGAAATTTCGAGTCTAATAAGATCAACTTTATTTTTGATTAATAGTAAATTATAAATAGTTATTTTACGATTAGGATTAGTAATGTGACCAAATGGATTAGTAATTTCACTCAAAGAATGTTTTAATATAATTTAGACACCTAGATTAAGTAATGAGATTCAATAAAATGGGTAAATAACAGTTTCATAAATTATTATTCAAGTATTAGTTTTTTTCAGGTGAATAGCGTTTTTTAATTAAAAATCAAATTAAAAATATTTAGAAAATTATTTTTATAAAATGGATTTCATTTTTGAACTCAGAGCAAGGATATTATGTTAAGGTAATTTTTGGGGATTTTTCTAAAAAAAATGAATTTTCGGTGAATAGTGTGTTTATTTAAAAAATGAATTAAAAATATTAAGAAAATTATTTTTATAAAATAGAGTTCATTTTTTAAAATCAGAGCATTGATATTAGGTTAATTTGAAATTTTGGGATTTTTTCTGAGAATGTTGAATTTTTAGTGAATAGTAAAAATACAGTTTTAGGGTTTCGGTATGTTTAATGACATCATAACTGTGTCATGATGATGTCATGAGATATTTAAGAGATGGTCGACTAAAGAGAATGAATTATTTTGTGGGGGTCCCCATGTGGCCTAACATTATGGGAAGTACCATGGGAGGGCCCATGCTTTTGAGAAAACGACTTTTGAGGTGTCCCTTGGCCATTAATGCCTTGTCCCCTCACTTTCCCTATAAATACCAAGCCCTCCTCTCATATTTTCGACTCCAAAAACATCCTCAACGAAGTTCTGGTCTCCTTACCTCCCAAGGAGTCCTCCCAAGGTTCCCCCAAGACCCCAAGGTCCCAACCATTGAGTTTTAAGAGTTACGTTTTAAGGTAGAGGTTCCGATCTCTCTCTTTCTTTTCAAGAAATATCTTTTATGTAATTTCTTTTATGCTCCATGTTCTTATGTTAAAGGGTGTTCTTATATACTCCTCTTACTGCCCTTTTCATGTTCACATAATGAGATATCCCCTCTTACTCTCATTATTTCGTTTTATGATGTTTTAAGTGGTGCCGTTAGGCTGCCGAAATTTTTGTAATAGATTCTTTCTCCCTTCTCATTTTCAAGATCTATTATCATTTAAAGTATTAAAGTTAATTTTGTTATGTTGGTTTATGATATCTAAATTTATCATACTGATCTTTTATGATCATATGATGAGAGACCCCATTTTATCTCTTCAATTTAGTATTTTGAAGTTAAGTGGCGTCGTTAGGCTGCTGAATTTTTAAGTGGTCCTTGCACCTTTCTCCCTTATCAAAGTTATAATTCCATTTCAAGTCTTGAAATTTCCTTTTTATTATGTTGTGTTATGATCTCTATATCTATCATACTGATCTTGATGAGAGACCCTATTTGATCTCATCAATTCATTTTTGGTTGAAGTTTATGTAACGCTATTAGGCTGCTGAATTTTCATAAGAGAAATCGTATTTTTGTCTTCCTTTCATGTTCTTCATTTCATATGGTATATTTTCAAATTTCATTTCCATGTTCTTAAATCCCTTATATTCTGTCCCTCTACTGTTTTATGGGTCATTTATGAATGTTTTACCCATGTCCCTTCTCTTTTCATTGTTTTCTAAAAACCTTGTAACATAATGGTTATGCTGCAGAATTTTCGTCTCAAAATGTCTCTCTTTTTTCTAAAGATATTTTATCTTATAAAGTGAATACTCCAAGCTCTTATTTCTACAGGGGTATTCACATATATATCAAAATTTTCTATTTTAAATTCTGGGATTTACATACATGAGACCCGCTCTCCCCTTCCGTGGGTTTAAAGTGACGTAAAGATCATGTCTTTAAAGCAGTTTTTAAAATGATATGATTATGAAATGAAACCCATTTATTTTATGCTATATGGGTTATTTATGAAATGTTTGATGATGATATATGTGGCTCACATGATTATAAATGAAAATTTAAGGTGCTCCCTGATAGCGCTCCAATGCATTGGGTAATGATGTAACCACTAGAGATTACAATTTTCAAGATATCTTGGTGAATAACCTTGGTAATTTTCAAATGACACCTTGGGGATGGACCTTGGTGATATGTTCATGATTTTTTATATTAAATGTTGTAGCCACATATTCATGTTATGAAAAATGTTATTTTTATTATGATATATCTCATGATTTATTTCTCATGCCTTAAAGTTCTTTTCATGGCTTTATTGAAGTATCTCAAGTTCACATGTAAAATGTTTCTCTTGTTTCCCTTACTGGGCCTTCTGCTCACCCTTTCTTTTGATGTATGTCCCTAGGTTATGAGATGCAGTAATGAACCTAGGATGGACATGAGGAGAATCCTTTCAAGTGTTTAAGAAGAATGTTTTATGTTTTCATGTTTTATGTTCCTAGTTTCCAAGACACTAAACCTTAAAGATCCTCAATTTTGTGCAATCAAAAGAAAGTTTATGTTATAAAAATGCGGAATGCTATATAGCCTAAGGGACTTTACTTTCCAAATCACATCCCTTCAAGAAGCCCATCTACTTCATGGAGAACCAGAGCTTTACAAGGCTTCTACCGATGAACCTCTTTGCTCTGAAACTTTTTTTCCCATGATGCCCTTCAGGTTTTCATGAAGAAATTTCAACGTCACTTAGATGATACTTCCCATTGCGGTGATTTTCCACATGATTCATCGCATTGGCACACTTATGGTTATTTCTTTTTCGCATAGCTACACTAACATAGACCCCACAATGGGATCACCTCTTGACACCCCTAGTCATGGAATTGTCGATGCCTTCCTTCCCCAAAGGGTGGGAAAATATGGGTTATTTATGTCCTATGGGTGCAGAGTGCACCCACCTCATTTGAGCAGTAGGACTTTAAACTGCCAAGCACCATCATCCTCAGCAAATGATGTTAAACTATGACCACGCCCCATGCCATGCATGTGGGGTGCCCCATCTCGGACATTCTCTACACCAATGTGACACCCCAATCTTAATTTCTATAGTAATAATAGTTTTAATTATTACTCCTGGCTTAATTTCATTTTTATATAAGCAATGCCCACAAAACAAAACACAAAACTTGTTATTAATTCAAAACACTAGATATGGATACATAGAAACAAGGTCTAAGGACCATACTAAGAAAAAATTCCTACAAGTAGGCCAATCACGATCACCAGTATACCCAACATCACCCCAAACATGCCATGAAAGAAGTGGATTTCCTTCAGATCTACCATGAATAAGAACACTATAACCAGAACCACAACAATGATACTAAGCGTCAGGGGGATGAAGAGAACCACCTCATGTGTCTCGGTGTTTGACGTTAGAATACCCTAATTGTGTATTTATAGGACCTAAAATTCGACTGTTTCCATTTAAGTAACCCTTGAGTTTACAACAGCTATAATTATATCCATCGGGTACTGTAATTTGATTGACTATGAATATTAAAATTTTGAAGTATTTAAAAAATATGTTAGAGTCATAAACTCGTATTTATATTTTATGATTTCAAAACATAATGTTTTCAAATATTTAGACATTCTAGTTTTTGTAAACTGATCACCTGTATGACAATTATAGATATATATTTCTTTTGAACTTATTATGTAATGATTTTCTCTACGTATAAAATCACCTTGAAACTTTTTAAGTGATTGAGTCCTTTAAAATCCTATCGTTGAACATATTTAATTGAACATATCTTTTGGGAACATGACATTTGAAAATAATAATGTTTTAGTATATTTGTGCACTTTAATTGAATGAAAATTATGTTTAATGTTTTTGAATTTGAAAACATTTTTACTTTTATTAATTAAATGTTATATAGTTTGGTTTGTGTAAGGATATAAACAAATCCAATTTTATGGAAGTAAAAATTATCTATTTTTTAGATGGCCATTTTGAAAACATGGGTTAATAAAAAAATATTAACCCATCTTGCCAGCCCTTTACAGCTGGGCCGAGGGAGGCTGCACACCCATGAGGGATGAGCGTAGCCCTCAGTCCAAGCCAAGGCCGGCCAAACATGGGTGCCCCGAAGGGCACATATGAGAGTTGGAACACTTGAGCGAACCACCGCGGGCGTGAGGCTGCATCAGATATGGATTGGACGAGGCCTACAAGGGAGCAGGAGCCCATGGGTAAGGCCCACATTCCGTGTGTTATGTGATTTCTAAAGGGTATTGCAGAGCCTCGAGATTATAAGGAAGGAAAGCACGTCTCCCAGTTTTGATTTGGGAAGCAATTTTTTGGGTGAACTGCAATCTGAGCCGTTGGATCGCGTCGCGCACAATCCAGGCCATTGATCCCGATCTCTCTTCTAATCCCCCACAACCCCAGAGTGATATAGTACTTCCTATAGATTTTCCGATCTACAGGTAGTCTAATCACAGCCGCTCACTCGGTTTTTAAATCCTACGCCTTGCCTCATCTGTATAATCTGATTCAAGATCCAATCTCGACCGTCATTATTTTTTAAACCCACAGAATTCTCCCAGCCATCCGATCAAGACTCAAGCGATCTAAACCCTCCATTTTCCCCAGTTTTCTCTTCCGCGTTTTCTTCCCCGTTGCACTCAAACCAGTGGCCACCCACTGGTATTTTTTCCATTATTTTTTTATCTTCGCCTCCATCTTGTATTCCCCGCTATTTTATGTCCTCACAACCTTGAGTTCTACCCGAAATATCTCCCCGATCTCTTGTAGCTTATGTTATTTATTTTTGGGTTTACTTTCTATTGTTTCGGTATAGTTTTTCACAATCTTTTTATATAAGTATGTATTATAATCACCATTTGTTTTTTTGAGATCTCACTTTAAGAAACATGTTATATTGTTTTATTTTTTTCAAGTTTAATGTTTATTTATATATTTTATTTACGATACGTTATATATATGAAATATATGAAATACCGCCTATATAAACCCTATTTTCTTACACCCAAAATCACAGGTTTTCTTCCTCTTGACATGCAAACAGTTCCTACCCACCCTTCTTGCACAGCCGAAGTAAGGTAAGGGATCAACCTATTGTGTTTTCATCTTTTTTTGCAAAACTCTTTTATCCTTATGTATATATGGGTCCATACGTGTGTATATATATATATATATAGTTTCATATCACTTTTAAAACATAACTCACATTGAGATTTCTAAATATGTTTTGAGTACACAACACATGCAAGAGGTTTCATGCTTCAATTTTTATATGTGAACACTTCTTATCTAATTTATTTACCTCACATATATATGTATACGTATATAGTTGTATATTAACCCATTTTAGAATTTCAAAAAAATTATGTAAATTCATATAGATATGTATACAACAAACCATTTCGGGTTATGATCATTGAAGGGTGATATTTCGTTTTTTAAGTGTTGTTTTCAAAACATAAAACACATGTAAGGGGTCTAGTTACTAATGTTTTATTTTTAAGTATACCCTTATTTACAATTTATGTATGTATGGATATATAAATATATTACAACTGAGATTTCAAGAAACCTATCCTTATTGAATTTAAACCATGGTTATGAAGATAGCAATAATTGAAAATCTTGTTTTGGGTTGTGCAGATCCCCAAATACACACTTTTTGTATACATAAACATTTTTCCATAATTATCAAATTTACATGAATACATATGAATTTTGAATTTGGTTTCTCAAGTAAGTGGTATGATGGTTTTTCATGTTCATGTATAAATGTACATTCATGTACGAACTCATGTGTTTTAATATTTCTTTTATACATAAACACTTTATAGGTAATAATCCATGCTTTGTATTTCAACTGTTTCACAATAAATGCCTTTGGTCTTTTAATTCTATGTTTTAATATTTTATATAAAAATTAACATTTCATGGATCAAATGAGTTTTCCATGGCCAAAACATATCAACATAGTTTAGGAAAGGACACATTCTTAAGGGTTTAAATGAAAGAGTTGTTATTTCATGTGTCAACCCATTATTTTATGTGTACTAGTTCTTATTACATGTGCATGAGTATGTTAGTTTAGTTCATACACATCATTGTTTAATATGAAGCCAATAAGCCTAGTTCTTTTTGGCATAAACATTTTATGTTATGAAAATGTATGTAAAAAGGATTAAGGAATAATAATGTATGTATAAGACCTTATGAATATGAGACCATGCTAAGACATTTGAGGAACGTATTGGACTTGAAATGATGTGACGGGTGCACCCAGAATTATACAGAACTCCAATGCATTAGGTAATGTGATGAAGTCTCATGTGTTAAGTGAAATGATGCGTGAACATGATCCTAGATTTTTTCACCACTATGTGAGGTAGTTAACCAAAATTATGTTGGGGTTTTACCCATTCGTCCTTAGTGCAAGGCCTTGAAAAAGTCCATCATTATACATTCGCTCACTATGGAATAGTATATGGTCAACCAAGGGATTTTGGATCCTTACTTAAGAATCTTTTATGATCATAAGGCATAATCAACTGTGAAAATGGAAAGTCATAAAAGGGAAGTGTATCTAATGTTAAAGTCATATGAATCTATTTTTATGTTTTAATGAATCATTATATGAATTCTTATACTCTTATCAAAGCTTTTAGAGTTGGCTTTACTAAGTTATGAATTATGCACATCCCATTTCTTACATACAGATGCGCACTTTGATTCATGTTTTGTAGAAAGGACAGATATCTTTAATGAAAATTGTCTTTTGAAAAAATGTCTTCTAGTAACCTCAGAAAATATTTAAGGTGTGAAAATGTTAAATAACTCTCTTAAGAATTGTTTGATGTTTGTTTTCGAGGTGGTTATTTTAAAGTTCAATTTTCTACAAATGTTTTAAAACCCCTTACTGGGCATTTTTATGCTCACCCTATGTTTAAATTTATGATTTACAGGTTTGTAGTATTTGTGTTCAAGCCTTAAGTACTCTTTGTGATGACACCAAGTTGAAGGTTAACCCTGCCATGTTTTCAGAAGAAGTACTTCAATAGCATCTGATTTTCCAAGAACCTAAATTGAGACGATCCTCTTTATTGGGAAAAGATGTGCAATTTCCTTCTTTTGTAAGCCTTTTTTTATGAAAAAATTTCACACCATGTTTTAGGAACCAATTTCAGTCTTCTGGGGTCAGGGTTGTGATAGCCAACTGGTCTCCCCGAGAGTGGGATCATTCCTCACATGGAATGAACTCCTCTTTATCGGAGAAGCGTTCATCCACATGGAAAGGGAAACCATCTTGGTGTAAGCCCCATAAACTTCTTTGTTTGAGGCATCCCCCTTACTGCTCCACTCTTCCTGGGTGCCAAAACTCTCTCTCACTAGGATTTTTCACCACCCAGGCCTCCACCCTGGAGTATGTCGCAATATCCATCTCTTTGGGATGCTAACCACACATAAGCCCCTATTTCCTCTTTGGGCTGCTAACCTCCCAGAATCCCCTGTTTTATATTTGGGTTTATAACCATGAATAATCCCCTATTTCCTCTTTGGGATGATAACCATGTGTAAGACCCTATTTCCTCTCTGGGCTATAGACCACGTGTAAGCCCTTATTTCCTTTTTGGGATGCTACCTGCGCATCAGTCCCACTCTACTTCCCATGGATGCACCTTCCTCGACGTGATTGTTAGGTCTTTAATGACTCTTGTTTCCATCACTGAGCATGAATAATATGGTCATAGAGTAAGAATAAATCATGACATCCTCTCTGGGTAGCCTAGAGTGTAAGCCCCATACACAACATGAACTATGAGGTCTTTGATCCTTGCCAAGAAAGGGTACGTAGGAATCCTCCCTGAGTTTCAAACCCTACAACCATTTTTCCCAACCATATTCACATCATTTCACCAAACCCATCCTAAACTATGATGTCTTTGATACTTTCGAAGGTGGGGTATGTAGGAATCCTCCCTGAGGATCAATCCCAACAACCATTGGTCCTGACCATCTTCACATCAGTTCACCACACCATCTCTGAACTACGAGGTCTTTGATCCTTACCAAGGCAGGGTACGTAGGAAGCCTCTCTGAGGTTCATGCACAACAACCATTGGTCTCAAACATCTTCATGTTGGTTCACCAGGCCCACTTAAAATACATGGTCTTTGAACCTTTCCAAGGATAGGTATATAGGAAGCCTCTATGAGATTCAATCCCAACACCCATCAGTCCCGACCCCCCTTCACATCAGCACCCACTCCACCAGAACTACGATGTCTTTGATCCTTTCCAAGGAGAGGTAGGTTGGATGCATCCATGTAGTTCAATCCCACCACCCATTGGTCCTGACCATATTCACATCAGTTCACTAACCCCTCATGAACTACATGGTCTTTGATCCTTGCCAAGGCAAGGTACGTAGAAAGCACCCCCTGAGTTTCCAGCCCAACACCTAGTCGCTCCAACTCCCTTCACGTCGCTTCACCCAAACCATCCTGAACTATGTGGACTTTGATCCTTGTCAAGGCAAGGTATATAGGAATCCTCCATAAGGTTCAAGACCAATAACCATTGGTTCTGATCCCATTTGCATCAGACCACCTTTGTCCTGTAGGATGTTAAAATACATGCCCCGTTTTCGCCCGGCACGATGATAAACCACATCCACCATCTCGAACTACATGTTCTTTGACTCTTGTCTCCTAGATGAGTTACATAGGAAGCCTCCCTGAGGTTTGATCCCATCCAGAGGAAAGACGTTGTGACACCATCCAGTGGTAAGCTGTTGTGACCCCATCTTGCAGTAAGCCATTGGGACCCCATCCATCGATAAGCCGTTGTGATCTACCATCTAGTGGTAAGCCGTTGTGACCCCATCCAGCAGTAAGATGTTTTGACCCCATCCATTGGTAAGCCATTGAAATCCCCAATCATCAGTAAGACATCATCAGATGAACTATGAGGACTTTGATTCCATTCCATAGGGATATGTAGGAGGCCTCTTTGAGACTCTAGCCCAGCATCATCGTCGTCCTTGAGTCGACTCCATCTCATCCACCACCAACTTCAAATAACCATCCTTCATCCATCTTGATTCTATCCTAGGCCACCACATCTCACTGGGATCATGCCACCTCATTCCCCATTCCTCTTGACAAAAATCTGATAGCTTACCACACATTAGCCCTAACATCAGTGTTCCCTCCTGGGGTCGCCTCACCTGATCGACTCTAGTTAGTGTTCTGACCAGTCCGAACTATCTCCACTAGACGTTAAAATCATGATATACCCTGTATTAAGCATGGGAAGCTGAGGAAAACATCAGATAATTTCCGATGGCATATGATTCCTTACATTTTATGTGGGATGTCTCGGTCTTCTGTGCCCTTGATAATCCCTATAATAAGGGGAAGAAAACCAAACACGCTAGTGTACCAGCATCCAGACACGCTAGTGATATCTAACATGACTACTCCCCTGAATGAAGGTTTCTGCCCTGACCAGATCCTTGGGAATGACCTGACAAAAGTAGTGTAATAAACTAGTGTCCATGAAGATATGGCACTGGGAAGAGTTTCACGAACAACATCTTAAATCAATAAAGGAAACTCAGACTAGGTGACGAGTTACGAGGAGGAACCCCCAGAAGGAAGAACTTACATCCCATCATCCCATTTCGATCAAGGAACAAACATCCCTGAACATGGAACGAATGCTGCCCACCTTTGAAAAGTGGGAATGCGGGGAAACAAATAGTGTCATTGTCCTCGATCAAGACGAATGCGTGCACCTCGGTGAAAGACTCAAAAATAGCGATCATGATGCATTTTTTATTATTTCTTCCCAATTCATGATAATCAAGAACAAATACCATCTTCCATGGGTCTAAAACCTCTTTAAACTACTCAAGTGACTGAATTTAGTCTCTAAGATTGGTCTAAGGTTACACTATAAACATTTGTGAGTTTTTAATAGGGTATCCTAAAGAAGACATTTACGTGTTTATTTGAACATTAAGAGTTCTTAGTGATACCCTTTGGCATAAAAAATTACTTAACTACGCTCATGGGCCACATGAATTTGACCATTCATCCATTCTTGGAATAGTTTGTGGTTTTATTTATTTATGTAATCATAATTTATTTTTTATTCATGGATGATCATGTTGATGTTTTTTTATTTTATTGGACTTGATTTTGGATCACTAGTTATATGAAAGGCTCTCAAAGTCATAGTTATATAATCTAGAGGTCCAATTCCAATGATATGTCATCTCAGAGGGAGAATTATTTATAAACTGAGTCAAGATCAGGGCCATGATTAATTGTGTTCCACTTAAGATCACATTTGATGTCAGATCACAGTTAGGTTGTAAGGATTCTACTAGATATTTATGGAGGACTTATGTAGGATTGAAAACAACATGAATTCCTTTTCATGAATGGGAACACTCTCATTATGCAAATACTGAGCCCATAGTGGTTTTTAGGAGGTGAAAATAATATTTATAAGATATCATTTTTTACATTACCAAATTAAAGAGTTGATTATTTGGTGTTCTATGTTAAATTAGAAGATGGGATTAATTGTGTACTCATATTGAGGCATAAAATGATTTCTTTTAGGTATCGATAGTTGATACCTCATGAGTAGATCCATGTGAACCATGATTTGGAGTTGGCATCAATAGTGATATTCTTGAAGACTTAGATACGTTACCTTCTAAGTAATTTGTTCATAGTTTTCATGGAAAATTGGTGTCTTAGGCACATTTTCAGACAGATAGATCTTATTCTGATGCAATGGTATTGGTTGGAATTCATGTTGGACTGTGAATTTGAAATTATCTATACTATTGGAAAAAAATAATGACGGGTGATGCCCTTTCCATGAAATCCCATGATCAACTAATGGATTAGGATTCTGAGTAGTTTATCTCGTTATATTTATCTATAGTGGATGAAATAGAGGCTAATTTTCATCGATAAATAATGGTGAATATTCCACATATTCCGCATGTGAGGGAAGTCCAACTAGAATACATTTATTGTTAGGTACTATATGATGAAATAACCATGAGTGATACACCAGATGGAATTGACAGATAGGTATGAAGTGGCACTTTTTCTAGTCTATCTCACAGTGATTTGTTTTATTTGCAAGTGTTGGTGAAAATTAAATCCCAATACATTTGGACCAACCCTTTTATGTTCTAGTGTTAATGTGGGAAGGAATATTGATGGATTTTTGAAAGTGATTCCATGATTAGTGATAGGTCATGATTTTGTTTGGGGGGTTATCAACCAGCTAACCATGTCATCTCACTTCATTCTTAATTGTGTGAAAAATTTTGTAGATAATTTTGAATTTATATATATATATACATATGAGATCATATGGATACATGGGATACCCTCAGTAATAATTTTGGACTTAGAGTCTCAATTCAGATCCAATTTGTGAATGAGATTGTAGGATACATTCTGGTCTTTATTTCAATGTGTATAGTGTTTTCCCCATAAAAAATAGCTAGATAGAGAAAAATTTAGCTTATTAAGGATATGATGAAGGATTGTGTGCTATATTTTGGTTGAATATGGAGGATGACATATATTTAGTATAGTTCACATAGAAAATAGCTACTGCTCCATTATTTTATAACCATTTTAAGACCTATATGGGAGATCCTATAGGTCACCCCTGTGTTGTAAATAGTTTATATGGACATATATAATGAGATAATAACTTCTATATTTGAATATGTATAAGGATTAGGGGTTCTAAAGCAGGATAAGTAGAGATTAGCGACTCTAGAACCCCTATATGAACTAACAAAAGAGACTTTACTGTTTTAGGAGGGAGATTATTTGTTTCTAGAGGTCTATGAAAAACATGATTTAAGATCATTTAGTAAGGGGAAGATGCTATCATTGAGGTACATGGGTCTATTCCAGATCACTTATAGGGTGGGTTATGTTTTTTACAACCTAGAATTTTCTCTATAGTTGGATTGAGTTCATAATATATTTTATATCCCATAGTTAAGGGGATCCAAAAAAACCAATCAAATAAAATTGATTTGGGTGATCTAAACTTCAAGTATGATGATGACTTCTCAAATTAACCCATTGTGATTGATAATCAATTTGAAAATACCCTTTGAGTCTTGTAAATTCTATTAGTGTATTGGTTGTGTAAGTATATGAAACTTTAAGATGCCTCATGGGATCATGAAAATTAGATGCAATATAAATACCCTAACCTTTTAAAGTGGGTTTCATATTAGGATGAAAATTATTGAATGTAGTGAGGATGTAATGAACTATATTATAATAGGAAAAATATATAGAATATTTTAATTAATATTTTAGGGAAATAATGTAATATTTTTTTTATTTTATTAGAAATACAGATTCATGAATGTAATATATTATTTTATGATTATTCATGCATGATTGTGAGAAAATGAAATTTTACCATTAATTTATTCTTGGATAGGGAAAAATATGTCACAGTTACATCCAAGATAAGGGGTTTACCCCAAGGTTGTGTAAACTTTATTCTCATCTGGGTCATGGGGTTGGACCATCACTAGTGTAATTACTTAATTAATTAAAATTAATAATTAGTTAATTAATTATATATGAGTCACCCTAGTTATACCTATATATTATTTCATGGACAATCTATCTAGGTTTATCCAACATAAAACCAAGGTTGAGAGGGAGAGATATGGATCATGGGAGAACTAAAGATTTGTGGAGTTGTTAAGCACATTATTCATTGAAGATTTACAATTAAACTTGAATTAAATGGAATCTTCACTAATTAATGAAACAATAAATAGGTAAGGATTATTTGTTTAACTCCATAATTTTTTTGAACAAGGGAAATGTACTATTGATCAGTTGGTCACAAATTAATGTCCCTAAAATTTATTATTTAATACTGTCCATTTTAATCCTTCTCTATATATTATTTGTCATTGAAGAATCTAGGATTGGTGGTCAGTGGCTAGGCCTTCATTCAAATCACTAATAATTCTATCCATAGATTATTATTTATCATTATTATCCTTTCTTAATGTATTCACCATCAACTAATTCTACAACCAATGTATCAATGAATATTTTCATAGATCAATGAATGATCAGAATCTGGGTACACGAGAAACATATTCCAACACTAAAATAAAGTAGAGGTGTGTGGTTGGATCAATGATTGATGTTGTTCATCAGAAGGAATGTGAGTGTAGGTTCCTAGATGGAAGCAGTCTGTGGGGAATAAAATATGGAGGTAAATAAGTTTTGATTTTTTAATGAAATTGGATAAAATAGAAGGATAAACTATGATGGGAAAATGTAATATGATCCCTTGGAGGAAGTTTTGGAAAGATTTGTGGTGATATTACTGGAAATGACATGATTTTCACATAGCTAGAGTTTCTAGAATCTATTTTAATGTCCATACTGAGTGCATTTAATGAAACATGTAATGTGTACTTCCCCAATGGGTGGCTTCAGTTTGGTCTAGAATAAATATAACATGGGGGTGTTCTTTAAGAGTACATTCCATGTGGTACTAAATTTACCAATCTTGACTTTTAGAGGGGTTATATTCCCACCTAGTTATTTTGCCTCATAATCTATATAAGAGACCCCACAGTTCTTGTAACTCAAACCCACGTGGATTGGTTTGTGGAAGTACTCAACAAGTATCCCAATGATTCACACATGATGTATACCCCATTATACATCCATGTAGATCGAATTCTATATGAGATTTGGATAGTTTTATAATAAATTTTTTTGAGGGAAAATATTTCATATACCCTAAATTATATTCCATTTACTTTTCCAAACAATGATAAATATGAATCCTTTTCCCCAAGACTCGGATTTTGTAACAAAAGTTGTTAATCCTAGGAATTTTTTCAAATAGATTATGAAGGTATATCCCAAACTAATTCCAAGGTGATACACGAGGTGATTTAATAATTATATTTTCCTTAGTTTTATATGGTTGATGATGTGGATCAGGATAGAAGATTAGTGAAAAAAATGGGATTATAAACTCATGTGGTAGCAAGATTGTGATAGGGCATGGGTGATCTACATTTTTTCTAGAATATGATACCCATCCATATTATTAATGAATAGGTAATATATATATAGAGTTAGTTACTCCCTCATGTGATATGTTTTACTCAATGAGGTGCATACCCCCCAGTGGAGTAACCCCATTGAACGATACTTACCATGGTGAGGCACAAGTCCCCGATTACAAATTCTGATTGGTGATGTGAGTTGTGATATTGGGTAGGTTAGATTCGTGGGTTTTACACACAAGTTAGTTCTTCTATAAATATGTAGAGTATATTTGTATTTGGTCTATGTAATGAGTTCTATAAATTTAAATTATATATGGGTTTCATATTTCCTTTTTGGTTTTGAGATAACTTCTATTACTAAATTTACTTTATGGATTTTTTATCATATTAGGTATGTATATACTCACCTCTACATATTTTTTTCTCATATTAATGTTTTGTTATATAATGATGAGAGACAATTTTAAGGAGATCTTAACGTACATTGTATCAGTAGAGAGAATTATTTTTAGTACCTAGAGATGATAATAATATATGTTATTCATGAGAGGAGATATGTGTTTGGGATTCTTCATTTTCTTTTTAATTGTGTTAGTTTTGTTTTACTTTGGGATTTTGGGCCACATTTTTCTCTCTATTTTATGTCATCTCTCTTAGTATACACATTTTATGGTTATTATATTTCACATTCATTTTAATTTCTATTATAATTAATATTTTTATTTATCTTACATTTTTATATCCTATGTAGATATTTATAACATTTTATAGATGCATTATGCTATTGAAACCCATCATGTGTGTTATTCCTACTCAGTTCTAATTATTAGTAGCTGAACAAATGGAGGTGGGCTTGAGGTGGAACACTCAACAAACTTCTATCCAATATGGTGTCTTGGTGGTTTGGTTCAAGTCAATATTGAATAACTATTTAAAGGAATTTCTTAGAAAAATATCTAAATTAGATAAATAGAATAAGAAGTTTTGAAATATTCTTCGAGTTCTAAATGGGGTTGAAATCATCCAATGAGAAAGAGAGTTGTAGTTGGTGAAATAAGTATAATGTTTAAATTTGTTATTTTCCTCAAAAAAGAATTTCAATTTTGATATTAAATATAATGTTAAAGAATAATAAAATGAAATTCTATGATATCTACTAGAAAATATATAGGATTAGGATCAACTGAAGGAGATCAAGTTAAATTTTCAAAAATCTACCCATGATGTTGATGAAATATTGAAGAGTGATAAGAAGACTATTGAAACTTAAAATAGTGTTGGTGATCATTTATGTAATAAAAATTCTCACTTTATGGATTCATAAATTTGTGATTTTATGAAAAAATATGTATAAAATTAATGAGAAGAGAAATATAGGAAAGCATCCACTTAAGGATAATTCTAAAATTATGAATGATATATAAGTTTTGACTTGAAGATGAAATATGATACAAATGGAAAGGTGGAATGTTGAAAAAGGAAGTTTAACTGGTATTTATTTTAGTAATACCAACAAACTTTTGTTAAAAATATGAGGCTTAAATAAGTGGTTGGATAGATGAGGGATTAAAAGTGACTTTATATAAGTAGGGAGTCGTTTTTACTAAAAGATTATTATTATTTAGATAATGTTAGTGTTATGGTGGCTATAGAAGATTTAAATCTATTATTTTTTCAACCCATAATATTTTAACAATCCTAAAAGTCTTAAAGTAATAAATTTAGGGGAATAAAACACATTCAAATAATATAATTTTGGAAATAAGTTTAAAATTAAGGAATGAAAATAAAGAATCACTTTTATGTTTAGAATAAAGTATGTGGAAGGTGTGATAAGTTGAGTCACATGGCTAATGTATTCCTAGCCATTTTTCTTAACAGTTTTCTATTAATAATACATATTTATGTTAGAATAATGAGGAGAATATAATAGTGAAATCTCTCATGGTGATGGGTTATTGGAAATAATCTCAAATAAATTTCACATGGATACTCTATATTAGGTGTTTTTTATATCTGAAAGAATATATGAGATTATATAGATTATTCTGGAAATATAGATAAATATGAGTCACTCTTGGACATGGTGGGGTGGTTAAATCAATTTTTTTGCATGATGAAAATTGGTGAAGGGAAGTTGGTGTCAAAGATCACACTCTTGGTTAATGATTTGAAACATAACCTTAAAATCTTTCCTCTAATAAGTGACAATGGAAATGAAGCAATACATTATAATGATATATATGTGGTAAAAATATCATAGGATAATTGTGTTATGTGTAATTTCTTGATTTAGATAACCCAAACCGTAAAAAATTTGGGGGCCCCACATGACCTTAGGTGTGCATCACAATATTCTAGAGGCATATGATTGATGGAAAGATCCGTGGATAAGAATCAGGAGATGATGAAATCATATATAATCTAATGGTACATATTGGATTTTACTAAAATAATTACATGTCATGTATGTATGTGGTACATATCCAAAACATAGATCCAAGAGGGTATCCCATAGTCCAGGATAAAAAACCGTAAATAGTTTACATGATGACTAAAGAATAAAAAGAGAAATAATGATAGAATATAAAAACATGAATCATTAAAATAAATAAACTCAAGGCAATCAAGCTAACAAATATGTAGAATAATACTTGAAATATAAATATATAATAGCCTCTGGGTTAACTCACATGATCAAATCTTATCGAATTAAAAACCATCAATACCATGATTATCTCATGGAATGCGTCTATCTCTAAGATGATACATATATTTGAAAAGAAACATGAAGATATATCGATCTACATAAAAACATGTGGAATGTTTATTTTAAATGTAATGTCTTGGTCAAAGACCACAAAACAATTTATTAAAAATCATAGAAGGGAACTACAAAAGTCTGAAAGAAGGGATTTTATTACAATCTCTTTCATAAAGAGGAATAAGGTCATCCGACAGATTATCAACCCATGTAATGCTCTGGTTGATACCTTTGTTAGTAAGAGAATCATCCACCATGTTCACTTCCCGATAGGCATGTGTGGTAGTATATCTAATCTTACAAAGAGAGTCCATGCATCTCATCCAGCGAGATGTAAGGGGCCAGGAAAGGAGGACCACACCATTCATAATTTCTTGGATGATGGAGGTAGAATCTCTTTCAATCCAAATGTCATTACAACCTTTTCTTTTCACAAAATAAACAGCCTGGATCACCGCCATCATCTCATCTTCTAAGGAAGTGGTGCTGGAGCAACCTCTAAAAAAACGCCCATGACAGTGGCCCGGATAATCCCTATAGACAGCTCCAAAACCTGCTGGACCTGGGTTCCCTTTTGAAACTCCATCCACACTTATTTTGATCCATTCGGGAATAGGGGCTTGCCATAACACCTCAATTTATTGACACAGATTTTTTTAGAGTCCGACAACCCGAAGACGTATGAGAATCATAAAATCGTCAATGGAAATATTACCAAAGACCTATTGAATCGAAGAGGCATCCCTGATAACAGTGAGAATTCTCGAACGACCTAAATTGAGATTGAGTGAGTGCCTGTTAAGTAAAATATCATTACGATCATACTAGACAACATGGAGGAGCTCGACAACCGCCACAAGAAAAATGTTCTTGACTTTCTTTGAGGCGTCGAGATCCACACAACATTTCAGATGCATAATAATTGAGTTATAACAAATCCATCTGCAGTCAAACATGTCAGTAATAAAATTCCAAATAGCTGAAGCAGTAGCATAGGATATGAACAGATTGTTGGTATCCTCTCTATGCTGAAGACACATATGAAATTTTGAACAGAGTTGGATACCAAAGTTCTGAAGGCAAACATTAGTAGGAATACAATTATGTGCAATCCTCCAAATAAGATTAAGTCTAAAGGGCTTGATCCAATTTGACTCCACCATTCTCCTCGACAAATATAGTACTAAAGATCATGTTTGTGTTCATGAAAGAACTTTGAGAGAATTCAATTTGGATATAAAAAAACTCAACCTCCCATAAGCATAACACATTTATGCACATACAGTCCTTACCCATTCCAACTTGACTATAATACACCGACAACCCGAGGAATGATATAGATACTAAAAAACTAAAAATAGGACCTGTTTTCCAAAAATAATAATCTTTATACCCTTATGACCTAGTGAGGTATAAACATAACTGTTACATATCATCAGATGCGATCACTATGATACTTCTCTATATCTATAGTACAAACTCATTATATTCACACCTAGATCATTGGTTATCTCACTTATCAAAAATAAATATTACCTAAAATATCATGGGAAATTTAAATGGTTTTAAGAATATTAACATTATGTTGTAGTGACCAGTGGATCATGTAGCTACTCTAATGGGGATGGGAGTGAATCAATATGACATTTTTACTATATTCTCATTACGTTATAAATTCCCCAATTGATATTAAAACTTCTTTTATCAGTAAATATATATATAAATGGATATTTTTATGATTACGTAACACATACTTACCACAAAAAAAATTAGTAAATAATGTAATATAAGAACATATGATATTTTTTATCAGGATTAAAAAACAATGGTAGCATACTTCTTACTAATTGTGGTTTTAATGAAATACACATATATCCACTATATAATGAAGGTTAATAAAAATAGTTTATATCTTGAAAATACACTCTTATCTTCTAATAGGTTCACAATTCCATGGTTGGTCTCCTTATACAGACTCCTGTCAGTTTGAAATGGATCCTCCCAACACATTATTAACTAACATATTCATCTCTTATATTGATTTAATTGAATCTCTATGATAGGATCTTATTCCTTAATTGGAGTCTTCAAAATCCAAAATATAAGCATCTATAATTTTATACACATTATTATCATTTAGAGACCCATTTTCTGTACAATATTCTAGATTTGGATATTTTCCTTAACTAAACGTTTTATTTATTAATACTTTTATATTCTGAAATCATAGTATCTCCCCAATCTTCAAGAGTCTCGATACAATTGATAAAAAATGGAAATGGTACATAATGGTCTTTCCCTAAAACCTCTACTCATCCTCCTTATTTCATATATTTTATCTTTGTTAATAGTGGGTATGCAAGAGCAGTACCTCCCTAGTGTCCTCATTAAATTTTTACTAATATGATATATAAATATTGTATAGAAGGTCTTATTATACTTTTCATTCCTTTATTTTTTTCCTTCCTTAAAACACATTCTCTTTTATAAAGAATATCAATAGTTTCTATCTCTCATCGATACCTTGAATATTCACTAGTATAGATCATGAATTTTATATAACATCTAACTCCACCTTATTTTTTCATTCATATTTATAATTAGGTGAATATATTTCCCATATTTGAATTTGAAAAAACACCTTAAATCTCATCTACATGATATTCTCATTTAATCTATTCAATACTATCCTTCAGAAATCTTCAAGCTATTTATTATTTTTCTATCCCAATAAAATAGAGCATAATATAATATTTTAATATACATGGGATTTCCATTATTTATGTTTCCAAAAAATCCATGAGTATTTAATATGTGCTAGGATGGATTTTTACAAGTAGGAAGATCATAGAAACAAGATGCTTCTCTTCATTACATGAGATAAACTGTATACATTTATTAGTATTCTCTGTTGTAATATAGAAATAATTTTTGAATGTGACCCCTTTATTCATCTAAAAAACATTAAATCGAACTTTAATGGCCTAACATCATGTCATGAAACTCCCTCAAAATAATATCTTCATAACACACTACGACGTGACATTATTCATGTTACTTGAATGCATATAAAATTATAGAACCACTTTTGGCTTTTATTTTATCCTATAACAGCTATATGGAATGAACTTATTCATCATGATGAAAATATCATCCCATTAACACTAATATTTAATCAAAATATCTCATTGAATCACTGTGATATTTAATTCATTATAGAAAAACATTAACAACATCTTGTTTTAGCCTCTAGTAGTCTCACATTTTCTCAACATGCAACCCTTACATAACCTCTTGTTAACTTTTATGTATCATTTTGTTAACCTTTACCCAATAAGTTTATAAAGTAATACACTATAATGAGGATCTAATATTTTTTTCAAATTTATAGTGATAAATCTTTATGTATGGATTTTTTAGTAATTTATATTATGTTGAAGACACTTATGTATTTAAATAAGGCTCAAGTCATTTCCAATTTTGGATCTACAATGGTTCGAGGAACCATTTCAAAACATATTGTACTTACTATTATGTATCATTGTAAGGTTATTTTCATTGTCGATTCTTTTAATTCAAATTGGACATACTCTAACATATGGATCAAACACATTGAAATAATATTATGTATTAAGATATTACTTTTCACTTTGATTTATTTCCAGTATGGATTATAATATGGCTCTTATATTTTCTCTGTTGAACTCTTCCATATTTATGTAAGATTTTCCCCTTTCCAAAATTTTCCATCATTATTTGGTAAATTTATTCTACATGAATTGTTATATATTATGTTCAACAAAAAAACATACCTACTATTTGGAATATACAACATGTATCAATGTACAAACCCATGGACTTTGTTAATTACTTATATCTTCTAACTTATATAATCTAGATATTTTGGGCTTATGAATATCCCTAACATTGGATCACCTCAAATTTTTATCTTTTGTACTTCTAAAATTTATCATCATTAAATATCATTAATGATTAACTCAAAAAATATCAAGTTCTAGATACCCAATAGTTTTCATATACTACTCATATTTTAAAATCTATATAGCATTGTTTATAATTACTTCTATTTAATCATTAATATAAGATTATTCAGGAAATATTGATTCCAGAATTGTTTTATGTGAATGAATATATCCTTGGTGATTCTACCATTATTGTAACTTTTCGATGTCGTTTCCCTTAATATTCCTGCCAGCTTTGGTCTTATTAAAATAGATATAATCACAACAAACATATAAATAAGAATATGTTATAGATTGTTATTTCATGTTCATAAACACTTTTCTTTAATCAATTAAAGAATATATCTTTAATATTTATATGGGAAGTGTTTTTCCTTATATACAAAATATCAATCTGCATTGAAAAAATATGCATGGAACTTCCTCATCACAATGAATGGTAAAAAAAATATACACTATAAAAAAAATTCACAGCTAAATCACACTCTTAAAAATTTAAAATATTTCTATTCTTCATTATCTCCCATATTTAACATATATTGAATTTACACATTTTTGATATATTTACATCAAATACATACAATATAGCTCTCTCAATCTTAATATCATTAGTTATTCAGTACCTCACTTGTATTTCTATTCAATACCCATTTCAAATTTTAAATACAACAGTTTAGGGTAATGGAAATTATTACTCATCTCATTATTCATCCATGATTTAAATTTTCAAATTCTCCATTTTCACTACCATTTTAGAGTGTTAAATATTTATTTTCTTGATATAAGGTTGAAATCACGTAACACATAAAAATTATCCATAAATTAATCAAAACATTATAGTTTAATTTTTCCCACCTTATTGGATAAAAACTTTCCATCCCTTAAAATTAGATATGATTCCATAAAAATAATAATTGGAAATTTTGATAATCACACCTCAACCATAATATTTATCTACTTTTTTGGATTTCACAAGAAATTATAAATTTCTGGATGTTTTCACGTCTTATATCCCCATTAAGGGATATATTACACCATTCATCATAACGACTAGTCTTATATATAATATAATCTAAATATATACTTTGTGATATTACTTGAAATACTATATGGAGGCATCTTGATATAAGTTATAACATTCCATGTTGGATAGATCACTATGATATATGATATTCATATTATTCCATTTATCTTTTTATGCATAATACCTCAAATTACCTATATAAGAAAAGTGAAGGAAAATAAATATATTAGATTAAGGTAAGTCCATATTGATCTTCGAGATTTGGACCTTTTTGGGAAGCATAATTTTATTTATTTATTCAAAATTCTTCTTAAGTGTAAGTGATTTTTTAACTTTACATAGAAAGAAACATGAAATATTTTATTTATTTATCTATCTTATTATCATTTTACAAATATTCTAGTAATATGTTCATGCATTCCTTAAGAATATTCTTTGATTTCTTCTTGTGAGAGGACTCTGTTTTCACAACATCATTCTTAGCACATGAAGTCACTATTGATTTTTTTTCCTTTATAAAAATCTTCTTCTATCCATGTTTTCATTTCATAGGAATGTTTCCAACTATTTCCCACCTTACACATAGTTTCACTCTAATATTTGACTGATCTGTCTTTAGAAACCTCTCATGAAATTATTATTCATTATCTTAGATGTATTCCACCAAAGAAATCATTATTTTCTGACATAAAATTAATTATTTTTGTTTCTTAATATTTTTTAAAATGGATTTTATAGCTAGGGATTGTTTCTAAAGATCTATGATGTATCCTTTCATCCCATAGTATAATCATTTCTTATTTGGTGTATCATCATTCTTAGCAATTTTCTTGGGCGTAGTTTGCTCAAGGTTCCTTACTTGCTTAAATCCTAATAAAGACTCACCACATTTTCTTAATTGTTTCATTATATTTTTTTGTTAATATATTATAATATTAATATACCTCATTCTTGGAATATTATTACTGACACCTATAAACATAGTGGATATATATTTAAATGTATATAAAAAATCTCCTAGAATATAAATCTATTCATGATTGATTTTTTCAAATTCTTCTATGTTCCATTTTTTATTTAACCTGTATTCCCCCTTTATGTAGGATTAAATAATCTATATTAATTTAAATGTTATTCTACAAATCATTTTTCCTATTCCCAAATCATCTACAGCCCAACTATTGAAAAAAAACCTTTATTTTATTCTATGGACCATTTTCTATCCAAGATTTCTAAATTTCTATTTTTTGGAAGAAGAATCATTATTTTAGGAACTCCTTGGTCAAATTTATCTATTAGAAATTATCACCTCAATCTTTGGCATGGTAGTGTATTTTTTAGAATTCATAATCACCCATATTTTCCTAGTTTTTTTAAAGTAACCTGTTCTCTCATGAAAAAAACATTAGTGTAATAATTTTTTTATAAAATATGAGTTTCCATTTTTGGTGATCCTAAAATGGATATATCTTCAGATGATTTTATTTACTTCTCTACACATAATTTTTAATTTTATAAGAAATAATATTTTCAGAACGATTCATGGAAACACATCAATTCATAGTAATTTGTGAATATTCTTCATGTGGGTAATCTATGTTTCATAGTTTGACTTCTAATTCAATACACATCCTGTTGAGGGTGTTTTTTTAAAACTCAAATGATCTCAATTAATAGTAACATTATTTTCTTAACTTATCTATACAATATTTATGTAGATTACTTATTTATTACAATGAATTTTCATGTTCATTTAACCTTTTTGGTCTGATCAACAATTTAGTGTTATAGACATCCACATAATCCCTTCATGTTTCTTCTAATTCATTGATCTTCTCTTCATAGACACTATGTAACATATATTTCTCATATATGTTTTTTTAAATAAATTTTCATCCATGTAGATGTTTTATTTATTGATCGTTACAGTTTTCTCCTTGGCTTACCCTTATTTGACAGGATTGTTCCACCTTTGCAACTGTACTACTAATAATATTTTCCTATTTTTCTATCAATCATACGCCATGTAATCTCATTATGTAGTCCCTATATAAAATCAAACACAATAGAAACAAAATTAAATATAACTTCATTTTGGTAATCTTTATCTTTAAAGTATAAATATTAAATTAGTTCAATGGACTGAAACACTTCATAGATTAAACTAGATTATTTCTTATGATCATTTTCAATATATATAAAAAATTAACTTCCCCATTAAGTACCTTTAATTATTTGTTTAAAATATTTCAAATTTTATAACATTATTAAATTCTTAGTGGATTTATTTTTTTCAATTCTTTAAGGTTTTATATGTAACATATGAGTTGAGACAGGTAAATATAGGGACTATATTTTACATTTTATGTAGATCTAAACTTATTAAAATAAGTACTTCATATATATCTGAGAAAATATAGGGAATGAAAATAGATCTAATCATATGAAACCTTAATTAGCTTTGATACAACATGTAGTTCCCATTGGATTATGCAATGATTCTAGGTGTGGTATGGTGAGATGAATCAGTGAGACACTTCAACAGAATCCTTTTTTACATTTTAATTATTCCTTATTATTATTCAATTTTATTTATTTCTTATGATATAGATGGATCTTCTTATTTTTATCAATTTCTCAATTAATTCATGTTATGTTGTAAAGAATTAAAGAGAATACCACATAAAAATTTTACAAGGTTCATCCCAAATGATCATATATTCACCATTATTGTGTTGAGTCTAATTATGAGACAAAAAATCCAATATACTACATAAGTGAATAAAAATAGTCTATCTCCCAAAAAACCAATTTTTTCTCCCATAATGTATTGATTGTATTATTTACACTGGATGGTTATTATTTATGATAGTTCCTATAAACATACAACTTAACATAATATTCTTCTCTCCATATAATTTCACTGCATCACTATGAAAAAATATTTTTCCTCAATTATATTTTTCAACAACTAGTATATAGTCTTCTATAATTGTTTAAATATCAGTCTCATAAAATTACTAAGATTATATACATTACATAGGATCAAGATTATCGTTCTTACTCAACTTAGTCTTCTTTAACCCTTATATGATCTTCAATCACAACATATCTTTAATCTTTAACAACCATGAAATAATTTAAAATAAATCTCAATGGTACCTATCGATCTCTCTCAATCCTCCCCCTCCTCCCCCTTTATTATCTTCCATATTCAATGATAATGTGTATTCACTACTAGTACCTCATTAATATTATTATTTTTTAATTCTATGATATAGTTGTATCAAATAGAATTTAATTTCTTACATTTTACTTTTTTTTCTTATTCCCCGATATGCCTGATCCTCTCTATAGAATATTAATCATTGAATTTTCTCTACCTTTGATACTTAGACTATTAATTGGTATGTATTATCTATTTTAACTCACTTATCCATCCATATTCTTTTATATTTTATACTTATAATCACATGAATGCATCTTTTATATTTTAATATATAAAGATCCTTCAATATCAGCAACATGATATTCTCATTTATGTTGGTAAATACTACCCACAAGAAATCCTCTATCTCTTTAATCTCATTAAATCCCAATCAATGATAGATTCATTTAATATTCCATGATATTTGATAATTTACTTCATAAAAGTTAACAAAATCCACATATATTTAATCCGTGTTGGTATGCACGTTCTCATGTAATAATATCACAACATCATTCTACTTATCTTCTTGATGTGAGATAGAACTTATGGTTTTCTAGATCATTTATAGTCATTCTATCACAATCGTTTGGTGACATGATTTCTTTATTCGTCATAATATAGTATGAATTCAAACTTTAATGTCTTAAACTTTTATTTTGAAAATCTCCCACAACACATCATATGAAACCTTAGGCCTTCACTACCACAATTTAGTTCAAATAAACACATACATCACTAATAATCTTTTATACCAGTAAATGTTACCAAAATTATAATATTTATAATTTAAATATCTACAAAAAATATTGAATCACTTTTAAACTAATTAACTTGTAGCTTTAATGTTTTTAGAGTTTTAAGAAAAACATATATATAAAAAACCTATATCTTTCCCATATATTGAATAATTTTTTACTATACAAGGATTTCCTTATTTTAAAGAAAACATTCAACAAATCCCATAATAATCTCTATATATGATAAAATTTTAGAGATGTCACATGTAATAATTTTATTTATAATGTGGGAAAATATAAATTTATGAATTTTGAAATGAATCACTTTTGATGAAAACGAAAAAATAGTGAGATATCATAGAACATATAAGGAATGAATGATATGGGAAGAATAAATGATGATACAAAATGTTATATAAATAATCATTTAATCATTACCTATATTCATGAATAAAAATATAAATAATCCCATAGATAAAAATAACTAATTTCAAAGTGAAGATATGCATAATGTCGATCATCATAAATCTTATCATCAAGAACTCATTCGAAAATATCCTAAATTAATGGGATGGTTTACATTGAATACCCAAGATATTTATCATGTGAGACATATTGAAACATAGATGGGATATCTAATATCAATACCCACATATTAATTCATCAGTCCAATGCATTGATCAAATTAGAGGATTTAATAATAAATACATTACATAATTAACATGCTATAGTAATAAACAACTGTTTTGGAAAACTAGCATACAAGACATCAATATTTTCCCCAATTAACAAATAAAATAGGATGATCATAAGAAATAATATAAAATAATATGGATTGTGTCATCAAATAATATCATAAGTGAATTAAATGAATAATCACACAATATATAATCAACTCACCATTAAAAAAATCTATATTTAATTATTAAAATAGAAGTTGTAAATACCTTCCTTAGTTAATAAATTTAATAAAGTGATCATAATCCATCCTTAGATGGAAGGTAGATTGTATAATTTAGGTATAACCCAAGTTTAACATAATTAATTTGTTTTATGTGGACATATATAAACAACACCTTCTTATTAAAAACACTATGAAAAACATCACATAAGAATAGATCAAGAAATAGATTGTTTAGAAACATGAATTTAATCTCCCAAAAAAAATGAGATCATTTAAGAGGTAATACATGAAAAATTACTCCTAGTGAGGTAATAAACTTTTAAAATAGTTATTAAAATAAAATCAAAATTTAAAAAAAAAATCATAAAACATTTCTGAAAATGATGTAAAAGAGGAAGTTATGAGGGAATTTAAAAAATTCATTTTCCGAGAGGTAACATTAATTTTACTAAAAACAACTTTAAAAGGAATCCCAGTACTCGGGAATTTAAAATGATCAAAAGTTTTTCTATAAGAAATGTGTAGTGTGAAATATGTCACAATAGTGGGTGCCATAGAACCAACTATGATGTACTTTGGAATACCAGATCATGTGTACAGTTAGATATGTTTAATTTTATTTTACCATTATACTGCAGACTTTTTTGCGTCCACTATAATAATGGTAAGGTGCAAAGGTTAATTTTCATGTCGAGAGGTTATCGTAGATCCCAGGCTATATTGAGAACCTCAAGATACAATGGAATTGATCTTAAATATATGTTATGTAGACTAGATACATCTTACTGACTAGACACAGTAGATTTATGACTATCAGGTGCTGGGGGTTCATAAGCATTGAGTCTTATTCTAGTGAAGTTCACACTTGGTGATCTCTAGTAGTGAGATCATGAGGAAAAACCCGCCAATAGGAACGCCACATGTTTTGGGTGTCATTGGTTTTTCCTATCTACAGACAAGTGTATTGGTCTCCTAACAAGAGACCATTACCAATGTATATAATTTAATTATGTACTTTGATGCGATACAAAAACCACGACAGTGATGTCGTGGCGAGGTAGTTTGTGTTGGGTGCGTCGTTGGTGGTATGACATTGGCTGAATGGTCAAGAAAGGATTTGTCGCTTCCAAGTTCAGGAAGTTGTATATCTCAGGCCTAGTTGATCAGGATGGTACCACCTTTATAAGTCTTTGGACAAAGCAGTAGAAAGGAAAATCCATCCGGATAGATCAACAAATAATAAAGCAAGATAAGGACGATAACACAAGAGTGTGTGCTGCTTTATGAGATATTTAATTACAAAGATATTATAGTACATAGTTAGTGTTTGAAGGATGGTAGTCATTTCTATGACTATCCTTATCTCTTGAAGGGACATGATGAGTTTCTATACTCCACTCTTGGTCTGTGGATTTTATTCACTTCTATCGAGATAAGGGCCTTGAGGGTCACACACTATAGCATATTCAAGAATCCACCCTATTCAGTTGAATAAGTATATTGACATAGTGGGCCCTGCCATGGGGTCTGAGCATTGTCCAAGTTATCGATCACTGATTAATTAAATATATTAATTAATATTCAAGTTATAAATATTTGGGGTTGAATTTATTTAATGTCTTTTCGAGTTTAGTAAATACGAGAAAAATATTAATTGAACAAACATTATTTTAATATTCAAGGTTCGTTTAATATTAAGCGGGATAACGAGTTGAGTTAAATGGCTCAGATTTTATCATGTAATATATTTCATATATATTAAAAGTATGTGATAAAAAAGAAAAATAATATTGGAGTAGTTAAGTTCGTCAAAATTATTTATTTAGTGAACGTTGAAATAAACAGGGGATGGGGAACCCTATAGAGTAGTTATCAACGTCTCTATAAATAAGATAGGAGGCTCTATATCTTTTTGTGCAAATAACTATTCATTCATTTTATGGAATGAATGTTGAGAGCCTCTCTCTCCTCCCTCTCTCTAGAGAGAGAAGCTCTCGATTCCCGAATCTCAGATCAAGATCTCTCTCATGCATCAAAGGCTTCTTGATGAGGTGATCATCGGGACGTCAAACGCATCGTCAGAAGGCTGCGTTAACACCCAGAGTTTGACGATCGATGTTCCGATATATTTTTGGAGTGCATGTGGATGATCTAGAGGGATCCTGCATTGGATCTTTCAAGTGACAATCGCCATCGAATAGTTTCAGTTGACCGCGGCTTCATATTTGAAACATGTATCTTTTCATTTCAATTTTTTGCTCCTTATAATTTACCCGAGATCCTTGGACCTCTCCAGGGATTGGATCATCGGCTAAGAAAAGATCCTTCATCCCACCGATGAATATTTTAAAATCCTCGGCCCACCAGCTTCCGCTGTGGGCCCCAGAAACTTAACAGTGGTATCAGACGGATCACATAAATTTTCTAAGCCTAGAAATTAATTTTCATTAAAAATAAGTTGATGGTTCAAAGGCAGTACCAACAGTTCAAACTACGCGGCGATCCGATGTGGAATGACCTTGTTATGGCCAGTTTAAATTTTTTGGATTGGATCAAATTCACACTTTGATCTCGAGTTTTAATTTTATTTCATTTTGTTGGACCGATTAAAATTCAATCGGTTCATTAGAAAAATAATTAATTGTTCAAATTATAATTTATAAATAATATAATTTTCATAGTAATTTTATTATTATAATAATATAATAATAATAAATTATTATTTCATTATAATAATTATATTATTATTTAATTTAAAAGACTATCATTAAGCCTTTAAAATATATTGGGAGGACTTAAATTTAAATTTTTTTTGTGGAATAAAACTTAAATGGAAGTCTTGAATAAATAAAAAAACAAATTGGGGCTGGCTTTACTGGTTAATCAATAAAAGAATGAAAAAAGGAGAAAAATAGGGATGGCTTGTGAAAAAGCGGAAAACAAAAAAAATTAAATGGGTCTGATCGGACCCCTCTTCTCCGGTGCGATGCACTGCAGCGCTGCATGTAGGAAGTGCACATCGGCACAACGCTAGCCCAGGGATACCCCCCCCCCCCCCCCCCGCGGCCGCACCCCACACGCACTCCGCACATGCCGTTTGGCCCACTGCATGCCCCTCTCTCGGCCACCCAGTCTCCCCACACAGAGCAACATCCCAGCCAGGTGCTGCCTGCTCTATCCTCACACGACACACTATGTCTCGACCACCTTGCCAGCACCTGACCCATGTCCAACTCACTCTGAAGCCGGCTTGCAGCGCCGTGACCTAGCCGCCCTGCCCGCCTCCACCCATCCCGCTCCTCGGGAACCCAGTAGCAGCAAGCCGTGGGGTGGAAGCCGCCAACCTCCTTTCTGGCGCCGACCAGCAGGAGGCCTCTCCATCCTCGATGCAATAGGAGCTGGAGCCGGGTCTCCTTCCCGCGCTGGCCGGACGCATGCCGTCACCACCGAATAGCTGGACCCCCTTCTCGAAGTCATTGTCTCGGCAGCCCGCCACTCTGGCGCGCCTCCAACCAGATCTCAGCAAGAAGCCACCGTGCCCTTGCGCCATGCCTCTCGGCACCGCCCAGGCCATGACACCGCATGTATTCCATCCAGAATCTCCCCTCGACGGGGCTCTGCCCTGGGTTCCCGCCGCACTGGCATCCGACCTCCTGCAGCGACGTGATGTAGCTAGCACCCTTCATTGTCACCATCGGTCAAGACCCAAGAGGTATCTTTTTTTGCTTTCAATTCTTTCCACAGGGTATAGGTTGGCCATGAAACTGTCCGGGCGGACCTGCCAAACCCAAAACGGGTTTGGGCGGATCAGTTCGGCCATGTTTTGGCCCTGTGCGAGTTTGGCCCGACCCCCGCAAGCCGTGAAGTCATGTTTTGGGGACGAACCAATTTAAATTAATCAAAGCAATTAATTTAATTAATTTAATTTTAGTATTTAAATTAAATTAAAATAATATTATTTTTGGCTAATTATTTGAACATCCAAGCATATAAATTATTTTAAATTTTTAATGAAATGAAATTAATTAATTAATTGAATATTGGCATTAAAAATTATTTTAATTAGAGGATTGATAAATAATTAAATTATTTGAATTATTAAATTTATATAATTTAATTTAGATAACCCTCGTACTTAATTAAGGCATTTTAATTTTTATCACACATTATTTTACCTGTAGTCTGGTCTTGAGCATCGACCCTTGTATGTCTGCATTTAATTATGTATTTAATTAATTATTAAAAAGTGTGCGATGCTTGTAAATTAATTAAATAGATGGTCTGCACATCATCTTTATTTTTCTGTTAAAATGTATAAGGGAATGCGCGACCAATATTTATATGATGTACATTTATATCCGAGTTCCCCTCACTTGCACGTGGGTATCTTTGTACTTTGGATGAAGACAACGAGCAACATGGACCTCGCCAAGATGTTGCGGTGCACGACGGTGCATGACGACACATGGATTCCACCAAGATGAGGTGGTACTCCAAGACGTGACGTTGAACCCGCCAACACGTAGCGATGTTCCATAAGTGAAGAAAACTTACAAGATAAGGGGAAAGCTACATTTTGAGTCAAGTTGCGACTCAAGTATGATACCCTTAAGTGATTTAGATGCTCAAGACTAGTCGAGTAATAGTTTTCCTTTATGCATTAATTATTACTATTTTATGCATTTTAGAATAGCAGGAAAATACATAAAATAATAGATAATAAAATTCATAAATAAGCGTCATATGTTTTTCTTTTAAAGATCATTTGTGAGTGCGAAAACATAGATGAACAAGTTTAATAGAAATGGATCACATTCGTTGAGAGAGAACCAATAAAACTATCATAGAAAATATTATTTCATAAATAACCTTCCATTTTTCATGTTTGAACAAAACCGGGTGTTTGAGGTGCCAGTCATGCCTTAGATAAGGGTGCCTCTTACTACCGAGGAGTTATTATTCATGTGGCAGGTCAACCTAACTAAAATTACATTAAATAAGTATCCTTATGTAGCTTTTTGTAATTTTATAGGCAAGATTTGAGTAAATACGTAAATGATTTTTGAAGTTGGGACTTCATTCAACAGATCATGGAACTGCTTGTTAATGCTGCTGGCTAGCCAAAATCCTACTTTGGAACCTCCGAGTAGTGGCGTAGCCATAGATTGTAGACTGTGAGGGTGGTTCAGGGATCCTTTCCACTAGAATAATCAATATTATTCCAATTCTAGTACATAGGGTTCCTAGAATTCAAAAAATTAGTGGGAGACATTTAATGATTAAATTAATCAATTATGTCTAAACTGGTAATCAAATAAAAGTAGAATCTGCTACAGTATATTTGTAGATAATGGAATGAAAAACCATAATAAAACTGTGATAAATATTATACAATGTCAATGTCCAAAAAAGCACGAAATTCCAAGTGTAGTATAGGCGCTTGCGCACATTACTACTATATCGGAAATTCAAGGTGCTTATGTCTCAACCTATTAAGCCACCTCAAGAATCGAGGGTGTAAAATTGTTTACAAGAGGCTCATGAATCAAGTATATGATGGTTCTATCATAATTATATCATCAATGTTTGATGTTAGTTGTGGACGCTACATCATGAAATAGATTATGTTTCATGTAGTCTCATCTCCAAGAGGTTTACAAGGAGAAAACGAAGCATGTTTTGAATGTGATGGTTGCACTTGGTTAGGGTATAGTGAAAGATAGTTCACAGTCTTTCATGTCATCCCATTATTATACCTTTTACACCTAATTACTCTAGTTTCATTTAAAGGTATTAACTAACGGTATAGAGTAAGTGCTTCATCACCTTTGTGGTAACATTCGTCAAGTAATAAGAATATTGGAGATAACACTATCTTTTATTCTTATGGAGAATAAATTAAATGACAAGAAAAAAGGCGTATGGAATGTTACGCCAAAGGAACCTTCATGATGTCATTTAAAGAAAAGTGGTTGGTTATTTACCAGGAGGTTATTTGCATCACATATTATGAAATAAATTCATGGAAGATTAAAAACTAAAATATTAGAAGAAAGTACCCTCTTCTCGTTCAGTTAATATTCATTAAGTAAAAGTATTGATTTCTCACATACTTCTTTGGTATTAAAATAGAATATGATTTTCACATATATGTATTGAAATACAATAACCAAGTAAATAGAGAAACATCACTAGGAGTAAGGTGTCTTCTCTAAGAATCTTAGAAAGGGTGATTCCTAAGTCAGTGGTGAGAAACACATAAATTCAAAAATTGCCATGGAATTGACTCAAACTGAACAATTAGTTGAGTATAAAATTTTTTTTATCTCATATGCCCATTTGAAACTGATGAGACATTTTTCCATGTTTTGGAAGGAATTTGTTTTCTGGTAACATAGTCAATAAATAGTTCACTCTACATGAATCAATGACAATACACGATGAATATAAAATGTAAGACCTACCCAGTTGTGGCAATATGATTCTTTGGAAAGTAAAACTAAAAGTGGATGTCAACTATATAACTAGTATGATATTTAGGCTCGACATAGCTAAACACCTTGTGTATTATCGACATCCATAGTTTAGACAAAGAAAGCTTTAGAAATAAAGGTATGCCACAAACATTTCCGAGGATAGTTAAACAAGACAGTGTAAACTATTTCAAAGAAAGAAAGAGTTAAAGACATTTCATTAGTTTTCTTTAAGTCATTAAGGAATGTAACAGTGAAGTATAAGTTTTGTAAGAATATATGAGTTACTTCGGATTGGCATGCCGAAGAATATCTTGACCAAACTGTCATCAATAATGATAATGTAGCGTGGAGTAATTACTAAACACATGTTAACTTATCTACATCACCATATTGATGTTCATAAAGAGGATCGATGATGAGTCTTACATAATAAAATTAATAAAAAAATTTAGCATGGATAAATTCCTAAATGCTCATTTTATACATCAAATTTATGATGTAAGTTGTATCAATGTTACAACCTGCAGTAACTTACATTATATTTTATGATGTGATTTGCAAATAACGGCATAAACCCATAACCAATATGCCAACTAAAATGACAAATGAATATCATACGAGTCCTAGTATGATGAAAAATCCATTATGTCATAGGATGTGTTTAGATGCAAAGCGTTTGTTAGGATTTAAACAAACATGAATCAAGTTAAACAAGTTTTTCATATAAGGTAATTATCATAATAGTTCCTTAAGATATTACCTAAATCCCTAAAATAGAAAAGATGTAGTCATGTATTAGACTACATTTCTATACAAGGGTGCACATATCTATTATAGATAGTTGGAGATGAATTGACTTGGACTTAGTCAATGATAGAGATGCACAAATGGTTGGCATAAGGAACTAGTTCCACAAGTACATGTGGAATATGCATTTTCCAGAGACATATACTGCGTAGGAAGAATGAAACCACGATGATGGTTTTTATATTCACTACGTCCGGTGATAAATTATTCATTAAGAATAATAAATCCTACAAGTAAGTAGTATATGGAAACATGATATGATTTACAAGATCAAATAAAATTCAATAATGGATTCCACGTATCAAATTTCAAAGGGGTTTATAAATTGAATACTACAGTGGGTATTCAAATGAAATGATCCATGAATGGTACAAGTATGGTACCAATAATGCTCGATTGGTTATACCTAGTTGGTATACCTAAATACATTAGAATTGAACATTTCATAGATAAACTTATAAGATCTTTTTATTGTCCATTGGATGTCAAGATCATCTTTCGTGAAAGGTGTCTATACGATGCAACCAAAAAGAGATGATGACATCAAATGATGCCAATAAGGGTTTCATGTTACTGAAATCTAGTTTTGGAATAATGTAAGTGACAAGATCTTAGAACATTAATTATAAATGAATCTTTACATTGTGTCTTCCAATGTTTAGTGGGAGCGCCAATGTTTTCCAAGTGAAATATGTTCGATAACATTTGGAAAACTGATTTTGGTCTTACTGTTAGATAAGACCAAAATAAAAGAAATTCTCCAATGATTGACTTAAAGTAGTAACCTAAGTTCTAGGGAACAGGATCTACTGAGGTAGATACATAAGTTTCTTGGTCCTAGTCAAACTTGTATATATAATGAAATTGTAATGAAAAACACAAGTTGGAACAATTCATGTTCAGAATTGTTGCCTATGTCACATGGCTTAATCTATTCAAGTTAACTTGTTCGGAACATTGGAAGAGATAAAATTAGTGAATTGATACCATATGGTTTAGAGATGGATCAATCACATATTCCATAATATGTACAATAATCGATATTTCCAGGATATTCTTTATTATACGTAGATATCAATAATTTCCAAGAGAATTTCAAGTGATGCAGTCAGAACTATCATCTTGTACTTTGGAAAGTATAAAAGATATGTACCTGTAATATGTCGAAAAAAGTATACTAGTTATTGTGGGATAAAAAATAGTAATCCTTAGAAAAATTTGATCTAGTGTCGCATTTAAGAAAAGGAGATGAGTGAGTCAAGATCATAAAATCTTGTGGTAGCCATACCTAAAAATACCAAGTATGTTGCATCTTCCAAGGCAGCTAAGAAGAAATTATAAATCACAACGATTTGTTCCAGTTCTTGGATTTTCACCTAGTGAGGAAAAAATTATCATAATTAAAATTATGAAATTCTTACTTGCCAATTTGTCATGTTATGACAATCGACAAAGTGATATACTCGGGGATACCTTATCTTGAGAAGTTCTGCTCAAGCAGACGAGGCTGCATATAGCAGATATGCCAGGCGGTGAAAACCTGGAAGGACCAGCTGTTAAAGCCATTACATAGCAGAAGCATGGTATTTATCATGTGAGAAGCTAACCAGTTTAGTTAGCATGTTGGCTCTAGTACAAGTGGGAGTGTTGAAATAGTGGGTGCCCTTGACCCAACTATGTAGCTCTTTTGATTACCATATCATGTGTACGGTTAGCTATGCATGATGTTATTTTACCATTATAGTTCAGAGTTTTCTGCATCCACTATAATAATGGTAAAGTACAAAGGATAATTTTCATGTTGAGAGGTTATAGAAGATCCCAGGCTATAATGAGAACCTCGAGATACAAAGGAATTGATCTTAAATATATGTTCTATAGTCTAGATACATATTACTGACTGGAAATAGTAGATATCTAACTATCAGGTGCTGGGGGCTCATAAGCATGAGACTTATTCTCATGAAGTTCTCACTTGGTGATCTCTAGTAGTGAGATCACGAGGACAACCCCTCCAATAGGAACACCACATGTTTTGGGTGTCATTGGTTGTTCCTATCTACGGACATGTGTGTTGGACTCCTGACTTGAGACCATTACCAATGTATATCATTTGATTACATACTTTGATGTAAGATGAGAAGCATGGCAGTGATTTCGTTGTGAGGTAGTTTGTGTTTGGTGCGTCGTTGGTGGTATGCCATTGGCTGAATGGTCAAGAAAGGATTTGTCGCTTCCTAGTTTATGAAGTTGTATATCTCAGGACTGGTTGATCATGATAGTGGAACCTTCCTAAGTCTTTTGCCAAAGCAGTATAAAGGCAAATCAATCTGGATAGATCAGCAAATAATAATGCAAGATAAAGACGATGACACAAGAGTGCGTCCTGCTTTATGAGATATTTAATGACAAAAAGATTATAGTACACAGTCAGGGTTCATAGGATGGTAGTCGTTGTTATGACTATCCTTATCTCTTTTGGGGCCATGATGAGTTGCTAGAATCCGCTCTTGGTCTGTGTCTTTTATTCACTACTATCGATATAAGGGTCTAGAGGGTCACACACAATAGAATATTCAAGAATCCTCCCTATTCAGTTGAATAGGTCTATTGACATAGTGTGCCCCACCATGGGGTCTGAGCGTTGTCTAAGATATCGATCACTGATGAATTAAATAAATTCATAAATATTCAAGTTATGAATATTTGGGATTGAATTTATTTCATGTATTTATGAGTTTAGTAAATACTAGAAAAATATTAATCAAATGAATATTATTTTAATATTCAAGATTCATTTAATATTAAGTGGGATAGCAAGTAGAGTTAAATGGCTTGGATTTTATCACGTAATATATTTCAGATATATTACAAGTATGTGATAAAAATAATAAATAATATTGGTGGATTTATGTTCTTCAAAATTATTTATTTAGTGAACGTTGAAATAAACAGGGGCTGGGGAACCCTACTGGGTATTTATTAACACCTCTATAAATAAGAGAGGAGTCCCTCTATCTTTGTGTCAAAATCACTATTCATTCATTTTATGGAATGAAAGTTGAGAGCCTCTCTCTCCTCCTGCTCTCTAGAGAGAGAATCTCCTGATCCAAGAAGCTCAGATCATGATCTCTCTCATGCATCTAAGGCTTCTCGATGTGGTGATCATCTGGATGTCGAAAGAATTGTCAGATCGCCGTGGTAGCACCCATAGTTTGACAATCGATGTTCCAGCAGACTTTTCCAGTGCCTGTGGACAATCTAGAGGGAGCCTACATTGGATCCTTCAAGAGACAATCACCATCAACTAGTTGCAGTCGACTGCGGCTTCAAATTTTAAACGGGTACGTTGTCATTTTAATTTTTTTTCTCTGTATAATTTACGCGAGATCCTCAGACCTCTACAAGGCTTGGATCGTTGGCGATGAAAATTTCCTTCATACTGTCGACAAAAATTTTAAAATACCCGGCCCCCGCCTTCCACTGTGGGCCCCTAAAACATTATAAAATAAGAATATGAATGTGAAAGGGATATCGTTTTATATTATTTTGAAAAATACCTTTTTAAACCCAAATCATACAATGGATTATAAAATATTTTTATGAAAATATATAAAGATAGATATTAATATCACAAGTGGTAAAAAATATTATTTTATCCAATTATGATAGAATAAAATTTGTGGGAAGGGAAAATATAGACATGGAAGAAATGAGAAATTAAAAAGGATATGGATTACTCATGATAATATCATATTTTAAAGTTAATGAAATCCACCAATGAAGAAAATTTTAATGTAAAGAAGTAATTTTAATAAGGGAAAATGGTATATAAAAAAAACAACATGGAACATGTGGAATTAAATATAATTAAATGAGTATCTCTAAATAATATGTCTTGTGACCCAATGAATAAAAATCAGTTCAAACAAAAACCCTTATTGATTTCAGTATCTTTTGTATCTAAAGAATATGAGTGATAGATCATGTTATAGACTTGTAAAAACCATAAAATAAACCTGAAAAATGAAAATATAATGCCATATGAAGGTAAGTATAATGTGTAATACAAGCATTGGCGTGCAATAAGGAATATGTCAGAAGAAGAAGAAATTGAGACAAAGAACCTGTACAAATTTCAAAAACATTAGAATAACAATACTTCTGAAAAAAATCAAGTGAAAGAATAGAAAATACATATAAATGAAACTATAAATAATATTTCATAAAATTATATGATAAAATTATTCTATATAGAATAATTATTTTCCATAATAATCATTATAACTCAAAGATATAAAATTGAGTTATATAAAACCCTAATTCTCGGCTACCTTGAAAAATCTTTAAGTTCTTATATAATAAAAATATCAATCATAATAAATCACTCGAGAACATTATTCAAATCTATAAAAAATTTTCATCTTTTTTTTATAGTTAGTTATTTTACATTTTTGAGTTATTTATCACTTATTTACACCATTAGATATTGTCATTCTGATATTTTCTCACATGTTCCATAAAGGTGATGTAGAAACCCATTGTTTGATACAAAGTTCATTAATATAATATTTAAAAATATATTTAAATAATTATTTTCAATTATTTATACATCCCAAATATCATATTATGGGAGATATGGGCATGGTTCTAGAGAACAATATCCTTGATGAGCTTATTTTTTGTAATCTACCAATAAAAATAGATTACTTCATAATGATCTTCGATTTTGGTTTCATTTCACTAATCAAATTAATGATATATATAAATCCATGATATCATATATAATAATTTAATATGTTTTATAAATAGTTGTTTAAGTCCTTGAAATAAAAAATAGAAGATGTTCTTCTTTGAGGTGGTAGTCTTCTTGTACACGTGGATGATGTTTTCATTTATAAAGAATAAGAAGAATGAATGAAATTGTTTCTATTTTATAAATATTAATACCACTATAAATAACATGTTAGGTCATTAAATACACTTTTTTAAATCTATCATGTATTTTTTTGTAGGAAAACTAAACATGTCTCTTCTTATAGGTGTTAGTCTGCACGTACGCATAGAAGCATTTTTTATTTCTCTATGGGGAATGAAGAAAGTGGATAAAAATAAAAAAATATCATTATATAAATTAAATTTATGTAATTCTTTTTCATGGGTATGATATTTTTTGAGTATAAAGATGGATAAGGAAAAATATTTTAGATTGGTTAATACTTATGCTGAGAATCAAAACATTCTCTTATAGCACTTTTGGGAAATGCTGGACATCAAGAAAATCAAATGACTAGAGTATTAGGGATGTGGAAGATGATTGTGGGGTTATTAAAATTGTTTTAGTTTAAAGGTATCTTATAATATTTATAATGGATTTTTGGGGTCGTGGAAGTCCCCTTTTATAAGTGAAGGGGATGTCAATTTTGTAAATATGGACCCTTTATATAAAAGGAACATGAGTTTATCATGAAATAAAAAATAAAAATTGAAAAATAATAGGGAGGTAGCAAGGTTTTTTTGATTCATACCTCAACCAATAATTTTTTACATTTTTGAAAGCATTATATCTCTATTACACATAGTTGAACTCTTTTTACCGTAATTTATCTTTACGACGATAACTATACTTTTAACCTTGATAACAAATTTTTATGAGAAAATAAAAGAAAAGACCATTATTACTAAAATTTATAATTATTTTCTAAAATATGGAAACAAGTTTATCAAATAAAATTTATAAGGATGATAAATATTAATTATAATTTCAACTAACATTACTTTTAAGAATCTTGTTTTAAAAAAGTGAATTTTTAGGAATAAAAATTATGTTTAGGATAAAATTAAAAATGTTTTCTGGTTATAATGATATTAAATGATTTATTATTACAAAGATAATATTAATTTGGATTTAAATTTCATAAAAACCCAAATTCAATCTTTATAAAAGTAAATTAAAAGTTAAATATGAAAAATAGGTCTTATTAATATGAAATATTACTTATGTTATCCAACACTTAAACATGAATTTTTGAAATCCAACTAAGTATTAATAAATAGATAATTTTACACATTAAATAATTTTTTCCAATTAAAAATGTTTTATTAGTTTTAAATTCATACGTATTTTAATATAATGTCATAAAATATTTGATATTGGTATACATAATATTTTTTACAATTCACATAAAAAGAAACTATTTCAGAGAAAATAAAAAATCAAATTAAGTTAATTTTGACATATTAAATCTACAAATAAAGTCCATTTTATAAAATTCAATTTATAAAAGTGATTGAAATTAATTTTAATATAATATCTGATAATGAGAAATTTATTATTGAGTGTAAAATTATTGTAATATGAAAATATTTACTTTATTTTTTATTATTTAAAAACTAAATAAATAATATATTTTTAAATAATTACATTTTTATATCTTTGATATCTATAATTTTTGTAGAGACCCGAAGCTTGACGTACATTTACAATACATTAAATTTTCGAAATACTTAGTACATAACAAAAAAACACACACAAGGATCATAATAGTTTAGTGTCTTTGGAAACTCGGAATATAATCTTCTAATCCTGGTGAAAGATCTTCAACATCTCCCATAAAGATGTTTTTTTATACCTAAAACCTTTCCTTGTATCCTGGGAAAATGAAAACATGAAAGGCTGAGCTCAAATGGTCAGGAAGGGTGAACAAAAGAAATATCAATCACATCATATACATAAGCACATAACTTTTGGAAATCTTAACCTGTAAAAGAGATCATAATTTCATAACCTGGAATAACTCATGGTAGTGAAATGTAATTACAATAATCATAACTTAAAACATGAAACTTTGTGGCATACACACATAATCATAAAGAATCATTTCTTATTAGTCATGACTCATTGCCAAGACTATCTTAGTGGACAAAGTCCCTTTCTGAACCGAGTCACCCTCGTTTCAGTCATGTTTCACTGAACCGGTATAACCTACCATTCCAGCCATGTCTATCTCATGAGATATAAAATCTTTACCCAATGCATTAGAGGGAGATATAGGTCCCACGCATCTCATAATGATACCATTCTTATGTGTGCCACAAAATCATAAACCATACATCATAGCATAACCCATGTAATAAAAATGGGATTCTTAAACAACATGACATCATAAAACAATTCATATAAGATAAAGGAATTCATAAAAATATTTCCATCACAACATAATCAAATCCATGTAATAATAGTAATAGGGATAGAAATAGAACCCTTTATTATCTTAGATGGAAAATAATTTTGATAAAACACTTGAACTCCATTCTTGAGGAAAATATCCTTTATACTTCAAAAACATTTTTCCATTCTTAACTTGTCATACAATTTTAATCTAAAATAATTTGATTAAAAATAATCTTGAAAACTTTTAATGGAAGCTTCTTGGAAATAATGTTTTAAAAATCCATTCATTTCGTATAAGTTAAAAAAAATATTCTTCGTACTTTTGTCGGAAAAGTCAAAAAGTACCTCGTACGAAAAACGACAAAAGATTCCTTTCATATCTTTTACTAAAAACTCACCGAAGGCTAAAATAGGATTTAAACAATTGTAGGTGAATGGAAATAATATTAAATATTCAGGAAACATGGATGTGGACGATAAAATACACCCCAGTAAATACTAAAGTATAAAAAATCTCGGATAACAATGAGATTGTGATATTTCCCTTACCATAGATCCGATTTTCTTCGTATGTGTCCGAACCTCCTGTATAATGATTTAAATAATGTCATTGACTTATTACAGAATCATATTCATTGTTATGATATCATATATGGTTCACTTATTAATTTATATTACCCGTTCTTTTGTAAATTCCATGTTAAAGAGCGTTTTGGGTAAAATTGTTTCATTTGTCATCCGTGTTTTGACTTGTAATTATTCATATGATTACTTAGATCATGATTAATTAATTCCAGAATATAAAACATGATTTATATATATATATATATTCAGAATATACATATATATAATAAATCATTAAATGGAAAGAAATACACCGTTCATGGAGACGGTAGGCCGTACGTACGCATGAACACTGTTTTCGTTTCCTTATTGAGTTGAATGGAATTAAGTAGATTACATACATATATACATAAATCTAGTAGCTTTATAATGACATATATTTCATTATTATTTCTTATATATACTTTGTAATCACTCTTAAATGGTTAACATGGATAATGAATCTCATCGCGTCGTGGAGACGGTAGTCCGTACGTACGCACGAGCGATGATATCGTTTCCATAATTATTGAATTGGATTGGAGTGGATGATACAATATATAAGAATCAATATGATGTTCTAATAACTATGTATAGTTATTCTTTACACCATTATACCCATCCATGTAAGGTGGTGGTGGAAAATAGATTTCACCACGGCGTGGAGATGATATTCCGTACGTACACACACGCGGTGATTTCCTTTTTCTGTAGGATGGATAGAAGGTTAATTAGAGTTGTTCCATATTTATAATAATATATCAGTATATAATAAATACTGATGTTATTACTTTATCATGAAACAACTAAAGAATAAGATGTTGAAGAAGAAAGAAATTGAAAAAGATCGATAATGGATATTACCTCTTTTTGACGCGTCTTTTCTTCACCTCCACATAAAGAGTTAAGGATGGACTTTAAAGAATACCAGGACCTCTAGGATGATACTAGGGAAGTGTAGAAGATATTTTTACAGGGGTTTTCCGAGATTGAATGCTCAAATTTGTGTGAGGAGGAGAGGGAGGAGGTGCCCTTTTATAAGGGAGGAGAGGGGAACCTTTGGAGTAACTAAAAATATTATTTTATTATAAAGTAAATTTTTGTTTTAAATAGCTCCAAATTGATTTATTTTGAGGCTAAGGTGGGTATGGGTCGAAATCCTCTCATCCAATATAATTTAGACAAGTTTAGGTTCCTATTTTAACCTTATCATTTATATTTAACATTAAGTTAAATAATTGTACTTTTACCGTGTCTTCTTGTGTTCTTACACTATAAGGTTAATAAACATACTATAAGAAGCCAAAAGAACCCCAAATTGTTTATTATTAATATATATAACCTTATCTAAGTCATTTGGCCAAAACATAGATTTTTAGGAATAAAATAACAATTAATAATATAATATTTGTTTTAAAAACTATTTTATGTCAATTTTGACACTATTTAGTACTTGATTTTTTTGAAACTCATAACAGAATGTTAAGTTCGAAAACATTTAATTAAATCAATACTAACATGTCATATTAACCTATAAAATTAGTGTAATTCATAAAAAGTCTCAAATTATATTTATTTAAGTATTTATAACATCAATTTTGTCAATATTTCATTAATAAGATAATTACTGCATCATCGTTGTGTCATAAATAAATTAAATTATTTAATGTCTAAAAATTACAAATAAAATACCATTATGTAGGAAATATTTTTTATCTTTATAATGAATATTTATAGTCGAATTTATCTTAAGTATAACACTATATTAAAAATGTTTTATTAAATAAACTTTGATTTTAACTCTTTTAATTCTTCTTTGAATTAAATAATAATAAATGTCCTAATCTAATCCAAGTGGGCCTAAATGGTCATATTTTATTCCTATGTTTGTTTCTGATCGAATTACACTTATCCAATAGAATTAGGACATGTGTTAGGGTAATAATAATATCATTTTTACCCTTAATTACCCTATTTACTTTTAACCGTGGTAAATAAAAGTAAAAAGTTACTATTCACCAAAAATTATTTTCATCTCATTGAACCACATTTTACTTACTGACATCAACCATGTCTCTCAGATTTTTGAAATTCCACTTACAGAAGCGGTAAAATTATGTTTTATGAAAAATTCAGTATTTTTTAACTACCACTTAGTGGTTTCACTATTCATCAAAAATTGAAAGTTTTCAGAAAAATACAAAACATTAGGCCTAAGATATATTTGATATTATGAACTCAAAAATTATTTCTATTTTACCAAATTCAAAACATATCAGTTGCATTAATTAATTTAAAAAATAATTCTCGTCGTCAAAACAAAAGGCGTGTTTTTAAGAGATAATAACTATCAAAAGATTGACACTTGTTTATAACTGGTTTAAATGTGAAATTACATCCAATGAACAACATTGTATTAAATTGTAAAAATATATTCTAAATATACTTTAAAACCAGTAATATTAATAATTTATCACTATTAATTATTTCTATTGAAAAAGTTGTTTTTAATTAAAATTTAGTAATTTTCACTATTCATCAAAATATGAAAGTTATCGGAAAATTACCAAAATTTCACCCTAAGCTAATTTCGATATTCCGAATCTAAAAATGAAGTCCATTTTGAAAAATAAAATTTACAAAATTTTAAAAAGTGGTTATTACTATTCATAATAGCTAGTTTTAATAACATATCGTTGTTTAGCGAAACTTGGTGTTGCGTACAACACACGCTATCGTGGAAGGTCGCGATTGCGTGTAATTCAAGCCAGGTCAGAGATGTGTGTTGTGAAAGATCCTTTTGGTGTAGCATATGACACAAGACATTAATGAAATTAAAAAGAATATTTTTCATAAAATCTCGGGGTGTTACATTCTACCCCCCTTAAAATGAATTTCTCCCTCGAAATTCGTCGGGGTTATAAATGGTTTACTATTCGAAAGTTTCTTTATTAGAAACCCACATCGTAAAAAGGAATACCAAAACCAATCTTTAAAAACAAAAGTATGAAACGTAAAGGTTACCCAAATAAACTAATCACTGGGTTTCCACATAGGTGAAAATATGGATATGGAAGAAAAATCTAACCATCATGTTCTGATGGAGAGTGGTAGAGAACATGGCTATGGAAAAGCCAACAAAAAAAATCCATAAATTTGTGATGATCTAAGGTGCCATCTGATTAATCAGATATAAGAGCACTAGGACAACATTTTTGGTTTTCAAAATCGTTTCCCTAAAGTTGAAGAATTTGAATTAGAATAAATACTTACTTTATTTTGGTACAATCTCACTGTTGTTTGTGACTTGAACAATTTCCACTTCATCTCTTAAATAAATGAAGTTGAATTTGTTATTCGTGAAGTGTTAGCAGATCATGTGATTGAATGACGGGTCATTCCATCTGTCTCAAACAAATGGTTAGCAAAAGTTATCAAAAAATATATTAGTCCATCTATAGTGAGATTCATCATATAGGGTTCCTAAAATGGAATTATACTTCATATATCATACTGCGTAATATAATAAAACTAGTTTCTACTAAACAGGGATTTCCTGTAGGTCAGTGGTAGGCGATAAAGGCCAGTCACACTTCGGTTGTGGGTTCGATTTCCACAGACTTGTCCGACGCGATGGGCTGTGGCCCATCCTGCAGGTTGTCCTTTTTCTAAAACTATATTACTATAACATCCCATCAATAATATCAAAAAAACTTCTATCCTTAAACAATACTAACTTATGTCCAACATAATCCATTCCAATCCTTAGGCTTATCCATAATACTTCAGTACACTCTTATAATATAGTGAAAATGATTACCAGAGATTTAATACCATCGTTTATCCCCATATATCATAAAATATGTCTTATTGGTCACATTCCAAACATTCAAAGGCCTTAATCATGTACTCTCTTGAATACCCATTGAACCTTAGTGAAAACATGAATGCAGTTAAAAGTTAACACTTTCCACATACCAAAATCCTCAAAATTCTATATACTCAAACCATGATATCACTTAGTCCTTATATCAATCATGAGCTCATGAATACAATCAAACATCTCATTATCGTCTTATCCCTTCATTATGCGCATATCATCTACATTCCAAAAATATCTGAAGAACCTTTCATGGATATCGATACCATTAATCATACACTTTCAAAACTCAAGGAAAGACAACAGTGTAACAATCCTTAGATGTCTCTTTATTCCATAGTACCATGACTTATACAACAATACACATGATAAACATGTCATCATTCCACTACATTCTTAAACCATTGACCGATCTTCAACAATTCTTTCATCTCACATATCATTTGTAGTCTCTTCATCATCATCAACATAAATACTACCCATACAACCATACTGATTCTCTTCATGAGACTTTCCCATTGGGCATTGGTTTTCATAATGCCCGTACATTCCACATTTAAAACATTTAACCATTGTTGATGTCGTAGAAATACCATTATCCTCATCCCTGGTGTTAACTGAACCTTTTCTTTTGCACTTACTGGCTTTGTGTCCTTCTTTTCCACACCCAAAGCATCTTCCAGTTCCTTTGAAACATTTTCCTTGATGCCTCTTCCCACATGATTTATATAGGGGAAATTGAACTTTGTTTCCTCTATGATCATCATGAAACTCCATCTTTCTCTTATTAGCCGAGTCAGGAAACTTACCAAATTTTACTTTATTGATCATATTATGAGATTGCTGATTCGGCATAATAATGATGTTTGGACTTCCAAATCCCATTTCATTTGGTTGCTCATGAGGAATATCATTCTAATATCCATCATATCCTCCATTATCGTGAATCATCTTATTTCCAGCCATTTTCTAAAACCCAAAAAGAATAGTGTGAGAGGAAAAAATCATGCTAGGGAAAACAACATAATAAAGGTGGAGTACCCTCTATATCTAACATCTTAGGTTAAATTCTAAGATCGTTAGCGCAATTCTAGGACTATAACCTATACGTATACTTAACCTTAGAGACATCCCTAGACATACCTTAGAAATATCTCTAGGGGTCTCACTAAAGTTCTGGCATCCTAGTTTCCAAAGGTTGACTAAACCTTTCCTCTGATACCAACTATAGAGACCCGAATCTTGACATACATTGACATTACATTACATTTGAGGAATACTTAGTACATAACAAAAACACACACACAAGGATCGTAATAGTTTAGTGTCTTTGGAAACTCGGAATATAATCTTCTAATCCTGGTGAAAGATCTTGAACATCTCCCATAAAGATGTTATTTTTTTTATACCTAAAACCTTTCCTTATATCCTGGGGAAAAGAAAACATGAAAGTGTGAGCTTAAATGCTCAGTAAGGGTAAACAAAAGAAATATCAATCACATCATATACATAAGCACATAAATTTTTGAAATCTTAACCTGTAAAAGAGATCATAATTTCATAACCTGGAATAACTCATGGCAGTGAAATGTAATCACAATAATCATAACTTAAAAAATGAAACTTTGTGGCATACACACATAATCATAAAGAATCATTTCTTATTAGTCAGGACTCATTTCCAAGACTATCTTAGTGGACAAAGTCCCTTTCTGAACCGAGTCACCCTCATTTCAGTCCTATTTCACTGAACCGGTATAACCTACCATTCCAGCCATGTCTATCTCATGAGATATAAAATCTTTAACCAATGCATTGGAGGGAGATATAGGTCCCACCCGTCTCATAATGATACCATTCTTATGTGTTCCACAAAATCACAAACCATACATCATAGCATAACCCATGTAATAAAAATGGGATTCTTAAACAACATGACATCATAAAACAATTCATATAAGATAAAGGAATTCATAAAAATATTTCCATCACAATGTAATCAAATCCATGTAATAATAGTAATAGGGATAGAAACAGAACCCTTTATTATCTTAGATGGAAAATAATTTTGATAAAACACTTGAACTCCAATCTTGAGGAAAATATCCTTTCTACTTCAAAAACATTTTTCCATTCTTAACATGTCATACAATTTTAATCTAAAAGAAGTTGATTAAAAATAAGCCTGAAAAATTTTAAAGTAATCTTCTTGGAAATAATGTTTTAAAAATCCATTCATGTCGTATAAGTTAAAAAAAACATTCTTCGTACTTTTGTCGGAAAAGTCAAAAAGTACCTCGTACGAAAAACGACAAAAGATTCCTTTCATATCTTTTACTAAAAACTCACCGAAGGCTAAAATAGGATTTAATCAATTTTAGGTGAATGGAAATAATATTACATATTGAGGAAACATGTATGTGGATGATAAAATACATCCCAGTAAATACTAAAGTATAAACAATCTCGGATAACAATGAGATTGTGATATTTCCCTTACCTTAGGTCCGATTTGCTTCGTGAGTGTCCGAACCTCCTATATAATGATTTAAATAACGTCATTGACTTATTACAGAATCATATTCATTGTTATGATATCATATATGGTTCACTTATGAATTTATATTACCCATTCTTTTGTAAATTCCATGTTAAAGAGCGTTTTGGGTAAAATTGTTTCATTTGTCATCCGTGTTTTGACTTGTAATTATTCATATGATTACTTAGATCATGATTAATTAATTCCAGAATATAAAACATGATATATATATATATATTCAGAATATACATATATATAGTAAATCATTAAATGGAAAGAAATACACCGTTCATGGAGACGGTAGGCCGTACGTACGCATGAACGCTATTTTCGTTTCCTTATTGAGTTGAATGGAATTAAGTAGATGAAATACATATATACATAAATCTATTAGCTTTATAATGTCATATATTTAATTATTATTTCTTATATATACTTTGTAATCACTCTTAAATGGTTAACATGGAGAATGAATCTCACCGCGTCGTGGAGACGGTAGTTCGTACGCACGCACGAGCGATGATATCGTTTCCATAATTATTGAATTGAATTGGAGTGGATGATAAAATATATCAGAATCAATATGATTTTCTAATAACTATGTATAGTTATTCTTTACACCATTATACTCATCGATGTAAGGTGGTGGTGGAAAATAGATTTCACCACGGCGTGGAGACGGTATTCCGTACGTACGCACACGCGGTGATTTCCTTTTTCTGTAGGATGGATAGAAGGTTAATTAGAGTTGTTTCATATTTATAATAACATATCAGTATATAATAAATACTGATGTTATTACTTTATCATGAAACATCTAAAGAATAAGAAGTTGAAGTAGAAAGAAATTGAAAAAGATCGGTAATGGATATTACATCTTTTTGAAGAGCCTTTTCTTAACCTCCAATTAAAGAACTAAGGATGGTATTTGAAGAATACCAGGACCTCTAGGATGATACTAGGGAAGTGGAGAAGAGATTTTGGCAGTGGTTGGCTGATCTTGAATGCTCAAATTGGTGTGAGGAGGAGAGGGAGGAGGTTCCCTTTTATAAGGGAGGAGAGGGGCACCTTTGAAATAACTAAAAATATTATTTTATTATAAAGTCAAGTTCGGTTTTAAATAGCTCAAAATTGATTTATTTAGAGGCTAAGGTGGGTTTGGGTCGAAATACTCTCATCCAATATAATTTAGACAAGTTTAGGTTCTTATTTTAACCTTATCATTTAGATTTAACATTAAGTTAAATAATTTTACTTTTACCGTGTCTTCTTGTGTTCTTACACTATAAGGTTAATAAAATTACTATAAGAAGCCAAACGAACCCCAAATTTTTTATTATTAATATATATAACCTTATCCAAGTCATTTGGCCGAACCTTAGATTTTTAGGAATAAAATAACAATTAATAATATAATATTTGTTTTGAAAACTATTTTATGTCAATTTTGACACTATTTAGTAATTGATTTTTGTGAAAATCATAACAGAATGATAAGTTCTAATAAATTTAATTAAATAAATACTAACATGTCATATTAACCTATAAAATTAGTGTAATTCATAAAAAGTCTCAAATTATATTTATTTTAGTATTTATAACATCAATTATGTCAATATTTCATTAATAAGAAAATTACTGCATCATCGTTGTGTCATAAATAAATTAAATTATTTAATGTCTAAAAATTACAAATAAAATACCATTATGTAAGAAATCTTTGTACCTTTCTAATGAATATTTATAGTCGAATTTATCTTAAGTATAACCCTATATTAAAAATGTTTTATTAAATAAACTTTGATTTTAACTCTTTTAACTCTTCTTTGAATTAAATAATAATAAATGTCCTAATCTAATCCATGTGGGCCTAAATGGTCATATTTTATTCCTAAGTTTGTTTTTGGTCGAATTACACTTATCCAATAGAATTATGACATGTGTTAGGGTAATAATAATATCATTTTTACCCTTAATTACCCTATTTACTTTTAACCGTGGTAAATAAAAGTAAAAAGTTACTATTCACCAAAAATTATTTTCATCTCATTGAACCACATTTTACTTACTGACATCAACCGTGTCTCTCAGATTTTTGAAATTCCACTCACAGAAGCGGTAAAATTATGTTTTATGAAAAATTCAGTCTTTTTTAACCACCACTTAGTGGTTTCACTATTCATCAAAAATTAAAAGTTTTCAGAAAAATACCAAAACTTAGGCCTAAGATATATTTGATATTATGAACTCAAAAATGATTTCTATTTTACAAAATTCAAAACATATCAGTTGCATTAATTAATTTAAAAATTAATCCCCATCGTCAAAACAAAAGGCGTGTTTTTAAGAGATAATAACTATCAAAAGATTGACACTTGTTTATAACTGGTTTAAATGTGAAATTACATCCAATGACCAACATTGTATTAAATTGTAAAAATATATTCTAAATATACTTTAAAACCACTCAAATTAATAATTTATCACTATTAATTATTTCGATTGAAAAAGTTGTTTTTAATTAAAATTTAGTAATTTTCACTATTCATCAAAATATGAAAGTTATCTGAAAATTACCAAAATTTCACCCTAAGCTAATTTCGATATTCTGAATCTAAAAATGAAGTCCATTTTGAAAAATAAAATTTACAAAATTTCAAAAAGTGGTTATTACTATTCATAACGGCTAGTTTTAATAGCATATCGTTGTTTAGGAAAACTTGGTTTTGCGTACAACACACGCTATCGTGGAAGGTCGCGATTGCGTGTAATTCAAGCCAGGTCAGAGATGTGTGTTGTGAAAGCTCCTTTTGGTGTATCGTATAACACAAGACATTAATGAAATTAAAAAGAATATTTTTCATAAAATCTCGGGGTGTTACACTTTTGTAACCCCTAATGATCTCCACATAAGACATATTCATAAGATATTGTCTGGTTGTAACCGTAGGTGATGATTCTTCAACCATGGATCTCATTAAAATTTTAATGAGCTTGAACTTCTCTCACAAACAATTTTGTCCATACAATAATTATTAGAGGTTTTCTCGGGATTGATCATTGGAAAACCCTACTGATTCCAGTTATTTTCCTATCTTGAAAGAAATTCACATTATAATGTTGGCTCCCACTATCTTATGTCATGTATTCTACTTTATTTATTGATTATGTAGTTTTGTTAGATCAATTTATATCGACTTAAAAATGGATATGTTATTTCAGTCATAATAATTATTATTATTTTAACTTAATAAAATATACTGTGGTTTTATTGTATTTATGTGATGTTTTCATCACAAGCTATCATAAATATTTTGTTTAAAAAAAATATAATTTAAATTCTCAGTGTGTTACATTCCCCTTTGAATTAAATTTTATCCTCATAATTTTTAATCCTCACATACTAAAACAATTAGTAAAGGGTGTCTAAAAGATACACATAAATAAAGATAAAATTTTAAATGAATTTTATACCTTAAAATATTATATGTAACTATGGAATACATTTTTTATTTCCATAGTATGAAACAATTACCTCATTTTTCCTCAACTAGTTTCTATATTCCTTCCTATTCGCACACAAACTATATTTCAGTTCAATTGAAACATTCTACTAGGTTATTTCTTTATATTATTTACACATCTCAGATTTAATATTCATCCATTCATTTTTTAAATCAATAAAACTTTTTGTAAACACCATTACTCTCTTCTATGGGGTGTTTGGGAGTTGATTGAGGTTTATTATTCTAAAAATAATTCGAGATATCCAGATAATAATAATCACAATATCATTCACTCCATATCGTATCAATTTTTCTTATCATTGGTATAATCATTATATTATCTATTACACCCATTATTAACCTTATTCCTATAAGATACCTTTATTACATTAATTCAAGATTTTTTAGTTGTCAGAATAATGAAATTAGTAAATTTATTTGAAGTAAACCTAAATTAAATAACTTATAAATGAAGTTTAAAATCTATCTTATGAATCTAGGTTATATTTTGTATTTTTTCAAATGGCTTATCAAACCAAAATATAAAAAATCCCCCATAATGGTTCATAAGGTGTATTTTAATCATTTAATGAGTATACCTTGGTGGTTTCAAACTAGGTGTGAAATTATCCCTCTTTGTCATACCCCTAGTGAAGATCAAGTTAATATCCAACTAGCCTTTTCAATGTTTTTACCCCTAGATTTATCTTTCTTTAATACTATCCACTTATTTTTATCTAGAATAGAATCTCATTTCCACAATTTCATACACTCTATACTTCACTAAAATTTTCGGATGTTTTCTTTTATTTTGGATCATACCTAGGTTTTTCATGACTATTCTCTAGTTCTAGACTCTAATAACAGTCAAGAACATTCTTATTATATCCTAAATGATAATTTCACGTATTCATGTACTCCAAGAATTCAACATAACCATTATCCTTAAATAAAAAATCACAAACTTATAAATATAAATCTTTATAATGTATACGACTAAGATATATTAGTATTTACCAAAATATCCAAAATTTCAATCACATAAAATCTATTCATTGATCATGTACTATTCCTAACCACTAAGGTAATATAAAACATTACTTTGATAACAAATTTTATTCCCCAGATCCACACTCCTTGATACTTTTTTGAATAAACACATATATCACATATGGTCTTTTAAACCCGCAAAAGTGACCAAAATTTAAATTTCTATAATTACTATATCTACCAAAAATATTGAGTCACTTAGACACTAAGTACCTTTTAGGTACATATTTCTATATGGTTAGAAAATAACATTAACTAAAAAAATCCATATATTTCTAATTTAGGGGATTGTTTTTCAACTATACGAGGAGTCCCTTATTTTAATGTAGATCTTCCACATCTCCCATAAACCCCCCCACACGCTATTATTATTAACATATCATGTGTCATAATTTATTTATAAATATGGTATACGGAAATATTTGAACGGTGACATCAAACACTTTTAAAGGGAAAAAATACATTGATAGATATCATTGAATAAAAGGAGTTATGCACACCTATTTTTCTTTGTAGGGGTCGCCTCACTTTCTCCCTCTTCCATTGTCGATGGATTAGGGCATTGTCGAGATGTCACCTCCCCCCCCCATATCCCTTACCAGCTGGTGGGGGGGAGGTCCATCTCCTCATTTACTTCCTCCCCATGCTCCTCATTTTTCTGCTTCATGTTCCCCACATCTCTTCCCAGATATCCCCCAGTCATAGTTTTCTGTAAATCTCAGTCACTCGAGAATGGAAATTTTCAATTCCTCTCTCCAATTTAGAATTCAATGAAGATTCTATGCTACTATATCTCTCGTTAGTTTCCTACATTGTGATGATTCACCCCTCCTTGTATTGCATCAAACTCTTTGTCTCCTATTTTTGGAATACGAAAGAATGAGAAATTGTTGGACATTTGGACTCAAGGAATATCATGATTTAGTACTCAAATAATTAAAACCTTAACCCCACCAGGGAAACCACTCTACACATTTTTATGGCTTCCATTTCTTTATAAATCATTGGTCATCTTATTTTCATTTGAAACATGATTTCTTGGTTGCAGAAATTGGTTTAACACTTCCAAGAAACCCCTTACCTTTTCAAAACATGCTGATTTTGCATATGATCTGCTATATGGTGGGCCATTTTCTATGCTTGTACCTTCATACTCACACTGTATGTCACCCGTTTCTCTGAGGATCTATATTGTGGTGGACATCTCCCAGATCCCATTAGATATCATCTATATCTAAGTGGAAGGAGAAATATATTTTAACCAAAATATATGTTACAAATCATGGGTTTTGTTTTGTTAATCTTGTAGGCATATTGGTCATGATTTAAGTCAATGATATCGGGGATCGATACACGCCTCTATGGGGGTCCTTCCTTCATCTAGAGATGACCTTCCCCTGAAGGACATAGGGAAATATGTTCTTAGTCTGTTGAAAATTTTCATAACTTGTAATTCCCATGAGTTGGACCAATGATATACTAAATAGTTGGAGCCTCCTATAGTTACCTAGAAGGAGGTGAGTACAGGGATTTCAGAGCCAATAGTCAAGGATATTTTTGATAGGTTGAGAAGTGATTTTTTTTTTGTCAGTGATTCTTCAAGGTAGGTTCAATGTGACTCAGGGGAGAATTCATGGGTGTGTGTGGCTTCAAGAAGCATTTAAACAAATTATCCATTTTTTTTAGATGCTATGATATTGAGAAATATTTATTTTCAAGATATTTTGTTCAAAGAAATAAGTGATAGTTGTTCATTTGTGCTAATCAATCCTATATTTTCATTGAAGTGGCCTTTTGTGGATCTTGGAGTTGGGTCAAGTGAAGTGTTCTATTATTTCTCAACTCTAGAAAATGCATGGATACCTTCCCCTCTTTCTGGATTTGGTAAAAATATAATTATTGGTAATGGATCTCAATACTGTTTTGTGGTTTTGGGAGATGATGACTTAGCTACACAAGAAGAAGGGATTATGGAGAAGGAAGGTCATCAAGGGAATAAAACATTACATAGAATGTTAGATAACGAAGGAATGGATATAAATATTTCCTCAAAATCTGAGTCCTCAGAGTCTATGAAAGAAGAGATTTTGGAAGAGTACCTTCGATCCCCTTCAATAAATGGGAAGAACACCAATGTAGATTCATATAGATTCATTAAGCATATGTCGAGGCCACACAGAAGGAATGATTACATTAAATTACCTAGTGCACCCTATATTAAGGTTCTATATCAAAATTAAACCCCCCAAAAGGAAAATTTTAAGGGGTCTTTTATACTAGTGAATCGAGTAGCTGTTGTAGCAGTTGAAACATAGATAATGGAACATTTTACCATTGATTTGTTAAAAACTGGAAAGGAGGATGTTAAATCAATCAACACCCAAGAGCTACTAATTAATTTCAAGGAATAAATGTTATAGGAATACTTCATGACTATGATTTCAAAAGAAGATGCACACTGAATGTTTGAAAGACCAATAATAGTTGATTTGAATGAAACATAAACTACTTGGGTAGACAAACTGAATCAGATTTTGATATGAGGTTTCAATGAGTTGAAAATAAGCCTGGAGGAGAACATGTAGACTTGGGAGAAGATGGAATTTCACTTCGAGAATCTCATTATGGACAATCTGGAAATAGAATTTTCCTTTATCAAATTGAAACATTTTATGGTAAATAATTGTTGTCTTTTTAAATTGGTTTGGAATTTCCTTATAATTTCTTATGAGGGTTGACTTTTTTTTAATTCTAAACTCTTCTTAATTCCCAATTTTCCTTAAAAGTTCTTTTGAAAATAAAAAATTTTATTTGCACATATAATAAAAAAGTAAAAAATAATACAAAAATACTAATTGATGATCTAATAAATCCATATAACGAATCACATGAAATTGAATATATCCATTAATAAATATATAAAACATTTCATTAGTAAAAATTAATGATTTCATAGTAAATGAATACCTAATTATAGAATTCATAAATCTTAAAATGATTCCCTCATGCTAATCCATTAAAAATAAATAAGTTTTCATACACCGAATACCCATGCTAGTTTTTCTCTTGAGGCTTAGCAATGCATCAAGAGATTATCTAATATCAATTCCCAATCACCATGACGTATTTATAATAAATTATTCTTATAAATAAGTGAGTACGAAATATAATCACTACTAAAAATAAGGGTTTAAATAAAACTAGTAAAGGGCCATTAATAGAGCTTATAAAATACAATCTACATAGGCATAGTTAGAGAGGATACTTCTTAAATGGGTCCTTTAACAATGCTAAAATAATGGAATTAAAGGTGCCATTTAATGGAACTTTTTAGTGGTATTAAAGGACCCTTTAAAAAAATATTTTTATCATAGATTAAGGACCCCTTTATCAGCATTAGAAGAATCATTATTAAAATGGGTAAAAGAATTCTTTTCAAATCTAGCCTTATGGCACTTCTAAAATCCCTTGAATTGCACTCCACCCCACTTTATCACCGTTTTTTTTAATTTTTTAGTCTCCTCCACCGATCTGGATTCGAACCGTGCCCCACTCATCTGAAGATGAAATTCCTTTACCATTATACTATGTTGTTTTTTTGTCTCTATTATGATACATATATATATATACCTATATCTTTTTCACTCATATATTTATATAATTATTTTCAAATAAATTTATAAATATATTAAATATTAATTACATATACATATACTAGAATATAATATAATTATATATCTGTTTATTAATACACATATATGTATTTTTAAACCTTATATAACATTTTTCAAATATAAAAAAGTTCATATATTGTTTTAAATATATTTTTAGAATATGCATTTATTTACATATATTAGAATTTATATATACATATATATTTTGTAATTATTGACACACACATGTTTATATATAAACATTAATTGTATTGGTATATATATACATAGGAGTGAGTTTTTATAAGGTAAATAAAATAGATATTTTATTACTATAAATAAAATTAATAAAAAATATTTAGTTTATATATTTAAAAATACATTTTTATAAAAATATGATGATATATGTGTTTATACAAGTGAAATATAAGTAAATGTAAGAAAAATTTCTTGTATTTAATTATATATACATCCAAATTATTAAAAATGATAAAATTTCAAAATCATAATATCAATATAAATGTAATCCCTAGGAATAAATTCAGTCCCCGCTAAAATGGGTAAAAATACTCTCCTAAACGAGGCTCATATTCCATCAAATATTAACAAATTAGGGTTCCCCAACTAAAATCATAGTTTTCAAGGAATTATAGGATTTTTTATTTGTGTGAAAATGTGATGAAGGATCATATTAAGTTATTAGGGAATATATCTCGTTTCATGCTTCGATTTTATATGTGGTAGAACCCAAACGAACACCTAGATTAAAAGTTATAGACATTTGAAGTTTGAGTTATGTTTTCAACTTGTTTTAGATATTTTATTATTCATTTCTTTTTTTATCTATAAATTGTTATTAAATGACTATTACTCGTTAAAAATTAGAAAAATATTAATGAAAAATATTTTTTAATATTATTTTATAATGTATTTTTGATAAATATTTTATATATTATGTGTAAATATAAATTTAGCTTCATCTAAAACACACACACACATATATATATTATCAATATAAATATATTTATATATTTATATAATATTTTTATTGAAATATATATATATATATATTTGAAATATACCCTTTATTACAGCTAGTAAAAAAGTGTTGGGGGGGGGGTCCTTATTAGCGCTTCTAAAAAAGCTTTGCTAAATCCTCCCCATTATCATTGATTTTTTACAAGCACTGATAAAGGCTGCATTTTACCAGATCTTGTATTCTAGCATTAATAAATGTACCCATTTATCAAAAAGTTTTTACTAGATTTGATAAATATAGGGCATTTATCAGTTTTTTTACAAGTGCAGATGAAGGCCCCCGTGAACAGTTTTTTAGTTCTCTTAAAGACCCCCTTCAACAGATCTAAAAAATGATTTTTTTAAAGAACCCCTTTGACAATGCTTTTTATAAAGCTGACAAAGGGGTCTTTAATAGCTGTTTTGGATCAAACTGTTAAAGCCCAAGCTGTAGATAAAATTATTTTTGTAGCAATGGATACATAATCATCCTGAATTATTAATAAAAATATGTATGAAAAAACTATCACATGAGATTTCAATATCTTCCCTATTCAATAAATATAATAACATGATCATAGGAAATCAAGAGAATGAAGGTGGATTGTATCGTTAGAGTATATACTAGGTGATGTAAATTAATGAATATATAATACATAATATTCTTTCCTTAATAATTAAAAAACATCAATGTTTGAATGATAAAAAAATGACATCTCAATACTTTCCCCAACAAATAAATTGAATTACATAATCATAAAAAATCCCTAGAGATAATTTTCATGTTAAAATTAAGTCATAACCCATTTGTAACATAATAACATTGAATAATTTTGATATTGATGAATTACACCTTCTTATGAAGAACACTTCAAATTATATCACATATAAAGGGTTAAAGAATTAAATTATTTTATATCATGAGTTCAACCACCCAAAAAAATAGTATGATATAATTTTTGTGACAATAAATGAAAAATAACTTCTAAGGAGGTAAAAAACATTTAGCATATATATTAAAATGGATGAGAAATCTTAAAAGTGTTTTCATAAAATAGTTTTAACAATGTTGTTAAGACAAGAAGTTATGAGCAACTTTCAAAATTCATTTTTGAAGAGGTGAAAAGATTTTTTAAAAAAACTACATAAAAAGGAATACCAATATTATAGACATAAATATTATGTAAATTTTTTCCAAAGTATATGTGTAGAGGAAGTTAAAAATATGAACATCAAAGGGAAACCCTTTTTAATATTTTGAAAATACTTTTTTGAAAACCAAATCATAAAAAGGATAATAAAACTACATTTTGAAAATATTTAATTTTTTATTTGAATATCAAAAAGATTAAAAATATTATTTGTTCCAATTTATAAGCAATAAAAATGGTTGGAATTAATAATATGCACATTGAAGAAAAAATATCATTAGATTGGACTTGAATCATTCTTATAAATGTAATATTTTAAAGAGAATAAGATCCAAAAAAGAAGATAATTATGAAGTAAAGAAGTAATTTACCCATAGTAAAATGGTAAATGTTATGTAAAATAAATAAATCGGGTTATAAAAAACATAATTGAGTATAACCAAAGAAGATGGTTTTTGACATAGTGAAAAGAAATTGTGTCGATGAAAAATCCTTATGAATTTATTAGCTTTTGTATCAAAATAATATGAGAGAGGGATCAAAATATAGGATTTTATTTCCCATAAAATAATATTTAAAAACAAATTAATCCTATAGGGTAGTAATTAATCCATGTAAAATAATATTTCATGCACATTATATAATATGTTCCAAGAAGTGAAAATTAGGACAAAGAACCCTTAAAAATGTCACAATCTTTGAAGTAAAAATGATTCATAATGGATTTAATGAGAAAGAATTATAAATCCTTATGAATTCACGTGGAAATAAAAATTTAAAGAATAATATTATTAAATAATTCAACTTAGAGGAATGTCGTTCAAGAATAATAACTATAACTTAAAGAAATAAAACTATGTTATGAAAAACACTTACCATAATTCTCAGTTTCCAAAAAAGAAATTTAAAATCCCATAAAATAATAACTAAAATATTAATAAATAATTTAATAACATTATTCATGTATATAAATTTTTTTACACTTTTTATAGTAATTTATTATATATTCTATTTTTAGTTATTGCTTATTTCCATAATCAGATGTTGTAATTCTGATTGTCTCACACATGTTTCATAAGGGTGATGTCAAACCGCATTATTTGATAATATGTCCATCATTATAAGATTAGAAAAATTCATTTTAATATTTTTTTAATTATTTATACATCCCCATGACAATTGCATAGGAGGTATTGGCCTGGTTTAAAAGAAAGGGGTCCTGAACTATCTTGTTCAACATAATCTAAAGATAACAATGGATTATTTAATAATGATAATAAATTTTTGCTTCATTACTTAATAACCATATTAATGATATATATGATTCATTGATATAATATATAATCATAAAATATTTTTTTGAACCATCTGTGTATGCTAGTGAATGAAAAATAGAACATATCTATTGTGGAGAAGGTAATCTGTATGTATGCATGAATGATGTTTTCGTTTCTCAAAGAATGAGAAAAATGATGGAAATGGTTTATGATTTAAAAATATTAACCATGTTTTAAGTACCAAAATAGTTAATTAACTAATATTTTTTTAATATATGTTTACATTTTTTATAGAAAATTATACACGTTGGTTTATAGAGGCTAAAGTCTACACATGTAGATGAAATATATATTTATTTTTGTAAGGGAAAAAGAAAAAATGGATAATTTGTTTTTGAAACAGCTCTAGAACCAAAAGTTATTAGAGATAATATATAAATAAAATTCCAAAATTCCAAAATGTGGAAGCTTTTTACAATCATTTTCATATAGAGAAATCAAGTCATCAGGGAGAGAGTCAGGCCATGTGAGGGCCACGTCAATGCCCTTATTCATGAGACAACATGAAACCATATTCTCTTTCCTAAATACATGAGTGATAATGATGTTAAGACTCATAATAGAGTTCATGAACTCCATCCACAGGGATGCAAGTTTCCATAAAAGATGAGTGTCACTATTTCTGATAGCCTACACATGGGTAGTGGAATCACTCTCGAACCAAAGGTTACCCCAACCCTTCATTGTTTCAAAATAATCCACATGAATAAATCAAAGAATCTATTCCTATATGTAATGAGTTACTCTACACAAGATATAAAAAAACAATTTAAAATCTTTCTCTCGATCTCGGAAAATGACACCAAACCCAGAGGGACCAGGTTTCCCTTTGGAGGCACTATCCGTATTAATCTTGATCCAACCAGGGAATAAAGAATACCATAAAACTTAAATTGTACCCTTAACCAACCTGTAATTGGTGGAGTCCCACAGATTTCTCAAAGTGTAGATGTCTAAAACACTATTTTCACAAAATCCCATATGATCCACACTGGAGTTGAAGATAGCTCCAAGGGTCTACTACAAGATCATCCTCCAACAGATTGATGATCCATCATGAAGAAGCCTCTTCCAAGACAACCAAATAGAGTATATGAACTCTACAACAACAACAGTGAAAAGAAAACATACTTGTACAGAACAATGAAAGTAATAAAAACAATGGATGATTTATAATAGACCCGATAACCAAATCCACTACACTCCGAAAAGATCCAGAATTGTATTCTAGTTGGCTGCAGAAGTAAGATAGCTGATAAAGAGGTTTAAAATATCCTCCCTATGATTATGGCACATGATGCAGTGAGATCACATGGTGATTCCAAAAATATGAAATACATTGTCAGTGTAAATCCAAATATGATAAACTCTACAGATGAAAGTAAGTCAAGATGGTGTAGTCCAGCCATTCTTGAAAGCATTGAGCCACTTTAGATCCAAATTTGAGTCCGAGTAGGTAAATTGATAGCAGCCTTTGATAGTAAGAATACCATTTCAAGAAGTCTCCCAAGCTAGAAAGTAAGAGAAAGATACAAAATTATAACTACATACAATCCCCTGAATATTATCCAACAATGGAAACTGGGTATCCAAAAATAATTCTTTGATAGATATCTGGTCATCATTTTTCAAATCAAGTAGCTGGAAAGCATAAATTAAAGGAGATCCAGTCCAATTATCATACCAAAATTTGAGATTGGAATTCTTATTGACCATCCATCTTGAACATTCTATAATACAATGAAATAAAGACTTAATTACTGGTTTAATTTTTTATTCAAGGTAGGTATCATTACCCTACCTCAATTTGTCAAAAAATGAAGCTTTGAGAAATCCCATGGAGTCCATGCTAGTGTGAATGAGATTCCATGCAAGCCTTTCATGAAGGGAGTCATTTAAAAGACTGATATTTTTATTGCTGATACCTCCATCAGAAAAAGGCTTACAACATGTATTCCAAGGGATGGTAACCAATATCATTTCATTAAAATTCCAACTCTAAATAAAAATCTTAATTCCCACATTTAAATTCTTAATAAGTCTTTACGAAAATATATAAATCATTAAAGACTAAACCAATTTGGAGACAATAATAAACTTCACCAGACTGATCATTCCTGCAAGGGATAAACACTTTCTCTTCCATATTGAGAGTTGGAAATTAACCCTGTGCACAATTCTAGTAAAATATCTAGATCACAAATTTCCCAAAAAAAGAGGAACCTTGAGATAGTTCAAGGGGGAACTGCATTTTCTAGAGGATACAATTATTTCAAGTAGTGGTAAACCCTTTCCTAAAATAGATGAATGATTTTTCACAATAGAACCATTTCCCGGATATGAATTCATAATGAATGAGAATGTTTTTATGAAACCAAACATTATAATTACTCCCCTGTAAGAAAAGAATAATATCATCAGCCTAAAAAAGGTGAGAGGGGGAGGATAAAGTCTGGCACACTTGCATTGGCTTGATATTGACCTGTGAAACTGAATAAAAGATGAGCCTAATGAGGTAGTCCCCAGTAATAGAAAAGAGTAGGAATCAGAGAGGAGCATCTTGGAGAAAACTTATAGAGAATTTAAAATAGCCTTTGGGATAACCATTAATGAGAACTAAGATATGTACCAAACTAAGAAGGGAAGTAACCCAAATGATTAATGTGCTGATAAAAAAAATTCCAAGTACCTGGTATAGAAAATCCCTGTAAAAAGTTTCAACATACTTCCTAATATCAAGCTTGAGAGAAATTATACCACCCCTATCAGATTTTATAAGGATATTGAAAAATTCTAAAGCTGAACAGATGCACTCATGAATAGATCCCCCTTTAATATACCCTAACTGATTCGAAGAATTAATTTTTGAGACAATGCTGGAAAGTATATTAGTTATAATTTTATTATTATCTTTTATGTAGTGTTTCCAAGGGAAAAGAGCCTAATTAGTTGAATTTCACTATATTTTTCACCCTTTGGGATCAATGTGAGTAATTGGGCATTGATCCCTTGAGGAAGCACCCCTTTGGTGAAAAAAGAAATTACCTGCTTGCAAATTTCCTCTTTTATAATTTCCCAGTATTTTTGAAAAAAAAATTTGTTGAAGCAATATGGAACAAGGTATCTACCAGCATTAAGGCTGAAAATAGGATCTTTAATCTCAAAATCAAGCAGTATACTAGTGAGAGAGTTGTTATCATCATGAGTGACCAATGACAGAATAATTCCCTCCATAAATTCTCCCTCCAGTCTAGGACCATTAAAGAAGATAGTGTAATAATCAAAAATTTGTCCAGTAAGATGCTCCTTATTATAAATAATCTGTTCACAAACTTTGAGGAAGGAAAGTGGCCTTCTAGCCTTCCAAATTCATGGAAGTGAGTTGAAAAATTTAGTGTTTATGTCTCCCTCCTACATCCTCTTAATTCAGAAGGTTTCTTTAATAATCCTCTCCTTCATAGTTAAAAGGTGATTCAACTTGGAGACAATTATTACCTCCTTTAAGAAATAAATATTGAAATCGGCCTTAGTGTCCTCATTTTGAAGTTTCTGATTTGAGTTTTCTAGAACAACAATCTCCTTGTCCATCCCACTATTGGTTTCTCTACTCCAGATTTCAACTTATATATTATTTGTTTTAACATAGTAAGACCATAAGAAACCTCACTACCATAATACATGTTATTCTAGAATTTGATAATAAGGCTATCACAACCAAGTTGGAGACACCAAGATTTATTAAAATGAAAAGGGAGAGGCATTCTATGTTTTTTTCTCTTGAAGGATACAATAGTGGGGTGATGATATAAAAAGAATTTCAGAAGTGATATGCTGGAGATTGAGTCCCACTGATCAAGAACAACTTCATAAACAAAGGAATGATCAAGTATGATTGAAACCATACTGTTAAGATATCTACTATACTAGGTTTATTTCGAGCCAACCATGATGACCTCAATCAACTCATTTTCATCAATACAGGCTTTAAATTCTCTTTGAGAGATCTGAGAGTGAAGGGAACCCAGTTTCTCATTAGAGGATAGGATCAGGTTGAAATCTTCAGTGAGAAACTAGGAAGAGGTAAATTGAACCATTAACCTCTCAATTTCAGTCCATAAACATCTTATATCTTGATACCTAAACTTGGAATTCATAAAAGAACTGAAAACTTTCATAAAATAAATTTAAAATGAACAAGAGATCATCTCCTCATCAATATAAATGATGTCGACCTTACCCAAAGAAGCATGAGAAAAAACCCATAAAGATTCCACCTGGCTAGTGACTAAAATAACTATAATAAGTTGATAACTGTGCTTATTAAGACCATAAAAACTCAAATAAAATGATATTTTGGGTTCAGAAATACCAATCAACCTAGGTTTATGAACCTAAATATGCCTGTAGAGTGCGTTAATATTTCTGGGTGTCAGTACCAAATTTTTATAGACTCCTATTCTTTATTAGACGTCCAACAACATTTCCATAAGTTACCAAAGGAGTATCAAATGAAGGAATAATCCTATACTTTACTGGATAAGGAAGAGAACTATATGAAAATACAGATTTTTTAGCCTCCAATGATTCCTCTTCATCCACCATGTCACGCTGTTTTTTCTTTGGATGAATAAACATATTAGCTGAACCAAATAGAATGAAATTAGCTATTTCCTATACTATTAATTGGTCCATAACAAAAAAATGGTATTATACTTCTTTAAGATCTTTCAAACAGTCCATCTGGACAGTTAAAGAAACATCAAAGGGAGAGGAATGCCTACATAGAGAGACAAAAGTTGTAGTAGGGGCATGGACAAGCCCAAATACCTCATATCCAGAGGTAAAAACATCCTTATAACTGACATTTCCATTGGTAAAACCCTCTTATATGTTCAGGGTTATAACAGGAATAGACAGAATATGATCTTCCATGTCCTGTGTTTCACCAGAATCAACAGGCTCAATTGTATTGATTTTAGTTTTGTTTTCCATAAGAGGTGGATATACCAATTAGCTGATGTTACTCCCCACTAGGGAAGAGATGTATAGTCCCTTCATTTTAATCTCTCATCTTATTAGTATGGTCAAGGGGAAAAACTCCATTTAGAATACTGTAATCTTTACCAGAGTCCTCACCCTTTTCGCTCACAGAAGCAACATATTTTTGATTTCAAATATAAAATCCATTTTATTATATATTAATTTAAATTGTGATAAAATTTAATTTTAATATTATTTCACCTTATGTAACACCCCAAGATTTCATAGTATGTTATCTCTTTAAAAAAATTCAATTGTTTGCGCTACACACAATACTGAGTTTGAGCACACCACGACTTACCAAACAAGCTTTTCAAAAGCAGTTATGAATATTATTAACCGAATTTTGAATTTTATATATTACATATAATTTTAGAATCCTTATTATGTGTTTCTTAGTCATAATATAAAAAAGAATTCATTTTTTTCAGATAAAAGAAGTATTTTTCACAAATAAAATTTTACCGCCTTTTAATGGAAAACCCTTTTTAGAACCAATATTTGAAACTTTTATATATTCAATTTAATTAAATTAAAATCTTCTTTAGTTGTGGTACATAAAAATTTAGTTTGGATAAATTTTTGGTACTTTTCCTATAGCTTTCACATTTTTATAAATAGTGAAAAATACTAAATTTTAATTGAAAACAACTTTTTTAATTGAAATAATTTAGAGTGTTATATTAGGCATTTGAATGTCTTGAAAGTATAATTTGATTATATTTTATCATTTAATACAATGTAGGTCAAAATAATTAATTTAACATTTAAATTTTCCATAAACACATGTCAATCTCTTGATAGTTTTTACTTTTTTTAAACACACTTTTTGGTTTAGAAAAAGAGAATTAATTTTAAATTAATTAATGAAACTTGTTTGTTTTGAATTTGGTAAAATATAATTTATTTTTGAATTCAGAATATCAAATTTTTCTTAGGTTTAATTTTTTGTATTTTTCTAAAAACTTTCAATTTTTGATGAATAATGAAAAACAATGTGTTATTGTTTAAAACCAACTTTTTATTTAAATATTTATTTATTTTATTTAAAATTATTTTAATTTAAAATAGATATATAATATCTATATAAGTTCAATTTAATTCATTGGAGTTTTTTATAATAAAATTAGATTTATAAAAGTTTATAAACTTGTTAACGTCTTTTACCCACATTCTCGGCAGATTTGCAAATTTGGATAATACACAATTTTACCGCTTATCTGAATTGAATTTCAAAAATCCAAGAGACACAGTTGACATTAGTAAGTAAAATTTTGTTCAATAATATGAAAATAATTTTTGATGAATAGTAACTTTTGACTTTTATTTACCACGGTTAATAGTAAATAGGGTAATTAAAGGTAAAAATAATTTTATAATTACCCTAACACATTTCCAAATTCTATTAGATAAGTGTATTGCGACTGAAAAACAACCTTAGGATTAAAATATGATCCATTTGGGCCACTTTGATTAGATTAGGACATTTATTATTATTTTATTTAAAGAAGAGTTAGAAGTGTTAAATTCAAATTTAAATAACTATACCATTTTTAATATATAGTTATACATAATATAAATTAGACTATAAGTATTCATTAGAAAACTAATAATATTTCACACATCATGTTATTTTATTTATAAATTTTAGATATTAAATAATTAAATTTATTTTTGACACAATGATGATTCCGTAATTACCTTATTAATGAAAGAATCAGATAAATGTTATTATAAATTTCAAAATAAATATAATTTGAAAGTTTTGATGCCATAAGAGAATTTTATAGGTGAATATGACATTTTAGTTTTGAATCAATTCAGTTTTTTTGAAGTAATCAAGTTGTGATGACTTTCACAAAAACCAAATACTAAATAGTGCCAAAATTGAAATAAATGAGTTTTTAACACAAATACAATATTATTTAATGATATTATATTCCTAAAAACATAAGGTTCGGCCAAAGGACATATATAATGATATATATATATATATGTCATTAAAGAACCCCTTGGGGTTCTCTAGGCATTCTATACTATTTTTATTAACTATATAATATAAAAATACATGGAGATATGGTAAATGTTAAACTCTTTAACCAAGAGATAAATCTAAAAGATAAGGTAAATAGTGTGAGATAAAACTATCGAAAACCTATTGGTTGAGAGGATTTCGACCCATCCCCAACTTATCCTTGAAATAAATCATTTTGGAGCCATTATAAACCGAATATGACTATATAAGGAAATAATATTTCAATGTTTTCCAAAAGTGACCCTCACCTCTCTTATAAAAGGGCACTTCCCCTTATCTTAATTTAACACCTCCAAATCCATTTCTCTCAGCCAATACCTTCCCAAATATCCTCCCATATTCCCTAAAATCAACATATAGGCCTTACATTGAGAAAAAATTCAACCTAAGGAGCCCTTTTTATCAAATAAAAAGGAAGCACCTGTAGAAGAGGTAATAATTTCATCACCTCTTTCAAAGTTATCTTCTTCTTACACTTCCTCATTATTTGTTGTTTCCATACAAAAATAATAAATCTAGTAGCTTCTAAAAACATTTATGTTATATTAAATATTTTACAACCATATTCATTTTTCTATCCATCCTATGAATAACAAATTCACCATACGTACGTACGTACGACTTATCGTCTCCACGTTGTGCTCTAGTTTGTTATTCAACACTTAATTATTTGGATGGGTATAATAATTATTATAATCAATTAAAATAAGAAATATAACATTTTAATAAATATATATATATATATATATATAATATTCCATCCAATTAAATTTTTTCCCCATCAATAGAATGATATTGTCGCTCGTGTGTAGATACGACTTACCGTCTCCACGACGCGATGTGATTCATCTTCAACAATCACCATTCACGAATTTTTATAAAAATATATATATTGATTAAGTATGAGATATATGAAATAATATTTCTTCTAGAATAAAATATATTTATGTATCTAAATATAGGTCATTTACATACTTCCATACTATACGATAAGAGAACAGAAACAATGTTCATGCATACGTACAGACTACCGTCTCCATGAACAATATTTCCATTTCATATATCTATCTATTATAAATAATTATATTCTGAATATACATTATATATAAATTATGTTTTATATTCTTGAAATTTGTATATAACTATCTAAGTGATACGATCAAGAATAAAAAGTTAAAACAGATACGATAAAGAGAGCGATTATTACCTGAAATGCTACTTTAACATGTAAATTATTATTAAATGGGTAGTATAAAGTAATAAATGAATAATATATGATATCATAAATATTAATATGGTTTTGGTAAAATTTAGCAACATACTATGATCATTATATAAAAGGTTAAACGTACCCTCTACTAAAAGAAATTACAAGGTAAGTGTTTATTCCTCAAACTGATTATTATCTGAGATTGTTTATGTGTAATTATTTTATGGGAAATATTTATTATCCATGTCTATGTTTCATAAAATAAATTTAAGAATTATTATTTTAAGGTACAATTTTACTAAAACATCATTTTAAATGTTTTAAATATTTATTCTTCTAAATATATCTCATTAATGTCCAGGTTTTCAAAATGGTTTTAAGGATTTATTTATATGGATATGATTGTTTTAAAATGTTAAATCATTTAAAATGTTTCAAGGTGGTATGGGACACTTTGATTTAGAAAAATATTTTAAATTACTTCCTTTATAAATGGGTGACTTATAAATGATTTCACAAAAAGGTATATTTCTCTCAAATAGTTTTACTGTTCATTTTCAACTATGTCAAAATCTTTTGCTGGATATTATTCTTGATTGAGGTTGATTTATTATATTACAATCTTATATATTGTATTGAATAAGTTATGATATGTTTGACTATGGATGTTCTATTTTTATACCATTCAAGTTTTATGGTTAATGTATTGACATTTCGTATGCTGGTTTTAATACGAATGTTTTTGTTATGTTTAAATAGTTTCATATGAGGAATGCAGTGGACTTTGAATATCTCGAGTGGAGCCCTCTATAGCTCCTCAATTCACTGGTAGGTCTCATGATACAAACTTGTGTCTTGGAACAAGACCATGACAATAATTTTTTTTAGTCTTGACATGAGGCCTTGAATATGTGGTAATGATTTCCAACATTAGGCATTCCCTCAATATGTAATTAGTTACTACATGTGATTATTCGATGAGTAGAATATCCATGTGCTTGTTTATATGGTAATGATTGATTTTATTCTCTATATAATGTTCAAGTTTATTTTTAAAAGGATGTTGTTTTTATTACACATCTTGCCTTACAATTTTATATCTTTCTCTAAATTATTTACCCTTATTGAGCTTTTGGGATCACCCCTTTTTTAAGTTTTGTTTTCCTAGGATTACAAGAAGTGTATTATGTTTGATATGCAGGATTAAGCTAGGGGAATAATGATATTCTCAATGGATTATTTAGGTTGTGTTTTATGTATGAATGTGTAATTTAATGTTCATGTTTGTAATCTGTTTTCCAAAACTACTAAACTGATCGGTCCTTTGGGAATTGATTCTTTGAAATCATGAAAATTTATTAATATAATACACCGTCTATGGGCTTATGGGGATAGGGAATTACATTTGGTATCAGAGGAAGTTTATTACAAACCTTTGAAACGAGATTTAGAAAAACTATGATTAGATAACATTATCCTAAGATAGACTTTGAGAATTATAGAAGAACATCGTAGAATTTAGGTAATGTGGAGATTTTGTGTATTTTCCAAGAAATACATCCCTATTTGGATATGAGCAGGTAGATGCACCTCTAGCAGAGATATATATAGGAGTTAAAACTCTGACAAAGAGTTTTAGGAATGACCTAGGGTATCTTGGTACACGACCACGGGCCTTACCGCACTCCTGGTTACGAAACATTTGGGGGTTATGCTTAGGATAATTCACATTTTCATTACAATACATTATTAAGGATTTAAAAGTAAATACATCTACAAAGAAATCATTTTTATGATTATAGATTATATGCACAATATTTTCAATTTACATTAGGTATTTTATAAGTTTAGATTTATGCATTACGATTCATAAACTAACCTAGTGTATGCCATTTTTTAGAAATGGAACCCAATAGAAGGAATTAGAACTCCAAAAATACACATGATCCAAAGAATAAGAAGGGTCATATCTTTCTTGGTATTAATCCAATGTTTAGATGGGAAATATTCTCCCACATATTCTCTTCATATTAAGAAATAATATCACACATTAATAAGATAAGTAAATAATTTTCTAAGTCGTATGGATTTGACGGGAAGAAAGAGAAGAAAAGGATGGTATAGATAAAGATGGGAAAAGGGAAGAGGGGAGATAAGGGGTTTCCCATATGTGATAACCGTGGAAAAAATCAATATGATAAATGATTGAAGGGAATGGGAGTTTTTTATAAGTGTGGAAAAAAGGACACCATGTACATTATTTCAAGGGTAAGAAAGAGATATCTAATGTACAATGATTAATCAGCAAGGAGCTAGGATACTACACAAATCAATGTCCAAATCATCAAAGTATGCCTCAAATGATTCTATTGGATATTAATAAAGTTCTTATACTACCACAGATGAAGAGGACTGACTAGTGTTCTTATGTTTTTATTAATGAAATATTTCATTTGAGTATTATATCAATGATGTACTGGTTATATAAATTATGGAAATAAATAAGGATTGTACTTTAGTATTATTTAATTGAGGAATTGAGATTATTTAGTTCTAAAAAAAGTGACTCAATAGAATGTTAAACCATTTGGAAAATACGTGGTTGAAGGAAAGAGAAACCTTTATATGGTTTTGATACTGAGGTATTGATTTTGGAATAAGATATGATTGATTTGGATAAATTATATTCGATATTTTTGACAACTTTGAAACTAATTAATTGTTTTTTATTCCATTATAGTTGGAGTTTACAACATTTTTTGATATAAGAAGTATATCTAGTATTCGATAAAAAAGTGATCAGGAATTCAATCAATATGTTTTTATGGTAATTCAGGGTGTTACCGTGTTCTAAAATAATATATTATGAAGGTATTCACATATTATTACGTGAAAAAAAAAGATCACCATTGTGATTACCTTCCTTATAAATTTTGTATTGTCAGTTTGGATAGAAGTAATTTGGATAAGTCTGAGGGTTGGAATGGATTATGAATGACATTGGATACTATTGTTAAGGTTAAATCATTTCATAAGATAATTTTTTTATTTTTATAAAAAGGACAACTGGGAGGACTGGCGACAACCCGTCACGTCCGACAAGGGCATGAGACTTGAACCTGAAACAGAAGGGAGACAAGGGTGCATCACCTACCACTGGCCTACGTGATGTCCTAGTTTTTATAAAATAGGTTTTTTAATAGTCAGAAAAATTAATTATAAATTAATTATTTTTATAACCCTATACAATTAGGATAAATAGAATATTTTTTTAATTCTATTATCTTTTGGAGTGAAATATGAGTTTGTGGTAGTAATTAGCTGAAAGATGAAACTATACTTGTCAAGTATATATATATTTTTTCTTATTCTATGAAAAATTATATTCTTAAATGTTAGGGAAAGGATCTAAAAACCAAAAATGTGTTATTCTAATACCTTATATTTTGTTGAACCAACAATATTTTAACTTATCATAAATTTATGGCTTTGAAGCCCCCAATTTTCCATTTATTGTCTAATTTTTTCTGATTGATAACCCCAATCACTCCCTATAAATATTTACGTTTTTATTCCAATTATATGTTTCTAATTTCAAAAAATTTTCTCCTATTTGATATCATAATTTTGTGGTGAGTTTTTCTTTTCCCTTTCCCTCTTATTAAGAATAAATTTTATTAACCCAATTTATGATGTGGGTTTTTGAAAAAGGTATTTTTCTATTTTTAACCATTTATTTTCAAAGAACAACTTAAAATTTCGTGGACGCAATTTATTGAAGTAGGGGATAACATAACATACCAATATTTCATAGTACGTTATCTCTTTAAAGTAATTCAATAGTTTGCACAACACGCAACACTGAGTTCAATCACACCATGAATTACCAAACTAGCTGTTCAAAAGCGGTTATGAATAGTATTAACTGAATTTTTAATTATATATATATTAAATATAATTTTAGAATCCATATTATGTGTTTCTGATACATAATATAAGAACAAATTCTTTTTTTACAGATAAAAAAAGTATTTTTCAAAATTGCAATTTTTCCGCCTTTTAATGGAGAACCCTTTTTAAATGAATATTTGAAACTTTTATATTTTAAATTTAATGAAATTAAATATTTCTTTAGAAGTGGCACACAAAAATTTCGTTTGGATAAGTTTTTGGTACTTTTATGATAACATTCAGATTTTGATGAAGAGGAAAAATACTAAATTGTAATTGAAAACAATCTTTTTTAATCCAAATAATGTATAGTGTTAAATTATGAATTTTAATGGTTTATAAGTATAATTAGATTATATTTTTATCATTTAATACTATTTATTACATTATAAGTAATTTAACATTTAAATTTGACATAAACACATGTCAATCTTTCAATAGTTTTTACTTTTTAAAACCCCGCTTTCCCATTTTGACAACGGGAATTAATTTTCAATTAATTAATTAAAATTCAATGTTTTTAATTTGGTAAAATATAATTAATTTTTTATTTAGAATATCAAAATTATCTTAGGGTGAATTATTGGTATTTTTCTGAAAACTTCCAATTTTTGATGAATAGTGAAAAACACTGTGTTATTGTTTAAAACCGACTTTTTATTTAAATAATTATTTATTTTATTTAAACTTATTTTAAATCAAAATAGATATATAATACCTATATATGTTCTATGTAATTAATTAATGTAATTTTATAATAAAATTATATGTATAAAATTTTATAAAACTTTTTGACGTCTTTAACCCACCTTCCAGGAAAATTTGCAAATTTGTATAAAACATAATTTTTCCAGTTCTGGGAATTGAATTTCAAAAACCCAAGTGACACGGTTGTCATCAGTAAATAAAATGTAGTTCAATAAGATAAAAATAATATTTTGTGAATAATAACTTTTGACTTATATTTACTACCATTGAAAACAAAATGGGTAATTAAAGGGAAAAATGATATTATAATTACCCTAAAACTTGTCCTAATTATATTGGATAAGTTTATTTGAACTATAAAAAACCTTTGAAATAAAAAATGATCCTTTCGGTCCACTTGGATTAGATTTGTACATTTATTATTATTTTATTTAAAGAAGAGTTAAAAGTGTTAAATTTAAATTTAAATAACTAATCCATTTTTAATATAGGGTTACACCTAATATAAATTATACTATAAATATTCATTATAAAGATAAAATTATTTCCTAAATCGTGGTATTTTATTTATAATTTTTAGACATCAAATAATTAAATTTATTTATGAAACGTGATGATGCAAAAATTACCATATTATTGAAACAATAAAATAAATTGTATTATAAATATTAAAATAAATATAATTTGAAAGTTTTGATGACATAAACTAATTTTATTGGTTAATATGAAATGTTAGGGTAGATTAAATGGATTATTTCTATGTAATAAAGTTGTGATAACTTTCAACAAAACCAAATACTAAATAGTGTCAAAATTGACATAAATTAGTTTTTTAAAAATTACTATATTATTAAATTATATAATATTCCAAAAAATATATGGTTCAGCCAGAGGAATTATATAATGATATATATGTCATTAATGAACCACTTGGGGTATTATTGGCATTTCATATAATGTTTATTTATTATATAATATAAAAATAAAAGGAGACATGATGAATGTTAACTATTTATCCAAGAGTTCAATCTAAAAGATAAGGTTAATATGGTGACCTAAACCTATCCAAAACCTATTGGTTGAGATTTCTCGACCCATCCACACCTTAAACATGAAATAAATCCTTTCGGAGACATTATAATCCGAATATGATTGAATAATAATATTATTTTTCAAGGTTTTCCTAAAGTGACCCTCATGTCTCTTATAAAAGGGTTCTTCCCGTTCTCTTAATTTCACACGTCCTAATCCATTTCGCTCAAACAACCCCTCCTAACATATCCTCCCAAATTCATTCACTTAAACCAACTTTCCTAACCTTGATTAGAAATCCAACCTAAGGATCCCTTTTGATCTAATCAAAAGGAATCACCCAAAGAAGAGGTTATAATTTCGTCACCTCCTTCAAAGTTATTTTTTCTTCCACTTCCTCTTTCTTTTTTGTTTCCATAGCAAAATAATATCTCCACTAGATTATACATATTGTGATTTCATTATAAATATGGTACAACCATATTCATTATTCTATCATTCCTATGAATAACAAAGTCACCATACATGCGTACGTACGGCTTACTGTCTCCACGTTGCGGTGTAGTTTGTTATTCAACTCTTCTTTATTTGGATGGGTATAATAATGAGTATAATTGATATGAATAGGAAATATAACATGTTAATTATTATTTATATATAATATACCATCCAATTACATTTTATTTCCCCATCAATAGAATGATATTGTTGCTCATGCGTATATGCGGCTTACCGTCTCCACGAAGAGATGAGATTCATCTTCAACAATTATCTTTCAAGAATTTTTATAAATAAATAAATATATATTGATTAAGTATGTGGTAAATGAAATAATATTTCTAATGGAATAATATATATTTATGTAGATAAATATATGTCATTTACATACTTCCATACTTTATGATAAGAGAACATAAACAACGTTCATGCATACGTACAAACTACCATCTCCATGAACAATGTTTCTATTTCATATATATATATATTATACATATATATAATCTGAATATATATGATGTATAAATTATGTTTTTTATTCTGGAAGTATGCAAATCTCTTTCTAAGTGATACGATCAAGAATAACAAGTTAAAATAGATACAATAAAGAATGTGATTGTTACTCAAAATGTTACTTTAACATGGAAATTATTATAAAATGGGTAGTATAAAGTCATAAATGAATCATATATGATATCATAAATATTAATATGTTTCTGGTATAATTTAATAAAATACTATGGTAATTACGAAATAGGTTAAATATACCCTCAACTAAAGAGAAGTACAAGGTAAGGGTTAATTCCTCAATCTCATTATTATCTAAGATTGTTTATGTGTAAATATTTTCTGGGACATATTTATTATTCATTTCCATGTTTCATAAAAGAAATTTAAAAATAATTATTTTAAGGCACTGTTTAACTAAAAAATCATTTTAAATGTTTTAAATATATATTCTTCTAAATCTTTCTTATAAATGTCCATGTTTTCAAAATGGTTTTAAGGATTTATTTATATGGAAATGATTGTTTTAAAATGTTAATTCATTTCAAAAGTTTCAATGTGGTATGGGGCACTTTGATTCAATTTTTTTAAATGAAATCCTTTATAAATGGGTGACTTTGAAATGATTTCACAAAAAGGTATATTTCTCTCAAATAGTTTTATAGATCATTATCAACTATGTCAAATTTTTTTACTAGATATTATTCTTGATTGAGATTGATTTATTATAATAAAAGATTCTATATTGTGTGGAATAATTTTTGATATGTCGGACTATGAATGTTATATTTTTATACCATTCATGGTTTATGGTTAATGTATTGAAATTTTGTATGATATTTTTAATATGATTGTTTATGTTATGTTTCAATATTTTTATATGAGGAATGCAGTGGAACCAGTAAGTGACGGGTGGAGCCTGCTATAGCTCCTCGATGCGTCGGTAGGTCTCATGAGACAAACTAGTTTCTTGGCATAAGTACTTGAAAAAAAAATGATTTTTAGTCTTGGAACGAGGCCTTCACTATGTGGTAATGATGTCTAGCGTTAGGTATTCCATCATTATCAAATTAGTTACTACACATGATTATTTGACTAGTAGAATATCAATGTGCATGTTTATATGGTAATGTTTGATTTAGTTTCTCTATATTATGTTCAAGTTTATGTTTAAAAGGCTTTTGTTTTTATTACACATTTTGGCATAATAGTTTATAGCTTCAGCTAAATTATTTACCCTTACTAAGCATCTGATCTCACCCCTTTCTAATGTTTTGTTTTCTTAGGATTCCAATAAGTGTATTATGTTTGATATGCAAGGTTAATCTAGGGGAATAATGGTGTTCTCAACAGACTGTTTATGTTGTTTTTTATGTCTGAATGTGTAATGTAATGTTTATGTATTTTCCAAGACTACTAAACTGATTGGTCCTTTGGGACAAAATTATTTGAAATCATACCAATTTATTAAAATAATGCACTGACTCTGGGATTCTTGGGTCGGGGATTTACACCTTATATGTAATGTTTTTTAAAAAAATCATACTTTTAAGAATAATAATCAATGGTAGGATAAATTTATCAACATTTTTTCAATTTTTACTTGTCTAATTGGATTATTATTAAAAAAAATAAGAGTTATGTGTGTTTAAAATCAATCCAAAACTGAATTTCATCTTGATAAATCTTAATTAAAATTGAAATATGAATTTTTTTTATTAGGATAAATGAATACATAGTTTTAAAAAGGTAAAATAGAAGTTTTATAAATTCAACCTAGTATTTTTAAATACATAATTTTAATCCTTAAATACATTTTAATGCATTATTTTTTTATAATATTTATATTCATACTTGGTTTATGATAATTTAATAAAAGATTAGGTTTAGGTATAAACTATATTTTTTCACTATTCGCCTGCAAATCTACTATTTCAAACAAATCAAAAAATTAATCTTAAGATAATTTTTACATTATGAATCCAAAAAATAATTTCCCCTTATGAAATTTAGTTTCTAAAAATGTTTGAAATTAATTTTAAAATAATAGTGACTAACAAGAAACTTATTTTTAAGCATAAAATTATTATTGTATTATTATATAAATTTTATTTTATATTACTTTAAAAGTAAATAAAAAAAATTAAATTTATTAACAGTTATATTCTTATATATTTTTTGTTTTAACTTAAATAATCCCCCAAGATCTCATCATAAGATATAAGTATAATATTATCTATTTTTGTAGTCGTGGGTGGTGATTTGACTAGTATATATCTCATAGAAATTTCCCCAAGTTTTAACTTCTATCACAAATAATTTTTATCATACCATAATTTCAATTGTTTAAATTCTACCTGGTCTAGGTAACAACCTTGCGATGCAACTACTTTTACATTCTGGGACAGATAAGGTTCATAAGTAATAATCCAAATATGTAGTTACATTTCTTCTATTTTCCATGTTGATTTTTATTTTTGGTTTCTTCTATTTATTGCAGATTACTCAATAGGTATGTTTTAATTATCATATTAAATTTTTAGAAGATTGATGTCATAAAATATATCACAGTTTTTTAGTTTCATGTCACATTAATCTAAGGATATCAAACATATTAGGTTTTAAAGGAAAATATAATTTAAAATCTTGAGGGGTTACACTCCCTTCATCACACATTGCTAATTTCCCTTGTTTTTATATTGTGACTAGATCTTGAATTATTGAAAAGCATTGGCTTGTATTTTAACCTCACACCACTTCATGGTTTGACACTCTTCTTGATGATGAAAAGACCATCTTCATAACAATCAGGTTGAATAATAACATACCTTATAATAATTGTGATGCTTATCTTATTTTAACAATTTTATTCCTTCCTCCCATCCATTCAAATATTTAAAATGCCACTCATGTTACACAAATACTACCACGTCCATTAACAATGTGATTCATTTATCAAAACCACCATCCATGGTTGGTAAAAAATGGATACAATATATAAATATGATATGTATAACATTATTATGATTATTTAATGTTAAATTATCTATTCTAATATTAATATATAGTATAAGTGATCATTATATATTTAACCATTTTAAATGAGAATACCTAGAGGGAAAATGATGTCTTCTTTTTACTAATAGCTTATTGTCTTAAATTCATCATGCACCTCTTCTAAATTTGGTTTTGTCTAATAAATAATTTCAAAATTATATAATTATTCTTTTAAAATTGTAAAATTATAATAAAATCTCTCTCATATTAACCATTTTGATATATAATGTTCTTGGTTGGCTTGGTTTAACAACCTTCATGAATGATTAAATAAAATAGTTTCATGGATTCATATAGAAACTTAATAATTTGAATAATATGACATTTATATGTTAAGTATTTTTTTTCTAGTTATAGAATGGTAATATTAATATTCTAATCATTATTATTGTATGTCCTTTCAATGTTTAAAAACTATTGAAACATGCTCGTCATTGATTCCATCTTCAGAAATCTTAACCCAAAAAATCAGGGAATGAAACTAAAAAAATATTAATCATTACAAAATATATATTATAATAATGGAAATTATATATAAATTATGTAATTAGTATTAAATAAATGGTATATAGTTTTAAATTAATAAACATGTATGAAAACTTCAAGGATATTAACATATGATGATGAAAATAAGTAATAACCAACGAAAAAATTTATAATGATATGAAGAAAATATACATTAATAAGGTTCTTAAATAAAATAATAAGATGACTTTTATTATAAATTTGGATAAATAACCTCTATGGAATTCAATGGTAAATGTAAGAATTTTTTTTAAATTTATTAGAATTCATTTTGTTTTGATCATAATTCTTGAACAGGGGTCCTTAAGAATGGATCTAAAAGAGGCCTACCAAAGATGATGTAATCATCCCACAAGTCATATTTTAATTTATTTCTTATACCTCATAAAAATATATGTTATTACTAATTATTTAATATATTTTATATCCTTGATATAATAAAATTTTATTATTATTTTTGAACCACCATTACTAATTCTCTTTTCCATCAAATGTGATCTTAAAGTATCGCTCATTAATAAATGTGGACTACCACCCCCTAGAGATACAATTAATTTTACCCCACCATAATTAATGAATGATAATAATGATATGTTTAATTTTTATATATGATATTTACTATTTTATTACGATTCTAAAATTATAGAATCATTTATAACTTCATACCTTCCAATCCGTTGGAAAATGACAACATCACTCATGTGTACATATGAATTACCAAATCCAGAAGCGATGTGATTAGTTTTTTATTTTCAAATTAAATGGATGATAAAAATGATAAATTTAATTATTATATATTATATAATAATTATTCTATAAAGGTGAATTATTATTTAAATTTCTTTTATTCTATCTGCTGAGAGTTGAAAATACCATTAATGCGTACGTATGACCTACTGTCTTCATAAATGGCGTAATTAATATATATATATATATATATATTTTTTGTGGATGTATCTACCCAAATATGTAATGAATATATATGAAATATATATAATTTTTATAGTTATAGATATTATTTAACCACAATCAAAGTAAAAGTATAAGAAAAACCGAACATAAATTGTCATGAAAAAAATATAGACACCCAGAAATAACGATTTTAAAAAATTGTTTTTAAATGGATGATGGAATTTTATAATATTTAATTATATGATACTATAAGTATTTAAATAAATATATTATAGTATTATAATAAATTTAAATTGATTATACATGAGTTTAGAGTGCTTCTGAATCAGTTGAACTGGAGGTAAGGGATTTTCAAATCATTATTATTTAAGTGTGACTCATACCATAATAACTACTTGTTTTTTTGTGGTGTATATATTTAACACTAATGTATTATATGATAACTATTATAACACATACTCGGATTTAAATATCCATATATGGTTCTATCTTTCATGAGGTTTTTATTGAAAAGTTACCATTGTGGTAAGATATTTATGTTACAATATGGTTATTTATTGAGATTGTTTATGATTATGTTTCCAATGATGAAATTTTATGACACATACCTTAGTAATACAATAAATTTTATTATAATTGTTTTATTTATAGAGATTACATGTTTTTAAAAAAAAATTAAAACCTTTGTAACCCAAGATAATGAAGTAATGTCTTATGGAAAAAATGAATTAATTTATTCTCTCAACAGAATATATGAATTCTTCAATATCAAGTTTTTTAAATATATTTTCATTATTTTTTTTAATATTCACCTATTTTTATTTAAATAACTTTTTCAAAATTATTTAATTTAAAAAAAAATTTAAAAAAATCTCTTATTTTTATTTTCTAAATGTTATATTTTTTATCTTTTTTTTTCTAAAAATATGAAAGGAATATCTGTTTTATCCAATATGTCATTAATGAAATTTCCAATCATCATTACTAATAAATTATTTGATGTTTTCTTTACAAGTATACAAATTTCATTTCAATGATATTTTTTTCTATAATATTTGGGAAAATTTTCGATTTAAAATAAGTGATTTCAAAGTGAAAATGTAATTTTATTAAAGAAAATTAATAATGATCTTTAAAATTCATTTTTCACCTATGATAACATACTTAGATGTTACTTATTTTTTATTTGGTCTATAATTAAATGATACTATCCAACTTACATATTTGGATAACTTATTTTTTTATGATTTAAGGATGATTCTAAGAAACCCATTTTTTCCCAGGGGCTAATTAAGCTATGCTGAAACCATTATGAAACTAATTTATTTTACACGGGTTATGATAGCATAAAATGATGATATAATTTTGAAACCTATTTAATTTTGTTTAATTATTCAATGACAATTTTTTATTATCTTATATAACACATTTATATGAATTTTGTTATATGTTAGGTGGACCCATAATTATACTTCCCCCCAATACGTTGGGTAATGATGGATAGATCATGAGATAATAAGGGATAGAATGAGGAGAAACCACAATTCAATAATTTAATCTTTCCACAATTATTATATTGGGAGTTAACCTTAACTACAGATATCATGGAATGAGATGTGAACCCAATCAATTATGATAGAATTGTAAGTGATCCTTGACTATGGAAATTATTTTATATCCTTATATATATATGTCACAAACATTTTCCATATCCCAATGATTTTCTCTCACAAATCATATTCCTTGATTATTTTATGATTAATGTCTTAAGAACATCCATGTCTTGTTCCATGACTAAATATTATAATCTATGATATGTTTTTTGTGGTTTTCAAATATTAATTTCATGTAATCGTACCCTAATACTTTTTTTATGTTTATGTGATCATTGATATCTCAAATTTTTACTATTACTAAGAATATAATATCACCCTTTATTATGTTTCCATTCCATAGGTTATGAAGAAATAAGTAAGATATGTCTAAGAAGGGTGCTCTTTATAAAGAACATAGTGTGAGATGATGGATATCTCTCATGATTTTTTATGTATCCATGTTCTTAAGTACACTAAACTAATATGATTTTATCTTGGATCACAATTTTATTTGTTTACATTTCTTATAATGATATATAATATTTTTATATGAACTTTTTTGGTCATTGGTATCATAAAAATGTTTGGTTACCTTTGGAATGTAAGATGATAAAACTTTAGTAATAATTATTAGGATAATCCTTTGTATAGAAGAACTTCCTATGTTACTGTAATTAATGTAGTGTGGGTTTCCTATAAAAATACCCGAGACAAGATAATATAATTTTATGTGTTATTTTATGGATACATATAGGGTTAATACCCCAGAAATGTTTTGTTCGATCATATCTCAGATATCATTCTGGTGCATGGTGAGTGTACCCTTACTAATACCTTTTTTTGAAAACCTTGGGGGATATTCTTAATCTAATTATCATTTTCCTGATCAACCATTATAAATAATTTGAATAAATTATGATAATGGATGAATTTGGTTATACCCGAGGTTTCATAGATTTTAAATAAGGTGCCTTGATTTAGACATATCATAAATTATTTTTTTATTTTTATGCTGTTTCTTACATTTATTACTGTTCCGAACATTGTGATTTTTGGTTTTAATAAATTATTGTAACCCAAAGGAATCATGAGAATATTGAATGTGGAAGAAAATGAAACAATTTTCTTCTTGATAAACATAATTTTATGGGAGATGAAATGATTTTTTTGACATGCTTATGTATAATTCTCAATCATTTAATCTTGATGAGCTTCCAAATGAGAAAATAATGGAAAAAGTTTTGTGTTTTATTCCACGAGGAAACATCCAATTTATTTTAGTAGTTCCCCTGATCTACTAGTCATTGGAAAATGGATTAGTTCCTTTGAAAATATATTTTCCATTCTCACATGTTCAGAACATGAAAACGGTTATTTTTGAATTTATCATTTGGAAGATTAAGAAGATCAATAACAGAATCTTATCAAGAAAGCAAGGTAATGGGAAGACATTCAATCCATGGATTGGGATGATTTCAAGAGCCTATGTTTAAATATGTAATTTTATCATATTCTTCATATGAAAATAGAGAAGTAATTAATTAACATAAAGAATGGGATGATTAATTAATCTGTACATATGTGGTTAATTTTTCAACACTTTCAAGGTAAAATTTTGGTATTATAATCCAACCATAAATTCAAATTTATTGATTCTTCAGTTGATTAAATCTATGTTTCTGAAGGGTGTTAACTATAAGGTACCTTAGTAGCTATGAAGAAATTATTTTTTATGCTATCACTGTGGAAATTAAGATTAATGTTACCCACCAATATCATAGTTATGATAAGAAAATAAATATAGAATTCAATGGAAATTCAAATAATAATGACCATGTAGATAAGAATGTTAATTTCCATTATGCTCAATGTGTGGAAGGTATAATGGAGGAAATCATCACAAGGGTAATGGTAAATTTTTTAATTGTGGAAAAGAAGTCCATCAAGAAAAATAATTTCAAAGTGATATGAAGTGAAAAGTCAATAGAAATAACAATGAAAAAGATCAAATAACACACCACTCACACTCAAATTCTTTAAATGTAATAGTATGGACATTTTTCATACCAGTGTTCAAATATGTAGGTTAATGATTATGATAAATTTGAGAAACCTCTAAATCCCAGATTCAAAGTTATCTATCACATGATAAAAATTGTTGATGTAGGGTTTTGGACGACATGTTGAAAGGTACACCAAACAATCCAAACTAGATCTAAAAATATCTTATTTTATTCTCACTGTACCAACTCTTTTGTATTTGAATTTTTTTGATAAGGGTTTCATAATGAAACCCTAATTATTGGTTGTTGAATTAGTAGTAAATAATTATAATGGTACAATGAACAAATATCAAGAATATGATCTATATTTGATTGATGTTTGTGGGGAATTTATTCTAAAAAACCCTATAATTCTACCTCTGGATGAATTAAATGTCGTCTTAGGCATGGATTGGATTTATCTTCATAAATACCATTTCGTTATTCAAGGAAAGGAAGTCCCAATTTATATTTTGAACCAGTCAATGATCTTATATTAGTGCAATGATAAATATGAACTTCTATTGTGTAACATCCCACCCATCCTCATTGGCATGAGAAGAGGAACTGATGACACTAGGCCATAGGTTACACCCCTAAGACACAAACAGATAAAAATAAATTCGAAGGGACTAAAAAAAAATTTGGGACTATTTTCCCTTCAAAATATAAAACAACCAAACCACTTAATAAAAAACCAAAAAAGAACTATATGATGCATGATTAAAAAATACAAAACAAATCATAACAAAACCATTAAACCATATCAATGTACAGTAGGAAGCCAAAATAAAAACTCAAATAGTGAAAAACCCTATAGAAATGAAAACTCTATAGTGACACCAACCAAAAACACCCAACCCACTCCAAGCTCCAACTCCACATGTCAATAAAAGTGTTTTAAGAAAGATCACTAAATAAATAAGATATATTTCCTTTACCTATTTATTATAGATTAAATATTTAAAATCATAACATTGACCAAGCTAAGAATGAGTCTAAATCATTAGTATTTCCCCAATGACATCCCAACTCATGCCACAATGAACAAACATGTTATCACTATTTATGAAATAGTTTTATGTAGTAAAAATACTTTATAGCAAATCCAAAGACAATTTTACATGGAAAAGATTAAAAGAATCTAAAAAAATTACAATCATTTGGAATACCCATAACCATGTGTTGACACACTCCATTCATGTCTAGGATAAACATGAATGCTTATGTGTGCTCTCTCATCGATCTACCAAGTATTCACATGTTAACCAAAATGAGGTGCCCTAATGGCACACACTCCTTCTATAGGGTCACTTCTAATGATCATGAACTCACTCTAACCATTTTTCCAAATTCCATTCCAATATATTCTAAATAAACATTTATTAATTTATAACATTTCAATAAATCATTTCTGATTCCTTAAAATCCAACCATTATTTTTAAATCAGCATTTAAATTTATCTCCAAAGGTAATATTCCACAATCCATCCAATTTACAAAAATTCAAATCCATAACCAAAAAGTTCTTTCCTTCAAGAATCAAAAATGGTTTTCATATAAATTTCATGAAAAAAATTAACTTACACTAATCCTTAAGGTTTTAAATCAATTCAAGTCAAGAGAGAATCCACCTACCTCTAAATGGCTAGTGAAAATGAAGATTGACACAAAACTTCTATATATTTGGGATTATATATTCTACCCTTCAGTATAAACAATCATAATCCAGGAAGATTCCCATCATAGGAAATTTATCAATACACCATATATTAGATATATTATTGATATATATATATATATGAGACTTTAATAATAATAACTATGAAGAATGACAACTTTTTGATGAATCTAAGCCTCAAACGAACAATGATTCACTTATAGGTTACTCCCAGATCAAAGGGGGTCAAGCATCAATGCTGGATATAACAATTAATTAGGGATCTAAGGTGTTTATGGGAAAAAGAGGGTTAATGGGGTAAATTAAGATTACATGCAAAATTTCTGGAGGGACAACTCTATGCCTCACTGTTAAGTAACACAGTTTGAAAAACCTTACACCAAACATGTGGTGATACAATCCTAAGGACACACCTTTCATAGTTGGATTGCATGTTTAGATAAAATTAGAACCGTTCATTCCTTTATATTTATTTCTAAATGATTATTTTATCAATGGAATTCACACAGTTTTTCCAAATCATGCAACAATCGTGCACCACCCCATTGACCACTATTTTAAATATCATTATTTATAGTATAAGCATCATGAATTCTACCAATCAAAAAAAATGTGAACCCATAGAAAATCCTAAAAAAAGGATCCAAAACAAAAACAAAAAAATCCCAAAAACAAAATACAAAAATTATATTGACTCAAAATACATTAAAAATGTATCATGATCCTAAAATATGGGGTGACAGATTCTCCCCACTCTTGGTCTTTCCATCCCCAAATATTAGAAAATCCTTTTTTCCCTGGATGATTTCCATCCATCGCTCCAACATTTCCATATTATGCTAACATGTTTCATCCTAAATCTAACCAGGTTCCCATAAACCCCCATTAAACCAATGTATTTACCATACATGATATTCTATTCTATATCCAATATCTGTATTATCACATGAATAAAAATATCATATAGATATTGATCAATGTTATCCAATAGAATCACATAGGGAATATTGGGTTGGTACTTCTTAAACTGAGATACATGAAACAAAATGTGCATTGTATTGAACATCAGTGGTAGCACAATACTATATTACACTTCACCAAATTATTTATGTATCTTAAAAGGTTTGATGTATCATGGATATGACATTCCATACTTAACAAAAATAATGATTCCCAATATTTAAATAGATTCTCAAGAATACATGATTCATCACCTTTGATGAAAATGGTCATCTACAATGATCTAGATTTGCTTTATGATGACTCTAATCCATCTCTGTACTCTTTATAATAAACCAAATCATATTGATTATATCTTTATCAAGGCTGGGTACAATTAATGAAGTCTGACATGTTTTTATGCAACAAAGTGAAGAGAAACAATGAAACCCATACAATTCCTCAAAAGTTTCTATATGTATCTAGGACTAAAAATGTATATTATATGAGAAATCCACTAATGGTAAGTGATCCTCCTATAATCCACCAAAATACATTTCAAAAACCATATACATGTTCTACAAATATTGGATTTTACAGTTAGATTATCTCTCTATTTTAGGATGATAATTCATACTCATAATCAATCATATTCCAAGTCCTTGATGTATGGATTAAAAAAATGTAAATATGGGGGCTCTATACAATATATTTAAGACTATAAATCCAAACATCTTTAGAATTTTCCAAATGTATATTTTCTAAAAAGTATTCCAATAAATTATTTTCACAAATAGGGGTGATGTGATATGACTTTGAGAGTTGATCCATAATCACCCATATGGAATTGTGTTTTCTAAACAACCATGGTAGTCCTGTTACAATATATTAGACTATCTGCTCCCATATCTACATGTGGGTCAATAAAGACTCCATCATACCCGCTATTAGATGGTGCTCTATATTGACATACTAACAAGTTTGGAATAATGATACATACTCTGCTATATATCTGTTCATTCCAACCAACCAGAACTATTCTTTGACCACTTAAACAGATTCTAAATACTAGGGTGAAAAACCCACCTCAAATGGTGGTATCCACATGAATTTTATTCTGGAAAAGGCAAAGGTATTACCATATTATCTCTAACTAAAAAAATTGAATTATAATCTAGATTCCAACCCTTAATGGAATCCCCACCATTTATTTTCACCTCATAGAAATGGAGTTAGGATTAGATTTATGAAATTTTATAACTTTCTCAACCAATTTAGGAACAAATGAAACTAGAAAGAAAACTACAAAATCGAGTTGATCAAACTAATATAGATGCATATCTTCCATAACTAATATTAGTTTACACGTATATAAAGTCTCTTTAAAAAAAATAAGCATATGAATTCATACTCAATGTATCTTCCATAGAGTTACCTTTACAAAGTGTATAAATCAACATTATTTTAAACACCTTCTGATAATCCATCCATCCGTGTTGTATTAAATTTATATCTATTTGTGAAAAAATGTGTTTCAGTCTCTCATGATCCATAAAAATTGTGAATTTATCACCAAATAGGTAATAACACCAAGTCTTTAAATCATGGACCGTAGTAACAAACTTTAAAGCATGTGGTGGTTCGTTATTCTAATGATGCTGTAACGATCATAAACCATAAGAACTAAGATAATATCCCTTCATGAAAAAACATCCCAACCTAGTTCCTGATTCATCATAATAGACTACATTTACCCATCTAATATTTTTAAATATAAGGATAGGAGATGATGTGATTATAATCTTATGTTCTAAAATGGATTTCTTTTATTCCTTATTCCATTGGAAATGAACTAATTTCATCACTAAAGCTATAATCAATGATGCCAAATGTAATAAATAATTTAAAAAACATATGTAATATCCTGTCAACCCAAAGAAAATATGTATCTTAATTAAATTAATTGGTGGTTTCCAAGTGATAATATATAATTTCATTTTAGGGTCCAAAAATATGCATTTTTTAGAATTTATATGTCCACAAGACCATATCTCTTGTATCATGAAATAAATCTTTAGTAATATAGAAAAAAATTATGTTCTAGTAAGAACATCACAATAGGAATACACCATTATATCATCAGAAAATACCACAACATAAGAATATAAAAATCTCTAAAAGATTTGACTCATTAGTCCCATAAAGATGTATGATAAATTCTTTAAACCAAAAGGATTAATGACATATTTTTAGTTTCTATATAAACTTATAAAATGTATCATTATAATATAATCCTTCCAAGATCACAATTAGTGATACCCTAAATATAATTCAATTTAAGAGAACCTATAGGATCCCTTTAATTGATTAAATAGTTCATTGACATGTGGAATATGATACAAATTTTTTATCAGAACTTTTTCATGTTTACAATAATACACTGAAAGCTTAATATTTCTATATTACTTCAAAAAATAGAATCAGTGTTTCCCATATAGAAATGCTTGGTCGAACTTACCCTTTTATATCCAACACTTCTAACTGAACTTTCAAGTCCCTCAATTATTTTGGTTCCATACTATAAGATGTAAGTGAGTTAGGACTAGTACCAACTTGGACATTAATTGAAAACTCCACTTCTTTTCTTCGGTTGAATCCTTGATAAATTTTAATGTAAAATGTTAAAAAACTCATCTATAATAGTTGAAAAATATATATTCCCACTCTCATCCACAAATTCCATGGAAATTAATTCTAACTGATAAGATATGGTTATATCCACTTGTGACAAAATACCCACTCTAAATCCCTTTACATCCAAATCTTCTATAATGAGATACTTGATGCCTTCCAAATATATGAAAATGACCATCCATGGATAATAGTTGATGTGATATTTAAATAATGTCATATAATCCATGCCTAGAATCAAGTCACATGAATCCATATCACGCTCAAATAAATCCTTAAGAAACACATCCCCATTAATAGTTATAGAACAATAATTACACATAAATTATCAACACTCTCTTTTCACAAGAGGAATTTAATGTTTTAATGAATAAGGAAGTATATAAATATACAAAAATATGTAATCAACCACATGAGAAGAAATAATTTATTGGGATGTTCTTGTATTAACTAATGCTAACCTGAAGTTTTATTTCCAACAAGGCATACCTCTCACCATAAAAGAACCATATTGATCATCTAAGATCATTTTCTTAGCTTCATATAATTGTTTAATCATTGTAATTTTATTTTGTACCCTATTGAGAATTCACTAGTTGAGGAGTCATGATGTTCCTAGAATAATAATGGTAGACATGGTTCTGATGATGATAATTATTTTTATTCACTTATCCTATCAAAGTGTCAGATGCATGATAAACATGAGACGCATTTTTATCACTAGACCTTAGAGAATTGTGATAAAAATAATGAAGATATCCCATCTTTTTACAATTGTGACATGGAATCAATGGTGTTATAAAACCTCACTTCATATGGTAAAAATAACCACATTAAAGACATCGCTATTTAATATTTAGTTAAGGAGAAAGATTTATTGATCCCATGGTCAACTCAAAGGTTCACCACAACTCTAGAACTAGTTTTCCCTCTTCCTCTTGTTCCTAGCATTATAATTACCCCTATCCCTATAGTAAATAATGTACTCCCCTCAACTGTATTTATTGAGACATGACTTTATATTATCATCATTCAATTTAACATCTATGTATAAAATTTTATATAGAGAAAAAATATTTTTGAGTAAATATCCATCCTAAAATCTGAATAAAAAATGTGTTAATTGATGGATTAACATTGATCAAATTGTAAAGAAAAATTTGTCTAAATTTAATAAAAAATCCATATAATATCCCACTATGTTGTTATAATGCTTGGAACTGGAGAAGTCTTCTTTTCATTGAATCTGAAAAGTGTAAGGATTTAATTCTTTGTTAAAAAATTTGATAAGATTTAACAATGTCATTCCTTGATCCAATTTGGTTTGAACTGGGAATTCCCAACATAGTCGTTTAAAATATTCTATTATACAAATTTAAAACATTACATTGAACTTTTTTGGTATCCCAAGGAAATCGATTATTCAATTATCCTTTTAAATCATTGTTTCCTTTCTCTAGCTTAGAAACACCTCTAAAGAATGGTTGATTCTATTTTTGGAACTAAATTGAATGGTTCAACTTCCACAGTTCTTCATTAATATTTACCTTATCCGTGGACTGAAAATCCTATACATTACATGTACCTACTATTGGTTCACCTTTGAATCAGGTGCAATGAAATTCCCATAAGATTATTTTGATTGGTTTCTATAATAACTTCCTAAAAGAATTCACTATACCAAGAAACCAAATCCATTTATTCTTACTCAATAGAAAACAAAGGATCAATAATTTTAATTTACCCCTTAATGATATGTTACTATATATATTTCCATAATTCATCCATTATCAACATTATAACTATTTCATTAAAAATACTAAAACCATGTTTTTGAAAAAAACAATTTTCATTATTTTTAAAAAATAACACATTTTTATATTTCTTTAAAGAAGAAACCTAGAATGAATAAAGAATTAATATTTTTAACTCTTAAAATAAAATAATTTTATAAAACTATTATAATCTATCCCCATGATAATGAATTTATAACTCACCTGGAAGGGAATTTAAAATCACATATACCTAAACACATAGGTAACATGTTGTTTCAAAAAAAGAGGAAATTTGTGCACATTTATGCTCTACATTTCAAGTTTCAAAAATCCAATCTTCTTACCACCAACCAAAGAGAGTTATAGATATTATTTAAAAATCCATTAATAAACAAAACTAACAAAAAATTTCACAAAATTAAAAATTATCAACAAAAAATAATACCATATCGTATGTCAAAGACTGAACAAGCTGATATCATTTACTTTATTTGGGAACAAACATGCTGAAACTATTTCCCATGTTAAGTAACAAATTAGATAACACCATTTTTTATATACCACCACTCCTTATTGGAATTATAATTTCTGAAGGTTCTACTAGGTCATTGGTGACATCTCCGAGACCCTAAATTCATGAAATATAATCCAAGGGCCTCAAAATAATTGGGGGAAAATTTTTCATTGAAAGATAAAACAACCAAACCACATAATAAATAACCAATATATATATATATGATGAATGAGTAAAAAATATAACCTACATCACAATGAAACCAACAAACCATATCATAGATAAAGTGGAAATCAATTGTCATACTCAAAGTTGAAAAATGGCCGAAGAACTTATTACTCCATAGTGACATCAATTAGTATCAGCCAAACCACTCAAATCTCCAACTCCACATTTCAAGCCTCAGGTATAAAAAAGTATCACTAAAAAATTGAAATACATTGCCTTTACATATTTTCTAAAATATGATACCGCAAAAAGAAAAATAGTTCCCAAGTAGGGGTTGAGTCTAACTCAGTAGAATTTCTTCAATGACTACCCAACTCATCTCACAAGGGAAAAACATGTTAGAATAGTTTATAAAAAGGTTTTGAACATTATAAATTGTTTATATCAAATCCATATAAAATTATCCCATAAAATAGTAAAAAAATAATAAACATGTTTTATAATAATTTGGAATACCTATACCCCTGTTTACACACACACCATTCATGTCCAGATGACTATTCCATACTAATGAACGGTCTCTCATTGATCTACCAAAGAACCACAAGTTAACCAATACTAGGTACGCCAATAGTACACACCCCTTCTATAGGGTCATTTATAATGAAAATGAACTAACTCCAACCTTTTATGCCAAATTCTATTCAAAACCATTCTACATAAAACATTATTTCATTAAAATGTCAATAAATAATTTTCCATGTACTAGAACCGAACAAAAATTTTAAAATCGACATTTAAAATTATCACCAAAGGGATTTATCCATGATCTTTTTAATATCCAAAAATATAAATAAATAACTGAAAAATTTAATTCTATTAATAATGACACATGGTTTTCACAGGAATTTCATGAAAAAAAATTATTTAATATTGAGACATTATGTTCTAAATAAAGTGTAGTCGAGAGAGAAGCCACCTACATCTCATCAATTGGAAAAAACAAAGAACCACACAATATTTATCTATATTTGGTATTATTTCATACTCACATAAATGAAAACAAACCTAATACAATAATATTCTTATCATAGAATGTAGATCAATCCAAAAACAATATTAGGCATATGATTCCAAGAGAGGGATACCGATTGGGAATAAAACATGATATAAGTAGAATAGTGAAGAACAATATATTACCTTGGAACCCAACCTTGCAATAGGCTTTAATTCAAATAAGGACCACTTCTAAATTGAAGGGGATCATCTCTCAAGCCTATGGAGAAAATAGAATCCAGGATATAAGGTTTTAGGGGGGGGGAGGGTTAAAGGGGTTAGTTAGGATTAGATATACAATATAAGGAGTGCCAAATGTATTCCGCATGGTTATACCCCATATTTTAGAAAACCATGTGCCAACTATGTGGTGATACTATCTTAAGAACATGCCTCATATGGTTGGATAATGCTGTTAGAAACCCCATGTGCCAACCTTTCTCTTCCCTCTACTTAAATATGTATATTTTCTCTAGGGAATTCTCACGTCTTGGCCAAACCATGCACCAATAATGAACATGTGTCCACTATTTTACCTTTCAAAAGATTCTAGATATGTTTCTAAATTTCTACAAACCTTTCAAAAATCAGGGACGTCAAAAAAAAGTTCAAGAACATGCCAGAACCCCTACAAACATCCCTAATCATAACATAAACATTATATATAGTCAAAATACATAAATAAAAGATAATGTATAACGAATAGAGAGTTTTATATATTGTAAATTTAATCCATTATATGTGTCTTGATTCATATTAATAGGGGGTATTTATCTCAGATGGTTGGAAAGGAACTCCACATCAGAAATATACCAATTGTGTGCTATTTTATTTTTTTCTTTCAAGAAGTCTTACCTAGTATTCCTCCAAATCCTAAAGTTGAGTCCTCAATAGAACTCAAGTATGGTGATAAAACTTTTCTAAAGACTCTATTGATAGTGGCCCAAATTTTGTTGTAAGATTTGAATGAGAAACTCCATTAGAATTTTGACAAGGGATTCATTCATTCAAGTGTGTCACATTGGGTTGCACCTAATTTTTTTTCTTAATAATGAATTTCTATCAATAAAACACTACATTTATTATCTGTAACTCAATAAATAAAAAATCATGAATAAGTATCCTCTTCGCTAAATTGGTGATTTGTTTAATCAAATATGAGAAGGTCAATAATTTTTAAAGATTTACCTTTGATATGGATACTATTACTTTGGGGCTAAAATTGATGACATGCACAGGATATCCTTTCATATGAGTTATGGAAACAATAAATTTGTGGTGATTCAATTTTTTCTTATTAATTCACCCTTCATCATCATGGATTTATTGAATAGTTTTTTAGTGATTGCATAGATTATTTTTTGGGAGTCATTATAAATGGTATTCGTATATATTATAGGAGAAAATAAGATCTTTAATAGCACATTATAGTTTTATATAATACACAATGAAAGGATAATTTGTAATAAAAATTTACCAACTATGAATTTTAGTTAAAAAAAGTTTCATTTTCAGGCATATAAACTCAAGTGTGGGTATATCAGATCACCAATCAAAAATAGAAGTTATTGAATAGTGACCTAGACTAACCATAGTGACTAAGATGCATAATCTTCTTTCTTTTACAAGATATTATAGAAATATTTTTAAAATATTCATATGATTGTCTAGTCCACTCACTAAGTTAACTTGAATCAGAAATAAGTTCCTTTGGGGGAATGAAAGTGAGGAATATTTTGAGGAACTAATGACATGGTTAGTCAGTGCACCAATCATTACACTACCCTATAATTGAGAATTGTTTTTGATGAATACTAATACATTAAATTACGGACTCTAATGAATTATAATGAAGATTTATATGGTGATAACTTATGAATCATGAAAATAGAATGTTAATGAGTAGAATTACCCAAATAATTATTTCATGTTAGCTGTGGTAGTTTTTTTATTAAAGATATTTATGAATTATATTTATAGATAAATTCGTGACACATAAAATAAAAATAAAATTTTAAATCATATTTTCACTAAAAAATAGTTTAATTTGACACATCGAATATGGGTTTAATTGAACAAAGATTATGATTTTATAATACATTACCCCCACGGGAATGTGAATATTGTGGAAGATGTTCTTAGTTTAAATGTTCATGAAAGATTTTATATGAAGTGAATAACGAAAAATAAAAATTTTCTAGATTATCAATGGATCGATGTAGAAGTCCAAATGGAAGGGATAACTATTATCTTTCATAAATTAATGTTCATCTATCTATCCATATGAAGATTAAAGATGCACTGAAAGAATATGTATAAATATAAAATAAGGAGAGAAATGTTCCTGATTTAAACTTATATTATAAATGAATGATAATGTTTATGAATGGTGTATGAGTCTCATAAATTCTAGACGTGAAGAAGGAGTTATTCGATGTATCTCATATATAATTATTATATATTCATCCTATACAGATGAAGATTTAAAGGGTTCTAAAAGTTTTTTATGGTAGTTCAACATGAAAAAAGATCTTGTACAATGTGTACCTTAGTGCTTGGTATGTTAGAAAGAGAAGGATAATTGATATAAGTATAAATTGATGCTCCAACCATTACATATATTAAGTTGTAAATGGAAATAAATCACTATGGATTTTTTTAGCGGACTCAAAAAAACATCTAACACGTATAATTCTATTTTGATTATAGTAAATCACCTTACAAATTCATCAAAATTATTTTCTATCAGGGAATATTTATCTCTTGACAAGATTTCAAGAATGTATTTTAAGTAAGTGGAAAGGATTCTTATAGTACCACATTATATTATATCTGATCAAGATCTAAGGTTTACCTAGATATTTTATTAAAGTATTAAATAGGCTCTAGATACAGATATGAGTTTCAGGAATGATTATCATGCTCAGATATATGTTTAGTATGAGAGAACCATTCATGCCTGTGAGTAAATGTTGAGATATTTTTCGGTGCATTTTAAAGGTGTTTAGGGTCACAACCTTCCTCAAGTCATGTTTTCATACCAAAAATATAATTCACTCAAGCATTGAGATATCTCATTATAAACCCATTAATGGAACGATGTGTATATATACAATGTGATGGGATGAATTTAGGAAAATAAATATTTTGGGGCATGAGTTATTTAATTATCCATAAGATGATATTATATCTATTTAACAACACATTAATATTGGCTAAGAGTTGACAAGAAAGTTATGTTGACAATTATATGTGAAATATGGAATTCAATGTAGCAACAAGGTATTTATTTGAATTTCTATATATAATATGGATATTATATTATAAAATAATGGAAATATAATACCTAGGTATATCATCCCCTCCATGATTCTTGATCAAGTAGGGATGATAGCTTATCACTTAGCACTTCAACCAACACTCTCTAAAGTTCACAATGTTTTAATTGTATCTCTCCCTGAGAAGTGAATACCTAATCTATAAAATGTATTGAACTCATAGGTTATACCTCTTGTGAATAATTTTTTCAATGAAGATAAAGAACAAAAAATCTTGGATCACAGAGATATGTTGAAACATAATAAGAATAATCAACCAGTTATAGTTCACTGAAGGAATTGGAAATTAAAAAAGGCTACATGGGAACCTAAGGATGAGAGGAAACAGATGTATCCTAATTTATTTTTATTGTAGTGGGATAATTTTGAGTTAAAAATTAATTTTAATGCTATAGAATGTAACCCCATGATATTTTATGATATATTTATCATTAAATAAATTTGATTTCTTCAATAGCTTGTAAAACATGTAACCATTAGTCTAAATGAACCATAATGTAGAATACCATTATAAACTAGAAATTAAATTGGTGGAGTGAACATGAATAAATAAAAATTTAAAAAATATGTTCAATGTTTTCGTATAATGAAAATATATTGATAAATAGGTACTCTATTTTTAGCAATGTCATTATATAGTTTAAAGATACATTTTTCCCTCAAAAATGGTTTGTAATTATTTTTGGGATAAAAATATATAACTAATTTTTTCCACTTTTATAAAACTTTTTTTTATAAATTGACTTCATTTCTGAAATCATCATTACATAATTTTCATAATGTGAATTTTTTAGAATTTTATGAAAATATTTATTTTTTGATGGATGGAGAAGTAATTGTTTTTTAAAAAAACTGACATTCTTTTTAAAAATTTAACAAATATAATTTTTAAATGGTTTTAAAAGAATTATTAGTTATTTTATATTGTTACTAATATAATTGGGGTCATTTTTATTAATTTTAATTTTTATTTTGGAATACAAACTTTGTATACATTGGAAAACATTTTCTATAGAAAAGAGTTTTTTATTGTGTTTTGAAAATATAATTTTAAATAAATTGTACTAATTCATTAAGTTTAATTTGATTTATTTTATTCCATAGTTTTAATTAATATAAATAATATTTTTTTATAATTTTATGTTAATTTTTTTCATAAGGAATAGTAAAAAGTATAAAAATTGGTTACCATAGTTAAGGTTAAAACAGGCATATCGGGGTGTTAAACAAAGAGATAATGGTATGTTTTCAAATTAAACATGTAAAAAAACCATTTATGAAATAATATTGACCTAGTTATATATAAATGTTTAATATCCTTCCATTTCTAAGAATTTATCTTTTTTATAACATTATTACATTTAAATGTTTTATGAAATTCCAAGAGTGTCATCTCCCCCTTATATAAAATAACACTTATACTGCCTCTCCTTTACATAACTTTAAGCCATATCAATATCAAAAAATTAAACATTTTCTTGTATAACTCTATATACATGAATTATAGGTTATGGTATTCCTAAAATACCATTTCAATTTTCCATAAGAATGAATCATTAGGAGGCCTACCAATGAAGATGTGGTCATCCTACCAAAACACTATCAATTTATATTTTATTCTACCTCATATAAAATTTTTTTATTCATCATAAAATAATAATTTTTTATCTTAAATATTATAAAATTTTAATATGATTATGTAATCAGCAATAACAACCTTTTTTCTATCAAATGGTAAGTAAAAGTATCGCTCAGGTTTGCATGGACTCACTCTACCAGATAGTGATACAATTCATTTTCTAGCACCATATTTCATGAATTGTTATTTTGATTTGATTAATGTATATATATGATATTTATTACATAATTATTATTGTACACATATAAAACCATTTCTAACTTATTACCTTCCAATCTTTTGGAGAATGATAATATCACAGGTGTGTAGATGTATACTACCACCTACACTAAGTGTTGTGATTAATTATCAAATTATATTTTGCACGGATTGTAATAAGGATATATTTAATGAATATTTATGATATTTATAACATAATACTGATTTTATAATGTAAATTTATTATTTACCTTTCTTTGGTTTCATCATTGAAATGGGAAAACAATGTGTATGCATATATGTGGACTACCATATATGGGAATGATATAATTCAATTTTCTATATATAAATTTTAAGGGAAACTATACATATTTATGTAAAGATTTTTTTTAGTTTTATGAGAACTTTACTAGAAGGAAATATCTATTTAATTTAATAAAAGCTAGATTACAAAATTGTGAATGAATACTTTTTAAAATAATAATTTTTTCAAAAAGTTAAATGCTCATTAGGAACGTTGCTACGAAACATCAACTTACGAACACTGGAGAGTTAATTTGAAATCCCATAATCCAAATAGTTTTTCTCACAATATGTGTGAATTATGATATAATTCATGTATGATATCACATCCATGAATTTAATCTATCTTTCAGTCAATTTCCAAGATAGATGAATGATATCATTCTTGATAGCTTGACCAATGGTAGTCGAGCCACACTCATGCCACAAGTTATGGTATCCGCATTACATTGAAATTGTCACCACATTGATAATTATATTAATTTAATAATCAAGGGATGTGTTGATACAAAAATGGCCATAAAATCATCCCAATACATTACTTAAATGGTCTTTGAAAATCACACCATAATCATAAGGACCACGATTTCCTCTTGATGAAACATCCATGTTGCATTTGATACAACCCAGAAAAGGAGGAATCCACTTAAATTCCATTTTCATAGAAGGTTGAAGATTATTAAATATAATTCCTAAATGTTTAAGCACATAAAACTCATGAATTTAGTTATAATTATATCCTTTTTCCATCATTTTCATATTTGATTATAGATAAAATATGATACAGAGGTAGCTGAACATTGAAATTAGCACTCCCATGTATCATTATATTATGAATATTACATATAGAATTAATAGCCACCAAAATGTAACCTATAAAGAGGATTTTAACTTTTGTGAATGAGGTAGAGAAATAGAGTCAATTATATGATCCAAGAATTTGATTTTGATAGGAATTATGATTCTAAAAGAGTCTGCAATTCCATTACATAAAACAAAAGGTAGCATAACATACTATGAAAAAATGATCAATTTATTCTTCATGATGATAACATATTGCACATCTAGAAAAAATTATAATAACAACACCCTAAAAAATCATCAGTAGGTAGTTTTTAGTATATGAGTATACATACAAAAGCAAATTTGGATGGACGGAGGAAAATTCTGCTCAAATCCTTACTAAAATAGTTGGAATTCCCTTACAGAACATCACATTAAATTTTTTTGATGAAATTATACCATTATAGGTAGGCTACCAAACTGGATTATCCTCTCCTTTCATGAAGTCATAGTTGAATTCCATCTTTTAGATATCAAAATTAAGAACAAATGAGGAAATTTATAACTACTCTTTGATTGAAAAATTTCCCTCAATATTAAGTATCATAAGAGGTAATATAGTTTAGAAGAGGCATACTTGTCCAGTTATCTAACCAAAAATACAATTTTGAATTGATGCTTTGGAAAAACTGAGAATTAACAGAGATTAGGGAGAAAGAATTCCTGAGAGCAGGCCATAGAAAATATTCCAAATAGTTTAAGTTCCCATATTTTATCCTGTATAAAAATAAAAATATCAAAATATAAAGAGACTCTTAATTATTATTAATAAATCTTCACATGAAATTTGTCTACAAAGAATCATTTAATTTTTATAGATTTTTAATTCCAAGCTCACATTAATAAATTGGTTTACAACATCTATTCTAAGGAACCATCACAAGTTTTCTATAAAGAATTCTACCACCCTATAAATAAATTGATGGAGGTTTTAATGAAATTAATAAGAGCCACTAGAAAATTTTAAACCATAAAAGATTATACATTTTTTGAGACTATTATAGCTTTGAAAAGGACAACCCTCCAATCCATTGAGAGTGACTTTCCCTTCCTGGAAGCAAGTTTATTTTTGACCTATCAAGAAATTTGCAAAATTTGTAAACATGTGGTTTTCCAAAAATCATGGGGAAACCAAGATTAATGAAAGAAAACAAACCTTATCTAATTTCAATATTTATAATGATGTTAACTTTTCTTTTTTATGTTCTTATTCTTCCAAAGAACTAGAAATACTTATTCAAACTTATCTCCAGCTCTGATACTTTTTTCCTAATGTAGGTGAGAATATTTGATGTTCTTGATGTTTCTTTTGTCACTTATAGTGAAAATAATTATTTCATCGGCATAAAATAATTGTGTGGGTGGAAACAAGGTCTATGAAAGCTCAGATGGACTTGATTTTATTATCACATTCCATATTGATAAAGTGCCTACTTAAATTATCTTTAGAAATGGTGAAAATATTGGTTGAAAGTGGTCTACCTTTCCTGAAACCAATAGTACATGTGAAATTTCACCTGAGGGATCCATTTATAAGAACTGAGAAATGAGAAGAGCCCAATAGATTGTTAACCCAATTAAAAAAGATGCCATCTAAACCAAAACTACTTAAAACCTTATAGATGAAACAACAGTATTATGTATAAAACGATTTTTAACATCATGCTTGATAGAAATTATACCTCCTCTTTTAAATTTCCTAATAATGTCAATGCATTTAGAAGTAGTAATAAAGAAATATTGAATAGTTATACCTTTTATGAGACCAAACTGGTTTGAAGAACCAATTCTATTGTCAATACTAGAGAGCTTGTTGGAAAGGATTTTACAAAGGATTTTTCAAATAGTGTTAACAAGATCCATTTGTCTAAAAATAATAATTGCATCTGCATTTATCACCTTAGGAAAGAGTTCCATAAATTGAGCATTAGTTCCATACTTTTACTACCCACCATTCAAAAAATGAGTGATGGGCGTACAAACATTAGAAAGAATAATATCCCAACACTACTACAAAATAGGCCTTAAACAACATAGTTATTTATCTGAGCTTGAATAAAACACTGATTAATTGTATATTTATCAGTGCTAAAGAAAGACCAAATAAATTTAACCATTTATAAGTTCTTTTATTTTAGCGCTGATAAAGGAAACCTTTATCAACACTTTATTTTTAGTGTTGATAAAGGGTATACTTTATTAGGGATTTATTTTAGTGACGATAAAGGGTACGCTTTATCAACACTTTAAGTTTAGTGCTGATAAATATTTTTTTCATCAATACATTTTTCTCACTAATAAAATGAAATAATTAAATAAATAATAAATATAAAATGTGTTTATTTAAAGAAATTACAAATTTTATGAATTATATAGTTATTGATAAAAATTAATTGACTGATTATACATTATTAAAGATTAAACATTTTATTAATTAGATAATTTTTATAATTAAGGTTATTAAACTGTATATATTAACTAAATAGATATATATTAGTGTATATGAATATGATTTATATATTACAAATTATTTATGTGCTTTACATTAAATTTTTAAATATTTATTTAATTATGGTATATAATTAAAATTTAATATGAATTAAAAATATTGAATAATTTCACAATACTGAACATATAATTGAATGTTGTTTGATTTATCAATATAATATAGATTAAATGAGTGTTATATCGATTTCCCATACATGTAATTGATTAATTTTTATATACAATATGCACCCACACAAAATATATCAATTTTATCAATATTTATGAAATGTACATATATTGTCAATTTCATCAATTCCACTAATTTTGTACATATATGTATGCACTCAAAATTATATATTCATTAATAATTTAAAAAATATATATGTAAAAAATATTTATAAATAAATATATTTATAAATGAATATATTTATAAATGTACATTCACTGTATTTATACAATTATATATTTATAATTATAAATTGATAAATATTTTATTAAAAGTTATAATATACTGATAAATAAATAATTATTTTTATTTAACTAATTATTAAATTTATTATAAATTTACATAAAAAATCAATATATTTACTATATTTATTTTTTATAAATTTAATATATATATATATATATGTATAATTATATAAATATATATAATGATAAAAATAATAATTTTTAAAATATTTCTGTAATTATAAATAAATAATTATAAAATTATACAAAATATATTTGAAAATGAAGATGTTTCCTATATTAATATTTATACATACATACATATATATATATATATATTAATTATTTATAAATATTTAAAAAAATTTATTTATATTTATAATTTTTAATAATTTAAAAAAATTTCATTAATAAGTGTTGATAAAAGAATATTTATTAGTGAATTTTTCATGCTGATAAAGATGAAGATTTATGAGCACTAAAAAAACGATGATAAGAAGAATATTTATCATCATAAAAAATTTAAGACTAATAAAAGTGTCCCGATATATTTTAAAAACCCAAATCAATTGTGAAACCGTCGCGATATAGGAGCTTTCTATGGAATCCATTCGATGTCGGCGCTCCTCCTCACCGAATAGAAGGTCAAAACACAACACTCAACTACCCATGACCATCTCATTTGAAATACAAATAGGGTCTCAGATTTTCTTCAACCTAGCGAGGCATGCCTTATGATTTTCTTTATATATTTTTGGTTTCATTTTTTATTTCTTCTTCTATGATTTTTATGATCCATTTCTTATAATATGTTGCTTACAATTTGTTTCTGATCCACTCTTTGGGGAATTACTAGTGGTATATTGTTTTTATAAACTACTGATGTATGATCCATTGTTTATATCAGAAACTGAACCGTGGATTTATTCATTATTGTTTTACTATATATTTTATATCTTTTTACTAAATAATTTTTTAATATATGAATATAAATGTGTGTATATATTCTTGTATATACTTGTATATTGACTACTAATTTGAGGGACTTTGGAGGTTCCACAATGATTATATATATGCCAACACCTTTCACGGACACCTCAGTGTTCATGCAGCTTCATATTCTTTTTTTCAGGAACCAAGTTAATGTAGTGATGTATGTTCCTCTATTGATTATATTTATCATAAGATCTAATTCCTCTTAAAATTCACTATGGAATTTAGTATTATTTTGGGGAAGATTCAAGGGGGCCATCCCCAGTTAAGAAAATATGGTTTTATGATGTCAATCCTTCATTTTGGAATCATTATGGTGCATTTAGTTTACGTTATGCTTGAATATCTGGTTTTTATCTATTTGATATTTCTTATAGTCTATAAGTGAGCGAGTTTTTATAATTTTGTGTCATGTATGTGTGTATATATAGCTATTACATCATTTATTTAAATTGTTTATTGTTTAACACATATTCATATATCGGGTAATGATGATATTGGGTCTACATGTCCATTGACCCCATGGGTCATGCGATAATTTTGTTCAAAATTTGGTACTAATTGTTTTTATTTAGGGGGAGGGACCACCTCCCATTTACAGTTTTTACACCCAAATTTTAAACCATCCTTTAGTGACTTTGAGGTGTGTTAGAGGTCATAAGATGATCAATCCTGGTGCTGTTTGGTAATTAAGGATAGGGTCATTATACTATACATATTCCGATTTACACATATAATGTTTAGTGATAATATCATTTTTTCAGCCTTTATCTCCCTCTATTTTTTCAAATTCCAACATCCCTTATTATTCTATTTTTATATCAAGATGCTCAAATATTCTAGTAGAAATGATCTATTTTTCCCTTATTATAATTGTATATAACTTTCAGTTTTGATAATTAATATCTTATGTGTATTTATTTACATATTGTATTAAATTAATAATTTATGAACCTAATAGGATATATATGAACTAAAAATCAAATAACACTAATTTTTGGAAAAATGATTATGAAGATGGAGTTAAAGAGTTCATTAATTTTGTAAGAGAGCATGAAAATGACCCTTCTAAAATCATATGTACGTGTTTATGTTATTTTTATTCAAGACAAATTTGTCCAAAAGAGTTGGATGCACATTTGATTTTTCCTGAAATATATCGAAGATATAATTTCTGGACTAAACATGGGGATAAAACTGAATGTGGAAATTTATTGGGATGATATTATTTTTTATGAATAAATTGATATGAATTCCTTTGTAAAAGATGATAGAGATCACATTATAGAAATTATAATAGAAATTGAAGATAACCTTCATAATTGTCCAAAGTTGTATGAGGAGTTAAATAGGTTTTCTAAGAAACCATTTGTATTCTATTTTTACTAAATATAGAACATTATCAGTTGTATTGAAGTTATATAATTTGAAATTTGGAATTATATGGAGTGGGACCATCTTTAGATAATTACTTGGTATTCTGCATGATATGACACCAGAATAAAATAAACTATCATTCCAAACATATGATGATAATTAGTGTTATGTTCAATGGGAATGATCTCTAAAAAAATAGATTCTTGTCCAAATTATTTCATATGGTTTATCAAGGACAATGAATCACTCATAAAATTCCATAAGTGGGATGCAGATAAATACATGAAAAATGAATCAAGTCCTTCAAAACCTAAATGCTATTTTTCTATCATTTCATGGTTTAAAAGACTATATGGATGTGAGGAAACTGAAATACAGTTAACATGGAATGTAGGTAAAAGAATTAATAATGGGAACCTATATCTTCCAATAGATTCTCCTTAGTTGAATAAAATTGATTATGAGTTTCTTGAATTTGGAGATGAGTCGAGAACCATTATTCCTCCATTATCTACAGATAGAATAAATCATTTTGGTGTATATATTTGCACTCAATGTAAATGTCTCATCATGTTGGTAAATTACAACTTTTCACCATGGTTATGAATAAAGAACAAATATATCATGTTGTCTTTTCTTATATCTGGACTAAAGAAACTCAGTAATGATATTGATGTCTATTTCACTACATTGATTGAAGATCTGAAATTGATGTGGGATAAAGGTGTTACAATGTTTGATTCTCATAGAAGTAAAGAATTCCCATTGAGGAAAATTTTTTTTGGAACGGTAAATGACTTCAATGCATATGAACAATTATTAGGCTATAGAATAAAAGGAATGTTGGGGAGTCCTATTTGTGAAAAATTCAAATACTCAGTTTGGATGAAAGATTCCTCAAAGTATCTATTTTTTGGACATCAAAATATTTTACCTCAATGACATAACTGCCGATCCTGGATGATAGCATTTGATAGGAAAATCAAACAAGGTATAACACTATCTCTAGTAGCGAGGGATGAACTGTAAAAAAAGTATAAAATATTGACACTTTTCTTGGTAAACCATTTTAAAAAAACTTTAAAAATTTAGGTTGAGAGAAGAGATCATTTTTCATTGAATTTCCGTATTGGATTTTTTTGTATGTCTGAAATTTTGTTGTTGTCATGCATGTTGAAAAAAATATATTTGATAGTGTTATTGGAACATTATTAAATTTTCCTATAAAAATAAAATATGTCATCAATGTTAGGTTGTACTTAATTGAAATTAGGATAAGGGAAGATTTGGAACCAGTGAGGGGTAAAAGGTGGACATTGTTTCCTCTATTATCTTACACTCTATTCGGATAGGGAAATTGCAATTTTTCCTTTTATTTTTGAGTGTAAAAGTTCTATATGGTTTTTCATGAAATATAAATAATGTAATTTCAATGAATAATTTGAAGATACAAGGTCTAAAATCACATGATTTTCATGTTTTATGGAAGATTTAAAGCCTGTTCATTTCCGTTGCCTTCTACCTCAAAATATACAATATACACTAACCAAACGTTTCTTATTTTTCAAATCCATATACAGTAAAGTTGTATACCCGGTAAAGATTCCAATCATGAAAAAGGAGATTGAGATCATATTATGTGAATTTGAAATGTTCTTCCAACCATAATTATTTGATATAATTGTCTACTTGATGGTTTACTTGGTTAGGGAGGTTCACCTATTTGGTTATATCTATTGTAGATGGATGTACCCCATTGAACAATAAATGAATATTTTTAGAGGGTGTGTCATGAATTGATGTTGGATAGAAGGTTTTATTAATGAATGGTATATTGTGGAAGAAGTAATTGAATTCTATAACGATTACCTATCAAATGCAGACAGAATTAGTTTCCCAAAGTCTCGTCCCAATGAAGGCATTATGGGAGAAGGGATTTCTGGAAGAGATGTTGTTACAATTACCTTGATAGAGAAGGAGAAAGAAAATATTTACATACTATATAAGAGTAAATATGTTGATCAATATATTGAATCCAAAAAATAAATTCTTAGATATCTGAATCCATCAACGGATAAAAGATGGATATAAAATACACATAATCAATAGTTTATAGTATGGTTTAGAGACTAAATTTATAAGTAGTTATATGAAAATCCAAATTCAATTTCTACAAGACTTCAATGGATATCCAGATGACTGATTTAAAATGTTATATCTTACACTTTTTTTAATCAATGGTTAGATGTTCTATAAAAATGAACGTGAAGAATTCAGTACAATAAAAAATAGTGGTGTAAAGTTAATGGCTAATGTGATGAACATATCTGGTTTCAAGGATAGTAGGGGAAAATGAAAATTCGTTCATAATGGCATCACATGGAGTGCATGTATTTTATGTCTCTAATCCAACAAACAAGAATAGTCCAATTATAAATCTAAAGACTAAAACAAATGTTGAGTTTGTTGAAAATTCAACTGAAGATGACCATTTCATTGGGACATGAAAATTAGTTCTTGCTAGTCCTAATATAGACAATGTATTTTATGTCATATGGGACCAAAGATAGGAGATTTAGATTCTTTAAATAGAAACCAAATCCTTAAATCCTTTATAAAAAAGTGCGTTCAAAGAGAAGGTAAAAGTGGTTTTTAATATATTATGTTTTTCCTCATAATATTATATGTTCTGTAATGCATTAACATAATCTAAATTTAATATTTGACTACTCATTCAGACAATTTCTTCTGCATATGACAATGCTACCAATCCTTTAAAAGAATAAACTATAATGAAGGAAACCCTTTTATAGATGAAAATGTAATGTAATGATATACTTTCTCTATTTTACCGAAAAATTATATAATGAAACATTTATTTAATTTTCATTATTCCTTGTAGATTTTGTTTATTTTAATAGATTTTGGTCCATGTGTCATGCCTTTGCAAGAAGAGAAATGACGTTGAATGTACTCAATCACAGAGGTAATCTTGATGTTTTAACATTAAAATCACAATCCATGAAATCAATGTATTATTTCATATTTATGTTTTATTGATTTCTTTTTAATATTACTCACATAATAATTGTTTTCTTATATAGGTGGCTTATTTTGTTCTTGTTGGGGTGATCTGTCTAACTTTCATGATCCTCCCTAAAAACCTTTTAACACCTACAGTGATGCATTTATTAATTTATTTCATGTTACCCCAACTGCCTTTGTAGAAAGAGAAAAAATGCAGTCTGTGATGAATTACAGAGGTAATCGTGATGTTTTCTTAATAAAATCATTGTACATATAATTAATATATTTTTTCATATGTACGTTTTATTTATTTATTTTTTATTCATACTCACATAATAATTATTTTCTTATATAGGTGGATTCCTTTTTTATAGTTTGGGTGCTCTGTAAACTATTTCACCCCTACAATGGCGTATTTGTCACTTTATTTCATGTTACCTCCACTACCGTAGTAGGAGGATAATCGTTAATACTTAATATCAATTAAAATGTTATTCATGATGTTTTTCTAGTTAAATAATTTTCCATAGAATTAATTTATTGTTTCAAATTTATTTTTAACTTATTGTTTTTAGTACCTCTTAGATAAAAATTATTTTTATATATAGGTGGATTCTTTGGTTCAAGTTTTGGTGATATGTCTATCGTTCATTCCTTTCTACACCAAAACATCCACATAATTAATCTCTTACAAAACATTTCACTAATATAGTTTTTACATTTATCACTTTATTTCATGTTCAATCCACTACTAAATCATAAAGGTAATCTTGATATTTGCATAGTAAAATAATTGTCCATAGAATCAATGTATTATTTCATATTTATGATTAATTTATTTATTTTTAGTATTACTCATAATAATTATTTTCTTATATAGGTGGATTCTTTTTTACCATTTGAGGTGGTTTTTTTGAAACTACTCCTGAAATGTTTGAAATTCGACCAAAAAATCAATAAAAATAATGGTAACATTAATAGTTAGGATTGTTTTTGAATGTATGTAATATTTTGTATTTATGTAATTATATAAAACATTTTCTATGATTTAAATAATATAGTTTTTATATGTTTGTTGAATATTAAATTTCATTTAAATTGTCTATTGGTACTTGTTTTTGTTGATATCTGATGTGTTTTTTGTGTTGTAGTGGGATGTAACAACATACTACATCGGTGCTATAGTGTACTGTAATAGTATACTACAGTATGGCCCTTATCAGTGCTAATAAAAAACATATTTATTAGTTCTTATAAAAACACTGATAAAATTCCTTTTCCAATGCTTTTATATGTGCTGATAAAGGTTTCCTTTAACATCACTAATTTAAACTGCAGATAAATGGGTCTTTTATCAGTGATTTTAAAAGTGCTGATAAAGATCCAATTTATATGTGGTAAATTAATGTGCTGATAAATAACTAATTTATAATCACTTTTTCAGCACTAATAAAAGTACTGGGATTTTAACATTGCTCATGTTTTAATTGCAACCAAGAACTGATAAAGGACAATTCTAGCACTGTTAAAGGCCAGTTTTATAGTAGTGAAAAAAGACTCAAAAAATGAATTTACAGACCTATATGGTCCATAATAGAATCAATAGTTTAATCTAAAAAATACATTGTTAGCCAAAAATTCAATCGGATAATTAATAAGGTTTGAATTAGCTTCATCAATGAAAATTATATAAATAATACCTACTATAAGATTAATATTAGAAATAGGACCATCATAATGATTCTTGTATAAAGAAACAACATGAGTTAAAAATCTGATCTTTTGTCAAGAAACAGCTCATTATTATTTAGAATAGTCAGCGGTCTTTTGATCTTTCTGACTCTTTAAGGAGAGTCTGTAAAATTGGAGTTCTGATCCCCATACTTGAGCCATTTGATTATAAAAGTCTCTCTGTATATGCATTATTTGAGATTTTCAGGATTATTGAGATCATGAATAATCTTGTTACCCTTCACAAGTCCTACTAAAAATTCAACATTAGTTTAACTATATTTAATGATATAAAGAATAGATTCAAGGTGAGTGATATTTTCCTCTATGTGACTAAAGTGATCATGACTCAAAAATTTTAGCCTTTTCTTAAGGACTTTGAACATAAGAACACTAGATAAAGCATCAACCTTGTCATTTATGGAATTCCATGTGTCTTGAACTACTTTATTATAATTAGGAAAAAATTTATAGGAATTATTAAATATGAATGGGAAATATGGTTTAATCTCTATAGTGATAATATTTTCTTGAACATGACTATGTTCTGAGTTAATTCCTTTAATATTAGATCATGAAATGGACACCCAAGTAATAAGGTCCACCTCATTAACAAAATACTTGTCTAATTTATCATCCAACACTTTATTCAAGTGATTCTGATATCATGTATATTTAACACCAATAATATTGAACTCATGGATATTTATATCCCCTAAACGTGCCCTAAATTCCTTGGTTGTAGTAGACGAGATTAACATGACCTATTTTTCATCAAAGTTGAGAATAGAATTGAAATCACCAAGAATATTCCAAGGATCCTTTATTGTACTAATGAATGAAATAATATTCATTGGTATAGATATAATTTATTGATAACCATTGTAAGAAGAAATTAAAGAGAAAAATGTGTTATTCCAATTTAATTATAGCCAAAAGTATTCATATTCTCTATAGAACTCATAAAAGAGACTCCATAATTTCTCAAATGGGAAAAATGAAACATATTTTTGTGTCATTACTGAATTGATTACTCCCAAAGAGATGGAATCCAATATTCTAATGATGATTAAATTAATTAGAAAAAACCCCTTGGTATCAATGTGACCAAGAATATCTATCATACAATAATTTAAAAAAATCGTAAGAGAGCAAAATATTTTAGGGTTATAAAATCCCTAATAGTTCTAGAACACAATCCTCATTTAAATTTTTTACTTAGAGATAGAGATCCCATCATTCTTACCACCATATTATTTGTTCCTAGAAAATATCATAAATGTAACTGCAAGTTTCCCAAACCTACTTATGAAAAAAATTTATTTTCATTGAGTATATGTATTGGGACAGACCATTTACATTCCTTGACCTGAAACAAGAGTGAAAATGACCATTGAAATTACATTAGAGGTGGAACACAAATTCGAATTTATTTGATCAGTGGTATAGTAATTCTCTCCATTCTAAACTAAAATTCTATCATTGATGTAATGGTTGACAGAAGGAGAAGATCAATGATTTAAAAATAAATTATCTTTTGGATCCCTTTGAGACATTGGATAGTTTGGACTATCCTTTTGTTGTATGAAGATCCGATAATATGAATCATTGGATTTATTTTTATCATGAGTGGAATTAATTTTATGTACGCTGTCCAAAATATCAACAGATAAAGGAATATTGTTCCACATGGAGATAATACCGAGGAATATAGAATCCATACTCGGGTCAGTATATTCTTCATTAGAATTTTTAATGTTTTTTATTTCCTCCAACGTAGATAAAACATAATATAAATATCATTAGTAGATGTCAAAATAGATTTTTTTACGGAATAGATACTACTAAAATGTTGATCCTTTATAGATTAAATAATATTCTTAACATCTTGATCAAATTCAATGTAGATGGATTCATCTTAATGGTCTATAATTCAAAAACCATTAACATCACCACTAACATCTTGGAGAATATCACAAGCATAATTATAGATAGGATGATAGGTTATAATATTACTATATCTAACAATGGAGACATTATAAATACCATCTTGAAGAGAATCAACAAGTCTAACAATATCATGAGCAATTTCTAGAAAAATGTCATCATCCCCATTGCATGTTACCTCACAGTAAAATATACTACGACCCGAAGGACCACATAAATGAAAATTTATGGTTGGATGAGATATATATGCTTCCCATTATTCATAATCAACATGATTTTCCAATGATTTTCCAATAATGCATGTATCATCATAGGTAGTTGATTTGTTTTCACCCTTTTAACAGGTTCATCTATTCTTATTGTATCATTTTTTTATGGAAGTAGATTTTTTCTTATTCCACATGTTATCCTCTTTACAAGAATTATCATCATAAGGTGGAATAATTTTCTTCTATATTACTCTTCAATTTGAGTTATTCTATCCTACAGTTTTGAAGATATAATAAAATGAGGTACATACTCATACTTTACTTCAAATTTTCAATCATTAGCAATGATGTTAATAGAATATAGAATCCTTGAATAAAAATCCAGAAAAAAGATTGTAGAATACAATACGATCTCTCAATAATTAGTTTAGTGATCAAAATTTATAGGAATTTAAATATAATCAATAAGATCAATTAATGCTGTAGGATTCTAATACACCCATTTCATGCTATGTAATATCATGAAAATTGGAGCTCTTGATTTCCTTTGATTGAAAGGAACAAATTTTTTTTTCCAATTAGAAATATTAAACATTTAAATATTCAAATTAAAATTAAAAATCATCGAAACCAATATAGGTTATATTTTATTTTCATAAGGATATTGAAGAAACCTCTTCCAATAAAAATCATCCTTCATTCGCTTCCTCCCCAACAATGCGAGATCCTCAATTTGAGATATTCATTAGAACAAGGTTTTTCTTAAATGGAGTACATAATACATCAAATAATTGAGAATATTCATAGATCAAGTATCTATTGAATTGATTTTGGATTAGAAAATACTAATAAACCACCATAATCAATTTTTTAAAAGCAAGGAGGTCCTGATAGGTCTCCCTTGATGACATTCACATCACGAAGTTCTTCCAACAAGAAAATACATTTTTATGTCCATGAATATTCTGATTTTTCTGTTTTTAATAGATGTATTATTAATTTTTGAATATTCATGTACCATTTCAATAAAAGGACAATCCCATTCTGGAATAAATGCATCCATGATCTGAAAGAAGATTAGTATGAAGAAGAATAAATGCATAGATTTCCATAAACCATGAATCAATTTTATAAGAAAATATAATTATTATATATGATATTTATATCATTATTAACATTCTTTAGAATATGAAACCAAGTTCAAATTACAATTACAAGAACTAATGATTAAAATTTCTCATAGAAAATGAGGTAGTTAACACCTAGAAAAGATAATCTTAATAAGAAATTATTAATAAATCGATGTTGAAATGTAATAAGTGGATAATATAAGATATTATAAGTATGTAAATGATTTTTTATTAATTATAATATATTTAAATTTATTATAATAAATTTTAAGTTATTTTCAATGAAATTCGTACTTGAAGTATGTGATTTTCATCTCACTATTATTTCGGTGAGAAACATGTCATATCCACAACCTATTTCTTTTATGTGATGTTTATACTACCCATACATGTATTTTATAAATCCTATCATGATATATACGGGGTTTATATATCCATATAAGAATATATATTTCATCGTTTTTTATTCGAATTTTACCAATGTAGTAATGTATTTATGTTATGATCTCATTGTTTATCAGGATTGTTTATGACTAAGTTTATGAAGATGAAATTTTATGACCAATCCCTTGAAAATTCCTTGAAAGTTTTTCCACCTAGTGTCATTTTGGGAGATTAAATATTTTCCTTTCATTTTACTCTCTTTAAGAACTCAAAATATTGATCTATTTTTAAGGAATAATAACTTAATTTCCCACTTTGGTCAAAGATACTTTTTATTCTATATCCTTGTTTTATAAAAATGTTTCCAAGAATGATTATTATATTATAATATGATTTTTTAAATTCATTTTAACCCATGATTTATTTTTTATAAAATTAATCTTCTTTTCATTTTCTATATGAGGTACTTTTGTCTTTTTTATAGATAATTAGAAAGGATTATTTGTTTTATTATACATGGCATGAATGGAATTTTCTTATTCCCATAATTCTACGCTTTTTTAAGATTACTTTATAAGTTACTATGGTTCTGTTTACATAATTTTTTCAATTAAAATTTGGGAAATTGTAAGATTTTAAATAAGTGATATCTATGTGAAAATGATATTTTCATCAATAAATGTTGTAATAGTATTTGAAGGATTTTTAATCAATTGTACCACACTTTTATGTTTCTTATACTTTACCAGGGATATTATCTAATGGTATCATATAATTTAGTTCTTTTTTAATTATGATGATGATGATTTAATGATTATTCTATGAAACCTTTTTCTTCCACATGGGTTAACTATGTTATGATTAAACACTTATGAAACTAATTTTGTTATGGGTTATGCTATAAAAATATAGATAAAGATTAATGAAACCCATTTCCTTTCTATGAGTTAGAATATGATGATTGTCTGATGATCTTATATCACACATATTTATGAATTATATTTTGTAATGTGTGGGCCTAGAATTATATATCGTTCCAATTCATTATCTAAAGATAGAAATCTCTTGGGATAATAAAGATTGGAATGGGGAGTGAACCCAGTTTAGTAAGGTACTATATACACTATCATTGTCCTCAGATTGAACTTTTAATAAGGATGTAAAGGAAGGGGGAGTGAGCTCAACCCACTAAGATAGTTTTGGAAGTGAAACTTGACAATGAAAATGATTTTCTATAGTTATATGTATTCCATAAAATTTTTTATTATGAAAAAGACGTTCTATGATGGGACATATTATTTTATTTATATACGATTAATCTCTTAATAACAGCCAAGAATTATGTCATGAATGAAGAATATAATCTATGATATGATAGGTATGGTTTTCAATTGTTATTCTATGTTATCATACCCTTATAATAATACTACATTTTAGTGATCAATTATATTTTTTAAACCATTACTGAGCATCTAAGATCAACCTTTATTAAGTTTCATTTATCCTTGTTATAATGAAATTTTGTATGTATGATATGTATTATAAAGGTTCTAGTTATAAAGGACTTAGTGGGGGATGATTTAGATCTCTTATTAATAAGATATTTTTGTATTAAAGAATCAAAAAACATTAAACCTATATGATTATGGAATGGATCGTAATGTTATGTATTGAATATTAATATAAAAAGATGAGATATTTATGTATGAAAAGTATGGGTTATTATTACATGTATTTCTAAAATTCTTTATGGACCACTCTTATTGTTCTATATTTCTCCCATTTTTTAAATTATACTTATGAGCTAACGTTTTAACGACTCTTTGATAAATGTTTCACTTACGAACTATTTAAGATCACCCATACATTTTTTTTCAATTCCCAAGGATATAAATATTGTAACAGCATGATATTTTATGATAAATATTTTTTTTACATTTTCTGTCATACGAAACATCAATGTAATCTTTCACTGCAGACAACACTAGCTTGGACTGTGTTACACGTATTTACGACCATCCTCGATCGCGTGTGTAGTACGCAATACCGAGTTTCACTAGACAATGATATATTATTATAATATTATAAACTATCCATTATGAATAGTATTAAATGAATTTTCAATTTTATAACATTACTATTCATCTTACATATTTTCTAGAGCATGTTATGTGAATAAAATAAATTTTTTGGGTAAAATAAGTATTTTTCAAAAAATACAGTTTTGCCGCCTTTTAATGGCGCACCCAATTTAAATATAGATTTTGACAAGATTATAAGTTCAATTTGACAAAATAAAATTCTTCTTTGTAATCAGGATATTAAAATTAACTTTGGATAAATTTTTCATATTATTCTGATAACTTTCATATTTTAATGAATAGTAAAAACACGCAATATTTTAATTTAAAGCAAGTTTTTTCATCCTAATAATTTATATGGTATAATTATAACATTAAATGGTTTTAAAGTATAAATATAATATATTTTTACCATTTAATATAATTTATGTCATTATAATTAATTTTACATTGAATTCATAGTTAAAAACATTTCAATCTTTGGCAATGTTTTAACTTTTAAAACCCATTTTCTTAACAACAAGATTAATTTTCAATTAATTACTAAAACTTATGTGTGTCGAATTTTGAAAAATGGATTCCATATTCTGATTTAGTGGGTCCAAATTAGTAAATATGTTACTCTTATTTTTTTTATATTATGAATCGTAACTACCGAAATTTTTATTTACTGTCGTTAAAGGTAAATCGGGTAATTAAGGGTAAAAATAAGATTACAAATTTACCCTAACACCTGAGAAAATTCTATTGGATTACTAAAAATAGTCCCTTATCACCTAAGGGTCGTAATAAATTCATGTTATGTACTTTTGACCATTAAAATGATTAATTATTATTAAATCCAAAGAAAGTGACAATATGCCACTCTCTTAAATCTTATAAGTATAATAATTTTAATTTAGCGATAAACTTCATGAAACTTCGAACATGAATAGTCTCCATAAAGTTAATAAAATTATCTACATAATTTGAATTTATTTATAATTTTTAGGGATTAAATAATTACTATTAATTATGACACAATAGTGATGTTGAAATTATTTTATTGATTGAATTTTCAAATAAATGGTTTTAAAAGTATTAAAATAAATATTATATGAACTATTTAATGTTCTCTACTCATTTTATAGATAAATATGAAATTTTATGAATCTATTAAATCTTTTAGTTCGAACATACCTTCAATGTATATTTTATTTAAATTCAAAAAAATAAATAGTGTCAAAATTGAAACTATTGTTATTTTATAAAGATTACATATTATAATTTTTTTTTAAAATCACAAAAATATTTAAAAATTATAAAATCATATTTATATGGTCTAAAATGTAATAAAGTATACAATTATGGAAAATTCACAACATATAAGTAATTATTTATAATGATTTAAAATTTAGAATATTATTACCACAAATAAAATTAAGTAGATTATATAAGGATAAATCAGGATGATAATGTTTAAAATAAATTCCCAACTTGTCTAAATTTTATTGGTTGACGATATTACAACCCTTTCCAATATAATATTTATATTTGAGTCATTTTTTTAGGTTTTTAAGTGGGGTTTAAATTTATTATAAATTAATATTTCTTATAATTCCAAAGGTGCCCCTCTCCTCCCTTATAAAAGGGCACCTCCTCCCACTCCTCCTCACACCACTTTGAGCCTTCAAGCTCAGATAACCCCTGCCAATTTCTCTTCTCCAATTCCCTAGAAACATCCTAGAGGTCCTGGTCTTCTTCAAAGACCAATCTTATTTACCTAATAAGAGGTTTCAAAGAGGCGTGTCGAAGAAAAGGAGGTTCAGATATGTACAGAGCATATCAGACCTTAGGTAAGGGAAAATTTCGCAATCTCATTTTATCCGAGATTGTTTATATATTAGAATATATTAGGGAATATGTATCATCCACATCCATGTTTCCTCAATATGTAATATTATTTCTATCCTCCTACAATTGTTTAAATCCAATTTTACCCATTGGTGAGTTTTTAGTAAAAGATATGAAAGGAATCTTTTGTCATTTTTAGTACGAGGTACTTTTTGACTTTTCCGGCCAATGTACGATAAGAATATTTTTTAACTTATACAACATGAATGGATTTTTATGATTTCATAGAACATTATTTCCATTATACTTCCTTTACCAGTTTTCAAGTTTATTTTGAATCAACTTCTTTTAGTTTAAAATTGTATGACATGTTAAGAAAGGAAAAATGTTTTTTAAGTAGAAAGGATATTTTCCTCAAGAATGGATTTAAAGTGTTTTATCAAAATTATTTTTGATCTATGATAATATAGGGTTCTTTCTATATCCCTATTTTTACTTTTATTTGATTATGTTATGATGGAATTTTTTTTATGATGTTCTTTTATGGATTATGTTATGATGACATGATGTTTAAGAATCCCATTTTTATTACATGGGTTATGTTATTATATATGATTTATGATTTTGTCACACACAAAATAATGGTTTCATTATGAGATGGGTGGGACCTATATCTCCCTCCAATTTATTGGGTAAGGATTTATATCTCATGAGATAGACATGACTAGAACGACAAGTTTAACCGGCTCAGTGATGCAGGACTGGAACGAGGAGTGAACTCAGTTCAGAAATGGAATTTGTCTGCTATGATAGTCTTGGAAATGAGTCTTGACTAATATGAAATGATTTTCTATGATTATGTGTGTATGACACAAAGTATCATGTTTTAAGTTATGATTATTTGGGATTACATTTCACCACTATGATTTATCGTATGTTATGATATTATGATCTCTTTTGAAGGTTATGATATTCAAAATGTTATGTTCTTATGAATATGATATGATTGATATTTATTTTGTCTAACCTTATTGAGCATTTGAGCTCACCCTTTGATATGTTTTCTTTTCCCCATGTCTGGATGAATGGTATTAAGTAGAATATTCAAAAACGGATTCTAGATATGATGAAATAAATGGGAGACAATGTAGATGATTTATGAACCAGTTGTTTATGTTTCCCAGTTTCTAAAGACACTATACCTATGCATTCCTTTCATGGTTTTGTTATATGTTGTAATAAGAATGCTTCAATTCTGAAGTAATAACAATGTATGTAAAATATGGGTTATTATAGTTGGTATCAGAGAAAAGGTATAGTCAACCTTTGGAAACTAGGATGTGAAAGACTTAGTAAGAACCCTAATGATATGTCTAAGCATAGAACACAATCTCAGTATTTTAGAAATTTCCATGAGTAACCTATGATAATACCTTAAGTGTAAAATTTTATTCTTGATTTTTTGGTTTTCTTATTATGATTAGTGTTTCTCACACTATGCTTATTGGTTATAGTCGATGGCTGGAACATGAAGGAACCATGTTAATGCTGAATGCGATGGGAAATGCAATGATTGTCCCCCTAAGAAACCAAACGTTATGGGAGCTGGAATTCAAAATCTTGTTTCCATTCTCACACAACTTTCTCAAGATATGAACCGTGCAGGACTTCTAAAGGAGAAAAGGAAGAAGTAAAATTCTATTGAATCCTTCATGAGCCAGCGTCCTCCTTCATTTAGTGGGTCTTCTGATCCATTAGTGGCTAAATAATGGATTAGTACCACTAAAAAAATATTTTTAGTTCTACAATGTTATGAACATGACAAATTCATCGTAGTAGTATATCGTTTGGAAGGTGATGCTGATCAATGGTGGAATATTAACAAGAATACGAGGCAAAGAGATGAAATTGAGTCCGTAGAATGGGATGAGTTCAAGAACTTGTTTTTCAATAAGTACATCCCTCATATTCTTCGAACAATAATGGAGAAGGAGTCTCTTGAATTGAAGGAAATGGATGATGAATCTGTTTGTACCTATGAAGAAAATTTTATAAGACTTTCAAGGTACACTTCTAGAATTATTATCCAACATGAGAGTAAAATCGATCAATTCTTTAGTGGCTTAAAACCAAGTCTTTGAAGGGCGTTAGCCATAAGGGACTTCAATAGCTACGAGGAAATTGTTTGATGTGATCTCAGCGTTGATATGGAGATTTGAGTAACCTATCAATCACATGGGTTTGATAACAAGTGGAAAATGGAATAAAATGAAAATATAAAGAGCACACTGAAAATAAGTTGAGTCTTCCTTTATGCTTAAATTGTGTAAAGAAACATGTAGGAAATTTTCTTAAAGGGACAAGAAAATGTTTTATGTGTGGAAAGGAAGGTCATCGGACAATTGAATGTCTAAATAATGGGAAGAAAATGTCTAATGATGCGAACAAAGAAAGGGATACACAGAATTCACCTCCAACACTTCAATGTTTCAAGTGCAAGGAGATGGGGAATTATGTCAATCAATGCCCTAATCTATGGGTTGTTGTTTATGATCAACGTCAACAAACTCTTGAGGCCAAAGACAAATGAAAGTCACATGCAATTACTAATGGTGATGTGGAGTATGATAACGAAGTGGTGAAAGGTACACTTACTATCCACTCTAATGTAGCAAATGTTTTATTGGATTTTGGATCCACCCACACTTTTATTTCTGAAGAATTTTCTAAGGGTATCATCGTACTACCACAACAATTAGATGTTGAGTTAGATGTGACAACTCCTAATGGCACAATAGTCTCATCAAAAGTTTACAATTCTTCCCCAACTGAAGTTTGTGGGAAAGTACTTCCTACAAATATTTTGATCCTTCCTATAGTGAAATTTAATGTGATTCTTGGTATGGATTGGCTTTCTTTATACGGAGCTCATATCAATTGGAAAAGAAGGGAAATCACATTTAATATTCCCAATCAATCTGCTATCATCTATCGATGCAAGGATGAATATAACCTTCCAGTGGAAATTTCTTCCATATTATGGGTCTTGATTCCAATAAATGAATGTTATTTATCTCAAATGGTTGGCGAGAAACTCACGATTAAGAATATGCCCATTGTATGAGAGCTTGATGATGACTTTTCAGAGGAATTTCCAGGTCTTCCACCAAATTGTGAAGTTGAGTTTTCAATAGAACTCATACCGAGTGCTATGCCTATTTCAAAGACACCTTATAGAATGACCCCAATTGAGTTGCATGAATTAAAGAAGCAACTCTAAGAGAATCTTGATAAAGGATTCATACACCCTAGTGCGTCACCTTGGGAAGCACCTGTTCTGTTTGTTAAGAAGAAAGATGGATCAATGAGACTCTGCATTGATTATCGAGAACTTAACAAGATCACTATCAAGAAAAAATATCCTCTCCCACACATTCATGACTTATTTGACCAACTATGTGGAGCTTAATACTTTTCCGAGATTGATCTTCGTTCAGGGTATCATCAATTAAGGGTTAAAAAAGAGGATATACCAATGACGACTTTCCATACAAGGTATGGACACTATGAATTTATAGTGATGGCATTTGGTCTTACTAATACCCCTACTATCTTCATGGATTTAATGAATAGAGACTTTAGAGACTATCTTGATCAGTTTGTGGTAGTCTTTATAGATGATATTCTTTTCTATTCAAAGTGAAAGGAAGAATATAAAGATCATTTTAGAATTGTATGGAAGACCCTGAGAAAGGAGAATATTTATTCCAAATTTACCAAGTGAGAATTTTGTCTTCAAAAAGTTGAATTTTTGGGTCACATAATCTCAAAAGAGGGGATATCTATGGATCCATCCAAAACAGAGGTTATCGAAAGATGGTCGGGACCAACAACAGTAACTGAGATGCGAAGTTTTCTTGGTTTGGATGGATATTATTGACGTTTTATGAATTATTTTTCACGATTATCTAATCCACTGACCAGGTTGACTAAAAAACGAGTTAAGTTTGTGTGGACGGAGGAGTGTGAAGAGAATTTCAAGGAGTTGAAAAGAAGGTTATACAGTGCACCTGTGCTCACACTGCCTTCTAGTGGAGAAAGGTTTATGATCTACAGTGATGCATCCAAGAAGGGATTGTGATGTGTTCTCCTGATAAATGATATGGTGATAGCTTATGCCTCACGACTGTTGAAAATCCATGAGAAAAATTACCCAACTCATGATTTGGAGTTAGCTGCGGTAATCTTTGCATTAACGATTTGGAGCCATTATCTTTATGGTGAAAGGTGTGATATTTGTACTAATCATAAAATTTTAAAGTATATTTTCACACAAAAGGATATGAATTTTCGCCAAATAAGATGGTTGGATCTGATTAAGGATTACGAATACTCAATTCATTATCACCCTGGGAAAGCAAAAAAGGTGGCAGATGCATTAAGTCGACAAGACCATGCTAACTTATCCCTGATGAGGATCACAAAAGATCCAATGTTTATGGATTTATGAAGGATGGATCTTGGAATTATAATGGATGCGGAAAAATATTATCTTTCTCAAATGAATGTTCAACCATCTATGCATGTGAAGATTAAAGAGGCACAAAAAGAAGATGTAGACTTACAGAAGAAGGTGAGAAATGTTCCGGAATTCAACAAAGATTGTGATGGGATAATAGGGTTCCAGAATTAGGTTTGTGTTCCTCCCATCCCAAAATTAAAGAAGGAGCTACTGGATGAGGTTCATAGTTCTTCATTATTTATTCATCCTGGATGCAAGAAGATGTATAGGGACCTGAAAGAGTATTTCTGGTGGGATGGCATGAAAAGAGATGTTGTTGAATATGTCTCTTGATGCTTGGTTTTCCAGAAAGTTAAAGCTGGGAGACAAGAGTCTAAGGGGATGTTACAACCATTACCCATACCTGAATAGAAATGGGAAAACATCACTATGGACGTTGTCACTGGACTTCCTAAAACTTCCAAAGGCAATAATTCTATCTGGGTTATAGTTGATCGTCTTACGAATTCGACACACTTCATTGCTATTAGAGAATATTTCCCTCTGGATCAGTTTTCCAAGATATATGTAAAGGAAGTGGTAAGATTGCATGGAGTACCACTTTCCATTATATCCGATCGTGTTTTGAGATTTACCTCGAAGTTCTGGCGAAGTCTTCAGCATACTCTAGATACAGAGTTGAGTTTCCGCACTGCTTATCATCCTCAGACAGACGGTCAGTCTAAGAGAACAATTCAAACTCTAGAAGACAAGTTGAGAGCTTTCTCTATGGATATAAAAGTTGGTTGGGATCAACACCTACCTTTGGTGGAATTTTCTTATAATAATAGCTTTCACTCTAGTATTAAAATGGCTCCTTATGAAGCTCTCTATAGAACGAAATGCAAGACTCCAACTTGCAGGGACAAAGTTGGTGAAAGAAAGCTATTAGGACCTGATCTTGTTAATGAGATGGCAGAAAAGGTCCAATCTATTCAAAAACACATAAGAGCAGCTCAGAGTCAACAAAAAAGTTATGCCGATAACCAAAGAAAAGACCTAGAGTTTGAAGTGGGTGATTAAGTGTTCTTACAAATATCTCCTTGGAAGAGAGTAATGAGATTTGGAAAGAAGGGCAAGTTGAGCCCTATATATATTGGTCCTTTTGAAATAATGGATTGTGTTGGGAAGGTAGCTTACCGATTGACGCTTCCACCGAATCTATCTCAAGTTCACGATGTGTTCCACGTATCTCTCCTGAGAAAGTACATACCCGATCCTTCACATGTACTCTTCTCAGAAGCTGTACCGCTGGAGCAAGATCTTTCTTATGAAGAACAACCGATAGAGATTCTGGATCATAGTGAAAAAGTTCTATGGAAGAAGACCAATCACTTAGTGAAAGTTTAATGGAGGAACCACCAATTAGAATAAGCTACATGGGAGCTTGAGGATATGATGAATGAGAGGTATGCTCGTCTGTTTGTTACGAAGTGACGAATTTTGAGGGAAAAACTCATTTTAAGGGTGTAGAAAGTAACACCCTGATATTTTATGAGAACTATATTTTTTTTGACGTCTTATTTTATAGGCAACATCACAGGAATCTTTCACTGCACACAACACTAGCTTGGCTTGTGTTACAGGCAATCACGACCTTCCTCGATAGCGTGTGTAGTATGCAATACCGAGTTTCACTCAACAAAGATATATTATTATAATATTATAATCCAGCCTTTATGAATATTATTAAATGAATTTTTAATTTTATAACATTATTATTCATCTTACATATTTTATAGAACATGGTATGAGAAAAAAATAATTTTTTCAGGTAAAATAAGTATTTTTTAAAAAATAAAGCTTTGCCGCCTTTTGATGGTGCACCCACTCTAAATATAGTTTTTGAAAATATTATAAGTTCAATTTGACAAAATAAAATTATTATTTGGAATCATGATATAAAAATTAACTTTGGAAAAAATTTTCATATTAATCTAATAACTTTCATATTTTAATGAATAGTAAAAGCACGCTATATTTTAATTAAAAACATCTTTTTTCATCATAATAATTTAAATGTTTTAATTATATCATTGAATGGTTTTGAAGTATAAATACAATATATTTTTACCATTTAATATAATTTATGTCATTAGCATTAATTTTACATTGAATTTATAGGTAAAAACATTTCAATATTTTGCAAATTTTTAACTTTTAAAACCTGTTTTCTTAACAACAGGATTAATTTTAAATTAATTAGTGAAAATTCTGTGTTTTGAATTTCAAAAAATTTATTCCATATTTGAATTTAGTGGGTCCAAATTTTGTTAATAGTTTACTTTTATTTTCATGATATTATGAATAGTAACTACGATAATTTTTATTTACTGCAGTTAAAGGTTAATCGGGTAATTAAGGGTAAAAATAAGATTATAAAATTAACCTAACTGCCAAAATTCTATTGGATGACTAAAAATCGACCCTTATCACCTAAGGGTCAAAATAAATTCATTTATGGACTTTTGAGCATTAAAATAATTTAATTATTATTAAAACCAAAGAAAGTGACAACATGTCACTCTCTTAAATCTTATAAGTATAATAATCTTAATTTAGTGATAAACTTCATGAAACTTCAAACATGAATAGTACCCAAAAATCTAATAAAATTATCTATATCATGTGAATTTATTTATAATTTTTAGGGATTAATTAATTATCATTAATTATGACACAATAGTGATGTTGAAATTATTTTATTGATTGAATTATCAAATAAATGATTTCAAAAGTATTAAAATAAATATTACATGAACTAATTAATGTGCTCCAATAATTTAATAGATAAATATTAAATGTTATTAATCTATTAAATAATTTAGTTCGAACATATCTTCCATGTATATTTTATATAAATTCAAATAAATAAATAGTGTCAAAATTGACACTATTGTTATTTTATAAAGATTACATATTATAAAATTGTTTAAAAATCACAAAAAAAATTAAAAATTAAAAATTACAATTTATATGGTTGAAACTATAATAAAGTATACAATTATAGAAAATTCAGAAAATATAAGTAATTATCTATAATGATTTAAAATTTATAATATTAATACCAAAAATAAAATTAATAGATTATATAAGGATAAATCAGGTTGATAATGTTTAAAATAAATTCCCAACTTGTCTAAATTTTATTGGTTGATGAGATTACAACCCTATATCATCTAATATTTGGATTTGAGTCATTTTTGGAGGTTTTTAAGTGGTTTTTTAATTTATTTTAAATTAATATTTCTTATAATTCTAAAGGTGCCCCTCTCCTTCCTTATAAAAGGGCACCTCCTCCCTCTCCTCCTCACACCACATTGAGCTTTCAAGCTCGGACAACCCCTACCAATTTCTCTACTCCAATTACCTAGAAACATCTTAGAGGTCCTGGTCTTCTTCAAAGACCAATCTTAGTGCCCTAAGAGGAGGTTTCAAAGAGGCGTGTCGAAGAAGAGAAGGTTCAGATACATACAAAGCATATCAGACCAAAGGTAAGGGAAAATCTTGCAATCTCATTTTATCTGATATTCTTTATACTTCATAATTTACTAGGGAATATTTATAATCCAAATCCATGATTCCTCAATATTTAATATTATTTCTATCCCCATACAATTTTTTAAATCCAATTTTACCCATTGGTGAGTTTTTAGTAAAAGATATGAAAGGAATCTTTTGTCATTTTTAGTACGAGGTACTTTTTGACAATTCCGACCAAAGTACGAGAAGAATGCTTTTAACTTATACGGAATGAATGGATTTTTGTGATTTCATAAAACATTATTTCCAAGATGCTTCTTTTACATGTTTTCAAGTTTATTTTTAATCAGCTTCTTTTAGATTAAAATTGTATGACATGTTAAGAAAGGAAACATGTTTTTGAAGTAGAAATGATATTTTCCTCAAGAATGGAGTTCAAGTGTTTTATCAAAATTATTTTCCATCTAAGATAATATAGGGTTCTATTTATATCCCTATTTTTACATTTATTTGATTATTTTATGATGGAATTTTTTTTATGATTTCCTTTTATGGATTATGTTATGATGCCCTGATGTTTAAGAATCCCATTTTTATTTCATGGGTTATGTTATGATGTCTGATTTCTGATTTTTTGGCACACATAAGAATGTTTTCATTATGAGATGGATGGGACATATATCTTCCACCAATGAATTGGGTAAATATTAATATCTCAGGAGATAGACATGACTGGAACGACAAGTTAAACCAGTTTAGTGATACCAGACTGGAACAAAGAGTGAACTCAGTTCAGAAATGGACTTTGTCTGCTATGATATTCTTGGATATGAGTCTTGACTAATATGAAATTATTTTGTATGATTATTTGTGCATGAAAACAATTATCATGTTTTACGTTATGATTATTTGGGATTACATTTCACAACTATGATTTATCCCATGTTATGATATTATGATCTCTTTTGCAGGTTAAGATATTCAAAATGTTATGTTCTTATGAATATGATATGATTGATATTTATTTTTTTTACCCTTACTGAGCATTTGACTCACTCTTTTATATGTTTTCTTTTCCCCAGGTCTGGATGAAGGGTATTAAGTAGAATATACCCAAAGGGACTCTTGATATGACGAAATAAATGGGAGACAACGTAGATGATTTATGAACCAGTTGTTTATGTTTCCCAGTTTCTAAAGACACTACACCTATGTGGTCCTTTCATGGTTTTTTTATAAGTTTTAATAAGTATACTTAAATTTTGAAGTAATAACAATGTATGTAAAGTATGGTTCATTATAAATATTACTATAATATATTATATGTTAGGAAGATAGTCTAGGATTATGAAATTCTGGATAAATGTTCAAAATTATGAAAAATATGTTAATAGGTTGTTAATCTCCAATGTAACTAAACCTTTGAGTTTTGGTAATGAGTGATTATTATGAGATGTAATAGTTAATTAATTTCAAATATACACAAGATTGACATGGGTTTTTTCACTTAGTAACTAAACTAGATTATAATGATTTTTTTAGTACCAGATCCTACAATACGTGTTTTAGATGACTCATGTTCTAAGATCATTTGGGAAAATTTAGCCATCATATATGAGTATAGAAACACGGTTAATGGGGAACATATTCCTATTTTTACAATAAGTTTGATGACATGAAATTTTTCCCATATGAAAACATTTATGCATCCACTAAATGAATCATTATGGTTTTGGAGTTATATAGGGACTCAATGGATATATAAAAGATACTGATATTTTTATGAAATTAATGTAGATACTACCAATAATTTATAATACAAATGTATCATCTCTTGAAGAGATATACTTTATATAACAATCACTAGATGATTTATAAATGAGTGTGGTGGAATTTAAGATGAAATTAATATCCAATACCCAAAATAAAGAGATAAAATATAAATATTTTGAAAAAATGAAATATTTAATGGTGTATTCAAGGAAGAATATTTCAATGATTAGTTTTTTTTTCACTCATAGAAAATAAATTCAAGAGGGGAGATTAGATATTCGATTGTAAGAAACATTTAAAATTATTTAGAAGTGGTAATGTAAGGGAAATTTCAATGAGTTTTCCAAGGAGATTTGATGAAAATTGATATGAAGTTAAAATTATATAAAATCCAATAAGGTGGTTCCCTCTGGAAAGAAACTTCGAAATGAGAAATTTATCTAGGGAAAGATTCCAAAGGAAAATCATGGTTATCAAAGAAGAGTGTGATGGTAAAGACTATTTTGATGAAGAAGAATTAGAGTTTAGGTTGGAAATAGAAGATGTTTAGATAATAAATTTTGAAAAATTAAAATATAAAATTGAGGAAGATAATCAACCAAAACGTATAGTTAATATAAAGTTCGAGCTAATGTTGGATTTCAAAGTGATCCATTTTGTAGAGAGAGAAAAATAAAAATATTAGAGGATTTTTTCAAAGAATGTTCTGTATATATGAATGATATTGAGGATGAGATTTACTAGATTTAAAAACAACTAAAAGACTAATAAGTCATTAAGTTGAACATAGAATAAGTTGTTATCTTTAAGAGGAAAATGAGAGAATAACTAAGGGATACTGATGCATTTTTTTCTTCGATAATGGAGTGGAAAATAAAAGTACAATCCCTTTAACAATAGGTTATTACACTGGGAAATAAATTTAAATAAGGAATAAAATCTATAGATTCGAAGAATAAGATATACTTTATGAATTTATCTGTTGAAGAATTAATATATATTGAAAAATGAGGTGTATATGGTGTTTGATAAAATTTCTGAATAAAAAAAATACACAGGTTCATGGGTAAAATTAGAATTAGTTGTGATTTAAAGACATGTAAAATAGAAATAGTAAAAGTTTAGAACCAAGGGAAGTAGAAGTTTGGATATTTCTATTTTAGCTCTAACTCAGGGGAAGCATAAATAGTGATAAAATTCAATTAATAGTTATAAATGGTTTGAGATAATACTTTTACATAATGGGTTAATTAGTGGCCCTAAATCTATTGAAAGGATTGGTACATGAGTAGGAATGAAGATGAGAAGATATTTCCGTATATAAAGTATTAGTGTTATGAATCTATTGGAATCACTATGTTCTATTGTGAATATGTGAGGAGATACATGATTGAATAACACCAATAATTCAATAAATAAGAATAAAACTATATAATATACCTTATAAAATAAACTATTTCAATGGATATTAATTGGAATTTTTCATTATTATATATATATATTTTCATTATTAATAAATAAAAAATAGAAATAAACACTAGTAAAGTAAATGGTAGAAAAATACAATGTAACCCAACATGGTTACATGGGTAAATTGATACTCTCAAATAGAATAATGAGATGATTTTTATTATAATACCTATGATGAATTGAAATAGGAGAGGGAATCTATTACCACGAATTCAATATGAATATTACGGATGGAATATAAAAAGAATAGGGATTGCTAGCGTAGATAAAACCAGTATCAATGCTATAAGTAATAGTAGCCAAAGGATCCTTGATAGTGTATGTTCATCCCACAAGATAAAAAATATGAACCTTTTAAAAAATTTAAATGAAGTATTTTATGGAACTATCAATCAAAAAAATGATATATCTCTTAATATCAATGGTCATAGTAATTCACAATGAGTAGTTGATAATATGAAAAAGATAGAACTGTTTTATATTGATTGCTTATGGTATGAAATCTTTAGTGTGAGTCAACTCTGAGATTTTGTAAATGAGGTTACATTTAACCATATAGGGGTTTTAATCAATGTAAATTAATAGAACTATCTCATTAATGGAGAGAGTAAAAAAATGAAATATTTACCTTCTGTATACTAATTAAATCATTTAACTTCTAATAGTTGAAAAGAAGAATAATGTGTGACATCATTGTAACATCCCAAATAAATAAAGAATAAGAGCCTTCTCATATTTATTAATATTTGTGAATTAAATATGAATTTTATATTAAAGGGGATTCTATGTTTTATGGTGTACCTGATACGCAACAAGGGGTTTCTTTGAAATCTTACATTGCACACTAATAATATAATATTTTTATTTGAAATGGTTGTTAAGGCCTAGCCGTTTTATTGGAGAATATGAATAGAACAAACTAAAATATGATTATATATGTTTTTTAAATGTTTTTACAATTATAATATAAATTTTAGGGGCCTAAAATATGAATGAATCTAATTTTAAGCATGAATTTCTAATATTCAGTAAAAGGTCGATTTTCCACCTTTTGATGGAGAACCCTATTTAAATAATGTTTTGATCATTTTTATATGTTTTATTTTTTAAAATAAAATTATTCTTTTGATTTGGGACATCAAAATTTACTTTGCATAAATTTTTGGTATTTTTCTGATAAAGATAATTTTTTAATGAATAGTGAAAAATACTGTATTTAACTCAAAAATGACTTTTAATCTAATTTATTTATATGTTTAGATTATCTTTTTAACTGGTTTGAAAATGTAATTAGAATATATTTTTATGATTTAATCTAATTTTTGTCATTGAAAATAATATCATTTTGAAATTGGACATAAAAAGGTGTCAATCTTTTGATAGTTATTATTTCTTAAAAACACGATATTTGTTTTGACAATGGGGAATAATTTTAAATTAATTATTGCAACTTATATGTTTTGAATTTGGTAAAATAGGCATCATTTTTGAATTCGAAATATCTAATATATCTTAGGTTGAGTTTTTGGTATTTTGCTGAAAAACTTCAATTTTTGATGAATAGTGAAACCACTTAGTAGTAGTTAAAAAATGAATTTTTTATTTAAATGAAATTTTACCGCTTCTATGAATTTAATTTCAAAAATCCTACATATATGGTTATTATTAGTAAATAAAATGTGGTTCAAAGAGATGAAAATAATTTTTTCTGAAAAGTAACTTTTGACTTTTATTTACCGCAGTTAAAAGGTAAATGGGGTAATTCAAGGTAAAAAGTATATTATAATTATTCCAAATTACCTTACCACTTTTCCAAAACTTATTGGATGAGTCATTACTGACCGTGGGAATCCTTATGTCGATTTGGGGACCCCATGGAGGCACTTATGAGTGATAATGACACATTAGATTAATTAACATAAAGTAAAGGAAAAAATGACATAAACAAACATCTTTTTGTAAATTAATTTTTACATAGTGTTATATAAGTTATCTTTTAGACTATAAATATTTATTGGAAATATAAAATTTTTTCTTACATCATAGTAGTTATTTATATTTTTTTAGTCATCAAATAAATAAAATTATTTATGACACAATAATGATATAGTGTTTACCTGGTTAATAAATGATTTAAATAAAGAAGACTATAAAGACTAAAATGATATCCAAAACCTGTCAAATTACTATTGAATGATTTTATTTCGAATATTATTCATCTTATATTTTACATTAATGTAAATTTAACCTTTTGAAACCTAAGATTAGTTTATAATAAAATAATATTTTCACACTTTACTAAAGTGCCCCTCCTCGTCCTTATAAAAGGAGAAAACTTCCAACCAATTCCTCACACATATCAAGCCTTTTGGCTCGTCCAAACTCTGCCCAATTATGTTACTTAAATCCAGTTCTTCCACCTATAAGCCTTACCTTAGGCAGAAGGGTCTTCAAGAGGTCATTTTGGTTCAAACCAAAGGGAGTTACCAAAATTAATGTTAACTGCTTCTCTTAAATTGTTTTCCTTTATTTTACTTATCCAACCAATAAAATCTTTTTATTCCTTTATTTTATTACAAACAATGTATCCTAAATATACTGGGATGTTTTATTAACAATTATTTGAACTACATTTACACAGACATTCATCTAATGGGTGAAGAACATAATGTTTCGGTGGATGACAAAAAAACGCCTCACGAAACGATGATTGTTCAATTATCTCCTATCACCTCTCATGGTGTCCATTATGATTTCATTATATTTTTATATGATATATATATTATTTTTATGTCTTTTTATGCTTTTTTATTTTTTCATTTATATAACTCCTTTATGGTTTCCATAGTGGTTAAATACAATAATCTCACTAGAGGAAGTGCAGACAACCACCCCCTCAAAGTGATATAACTCGTTAATGCCTCAAGTGAGACGTATAAAGGATATAGTTAATAATATTATATATGATATTATACTGTAATTATAATATAACTATGTATCATTATGTTTTTAATTCCCTTTAAAATAAGAAATAGAAATGGAAGTAGTGTTCATGCGTACGTACATCTTACCATCTCCATGAACGGTGCATTTCATTTCTTACCTCTAAATGTTATGTACAATTATAAATACATTCATATACAAGATATATATGATATATATGATATCTAATTCATTAATACCATTCTTAAGAAAATGTATATCTTAACACATGAGAAACTTGTAATTATAAGGTGTTAATTTTTTTACTCAAGTACTAAATATCGACAAAACAACTATTATAAACTTAAATAATTACATAATGTTTATATAATGGTAATAAGTACTTTAAAAGGAATAATAATCTTTAAAAAGGTTCTTAAGCAAGTATAAATTAAATTTAGTTTATTATTCATGAGATTTAAGAATGAACGGGTCAAGTCGGACACAAGGTAAGGAATTTCTTATCTAACTTTTAATTCCGAGATATTTCCATTGTTCGCCACCTATTCATTGAATGTGGTGTATTGTGTACTGAAATTTTATATATATTATCCTGATTATATTTATATTCATGGTATTCTATGATCCCTTTTTTTGGATATTATCTTTTTGTCATAGGACTCGATTGATTACAAAGCAGTATGGGTTTCATCTCACTTTTTATTCCTATGAGATTCATGATATATTTGCCACTATTTCTTTTTGTGTGTGTATGTACTAGCCATGATTGTTATATTTGTGTAATATACTTTCATTAATGGGTATTTACATTTTTATTGTATGATTTTTCTTTCATATGGTGTATGTTTCTTAAGTTACCAAATCGGTAAGGGAAGCTTTCACCCTCCTCTTTTAAAAGACTTATTTTTGTTATGCCTTTTAATTTACATCTTCTTATGTTGGGATTTGTTATTCTATATCATTATTGATGAAAATTTTAGGTCCATGTGATGAGTTACCCTTTTCTCTCTCATCAACTCATTTTTTGACTTTTAATGCGACGTCGTTAAGCTCTCGAATTTCTGTAAGGGAACTTCTTTACCCAATTTCAATTCTTTGGGGTTAAACTTCTACTTCTTGAAAATGTAATTCAATGAATATGTGTGAATGAAATATTATTTGTTTTATACTTAATATCCACTTATATTAGGTGTATTTATATTTTTCACACAAAATTATGTCATTGATTTATCCTTAATCTAAGGATACCATATATATAAGGGATTGAGTCTCAATTTACATTACATTGAGGCTTCATTGTTTTTATGCAACAATTCACTCTTATATGGTGTATGTACTATCCTTTGGAATATTATATCATGAATCATTTTATTCTCATGATATTATAAATTTATGATTAAATATTATTCCTCAATTATTTTTATTGAAGTGTCTCTCATTTTGTTAAAAACTCTTTAACTAAAATATTGTTTTAAATGTTTTAAAGATTTATTCTTCTAAATATTTTTCATTAATGTCCATGTTTTCAAAATGGTTTTGTAATTTATTTATATGGACATTAATGTTTTAAAATGTTAATTCCTTTAAAATATTCAAAGTGTTATGGGACACTTTGATTCAAAAATATCTTTATTAAATGTTTTAAATGGTTATGAAAATGGATTGATAACGCATTGTTTATTTCAAAATATTGATATGATATATTGTGATTTGAATGTGGAAATGTTATATTTCCTTTATGTTTGTGTTATATGTTATGATTACATTATGGTTATTGGGAATATTTTACGTATACAGGTGGTTCCGTGATAAACCTAGGGCCGGTGAGCCCGAGATAGCTCTTCAATGCATTGGATAACGAGACGGTGGTAAACGTTAATGTTTCTCCTAATATATTTAGGGAATATACTATGATGGGAATTCCAACTGTGACTTCCTATGTAGCAATGATAACTACAATGTAAGTATGTTATGAATTGTATAATTTACCTTTATGATTTCTAATTTCTGTGTGTTATTCATAAATCTTATGATTTTGTCAGGTATGTGATGAATCAAAAGTATTGGTTTCATTGACTTGTATTTATTGATGGGTTAATGTTTCTATTCCTTATTTTATAACCCTTAATGATCTTTTTATGATCATTCCAAGTATTTGAAATGTTTTCCATAGGACTTAAAGATGAATAGGGTCAAGAATGGGATTAAGGAAAAGTCGTGCTGTATAAAACAAGGAACTAGACATGTTTCTTTTTAAGAGTTTTTATTTTATGAAAAAATGGATACTAAGTAGTAGTTTCTAAAGGTAATATTAGAGTTGTTATGTAATAGTTATGGCTTAATTCTCTAAAACTAAAACCTGAAGAGATCCTCAATGTGAATTATTCATTTAAATCAATATTATGTAATGTTTTAATGCTAGGCCCTTATAGATGGTTTCATAGGTTGGTTTATAAATCTTTAGGGATTAAGAGTTTTCATTAAACACATGGTTAGTCACTAGGTCTATTATTTCAGTTATATCCTTGTTTTAGAATTTTTTCAGATCAAGTAATGTCAGTTAAAAATGGAAGGAGGAGGTTCTCAAACGAAATTATTATCTCTTCCTGATGAATTTCTTGCAATAATTATTTCAAAGTCATGTTTGGATGATTGCGAAACTTTCTCTAGCATAAAAACCACTTGAAATCAGTTGTTTGAGATATCAAACACCTCTACTATACCTCATTATCTTCATGGATCATGGTTTGTATTTAATCAAATCTTATTTTGAAAATATTCTCATATTTTCAAGAAAGGTAAATATTATTAAGGAATTTACAAATATTTTACCTGATCACAAAATTTTTAAGAATGTTATGATTTAAAAAAAGGTGCTGAAGAAGGAGACCCTTGCACAACCTATTTATATTTTCTTTTACAGTATAGTCTCTCAGCACATATTTATGGTATTTTAAAAGGACCGTTAATTGAATGTTTCAACTCAAATTCGGTTCTATGGTTTTATAGAAATCATGTTTTATCAAATGTTTTGAAATTATATGTCATACATGATTATTTTCAAAAATTGTTTTTCTGTGAACAACCATATGACCCATGTTTTACAAGGTTTATTTGGATGGAGGAATCAAATGATTTTAAAGGATCTCTAAATCATTGTTGCAATGCATGGACCTTTTACATATGTGGACAAGATGATTATGAAACCAAATGGAGACCTTGATCAAGGAATCATGTTCTTCATTTTTGGGATCGTTTTATTTTATCATATAGTGGTTACATAAGACTTCAAGAATTAATATGTTGAGATCATAATGAATTTGGATGAAAATGTGACGTATAAGGAATCCATTGAGGTTAAAACATGTTTGGGTTATTTTTGAGTTTTATAAAAAGGACGACCCATAGGATGGGTAACAACCCGTCGCATCCAGAAAGGCTGCAGGAATCGAACCCACAACCGAAGGGAGACAAGGGAGTATCGCCTACCACTATCCTACATGAAGTCCCTAGTTAGTATGACTTATTATTTTAGTAAAATGATTTTATGGAACAAGAATAAGTTGATTTTTGGAACTTATGTTTTATCAAATGTATATACTTAGTATAGAAAAATGATTTACTGATTTAGTGATAAATGTTGTTGTGGAAGACTATCTCTATCTTGAGAAAACACTATATGCATAAGGAAGATAAAATACTATGGGATTTAAATTGTGAAATAATGGTTGGAATTTTTGTTTGGAAGAATCTATGTTTTTATTATGGACATATGATGATTTTATTTATTTATGAAAATGATTAACCAATCATGGAGAATATGTGATTTGGATAATTACTTTTTAATATGAGACTTTTTGAGTGACTGGTGTTATTTGGAGACAAATGTTAAGATGTATCTTGGAAGTCTATGTAATTATATCCATATTTTATTTGGGTTACAATATCAGTTTGGATTTCTTTTGAAGAATTTTCGGGATAGTTGTTTATTGAATGGTCTTTGTTGATCTTTTGGTTTTATTTTACAAAATTTTCCGATTAAGAGTAGTTTTTAATCTTGTAAAATATTGTCCTTTTTAGTTTGTATCTAATCTCTCACTAAATTTTTTGGTTTTAGTTGATATATAGTTCTTCTTTTGTGGATTATGTGATTCCCTAGAAGATGATTGTTGTGCTTTTGATGTGACCAAGTTTTTTGGAATGCTTATTACTTGGAAAGAAGATTAGTTTTTGGTACAAACTTATTCAATGATGAAACTCTACTTAAAGGTAATTATATTACATTACATTCTTATTCTATGTAGTAAATGAATTCCTCAAAAGTCTTAAAAGCAATGTAAAACCAAAACATTGTTGGTTAATGTTTCTTACTAAGTAATCAATGACCATTTAACACATCATAACCTTGTGATTTTCTAGTGGTTAACATTCTTCTAATCATGTTTTCTCACACCCTCTATCAGAAATTGACCGTTTGTTCTCCATTCTATATCCATGATTTCCTATATAGTATCCTAGTATGGGTTATCTCACGAGACCTTTGTAATTCTCTTTCTTTATTTTAATGTGACAGTTTTTACTGACTCTTTTCCGAAGTGGGAATTTTAATGAAGTTTCCAAGCCTGTTATTAAAATTGTGAGGATGCAATTCCCAAAAGGGGGGAGGATTTAACATCCCAGATAAATAAAGAATAAGAAAATTTTTTTATTTATTAATATTTTTTAATTAAATACTAATTTTACATTAAAGGGGACGCTACGTTCGATGTTGTACCCGATACGCAACAAAGGGTTTCTTTGAGATCTTACGTTGCACACTAATAATATAATATTATTATTTTAAATGGTAGTTAATGCCTAGCCATTTTATTGGTGGGAATGAATATAACTAACTAAAATATGATTATATATGTTTGTTAAATGTTTTACTAATTATTATATAAAAGTTAGGGGCTTAAATATGAATGAATCTAATTTTAAGCATGAATACTCTAATATTCAGTAAAAGGTCGATTTACCACCTTTTGATGTCGAACCCTATTTAAATACAGTTTTGGTCATTTTTATATGTTTTATTTTACAAAATAAAATTCTTCTTTAGATTTGGATCATCAAAATTTACTTTGGGTAAATTTTTGGTATTTTTCTGATAAAGTTCATTTTTAATGAATACTGAAAAATACATTATTTTAATTCAAAAGTGCCTATAAATCTTATTTAATTATATGGTTATATTATCTTTTTAATTAGTTTTAAAGTGTAATTATAATATATTATTTCCATTAAATCTAATGTTGGTCATTGGAAATAATTTCATTTTGAAATCGGACATAAAAAGGTGTCAATCTTATGATAGTTATTATTTCTTAAAAACATGCAATTTGTTTTGACAACGAGAAATAATTTTAAATTCATTAATGAAACTTCTATGTTTTGTATTTGGAAAAATAGAAATAATTTTTTAATTTTGAATATCAGATATAGATTAGGATGAGTTTTTGGTATTTTTCTAAGAAACTTCAATTTTTGATGAATAGTGAAACCACTTAGTAGTAGTTAAAAAATCGACTTTTCATTCAAATGAAATTTTACCTCTTCTGTGAATTGAATTTAAAAAATTTGACATACATGGCTATTATTAGTAAGTAAAATGTGGTTCAAAGAGATGAAAATAATTTTTGATGAATAGTAACTTTTGACTCTTATTTACTGCAGTTAAAAGGTAAATAGGGTAATTCATGGTAAAAAAGATATTATAATTATTCAAAATTAACTTAATATTTGTTATAACCGTACTAGATGAGTTATAGATGTCCATGGGCATCCATGGGTCGATTTTGGGACCCCATGTATTCACTTATGAGTGATAATGACACTTTAGATTAATTAACTTAATGTGAAGGCCAAAATGACATAAACATACATCTTTTAGTAAATTAATTTTTACATATGGTTATATAAGATATATTTTAGAATATAAATATTTATTGGAAATTTAAATATATCTCCTATATCATTGTATTTTTTTAATATTTTTGGACATAAAATAATTAATATTATTTATAACACAATAATGATGTAGTGTTTACGTCATTAATAAATGATTTAAATAAATTAGATTATAAAAACTAAAATAATATCCAAAACCTATCCAATTCATATTGGATGATTTTATTTCCAATATGAGTCATCTTATATTTGACTTTAATTTGTTTTGAACCTTTTGAAACCGAAGATAAGTTTATAATAAAATAATGTATTCACACTTTCTTAAAGACCCCTCCTCTCCCTTATAAAAAGAGACAACTTCAAACCAATTTCTCACACCTCTAAAAGCTTTTGGATCTTCTAAACTCTATACAATTAAGTTACTTACATCCCTTAATTCTACCTAGAATACTTACATTAGGAATAAGGCTCTTCAAGAAGTCCTTTTGGTTCAAACCAAAGGGAGTTACCCAAATTAAAGGTAACCGTTTCTCTTAAATTGATTTCATTTATTTTACATCTCCAACTCCAAAACTATTTTTATTCCATTATTTTATAACAACACCAGTATTATAAATATATTACGATGTTTTTATGAGAATTACTCTAACTACACTTACACACACCTCTATCTAATGGGTGAAGAACATAATGTTTCTGTGGATGACAAACAAACGCCTCATGAAATGAGGATTGTTCAATTATCTCCTACCACCTCTAATGGTGGGAATTATGATGGAACTGTATTTATATATGATATATATTATTTTTATGTTTTCTTTATGCTTCTGTATTTTTTCATTTATAGAACTCCTTTATGTTTCCATAGTGGGTAAATACGATAATCTCATTAGAGAAAGTGCGGACTACCACCCCCTCAGAGTGATATGACTCATTAATGCTTAATGGTGGATGCATAAAAGATGAAATTAATAATATTATATATGATATTAAATTTTAATTATAATATATCTATGTATCATTATGTTTTTAATTCCATTGAAATAATATATAGAAATGGATGAAGCCTTCATGCGTACGTACGGCTTACCGTCTCCATGAACGATGCATTTCATTTCTTACCTATAAATGTTTTGTACTATTATAGATATATGAATATAATCGATATATATGATATATATGATATATAAATCATTAATATAATTCTGAAGATAATGGATATCTTACCACATGAACAAATTGTAATTATAAGGTGTTCATTTTTTTTACTCTAGTACCAAATATCGACAAAATGATTGTTATTAACTTAAATAATCAGATAATGTTTATAACATGGTAATAAGTAATATAAAAGGAATAATAAACATTAAAAAGTTTCTTAACAAAGTTTAAATTAACTTTAATTTATTATTCAGGAGATTAATGAACGGACAGGTCAATTCAGACACAAGGTAAGATATTTCTTATCTCACATTTAATTCCGAGAGATTTCCATTGTTTGCCACTTATTAATTTCATGTGGTGTATTGTGTACTGCCATTTGATATATATTATCACAATTCTATTTATATTCATGTTATTATATAATAAATTTTGTGGATAATATATTTTGGTCATAGGATTCGATTGATTACAACATAGTAAGGGTTTTCATCTCACTTTTTATTCCTATATGATTAATGCTATATTTGCCACTATTTCCTTTTGTGTGGTGTATGTACTAACCAAGATTGTAATCTTTGTGTAATATATTTTCATTTATGGGTTTTTACATCTTCAATGTTTGATCCTTCATTCATATGGTGTATGTTTCATAAGTTACCAAATTGGTAAGGGAAGCTTTCACCCTCCTCTTTTAAAAGAAATTTTTTTTATATATTTTAATTTACATCTTCTTGTGTTGGGATATGTTCTTATATGTCCTAATTGATGTAAATTTTGTGTCCATGGGATGATATATCCTTTTCTCTCTCATCAAATCATTTTCTTAATTATAATGTGACTTCCTTAGGATGTTGAGTTTCTGTTAGGGAACTTCTTTACCCAATTTTTAATCTTTGGGTTAAACTTCTACTTCTTTAAAATGTTGTTCTATGAATATGTAAAAAGTACATATGATTGAATTTCAATTAATATCCAGTTATATTGGGTATATTCTAATTTTTCACACATAATTATGCCATTTATTTATCCTTAACCTAAGGATACCGTCTATATAAGGGATTGCGTCTCAATTTACATTCCATTGGGGATTTATTGTTTTAATGCACCAATTCACTCTTATATGGTTTATATACTATCCTTTTACATATAATATCATGAATAATTTTATTCTAATGATATTATAAAGTTAATATTAATTGTTATTCCTCAGTTATTTTTATTCAAGTGTCACTCATTTTTTTAATAACTCTTTAACTAAAATATCATTTTAAATGTTTTAAAGATTTATTCTTCTAAATATTTATAATTAATGTTAATGTTTTAAAAATGGTTTTGGGATTTATTTATATGGACATTAATATTTTAAAATGTTAATTCCTTTAAAATCTTCAAAGTGGAATGGGACACATTGATTCAAAAATCTCTTTATTAAATGTTTTAATTGCTTATGAAAATGGTTTGATAAAGTACTATTTATTTCAATATCTTGATATGATATATTGTGATTGGAATGTGGAAATTTTATATTTACTTTATGTTTGTGTTATGTGTTATAATTAATTTATGGTTCTTTTGCATTGTTTATGTATACAGGTGGTTACGTGATAAACCTAGGGCGGGTGAGCCCAAGATAGCACTCCAATGCATTAGGTAATGAGACGGAGGTAAACATTAATGTTTCTACTAAGAGATTTAGGGAATATACTATGATGACTATACCAAATGTGACTCTGTATGTAGCTGTGATAGCTACAATGTAAGTATGTTATGAATTCCATAAGTTACCTTTATGATTTATGATTTTATGTGTGTTATTCATAAATATTATGCTTTCGTAAGGTTTGTTTTGAATTAAAAACATTGGTTTCATTGATTTGTATTTATTGATGGGTTAATGTTTTTTTCCTTATTTTATATCCCTTACTGAGATTTTTATTTTCATCCTAAGTATTTTAAATGTTTTCCACATGATTTAAAGATGAATAGGGTCAAGGATGGGATCAAGGAAAAGTCATGTTTTCTAAAACATGGAACTAGACATGTTTCTTTTTAAGATTTTTTATTTTCTGAAAAAATGGATACTGAGTAGTAATATCTATATGTAATATTCATGTTGTTATGTAATAGTTATGGCATAATTCTCTAAAACTCTAAACCTGAAAATATCCTCAATCTGAATTTTTCATTTAATTCAATATTATGTAATGTTTTAAGGTGGAGTCCTTATAATAAAAGGCTAGGTAATATTCACCAAAATGTAATTTATAGTTTATCATTTATATATTCTTTAGTGGGTATTAATTATTTGAAGTGATATTATGAAAATTCTTGTGATGCATGTAACTGTAAAAAATGGTCTGAAATCCATATTGTATAAAGAATAAAGGGTAATGTAAGCACATTGATCTATGCCACAGTGATATATGTGGTCTTATAAATAAACATATAATAACTGTAAAAAGGTATTTTATATATTTTTGGTGATTATAGAATAATATAATGTGTTATGGTCATATAGAGTTAGTGGGATATTATGGAATGTATGAAGAGGTATTGAAGGTGAGTTGAAAATGAGATTAGAAACACAATGAAAATATTATTATCCAATAATAGAATAGAAAATTCAACTCTAGAAGTGAAAACATATCTCAAAAAACAAAACATTAATAATGAGGTCTCTTTGATAAGCTCTCTTGAACATAATTCAGTTGTTGAAATATTAAATAAGTTGTTGGAAAATATATCCAAGAAATTTTTAATTGAGACTTGTCTCACTCACCACTACTCTAATGAGGTATTTCATGGTTTAAAGTGTATACTCAATAATGGGTAGTACTAATACATGTGGATGGGAGATCACCCTCTAAATTTTTTAATTGAAAGAGAATATCCGGAAGAAAGTTTGTTTCTTTGGAATCTGGTGTTATATTCAGTGTAAATAGGGTAGTGGAGCCATGTATGGTGATATTGTAGATATAGTATTTTTAGGATACTTGAAAAAGTGTAAGACCTAAGATGATACAAAAAAAGGCTGATAAAAATTATTTAAATCAATGAAGTCCATTAAATTGTGGAGAAAATTTGAAATAATTATATAAACTAAAAATATGAGTTCTTTGATGAAGAAGATGATGAATTTGACATAATATTTAGGTTATCTAATTATATCTTTATGATGAAAATATTAAGGTTGAATTAGATGGGTCTATTTTTAAAGAAAGTTAGTTTGTAACTCAAGGGATAAATAAGTGAGTTGAAGTTTATCCATAGAAATAAATTATTATATAAATCTACATTAACACAAACAAAAAGGATGAGGAATATAGAGTATATTTCTTAATTATCAATGGTGTAACCAACATTATGTGAATATTTGATCAAACATGAATTATGGTATATATACTTGAATGAGGAATTGTGTAAAATTTGTAAAAATAAAACTTTGGAGCATGTAAAAAAGCATAAATATCACAATTCCTTTAAAAAATATGGATATTCAAGAAAAAATTCAATGAACATGAGAATGTAATCCCAAAAAATTCATTCCTAGTGTATAATGGAAATTATCATATTAAAGGTAATGATGTTGAAGAAACATTAAAACCCATAGATCATATTGAGTTAATCGCTTTTTTCCTAGAAATAAAAAATTAGAGAGGATTTTATATTTATAACATGGATTTAAAAACATCATTCTTTAATGGATTTATTCAAAATTCAGTTTATATTGTATATTAAGTGTGACTATTGATTGGAAATAATATTTCCAAAGTGTGTAGGTTAAATAAATTCCTTGTACAGTCTAAATCAGGACTTAAGAGCGTGGTATGATCATATAGACTTGTACTTAAAAGAAGTATGAACTCAGAAGGCATGGTTTCAACCATAATTATAATGTAATAAAATCAAAGGAATTATAATTACTAGTTTTGGTTTATGTGGATGACATCATATATAGTATATGTAGTAAGAAAACTATCATGGATTTTTCTAATAAGATTAGTTAAGAATTTGAAATGTATATGATAGGTGATGTCACTTATTTTTTGGAGCTGAAACTTTTTCAAAATAAGAGATAAAGTTTTATTTATCATGTAATGTAGGTGTTGTAGATGCTAAATTAATTTTATATGAATTACTCAAAAAAGATTTTAATCATTTTATTTTCATAACAAAGATTGGGAAGTATGATGATGGGATACATGTGGATCAAATCTTGTAAAGAAGTATAATTAAAATAAGTAATTATTATATAGAAACACAACTAGATATTTTCTGAGTAACAATTGTTTGGGATGGGTTTTAGTTTAATCTAAAGAAAGGTCTTCTTTAAGTACTTGAATGAATTTTTAGGTATACCTGAGGTACACTCAATTTTGACATTATCATTAATTTAGGAAAGGATCATGAAAAACCAGAATTTTATGTGGGGTATTGTGCTAGTGATATGGTGAAATGAAAATATATATTTAGGAGTCTATTCTTTAATAAATGTAAATATGTAGTGTAGTTTGGAAAAATCAGGAATGTAATATGTTGAGAATGGAAGAGGAAGAATACATTATAGAAACCAAAGTGTTCACATTGTCTTTATAGTTGAATAAATAGATAAAATTTATTACTAATTAAGTATAACAACCAATAGTGATTAATGTGATAAAAATATAGTTATTGATTTAATAAAAATCACATAACAGTACCTGTGTACCATGAATATTGAAATTAGTTATAACTTATTTAATGAAACAATAGAGTAAGTAATATTAAAAGTGGAGAATGTTTGAAATAATAAATAACTGAAAGATATCATGACTAAGAAATTGGCCATATTTATATTTTATAAAAACTATTTGAATGTCTGTGATCAACCATCACCCTCATATTTATGAGTTTTAGATAATTATTCCCCCTCCCTATTTATATATAATGTTTTATCTAGTGCATTTTATGTTTGTAAAATTTTTTCGTTATGCATTTATTGTCAAAGGGGGGGAATTTATATGATGTCAGTAAAATTACCGATTGGTTTTTACAAATAGTTTTTGTGATGAGATTATATAATAAATGGGGAGTTAATAGTATGATAGAGGGAGGTATAATCTATATATAATGATATTTTACAGACCTTGAAGGTAGGGGATAATAGAAAAAGTAATGCCTTGATGTATGGGATACTATCTTAAAATATTATTTATGACACTAATAATTTCTCATGTAAACTTTGAGCTACAGATGATATATTCTCCTATCATCTTGAAGAAGTTCAATGTTTGAAGAGTTGAATTTCACAATGTATTCCCAAATAAACTAAATGGAATGAAAGTTGTGAACAAGGTGATTAGATATTTAGATTGATATTTTTTTATTAAAAATAATTTATCTATTTAATATTTATAGTTGAATAAGGATTTATAGAGTAAGTAGGATGCTTTATCATTAGTTACATTTCCAAATAATCTTCTGGTGGATGAATAATTTTTTGAAATATAGTGAGAAGAAGAATATTTTACATGTGTCTATTTTCTTTGATAGGTGTTTGGAGAAAATGGAATAGTTGAGTAATATATTGGATTATTTTTTATACTTATTTATATATATTTTTAATGATTTTTTTCATAGAAATTACATAATCACATAGGAAGTACAAGGTAGAAAATTCATGAAGGAAGAATGTGACATCCGACTCACATAAGAAGTATGTGGTAGAATGTTAATATAAGAAGAACATTATTGCTAGTTTTCATTACAAGTATCCAACAACCAGTTTAGATCATACCCACATGATGAACAATTCATGAAGATGTATATGACCACGTATGAATTATCCATCGAAGATCACTTTTTTAAAAGTGGCGGAAATTCTCTTTTTATCTATTAATGATGGATATATGTGAAATTTTGTGATTGTTTTATAAATGTGTTATTGTGAAGGACAAAAAATAAAATGATATATGTGAAACTATAAAGGATAAAATCAAAGGAAACTATGTTGAGAGGAACCTTATGGACTGAATTTTTTAAATATGGGGATTCACAAGTTTTCAATGTGTTCTTCCCGATATAAACCCCAATAATTACTTCACTAGGAATCAATTAAAAAATAAATAAAATGTTAGAATCTCATTTAAGGTAAATAAATTTATGAAGGTAGGATTTTTATTAAAGAATAATATATATATTGGTTCATGAACTATATTGTTAATGATTGGTTTACAAAGGACTATTCAAAATATCTATTTCAAAAATCGTATTACAACATTGAAATTTTGAAGCACAATTTAAGAACCATATAATTGGAACTGAATTATTGTAGAACAATTTACAAAGCATGGTATGTGTATCACAATACCATATAGTGAAATTTTGTGGAGGGGGTTTCCTAATGTAGTTATGCAATGGGGTTTTTCACAACACAATTTTTAAATTAAGGATATATATATATAGGGAATAATATTCCATGAAAAAATTAGGTTAATATTCCTAATGGTTATTCAAAAATATTGGTGAGTATATTTGGGAATCACATTAAATCCTTCATGATTCAAAACACACAAAACACTCTTAATGATATGGAATTTACATAAATTTAGAAAAACCAAGAAAATATCTATCTGAAGAAGATCACAAACGAGGAGTAAATGTAACTATTCATAAAAAGGAAAAGTAGTTTTCCCTGAAAAACATTTAAGGAGTCTTTTTCTAGCACATAGTGACCATAAATAGTAATTTTATCTACCAAAACTAGTGAATATTATAGGAAGTTGGTGCCCAAATAAAACATTGTTTATATTAGAAAACCCTAACAGGATTTGAAAAATAAAATATTTATTTTATTTAAATATCATAGTGGATAACAAGGTTTATGTCCCTTGATGAGATTTTATAATAAAAAAATCACAAAACCTAATAACTTATTACATTTCTAGTATTTTATAATTTTTTATAAAATTAATATAATGATAATTGGGTTCCGATTCAAAATGAATAATTGGGAAATAAATATGAAATGTAAAAAAAAGAACATGTTAGTAAGAAAGAACATGGTATTAAGGTTGGTTGTTTAACTTTCTTATTTATTTAGTATTATTATCCAAATTTGATTTAATAGTTTTTCACACTATACAAGGACTATCATATTTTATATTAAATGTGATGTGTAACATACCTAGGATTTGTCTATAGAATATGAAAAATAATCCCTATAGTTTACAAAAATTATGTACACACCTAAACTGAGATCATGAATCTTTCCAAAACATTAGTCTATCATATATTGTTTTACCCCTCAAAGAAACTGAAAACCACTATGTGATTTTTTTCTTAATATAACAAATTTAATGTATATTTTTTGGATAATATAATGAGTTTATTAGTCTTTAAAATGTATGGTGGATGAACATTGAAGAAAAAATTATCACTCTTCTCTCCCTGACTATAAATAGAATAAAAACATTTTTAATTAAAGATAATATATTTTTGGAACACTATAAAATCATTTCTCATGTATGTGGTTGAAAATAGTCACTCACTATTGTGAGTTTGAGAGAAGAAAATGAAGAAAATGATAGAGGTGAGTGTCTGTGAGTTCAATAGATCAAAAATTTAGTTTAAAATATTAGTATGTAAGATAAATTTCTTAACATGCAACACCGAGATTTATGAAAATTAAGATATATTATAAAAATATTCTTACTTAAATGTGATCATTATAAAAACATAATTGGGTTATAGGGTATGAATATGAGTAAATATTATACTAAATATATGTATAATGGTCCTAATAAATTCAAAATTTATAGATTAATTATTCTAAAATATGGAATGAAATTTTAGTGAATTCATTTTATGCTCCAGAAAGGCATTTTATTCAGAAATGATTTTATTGAATTATGTTCATGTAAAATATAATTAATTAATAATTATTTTAGATTATTTATCTGATAAAATAAAAATAATTTTGGAAAAGATTATTTCAAAATTCACTTAGGGTTACATTTTGGGATTTTTCTAAAATGATTGATTTTTCATTGAATAATGAAAAATAACAACTTTTCAAATACTCTCATTTATTTTCATTAAATCATGTAATATAAAAGTCATATTATATATTTATTGGATATAGTGTTAAGGTTAAATATTATAGTTTTTTTATAATAATATAATTAATTCTATTTGAATCAGTAGTATTCATGATTTTTATATAAGTTAATTTTTATGCTTAAACGACATTTTTTCCACAATGGTATTTTGGGTTGAATTTTATTGATTTATATAAAAATATATTATTAACATATAAATAGAAATAATATTTAAAAATGGAATCATTATTTATAATTTGGATGTTAAAATATTTTAATGAATTAAATTTTAATTTTTCTTATTATTAACAGTGACATTGATAAATCATTATCATCCCGATAAGGGTAAAATGGGTAAAACATGGTAAAAACCATATGATATGGTATCAAAATCTACCCAAAACATTAAATTACTTAATTGGATGGAATAAATTCAACCAAAGACATCTAAAATTATAATATTTAGTATTTTGGTTCAATTTTCCCTTTATAATGGAATTTATATTATTTTATTAAAATAAAATTCCAAACTATCACTCTATTGACATTAACATATATATTTTCTCATAAGGGTAAAAAAGTATAAATTTAATAAAACAAGTTTATTTGAAATATAAATTTATTTATTTTATCATTCTAATTTTTTTATAGATTTCGGTGACTTAATAATTACCTTAAATGCTTAAGAAACACCGATATTGTATTATTTATGTAAATAAAAAAGTTCAAATAAATTGTTCAAAAAATATTATAAGTTGTAAAATTTTGGTGAACAATTGTATTATAAGAATATTTGAGATAAATATACCTTTTTATGGACATTTTAAATGGTTATATTCTAATTCCATATCTATCTTGATTAATTTATATTCAATGTAAATAAATAGTGTCAAAAATGACATTAATGATATGTTGTTAAAAAGGATATTTTATTAAATAATCTAAAAAGTCATAAAAACAGTTAAATAAGAAAAATATGATTAAAATAGTCTAAAATGTAATTCTTTGTTTATTCATGTGCAAATTTTATATTTATAATTAAAATTATGACCCTTTAACATTGAAAATGTTGTTATAATTGTTAGGGTTAAATATGGTTAATAATGGGGTTACACCAATGGATGTAATTTAAAACAACACAAAAAGTATATAAATTTAAATTTATAAGGTTATATATAAAATTATATCTTGGTATTCACATATTTAGCCTTTAGGAAACATTTATCTTGAGAATGAATTAATTAAATTTTAATCTTTTTTTAATTTCTAAGTGGATCCTCTCCCCTAGTGAAGGTCTCCCCTTATATCATTTTTTACACCAATTTATTCCATATATATAAAAAAACCTACCCTATTATATTATTAAGTTACATATCTATTAATTATAGGTTTTTGTATTCTTAAAATACAATACCAATTGTCTATAAGAAAGGATCTAAAAGTGGTATATCAAGGAAGAGGTAATAATCTTACCCAACCTATTTCAATTTATTTCTTCTTTTACCTCTACATTTGTTGTATTAAAAATAAAATAATTACACAATTATCCTTAATATATGAAATATTTTAATATTATTATCTAACTACCATTATCCACCCTCTCTTTTATCAAATGGTAAATTAACGTATCCCTTGTGTGTACATGTAGGATACCACCAACACATAGTCATACAATTATTTTTCAATAAAATTATTTATTGGATTGTAATTAGTATGGTATTGAATATTTTATATTATGTTTATTAAATAATTATACTATTATAATTATAATATTAAATCTATACTCTTAGATTCGAATCCATTGGAAGATGATAATGTCGATCAGGGATACATGCGGACAACAACCTCCACAAAGTGATGTGGTTTTATTTCCATTTCTTCTTTACATATATTGTAATGAGGATATATTGAATTAATTAATGTGATATATAAGATATAATAATGATTTATGTAAGGTGAATTATTATTTAACCTTTTTTATTCCATCCATCAAAATTTTAGAATAGCGTTTATGCGTAGATACGACCTACGATCTTTATGAACTGTGTGATTCATTTTTCTATGTCAAGATTATATATATATATATATATATATATATTATCAATATTATGATAAAAATACAAGTTATGACCTAACCTTGATCAATGTACAAGTATCCAAACTCTGAAAAAAAATTCTCATGATAAACTGAAACATTTAACACATATAAATGATGATTTTAATAAGTAATTATTAATTAATGGGTTATAAAACTTTATAAGTGGATCATATATGATATTATAGGTATAAAGTATATTTATTAATATATTTATGTAAAATTTAAATTTATTATACAGGAGGTCATATTTCTTTCAATGTAATTCTAACTCAAGGTACTCTATTACTTTCTAACATTTATTTCTTGGAGACATATGTTATATTCACCACTAAGATATTTTTTATGGGGAATATAAAACTCATGAATGAATTTTTTTACTTTTATGAAGAAAATTATATTAAATAGATATAAATATATCAATCAATTTTTCCCGAGGAATATAATTCAAAATATACCAATAGAGTAAGGGATTTATGCCACAATCTCACTATTTATCAGTATTGTTTAGGATCATGTTTCAGATGATGAAATTTTATGAATTATCTCTCATGAATATCTTGAATTTTACTCTCAAAGTTTTATATCTAGAGATTATATGTTTTCCATTAATTTTACTCACATTAAATTCTGAAGAGACTAAATAATTTATTTTAAGTAAATTTGAATTTATTTCTCTCTACCAGTGAAAATCATTTATCTCTTATGTCCATGTTTTCTAAAAAAAATCAAAAATATTTTACTATTATCCTATGATTATTTTAAGTAATTTTTACCATGATTTAATTATTAAAAAAAGGATTAAAATGATGTTTCATGATATTTTTCCAATAAAGGACTTTTTATATTTACAAAAAATACGAAAGGATTTTTTGTTTTTATGTACAAGACATGAATAAAATTTACCATTGTCATGACATAAAAATGTTTTGAAGATTTACTTTTTATATTCCATGGTTTTTTTCAAATAGAATTTTTCCATAACATTTAGGGATTTGTTTTATATTTTTATGATGTGTTTGAAAATGAAAAGTGTATTTTCCTAATGAAATATTTCTTGTGATATTCTTAAGTAAATTTTATCTATGGTGACTTTATTTGATTATATATATTATTTTATAGGGATATGATCCAATTATGCACAATTTGTTTTTCATATATATGGTTTATGGTAATGATGATGAAATATTGATGAAAAGAAATTTATTTTCGAGATGTTAAGTTATGATGACTATTTTTTTGATATTGTTACATACATATAAATGGATTTATGATTATGTGATATGTGAGCTAGGAATTATAACGACCCCAAATTAATTGGGTAAGTATTTATGTCTTATGAGATCAAAGGGTTCATGGGAGGTTTTCTAAATCATGAAATATGTTTCATAAAAGGTTATCCCAAGACTAAAATAGGTTACATAAGAGTTTATCTCATGTACAAATTAGGTATGAAGGTAGTTATCCCCATACTAACTTTTTATGAATGTGTTAGTGGGTATCTTTACATAAAAATTTAATGATTTTTATTATTATTATATTTTATGAAATGATATTACTTCAGTATTATGTTTTCATAGATCATGTTTTTTGAATCCATTATGATTCATGTCTTTTGAATTACAATGACTTAAGCACTGAAATGCTATTATTATCTATGAATTGATGGATATGATTTTCAAAGGATATGATCATGTTCTCACACTCTTTATTCTCATTTTATGTTTAAAATATCATTCATACGACCATTTTTCACCCTTAATGGGAATATAATCTCATGATTTATTATGTTTTATTATCGCTAGGATATGAAAAAAGGTATTAAGTGTGATGTTCTTAATATTGGTGATAGTTTTAGGGAACTAAGTGGAATATTATTTAGATATATTATAAATTGGTTGTTTATGTATCCATGTTTCTAAAGACATTAAACCTATATGATTCTTGTATGAATTTTAATGTTGATTAATGACTATTCATATAATAATACATAATATTTATGTATGAGATGTGTTGGTCACAATAGATGGTATTAGTGCACGGTTTAGTAACCATTTGATACTAGGATGAGAAGTATTTAGTGATAACCATTATTATAGTCCTATGTATAGATGATTTTCATTATATTAAAGTAAGGAATTGATTTTACTTTTATTTGAAAAACATCTATGTAAGGATACTTCAAGTAGTTTTGTTTTTGGTACACATGAATTAAGGGGCTATAACCCCAAAAAGAGTGGGTTGAGTATATATTTAACATAATAATACAACATAGTGAGTATTCCCTTATTGTGAATGTGTTTTGACACACTTGAATAATATGCTTTGATAAATGCACATATTCATTATAAACCATTATAAAGGATTTGAATTGATGATAATTGAAGATGATCATGGTTAAACCAAAAGGGTAAATATTGGAAAAATGGTCTTAGGATGCATACATTAAATAAATAATTTTTCATTATGTCTCCATATAATTATTATTTCTTATTCTACAGTATTTGGTATTATAAAATGGATCTAATAAGTAGGATTCATCTTAATGTGAACATGACGGACAATGGAATGATTTTCATCATAAGAAACTAAATAAAATAGGAAATTAAAGGAAGGCCTTTTTGATATTCCCAATTATTAATAATTATGTATGATTAATAACATATACTTTTATGTGTTTCTGAAAACTTTAAATAATATGATGAAGTAATTATATGAATGTTCATGAGGTAATAATCATAGAGGAAAGAGAGCTGAATTTTTTTCATGTCAATAATTTTGGAAGGAGCACACATGATACTGTCATAGAGATAGGGGAAGATATTTTATATGTGGAAATGAATGTTAATAAAAATTAATTTATAAGTAACTCAATGGATTATATTCATAGAACATGGGAATTATCTGATTCAATTCCCAAATCCAAGGGTTAACACTAATACCAATGAAGGACATATACTATTACAATTATTTATTTGAAATGATTGAAGTCTGTATGTTTTTGGATCCATGAATTATTTTTAATAAGTAATGTATTAATAATATTATAGTTATAAGAAACATGAAACATCTAAGGATTTTTCCATATAAGTTTTTCATTAAGGGATTAATAAAATAAGTTTAATGGTACCGATAACCGGGAAATGTTATTTAATCATAAAGTGATATTTTTTTGGAGAATGTGTGATTAAGGGAATTAAAACCATTGATTTGTGTATTATAGTGATGTAATAATATTTAATTTTCACAATTAGTTTATTTACATTGATTATGTAAATGGTATAGTGTTGATATCTTTGAAACCAGTTTTTGATTTGAGGAAAACATGATTTAGGCCATCTGGAATAAATTTTTCTACATTTTTTAATTTATGAATTATATTGGATAAAAAAAATATTAGGAAGAATAATTGTTATCACATAGTTTTTATAGTGATTTATATTATTTTTTGAATGATAATCTTCTTGTAAGAGAATATATGGTCATGATATTCACATGTTTTTTATGTAAAATTACGCGCTACAACATGTTGTCTGGGGTTAAATGTTAATGTTGATAGTAGAAAAAAAATATGTTATCAAATCCTGTAGATTTTTGGGCTTTGAATTTCTATCAAACATTTTTTTGAGATAAAGTAATGTTAACTATATATATAATGGAATAATTTGAACATTGTGTGTTATTATAGATGTTTTAAATATTAATTACTGTATTTATTCAAATTTTATAACTTATTTAAACCATTTTGGTTTTGATAAATATTTATAGGATGAAAGAATAACTTATCGATCTAATGATTCATTAAAAGTAGATTTTTTTCATCAAACATGAAAAATTCAACTTGAATATTCATTTCAAGAGTAAGATATAAGGTGAAAATGATTGAAGCTCAAGAAAAGTATGACATTATTATTATGAAATAGAAATAAATCAATTAAATACATTTTATCATGTTCTCTAAAGGATAGAAAAATAATCCCATAACTATATAAAAAGGTGTTTGGAATAAAAATATTACCCTTTTACCATTATTTCTGAGGAATCTATTGTCTTTTCACCTCTTTCTACTTTATTGTTTTATGGTAGTTAACATTATTTTGACCATGTTCAATGTCAAGATCTGTTAGTTTACAGATATTATTTTTTCCCCCAGGTCTACAAGTTAACATTCTAGTAATTTACTCCTTACTTGAGAAGACAATTCTATTTTAATATGGGTAACCATAATGTTTCACACATCTAATTTTCAAATAAGGTTTTATTATACCTACATATGATGTGGGTTTTCTATAAAGGTATTTTTAAGAATATTATATTACCATGATAAAATTGATAAAACACAATTTACATAATGGGGGTAATGTATCAACCAAAACAATTAGTTTAAAATAATAGTAAGCACAATATATTTCCTAGTGTGAAACATGTAGCTTTAATTGAACGAGAATATATTATAAAAATATATTATTTAAATGTGACCATTATGAAAAAAACTATTTTGTTGGTGGGTAGGAATATCTGAAACTGTATTATGAGTTATATGTAAATTTTTTTTAACTCAACACAAGTTGATTGATCAATTATTAAGATATCTTCAATCAAATTTTAGTATAGTATGTATATGCTTCAAGTGATATTTTATTCAAAAATGATTTTTATTTAATTATGTGGGTATAAATTATATTTAATTTCAACCACTTTTGTAAATTTTATTTTATAAAATAAGTATTTTTTTTAAAGCATTATAAGATAATTCACTTTGGGTTAATTTCGGTTTTTTTCTCAAAATGATTGATTTATCATTGAATAGACAAAAATACAGACTTTCAAAATAATATCATTTATTTTAATTAATTTATGTAAATTAATAACCAAATTATATATTTGGTTTTGGCTAGAAATTTAAATATGACCATCAGATTTTGAATAATCTAATTAATTTAATTTTAATAAATATCATTCATGATTTTCATTTATGTTTAATTTTATGCCTAAATTTTTTTCTTCTAAGTACTATTTTTTTTTATTTTTTTCATTTAAATTAAAATTGAATTTATCCAATTCTTGAGATAGAATCTTGAAAATAGTTACCATATTATGAATCATGATATCAAAATTTTAAAATATTTCTATTTTATTTTTATCATTATGAATAGTAAAATTAATAAATATTTATCACCACGATAATTGTGAAATGGGTAAAACATTGTTAAAACCATGATAATAGGATAACAAGAGGGTAAATTTTATTATAAATTTTTATTTTAGGGAATAATAAATTTTTTTATTATAGTTATTTGCTTATATTGTATATGTATTGAATAATTACATTAACTTCTTAAGAAACAAAGACTAACTATTTATTCAAGTAATAGAAAAATAAAATAATTTATTTAAAAAATATTAAACGTAATACAATTTGGGTGAATTATTTCATTAAATGATTTTTAGATAAATATAACATGTCATGGATATTTTAGAGTTTTATATTATCATTAAATAAAAATCATGATGACATTAAATCCAATGAAAATGAATTGTATTTAAAATTACATTAATGATATTTTATGAAAAATAATACTTTATTAAATTATTTGAAAATAATAAAATTATTTAAAGGTTAACATTTAGGTTATAAATGGTATAAAATTCCATACCATTCCCATTTATAAGCTAATTGGTAACATATAAGTAAAATTATAACCCTTTAAGATGTAAAAATTCATTTCCATTGTTAAGGTTACAATAGATTAATAAAGTGGTTAAAAAATGATAACATTAAAATGGTTAAAAAATCAATAAAAATTTCATTGGATGTGGGTATCTTGAAACTAGACTCTTTTAATTTTAATATCAATCAATTGTGTAGAATTTATCTTGAAAATTATTTATATATTCTTTAATCTTATTTGTAATTCCAAGTACACCATTTATCCCCTTATTAAAGAACATCAGTTATCCTTTTTTACACTAATTTGAGCCATATATCTAGACCATAACCTATAAAATTATCTTATAAGAATACCTATCCACGAATTATTTGGGTTGTTATTAATAAAATATCTTTCCTATATTCGTTAAAGAATGATACAAAGGAGACCTACTAGAGAGGAGCTAATTTTCATACCCAAATTATTTCAATTTATTTCTTCTTATAAATCAACTAAATATAACGTATTTGTCATAAAATAATATATTAATAATCCTAAATGTAATTAAATGTTATTATTATTATGAAACTACAATTATTCCCATATTTTCCATCAAAATATAAAAGAATGTATAACTCATGTGCACGTATGGAATACCACCTCCATATTGTGATACAATTCATTTTCCATCACCATGTTTCATGAGTGTTTATTATAATGGATTTAATTTTTTTCTCCTATATATGAAATAATTATTCTTTTGTAATTAAAATATCGTATCTACCTTATTTACCTTCTAATCCACTATAAAATGGTAACGTCGCCTGTGTGTAAGTGTGGACTACCACATCCATAAATTGATAAGATATGATTTTCATTTCCACTTAACATTGACTATAATAAGGATAAATTTAATTAATTTATATGATATATTAATTATTCCATAAATTTTAATTTTAATTTTCATTTATTTCATTCCATATATTGAATAGTGAAAAAATAAATCATGTGTACGTACAACCTATTGTCTCCATGAATGGTGTGCGTCTTTTTAATTTCTCAACATTTTAGGGATGAATCTAATTATATATATATATATAATGTATAAATATCATATTTAAATCATTATTAATATTTTTTAGATGATGTAACCATGAAAAATTTATTGGGAATAGAACTAAAATACTAAAATTCTCACGAAAAATGAAATAGCTAACACCTAGAAACGAACAATTTAATAACGAATTATTAATAAATGCATAATGAAATGTTATAAGTGGATAATATATGAAATTATTATTATATAATCTACTCTAAAAGTAAATAATAAAAAAATTTAATATATTTATAAAGATTACATGTTTTCCTTTAATTTTCTTGTCTTTATGAAATCATGATACCAAAAGAATATTTTTAATGATATCCTAAAATATTTCTCTCTTTGGTCAAAATTAATTTTTTCCTTCCGAGTATATATTTTATAAAAATAAATTAATGTTTTTTAAAATTATAAAAGGAAATTTTAAAGTAAATTTATCTAGTTATTATTTTTTTATAAAATTTTTTTAAGAGGAATCTAATTTTATTTTTCTAAACGTGGTATATTTATTTTTTACAGAAAATGTGAAGGGGTATTTGTCTTAATATACAAACCATGAAAGGAATTTCACACCCTCTAGACCACACTATATTTTGAAGACTCCATTATAATTTTTCATGGTTATTTTCAATGAAATTATTTTAAATAATATTTTTTGTTAAAAAAATGATTTCAAAATTAAAATTTTATCTTCCACAAGAAATATTCAAAGTAATATTCTAAAGAACTTTTTATCTAAGACAAAATACATTGATGTTACTTAGGATTTACTTAGTATAGTATCAAGTGATCCCATTCTAATTCATTCTCTAAATGGTTTATGGTTTTTATTATGAGATATTTATGAAATCCAATCTATTTTACATTGATTATGTTATGATGAATGTTTTATAGTCTTTTGGTATACATATGAATGGATTTATATTTATGTGATTGGTGGATTTAGAATTATATAGCCCACTAATAAATTATTTAATGATTAATTTTCTACTAGATCAATGGGTATAAGATAGTTCATTACAATCCTGAAATATGGTATATGGGAGGTTATCCCAATAATGAAAGATGGTATATATAAGGTAATACAAATCCCAAAATTGGTAAATAGGTATTTATCCCAATTCTAACATGATATGAATGTCTTAGTTTATATGCTTGGAATAAGGAATCTATGATTATTATTATGCAACACATTATGCCACTATTTTATGAAATGATTTTTTATCAATGTTATGTTCTCATGACTCATGTTTTTTGATATCATTATGATTCATGTATTTAAAATAGATAAATAACTTTGTGCCAATTTTGGGATCTAATAATTGTTGTGTATGATTTTGAAAATTTAATCTCATGCTATAATACCTTTTATGCTCATGTTATGTTTAAATTATCAATAATTTCTCAATTTTATACCCTAATATTTCTTGTTAACTCTCCCTTTATTATGTTTTTCCTATGATATAAAGAATTTTTTTATGAATGAGGTTTCCTAGAGGGGTTATAATTGTGGAGAAGAAAGTGGGAGATGATATGGATCTATTTTAAACATGATTTTTATGTTTCCATGTTTCCAAAGACACTAAACATATACAATTCTAATTTGGATCCTAACATTATGTTATGAACATTCATCTAATAATATGTAATATTTATGTATAGGTCACTATAGAGGGAAATATATAGGAAAAATATAAACAAACAAAAGATATTTTTTAAAAACATTGTTGTTTGAAAATTACTGCATGAAAGGAAGGAGAGAAAATACACTCAAAATACTAAAATACTTCCCTACAGAACCCAAATGTAATATATATCTTTTAGACAACAACCCTTCCATAGGTTATTAATAATTTCTTATAGAGTTTAGGGGAGGATATGGTTATAAAAATAATAAAATGTAATGATAAAAATTTATTTAATGTAAATTTATTTATATTTTTATGTTGTTAACAATATAAATTATCCAACTAGATGTGGTATATGTTTATGGAATTATTATTGTTTCATTAAACTCTCTTGTGTCGAACATTCAGTCCAATCTGCCAAAATATATAAATGTTATGGGATAAAAAAATAATGTGACATACAAATCCATGAATCTAGTCTAACATTTACATAATGGTCCATTATCTTGATAAAAAAATATAATACAGTTCCTGGTGATCAAATAAAATATATAATCCAAATTTTTTAAAATTTTGAAATTATGAAATTCATATGCGACACGTAGAAAAATTTATTATTAAAATATAGAGTGACTGTGAATGCTAAAATTAGAATTTACATGAAATTTAAAGATTTATGTTCAAATTAAATTTTCCAATTGAATCATAATTTAATATATGACTTTTAAAACTAGTATTATTTATAAATATAAAATCTAAAAAATATTAAAAATTAATTTTTTACATATTAGTAAAAATTTCTCATTTAATCTAAATATGGGACACGTAACCTTAAATTAAGAATTTTGTGGTATTTAAAAAATTAATATTCAATTTTAAATATATGAAAACATTGGAACTATAAATTCTCCCAAACATAAAAAATTTCACTCATAAAAAATTAAACTAATTATAAATACCAAAATAATTATCCATGCCAGGTTCAAACCCAAATTCCGAAAAAGATGAGAAATAAATCCATTCACTATTGAAAATACATTATATCCACTAAAATTGTTATCCCTGACCCCACATTAATTTAATACAAATCTAATTTTATGTGTTTTGGAATATAAAAAATTTTAGTGGTATTAATATTTTGAAGAATTTCCCTACCAAAACATACTTTATCCCAAAATTCATAAATGTAAGATCAATTTCCATCTTTCTTTATACAACCCAAATGAAATTATTATAAGTCTATTCACCCTTCATATCTGGTGTTCGATATTCATATCACCTAAATCCATTCTTTATGATAAAAATAATCATACACTTTTTTGTTTTTTATCTTTTCATTTGTTTTCTATGAGTTCAAAAATGACTAAAAACATCCTCAGGCATCCCAATTTCCCAATTTAATCTAGTTTAAAAGAGAACAGATGAATATATTTTAAGGTGGATCATTGCAGAGTAATTTTTCACAATATAAAAGTCAATTATGTTACATTTCATCCCTCTAAATTCCTTATATTATAAAATTAATTCCACTTAATTATGTTCCATTGAAAATCATTTTCTTGGTCTTAAAAAAATCCATGAATGCAGTGGTATAACCTTCTTAACAATAATATAATTTCATCTACTTGAAAATTAATGAAATCATTACAACTAGAATGAATTTTTTAAATAGGGAAAATAACATTTAAATCATAAATTTCTATCCTATTGACATTAAAAAATAATAGAGTAAAATTAAAAATGTGAATCATAAATTTATTGGTATCACCCCCACACCTAAACTATTAAGAATCCTTTTGATTAAAAAATGTTTTTATGCCTAATTTATATAAGAAATAAAAAAATATTATGTATAATGGAATCATACCACTTGACAAATTGTTAATAAAATAGTTGATTGAAAATCCTAGTTGCTACCCACTAAGATCCTATAAGTAGACGAATAAAATGAAACATTATATAATTTTAAAAAATATAAATGGGAAATAAAAACATAATTTATAAATCATGGTTTGGGACATAGAGTTGGTAGATGGGATTTAATTATACTTTAAATTTAATTATAATGGTTATAAAAAATATCATGGTAGATGAGGTTTCATTGATTTAATCCACCAAGTGTTATTTCTTCTAAAGATCTTCATTTTAGACTTCGTGTTGATAATACCATGTATAGATTATAACATACCCATTCCATTTTCCATAACATATAATTTTATTGTTGGAGAATTAGAAAATATGGATCCTCTTTCACATGTGAAAAATAATCTTTTTATACTTCATAAATCTTTAGATCTTTATCATAATGTAATACATTAAATGGTTTATGAAATATGTTGTCAATAAATATTTCAATTTTAATTAAATTAAAATAAAATTAATTCCAACCCAATTCCTATCATGATTACTATTTCTTGAAGATGTTACTTCATGTATAGCCTCACGAAACTCATTATCTTCGAATATTAGTATCATCATTTCTTTAGAAGTTAATTTAATAAATTATAGATCCTTATGAAGGATAGTATATTGTACGGCCAAATATATAATTTTAGTATATAATGAGTGAGATGTTTATTCAATCAAATGTAAATAAAAATTAAATTATTTTAATAAAATGCTTACACCATTGAGTGATTATTTATCCAGCTCTTGTCCATGACTCCATGCCTCTGAACGGTTTTCTATAAGAGATGATAGAGGGTAATCATTTAGTTTATCCTCTACCTAATAAATATATTCAAGGAATGGGATAGGGATAATCTCTTCTTTTACCTCAACCTATTCTTGATGAATCTCTAGAAAGTTGTCAGATAATTCAATGAGATCTTTGGATTACACTTCCAAAATGTTTCATTTGAGGTCCTCCTTAAAGTCCACTATGAGATCCTTTAATTCTATCTCTATAAATTTATATTTCCAAAATCCATTCACCAACCTAGAAAATAATATAATACTATCTTCTATGAATTCAGGGGAGTTAAAAAAATTATTGAAAAAAATAAAAAATATTTTTAAAAAATTAAAGGAATAATAAGTAATTATCTTCTTTCATTCCTAGAAAATGGATCCATGTTAAAAAACACCATATGTATGGTGTGTAAAATATATTTTTTTAGTATAGTATATTGGCCATCTAGGGTATTCCCTCTTGAGGACCTTTCAAAATCACAAACTTATTACACCTAATGACTTTTTTTGGGTATTGAAGTGTTTTTTGTAGTATAATGTAATGGGGTTGTGTTTATAAATATAATGAATGACAAAAATAAAATAAAAATAGAATTAATGAATTACTGAGAATGTAATATTTCCTAGGGTTGTCTATTTAGGTTCCTTTTTTTTCATTATTATTTTCAAAATTCTTTTTGATGGTCCATACAACCATACTAGAAATATTATACAATATTTTATTATAATATTCATATTCTCATAGAGATTTCTTTATAATATTAAACATCGCCTTACATAACTGTGAAAAACGATATACACATCTTTATAGAGAGTGTGAAGCCTTACATGGCCCATCATCGCTGTATATTGTTTTATCCGTCAACAATGCTCGACTCCATTTTCAGAATAACATGCATGAAATATGGTATTGAATGGTTATTTCAAAGGGAACAGAGTGAGTATGATAGTAATTATATGGATTAGTGGATGAAAATTCCACAAAACAGGATCACACCCTTATCCATTACCACAATAGAATAAAAATAAGAACAATTAAAGAGAACGAATTTTGGAACACTATGTAATCCTCCCCTAAGTCTAGGGCTCCTATTAGTAAATCACCATTTTGAGTGTAGGAGGGCCCAGGTAAGATATATACTTGGAAATGAATAAGATAGAATGAAAAATTAGATTTAAAATATATAGAGTAAAAATTATACAATAGAGGTTAAGAAATAAAATACACTAAAAATACTTAGTTACATCACACCAAAACCTAGATAAACATATATGTTTGAGAAAATATCCCTTACAATGGGGAATAATCCATATTTATAGAGTGTAGTGTAGGTTATAGTTAACAAAATTTCAAAATTGAAAGTAATAAACTGTGTGAAAGTAAACCCCGATTTGTATGCCATGTGTTTGAACCTTTAAATAACTAAAATAAATGTGTCTCTTGTTTAATGAAATGTTCTACCTATATCCTTCTAATAAATGTCTAAATTTCAGCCCAATACAATAACATATGTAAAAGGTATGGGCCATGTTTTAAATTTATATCTAGATCAATTAATCTATCCCAATATTTACCTTAGGGCCCCTTATCTGCATGACAGATTGCGTCACAACTCACAATAATCAAATAAATGTAACAAAAAAGTATGAGAATTCTAAAAAAATTAAAATTAAAATTCAACGTAGGTGGATTTTATGTAAAAAATAATACTGTTAACTTGGAATAGAAAAATTTTAATTTTCATGTACACAAATACAAAATAGGCCTTTAATAGTGCTGACCTTTATCAGTGAATGAAAAAAGAACTGATAAATAATGCTGATTATTATTACTTTTTTTTCGCATTGATAATAGATACCCCTTATCACCACTTTTTTTAGCATTGATAAAGGGCACCCTCTATCAGTGCATTATTTTTGGTGATTGTAAGGGAATACTTTATTAGCTTTATTTAACATTGATAAAGGACCGAATAAAAAGAAATAATTAAATAAATAAAAAAACAAGTTTATTAAAAAAAATATAAAAAACATTATTACATTAAAATATATTGAAAAAAATGAATAAATTGACTATACTAAATTAATTATTCATACTAATGATTAATATATATTAAATATATATATATATGCAAAATTAAAATTAAACAACTAAAAACTAAAAATAATTAAATATAGATAAATATTAAACACCTTATTAATTAAATAAATTTTGATAATGTTGGTAAATAATATTATATATATAAATGTATATAAATAATATTTATATAATACAAAATATTTATGCTTAACATTAAATAGACATAAATTTACTTAATAATGCATTATAATTAAAAAAGAAAATGAATGTAAAATACTGACTAATTCCATTGAGAAATGGACATAATTGAATATTGTATGATTTTTCAATTTAACATGGATCAAAAATTTGTTATCTTTACATCACATATACATAATTAATGAATTTTAATATACAACAGAGACACAAAAAACTTATCCATTTTTTCAATATTGTGAAAGAGTAGTTCTTTACAATTTATTCAATTTCAATCACTTTAAACATGCATGCACTTAATATTAAATATTCATTAATATCATTAAAAATATATTTGTCAAAAAATATTTAAAACTAAATATATTTATAAATAAATATACACTATATTTATACATTTTTATATTTATCATTATAAATTAAAAAATAATATTATTTTAGAAATTATTTCTATAATTATAAATAAATATATACATATATTTAAATAATTGTGAAATATATAATAAATTTATTTAAATAGTGATAATATTTTATATTTTTATTTTTATTTTTTTAAATATATATACATAATTATATTAATATATATAATGATATAATTAATATTTTTTAAAAATATTTTTATAATTATAAATAAATAATTATATATTTAAATAAATATAAAATTATAATAATTATATTTAAATAAATACTACATTTTCTGAATTAATATCAACATGTATTTATTATATATATATATTTATTAAAATTATTTATAATTAAAATTATTAATCTTTTTTCAACGCTTATTACATAAGCACAGATAAAGGGTATCTTCATTAGTACTGTAGGGACCTAAAAATCCGCAAAGGAGAATGATGATCCCCATTTAACTCAGGAGAGATTCTACCCAAGGATGGTGAAAATGTGGAGAATACTCAAAGATGGCGAAGGATGAGCCGGTCCGCGGACCGGTCTAATGTTAACGACGCATGACCTGTTCCGTGAAGTGTCCCTCCTCTGCGGACCGTCGTCGTTGGCGAAATGGAGGTGGGGATTCTCTGTGGGCGCGAGTCGGGACAGGTGCCAACCCGATTCGCCATTCCAGACCACCCCAGCTACGAACCGTGATAGCCAGCCCAAACCTCCTCTGTTGTCGTTCATGAAATGGAGGCGGAACCCTCCGCAGCTGCGAAGCACTCCCCTCGTTCGGTTCGGTTCGCGGGGGGGGGGGGGGGGCGCTCAGTTCCCACCGTGAGTCGCGGATTGACCAAGTCAGCCGTAAGCCGGGTTTTCGGTCATGGGCCTCTGAAAAACGTGTCACGTGACCACAGATACATCTCTTCCCCCACTCTATAAAACCAGAATGAGGGGGAAGAGGAAGAGGAAGAGGATTCAGAAGGGGATTCGGAGGAGATCAATCAGATTCAGTTGGAAGGATTTCGAAGGAAGGCTTAGGATTTTGGAAGTTCAAGTTCTCGAACCAGAGAAGGTATAAACCTGTGAACGAACTAATAAGGAACAAAAAATGCATAATAATTTCGTGAATCACAAACTTGAAATAACAAACAAGAGAAGACCATGAACCAAATCACCTCCGCAGATTCACTCCCTGCGGACCCGGGTGTTTATGCCTCTTTTTTGATCTGCCACACCGCGTAGCACCCTCCTACACGGGTGAAGCCTAGACCGAAGAACACTCGACCATCACCAACCTTGGCCACCGCTGCTCGCGTGGAACCCTTCACATATCATCCTTGTACGTAGGCTAAACCCGAAGCAGAGAACCCTCCTGGTTTTTAGGATGCCAATCAGTCCGCGGACCCTCCTGGTTCATGGATGGCCTCCCAGTCTGCGTACCACCCTAGTTCGCGGATGACTTCTCCATCCGCATGGCACTTCCCAACGTGAAGGGCCTCACCACCCATACCTGTGTTTGGCTCACCAAATCCTTCAGTGTTCTCATTCCACGAGCTGGATAAAATCCTTTCGATCTGGCCTGATCCCCTATGACTCCCTCATTGGCCTATTCAATGACCCCGAGCTAAGGCCTCCACCTACCCACCAGCTCTGCATGGTGTAAACCTCAGGCACATCAGTACACCATTTTGAGTTCACATACCCACGGTAAGTAGAGGCGATGGGGTTTCCCCGACCCTTGAGCAGATTCCCGAATCATTCTTGGGTTCACATTCCCACGGTAATGTGGAGTGTAAGCTCATGAGAGCCCTTTCTGCCCCTCCACTTGTTATGGGCTCCTCAGGGGTAGTAAAATACCCATCATAAGGAAGCCCTCATGAACTACAAGAGAGGAAATGAGCATAGGAGAACCCCCTTTCCCTCTCTCGATGGGCCTTTTCATGCTTGGGAATCCACCTAGGAGTAAGCCCCGACTTTATAGGCCGCTCCATGCGTAAGCCCCACTCCACTTCCCACGGACGCACCTTTTGTGATGTGATCATCTGGTCCATGCTTCCTCTTGTTTCTCACACCAAGAATGACTCACATGGGCTTAGATTGAGCATCAACCATGTCATCCTCTTATAGGAATCCACCTAGGAGTAAGCCCCGACCTTATGGACCGCTCAATGCATAATCCTCACTCCACTTCCCACGGATGCACCTTTCGCGACGTGATCGTCTGGTCCATTTTACCTCTTTCTCCTCACACTGAGCATGACTCATGTGGGCTTAGAGTAAGCATCGACCCAGAAATCCTCTTATGGGCCTCCTCAGAGTGTAATCCCCAATCCATCACTCTGGGCTGCCTCAGAGTGTAAGTCCCAAGCCCATGCGAACTACGAGGACTTTGATTACCTACCACAGGGACATGTTGGAAGCCTCCATGAGGTTCAAGCCTGATCACCAACGGACCCCCTGGGTTCTCCTTCACATCGGTTCTTCGACACTCCCATTCGAACTACTTGGACTTTGATCCCTATCACCTAGGTAGGGTACGTAGGAAACCTCCGTAAGGTTCAAGCCCAACAACCAGTCGATCCCACTATCTTCACATCAGTTCACCACACCAATACGAGCGCCACCTCAATGAGTCCCGACTCCATGGGGTCATAAATCCAACGAGGGATGGTAAACCTCAGGCCTAAATGATTCAGAACCCCTACATCTAGTTGACCATTGAGCACCAGGGTTAAATCCGTGTATACTATGCTTGGGTATAAACCAAAGATTCGCAAACATATGAATACGTCTTAAATATTTAATAGTGTCCCAGAACAGGAAATAATTTCCCCCAAAAGGGTGTGATGAGCCCAAATTCCCATCCTCTCGACCAATGTGAGTTCTTATGCATCGCTGGTCAGACAATCCGGCGAAGGCCTGCCTTTGGAAAAGAGGTTTGTGTGTCATCAGATACAGAACCATTGGGCATTTCGAGACCGACCCAAAAAAAATGGTGAACCCGATGCGAATCTTTAACCAGGCATGACGGATTTAACCTAATTCCACTCTGTCCCTCTTTTACTTACAAGGAGGACAAATCAAGGTCATTAATTACGTATGGGATCATGAGTTGCTGATTTGATGGGTTTTCTGTTTTTATTTGTTAAAATATTTTACAAGTACCTTCAGAACTCGCTTCGATCCAATGGCATCACAAAGGTACTCACAAGCGTGTGCTTCCAACAATGAAAGGACCAAACATCCTCACCTACGGAGGACCCCGTCACCCACCCAACGTCTTTAACGCTGGGTCTCAGACGCGTTGATTCGAGAGTACCACCTGAATGGTACACTCCCAATGGTGGAGGCAGCCATGTACGCCCTCCAATATTCCAGAACTCACCAGTCGCCTGCCCAGAAGTGGCCGCAAAGGAAGATCCAGATAGCCCCTGTTTCTTTCTCCAACCATTTCAGGAGTCTATCCCCAGAATGGGATAATGCGTACCTCCCTTATCTTAGGTAGGCATATGAGGTCGACGCTTAGGAATTCATCCCTACCGAATGGGGGTTCCTCCCCAAGGCCCCCGCCGAAAGGCGTCATCACGGTCATTCCACAAATCAACATCCTCACGCCGAGGAGGATGTCTCCCCGAGGATTCAGGCCCACGCTCCCCGAGCTCCACCCCTTGGACCGCCCGAAAAGGGAGGAAAACGTACAACCGGGGACCATTCATAACTCTGGTCCCTATGGAGGAGCTCCATAGCCCAACCACAGATACGTACCATGAACAGGAACCTACACCTATTCGCTGCTCCCGAGCCCGCCATCCAGACATGGTGGCTTCATACGAACCGGCGCGCATACCCTCTGAGCTTTATCAAGCCCGTCGCTCATGCAGGATGACACTTACCTGGCAGACACCTCTTCCTTCCCAGGGTTGTAAAGCCCACCAGATTGACGTGGTGGAGACTTGGTGCCTATAAGACCAGATCCTAGAAAATTCTTCTGATTCCCTCTATCATGACATGGTGGCGATCAGCAAAGTCCGCCACCCAGATGTGGTAGCAATTAATAGGCGGGGACGTCTCCCCGCCAACAAAAGTCACCGACTCAATACGGAGGGAAACCAATAAATGTTGGTCTAGCTCCCTACTGATGCAGGTAAAGTCTGCCACCCCGATGTGGTGGAACACAGAGAGATAAACCAGCGTATCTCGGTATAGGGGCAGATTCATTCACCTGCCACGATACAGGAGAATTGTTAGTACCCACTGATCTCCAGAGGAACGGAGCAAGATATTCCTACTCCGATACCGGAATGGGCCTTCTTACCTGTTCCAGCCAAAGATGTATCTCTATATATCCTAGAAATGATGTAGGAGCATGTATCGATCCCAGATCATATCATGCAAACTTGCCAGAATGTAATTGCATTAGCGGAAACAACAAGGACTCAGGCCCGTGATCCCATCTCCTCAATTGAGGCGACTCATCTAAGAGACGAGATAGCCACCTCAGAGCAGATCTGCATCCCTTTTTCTACCCAGGAGGGTGGACAACTATATTCCGTGACGCAAGGTCAACCAGATCGAGTCGCTTCACTTGTTCCAACTGGGGGACACCCATCCATCACGGTGGATGCTCCAGAGTAGGCATATATCCCTGCTAAAAGTCAAGATGCTCATCGGCGTATCCCTACAACATCACAGGACCCAATTTGACAGGGACACAAAGGTGAAGGCCATTGTCAATAGAAGATGGTCCCCGCTACCCGCAAAAGAGAGCCCCAAACGCGCCGAAGGAAGTTGGAAAATAAAGAGTGGGTTCACGACTCTGCTCTGCTAGAAGCTGGGGTTCCCAACGATTCTAAGAACACATCATAGGCTCAGAACCCTGTCCATCCATTACCATATTATGGGAGTGGAAGTAGCAGTTATGAAGGTCCTCCCCACAATGTCGCTACCAGTAGGTCTGAAGGACCTCCCCAGAGCCCCCGTGGGGGATTCCCCCATGGGAATATAATGATCGATAATGAGAGATCCTCTTTTGATGCGAGTCACGGAAACCCTCCACTTGACCAGAAGATCGAGAAACAAAACACTTCTCCACATGTTGCGGTCCACCCTGAAGGTCCTTCCTGGGGTATACACTGCAAGCACTCTCCATGCAGTGGGACCACAGATTATGACAGTAGTCCTCGCTATCATAGTCACAACTGTAGAGGCCCTCCCCACAGTGATGTATCATTATGACAAGAAGGCCCTCCACTATTCATGGCCTTCCCTGAAGGTCCTCCCCAGGGGTTATGTTGCAACGACACTCCGCGCAGCTGGGCATCAAATCATAGTGGTAGTCCTCGCCACCCTGGTAACGGAGGTCATCCCCATAGAGACGCAAGCAACGAGAAAGACCTCCCCTCATTGCAGAACATTCTAGAGGCCCTCCCCAGGGTGTATCCCGAAGATATTCTCCCTGCGGTAGCAGTAATGGTAGTCCTCACCATTGCCGCAGCAGTAATGGTAGTCCTTGTCATTTCCGCAGCTGTGATGGTAGTCCTCACCACCACAACCGCCATTGCAAAGGTCCTCCCCAAAATGGCCCTAAGCAACCAGAAGGTCCTCCCATTATCACAGTGTGTCCTAATGGTCCTCCCCAGGATGCACATCGAACGTCAAACCATGATGGTTATCCTAACCATGATGGCAGTTGTTGCAAAGGCCCTACCCGTAACGACACTATATAGCCAGAAGGTCCTCCCCTTGCTGCGGCATGCCTTGGAAGTACTCTATTCAGGGAATCCTCATGCAGAAATGGTATTACTCGCCATTACGGATACCGTTGCGGAGGTCCTCCCTGTGATGACATATCATATCGACAGGAAGGTGCTCCCCCTGCCGAATCAAACACAGAAAAGCCCTCGTATGCTGAGGCACACAGAAGGATGGGATCAAGCATGTTAGATTCCCAGTTAGTCACCAATGACACCCTTCATCAATCAAGAGATGGTCCAGGGCCGCGTCCATCTTGTGAACCACCTCAGAATCACCCACATGATGATTAATCACATACCAGTCCCACTACCTCCGACCACAATATCATTGAGCGCCTCAGTTGGGCTGACCTGGTAGAGGAATCAAAAGCAGGGAAGTATTTCGACATGTTGCACATGAGGAAACAACTGGCCATAAATGATATACCAGTCATGTTTTGGCCCACGACCACCTCTCAGTTCGACATACCCAGAGAGTTGTTAGAAGGATGTGTACATGACATCCGCCATTATATATGGATGACCCTCCACCGGATGAATTCAGGATTCCGGCCCTATGAAGGGTATGTAGACCATGTCAAGATGATAGGATAACTCCTGCATCACATCGACCAGGAGGACCTTCCTTTAGTGCGGCGACAATGCCCCGAGAGACGTAAAGGAAACTTGGAGATAGCCTGCCTCCATGCACTACACCAACTGCGCCGCCTCATCGGTGACGCTGCAACGGGAGTCCATATCCGGTGATGGGGGGAACACAGAGCTCTGCATTTCACTTCTCTCCCCACCTAGAAGAACATGTTCACAATGGTGTCTTGCAACATCATCACGTCAAGATGAAAATAAAGTGGTCCCCCTGTTCAGGAAAGGAAACACACCCAACAGAGTCCGGCCTTGAGTAAGTGCCAAAAGCGTCAGGCCCAGCGGGAATAATCCATTCAAGAACTCCTGAATCAGGCCATTGAGAGCATACAACAAGACTCTCGCCTATGAGGGGCCAATCAATGGTCATCACTTTCCTCCCCAGAAGGAAATTATTCATAGGTGAATTTGGCACCAAATCCATTTCATCCCTGAATAGGGCATGTAAGATCAGACAGGTCGCGATAGTAGCAGCCCCTACTACCATCCAGGGTCAACCCCAGCCTGCAGGGTTGGGGGCATTTTTAACAACAAAATCCCCCGTAAGACCAATAAAAATGGGATGAGACTTGATGTCCAAGAGGTAGAGCCAACCCCAACCCTCAGGGATGGGGGAATTATTACCCCCTCAACAACAACCTCCCCCACTAGAGTCAGTATTCTCTCATCTAGGGAGGATAGTTAGAAGAGTATGATACCATCCTATCCCGTAATTTGAATCATCATCCCCTCTGAGAAAAAGGAACACCTTAAGGTCGCATCAATGAACTCTCCGCGTCACCCTTGGTCAATAAGTCCTAAGGCAATCCCATGTCATGAAAGGGAAGGCCGGCAGGCTACACGAGAGATCCTCTTTCTATTTGGAGATAACATCCCCTGCACCCCGCGATATGCATTCATCAACGCCATAGAGGCTAACCCCTTGGGTGACACCGGGGAAAATGAAAATTCAGATGGATTGGGAGATGACGGTTCCGGTCAGGCTGTGACTCACAACGAACCACTAGGTGTGCACACCCGGAACCAGAAGGCCGCCCTAAATATGGTTGTCCTTCCATCCAACCCTCCTTCGCCTACCCAGAGAGCTTCCAATCAGGATAAGAATAAAGGAATGGTTACCCTAAACCCGCCTCATTCTCTCGGCAAAGATGATCCAGTCACGCTCGAAAAGAGATTCGCTCGACCGGAAGAGGAGATGAATGAATTGAGGCGGATTAATGCCGAGCTACTCCAGAGGAACATCCTTATTGAAAGTGTGTCCCAAGAGGATCCCCATCATGCACTCCAAACAAGTGCACCTCAAAGACTAAGGTTTTACCTGGAAAACAAAACACGATCAGGGCTCCTGTCCAACAAGTTGCCCGACCCGTCCAACTACCTAAACGTAGATTCAGATGAATACCAAGACTTCCCTTCACATAGGAAGAAACCGGAGTGAGTACGCATGAACCCACAAGAAGGTGCCACAAATGACACACAAACCCCTGGTGCCGGCCAATCTGGACCCTCAGGAAATGCCTCGGGCTACGCCTACTCAGGACCGGGCCCAATAGGATTTAAAACAGGGTCTCAACAACACCATCGAGGAACTAACAACTTGATTGGAAGCGATGAAAGTTTGACGTGCTCCAATACAGCCAGAGAGGAAACCCCACCCAGATTGGGTGACCAACACACCACCTCCACCAAATTTTGGGAGCCTTGTATTTCCTATTTTCAATGGGTCAGGTGATCTGGAACAATATTTGATGCTCTACGCATCCTATTGCGACCCAATGATGGGAACTCTATAACAACACGAAGCTGTGAAAATTAGATTCTTCGCACGGACCTTACAAGGATCCGCCTTCGTCTGGTACACGAGTCTGCCAGCTCAGTCAATAAAGAGCTCGGAGGACCTTCGACAGCAGTTCCTATTCCACTTCAGCTCGACGTTTCCCAAAACAACAGTTAGCGACCTCATGAACTGAAAGTAGAGGGAGAACGAGAGGGTCTCAGATTTCATCGCTAGATGGAAAGGTCTAACCTATTCCCTGAATAGGCTAATGCCTCAAGATGAGATGCTCGCTATATGCATCGATAATCTTAGAGATGAGATGCGAACACCGCTTATACCAGTGGAGTGCACCACCGGCTTCTTCCATCTCTCAGCCATTGCCCAGAGAATTGAGGACTCCCTGAAGCGGACCAACTCGAAGTCCTCAATATCCTCAAAGGATCCTGCGAAAAGAGACCCTTGAGTTGAAGCGTCTGCTATCACACTCAAGATGGCCCCTGTGCCCGCTCCACCGCTCAGGACTCCACCAAATCATCAAGGGCCTCCTGCATATCTGCGGTCGCCTCTTCCTAAATTGGATGATCAGAGAGGACCAAAGCGGAACCAGTTTGAGGAATGAAGGAAATAAATTATACTCATTCAGAGATGATCAAGTCCATGACTACTTCATTGCCTCCATGAATTTTCACTTTCTCCGCCTCCTGGAGCCAAGGAAACCTAAAGAAGTTGGCCGCGATGACTGGCCAGATTACTGCCCCTACACTTGAATGTTGGGGATCAATATCTGCGAGTGCTTCATCTTTAAAGACCTCTTACAGATGATGGTAGACTCCAGATAGGTCGAGCTGGGACCACCCCCAGCTGATGTGGCATGTCTATCTACAAAAGACTCTGAAAAAGAGGAGGGGTGGTAGAAGGTCACTAGCAAGCAGGGGTGGAAATTTGATCAATGGATGACTCTGAAGACTATCAACTGAGCCTAGGGCATACTCCGAGATCAGCTACGACAGCCAGTGTTGCTTCCAGCAGCCCCTGACATCGCGCAACCGACAACCTTGGCCTCACAATCCTCCATGAGTTGGTCATCCGGGCGTAATCTATGAAGGAAGAAACAATCTCAAGAGGAGAATTCTACAACGGGTCCAAAGTTAGTACTGACCCTGGAAGATTATATGCCCTCAAATTTGGCGCTACGGGCACCGACCCACTAGACGGAACCGTCAGGGACAACCGACCAGGTTGGCCTGTCAGAGGATGAAGAGCCAATCTTTGGTTCTATTAACATCATCCATCTTATGGAATAATTTCCTGACGAAGGGTATGGTTATGAACCCGAGTTCCCTACACGAGGAACCGGGAGAAGGAATCGCAGAGGTAGGGGATACCAGAGGAGGCACAACCATGACTGAAACCTACCCTATGGTTGGACCCTGGCCCAAACCGTTAATATCGTGGAAACCCATGGGAGAGCCCTTCAATGGACTCAACAGGAGAAGGAATGCCCCTCCACCTCCACAAGCAGCCACTCTGGCCCTGTTGTTCTGCGATACCCGTTAGAGGAAGAACAAGTGTCTGGCTTCTTAGTGTGCACAAACAAACCGGCCGGGAAAAGTCCTCAAAACATGGGAACACCATCAACATACGACCCTACAGCTAGTCCCTCCTCATCAAATACTCCTTCTTACAAAGAACCCGCTAAGAATCTCCCGCCAATGGAGAAGCATCTGCCTCTGAAGCAGAAATACGATATCCTTAAGCAGCTGGCATCGGTACCAGCAAAGCTGTCAATCCTCGATGCCCTATGTCTGTCAGCATACCTCTAGGAGGATCTTATAGAAGCTTTGATCAACCCTCAGGATTTTCAAGCGGAGGTAGCTGCTACCGAGATTTAATGAATGAAGACTGACCCGGCTGAATTCAATGCGGTGATTTCATTCACCAATGAGGGTGAGGATGCCATCATGCAAGGACACATCCGACCACTATATGTTTCTGGCACACTGAATGGTTTTGAGATATGTAAAGTCTTTATAGACAAGGGATATGGAGTTAACCTCCTTCCCCTATGGAATCTCCATAAGTTGGGATACATTGAGGATGATCTAATCCTCTCTACCACAACTTTGTTAGGTTACGATAAGAGCGAGCAAAATCCAATGTGGAAAATTACGCTAAAGACCCATTTTGGTGACCTGGTAGCCTACACATAATTATTGGTGGTCCGATAGAGCACATCTTTCAATGAATTGCTGGGAAGGCGATGGCTGCATAAACACATGGAAGTTCCATTATCCTGCCACCAGTGTATCAAGTACTACGTCAATGGAAAAAGTGGAATGTTGAACACCAACAAAGCCCCCTTAGAGCTCTCCGAGTCACATTACATTGACGCCAGGTTCTATGAGAAAAAGAAAAAGAAGCCTTTGGTCGATGATGTTGACTGGATCCCCACTCCATATGGCCTAGAAATCGTTCCTGATGACCCCCTCGGGCAGCTTGGCGAAGATTATGTCATGCCCATCAACCATGTTGAGAGTAGGAATTCATGTCCAGGTATGCACTTGGATGTCCTTGTGACTTCAGTCATAACGGCCGAGTGTGACAATGTGGGAACGCCCACTGACCCTCAATCTGGGGATGCAAACTCAAGTAAGGATGCCCATGATACCTCGCCTCCAGACTACCAAAAGCCTGGGTCATGAGTTCTCTCCTTGTCAGATCAAGAAGATTAGGATTTGAGAGAAGAAGAGGGGGGAGATCTCAAGGATGCACCTTTTGTTTTTGAGGATGGTATCTCAACCACTGTGGATGATCTAAGGGAAATAATCCTGGGTACCGAAGAAGATCTTAGGCCCACTCTCATTAGTGCAACCATGTCTCCCGAAGAGCATGAGGTATATACCGCTTTCTTAAGGCAACATCGAGATGTGTTTGCATGGAATTACATGGAAATGCCGGGACACTGGTCCTCCAGTCCCCAATGATACCCAGCAAGAAACCTTTGAAGCTGGAGCCCAAGTGGGAGGGACCGTATGTTGTACAAAAGGTCTACTCCAATAGAGCATATTCTCTGATCTCCATGGATGGACAATTTACCACTTCTCCTACCAATGCAAGGTTCCTGATGAAATATTTCGCATAGAAATCAAAAGGAGTATTTTGTACTACCCGCACGATGATAAATTGCATGGGTAAGAAAAAAAGAGGATCGTCCGAGCTGCATGACGTTAAACTGCCAATCACACAATAGTCCAAACTCTATGACCTTAAACTAAGAATATTTCATCCTCAACGCACGATGTTAAACTGCACATACAAGATGTTTTAAAAATGACCTCTTCCCCTGTGTACAGACCAGACCTGCATGGGGTGTATCATCTTTCAGAGAACTACATGCATCTTGATTCCTACCCTCACAGGATACGTAGCGACGCCCAGATCCCCTATCCCAGCGCAACCACTCCCGAATGAAAATAATGTTAAAAATGCCCTTTCTCCCATGTACGGACCAGACCTGCACGGGGTGTAACATCTTTCAGAGAACGACGTGCAGATTAATTCCTGCCCTCGTAGGATACATAGTGACGTCGGGATCCTCTATCATGGCCCAACCACTCCCAAATGAAAATAATGTTAAAAATACCCTTTCCCATATGTATGGACCAGACCTGCACGGGGAGTAGTTCATACAGAGAACTACGTAAGGCTTGATTCCTACCCTAGAAGGATACATAGTGATGTCGAGATTCCCTATCTTGGCCCATCAACTTCCAAATAATAATAATAATAATAATAATAATAATAATACCTCCTTCCCCCCATGTACGGACCATACTTGCACAAGGTGTATTCCCCATCCTCACTGCATGACATTAAACTACACAAATTTTAGAGAACTAAGTGCCTCTTGATTCCTACCCTCGTGGGATACGTAGCAACGCCGGGATCCCCTATCCCAGCCCAGCCACTCCCGAATGAAAAAAATGAAAAAAATTCTCTTTCCCCTATGTACGTACCAGACCTGCACGGGGTGTGTCATCTTTCAGAGAAATACATGAGGCTTGATTCCTGCCCTCGCAGGATATGTAGTGATGCCAGAATTCTACACCCTGGCCCAGCCACCTTGAAAAATGCCCCCTTCCTCCGTGTATGGACCAGACTTGCACGAGGTGTATTCTTCATCCTTACCGCATGACATTAAACTGCATGGAAGTCATCCTCACCGCATGATGTTAAACTGTGCAGACGTCGACATCACCCACCCATGATATATGGAGAAAGGGGAAAGGAATAATCTTGGTGCATTTGGATGCATCCTCTTCATACACCAGACCCCATGACCATGATAATTGTGGATCTTCATAACCATCCATGGCCATCGAAAGCGGAAATTCATCAACCTGGGGACACCGTTGCATGACTATTCATACCATGCCCTCAGCGGATTTCCATATTGATAGCCCCAGGCTCTTCTACCAAAGGCACTATTTACTTGGGAGACACTCTTCATAGCTCCGTATGCCTACCTGCCTCAAAGCCCCCATATCACATCTATCGATCCAAAAATTTATGGAGCAGTGGTTTACAAATTCTTTCCCCTTTTCACATCCAAATGTTTCCAGGGTACCCCTACCCGGTTGGCGTATGTACCCGACCATGGTTCACGTGAAGACCTACATCAATGAACATCAAGCCAGGACTAGGCTACTTTGGCTCAACAGACAACTACAGTGAAGATATTTCTTATATGCTCAGACACCATTATCCCCACATACTGAACTCTGTACTGTGAGAAATCTCTAGTTTTCATAATCATTCATTTCCATCGGAAGCGGAAAGTCATCTACCCGGGGAAACCTATGCATGACTATGCATACCATGCCCTCAACGGATCTGCATATTGATAGCCCCTGGCCCATCTACCAAAGGTAATATTACCTCGGGCGACACTCTTCCTAGCTCCGTACGCTTACCGGCCTCAGAGCCCCCACCACCACACCTCCTGATCCGGGAAAACTCAATGTTTTAGTTTACAACCTTCATACCCCACATTGTTCCAAGTATATCAGAGAACGTTGACCTAGTTATCCTTCGAGTGACTGCAGGAATAGTCACCCAATGGTCCGTGCTCTATGACCACTAAACTAGGAGTACCTCGTCCTTTCCACATGATGCTAAACTGCATGGAGTGAAGGTACACCCCCATGAAAAAAATAAATCAGTGCAGGGAGATCTTTAAGCATTAACAACAACCAGGGATGAATAAACCCAACATGCCTAGATATTTCCTTATCCAGATAACATAATTCATGGCCCAGACAATCGCGGATCCTCATAACCACTCATGGCCATCAGAAGTGGAAATTTATCAACCCGTGGACACCTTTTCATGACTATGTATACCATGCCCTCAGCCGCTCTGCATATTGATAGCCCTCTGGCCCGTCTACCGAAGGCAATATTTCCACAGGCGGTACTCTTCCTAGCTCCATACGCTTACTGGCCTTAGATCCCCCCCATATCATCTCTCCTGATCCAAGAAGCCTCGGAACCATGATTTACACCATCATCCCCCCTCCACATCTCATACGTGCCATGATAATTGGGCCTAGTTACATTCTGATCAAGAGTGGCCTTTTTAACTACATCCTTTCTGCATAACGTCAAAAGACACAGATCACATCTTGGTCCCTTGGCGTAAGACTGCAAAGACCAAGCATTAAATATCCTGGGGAATTCCTCTAACAACAAGAATTTTTACTGTTTTAATAATGCTTCTCGTCCTTGCTGCATGATGTTAAACTACACAACATCCTTTAATAATTCTCCTCATCCTTACCACATGACGTAAAATTGAATGGTCAAACCTGTAATGGGTTGAGTAAGTAACATAGGATTTTTTCTGTCATTCAGTTCATGGGCCAGACCTGCACAAGCCACCGTCTCACACCCGCACGAGAAGGGATTACTTCACCCATTCTCGGGAAGTTTAGTCTAGATGTTTCTCCCGTATCCAGGCACCCTCTCATTATAAACCATACTTTGTACTCATAAAAAATCCAAACTCTCGTAAGCCCCCCTAGTGGTCCCTAATCTCAACTTCCCTAAAGTTGCTCAGCTATTGGGAGAATACAATCATGGACCTAAGGAAACCTTTGCATGACTATTCATACCATGCCCTCAGCAGCTCTGCATATTGATATCCCCTGGACCATCTACCGAAAGAAAGATTTCCGTAGGCGGTGCTTCTCCTCATACTCCTCTGGGCCCTTGGGCCCCTATGTCCATCCCGGGATTTGGAAACCCTCTGAGCTATAGTTTACCAACCTCTTTCACAACCCTTCCTGAATATGGTGGAATGTCTCTGACAAGATTATTGGGAACCAGAAGAATTCATTCCATTTTAGGTGATGTCCCTGCTGCATGAATTTAAACTACGCTAAGCCCCAACCGTCCTTCACGCTCGATAAATGCATAGGACATGACCCTTTATTCCACACATCAGATTGATACAGATGTTCCCAAAACCCTTTCAGATGTCACATTCCCTTTCTGAGCCACCCCTGGTGGTTTTCATAATTTTCCAAGTCACCCATGGTGGTTTCCATAAGCCGGAATTCCATGAAGTCCCGGGACATCAGAATAGGACAACCATTGACTTATGGAAACCATTGTACAACTATGCATACCATGCACTCAACGGCTCTGCATATCGATTTCCCCTAGCTCGTCTACCGAAGGCAATATTTCATTAGGCAATGCTCTTCATACCTCTGTATGCCGACGCGACTCCCATGCCTTGAGGCATGCCCTGCATGTCATTCAAATTTGAACATGTTCCCCCCACGTGCGTCTGATGGGTATTGAGATATCTTTTAATAAGCTAAACCCCACTGGGGCCCTTTCCCCACCATACGTGGGAAAATATGTTTGACCTAAAACATCAGTAATTATAGTCTTGATGACAGGACTTTAAATCGCCTAATAAAAGAGGCACAAGGACTATTAAGCCAAAAACCCAAAAGGGTGACCTATGAAAAAGCCAGGCCACACCCGCTTGGTGCACACTAAATGAGCCCAGGAAAAATTAAGGTATTGAATGAAAATACAAAAATTTTGTGGGGATTTTCTACAAAACCCTAGAAATAGTCAAACTATGCTCGCTTGGTCCCATGGTCCAGACAAAATTTAGAGTTTTTTTCCTCAGTTATGATTAATTCTGATTCAGTGAGTTGTTATTTACACAACAATTGTTCTAGGAACAACTAGATTTATGGCAACAAGTGATTGACCGAGATTGTATTCCGTTCGAAAAAAAAGGGAAGACGCCCACAAGCTGGGGTCTCTCCCTCACAAAAAAAGAAGAAGAGATAAAACAAAGTGTCCAGGAATGGCCTTAACAGTTACAATGAAGCCTGGATTGCTCTCTCCGTCAGATCAGCAACTGAGCAGCGAAGGTTATCGCAAGTCTGCTCCAGCATAGATTTCTCCATGGCCTCAACTTCGACCACCGAGAAAATATGCTTCACTGAAATTTGGAGATCATTGATCCCATTTATGGTGGATTCAAGGTTACCAGTCAGAGTCAACAACCGATCCCTCAGCATCCCTACTCGAGTCTCGCATTCATGCAGCTCAGCAGACACGGCGGCCGCCTGATCTTGCGATCTCGCCTCCTATGTCACTAGCTAATGAAGCTTCATAATGGTCTCCTCTAAGGCTAGGGTCCTGCAATGAGAGACATCAAAGTGAGTGAGATGGAGTTCACTAGTGGAACCTTACTCACGGTCCATGACAACTTGGCAAGAAAGAAGATGAAACTGCCGATAGTCCAGGCCACCCGACCACAAACCCAGGAAGAGTTGTCAGAGGGCTTCAGTTTTAGTTTCCATCTCAGGAAGAGGATTTTCGAAAACAATCTCAAAAATTCGAGGCTAGTCCCACCTCTGCACTGCTCGGTGGTCCACTATGGCACGAGGATCTTTGGTGTCCTCGCCCGACAGTACGGGAACGATGTCTGGAATTCCAACCAGTGTAGGCATGTGCTCGCTAGATGTTGGGTCCGAGGATGAAATGTCTGGAGCCTCTAACCCTGGTTCAGGCTTGGGGATCAAGTTGCTAAGCCCGGTATCGACTGTCAAAACATCCGGGATTGTGTCACTGGGACCCGAAACCATAGATTCATCCTCATCCACATCCAAGAATGATGAACCCATCTGAACTTCGACCACCATAGGGTTGGGAGAGGAAAATCACTTGAGTTTCTTTGATCGATGAGCCATCAGTCGATCATCCCTTAGAGCTGATGAGGAAGGGGTGGTGGATGCAACGACCACAGTACATCCTGATTTGGGAACCTACCGGGAGCCTTCCCTAGGATCCCATCAGGATAGTATTTTACCCATGTTTTTGCATACTCCAACAAAAGGCCGGTAGCCGCCCCCATGATAAGCAGCAGAATGCTGGTTTCAGATCCCTCCCACGTCAGCAGCAGCCACCATTGACGAAGTATGGTCGGGTTCAATCCTTGAGCCTGAGGAGGGGGAAAGGAAACTTGGACTTGCATGCACCCAAACTGACGAGAAAAAACGATACGGGACATACAACTAGCACAGAGAAACCCCGTCGATCCGCTCAGATAGAAATCCGTCGCGTAGAGAGATCATGTAAGAACGCTCCTCCAGGATCCCCTGGAGGTTGTCAACTAAGACAACAGAAGGGGTGTGGTAGGGAGTGAAAGAAAACTAGGAGAAGTCACTCAAAATCTCAAGGACTTCACCAGATCTGAGAGACTTAAAGCGAACCCCAGCTATATCAAGCAGGGTAGGCTGAAAGGTAGGAAGCGGGATGATCTTGTTGTGATAATACTCATAGCAGTGACAATGATGTGCTACCCAGCCATAAAAATTGAAATGGCCCACTCAGATGGAAGGGTGACCTGCCCTTCTGCATGTGACCCAGTAGTTAATAAATACGAGCCAATATGGGAACATCCAAATTCACCGGGCGGCCCTCTTCCAGCTCAACTGTCATCATCAGGGTGCAATACCTAACGCTAGGATTGATATCCCGAGAAAGGAATAAACACCCGCTCATGAACATAGCAAACAAACCCTCCAGACGGAGCATAGGCAGCACACCCGAGCACACCTCGTAACCCCATGAAAGGTAGTCACCCACCTCCAGAACCGCCCAGTAGGAACCTGGGATGGTTCATGACTATTAAGAAGGATGAGTCCTGGGGTGCTTGATCTTTGCCACAGGACCATTGGTGTTCAGAAATAGCCATATCTAGGTGCTATAGGGAATAAGAGAGTGGGCACGCAAGGCCTGACCCAGGGATTTCTCCGCCATAACCAGCAGATCCCTCACCAATAAAGACATTTGTTCGACGTCGTCCCATGCATCAGGGGTGGGCAGAAATCCATCATACATCTCACCAATAATCGGGATCCCTCCAAATTGATGTATATCCCACAGACTAATGCCAACTTCACCATGGGAAAGTTGGAAAGTATTAGTTCTTGAACACGAGCGACTGAGTAGGTCTGGCAGGATCAAGGATGGTGGGTAAATAGAAAATTGGGAAGCCTACACTCTGGAGTATAAATTTACTGTTTCCAGTGATTCTGGAGACTCCTAGGAGTGATGATAGACCCAAGAAGCCCAGGCCTTGTCATTTGAGAAGAGCCCTCTGGACCGAAGATCCCACCTAGGAATCCACCCTGCATTGGGATCTACTCGAGCAATGGTGATAATAGAAGGGTAACTATTGAAGATGGCTTCCTGATAAAATTTATGGGCATGATGATAACTTTGGGTCCAAACTGAGCCTCTCAAAATAAAGTCATCTTTCCGGTCGGAGTCAGAAACCGTCTCCCCCGATTGGGTAAGGTTCACCTGAATACACTTTGACAACGCTTCCATGAAAGGAGAAGGAAGACCTGAGAAATTAGGGGGAATATGGGCATTGTCTTGAAGACCGAATCCATAAAGTGGAAAAATATTTGATAACGGATAATCCAGGAGCTCATCAGGGAGCAAGTCTTTCAGAACACCATCATCGGGAGTAATGGATCGACTGGGGTCCTCCTTGATGCTCTCCGCTCTACGAACCATAACTGGACGTCTCCATAAAACAATTGGGAGAGGCTCAGTAGCAGGTCTAGGTGAAAAAAGATGGGGAAACATATTTTCTCCCTACACAACGAGAGCCAAAAAGTCCGCAAGGATGCTTCGAAGGATGATTCACAATGACTGTATCCCGCGGACCAGCCCTTCGCAAAAGTAGTTCGCAAAACCCTGGCCCACAAAGAATTGGCCAAAAAACCGCAGACCAGGTTGCTCCATGGAATTTCAATCCCAAATTTAAGTGGTTAAATTCAGAAGACTTAGAAATTTTTAATGTTCATAAGATTTTAGTCCGCGGAGCATCAAAAATGCGGAGCACCAAAACCACGAAGCGAGTTCCTACGCGGCCTATCGTGACTTACTTTTTAATTAATTAAAAGTGTTAGTTCACGGCTGGGACGTTGGTCTACAGATGAAGAATGGCGCAAACAAGAAATGACTCGTAGAAGTTGTCGCCAGGTCCCGGACGAAGCGTTTTTTGAAGTAACAAGAACACGGAGGAAGAAAAGTGAAGGAGCGCTAATATTCACGAAGAATCCGATAGAAGTCAAATCATGGGCCCTTCGTATTTATAGGCGTTGTCCCCTACTAGGTACACATCCCTACCACAACCCATCCATGTTTCAGGACCACTCTGCATCGGAACAGTCTCCTCTTTGTTCCGATCAGACCCCATTCTGATGGGGGGAATTTTTAGGGTCCAGAAAAATCTGGAATGGAGAATGATGATCCCCTTTTAAATCAAGGGAGATTCTACCCAAGGATGGGGAAAATGTGGACAATACTCAATGATAGAGAAGTATGAACTGGTCTGTGGACTGGTCTAATGTTAATGACGCACGACCGGTTCCGCGAAGCATCCCTCCTCTACGGACCGTCGTCGTTTGCGAAATGAAAGCGAAGATCCTCCGCGGGAGAGACGTTGGACAGGCGCTAACCCGGTTTAACATTTTGGACCACCTGGGCCGCGAGCCGCGCCAGCTGGCCCAAACATCCTCCGCTTTCATTCGCGAAATGGAGGCGGAACCCTCCATGACCGTGAAGCACTCCCCTCGTTCAGTTCGCGGGGGGGGGGGGGGGGAGCACTCAGTGCCAACCGCGAGTCCCGAATTGACCAAGTGATCCATAAGACATGTTTTCAGTCATGGGCCTCTGTAAAAGGTGTCGCGTGACCACAAATACATCTCTTCCCCCACTCTATAAAAGAAGAACGAGGGGTAAGAGGAAGAGGATTCAGATTCAGAGGATTCAAAATGGGATTCGGAAGAGATCAATCAGATTCGGGTGGAAGGATTTTGAAGGAAGGATTAGCATTTTGGAAGTCCCAGTTTGCGAACCAGAGTTGGTATAAACCTAGGAAAGAACTAATAAGGAACCTAAAATGCATAATAATTTGGTGAAGAACTTAAAATAACAAAGAAGAGAAGACTGTGAACCATATATCCTCCGCGGATGAACCCCCCATGGACCAGGGTGTTTATGCCTCTTTTCCGATCTGCCGCACCGCATAGAACCCTCCTACACGGGCGAAGCCTCGACCTACGAACCCCCGACCAACGCCAACCTTGGACACCGCTACTCGTGTGGAACCCTCCGTGTACCAACCTTGTACGTAGGATGAAACTGAAGCTGCAAACCCTCCTATTTCGTGGGATGCCAATCCGTCCGTGGACCCTCCTGGTCCGCGGACAGCCTCCCAGTCAGTGGACCACTCTGGTTCGCGGACGACTTCTCCATCTGCGTGGCACTTCCCTACGCGAAGGGAACCACCTCCCATACCCGTTTGTTCCTCGCCAAATCCTTTGGAGTTCCCATTCCATGATCCGGATAAAATCCTTCTGATCCATCCTGATCCCCCGTGACTCCCTCATTGGCCTATTCATCGGCCCCGAGCCGAGGCCTCCACCAGAGCCACCGAATCAGCGTGGTGTAAATCTCAGGCGCATCAGCGCGCCATTTTGAGTTCACATACCCATGATAAGTTGAGACGAAGGGATTTCCCCGACCCTTGAGTAGATTTTCGAAGCATTCCTTGGTTAACATTCCCACGGTAATGTGGAGTCTGGGCTCAGGAGTCCCCTTTCTACCCCTCCACTTGTTAAGGGCTCCTCGAGGGTAGTAAAATACCCATCATAAGGAATCCCTCATGCACTGCAAGAGAGGACATGGGAAAAAATGCACCCCGTTTACCTCTCTCATTTCTCCTTTTCGCTCTTGGGCATCAACTTAGGAGTAAGCCCCGACCTTATGGGCTGCTCTATGCGTAATCCCCACTCCACTTCCCACAAACACACCTTTCGCGACGTGATCGTATGGTCCCTGACGACTCTTGTTTCTCACACCGAGAATGACTCAGGTGGTCTTAGATTAAGCATCGTCCACTAGATCCTATTATGGGAATCCAACTAGGATTAAGCCCCAACCTTATGGCCCGCCCCATGCGTAATCCCCACTCCACTTCCCACAGACACACCTTTCGCGAAGTGATCGTCTGGTCCCTGCTACCTCTTGTTTCTCACTCCAAGCATGACTCACTTGGGCTTAGAGTAAGCATCGACCATGGCATCCTATTATCGGCCTCCTCAAAGTGTAAGCCCAAATCCATCACTCTGGGCTGCCTTAGAGCGTAAGTCCCAAGCCCTTGCGAACTACAAGGACATTGATTACCTACCACAAGGATACGTAGGAAGCCTCCATGAGGTTCAAGCCCGATCACCAGCGAACCCCTAGGGTTCACCTTCACGTTGGTACTCCGACGCTCCCATTCGAACTATGTGGACTTTGATACTTGTCTCCTAGGCAGGGTTTTTAGGAAGCCTCTATAAGGTTCAATCCCAACAACCGGTCGATTCGACTATCTTCACATCTGTTCACCATGCCAATCCCAGCGCCGCCTCAATGAGTCCCAACTCCATGGGGTCATTAGTCCAAGAGGGATGGTAAACCTTAGGAATAAATGATTCTGAACCCCTGCATCTAGTTGACCATTTCCCACCAGGGTTAAATTGATGGATATTATGCTTGGGTATAAACCAAAGATTTGAGAACATATGAATATGTCTTAAATCTATAAGAGAGTCCCGGAACATGCAATAATTCCCCCCAAAAGTGTGCGATGAGCCCGAATTCCCATACTTGCAACCAATGTGAGTTCTTAAGCGTCGCTGGTCAGACCATCCGGCAAACACTTGCCTTTGGAAAGCAGGTCCGCGTGTCATCGGATATGAAATTGTTGGGAGTTTCGAGACCGACCCAAAACAATTACTTTTTTTGAAGTGCTGATAAAAGTGACTTGATCTATTTAGAAAACACAAACAAGTTGCGAAATCATCATGATATTCAATGATTTTTTATAAAATCCATCCTCGACAGTGCTCTTCCTTGGGGAATCAAAACTCGAATCAAGGTTCCAATAAAGGGTCAAATAATTCCAAGGCACAAATTCAATTCTCAATTGATTAAATGTTAAAATGAATTTAATGCATTAATATAAGTCTTTTTCTACTTTCAATTGAATGTATGTATTTATATACTTTGTCTTAGGGAACTTGGGGTGTAAACTGTAAATGGTTCTGGCCATGATGGAGGTTATTGTCAAACTATGAGTTTGGTGAGTTATCCATTGTGGATATTTTTCCAGATAGATCTTCCATTTTGATACTTAGAGTTTTTACAGTATAAAATCCTATATTGTGAGCCTTCTCAGCTTCGCTCCCATGTCATATGAGCATATCATTCCTTCTTAATTACATTTGTTAATTAATATAGGGGTTTTCGATCTACTCTTTTATTTATGTAAAAGTTTGGATGAATCAAGCTTTATTTTCATTGGATAAATAGTAGAATTAAAAATATGGTAGAAGTATCATTCAATTTTACACTTTCGGTATGGTTTTGTATGCATCAATTTTAATGATGGTGGTTAGGCAGCTTATGAGACTGCATCCTGGCATATTAAAATGAATAATTATATTCGTTTTTGTGTAGTATAGTCTTTAGATGTGAATTGATGTTTTACTAATATGGTAATTTTCTGATTCCACATATATTTATTAGTAAATTAAGGGTATTCCACTTAGAAAATGTAAACTCTTGGGAATCATTTCTTCTCTGTAGTGGAAAGTGTGTATGGGATATAGTGTCAAGGGTTGGTGTGTTTTTATACCTTTGTTTGTGATTTATCTTTTTGATGCGTATTATTTAATTAATCAAACATATTTATAGACAAACCTAGAATTTTATGGATGGGTCAATTTTTATTAGATGGTATCCCTAGAATCCTTTAGATGGGAAGATTTGATGTGATGACCTCTTTAGAATCCTTTTAATGCGTCGATGTAGCGATATGACATTCTAATATTTTAGAGAAATTTTCAAATATATGATATACCTTTAAAATTAAACATAATAATTCCATACGTTGTTACATCACTTGTTCAAAAAAATTGAACATAGGTTATAAAATTTTTTATATTCGAAATTATATTTTGGTATTCATATTTTTAGGTATAAATGTATCGGTTAAACCCCTAGGAATATCAGAATGAAAATTAATTTTTTATTATCATAACCCCTTTTTAATGGGTAATGGAGAACCTAATATGACATCAATGGCTAGGACCAACAATCATGTCTCCATTGAAAATATTTAGAGCCAAAAATCCATTAAAGACTATAGAGAAAGGCTTATACCCCATATCAAAATCACAAAGACCAATTTCCACCAACCCATTACTACACAACATGTAGTCCTGTGGAAGAATGCTAGGCCTCGGTACCAGTGGAAAATCTATACCCTCTCGAACATCCAAATCCATACCGCAATGGCGAGGTGAAAAATCTCACTCAAAACCTCATCTAGATAAGTCCCCTAGGAATATATTATTACCATATATGTATATGAAATAATTCTTTATTTGTTAAAATGATTTATCAATACATTTTTATATCTTCAAGTTGATTGAATAAGAGTTTATCGTTATTGTTTGTCATATTTGGGGTTCTTATTACTAAATAATTTATTGTATTATATTTGATTTATATAGGGTATTTAAGACAGACATGATGAGTGTCAAAAAATTGTTATTATTGAAATCTGTTTCTTGAGACTCATCCCACATATATTTTGTAGATAACTATCATCCTCAAAAGTTTCACCTCCTAAATAGCTATTTCATTTTTTGGTAAATAATTTTCCCCCAAATAATTTATGATTCTTGTACTAATCTGAACAGTAGTCATCCCATGGATTAATACTGGTAAAATTATGTTAATAAACATACGTGCATGTCAATAAAAGAAAGAGAATGTGTTTCAAACAAAAAATGAAATGATTAATGTATGGGAGACGAGTTGATGTACAAGAAAGTTGTCTATAACTTCCACATTTGAATTAAATCAAAGGATAAAACCTACCATAGTGGAGTAATTCTTTTCATAAAATCAATTACCCATTCTCTTCAAAGCATACTGAAATTCATTGAAACAATCAAATGTTGGGTTTACCTTATTATAATTTACTATATCATTCACCTTTGATAATGAATATGGTAAGTGAATTTATTTATTTATTATTTAAAATTAATATTTTATAAACCCATTAGTATGGATATAAATCCAAAATAAATTCATGTTAATCATTTTACAAAAGATCATGATGATAGAGTTAAATAGTTCATCAAGTTTTCAAGAGAGAATGCATATGACCCTTCTAAAATCAATTTTTTGTGTTTGCATTTTTTTATTCAATAAACATTATTCATGAAGATTTGGAAGAACATTTGATTTGTCATGGAATAGATCAGATCTATAAATGTTGGACTAAACAGGAAAAAAAATTGAACTTTCACACCGATTGATATGATACTACAATTTATGGATAATTTGATATGAATTATAGTTTAAATATTGATGGAGGTCACATATAAGAAATGAAAATGGTAATTGAAGATGAAATTAGTGATTTGACAATGTTTTATGAGAATTTAAATAGTTTTTCCTAAAGACCATTTTATAATGGTTATACTAAATAAAAAACATAGTAGAACTGTATTAAAGATATATAATTTGAAAGTTGGTAGTGAATGGAGGACACAAGCATTATATAATTACTAGGACTCTTTAATGATATTATACAAAAATAAAATGAACTACCTTGTCAAAAATATGATGTTAAATGAACACTAAATTCAATGAGTATGATCACTAAGAAAATATATTCTTATCCACATTATTTCATATTATTTTTCAGGGATCATGAGTCACTCATAAAATGGATTATGTTTGGTGCAGATCAATACAAGAAAAATGGATGAAGTTGTTCATAATTTTTATGGTTTTTCCTATCATTGTACAATTTAAAAGACTATATGGACGTCTGGAAAAAATGAGAAATTTGACATGCTATGTAGATACAAGAATAAAATATGGAAACGAACATTATCCAATGGTAATATTTTATATTTGGTGTAATAATGGAAAGGGTGGTAAATTAATTTGGATTCATTTATAAGGGTTTTATGCCATCTTGAATAGAGTATACTCATTTGGTGGCATGAAATTAATCGATTAAAAACAATATTTATTGGATAATTCTATATTTTTTATTAAATTAACTAACAAATCATCTAGGATACATGGTTTTACGTACATACAATGTAAAAACCCAGATCTTCGTTTCAGTTACACCTTTCCATTTTATGGAGTTTTTGAGAAAAATTAACTTTCTAGAAATTTTTGAAGTACACACCATATACTTTCTAAGTACATGCCGTGTACCCTTTTCCCGCTCGAAGTCGTGTACTGGCCAAGTCCAGGCCACACACATGGTGTGTAGGGGTGACGTGGAGGTCGAATTTGGAGGAGTACGAAAAAACCTAGTACACACCATGTACTCTATAAGTACACGCAGTGTTCTTTTACTTTTTTCATCAAACGGACCATGGTCGTTCCTGACGAACAGAAACGTCTTCTTCTAGGTTCTATTTGTCTTAGAGCGACCTGTATGACTGGATCTTCCCCGAGCCCCCGTGCCTCCATCTGATCTCTGTTCCAGCCACCATCGATTGCGTTGGGATCTCCTCGGTAAGCTCTCTCTTCTACTTTATCCTTGTTCCATGGTTCCTCCTTGTTTTCAATTTATCGTGGTTTATGTGTTTCGAACTGTTTCTCATATCTACGGTGTTATAAAGAGAATTTTTCATCGATGTTCACATATATCATTCCCCTAGCATCAAGGTGGATGGTTTTTGCCTTTCTATAGGAATTCTTTGAGTATTTTGTGAAAATTACACCAATACCCTTAAACAGTGTATTACATGTTTCCTGTTTTTCCCTGTTGTTTTCCTGCTATGCTTTATTACTTAAGTTGAGATGATTGCTTGTAATTTTGGATAATTTATACGGTGTTCATGTGCCTTACCTTGCATGTTTTTCTTATTAGGTGTTTTTCCAGTTTCCTTGCCTAGTGGAAGGATAGTGGGACTATTATATTGCTATGCTGATGTTCCTTAGAATGATATCCAAGTATTTCTTGAGGTTTACATGGGTGATACACGTGCATTGAGCATGTTAAATTCACACACGACTTTGAGAACCTAGTGTAGGAGACTATAGGGAGAATGGATGTAAGGGCTTCTCCATATTGTCTTTTAATACGATGCGAGACCATAGGGGGAATTGACGATGAGTGCTTCCCCAGAGAGTTTGCAGTTCCTCGACGTGGTCCACAGGGGGAATGAGACATTGAGTGCTTCCCAAGAGAGCCTTTAGCACGATACGAGACTATAGGGGGAATTGACGGTGATTGCTTCCTCAGAAATTAGACTCATAGCTAAACCAGAGGGGTGAGACTATGTGTGGCTCATAGAGGGTTTCTAGTACTTGTAGGTTGAACCACAGGGTTTGGATGTGAGAGCTACCCAGAGGGTTACCTTTTTTTCTTCTTGTTTCTAGTTGTTTACTTGTGTACTTTATATGCTAGAATTGTGGATTGTAGATGTTGTATGCTTTTCTGTATACTACTTCCTGCACTTTTACTTTCCTTGTATTCATTTGTTGTTAGGCCCAAATCTTTGGGTGATTTCCTACTAGGATTAAATCTCGCACCCTGTTTGGGCCAGGCTTTTAGGCCCAAGTAGACTATTTTTTGTAGGTATAGATAAGGGAAATCACCCTTCTAATTCAAGTGCTTGATTGCACTAGAGCTAGAGAGCATGAGACCAAGCTGAGGCTTGAGATGCTAAGGAGTTGCTCATCTGTTTTTCCTTTGATGTTGCTTTAGTACTTGTGTTCAGTTGTATTTCAGCATGTTTTTGTGTGTTTTGTTTTCATTAGATACATGTACCTGCTGCATCATTATCATCATTGCTATATATTTATTATTCCGCTGTTGGTTACAGTTCTGTATTTTGTTATTGCTTTTTCTATTGAGTATTGTTTTCCGTACCTTGTATACCTTAACAAATGTGGGAATAGTTTCCCCAATAACTTACAAAGTCCCTCGCTTCTAGTCGGCAGCCTCTGGAGTTTGGGAAAATGCGCTTGAGGTCATGTGGCAAACCGGGTACGGGGCACCAGTGGAGGGGCTCCAGATTCGGGTCTTTACAAAGTGATATCATAAGGGTTCTTTTATCTTGCCTTACTATTTAGAGAATTAATCCAGGGATAGGACGGATTCGGTACTTGGTATGAAGTTGTTCTTAGGAGTAGCTAACCCATGTACAGGGAAGAGCCATACTACCTCATTAATTGCAGTTTGCTGGTTTTGAGATTTTACGGTTGATATGATTTCACCTAGAGTGATTCACATGCATTGTGTTGTTATCTTCTTGACGATTGTGATTCTATTTCTGTCGCAACTCGATGAGATGAGGATATGCCATCTCATACATCATATAAGAAATTTTTGAAATGACATGTCATGCATTCTTGCCATGCCATCTAGGGTGAATTAGCAATTTCATGTTGTTGTGATAGACATTGTGTAGATTATGCATGTTGTTGTGATAGATTCTTGATATAATCTCGGCTACCTTTTTAGAGGATTGTTTGTTTCCTACCTTGCTTAAATGAATGCCAAATTTTGATTTTTGAGGTGTAATGGGCCCTCTCGAAATAGAAATTGGTGGATCATGATCCTGATTTCTCTTGTCCATGACTATAAGAGATGCCAAGATATGATTCGTGGGGAGTATGGGCCCCCACAAATTGGAAATTGGCACCTCCTTGCCTTGTATTCTATGTTTTCTTGGCTTCTGTGCAGTTTCGGAGCTATTGCCCAGAAAATCCCAGAATACACGACATGTACTTTATTACTACACGCCATGTAGTTTTTAGACCGCATCACTTACAATGTGAATAGTGACACGCAGTTTTAGAAATAACGCCAGGAACACACCGTGTATGGTAGGTACACGCCGTGTAGTTTGGAGCCGTGTACCCGACCGTGTCACTAACAACACGGGTCAGGGAAGCTCAAGTAGAACACGCTGTTTTGTAAAGGAACACGTCGTGTAGTCCTATCCAGGTACCCGACTTTGTCACAGACATCACGGGTCGGCATGACCTTCTCTTCGACACGCTGTGTTGTTTTCGGAACACGCCGTGTAGTCCTGTTCAAGTACCCGGCCGTGTCACGAACAACACGGGACGATGTCACCTTCACCCATTCATTCCATGTTTCTTCGGAACACACATTGTAAGGTTCATCCATGTAGACGGGCATGTATTTAACAACACGGGCCACCAAAGACTTGTCTAGTACACACCGTGTTTGTTCACAACACGCCGTGTAGTGTCGGGTTAAGTCAGACCATGTGGGTTAGCCGTGTAAAGAGACTCAGGCATGGGAATAGTTTTAAAGTACACACCATGTGTTGGGTCAACACACCGTGTAGTATGAGGTGTTATAAGACTTGTAAGGCAGGAGTACACGCCCATTTCAGCGGCTTAGGAAGATAGACCGTGCAGTTTTTATACATGACGTGTAGTTGTGTTTGGTAAACTTATGTGTTTTCCTTCCCATGTTCTCGTTTTGTACTCTTGTGTACTATGTCCTTGTTTTTCTGATCTATGATGTACTTTTTATATTTCAGAGCTATGCCTCTGAGACATCCTTTGGTTGTACGTCTGTCGTCAGGCAATGATCAAACGTCAGATATGGCTGATCAGGGACTTCCTGTCGATCCTCTAGTCGGGACAGCCTTGGCACTGGCTGTCAAACCAGTTGTAGGTGCTGATGCACAGTTCAGGGAAGGTTTTATGAGGATGATGCAGACCATTCTGGGAGCACCACCTCCTGCATAGATTATGGAATACATTACGTGGGTTTTTCAGTAGTGGCATCCTACCACGTTCTCGGGGGAAGGAGGACCTCTGGCTGCAGAGTCATAACTGGAAGCCATGCTGACTATCTTCGAGCATTTGGAGACATCTCCAGAGCGGCGGGTCATGCTTTCCACCTACATGCTCCGAGACTCTACCAAGTGGTGGTGGGATGTGATCTCACAGGTGGGTCATCAGTAGGTTATTGCTTGGGAGGAGTTGCAGAGCGTGTTCTATGACTACTTCTACCCGGAGACCCTGAGGGCCGACCGAGCATGGGAGTTCATGAGTTTAGAGCGGGGTACTCTTTCGGTCATGGAGTATTCCTCCCGTTTCACTGATCTTTAGTGTTTCACACCCCACCGGGATGGAACTGGGGTATTTTTGGCAAGGAAGTGTGAGGATGGACTCAAGAGGGAGATCCGCTTGCAGGTGAATATCTTCTAGTTGACTTCCATCACTTCCATCGTCAACCAGGAACTAATTGCGGAGTGAAATCTGAGAGACTCCAGAGCTGTGAGCTAGGGAGATTATGCTTCCATAGCTATTTTTCCTCCAGATGAGAGCAATACGTGTCATAGAGAGTCTACGTGCGGTGATCCGAGGATGCGAGATTCATCGTCAGGCAGCCAGGTGATATGTTACCAGTGTAGCCGGTCAGGGAAAACGAGGCCGCAGTGCCAGAGAGACCCCGTGGAGTGCCAATTTTGCGGCAAGATGGGTCACCTTCATCGTTTCTGCCAGGTTTTCTCACCAGCAGCGGGTGACTGGGGTTCTTCCATGACTCCTCGTTTAGGAGCAGCACCACCAGTTTCTCACCAGTCGGGGAACTGGAGTTCTTTCGGCCGTTTGGGCCGAGGTGTAGGTCGAGGTCATGGTGGTCAGCCACCAGTCCCTCAGCACTAGCAGGGAGGTTCAGCTCAGAGTGGTCAGCAAGGGGTGCAGGGCCATGGTGCAGGCCAGTCTTTCACCATGGAGCAGACCTATCAAGAGTAGGATATCGACCCTTCTATAGTTCGAGGTACGGTTATAGTAGCCTCAGTTTTATCTTCATCTCTTGTCAATAATGGTGCTACACATTGCTTTATGTCTGTTGCTATCATGGAGAGCCTGGGACTCTGTATCTTTTCTTTTGCCGACTCGTTGACACTAGACACACCTTTGGGTACAAGGTCATCTAGTGTACTTCAGTGTAGAGAGTTCCCTCTCAAGGTTGGAGGGTATCATTTCTTATGGGATCTCTACGTCCTAGAGATGATAGGCTATTATGTCATTCTCATAATGGACTAGTTGGTTCCCTTCCAGGTATTCGTCGACTGTTATCACCACAGAGTGTTTTTCATTTCACCAGAGGGTGAATCTTTTCTTTATTGAGGCGAATGGGTTGTTCAGGCGAGTTGAGCAGGACTCGAGCATCATGGGCTGTGAAGGGTGACAACCCAGATTTCAAGACTTTATCTGGATGATCAGGGGACTTCGCAGTTGGACTTTCCTCCAGTGGTAGATCATTTTAGGTACATCTTTCTAGAGGACTTTTTGGGTTTGCCTCCAGAGCGTGAGGTAGACTTTTCTATTGAGGTTGTGCTAGGATAAACATCGTTGTACATTCCTCCTTATATGATGGCGACACCTGTGTTTCAGGAGCTCAAGAAGAAGTTGGAGGAGTTGCAGGAAAAGGGTTTCATCCAACCCAGTACTTCTCCTTGGGGATCACCTATCCTGTTTCTGAAGAAGGCAGACGGTACCCTTCGACTTTGTGTGGATTATTGGAAGATGAACCAGTTGACGGTTAAGAAATGATATCCCTTGCCGAGGATCGAGGACCTCTTTGATCACCTTCGAGGAGCCCAGGAGTTCTCGAAGATCTACTTGAGGTCCGGTTATCAACAATTGCGCGTTAGAAAATCTGATATACCTCTGACAACCTTTAGGAGCAGGTATGGTCTTTACGAGTATACAGTCATGTCGTTCGGTCTCACGAACACGCTTGAAATTTTCATGGCACTAATGAACTGAGTGTTCCATCCTTACATGGAATCATTAGTTGTGGTCTTCGTGGATTATATATTGGTGTACTATCACACTTGACATGACCATGCGACACATCTTGGGATCGTTCTGAGTACACTGAGAGAGCATCATCTTTATGCTAAACAATAGAAGTTCCACTTTTGGATGGAATAGATTCACTTCTTGGGTCATGTCATCTTACTGGTAAAAGTATCTATGGACCCAGAGAAAGTTAGAGATATATTCTCCTGGGAGAAACTGAAGAAAAGTTTTGTGGTACGTAGTTTTCTAGGGCTGGCTGAATACTAAAGAAGCTTCATTCCGGACTTCTCTGGCCTAGCAGCACCATTGTCAGGTCTGCCCAATAAGGGGGAAAAGTTATTATGGTCAGATTCTTGTGAGTCAGTCTTTCAAGAGCTGAAGGGAAGGCTGACAACAGCACCGATACTAGTCTTTCCAGAGCTAGGCAAGAGCTATACAGTCTATTGTGATGATTCAGGAATCGGGCTAGGAGATTTTCTTATGCAAGAAGATGGAGTCATTGCATACAGGTCTCGGTAGTTGAGGCCACATGAGAGAAACTACCCGACGCACTATCTGGAGTTGGCAGCTGTTGTTCATGCCTTTCACTGTTGGAGACACTATCTTCTGGGAGAGCACTTTCTGGTCTTCACTGACCACAAGAGTCTCAAGTATATCTTCACTCAGTGTGATCTGAATCTGAGGCAGCATAGGTGGGTCGTGTATCTTTAGTCTTTTGATTTTGAGATTTCCTATACATTGTGAAATGGAAAAGCAGTGGAAGAAGTGTTGAGCAGGAGAACTCAGATTCAGGCAGTTTAGGAGGCCAGCGGTGAGAGGAAGTCTATGGCTCTATTCTCTGAGATGAATCTGGAGGTTCACGATAGGTAGGGACAGACCTTCCTATCTTATGTAGCAGTTACCTCCATAATACTTGATCAGGTATGAATGAGGAAGCTATCATACTCAGAAGGATTAGTCCTATGAGAGAGTGTGTCAGGAGGGGACCCTCTTCTTGGATAGACAGTGGGCGAGGATGAGATCTTGCGTTTCCAGGGACGCGTATGAGTGCCAGCAGACAGACGCGAGGAGATGATGCGAGATTTTCATTCCTCTATTTGGGTAGTTCATCCTGGTGTCACAAAGATGAATCAAGATATTTATTGCCAGTACTGGTGGCCAGGTATGAAGAAAGATGTTTCTAATTTTGTCATGAGATGTTCTACCTGTCAGCTGGTGAAAGAAGAGCATCAGCGAGCAGAGGGACTTTTTCTATAGTTACCCATTCCAGAGTGGAAGTGGAACGATGTTGCGATGGACTTCATGACTAGGTTTCCAAGGTTGCCTCGGGGGAACAATGATGTTTAGGATATTGTCGACAGACTCACGAAGGTTCCTCAGTTATTTATGATCAAGGATACCTTCAGTGTCGATGATCTGGGATGACTTTACATAAGAGATATCGTTCATCTGCATGGAGTTCCACGCTATATTGTTTTAGACAGGGATGGGCACATTACTTTTCAGTTCTGGTAGGTACATCAGAAGGATTTGGGTACCCAAGTACTTCTGAGTACGACATACCATCCCCAGACTGATGGCATGTCCAAGCGCACAATCGAGGGGCTTGAGGATATACTCAAAGCTTGCATCCTAGACTTTGGTGGTTCTTGGGAGAAGCATATTCCACTGGTGGAGTTCTCTACAACAATAGTTTCCAGGTGACCATTCAGATGGAACCATATGAGGCTTTGTATGGTTGGCTATTCTGATCACCCTTATGCTTGCTGGAGACAGGAGAGGTAGCTTTGCTGGGACCCCGTCTTGTTAAGGAGACATCAGAGTAGATAGAGCTGATTTGGAAGAGGATGGCCGAAGCATAGTCTCGGCAGAAATCTTATGCTGATCAGCGGAGACGACCTCTAGAGTTCGAGGCCGGGGATCAGGTTTTCCTGTGTGTAGCACCGAGGCTGGGGAAAAAGAGGATTCAGAGGTAGGGTAAGCTTTCACCATGGTACATTGGGCCGTTTGTGGTTTTGGAGAGAGTTGGGCCAGTTGCCTATCGGTTGCAGCTACCCCAGAGGTACTGGGCCATGCACGACGTCTTCCACATCTCTCAAATCTGACGTTACTTTTCATACCCATCGCATGTCTTTCATCCTAAGGAAGTTGATCTCGAAGCAGATGCATCCTTTGAGGAGCATACCATCCGGATTGTCGATCGCAGTACGATGTTTCTCCATGGGCGGTCTGTCCCTCTTGTACGGGTGCTATGGCAGCATGGGTGAGTACAAGACGAGACATGGGAGAGCGAGGACGATGTACGATTGTAGTGGCCGGAGCTATTCGGGATTTCTTATTCTGTGACTCACTAGGGAAATTTAGGGATGAATTTCTTTAAGGGGGGAAGTTTCTAAGAACCCGGATCCTCTCTTCAGGTACTCCTTTACATTTTTTGGATTTTTGGAGAAAAATAAACATTCTGTAAATTTTTGGAGTACATACCGTGTACTTTCTTATTACACGCCATGTACTCTTTTCCAGCTTGAAGTCATGTACTGGCTGGGTTTGGGCCACACACACAGTGTGTAGGGGTGACGTGGAGGCCGATTTTGGCGGAGTACGGAAAAACCTAGTACACGCCGTGTACGTTTCTTTTTTTCATAAAACAGACCGTGGTCGCGCCTGACACAAAAAAATGTCTTCTTTTAGTTATTTTTCATCTAAGAGCGACCCATACAACCAGATCTTCCCCGATACCCCATGCCTCCATCCGATCTCCATTCCAGCAACCATCGATTGCGTTGGGATCCCCTCAGTAATCTCTCTCTTATTCTTTAACCTTGTTCCATGGTCCCTCCTAATTTTCATGTTATCATGGTTTACGTGTTTCGAATGTTTTCTCAGATCTAAAACGTTCTAAGGAGAATCCGTTATCGCTGTTCACATATATCGATCCCCTAGCATCAAGGTGGGCGGTTTGTGCCTTTCTGTAGGACGTCTTTGAATATTTTGTGCAAATTGCACCAATACCCTTAAACGGGGTATTGCATGTTTCCTGTTTTATTCTGTTGTTTTCCTTCTTTTCTTTATTGCTTAAGAAGAGGTGATTGCATGTAATTTTGTTAAATTTATACTGTGTTCCTGTGCCTTGCCTTTCATGATTTTCTTATTAGGCATTTTTCCAGTTGCCATGCCTAGTGGTAGGATAGTGGGACTATGATATTGTTATGATGTTGTGCCTTATAATTATATCCAAGTAGTTCTTGAGGTTTACATGGGCGATACACGTGAACAGAGCATGTTAAATTCACACAGGACTGTGAGAACCTAGTGTAGGAGACCATAGGGAGAATAGATGTAAGGGCTTCTCTAGAGTGTCTTTAAATATGATGCAAGACCATAGGGGGAATTGACGATGAGTGCTTCCCAAGAGAGTCTGTAGTTCCTCGACGCGGGCCACCAGGGGAATGAGACATTGAGTGCTTCCCCAGATAGCCTTTAGCATGATACGGGACTATAGGGGGAATTGAAGGTGACTGCTTCCTCAGAATGTATACTCTTAGCTGAACCAGAGGGGTGAGACTGTGTGTGCCTCCTAGAGGGTTGGTAGTACTTGTAGGTTAAAAAATATGGGTTAGGCTGTGGGAGCTACACATAGTGTTACCTATTTTCTTCTTATTGCTGGTTGTTTACTTGTGTACTTTATATGCTAGAACTAAGGATTGTAGCAGTTGTGTGCTTTTCTATTTACTACTTCCTACACTTTTACTTGACTTGTATTCATTGACTGTTAGGCACAGATATTTGGGTGATTTACTACTGGGATTGTATCTCACACCCTATTTGGGCCATGCTTTTGGGCCCAAGCAAACTATGTTGTTGCAGGTATAGATAAGGTCAAGAACCCTTCTACACCAGGTGTTTGATTTCACTAGAGCTGGAGATCATGGGACTGAGAAGAGGCTTGCAATGCTGAGGAGTTTATCATCTGTTTTTTCATTCCTATTTCTTTAGTACTTTTGTTCATTTGTATTTCAGCACATTGTTGTGATTTCTATTTTCCTTAGATACTTGTACCTACTGCACCATAATCATTATTTCTATATATTTATTCTTCCTCTGTTGGTTACAGTTTTGTATTTTGTTACTTCTTCCTCTATTGACTATTGTTTTCCTTACCTTGTATACCTTACCAAATGAGGGTATAGTTTCCCCAATAACTTACCAAGGCCCTCGCTACTAGTCAGCAGCCTCTGGCGTTTGGGGAAATTCTCTTGAGGTCATGTAGCGAACTGGGTACATGGCACCAGTGGAGGGGCTCCAGATTCTGGTTGTTACATACAATTATGATTAAATATGAAGGTTTTTCATTTGGGTATTTTCACATCATTGAGAGGGGGTGTTGTTGGGAATACCAATAAACTCATACAATATAAACATAGAAATATTAAGTGTGTGATATAGATGTTGTAAAATGAATATATTATTTGTTAAAATTGGGTTAATCATATTTTTTGGGACATATAAACTTGGGATTGCAGCATGATTTCATTACGTAATATATAGGTTTTTGAATAGATGTATTCAAAAAACGTTCTTCAAAATATTATTCTCTAAATGGAAGATATTGATATGAGGTTTAGGTAACAATAACTATAGATAAATGATGGTATGCAGAAGAGAAATTATTTTTTTGATTATATTAAATATATATAATTCATATATATATTCAATATATTAATTGGGGATAGATCCTTTTAGTTTAATATGGATACACTAGGTTATTTATTAGTTATCCACTTCTCTATTACCCACACTCAAACTAATATCTAAATGTTTCAAACATATATAGGCTTCTCAAGATCTAATATTTAGTAATAAAATTTATTTTGGAGTTCATTATAGAAACTATGTATCGATTTTCATTTTATCTAATGATAATTATATTTATGAGTGAATCAAATTCAAGGGATTATAAAGACCTCCTAGATCTGATGTATTTCTATTAACCTTTTTCCATTGTTATGGGATTTAACAAATATGGGTGTGGTGAGAGTTGTAAATGGAATCTTCACTGGTGGATTAATTATAAATTCCATAGACACCATCAAATGTTCTCCCCTACTATGAATTAAATATATTTATCTATTTTCATCACCTCTAATTGATTAGTCCTTTAATTTTTTTTGATAATATAATTTCAAATATTCTTAATAATATATTATACCCTATCCTTACATCCACTATATCAAATAAATAACATGATTTGTTTCTAGGGGATAAATATTTCTTGAAAAATTCTATTTGAAAATGAAAATATAGTAGAGTTCGATTAAAAATATTTATTGGGAAATGTAATGATCAGAATTTAGATGGAGAAAGAATATAACCTATTGAAATAGATACTTAGTTTTCTGGCCTTGAAAATCATGGGATTCAATAATTAATCGTAGGAATTATTTTTCAAATTATATTTCTTTATATAGACGTTTATTTCCCTCATTTTATGATTTTATATGTTTAAAAAATATATAAGTGGTATTAACAAAGTGATACCCTCTCTCTATCCCTATCTATCATTTATCAATAAGAATTTAGAAAGAAATTGAATGAAAATATAGAAGAGGTGAGTGTTGAAAATTTTCTACATTTGAATATGAATATGGTAAAATAATATTTATTTATTTTTGAGGAACTATATATTTTATTTATAGGAAAGAAAAAAATTTACATCCAATTTCATGGGGATTATCAAAACTTTTTGAATATAAAGATGGATGATTTGAAAACTAATAAAAGTGGCCTAATTGTTTCTGAAAAAACTCATTAAACGATAGTAGAAGTGGTTGTATTTTTGACTGGTACGTGTATGAGGGATTTTAATGATTGAGAAACATGGATTTCCTTTTATCTAGGGGATATTATTTTTCAAAATTTTGATTCATGAGTTTCAATTTTCTCTAGAAAAATTATGAATTGTAAAAATATTCAATTATCATCTTTTTATTATAAAAAATTGATGAATTGTGTAATTTCCTTGATACTAATCGATTTAAATTTCATTTAATTAGTTCTAAAACATGTATTATATAGATTAGATAAGATCTTCTTGGGTTTTGTGTGGATTTACGGAAGTGGAAATTGGTTTTATTTAGTTTAATGGAAATTTATTTATTTCCCCTTGAGAGAGTTTGGTATTAATCATCTATGATATGGGGGAACTATAAAAACTATTTATGTTAATATAACTTGGGATTTTATGGTTTAATCCTCCATGTAGGAATAATTTCACTAGGCTAAACATGACAATATTTTTGTTGGGATTATAGGGTGTAATGGTGGTTCTGATTCTATATTTTGGAATGTGGTGATGTTTCATTTTTTACATATCACTTTTGGAATACCATGATATGTTTTATATGAGTCCTACCACCAAGCATCATGGTATGGTAGGATTTATATAATCTATATTTTCTTTGTGTGGTGATTTATTATTACCAAGGATTTATCACTATAGATATCATTTGATCAACTGAGAATGAACTATTACAATGTCTATTTTGTTCTAATTTCCTTTTCCCATCAACTAAATTTTTTATTAAATTATACATTTAACCTTATAAATAGGAAATGAAAAATTATTAATTAAAAATTTATACCAATGAATATGATATTTTTAATTTTTTTTATATAAACGAATGACTTTCCTATATATACTATAATTTATATGAGAATAATTTAATTCTCTTATATGTGTATATGTTTCACATACAAATTTGTATAATAAAAAACCTCCATATTAATCGCTAATGGGATATGGGATTGTGGAGATAATTTAGAAACTATATGCTTCTAACTCCCAAGACTAACTAATTTTAATATTTTATCAGTTTATGGTTTTTATGAGTATATAATGAGTTGGAACAACATATACATCATTATATAATGTTGGTTGTCTGATGGAAATTAGGGTGTGGGTATAATGATTTAATTAGTGGATTAGAATATTTATTATAACACCCTAATGTTTCATAGAGAATTATATCCTTAAAGTAATTCAATAGCTTATACTTCATGCAACATTGACAAGGTTGCATTATATGTAAGATTGAGTTTATGTGAAACATAAATTCAGTATTATAATTATTCAAATGATATATTTATAACTTAATAATTAAATATAGTTATATAAATAATAATATATAAATTTTAAATTACATTTATAATTCTATCGCATAAATAAACCATATTTATAAGGAAATTTATATGTTTCATTAAAATAGAAGTACTATTTAAATAAAGCAACTACTTGTTATGTCATTTTGTGAACAATAATATAATAAATATTAGAAACTCCTAAATATTGAATTCGGTAATATAGACTTCATTTTTGGATTCAGAATATCAAAATCATATTAGGGTGATTTTTTTGGTTTTTTTTAAAAACCTTCAATTTTTGATGAATGGTGAAACGTACTTCATAGTACATAAAAATTGACCTTTTAATTTAAATATTTATTTTTAATTAAAATGTATCTTAATGTAAAAATATATACATAATACATATATTTGTCCAATATAATTCATTTAAGTAATTTTATAATAAGATTAGATATATAAAATTTTATTGATCTTTTAAATGTCTTTTACCCACCATATAGGAAAATTTGAAAATTTGAATAAAACGTAATTTCAACACATCTGTGAATTGAATTTAAAAAATTAAGTAGTCACAGTTTTAATCAATATGTAAAATTTGGTTCAATAGGATGAAAATAACTTTTGTTGAATAGTATCTATTGAAATTTATTTACCACAGTTAAAAGTAAATAGTGGAATTAAAGTTAAAGATGATTTTATACTTACCCCAAATCTGTCATAATTCTATTGGATTTGTTTATTTCGACCAAAATCAACCTTTCGACAAAAATATGATCCTTTATGATCCAGTTTGATTATATTAGGGAATTTACTATACTTTATTTAAATAATTGTTAAAAGTTTTAAATCCAAACTGTATTAACTAAACCATTTTTAATATAGAGTTATACATAAGACAATTTGAACTATAAATATTAATTATAAAAACCAAAAGACTTCCTACTTCGTGGTATTTGTTTTATAAATTTTAGGCATTAAATAAATAAATTTATTTATGACACAATAATGATACAATAATTACCTTATTAATGAATGTTTAAAACAATTGATATTATAAATATCAAAATAAATCTAAATTGAGACTTTTGAGGCCTTCCACTAATTTTCTAGGTTAATATTACATGTTAGGGTTAATTAAATATATTTTTTAGAAGTAATCAACTTGTTATGACTTTCAGAAAAACCAAATACTAAATAGTGTCAAAATTGACATAAATGAGTTTTTAAAACAAATACTACATTATAAAATGATATAATATTCTAAAAAACATATATTATACAAAAAGTCTTAAATAATGTTAGATATTTCATTAAATAACCACTTAAGGTTCTCTTGTTATTTACTAGTAACTATATTAACCATGTATTATAATTATAAAAAGGGGAAATGGAAAAATTTAAATCTAAAAGATAAGGTTAATATGGTGACCAAAACTTTTCTAAAACCAATTGGTTGATAGGATTTTGACCCATCCCCACCATAGAAAATATATAAATCCATTTTGAGATATTAAAAACCAAAGATTATTTTATAATAAATTAATATTTCAAGCTCTTCCTAAAGTGCCCCTCATATCTCTTATAAAAGGGTACTTCTCCTTCTATTATATTAAGAAATCCAAAGCCATTTGGCTTGGCCAAACCATTATAAAATATACTCCAAACTACCCTCACTTCAACCTAAAGTCCATACATTGATCATAACACCAACCTAAGGATCGATTTTTTTCAAATCAAATGGAAGCAACTGAAGAATAGGTAATTATTTTATTACCTCTTTAAATTTTTTATTCTTCTTATACTTCCTATTTATTTATTGTTTCCATTATAAAATAATAAATCTAGCAACTTATACATACTGAGATGTTATTATAACTATGTTACAACCATATTAATTATTTTATCCATCCTATGAATGATAATGTCACCATGCGTGCGTACGTACAGCTTACCGTCTCCACGTCATGGTGTAGTTTGTTATTGAACACTACATTATTTGGATAGGTATAATGATTAGTATAATTGATGTAAATAGTAAATATAACATTTTAAAGATTATTTATATATAACATACCATCCAATTACATATGATTTCACTATCAATAGAATGATATTGTAACTCATGCCTCCGTACGGTTCACCGTCTCCACGAAGGGATGAGATTTCATTCACTTTCGTAACCATTCAAGAATAATTTTCATTTGATGATTAAAAAACTATTTTTAAAAAATTAATAAAATTATTTATATGAATAAGATGCATACCTTCCATAACAAACATGACTTACCTAACAAAACATATAATGTAAAATGAATCAGTTAACTCCTGAAACAATGATACTACTAAAATATTTTTATAAAAGTAATATTAGAGGATGATATATGATATAATATTTATGTATGGGTTTTTTTTATAATTTAATAAAAATTATATATCCATTATATATGATGTTAAAAAAACCATCGACTAAAGGAATGTATAAGGTATGGGGGTTTTCATCCAACTTTTTATTCCTGTGATATTCAGGCTATATTTGCCAATATTTCCTTTTGTGTGGTGTATGTACTACACATGATAGTATTATTTGTTAAATATAATTTAATTTATGGATATTTAAATCTTAATTTTATGATCCTTCTTTCATGGGGTGTATGTTTCGTATGTTACAAAATCAGTAAGGGAACTACGAATTTAAATTTCCACTCATTCGGTTTTACGCATACTGCATTGATTATTTTACTCTAAGATTATGTGTGGAATCACTTCTTATTTATTTATTTTTTAATTTATACTCCCATTTGTGTGGATATATTTTTTATACACATAATCACTCCATTGATAAATTCTTGAGTCATTGATGTGAACTTGATAAGAGTAATCTTAACTTGATTTCCATTTATTGAGTTAAATATCCACGTCATTGGAGTGGTTTTTACAAGAATATCTGTTAATGTACACTGATTGATTTACAATAAATATATAATCATATTGAGTGTGATTATATTTTTCAAAAATAATTATGTAGTTGATTTATCCTTAATATAAGGATATGATATTTATAAGGAATTTCACCTCAATTTACACTCCTTTGAGATTTATTTGTTGTTATGTGACAATTAACTTTTATATAATGTATATAATGTCTTTTGAAATAGTATATCATGAATACATTTATTCTAATGATATTATAAATTTTTATTAATGTTATTCCTCAATTATTTTTATTCAATCATCTCTCATTTTGTTAGGAACTCTAACTAAAATATTCATTTAAAATTTTTAATGATTTATTCTTATAAATCATTCTCATTAATTTATATTTTTAAAAACTTGTTTTAAGGATTTATTTATATGGAAATTAATTTTCTATAATAAAAATTCAGTTTAAATGTTTCAGAGAGGTATGGGGCACATTGATTAATGAATCTATTTTAAACAACTTCTTGATAAATAGTGTGACTTTTAAATGTTTTCTAGAAAAGGAGATATTTCTCTCAAATAGTTTTACTGATTATTTACATCTATGTTAAAATCCTTCATTATTATTGATTGGTGTTGATTTATTATAATAAAATCACCCATATTGTATTGAATGAGTGAGGTTTGACTGTGTATGTGATATTTTTATACCCTTCATGGTTTTTTGGTTAAAGTATTGTCATTTCTTATTCGAGTTTTAATATAAATGTTTAGATTATGTTTCAAAATTTTAATACGAGGAATGAATATGACATAGTCAGTTACGGGCGGGGCCCTCTATATCCCCTTGATGTATCAGTAGGTCTCATGAGACAAATTAGTGTCTTGGCACAAGGCTTTTGAAAAATTTATATTCAGGGTCTTGGTATGAGGCCTTGACTTTGTGGTTAAGATGTCCGACATTATGCATTCCATCATTATGAGATTAACTATTGATATTACATTGGATTATTCGACTACTATAATATCTGTATGGATAATTAAAAAGAATAATTTTATTTAACCTTTCCATAATATGCTTAAGTTCATGTTTAAAAGGCTTGTGTTTTAGTCATATACATTGACTTCAATGTTTAGACTTATTTATGATAGAATCTGCTATATTGTTATCCTTACTGAGCATATGAGAGCACCCCTTTATTATGATTTATTTTTACCAGGATGCGAAGAAGTATTTTATGACTGACTATTAGGGATAGGCTAAGGGATATGAGTGTGTTAAAATGAGACATAATGTTTTTTTATTTTTATAATGTATTGTAAAACTTATGTATATATCTAGTACTCCCAACGACACTAAACTAATTGGTCTTTCAGGACATGATCTCTTGTGAGCTTGCCAACATTATGTAATAATGTACAGACTCTGGGTAACTAGGGTTGAGACGTTATAGTTGGTATCAGAGGATGTTTAGTACAAATAATGGGAACTAGATTTAGAAAAACACTGATTAGAGAACATTTCCCATAGATAGACTTTGAGGATTATTATAGAAGAACTTATAGAATTTTTGTGAAGTATTGATTTTGTGAGTTTTCTAAGAAATAAATCCCTTCATGGATACTAAAATTGGATGTGGTTCTGGAACAAAGGTACCTAGGTATGAAAACTCTGAGCAGGAGTTTCAGGCTGAACTCGGGGTATCCGGGTACAGGACAACATGCCTTACTGCGCACCTAGTTTGACACTCCCAGGGGATATGCTTATGATAACTGACATATTATTTACAAACCTATTTCAAGTATTATAATATAAGATTATAATAAATAACCTTGGTTAATACTAAAGTTTTTTATATTGAAATAAAGGTGTCATGGTATTCTATAAATGATTTTATGACTATTGTAACTCACACTATGCTTTCTAGTTTTTTTCAATGAAAGGATTCCAAAGAAGTCATGGTAATAATTAACATGATGTACAATGTTGGAATGGTGGTGGAAATGAGTAAGGAAATAGAATGTGGATAGGCATTATAGATGTCATGTTCATGCTGAATTATTTATCCAAAAATATGATAAACAAAATATACATTAACCACCTCACAAACTCTATAAAGAAGAGGAACGAGTAGAATGATAAGATCTCCAGCAATGGAGACTATGGAGAAAAGAAATCTCAATTCCTATTATGTTGTAAATGTGGAAGGATAACCCTAGGGAAGTGTCTTAGTAGGATAAAAAAATTCTTTGTATATGATAAATAAGGACATAAATTAATGATTTTCTGAGGAAAAATGAAGAGTACTATGGAATAAAATAAAAATGATCCTAAGAATCCATTTACATTAATTTACCATAAATTCAGGGGACCTGAGAATTACCCGTGCCAATTCCCTATTCTATAGGATAACTAATAGGTCATAGAATAACCTATGTGTAAATAAATGGATAAAAAAATGTTTAAAAGTATTAACTCTATTTGTATATGGGATTACATTGGAAGAATTTTCTCTTGTATATGTAACACTATTGTTTGTTAGGTGAAAATTCTATTTGAGGAAGAATTATATTTTCCATGGTGGGTATAGTTATAAAGAACCATTTGTTTTTATATGATCTTTGAATTTGAGGAAATTATAGGTTATTTCTTTTTGGGATGAAAATTCGAGGTATGAGATAACATTTGTGGTTAAAATATGTTTTGGTTATTTTGGAGAAATTTATCTCATATTTTAGGATTTTATCAAATTATTTATTTTTTAAAATAGGAAAACACGTGGACTGTGTGACAACCTATCACATCGGACAAAGCTATGAGAATTGAACCCACAACCAATGTGTGATTGGGATTCATCGCCTACCACTAGAAAGATGAAGTAATTGCTTAGAATGACTAATTATTTGTAGTTAAGTGATTTTATTGATCAATAATATATTGATTTTGGGAAATTTTGATTTATCAAATAGATATACTTAGTTTAAGAAAATGATTTGGTGATTAGGTTTAAATGTTATTTTAGAAGACGTTCTCTCTTTTGGGAACACTATATGCCTTTGGGAAATAGAATACTGTGGGATTTTATTTGAGGAGTAATGGTGGATATTTATTTTGGAATAATCTATGTTTTTATTATGTAATTATAGAAATTTGGGTTATTTATGGAAATGATTATCCTATCACAGAGAATATGTGATTTGGTTAATTACTTTTAAGTATGTAACTTTAATAGTAGTTGATTTTATTTTGAGATACATGTTAAGATTTATCGTGGAAGACTGTGTGATCAAATCCTTTTAAATTTTGGGTTTCAAACATAGATTGGATTATTTTGAAGAATTTTAAGGACAGTTTTTTATTAAATAGTCTTTGTTGAACTTTGGGTATTGTTTTTTTAATTTTGTAGATTAAGAGTATTATTTATGTCTATAAAGGGTTGTCATTTTTGGGGATATTTTGATCTTGTAATAATTTTTCTATATTTGGTTAATGTATAAAGACAAGGGAAATATATATTTTATATTTTCTGGATTATGTGATCCTCTAAATGTTGATTTTAGCACTTCAGGTGGGACCAATTAATCTTGAATACTCATTGTTTGGAAAAAATGTGAGTTTGTGGTATAAATTTATTAAAGGATAAAACAATACATAAAAATTAAGTATATCTCATTATGTTCTTATTCAATATCATAAATAAATTCCTCACCATTAGAAAAAGGAACTTAAAACAAAAAAAATTGTTTGTTTACTCTTCCTTCTAGGTAATTAAAGAACGTTTAACCCATCACAAGTTTATGGATTTTTGTAGTAAACTTTCTCACCATCACATTTTCTATCACTCTTCATTTGAATATGTAGGTTTTTTTCTCTTCTATATCCATGTTTTTCTATATATAACACTATTATGGGTTATCTATGGTGACCTTTGTATTTATCTTTCTTTCTTTTAAAGTAATAGTGTTACTGACTATTTTTTCTTGATGTGGGACTCTCAAATAATTTTCCAAGACCAATTATAAAATTTAGAGGATGCAATTTCCTAAAGGTAGGAAGAATGTAACACCCCAATATTTCATTGTAAAAGTTAAACAATTTAACTAAGGGTTAATTCTAAATGATAAGTTTAATATGGTGACCTAAACTTGTCTAAAACCTATTTTTTGATAGGATTTAGACCCATCCCAACCTAATATGATACATAAATACATTTAGATCTATTTGAAAACGAAAAAGATTTTATAATAAATTAATATTTCACACCTTCACTAAAGTTACCCTCAACTCTCTTATAAAAGGGTACATCCCCTTTTCTCAAATTTAGAACTCCAAATCCATTTGGCTCAGACAAAACCAGCTCAAATATCTTCCAAACTAACCTCAATTCAACATAGAGGCCCTAAATCGATTAGAAATCCATCCTATGGATCCATTTTTTTCAAATCAAATGGAAGAACCCAACGAAGAGGTAATTATTTTATTACACATTTCAATGTTTTTTCTTATTATACTTCCTCTTTATTTGTTGTTTACATAATAAAATAATAAATCTAATACCTTGTATATACTGAGATGTTATTATAAATTTGGTACTACCATATTCATTATTCTATCGATCATATGGATGATAAAGTCACCATGTGTGCTTACTTACTACTTACAGTATCCACGTCGTGTTGTAGTTTGTTATTCAACACTACATTATTTGTATTGGTATAATAATAAATATAATTGTTGTCAATAATAAATATAACATGTTACTAAATATTTATATATAAAATACCATCCAATAACATACATTTTCACCATAAATAGAATGATATTTTTGCTCATGCGTACGTACGACTCACCATCTCCAAGATGCGATGATATTTCATTCCCCATTATAACCATTAATGAATAATATTAATTTGATGATTAAAACATAATTTTTAAGAATATATTATCATTATGGATATGAATAAAATACATATTGTCTATAAAAAACATGACTTACATAACAAAACAAATAATGGAAAATGAATCAGTTAACACCTAAAACAATGATACTACTGAAATACTATTAACAAATCCATGTTAGAGGATCATATATGAAATAGTATTTATGTATGTGGTTATTTTGTAATTTAATAACAATTCATTAACCATTATACATGATGATAAACATACTCTCGACCAAAGGACTATATAAGGTAAAGGGGTTTTTATCTCACTTTTTATTCATGTGAGATTCATGCTATATTGTACACTATTTACTTTTGTGTGGTGTATGTACTACCCATTAATGTATTATTTGTTTTAATATAATTTAATTTATGGTTATTTAAATTTTTATTGTATGATCCTTCTTTCATGGGGTGTATGTTTCATATGTTACCAAATCATTAATGGAATTTAAAATTTCAATTTCCACTCATTGGGTTTTACACATACTTCATTGATTATTTTATTTGAATATTATGTGTGGAATCACTATTTATTTATTTATTTAGTAATTTTACTCCCCATTTTGTGGATAAACTTTTGATACACAATATCACCCCATTGAAAAATTCTAAAGTCATTGATATGAACTTGATAAGTGTAATCTTAACTCCATTTCCATTCAATGAGTTAAATATCCAAGTCATAAGTGATGTTTTTGAAAGAATATGTGTGAATGTTATCTAATTAATTTACACTAAATATCCAATCATATTGAGTGTATTTACATTTTTCACACATAATTAGGTCATTTATTTATCCTTTATATAAGGATATGGACATGAATGTATTAAAATTAAATTTTGTTTTAAAAGTTGTAATGTTTTATGGGACACTTTGATTCAAAAAGTTCTTTTAAACAAATTCCTGATAAATAGAGAGACTTTTAAATTTTTTTCAAGAAAAAAGGGATATTTCTATCAAATAGTTTTAGTGATTATTTTCATCTATGTTAATGTCCTTTATTATTCTTTATTGAGGTTGATTTATTATAATATAATCTTATATATTGTATTGAATGACTTATGTTTTACTGTGGATGTGATATTTTTATACCATTCATGGTTTGTGGTTAAACTATTTACATTTCATATTCTAGTTTTAATAGGAATGTTTATATTAGGTTTCACCTATTTCATATGAGGAATACATTGGAAATAGTAATTTATGGGTGGGGCCTGCTATAACCCCTCGATGAATCAGCATGTATCATGAGAAAAACTAGTGTCTTGGCACATGGCCTTGACAAAATTTATATTTAGGGTCTTGGAATGAGGCCTTGAATTTGTGGTTAAGATGTCAAAAATTATGCATTCCATAATTACGTGATGAACTATTGATATTAAATTTGATTATTTGACTATTAGAATATCCTTTTGAATAAGTATATGGAATTATTTGATTTATCATTTCCATAATATGCTGAAGTTTATGTTTAAAAGGATTGTGTTTTAGTCTTATACATTACATTAAATGTTTATTCATATTTATGATAATTTATGATATATTTTAGTCCTTACTGAGCATTTGAGCTCACCCATTTCTTATGTTTTATTTTTCAATGGATGTGAATAAGTATATTATGACTGACCAGTAGGGATATGCTAAGGGTTATGAGTGTGTTAAAAGGATACAAATTGTTTTTTTATTTTCATAATGTATTGGAAAACTTTTGTATGTATATATTACATCTAAGGGTACTAAAATAATTGGTATTTCGGGACGTGATCTCTTATTATTATGCCAAGGTTATGTAATAATTCACCAACTCTAGGTAACTAGGGTTGGGTAATTACAACTATACTTTAATAGAATTATTCATTAGACTGTAAAAACCAATTATTATTTATCAATTTATATTATTAATGTTTTTCTAGAGAACCCCATTTAGCTATTGTACTTAGGGAATATATATTTGAGGTAGAGGAGATCGAGTGGGGCTAGTGGGTGTTAAATCTTTTTGTAATAAACATGACATGGGATAAAATTATAAATAGATGTTTAAATTTTTATCAACATCATTGATGGGGGGTGTTAAATCTATGACTAGTGTGGTTTGATATTTTTGGACTTTTGATAATTTTATGTATGGATTTTCACATCGATCCAATTTAATGGGGTTTTTGTCTTAATATATTTCATAATAGAGGAACCTTCCAAGATTGTATTGACTAAAATGATTATATAATTATTTTGTTCTTTATGAAAATTCATTCAGTATATTAGTCTATTACAAACTCGATTCAAGGATGATCATCAATGATGAAAGAGGTTACTGTCACATCTAAAACATAAGGAGAGGGAAATATACTAAGTGATTCTCTTTCCTCACATGGGAAGTAAATTAGTGATGTTTTATTTTTTTTCATCCACTATAATTTTTCATATTCCTTGTTAATAGTTTATCAGTTAATACTTTTAACCTAATTTCATTAATCTATGTAGGGTTTTGGGTTTTCATATTTATTCATTTCACTCTATTATGTTTTTATTAAATATTTATTATCTATAAGTTTCAAAAAATATATAAAAGTTCATATTAGTCTAATGAAAATAATGAAATGAAATATATATTTTTCAAAAATATTATTTTAAATAAACTATTAGTTTATGAATGAAATTTAAAGTCATGTATTTGGGAAAATATAATGTCTCAAAAAAGTAATGGGAAATTTTAAAAGATATTTATAATGAATTTTAATTCATTCCTAATGAGTAATTGATTCAAATAAACCAATTATTCTTAATGATTTTGATATATTTTAAATATTATATTACTTAACTATTTATATATGTTTACGGTATGGAAATTCTTATTGAATAATGAGAATAAAAATGAATATACTTTAACTATATAAATATTTTTATTAGTCATAAAGTAGTTGAAATTATCATGAAATTGATATTTTTCAGAAACCATGTTAACATAGTTGCTAATAATAGAAAAACAATAATTGATTTTGCATTTAAACTATTACAAAATCTAATTTGGAAAAAAATTTGAATGAAATTTATGTTCACTGTAGTGAAAGTTGTAAAGACAAATGTCACTAAGATTCTTTGAATTAAATGAAAATTTGGATTTATAATCTTTAATATTGGTTATTTGATAATTTGAATTTATAATAGGAATAAATTGTTTTGTACATACATAATGTTATTTATATACATGGGTTGGTATTTATATGGATCTTAGAAGCATTAGTAAATTGTCGGAGGATTGTTTTCCAATGAAGAATTATGAATTCACCAAATATTTGCACACCACATTGTAGCCCATGGAGGTTTTCCATGACATCTAATAAATGGGGATATGTGACAACACAAAAAAATTTATATTATATCATGGTTTCTAAAGGGGTGTATCAAGTGAAATCCCAAAAGGGGTTGAAACATTAACATTTGATGATTTTTTCTAAGATCCACACTAGATTGTTGTGTTTTAGTGTAGGGATTATAAATATTACACCATTTTAATCAATAACTATGAATTACATTATTACCTCATTGGACACATAGTAAAAAACCCTGAAAGAGATATTTTAAAATATAATTTAATCTAGACACATATCATACTTTAGTTGGCCAACTCACATCTCTTAATCCTTTTTATCATAATAAGTTTTATCATCTCTCATTAACATCATTTGGCTCCCAAAAACATTTTTGATTCAATTGAAAATATACCATATAATGTAGAATGTTTCATTGAGAAAGGATAAATATAACCCTAGGTTACTTCTCGTTGGTTCACCCTTCTGACCACAATTTTTTCATAACCATAATTTGATAGTCTATTTTTCTATTTTCACTAATTAAAATGAATGGATTTGGATCAATGCGTGATATAAGATTTATTATCACCTATGAGAGTGAGGATTGTTTTTTATTTCATATTTCACTATATATCATATATTTGAAGGTGGTTTGTAAACTTGTGTCATGGTTCCCATGAATTTTAATTATGAAAAGGGAGGTTGGTGAGTCCTAAGGGGTGTGATATGCTTTGGTAGAGACTACATGGTGAAAATTATTTGATTCAGACATGTTTTGGTGGTTTTATATAATACTATAGTATTTTTTTCTAAATGGTGTTACCACTTATTTGATATAATATACAATATAGTGATAGTAATATTGTGGTTAGTGGAGTCTATGATAAAGGGTTTATAGTCTCCCATATAATTTGAGAATAGGGTAGATATCCTTGAATGTGGATCCATATAAATTTTATTGGAATAGTTTTGGATGTTACTTATTGATTATGAATTCAATTTTATAGGATGAAAAGATGGGGATGTTTCTCCATTGGGTTTAGATAATCCCTTTAAAATTACGCATTATTTATAAATATTCCTACTCTTTAAGGGGGTTACCATGCATAGTTTAGATAGTATATTATAGATGGTTATCTAATATGGTGTTCTATATTGGTAGATAGATGTGTTGAATAATTATGGGTTTCTTTATTCCATTGGAAATGGTGTGGGAAAATTATAGTTTGGATCTGGTACCATTTTAGAGGTAATGCCTCTATGTTAGAAGAAGAGTGGAAATTATATAGATCCCATAGGAGAATAAAACATGTATGGTGATGAATGTGGGCTCAGATCCTAATGTTATTTTAAATGATATAATTCATTCTATTAATATAAATTTGGAATGAATATATGGGTTTATCTTATCTGTTGCGTGTAGGGGTACACACATTAGCAGTTATTTTCATACATATAACCTTATGTGTCTTATGAGAAAGGTTGTAGATAGATTGTATCCTACTGTACATCGGATCATAATGTGGTTCGTCTAAGATATAGTTATTTACTATTATGGAAGGGTATAATGAGATGGTTTAAGATATTCATATGTGGAAAATTTTATAGAATAACCTAGAGTGGTGAGAAAGCTATAAATAAGTCTCTAGTCATGGGAAATATGTGTTATCTATTACATGTTTGATGTTATCTATAGACCATGTTCTAGTAGTTGATAATGATACATGGTAGGATGTCCAACCCTAAAAGATATGTTATATCTGAAGGTCACTCTAATAGAGGGGATGTTCGTATGATAAATGGTAATAGAACCTACCCATAGTGATATGTTGTTGGTGTAGGTTACCATAAGTGATAGGATGTTGAAAATTGAAGTTTCTATAAGACATCACACGGAAGGAGACAATTGTGGAATGTGAAAAGTTACATGACATAGTAAAAGACATAAAAATGAGTGAGGGGGTTGTGGTTTGAGGTATTGTATGTAACATCTCCTTAATAGAGATTTAAGAGACACGATATAGGATATTCGATATGAAATTGGTGTAATACCTCAAACCGTGTGAGTGGGTAGTGGTTGAGACTCAATTATTAACCTTTCATTGAGTGATATGATATTATAAACTATTTTCAATAGTTTTTCTACATTTAATCATCCATGGTACAACTTCCATATTTTCTCATATGGATTTGTTATGTTATTTAATTCATCTCTCTGGTGTTGGATGGAACGTGTTAGGTTAGGTATCATGTTGTCCTAGTTTGTACATGACTACTATATGTGAATATTTTTGGATTTTCTATTTACTTTTCACGTATATGCGCACTACATATTTTCGTATATATTCAGAACTCCATTAGGGGGCCTCTGTAAAGTTTCTTATAACATCATTCATAGAAACTCTATAGGGTCCCATGGAATTTAAAAATATTATTACATGATTGTAAGAATAAATAGTCTATAAATACAAACCAATGGAAAAAAAATTCTTCTGTCTTTGGATTACTAGGTACATAATTACATAATATGAAAATAGAATAAAGAATATTGTTTGTAATCATCACACAATTCTCATAGCATCATTTTAACTCCTACATCTTCATAGGATAACCTAGTGTATATAGTGAGAAAAAGTGTGATTAAAAAATTTCAATAAGGGAGAAAACAAAGAAATAAATCATAATACAACAGTAGTAAGGAATAAAATTATATCGTAAAATGAATAGGTCATAAAAAAACCTATAGAGGAGTAATATATTAGTATTGTAGTCATATGATCATAGAAACATAGGAATGATGTAGAAAAATATAATATAACATAAAAATGAGTCAAGGATAACTACAAGGATTATATCAAATTGTATACAATTTCCTATAATGTTTTAGATTTATACCCTTACTTTATATGTGGCATCTCATAAGAAAAAACCCAATGAATTATATAAAAATCATTATGAACCCATCATAATATGTACATGTATATGTGTTCCACATAATTAAAAAAATAATAGGACATAAAAAAAGGATTACCCTTGGAACAAAATGGGTTTCATTATCATGTCATATAGCATAACTATAGTGCGTATCATAATGGTATACCTAAAAAAGTGGGATTAAACCATCCTTTGAAAGTTATAATCTAATAAATAATAGTAAGCATGAATAAAAATTTCTATCTTAACGGAAAACATGAAAAAGAGATGTCAGTTAATGTTATAAATGGGACACTAAAGCTTTGTTTTAGGGAAAAGCATAAAGAGTCTTAAAAGAGGACAAAGGTATAATTATTTCCATAAAATGTGAAATGAAATAAAATAAGTTTTCATGATATTGTGTGTAATTTTAGAAAATATGGGTGGATGAAAAAATTATATAGAATATACTTGAAAAGGGGTAATAAATAGAGAAGTTCACTTTAATCGGGTTTTCTTATTGACAAGACTTAAGAATGAAACCTTTTAAAACATGAATTACACCGTAAAAAAGATAAATTTTTACTAGGTATATACATTTGAAACATATTTACATAATATAAGAGACATATATGTGAATAATGAAGCGATAAATTGATGCAAATAGTGATAAATAATTACCGAAATGAAATATAGAGGTTCAGAGAGAACATTTACATTATTTATGAATACATTATATACTAGAAAATAATGTTTTGGATAATATAATTAGATTAACAATTTACTTAAATAGGATCATAATCCACAAATATTTTATTTATTTTAATTTTATTATGTTCATTTTTGGAAATATTTATGAGTTATAATGTTCAATTTTGTTTTTCTGAGAGAGTTCATTTCATCATTTCATGGTAAGTGCACTTTTTTATAATGATGAATGTCCTTGAAAAATGTGAATACTAATCTAGAATTGAAATGTAATAATATTATTGCACACCTAAACGTTTGTATTCTCCAATATATCATTTTTTTCTGACATGTGGATGATTCATTTAGTAAAACATTAATGATAAAGGTTTAGTTCACATTTGTAGTTTTTCTGACCGTCACAAACAAGTTTCATTTTATTTAATATTATTGAAATATATACTTTTCATAATATAAAACCACAAATATTATATATAATTAGGTTATGTTAAATAATTATAAGTGAATTTAAACCTTCCATTAATGCATTAGTGGTAAATAAGTAATCATCATCCATGAAGGAGGTTAACTGACATAATATGAAAAATGGTTTGGTTTTACTTTAGATTAGAAGAGATAAAAATTGGGGGAATAAAATAAATTAAAGGTTCAATATAAAATTTCATTACATACATGATAATATAATTGTCATGCAATGTTTGATGAATGAATCTCGGAGATTATATAAGAAAAATAGAAATTTGAAAATGTAGTTTGAGAGTGTTACATATTGAATATCGCCTCCTTGAAGGGCCTCTCAGGGAACTTCAATTTGGTCTATTTTTGATTCGAGAAGAGGATGGACATTTATAATGTTGGTATGATGTGGTTTAATATATATTTTTCATGATTCAATTATTATATGGTGTGAGGAGAATGTGCTATGAGGTAAAGTATTTATAATGGGAGGGGAGGGGTTTTTTATCATTATATTAATTAGTTTATAATTTTGTCCTAATAATACAAATTGTATTGATTATTGAGACTATATATAGTAAATGGTGAATTTTATTTGTGAATAAAGAGTTATTACATCATATATCGCTCAAAATTTCTTATATTTGGATTATAAGGTAAAATAATCTAAATCATAGTATTTCACTCTTCTCCATAAATAAATAATTTTTTGAAAAATACAACAAATTCACCCTAAATTTTTTTCAATTTTTATATTTCAAATGGGAATCAATTTTTTAAAAAATAATTTTGTAAATATGGGAATATTAATATTTAAATAAAATGATTATTTATTTTAAAAATAACTATTTTAAAAATATAATTGATATCATGCCCTGTTGAAAAATAATTTGTGGTCTCAAAAAAATCTTATAATTATAATAAAATTTAATATTATTTCAAAAATAAAATTTATTTAAAAAAATTATTATATTTATAAAAAATGTGTTATAAAAACATTTATGATTTATAAAAAAACACTCAATTTATCCTTTTTAAAATAAAATTTTCTTATTTAGGGGTTTAAATATATTATACATTCATTTTATATGATATCTAAATATTATATTACCCATCCATAGGCATGTTCACTATTCTATGAGTCGTGTTACTATTCATAATAGTCTGATTATTATTTTCACGGTCAAGTAACTATTCCATCGGTTAAATTAACATTCCAACAATAAGATTTATAATTTCCATATGGTTTTCCTAATTAATATGAATTCTTATTATTCTATAAATTATTAATAATATTTAATTTTATATCCTGTTTATATATAACTTATTCTTCAAAATGAATATTTTACTGTTAACATTATATTTTATTTATACAGTTTTTTCTGTGAGTGTGGTCACTCTGGTGGATCTAGAAGATCTAAATTTTTCTATTTTTATAAGATTATATTTTATTTATTCCCAAATTAAAATACTTTAAATTCATATTGGTTTATTTTTTCAATAATGTATTATCTTCATTTATGAGAATAATGTTTTTTTGGTGTTCTCGATGTGATGTATTTTTTTTATACATCATGTCCTAATTATAAGAAGGGAAATTCAAACAATAAAATTATGTGTTTTTTACCTTCATCACCGCTTACGAAATTTTGTCCTTGATTTTTTTAAATAATATGTTAAAAAATGTGAGGGTACTTCTCTTTCATCACTTCCTTCGGTTCCCATGTCACCTCCTAATACTTATTGTTTCACCATAGTAATATTCCTTGGTGATTTTCTTTTTTGTGTAGAACATTATCTCTATATTCCAAGAAAATCAATATGTTCTCATCATAACAGTGATCATTTTCAAGCTATACAACCTTTCAATTTAGCACATGCGAGGGATCTGGTATGTACTTCCTCATGCTAGAAACAATGAATACATTACATACTTGATACATGGTTACTGGAAGAGCTAGTATATATTCCAAAACTCCAATGTGATCAAGAATATCAAAGTGGAAAATATACCTAGGAATTAAATTTCCATTAATATCAAATATCATGAATCTATAACATGAAGATGTATAAAGGAATACCATTTCTCAATCCTCAGGCTCTTAGTCTGAAGAATAATTATCTGTGTTGATATTTTTTTATTTAGGCATCTCTAATGTGTTGTTGAAAGGTCCTCACCTATTCTTAAATATTTGAAATAATTTGAACTCAAATTTGATTACGTTCACTAATTCCATCCGAACATGAAATTTTCCTTCATTACATCTAATGAAGGGAATCAAATGGTTCCATTTGGATTCTTTAGTTGAAGTTATTATTGTACGAGATCTCTAATAGGGGTATATATTGGAACCATCCTCCTTTAATGTCCATTAATCATGGTATCAATATTTTTTCTAGTGGCAATATTTTCCACTCATATTGTCCACCAGTTTGAGGGTGATAGGTCAGTGTTTAGAGCATATTGGATGCTTTTCCATAACATGGTGTTAAATTTCGGATCAAGATTTCATTCAACCAATAATGGTACTCCATGAATCGTATAATTTGATTGATAATATTTCTGCCTATTGATCATGTTATAAGTCATCTTGAATAATAGTGAAGTGATAATTATTTGTAGGAAGATCCATAACAACCCAGATAAAATTATTTCCTCTATATTTCTTTGTAAGTCCAGTGATGATGCCAATTGGAATGCTACCCAATTTCGATGTTTTTGTGGGTAACGATTTCATAACCACATTGGAATTTTTCCATTTTTCATTCAATTTATGACATACCAGGAACATTGATGTATGTTTAGTGATATACTTCTTGATATTCTCCCACTCATAATGCTCTCAATGATTTCAATACATCATTATTCTCCCTTAGTGTATAGATAAGGTTGATATAAGAGAATCATTATAAATATATTTATTTAACTCGAGATATTATTGAACACATTATAATGAAAAAAATCTTACGACTCCTTCCACATCAATTTTTAACTCCACAGATTTAACATTTCTAATAGATTTAGCCTTCTTCTAAATTTCAACATCATCTCTCTGATCATCCTTGATCATATCTAAAATGGATGATTGAGAAATCTTTTGGAAATTAATAATGAATTTAATTTCTTTATGATTTCCATGTACATCCTTTTTTTGTATATTAATATTTAATCCTTCTCAATTATCATCTTTCATAATGTTTTAAGACCCAATCAACAAACTACATTTCCACGTTATTTTTTTTGCTAGGATGGTAGTGGATAGAAAAGTTATAATCCTTGACAAGAACTAACCATATTCACATGAGAATATTAAAATACCTATATGTGAATATATATTTAGGTCTCTTTTTCTCATTATATATCTCAAAATCTTCTCTATGGAGATAATTTTTCTAGGTTTATGATGTGAAGTTCAAATATACTAATTCCTAATCATGTGTGGGATTTATTTTCTCATGAAATTTCAGATTCATTTAGGAATAGGTTTTCACATTATCACTTTTTATTTAATATTTTAATACCTTATTTTATGAATTTATGTATACCAAAAATAGTTCTCCACATGTGGCTAGAATATGTAAAAGTGAAATGATAAGCCTATTTTTCATCTCATTGAATTATGATTTTTATTCACATGTTTCAAAAACCAATACTCTAATTCGAGTCATCTTGGTGTTTGGGTTTTAAAATCTCTAAAATTTTCTAAAAAATCATCAATAATTCCTATATAGAGAAAGGAAACGATGAATCTATATGACACATGTTATGCTAGGCTACTACTCAATTGAGTTTGTCTTAAAAGGGTCTACACATATTTATTTTACAGTGTTTAAATACCCTTATAATGATAATTCATCTATCCATAACTAACGTCTACTATACATAGAGTACTGTTTATCCTCCAAAAAAGAAATTAGAACTGTATTAAAATACTTATACATATCCTCATTGCTCATGGATTATATTAAAGTATACTCTATAAATACTACCAAAAATTGTTTTAGTTAATCTCTAAATAAATTTTTCATCCTGTGCCTAAACATTTCTGGGGAATTAGTGTGTTTGAAAGGAATCACAATGACCAAATGGTTTTCACAACTCATTAAAAAGGTACACTTGGATGTATCTTCAATAAATACATTTAATTAGTGATATATTGATCGAATGTTAACCTAATGGAAATACTTGGCCCCATGCAGTCGATCAAATAGGTCATATATACATGTAATTTGATATTTTTACATTATCCAAATTTAGATGATCTCATGATAATTTATGCCTAGGAATATTGATCTATCATTTATTATCATGAAGAGGACCATAGAACCCCATGGTGAGCACTCGAGATCTTAAAACCCTCATCCAAATTCACTTGTAACTACTTTTGCAATTGCCCTAACTCATTGATGGTCATCCTTTAAGGATTAATTGATATGGGAAGTGAGATAAATATATGTATGATTGGGAAACCAACATCATGGTCAGTATAACGACCAATAAATTATTTACTAAACACATTAGTGTTATCCCTCACTGTATATATTATTTCAAGCATGATCCCCTACATTGTCTAAATAATTATTGATAGATATTCTTACTCCAATAAAATAATATCATTTCATGTAAATAATATTACAAAGGATATTCATCCTTTATCATAAAAATTTATAGAATATGAGGATGCCTCTGGATTTGAATAATGATCCCCATCTAACGTTAATTGATGTTATATTTATATATGAAAAGTCATTCCATTCATAATATATCATCAATATCTAATAAATGAAGTATGTGATGATTTAATGGGAAGTCCAGTCAATGAAAATTTATATGGGGGAGGTATATAATTTAGATCCAATAACATTCCCATTTTATATTCTCATGGATAAATCAACCTCTATATTTTGAGGTAGTTTTTGAATAGTTCTCTTAAACATTCGTTATTTTAAAGAATTCATAGAAGAAGAATGATAGAGTAAATTTGTTATTCCTAAATGAATATCCAGTATAGAATTCACCAAATCTTTGAGGGGATATTCTTCAATATTAGTTATAGAATATTCCCTTACATGTAATGGTGGAGTTTGTTATCATTGATTTTATCTAAAACTCCATGGATTAGGGAACTATATCACATAATTTTCGTGTTAATTGCATTTAAAACACTATGATGATGGAAGAGTGTTCATTAGAACCATTATTTCTTTATCCACAATGTTGGTATTTTTTATATCCCTTCAGAAACAATTAGCATAATTCACCTATTTTCTACTTTTTATCTACCTCATAGTTCCCATTATACAGTTCCCCATATTTTTCTTCACACACTTTTTACAGATGGGTTTTTGAGGTTTCTTCCATAATTTTTATTTATCTATTAATACCCTTATATTAAACAATATTTTACTCTTTTCATTATCTGGTTCATTAGATAAATAAGTGTTGGAAATCTCTATCTTAATCTTCTGGGAACAATAGACAATTTCTTCTTAGATGTAAATGTCTTGAATCAACAAGTATTGTTGTATACTCATCATTAATCGACTAAAGATGCTATTTTACTTTATTTTAGTGTTCATGAAAAATATAGAGGTGTTTCATGAATTCATTGAAATGTTTTTTTCATACATCATGATATATTCATCTTAAATTTTTATTAGTTTTAGGGACTCCCTTTTAATCATATGATGGAGTTTTTCGAGAAAATATTTATTAAAAAATTTGTCGTTGAAACCTTCCCATTCCATAGATTCAATTTCCTTTTTAGAATTCATGTTTTTTGTCAATGTTCACCACTAATCAACCTCCCCATAAAAACTACATACCAACTACATGATTTTATCATCTTTTGAGAATTGGAAGATAAATATTTTATTATCAATATATTAATCCCTTATTTTGTGATGATGGATGAGATGAAATGGTAAATATAGGATGCCACTATTTCATAATGGATTCAACCACAACTAGATCATTATAAGGAAATTTAGGTCATTCCACATGATTCATGTTATTATTAATAACTTCAGCCAATTGAGCTTATACTAACATGAACATTTAACCTCCCATTTTGATAAGCTTTGGGATTTTATTAGGGAAATCTTCACATTGCCTATCATATAGGTTATTTTCATAGGTTCTTCTATTTTATTCCATTAATTAAAAGAGTCAAAATAAAAATTATGGGCTTTAATACATAACTAATGATCATATAGAAAAATGACTATCAATATGAAAGGAATTACATATAAAAGAAAGGTATATTCTAATACATGACTCCCTATGTTATAATATAGGTTATCCATAGTGATAGAATTATCCCTAGGGTTATAAATAAAGTTTTCTAGTCATAATCCGAATAAAAACTATATTCTTACATGATACCAACTATAGTGACTAAATACCTGTACACATATTATTACATGATTTTAAGCATAAATATTCATCAAATACAAAAATAATGGATTAAAAAAATACTACAATCCTTAAAAGACTGGGTATATAAATTTACAAAAGGAAACTATATTAAAGCATATTTTTAGTAATATCCATAATGATCTCATAACACTATTTGAGCTCCTATAATTTCCTAGGTTAACTTAGGGAATACAAATACCAATAGAGAGAGCTAAAAATCCCAATAAGGGAAAAACATGGAAATGAAGCATATACCATGAATCCGAAGGTATAAAATGATAGCATAAAAGGAATATATCATAATGAAACATATGGATAAATAAGATATAGAGCATCAAACCGTATTTTCAGGGAATCATAGTAAGGTGTTTGAAATATATATTATGACATAAAAATGATTTAAGGCTAACTACAGAGATGATATCACATGTTGGGCCGAGTCTTATAATGGATTAGGTTTACTTCATAATCTCATTCATTACATCCCATGAGAAAAAACATTACGGAATAGATTATAGTGTTCTCTATGAGAAACCATTATAATATGTACATGAATATGTGTGGAATATAATGAAATTAATCCTTAGGCATAAACAAAAGGATTACCATTAGAATGAAAATTGTTTAATTATCAAGTCATAAGGAATAAAAAAGGGAATATCATAATTGTATCCATGAAATAAGGGATTTAATAATTATTGGAAACTTATAAAGGAAAAAATAATTATAGATCAAGAATATTGATGTCTGGTTGAAGTGAAATCCTAAAAAATAGTGGGTAGGTAACTTTACAAATGTGACACTTACCAAAAGTTTTACGGAAAATAATAAAGTTTCATTAAAGAAGAAAAATGCATAACTCATTCCATACAAATAGATATGAATGAAAATATTTTTTCATGATAAAATGATTGATTTTAGAAAATTTGAGTGGTTAAAATTTTTATATGTATTGTTCTTGAAAATGGATAAAAATTGATAACTTCACTTTATTATAATTTATTTATGAATAGGAATCGAGAAGATGGCCTTTAAAAACATGTATTTACCCATAAAATAATTTTGAATTGAGATAGATATATATTTTTGGAAAAAAATACATAATATTGGAGAATTGAATAAATATTATGAATATATAAATCAAGAAAAATAGTGATAATGTGTTTCATAAAAGAAATATAGAGGTTTAGTGAAATCCCTTACCTTATGACTGATTGTGTTCTGAACATTAACATAATGTATTTGAAAATCAATTCAGAATAATAAATTTCATAATTCATGTAACGCCCCGACCCCAGCTACCCAGAATCGGTGCATTACTTCGTAACATTGGCATGATCACAAGAAAGATCAAATCTCGAAAGACCGATTGGTTTAGTAGCCTTGGAAACACTAGATATATTCATAAGTTTTACATTACATCATAAAATGAAAAACTACTACAACAACATAATGTTCCCACAGTCCACACTATAATCCCCTCATAATATCCCTGCAGGTCATTCATAACTTACATCTTCACTTCCTGGGAAAAATAAAACATAGAAAAGGGGTGAGCTCAAATTCCCAGTAAGGATAACAATATAGCGGAAACTTTCATCAATAAGAATAAACATTTAAGGCAATGTATAACTAAAACAAAAGCCTTTAAACATGAACTTTCAACATGGTATGGCATAAAAATAATGAAATAATGCCATTTACTTATTCACATGGATATTCTACTAATCGAATAATCACATGCAAAAATCAATAACCACTTTCATAATGTTGGAATGCATAATGCCAGACTATCATAACCACATAGCCAAGGCCTCGTGCCAAGACTACAAATAAGATTTTGTCAAGGCCTTGTGCCAAGACACTAGTTTGTCTCATGAGACCTACCGATGCATCGAGGAGCTATAGCGGGCTCCACCCGTCACTTATTAAGTCCAATGCATTCCCATATGAAAAGGTTTAAACATAACATAAACATTCGTATTAAAACTAGCATACGAAATGTCAATACTTTCACAATAAACTATGAATGGTATAAAAATAGCACATCCACAGTCAAACATATCACAAAACCTTCAATACAATATAGAAGTTTTGTATCATAATAAATCAACTTCAAATAATCTTAAAATCCATCAAAGGATGTTGACATAGATGAAATCAAAATTCTTTTTAAAGAAATATCTCCTTTTATTTTGAAATCATTTAAGATCCATATAAAATAAAACATTTTCTTTGAAAATATTCTTATAAGCTTGTAAGGAAAGCTTTGAAGATTTTATAACGGCGTAAAATAACCGCACCCGCCGTATAAGTTAAAAAAACATTCTTACCTCAATTCTGTCGAAAAGGTTAAAAAGGACCTTGTTTTGAAAATGACGGAAAGATTCCTTTATAAACCTCTTATAAAAAGTCAAAAAAGGTATAAATGACGTTAACCCATATTCTTGTAAATAGTAAAAATGTTTTGAAATACATTTTTAAGAAACATGGATGTGGATGATAAAGAGATCCCAGTAGATTATTACATATAAACAACCTCGGATAATGAAGAGATTGTGAAATAACCCTTACCTTGTACTTTTCCTTGGTTGGGTTAGGTTAACCTCCTGTATAATGGTGAAATAATTGTTATTAAATTATACAAGAATCATATATATTAATATGATATCATATATGATCTTTTAACATTGATTTATTAATAATATCTTAGAATTATCATCGTTTCGGGTGTTAACTTACTCATTTTCTTTTACATGTTTTGTTACATAAGCCATGTTTGTTGTATCTTATTCATATCCAGAATGATATAAAGTCCTTAAACATCATTTTTAAATCATAAAATGATAATTATACTTGAATGGATACGATGGAGAATGAATCTCATCGCGTTCGTGGAGACGGTAGTCCGTACGTACGCACGAGCGACAATATCATTCTTTTGATATTAAAATAATATATAAATGAATGGTATATCATATATACAGAATCATTAACATTTTATATTTATTATTTACATGAGTTACACATCATTATTATACCCATCCAAATAATATTATATTGAATAACAATTACACCACGACGTGGAGACGGTAAGCCGTACGTACGCACGTATGGTGACATGTTATTCAAAGGGTGGATAGAGTACTGAATATGGTTGTACCATACTTATAATAACATCACAGTATATGTGAGATACTGGAGTTATTATTTTATAATGGTAAGAACAAAGTAAGAAGAAGTGGAAGAAGAAATGAACTTAGAAAAGGGTGGTGAAATCATTACCTCTTCTTCAGGTTCTTCCTTTTGATTTGATCAAAAGGGCTCCATAGGTTGGCTTTCTGAACAAACTAACGCCCCTAGGTTGTAGTGAGGGATGTTGGGAGAGTATTTGGGCAGAGTTTGGCCGAACCAAAAGGCTTTAGAGGTGTGATGAAATGAGATGTAGTAGTGCCCTTTTATAAGAGGGGTGAGGGGCACCTTTGGAAAAGCTAGAAATATTAATTTATTTTAAATTCATATTCGGTTTCTAAAGGCTCCAAAGTTGATTATTCAAAGGTTAAGGTGGGTATAGGTCTAAAACCACTCAACCAATAGAATTTAGACAGGTTTGGGTACTTATATTAACCTTATCTTTAAGTATTAACTCTAAGTTAATTAGTTTCACTTTTACAATGTCTCTTTGTATTTTTATATAATATGGTTAATAAACATACTATATACATCCAAAAGACCCCCAAGTGGTCCATTAATGAGGAACATATCATAATATAAGTCTCTTGGCCGAACCTTAGATTTTTAGGAATTTAATATCAATTAATAATATAATATTTGTTTTAAGAACTCTTTTATGTCAATTTTGACACTATTCAATAGTTGATTTTTTTGAAACTCCTAACAGATTGATTACTTCGAACAAAGTCAATTAAATCAATCCTAATATATCATATTATCATATAAAATTAGTTTAATTCATTAAAAGTTTCATATTATAATTATTTGGGTATTTATAATATCAATTATTTTAATTTTTCACTGTTATAGTAATTACTGCATCATCATTGTGTCATAAATAAAATAAATTATTCAATGTCTAAAAATTATAAATAAAATATCATTATGTTGGAAATCGTTTTAGCGTTCTAATGAATATTTATAATCTAAAATCCAACATATATAACTCTATGTAACAATTGTTTTGCTAAAAGATATATGCTTGTGTCATTTTTGTATTCATTTTGACTTAATTAAAATAAAGTGTCATTATCACTTACAAGTGGATCCATGGGGTCCCAAAATTGACACAAAGATGCCCATGGTCGACCATTTATCAACCAATAGGGTTAAGACACGTTTTAGGGTAATTTAGTATTATTATTATATTATTTTTTACCCTTATTTACCAGATTTACCCTTAACCATGGTAAATAAAATATTTACCGCAGTAATTATTCAAAATGTCTAAAAATAAAAGTTACCTATTTACAAAAATTGAACATCCTGATTCCAAATATGGAATCCATTTTCCTAAATTCTAAACACAGAAGTGGCGGAAATTAATTTAAAATTAATTCCCGCTGTCAAAACAAAAAGCGTGTTTTTAAGAGATAATAACTATCAAAAGATTGACACTCGTTTATGTTCGGTTTAATTGTAAAATTATGTCCAATGACCAACATTATATTAAATGGTAAAAATATATTCTAAATATACTTTAAAACCACTCAAATTCATAATTTATCACTATTAATTATTTTGATTAAAAAAGTTGTTTTTAATTAAAATTTAGTAATTTTCACTATTCATCAAAATATGAAAGTTATCCGAAAAGTACCAAAATTTCACCTTAGGCTAAATTTGATATTCCGAATCCAAAAATGAAGTCCATTTTAAAATATAAAATATATATATAACTTCAAAAAGTAGGTATTACTATTCATAACAGCTAGTTTGATTGGTTACGGTGTGTTAGAACTCGAAGTTGCGTACAACACACGCTACTGTTTTATTCAAGGGAAAGCGTATCGTGGAAGCTTGGGATGTTTCATTTTAAATTTTTTGATGTCTCCATTTAGTCAAAAAGTTTAAAATATTGTATTTAAAAAGGTTTCACTATCAAAAGTTGATAAAAGTGCAATACTGAAAATGAATCTCTTCTTGCATTATGACTAAGAAACTCATAATATGGATTCTAAAATTATAAGGATTATATAAAGTTTAAAATTTAGTTAATACTATTCATGACCTCTTTTAATGGATTTTTTTTTGGTAAGTCATGGTGCAATTGAACTCGGTGTTGCGTGTAGTGCAAGTTATTAAATTTTTTTGAAGAAATAACACACTATGAAATCTTGGGGTGTTACATTCTCCCCTCCTTCAATAAATTGCGTCCTCGCAATTTGAAATTGTTCTTCGAAAATAAAAGGTTGAAAGTAGAAAATATATTTGTGGGAAAACCCACATCGGAAATTGGGTTACTAAAATTTAGTCTTAATATGAGGAAAAGAGAAATCAAAGGGTCACCACCAAATTATGATCTCGATTAGGAGAACATTGGTGGAAATTGGAGACATATAATCGGAGGAAAAACATAAATATTTATAGGTAGTGATTGAGGTCATCAATCACAAACAAGTATAAAATTGAGGTCCTTAAATTCATCAATCTATGATGAATTGAAATACCATCGGTTCAACAAAACATAGGGTATTAGGATAACACATTTTTGACGTTTCAAAGTATCCTAGTTGAAATCCTACATCGAAAAATGAATTAACGAGGCCTCTATTTAAAATAAAGAGTGGAAAGTATGAAGATTACCGAAAATAAAACATACTAGGATTCCATGTAGGAAAAGATGGATATGGAAGAGAAATCTAACCATCAATTATCTGATGGAGAGTGGTAGAGAACATGGCTATGAAAAGGCCAACAATCCCAAAGCCATAAATTAGTGATGATTTAAGGTACCATCTAGGAAAACATTTTTGTTCTAAGTTTCTTTTCTTAATATTGAGGAATTTTTTTATGAGATTGGCTAAGATCATAAGGAGATATACTTACTTTATAATTAGAGTTTTATCCATTAATAAGATTCTACCACAAACTCATCTTTCACTCTAAAAGATAATAGAATGTAATTTTTTATTTATTTATACTATTCGTACAGAGTTCCAAAATAAATGAATTTATAATTCATCTACCAGATCTTTAAAAAAACAACATTATTTAATCCAGGACATCTCATGGGCCAGTGGTAGGTGATACACCCTTGTCGCCCTTCAGTTGCGGGTTCAAGTCTCGCAGCCTTGCCGGACGCGACAGGTTGCCGCCCAACCTCCGGGTTTTCCTTTTATGGTAATCCAAAATAATCCAAACTAGAACTATCCAAAATACTTCTGTCCAAACTCACAGTCCAACATTTATAAGGAAGGTAAACATAATATAGATCCTTTTTACCCCGCAATAGCATATGAATACCTTCATCTCGTATTCTTTTAATAAACTGAAACATCTTGAATTACCATATTCCTTATTGATTATATTCATGCTCCCCTATTCCATATAGAATGCTGGATATACTTCATTAATCCAAAAATGTTTTAAACCCCAACAATGATGGAATATACAAATCATTAATTAGTTCCAAGGTAGTCAAGAATATCCAATATAATTTATCCAAAACAATCACATATTATTACAAAATCACTACCTCAGTATCAGAACTATATTATGATTTATCATTCTCTCAACCATATATTTTCCAAAAATTTATCATGCTATTGAGTCACTTTTCTTTGTTCCACACAATCTCAAGTCCTTAATGAAATAGTACTGCAGTACAATCCTTATATACTCCATAATTATTATAACAAGTACATTGTTGATACAACACTCAATTGACATGATCAACATAAGAACTCTAATCATTCCTCTTCATCTGTGGTAGTATCATAACTTGATTATTATCCAATAGCATCATTTGCGGCATAGTCTGATGACTGGGACATAGGTTCGCGTAGTGTCCAATCTCCTTGCAAATGAAGCATTGTACATTTGAAACCATTTTCTTACCCTTGCAGTCACGTACTTTGTGCCCTTTTCCTCCACACTTATAACAAACTCCCATTCCTTTCAGGAAAGTTCCAGGGTGTTTCTTTCCACAGTTACCACATATGGGAAAATTCTTCTTTTCCCTCTTACTTTTATCCATCTTTCTCTCTTCTATCCTTTTCTTCTCTTCCTTCCCTTCAAAGCCATAGGACTCAGTAAACTCTTTACATATCTTATCAACACATGATATTATTTCTTCATATGATGATAATACATGGGAGACTATTTCTCTTATAAATTCTAGCTTAAGACCATGAAATATATGATCCTTCCTTCTCTTTGAATCATGTGTATTTCTAGAGTTCTCATTCCTTCTACTGGGTGCCATTTCTATACCATGGCATAAACTAGATCAGTTTATGAATCAAAACACATAATCCCATACTTATAAAACACTTAACATAAATTGAACTATTTATAGATATAATCCATAATCATAAAAATGTTTTCTTTGAGAAAGTATATACTCATAAACCCTTCATAATGATTTGTAAAGATAGTGAGAGTTATCCTAAGCATATCCCCCGGGAGTGTCGTAACCAAGAGTGCAGCAAGGCCCGTTGTCGTGCACCAGTTCCCGTTCGAGTCTAGCTCAAAGCGGTGTTTTCGGGTTTTACCCCTAGGTACATCTGTGCCAGAGCCGCCTCTACCTGATCGTATCCAGACAGGGATGTATTGCTCGGAAAACTCACAAAATCTCTACAATACCAAAATTCTAGGAAGTTCTTCTATACTAATACTCAAAGTTCATCTTAGGTCTACGTGCTCTAATCAGAGTTTATCTAAATCTAGCTTCCAAGGTTTGTACTAAACATCCTCTGATACCAACTGTAACGCCCCGACCCCAGCTACCCAGAGTCGGTGCATTACTTCGTAACATTGGCATGATCACAAGAAAGATCAAATCTCGAAAGACCGATTGGTTTAGTAGCCTTGGAAACACTAGATATATTCATAAGTTCTACATTACATCATAAAATGAAAAACTACTACAACAACATAATGTTCCCACAGTCCACACTATAATCCCCTCATAATATCCCTGCAGGTCATTCATAACTTACATCTTCACTTCCTGGGAAAAATAAAACATAGAAAAGGGGTGAGCTCAAATGCCCAGTAAGGATAACAATATAGCGGAAACTTTCATCAATAAGAATAAACATTTAAGGCAATGTATAACTAAAACAAAAGCCTTTTAAACATGAACTTTCAACATGGTATGGCATAAAAATAATGAAATAATGCCATTTACTTATTCACATGGATATTCTACTAATCGAATAATCACATGCAAAAATCAATAACCACTTTCATAATGTTGGAATTCATAATGCCAGACTATCATAACCACATAGCCAAGGCCTCGTGCCAAGACTACAAATAAGATTTTGTCAAGGCCTTGTGCCAAGACACTAGTTTGTCTCATGAGACCTACCGATGCATCGAGGAGCTATAGCGGGCTCCACCCGTCACTTATTAAGTCCAATGCATTCCCATATGAAAAGGTTTAAACATAACATAAACATTCGTATTAAAACTAGCATACGAAATGTCAATACTTTCACAATAAACTATGAATGGTATAAAAATAGCACATCCACAGTCAAACATATCACAAAACCTTCAATACAATATAGAAGTTTTGTATCATAATAAATCAACTTCAAATAATCTTAAAATCCATCAAAGGATGTTGACATAGATGAAATCAAAATTCTTTTTAAAGAAATATCTCCTTTTATTTTGAAATCATTTAAGATCCATATAAAATAAAACATTTTCTTTGAAAATATTCTTATAAGCTTGTAAGGAAAGCTTTGAAGATTTTATAACGGCGTAAAATAACCGCACCCGCCGTATAAGTTAAAAAAACATTCTTACCTCAATTCTGTCGAAAAGGTTAAAAAGGACCTTGTTTTGAAAACGACGGAAAGATTCCTTTATAAACCTCTTATAAAAAGTCAAAAAAGGTATAAATGACGTTAACCCATATTCTTGTAAATAGTAAAAATGTTTTGAAATACATTTTTAAGAAACATGGATGTGGATGATAAAGAGATCCCAGTAGATTATTACATATAAACAACCTCGGATAATGAAGAGATTGTGAAATAACCCTTACCTTGTACTTTTCCTTGGTTGGGTTAGGTTAACCTCCTGTATAATGGTGAAATAATTGTTATTAAATTATACAAGAATCATATATATTAATATGATATCATATATGATCTTTTAACATTGATTTATTAATAATATCTTAGAATTATCATCGTTTCGGGTGTTAACTTACTCATTTTCTTTTATATGTTTTGTTACATAAGCCATGTTTGTTGTATCTTATTCATATCCAGAATGATATCAAGTCCTTAAACATCATTTTTAAATCATAAAATGATAATTATACTTGAATGGATACGATGGAGAATGAATCTCATCGCGTTCGTGGAGACGGTAGTCCGTACGTACGCACGAGCGACAATATCATTCTTTTGATATTAAAATAATATATAAATGAATGGTATATCATATATACAGAATCATTAACATTTTATATTTATTATTTACATGAGTTACACATCATTATTATACCCATCCAAATAATATTATATTGAATAACAATTACACCACGACGTGGAGACGGTAAGCCGTACGTATGCACGTATGGTGACATGTTATTCAAAGGGTGGATAGAGTACTGAATATGGTTGTACCATACTTATAATAACATCACAGTATATGTGAGATACTGGAGTTATTATTTTATAATGGTAAGAACAAAGTAAGAAGAAGTGGAAGAAGAAATGAACTTAGAAAAGGGTGGTGAAATCATTACCTCTTCTTCAGGTTCTTCCTTTTGATTTGATCAAAAGGGCTCCATAGGTTGGCTTTCTGAACAAACTAACGACCCTAGGTTGTAGTGAGGGATGTTGGGAGAGTATTTGGGCAGAGTTTGGCCGAACCAAAAGGCTTTAGAGGTGTTATGAAATGAGATGTAGGAGTGCCCTTTTATAAGAGGGGTGAGGGGCACCTTTGGAAAAGCTAGAAATATTAATTTATATTAAATTCATATTCGGTTTCTAAAGGCTCCAAAGTTGATTATTAAAAGGTTAAGGTGGGGATAGGTAGAAAACCACTCAACCAATAGAATTTAGACAGGTTTGGGTACTTATATTAACCTTATCTTTAAGTATTAACTCTAAGTTAATTAGTTTCACTTTTACAATGTCTCTTTGTATTTTTATATAATATGGTTAATAAACATACTATATACATCCAAGAGACCCCCAAGTGGTCCATTAATAAGGAACATATCATAATATAAGTCTCTTGGCCGAACCTTAGATTTTTAGGAATTTAATATCAATTAATAATATAATATTTGTTTTAAGAACTCTTTTATGTCAATTTTGACACTATTCAATAGTTGATTTTTTTGAAACTCCTAATAGATTGATTACTTCGAACAAAGTCAATTAAATCAATCCTAATATATCATATTATCATATAAAATTAGTTTAATTCATTAAAAGTTTCATATTATAATTATTTGGGTATTTATAATATCAATTATTTTAATTTTTCACTGTTATAGTAATTACTGCATCATCATTGTGTCATAAATAAAATAAATTATTCAATGTCTAAAAATTATAAATAAAATATCATTATGTTGGAAATCGTTTTAGCATTCTAATGAATATTTATAATCTAAAATCCAACATATATAACTCTATGTAACAATTGTTTTGCTAAAAGATATATGCTTGTGTCATTTTTGTATTCATTTTGACTTAATTAAAATAAAGTGTCATTATCACTTACAAGTGGATCCATGGGGTCCCAAAATTGACTCAAAGATGCCCATGGTCGACCATTTATCAACCAATAGGGTTAAGACACGTTTTAGGGTAATTTAGTATTATTATAATATTATTTTTTACCCTTATTTACCAGATTTACCCTTAACCATGGTAAATAAAATATTTACCGCAGTAATTATTCAAAATGTCTAAAAATAAAAGTTACCTATTTACAAAAATTGAACATCCTGATTCCAAATATGGAATCCATTTTCCTAAATTCTAAACACAGAAGTGGCGGAAATTAGTTTAAAATTAATTCCCGCTGTCAAAACAAAAAGCGTGTTTTTAAGAGATAATAACTATCAAAAGATTGACCCTCGTTTATGTTCGGTTTAATTGTAAAATTATGTCCAATGACCAACATTATATTAAATGGTAAAAATATATTCTAAATATACTTTAAAACCACTCAAATTCATAATTTATCACTATTAATTATTTTGATTAAAAAAGTTGTTTTTAATTAAAATTTAGTAATTTTCACTATTCATCAAAATATGAAAGTTATCCGAAAAGTACCAAAATTTCACCTTAGGCTAAATTTGATATTCCGAATCCAAAAATGAAGTCCATTTTAAAATATAAAATATATATATAACTTCAAAAAGTAGGTATTACTATTCATAACAGCTAGTTTGATTGGTTACGGTGTGTTAGAACTCGAAGTTGCGTACAACACACGCTACTGTTTTATTCAAGGGAAAGCGTATCGTGGAAGCTTGGGATGTTTCATTTTAAATTTTTTGATGTCTCCATTTAGTCAAAAAGTTTAAAATATTGTATTTAAAAAGGTTTCACTATCAAAAGTTGATAAAAGTGCAATACTGAAAATGAATCTCTTCTTGCATTATGACTAAGAAACTCATAATATGGATTCTAAAATTATAAGGATTATATAAAGTTTAAAATTTAGTTAATACTATTCATGACCTCTTTTAATGGATTTTTTTTTGGTAAGTCATGGTGCAATTGAACTCGGTGTTGCGTGTAGTGCAAGTTATTAAATTTTTTTGAAGAAATAACACACTATGAAATCTTGGGGTGTTACATTCTCCCCTCCTTCAATAAATTGCGTCCTCGCAATTTGAAATTGTTCTTCGAAAATAAAAGGTTGAAAGTAGAAAATATATTTGTGGGAAAACCCACATCGGAAATTGGGTTACTAAAATTTAGTCTTAATATGAGGAAAAGAGAAATCAAAGGGTCACCACCAAATTATGATCTCGATTAGGAGAACATTGGTGGAAATTGGAGACATATAATCGGAGGAAAAACATAAATATTTATAGGTAGTGATTGAGGTCATCAATCACAAACAAGTATAAAATTGAGGTCCTTAAATTCATCAATCTATGATGAATTGAAATACCATCGGTTCAACAAAACATAGGGTATTAGGATAACACATTTTTGACGTTTCAAAGTATCCTAGTTGAAATCCTACATCGAAAAATGAATTAACGAGGCCTCTATTTAAAATAAAGAGTGGAAAGTATGAAGATTACCGAAAATAAAACATACTAGGATTCCATGTAGGAAAAGATGGATATGGAAGAGAAATCTAACCATCAATTATCTGATGGAGAGTGGTAGAGAACATGGCTATGAAAAGGCCAACAATCCCAAAGCCATAAATTAGTGATGATTTAAGGTACCATCTAGGAAAACATTTTTGTTCTAAGTTGCTTTTCTTAATATTGAGGAATTTATTTATGAGATTGGCTAAGATCATAAGGAGATATACTTACTTTATAATTAGAGTTTTATCCATTAATAAGATTCTACCACAAACTCATCTTTCACTCTAAAAGATAATAGAATGTAATTTTTTATTTATTTATACTATTCGTACAGAGTTCCAAAATAAATGAATTTATAATTCATCTACCAGATCTTTAAAAAAACAACATTATTTAATCCAGGACATCTCATGGGCCAGTGGTAGGTGATACACCCTTGTCGCCCTTCAGTTGCGGGTTCAAGTCTCGCAGCCTTGCCGGACGCGACAGGTTGCCGCCCAACCTCCGGGTTTTCCTTTTATGGTAATCCAAAATAATCCAAACTAGAACTATCCAAAATACTTCTGTCCAAACTCACAGTCCAACATTTATAAGGAAGGTAAACATAATATAGATCCTTTTTACCCCGCAATAGCATATGAATACCTTCATCTCGTATTCTTTTAATAAACTGAAACATCTTGAATTACCATATTCCTTATTGATTATATTCATGCTCCCCTATTCCATATAGAATGCTGGATATACTTCATTAATCCAAAAATGTTTTAAACCCCAACAATGATGGAATATACAAATCATTAATTAGTTCCAAGGTAGTCAAGAATATCCAATATAATTTATCCAAAACAATCACATATTATTACAAAATCACTACCTCAGTATCAGAACTATATTATGATTTATCATTCTCTCAACCATATATTTTCCAAAAATTTATCATGCTATTGAGTCACTTTTCTTTGTTCCACACAATCTCAAGTCCTTAATGAAATAGTACTGCAGTACAATCCTTATATACTCCATAATTATTATAACAAGTACATTGTTGATACAACACTCAATTGACATGATCAACATAAGAACTCTAATCATTCCTCTTCATCTGTGGTAGTATCATAACTTGATTATTATCCAATAGCATCATTTGCGGCATAGTCTGATGACTGGGACATAGGTTCGCGTAGTGTCCAATCTCCTTGCAAATGAAGCATTGTACATTTGAAACCATTTTCTTACCCTTGCAGTCACGTACTTTGTGCCCTTTTCCTCCACACTTATAACAAACTCCCATTCCTTTCAGGAAAGTTCCAGGGTGTTTCTTTCCACAGTTACCACATATTGGAAAATTCTTCTTTTCCCTCTTACTTTTATCCATCTTTCTCTCTTCCATCCTTTTCTTCTCTTCCTTCCCTTCAAAGCCATAGGACTCAGTAAACTCTTTACATATCTTATCAACACATGATATTATTTCTTCATATGATGATAATACATGGGAGACTATTTCTCTTATAAATTCTAGCTTAAGACCATGAAATATATGATCCTTCCTTCTCTTTGAATCATGTGTATTTCTAGAGTTCTCATTCCTTCTACTGGGTGCCATTTCTATACCATGGCATAAACTAGATCAGTTTATGAATCAAAACACATAATCCCATACTTATAAAACACTTAACATAAATTGAACTATTTATGGATATAATCCATAATCATAAAAATGTTTTCTTTGAGAAAGTATATACTCATAAACCCTTCATAATGATTTGTAAAGATAGTGAGAGTTATCCTAAGCATATCCCCCGGGAGTGTCGTAACCAAGAGTGCAGCAAGGCCCGTTGTCGTGCACCAGTTCCCGTTCGAGTCTAGCTCAAAGCGGTGTTTTCGGGTTTTACCCCTAGGTACATCTGTGCCAGAGCCGCCTCTACCTGCTCGTATCCAGACAGGGATGTATTGCTCTGAAAACTCACAAAATCTCTTCAATACCAAAATTCTAGGAAGTTCTTCTATACTAATACTCAAAGTTCATCTTAGGTCTACGTGCTCTAATCAGAGTTTATCTAAATCTAGCTTCCAAGGTTTGTACTAAACATCCTCTGATACCAACTGTAACGCCCCGACCCCAGCTACCCAGAGTCGGTGCATTACTTCGTAACATTGGCATGATCACAAGAAAGATCAAATCTCGAAAGACCGATTGGTTTAGTAGCCTTGGAAACACTAGATATATTCATAAGTTCTACATTACATCATAAAATGAAAAACTACTACAACAACATAATGTTCCCACAGTCGACACTATAATCCCCTCATAATATCCCTGCAGGTCATTCATAACTTACATCTTCACTTCCTGGGAAAAATAAAACATAGAAAAGGGGTGAGCTCAAATGCCCAGTAAGGATAACAATATAGCGGAAACTTTCATCAATAAGAATAAACATTTAAGGCAATGTATAACTAAAACAAAAGCCTTTTAAACATGAACTTTCAACATGGTATGGCATAAAAATAATGAAATAATGTCATTTACTTATTCACATGGATATTCTACTAATCGAATAATCACATGCAAAAATCAATAACCACTTTCATAATGTTGGAATTCATAATGCCAGACTATCATAACCACATAGCCAAGGCCTCGTGCCAAGACTACAAATAAGATTTTGTCAAGGCCTTGTGCCAAGACACTAGTTTGTCTCATGAGACCTACCGATGCATCGAGGAGCTATAGCGGGCTCCACCCGTCACTTATTAAGTCCAATGCATTCCCATATGAAAAGGTTTAAACATAACATAAACATTCGTATTAAAACTAGCATACGAAATGTCAATACTTTCACAATAAACTATGAATGGTATAAAAATAGCACATCCACAGTCAAACATATCACAAAACCTTCAATACAATATAGAAGTTTTGTATCATAATAAATCAACTTCAAATAATCTTAAAATCCATCAAAGGATGTTGACATAGATGAAATCAAAATTCTTTTTAAAGAAATATCTCCTTTTATTTTGAAATCATTTAAGATCCATATAAAATAAAACATTTTCTTTGAAAATATTCTTATAAGCTTGTAAGGAAAGCTTTGAAGATTTTATAACGGCGTAAAATAACCGCACCCGCCGTATAAGTTAAAAAAACATTCTTACCTCAATTCTGTCGAAAAGGTTAAAAAGGACCTTGTTTTGAAAATGATGGAAAGATTCCTTTATAAACCTCTTATAAAAAGTCAAAAAAGGTATAAATGACGTTAACCCATATTCTTGTAAATAGTAAAAATGTTTTGAAATACATTTTTAAGAAACATGGATGTGGATGATAAAGAGATCCCAGTAGATTATTACATATAAACAACCTCGGATAATGAAGAGATTGTGAAATAACCCTTACCTTGTACTTTTCCTTGGTTGGGTTAGGTTAACCTCCTGTATAATGGTGAAATAATTGTTATTAAATTATACAAGAATCATATATATTAATATGATATCATATATGATCTTTTAACATTGATTTATTAATAATATCTTAGAATTATCATCGTTTCGGGTGTTAACTTACTCATTTTCTTTTATATGTTTTGTTACATAAGCCATGTTTGTTGTATCTTATTCATATCCAGAATGATATCAAGTCCTTAAACATCATTTTTAAATCATAAAATGATAATTATACTTGAATGGATACGATGGAGAATGAATCTCATCGCGTTCGTGGAGACGGTAGTCCGTACGTACGCACGAGCGACAATATCATTCTTTTGATATTAAAATAATATATAAATGAATGGTATATCATATATACAGAATCATTAACATTTTATATTTATTATTTACATGAGTTACACATCATTATTATACCCATCCAAATAATATTATATTGAATAACAATTACACCACGACGTGGAGACGGTAAGCCGTACGTACGCACGTATGGTGACATGTTATTCAAAGGGTGGATAGAGTACTGAATATGGTTGTACCATACTTATAATAACATCACAGTATATGTGAGATACTGGAGTTATTATTTTATAATGGTAAGAACAAAGTAAGATGAAGTGGAAGAAGAAATGAACTTAGAAAAGGGTGGTGAAATCATTACCTCTTCTTCAGGTTCTTCCTTTTGATTTGATCAAAAGGGCTCCATAGGTTGGCTTTCTGAACAAACTAACGCCCCTAGGTTGTAGTGAGGGATGTTGGGAGAGTATTTGGGCAGAGTTTGGCCGAACCAAAAGGCTTTAGAGGTGTGATGAAATGAGATGTAGGAGTGCCCTTTTATAAGAGGGGTGAGGGGCACCTTTGGAAAAGCTAGAAATATTAATTTATATTAAATTCATATTCGGTTTCTAAAGGCTCCAAAGTTGATTATTCAACGGTTAAGGTGGGGATAGGTCGAAAACCACTCAACCAATAGAATTTAGACAGGTTTGGGTACTTATATTAACCTTATCTTTAAGTATTAACTCTAAGTTAATTAGTTTCACTTTTACAATGTCTCTTTGTATTTTTATATAATATGGTTAATAAACATACTATATACATCCAAGAGACCCCCAAGTGGTCCATTAATGAGGAAAATATCATAATATAAGTCTCTTGGCCGAACCTTAGATTTTTAGGAATTTAATATCAATTAATAATATAATATTTGTTTTAAGAACTCTTTTATGTGAATTTTGACACTATTCAATAGTTGATTTTTTTGAAACTCCTAACAGATTGATTACTTCGAACAAAGTCAATTAAATCAATCCTAATATATCATATTATCATATAAAATTAGTTTAATTCATTAAAAGTTTCATATTATAATTATTTGTGTATTTATAATATCCATTATTTTAATTTTTCACTATTATAGTAATTACTGCATCATCATTGTGTCATAAATAAAATAAATTATTCAATGTCTAAAAATTATAAATAAAATATCATTATGTTGGAAATCGTTTTAGCGTTCTAATGAATATTTATAATCTAAAATCCAACATATATAACTCTATGTAACAATTGTTTTGCTAAAAGATATATGCTTGTGTCATTTTTGTATTCATTTTGACTTAATTAAAATAAAGTGTCATTATCACTTACAAGTGGATCCATGGGGTCCCAAAATTGACACAAAGATGCCCATGGTCGACCATTTATCAACCAATAGGGTTAAGACACGTTTTAGGGTAATTTAGTATTATTATAATATTATTTTTTACCCTTATTTACCAGATTTACCCTTAACCATGGTAAATAAAATATTTACCGCAGTAATTATTCAAAATGTCTAAAAATAAAAGTTACCTATTTACAAAAATTGAACATCCTGATTCCAAATATGGAATCCATTTTCCTAAATTCTAAACACAGAAGTGGCGGAAATTAATTTAAAATTAATTCCCGCTGTCAAAACAAAAAGCGTGTTTTTAAGAGATAATAACTATCAAAAGATTGACACTCGTTTATGTTCGGTTTAATTGTAAAATTATGTCCAATGACCAACATTATATTAAATGGTAAAAATATATTCTAAATATACTTTAAAACCACTCAAATTCATAATTTATCACTATTAATTATTTTGATTAAAAAAGTTGTTTTTAATTAAAATTTAGTAATTTTCACTATTCATCAAAATATGAAAGTTATCCGAAAAGTACCAAAATTTCACCTTAGGCTAAATTTGATATTCCGAATCCAAAATTGAAGTCCATTTTAAAATATAAAATATATATATAACTTCAAAAAGTAGGTATTACTATTCATAACAGCTAGTTTGATTGGTTACGGTGTGTTAGAACTCGAAGTTGCGTACAACACACGCTACTGTTTTATTCAAGGGAAAGCGTATCGTGGAAGCTTGGGATGTTTCATTTTAAATTTTTTGATGTATCCATTTAGTCAAAAAGTTTAAAATATTGTATTTAAAAAGGTTTCACTATCAAAAGTTGATAAAAGTGCAATACTGAAAATGAATCTCTTCTTGCATTATGACTAAGAAACTCATAATATGGATTCTAAAATTATAAGGATTATATAAAGTTTAAAATTTAGTTAATACTATTCATGACCTCTTTTAATGGATTTTTTTTTGGTAAGTCATGGTGCAATTGAACTCGGTGTTGCGTGTAGTGCAAGTTATTAAATTTTTTTGAAGAAATAACACACTATGAAATCTTGGGGTGTTACAATTCACATCCTATTACATATAAATTTTATTTCATAAAAGTTTATTATTTTTATTTAATTCCATTTAAATGAGTTATAAATTTAACATTCATTGTTCTAGGATATTTGGTTTCATGGTTTAATGGTTGTTTCACATGTGTATAATTATGGATGTTGATAAAAAATTGGAATACTACTCTATAAGTGTATTGAAAAAGAATTTATGCACTTCCATATGCTTAAATGGTCGTATATATCATTTTTTACATGTGGATGATTCATTTAATAAAATATTAATGATAATTTTTTTTATTTTGGTGTTTTTTTATAATCATCTCAATCTAGTTTTGTACCATTTAAATATATGGATAAATTTTACTTCATGTTTTTAAAACCAAATATAATATGAATTTTTTTTATTTAAAAAATTTATAGTTTAATTTTTACCTTCTGTGCATAAATTACTGTAAAATGAAATCTCATCATCCATAAAGGCAGTTAACCAGTATAATATGGGAAGTGGTTTAATTTTTATTTTCATAATAAGATATGAGAATAGGGATGGATAGAATTTATAGCATTAGAAATATAAAAATCCATTTATATAAATTATACATGAATTATTTATCAATTTTGGATGATGGAGGCAGGGAAACTATATAAGAAGAAAATATAGTAAAATAACTAGTTTTAGAATTTTATCTCTTTAATACCACCACATTTAAGGACCCATTAATGGAAACTGGGTTAGGAAATTCAGTTAATCCAAAAGAAAATATAAGTGGGTATAGTTTGTAGGATTGTTATTTAGCTAATTTTTAAGATTCAATGCTTAGAGTGTGAGAGGATAATGGGTGGTGAGGGGTGGTACTTATAAGGGGAAGAGAGAGGTCTTATTTTTATTATATACATTTGTAATTTATTTTGGATCAATACTACCAATAATATAGATTCTTATAATTATATACACTAAATGGTTCAGTTTAGATTTTACTAATTGGTGCATACAAGTTTCATGACTCAAAAACAATATGTATTTGGCTTTTAATGTACAATAATATAGATTACTGTATTTCATTATTCTGTAAAAAATTGAACTATTTTAGAAAAATAAAAAAATATACCCTAAACATTTTCTATTGTTTAGATTTAAAAAATGTGATTAATTTTATTAAAATATTTTATAAATATGTAAAATTAAATTTTAATATAATATCCTCATTTGGTTTGAAAAGTCAAATTTAAATACTAAAATTGATTTTATGACACTTTGAACAATTTCTTATTCTCTCATAAAATTGTATTATAATTATTATACAATATAATATTTAATTATAAAACCAATTTATCTAAATAAAATTTACTTTTAAACATTACGTTTTTATAAAATCGGGATTAGAAGATTTATGTTTGAAAAAAATATTAACACCTAAATTATTACTTGTAAAACACGTATTTTCTTGTACCATAATTTTAAAATATCATAATTTTATTTTATATGATACCTAAATTTTATTTTAGACTTCCATTGGTGAGGCTAATATTCTAATGACCATATTACTATTCCTAATAGTCAAATTACTATTCCAAATATCTAGTTACTATTCTAATGGTTATATTACTATTCGAACAGTTTGATTTATAAAGGCCATATGAGTTCCCTAATTCCAATAAATACCTATTGTTACATTAATTATTCATTCAATTTTATTTTATCTGTAGTTTATAAATACATTCATCTTCAAAATGAATATTTTATTATTAAAATTTTGTTTTATTTCAACATATTTGTTAATTAGTTTGGTCATTTTGGTGAATTGATAATATCTAAATTTTCCTATTCATATTCTATTATTTTACACTTATTCTACCATTATAATATTTGGAATCTTTATAGGTATTACTGATTACACATGTATCATTATTTATTTTAAGAGAATAATGTATTTTTGGTTTTTTCTATGTGATGTATGTAATTTTTCCTACATAATATAATTATAAGAATGGTAATTCCATTGATAAAATGCCGGTTTATTTCATATCATCAACTGTGTCTATGTTTGTATTTTTTATTTTTTTCTTTCACAAAATATGTTGTGTAGGATATCTTACTAAATTAGCTGAATGGTATTTGAGATAAATTATTGAAGATGGTATCATGTTTATAGATATATCACAATAAGTATTTTTAATCTCATTTTTATATTCAAAAAATCCATCATAATGGGAAGTATATATTTTATATTTTTTATATACTGAAATAAGTTACATTTGATAAAACATAATGATACATATTGTAATTAAAAGTTAATTTTTTTATGATTCATTGTATTACACTAATGTTTTGTTTAATGTAGTTATTTATATGCTAATATGATTTTATGATAATAAGACCATGGTATTTCTACAATTGGTTATAGACTATTTCCTCTAGTTAACATCATCAATCATATGAGAAGGTATTCTTGCGGCTATGTGGAATAATTTGATCGGATTGTTGGTCAAGTTCCTTGGACATGGAATTATAAAGTGGTATTAACGCAACATTAGAGTTTCAATACTAGGTGGGAATCAATATTCAAGAATATGAATTCATAAAAAAACATATATAAGACCGCATATTTTAGTATTTCACATTTCCTAGAAAGAAACTCATTTTTCTATTGGTATGGTGTTTTTTTATTAAACCTTTTTGATTGAGATATTTATTATAGTATGATTTTCTAGAATTGGAATCTTATTTTTTTTACTCTTTTCCTGATTTTGCAAGAAATATCGTGTTCAGAGATCATATATGGAACATAAGTATATATAAACATGTACATGACTATCTGTTTGTGATAAATGAATTTAAAATGAGAAATAGTTAAAAAAGTGTTTTATGGTAAATAATAGTTTTATGAAAAATATTATACATGGGTTTTATTTGGTTTAATCTATAATAAAAAATCATATATTTATTCATTAATAGCCTATTAATGTCACAATAATTAACATAAATCATAATTGTGGGATTAGTAAGATATTTTTGTGATATAATAATTCCATTCATGGTCATGGTAGATTATAATAATTTAGTGACAAGGTTTGAGTAGTGTACATCCTAATGTGGATGGTATAAGCGGTGTGTGCATGTGATAAAATATGTCTTGAAAATGTTGGATAGTTAATTAAATACCCTTGATAGGGTCTTCTTGGGAAGTATCATTTCCTTAGTGTGGTTTATAATTAATGTTAGGAATCTGATATAGTATTATGTTGATAGATCGGTTGGTGGAGGCTCTGTGTAGGTGTTTGAGGTGTTTTTCACTGTTCTATATGGAAATAAATTTCCAGAAAAAATAAAACTATTATTGGTTTGGTTTTTCCATGAAGTATACCATTACTATGTAAGATTTTAGTGAACACCATAAGGGGGGCCCATTAGGTTTTATGCATCTTGGAGAAAGTTTTTCATTATTTAATTGGGTATATGGTCACAACATAATGTTACACATGATGTTCATTTTATAATAAACACCCATGGTCACACCACAATCTTTCCCAGTGAAGATGAAATTGAGTTGGTTATTTAGTTATATGGTTTCCCATTGTTGGTAGGGCTAATGTGTGTGTATTTCTTATTATGAGATTTTATAGATAGATATGATGTAGGATTTTAGGAGCATGTTTCAATCCTCATATATAATATTTATTCTTAGGAAGTATTTGTCAAACATTTTGGTTTTATTATTTGTTTTCTAGTTTATATTATAAATGGAAGCACAATGACTACATTTTACGGGATGTGATAGTATTAAATTCATAGGTAATTTTAAATGGTTTGGTTTGTGGTTTTATTTGAGAAATGAAATGTTAAAAATTATAATTGGATTATTCTTATTTTTTAACTCATTTTTTAAATGATGAATGTGATACATGGTTTTCTTGGGGAGTGGGATGGGAGTTATTTATTATAGAGATATGTTTCAAAATTATGTTAGGATTTTGGAAATTGTTTTTTAAAGATTCATGATAATATGGAAGGGAAATTTAGGTATGAAATTTAGGTAAGAACCATTGTTCCTATAGGTGATTCTCAATGGATAGTATATAAGAGAATATCTATAAAGGTTATTGAACAATTGAACATCACTAAGAGTATATTTATTATGAATACCTAGTTATATCAGTAATGATACCATAGTGAGATTGATAAAAGTGTATTATTTGATATTATATAGAAATCCATTCATATTTTGTGAGGATTCTTGGAATTCCATGATGATTTGAACATTTTTTTGTGGTTGATTATATTAGTGTAGTGAAAACCATGCATTTATATTAAGGGGAATGTAGGAATTACATGTTGTGAAGTTTCATAGATAATATATAGAAGGATAATTTTTTAGGGGAGTGATTCATGAAATGTTGGATCTTGTTCATCACCTTATAGGATGAATTTTTCGTTACACCTGGTCTGTCAAGATGATATAGGTTTGTATTGAGATAGAAACATGAATCTAGTTAACATTGGTTGCATGGTTTTAATGTAACAAGCCATAGATGTCAATATGTAATGATATTTGTGAAGGTGACTAAGTGTCAAAAAAATTATGTCAGGTTTTTTTTGGTCATATAGAATTATTGTTCTCGGATGTTTGATTCATTGGATGATACTATAAGGTTATGATACTAAAGGATTAAATAAGGGAATTTAATTTTGGATTATCTCTATTTAGAGAATTTGGTATATGAGGATGATGGTATGAACTATTTCCTATTGTACAGAACCCAATGGTATTATGAAGGTATATATCTACTATCTATACTAAACTTGGCTTCTTTCCAGCTTACATGTAACCTGCTCATGGTACCACGTCACCCAAAAACCATTAATTTACCTCCAAATCCACAAAAAAAAAACACGGTATACCGCCCGCCGATCGGTATTTTATTCCGCTTCTGCTAGGTTTCCCGCTACCCTCCGCTCCCCGACTCCCTTATCCCACTCCCATTCCCGACCATCCTCTCTAGTCCCACCGCTGCCTCTGTGTGCTCCACCTCCGCATGCTTCGCCTCTGGTTCCTCCGCCCACGCTATCAGCAATCTTCTCTCTCTATTAGGGTTCCCGCAGTGAGATTCTTTCTTCTTTTCCCGCTACCAATTTTCCTTTGTTCCTATTATGGTTCCCAAATATCCTCTCCTTCTTCCCGGACTCGTCTCTCCAACCACGCCTCTGCCTCCACCTCCGCCTTTGATCTTCCTCAGCCTTGATTTCCCTCCTCCCTGACTCTACCTATCCTCGACCCCCACACCTCTCCGCACCAACAACCTCCCTCGTTTTCTAATTCAAACCCTAGAATGTTGATTTCACTCATATATGATGTATTCTGTGTTCCTTGCTGATTTTTTTGGACTAGGATTCTGTAAAAGAGGCTTTAGGTAAGGTTCTCTCTGTGCCGATTTGACCTAATTTTTCCATCGCTTGTGTTGTATACCCTAACTTAGAATTGGGACCCGTTCATCTACTCGTATGAATTCTGAAGTTAATTTTCCATATTAGTGATTCTGGTTGTTGTATGTTCGCATGCTCATATTCGTTGAACTGTGATTGGGTTTTAGTTTGATTTCAGATAATGGAAAATCTAGGCTCTAGACCCCCTATCAATACCTGTTCGGCTACTGGAGTCATTGGATGGGACGCCCTGACTTGCGAATTTAAAGAGGTTCTCCCTTATCCAATATCACCCCTTCTCTTTAAGATTTTGAAAAGAACATGAAGTATATGACTTCAATATCCCTTTAAAAAATAATGTTGGTACTTCCGGAAGTGAATGATCGCAATGATAATAGACGTGTAGTTTTGTCTATTGGATTTTTACCGGGCGTAAAAGTTTATTCTATTCAATTAGCACAACCATTGGAGGTCTCAGGGCTATGTTTTTCTTTCTAAACGGTTACTTTTAAATTCTATAGGAATTAACCGTGAAGTTCCCATGTTATTTTTTGAATGTATTTTAGTTTTTTATTCCTTCAGAATCACTCAGAACAGTTGGTTGATATATTTGTGATGGAAATCAAGGATTTTGCAACTTCTGTTACACACTATGGAAGCCCAGTTTCAATTATAATACTCAGGGCATGTTGATTTCTTTTAATTTGCATTCACCAAATTCTGCCTCCTTTTATTCAACTTCTCCCCTTCAATGGAGATGTTTCCTCTATTGATTTCTAATCTGTTATATAAATGAAATTATAAGCTTCATCTGTTGGCCTGACACCCATTCTTGATAGCTTGGGTGAGTAGTCGTCTCAATACATAATTTCATTTGTTTCATTCTTATCCACCTTTTCTTATTTTTTTTGTTTATAGGTGCTTGAGTACTGTATTGTATTGATGTTACTCAACAAAAATACATCCCTGCTTCGTATGAGTTGTTTTGGCTGTTTGTGCCCGTTCAAAAATATTCAATTTCTAAAATATTTTCTCAGCATGAAAGGTTTCCTGTTGTAAGCATTCTATAAAAAACAGATATGTTAATAAAAATTATATTATCTTCTCTTTCTGTTCACCAAAACCCTATTATTGACCTCTTTTCAGCTGCTAAGGAAAATTCATTCCAGGGATGATGTTTCAAGTTCTTAAAATCAGTCTTTCTCTATATGGGTGGTAGTATTGTTTTCGGTTTGTTTTGGTTGAGATTCAGTTCAGGGGCTATTTGATACATTGCATACAAATGATTACTATGAAGTGAGGATAATGATTATTGCAAAAATAACATTTTAGTGCGTTTTATGTAATACGATTTCATGTTCAAAATGATTTTAATGTATCAATGCTGTGTTTGGGGTATATTTAACTTGCTGGTAATGTTATCTCAAAATCCATGAAACCTATTTTCAGCTGTTAAAACAGATGTATCATGTTTTTAAAATTTCTATTTCTTTGTATGAGTAGTTTTGTGTTTTTTTATCTTGATTCAGATTCAATTTCAGGGTCAGTTAGTATTTTGTATAAAAAGTGATCGATGGGAAATCGATTAAAATCCATATACCTCCCCCAATTACCAGTTTTTGAGTTTTCAGTGTTTTTTTGATATTGATGGTTCTCCCAGAGTCTGGGCACTCATCTCTTGGATTTATAGGCCTTTATTTGTTTCAATATGAATATTTTTTAGTGTGTTTACTATACTATCTATTTTTTATGTGGTTGTGATAGTAAAGTGGTTCGGTTTATTATGTTCATGCTAATATACTTTGAGATTTCATTTGACAACACTTAATAAAAATTCTTATAGTGCTTATCACTTATTGATAAGTTTTATACACAGTTCTCATCCAGGTTGTAAAACAGAGCCTGAATGACTTGGAAAACACCATTCTAATAAATACCAGTTTTTGTGCATGTCCCAGATGGATCCCGGTGGCATATGGGATAATGAAGAATGATTGGTGATTGGAGAGAGTGGGATATCAAGGATTTTACAACTACTGTTACATACTATGGAAGCACATATGCAATTATAATATTCGGGGTAAGTTGATTTCTTTTAATTTGCATTCACCAACTTCTGACTCCTTTTATTTAGCTTCAACCGTTCAATGGAGATGTTTCATATATTAGTTTCTAATATATTATATAAATGAAATTATAGGCTTCATCTATTGACATGAATCCCATTCTTGATAGCATGGATGAGTAGTCGTTTCAATACTTAATTTCATTTCATTTCATTTTTATCCACCTTTGATGCTTTTTTTGTTTGTAGGTTCTTGAGTACTGTATTTTGGGTTCTCACCGTTATATGGATTGATTTCAAACACTATGTAATCTATACTAAACTAGGATTCTTCAAGCTTATGTTTCACCCTACCATGCAGCCATGATACCTCTTTTCATTCCATACCTCCCTCCATTATCGCAAAACCCTCGGTTGTGCAGTTCCCCCCTCCCACATTCCATTAAAAGTAGCCTCCATCTAGGGTTCTCTTCATTCGCGGATCCATCTTCAATCGCCTCCATCTAGAATCACATCTCCGTCTTCAATCGCGGATCCCCTCGCTCTAGGTTTCCTCTTCAATTGTGTTTTACTACTCCAACAATCGCATATCCCTCTTACATCTTAGTGTCCTCTTCAATCATCATCCTCTATCCATAACAACAGATCTGTCACGACCCACTTGCGGGAGTATCTAGGTACCTTCAATTACATGCGCATCTGTCTTCTTTCTCGCAGAACCGACAAGATCATCCTCTTCGGCTAGGTTTTAGACTCAATCTGTTAACACGTGTATACAAGCATCCATTCTTCATTCCGTATGACGATCGATGAATTTTTCTACTCCCACAACAATCATCACGAAGTACCTTTGGATCCTGATGTGTTCTATTATGTATCTCTCTGTTAGCTTCAAAACCTAGAAACAAGATGTCTCTTCCACAACTAAGGCTACAGTCGTAAGTTATTACTCCCAAAAAAACACCACCACCGTTTCTGTGGGATTTTATTGACACGATGAACTACTGCTCCCTATTATTTTCCTTGAAATTATATGTTACAGTTGATTTATGTAGTATCAACCTATAAAAACTGCATATCCACTTCCTACAGGTGATTATTTTTTAATATATCTAAAAAAATAGTCTGCATTCCCTACTGCTATCTCCACATAAAAAATTTGATTTCTATTTCAGGTGTAATATCTTCAGTCCTATGAACTTGTCATCCAATTACACACCCAAGGAGGTCCTCACGTGAAGAAACGTCTGAGAGCATCAATAATACATCAATCTATTTAGTCCAAAATATTTAATAGGTAAAACAATATGATATTTTTTAATACAAAACATACTGGTTTTATCAGTTACACTTATTAAAGTGTTTCACTATTATTAATAGAATGTATTTTTTAAAGAGGGGGGAGTTGGAGGGTGGGAGGAGAATCTATTTAGTGGGAAGGGGAGGGGAGGGGCTAGGCAGGGTGAAGGGTAGGGGAGGAGAGGGGAAGATGAGGGCAGGGGGAGTGGGCTGGCGGGGGAAGGGGTTGGGCAGGGGGAGGGGAGTGGTGGGGGAAGGGGTTGGGAAAGGGAGAGGCTGAGGTGGGAGGGGGAGGTGATGGGAAAGGGGGGGGTGACAAGCTTGGCAGGGTGGGGGAGTGGAGGGGTTGGGCAGGGTGAAGGGGAGGGGAGGAGGGGGGAATATGAGGGCAGGGGGGAGGGGGATGGTGGGGAAGGGGTTGGGAAGGGGGGAGGGGAGTTGTGTGGGAAGGGGCTAGGTAGGGGATAGGATTAGGTGGGAGGGGGAGGTTCTTGGAAAGGGGGGGGTGACAAGCTGGGCTGGGTAGGGTGGTGGGGGGGAGGGGAGGGGCTGGGCAGGGTGAAGGGGAGGGGAGGAGAGGGGAAGATGCAGGCAGGGGGAGGGGGCTGGTGGGGTAAGGGGCTGGGCAGGGGGGAGGGGAGTGGTGGGGGAAGGGGCTGGGCAGGGGAGAGGTTGAGGTGGGAGGGGGAGGTGCTGAGAAAGGGGGGGTGACAAGCTGGTCAGTGTGGTGGTGGAGGGGAGGGGCTGGGCAGGGGGGAGGACATGCATAGAAGGGGGGAGGGGTAGAGCTGTGTAGGAGGGTAGGAGGAGGTGCGGGGAAAAGTGAATGTGAGAAGCTGGGCAGGTTTGAGGGAGGGGAGGGGTTGGGCAAGAGATATATGTTCCATTTTAGAAAGGTTTTATTTCAATATCTTTTTATTTCCAGCATTTTTTAGTTTTCCATTTTTTACACACTATAAAATTTAGATGTGCCTGAAATTTTCTTAATTATTTGTAGATAGATTATAAATAAATGTTTCGGAATATTAACATGTCAACACTCACAAATTACTCATTCATGGTTATTTATGGATTGCTTACACAAACATGTTCATCAATTGCTCATGCAAGTGTTTTTACAGATTGTTTATGCCTAACTATTTCCATATTGTTTATTATTAAGTGTGTCATGATTGCTTATGATCACCAAATTAGGATGATACGAATAGTTCCATATCCATCTTAGATATTTATTCATCTCTACTAACTACTATATATTGTTCTAAAAACCATGTCAATATAGTTTTTGGTGATAACAGTTTGGTGAACCTACATTCTAATGGCATTGAAATTTACATAATTGCTTACAGGTTATTGAAACATAACTGTTTCTAGATTATTTATATCTATGTTTTTCCTTATTAGTCAAACATATATTTCCGAACTGCTTATTGTTGTGTTTACCAAATCTTCATAAATAGTGTTTTTACACATTTCATACACATATTGTTGGACTTCTTATTGAAGGGTTTCCCTATTATTCATAGAATGTAATCTTTGAGGAGGGGGGAGGAGGAGGGTGTGAGGAGAACATGGTTAGTGAGGAGGGGAGGGGAGGGGTTGGGCAGGGTGAAAGGGAGGGGAGGAGAGGGGAAGATGGGGCTGGGGGGAGGGGGCTGGTGGGGGAAGGGGTTGGGTGGGGGGGGGGAGTGGTTGGGGAAGAGGCTGGGCAGGGGAGAGGCTGAGGTGGGAGGGGGTGATGGGAAAGGGGGGTGACAAGCTGGGAAGGGTTGGGGGGAAGGAGGGGAGGGATTGGGTAGGGTGAAGGGTAGGGGATGAGAGGGGAAAATGAGGACAGGGGGGAGGGGGCTGGTGGGGGAAGGGGATGGGGAGGGGGAGAGGAGTGGTGGGGGAAGGGGATGGGCAAGGGAGAGGCTGAGGTGGGAGGGGGAGGTGCTGGGAAAGGGGGGGTGAAAAGATGGTAAGGGTGGGGGGCGGGGAGGGGCTGGGCATGGGGGAGGCTGAGGTGGGAGGGGGGTGGGACAAGCTGGGAAGTTTGGGGGGGAGGGGAGGGGAGGGGCTGGTTAGGGGAGAGGACATGTAGAGGAGGGGGAGGGGTAGAGCTGGGCACAGGGGTAGAAGGAGGTGCTGGGAAAGGGGGATGTGACAAGCTGGGCAGGGTGGGGGAGGAGAGGGGCTGGGCAAGAGTAATTTATATTCCATTTTACAATGGTTTTATTTCAATATATTTTTATTTCAAACTATTTTAGTTTTCCATTTTTTACACTCTACACAATTTAGATGGGACTGAAATTTTCATAATTATTTGTGGATAGATTATACATAAATGTTTAGGAATATTTATATGTCAGCACTCATAAATTACTCATTCATGGTTATTTCTGGATTGCTTACACAAACGTGTTCCTCAGTTGCTCATGCAAGTGTTTTTATAGATTGTTTATGATTAACTGTTTCCATATTGTTTATTATTAAGTGTGTCCAGATTGCTTATGATCACCAAATTAGGATGATATGGATAGTTTCATATCCATATTAGATATTTCTTCATCCCCACTAACTTCTATATATTTTTCTACAAACCATGTCAATGTAGTTCTTGGTGATAGCAGTTTGGTGCTGCTGCATTCCAATGGCATTGAAATTTACATAATTGCTGAAAGGGGGGATGGACGAAAGGGCAGAGGGAAGGGGAGGGGCAGGGTAGTGATGAGGGGCTAAGAGGAAAAGAGGCAATGCCCTATACAGCAGAGAGGGGAAAGGCGGGGGAGAGGCAATGGCCTACGCATCAGGGGGACATAAAATTGATTAGTGCCTAGCTACTGCACAGATGGATTGAGGATTGTCTCCACTTATACATTTTTCAGTTTTTCTGATTTGTCATGTTTGTTTCCTAATAAAGTGTACCCAGTTAGTATGTTCTATTATTTCATTCAATAATACTGATTTTTCATTTTCATATTATGAATTGTTTTAATTGATTTTTTATAAAACTTTTTTTCATGGATGATTATTGTAACCAATATAGAAATTTGATTATGACATTTTTTTCACTTCAATAGATTAACCAGTTATTTTTTAATAGTAAAATGTCTCGTTTACTCACATTCATGTCTAATTATATATTGTAGGGATCAATATAACTATCTATATAGATGAAAAACTGCTACTCTGCATCAACAGAACATGATAGTATTGAGAGGTTATTGACTACACATTCTGTTGACACGAAATGTAATCTGATCTGCAGAGCCGTTGTTGTTGAATATCATGGTTCGTGTTAATGTTGTCAAACATGTATCTACTACTGAAACTGTATTTATGTTCTCTTATCATGGTTAAATAGCATTCCATAGTTCTATTTCCAAGGTAGTGACAACTTCTGTCTCTTTCCAATTTCAATTTATCTTACCCTGTTTCTGTTTCAATGTTTACCTATTTCATGTATCTAGAAATTATATTTTCATACTTTGTTTCTATGAATATATTTATAATTTCAAAATATTAATTATTAATTTTCATTGATCACTTCTCATATTTTTAATGCATTTCGTAGTTCAGATTTCATTTATGATGTCGTGCGTATGCACAGGCGATGTACTAGTTTTTATTAAAATAGGCTTGAACTCTATTACAATGTTTCACTATATTTTAGGATTTATGGTAAGATGGGTCATATTCTATCTTGTGAGTATAAATTTATTTGATGTTTATTTTTATGGGTTATTTCATCAGTTTTTTTTCAGAAATAGATGTGTTTTGTATCTATGATTCAATGTTATGTGTAGTTTGGTATTGAGCCTAGTTGTACATAGGGAAACATTTATTGTTTCCACAATAGATAGAGAATTGATATGTAATTGACCAAGATGAAAGACCAAACACATGAAGGGGGAGTTTTTTAGGATTGGATGTGCATGATCTAGGGATTAACGTCATCATTCGATGTTTTGATGAATGAGTTGAGTAGATCTCATATAGTTACATGATGTCTTTTTGGTAAAGGAATCTTATTACATATATGAGACTATATCTATATTTTCCTATGATGTTTTGATTAAAAATACTATAAGAGATAACCTAATAAATCTTTTACATGATTTTTTTATGGAAAGAATGGATTCAAATTAAATTTGTCATTTGGAAAGGTTTGAATTCATTTTGAGGTCCTAGTTGAGAATATTCAATGGGATTGATGTATATAAATATTAAGGTTGGTAATTGTTCTATAAAATCAGTCCCTAAATCAAAATAAAGTATTAGTGTTAGGATTCAACTGATCTATTTATTATTGGGGAAAAATTACATATTCTTATTAACATGAGATACCCCATTATAGAGATTTTGAAACCACACAAAACTTTATAGTTAGGAGAATTCATTGATAATTTGGATTTTGAATCAAAAAGTTGGTTTGATTTATGAATTCATATTTGTATTGTAATTATGAGTGTTAGGAAACCACAATGTATGTTTCAATATGTTTTTTTGTGTTTAACTATTTTTTAGATGAGATAGTCAGAGGAGTTAGTGCTGGGGTAGAATGGGGAATTTTGTTGTTTGTGTCCCATAACATAGTATCCTAGTGTATTTTTCCACAAGGTATGTAGGAAATAAATGTGTCAAACTATAATCATAATGACTATGAAATCAAGGGTGATCGAGGGGATTTATAGTAACACCCTATGAATTTTTTAAATATTTCATCAAAAAATAATAATTTTCGTTGATAGTTTTTATTATATGAAAATGTGAGATTTTATGAAATATAACATAATTAAAAAATATTATTATTTAATATTATAGTTATCACCATGACATTGGAATGGAGAGTACGGATATGATTTAATAAATTATGAAAATAAAAGTTTTAAAAAAGAATATAACATGATTTCTTTGTCATAAAATTAATTATAAATTAAAATAAAACTCATAATAAAATAAAGGAAGTATTTTTTGAAAAAACTATTTTATGAAAAAAAAAATATTTTTCCCCAATAAATTAAAAAATAACTATTGGTGAATGATTTTAATGAAATATATATATTATATATTCAATAAAATTTTAAACATTAATATTATGTTTTTTCTATGTATGATATAATAATGAATCCAATTTTATGTTTAATAGATTAATTTTTCTAAAAAGTCATTTAGTATGCATGTACAAAATTATTTACAAATATTTTTTTCTAATTTTAGAATATTTATTTGAAAACAATTAAATTATTTTATTAAATCATAATTTTTAAATTATATTAAATTTTATTTTTATGAATTTTCTAAAAAGATCAAATATTTTGGTGAATATAGAAAAATATAATTTTTTATTAGAAAAATTATTTTTCATTAAGATCAGTAAAAAGATAAATTTTGTTTAAATAAGGTTTTAAAAGAAACATCAGTCCAAATATATATGTATATATATATGTATATATTAATCCAAATTAGTTTATCAGAATTAATTTTATATTGAATATTTTAATAAATGATTTTTAACATTTGAATATTTTCTCATTTAAAAACTATTTTCACTATATTGGTGAGTTTAATTTCAAATTATAATTTTACACTTTTGAGAATTATATTTTGGGAAAATGATTTCATCTTTGGAATAAAAATAATTTATAACATGTAATAATTTCAAAATATTTTTTCTTTAATAAAAATAGTAATAACTAAAAATATTAATTACAACAATTAATTATAAAACGGGATTATCGAAATGTTAAACTAAAAATATAAGGGGAAAATAACATTGAAACATGTTGAAAACCAATTTTATATCCTTATTCCCTCCTTATGACCTCTATGTTTTGATAATTTATTATTTTTTTATCCTTTTTTCATGTGAGAAATGTTGGTACACTCTTTTCTTTTAAAAAAGTCCATGTTTGTCCTCTCCCCCACTTTTAAAAGTCCAATACATATCCTCCACTCATCATACATCCAATAAATTTTGGTTTGGAATATAAATTCCAAATTATATTCTATAATTCTGTCCCCAAATCCTATAAGATTTTTTTCCCCCATAATTCCAATCTAGGAATTCATCAGGTTAAAATTAAAGAGGTTTTTTGAAGAAGAAGACCTAAAATTTTAACTACGAGTTTTTCACTAACTTATTCTTATAAATCCTAAAAATTTTATTCAAATATTATAATAATAAAATAAAATTATCAAACATATACTTTTATGTTAATATTTAAATTTAATAACCAATATCCATTTCCTCTTCCATCAAGTGGGAAATGAAATTGTCGATCGTGTGTATGACAGAATACTTCCTCATGAGCCCAAGATATTTGTTTTCCGTAACCACCTATTACGAATGGAAATAATTATAGATTTATTGTTTATAAAAAATATTTACAATATAATTAATCTTATTTAATTATAAGATCACATATATGTTCTTACCTCCATAAGCATTGGAAAACAATAATGTCATTCATGTGTACCGTGAACTACCACCACCCGAACCAATGTTATGTGTTTCAAATTTATATTTTACTTATATGGAAATAAGGATATATTAAATGGATATATATTATATTTTTAATATATTTATACCTCTTGAATTAATATATAAAGTATACCTTTACACTTTTCATTAATTAGGGATTTAATAATGTCGTTCGTGTATAAGACAGACTACCTCCTCGTGAAGCAATGTGATTAATTTTTACTAATGATTTTCATGGAATGTAATAAGGTAAAATTTAATGAATATATGTTATATATATGAAATAAAATTGAATGTATAATGGAAATATATTAATTAAATTTAATTATTTATATCCTTCACGAAAACTAAAATAGCATCCATGTATATATACAACCTACCATCTCCATAAAGTGTGTATTTTATATTATATCAATAACATTTATAAATTATCTTAAATATATATAAAATAAATAAATATTTTATTTAAATCATGGATATATTTTTTTAGATTATATAACCATATTCAATGTAATGGGACAAAAAATAAAGAATCAAAACCTACAGTAAAAACAAAGCAATTAATACCTGAAATGTGATTTTAATAAGTAATTATTAATAAGTGGGTAATAAAATTTCATACATAAATAATATGTGGTATGATATATATATATATATATACACACATATAATTATGTGTTTTTAATATTTGTTGAATTTTTTTTATATCATATGTTCTAATGTGTATGATGGTTGTTGAGACTTATAGTAAGGCATTATCATCTCACTTTTATTTTCTATGATACCCATGCCATGTTTACAGCTTATTTATTTTATGTGGTTTATATAATATCCTTTAATTTAGTTTGTGTTTATTAATCTCAAAATTATGTGGAATTAAATTAACATTTTTGGATCGCTCTTTGGTGGGGAATATGCATCAATTATAACAGAGTTTGAAGGATTTTATGATAAAATCTAATCATTTATTGGGATTGTTCATGTTTACACTTATTATGATTAAATATTATCATATAAATCTCAATAAACTTATAAATATTCTTACCATATGTTTATTTATTTGTATTAAATTTTTACATTCATTTCCTGTCTTTATATACTCAATATTACAAAATAATGTTTTTAATAAAAACTGATTTTATTATTATTTTTGGTCTAAAACGCATTTTCGTCCATATCCATTTTTTCTATTTTTTTAATGTTTCAATATTATCCAATATATTTTCTAGATCCATTATTACAAATTTTTATCTTTTTAATATTTTTTTTTAAAATTAATCATCATGTAGTTTTTAAAACAACTCCAATTTATCATTTACAAACAATATGAATAAAATAATTATATTTGCATGTATAACATGAATGATATTTACCACCACCATAAACATTATTTTCATTAAATATTCTTTATAAATTTCCAGGATTATAAAAAAAAATTATTTTAAAATGGTGTTATTTTTTAAAAATTGTTCTCCAATGCCAAATGGTCATAATCATGATGAAATGTTTTAATTTATATTTAAATATTTAATTAAAATTTCATAATGTTATTTTAAAATAAATATATTTTGAAAATTATTTTATCAATGTCAAAAAACTATTTTCCTAAACAAAGGATCCATGTTATTTTAAAAAACAATTTCCAACATATATGAAATGATTTTATGTATCTTATGATTTAATATGGTAAGATCCTTGATTTCTATTATCATTGTTTAAATTTTTTTTTATGTTTATAATGAAATTATGAATATAAAACCCATTTCCTTTCATGGGATGTGTTATGATAAAATCATGAAATGATCATGACAACATTTTCTTTTCCACATGTTATGTTACGATGTAATATATTATCAAGCCCATTTTTTTCATGTATTTTGATATGATTAATTCTTTTTGATCTTGTAGAATACATATATATGACTTTAATTTGGTGATGGATGGTAAATACATCTTCCTATAATGAATTGGGTAATGATAACTATTATGATAGCGCAATGGGTACATGAGGTTTGGGCCCATGCCTGAAAGAGGGTACACTGGTGGTTAGACTAAGAAATAAAGAGGGAATAGGGGAGGTTATCATAATCCTGAATAAGGTACACTAGTTGGAATCCCAATCCTAACATTTTATAAACTTTTAGGGGGATAACCTTGAAATAATATTGTGAGTTATTCTATTTATGCCATAAATATATGTATTAATATAATTTTATCATCTCATTTCTCATGTTCTTTTAATAGGTTATGATTCATGTTTTATGAAATACTATTATTTATGCCATGACTCATGTTTATGATCTATAGTATATAGGGTGTGGGATTCATATGTTATTAACATGTTCTCATACCCATTGTTTCATTGTATATTAATGTATCCCTTTTCTAACCATAACAATCATATTAGAACACCATTTATTATCTTTAATTTACCCATAATATTAAGAAAGGTATTATGTTTGATATTTCTATGAAGGGTTCTATTTATGAAGATATTAGTGGTAGATGACATATCTACATTATAAGCTGGTATTTTATTTTCTATTTTTCCTTAATCACAAGTGCTATATAATTCTAGCACTGATCTTTATGGTATGTAATATATATTCTTCAAATAATATGTATTTTTTATATATGAGAAGTTGTGTTTTATACTATTGGAATCAGACCAATGGAATAATAATAATATGGAAACTAGGATGATAAATAATTAGTGATATGCCAAGTGATATTTACAAGGATTTGTCTAGGGATGGGACGAAGGATAACACTAATAATGAGGTAATGTATTGGTAATACTCCTAAAATTTTGGTAAATTTTAGATTTAGGGGTTTCCACAAAATTAAATCCTTTTCAGGATTCTACAAGTAGATGTGGTACTGGTAAAGTTGTACTTAGGGGTATTGGATCTCAAAATGTCACATTAAAATGGACTTGATCATCATCTGGTTCTTGAAAACTGGCCCTGATACACATCTAGTTTGACACTCCCATGGGATATTTATTGGAAATTTAAAAACACTTTACAAACCATAATAAAGGATTTGAGTAATGAACATGAATTAACATGGTTAAACCAATGGTGGAAATGATTTAGAACAAGGAACCATGATTTATACATAATACAAGCTATTATCATGATCATGTGATTTCCCACTATGATTAATGTTTCTTAGACTGTTTTTTTGTTTTATTCAATAGATAAAACTATAACGAACTAGATTAACATTGAATTTTAAATAAAATATTTTGATAAGAAACCAAATGTGATTAAAAATAGATTAAAATATATTGTGATTATTTGTAATCATTTTTTACAATTTATGATTAGTAACTTTCACCATAACTAATTCTCAAAGAATGAAATGAAGAAATGTATGGAGTTTATTGAGAGCTCGGGTGTTGGTGACCATAAAGAAAAGAATATTCAATTTATTATATGTTGAGATTATGCGATGATGAACCCAAGTGAATGACTCAAAGGGACTAGTAGATATTATGATAGTGGAAAATAAGGACGTAGATAATATAATTCCCCAATCAAAATGAAAATATTAGTTAACATAACAGATAAAAATAACATATTTTTTTATTCAAGGAATGAAAAATCATGTATGTTTTCATTAAGGGTTCATGAAAATTAGGTTATTACCCTGAATTAGGATAATATATGTCTAGGGTCTTCACATATTTTGTATGTTACCATATAGAGATAAATATTGATATTTGGGGATTCAATTTTAGTTGATATTGGGAAATTTAATGTTCTTCTTTATTATTTTTGAATTTTGTATGGGTTAAATGGTTAACCATTTATAAAATTATAGAAGTATATTTTTGGATAATGTTTTATATATTTATTTATTACATCACCATAAGAGTATTAATAAATATTGGATAAATAATGAAAATCATTTTTTATAATGAAAACTATATATTGAAGGAATGACTTTTCATTCTATTAAGGATCTTATAATCTGTTAGTGCATTAGGCCTAAAAAATTCATATTTATTTATTGGATTAATAAGAGAAGTAAAAACTGATCCAAGAAAAAACAAAGGATGAAATTCTATATATAATACATACGAAATTTAATACCTAGGTATATCATCCCTTTAAAAAAATTTGATGGTGATATGATGATATCCAATCAATTAGATCTTCAATAGAATATCTCTCAAGTCTATGTTGTGTTTCATGTCTATATCTAAAGGATGTACATACCTAATTATTACAAAATACTAATATTATTCGTCATAAAAATAGATCATGATCATTTTAATATGTTACAATTGGTTGATATTCTAGAACATACAAAGAATAAGATGTGAGGAAAGTCCACTAACATTGTCCTTGTTTTATATATAAAACAAAAACTTGATAAAGCTATGTGGGAAATTGAGGATGTAATATAGAATAATAATCAACATATTTTTATTAAGTTGATGAATTCAAAGGTTGAAATTAATTTTAAGGGTTTTATAATGTAATACCCTAATATATTGGGAAATATTTTTTCAAACAAATTTAAATTTCACCGAAATCTTATGTTTTAAGAAACACCATGTTTTTTTAAAACATGAAATACAAATAAAATATTTTTTTTAATATAAAAGTTATAACATTTAAATTTGAATGGAGGGTATGAATAGGATTAAATAAATTAATAAAATATATGTTTTAAATATGTATATAAATTTATTCCTTTTGAGGTTAGTTAATTATAAATAAAAATTAAATCCCTTTGAAAATAAATGAAATCATTTTACAAAAAACTCAATTTAGGTTGAAAAATATGTTTTATATAAATTAATTAAATTAAAAAATTATCGTAAATAATATTAATGAATATTATATAATATATATTTAAGATTTATTTTAAATTTATCATATGTTTTTTCATATAAAACAAGAATAATTTCAATTTTCCACTTAAGAACTATAGTTTTTCTAAAACACAATTTTGTCTCCATTTTTTCACTTATTTTAATATTAATTATTTTCATTTTTAAAATATTCATTTGAAAAAAACTATTATTTTTAAAATTAACAATTTTAATGGATCATGGAGTTAATTTCCATGAATGTTCTGAAAATATAAAATTTTGAGCGAATATTGAAAAATACTTGTTTTTATAAAAACATATAACTTTTTATTCCAAAAATATATAAGATATATTTTATTTAAATGTTTTAATAAAATTAAAACTATTTAATTTATATATATAACAATAAAATTTATCCCATTTTAATCAATATCATATTGAATTTTGATATAATAAGTTTTTAAACTTCAGAAGATTTCTCTTTTGAAAACTGTTTTTCATGGAATTTGTGGGATTAATATTAAATTAAAGTTATCCCATTATACGAATGTAATATGGGAAATTTTTGTACATAATTTTAATTATAATAATTTATAATATATTATATTGTATGTTAATGTTTTTTAAATGAACAGTAGAATTAGTAAAAACAATATTGTGGATAAAGTTAAAATAGTTTTTCTAGAGGGTTAAAAATAAATAATATAGTGTAAAATGACATAATAACATGTGTAAAGAACATTTTTTTTTGAAATAATTGGACCATATGAAATATAATGTTTAATAATATACCATTTTTGCGCCTTTCTAGATATGATAAACATCAGAACACTTTATTTGTTTCAAAATTTTCATGTGTCCTCTCCCCCAATTATTAAAGGCCACCGCCTATAATGAACTCTTCACACATCCACAAACATTTGGATCAGCCAATACATGACCAAACTTTTTCCTTACATCCATCCCCACATTCTATAGTCCTTTGTCAGATTAGAAAGTCAATATAGTAATGTTTCTCATGTATACAACATATTACCACCTAACGAACCGATGTGATGTTATTTTCAATCTGTTTACATGGATGGTCGTACTGATTAATTAAATGAAAATATATGATTTCTTTAATATGAAAATACTTTTGGAATGAATATATGACATATAAATTCTTAATATCCAATCCATGGGGGATACAATAACGTCATTTGTTTGTATTGTGGACTACAAACTGATAAAGAGATGTGAACTTTTTTTCACTAATTCTTTGTATGGAAGGTAATAAGGATACATATAATGAATATATGTAATATATATGAAATAAAAATTTTTCTTTAAAGGTAATTTATTACTTAACTTTGTTTCATTTCATCCATCAAGAACATAGAAATAGTGTTTATGCGTACGTATGGCCTATCATTTCCATGAACTGTGTATTTCACTTTCAATTTATAAATTTTATAGATTAATATAAATTAATATAGAATTATTTTTTTATATTTATATCTTATTAAAAATTATGCGTTTTACAGAACCATGACCAATTTACGAGGATGAAAAATAGTAAATAAAAATGTACATGAAAAGAAAATCAATTATTACCCAAATTGGGATTTTTACAAGGACTTTTTAATAAACCGGTAATAAATGGTCATAATTAATTAATATAATGTATAAAATATATAATTATGGTTTTATAATATATTTATAATAAAATTATATTTATTATAGATGATTTTTAAAAATATATGATGGAATTTAAGACTTATGGTATGGGTTTTATGTCTCTCTTATTTTCATCGAGACACAAAGCTATATTCACCTTGTGTTTCTTTTATATGGTGTATATTCAATACACAAATATATTTTATGATTATATCCATTAAAACTATTTGGATTTACATATCCATTTGAGGATCTCACTTTCATAGGGATTGAAATACAGAGTTTCCAAATTTGTAAGGGTCTATGATACAATATCTTCATTTATTGGGGTTGTTATGGGTTATGTTTTTGATGATGAAATATTATAATATATCACTCAAAAAAACTTCAATTTTATGCCACTATATTAATTTATGGAGAGTAAATTTTTTCTAATCATTTTACCTCTTTATAAAATACTGGGTCAAATATGTTTTTTTAAATCCAAATTTATTGATCTATTTGGATTAAACCCCCTATTCTTCCATAACCATGTTTTCTAAAAATTCATTGTTTTTTTGAAGATTATCTAAAGGATTTATTAAATAAATCCATACCAAGGTTTATCATTTTAAAATATTTTCTAATAGGAATCTTCATTTTATTTTCCAAAACAAGTCCCATTTTTGTTTTACCAAAAATGTGAATGGAATCTTTAGTTTAATGTGTGTGACACAGATATTATTTCCCACAATAATGACTATTATTATATATATATATATATATATATATTCCTTTATTAGTTTCCATTTATATTTACAAAAATTATATAAACTATTTTTTTAAGAAAATTATTTTTCAAATTGAGAAAGATATTTTTTCAAGAAATGATTTAATTGATCTTTAAAGATTCCTTTATAAGTTTCTACACATGAGCGATGTTATCATTTTCTAACAGATTATAATTTAAGATGATAGATATGATATAATACTTTAAGAAGCATAATTATGTAATAAGTATCATATATATTCTTTATTTCCATAATTTTAACCATCTATGGAAAGTGGTCATTGAAAAAAATATTATACCATTATGTGGGGATGTTAAGCTGACGAATGCACCAACAATGTTTTCACATTTCAAAGGTCAGAACAAAGATCTAATATGATTTGAGCATAATTATAATGAAGAATATGTATATTTATGGTACTGAATTTATTATTTTAGGATAGATTTAATATATTTATAGAATGTATAAGAGAAAATAAACTTGAAATAATCGATACAGACAATTATCTCTACTTTGGTATACTTTCTTTAAGTTCCTTATTAATGGGTCATAGAATGGAATTTTATGGATTCCAGAAACTCAAATTCATGTATATGAATGTTTAAAAATGAATTAAGTAGGATTTTTTAGCTATGTTTCTTAAATTTGTATTATTAAAAGAGATAAGGTGTTCCTATTATAAGTGAGGTGAAATGCATTCCTTGAATTTCATAAAGTATTAAAAAAATATAAATTATTTTTCATGTAAAAATGGATCAAAATTGATATAATTAGAAGAAAATATTTCTACATACACTCTAATAATATTTGGACAATTTTTTGTTGTGTTCTCACTGTTATATTTTATTTTAACCCCTATTAATCCTTTTAACAAATACTACAGTATTAAATATTTCTACCATTTAATGAAAAAACAATACCACAAGAAGAAAAAAAACATAAAATGAAAATTTTATTATATTTAAAACTCTATGTAATTAAATTTTCTTATTATATTATATTTACATATTTTAAATCATTTGATAAATAAATTTATTATATAATATCCTTAATATCTTTATTGGAGTTATAAATTTTTTTTCCTTTGAAAACATCATGAAAAATACCAATTTTGAATTTAATATAATATATCAGTAATTATCATGATTAAATGCCTATAAAATTAATTTTAAACAAAATTTTATATAAATATTATCATTTTTCATACTTTTAAAAGTATTGATTCAATTGTTTTATTATTTTTATATATGTCGCACCGTTGAGACGTAAGTGTTTTGGAAATTCATAATAATTTAAGAAATTAAAAAAAAGTTATCAGCATAAAATATTTTCAATTCAACATATTTAACATTTATATTCATTCAATGGAAATATATATTATCATTAATATCATGACAACATATTTAATATGTTATTTAAACTTTTCACACCTATCGCAAGCATTACATAAGATGTAGTATTAGTTTCTTATTATATAATTAAAAGTTTATAATTTGTCAATACAATAATCATTTATACATAATATTGACTAAAAAATGATGTCAATAATTTTTATTATCAATTATTATCATCACCATACAAAATTTTACTTTTCCATTGATGCATAAGCACTGCATCGCCACAAGAAATGACATTCACATTTGTCAAGAAATATTATATAATTTATGGAGATTATATTATTTTTTATTATATTTTTTTAATATTATCATACATTTTTCATTAAAAATATTTCATAACTATTATATTATTTTTTTTTTCTTGTAGCTATTATAAAATAAATAATATCACATAAAAATATTTTTTTTACTATTAACCAAAATCTCAACTCTTTAAAAAAATATCATAAATTCTTAATAAGATAATTTTCAATTGATAACCCCAATGATAAATTCCATTTCACAATATAAAATTCTTATAAGTGATATATATTATGTAGTGCCATGGACCCCTTGGATCAATTCCACTCTGAAAATTTAGTGTTTGAGGTGTTCTCAAGAGTCATGCTGACTCATTTCAAGAGTTTGGTGAAAATCTTATTTTCCAAAGGTATGTGGATTCAGTAGGTGGTGTTAGTTGGTCATGTATGTAGGTCACATCATTGACATATATCGATAGGTCGCGTTGGTGGATCATTGTCTTTAGGTCATGTTAGTGACTCACTATTGGTAGGTCGCATCCGTAACTCAATGACGATAGGTCGTGTCAGTGGGTCGCATCATTCGCTCACTATTGGTGGATCACTATCGTTAGGTCACATTGGTGGGTCACATTGGTTTCTTTCTTTCAGTTGGTCACATTATTGGGTTGTGTTGACCGTTCACTATCAGTAGATGTCATTGATGAGTGGTGTCGGTGAGTGGCATCCGTGACACACCCAATGGTGAGTCAGTTTCAACTTTACCCAGTTTTTCTAGCATTACGCCTCCTACGTTTTATTGGATGTAAATTGAGCTTAAAACCCTTTTTGATATTTTTCAGGTATTTAAAAATATATTAATTATATAGGGAACATTTTAATTCCCCCAATACCTTGAAATATTTAAGCCACGTGGTCTTGACCACGATCCAACTTTAATGGCCCTTGAAATTGTTTCCTTCCGTTGATATAGGATCTGGCCCATCTAAGCTGAGATATTATCTTCCCAATGTATTTATAATTTTTTTATTGTGCCCATAACCTTCATTCCCCATGGAGACATGTGTTGTGTTGTTTCCTTCGGATTCAGTTTTCCTTGGAGTCTTTTACTGCCCACACGACCTAATTTTTTATCCCAAGGATGAGATGTTGATCAATTATTGTTCCATATATGAATTATTTAATCAATCGTTAAATTGTGTATCATGATGGGTGGGTGAAATGGTGTCACTTGGTGAATATCATCGAATCCCAATTTTAATTAAGGTATTTACAAATAATATAAGACCCATTATGTTAATTAGTTTTGTTACCTTAACAATAAATAAGGGGTAGGGAAGATGATGACGATTCTTGTTTTGTTTCATCTATTATATTATAACCATGTTTTGAGTTGTATGGTTCATAAGACTTCTAAAAATCATCGTTGTTGGAAGTCTTTTATTGAGAACAGGTGATCGTTTGTACTTGTTGTTGATATTCTCTTGAATTTATGCTAATATGAAAATCTAGCTAATCAAATATACCTGGTTAAATAAATGGAGGCATCAGGACTGAATAGTTCTCTGATAACCAATATATTATCATAGTGAAGTTAAATAATGATTGTCTTTTAAATATGAATACACCTCAATAATTTGTTCTTTCCAGGAGTGCGACTGTGTGTATTGGGTGCTACAGGTGGTGTAACAGAATCTCAGATGAAGAGCTTGATTGATTGTGGAATGGATGAGATTTTTGTATAGTGGGAATACATCTTGGTGTCGTATGTTTTTTGGGAGTGATGTGTTTGTGCAATGGGACTGCAATCAGACAGTGTGTTGGTTGTGCTACTGATGTGTTTGGTGTGACTGTGAGTTGGCAGTTGTTATGTTTTTTTGGGTTTTTTGGATATCATTACATTGAAGAATAATGGTGGTAGTAAATAAGTAATGTGAAGTTTGTGGATTATACTATTACTTGTAGTGTGCTATGATTGGTAATTTCATGAGTATGGATGGAAAAAAATAATTCTTAATAACATTTAATTTAATGGCTGTTAAGTAAGGGAGATTTATGAACTATATTTTATTTTATCATATTATGAAGTGACTATTATTTGTCTAAATACAATCATACAGGGGTACCGTAAAGGTAATTTTTTTGTGGGCTGGTTGTTTTTTTGGAAACCCATATGTTGGTCAAAGTGTTTGATACCTATATATATACAAGTTGTTCATTGTGATTTCAATACACACTCCACCTGTGTTGATCACTACAAGATGAACACCCCCACTGTTATAGGGGGAGGGTGTCCTTTCCCAATATCATTGTGGGAGGCTGGATGGATGGTTATTAGCCTTTCCCTACTCTCTCTTTTAGGTATTAGAAGCCCCAAACTCTTCGAGTAGGTTTTGGTACGGTTGAGAGGCTCAAGTGTCTTCAAGAGATGTGTTCTTTCCCAAGCTTAACTGAGATTTGTTGTGTTGTGCTTTCCTAGATTTAATTTGGATGAGGCCCAGGTGTTTGGGGGCAAGATGATGCAGTGGTTGTGGCCCATATGTTTGTGGGTGAGAAGTTGAGATCTTTATATGCCCAGGTTGTGGGCCTTTCTCTGTGGCCCCGGGGTGTGGGAAGGTTTGTGATGTGGGGCCTATAGAAGATCATGGTAGAATAATGACATTAATTATAAAGGACATGCACATAACCACTAGGAAGTGGTTTGGGTCACTCTATTATCGATGTGATTACCACTTTACATTACTTGAATTTCATTATTTGTTCAGCGTGCCTTAGTGAGGTTTGAGTGGGTAGTATACCATGTATGGAACTTTTAATTTTCTCCTATTTTCTCACAGGTGCATTAGTATGCTTCTCCCACTTATGTATGGGTGACTTTGGTCTTTTTATTAAGTATATTTTTATGCTCACCCTACATATATAAAAATATTTTTAGGTGTCCAGGGAGATTACACAGACTATGATGGACCATATTAGCTTGGGCATCAGGATAGTTGTTGTATTACTGCATAGACTTGTTTTTTGTACCTTACATTCCGATTTTTTTTCTTTATAGATGTTTTTTTAATCCTTCATATGTGTTGGATTTTAGATTCATTTTTTATATAAAGTGTTTGGAGTTGTTTGGCATGGAACATCTTATCTCCCAATAATTTTCATAGAAAAGGGGTAATGCCGCCTATATTTTTGATAATGTTTACCTACCCTTGGTTCTAGTCACCACCCCAGGGGCTATTGGAGGTGGGGATCGGGAGTAATTATCTCTTTTTCATCTTGAAGAAGTATGTTAATGGAACTTTTCTATCCCTTCCCGCATATTGAAGAAGGCGGGTCATGATAGAATGTTATTAGACGTAATGATTGGGATATATGATGGCATTTGGATTTAGGAATTGTGATGACTAAATGTGTTGGTAGGGAAACAGTGCTAGGTAACCTACGTATGTTACATAGGAAAGGTAATGTGAGTTTGGACAGATGATTTTATGGCCTCCCCTGATCTGATGCAATGACTATGAGCTTACCAAATGACTAAGTGAGGATACACTTTTTACAGGGTAGATAACCTAGGGGTGGTACATTCATCATGGTAACTTGTGTTTTTGTTTTAATTAGGTTTTTTAGGTAAATAAATTAAATAACGAGTTAAAATTAATTTTAAACAAAATTTCATACTACTCTAGATTAGGAGTTCCTTGTTTACTTTTTATCTATGACACTCAATCAACGTCCATTAGTGGCTCAGGTAGTAGAGGCTCAGCAAGATGATCCGGCTGATTGGAAGAGGGTTGATCCAGATGAAGAGGACAACTAGTGGTAGATAATGTATTGTGATTTATATATGTAGAAATTTGGAAGGTATGAGAGCAATGTCTGGGACATAGAGATGTAGAGCTTGATCAGGGAACATTAGATCACCTTCACCCTGATCCAGGATCCGACAAAGCACAAGGTACCATTGACAGTTAGTCAGATTAAGGGAGCTACATATCAGTGGTGGATTCTATACCTATGAGAGATAAAGGAGGTTGATGTTCTATGGGTTGATTTCAGGATGTAGTCCTCGGTAGAATTCCTTTCTTCGACCATGAATGCTGAGAAGCGTCGGGAGTTACTATCACTCTATAATTGGATTATTTCGGTACAAGAGTTGGGGATCATGTTCAAGGATCTCAATATCTTCGATCTATATCTCTTTTTAGACATGGAGTCATAGAAGAGATGATTATAGGAGGAACATTGTCCTTCTATCTGGTTATGCAGTTAATCCCTTCACCTTTCCAACATACATAGAGGTCCATAATAAGGTGGAAGTGGTTGAGAGGATGAAATATTGAGGAGTAATACCACAAGAGGGGTTATATCAGGGTTCTATGAAGGGATAATATTCTAGACGTAGGTCCCAGGTGCCTGGGACATTGAGGTTTCAGCCCGTTGGGAGTCATCATTAGCATTTTCAGTTTCAACCTTCTGGTGCTCAAGATTTTCCCATATTCTTGGGAACAAGGTGTTTCTCATATGGAGGATGCATGCACCATTAGAGTCAGTACCCAGTCCGAGCACAGTATAGTGGAGGTAGGCAGGTTTAGCACCAACCTCATCAGCAATTTCTTGCCATGCCATTTTAGAAGCATGGAAAATAGGATCCTTCTCCACTGAGAGGAGACAGAGAATTTTGAGGCTATCCTCAAGTTGTTTTTCAGGGACAGTGAAACAAGAATGTTCGAGGGGGTGGTTTTATGAAAAGTGGAACAAGACCTAGGTGTGGTCAGTTACACACCATAGAATCAATAGTTCTAGAAGGGCTAAAGAGCATTCGTGGTATGATCATTTTTTGTACTATTTCATGTGGTTTGTTTGATTCATGAGATTTTAAATACTTCGTTGCACCCTCTCTTACCCATGATTTGGGACTATATATAGATAGTGTTTCCATTCCCTTGGTGTTGAGTTTTACAGTCAGAGGTTAGACAAACTTGTATGATGTTTTCTGATGATGTAGAAAAATTTTGGGGTCACATAAGTTTAGTAGGGACCTTTTTCTACTACAGATGAAGCATATGATGTTATCCTTGGCATCGACAGGTTTTTTTGAATACTATCATTGGGTGCTTCTAGAAAAGATTTGTGTTTTCATACATAGATGGACATCGTGTGGCATTCGTTAGTGAGCAGAGTCATCAGATAAGTAGCTGATTTGCATTGCCTATTCTTTTCTTATTGGACAAGCATTCAATGGAATTAATGGATGTTGGGATAAAGTAGGTTCCCAAAAATTTTAGGGAATTCTTGGATATCTTCCCTGAGTAAGTTTTGAATCTACCCCATCAACGCGATTTTGAGTTCAGGATAGACTTTAGGCCTCGTGCTTCCCTAATTTTGATGGATCCTTATCCAATGACACCTTCTGAGTTATAAGAGCTGCAGATCCAGATTGATGATCTAATGAAGAAGGGATTTATCCACCCCAATGTGTCACCATGGTGTTCTCTAGTTTTTTTTTGTGAAGAAGTAAGATGGTTGTCTAGGGCTGTGTATATACTACCATAGGGTGAATCCGGTGATAGTTAAGAACCGTTACCCCCTCTATGGATAGATGATCTTTTTGACTAGCCAAGGGGAGCATGTTGGTTATCTAAGATCAATCTTCATTATGGATAACCCTAGGTGAGGGTGAATGAGGGTGAAATCTTGAAGACTGAATTTAGGTGCATGTATGGTCACTTTTATTATTTGGTCATGCCATTCCGTGTTACGAATGCACCATCCATGTCTCTGGGGATCACGAACTCTATATTCCATGAGTTCTTAGACTAGTTCATTGATATGTTCATTGATGACATCATGATCTTCTTGTTGTCATAAGAGGTGCATACCATGCATCTCAGAGATGTCTTGGAGGTTATTTGACACCACCATCTCTATGAGAAATTTTCCATGTGTTAATTTTGGAAACTATAGGTGAAATTCTAGTGACATGTGGTGTCTTATCAAGGGATAGAAGTGGTCCCCTCAAAGGTTGAATAAGTTGTTTCTTGGGAATCACCTAAGAATGAGGAATATTTTCATTGTGTTTTCGGGCTAGCAGGATATTATTAGATATTTATACCAAATTTTTATTGAGTTGTAGCTCCGTTGATAGATCTTACCACCAAACCATTGCATGGAGTGGGTAGTGTCACGTAGCTTTCAAATACATGAAGGTGAAGATAGTGAGTACTCTAGTGCATTGATTTCCAGAGGAAGGGGTGATGTTATACGTTTTTTTATGCTTCCTGTCTAGGCTTGGGGCATGTGTTGATGCAGTATGAGGAGTGATCTCTTTGGGTCTATGTAATTAAGTCCCCATGAATGTAACTTTGCCATCCATGATATAGAGCAATAAATTAAAGTATTTTTTCTAAATTTGAGGTTACATTACCTCATTGGGGAGTGCTTAGTGTTATTTACAGATCATAAGAGGTTGCAGTATATCATTTCCCAATGAGATATGAACTTGTGACAGTGGAGGTGGATGGGGTTTCTTCAATATTACGATTTTGAGATCTCATACAAATCTTAAAAGGGGAATGTTTTGGATGATTCATTGATCATGAGGTCTCACAATGATGTTGTTCTGGAATCTAAGGATGCCTGTAAGGAAATGGAGGAGTTTTAAAACTTTCACTTAGATGTAGGAATGGATGGTAGTAGAGGGTGTCCATTTTAGATGATGGTGTAGTCTACCCCGACACAATAGGTGGAGGAGACTTAGTGGGGAGACTCAGAGACATAGGTGATGCATGTTGGAATTGCCCATAGTGAAGCTCTAGATGGATGGTTAGAGGATGGTCAAAAATAGATGTTTTTCCATGGGGAATAATTAGTTATATTTTTGAAGAACAATGGAGTTCTTTGTGAGTTTCCCATCTCACATTTAGTAGTACCACTGAGAATTTTTAAGATATACCCTAGCTTGAGGATATAGTTTTGATGGCTAGGAATGAAACATGCAGTGACCGAGTTTGTGGTGATGTGCTTAATGTGCCAGTAGGGGAATGATGAGAAACGTGGGCCCAATGGTTTGTTTAATCCACTAGATTCCCTAGAGTTAAAGTGGGATGGCATATCCATTGATTTCATCACATGTTTACCAAGGGATAAGGGTGTCTTTGAGGCAATATGGATTGCAGTGGATCCGATTATGAAATTAGATCACTTCTTAGTGATCTAGGAGTCGAGTGTAGTGGATACCATGGTGAAGCGATACCTAGATGATGCTATGAGGGTTTATAGGTTTCTGAGATCCATCATCTCATATCAAGAAAGAAATTTCACCTCACAAGTCTGGATGGTATTTCAGCATGGTTTTGGCACTCAGTTTCACCTCATCACTTCCTTCCACCCTCAGAAATATCGAAAGACAGACCTGACCATCCAGATGTTAGAGGGAATATTGTGGGCATGCGTCTTGGACTTTGGTGGATGTTGGGCATTACAATTTACTTTGGTATAGTTTTATTACAATAATTTCTATTACTTTTCCACTGGTATGGCTATATTCAAATCCATGTACTAGAGACCATGTCGTTCATCGTTTTGCTGGACAGAAGTTGGGGAGGAAAATTTTCTTGGTATGGATAGGGTGTCGAGTATGACTGAGAAGGTGCATCTTTTCCATGGGAGATAAAGGTCACACATTATTGACATAAGTCATAAAACTATCAGAATAGGAGTCCCTTTGAGTCTGTGGTTGTAGAACATGTGTTCTTGAATGTTCCCCCTTGACATGGGCTTCAGAGGTTTGGCAGAGGGAGTAAGATTTCTTTGAGGTTCATTAGACCTTTTTAGGTGTTGGGGTGAGTTTGTGAGTTGGAATACAAATTAGCATTGCCTCCAAAGTTGGATAGGTTCTACGACCTCTTTCATGACTCCCAACTTCATCTGTATCATAATAATGATTCCCATGTCATTTACTGGGGAGAGATGGATATCATGGAAGAAGAAACATTTTTGGAGAGGCAAGTGGTGATCCTAGATCATCTGGATAAGGTGTTTTGGGAATGAATGATTCCATTGGTTTGTGTGTTGTGGAGGCATGGGGTCCTAGGGGATATTACCTGTGAGTGAGAATCATGGATGTGTTTTCAGTACCCAGTTTTTTTTGAGTTTCTTATTGTGATGTAATGCTAGAACCTTATTTCCTATAAGATGAGTTGTTTCCATTTTCTGTGAAGTGTGATAAAGTACGGACCATGATGAGGGGAGTACCTGATTCCTAATCAAGGAGCATTAATTGAGAAGTGATAAAACCAGTACGAGTGATTCAGTGCCACCAAGAGAAGATAGTATCTTGATATGGGGGATGGAATTCCCTAATTCATGTGTTCGAATATCATGGTTTTGGTGATCATGTGGTGAGTCTTGTAGTCGATTAAGGGTAATAGATATCAGAGGAGGTGTTTATGGATGAAGAGGTCTCACTCCAACATTCGAACCTCACAAGGTGGTTTATTTTTCATCTTTGATAACAATAGTAGTGTTTCAAGTGCATCAAGTTCTTTAATAGGCATCTCACAAGGTGGATGTTCAATCCACTCTTTTTTCTGGGTTTTGTTTTGAATTCTCTAGGGTTAGAATAGTTTGATTGGAATCTGGTGTTATGTTATGGATCACTCAGGTCCATTCCATATTGAATATTCAATGTTTGAGGTGTTATGGGGGTCACGATGACTCATTACAAGAGTTTTAAAAAACATAGTTATCCAACAGTGGGTTGAATCAGTAGGTGGCTTCAGTAGGTTGTGTCGGTGAATCACGTTGGTTGGTTGCATTGGTGGCTCGTTGTCGGTTGGTCCCATCGGTGACTTGTTGTTGGTCTGTCATGTCAGTAGGTTGTGTCGGTGTGTGACTATTGGTAGGTCATTTCAGTAGACCGCGTCGGTGGCTCACTGTCAGTAGGTGGCATCAGTGGGTCACGTCGGTGACTTTCTGTTGGTACATCACATTGGTTGGTCACGTCAGTGGGTAACATCATTGGAACACTATTGGTAAGTGGTATAAATGTGTGGCATCGGTGTTTTTTGTTAGTGAGTCACATTGATGACACACCCAATAGTAAGTGATTTCCAGATTTCCCCACTTTTTCTGTTTCACCCCTCTTACGTTTTATTTGACAAAATTGTAGCTGAAAACCTTATTTGAATGTTTTTAAGGAATTTAAAAGGTTATTAATTATATCTTTAATATCCTAATGCACCCAAGACATTGAAAAAGTCAAACCTCATGCTATTAACCACAATTCAAATTTAATGTCCCTCAAAATAGTTTCCTTATGTTGATATAATATCTGGCTCTTACAAGACATGATCTTCTCATCACTGTGTGTTTCTAGTTTCATTTAGTGTTCCCAAAGCCTTTCTTCGACACATAGTTGTGTGTTGTGTTTTGGACTTTAGATTCAGTTTTTTCTTAGAGTCTCCTACCGCCTGTGTGAACCACTATTTGGGAACAAGGAGGAGTTACTGATCGACTGTGGTTCTAGGTAGTAATTCCTTCATATCTCTTTTATTTGTGTATCATGTAGGGAGGTTGTAATTGTGTAACTTTGTGAATACAGTCAAATACCAATTTTAATTAAGGTTATTATGAAGATAATTAGACCTATTATGGTAATAGGTTTTGTTACCATAGTAATAAATAAGTGGCGGGGAATATGATGATGATACCTATTCGGTTTTATCTATTATATTTGATCCCTATTTTGAGTTTTAGGGGAAGTAGGACTTTTGAAAATGATGGTCGTTGGTGGCCTTTTCTTGTGCGTAGGTGATGCTTTATACTTTTTGTTGATCCTCTATTGAAAGGATGGTGATATGAAAATCTATAAAATCACATATACTTGGTTAAATCAATGGATTCCCTAGTATTGAACTGTTCTTTGATCACCCTTAAATAAAAAAGTAAAATTATAGAATGATTGGTGGTTAAATCTGAATACACCTCACTTATTTTCTATAGATGGGAGTGTATCTGTGTGTATGGGGTGCTTCATGTGGTGTAATGGAATCTCAAATGTAGTGTTTGATTGATTGTAAAATAGATGAACTATTTTTGTAGTGGTAATACATCTGGGTATGTTATAATTTTTGGGCGTGATGTGTTTGTGTAGTGGGACTGCAATAGGGAAGTTCATTGGTTGTGCTACTGATGTGTTGGGTGTGACTATGAGTTGGTCATTGTTCTAATTTGGTGGGTGATTTGTGCAGTATTACATTGGAGAATGACGGTGGCAGTAAAGAGGTAGTGTGAAGTATGTGGGTTATCTAGTTACTTGCTGTGTGCTCTATTTGGTAGATGCACATTAAGGGACTGAATAACAAAATTTAATGCTCAGTATTATTGAATTGAATGAGTGTTAAGTAAGGGTAATTTATGAACTATATTTCATTTATCAACATTCAAATTTACTATTTTGGTGTAAATACATGCATGTAGGGGTAGTGGAAAGGGTCATTTGGTGTGGCCTTCTAGTTTTTTTGGAAACACATAGGTTGGACAGAGGGTTTGATACCTGTATATATGTATAAATATAGTTCCTTGTGATAACTATATCCACCCAACACGTGTTAAGAAATATATGCTGAATTCCCCCATTGTTATGGGGGAGGGTGTCATTTCCCAATATTTCAAGGGGAGGATGTATGGATGGTTATTCTCTCTTCCATGCTCAAAATTCTAGGAATTGGTACCCCAAGACTATTCGGGAAGGTTGTGGTGTGGTTGTGGGGCCCATGTATCTGTGGGTGTGGTGTGCTTTCCCAAGTGTCTTCAAGATGAGTTATGGTGTGCTTTCCAAGATGTATTCATGATCATACCCAAGTGTCTGCAATCAGGATGAGCCTATAGTTGTGGACTTGGTTTTTGTGGATGAGATGGGGTGAGCTTTGTATTCCCATGTAGTAGGGATATATATGAGGCTCGGGTGTCTATGAGCGGGTTTGTGATGTGGTTCTTGTGGAAGAGTTTGGTAGCATTAGTATGTTCACCATTAAAAATGAGTAGTTAAATAGTTGTAAGTGGTGTGAGGTACCCTATGATTAATGTTCTTACTAATTTACTTTACATGAATTTCATTATTTTTTGAAAATTCCTTGGTGAGGTTGGGGTGGATAATATACCTTGTTATGTTCTTTGGAATTTATATTGTTTTCTCATAGGGGCTGTAGTATGCTTCTCCCACTTGTGCATGAGTGACTTTGGTTTTTCCAAACGATTATACTTGTATGGTCCCCCTATGTATATAAAATTATATTCAGGTTTACAAGAAGACTACATGGATTGTGTTTCACCTTACTAGCTCAAGCATCGAGATAGTTTTTGTGTCACTACATAGCCGTATTTTTGGTTACTTACATTTGTTTTTTTGTGTAATTTATAGTATTTTTGTTTAAAAGTGAATATGGTTTGGATTTTACATTCCTTTTTCAAAAAAAAATTTGGGATTTGTTTTGGATGGGATATATTATCTCTCAACCTTTGTCTTATAAAAACGGTCAATTCCTCCAATCTTTTTGAGAATGTTTACATACCCGTGGTGCTAGTCACCACCCAAGGTCCTATTGGAGGTATTACTCATGGGTCATTATCAATTTTTCATCATAAAGATGGAAGGTCATTGAAGTTTTATATCCCTTCCCTTATCATGAATAATTAGGGTCGTGACATATTACTATTAATTTAAATATGTAGAACAAAATGAAAATAGGTTTTTTAAAATAAATTCTAAAACACCAAAGTCGATGTATTTGAATGTCAAGTATACTTCTGGTTCATATGAAATTAAGTAGAAAATTCATAAATAATGGATAAATAAATTAATTTAGGATAAAATAATAAAATTGGATTCCTCATTTAATCAAAATTACAGCTTTATAAAAATCATTATTTTTCACTATTCAGAGAAAAATCAATCATTTGAAAAAAAATACCTACATTTCATCCTAATATAATTTCGATACGATGATTTTAAAGATGATATTATTTAGATCAAATAAATTTTCTAAATTTTCCCGAAAATAATTATATTATTCACCCAAAAAAAACCAATAAATGTTTTTTTAATAAAAAATATATTTTCCAGAATAATATAACTTTTCTAAAAAATTGACTGGTTGTTTAAAAAGAATAAATAAATACATTTTTCTTTTCTTTGTCCATTATATATATTTCATAACGTGGTTAATACAATTAATCCTAATCAATTTCACTTTTATGTTATTATTATAATATTTTAGTAGTAATATTTCAATATTTCATCTAGGTTTGGTGAAACTCAATGTTTCATGTATCCAAAGCTATTAATGAAGTTAAATTTATTTCAATATAAATATATTATAATATATATGGGTGTTATAAAGAACCTAAATTACATGTAAAAAATTTTAACACCCGTTTTCCCCATCCCTCTAATGGTGTCTCAGGTTACAATAAAATCTTACTACCAAGAGAGTAAAATCGACACAATATCATTAAATTAATTATCCAATACACTAAAGTATTTAACATTATATAACCCATAATATATAATTATATATACTCATTATTGAAGTCATTATTTGGAAAAAATATTCAAAATAAGTAAAAAGAGGCCATGATAAATGTAAAAATTAAAGAATAAGAAGAATTAAATCAACTGAATAGGTTTAATAGATTTGGAGGGAAAAAATAATAAAAAATAAATTTGAAAATGCATAAATATGATACAAAATGGTATGGGAATATATGTTTGTCCATGACCCCTCATATAGTTTCAAAGAGAACGAGTCAAGGATTCATTAAATATTAGTACATGAAGTTAATATAAATTTTCAAGAATTTACATATCAATATATTATTTATTTAATGGATTTATCAAATAAAAACCTCTTCATAATTATTTAAGGATCTATAATCTAAAAAATAAGATATAATAGTTAGAAAAAATATCTCTAAAAAAGGAGTGTTTCCCTATCATTTCCCAAAAAATCTTGGAGGAATGATTTGATTCTCAATCCCAATAACCATTAGACCATGAATATTTGGGAAGGAACTTTCTAGACTTGGATAACGAATTTATTTTATATATCAAATCATATTAAAAATATAAAATTATATTATACAATGTGAATATGAGTTTCACAATAATATATAGATGAATCTTTAAATAGAATTTGTTTTATCAACTATGTTCTTGTAAAAGTTGTCATGTTTAAAAAGGATAATTGTCTTAGGGTGTAATAAACATGTCACCTTGATTTAATGATGTTTTTGAAGTATAGGGTAGATTTATAAGACTCTAATTCTCTGTTTTATATTGAAAATTACTCAATAACCATGAGTTCAAAGATGTAACATGAAGAGAATAGTGTATAAACCATTAAATACAAGGTGGATAAAAAAAGAGATTAAAAAATGTTAATGATAAATAAGAATAAAAAGAATTAATTTGGATAGAGAAATTATCTAAAGATTCATAACCATAGTCTAATATTTTAATCCTAATGCCACAAAATATTTAGTTATGAAAAATATAATCTACTTTCAGGTGCATATTTTTTTAAAAAAACAGACAAATCAATGCAACATAATTGAAAATATAATAAAATATTTATTAGAATAACTAATAAAAATTTTTAATGAAAAAAAATGTTGTGGGATATTTATAAAATAAAAATAAAAAAACCCATTATTTTTATTATGAATAAATTTCAACATATTTGGTGAAAGAATCTCCAAATTACATAAATGAGGAAAAAAGATTTTATGAAGGTAGTAGTGACAAATATATTTTTTATGATACCAACTGCAAGAATAATATTATCTACATCAGACTATTAATGTGTAATAACTATTAAATTTATCATAATGAAAATTGGAATTATGGTATTTTTAAATGAATAAATTGAATTCATTGTAATGTTATCATTCACCAGGTGAATATGTTTTGTGCACTATCTCAATTGGAATAATACCAAATAAAAGGATCACTACCCACTTTTATTCATTGATCAAATGAATGAATTTTTAATAGTTCATGATTATTGTTCTTTTACTAATGGGTATCCTAGTTACTCAAAACTTAAAAGGGGTATATAATATAGATAAATATAATACATTCACTTATCTATACATGAACTTTTCTTACATCCACATATATTTTAGAATGTGTAACACACTTGTGATATTCTAATTGCTGATGAAATGTATATTGAATGAAATAATAGTGGAATTCATTGAGATTAGAATAAACTATTTATATGTTCACTAGAGACCCTTGGAGAGATAAATTAATTTCCTTGATTTTTCAATTATATGGTGTAAAGAAAAAACATTGTTCTAAATTGGTATATGTTACAATGTATGGGTAATGAAATAGTTTCACATTCCCACCCGATATCAAATGAATTAACATAATTTTATTTAATAAAAAATAAAGTTACATATGATCTATATTATCTTACCATAGTAAATTTAATTTAATGAATTCATTTATTTTTATGATTTTAACATATATTTTTATATTTTTTGATAACACAACCAATCACCCATCTACTATAAATGCAATTTAAATTTTTAATTAATCTGGGATTAATGGAATCTATAAAAAACCTAAACAAAATTTTTTCCAATACTCTAATAATGAAATATTTTAATTAGAATATTATATTTATGGTTAGGTGTAATGAAATCAATTACCCTCTTGAAGAAACTATTGGGAAGTGGGTCAAACAAATTTTTTGAACTATATACCATAAAATTAAAAAATTATTGGATACCGAAATCTTCTACACTATCATATAGAAGGATGCATTATTGATAGTCATTTCCCTTTATTGAATTAAACTACATCTTGTACTCTTAAAGGTAGTTATCTAAATGGATTATAATACCTTTTGGTATTTATTGAATGAAATGTTTTTTGAAACCATGGATAATTTTAAGGAGGATACTATTGAAAGAGTTCAACATCCCAATAAAATGTATAAATAGATAAGTGATTATGGTTTCTAATAACTTTTTAAGGTATAAATTAAAAAATATAGATTAAGAAAAGTAATTATAAATTTATGATGGGTTCTATGATGAAAATATCTTTCATTTTTACTTGTGATATCTTCTATGGTTCATCAACATCATAAATATATTTTTCAATTGTGATATTTATCCCCATTTGACATATCTATAAAAGAAGTATTTATTAGAGGTGTAATTTTATTGTTATCGGGTTTCTTTATTACTATTTATATAATGTGGAGATTTAATTATTTGATAATTTGTATCAAAATACAAGGTGATAAGTATTTTATATTCTGTTCATTCTTCACCTACTAAAGTGAATCGTAAACCAGTCTAATCACTATACTAGACTATATGGAGAGGATTATTTCATAAGACTCTATACAGATTTTAAAAAATTTTCATTAAATATTATGATCTCATCAATTTAATTTACTATTTTAGGAAGGGTAATTGAATACATTAATACCCTATATTATAGGTAAAAGTGTTTGATGTATAGATAATTGAATTCTTGAGAGCCTTTACTATCTTATCTAGATACCCATACATCCTTACGTATAAGTAATGTTTTTCAAATTTTATATAATGTTAATTAATATTTATGACAATTAGAAATTCAATGATAATTTTTTTTTAAAATCCACATTTTCTATGTTTTTAATTATATAATTACTAATTAGTTACTAGCGAAAAAAGTAAAAAACCAAATTATATAGAGAATACTAAGGATTTAGTGAAATATATAATATAATAACATTTATCAACCACAAAAGTGGGAATATATAATTATATAAACAATACATTAAATAAATATGTGAGAAGATGGTTATAATGAGAAGGAAATATTAGGGTAAGTGGCATGATGATATACTCTGGGTGTACCAGAATGTGTTCAAAAATCTGACACACATATTAATACTTTTAAGGGTTTATTGAAAAAAATGACACATGTTAGTTTACTTAGAGTATAAATTTTATTATCTTTTTAATATGGTAAATAATTATTTTTAACAATATAAGTGAGTAGGAATTATCTGATAATATACTTGAAGAGATTATGAGGAACGTGGGAGAGAATTAAAATATTTATCACCATGAGTGTTTATAGTATAATGAAAAATTTATATGTTGGGGAATATATAGAAATTTATATAAGTTAATTTTATTTAGCTTGAATTTTAAAATATGGTTTCTCCATCTTCCACCAACACACACTGCTGGAAAATGGGTCTATACCCACAGTTTTATAAAAAATTGTGGGTATAGAGTACCCATATTCCCACAGGTTTTCAAAACGTTGGGTATAGGGTTAATATGGGGACCTATACCCACAGTTTTGCTTAAAACTATGGGTATATGTTTATTTTGAACACTTATACCCACGGTTTTGAAAACCCATGGGTATATGTGTTTTTTATTCAAACCATATACCCACGGTTTTGGCCAAACCGTGGGTATATGGTATTTTCCGAAGACCAATACCGACAGTGCATCAAAACCATGGGTGTTGGGCCTTTTTTTGAAGACCTATACCCACAGTTCTCTAGAACAGTGGGTATAGCCTTCCCGCATTATGGCGCGGAAATAATATTTGGCGGGACACGAAAACAATTTGGTGGGAAGGAAAATATTAACGGTTTAGATTAATATATTTACGTAAATATAAATATACAATCCCAAAAGTTCTGTATCTCGGTCGGTAAAAAGTTATCCGCGTCTGCTGTAGGTCACTGGTTCAAATCACCCTCGCCGTATTTTTTGAATTTAAATATCCATGTAGATTATATTTATATATATACACAGATTTATGTGTATAAAACAAATATAATTCATAGCTTGGTTGGTTGGTTGGTGGGGTGCAGCCTCGAGAATCTTCGGGAGGTACGGGTTAGAAACACGCTGGATGTTTTTTGTAATATTAATATCGCATATTAATATAAATGGACAGATATATGTATATATAATATATTGAAGGCGCAACTTGGGTGGTCTATCGGTGTGGGCGCGGCCGCCAGCGCAGCGCGAGGGCTGGGCTCAAAACCCCATGGCGGCATTTTTTGAAGATTAAATCCCCACATTTCTCAAACCGTGGGGTCAATGCTATGCCAGCATGTCCACGCACCTCCCACACTGTGGCAATCCTATCCCCATAGTTTCTTCAAACGGTGGGTATAGGTCGACCCGCCTATCCCGACGTCGTTCCAGCCCACGGTTCCCAAAACCGTGGGTATAGCCTATACCCACTGTTTTGGGGGCTATACCCACAGTTTTGAACCTTGGGTATAGAGAAGTTTTCCAGTAGTGACACCATTGATTTTATTGAGATATATTATGGAATGTAATTAAATAATTATTGTGTATGAGCTATAAACTAATAAATAAATAAATTTTTTTATGAAAAATGTCGAAGTGAAAAAGGGGAGGAAAATAAAAAAGTGGTAAAATATAAAATTTAATAAAATTTGATTAAGGGTGTGGTTTTCATTGACATGGAATGGAAATAAATAGATAAAATGAAATTTCAACTGTAAAATATATCATAACTCATATTTATCAATTATATATTATATTTGATACCCCTTGGGTAGTTCCTACACCAAATTTACATATATTCTTATAATTTATAATGTTTATCCAACCCTTGTGATTACTTACCATGATGACACATTTCACAAAAATGTTGACAATAAAATTAACAAGTTAAAAATCAATTATATAGGATAATCCTCTTATTTTATCATAGGAAAAGTTATATTTAATGGTCGAGGGTAAATATAAAAAAACACTTAAGGTGACCCATGGTTTAATTGTTTTTTTATTTTGATATCTTTTTGGTATTCCACGTATTATATAGTTATTTTTTGAAATAATTATAAAATATTTTGGGATCTTTAATGAATAAAAAAATGGTTTAATATGATTATCATGTAATTATTTATTTCTATATTGATATATTTTTAATAAATTTATAAATTTTTGATATTTATTGGTAAAAATATTATAAAAACAATTTAATGTAATTATTGAATTGAATGGAGAATAAATAAATAAATATGAATACGAAGAAGTGGTATTAAAAAATGGTATGAACGCTCTGTAATATTTAATATTTACCATTAAGATTAAATTTCATATAATATTTATCATGTACTCTGAAAAAATTAATGAATCACAAGGATCATTATTTGATTTTAATTCTATGGGAGGGTGTAAAACCCCATGTATTTTCAGGTTGTAAATTCGTAAAGGAATTTTATTTTTTGATATGGTGAGGGGTGTGTTTTGATAATTTGGACTGCGATAGTGTTATTTTGGGTTTTACATATAAAACTTGTCATTTCTATGAGTTTTTAAGCTTGGTGGATGCATCAGGGATATGGAGGATGTTGTTGGAAAGACTCGGTGTCAGGGATATATACACTTTGTACCCATAAGGAATTCACCTCAAAAAAATGGTCATTCATATTGTGGATTACTTAAATGGGGTGATTTTAGTCCATGATTAGGGTATTATAAGAGGAGTATTATACCAAGGTGATTTCACAAATTGAACTAATGATTTACCTTTTGAATGATGATTTTTAAAGTTACTTTCAACTTGTGAATTAGGTATATGAGATTGGCCTCCTTACCTGCAGGTAATAATATTTTGAATAATTGGTTCACATTGTGAAAGGATTGATACATGGTGATTTCTCCTCTTTCATGAGTATATAATGGAATGAACCTAGTACTTCGCATGGCTAATGGTGTGGGGTGTGTTTCTATATGAGCATAAAATAGTATTTTTTTTATCGATGGTTATAGATTTTTTGAGACATAGGTGATGGGAGGTGGCTATTCATCTAGAAAATCCTCTCCCCTTTTCCACTCTATAGCCTCCTCCAATTGGGGTTGATATGGGGGTATCTAGATGATTAACCGGGGAAATAATTTTTATTTCCTTTCTTTGTCTTATTCCTTGTAGATTCCTATTTATTTCATTGTGGATGTTGTTTAGGTTTTGGCCTAGATCCTACCAGATCAAGGGGGAATCAACAGATAACATTGGGGATTTTTTATGGGACAACTAGAGGGAATACAGAGTGGATGGCGGTACATAATTTCCTACTGTTTTTATTAAGTTATGTCACCATGTAAAATTAATTCATATTTTTGGTGAATTGTTATGAAATTTGTAGTTTAATTTGGTTATAAAATTGGGAATTGTTATGTATTAAGTTCATGTGTGTTTTATGATTATACAAAATATTGTTGCTTATGATTTCATCAATAAGTTATTTATTTGTGAGTTTTTAAGAATTATACAAATTTGGATTAAGTTTATTAACTTACTATAAATCATTAAATTAATTATTAATTAATAAAATTAAAAAAATTAATTGTTTTATTGCTATTTAAGTAATCATGTGGATGGACTGTTTCAATTTCAACTTATAAGAGCATAGGAAAAAAAAATTATTTCATAAATCAAATATGAAATGGGTTCTTGATTGTGGTAGGTGGTACATCATACACAACCTATTTGTATTATAAATTCTGATTATATGACATGTGATGTGATCCCTCTCCACTGAGTTCCATCAGACCTTTCTAATTTCAAAAGATTGTATCTTTTAATATAAAATTCCTTGACTAAATATGGATCCATGGTCCAAAATGGTTACTTATTCCTTGGCCAGATTTCATTGGTCATCAATGGTTGAGGTATTAATTATAGTTTTATTCCATGAGATTTATAGAAATTTATGGATTTAAATTAAATAAAATATTATGAAAAAGATGTAGGGATCCATATATTAGGAGCCTCCGAAGCCTCCTTATAGAGGTGAGTGTTGGTTCAGAAGGAATGGCTTAAGTAAGTTGTGTGAGAACCATGCAATTATTTAGATTGGTTATTCTAGTTTTGGTGACCATGAGGTGAGTGTTCTTCCTCAACTAAGACGTCAGTATCTGGGTTTGTATTCCCTAGGAGGAATTTGGATGGGTTGGGTTCATGAGGATCGACCTAGTGATGACATGGAATGTGAGGTTGGATTTTAATCATCTATCGAGACCAATGATAGTGAGACATTCCTTACAAGGCCAATGAGGCCTTAATGATATATTGAGGGTTTTGAGGGAATCAATTCCCTCTCGGTGATGAGTTTTATGTGAGAGATAATAATGTGATGGAGGATCCCAAGTGGGGTGTCATGGTAGAGATGTGACCTAGAGAACACTGGTCGGTTCTGTAGGATATCATTTACCATAACAAGAATTTATATAGAAATTGAGTACTGATGATTGTGGGTGTCTTCTTAAAACTAAAATTGATAATGTGAACATTTTGTGGATGTGATGAGATTTGTTTGTACACATGATAGGTTGACCCCGATTAAGTAAGATATGTTTGGGTGAGTGATGAAACTATATGGGGTGAATTTTAGGGGATTATTCAAGGGGGATACATTGACCAACAAGACATATTGAGATTATTGAGATGCCATGGATATTATTCTGGGATTTTTCAACTATGTCTGCTATTATATGAGTTGATTTCCCATCAAGTTAGTCCATTGAGATTCAATATTACTTGATTATTAGTAGGGAATTACATTGAATTTCAAAAAAATTAATTTCTTGACAGGGTAGAACCATGGGTTTTTATATGACCCAATGTCCAAAAGGGTATTCCATGGATTTTTGTGATAAATTCCTGATGGGGAACTCCTCTATGTTTTTGGATGTGGTATTCTAAGAAGGGAACACCCTAGCTCAATGTAATGTTTTCCAGATAGGGTGATACATTGATTTTCTTAATTTTGATTTTCCAAAAGGGAATGTTTTGGCTCTAGGTGATGGATTCTCAATAAGTAAATCCCTGTAGATTCCAAATGGATGAGTTTGGAAGGCCTTTCTCACTATCCTTAGGATTGAATATGTTATTGTTCAGAATGACCTAGACATACCCAATAGATTCAAATGTGGTACTATTTTTATGTCCTTCGACTTTCCCCTAAGAAACATCCCTGAGTTTGTTATTGTTTGTAATGATTACTGGAAATTCTCAGAGACACTCTGGAATGGGCCAATGTTTCTTTTTATTGATCCAACATTTCTTGATAGAATCCAAGGATCAAAAGTGAGAATTTTTTTCTTATCCACTATATTTATTTATTCATATATATGTATTAGACCATAAAAATATATTTAATTTTTCTTTATAGAAACAAATTTGTGGTTACCTATTGAGTAGTACTAACACCCTGATCAAGTTTTCATGGAACTTGGGTACTCAAAAGAAATTTCACTAATGATAGTTTCAGGTTGGTCCTAATCAAGCATTATATCTTGAACAATACTATATATTCAAATAGGGTGATTATTGGGGATCTATGTTGATCCTAAATGTATATAAATATAAATATATATATATGATTAGAAAGATGGTAAATAAGTATTATTTTTATACTAGATTTATTGTGATTCAGCATTACTGCATTGATTTATGATTGAAAGATACATTTATTTGTTTAGAACAATCTGATTGATTTTCAATGATTGTTTTTGTATAATTTTACATGTTACTATACATCATGATATGGTGGTATAGTCTCCCAGTATACTAACATAGACCCATGAACCTAGTCATCACCCTCTAGCACATGGTAAGGAATGCTTAAGATCCCAATAACTCTCTATTCTAAGAACTATTATTATGGACAGGGGTTGGTGATTTTGAAAGGTGGTCTCTGATCCTATGTTAATTGTATCACATATGGTATTAGAGATTTATTTTTTCCATAATATTTGTTGATATGGATGATCATGATTAAAAATGTATCAGTGCTTATAAATGATATTTGGTTGATGTTTCAAGAACACCTTTTCTAGTAAGATGTCCAGTTTACATGGGATATGGGATTTCAATTCTCACTTTTAAATTTTTTAATTATATGATTTCAACATGCATGTAATACATGAGTTTTTATGTTTTAGGATTAATTGTGGTTTTTAAACTCTTACCTTTTCCATGAGGTTAATGTTCATACATCATATTTACCATGTAGTTTTAATATAAAATTTTCTTTCTTTTGTTTGTTTCATACCATTTAATATAATGGTTCAATTATATAATGTGTTAGTAATAACTTATATATAGTTTTACCGTTTAAATTGGTGGTGGAATTATACTTAGAATGATCTTTGCATATTTTCTCCTTATCACAAGTCATGTGGATCCTATATCGGGATGCTTTGGGATGTAGAATATGTTTTCCCATAGTGAAGGGGATGTATAGTTACCCTAGTAGTTCAATAGAGGTATATTATACCTTTGTGATGAACCCCTATGGGGTGACTATGATGTTCTAAAAATAAAATGGGTTTGGTTACATAAAGTGTCAATAATAACCTATATGGTGTTTTCCCATGAACCATTATTATTCCATTAAATATAATCAATCCATATGCCTATTGTTATTCAATAAAGATCGTGGTGGGGTGATGATGTTATATATATACTTTTGTACCTAGATGAAAATGTGTCCTTGAATATGTTCCTCCCATATGCAGAGGCCCAGTGAGGAAAAATCAATGATTTTGATTCATGAGGGGGTATTATCATATATTGTTACCTAATGAGAATCACTTCCTATTAGTGGGATAATTATTTTTCATGTGAGCCAATATGTGTGTATGTGTGTGTCTGTATGATATTTTGATTCTCAATGCGGTATTATATTATACAAATTCTTAATGTAGATTAGTTCCTAGTATATGGATGAATTTTCATGTGAATCATTATATATATATTATATCCTTGAGTGGATATTAGAACGTGAATTTTCATGTGATATTTGACATGAGGAAAGATAGTTATTTCTTATGAGAGTTGACTTATATGAGATATGACCTTTGGGTTAGGAATCAGAGTCATGTTCTTGAGATACTACATAGGATATGTGAGTTGAGTGTTGAGGATGAGATAACTTGTGATATATATATTTATATATATATATATGAGATTTACATGAGTGATATGTTATTCTAGACTTTTAAATGATTTAGAAATCAGTAACATTAGTTGATGATTCAGGTTGAGAATGAACCACAACTATTTCTCCAAGGTATATAATTTAGGAATGTGGGACAACATGGGTTTTTATGAGAAAAACACTTTGAGTGATGGAGATTCGGGATTTAAGGTATTTTTTAATTGGGTGGGATCAATATTTGGATTGAACCTAGTTTTTCTAGGTTTATATCTTGATGAGGGAGTTTCTTAGTTCCTATATGTTCGAAACATGGGCAGATAGAGAGTGAAGAAATTATTCTGATTTGAGAATGAATCCTAGGTTAGTGGGTGTACCTGTAGTAGACCATGGCATAGGTGAAATGCATGATTTTGAAGAAAAGTGACAGTGGTTCTTTTAGATATATTTGATTAAAATGAAATGGGATCATGATTATTGGTTAGGAAAATGAGACTAGGTTTAATAAAGTACATTTCATGGATTTTGAGTGAGGTTATATGACTATGTGGCACATGAGCGTAAACCTATAACATTCAGATGAGGTCAAGGTGGATCATTCTCGTTACAGACAACACTATATGAATAATAAATTGATAATTATTTTTTTAGACATGGTATGGTTTTTTAATGGAAAAAATATAATATCGCCTCCTATTATTTTTATATATATGATAACTATTAGCTATTTGATAAAGATGGTATTTTAGATAGAGTACTGTCAGAATTTATTGTTGGGAAAATAATGTATTGGGATGAAAAACTTGTGTGTGATGGTTAGAACAAGTTGGGGTGATTCTCAAAAAGTGGTATAAGGAAATCTATTTGGTGGGGGATACAAAATAGACTATTGGAGTGTGTGACCCTCATTATGAGAAAATATCAATAGATGCCACATATGGAATTCCTAGTGATCCATGAATTTGTAGGAATTTGTATTTCATGTTATCTCTCTCGAATTAGTGGGACAATATTATTTTTTTTCATTGAATATGGTAATGTATGGGCATGCATCATAGTGGGATGACCCCATGTTAGAAGGGTCATGTGTGTGAAATGACAAGTCATTAGATGATCAATATAGAATTTGGATGCCAGTGAGAAGATAAATATAGTATTATCATATTCAATAATGAATAAAAGATATGGATTTGGAGGATGTTTTGGATGGGGTCCATGTGTTAGAATCAGGCTCGATATGATTTCAATGTGATCCTTTTGTGAGTTATACTAGTGATGTGTTGGTGCTCGATGTGGTAGCACAATGGCTATTTCGGTAGGACAAGGATCCGACCGTATAATCCGACTAAAAGTATGTTTTGGATATCAGGGTGGGTGTTGAACTATATTGATATGCCATCCTAAGATACAACAAGATTATAAGGTGAAGTGATAGTGTGTTAGTTGTTGAGGCCAAGAATTTCTAATAAGGGTCAACCAAAGGATGTTGGACCAATGTTTTCATATGTAATTGGATACAATTGATGGAAACTATACCTGGAACATTGTTTAGGATATTAAAACTATGTTTCAAGGATTTAATGGATATTTCTAAGGACGATTTAATGTATTAATGAATTTCACGTGAAGGATAGATAAAAGAATGATGCAGTTTGAAATTTGTATAAGGGAGGAGGTATCAATTACTAACTAGAGTTTTTTATAGAGTTTGGTATGGTGATGAGGATATCACACTGATCGGGCTATCGAACTATTGTAATTGGATTTTGATAGGTGATTTTGATTATAGAGAGTACCACAGATCAAAATTGGCCATTATGAGATGAGTATTATGGAAGACATCCATATAATATTGAATATTAATCATTTTATGATACCATACTGTATTGGGATAGATGATAATGAGTATGTTCCATCTTGATTATTCAGTGATGGTGATGAGTAGTAGATCAACTTTTGTTTAATAGTGCACATCATGTTCGTACTTGGGCAATGGAAGCTCCTTCATCATTCTGGGAAAGAATATAGTGAATTTCCCATGAATTGGTGATTGAGAGAGGTTAAGATCAATAGTTAAGGACAATTGGGGATTCATATGGATGGGAATTATATGATGTATAGAATGAAAAACCCCAAAATTCCTTTGGGTTTTAAAATCATGATAGAATTTGATTTTATAATTTAATGAGGAGCCAGATTCATGTATTTTGACTTATATCTAGATTCATTGTGTTTTAAAATCTTAACACCTTTGTTTTCGATGTGTTTTGAATCATAGGGGTTTGGGAGGATATCAGAGAAGTGACAGGGTGGATGAGCTCTTGATGTTTTGTAGTTGTAGGCCATTCCTAGAATGAAAGGGTTTATACACATGATTAAAGACTTTTATGTAGTGATTTTAGGCTATTAATGGGGTCTCCTGAGATGAGGATTCTACCTATAAGATTCCACACAATTAACCAGTTGTTTCTACAATGGATGTTGATCTGTAGGGTTCCTTTTAGACTATGAATGGGGAAACTATGGTAGGATTACCTGCCATATAGTAGTCACTTCATGCAATAGGTGTTCGTGCTCTAAAATCATTTCAGCATATGTATTTCTTCTCTTCATAAAGTATTTAAATGTAGGAACATACACCATGAATAGTGTTGAGTTTGTTTTTTATGAGATGGAAATAAACTTTTTATTATCAGGGTTTTAGGTTTTTACAGTTGTTGGTAAAGATAGCACCTCATTCAGCTAACCCCTCCTATCCCCCTTCCCCTCTTGATCCACCAACATTTATGTTGTATGTAGGTGTAATTTAAAAAATTTTCATGTTTAAATCATCTGCTTGCTTTCCTAATCCTCTCCTTTGTTGTTGGATTATACTTTTTATGGTTTTAATTCATAGTTTGGTGATAATTCCACGAGAGCATGATGGAATCATATGATAATTAAGGGAATCTTTCTTTCCCTATCAAGATGAAATCCTCGGTAAATTTTTAAATTCCATGTCTTGGTGTTTTAGTTATGGAATGTCACTATGTGAATTTAATTATGTATTTTGGTGATTTTTTTTAAATGGACCATTGAATTGGGTGATTAAATATGATATTTTGAATAACAATGGTTTGAGTTATTCGAACCAAGGATGTTATTTCCTAGACATGGAGTACTGTTCTTTTGTCAATCTACATGGGGATGATCAAGGGGTTTTCAATTCAAGTGATCTTATAGTACACGAAAAAAAATGTGTTTAAGGTGGCTGAGATTCCTAGTATTTTCCAATTTTTTGGGCCTCAAAATTGGGTGTTTTTTTGGAAGATGATGTATTTTATATATAGAAGTGGAAAGTACGAAGACCCTAAAGCACAATTCGTGGATTAAAAATTAGGTACATGGGAATAGTTTCCAAAAGTAAAATGTTACGTGAAGCATGTAGGAATAATAGTTTGTGGATCGATGGTGGTTTACAGGAAGGCATGTGGTTCGTGGAAGGAAAAATGATCACTTGATGATGTGTTGTTCAGGATAACAAGATGGTGATTTTGGTGGCCACAAAGTAAAAGGAGGTACATAGACCACCTAGGGAAGAATAGTTTATATGAGAATGGTACACGGTGATGATTTGGTAAATCTCCGTTTAGCAGATTATGCATATATATTTGGATATATAAGGATAACTAATCCCTTCATTAAAGAGATACTCTTTGATTAGAAATACCGAAAGAATTTAGTGAATTCGAGATGGGGTTCACGGGCAGACAACCCTATGAAATAGAATAGGTTGTCAAGGTTGATTCCATGAATAGGGAAGTGGTCTCTGGAGATAGTCCATATAAGTGGTTTGTCGGGGCACTTAAGCCCATAAAGGAAAATTGTTCAGACAATATGGTTTGTGGAAGGCGGTTCATGGTAGATTATCTACAGAAGGGGATTTGGTCTATGTAGAAGAAGAGGCATGCAAATGTGGTATATGTAGGGGGTTTTCCGAGGAATTACATACATGTTGTTCATGAAGAACTCAAAGTACTTGGAGGAAGAAGGCCATTATGCAGAGGAAAAGTTAACGAGCTGACAGTTCCCAAAAAAGTGAATTACTTATATAGGTGAAAACATGAATTCAACAGAGCATCTATCTATAGTTTAGGATGCATGATTTTTTGCCGACCCATTTAATCCACCATCAGCTTGATAAACTGATTTCAAATTTTCCCCAATGCATTGACCAAGGGGGTCCATATATGTGATCTGAGGGACATAGTGTGTAATCCCAAAACCCTTGCAAAGGCAGTGCGTCTAGCATAGAGTGTCTATGGTAAAATTTTGTAATATGAAACTAGTTAATATTAGTATAATTTTGTAAGAATGACAACATTTATATATATTCTCATGGAACATTCCCTTAGTGGTGAACCAAGTAAAATTGATGTGTGGTCCTTATATGTTTGAGTGTTTAAATTACATCACATTTCAAACAGACAAATTTTACAAGTTCCTACCAATATGGGAGAAATATATGTCAATTTAAAATAAAAATTTCACATCCTGATTCACCCCTCCCCTCTCAGGGTGTTCCGAGGTCCTTCGCGAGTGTGTGTCAAGAATAAAATGCACCCCATCGCATAATGTTTTACTGAGAAATTATGGAATGATGAGTTTTATAGCGTATAACTATTTGATTTAAATGTATTAAAATATTTTATAGTATTCAATTAACTATTAATGATTATATACAAGCCACTAGTAATATCAACTTGTTTTTCTAACATGTATACAAGGAATCCAATTATGTTATAGATTTTCTTTTCTAAGAGAGTGATAGTGGAGATGTTCTTTATGTAGTCCTTTTGGGCCACATACTTTTTCACATCCATAGTTTGTGTTGAAATTAATATTGTGATTCATTCCCACCTTTTTAATCCCCCTTGTAATTCATGGACGGTCTATTTTTACTTTCTATAATAAATTTTAGGATTAGGTCCTCCTGAATCCTAAAACATTTGATGTAAATTAGATGTTCTAGTGTGAGCTAGGGATTCATTCGAATGGATTGTGGCTCGTTTAACTTGGATGATCATGGCTATGAAATTCTTGGATTTTAATTTTAATGTGATGGGATTCTTGCAAGAGGTACATTGTTCTTCATAAATACCCCTTGGAATTGGGCATTCAGATTATACGGAATGTGATTCAAAGTCTCCCCACTAATGGAAATCGACCCTATTTAAATTAAAGGAATTGAATGTATTAAAATAAAATTTTTTGATTGAAAAATGTGATATGGGCCATGATATATGTGACACCCCATACCCACATTATAGGATCCAGAGATCATAGCCACATAATTTTCATATTTTTTTGATACTAGATATAAAATATTGCATACAACCATCCATAATTAGAAAATCAAAAAACCAATAATGAATAACTTACTTAATAAGTATATTTTCAGGATTATACATTTAGAGGATTATGAAAAAAATAAACACATAAATCCAATTTTATTTTTATTAAATGGAAATATTTTCCATTATATGTGAAACAAGTTAATCAATAATAAATCTTCACGATCTCCCAGAAAATCATTCCCACATTCCATCCTTCTAAATATTTCACATGTACTACTTTTCTCCATAACCTAGAGAAATGGAAACATAATAAGGGGTGAGATGAAATTCTCATTAAGGAAATAAAATAATTAATGTAAACATGTCATAAAAATTTCAATAGGAATAGGTAAATATTACGAATCCATAGTCAAATTGAAAATAAAATGATTCTTTATCCATGATAATAATTTTATACACGGTTATCAATAATAAATATCTCATTGATATTGAATTAAAAAAGTTGGATATCTAAAACCTCTGATCATGGCTATATGCGAAGACATTTTATTTTTTATTTAGATCACAATCAGTCCATCCAACTAATAGCGCCTTATGTCAAGACACTATCTAATAATGTGAAGAGGAATATGCCAAAATATAACCTATTGTGTCTCATGATACTTATCAATTCATTGAAGGGATATATAATTATTGTCCCCACCCATAACATTATTAACTCCACTACAATCACCATAATATAAAATGAATAAAAAATAACTAATAAAACTGCTAATAGTAAACTATATTTAAATTACAATATATGGAATGATAATAATATTACCCATGTCCACAAAAGGGGTAACCTAATCCTAATCTATCTAGAGGCACAAGGTTTATGTCTAAACAATACATAGTCAACTTGATAATAACCATCCACATTGTAATAACAATATATAGAGTGCCAACACTTTCCCCCATGATAAAGGAATATAAAAAATTCTTTGGTGAACATAATCAAATATGTATTATGTAAAATGTGATGTTCAATATATATATAATAATGAGTATACCTATAATATAATATAATAATAACATGGACATAATCCATCTAGATAATGAATGTGGATGGTTTATAAGGAACATATCCCATGATGTGTGAAATATTTTTCAATGGTTTCAAGTGTTAGAAATGTATATCTATAAAATAAAATAATAGAATACCATATAATAAAATAAAATGGTTGAATGTTACCAAATAATATGCTATAAATTTAAAGGATTACCATAATTTAATAAATGAAAATTGAGTTACCCAAAATCTTCACTACTCAGGAAACTACTAAATCAATAGAAACCTGAATAAGGTAACATAATTTGGATATTAAATCCTATTTAATACAAATACTATGATATAATACATATCCATGGGTGGTAATTACACCAGAAAAACGAAACATGGTGTAGAAAATATAATATGTCTCAAAGAGTTAGAATTGAGACTAAGAAAACACTTATGAAAATCCAAACATTTGAATATAATCCCCTATGAATGAGAGGTCTTATAATTTAATATAAAATTCCATGATTAAAATATAATTCATAACTTGATGACTCAAATATGTAGTATATACATCACATAAACGAAATTAGGTTCATAAATATAAAACTTTTCTTAATGAATGGAAATTGAAATGAAAACTCTTACAACCTATGGAATACTGGAACAAAAATACCATGATAATGTTAACATGAAATTTGAAATTGAATATAATATAATATAATATAATCTTTATAGTAATATTATATTGGTTCTGTAAGCACTCCATTCAAAATAAAATATTTTGTATAATATAAATGGGTCTCAATGAATGAAAATAGTGTCTAAAACCATTTCATCTTTTTTTCGACTTTCAAGGAGGTAATACATCCTCTAGTATCATATGCACACACACACATATATATATTAATAAATTAATTCTTAATATTACTCTTATCCATATTCTTTCACACTCTTTATAAATTTTCAATATCTACATGAATTTTCTATATTTTCTACATTAGTTATTTATAGTTTTGTTCATTTGTAATAGTTTTATAACATCAAGGTATGTATTATTTATTTGTATAAAGTTAATCATTACTACGTCATTAAGGATACTAATAGGGATGTTTTATAATTGTCAAATATTTTCCAAGGTCATTTCATGGTTTTTTAGGATGTATACATGAAGACGAAATTGATAAGATGCATGTTTCTATGATTCATAACCATCGACATGTGTTTTCATAATTAATGAATTACATGTTGATATATCATAACCAAAACCAGTAAAATCATTATATACACATTTATTTTTAGTTATACAAATAAATTTTTCTTATAGTAAATCATGATATAAATTAATTTTACTATCCAATTTTTGTGTTAAATCGACCCAAACATGAACATAGCCATATTAAATGATTATCTTCTTAGTTTGCTAATATTAAAAGAATAAATTAATGATGACTGTTTGTTGATCACATCAATAATATTTTCTCTAATTTATCATGAAAAAATCATATTTATTTAATAAACATAATATTTTCCCTTCAATACTATCCTTATGTCCATCTTTTTAAGGTGGTGAAGGAAAATTAATCACATTATATCATGGAGGCACTAGTCTGTATGACACACAAACAAAGATTTTATTTTTCATAATGGATAGGGTATATGAATATATAATGATAATAATATGAATATTATATCATTAAATTATATAAATTATACTATTATCATTATAATATCATGTTTATGAAAAATTTTGTAGAAGATAATTATGATGAAAACTATGTAGTTGATAATACTCACTTTGGGGACTTGAATTTTCCTATGAACTCTCCTAATATTTGAAGGTATAGGTTAAATACTTTTCAAAATAGATTATGTTAATGGGATAAGGTTATAGTGATATAAAAATAAAATATTTTCAAAATTTTATTTGAATGAGATGTGTACATTGGATGATACTCATATAAAAGTGAACTAAAGGGTAGTTTTGGGAGTAACCATTTCATTTTAAATAACCTAAGTTTTTATACAAGTGTCGAAGAAAAGAAAATATAAAAATGACAAGTGGAATTAGATTATGTTTTTAAACTCACATCAACCACTATTTATTGATAAAAACATGAGCTATTTTTTAATGTTTGTTTTAATTTACATGTTTTACCCAAACATAATTCTATATTGGAAATTAATTGCCAAAATTATTATTTTTTAATGAAAAAGAATAAGATTCAAGATTTAACCTATTTTTAATCTTAAAATATAAAAATAAAAAATTATTATATCAAATAAAAAATAAAAATATTTGAAAATATAATTTTAAACTATACACACACATTCTCTTAGAAATATTTTTTAGAGAAATACTATATGATGCATGATATATATTGAAGATAAAATTATATATGATACATATTTTTAATGACATTAATTGATTTATGATACAAAAATATATATATTAGGGTTCAAATAAAATATATAACTGAATCTTCCTGGAAAAATAATTTATTCCAATAAATGATCAAAAACAGTTCTTATATTAATGTAACATTTTAATTAGTTTTTAAAAAAGTTTCCATATGTTTTTAAGTAAAAAGAATTTTTTAAAATTAATAATTTTATTCCTAAAATTAATATGTCATTACCTATATAGTTTAATAAATTTTCAATTCATTCTTATATGACTGTAAAGTCTTACAAATTACATGTTTTGTAAAATAGTATTTTTCAACTAAAAAGCACAATTTTTTGAAATAAAAAAACAATTCCAATTATCTTTTGATATGAGGAGATAAAAAGTAAATTTTAATTTATTGGTTTATTTTTTTGAAATAAAAAATGTTATCTTCTTTAAATAAAATATATATTAAAAATGAAACATATTTTAGTAAAAATAAACTTTTAAATATTAACTGATATAAATTATTTTAATTATAAAGGTATTAAATATTTGTGGATTACCATCATGGTGTTTACTATAGATTTATTAATAATTTATTCTTATTATTTTTTGGTTTTTTAATTTGGTTCTAGTCTATAACAAATTATTTTCTCTAATTTAAAGGAAATCATATTTTAAAATCATATGGCTCTACAATATACCATTATCCACTGGTGGGATTACCACAATTGATTATTGATGAAGTATTAATTATAGTTATATGCCTTTTGATGTATGGATCTCAAGGGGTGTCAATTAAGAAAAGGATTTAACATGACGTAGGATCTCATATAGTAGGTTTCATTAAAGCCTCATAAGTGGAGAGAATTGGGTTGGAAACGATTTGACCGAGTAGGCTCTGTGAGAACCATGATATTTCCTAGAGTCATTAGACTGGTGATATGAACATTGGGTGAGGGTTATTCACAAAAAATATGGGTTTTCCCAGTTATGTTCTCTATGGGTGGACTTTTTTATGGGTTGTGTACATGAGGACTAACGTAGTGAGGGCTTGGGATGTGAGATATGATTTATTGAATTTGTTGACACTAATGTCAATGATAGATCACTTATGCAACTAGTGAATCAATAATGATATGTTGATGATGTTATTACCTCAAGGTGATGATCTTCACTTGATAGATGATAAGATGATACCTAAACCTATGTGGGATATCTTAGTAAATATGTGAAATTTCTGATATTGGTGGTTTCCATAGTGACATGTTTACAGTAGAGAGGCTCTGTTTGGGAAATGGTAGAGATAATTTAGGATATCCCATTAAAATATTAATAGAGGATATTAACCATGTGTTTTTTATGTGTAACATTCGGTTTTTTGATCTAGTTGAAAAATTATATGATAATTAAAACGTTTCATTTTTTGGACATACAAAATACTAAAAAAATACTACATATGTAAATATGAGCATAGAAACACTTAAATGTTTGGTTTTTATGTTAATTATGGACCAAGATATGTTTCTGGAACTTGGATGTGTTCTGAGAGTATATATTCCTAAAAACTCACTTTATGTGAGAAGTGGATAAGGGATCATGATTTCATTAAACCATGCCACCCTCTAGGATAAATTTTGTGACCCTGAAGAGATGGGAGCATTGGCTATTCATGGTTGGAAAATTCATACACCTAGAAACATGGTTAATTATACTTAACCAGTTGCATTGTATGGTTGGGGAATGGTTAGAAAAAATAATGCAGTCAAACCATGCATGGGATGGATCTTGGGAAGTATGTGTAGCACTACTATTACAGGGTTATAAAAACAATATAGAATAACCATGAACCTCATTTAATAGGGGTGAAATGGGTTTTTACCCCTCTAACCATTTTCATCTTCTCCCGTATTTCATGGCTCACTTCTCCCATGCCAGGATTCTTGAGTTAGCCAATCCTAGAACAGTATTCTATATATCTCCCACATTTATGTGTGAAATAACATACCGTTAGTTGCATTGGATCTATATTGATAAGCTCTTGATTCATTTTATTTCATTTTATTTTATCTGTCTATGTGGAATGATAATTCCAGGTGATTACTTTTTCCATATTTCCGAGGAATTTAAAAATTATTCAATTTTTCACATTATATCTCAAATAAAGGCCCGATTTTAAATAAATAGAAAATCTTAAGACTGAGGTAGGTGGTTTATATAATTTTCCATCAAATTTTTGTTGTTTATAAATTATTTATATCATGTATTACATAAATCATTTACATTCATTGATACTAAATTATGAATAATTTTAAATTATTTACCTAGACCTAATTTAGACATTCTATAACACCCTATTACATGGTTGGAGGTTGATGAACTAAACTTAAACCACCATGTAAGGTGAGTTCGATGGATTTCCCCTCAGAATCAGTAATTTCCTATTTGACTAAACAACCCTTAGGTTTTGTTTTTTTATTCCCATGTTTATACTACTCTATTCACATTTTGAATCACCTTTATATGTTTTTTGAGTACACATCATAGAAGAAATTATTAAATTGACATAAATGAACTATATAATGATCATTTCACTATTTTCTAAAAAAACCCTTTGAGGTGCACAATATTATCTTATAAAAGGGGGTTATCTAATGAGAATACTCTAGAAATATATTGTATATTTAGGTACGTGACCTCCATTATCATTTATAATTTTATTTTAATATGGAGTGTTCTTTCACATGTTGTTTATAATTATTACTAAATAAACCAAATTTTTGTAATTTGATAAATTAAAGAATAAATTGTAAGACCATCTCACTTATCCCTTTTTGGAATTTATTATTGAAATGATAAAAAGTATTTTATCAAACCATAAAAGGGAATTGTGTTCATTATATGATGATGAATGTGAATAACCACTACCACAAAACATGAAACGTGAAGCACTGTTATTTATCAGCGCTAATAAGAAAGTACTGATAAAGGGGTGGGCCGTTATAAGCTCTATTATTATCACTGATAAAATTTTAATTTATTAATTTATATAAATAAATATTAGTATAAATAAATTATTAAGTATTTATCTATGAAATAAGTTTAGTGCTAATAAATTGTTTTTTCATCATCACTCAAAAAGCGCTGATAAAGGTGTGTTTTTCCAGTGCATTTGTTTTAACAATGATTAAAAAATTATTTACCAGTGCTTTTAACTAGAGCTGATAAAGGATCCAACAGTTTTTATAAAATACCTCTAATAGGCCCCTCTTCCATTGCACGTGTTCAATCCTTTGTGAAAGCTGAACCCTCTTCCATGACCCCTCCTACTCATCATCTTCCTCTTCTACTACCACCACCACCACATTTTCCTCCTCATCTAACATGACCTTCTTCCTCCTTCTCCGCCCGTTTCTGCTACCTTTTCCTCCTCCTCCGCTATGACCCTACTTCTCCTCCTCCACCACCACAACCTCCTCCTCCTCCTCAACCTATGGTCGCCGACTGATCCTCCTCCACCATATACACCTCTTCATTTGTGTCAAAAATGGATGATAGATCTTGATCGAGCCTAGATGACCTTAGGATATGGTGGATGAGTTTTCTTAAGCGGTCAACTTCACATTGAGGTTAGTGGTTTCAAACCATTACCAATGTTTTATGAATTGTTTCATACATTGTGTAATATTTAGTCTTCTACACCCTTGTGTAGTTTTTATTAAATCAACTCAAATTTTTTTCCTTGACTATATGTATTGGAAAAAAACATCATGGGATGTTATGGAATCTCTGAGTATTATTCCATAATTCGAAGACCATCAGGGGTTGGAATAAATTAAAATACATTAAAAATTTCATTCAAGAGTACTTGGGGTATTACCTTGTGTAATAATATGATTACTAGGACCTTGGTCCAGTGTATTTTTTCTACAATAGATATGGATAAGTTTATAATTGAGATATTCCAGTTTGAGTATTTAACTATGATGTTTTTGATTCACCACCTAAGAGTAGGTATGTTTTTTGGGGCTATGTTCTATCCTTATATGTGATGTAGACTGATTCAATGGAAAATATGTTCCTTGTTTGAAAATTAAATTAATGGTAATTAGGATGTATATAACCAATTGGTATTCGTAATTGGTAGAAAATAACATAGTGGGAACAAAATAGGTTCCCTTAGCCTCCCTTGAATTAGAGATGTGTGGATTATATGAGGTCAGTGTGATCCTTGACCAAAACGAATCATAGTGTTTCATCGTAGTATTTTTGTATTTTTTCATGAAATTATGGGGGGAGTTTTCCTCCCCCTTCTAACATGTAATATCCGAGTGGGTTATAGCCTAGTTTTGGATTTAGATATTGGTTTGGCATGTGTGTATCAACTAATTGTAAACTTTGTGAGAGTCATATGTTAGGAAAACCTGGTTATGGTTTATTTTGTATTAGACGAGATGTTTATTATTCCATTTTTGGTTGTTTATATACTATTGGACACTATTTCACTAGATAATTCAATTTTTATGTGGTGGAAGTGCTGCCCCTTGATTAATATCTTTGTTTGGGTGTGGGATGACCTTCCTAATCACTCTGACATGGCCTATGGACTGGGATGATATGAAAATTTATGTTGAAGATGACTAAATAAGGGTTTGATATACTTCATGTGATACTGTGATGTGTTTTATGAGTTTCATTTCCCACTAACCATATAATAATGTTATCTGAGATGTTATACCAATTATGAAATATTCATATGGTTTGAGATGTATTGCCCAATAATATTGATATCTTAAAGGAATGAATATGAGGGTTGATATAACCATTATATAGTGAGCCCATGACAAGAGAAATTATACCTTAGTGTTGGGAACTGATGCCCACTCCTTCTCCTCTACCGCCACGACCTTTTCTTCATCCTCCGGTGAGATTTTACTCCTCCACCTCTACCACAACTTCCTTCTCCTTATCTTCCACCACAATCCTTCATCTACTATCACCCTACTTCTCCTCCTCCTTTTACACCATTAACTCCTCCTCCTCCTACTCCTCTGGATGCCAACTCATCCTCCTCTACTGCGACCGCCTCCTCCTCCTCCACCTCCTTCTCCTCCTCTTCATTGTGTGGTCCCCTTTTCCACACATGGGGTGGTGTTGGTTGGTTACTAAATATGAATAAAGATATTTATTGTTGATATATTGTTACCTATAAGAATTGGGATGATCATGATATTTTTTAACAATAAGGATGCTAATGATGGATACGTTTAGTGAGGCCTCTTAGGATGGGTCATGTATGAGCATTATAGGTAACAGCCTCTTGCTCGATTCTAGGTATCAATCCCTAGCTATATATGATATAGAATGAGGATTATCTTCCTTGGATGTTCATTATATCAGAATCGTTATTATAAATATATGATGAGGATGAGGCCTAGAGACCTGGAGATTGAAATGTAGAGATACTCCACCAAGGTGAACATTCATTAAAATTTTAAAAGTTTACATTTGGCTATACATCATGGGGTATATGCACTTTCCCACAATACATAACTTATTTTAGTGTTTTGGATTGTGTTGAATGTTATGTATGTTATAACCTCTGTAGGATCTGCTTTATGTATGTCCATTTATCCAAGGGATTTGTCTTACATTGATAGTCCTCAAGAAGTAAGCTGGATCTTTTACGGATATCTCACGTTCCACTTCTAGTATATATTATTGGCTATGTAGAATACCTTGTATTAGTGATTCAGATTTTGATAGAGGTTAGATTAGTTATTCTTATTTAGGTCCTCCTTTATGTATGTGATTTTATCCATGGGAACATAATTAGGTTAATTGTTTGGATCATGTGGGAGGTTGGCTATGTTATGCCCTCCATACTATTTTTTAGGGGTGGATGTTATTCTAGGAGGCATATAGTCACATCACAATTCATGATCAAGATTTAATTATTCTTCCTAGAGGATGAGTTTTGTAGTGTATACATGTGGTAATTAAACAATGTGACATCATAGGGTGAACTATGAAATAGAACCTTAGGCTACACCATAATGTTCCATATTCTTGATTTTAAAAGGCATTTTTTAGTATTTTTAATGAGTTTCCCCTATTTATTATTAGCTACTCAACCCCATCACCAAACCCATATTCCCCATAATTTTACCCTCTCATAATTCACTCTTTAGAATCCCTAATGGTTATCTTATAGTTGACAGCCCACCCCCTCCCTGGACAACACACACTGCCCTTCCCCCACACCCCTGTAGCCCCCCTAGATAGCCCCCCACCTAGACAACCCACACCCCCTCCCCAACACACCTGCAGCCGCCCACCCCCTGGATAACCCACCCCCTTACACTTTGAACCTTATATGTTTGACTGGATTTTTCCCTTTTCTCATCCCGAACCACTCCATGCTATGCCAACCTCCCCCTCCTCTCTTCTTGGTTGGTTCTCCCTCACCCGGTGTATGTTTCATCTTTCATCACTTGTATTAGAGAGCCTATGATAATTTTTACCTATTTTATTACTTCTATATTTTAGTGTCTGACACTCCCCCCCCCCCCAAAAAATCCTATATTTAAATGGACGTGGGTCAATTAAAATTGGAAATGTAATGATACATCCTAGGCTGGTATCATAACCAAAAAATGACCGGACATTCCACTAACTAAAGAGGTGTTCATGATCCATACAGGATAACAATGATCCCATGAAAAAGATTAATGTGGAATATTTTACACCTAAATTATATTAAATTAAAAATTTTCTTTCTCCTGAAAAGAAGACATGTCCCATTCGTAAGTTGAACATATAAGAAAATAATAGATATGCAAAAAATAAATTAATAGGAAGATGATATCATAAATGGAAAATAAAATCCCACTATTGACCGAAATTGTTTTTATCATGTGAGTTCTCATTTTATTTTTTTCAGTTAGAAATATCCTTTGTCATGTGCCTCTTCTCTGCTATGAACACACCTCTTCCTAGCACTGAACGACACCATCACGGTTAGTTTTCTTATCACAAACAATGTCAGGTCTCCATCAAACTGACGCCCGAACCAGTACACGATAAGGCCCGAAAGGCATTCCCAATCCGGACGGGGTGACACAAGTGCTTGGGTAACAAAAAGAAATCTTGGGAATGATTTACCTGGATAAATAAATTTAAAACAAACATTAAGTTGAATAAATTGAAACTAAAAATAAGACAACCAAATAGACCCTTACACTAAGTTTAGATTTAATATTTACATCTAGAACTAAATACCCAATAGAGACTACAATAAATAAAAACCATAACCCCAACTCAAACCTATGTGCGACATGAGGAGTCACATCCCCAAGCCACCGCTACCAAACCAACACAATAATTCCACTAACAACTCGAACCACAATTGATATGCACAACGCCTCAACTTGAAATACAAAAGAAACGATATCTACATACAACCAAAGGTGTATTTAGGGTGTGAGCCAAAATCCCAGTAGGTTTCCACCATGAAAAGGTTCCACACATAATTATAAATGTCAAATACATTTTCAATATAACAGATAAAAATTAAGTGAATTCTTAATCAATTTGAATGAAAACGGTTTTACAGAAAATTACTTTAAAGAAAATAACTTAAATTAAAACACACAAACACACGCACATTCATGGTAACCCCAACATCAGACCATATGATTTTGGTGGGTGCAAATCCTAAGAGTAGCACAATACATGGGAGAGTCTCTAAAGATACTACTGAGAAGTGAGACCCTAGAACATCTCATCTCGGTGAGCAATGTTATAGACAAATAGCTTCATAAATTCTCATGCACGATCCACTAGTAGGGTAAGAAATCCATAACCTAGCAGTCTCCCCAAATGATCCAAATGTTTAGTTAGTGTTGTTTTCGTCAATCCAGCTAAGTGTAACCGGGTTGATTCCAATTCTTTATCACTAACACACTAGTCCTTGTCCACCCACTTAGTAATCAGGCTTCCTGTTTGTGCTGAATTGGATCAGAGTTCATGACATATGTCATAATAATATACTTCAGAAATACAAAACACTACACATGCTGAAACTACCATTTTCACACACAAAATCAATTTGAAAATAATAATAATATGCACACTAAATATATCTCAAACTAAATCGAAATCACTTACCCAATTAAAAAAACCATCTGCACTGTTTAAGCAGACTAATAATTAAATAAACCTCAACTTATACACAAAAATAACATTTTTAAATAAGACACACGCTAAAACATTATCCAAGCACGTTTTACACTATTGATGTAAATTAATAACCTCTTTAAAAAATTTAGAAAACAAAGTCCAAAGTGTTACACAAGACCTTGCACACAAAACCAACAAAGATATCTTTTATGATTAAACACATACCAACACATTTTTAAATTTCAATTGGAAAACCATGTACTTTTTATTAAACCAAATACATGATTTAATAAAAACCTATGGGATGAAACATTGTTGATTTTTATAAAAAATGCATCATATCTCCTATAAACATACCACTTCAAAAATCAAATGCATAATAAACACTCTTAAAACAATTTTGGCACCACATAGAATATTTAATAAATCAATTACACATTTAATAGAACATTTCCAATGTGTGGAACAATGTTTTACCACAGAACTACACTCAGATGATTCACTTTGAAATCCAACAGACACTAGAATATTCTCCACACTCCATTTTCATTGGTTAAACAATTATACAAATCACCTATGAAGTTCAATAAATAATTTTCACTATTTAATAAGTTAATTACACTATTTCTTGAACAAATTAAAATAAATGAATTAACCTGAGTTTTCCAAAAAGTGGGCTCCATAAGATATACACATTCCATAAAATTAGATAAGAGTAGCAATTCATCATTCTCTAAAAACTAACTTTGAGAAAAAAATAATTTAAATATTAAACTAATTGAATTAAAATTGAAAATTAATTCATCAATTAATAATTAAACATGGAACCACCTACCTGGTGTTGAAAAACTCCATAACTTGATGTGTAACCCTAATCCCTTTCCATTCACACCACAAAAAACACGAATTGAACAATAATAACAAGATAACTCACAAAAATAATCACAAATCGACCATAAACAACATGAAAAATTGACACGAAATTATACCAGAAGGAAAAAACGACCATGTGAAGTAAAACACACCCACGAAAGAGGTTGAGGGAGGCTAACTAGATAAGATGGGGGTTCCAGATTTGAGCTGCACTAGAAAAATCTGACCAAAAAAATATATAACCTAGTTAGGGGGTTTAGATGGAGAAAATGAACCATAGGTAGGGATGCTGGCTGGGTGCGTGAAAGGTTTCGGAAAAAAGGTTGGTCCATTGGGCTGGTTGGAAGAAGAGAGGTTACCAAATACTAGCTGATAAAAGGCAAGGAGGGGAGTCCAGCGGCTGAGGGGGGCAGTCAGGCAGGAGATTCGACTGAATGTTGGGAGTGCACTGGGGGCATTTGGAGAGATTGAGAGGGGGAACAGGGGCTAGACACATAGGGAGAGAAGAGGAGGGGAAGGGACGTGCTGGTCGGAGCCTCATTGGAAGGAGGCCAGTTAGGGTGCAGGGGAAATAGGAAAGTAGGTTTACTACAATGGGGAGAGGTAGGGCACCATGATGGAAGAGAGATGGGCCGCATGCGCAGAGGGAGCTCAAGGGGGAGGGCGTCGCTCTGCCGGGGAAGATGAAGGTAGTTCAACACATTGGATTTGGGGGGCTACTATACAAAAACAAAGGGGGGAGAGGCTGAGCATGATAGACCAAGGGGGAGGTAGGGGGAATGTGGAAAAAATAAAGAAAAGAAAATAAATGGAGAATGATAAATATAAAAGAAAATAAAAAGAAAGGAAAAATAAAATGGGACTTAAGAAAATCCTTGATAACTTTGAAATAATAAATAAATAAAACTAGTAATATAAATAAAATCAAATATGTTTATAATAAGTTGATAATTATACAATTATACCAACAATTTAATACTAACATCAAAATTAAAATGTTAACTAAAATAATCATAATACTAATAACCTAATTCTAATTTTATCTTAATTAATAATAATACCAATAATAAAACTAAAACAATAAAGCTACCATAACCGTAATAAATTTATAAATTGAGGTTGGAGACCATGAAAGTATGTGTGTATGGTCACGCGCATGGTCGTTTTCCCGTATAATAACAAATTTAATACTAGAGAATTCTCTTATTGAGGACAGAAACCAAGCACGGTCGCGTGCATGACCACACGTCCTTATAAAACTATTTTTTAATAAAATTAATCCTAGTTCTAACTAAATCCTAAAAGAAAGACCCAAAATAATTAACTTAAAATAAATCATTGTTCAGGGTGTGACAATTCTCCCCACCAAGACACTTTCTACCCCCATAAATTCCCCAAAAATTAGGGCAACCCAGTATTCCAAGAAAGAAAGTGAAGAAACTTGAAACCAAACATCAATCTCCCAATTACTGAGCATTCAAAATGATCATGACCTGAAACTCTAAAGATCTCAATACCAGGATCACCAAGAAAAATAACCAATAGTATGGAATTCACATCCAAACAGAACGACAACATGGAACACCCCAACCCCAAAGGTCGTGATCACCAGGGCCACTAGAGATCTCCAAGAACAGTTGACGTGTAACACACTTCCCAGTCTAACCAATTATCAGGTTCAAGGTTGGGTGGAGCATAAATATGTGGTTTTCCTGCCAAGATCACTCTAAAAATGTGTTTTTCAATAAGTTCCTCCAATGGTAGTCTCCCCACCATATTATTTTTCTCATCAATCAATGGTTCTACAAACCATAGCTTCTCACAACTCAGATTATCCTCCGTCACTCGCTACCCCTAAAATCTTCCTATGTTAAACCAAACCAACACAAGGGGAAATTCCAGCGAGACCCAAAATTGAACTCCCCACCATTTTAGAATATTCTTAACACCACAGAACACCTGCAGACATTCCCAATTTACATTGAGCGATACAAAATGAACAATTCAACATGAACCCACCAACACAGGCTGACCTAGAAGAATAATTCCTACACTAGCCAATACTCCACCATATTGGAGGGGTTTTAACAGTGGATACCCCTACCCAGAAGGAGAACCGAACAGGTGCTCGCCAATTCTATAGGGCATGAGTATCTCTAAAAAAAGTAAAATATCTATCCATAACCAAACTCAAGAAGGTCCACAGATCACACCTGTTGGCATTATAAGAATACAAATTCTCAAAATTTCCTCAAGGCCCAATAGAAAATCCCGTAAATTAAGACCACAACAAAGAGACAATGACTTAATGTCCATTAAAACAAAAAATGAATCCATTAAAGGTGATACTGCATCAGGGAAATTTAATTCATCCCTGTCCCACCACTGCGGACGAATGTCAGACCAAGCCCATCCCACATCTGAAAAGTTTTTCCTGTGCACAAGCTTCACCCTGAGACCTATGGCTTGGGCTCTGATGTTTGGAGCACCTATAGACTCACAGTCATAAGATGACCATCTATGACTGGAAATTCCTCCACTGGAAGAGAAACCTACATAATTTTCCTAATTTCCCTTGAAGCCACTCCATCACATACAAACTGAGAACTGCATCGTATGACTTAGAGTTCCTTACTGACCACACTAGAGATAAGAGATTGAGTGGTATGTCAGACACGTGATTCAAACTGACAGAAGGAGAACTCCAAGAACATGTCCTATTGGTTCACACACCCCATCTGGTGAGTAACATACACTTACCTCAATATGAGAAAGTCCAACAACTATTACGATCATTAAACTGATTGTTCAACACAACATCTGGGAACATGAAACTAACTCATCAGAAAGGTCAAAACACATCCATATCCTCCTGTTGACTGGTCAAGAACCTACGAGATCCATAACTTTCCCTTGTCTTCGCTACCTTATGTACAACAACAGAATGAGGATTGTCTCAAGGATCACTCAGTACATCCCCATTGACAACAAAAACTGAATGATCACTATTCACTGGTTTAGTCCCTCTCCTCCAGACATACTCGAGACAACATACTCCCACACAAATTTTTGTGTTCCTCAAAAACTGGAGACTCTTACAACTTTTCGAATGCATTCAATGATATCCTACTGACCTCGATGTCTATGAACAATCAACACCACTGAGCAGGACCCAACTCCACCACTCCACTGGGAGTTTGGACTGAGCCACGAACCAAGAGACATGCTATAAACCCATATGATATTTCTAGGGGCATTTCCCTAACAAGAAACACAAAAAAACTTCCATAAATCCAAACACATCACAAAACAAACATCCACACCTCAAACACAATTTCAGTAATTCCAATTTGAAAAATCAATTATCTTTCAAAGAAAAACACACGCTAAAAAATCCAGCATAATACCACAAATTCCAATAGTTCTTATGAACCCATCACTTTCAGTTCGAACTGAAAAAATTTTCCAATTCCAAAACCATTTAAGCACAAAAACCCATTTTATAGAAAAAAAACCAAATTTTCAAGAAACAAGAAGCAGCCTTAAAAATAAATCACTCACCATTGATATTCAATGATGCCTTAAAAATATGAATTTTTATGCCACAAAGAACCCATCCACATGATCCACCAACTATCCATTAATCACATCTACATGCACACGTGAACACCAATAAGAATACCACTAGACTAAATAAGTCTCTTCCTCTTTAAAAAATAAAACATTCTCAATATTCCAAAAATAACCCTTTTTTTAAAAACAATTTCAAAGATTCAAGACAAATTTACAAAATAATTTCCATTTAAAAAATATCCCACTTCAATTTTAGATAACTGAAGAAATAATTTTAGGAATAAAATTTCCACAAATTAAACGTCAAATTCAAAGAGAAACGCACCCCACAAATCCTGGAAACCACACACAAAAATAAAATAAGATCAACTCCAAAGTTCTATTTTCTAAAAAAACACTTTTCACCAAACAAAAACTGAAGCAAGACATCAGGAACACTAAATAACCTGAACGAAGAAATAGTGGGTGTTCCTAACCTGGTTACAAGCTTTAGGAGACCAAGCTATAGGCAAGTGCCAACAAATAGGAGTGCCGAACCATACTTTCATGAATCACATGGGTTTCTACTCCATGCGATGCTACGTGCAGTACTGGTTTACTCATATTGTCATCCCCCATTAATAAAGACCAATGCTAAAAACATAAATCTCAGACAACCCCTGGTTACTCGAGGATCAGGACAAGTAAGATTATGCGATGCTTTTACCACACCTACCACTCTAGTACCGACATTCCAATATCCAATCCACCAAACACCCCAAATAACCAGAATAAAACCTCATTTGATAATATTTTGTCACAAACCAATTCAGGTCTCCATCAAACCGATGCCCGACCTGATCCACAGCAAGGCCCGAAGGGCATTACAAATCCCCATGGATTGGAACAAGTTCCCAGGTATCAAAAACAAAACTTTGGAATGATTTAATCAAAGAAATAAATGTAAAACAAATAGATAGATGAATAAATTGAAACTAAAAATTAGACTACCAAACAGACCCTTACACAAAGTTCTGATTTAGTGTTTACAACTAGAACTAAAAACTCAAAAGAGACTACAACAAAGGAAAACCAGAACCCCAACTAAAACCTCTCTGTGACATGAAGAGTCACATCCCCAAGCCACTGCCCCAACAACAACTATAGAATGACACTAAAAACTCAAACCACCAATGCTATGGAAAATGCCTCAACTTGAAATACAAAAGAAACATGATATACATACACCAAAAGGTGTATTTTGGGTGTAAGCCAAAATCCCTGTAGGTTCCCGCCAAGAAAAGGTTCCACACATAATTATTAAATGATAAATATATTTTTAATATAACAGATGAAAAATAAATGAATTCTTAAACAATTTTAAGGAAAATTGTTTTACAGAAAATTACATTAAAGAAAACTACTGAAATTAAAACACACACACACACACACACTTTCATGGAAACCCTAATTTCACACTGTGTTCCAATGGTGGGCGTGTAGAAAAAGATGAGAAAAATACATAGTAGAGGCCCTAAAGATACTAGTGAAAAGTGGGACCCTAGAACATCGTGTCTCAGTGAGCAATGGTATAAAAACATAGCTTCATAATTTCTCATCCACAGGCCACTAGTAGGGTAACACATTGATAACCTAGTTGTCTCCCAACATCATCCAAAAGTTTAGCTAGTATTATAGTCATCAATACAGCTAAGTGAAACCAGGATGATTCCACTTCTGTATCACTAGCACACTAGTCCTATTCCTTCCACTTATTACATAGGCTTCCCATTTGTGATGAAGTGTTTCAAAGTTCATGTAATATTTCATAATCATATACTAATACCAAACAATACACTACAAACGCCAAATCAACTATTTTCACACAAAAAATCCATTTTAAAATAATAATAATATTCACACTAAAAATCTCTCAAACTAAATCGGCATCACTTACCCAATTAATGAAACCATCTTCACTTTTTAAACAGACTAATAATTAATCAAACCACAACTTACACACTCATATACCATTATGAATTAAGATGCATAATAAAATATTCTCCAAGCACATTTTACACCATTGATATAAATTAATAAACTCTTTAAGAATTTAAGAAAACAATGTCCTAAGGGTAACACCAAACCTAGCACCCAAAACCTACCCAAAAATATCTTTTATGATCAAATGCACAGAAAAACATTTCAAAAACACAATTCTCAACCCTTGTAAATTTTAATAAACCAACTACGTGATTTAATAAAAAACTATGTGATGACACAATGTGGATTTTTATAAAAAAACACATCATATCTCATATGAACATACCCACTTCAAAAACTAAACACATAATAAACACTCTTAAAACTAATTCCGCACCACATAGACAATTTAATATATCAATTACACACTTAATTGAACATTTCCAATGTGCACAAAAATTTTTTACCATAAAAATACACTCAGATGATTCTCATTGAAATACAACACATACAATAATATTCTCCACATACTATTATCGTTATTTAAATAATTTGAGAAATCACCAATGATGTTCAATAAATAATTTACACTATTTAAAAAATTAATTACTCAATTTCTAGACTAAATAAAAATAAATGAATTAACATGAATTTTCACAAAAAGTGGACTTTATAACATATAAACATGCCATAAAATTAGATAAGAGAAGAAATTCTTCATTCGCTAAAAACTAACTTGACAAAAAGAAATAATTTAAATATTAAGCTAATTTAATTTAACTTGAAAATTAATTCATAAATTATTAATAAGACGTGTAACCACCTACATGGTGTAGACAAACCTCACAACTTGATGTGCAACCCCAATCAAAATCAAGCCACACCACAAAAAACATTGACTGAACACTAAAAACCAGACATCGTAGTGAAATTATCACAAACGGACCTTAAACAACATGAAAAAACTAACCCTCAATTCTACTAAAAGGATGAAACGACCATACGATGTAAAAAAGAACATGCGGTATGAGTTTCAGGAGGCCAACTGAGTGATATGGGGGTTCCGGAGTTGAGACACACTGAAATAATCCGACCAAAAAAATGTATATCGGAGTGAGGGAGTTTACCCGGAGAAAATGAACTACATGTAGGGAAGCCGGCTGGGTACCTGCAAGGTTGCATGAAGCAGGTTGGCCCACTAAGCTGGTCATATGGAGAGAGGTTCCTGGATGTAAGAAAACTGAAGGGAAGGAGGGGAGTCCAATGGGTGAGGGGGTTCTTCAGGAAGGATCTTAGGATGAAGGTATGGAGCGCGTTGTATTACAGTTGGCCAGACCAGGAGGTGGGAGCAGGGTCTTGGAACATTGGGAGGGAAGAAGAGGGGATGGGATGCACTAGTCGGTGCCTTGCTGGAAGGAGGCTAGTTAGGGTGCATAAGAAACGAGTTAGTAGTGCTGTTGTGATGGGGAGAGGTAGGGAACCGTGATGGGGGAGAGACGAGGAGCTCGTGCGGAGGGAGCTTGAGGGAGAGGGTGTCACACCACCATGGAGATGGTGGAAGGTAGTTAAACTCTTAGGTTTAGGGGGTCCACTATGCAAAAACAAGGGGGGGGAGATGTTGTGGGAAACATACCAAGTGGGAGGAAGGGGGAACGAGGGAAAAAAGAAAGAAAAGAAAAGAAATGGAAAATAATAATAATAATAAAAATGAAATGAAAAATAAAATGGTACTTTAGAGATTCCTAGACTACACTGAAGTAATAAATAAATAAATAAAACTGGAAATATAAATAAAATCAATGATGTTAAAAAATTATTTGATACTTTTAAAATTATAAAAACCATTTAATATTAAAAACCGAATTATAATGTTAACTGAAATAATTATAATAATAATAACCTAATTGAAATATTAACTTAATTAATAATAATACCAATAATAAAACAAAAAGAATAAATCAACCATAACCATAATAAATTTATAAATTGAGGTCGTACATCGTGAAAGTTTATGTGTATGGTCGTGTGCAAAATCGTGTTCCCGTATAATGAAAAATTTAAAATAATAACATTCTCAAATTAAGGACGAGAACCAAGCATGCCTGCATTCATGGCCACATGTCTGTATAAAACCCAATTTTTTAAAAAATTAATCCATGTTCAAACTAAAGGCCAAAAGCAAGACACAAAATAATTAAAATAAAATAAAATGTTTAGTCGAGGTGTGACATTTCTCCTCTTACTTATTGGTTTTCTCTTGTTCTCATGTTATTACTATTTGATATTGATGGTTATGTTGTGAAATGTATGAGATAAATGCCCTACTGAAAATCATGGTCATTGGTGGTCGTTTTTTGCGCACTAAATGAATTGCATGTTGGTTGGTTTCTACTGATCTTTTGACTATAAAAATTTGTAATTTCCGTATACTAACTAATGAATGAATTCCCCAGGATGATAAATATTCTATGATAACACCTGAATTAACATATGTAATTGAATAAGGGATGCTTTGTAAAATCTGAAATTTTGATTGTTTGGTTTGTATGGTGTTGCAATTGTGAGCATGATTTTTTGTTTGTATAGTTTTTCGGTTGTTGGCATGATTGGCATGCCATTTTTTTCTATGTTTTAGTTCTTCCACCATTGAATATCAATCCAAATTTTACCGATCTTAAGGGAACCACCTCTTTGTTACAAGTGCAATTGCACTGAATCTTAGAAAACCACTTTATTAAAGGACTCTATGAGACACTTTATGGACACCCTAGTCAAATAACAATAACAACACATGTAATGAATCCTTCCACCCACAAGCACTCTATTGAAAATCATACCATCAACTAGTTTAGTGCAATATTTCTTGAGTAGAGACATTATGTTTCTAGAGAAACACTAAAAGATAGTTTACAACAATGCATATAGATCATGCGTGGGATAAAAAAACATTCTAGTGTAAGGGCTTCTCATAGCTACTTCCATTGATCAGGTGGTTGGGAAAATTTTTCTGATCTAATTTGGTCCTGGGTAATGCATGGAGAGGTAAGGGTATTGTTTAAAATAGCTAGTTCCATTGATTATATTTGGATGATGACTCGAGATGAACATCTTTTGTGTAATTATTTTGTTAAATATTAATATTACTATATAAAATAGGATGAATATGAGTAAAGAATGGATTAGTACCAATTGGTTGACAAAACAGAATGAATATGGCGTGAAAGAGTTTATCATGTTTGTAAAAGATCATGTATAAGACCCTTTTGAAATAATTTTTTTGTGTTTAAATTATTTTTTTTCTAGAAAAATTAGTCTAGAGGAGTTGGAAGAACATCAGATCTGTCATAGAATAGATCAAAGTTATACATGTTGGAATAACCACAGTAAAAAATGAATGTAGTTAGTGGCTGGGATAACACTGTGTTATAAGAAAAATATGATATGATTATAAGCATGAACAATGAAGACAATCTTATGGAGGATGTGATTACAGATATGAATGATGATGATGATCGTATTGAGGAAATGAAAAGGATAGTTTAATATGAATGTTCTAATGTCCCAAAATTGTTTAAGTGAAAGAGGTGTGAAAAGATGCCATTGTATGCTAGTTGCACTAAATATACAGCATTGTCAGCCATACTAAAGCTATATAATTTGAATGTTGGAAATGGGTGGAGTGACACCAGTTTTACAAAACAACTTTCTCTCCTAAATGAAAAGCTCCCAGAGGACAATGTGATCCTGAGCCAATCATATGATGCCAAAAGTATGATACACTCGATGGGCATGATCACTGAAAGAATACACGCATGTATGAATGAATTTATATTGTTTCACAAGGACCACAAATCACTTAATGAATTTCCAATGTGTGGTGCTTATCGTTACAAGAAAGATGAATACAATCCTATGAATATTGTATGGTATTTTCCAATCATTCCATGGTTTAGGCGCCTATATGGAAGTGAGGATACAGTAAGAGGATATTGTAAGACCATTAACATGGCATGTAGATACAATAATTAAAGATGGGAAACTACATCACCCGATAGACTCTCCTTAGTGAAATAGAATTGATCATCAGTACCTGAAATTTGGAAACGAGCCGAGAAACCATCAAATAGAATTATCTACAGATGGCGTGAATCCTTTTGGTTTTCATAGAAGTAGTCACAGTACATGGAAGGTTACGTTGGAAAATTATAACTTACCACCGTGCTTATGTATGAATTGAAAAAAATCATGGTGTCTAAGCTTATATTAGGACCAAAACAACTGGGTAAAGATATCGATGTTTATTTGGATCCATTGATCGAGGATTTGAAATTATTGTGGCATTCAGGTGTTACATTGTATAATGCTTACATAAATGATGATTTCACTTCGAGAACCATGTTGTATGGGAAAATAAATGACTTTCCTACTTATGTAAATTTGTTAGGATATATAATTAAAGGAACTGAAGGGTTTCCTATTTGCGAATAGTGTACATAGTCAATTAGGTTGAAACATTCATCGAAAATATGTTTCTAGGACATCTCAGATTTCTACCACAATGACATAAGTCTCGATCTTGGATGAAATCATTTGAGGGAAGTTCAGAAGAACATACAACACTATCTCCACGAATAGGTTATCAATTGATTGAGAAAGTAAAATATGTGGAAACTACTTTTGGTAAACAAATTTCGAAAAATATTATCAAAAATGGTTGGAAAAAGAGATCAATGTTTTTTGAATTACCATACTAGAATTGTGTGTATGTCAGAAATTTTCATGATGTTTTGCATATTGAAAAAGATGAATGTGATAGTGTCATCAGCATGTTGCTAAATACACCTGGGGAAAAAAGGATGTAATTAAGGCTATATTGGACACGGTTGAGATGGGAATATGAGAATAGTTTACACTAGTGAAGGGTGAAAAAAAAATTCATTCTCTTACTGCTAACACTATTTCCAGGTAGGAGAGATATCCGTTTTGAAACTTATTGAATGGAATAAAGGTTTTATAGGGGTATTTATCAAATATTTAGAACATCATGTCAATGGGAGATTTAATGTTAAAGGGTCTGAAATCACATGACTGCCATGTTTTGGTGGAAGATCTTATTCCTATAGCATTACTTTGCATTTTTCCCACAAATTTCTAATATACATTAATGAATCTATGTTTCTTCTTCAATGTTATATGCAACAACGTTATAGACTTGATGAAATTTATAACTACGGAAAAAGAAATTTCCATCATATTATGTGAATTGGAAATGTTCTTCCCGCCGACATTCTTTGATATGATAGTTCATTTGATGGTTTATTTGGTGAGAGATATTTGATTATGCAGTGTTGTACATTATAGATGGTTTTACCCCATTGAATGGTATATGATTATTTTGAAAGGGTATGCCAAACATTTATGTCTACTTAAGGTTTGTATTGCATAGCAATATATTGTTGAGATAGTCGTTGATTTCGATACTAAATACCTATCTGGTGTGGTAATAATTGGTCTACCAAAATCTCATCCCACTGGACGGATTAAGGGTGAAAGAATTTTGGGAAGAGAGGTTGTCACAATCAATATTATAGATCGGGAGTAGGACCACCTCTATGTTTTTCATAACAATCTCATTGTTGACCCATATGTTCAAAACCAAAAAGAATCACTTAGGAATTTGAATCCATCTAGGGAAGAAAAATTTATATGAGACACACAAAATAGATAGTTTAAAAGATGGTTTCGGGACCATATGTTTTAGTAGTTTGATGAAAATCTAACTCAATTTTAGAATGATTTTGATGGCTAGATGGAGGAGAAAGTGTGTATGTGTTATATTATAATGCTTATCCAATTAATTTTTATAAATTATATAATAATGAACATGATGAAAACAATACCATGAAGAATAGTGGGGTTACACTTGTGGCTGAAGTGATGCATGTTTTCGGTTCTAAGGAAAAAAATAAAATTTATGCGAATATGTCATACTTTGGCATCATCAAACAAATATAAGATTTGGATTATACGAAATTCCAAGTGCTGATTTTTAAATGATCATGGGTTGATAAAAGGTGTGATATTAAATTAGAGGAATTGGGATTCGTGAAATTTGATTTCAGTAAGGAAGGGCAGAAAGAAAAACCATTTATAATGGTATAAAAGGTTGTATAAGTATTTTATGTTATAGATCCCGCAAACCAATACAGGTCAACTATTCTGTTATCGACTAAAAAAAACTGAAGGTTCATTTGAATGATCAAAAAACTATGACCCTTTCATTGGGACTTCACAATCATTTCTCAATGGTCCCAATATGGATGGTTTTTTATATTTTACATGAGATTATAATGAAGGGATTTATATTGTTGACAGAGGGGTCAAATCTCTTCAGTATTAAAAAAAGTGTCCAGTAATTAGGTTATTTATTTATTGTAATATAAATTGTGTTGTGTTATGTTATTATCTATTCACTACTGATTTTATGTAATTTGAATTAAATTTTAAACCACTTATGTTGATAATGACTTTGTTACCTACTGATGCACGTAATCCCGAGTCACAAAAGGTCTCTCAACCTACAGTTGCTGGTCATAGTGCAGAGCAACAACAAGTTTCTCAACCTGTGGATGCTAGTCCTAGTGCTGAGGTACAACAGGTTTCTCAACCTGTTGCGACAGGTCCCAGTATCGATACTATCACTCTAGAGGAACATAATGATGATGATTCTGATGAAATGGTAGGAAAATAAACCATTTTGGCGCAAAAAAATCAAGAGAGTCGTAGTTTGATAGTGGTAGCCAAAATCCTTACTGAAAAAGAAAAAGGAATAAAATTTGAAGTGGGGTGGAATAAGTGAGGCTAACATGTTCACTCTAACAAAGCCATCTCTAGTAGCTACATTGGAATCGTTACTCAACAACATGTTCTGATTGATGTACAACGTTGGAATCATGTCGTCACCGGGCGTAAGACACTAATGTGGAAAGAGATTACAGTAATATTATGTTATAATTTCATTACATTATTAAAATAAAATAAAATAAAATAATAAAACATTAAATTACTCTTCATCATCCATTATGGAGTGCATTTGTAGTAGATTAATCGCACAAGTAATATGTATTATGATTTTTAGGAAGGATTCATAGTCTTTCACAAAATTTTAATGAAATATAATCTTAATGATTTTAAAGAGAAAACCAGGACACACACACCTCTTATTTATACACACTTGATATCACAAGGAGTGTGGGATGCGTTTAGCAACAGTCGTGGGGAGAAAAAAATTTAGGTACATTGTTCTGGTAATAGGTTGTTTGACATTTCATGTATTCATTACTATTATTGACAATTTTTTAATTATGAAATGGCAACAGATTGATAAAAATAAAGAACGAGCAATGAAACTAGCATGCCCCTACCGTAAATCAAGGATGGGGTATGCTTCCCTTGAGAAAAAATTGTTACGTATTTTAAATATACAGTAATACTTTTATATGATATAAAACAACACTATAAACATGTTACTCTGTTTATATGCTGATTGGTGAATCGAAATTGGAAGACACTTCCATATAACACTATATATATGGAAGGAGGCTCTTGTAAATAAATATGGGATACTGATAGATGAAAACACACAAAATGTGTGGGAAACATGTGTAAGTATGAAATAATATAAATTTGATTTTGTTTAAATCGCTATTACATAACAATGACTACTTATTTTCCAATATTTTCTTTACGAATTAGTCACAAGAATCAACAACACCTGCACCAGAAGAAGACATACTTTCAATGGACTTGAAGTAGCCAGAACAGTTTTTCCACGTCAGATGTGCGGGTTTTGGGGTGACACGCCAAAAATATTTTTAGAAAGAAAATCAAGCGGAGGATCAAACTTAGGAGATTAAAAAAAAGAGAAAAAATAGATATGTTTCCATAAGAATTAAATTTCCATAGAGAGATGATTTAAAGTATGATGGGGGCATCCAATGAGAAAAAACAACTCAACAACAACTTGTGCGTGAATATCCAACCCCACCCCCACCAGCAATGAGGAAATCCATTCCCCTAAAAAACCTAACTTAGATGAGGTAATCAATGTTATAATAATTGTTTATGTGAAATTTGAATCACATATACAATGATACCTTTTTAACACTAATATTATACATGTTCAAAATGACTATGATTTATATCTATCAACTCCCACTTTTTCCTTGTAGAAAGGGATATGGTGTTCAATATGCAGAACGAAATGCTACACAATAGAAAACATCTAATAGATCATGTCAGAGTGTCAATTAATGTTGCTAATGAGTTGAGTGCCAAGATACCTATTCAAAATGATGATGACAACATTAATAGATTTTAAGAAGTTGTTGGAACATTCATCACATGTATGCAATTATTTGAAAAAAACATATCGAAAATGAGTTATCCATTTCCAATTTATTTTTCAAGATTACCCTTTAACACTCAATGAATAAATCTCTAAACCGATGATTGTTATTATATAATGATAAAGAGAAAGGGGGTGAAATAAAATTTCATCTCAAAACAATATCAATGATCAAACAGCCTATTGAAATGGTATACTGAGAGCACCTTCACCCCACCCGTTCAATATCCACATTTAATATCATTGCAGGCACATGTAGATACAAAGTTGATAAATGATGATGCTCACATAGTTGATTATAAATAAAAATGTATGGATAGGAATAATCAGATTTCATTAGTGTTGAAAATGTAAATGAAATCCTCATGAATTAATGTCAGGTCACCACAGTTGTAAATTTATACATCAGGTATCTTTTTCATGATTTTATTTTACAAAAGATGATAAACTATGATAATTATGACTAAATAAATTTCATATTTTTTACTGGAATATATATGAAAAACAATTGAAGTGTTTTCCCCAAGAACAAAAATGTGGACTCATTGGTCCTCACATAACCTTTTCAGAAGAAGAAATAAATGACGATAAAGAGGATGAAATACTTTCAACCCTTCTCAAATCATTTGAAAACAAAATTATGAATGACAAACTCTTTTTAATGCCAATGCTGCAGGGTTAAACTCTAAAATTTAATCATATCAACTATATTTTCATATCTTTTATTACATATTCCTTTTAGTATTTTTAGACAGCATTGGATGTTTACTATAGTCAATTTAGACACTCGAATGATTTATTTTCTAGATTCAATGCATGGATATGCAACAAACATACAATGTTTTTTTTGAATTCGTCAATTTTTAATACACATAATCCAACATTTTAGAACTAAACATCTAGTAATATATTTTATATTATATTTTATTGAGAATTTTGTTATGATTGGGTGGTGAATCAATATCATCAACATCATGGAATGAATCCAGGGCCTAAGGACAAGATCACCTACATGATATTCAACTGGACAAGTATCCTGGTATATTTAATAATGCGGCACTATCCAAACACATATCAAAACAAATTAATTTTTTTCTCAATGATTCTACAGAGTCAAAAATAAACAAACAAAAAGGACTATGGTTATTATGTTTTTAAATTTATGAATGAGATCGTATTTCATCAAAAAACTAGCATCTCTAAAGAGGTATTTTAGAAAATAATTATTAGTTAATTTAAAATATTTATTAATCCTTTTTGTATTTATATTTTTTTAGTACTACCATGACTATGGAAAAAACTCATATTCACATCATGATAGAGATGTGTTTAGAAACAAATAGGCAACATACCTGATGGAAGATTGTACACAATTAGGATGAAGGTAAATTCCAACTACTTATGTAATCCATATATAATCATCAATATCTCCCTTTTTTACACTAATTGAGAATATATGATCACCCTTTTTTATGTTTTATATCCTTAGGATATAAAGAACGGTTTTAGAAATGATTTTTCTTTCTAGTAAAGCATAACTTAATGAGAGAATCTTATGAATTAGTTATTTATATTTCCATGTTTCCAAAAGCACTAGACCTAATATATTATAGAATAGATCATTTATATTCTCTATTTTGATCATTAATGTAGCCGTTTCGACAGATGTAGTGTTCTGGAAGAATATTTGTTGTGCACCCCTAACAAATTTTATAACAAAACCAAGGATTATTCACTACTATTGGTTAACAACCGCTTAACATAGCATCTGATCTATACTTCTAATCCATAAACCTCATGATTCTCTCATCCAACACCATCTATATGATATCATGATTCATCGTTCCCTTTAACATCACTTCCTTCCCCAGTTTACTTGGTAAATGGGTGCAGGAAGAAAAGGAAAAGCAAACACTGAATGATGATATACTAGAGATGGTGTCAAATGAGAGCATCAAAGGGACATCAAATTGAATGTTCAAATCAGATGTTATGTTAAGCAGTAGTTTACGAATAGTTTTAATGTTCACAATGAATCATTTGTTTTGTTATTAGATTATATGTGGACTAGAGAAATAGTTTAGAAAACTGTAAAGGTAGTGTTTACGATATAATATGTATATTTTAAAGAAAACTATATAATGAAATGTTGATTTTATTTCCATTATTCCTTATAATTTTTGTTTATTTTAGAATATTTTCATCCATGTGACTTGCATTTGCAGGAAGAGCAGCGAATCTGTGTCTACTCCATCATAGAGGTAATCTTGATGTTTTCACCGTAAAATCAATGTACATAGATCTTTCATCTCAGCAATTTCTCAAATAATCCTGCATCATATATACATATGTATGCCCATCAAAATCTTGGTTCTTATGGTCATAAAATTGAACATGGATCACATCAATGACCAGATGCATACACACCTCACTTACAAATTCTATAAGAAGAAAAAATTACTTTGTTTTAAGGAAGTGAATACCTGACTGATCCCCTTCGGCTTCTATTTTTCTTTTTGTATTCTAAAACACTCTTGGTATTCTATGAAATTTACTACATAAAGGATAGTAATTGTTAATCTATTTCACAAATGACCCAACATTTCATATATCTACAAGAACTCTTAGGTTTTTTCTCTACTTCACATAAGCCTCTTCATGTGATCATGTCCCATAAGCTCCTGTGTATGAATACATCATGTGAATTGATCATTTGATCTCATCAAATAATCAAATCACATAAACAAATCACATAATCAAGGTAATTCACTTGAACCATGATTTGTGTATTCTTGTCTTATTTACATGATCACACAAAGCATCAAGGGTCATGTAATCATGTGACCGTGTCATATAAGCCACTTTCTTATGATACAAATGAATTCAAGAATTGAAGTGGATGGGGATATAGTTTATTGAACTATGTGGATTGATTTTAAAGGGTTATAACATGATTTTGAGATCAACACCCATATTTACGGATCAAAAATGTAGAATCCAATATCAAATTAGAAGTTTGGGAGGTTATTTGGTTGGGTTATTCAATCAGGAGGAAGCTTTGTGATGAACTACGGTTGTCCCTTATTGGTTCACTATACTGCCACTAAGGTTGACATCCCCTTCATGAAGTGGGACGACTTTTTAATCACGAAGGCTTGGAATGAGTGTCTGAATAAGAATCCCAAGGCATGAAAATCATTACAATCCAATGGGGAAGAGGTTTATCACTTTAAAATAGTGAAATAGGTGGATTTATGGTCTCTAACAAAATAATGGTAGAGGTGATTGCAGTTGGTATGATTATCATCTTGTGTGTTCCCATGTTGGCTAAGTTATATTTCCAACTTCACCACATCTATAGGGGTATTCCCTGTTCAGAATATTCCACCCCTTACAACTATGGTGGGGTTGTATGGGGACCCAATTGGTGGATATGACTAACTTAATACTCATAACATTTCATGTTACCAGTTCAGGAAATTTATATAAAGTATCAGTTGGGTCTAGCTAATCACAATGAAGAACAGGGAGATCAAGAGTAAAGTGAACTGGTATGATCAGTTTTTTTATACCATACAGAGCACCAACCTGTGAAATTAAAAATAAAGGTTTATCCTGTATCATAAGCCTATCTTCTTTCCTCCCCACCTACTCCCCCTCCCCAACCTTACCACGCACATGACTGGGTGGCCTCCCTTCTCCTCCTCCCCTCCACGGATAGGTTCTCTTCCTCTCCTCCTCCTCCCCTTAACCCCGACCTTCCCTCATGTGTGGCCAAACCCTACTCCCCTTCCTTCATCATTCCCTTGCCACTAGTGACTGACCTCCTTCCTACCACTATACTTCCTTCCTCCCCATCTCCCCACTCGCCACTTCTTTAGATGGATATATTCCCTCACAATCAATAAGGATAAATCCCTCTTGCTGGCTCACTCCTCCCTGGCCTATCATGGGATCGTTCTGGTGGAACTGTTAGTAAGTAGATTTTTTAATCATTTTATTCAAATTATCTTCCTTAGGTAATTTCTTCACGCACCAATGCGAGTTGGATTGGAGTGCATGTATGCACATTTCAACCAGGCGGTGAAATTTTCTCATTTCAGTTTTATGAACAGTAGGTATACTTCATTGATTTAATTTAATTTACATTTCTCCTATAAGAGATTTGTAACTCTAGTTAAGGAAAACCTCCTAGTTAGTAGTTATCAACTCTAAGAAAGATATGTTCTCTTCTTCTGACTTATCCACCTATCTTCCATTTTCACATTACCATTTATATATAATGAATTTGTTAAAAATTTAAGCAAGAATAATAGTAATATAAACTTATCCCTCTGGTTTGACCTAGTAACTCACCAAATTATTTGTTGTTGTGACTATATCCACATATAGGGGATTGTTTTTTCCGTACAACACATTTACCCAATGAAATGTAGTGTTATTTCCAAGTACATTGTTAGGAATGTGGGCCACCTGGGGTTGTGTATGAGTGTATTGACTCTCGGGAGGGGAAGAATAGTAAGTATGTAGTTGGTCTATTCTAGCCAACTATAGTAGATAGTGGCTATGTAGGTAGGGTAATAAATGGGGGCTAGCTGGTATAGTGGTGCAGGATGGTGCCGTAGGAGGGAGGGGGAGGGGATGGTGTAGTGTAGAGCAGTGGTTGGGGGAGGGGTACGGGCAAGGGCAGGGGGAGGGGGAGGGGCTGGTTCAAGGGAAGGGGTGGGGTATGGTTTGGTTTGTGCAGGGAAGGGGCCCAAGGGAGGGGGTGATTTAGTAAAGGGGGGAGGGAGAGGGGCTGGAACAAGGGTAGGGGGAGGGGGAGTGGCTGGTGTAGTAAGATGAGGGGGGAGGGGATGGTGTAGGAGGGAATGTGGGAGGGGTAGGGGCTGATGGTGAGGCTAGTGCAGTAGGGGTATGGGACTAGTGGGGGTGCATTGTAGGGGGAGGGGTGGGGGTGGTACAAGGTAAGGGGGAGGGGGAGGGGATGGCTGTTGTAGGGAATGGGGTAAGGGGAGGGGCTGGTGCAGTGTAGGGGGGAGGGTGAGGGGATGGTGCAACCGAGGGAGGGGGAGGGGACGGGGCAGGAGGGGGTTGGAGGAGGGGCTAGGGAAAAATGGTAGGGGGAGGGGATGGTGCAGTAGGTGTTGGAGGAGGGGCTAGTGCAAGTGTAGGGTGGGGGAGGGGTTGTGTCGGGTAGGGGGCTGTAGTAGTTGGGAAGGGGGAGGGGGGGGGACTGGTGTAGTAGGGGGGGAGGGGTTTTGTAGGGTAGGGGAGGGTGCAGTAGGTCTAGGGCTGGGGGAGGGGATGGTGGTGGGGATGGTGTAGCAGGGGGATAGGGGGATGGTGGGGGTGAAGTGCAGGGGGGAGGGGGGCATTGGAACTGTGGGAATGGGGGGCTGGTGTAGAGGGGAGTGGGGCTGGTGGGGGGAACATAGTCCAAGGGGAGGGTGATAGTGTAGTGGGGAGGGGGATGGGTGGGGGATAAGTCTAGGGGGCTGGGTCTAGGTCCATTGGGTTAGGCTAGTTTCTCATGAAGCATATGACCCGACCTTACTCGACCAGAGATTTTTCGGTCGGGTCAGGTCCCAAAACATCCTTGACTCGACCCAACTCGACCGATGGACACCCCTACCCCTAACTACCCAAATGTGTCTTTTTCAATAAAAATTGACATTTCATTAATGTATTTTTTTCATAATAATTTTTACTTTATGTCATTCTTGTATTACAAACATAATACTTGTCTTCTTATATTGGTGTAATTTTTTCCTGAGTTCAGATGCATTGTTTGGTAACAAATACCATGGATGAGAATTTTTGAGAGGGGATCATGGATGCAAAAAGGATGAAACATTAATTATTTCTACTAATTTTGTGATAATTGTAATTGTAACCATATAAAACATTGTTTGAAAGGTATATAGGTGTGTGTTTGTTTATATTTCTGATTTCATGTAAATGTATATAGAATTTATTGTGAAACTCTTGTGCATGCTACTTTGTTCTTCTATTTTTTGTGTGTGTTGGTGCTGTTTTGTGCAGTTGTTTTGTGTTCATGTGTTGTTTTGTGCTGTGTGTGTAGGTTTTTCCTCAGGTGTGTAGGTGCTACTATTTTAGGTGTGCAGGTGATGTGCAAGTGCTATTTTTCCTAGGAAACATGGCCATTATCAACTCTAATTAAGCGTGGATAAATTGGCACTTTATCAATGCTCAAAATAGCACTGATAAATGGGTCTTTATTAGTGCTCAAAATTTCATTGATAAATGGGTCCCCTTCTTCCTTTGCAGCGATTAACATTGCATTTCTAGCACTGTTAAAGGTGTTTTTTCGATCTTTGAAAATCCATATTTGTTGTAGTGAACATCCCTTATATTTTGATTTATGAGAAATGAATCACTGACAATGGTGTCCAAAATATTATGATTCATTAGAATGATGTCCTTGGGCATGGCTTCCTTAATGATTCATGGGTATTTCATCCCATGGATTGGAATCCATTACATTAAGATTCTCTATCATGATTCCCCTTATAAAATGGGATACTCGGGCATGGATTGCCTTAAAAATTACAACAACTGGGCATCAAGACCCTAATTTAATATATGAATCTTATTATTATACATAGATTCCTGATTTATGCCTCTTGTCCAAAACTGTACTAGGAAACTATATATATGGTAATATATGTTTCTACAAATATAGTATATATATACATACATATCTAAATATATATCTAGTGAAAAATCATCATAGGTATTTTATCTTAGATCGAAGAAGGTATGGTCAACATGGTGTCCTTGTGGAAACTAAGTCGACTTGATTACTTTTACATTTACCATGCATCCATTAATTAATTATTCTTATAGTATGATTTATTTTATATTCATGCACTATATGTTTCCTTAGACTCCATTGGTGGTGGCCTACTGACTATATCTCACAACCTGTATAGGTTGTTATTTAGTACCTAAATAAATATAATATTTCTAAAAGTTTAGAACCATGGCTTTTTATTTGGGGATGATTCTTTTATTAATGGGATATTAGGATCGAAGGACTGATACTTTGTTTTGGATTAACATTGGTATATTATTCATGGATTCTAATTTCTTATATTATTCTTGGGCATCATTTATAATTCTTTATATCTTTCCCTTAAGCGTTGTAGCAGGATCATAATCAACTGTTATCAAATTACTCTTCTATTTTTTATTAATTCCACTCTATTTTTATTGATCCATAGATCATAGTCTCTCCAATATACCACCTCTAGATTCTCACTACTAGTCTTCATCCTCTATCATATTGGGAGGTTCACTTGAGGCCATGTGACCAATTGGCTCATGGAACAATTTCATTTGATCCTATGTATAGAAATCACAATGTGGGATGAGTAGGTTTTCATTTTTTTGAATATTTATTTGGTATGGTGTATAGAAGACTATGAATTTTTCATAACTCAATAAAAATATCATTTATATGGCATGTCATCCCATGCATAATGGAAAGGTCAATTTTTTAGGGATGGGACTATTGTTCACGTTGTTAGTTATTACCATTGATTATAATTTCACCTTGGTTTGTTGATTTAATTTTAGAGGTTATTGATTTATGATATTTCATCATTAGATAATAATAGTAAAGAAGTATCAATACATTAATTATTATAGGAATATATATGTCAAATTCCATGCATAGGTCATTCCATATTTTTTACGTCGTAGATTTCCTAGTGCATGATGGTTTTTAAACACTACTTAAGAAACTATTTATCATGCTTACCTATATATATTGATTATTTGATTTATTAGTAGCTTATTTCTTCCATTCTTGGTTGATTAACCATATATAGTATCCTCTAATATCAATCCTGGAATAATTATAAAACATGGATGGTTAGAGAATGTGTATTCATAAACCTAAATGGTGTTTTCCCACATATCTTGATAGTGTCATTTTATTTAACAAATCGATTTGGATAATATAGATCATTGGAAATTGGTTTCATGATATGATACATTAATGTGTTTGATTAAATAGGTTTGAAATCTTCAATTTATAAAGTGTTTGGTCACATTATAAATTGGGAAATAGTTACCCATATAATCGAACAATCTCTTATGGATTTGTTATATTCGGAAAACTAGTGTGATAAATTGTTTTTAGTTACTTGAATTCTAATTGTAACATATAACAGAAATTTCCATTATTATATTTGAAATGAAATTAATCTAACTAAACCATGATTCATATATAGTTATGATACAAATAAATGTTTTTAGAAAATGGTTTCCTTTATGAAGGTTGATTCCTCTTTTATTTGGGCATGATGAGCTGTATAACTAGATTCATAATTCCCCAACTGGACCCAAGTAGTTCAGTCGAGGCATGTTTTTTATTGTATAACAGATTAATGGTGTATTAAATCATGAATTAAATAACTATTTTGAATTATATTTAAATAGGATTCCAATTATAAATTATTATGAAATAACTTCATAAATTAAGAATGGATGCCTGAATAATTTATCCCATATTAAATTAATGGGACCTTCCTTGGTCACCTTAATATTTATATGTATTGGAACATAACCCAATGTGGGGGTGTGCATATACTATTAGGATGTTTATTTGAAGTGTCTAAAACAACTCATTATATGGTGTTACATATAAATGAAGGTTGGTATTTTACTTGACTAGTACCCTTATTTGTTAAAATGAATCTTATATGCTTTTAAGATTTATTATAATGAGGCATAAGTTAATTAAAATTCAAATTAAAAACTAAAGAGTGTTTCCCACAATATATTGGATATTGAAAATTCCTTGAACTAATCATTTTTAAAGATTTATGGATGATTTCAAATGAAATTATAGGATTATTTTCATTTTACGATTTGTGGTATTAATTGAATAAAATGTTATGTAATGTTTGAGAAATTTTTTCCCTTATTACAACTACTTAAACATTCTTTTAAATTAATTTTTTTTAAAATTTATAATTAACATGAATTAATTACACAAATTTAATGAAACATTGTATTGTTTTTATATCCAAACCCCCTTTTATGGGTTGTCCTTTGTTTTACCTTGAGAGATGCTTGAAATAGGAACGTAGAAATTTCCCTTTGACCTTAGTCAGATTATTTCTACAGTTATATTGAATATATAGAATATGTGGTAATGTCTTTTAATGTTTTTTAGGTTTGACTCCATTTTAATAGTTGATGCCTGGTGTAAAAGAGTGGTTATCATATTGAGGTGGCACCCTTGGAGATAGTAAACCTGTAGATCAATGAGTTGAGTTTCCGGGCATCATAAGTGTTTCATGTTAGATATAGTTGAGTTAGGTATGAATCATAGAGAATGAAATAACCCCTTGGGTGTATTGATGGTTGTATATTAAGTGAACCACAAAAGGTTGTTTTTTTTACTTTCTATATATATACCTACGATGTTTAGCACTTTAACCATTTCTTTATCATTGTATCCCTTCAATGAGAGCTCCCCTATTTGGATGATCGGTGATAATAAGGGCCTGGTAGCCCAATGGTTGACATGTGATATCATTAAACATATGAAGATAGATTCTTTCCCTTGTAATTTGATGCTTCCTTATCTATTTTGGTGTAACCTATTTAGTAATATTTTACAATCATGTTATATATCTTCTAATAGAATGCATATATGTGATGGGGTTCTTCTTTTAGAGACCTTGGGGATAGGTGGATGGACCTAGTATATATGATCTACAGTTAATCGATAAATATGTGTGGAGTCTTATAGGCCATTACTTCGGATCAGAACCTAGTAGGTAAGTGTTCTATTTTTTAAAAGGATACCCATGATATTGGTTGGGTTGGTGTTATGGTATCCATACAAGAAATGATCTTATTTTTATATATGATTGTAAACTGGTGCACTGAAGGTTCTTGATCCCTTCAATTCAAGCATGATAGCACATTTTCTTTTAGAAAAGCACCATGAGTTCTTGTTTATTGAAACTAAATATGTTAGGTAGGACAATTTAGGTTCCTCTCCTAGTATGCATGTTCTTGCATTGTTAACTCTTTACATTCAAAAACAATGATGTGATATGGGTGGTCAATTATTAAATTGTATCTCAGAAGAGATGAATAAATTTGAAGTGGAGTTCCGAGAGAATATCCAACATTATGAAAACTCATATTTTGAGTAGCATGGTATATTTCAACATTTTGACGGATGAATCTCAAAAGCATAAGTCCATTTTTTTTGAATTTGGTGGTCATATAAGTACACCCCCAATATATGGTATGTTTTGATTTCATCCTTTGAACATGGTAACTATTTATAATTAGACATCAGAGAGAATCCACATAAGGTTAAAAGATATATGGTTTCAAATAAGAATATTTTGGGAAATCTGAACATGTTATTTTAGTAAATTTTAACAAATGATCATGTGATGAGGGAAAATTTGAGAATAGATTGGGTGTCATGGGATGTTGGATCCATGAATGGACATAAGCATGCATTGATAGAGGATGTCATACCTAAGGATAATTATGAAAAATTATCATGTTTGAAGTGATTATATCCCTAAAGAAACCAATAAATAACATCTTAGTGTATTATCATCTTAGATACAACAATTCTATATATCTTGACATCCTCATAAGTACACTGAAAGGGAATAAAATATTTGTTGAGAAACATATCAATCCACTACTTGTTTGACCAATTAATTTGGTGTTGTGATCGATGGGTATTATTAAGGTATACAGTTAGTGTATAGTTTTCCATTGGTCAGTTAAAGGTTGCGAGCCCCGTGTTTTCTAAAATATTTGAAAACTCCATATGAATCGTTCATCATAATCTAGAATATGTAATGAGTGGCATTTATGTTAGTTCTTGGGATTAATGTATTATTATCTTATAATTTTTAACTATTATTACTAGCCATGGGATGTCGTAACTAGGGAATCTTTTAATTTGGTCAATGATTAGGATTCTCCTAAGGTAGTGATCATGACATCAGTCTAATTTGGCTAACGCTTGTGGGAAATTGGTCATGGAATCTTATAATTGATCATTGGATCATTATATTGGAATTAATATTCCTTTAAAAACACAATTTGTTTATGGATTGATTCGTCAATAAATTCTAGATGTGTGGTTTATTGTGGTTTCGATGGATCCAGATGTGGGAATTAAACTTGGAGCACCTTATAATGATCCATGGATTATGGATTTGAATAAAATTTGTGTTTGTGTTATAGAATTTTATTTTGAGCAGGAGATAGCTTGATTAGCAGATATCACAGGATGATAGCAGTAGGATTTAGTGAGTGTTCTTAGAACAATCTCTGTATTTCTTGGGATTAAAATTCAGATTCGTTCCAGTGACGTGTCAGCAGTTTAAGTTGAGTGTATTTGGAAAAGTCAACCAGAGGGGGTTCAATTTTTTTATCTTAGTGTTTAGATGTGGTTAGTGAGGAAATCACATTAGGAAAGCCTTTATGATGATATTGGTGCATCTTAAAGGGTCTTCCATAGAATTTAATCTAAAATTTAGTGCGAATAGTCTGATATTGGTCTATTGTATTTTGTCCATTTTAATTAGATTGAGGACTGAGGGTAATTTTTCTCATCTGTAATCGGATAGATGAGTGGTTGTGTCACTAAAAATCTAAAAGTATGTTTCTGTGGGCTATTATGATAGTGAAAGTACTTTAACATGGAATAGTCCATTTAACACTAGAAACTATGGTGGGGAGATACATAGGATAAATGGTGTAAGAGGTGAAAATATGACTGTGTCTTAGGATAGATGGGTCAAGGTAAGAATCATATTTGTTTTTAAGATTTTAATTCGAGAATTGGATTGGGTTTTAGTGGCTTATGTATCATGTGATTTAAGTGATTCATAGAGTTGTGTTGGGAATTTGGAATTGAAACATGACCATTTCAATAAAATTTCATGCCCTGAATATATTTGTCATTATTTCTATTATTTACCCCAAGGATTATTAGGGAAAATAATCCCAAGGGGATTATAATTTACAATGTATTGTACTGGTTGAGAAATGCTAAGAAAATTAATTTTGTTAGGGGGGTGGATTAAATACTAAAATGAGGCTCATACTATAAATCGTATCGTTGTAACACATTAATGAGTTGTTTTTAGATGTTTTTTAAGTCATGAAAGTGGAATTGGGTGTTCAGTTGAGTTTCTGGAGTGTTATTCCTCAAAAAAATCATCTTTACGGTGATGTATATAGGAGTGTATAATTTATTTAAATAGCACATCCCTTTAGGATAATCCATGTGCCCCTTAAGGGGGAGTCATATGATTTTATAAACCATGAAAGAAAGGAAGCATGTCTGTGTGGAATATTTTTAGTAAACTATATAGTTGGGATCATGTGAAACACGTGATTTTCTAAATCATGCATCTAACCACATGGTTAGTTCTACTTAATCAATTGAACGACATCATTGGCGCACAGTTTTCCCAAACCATGTAGCCAAACCATGCAGGATTTGGCTCTTATATAGTATGTGTTCCATAGTTGGAGCATGTTTAGATAAACCATGTGAACTAAACATGTTCCTCATTATAGAGGGTTGAAATGACCATTTTACCCCTCTATCCATTTTCTTTTCCTCCCAACTTTCTCTACCAAAAAACCACAAATTAGAAGTGTCTTTTTTTTACATTATCAATTCTTATAAACATCACAAAATGTGGTGTCACTAATTTTGAGACATTTATAATGGTTTCTAATTTTTTGATGTTTATAAACATCACTAATTGGTAAAATTCATAAACATCACTAAATTAGCAACATTTATAAACATCACTATTTAGATACATATCATTTATCGATTCTTTTTAGAAATGTTGGAAAATAAACAATGCTAAATTAGAGATTTTTTAGAGGTTCATATTTTGATACACTTCATTTACAAATGATTTTTAGAAACATCAGTAAAGGAAACCACATTTATCATCTTTTCTAAAAAATCGTTGGTTTTTTTTGAAATTTAATATTTTTATTTACCCACGTTTTTTTTTGTTTGATTCTCATTTAATGATTTTTTTTAGAAATATAGGTAAATGAAATCTCATTTACTATAATTTCTTAAAAATATCAGTAATTATTCTAAATCACCAAAAAAAAATTCTGTTTGATTTTTTTTATTTTTTTAACTTGTAATTTTTATTATAATAAAAAATACCCCCTAATTTACTACACCATCCCTATCCCCCTCTGCCCCTCAACCACCATGCCACCCTGTACCCCCTCTAGTTTATCCCCACCTCAACTTACCCCTCCCTTCCCACTCTCTATCCTCCCATCATCCGCTCCAATTCGAATGCCTCCCATGCCCTAGTATGTTCCCACACATCCATGTCACCCTGAACCCATTACATGCCTTCACATCCCACCCTGTCTCTACATTCAAAATAAAAATGGTGTTCCATATACTGATCGATACACCTCCACTATCATCCCAAGAAGCATGGAAACTCACATGTTATTCTTTTTTAATATAGATATATTATGATATATTTAAATGTATAAAAATATATTTTAGTATTTAAAAATTATTATATTATACGTATATCATTGTGTGTGTGTGTTTATATTATATATTTATTTATATGTTTTTATATATGTATATATATATATATATATCTTTGTGTGTGTGTATAATTGTGTGTATATATATATAACTATTCATATTTTAAATCACCGGTACAAACATCACTAAAATAGTTATGTTTTTATATTATATATATATATATATTCTTGTGTGTGTTTATACAATATATATATATTTATATTTTACGTTTATATATATACATTATATTTTTATATATATGTGTTTAAATATATGGTTTTGTGTTTATATATATTAATATATATATATATATATATGCATATTTATATATATATATATATGTGTGTATGTGTTTATATAATGTTTATATTTGTGTGTCGGTTTTCAAAAAATTAATATTATATTTATATATATAATTTTATATATTAATATACATATATTAATATGAATACATGTTTATATTTTAAATTTTAAATTTTAAATTTTATGTTTATATATATATAATTCAATAATATATATATATATATTTGATAATATTTTTCATATATTTTTAAATTGGATTTTTAATATACTTTGTTTATATATATGTTAATATAATATATATACATATATGTTTTATTTTATATATATCACATGTTTATATATACATATATGTTTATATAATATATATGTCTGTTTGTGTGTGTGTGTGCATATGTGAATATATATATATATATATATATATATTTAGCCACGTTTTAAAATATTTGTATAAATATCACTAAAATAACAAAACTTTCTTAAAAACGTTCCTCAATTTAAAATATATATTTATATTTATATTTAATTGTATGTATAAATTTATATATTTATATATATTTGTGTGTGTGTTTATATATATATATATATGTATTTATATATGTGTGTATGTTTATATATATTACTCAATATATATATGTCTAAAAAATATTTTCATCGATTTAGAGAAATAAGCTATAAAAAAATAAATATTTTTACTGCTGTTTTCACAAAATGCTGCTAATTTAGAAATTGTTTTTACAAGGGTCACTAATTTAACTATGTTTTTTTAAAGGAGTTGCAAATTTAGCACTATTTTAAGGAAATGTCATTAACATAGGTACTATTTCAAAAAAATTCTCTTAATTAACAACATTTTTAGGGGAATATTTCTAAATATGAGACGTTTGTAAGGAAACATCGCTAAATTAGTGACATTTTCTAGTAAACATTGTTAAATTAGAATTTTTTTAAGGAAATGTAATTAATATTTTGATATTTTTTTTGGAAACATAAATAAATTTGGGACCTTTCTCAAGAAGCATAAGTAATTATGCGATGTTTTCATGAAACATCACTAAATTAGGAATGTTTCTTGAAAAACATCTTTACATTTAGAAGTTATCGTCATTATTAATAAAATGTCACTAAATAAAAGATTTTAGTGTTTCTTCTCTCATTTATCATGTGATAGTCTACTCGAGATCGCCTCTCCTCCTTGTCTATGCATCAATGGATCTCTGCTATCTTTTCTCAGAATCTCTTTTTATTGGTTTTATTGGATCAATATCAATAATCTCTTGATTTTTCTTTCTTCATATTTCATTTTCTATCATAATATTGAATGCTAATTATGTGTGATCACTTCATCATTTTTTTTATTTTTTTTTAAGATCCAAATGATTAATCATATTTCAGCTCAACGCAAAGCTTAGTATTGGACAATTGGATCATCCTAACTATGAGGCATGAGTTGAGTAGTCTTTTCCCTAAAAGATTCATTATTCCTAAAATAATTCTATTGTTTTGAAAACCTAATTTTCATTTTTTTTCTCCTAAATTATAAAATTATTGAATATAATTTCCTAGAAATTTTTTAGAGGGGCTATAAAACCCTTATATGTGGTTAGAGTTTGAAGATCTCAACAAGAACCACCATTTATAGTGAGTTAGATTGATTCCCCTCAAAATTGATGATGGCCTATTTGACTAAACCCCTAATTTGGGAATGTTGTTTGATTCCCAAGATTATACTACTATTTTCACATTTTGAGTCAAATTATTAAGTGCGGGGAATATCCTTTGTTGAATAAATTATTAAATTAACGTAAATAAACAATATGATTATCATGTCTCTATTTTCTAATAAAACAACCTTTGAGTTGTGGTCTTTTATTTAATATAAACTATCTATTTAATGATAATACTATGGTGATATATAGAATGTTTATGTTTATAGCCTCCTTTACCATTTATAATTGAATTATAATATTTCATATTCTTATACATGCACTTTTTCATTATTACTGATTGAATCAAATTGTGCAATTGGATTAAATGAAGAGTTAATTGTAAGACCATATCACATACCCCTTATTGGAACTTATGACTGAATTGATACAGAGTATTTTTTCTGAATAATAAATTTGGATTTTGTACCTTATATTATATTTCCTGGGAAAGTAATCCCGTAAATTATGATTTGTGGGCATTGAAACCTTGGTCATGAAATCCCTTATTTTAGGATTCACAATGATAACATCCTTGGGCACATCACCCATTATATTATATTTCATGGGAATGGCATCCCTAGGTATGGAATACCATAAATTGTGACACTTGGGCATACCATCCCTTAAAAAATATGATACTCGTGCTTAACATCCTATATAAACTATGACACTTGGTCATGGTGTCGCTTATTTTTAATATGACTCTTTTCATTATACATGGATGCCTAAGTCATTCCTCAGGTCAATTATAGAAATATATTTATATTTATATGGATATATATTTTTATATTTATATAGTAAATATATTTACATTATTATATATATAGTTACACATCATTAGAGGTATTATAACATAAGTCAAAGTAAGTATGGTCATCCCTGTGTCCTTGAGAAACCTAATCCAACTTGATTACATTTACAGTTACTGATCCACCTTCCATTTTATATACCTTCACAATGATATATTTTATATTCACAGAATTCATTATGCATTATAATCAATTACTGGTGTCATATGGAATGTATCACACAACCTATTCAATTCATAATTTGGTACCCAAAAATATATCATATTTTTTCAAGTTCAAAACCTTGGTTTGGGTTGTGGGATAATTCATTTTTTCATGGGAGATTAGGAGCACATGATTGAACTGGTGGTTAGAATGATCATGGGGATAAAATTCGAGTCTTTTGATTTCCTTTATTATTCTTGAGTTTTATATATAATCTCTTATATTTCTACTTTATGGGCACTGTAGCATGATCATTCCGGGTTACTCAATCATATGTTATTGATTATCAGTTTTTATCATATTCCACTACTATTAATTTATTATATATTCTCCTATATTTATTTTTTTATCTTGAGGGTATAGTCCACCCATTGTACCACCTCTAGACCCTCATTTCTACTCAGAATCCTTAGGAATATAGGGATGTGTTCTTAAGTCCATGTGACTAACCGGGTCAAGAAACTATTTCAATGGCTCCTAGGTCGGCATGTTACGTGATGAGATTTGGTCATGTAGAAGAGAGGATGACCTATATTATGTGAGTGTGCTTTTAGAGAGTGAAAATCCCTTCTAGTATGTATTTTTTAGGATGATTTAGGTGATATGAATTTCCCATAGATATGAAATGATATACATTGAATACATTATAAATTATACTTTGATCCATATATTATGCCTTATACTATAAGTCATAATTTCTCAACATGGAAACACCTAAAAATTTAAGACAACTATATTCCTAGAAGTGTATCCCCCTATGTTTATGGATGATTTCTTTAGAATAGGGTACACCTATATTATTCATTGAGACATTATTTACTAGATGGGTACACCCTAGATCTAGTTGATAGATTACTAGAATGGAACTCCCTATGTTTTTGGATGTATTTTACTTGATAGTATTCCCTAGCTCAATGTGATGGATTCTCAGTAAGGCACTGCCTTGTGTTCAAAATATAGTTTTCCAAGAAGGTTACACCATGGATCTAGGATATATATATTCCCAATAGAGATATCACCTGATATTTTAGATGTCTACATTTGAGGTACCTTGGTAACAGTATTGGGGTCATATATGAGAGTGATTGGAATTACATGGAAACAATCCTTGGACATAGATTTTATATTATTTTGGATTTTCTAGGACATTATCTGAGGAATATTCCATGGTCAATTTAGTTTTTGGGAAGATTATGTGACATGATCAAAGAAACTCTCACACTAGATGAAGTATATTTAGTTTGATCCTATATTTCATGTTAGAACTAATGGATCGACCGTGAGTATTTTTATGCATCTACACTATATTATTTTTATTCTATTCAATATAACACATCAATAGAATAGATTCACTAATTATGTATAGGATAAAATTAGTGGATCCCTAAATAATTTTAATCACACCTTACTTGGGTGGAAATGAAAATTTGTTATCCGAGAAGACTTTACTAATCGCACTCTTTATGTTTAGAGGATCCATGGAGAACGTGATCTAGTGGAATAGTTCAAATAGGGAATATATATTGGAATGAGGTTAGAATTGGGTAAAATAGTAAAAACAGAGTTTATTTTTATTTTTTAAATTATTTTTTATATATAATTATTCTGATGGGAGAGCTGTATTGTAGTTTTCTAGCATGTCCAAGACTCTTTGTAACTAAATTCACTTTGTAGAGCCCAGATTCATTATACAAGGACATTTACTAGGGGTGAATCTATGTACCCAAATATTACTAAGTTTAAACATTCTTTTCAATTATCCTCTCTTACCCTAGAACCTGTACCCCAGTTAAGAGTAATGAATCATATTTGTCTTATCAATAATCAAATACACATGTAATGCAGATACTGAAAGAAAGAGTGTCTATTGAGACCTATAATTTTCAAACATATATATCACATAATTTTAGATTAATATTCATTATTTTACTTAACGATCTATGTAAAAATGATAAAGGTATAATTCCTTTGGAAGCATGACGCATAAAAAATGGGTTTTAAAATGTCCTACATAATCTAAAATTGTGTTCTTAATAACTATCACCCTTCTTAATTATATCATACTTTGTATTTTTCATTATTACATGGTGAATAGAAACAAAAAAAAAGAGTGAACTATAATGAACTGTAAGGTTAAATAATGGAGATATTAGTTACCACATAAGAATAACAGGATCATATAATTTTACAAACATTACCTTAACAATATAAATCCATAAACTGTATATCATATGTAACATTCCCCAATATAGCACTCTCTCAAGTTTCCCTAAAGGGTTGGTTATGGGACCAAAATCTTGCCTCCCCGTATTCTAGAGGCTGGTGACTTGCAGTTAGGGTGTGGATTGTATATTGGGGAGACTATACCTCTTTTGTATGAAGTGTCATTCCATAAAAAAAAGTTAATAATAAAAAATCATAATAAATAAAAGTTAAACATTGAGGAAGACAATAATAAAAACCAACCGAACAATCCAAGAAATAATTAGCAATAATGTAATGACATTCCAGAATATAACTAAATGTCATAATTTAAAAATAAAATAAAACTAGTAGTAGAATCAAATAGAAGAATTAAATTCATAGGTCATGAGACCCATGTCGGTCTCTTCTCCAAACTCTAGACTAATAGAGAAAAAGAATTAAATAGTAGGGTCTATTTCCATTGTCCAAATCTGTATCCACAACATCTTCTTGTATTTCAAATGGTATCCCAAATAGGATGTGGGTAAAACCCAGTAGGTCAACACCACTGTGTGTAAAAAACTAGAATGGTAATAAGTGTGTGCAATAAAGAGATAATCAATTTTATTAATTACTTTAATAATTAAATAAATATAAAAACCATCTTCATCTCCATGTTGGAATATATTTTTGCCTGTCTTACAATAATTCCAAACACAACCACATAACATAGTAAAATAACATACTTCAACACCATGAAGAATGTCTCTGAAATTTTCTTACAACCATACCAATGCCACCCTATAACAATGGTATAGTCACAAAAAACAATAGAGTTCAAAGGCCACTAAGCATTAAAGTATGGGACATAATATACCACTCTCTATAAGAATTACAGCAAGGACTTGGATCAGCCTTCTCACTATCATCATTACAATATATACGTGTGCATGTGCCTAGGCCTAGCCCGTAATATAATAATCTCATCATATAAAATATTCATGTCATAAAACGAAGATATAACAATATGACATCATATATCTCAGTGGTTAGTTTTAATATCACCATTCTTCTTTCGTATTCCACATGAAATTAAATTCACAAGTAATTAAAAAATATATCAATAAGAAATAAGACAAATATTAGGGATTCCATAAAAACAAATCACCCAATATCTTGTTTTATGTTAAACATACCTTAATCTATTATACAATTCCAAATCCATTTGAAAACAAATAAATTTAATGGATAATATCATTCAAACATTTAATTAATTTTGGAAACATGCAAGGACGACACGATCATGATATTGAATAAACATAATAATAATCAATCCATAAGGTTGATATTTAGAACCGTACCTTTAAACCAAGATCCAAAAAACACATCAAATTGGAAAATTTCATGATGAATATGGTTTGGATGATTAAAATTAGGTTCTTAGATCTAAAATGATGATAATAAAAACCAAAAAACTAATTTGGTAATGTATTTCATAGTAATGGGTTGGAGAAGAACAAAGAGAAAGAAAAAATCTTACCAAAGGAACATAATAGTGATTGATCATGTGAATGGGATGTTTGGAAGGGGGTTTGGCACTCCAAAATCACCTTGAAGATTTTCTATGTTTGAGAGGAGAGGATCTACTGCCAAATGGAAACAAAATCATCCATAGAGAAACATTAAGACACATGGTCGGGTATTTACTCTACGTGTAATTCAGTTACACATCATGTAAATATTTTTCATATTATCTTTAGAAAAACTCATAACCTAAGATATAGATTATTTAAACCCAAGAATAATGACATGATGTGTAATATTTTTACATAGTGTGTAAATGTTCTTCAGTTTATTTTTTCATCCCATTATCCTCTTAAATATTTTCAACATACCAAGAATCTATGGAATAATTAATCCCAATTATACCAAGACTCCATTAATTCAAAAAAGCATTTATCCTTGAAATTTGGGTATCATTTACCCAATAAAGGATATCTGTATCGGAACAAGACATGGTCACTAAAGCTAAATGATAAATGTAGAGTGAAACATAGTATAAAAAAGATGGGATCTCATAACCTCACCACCTTATATAAGCTCTTCCTTGTTATTTTGAAAGTGTCATTGTGAATTATCAATAAGTAAGTATGGCCACTATGTTTTCATATCTATCTCCCTTTCATATGTTTACTTCTGAACATTCCCATGCTACCACTACACTTTGACCAACTCAATTGTTCAACCCTAAAGATGGTTCCCACTATGATCCACAACCTACATCGAATGCTTCATGAAGGACCCATCATCACAAATATCAACATATGCTATTTATATCACATGGGAAGGGAATGGCTAATATATTTTTAGTTTCTACTTGAGGAACACATCATTAACGTAACTATAACATTGTTGAAGGGATAGGTGGTTTTACCCTGGACCGACCCTTTCCACTATTTCAAACAACCCGAGAAACCTGGGTGCTAGCTTCCCCTTATTCTTAATAAGAAAATGTCCCAACATAGGTGAAACATGAAAAAAAATATTATGACCAAACTCAAACTCCATAAGTAATCTACAATGGTTAGTGTATGATATCTTCCTACTTTGTGTGGTCACTGACCACTGTGTGATTAACTGAACTTGTTCTGATTTTTCAGACAAAAGATTGGGCCCAACAAGTGATGACTCACCTACCTCTTTCCAAAAAAGAGTCAAATGACACAACATTCCATAAAATGACTCAAAATTTTCCATTTGGATCAATGCATGGATTCTATTATTATATGAAAACTCCACGAGTTACATATTATTCTCAAATGACACACCAAAATCTAAAACACAGGCTTAAAGCATAACCTCTAGAACTTGAATAGTATGCTCTAATTGACCATCAGTCTATAGATGTTGGTTTGTGCTTAAAATAACTTGCTATATCCTGGATTTCTAAATACCTTACTCGAAAAATGATGTAAAATGAGGATCCCTATCCAAAATGGTACACCTTGGAACACCAAGTATTAGAACCACCTCACGCATGTAATGATTTCATAGGTCATCAACTATAAAGGTCTCCCTAATGGGAACTAAGTGGGATAACATAGTCATTCTATCCAAAACAACCCATAAATCATCATTCATATGAGTTTTACTTTCACAAAATCCATCATGACATAATCCCATTTTAACTTTGGGGTGGGAAAAGGTTGAAAAATCCCAACTGGCCTCCGATGTTTAGATTTCAACTACTAACAAGTAAATCAAGCACAAATCATGTCACCTGTTTATTCATTCTAGACCACCTGTACTATATAGATAGGTCATGATACATATCTGTTAAACTAGTAAGTACTGTCCATATTAAAGGACAAAACTCCCTCTTCAAATCCTTGTGCATGTGCATAAAAACCCATACTAAACTAAAAAAAGATATAATTTCCACTATTTAGAGACCATTTTAATGGAATATCCCCTCCATATAATTTATCCCTCATAACTGATCCCTTTAGATTATACAACTTCTCGGCCATTATCTAGTAACAAAACATTGGTATAGCTAATGTCAAAGTCATATATTCTCACCCATGAGATTCTTAAACATCTTGATTCATGTCTGTAAAGAGGTCTATTTTCTGCCTCTCTTCAAAAGACTTATGTACATCTTTTATCTATATATTTCATCTCAAAGCATCACGATGTTTCTATTTAATGGTGTATAAAACAATTTGAAGTCGAAAGAATATAGATACCCGACCCACCTCCTTTGTCAAAGGATAAGGTCTCATTGATAAAATATGTACTTGAGGCTCTTGTGATCCATGTATATAACAAACCTCTTACCCTTGAGAGATAGTCTCTAACATTTTAGTCATATACCACTACTGTTAAAATGAGATCGTGAGTAGGGTAATTCTTTTCATGCTATCACAGTTTCCTAGATCCACAAGAATCCATAAAGTGATGATATGTTTTGAGGTCATCCTACCATGAAACTATTGGAAATATCATTCCCAATAATCAGAACAAAAAAATGCCACTCTTTTCTTAGTTAGTACAGAAATTGGCACTACCAAATGGGAGTAATCCGGGATTAATTGCCTTTAGTAACCTACAAAACCCAGAAATCGCCAAATTTGGAAGATGTTCATGGGTTGTTCCCATGACACCATGGCTCTGAATTTATCTAATTCCACTGATACTCCTTTCTTTGAGATGAAATGTCCTATGTAGTTCATTTCATTTATCCTGAAATGACATTTTGTTAGCTTAGTTTAAAGACGATGCTCTCTTAATTCACTCTGGATAATGGGAAGATGTTTAAAAAGTTCGAAATTGTGCTAGGAGTAAAATAATATATCATTAATTAAAATCACAAAAAACTGATCTACTAATCTATGAAGTATCCCATTCACTAAGGCCATGAATATAACATAAACATTAGTCAACCCAAACAGAATCGATATATATTCAAACATAACCAAACTTCTACAAAAATCTGTCAATGGTATGTCCGATAGTCCAACCGTTACTTGATGATATCTTGATCTCAATTCAATCTTGGATAAAATCTTATCACCTCTCAATTGATCTGAAAGTTCATTAGTGTGTGGAAGAGGATTCCGGTTCCTAAACTTCAACAGGTTTGAACACCTATATTCCACACATAAATGAAATGATCCATTATCTTTTTGAAAAAGAGAACTAGATAACCCTAAGTAGATGTACTCAGATGTATGAAGTCTTTTGATACTATATCTTGCAACTAAACCTTGAACTATCAATGCATTAATGGTGACATTCTATAAGGTGGGACATAAATAGGTTATGATCTTGGATCCAACTTAATCATGAAATAAAACTCTTGTTTGGGTGGTAATCCAGATTAATCTTCCAGGAGAACATCCAAAAAACAACCTAACCCTAGAGGAAAATAATCATGCTACATTTTACCATTATCTAGAGCAAGGACTGTAATATAAGACATGATAAAATCCAATTTGCATTGAATTTATCCCACATTACCAACCTAAAGATACCCCTCACCGTAGTGAGAACATTTTATTTCTTATATATATTGGAAAGTAACCATCCTTCTGTAATAGTCAATATGAGCCTGGTATCAAGAAACCAGTCCATATAAAGGAACAACTAAAATCCTATCATTTCACACATGAACGGTTCCCAAAATAATTGGTAACCACCAATACCTAGAGAACACACCTTTAAATATTTGATATTTCTAGGACACCCTCCCAATTGTGGGTCAATGGTTAAAATAACATCTAAGATTTCCACATAAAATCCCAAACCATTTGAAAAAAGAGAAGATAGAAAGTAATGAAATTCACTTATATCAATCAAGACACAAGCTAAGGTAGATGATATAAGAACTCTACCTCTGACGGTAGATGGTCCTATATCCATGTTAGCCAAGGTATATGGGTAAAATGAAACTGACTTGTCCCACATACTTGGGATCTAGTATGACTAACCTGAGCTATATCCATTTAATTGTATGATTACTTATGTTCTTGGGTATGATGTACTCTATCTTAGCTTGAATTACATGTGAAACAATAACTACCATCCTGCAATGGTGTAGTTGATCTGCATCCCTGACTTTAGTGCTTGTTCATATCCTCTACCACTAGTCTTCTATGAAAATTTGGAAAATAACCTATAAAGATAACCCATCCTACTACAGATATGACACTTCACTATGGTGTAAGGAAACTATGGGCACATGTGACCAAACATTCCACACTGATATCATTGGAATGAAACATGACCATGATACTGTTTGACATGGTCATAACTTCTCTTCCCAGTACATCTCTCAGGGAATATATCATGTCAGTGCTTCTCACATCACTAAGAATAACTCATAGATTTTCCTTCTAAAATATCTTGGCTATAGCTCATAGCCTTTTTTAGATTCCATTTTGTGATTGGAACCTGATTCATCACATATTCAAATCTTCTTAAATGGAAAAAATTTACCTGTAACCTAATCTCATAATAAAGACCATCCTAGAAATGTCTTACCAAAGAGATCTCATCAGCTGCCCAAAATGGTGCAAAGCATTATAGGTAAGTAAAATGGCTAGAATAGTCCAACACTGATAAAACATCATGCACAAGAAGCATGAACTCAAGTGATTTTTTCTCCATTATGTTTTTTCAGATAGAAATGGATCAAGTGTTTCATCTCAATGTCCTTCCAAGATAGCTCCTCATGCTACCCAATATGTTCTAGTATATCCCACCAACAATTGGTTGGTCCATGAAGCAAATAATAAAAAATATTCACCCTTATCTCTGAAGGTGTATCGAGATTCCTGATGGCTATCTATATTGAATCAATCCAAAATGTAGCGACTTGGGTTCCCCCATCCCCAATGAACACATGCAGATGCTGAAGGTGAAAATATCTTGGAATCTTAGACATCAATGAAATGGTTTGAACATCGTCCATTTCCATATATCTCATGACCGTCATGAAGTTGTCGTGGGGATGAGCATCCATCTTCTACTAAGGCACTATAGGATGTTTCAGTTTAGATCTATTAGGATCATGCTGATTTACACTTTTATAATTCTCAATTTGATGATGATGAGGAGGAATTTTCTCTAAACAACAAACAAAGGCCATAGAGAACAGGATAGAAACAAGGTCAATATAACTAGGGAACTTCCATAGAGAACCACTAACTCATGGTCTCTTAAGGAATGGATTACGTGTGTTTTACCATTACATGATGACTCATTTCATTTATCCAGTGAAACAGATATCTCATATTAAAATTTAACAAGTTGGTATATATCACATGGAAACATATATATGTCCCTATCATGAATAATGAATGCAATATACACCTATGTGCCAATTATAATGCATCCATTTTCATTTCATGACATACCGGGCTTCAATTACAAATACCAAGATCAATAACATCATAAAACAATATTCCTCAAACAACATGTGTATCAGCCAAGGTGATGTAAAATTAAATTCAGTAGTCACATAACACAAATAATAATCCCATTATTGTGTACTCAAATTTTACCTCATACATGGATTAGATACTCCCATGTTCAATCTCATTACAATGTCCTGACACATACTAGTCTCATTTATACCTTTCCCAAAACATTAAACCAAAAAATGAAATGAAAACCTAATCCTTTGATGCCACTTTGTAACATCTCCCAATCAGGCACCAGCTCACATGGCCCGAGAGGGTTGGTTATGGGGCCTCGTGTGTGCCTCCCCATGTGACCGAGGTTTCCTACTAGCATAGGGGATTTGGATAGTATAGTGGGTAGACTATACCCACTTTCTATGAAGTGTCATTTTAGAAGAAATAAATCATAATAAAATATAAATAAATTAGAGTGAAACAATGTAGAAGACAACCATAAAAACCATTCAAATAATCTAATAAATCATAATGAATAATTCAATTATATGCTAGAATATAACTAAATATCATCATAGAAAAATAGAAGAAAAATTCTAGGAGACTCAAATAATGGACTTAATGTCCTTGATCTCAAGCCCCATTCCAGCCCCATCTGTAATCTTGATCCCAATATAAAATAAATAGTCAACATCATGGTCCATTTCCCTTGTCCAAACCTACATCAACAATGTGTGTTCAGTTGATAAACAATGTTCCAAATTGGGTGTGGGTAAGAATCAGTAGTTCAACACCACTATGTATAAAAAACACTAATCATATAAGAAGTGTATGCAATAAAGTGATAAATAGATATATTAATTAATTTAAAAATTAAATAAACACAACAACCCACTTTGGCACCATGTAAGAATATGTCTAATAATATCATAGAACCATGCCAACCACAACCATATAACCATGTTCAAAAACCTTCTTCAACACCATGCCAAAATGTCTCTGATCATGTCTTACAACCATGAAAACACCACCAAATAACCATGGTATAGTCACAAAAAACAATCTGGGTCAAAGACCAATAAGAATTACAGAATGGGATTGGTCATATCCTACTCTCGATAATCATTACAACATTAACTAGACTGAGCCCACTCACTATTAACATTATAGAATATACATTTGCATGTTCCTGGGGCTAGCCCATTATATAAGCATCTGAGCATAAAACCAATTCCTGCCATGCAATATGGATATAACAATACCAAAACATATATATCAATGGTAAATTATTTGAATTATGATTATTCCTTCAAATTCCACATTCAATTTAATTCACAATTTATTAACAAGTATATCAATAATCCACAATCCATAATTTAGGGATTATACAAGAATAGATCACCCTAGGTCTCATGTTAAACTAAAAATACCTTAATCCATTTGAAACCAAAGGAATTTAAATTATAATCTCAATCAATCATTTTCTTGGTTTAGGGTTCATGAAATGATGGTGTGATCATGATATTTAATAGAAATGAAAATAATAAAATTATAAGATTGATAGTTACCCCCTAACATTAACCAAAGATCCCACAATGCTTCCAATTTCCAATACCCATGAGGAAGAATGTCAAGATGATTGAAATGAGCTTCCAAGAACAAAATTGTTCAAGATAAAAAACAATAATGCAATTCGGTAATGTATTTCACTGAAGAATGTTAGAGAATAAGGAAGATAAGGAATAAATATAAACAAAGAAACTTATTGGGGATTGATCATGTGAAGGGGGTGTCCAAAAGGGGGTTTAGAAATCCAAAATCACCTAGGGAATTCTTAGGGTCAAGAGGATAGGGACTATAACTGATTAGAAAGAAAATCAGCCACATTGAAAATTTAAAATTGATGGTTAGGCATTCACATAGTGTGTAATTCAGTTACATGCTATGTAAATATTTTTCATGGTATCCGTTGAAAAAATCATCACATTATATTTATTTTATTAAAACCCATGAACAATTACAAGATGTGTAATAGAGTTACACGACATGTAAATGTTTTGTAGATGATTTTTTCTTCCCATTATCCCCTTAAAGAATCTCACCATACCGAGAACCCATTTGACACGTAATCCCATTTATACCGGGACTCCATTAATTCAAACAAGCATACATCCATGAACATTTTTTTCATTTTATCTAATAATGGATCTCTGTATCCAAACAGTACAAGGACATTATGGCTCAAACAAAAAACTCAGAGAGAAAATTACCTTGAAAAATAAGGTATTTACCATAATAGATTATAATCATGAGTCATGATGTAAATCTTCAATGTTCAAAAGACAAGGATCACAAAGGAATTAAAGAACATGATCCAGGAGAACATAACATAGGCATATGGCATATGTTTTATGGAATACACATAAGTATAAAAAAATAATTTCATTAGTAGATAAAACATATTTCTAGGAATATGGTAGAGGAATCCGTTCCCTCCTTAACAACCATAGTAGTCATGGTTCACTCCCAACACTATCATAGTGGGAATAATACCATAATAAATTATGCTCACTCCCTATTTTACCCTTATCTATATCATGATATTCCAATATTTATCTAATGAATTGGAGTGGGATTTAGATCATAGCCATCCTTAGTTATTATGTGAATAACATCCATGGGTATAATGTAAACACAGTACTTGGTTATAATGAAACCATCATTATTTGTTACAACATAACCACCACCTTTAGTCATAATCTAACCCCCATAACAAAAAACCACAAACATATGTGGTAAAAAATATCATAAAAAATTAATCATGTTAGAAATTACGAAATAATTGGGTTTCATAAATATTTCATCATATCATAACCCATGGGAAAGAAGTAGGTTTCACAAACATTTCATCATTTTTTCCTCATTTAACCCATGTTAAAGGAATGTGTTTCATAAAAATATTTTCATCATAGATATATAACATCAATATAAAGAATAAGTTTGATATCTATGGATCATATCCCCATTAAATTTAACGTAAAATCATGGGTTGTTTTCTTTAATAAATAAAAATACAAATAAAATATCATTATAACATTATTGGTGAAAATAACCCCTCAATTTTTTTGTCACTTATTTAAAATATACAAATATCCAAAAAATATTATGTAATTAATTTTATCTCAAAAATGGAAACAAGTAATGGTTTATTAATATAATTTATTGGTAATGATGGTTTAAAATTTTATTCATTTATTAAAATTTAAAAGAAAAAAATTTATTTTACACATATATAAAATCATCTCATTCAGAAAACAATAAAAAATTTTATTATAGACTATCATTTAAATAATAAAACATGGGTAAAAACGAGTTTATAAAATCATTTTACAATAATAAAAACATTATATAAAACATTTTAGGAAAACATGGATATGGGAAAAAAATTAATTTCTATGGAATTGATAAAGAAAGACGATTTTCCTTAAAAATATATTTTATGTTTCTTGAGAACATAATATGAGGAGAATAAATAGAAAAAATCATTTTCAAGAAATAAATAGGGTAGAAAAATACTCATGATTTTATTGATAGGTTCAACATAATATTTCATAATAAAAATAATAATAAATACTCTCAATAAATAATTTGATCATAAAATAAAACTTTTACCACTTTGGTAACTCTTGAAACATAACCCCCCTGAATTAAAGAACCTTAGATGGAAATATATATATATCCCATAATTATCTTGAGAATAATATACATTTTTTGGGTTGTATATACAATACATAAAATAAACGAGTGTTGTATAAGGCATGTATCCAAGAAAATGATGTAAAAATACATTACCTTATGTCCGGATTTTTTTGTACACATTGGAACTTCTGGTATAATAAACACAGATTAATTATACACCTATTACAAACCCACAATCACATATATATATATATATATATCATACCATAAGTGATTTACTTATAACCATTTATATTTCATTTTAGAAATTCATTATTAAAATTACTATTCCATGTGATATCTGTATCTTTTTTATGTTTTTATCTAGTTTGATAGTTTTATTCCTTGTATTTTGATAATGGTTCCATAATATCATTAATGTTAATGTTGTTATAAATATCATATATATTTATTAAATCCATACTTATTTTCATCCATGTAAAAAATAGAGATTTTTTGGAATAAATTTTTTTATATAAATTTAATATCATTGATATCTTTCATTACACACAACAATAAGTTTAGCTTGCATTATACTGGACACTGAGTTATAACAAACCCTGATATATTATTAAAATTATTATATAAACATGACTGGAATAAACTAGAAATTAATCATTGTGATATTAATATTAATAAATAATTATTAAATTTTAATTATAATGGTTCTTCTAAGTAAAACATATTGGTAAAAAGTGACTTAATAATCAGAAAATACATTATATGTGTTAAAAATACTATTTTAACAAAAAAGAACTTCATTTTGTGAACAAATAATAAAAAACATTTATAAATTTTTGAATATTTATTTGAATGAAATATCTTAATTTTTAAAATAATCATTTTAAAATTAACATAGGAGGATTTGTTTGGGTATTTTTTGAGTTGTTTAATTTTTCGATGAATAGTGAAAAATGTTATTTATTGAAAAATGCATTTTCGTTTTAAGATTTTATGAGGTTATGTTTTTAATGTGGTTAAATGTATAATTAGTTCAATTATATATATATTAATCTATTTTAGGACATTTTAATCATTTTAATATTGATTTTTTATATAATTTGTTTTTAAACTTTTCAACATTTTCTCTTTCAAAAACTGCTTTCTTATGATGCTAGCGGGTTAAATTTTAAAATAAATTTTGACACTTATGTTATTTGATTATGTAAAAATGGATTCCATATTTATAATCATAATAATTTTTATTATATGAGTTGGAAAAATTTATTTTTTACAATATGTCATAGTATTAATAGTAAAAATTATTTACCATGGTTATGGTAAAAATTAGTTCACCGGAGAGTGAAATAAAATTAATGTTTTAAAATCACCCAAAACATTTAAAAAACCAATTTTTTAGAAATATTAAGACCTTATCATTCATACTTATGTATATCAGTCCATTTTGGTTTCTTTTATTATGTGAATAATGTGGGTACACCTTTTTCTTTTCAAAACATTAAAAGTATGCCACTCACCTCACTTATAAAAGGACAAAAATTATTCTATCGTATTCATAAAAAATAAAAAAAATTTATTCGAATATAATTTCCGAAATATTATCATTATATACTTCAAAAAATTCTATATGTACTTCTATGATTATAATTCTAATCTATAAAAGATTTAGGTTAAACCTATATAAGTTTTTCTAAGAAGAGGTAATGTTTTTAACTATGTGTTTTTGTTTTACTTCTTCTTATATATCTTTCAAATATTATTATATTATGATGACTTAATAAAAAAGTAAATCTATTATAATTATATTTTATTATGTTAATGTAACAAACTATATAAATGTCATCTTCCATTGAATGATATATGAAATCATCATCCGCATGTATGGCATACTACTGCCCCATAAACTAATGTTATTCATTTTCTATTATAACCTCTCATGGATAGATATAATGAATAATTAAATGTTAATATACTATATTAATGATATTTTTTATACTTATGTTATTATTATATCACATATATCATCTTACTTTCTATTCTATGGTAATACGATAGCATCGCTGATGTGTACGGCAGATTACCACCTCGCAAAGCAATGTAATTCATTCACGCTTTACATGGAAGGTGATAAGTATGATTTTAATGAAAATATGTGATATATATTACATGAATATTATTTTATAATGTAATATATTATTTAACTTTCATTATTTCAATTCCTTGAGGAAATGGAAATGTATTCATGCGTACGTACAACCGTCTATCTCCATGAATGTAGTATTTCATTTTATATCTCAAAATCATTTGAATTGCTATAAATAAATATGTAATGATTTTTATATTATATTTATATAATGGTAAAAATTATATTGGTTTTGGAATCGTTATCAAAATTAGAGGACCAAAAATAACAAAATACAAATTACACAAAAAATCTGTTATTGAAGGAAATGTGACTTTAACATGAATTGTTAATAAACAAGTATAAAATATCATATATATAAAATATATTGCAATATATATATATCTATGGTTATTTATTAGATTTATAGTATGATTATATTTATGATAAAATGTGTCGTAATGGTTTAAAAGGAAGATGAGAGTTCAGTGTTTGGATTTTTGTCATAATTTACAATCTTTAAGTATCATGTTATATTGTGATCCTATATTATTTTATGAGTTGTATATACATCCACATTGACATGTAATAACCTTAATCAATAAAATATAACTATTTATTTCCAAAATAAAACATAATTCAAGGAGTTTTGAAATGGTGTAAACCCAAGGCATCAACTATGCCTATCAAATTACAATCATGGGGATGTGATCTAGTGCTATATTAAAAAATAAGACTATCCTCGGGGTTAACTTTTCTAGAAATGATATCATCTGTGAATTTATCATCCATTAATGTGTGAGTAACCTCCATGCCATTAAAAATAATTTTTTAATACTTCATGGTAAGATAAATGAGATACCATGTCGTGAGATTATTATCCCACATGAAACTAACTAGATGTTTTTATTCAAATTCAGATACCACAATCCTGATGTTTTAATGTTTTTAGATGGAGATTCCACTAGGGAGGGCTCAATTCTTGGCCCTGAGTGTGTTTCCAGGTCCATAAAAGGATCTAAATCCAATGACCACTGAACCAATATGATCATGAATGAGGAATCCTCCCCACATTACTCCCTGAATGCATGGCCCGTAAATATTATGTTTACACATTGAAACATGTGGGTTCCACTTGACCAATCTCCCAATAGGACAACTACCATTAGTTCTTGATATTATATTAATAAAACATTTTTTAGCATCCCATGACGTGTTTTTGTGAATGATAAAATTAGGCTCCACTACTTGGGAATGAACCTAGATATTAAAAAGGTGAAGTGAACCTGAAATACCTTCTCTAAATTTGTTACTCATCTCTCATTGTACCAAATAAACCAATAAATACATCATCCCAAGGGTCATTATATCATAAGCTCAATCCTTTTCACCCTAGAACACGATAGAGAATATACTCGACAAATCCCCCTCCAGCACCAAAATTCCCACCCTTTAATTGAATAACTACCATGGAAATGGTGTGTAAAGACCATTAAAAAATAATTTCAACAGAGACAAGATACTTGGATTATCTTAAAACATACACCTCAAAGCTATGATGATCCTATTTATTTTGGATATTTTGATTATTTAAAATGGTGTTATTACATAACTTCTAGATTATAAAGTTCGACTTTGTTGGGATATCCTTTCACTATAGAATGTTCGCCCACCTATCCACATGATAAATTGGATTAATGATTTTGAAAAAAACCTATGAATAGAAATCTCATTTGATTGATTTTAGGAAAAATAATCAATCTCATTCATACACCAAGAAAATTATTTACTCTAATTATTTTCATATCCCAAATAGGTGTGACTCTAATGAATATCCAATGAAGACTCACCTATGAAAAAGAAATCATTGGCTCTAGGTATAACAATGCGTCTATTTATTAAACACTTAATCTTGATTTATTACATAAAAATTCACTTATGACAACATTAAGGATCTATTGTTAGAGTGTCTTGGGAAATTAGAAACATTACATGAGAACTTAATACATAAAATACAACATCTTTATTTAAAATATCATTTACATGACCACAAGATTCTTTCATACTTATCACTGCATGAGATAACCTAAGGAAAACATAAGAAAAGGGTGAGCTATAAAGCCGAGTAAGGGAGTAAACAAGGAACATCAATATGATTACAATAAAGGTTAAGAAATAGTCATATAAATGGATTTTACATGAATCATGAACATTAAGTCATGATATCGCATGATTAACATATCATGGAAATGTGGAAACAACATTTAACATGATATTAGAATGTTCCAAGCCTTATCGCAGATGGAGATTGAAAAAACCCTCATTGAAAATGAATTAACATGAGTAAACACTAATTTCACATGAATTAAAAAGATTAAACACTAATTTCACATGACATATCATGATACTATTCTTTACCCAATGCATTATATCGCTATCAGAGCACACCCTTCTTAGTCATTTCATTTCTTGCATAAGTGTGCCACACAGATCATACAACAAGGATTCATTGAATATCATAATTTATTACATGAATAATAGATATGAAATAAATTAATGTATGTACTCAATAAATACGTACCGATTCATAAAGGTGAATATCCTTAACAGAGAAATGGGTATGGTATTCACTTATACGATGATTTTGGCATGGGAAATTTTGGAGTAACTTTAGCCGCAAAACAACGTCAAATAGAAATTATAAAATTGGTTGATGAGAGGGAAATAGGTATATAATAATTTATACATGAAATGGACAGTAAGAGGGTCCTGTAACATAATATCCTAACATATGTATTAGAATTTAGAAGCATAATATTCATGAATTACTTGAAAGTAAATGAGGAGAGAGAAATCCCTTATGGAATTTCAGCATCGTTACAAGTGTAAATGGGAGGATTTAATGATAGATAAATAGGTATCTCATCATTAAAAGATAATGGGGGAAATATTGGGGTTGTAAAAAATCATACCCCAAAATTTTAATTGAAAAAATGGGATAATAATATAAGGAAACATGGACAAAAATAAGGAAAGAAGGAATGTGAGGAACCCTTACTTGAGTGTGTGACTTCAGGAGCTTAAAGAGGGGCTTCTTGGGAGATTCGGGACCCGTGAGAGGATTATAGAGAGGGGAGTATATATTAGGGACGTTATAAAAGTGTTTTGAGTGAAGGTAGGTGGGATATAGGGTAGGTTTATGAAGGAAAAGAGATAGGGAATTCGTTAATATTTCACCAACATATGTTTTGGAATATATATAATTAAATATTGAAAACCACAAACCAACCCATGGTTTTCACCCAAGATTTTTTCCGAAGGGGAGTTGAAACAATTATTTTTTATGTCTATTGTAAGAATGTATTAAAATATTAGGTTTTATTATGTGGAGGTGAGTTACAGTCTCAAGTAAATCATTTTAAAATATTAAAATCTTTTATAAGTCTTACTTGTCCATTAAGGTATTATAACATTAGTAAAAAAATATAAAATCAAATTATATTAAAAGAAATATATATATTGGCTGAATATACATTTTATATTATATTATTTTATTGTTTTTGGTTTATTATGATGTTATAAAGAATATTATATATTTATATGGTATTTAATTTATACCAAAAAATTCAATTGTCTTAGAAAATTATGAAACAATCACCATTGGATAATTTTTACATCTGGATTCCAAAAATAATATTAATTTTATCTAAATAATTTTATAAATATGTGAATTTTAACTTTTTAAAAAAACCCATCATTTATTAAAAATTGACGGGTTTTGTAAAAAATATTTTCCAAACCATAATAAAATTACATTTGGATTCATAAATATTATAAGATAATTTATAAAACATATATATTAAAAATATTTTATTAAAATATTATTTATTCAAAAAATTCATTAATTCGTGAAAATAATTTCTTTAATACATTTTTTGTTTTAACGTATCAAAATATATTTCTTATCAAACAAAATACATAATAATTTATAGTGTAAAAAAATAACTAATATAATCAACAATTATAATTAAATGGAGTGTTCTTATAACACTATTATAATAACAATATTAATAAAAACCCAGTTTCATAAAATTATTTATATATTTCAAAAAAGCATCATTTTACTCGAAAAATTAATTTATCTAAATCATTATATTTTTTGGAAAAACTATTATCCTAAAAAATTTATGGAATAAGACTTATATTTATAAAATGGATCACAAACAAAGTAACTAATGCCTTATTACATAATCCCTTATATCACCTGTATATGACCTAAGGGTAAGTTGTGCTATGGTGACAGACTCTTGGGGCTGCTTGGATAACATTTCTCGTGTGGTAAAATCTATTAATGTCTACTTCTACTATATACTATTCAATTCAAGATTAACATGTTGAATCTTATATTTGTCTTGGTCAAAAGAAAATCTTAATAATGCTACCTCCTTTATGAGATCTAACAAATGAGCTCTGTATGGAGCAATTATACATGATGATGTCATATCCTCCTTTTCCTGAGTAAATTAGATTTTCTAAAGCCTAATATTTATACAAATTATGTGATCATTATTCAATGACTATATTTGAAATGGTAACAATTATTAACGGTATTTTAAAATATAAAAACATAAAACCAGGGGATTTAATATAATTTATATAATTGTTTTACATGATAAGCTATCTAATTAGATCAAGATGAATTTTCATTAATAAATGTTTGGGTCGTTACAATCATCCGCCCTTATGAAAATTCACCATTGAAATTTCCTTCTCCCAAACTAAAATAGATATGGGTAACTCCACCCCATCACTTCCTTCGATTCCCATGCTTATTCTTCAATCATGTGGTTTCACCACAACACCTTGATGAGGGGAATTTTCTAATTTTGTATATCTTTTTCTCTAAGATCTAAGATCTTCACTGAATTATATTAATATGAGAGGTCATTCTCTAATTATACCACCTCAAGATTGAGTACATGTCATGGGTCAGGTATGTACTTACTCAAGAGTGATTCATGGAATACATCATGTACTTGGGATAGGTTTGGTGGGATTGCTAGTCGATAGACCACTACTCCAATGTGATCAAGGGTCTCAAAAAGGTCAATGAAACTTGGACTAATCTTTCCCTTCTTCTAAAATTCCATAACTCTCTTCCACAGTGATAAGAGTTGGAATAACATGTCTCTAACATCAAACTCTAGGTCCCGTCAATGATTTTCAACATATCTCTTTTGTCAACAATGAGAAACTTTAATGTGCTATTGGATGGTTTTAACCTTCCCCATCATTTATTCATTCATTTCATGACCTATTAGTTTTTCCTCCCCAATAATATCCCATCATGTTGGTGTTATGCACCACTACCCATAAAGGTCTCCACAAGGAGCAATTTGGATGCTTGAGTGGAAACTTTTATTATAAGACAACTCAACCAGAGAAAGATGTTGATTCCATCCTAATTTGAGGTCCATTTAGCATGCTCTCAACATGTACTCAAGTTTTTGGTTAGTCCACTCAGATTGTCCATTAGTTTGTGGATGATTATCCGTACTAAAGTTCTTCTCAATATTCAGATCATGTTGGAGAATCTTTGAGAACATAGAGGTGAATCTTGGATCTCGATCGGATACAATTGATAGTGTAACACCCTGAATCTTTGCCACTTCTTCGATGTATATCCATCCTAATTGATCCAATGATAAATCCCCATGAATTTTTCTGAAGTGTGTTTTCCTTGTAATACGATCCATAAAAACCCCGATAGCATTGTTTCCTTTGGATTTCTTCATAAGTCTAGTGACAAAGTCCTTGTTGATATTTTCACATTTCAATGTTGGTATGGGTAATGTTTGCATCATTCCCTTAGACTTATGCCTCTCAGACTTGACTTTCAGAAATACCAGGCACTTGGATGTATACCTACTTATCTCCTTCTTCATGTTATCCCACCAATAATGTATTTGTAGATCTCGACACATCTTTGTGTTTCATGGGTAAATGGAGAAATCTTAACTCTGTGCATCATCCAAAAGTTAATTCGTTAACTCTGAATTTGATGGAACACATAGTCTTGAACCAAATCTCAAAATTCCTTATTCAATAACATTTAACACTGAATATTTCCCTTTTTTGATAGTTTCCACTTCCTTCTGAATACCCACATCATCTTTTTGAGTATCCTTCAACCTTTTCAAAAGAGATGGTTAAGAAATCATTTTTGAAAGGATTGATGATGTTCCTTCTTTATGAATCCCATAACCATCTATATAAAATATAAGATGATTGGATCCTTCTCAATTCTCATCAATGATAGAATCACTGGTTCTTTTCTACTTAGAGCATCTGAAACCTTGTTCACATTCCCAAGGTTGCCATGGATTGGGAAGTCATAGTCATTGATCATCTATAACCATCTTCATTGGTGCATATTCAACTATTTCTGTGAGAATATATACATGAAACTTTTTTGATCCATATATATTTCACACATCTCATCAAAGAGGTAATTTTGAAAAAAATTTAAAGATAAGAATACTATAGTCAACCCCAGATCATGTTTTGGATAGTCTTTCTCATGATCTTTCAACTACATTGAAGCGTAGGCAATGAATTTGTCATTTTCATCAACACATAGCACACACATTTATTTGAAGAATCAATGAATACCCCAAATATTTCTCCACTTGTGGGTAGTGCGAGCATGGGTACAGTGATAAGACTCATTTTCAACTCGTTGAATCTATCTTCATCTTCATCACTCTAATAAAACATGACTCCCTTATGAGTTAGCATATTAAGAGGGTTTGAAAATTGTGAGAAATTTCTCACAAATAGGAAATTATATCACTCTAAATCAAGGAATATATATTTATCTGTCATAGATTTTGGCCTTATCCATCCCTCGGTTGCATTTATCTAAGAGGGTTCCACAAATATCCCATTTCTTGTAATGATATGACCAAAGAGTGAGACTTACTTTAACTATAACAAACACTTTCTGTAGTTTTCATAGATATTATCCTTTCGAAATGTCTCTATTAGAGTTCATAGATGATCATAATGCTCCTTATTTATTTTTGAGTATATTATAATATCATCAATAAATGATACTACAAATTTTTTGAGGTAATATCTAAAGACACTATTAACCAGGTCCCTAAATATTTATGGAGCATTAGTGAGTCTGAAAGGCATTACTATGATTTCACGGTGCCCATACCTAGTATAAAAATTATTCTTAGGGATATTCAACTTCTTCACACTTACATGGTTATATACCAACCACATATCCACCTTGGAGAACTATTGTGATCCACATAGATGATAAATCAATTCATCAATTCATGTAAAAGAATACTTGTTCTTGATAGTGATTTTTTTTCACTCATGATAATAAATGAAAAGGAACATTGACCCATACTTATTCTTGAAGAGGAGGACTATTTCAACCCATGGTGAAGCACTTGGGAATATATACCCATTATCTATATTCTTCTGTAGTTGTTTATTTATCACCTCATGATCCATAATAACCATTCTATACAGAGTCTTGGATATTGGAAATTCCCACCTTATAATATCAATCAAGAATTCAAAATCAATTCTTGTAAGAAGATCAGTCAATTATTCAGGTAAAACTGAAGAGAATTCCTTCAAAATAATCATGTATTCAAGTATGGTTACTTCCATAGACTCACTCATCTGAGAAAGAAACAGATGGTTATATGACTATAATATCCACACTTGAGATGATGACTCTAAAGAACATTCATCCTTCTATTTGCACTTATACAAAATCAAGGGTCGATTCTCCATATGAAGAGTGATTTATCTTTCAATGCAATTTATTTTGGTTCTATATAGGAAAATCCAATTCATGATAATAATTTCATCAAATTCCACCATAGGGAGTATTATGAGGTTTGTCGGGAAGTTCAATCCAGAAATTGTGACAGGGGAGGAGTTATATTCAAGGGATTCAATAATTTCCGAATTTTCCAATCTCATCAATATCTCTTCTTCCATGATTTGTGGTGGTGTTGGGATTGTTCTACTTAAAATTTGAGTTATAAAATAATTCATCAACCAGAATAAAAAAAGTACATTTTTTATTCTGGAATGAATTACTAGAGTACCTATCACCACATCATTATCAGTGATTGATTCATTGGTAGTGGTCGCAAAAGCTCGCACTTACTCCCTTGGGGGTTCTTTTTTGCCTCCTAAAACACTTGGAATAGGGAACTGGTTTGTAAATTGACCCGGTTCATTTTAGCTGAAGCAATTTACAATGTGTTGAGGTTCGACTGGAGCATTCCTCTCATCGGTTATAGAATAAGGTTTTCATTTTCATCAATTAATGTCCAGGTGACCTTATATTCCCCACCTAATTCATTTCTTCACCCCCTTTGGGAAATTTTTGGGGTGATTCTATACACACCATTGGAAAGTGAGGTGCTGTAAATTCTTAGAACCATTAGATTAATCCATCAGACCACCATAATTAAGGTCCAATTTCTGCTACTTATCCCTATGATACCCCTCATATTCAAAAATATCCATTTCAACTTTGATGGTACATCAGAGAATTTCCTTATAGCTATCAAAGTCATAGATCACTAGTGGTTTCTGTAGGATAGGTTTTATCCCACTAAAGAAGCGATCAACCTTGAATTCGGGGGTAATGACAATGCCAGAGGTGTATCTTTCCAGCCTTGTAAAGTTTGCCTCATATTTTCCAATTGATTTTTGTATTATTTGCTTGATGGAAAGTGACGTCCATTCCCATCTTATGTCAGAGGGTGTGTGGAAAATATTTTCAGAAATCTATCCATTCCAACGCCACAATCTCTTCCTCCAACTTTGTTTTTTTATCAATTTCCTCCATTTTTTAGATTCACCCTCCATACAATAAGCATCCAGAAGAACCTTATCTTGTGTAGAACATTAAAGGATGGAGAATATCTTCTCAAAGGAGTTGATCCATTTTTTGAAGATTGAGAGATCAGATGATCCATTGAATGTAGGAGGAATTTTTCTCCTAATTATCATTACTGAGGCTTGTTCTTTATGGGGGGGGGGGGGTGGAACATTCTTCTTGACCCATGTTTCTATTCAAAACTTGAGTTAACTGAGAGATTATCATGATAAAGTTTGTGATTCCTTCTCCCATCAGATTGGGCATCTCATTAGAACAATCATCACATTGATCTTCACATCAGGTTTTTAGCTTGAGTCATTATATTACCAGCCATTGGATGGAATAAAAGGATAGTGTGGGGTAACACATAAAGGTAAATTCAATAAGAAAAAATGGATAACATATAAATTACATTTATTTCCTTAACTTATGAATTTAGAGGCTTCAATCTATGTTATCCATGATATACTTCCCAACATATATGCTTAGGAAAATTTTTCTATTCCCTTAACAATGGTTTATAATAATCTTATGAATTTACCAAATCATATCCACTAGGAGTGTCAACTAAGAGTGCAAAAAGGATCGTTGTATTGCGCCGGTTCTCATTTGAGTCTAGCTTAAATTGGGGTTTTCATGTTTTACCCCTAGATACATCTTTTCCAGAGCCACCTACATTTGATCATATCTAAAAAGATATTTCTTTTCTTGACAATACAATTACTCTATGCTCACAAAAATTTAGGGTGTTTTTATTATACTTAGTATTATCCCCAAGGCTTTCACTAGGGTTTTCGAATCCTAATCCCAAAAATAAATAAATCTCCCTTTGATACCAACTATAATAACCCTACACTTTATTACAAACTTATTCATGATTTATTACATAAACACGCTCTTCAGACAAATATGAGCATCGAGAGATCAAGTATCATGAGAAATTAAGAATATTACATGGAAACATATGACATAAAATACAAAATCATTATAGAAAACATCTTTTACAGGTCCACAACATTCCTTCGTACTTAACATTTCATGGGATATCCTGAGGACACATATAAGAAAAGGGAGAGCTATGAAGACTAGTAAGGGAGTAAAAAAAGGCATAGAATGAATAATAAAATACATGTTAGGAAATAGGCATATCAAGGGAGCATAAGAGAAACAAGAACATAAAGTTATGATATCTCCTGATAATCATAACATGGAAATGTGGACACAACATTTAACATTATATTAGCATGAGAAAAGGCTCATTGTACATGGAGCACGAATAAACCCATATTTCACATGAATTAGCATGATTAAACCCTCATTTAACATGAATTATATTGAGTAAACACTAATTGCACATGACGTATCAAGATACTATGTTTTACCCAATTAATTGGAGCACTATCAAGGCACACCCATCTTAATCATTTCATTACAGGCATAAGTGTGCCACATAGATCATACATCATGGATTCATTAAGCATCATAATTTATTCCATGAATAAGGGATGTGGAATACATAAATTTAGTCCTAAATAAACTAGTTCATGTAAATATAGGTGTATACCTTTGATAGAGAAATTGGTATGGTATTCACATACATGATGATTTTGGCATGGGGAATTTTGCTGTATCATCGGCAGCATAACGACATCAAATAGAAATCGTAAAATGGGATGATGAGGTAGAAAGTGGTCTCTCATAATTTATAAATGAAATGGACAGTAATGGGTTCATGGAAAATAATATCCCAACATATGTAATGAAATTTAGATTCATAATATAAAGTAATTTCATGAAAGTAAATGAAGAGAGAGAAATCCCTTGACTTGGTAACATGTCTACATGGGAGGCATTAATGGGAGAGAAAGGGGTCTCTAAAAATTAAAAAATATGGGGGGAAGTATCTGGGAGGTAAAAAATCATACCCCATCATGTTTATTTTAAAAAATGGGCATAAAAGTATAAGGAAACAATGACATAAATAAGGAAGGATGGAAAATAAGGATATTTTACTTGAGTTTGTGACTTCAAGAGCTTGAGGAGGGGATTATTTAGAGCTTTGGGTGCCTTGGGAAGATTATAGATAAATGAGGGAAGAGTAGGTACGTGCTACAAGGATTTTAAGTAATGAGAAGTGGGTTCTTGGGTGGGTTGATTTAGGAAAAGAGATGGGAATTCTTTAATATTGCATAAACATAGGTTATAGAATATATATAATTAAATATTAAAAACAAAATACCAAACCATGGGTTTTCTCTAGTTTTTTCCAAATAGGATTGGAAATAAATTATTTTATAAGTTCAATGACTTAACTAGATAAAATATAAGGCTTTCTTATGGTGAGGTGAGTCACACCCTCATAGTAATAATTTTAAAATGTTAAAATATTTTATAAGTTTTGGAGGGTCCACACATGCATCATAAAATTTATAAAACAAATCTAAAATCACATTATTTTAAAGGAAAAATATATATTGGGAGAATAGACCTTTTATAGTATTTTATTACAACACAATTAGTTTATTTTGATGTCATAAAACACATTATATATTTATATGGTATTTATGTTTTACAGAAAAATTTTCTTATCTCAAAAAATTATGAAATATTCACCATTGGATAATTTTGAAACCTTATTTACAAAGAAAATATTCATTGTATCTTAATAATTTTATAAATATGTAAATTTTAACTTTTAAACTAAAAACCCCCATTTTTTGAAAATTGAAAGGTTTGAGAAAAAAATATTTCCAAAATGTAACAAAATTACATTTGGATTAATAAAAATTATATGTTCATTTATAAATATTAAATATTAAAAATATTTTTCAAAAAATTCATCAATTATTCAAAATAAATTCATTAATAAAATTTCATTTTTATCATTGGAAAATATAATTCTTATCAAACTGAATACTTAATCATTTACTGAGTAACAACAATAAGGAATATAATCACCACATAAAATTAAAATGAGTGTTCTTATTGCACTATTATAATAACAATATTAATAAAACCTAATTTTAAAAAAATAATTTATATATTTCTAAAAAAGCATCATTTTACCCAAAAATTAATTTATCTATATCATTTTAATTTTAAGAAAAACTATTCTCCTAGTGGAATAGAATTGAATAAAACAATTATTTTAAAATGGATCACAAAAAAGTAACCAATGCCTTGTTTCGTAACCCCTTATAAAAACCTCATAAGAACTCAAGGTATGGTGTGCAATTGTGACAGACTCTTGTGGCTGCTCAGAAAACATTTCATGGGTGGTAATCTCTATTTACTTATACTTCTCTCGTAGGCAATTATATTAAATCTTAATGTGTTGAATCTCGTCTTGGGCTTGGTCAAGAGTGAAGCTCAGTGAGTCTACTTCCTTGCCAAGAAATATTAAATTAGCTTCATATGGTGAAATTCTACTGGTTGAGGCCATCTCATTCATAGACTAGTAAATTATATTTGTCAAAACCCTATATTTATACTAACTATGGGATCACCATTCACCAACTATATTGGTAATGGTACCAATTATTACCGCTATTTTAAAATACAAAATAAAAAAACCAAGCGATTTCATATTATTTATATAACCCTTTTACATTATAATACATTTAATTCGATCAAGAGAAATTTTCATTAATAAAAGTTTGGGTTGTTACACTAGGAAACCCATAAAGAGGAGACTTTGTCCCACCTAATTGTCTTTCCAATAACTAATATCTCCATGTACGATCACCTATTTCACCTTCTCCTCAAGACTTCAAGGATGCTCTCTCATACACTATTCCAACCAAGAAATATTTTTGGGTTCTCATCCAAGAAACTATTGTCCTCTTCATATATACATATCATGAATCTCAACCATAATATTTTCTGTTCGATAATTTCCAAGGGTATATGCACTTTCATAGAAACCGTTAAATCAACAATGATTCTCATGTTGACCCCCTACAAAAATGGACCTTCCAACCTCTTCCATAATGACCATTTACATTCCCCCCTATATTTTTAGACCCAAATGAATGTATTTTTTTGATCCTATTAATGTTACCCTTCTAAAGATTTATCACTAATAAAACAAGCTTGTGAATTTCAGTAGGAATATAATTCACCAACTTGATTGTACCACCCAAGGAGAGAAATTTATTTTTCTAGTTAAAGAGATGGACCATAATACGAAACAACTACTTATCAAAAAGTGAATTATTAATTACTCAATATGAAATAGGTGATCTTAAGTAATCTATCAAATGAATCCACTTCTGAATACAAAATATAATCTAAATTAGCCTTACATAAGGGTTAAAACAGTTATTCTACAAATTTACACATCTATTGATTAGATTTATCCATTTACCACTACAAAGTTTATACATCTCCATTATATAGTTAAACTCATCATGTTATCTAACCCTAATATTGATAAATAAGATATTCTCATATGTATGTATTAAATGATATATTGCAACAGACAAAATTTTATTCCTATATGCATTAATGGATCTATTTGACAATTTGGATCTAATATTTCTTGAGAGATCCTCATATGAAAAGATAGATGATAGGAAAGATAGAATCTACCTATATTAGTTATATTAATGATTTAATGAAATAGAAGTATATCCTCAATAATGACACTATGTGCCAAGGTGAATAAAAGAACCTGAAAATCAGATCACCAGTCTGGACATTAAATCCAATCTTCTCCATAGCCTTTAGAATCAAACTACACTCCATGTGGTCATATTCCATTCCCATATATTCCTTAATAATTATGTTATGACCAGGAATCTTATTTTTTATGTCATTCACCACCTCCATTTCCATCTTTATTGACCTGGAATGCTCTACCCATTCAATAATATATATAGATCGATAGAAATGATCCATCAACGCACACAGTTGAACCACTTATTTATGATGGTTGTGATATTTTGTATAAGAAATTTTAGGGACACATTTTACGGAATTGATTCATGTTTTTTGGATCCTTCACTTCCGGAATAAGGAAAAATTTAAAGGTAGCAATGTATGAATTTAATGATCCTATTGGGATACATTGATATTTTTTTCCTAAACCAAACAAATACTTTTATGAGAAAATGATTAAAATTTGTTGTAAAGTATGAACTTTCCCTGATAACAATTTGTAAAGATCCGAACCATGCCATTGCTCGATCCACAACTAACCTATGCCCACCTCTATAGGTAAGGGAAAGCAACAATCGCCAAAGGAAAAACAAACATGGGGATGCTTTTGCCTAAGTACCTGTATACATGTATGTAGAAATATCACTGAAAAAGTGCATAAGGAACAGTTTAAAGATTTATACACTATTTTAGTTAAACCAAACATGCACAGACATTTACGAGTGCATGTACGTTAATGTAAATTGAAAGGAAAGGGGTAAAATAAATTCCCAACTAGAAGAATTCCCTAACAAGATAGAATCTAGAAAAGTAAAATAGGTGATATAACCCAGCTTTTGGTTCTTAATATACAACCACCATATGCAGTCCAAGGACCCCATATGCCTAAGCTCTTATGAATTCCAAGTTATGTTGTTTGTCATCTATATAAGGAATGACACTTGCATGTGAATCCCTTATTGGGGTGAGTATAAAAATACCCAGTAGGAGACCACATTAAATGATGGGGGTTTGTAAGAGATCCAACGAAGAAGAAATATGTATATAGGACAAGGTACACTGAAAGAGTGTAGCTCAATCCCAAACTAAGAGAGTAAGAAACATGATATATATATGTGATCAATTAAAAGAAACCCAAACAATAGAGTGAGGGAATTTCCATCTTACAGACCAACCCAAGAAGAAGGTTCACCAATAGTTCTTGGAGTATACATCAATGATTCCCAATATCCCACATGTCTCCGCTAAACACACATGTAAAAGGGACTCAGTCACCAAACCTCAATACTATCCACTTTGGGAAACACTGAGTCTCCCAAACAATTTTAAGTTACATCGCAATGATGTGTTCATGTTGGGAAATCATCCCTCATTCTCATTATTCCAAAGGTATGTCAAACCATGTATTGACACTAATTTTTATAACTAGAAGGTGAAAAATCAATGTATAGGAATCAATCCCTAGTGCGTTAGGTGGGCACCACTATAATAGTAGTCATAAAGGACTTTCACCCTAATACGTGATGGGGCTTCCACTGTAATGGTTGAGGACCTATGCCTTGGTATCACAAGGTGGTTCCACTCTAGGTCTTTTTGGAACTATTCCCTACATGTAAGGGGGTTCCAATTATAAGTATATATATAGGTCATGTGTCCATTAAGATGGGTGGTTCCAATGTGATATAGTCGAGGACCTTCTCCATAGTGCATCAGGGGGTTCCACTCATAATTCTATGATATACTTTCTAGACAAATTCTGTTTTCGAACACCACCTTAATAAGAATCATGCCTAGAACACCATGAAACATAACTCAAAATCATCATCAATGGTCACCATCATGATCTATGAGGGAAAACATGCAGGATACACTATTTACTCATTTGAATTGGAAAAAACGGTGAAAATATTAATTTTCACCGCAACATGCCCGAATGGGACCCCGTGGAACCCACATGTCAGTTATGAATTTTAATTTCCCAAAAGTACTCAAAAGTTCCTTCATGAATATAAGATTGTGATTCCGTATGCATCAAACAAATTAGACACTCCATTTAGATGTTATGGTATTTTTAATAGATACCAATGGACATACCGAGGCCTGCAAGTTGACCCCTGTAGACAAACCATGACGGTCAGTCCATGTACTACTACAGTCGGTCCACCGACCTCCATGGTAGAATTACATAGTTTAATGCACATGGATAATCCTTCCACACACCAACCATCGTGGTCGACCACTATGGTAGACCACCAGCGGACTGACCGTGGTCACTGGCCCAACAACAACTTGAGCTACCACTGCCTCATGGTTGACCACGACTATTCTTCCCCACGATCACCCTAGGTCTGACCCGGGTCTACCGAGGTCCTACACATTTGGCCCACTTATCCCAGACCATCAGGCCTATCTGGGGTGGCCTACCTAGCATGGACGGAAAAATGCCCATTAATACAGTCGGCCACATAATACAACCTTATGAAGTTTCCGATGCCTGATCTCATGGCTCCTCCGCGTTTCTCCAGGCCGCTACATGCCAGTTATACCTTCCAAGAACCACCGTGCCACCTCCAATGCCCAAAACATGAAACAACTAGATATATATGAACCTTGGAACAATATCTACATATATGTATTCCCCAATCCACAATTTATTGATGCTATGATGTTCCAAAATTTGAATGACTAAGAACATAGTATGAATGGAGTAAGAAAGATAGATCGATCGATGGATGTGTCAGTTTTTCCTTCAAATTTGAACTTCGAAGTACCAATACAGACAATGAATCAATTATAATTTAATAATTGAAATTGGGGATTCATAATTCAAAGGAACAAGTCCTACGTCCATTTGGATGCGATCATGGATGATGAATACACCCACCAATGACCATCATGATTCATCGAAGATTTTTTATTTTCTCACCAATGGAGGAAGAGAGGGAACTTACTGCGGTGGTAGGGTTATGAGGCAACCCAAACCAAAACCACATAATCACATATTTATAACCTTGTAATTAGGTTAAGGTTAAAACATTTAACTACTTCCATCAACAGTTGTGGGGTCCAAATATACACACCCTCTCACATTAGGTTGTGCTTAGGGAAAACACAACATTACAAACTCAATAACGGCTTCAGATTTCCAAAACGAGTCCTAATTAAAGAGTTATTAAGATTAATATCCAAAATTTAATAATTTAATTTAATTATTTTATTTGGGGTTATTTCCTTGGTGAAAGTTTCTATAGCAGACCCACACCGACAAAAGGTATGTCTCTCCGAGGGTAAACACCATGTTCTAGAATCAACTGTACCCTCCGATTTTTGATCCTTGATATTGTTTAAGGGTTATCACATCTCCTTAATGTGTGTAGTAGAAAATATGATTAATATTTTTTTATAAAATTAATTCTAAGCACACTAGGCCTCAAATTTGCATGCCTTCTCAGCGCCTAGATTATGAAATATATATTTTTATAATTAAAAGTCTTATAAGGAAACAATTTGGTCTCTATAGTAACGTTACTTGTGTAAACGATGAACTACCACCTCGCAAAGTGATTTGATTCATTCACACTATAGATGGAAGGAATTAAGAACAGATTTATTGAGAAATGTGATATATATTAAATAAAAAATTATTCTTATATGGTAATTTCTTTTTTACCATTATTTTATTTAATCCATCTAAAAAATGTATTTAGCCTTCATGGATTTATATGACCAACTATCTATACAATCAGTGTTTTTTGTTTTTTATATCTAACAAATATTGATTAATAAAATACATATATACTGAATAGATATGATATCTATATCATGGTTAAAATTATAGATATTATGGGACCATGTTCAAATTAAGAGGAAAAAATAACAAATCAAAACATACATAAAAAAAATTCTACTATTAACAAAACGCGACTTTAACTTGGAATTGTTAATAAATGGGTAATAAAAGGACCAAAGTAAACCATAAATGGTATGATATATATAATAACGGTTCCTCAATAGATTTATAATAAACATGTATTTTTTATACATGATGTATGAATATGGACTAATGAAATTCATACTTTTGTTTAAGGATTTGTATATCAATTTTCCTTCATTTAGATATGTTATATTATGCATTAATATTTTTAGGAGGTGTATATATAATGCATTTTAAATTTTATATCATGAATTTTATTATTATAATGATATTATTAGTTTCATTTAATATTATACTTTCATGGGGCTTATGATTTAATGTTACCAAACGGGTAAGGGTTTCATGTTATAATCTCATCATTTATTGAGATTTTTATTGGTTATGATAACAAGGATGAAAGTTATGATCAATGTCTCGAGATACTAATTTATACTCTTATTCACTAGTTATGTGATGATGAAACTTTTTATACATTCTTTTCCCACTATTTATATAATCAATTGTTCAAACGAATATTTTTATGAAAATCATCTATATTTCTCTCGATCAATAACCTGTTTATCTCCCAAAACAATTTTTTATTCTTATTTTTTCAAAAATGATATTAAAATTTTCCAAATTACATATTAAATACGTTATTAAACATGGTTTAATTTAAAAACTAATTAAATATTCATTATGTTCTCAAAAAATTTCTCATTTAGATTTTATCAAAAATGTGAAAAGAATCATTGTTTTCATAGGTATGACATCAACAGAATTTCAAAAAAACATCTGAATTATTTTAAATGATGATTAGTTTATATGTTTTCATAGTTATTTTCATTGAATATTATTTCCACAATATTTTATGAATATTATATTTTTTTAAAGGTTATATTATGAGAAATGATATTTTCTTCACGAAACATTCTAAGTGAATTTTATTTCAAAATAATTTTCTTTATAAGATGAAATCCATTGTAGTTAATTGTTTAATTATATGGATATGATCAAATTATATCATTGTTATTATTTATACAAATTGTGTATGTTTATTATGAAAATATTATTATGAATCATGCTTCTTTTTTCATGGGTTATGCTTTTCTAAAATGATGAAATGGTTCTAAAACCTATTTATTTACCATTGGTTATGTTATAATGAAATGATGTAATCATTATGAACCCTATTTTTTTCAAAGGTTATGTTATGTTGGAAGTTTTAGGAAACACATATCTTTTCATGGGTTAAATATGATTAATGTTTTTTGATCTTTTGGAACACATATGTTTGATTTTATTTATCTGATAGAAGGGACCTATATCTTTCTTTAATTAATTAGGTAAAGATTGATATCACATGATAAAAATGTAATGGATTTGGGAGTAAACCCAGTTTAGTATAGGGATCATTCCACTATGATATTATTAAGAGTGATCCATGGCTGCTATGATATTTTTGGGAGCAAACCCATTCCACTATGAAAGTCTAGTAAATAATCCATAAAATACTAAGGAAATTATTTTCTATGATTATGTGTATTAACTAAATCTATACCTATGATAATTTTATGTTATCATATTTTATTTTCTTTGATTATATTATGACTCATTTATTATTTAATCTCATGTTTGAATCCATGACTCATGTTTCTGATGTATCATGAAGGGTATGGTTTTCAAATGTTTTTGGAATTTCTCATGACCTTATTAACATGATATGTTGATATATCCCTTGTTTAACATAACTAAGAATCTGATATCACCCTTTATTAATATTCCTTTATCCAGATTATTATGAAAGGTATTATGTATGATACCTCTAATAACGGATTGCAGTTAGGTAGAATATAACTGTTGATGGCGTATCTCACTTATGGACCAGTTGTTTATGTGTCTATGGTTCCAAAGCTAGTAGACCTAATGGATTTTACCAACGAATATTACTTTTTATAATGAATATTTCTATATTATGATGTAATATTTATGTATGATATGTAATGGTATTTAAAATCATTGTAAACAAGAAATGAAAAATGAATCACATTACTTTGTGGAAGCGGTAGTTCACACACACAGACGATCAACATTATCATTTTTCAATAGTTCAAAACGTAAGGATATAGATATGATATTAAAATTATAAAAGTATAATTAAGTCATAGGTATCATATATTTAAATGAAACCCATAATAATACTGATCCGTGAAATATGGTGATGATAACTGAATTGTATCACTACATCGAGATGGTAAGCCATAAATGCACACAAGTGATATTTTCACTTCCCATTTTATAGAAAGGGATTGAGTAAAGGTAGTTCCATAATCATAATATTATTTTAGTACATTTAGGAAAATATTTATATTATTTTATTACTAATATAATATATTTTTATGATTTTAATGAATGAATAAAAATAAAGTGATCAATTATATCTATTACATATTCTTTGAAATAACTCCTTTAAGTCTATTATTAACGACAATAATGTCTGTATTTTGAGATGACCCATAACATTAGACTGTGTTTAGGGGATTAGAGAATAGAACTAGGAATATTTTTGACAAGATATAAGTATCATTTTATAGTAAAGAAGAGAAATAAGTGGTCCACTTTTATAATTGAGGTGAGGGGAACTCTTAGAATTTCTTAAGAGATTAAAATAAATTAAAGTTATTATCATAAAAAATGATTCCAAATAGACTATAAATGTGAAAGTGATAAAATATTAGATTAGATATTATATATAATATCCAATTTTAATATTTTTATCATTTTTATGTAATTTAATAAAATATTATTTTCATAAAATATCATTATTTTAAAATTTGACACAATTTATTAAATTTTAATTAAAATAAATAAATAAAATGATTGAATTAAAATATAATTAATTGATGTAATAAAAATAATAATTAATATACATCTTCAAAATTTGGGTAACACATTAACCCTCTCAAATAAAATTACTTTTAATAATTTTTATATTATATAATAGTTTCTTTTTAATTAGAGAGATACTCTATCCTTTTTGCATTAGAATTTAAGATACATATTTAGTCACTAAAATTATAAATAATGTATTATAATGAAAATATTTTCAATATCTTTATAAAAACTATTATGACTCATTCATAAATAGTTCTTAACCCTATTTGAATAGATAAGATATATCTAAAACTAAGATAGTTATATTTTCTTTCTTTCATGGATTTTAAAAATATATATTTTATTTTCATGGAAAATATTCCCTTAAACAAATAAATTTATAACCCAAGGTGATAAATGTATAACTAAATTAATTTAATAATAGTTATAATGAAAAATCATGGCCTTATCCCATATTTTTATCCAAGATTAACCTGATTTTCCATCTACCAAGGTGGTAATTTTTACCAGAGATACAATTAATGTTAGACAAAAATTAAAAAAGGACCTATTTTTCAAATGTTAGAAATATGATTAAAAATATTAAATCTATATTATAATATAAAATTTACATAAGGGGAATAAATTTATTTTAAAACATTCATGCAATACAAGATAAAATTTTCTTTTTAGAAGATTAGTTTTTAAGCTTAAAACATGGTTTATTCTTATCCCATGATAAGAAAAAATATTAAATGAATGTAAAAACATTGTATTGAATATATAATTTTTAAATCTAATTAAAATCAATCACCAATACCGATTAATTTAACTAAATAATATAAAAATACATTATGCACAAAAAATAGTTTTTTAGAGAAACATATCTTTTACTTACCAATGATTTTATATTTTTATTAATAATTAATTGATACCCCATCAATTAATACATAACCATAAATTTTTCTTAATTTAGTTATTCCTATTCATACTTATCAATCCAATGGCTTGGCGATAATTATTTATTAATAACATATAATAGTTCATTTAATCATTGTGTTGTGTGTAATGTATGTTATTGAATAAATTTAATTTATACATATAATATATTTTATAAAATATCATTGTGATATAATAAAAATATGATATTATACAATATTTTTCCTCAATGAAAAATAATTCTCATTTTTTGATCCAACTGTGGTTGTTTCATGGATTTTTTATGACTAAGATTACTGAAATTAAAAGTGTAGTGAATTTCACACAAATGTTTAGAAATGTAAAATCCACTTCCCATAATGGATAAATGGAACTATTTATATGGGTAATATTATTTATTCAATGGATTTATTTACATTTTTATGACGAGTTATTTAATAATTAATTCTAAACAATTTTGGAATATGATATCTCAGTAAGCTCAAGGATCTCACCAAATTAAATTGAATAAGATCTTCTTCCTCAAACAATATAAAATTGATAGCCATTGTAATATCAAAGATATTTAAAGCTTTTTGATCATGATATATCTACTCATTTTTAGAATAATCACTTATTTTTAATTAAAATTAATATATTTTTCCCTTTCCCTCAAATATCGAATGTCCATTTTGATATTACTTATTTTCATGAATCTCCCGACTCCAATAATAAGTGGGATATTAATTAACCCAATTCCTTTAACTATATTTTATTTAAGAGAGATCCTCAATTAAATCTGTATAATCTCTCTTTGAATTATCAACATGATTAAATCAAATGCACTTTATGTATGGAAGTGTAAGGCATGGTTCATGTCATGGAAAACCCCAGCACATTTATTTACTTTATTATTATAGTATTATTATTATATACGACATCGATTAGGGTATTTACACACATTATTAAGGAATTTTATTTTTATGCATTCATTAATGTATGAATTCAATCTTCTTCATTCATTGTGAACTCTTTTTCATTCGACAAGTAGATCCTGATAACTGGAAGGCTTCATTGAACCTCATTATTCCTATCTTCATCTTAGTGCATCCAAGTAATGATATATCAGTTATTAACATAAACCAAGATGAATTCATAGAAAAATTACTTACTCAAATAATTTGTTCATTATAAGATCAAGTGTTTGGAATATCAAGTTATGTGTTCTTTGTGAAACTCATTATATATAAGGAATTTGTGCTTTTAACTTTTAAATTATCTAAGAAGTTTTACACATCCTATGATGAGAATCACATAATAGTATAACCAAATGATGGAACCTTTAATTCCTAATTTACTAAGTGGATTATAAAAATATTCTCCATTGCATGAAATATGAATATGGGAGTCCATATTTACATAGTGAAAATTAAGCATGGAGATACTCTGTTTCTCTCGAAAGAAAGAGAACTCCTTGAATGGAAGTAACACATATATATTGGTGAATCAGTATTTATAGATATAACGACTACCTCAAATAATATTATATCTAGTAAATATTATTCATCAAGGATCCCATTAAATATACCATTTAACTATTTTTATAAAAATAAATGAACTCAATAGTTCAAATACTTTATGACACCAAAGAACATGTCATCTTGTTTTATTATAAAAACATAACATTTGTTGGAAAAAAATATAATTCTCAATAATATTAGAATCTGAATTCATTCATGCATTGTTTATTCATGAATAACATTAGGTTACTTCAACTCATTCTTGGATGAAGTAAATTATTTAATCTAATTAATACATGCATGAAAGAGACTTAATAATTTGAATTTCACACACTTATAAACTCAATTAATTGTCATAATAATGAATATAGAAACCTTTGTTTTTACCATAAATATTTTATACATGAACATTAGTGCATGTGAAACCCTCAGTAGAGAGCCGATAATGAAGTTGATGTGATGAAACTGATCGAACAGACTAGAAGGATCTCATCAAACATTAGTGATATATCGTTTTTTATGAATAGGTGAATAATGTAATGTGGATTCTTTCCCACATCAATTTTATACTCTATTGAGTGATTCAATATAATAATTTGTGTTCTAATGTCCTAGAAGATATGAGTAGTATATGGTTTTCTCCTCAAACAACACAAAACACACTGTACATTTCATTGTGCCACCCTACATGGTAGTTCCACAACTCTGATACAATGTGATGTTGTGTGCACATATTACTTCTAATGTTGGTGGGATCTCTTTATAAACTATGTACCCCCACTACATCCTTATCCTAGCCATCTGGGTTAAATATTGTGTAGTTATCCCAGCTCCCACATGTGCTGTTGAGCTGGCCTATTATTTATATTTAGGATTTCCATTTTTTAAATGAAGGACAGAGGAATACATAATAAGTATATAATTTGTAGTTCTAATCCAATATATAATATCATTCATTAAATATATGTCATGAAAAATACAAATATATTTTATTTTTCATGGCCTTATTTAAATTCTACTTGAATGTACTTTTTTCATGGACTTCAACTCTTTTTTATTGTCTTAAACAATATGTCATCCACAACCATAGTGAAACGTCTCATTGAACATTATATTTGTTGAAAAACTTCATAATTACAATAAGAAGTGCCTAATTAGGACACCCATTGAAAATAATTTAATACATAACAATTATCAAAGAATATCTACTTGATCTTCACTAACATTTCACTCATTGACATAATATGACACATTTAGGTACAATAACCTCACCCTTTTAATATTGATGTCAATGTATCTTCAGTTTTTTTAATTCAATATATGTTTTCAAACATTATACCCATTATTGACAACCTAATTTAGAGGCAAAGTGGAGGTCTTAACATAACATTTTTCTTCTCAAAAACAGTTTCTCCTTTATTTTGTGATTATTTAATGAAAACTTCTATGAGAGGGATGATATGAGATGATTATATTAGTAAAGAAACATTATTGAATAAAAACTATGTCAATGAGGTCTATCCGTGTTTATAAAATAATGGATATATATCTAAGGTTGTATAATTTGTCTATAAAACACTCACATATGATACTATGCTCATAATTAATCAATTATCATTTGACGGGATGTTAAGAAAAGAAATAAATGATCCTATGGACACAATAAAAACATATTTGAAGGTTTGAGTTCAAAAGAGTAACTCTTACTTTGTCCCATATTTTCATTAACCAATATACCCACCTAATAAAACTATTTCACATAATCAAGACAATGAAAAGATGTGTAATTGGGTTACCTCTCTTTTCAACATATATATATTATATGAAATTCCAAATATTCATGGAATAAACCTTCTTATCTTGATATTTATGGTTAGTATCCATTAAGGGGATCAATCCATTCATTTTACCTAGTGAATAAACTCATAAAATAGTATTCAATATATCCATACTGATGATTCAATATTTTGAAAGAATTCTTATTTTTATCCAATATTTATTAATCATTCTGACATGTGGGATTCCAAATTGTTCATTTAGTTATGTTCTTGAGTGTGAGATTAAAATTCAATTACCTATAATTTATGAAAAACAATACTGAAAAATATGTATGATAATAAGTTGGAACAATTAAAATATTATTAATAAGTTCCAAAGGTATAAATACATTCTCTCAAATCCAAAAATAATTACCTTGAATATATAAATTCATTGGTAATTCGAATGCTTGAGTCTACTTTAGCATTCCGAGACTTCATAGTCCTCATGTATCCATTACATTTACTGATCATCACTTTTTGTGAATTATTTTTCCTCACATCTTTTAGTAAGGCAGTATCTTCCCAAATTCATTATTTTCATTCTTTAGAATCTCTTCCAAAGAAGGTACAAGATTCATAAAATTTATTGATTTTTTTAGTTTGCAGGATCTATGACCAGTTTTTTTTGAAACACATGAGTTGTCATTTCTTAACAAACTATAATGAAATTTGAGTTCTTATTCATGTGATGAAACATATTTTCATTTTTTCCTTGGTCTAGCTAGTACGTTTTCTTCTGTTATTTTTTCATTTATCATATAGGTTTCACTTGATCAGGAAAAATAATTTTCCATTCCTTTTTTACATATTCTTATTTGGGGATTCCACATGGATTATTTAATTCTTTTGAGATACCTATCATGGATAACATATGATTTTATTCTCGAAGAATGTATTTAATCAATCATATCTTCTTATTTCACAATGAGATTTATTCCATTCATTATTTTATCTTTCTTTGGTTAATTTTAATTTCCATGGCCTATTTACAATGGTCTAAGGTATGAAATCTCCTTCCATAGAAGAATCCTATTTTCTGGGATGACATTTCATTCATGATTTCCATATTCTAAATCTCCAAAAGAGTATTTTTTTATACTTTTTAATCCATTGACCACATTATACCATGGTATCTTATTATCATTTCTTTATAACATTATTTTTTTCTACGTTTTAGTCTCCATTAATATTATTTTAGGAGTAGTAATTTTTAGGAGCATACCATCACCATCCATCTTTGTGACCACATATATTTTTGTACTTAGAGAATCCATGATAGAATTTGAATTTTTTTCTATTATATATATTCGTTTTATTCTATTTAGTCTTATTCTACTTAATAGGTTTCATCATTTTTTTCACATATAATCCCTTATTGTAGTCATTTTTACTCTTTATATATTTTCATGTTGTGCCAACACAAAGTTGTATGATATATAAACATTCAACAATAACAATAGTATCAAATGAATATCATTCTTTTGGTTATAATACTAGTCTAACTAGATTATATACCATACTATTTATAAGATAATATTTTATTATTTTGACCATCATTTTGGAATTTCTTTTTCATGATCCATACATTATAAACCATGAGTGATTTGAGGGATTTATTATATTTTTTATTTACCCACGCCTTTCCATCCATTAGAATTGAGCAAGAACTATTTGAAACGACTATGTTAATTGAAACTAACGTAACTGGGATACGGGTTACCTTACTCTATAATATTATAAAATTATTACCAAAAAATGATTTTAGCACTTCTTTCAAAATATATGTGTCACTTCAGAGACACGGATGTCATTAACTATTTTTATAGAAACATCTATTTTTTGGGATTAACTCTATTTATATGTTTGGGAAGTAGAATTATTCATCTCATATATATGGGATGTTCTAACAAGTGTATACATAAAATTTCTCAATTTTACCTTTTGTTTAAGACATTTTATACTAAATCTAAACATCTCATTTTAAAATGATATTATAATACCTTCCCAATCACTATTAATTTTATTAATATAAAATTAATTTTCCCTAATACCTTATCTCAAAGAATTTCCAAAGTCTTTGTTTATCCACATTTAACATCCAATTAGACTTAATAGACACTAATAGTAGTTTTATGTGATTCTTATAGAGAATATATCTTAACAATATAATTTTCATGAAAGTTGGACTTTTATTCAATTAAAGTGTCATCCTACAAGACCTTATAAGTTTTTTCATCAATATGATCATTCATTATATCATGGAATCATTGAAAAATTTATCGAGGTAATAGATTTCATTACACAAAAAAACATTTTTACTAATGATGCAATAATAAATATTCCTTTTGAATTTATCTAAAATTATTTAATCCTTTTTTTAATAGTCACAAAATCTTCCTTTTATTGAATGTGGTTTTCATGAGAATTGAATCATTTAAATTTTTTACGCACTGAATCCACAATCTTATAAATTTTATCTTAAATTGTTTTCTTTCTCATCTAGAGGATCCTTGAAAAAACAAATTCTATATAAAACCACTTCATCCAAAACATTCTCTATATAACTTTTAAATTTATTTTACAATTGTATAATAGTTATTGAAGAATAATCTTCCTCATAGTATCCAAAAATCAATCTGGTCTCTTGAAAAGGATCATTATCAACAGATTTGATATAAAAGCACTTATCCCCTTGATCAACATAAAATTTTTATTTATCTTGTACTTATTTCTTCTAGATTTTATAAAATATCTTTATTACCACATTATTCACATTTTTCATAATATTGGAAGAAACCTTCATGTATTATTCAATAGGATTGGAGACTAATTCATCCACTTTTGGTACTATAAAATTAACTCCAAAACTAATATTTATTTAAAACTTTTAAAAAAACTGGTGATAAAAAAACATTGTTCCAATCATAGGAATACCTATCTTCGAATGCAACCTGTATATCCAAAATGTGTCATTCAAGGACAATTATAGGGGTGGGTGTAAATTAATGTACCAAACATTGGTTGAGTTTTTAAAATATTTTCAGTTATACCCACTTACTCTCAAACCTCTTCCCCTATTAAGATGAAGGGATTTGATATTCTCTGAAAACAATCATATATAAATGTAATGGAGATACAAAAATAAATATAAATACACCAATGTTTTACAAGGTTTGTCCTCAATTAGAAATACTATTACTTTTCATTTTCATACTATGGTTATTTCATGGATATTACCGTCATAAATATTTTTGTGATAATAAGTGTAGTAAGATTCTCACACAAGTTTTTATTGGGAAAATTCTCTTATTTTAAAGAATAAATGGTGTTATTTAAATTAGTACCACCAATTATTTAATGGAATTATTTATACTAGAACCATCATTCCTTCATTGATTCCTTCAAGAAACATTATAAATATGATTTCTTAGACATCTCAAGGCTGTCACTATATCAAATTAATAAATATATCCTTTCTTTAAAAACAATACATAGATATAAATATTTATTAGAATGATATTTCATGCTTTCCAGTCCTACTACATTAATCCACTATTAGAATAATCATCACTTGTTGAATATAGATTAGTCCATGTTTCCATTTTCCTCAAATATCCTATGACCTGGTAAAAACTCCTTCTGTTAATTATGTTTCCATCCTCAATAATATGTTTCAATGTGATGTATCTAAATCCATTGACAATATTTTATGTAAGATTGAAATTTCAGAAACTCAATATAATCTATCTTATAATTATCAGCATGATAAAAAAAATACATTTCATGAATGGAAATGTCATGCATCATGTATGTCTTGTGAAACACTAACCCATTTATTTTCTTTATTATGATGTTATTTTTTATATCAATTCTATAAACCCCTATATTTTCTCAAAATATTATTAATTATTGTGTTCATGCATTCATGTAAGCATTCATGCGCTCTTCTCTCTACCTCATACACTCTTATCCATTATACAACTAAATTAAACCTAACATGATATCTTTATGGAACCTCATTTTTCATATATTCAACTTCATGAAAATAATTTTTGATATCTCATAATTTCATTGAAAATAGAATGGATACATGGAGGGGACCTTCTTTATATCATTGAATTGGATTTGGTTTTTTCCATGGTACATTGGACCGTGGGGATTTATTGTTTTTATGTATTTGATGTCTGTTGGGTTCCCCTTACCCATTAAAAGGGTATTTATATTTATATTAAAAACAATTAGTTTTCAGTCATGAAAACATGGATGGATACATGGAACAAGTTCATTATAAATCAAGTCCACATGATCTCATATTTTGAGTTGTTCATGAAACATGGTTTATATGAATAAGTAGTGCTTCTCATATTCATTTTACCCAAGTGTTTTAATCAAGACTAGAATGAGAATCACATAACATTATAAATCTAATCTTGATCCTTTAATTCTATGTGACCTCATAGGATCACAAAAACATTATTCTTCACATTAATGAATCACTTGGGAGTCCTTTAGTAATATATGAATATGAATTTTTTCGACACTCTATTTCTTTTTATAAATTTAGAGAACTATTTGAATGGAATAAACTCACTTATATATTATTGATTCAATATATATATGCAGAACCACTACCTCACACCTTGATTCCTCCAAAAATTAAGCTTCATCAAGGATCATATAAAATATTTCATGTATCAATTATTATGAACAATGACGATCTTGGAACTTTGAAAATTTAATAACACAAAAAACCATGTAATATTATATTATGTGATGGAGCTTCACATTCATGTGAAAATAATATCACCTTGCATCATTTTTGAATTTGAACTCATTCATCCATTATTCATGCATAAAGAAATTTCATAAACTTCATATGTTCCCCAATATAAGACAATTTGTTGAACTAATTGATGCATGCATTATTGATATTTTATTCATAGAGGTTATCATCTTCATATAATCAAAATATTGGCCTCATAATGACAATGTAAACCTTGGGTTTGATAATCATAGGTTTTTCTATAAACATTAGTGCATGTGAAAACCATAGGTGACTGTAGTGGTTGAAGATAAAGCATCCATGTTGATCGAATAGTCTAGATGTTTCTCATTAGACGACAATGATATATTCATATATTATTAACCATGGATGTATAGTTTTTCACAACCCCTATCCCACATCAAATTTCAGTTTGATTGAGAGAATTTTTTTATAACTCTATATTCCATTTAAATAAAAGATACTATTTTCCAGGGGAACTCTCTAGAAACTACACCACAAACATTGTACATGCCAGCATGCCACCTCGCATGGTGGTTCCTCATATCAACCCTCATGCACTAATTAGTACACACCATTCTTCCCCTGTTGGCACAATCCATGTGAGAAACGTGCACAATCAGTATCATGTCATCTCAAACCATGCTAGTTGTCTTCTATATGGTGAACCAATAACCCACATGTGTCATTGAAATTTCCATCTAGATATATCTAGGAAGAACATTGTTTTAATAAAGACCCATGAAATACTTTGTAAAAACTATGAATAGAATTTGTAAAACTAAGCCTTCTCAAATACAATTCCAAAAATATAATTTATGATAAATATAATTAATCTTTATTTTCCTAGACTATTTCCATTATTTATTAATGTGTATTATATTTTTATGCTCTTAAACTCTAATTCCTTATTGAAAACAATGTTTTAACCAAAAAAAATAAAGCATCTCTATAAACCTAAGACTTATCCAACAACAATAATAATTAGAATGAGAATTTCTCAAAAATGGAATCCAATGAAATCAAATAAATATATAACATTTCTTTAAGAATCTTAATTTGATCATCACTCACATAATGAATCATTGATAACAAATTAAAAACTTCCGCATTGACAATTATTATAGATGAATATGCTTGCTGATATCACATGCCTGATTATTTTTTATGGATGATGTTTGGATTATTTTATCTAATAATGTGAACTCTAATATGTGGTTATAGTTTCCCCACAATACTACCCAAGACCCCCACTATAAGTCTATAGCCTCTAGAATATAGGGAGGTCCACTTGAGGTCCAAATAATTATTTAATTTAGGGACAAATCAACTGGTCAAGATCTTGGGATGTTATAGAGGGTGATTTAGAATATAAAATTGATATTTTTGGAAATTATTGACCTTTGAGACATAATTATTTGGAAATATTATTTTCTTCTTCTCAAAAATTTTAACACCATGAAATTATAAAGTAGAACATTGTATTCATTTGTGTTTATGACATGAAACACCATGTGTAAAAAGGAAATATATTAACTTGATAGATTAAATTATTAAATAAATATTATAGCTTCTATAAATTTTAATGCATGAAACGTTGTTTTATCTTGAGTTTCACACAATAGATAACTTTTTCAATCACTTGCATTGTACGCAATTCTGAGTTTTACCAAAAAATAATATATTATTTAAATATTATTATTTAATATAATATGAAATAACCTAGAAAATATGTTAGTGGTTATGAATAGTAATAAATATCTTATTAAAATTTATTGTTTTAGGTAATATAAAATTAATTCTTTGGTTACTAATAAATGAGAAATGAAAATAAGAACCTATTAGATATAAAAATAAGTATTATTATACTTATGCTTCCAAGGGAGGGTTGTCTTAATAAAAACTAATTAATTACAATTATTTGATGATTTAAATAAAATATTTATTTTATATATTCAATCAAGTATTTCTTATATTCATCCATTATGTTAGATAAGCATAATATAAGAACAAACTTTACTTATCACATTAAAACCAATATTTTTATAAAGGTAATTTTATCTGCATTTTATGGAGAACCCATTTTAAATATTTTTAACAATTTTATTTATTTAAAATTTTCTAAGAATATTTTATATTAATTTTAAACACCAAAATTAGGTTAGGGTGAATTTCTAGTAATTTTTCCAGAAGTTTCATTTTTAAGTGAATAGTGAAAGTGTTGAGTTTTTTTTCAAAACAACTATTTCATATAATTTATTTATAAGGATAAATAATATTTCAAAATTTATTTAATGTATAATTAGATAATATATTTTATATTTAATCTATTATGTGTTATTGGAAACAATTTCACTTTGAAATAGACTATTAAAATATAGTGAATTTTTATATGTTTTTAATTTAAAAACCCGCATTGTCAACCTATCTGTGGGTTTAAATATAAATTAATATCTACCACCTCTATGATTGAATTTGGAAAAATTAGATTAATTATTTATAATAATAACAATTTATAATTTCTTATTAGCTCAACTTAGTTTTTGTTACAAAAAACATTAGTGAATGTAATTAATGTTTATTATAATTATTAAGGAGAAATTAAGCTTAATGAGGCACCAAACCGTAATCTTAAGGGTCCAAATGACCTATGAAATTCTCCAAAATCCATTAAATGGTCATGATTGTACCATATATTCCCTTTTATATTATTTTATCTATTATTGGATCCACTTTCAACATGAAAAACATGGGAATAAATCCTTTATCAAAATATTACAGGACTGTCACTCCACCAATATAAAAAAGACTTCCTCTCCTCTCACATCCTCACACGTATAATTTTTTTTCCAACCCAGGTCTTCAAAAATATATCTTAAAAATTCATCCCCTCATTATTTAAGACTCGCCTTTGGTATAATTAAATACAATTATGCCTTTGGTTGAAACTAAATCGAGTTACCCGATTAAGAGGTAACAAGATTCCTCAAGATCTTTAGTTGTATTTCCATTATACAACCCATAAAATTTTCTTATTATATAATTCTATAACCAAAATAGTATCCTATATATACTAATATGTTCTTATGCAATGTTTTATACTGAAAATTACAGTCAATTCCATCTAATCGGTAATAATCATATTATTTTTATGTATGGTTATCTAGTGCCTCAAGAAACTACGATTCTTCATTTTTCATTCACCCCATATCATGGTGGAAATCATGATGGAGAATAGGTATATATATGTTATATATGACATTTAATATTTATTTATTCTTCTTTAATTATTTTATAACATGTAACCTTATACCTTTAATTTTGTGTAAAGATGATAACATCGATTACAGAAGTGTGTACTACCGCCCCCACAAAGTGATGTGATTCATTCACACGATCCATGGAATGTAAAAAATGATTATAATGAAACATATGAGACATAAAATATATATAAATGATATTAATGGAATGATAAACTGTATATATTTATAATCTTATTTATTATCATTTCACACACTAAAAAGTGATAATGTTGGTTATGGACATGTGGAGTACTGCCTCCTCGACATGATGTGAATTCTTTTTACTCACAAGAATTATATATATAAGAATATTTGATTAACTAATATGGTATTTATTATATAATTATCATTCTGGAAAGATATTGTGTTACTTATCTTCTATCCATAATGATCATTGAAAATTAATAACATTACTAATGCGTACATATGACCTACCATCTCTATGAATGTAACATAGATTCATTTTTTTATAATTGTATGTATTAATTGTTTTTAAAACATTAATTATTGTAAAAATATGATAATTATGTCTTGATTAATATACTAGATAGTTTATATAATGACCCATTTGACCATAGTTGACCTACAAAAGTTAATTTTGATATATAAACCGAATTTTTAAAAAACACCCAATTTAAACATAATTGTTTGAAAAATTGTATAAAACATAGTAATAATTGAAATAAAATAACAATAAACCTGAAAAATTCTCTCCAGTAAGTTAAAAATTAACATACGTTTATTATACATGATGTTAATGTATGTCCACTTGAAATGAAACTCAAGGTAAGTGATTTTGTCTCAATTTACATTCAATTTAGACTTATTTATTATTATGTACCTTATTTATTTTATATGGTGTTTATACAACCATTTAAATTATTATATCCTGAACATATTTATTTTCATGATACTATAAGATTCATTTAATTGTTTTCCTTTATGAATGTTATTATTAAAATGATTCAATGTGGTATAATACACTTTGGAATTTTTAAATATTATTCTCTTCTAGAACATTTATAATAATTATCTTTGAAAAATCACTTAATATTGTGATTGTTAACAATATCTAGAAATAATAACATTATCGTGGTACACCTAATTTATTATATGTGTTATAGATACTTCTACATTGATATATAATATCATGATTCATTAATTATTGATTATATTTTCAATTTTAAATTGAATTTATTTCATATTAGGGGATTTGAATAAAAACTCACTTAGTGTAAATGAATTTCATAACAAAATATCATTTACATGGGTTATAGAATTTTATCGTTTCCATTAATATTCTATGATTATGTGTACTCTGTCTTTGAATATTTATTTATTTATTTTTTCTTCTATATTTATATTTATAGTTTATAAACATATTCTACTTATTGATTGATCTTCGATCCAACAATATAATCATTTTTGGCGTTTAACATAAAACCTAATCTTGGTTGGAATTCTTTACACTAATATTTCCATCTCAAGAAAATATTTGATAATTATATAATAAGTAATTTTTTTTCTTATACTCTAAGAACCGTGAAATTTATTAGGTAATAGTACAATTTTAACACACATCAGTACGAAAAATATTTTAGAATTTTAAAAGAAAACCCAAATTTATTTATCGCTATAGTTAGAGAACTTATTTTCTAATACAAACCATATTTTTTAAAAAATATTTTTATATTTTTCTAACATGAATAAGAAAATAAATTTTTATTCATTTTTCATTTACGAATTTTTTCAAAGGAATCTTCTTTTCACTTTTTGAATAAAGAGTTTTTCTATCCTTTTTTCATGCAAAATAAATGTTATTTTTACCTCGCACGGAAAGTATGAATTTTCCCTACCAACATTTATTTAATGTTTCCTTTGCATGTTTAAAAGGATTCTTTTCAAAGAAAATGTTTCCAAAAGTTTTTTTCTATGAAAATATTTTTCCCATGGTTTTTTCAAAATAATGAATATTTTCCTCAATAATTTATTTCTTAAAAGATGTTTTTATTTATATTTATCAATGACAACAAACATTTATTTTACCCCACAAGGTTTATTTTTTATTGATTCCATATTTTTTATTCCTCTAGATTATTTATTATTTATTTGGCCAAGGATTATATTTTAATTTTCTACATTGATTCATTTGTTAGTCACCTTGAAATATTCAACCTAATATGATCATTGAACATTGTCTCTTCCCCTAAATATCCATTTAATTTGTCATGGATATTATAATTGTCTAAGATATATACAATTTTATATACGATGTCTACTTTGATAGTTATTTGTTTCATTGGGTAAATGTTGATAATTTCATATTTGTCATTCAGTAATGTTATTTGATCAGGCGTATTATTTATTTCAACATTTTGATATGAGGAATTCTTTGGACATGAAATTATGGGAGGATCATGAAATTTATAAACCTCCTCAAGGCATTGATTTTTTCTGGTGAGACAAATATGTTGTACCAATTAAATATTCTTTTATCTATAGTTTTAAGTAATATTGTGAAAGGTCTAAATAGTATAGGTTTTCATGTACCTTAGACATGACATGCATTATGAAATAACTGACCTCATTTAGTATTTGTTATTATTCATCCATTTAGTTTTGCATCGAAATATATGTGGATAAATTTCATTTTTAGTTCATTGATTAAATGTCATGTGTTTCAGTTTTTTACCTTACCATATTTATTTGGACTTATCTATTTATTTTAATGGAAAGTGTTTTCTTTTAGCTTTCGATGTTGCTTATTTACTTACTTTTTATCTTAATGATTACTTGTATGTGTGTTCTTTATTTACCTCCCATTTTAATTTATTCCTTTTGATTAATTATTTATTCTCATATAATTTACACTTGGAAAGCCTTTGTGCGCACCTTTATTATGTTTCTTTCCCTGGGAATCCAAAAAACGTACGATGAAAGATATAAAAGGATTCACTTGACGAAATAAAGTTATCATAAAAGTTATTTGTTTAGAAGAAATAAATTATTCTATAATTAGTGTAGTCTTTTGCAATATAAGGCTCATTTATGTATTTGGTATACCAAGACTACTAGACTGATTGGTCCTTTAGGATTTGATACCTTGTAATCATGCTAATGTAATTGATAGAAGACACCAAATCTGGCTATGCTAGGATTAGGTTGTTACCAAAATTGGAAAATATATTGATGATAAAATATTGTAGGTTACTTGTACTGAAATTTAATAATGCATATGTTTATTTGAGTTATTGACTAAGTGAATATTAGGTGAATAAGAGGTTATAAGGTAAAAAGTTTTTATTTTAGTTTTATAATTTAAATTTGATCAATAATTGTTTATTACAAAATTTTGAATCATAAGTAATATATTACATCTTTTATTTATGAAAGAGAATTTTATATAATTTTTTTAAAAGGTAAAGAATATAATGTGAAAAATAAAAAAATTGGCAAAAGGTTATGGAATTATTTATGTTGATCTAAAACTTGAAAACTATCTATCTTGTTTACCTAAATATTTAAAATGGTGTCAAGTGATGATTGATGGGGGGTATTGAGGAGTTATACATAACTTTATTTCTAATATTCTTTCAAATTACATTAATAATTATTTAAATTCTCTAAAATATAATATATTAACTATTAGAATTAGGGTTAGAAGGTTATTTAAAACAGGAATATGGTAGAATTTATAACTTTATTTAAGCATGAATATCATTTTAAAGTAGATAAAAAGGAACGAATAAAAAAATGAAGAATAAAATAATATATAACCTAGAATGGATTTTTAAGAAAAATTCAAATATTAATAAATAATTACGAAAATTATTATCCGACAACATCTTATGAATGAAATAAATTTTTAGTATGTTTTGTAATTTTTTTCGTAACATTTTATTTATATAGTTAGAAGAAAATAGATATGTGGGTTTAAAAATATTAATTTATAGAAATTTTTTATTAACATACTTCTTTTAAATTTCTAATTTTTAGAATTTATTATATTAGAGATAATTTTAATGTTTTTTTGAGATAAATAAAAATTTTATGTATGGGGGAATTTGATATATATTTTTATTGGTTATTTTAAAAAGTAATTTAATATGAAATTTGGTTTATATTACCTATTTTTTATATTTTTTAAACATTTTACGGTATTTTGAGTTTAATAGATAGTTTAAATAGTTTTTTTATGAATTTGGAGGGAATTTTCTAGAATATGTTGGGTATTCAAGCTTATTAGGTTAGGGTATTTTATTTATGAGTGAAATTGAAGACCCATATAAATTAATATTGAATTAATATTGAATTACAAGGGACGAACCATAATGAGATTTTATTTTTTCATCATTGTTATGGATTATGATAATGAAGCCATATTTCCTGACTTTTCTTTTTAATATATATATATATATATATATATATATTTTGGTTATTTTTTTCAAATCATGGAAATCTAATTATAATATATAAAGAAATATTGTGAACATTAGATGAAACTACATCATGTCTGAACTCATTGTGTGGAAAATGGTTATAAAATAGGGAATGCCTCTCTATTTTATCGTGTTATAACTATATAATATGTCATTTCATATATATACATAGTCTCTTTGTCATGGTTTAGAGAACCATGTCTATGTTTATTCTAGTCTATAAATAAATGTGGATTTATTAATTTTAAGAAATATTTTAATAATTTGTTATGATGTTTTCCGTTCTAGAGGATCTTTTCATAACATTATTCACAATTTTTATCAATTTTTTTTGAATATTTCTTATTTTTACTAGTTTAAATGTAAAGTTATTATAATAAAATTATTATTTTATAAAAATGGTCAATCATTATTTCTCAAAAATAATTATTTATTTAATAACTAAGTCTCCTAAGTGGTAAGGATTCATAGTTATATGGACATGAACCATTATTTTATTAAATTTATTAATAAATATGTAATTTTAATTAAGTGTTTTTTTGTGAATTTAATCATATATTATTTTATAATAATTATTTAATATGGTGATTCAATTAGGTAGGAAATCAATGATCATAGATTTAATTATATTATGAAAATTAATTTTGAAATACCTATTACTTATAAGTATTAAGTATTAATGAACATTTTTTTCTATGAAAAAATAAATTTAACTGATTAAGCAAGATTTTTTACATATAACCATTTTGAAATAAATTATAATTGGTAAAATTATATACAATTAATAGAGAAAATTCATAAATGAATGGGAATATGAATATTAAGTAAAACCAAACAACGAATTTGATTTCTTACTCCTTTTTCGATTAATTTTTTTAGTTTTTTTAAATTTTTGTAATATAAACAATAATAAAAAAATATTAAGGCGATGATTTATTTCAAAATTCGATAATGAATGATATTTAGGTTTAATGGTTTCTTTAGAATTATTACTGTATACTCTTTTTTATATTTGGATTCTATAGTTTTTCGTACTGGATAATACTAAATAATTTTGTAACCTTTAACCTCCACCCATAAGAATTAATGATATTTAAGGGAACATCACCAATTTAGGAAAATATATTATTTATTTCAGACATTTTTATACTAATTTCATTATTATTAAACATATAGTATAATATATTTCATATGTATGTTAATATTGGATACTCACAATCATTGATAATTTTGTTTCTACATGGGATTTTACCCTCAAAACATTAATTAACATGTTATGTGTTGTTAAAAAATGATTTATTTTCAAGTATTTTTAAGATGGTGGGTTTGATTGAAAACCAATAACTATGAAATATTATTTTGGTGAATGATTTAGTGGTTTTGTTAAAGATAATTATTGATAGTTGTTTCCAATATTTTTGGTTGTGTTAATTAATATGAATGGATAGTTTTAATAGAATATTATTTCTACAAGAAGAAAATTAGTATAATGATGAATTATCTAATTATATATATAATGGATAAGTTTTTTAAGATATGATAATAAGAATGGATATTTTTATGTTCATAAAAATGTTTTAATCATTGAATAAAATTTCAAGATTCATCCTAGAAATATTTTTTCTATTATTATTATAACTAAAAATAAAAAATTTATATATGTTGGTGAATTAAATAAATAAAAAATAATTCATCAAAAAATAAACTCATATATTTATAATTTCTTAATTTAAATTTTCTATATCTACATTTCTATTTAATTATGTGTTTTGAATATGTAAAACATTAATATTTTTTTATAAGATTGATAAGTGCATGGAGAATTCCCTAAGTGTTTGTTTGAGACCTATGGACAATTTTATTTTTACGGTTACCAAAAATATATACTGAATTCTATCTTCTATGTTTAAATTACATGTAATTCTATCACCCCCTCTTGTATCATATTTAAATAATTGGGAAAATAAGGACTTTATGTAAATAGATTTTTTATTATTTATTCTTCGTATATTCTGAGTCCTATCTCTTTAATTTCATTCATTTTATTTTTTTAATTATTCTATATTAAATTTATATCATTCATTTTTATAACCTCTCTAAAATAAAGGGTTATAATATTGTATCATTTTTTTAAAATAAAGTATAATATTAGAATTATTTAATCACATAATGAAGATATAATTGGAAATATATTATTAATTCATGGATATATATTGATTATATTTATCGATACATCTATAATTTGAATAAATTATCTTGTAAATAATTTATTTATAGAATAAGATGTTTTGGAAAATATATCCATACCACATTATAAATTATGGGATTTTAGAAGTAATAGTTTATGTTATCAAAAAATTAATTTAATTGAAAACCACTATCTAAAATGGTTTGAAAAAATGAATCATCTTAGATACAACCACATCATTGTGAACATATTCAAACCACGATCTCATGAATTTGACTAAATAGGCTTCACAATATTACTTTCCAAAACTAAATTAGGATATAACCACACAATGAAACTTGTAATTGTTGAACACGACCTTTTTTTAGTTCTATAAATAAAATAGAATGAATTGATAGAACTTCCATTAATAAATTTTATTTAGAAAAATTTATGAAAAACTAATTTAATGAGAAGGAATCTATTACTATACCACGTTATGAGGTTTTTAATTTTGAAGTGGAGAGTCCATCTGTGAAATAGGGAGTTAATGAACAAATATTTAAATAGTTACGGATTTACTTAGTGTAATTTACTACATAAATTATATGAAAAAACACACCATTGATAACCTTATTTTCATTCTAAGATAATATGGAGAAATATCATAAAAATTAAAAGAGAAATATTTTTTGTTATGTAATGACTCATGTTAGGAAATGAGAAATAAATTATTTAAGTAGGATAAACTTTTTATATTGATATATTTCTATTATATAGTTATGGATATTTTTTTATCTTTTTTGGGTTTTATATCACATTCAATACTAGGAAATAAATAGATGTTATTGGGAAAAATTCTCTATCAGTAATTATCGTATAATTTAAATTTAATGTTAATGAAATGAAGATAAATAGAGAAAAAAATTTAATATATATTAGAACATATTTCTAATATTAATGGAGCATGATATGATTATATATTTCATATAAAAAATAATAATGGTAAAAATAACATGTGGCATACATAGAGTTTAAAACCATAGAGAGATAAAGGATTAATATATATGTACCATTATGAATTTATTAGTTTAAGAATAGAAATATAACAATAAACAATTTAATGTTTTGAAGTGAAATATATATTCTCGTTTTCTTTATTGATATTTTTAATTTATTCATTATAATAAATTATAAAAATATTATTTTCCCATATATGTCTATAATATTTGTGTAGTTATATAAGTAGCATGAGTGAGCCAAATAGATATTAGTAGACCATTAATAAACCATGTAATCATGAATAATTTGTTTATTTAATAATTAGTATAGTAACACACCACCATGTGGATAATACCTAGTAATACACCATTGGTTGAATTAGGAAAATACAATTTATCCTAAAAAATTAATTTTATTATATAATTGAAATGATTTGTTGATTTGAATGGGATAAAACTGAATTTGTTTTAATATAAGAACATTTCCTATTTGGTAAAAATGATGCCAAACACTAATTCACTATCCCTCACGATGTTCTTTATGGATTTTTTTGTTTAAAACATTTGGAATAAAATTTTAAATATTCTTACTTGAAGAATCATTAAATAAATAATTCTTCACAAGGATAATTAAATATATTTTTTTCTAATATTCCCATATAAACATGAATTTTGTTTCACTATAGACATTATTTCTAGAATTAGGCAGCTACTAATACATACCAGTGATATTTTAGGATAATCATTTATTGAATGGATGGTTGGTTGGATCAATTCATAAGGGTTATCAAACCAATTTCAAGCATCACTTATAGATTTAAGAATGTTTTTATGTATATCCATACCAACAATAATATTGGTTACCCAAAAGAAAATAATTTATTTATATCATGTACTTAAAATGAAACTACACATTAAGATTATATTATCTCTCATATAAGAATGAAATTTGGAATTTTTCATCATCCACAGAGGCATTAGACTCCTGAGAGAGGATAAAAGTGGTGCTTTAGAGATTGAATAGGCCCCGCAAAAGTTTATTATTATGTATCCATATAAATGTAATCGAATCCCATGTAGTTTGTTTCCAATTAATGAGACAAACTGAAACTTTTAAGCTCATTTTATAAGGACCAAAAAATTAATTTTATTGGAATGAATCCATGAATAATTCTACGAACGTTAAATATATGTGAAGTATACAATAGGTGAATTGTAACTATAAATTATTTGAGTTAGACTTATGAATAAGTTTACCTTTTTAGATCATTATTATTTTTTGTATACTATATAAAATATGGTATGGATGATGCTTACACTTGGTAAGGGAATATTTCATTATATTCATGTAAGTCCATGAGGGTATCACTAGATCTTAGTATAAGTAAAGGATATATTTTCCATCTTATTCTTATCACATAACGAATTATGTTTCATCATATCTGCATCACATTGGACATATTATACTGATCAAAAATGGATGTTGGTTTATAATGCATGTTACATAATAATGTTCATCATGTTTAGGTGATACTATCTATTTAGGGGGAGATGTAATGGAAATGGTAATGGGATTCAACCATGGGAAGGATTTAAATGTTTCCTAACAGAAAAATAATATAAATCCACAAAATTTTATTAATATATTATAAGTTTATTTTATAGGACCGGTCCATGTAGTTTAATATCATGTGATAAGTACTATGTGTTATGCAATTTAAATTTTTATATTTAGAATTTATTAGTGAAAGGTTCCTAGATATAGGATAGTGTGAGACATACACAAGATAATCCATTTCTGTAATATTCTAGATTATGTTTAGAATAATTTTTATGGGAAACCATAATTAGGACATTGCCTCAACACAATTATTGAAACCAAATGAAGAATCATGACTTAAGGCATATAAGAAAACCAAGAGGAGTGACACAACTCAATATGTTATATGTAAACCAAGGTAAGAATCACAACTCATGGAATATGAGAAATCTAAGTGAATTATATTAACTCAAGAAATATGGGGAAATTAAGGAGAGTATCTCTACTAAATTCACTTGTATCTAGTTGATACATGATATATATATATATTAAATATTTCATAGAAGTGATTACCCTAAAAATAAATTTATGTGGTGATTTAAATTTTTAGTGGAAAAAGTGATATATGGTTTTATAGTACCATGAAAGGATTTATACTTGTGAAATTATGGTGTTCAATAAAATTAGGCATGGATTCCTATAAATGCAATCTTTCTGAAAATGGATTATTCATGAAAAAATATTATAAACTAGTAAACCATTAGAAATCGAACAATCTGTACATTAATAAGAGATATTTTTAATAATATTTGGGTTATATCCTAGTAAGAATATTTTGTTAAAAATATAAATTTTATAGGTCCATGTTTGTGGAATACCAACTGTAATACCCTTAACCCTACTATAATAGGTCAACCCCATTTTGGAAACTATTGCATAATTCATACTCTAAATATTTTTTATTCATGAGTATATTTAATATTTCAATTTCTTAATTTTGTATTTTATTCTAAGGAAAAAAGATCAATTTTTTAATTCATAATAATTAAATTATCATAAGGTAATTTTTTTGCATTTTTCGACAGAGAGATTTTTTATTGAATAGTACAAAAACAATTTTTGGTAAAACTATGACCCCTATGAAATTGATAAGATGTAACCATAAAATAGAAAAAACAAAAATTTTATGTAATAATATATTTATTTACGTAATTGCATTATGTGTTTTAAAATACTACTGTACCATATAAGTCATTTTTCAATCATTTTTTGAACTATTTAGAATGTTTCTTTAACACAAAATGGTTGTCACCCTTTTCATCAAATAAACTATTTTCATGATGAGATTTGGTAGTGTGTTTACTATAAATCCTCAAACATTATGAATTTTTTTATAAATTTATTTTTCTCATTAAAATCATTATCCCTGAATATTTCATATAATATAAAAATTTAATGCCCAAAAACATTCTTTTTGTAAAAACTATTTTTAGGAAAATATGTTTGTTTATTTTAAAATATTCATTTAAAACATAAAAATATTATGGGATAAAATTATTTTATAATATCATATTAAAATTTTCAAACTATATAAAAGTTAAAATCTATATATTTTTAATTAAAATTGTTTAGTGTGGTTAAAAATTATTTACCACGATAAAAGAAAACTCATTTAAAAAGTAAACAACTTAAAGAAAGGAAGGAATAACACACTAAATATTTTCCTAAAAATTAGTTTTTGAAGTTTTTAACCCAAAAATTATTATCCCACTTGATTTTTTCAGTTTTTTCTTTTGAAACATGAATAGTGACTCTACATTATGGAACATGTATGCATTACTCAAAAAACTACCCTACCCATCACATATAAAATGTTAAATCTTAGAACCATTCTAAACTCACATATACTTTGTCTTTATCCTTGAAATTGTTTCATTCATTCTAATAATATAACCATATCCCATTTTCAAAATCATATTGTCACTATTAAGTAGCATTAGACCTTCATTTATATGGATAATATGAAGAAAAATCCATGTCTCTAATGAGAGTATTATCTATTTCTTATCTTTTATTTTTAAGTATATTAAAAATAATTTCTTATAGGCACATCAATTTAATGATATTAGTATTTATTTTATTCTTTAAATTTACTATATTAATTGTATTATCATTTTTTATTTATATATTCCCTCTATTAAGAAAACAATTGTTGTTCATGTGCATGTGCGGACTACCACCGCTATGAGTAATGAAATTAATTTTTCATCACATCCCATAATTTATTTTTCCTTGAAAGATACAATTATGAAATATTATAATTATGATATCATTAAGGTTTTTATGTTTAAAATCAGACAACCAAATAATGATATGATCAAATAACCTATCATCGTAAATCCAATTGTTTGACACAACCATGCTAAGGGAGAAATATTTTAATCTTATTATGTATGATTTTAGAATCCATTGAATATTATTATACATACTATATTATTATTATATATCACACTAATAAAATCTAAATATGAAAATTATGTTTCTTTTATCAATATATAAAAACCAAACCACCTCATAATCAATCTTTAAAATATGGTATGTTCATGTTTGCATATATTTAAACACCTAATTATAAAATACATTGAATTGATATCAAAAATTAATTTTTAAATATAATTAATAGTATAATATAATATAAATGTCCAAAAAATTATTTTTTATATTGGAGATGTTATATCAATAATTAATTAATCAATTAAAAAATACCATTCGGTCATAAACAATCTGCGAAAAATTCTTGTTATCTATTTCATATTCAAGAATAATGAATAAAACACTAATTAATGGAATTTGAAGCATCATAAATAATTTTAAATCATCCATTATTATAAAAATAATGACCATTTACTGATGAAATTTAGAATAATAATGAATATGGAAACCAGTGTTATGAAACTACACTAAGGAAAAAATAGGATTTAATGAGAATTTTATATTCAATTTAGACGTTGATTTTTAAGTATTGGTTATAAATGTGATGTAAAAAATAAGTTTTTTGGTGCAATTTTATGAAAGAAAAAGACGCTGAGAACTTTTGTTCGGCATTAATTTTACAAAAAATTGTCATCAACCACCAAACAAAAAAATTGCATATTTTTTTAATGACCAGTGTAGAAAACTGGATTGGTTTTGTTTCACATGTCAGTTTCTTATAAATACTGATGCCAAAACTATTCTATTTTTTGATGATTCGACCTCAGTTTCTTTGAAAACTGACGATAAAATGTTTATTTTTTATAAATATTTAAATATTACATCCTAATAATATTCATAATCCCTATAATAAAAAAATCGTATGCAAAAATGAAAAAACATCTATCATTGACTAAAAATCTATAAAAACCAACATACATTTATGTAGTTAAAACAAAAATTATTAACGCATTTGTATTATAATGTATTAATAAAAAACACATAACTATAATTTACATCATTATCATTGTTGGTTGTTTTTGAAGCGTTCATTTGATATCATTACATTCAAGCACCTATTATATCAAAAAATAGTACTTTTTTGAACGTATTTTATAATGAAATTTCACTAGTAATCAGAACCATAATAATATACATACCATAAATCCTAATCCTAGAAAACATATAGATCTTAAACAAAGATATAGGATGGTAAGTTCTTCTTATGTGTATGAATCGAGTTCGTTGAACATCTACAATGATGTTTAATGATATATGTTTAACAAAATAAAACTATGAAAAAAAATTATAAAATAATTAATATAATTAAACTGATCAAAATTAGTCTTTACCCCAATTTTTATTATCTCATACATGAATCATAGAACATAATAACCACCTTTGACATATCATTTTTGAAAATGAAACTATAGTTAATAAAACATTCACTTGATAATAAAAACCAATAAATATTCATATATATATGTATCCAAACAAAAAAATAATATTCAATATAAAAATTAATTACCTATAATTATACATAGTTGATTGCATTTGGATTCAATATTAACAAATAATCTATGTTAAATTTTTTTCCATGACTTACTTTTCTATATATATATATATGTCATATAATAATAAATTTATAAAAAATGATAATCAAACAAAATGGGAAAATAAAAAACATAATTTTCTAACAAAGGGGAATATTTTCTACGAACACGACATAATACAGAGAAAATCCAATATAATGTGTTTTTACCTTGCCATATGACACCTGACATCCAACGACCCTACTATACAAAAAGTTCACATTTAAAGAAATTATAATGAATATTATATCAAAAAAAAGTATAGCTCTTACCCATAATGAAATTTCATAAACTAACACCCAGTATCAGTCATTGATAACCTCTCACATATATATTTCACTCTATGTTTAGTCAACACATATTGGAAATCCGTTGAATTTTATTCTGGAACTATAAAACCATAAAAACATTTGTTTTTAATTTTGAACAAGTATCATGTTGTTAATATATCTAATTAAAAGAGTATTATAGTTTTTCAATTTAAACCATCTTTAATAAAAAAATATAAATTGAAATGTTGATTTACTAACATAAAAAATAACTACAACACAGGCACACTGAGCTCTTTAAAATCAATGAGATCTATGATATAGTTTTAAAATATTCTTTATGGAAATAGTATAACACATATATCTGATGAAATATTAAACTTATTGATATTGTCCAAGGAAGAAAAAACATGAGATAATATTTCTATCCCATAAAAATATCTGAAGTATCAATAGTTTGTTCATGAAACATTTGTTTTTCTTTGTGAAATTTCTATGGATTTCAGTTACTCCAACTTAAGTTAAATGTTAAAAAAAATTATCAGTAATTTTCAATCAGATGTAATTAATATCTATAAAAACAGATACCTCTTATGAAATATAACTAAGAATTTTAAAAGTCCAAAGTAAAAAAAATTATTCATACAATCCCCCACACTAGTAATATGCATGGTAGGGAATGGTAGTATAGAAGTATGATCAATAATATCATGTGTCGACACTCTAACCTAGCCTGTATTGATAGGATTGTTATGTAAAGAATCCTAAAAAATTAATGACTATAAATTCTACAGTATGTACATATGGATCTCTTGCATACAACCCAATGTATATGGTTGGGTCTGTGCGAGGAGGTGGAGGAATTGAGTAGGCTATAAAACGAAGGGGCGGGTGGGAAGGCTGGGTGGGCTAGTAAGGTTATGAAATATATGACAATATCATCATTTGATTTAACATAGCCTGATGCAAAGGTGCTTGAATTTGATCACCAAATAACTATTTCGTATCATTCAGATGAGCTTTTAAGGATTCCATTTCTGGGTATCTTGATTGTTTACTTTGATGACCAATATTTTTTTGAATACTAACACCTTTTTTATATTCTCTTATGTGGCTGAGGTGTTATGGATTTCCTAATAAAGTGGCTAGGATTTCCATCCTACCCTTATGGATAGAAGTACTCTATGTCATTTTCTCCTAATGTTTGTCCTGAAATGAAAAATGAAAATGGTATTTTACTATTGTTATATATAAATTTCAAAAATTAATGAAAAATAATATTTATTTATATAAAATTATTTTAGAGTCTTCCTTATCTTTATCTATAAGATATATTTAATTTTTTATTCTTATCTCCATTTTCAATTTCTCATGGCGAGCGGGTGCAGATGGAGGATCGAATTAGACCTCATTAAAACCACTAGTTTAGTGATCTTTTAGTGCTTCAAACTTCTCTTCAATCATTTTTACTCAAATAAATAGTATCCTCCACATGATTATAGCACCCCAAAAATTTTATGGTATGTTACTCTTAAATGCTTTCTATTCATTAGATAGCCTATATTGCATGAAGCACTATGTCTGTAGTGAATCAAAACATTATAAGAGAAAGTTATAAGATATCCGTTAAACATAAATTTCCCACTTCTATGTTTTGAATTTTGAAAAACAGTCATCTAGAGTTGTGACCAGTAAGTCATTTGGAGTCCGATAGAACCAACTTTATTTTTGATGATTAGTAACAATCCCTTATGAATAGTAATATAAATAGTAATATGACCCTTACAAATAGTAAATAATTATTAAATTTTTTTCTTAAGGTAATAAGATAATGAGATCTAAAAAGGTTTTTCAATGTGATATAGAACTAATTATACCATTAAAAATTGTTTTTCTAAATTAAATATGATTTTATTTAAAAATTAAATTATAAATACTTAGAAAATTATTTTCTAAAAATGTAGTCAATTTTTGAATTCTACATGTCAAAAAATTGTTAGGGTGAATTTTTGGGATTCTTCTAAAATACATGAATTTTTCAAGAATAGTAAAAATACAGTTTTGGTTTTTAGTAATTTAATGACATCATAATGATTTGATAATTAAAAATAAAAGTATGGTCGACTTGTGTACAGTAACTTATTACATGTGGTGTGTCAACTGGATAAAACCATGTGCAATCCCATGGTTTTGCAGAATCCACAAATGTGGTGTCCCTTTTAATTAATAAAAAACTCTCTCTTAATTAATATAAATACCCACTCACCCCCTTCGTTTTCGTTCATTTGAAACTCAATTTCCTAGAATATCTAGTGGTATTACCTCCCTAAGAGTCATCTCAAGGTGTCCTAAAACCTCCAAGGTCCCAACCTTCATGTTTTTGGAGTTACTCTACAAGGTAAGAGAATCAACCACCCAACTCTTTTCTTAAATATTTCATTTTTTATTTTGACTTTTATTTTAAATTGGATTATGTGGGGATATTTCATTACATATTACCCTAATTCCCATATTATTTAAGATTGACGAGATGCCCCTTTTATCTCATCAAACTATTTTATTAAATTTTATGTGACAGTGTTAGGCTGCTGAATTTTCGTAAGAGATTTATGAATTTTTTACTTATTTTGAGTTCCTTTCTTTTATACTTTTTTCTCACCTAACATCATACAAATTATATGATAATTACAGTATCTTTAATGAACCAGAATTATATTATTCTAATGTAATATTTCATCATCATCTCTCTTTCTCCCTCCTCTTATACTAAAAATGAAAACACCATCCGAGATGTGTTAATTTAACACACTAAAGGATGAAGGGTTCTCAATTTTCATTACCATGTACAATTATGGTCATGAAACCATTTTTATGGCTGAAATAGATCTGAATGTATGTATTTAATATCATCAATGTCCTGGAATTCCTACACACTCATAATATGGAATTATAATACAAAAAAAGTTCATTGTTCACAAAACTGCCAAGCATAATCCATGGGTTTATCAATAACATTTAACTAATGATTCATCCTCAAGTATATAACCCAGAATAATTACTAGATAATTTATATCTCATTAATTTCACAAATAATATATGTTAAACATTCTGGAGGTTAAACCACATTTCAAATGAACATCCATTCATGAAAGCAAGTAAACGAATCAGGAAAACCAAGGAAGAAAATGCTTCTTAAAAGAACAAAATTGAACCTATTAAACCCCTTAAAATGGACATGAATGAACCTAATAAGGTTATAATAAATTAATTAAATGTATAAGAGTTTCTGGAATTATTAATTAATGAATCAAAATTTTATTATTCTGGTCATTAAAAAATGAAGAACACACTTGAGGAAAAGGTAAGGGGTTTCTCATCTCACTTTCATCTCTGCGAGATTTTCCTTGTTCACGAAATATTTCTTGTATATTGTATATGTGTACTTCAATTTGATATATAATATCATGATTCTATTTATAATAATGTTATTCATGGATTAATTTTAGGGTTATTATGTTCTGGTCATATGATTCGGCCGATTATATTGTGGTAAGAGACTTTGTCTAAACTACAATTTTGTTGTGACTAACTTTGTATGGTGCACCTAATAATCCTTATGTGATGTACCTACTTCCCATTTAGATAACTTTTCATTTGAAATTATATTTATATTAAAAATCCATAATCTCATATCATGGATATGTTTGTTGTCTAAACTGTATACCAAATTACATATAGTGTTTATTTGAAAAGTTATTTTAATTATGGAAATATTGATGAATATATATACACTACTCTATACAGATAATGAAAATACTTGTATCTCTTGTATTGAATCAATTTATAAAAAATTATTTTGACATGAAGTGGTTCATGGGGCCTCCTATATCCCCTCGATTCATCGGTAGGTCTAATGAGACAAATCAGTTGGTGACAAACCCTTCAAGTTTGTTTCCAAAAAAATCCGATGAGTTTCTACCCACAGAAGTAAATCATTTTTATGGTATTATGTTATCATGTTCTAGATACATGATGAAAAATTAAATATCATTCTCTTTATTCATTATCAGTTATTACTATCCATGAATTTTTCAATATGAAAAAATCTATGGATGCGGTTTCATTCTCAGTTTATTAATGGCGCGAGTCTTTCATTTATTCAGCATTCCAAATTGATTATGTCAAATTGTTTACAATTAAGTTATTATTGATTCATGATTCCACCATTTTTAACCCTTACTGATAATTTGAGCTCAACCCTTTAATGTTTACCTTCAACAGGTGATGAATCAGAGATCATTTATTATGTTCCTGTGGATGTAGTTTTTAGTTTTTGTTTTGTATTGTATTTAGTAACATTTTCCAATGTAATTTGAGTTACATTTATGTGTATAGTTTTTTCAAGACTACTAAACTGATCATTACTTTAGAATTTTCATTCCTTATAACCAATCCAATATAAAAAGTAATTCACCAACTCTAGTCTAGAGGGGTCGGGGTGTTACAGTTGGTATCAAGGGAAGTTTAATAGAAAACATGGAAACTAATTTAGGAAATTTATAGTTGGAAACAATTCCCTATGGTAGTATTTGAGGATAAACATAAAAGAATATCCTGATATTTTGGTAAGGAATATATTATGTGAATCCTTCTAGAAAAAAAATCCTTTTCTGGATACGAGCAGGTAGAGATGCCTCTATCACATATGTATCTAGGAGTGAAAAATCTGACATGGAGTTTTGGGCTTGACCTGAGGTACCGTGGTACACGACAATGGGCTTTGCTGCACACATGGTTATGACACTCTCGGGGGATATTCTTAGGATAATTCTTATTTTCTTTACAAGCCATTAAGAAGGATTGAAATGTAAATTATACCTCAACGAAACCATTTTTCTGATTATTGGATTATCCATGCATAAGATCTCAATATATGCTAAATATTTTGTTATGTTAGGATTATACATTATTATTTATACCCTAATCTAGCGTGTGTCATTATTTTTAAATGGAGTCTAATATAATAAGGGGAATAAATATTCGTGCTCTAGGTAGGGATCTCCCCATTAAGAAATCCAACACTATCAATGTTGAAGAAGATCAAATTTTGACCATATTGGGACAAATTACTTAGGTTGTAACAAATAAACATTCCATACCTGTGTTGGATTGTTTTTTGTGTAAAAAGCCCCCATATTTCATTGGGACTACGGATCTAGTTGTTTCTGAGCAATGGATCAATTCCCTTGAAAAGATATTCTTGGCATTAAGATGCAATGAAAATGAAATGGTAGTATTAGCAATATATTGTCTCAAGGGAGACGCTGATCAATGGTGGTCCTTGATTCAGATTACCATGGAGGAAGAAGAAATATAAGTTATGGAATTGATAAATTTTAAGGAAATATTATTCAAAACATATTTCCCTCATGAGCAACGAACCGAAATTAAGAGTAAATTCTTTAGCTTAATGAAGAGTGAAGAAGACAGTATTGTAGAGTATGAGGCTACCTTTACAATGCTATCCAGGTATGCCGTAGATTATGTACATGACTCGGCAGACAAGATTGATCATTTAATTGGAGGACTTAAGCCAAGTCTTCAAAGGGCACTAGCTTCTCAAATATTTTCATCATATGATGAAATTGTATCAAGTTCCATCAAAATAGAGAAGGAATTTTCTAGATCAAATCTGTTCAAGGGAATCCAAGATAAGAAGAGGTACTTTGATAACCAAGGGAAAGGTGAAGCACTAATGAAGAACAACGGAATGAAGAAATTACCATTATGCAAAAACTGTGGAATGAATCATCTTAGGAAATGATTAAAAAGAAAAGGAGTCTGCTATAACTGTGGAGAAAAGGGTCATATATCTCATGAATGCAAGGGGGAAGAGACAATTTGATGATATTAAATGATTCAATTATAGAGAGATGGGAAATTATGCAAGTGAGTTTCCTAAGCACCAAGGAAACATGCCTCTAAAAAATCCAAGAGAACAAGGGAGAGCTTATGCGATTACCACAATAGAAGTAGAAGTTCTTAATGGTGTGGTGGAAGGTACTTTAATTGTTTCCTTAAACTTAACCAACAATTTATTTGACCCTAGATCATCACATTCAATTATAACTTCAATGTTTTCCATGAAATTAGACATATCTAATTTGATTTAATAAAGGATTAATCAGTCAAAACTCATTGGGGATGCATCATTGCAACAAAGGCATGTCAACTAGTCCCCCTTGTGATAGATAAATGTTCTTTAGTTCCAAACCTTATCATCCTAACAATGACTGACTTTGATATAATTCTCGGTATGAATTGGATGTCAAACTATGATGCAATGATTTATTGCAAGAAAAATACAGTTATAATTTTTGAAAATGGTGTAGAATCTCTTTTCTTTAGAGCAGAGACATCACCATCAGATTCTTATCTAGACGCATCCCTAGTAACTCTATTGAATGCAATTCTGGGAGAGGAAGATAACCCAATATCTATGGGTAAGGAATAAAATATTCAAATTGAAGATGTATATATAGTACAAGAATACATTTATTTGTTTCTAGAGGATTTACCTGGACATCATCCAAAGTAGGACATTGAGTTTTCCATTAACTTAATTCTTGGAGCAAGAACTATATCAAAGACCCCCTATAGAATGTCCACTGTGGAGTTAGTGTTGCTAAAGAAACAACTAGAGGAGTTGAGTGAAAAAGGATTTATTCGACCTAGTGTTTTTTCATGGGGAGACCCGGTCTTGTTTGTCAGAAAAAAGATGGATCCAAGAGGATATACATTGACTATAGAGAAATTGGTGCTATTAAAATAAAGAATAAATATCCTCGTCCCTGAATTGATGATTTATTTTATCAACTTCATGGAGCTTAATAATTTTCAAAGATTTAAATTCAATCAGGATATCATCAACTATGAGTGAGGAAGGAAGATATTCTGAAGACAACATTTCAAACCAGGTATGGGAATTACGAGTTTACATTGATGCCTTTTGGATTGACGAATGCACCATATGTTTTCATGGATTTAATGAATAGAGTTTTCATAGAAAATCTTGATAAATTTGTTGTGGTATTCATCCATGATATCCTAGTATACTTATAAATCTATGAAGACCATGAGGATCACTTGCGGATTTTTCTGAAAACTCTTAGAAGAAATGTGGTATATGGGAGGTTTATCAAGTGTGAATTTTGGCATCAATCAGTTTATTTCCTAGTAAATATTGTCTCTAAAGATGGAATCCTATTTGATCCTACAAATAAAAATTTAATCCACGATTGGCCCACGCCAACAAACATAACCTAGGTAGGTAGTTTTATTGGCATAGCAGATTACTATTAGTGTTTCTTTTAGAATTTTTCCTGACCGGATAACCTACTAACAAAGCTCACACGTAAAGGAGTTATTTTTTAGTGGTCAAAATAATGCACATATTGCTTCAAACAATTGAAAAGAATATTGTTCAATGATCCAATTTTTACTCTTCCATCTGGAAGTGATAAATTTTTAATATAAAATGATACATAAAAGAATGGTCTGGGTTGAATCCTTATGAAAAATGAGATAGTTATAGCTTATGTATCAAGGTAGTTGAAGAATAATTAGAAAAATTATCCAACACATGATCTTGAGCTACTAGCTGTAATATTTTCTATGAAGATATGGAGACATTATCATTATGATGAAAAATGTGAGATATTCAGAGATCACAAGAGTTTGAAATACATTTTCACACAAAAATAACTCAACATGAGGCAAAGGAGATTTCTTGAGTTACTCAAAGATTATGATTGTTCAATTCACTACCACCCAGGAAAGGAAAATAAGTTGGAAAATTCTTTAAGCAGGAAAGATCATGGACTTCTAACTGAAGTGTGGATTGAGAGAGTCCCTATATTCATGGATCTACTAAATATGGATATGGGAATTATTACAGAAGGGGAAACATATTTCTTCTTTCAAATGATTGCTAAATCATCTTTACTAGAGAAGATTAATATATCTCAATTAGATGATGAAAATTTACATAAGAAAATAATTGTTGTTATGGATGGGAGGTTGGAAGACTTCGTGTATGAGGAAGGAGTTCTGATGTTTGGGAAGAGGTTATGTGTTCCATAGGTACCTAAACTAAATAGGGAACTATTATAAAATGCTCATAGCTAAAATCTCTCTATACACCTAGGTTTCACAAGGATGTATAGATATATGAAGGAATATTTCAGGTGGGGTTATATGAAGTGGGAAATTACTAACTACATATCACGGTGTCTAGTTTGTCAACAAGTGAAGGCAGAGAGGCAACATACTAGTGGAGTGATGAAACCTATACATATTCCTATGTGGATGTGGGATACCATTATGATGGATTTAATCACCGGACTACTGAGGAAATCTATAAGGAACGATGCAATATGGGTAATTGTTGATTGTTTCACAAAATAAACACATTTTCTTCCTATAAGATAGGATTTAGAACTAGAGAGCCTGGAAAGACTTTATATTAATGATGTTTTAAGTCATAATGTTTCACCTTTATCAATTGAGTCCAATCGAGATCCATGGTTTACATCAAAATTCTCAAAATTTCTCTAGAAGGATTGGAATGCTGACCTTCATCTGAGTACTACTTATCACCCCCAAACTGACAGAAAAACTGAAAGGAATATTCAAACATTAGAAGATATAATTTGGTCATGTTCTCTTGACTTACAAGGTATGTGGGATCAATACTTACCTTTTGTGTAATTTCCATTCAACAGTAGTTTTCGTTCTAGTATTTAAATGGCTTCATATGAAGCATTATATTAAAGGAGATGTCAAACTCTAACTTGATGGGATGAATTTGGTGAGAGGAAACTTAGTGGCCCGGAACATAATAAAGAGACTACAACAAAGGTGAAGATAATACAAGCCCATATTAATGTATCCCAAAGTAGGCAGATGAGTTATGCTGAAAACCAGAGGAAGGATTTGGAATTACAAGTGGGAGATCATGTCTTTCTGAAAGCATCTCTAAGGAAGGGTGTCTTAAGGTTCGATAAGAAATGGAAACTAAGCCTCTGGTACATTAGACCATTTGAAATTTTGGAATGAATCAGAGCTATAGATTATCGATTAGAAATGGTTCCATGTCTCTCCAAATTCCATGATGTATTTTATTTGTCATTGTTTTAAAAAATACATGTCAGACCCAATGCATGTACTCACCTATGTAGAAATAGATCTGGAACCTGATTTATCATACTGTGAAGAGCCTATCAAGATTCTTGACAAAAGGGAGCATGTATTGAGAAATCAGACAACTCATCTAGTAAAATTTCTTTGTAAAAACAAGAATATGGAGGAAGCAACAAGGGAACCTGAGGAAGTCATGAAGAACAACCATCCACATCTTTTTAGTGGGATTTATACATAAAATTTTGAGAACAGAAATTTTGAAGGAGGGTATAATATAACACCCCAAAAAATTTATGGCATGTTCCCCTTAAGTACATTATATACATTAGATATCCTATATTTCATGAAGAACTATGCCTTTTGTGAATCAAAACATTATATTATAATTTTATAAGCTATCCATTAAACATAAATTTTCAACTTCTATGTTTTGAATTTCAAAAAACGATTATCTAGAGTTGTGACCAGTAAGTCATTTGGAGTACGATAGAACCAACTTGATTTATTGATAAATAGTAACATACACTTATGAATAGTAATATGAATATTAATATGATCCTTATAAATAGTAAATAATTATAATATTTTATTTTCTTATGGTAATAAGATAATGAGATCTTAATTGATTTTTTATTGTGATATTGAACTAATTATACCTTTTAAAATTGTTTTTCTAAATTAACTATGATTTTATTTAAAAAATATATAAAAAATATATAAAAAATTATATTCTGAAAATGGAGTTCATTTTTGAATTCTACATGTCAAAAAATGGTCAGGGTGAAATTTTGAGATTTTTGTAAAATACATGAAATCTTTCTAAATAGTACAAATAAATTTTTTAGTTTTTAGTAGTCTAATGATGTCATAATTATGTAATAATTAAATATAAAAGTATAGTCTAATTGTGTACAAAAACCTCTGACATAAAGTGTCCCATGTGGCTAAAACCATGATCAAATACCACAGGAAAGCCAATGGTTTTTCAAAAACCACTAATGAGGTGTCCCATTTACTTAATACAAAATTCCCTCTTAATTACTATAAATACTCACTCACCCCCTTAATTTTCTTTCATTACAAACTCACTATACTCAAAGATCAAGTGTTATTAACTCCCTAGGAGTCATCCGAAGGTGTCCTCAAACCCCCAGTGTCCCAACCATAAATGTTTTGGGAGTTACACTACAAGGTAAGAGAATCAACCACCCTTCTCTTTTCTTAAAGATTTCATTTTATGTTTTCTCTTTTATTTTCGATTGGATTAGGTCAGGATATTTCATTACATATTACCCTTACTTCCCATATTATTTATGAGTGATGAGATACCATTTTCTATCACCAAACAATTTTAATAAATTTTTTGTGACGCCGTTAGGCTGGCGAATTTTTGTAAGAGATTTCTCAATTTTTATCTTGTTTTGAGTGCCTTTGTTTTATACATATTTAATCACCTCACTTTAGCCAAATGAAATGATAATTCCAGTACTCTACATGAACTAGAATTATATTATTCTAATGGAATATTTCATCATCATCTTTCTTTCCCCCTTCTCTTATACTAAGATGAAAACATCGTTCGAGATGTGTTAATTTAACACACTCAAGGATGACGAGTTCTCAATTTTCATTACAATTTCCAATTCTGATCGTGAAACCATTTTTATGGTTGAACCAGATAGGAATATTTTTATTTCATCTCATTAATGTTCTGGAACCCCTATACACTCATAATATGGAATAATAATACAAAACAAGTATATTGTTCACAAAACTGCCAAACTTAATCCAATCAATTATCAATAACTTTCAACTAATGATTGATCCTCAAGTATATAACCCAACATCATTATAAGAAAATTTATATCTCATTAATGTCACTAATAATATATATTAACAATTCTAGAAGTTTAACTACATTTCAATTGAACTTCCATTCATGAAAGCAAGTGAACGACTCATGAAAACCAAGGAAGAAAATGCTTCCGAAACAATAAAATTGAACCTCTTAAACCCATTAACTGTGAAATGAATGAACCTAATAAAGTTATACTAAATGAATTAAATGTATATTATATTCTATAATAATTAACTAATTAATCTAAATTTTATTATTCATGTCATTAAATCAAACGGAGAACACAGTCGAGAAAACGGTAAAGGGTTTCTCATCTCACTTTCATCTCTGTGTGATTTTCATTGTTCACCACTTATTTCTTGTATGTGTTATATGTGTACCACCATTTGAAATATAATAACATTATTCCATTTATATTCATGTTATTTAATGATTTATTTTAGGGTTATTATGTTCTGGTCATATGATTCGGCCGATTATATTGTGGTAAGAGACTTTGTCTCAACTTCTATTTTATTGTGACTAACCTTGTAGGTTGCACCTACTAATCCTTATGTGGTGTACCTATTCCCCATTTGAGATAAATTTTCATTTGATATTATATTTATATTAAATATTCAAAATCTCATATCATGGTTATGTTTATTGTCTAAACCATATACCATTTTACTAATAGTGTTTATTTGGAATGCTATTTTAAATATGAAAATATTGATGAATTTGTATAATCTAATCTATACAGATATTGAAAAGGCATATTTATATTATATTGAATCAATGTATAAATAATTATTTTGACATGAAGTGATTGGTGGGGCCTGATATAGCCCCTCGATGCATCGGTAGGTCTCATGAGACAAATCAGTTGGTGACAAACCCTTCGATTTTGTTTCAAAAAAATCCTACGGGTTTCTACCAAAAAAACTAAACCTTTTTTACAGTATTATGGTATCATGTTTCAGATACATGATGCCCATTTAATAATAATTCTCTTTATTCATTATTAGTTATTACTATGAATGTGATTTTCACTATGGAAAAATCTATTGATGTAGTTTCATTCTTAGATTATTAACGGTGTGATTTTTTCATTTATTCACCATGCCAAATTGATTATATAAAATTGTTTACAATTCAGTTATTATGGATTCATGCTTCATCCATTTGTGACCCTTTTTGAGCATTTGAGCTCACCGATTTTACTATTTACCTTCGACAGGGGATGAAGTAGAGATCTTATATTGAGTTCTTGTGGAGGTAGTTTTTTGTTTTTTTTATATATTGTATTTTTTAACCTTATCCAATGTAATTTGAGTTACATTATTGTATCTAGTTTCTTCAAGACTACTAAACAGGTCGTTCCATCAGGATTTTCATTCCTTTTAACCATGAAAATATAACATGTAATGCACTGACTCCGGTCTAGAGGGGTTGGGGTGTTACTGTGATAATGTATGATGTTAAAAATTATGCAACTGGATGTCACGATGAGATTTGATGGAGGACTATTATATAAAAAGTAAAATAGTAAGTAATTAGGTTCATATATAAGAAATTTCACAATATAATATATTATAAATATCATACCTGAAATGTTTTATCATGCCAGGTGGAATGAAATTTATTCCATGTATCTTCATCTAAAAATGTATACTTGAGGCATGAGATTTTATTTTGTCTCTATCTAAACATATAATTTTTTGCGTACTTCATTTTGAAATCACTCCATCGAACCACCGCTAAAGTAATACATATTTTATTAACTACCTTTGTTTCTTCATAAATGATTGCCATATGTATTTTCAAAATATAAATATCAGTCATTTAAAATAAATCAAATTCATTAAATGAGAAAAATAAATCAATTGAGATATTTTACCTTCATGACATCCCCAAGATAATCAATCACCATCTTGTCGATAGACTTCCAATCAGTATATAAAATGTTAATCCTATAATGGATCTAAATACCAATATTTTCATTCAATCAGGTAGCATTTTGGCCAGTTTTATTATTATTATCATTAAAATGAATATGTAATTGCTTGTCTCCATCAGAGGTGACAGTTTTGGTAAAACTGTAATACCAAATTTACCAAAATGGGAATTAAATTTCTGAATACTAAAAGTGGAAGAATACCGCACTAATGTATCCCTATTATTCCAGAAATTACTTTTTTTTATAATTCAATTTTTTTTCATTAAATAATTATTTTATTCGATATTTAAAAATAAGAAAAGGACAGATACCATGGAATATGTTCCTCTATCTCTATATCTATATCAGTCACTGTAGAAGGAAAATGTAATTAAATTTTTGTGTACCGAAATATTAATATAAAATTCATTATTTTGAAATTAGGAAGACAAAAACATGTAAGTAAAAAGTGTCTCACAGGTGTATATTTTTTAAAAAATAATGAAATTAGGATTCTTAAACAAAAAAATATTCAAGGTGAACTGTTAAACATAAATACTTCTTCTTAAAAATAATTAAACATTTATAAATTTAAATATAAAAGTTTGAAAATGTGATCTCATATGCATAAATTAATCCAAAATAAAATAATTTACGTTGATTATTTAAATGAAAAAAATGTTTAACCATAATATTGGAATATCAAGATTTAACACAAAAAAAACAAAAAAGTAATCAAATATATATAATTAAATATCCAATACTTATTAAATAATACAATTTTTACTAAAGTAAATTTCCAATAATAAGTATAAATAAAATAATTACTAGATTAATTATGAGAGTAATTTTGTGTTTTCCTATATTTGTTAAGCATGATGATTTCGTATTGCATGCACGTTTTCTACGTTATAGTCACTTTTATCTAGAAATTGTGTAATAGACGATTCATACTCATATAAATCAATAACATTATCATCATCCTTATCCTCATCAACAAAATTGAATCTTTTACCTTGCAAAATGATGGAGCTCTAGTCATTCAATAGATCGATGACATGAAATATTTTCTTTTCATGTGTGTCATGATAAATGGTTCCAAATTGAAACTAAATATTTTAAAATAAACAAGTTCAATCCCATATTTGTAATTTTGAACATCACAATAACTTCCAACCCAATTACACTTAAATACGGTTAAACTAAATTCCATATAATTAATTTTACAGATGTATTTAATAACTCCAAAATATGGAATTGATGCAAAAAAACAATTTATCGTTTTCACTCAAAAAATGTAGCGCTTCAACAATGACCATTACGGAACTATTTTGAATGGTACTATTATAATCAAGCTTCATTATATAAAATGTGTACCCATTAATATCAAAACTATACCACATGATCAAATTAATAGTTGGCCCCCCTGTCATCTATTTAAATGTTTCTGATTTAGATACATCTAAATTAAATTTCCCTTTAAACCACAAAAAATGTATTTTTGTACTCAATCATCATCCAGTTTTCATTTCTTTTAGGATATCAAAAACTAATTCTGAAATATTGTATGATATATATGATTGAACCTCATTTGTGTTATTCAAAATGTAAAATGATACTATATCACTTCATCCCGTGGAAATATCTTTGCCTTTAATCATTGAATCCCTCTACCTTCACTATGAACTATCTTATGTCAAGATATAGGCATACCAATATGCTCCACTTCATACAAATAATTAGTAAAAAAATAAATCACCTCATCCGTTACATATTTTTGAACAATAGAGGCCTCTAGTAGATAGGGATTTTAAATACATCCCTTAAAAAATTTATTATATCTTTCAAAAGGATACATCCATCGTAAATAAGTTAGCTCACATATTGTTATTTCATTCTATAAATGAATCACAAGACAAACCATTATATCCTAAAATGTAAGTGGTAAATACATTTCTAGTGGACGAATAATAAGATCTTCTTCATTCTCTATAACATCTAAAAAATTTGGATTGACGACATTACTAATAATGGATTTGAAAAAATTGCATAACCTGATGATAGTCTTTTTAAAAGCTGTTAGAAATATAACACATAGTATATCTGGGAGAAGTACTCGCATCAATACATGACAATCATGAGATTTCATACCAATAAATTTAAAATCCTTCAATAACCACAAATTCTTCGCATTTTAAAAATAACAATTGGGTACATTAATGCCATAAAGGCACTAACAAAAATCCAGCTTCTCAATCATGTTTAGTGTGTGAAAAGATAGTGGTAAATATTTTTGGTTTCAATTAATAGTGGGAGGTAACTCCAAATTTATTCTCATATATCTAATCTAATATAGCATGAAATAAATCTTTTGTATGTCATTTTATTTCTATCAATGTTCCAATAAAACTATTACATATGTTTTTCTCATCATGCATAACATCGATGTTTTGTTTTATATCTAAAAATTTCTAATAAGGTAGTTCTAAAAAGACAGACTCTTTCTTCTAGATTTTTTTGAAGACCAGATCATCCATTATTTCCAAATATCAAATTAATATTTTTCACCATGTAATAATATTCTTAAAATGAAAAAGATTGAGGGGTAAGGTTGTATTATTGTAAACCATTGAATTATTTTTTTCATAATATGATAAATATGATCAATTTGAAAAAAAATTCTTTTATGTACCACGTTCAATGTATTTTTTCCATTACGATATTGATAATATCAAGTCTATTCTTTAGAAATTATATATGATTTATATCCCTTAACACTATATCTAGATATGTTTCCATATTTAGGAAATTCTTTTATAGTATGCATTATTATAGAATGCAAAAAAACTCTTTCCTTTATGAATCAAAAAAATTAACGACTATCTCACATAGCTGTTCCAAATCATAAGTTAATGGGAAAAGATACACACCAATATCATTTCCCTATTGTTGTTTTTAGAAAATCATCATGGTCATCATAACATATTTTTTCTTCATACATATATGTGGGGAAAAGTGTTAACCTACCAACAAAATTGTCCATAAACTATGTTGGATATTTAGGCTCTAATATGGATTCATTCAATAGAAACACAATCCCATTCAAGGATTTATAACTTCACATCCAAAATCATAAAAATAATTATCGATTCTCTTCATATTTGGTTAATTTTTAGGGTGAATTATTTTACCCTCAGATATGCGCACATTAAAATTCCATATTATCCTTTTTGTGTCAATTGAATTTTCGAATGGATTTTTCAAACAAGGAATTATTGGAAGGCACCACATTTCTTAAGTAGGAGATATGATTTCATTACTAAGAATGATTCATTGTTTAATCATTTGAATTGTATGAAATCATTATTGGATGATATAATTAAAAAGATAAAAATTGATTTTTCATCGTGTTAATTGTGAGTACCTGAGAATAAATCAGATTTCACTTTTTCATCCATCTAATAGTGTGATGTACCACATGTAGGGCACCGTGAAAAAATATTCACATTTTTATTATAATAAATATATTAAATAATTATTGGATGATATCATTGGAATGTATAAAATTAATTTTTCATGAGGTTAGTTTTCTGTACCAGAGAGTAAATCTAATTTGAATTTCTCATCCAACTAATAGCATGATGTCCCACATGTTGGAAATCATGATAAATATTCATATTCATTCCTATAAAACACACAATCTATGTGGAAATCATGTATCTTTTTCAACCCCAATCCGTTTGGGAATAATATTTTCTCCACGTCATAATTGGAATATAAAATCCTGTTGAAGTATAGAAGTATCTCTATAAAAATCTCAATTATATTGGAGAACATTATATCACTCCACCATTTTCTTTCATTCAAGTTAACTAATCTCAAAAATACTATAACAATGTATATTTACTGCAACATAGGAGTAATGGTTTCTCATAATATCCACATGACCAAGTAATAGTGGTTGTTTTTCCAATGGTTTGAACACCTAAAACAAGAATTAATTCATCAATTTGATCCTATTCTTCAGTTTGAATATTGTCATCAACATTGGATGTTTAATTTTATGTAACTTCACCATGCTAGATCCAATATGTATAAATAAGGATAAAACAACTGAAAGTGGGATGATTCTTGATTTTTCTTGAGTTTAACTATACAAAATTAAAACTCTTCACACAAGGACGGAAATTCAAATCAATGTTTGGAATCTTTCATTTAGAAAATTCTAAGAATTCATCAACTCATTTTTTCATATTCACGAGTGGTTCATCGTAAATTTATCCCATTAAGATCCATTCAATACATGATATCGTAATATAATTAGTGAATATAATAAAACATATAAACATTTACGTATATACATTCATAAATAGAATAATTTTAAACATAAAAACTTATAATAAAAATTATTGGTAGTAATACATGAAATATTAACAATTATTAGTACTAAAATTAAAACTAATATACTCTAGGTATTTAATTTTCTTGATGTGTCATGATAATCCAAAAGTAGATGATTAGTTTTGAATCAAAATTTAAAAACTAAAAATATCACAACAAATTTAAACTAATACGCACACACACACACATATATATATATACACACACATAAAAATCATATAAACATTTAAATATTTATATAGGAAATGATAAATTTTGAACACAAGAAAAAAATAATCAAAAAACATCTGGTCTGGTGATAGATATCAATTATTATTATGAAAAAATAAAAACTAAAAAAATATAGGTATGTATTTTATATAAATAAATAATTTTAAACAATGATTGATATCCATAGAAAAAGAATAAACATATCTTTTTCAAGTTTAGATAGATTTTTTAAACGACAATCAGACATTGTTGCTTCTATTATACCTATATTTTTCTAAATAGACATTAATAGTCCTCTCAGTTATAACCTAGAAAAAAACCAATTTATAATACCATCAAATAAATAATTTGTATAATTAAACAAACATTAATAAAAAAACTATAATTAATTGTCAAATTCATAAAAAACGAAGGGGAAAATCAAATTTCTATCTAACAGATAAAAAATTTATCTTAATTTTTTTTAAAACCACTTATAAACTTTGGGGATGTACACATTGATATTAATCATGAATATAGATAACTCCCCTTGAATTAATAATCATGAAGAACACTAAAACCAATAATTTAAACATTTTCAAAAAAAAAGAAAAAAGAAAAAAACCCTCTAATCACAGTTCCTCTCAACCATGATAGGGTTACTAGAGATGAAATATATCAATATTATCCCTTGAATTATTTTGTAATGAAAACACTAAACCAATCAATTATAATATTTTTTAAACAATGAACTTAAAAAAATAACCTAAAAACTTTTAATCAGAGTGCGAGTCGATCATAAAAAAGTTGTAGAGATGAAATAAATTCCTAGATTTTGATTGAAGAAATTATTGATGGTCAAGGATCAAGAAAATACAATCCATATAAAAAAAATACACCCCAATACCTATATTAATGGTTTTGGATTCCATAGGGAACATCATTGGTCAAGAGGAAAAAGAAGTCATGATATACAAAATAAGGGTTTCGTGTTAGGGTTATTTTTTAAATGCATTTTAATTTAGGCATTCACTAATACCAATGTTAGAAGAATAAATAATTTTTCAGCATCTATTTTCCATATAACTGTTTCAAAAAATATGAGGTTCTCTATTTTTGACATTAGTTTTAATGAAAAATGATGCAACAAAACAACATTTTAGGCGTCGGTTCATAGGAAAAATAATTCTAAATACCAACTATTCAGTGTCAGTTTATTAATAATCATCACCAAAATAAGAATTTTTCACCATTATTTCATCAGTTATGTAGAACTGACCCTGTAAACATGACATTAAAATTACTTTTTCTACTAGTTCTACTAAAAATGGCCAAAATAATACACTTAATTTTTGAAATCCAAAGATCTCATATATTAAATTACTTTTTATAAACATTATAAACTAAATTGGATATGATTATGGGTATGAATTAATGGATTAACATAGCTATGATTGTGATAATTGAGGTTAAATTATGTTTGTGGAGGTCCAGATAAGAGGTAAGGGTTTTTTATCTCATGTTCCTCTCTTTGAGACATGTTATGTATTATACACCCAAATTTCATCTTAGGGTGCATATACTACCTATGTGTGAAGATATATATTAAAATTTAGCTTATTCATAGAATTTAATGATCAATTTGAAGCCATGTCTTTGAATTGGTTTTTTGAATTTTTACCCAATCTATAAGTGATGTTTTCTTATCAATTTTCTTTCTTTGAGGATGATGCAATATTTATAATTTATTTCCTTTCATTTGGTGAATAAATTACAATTGAAGAACATTTACCATATTAATCATGAATTTAAAATGATTTTAACATCTATTGTATTATCCATCTTTTATATTATTATTAATCAAGATTTACAAAAAATGTTGTAAAATTCAATTTTTTTTATTGTGAAAAAACCATCCTAAGTTCTGGTAAATTATAATCATTAATGGTTTACTAGAAATGAAAACCTATATATATATTATAAATTGGTTGAGTATATGGTATAGATACACCTAGGGGAACCCCCCTTCCCAAATGGTTGGTTGGGAATTGACTCAATTATCACTCTGATGCATGATGAGTGAGCCTAAGTCTACAAACTAGGATAAACACTCCCAAGGGATATGATTTAAAATATTCAAATGTACCTTATAAAAATGATTATGAAGTTTTAATACCATTTACATGAACTCTTTCTAATATGAAGAATTTAACCAAACTACCATAATCCACGGATAACACAGTATATTGAAACTACCCTCACCACTATATTTTTTTGATAATGGTATTTCATGTTACTTTTATGACAACACCATAACATTTATGTTGTTTAAGGGACTCTCTCATAGACATACTCATTATTTCATTTAATGGGGACATATTTATTTTTCCTATTTTTTATTATATGTATAGATATGTTTTTTAGTCAGCTTTATGTTCCGTAGGGAATCATATATCTAGTATGGTGAAGTAATTTGGATTAATCCAGCAACAGGTTGGGGCAAGAATTATTTATCCCCTCAATACATATAGAGGTTTCATGAGAGTAAATTTTTTATTTTTTAGTGTATAAATCTCTATTTATCAGTATAGTATTTTGGAATAATTCCTCGAAATCATTTTATGATTTTATCAATTTTGCATTCTGTCAATATGAGATCAATTATTATTATTAGCCATATTTTAATTTTTTTTGATATATAATTTCCCCAATTTTAGTTGAATTATGATTTAATTTGTTTTTTTATTCCTACCATATCTCTTATTCCTTGATTATGTCATGGTATATTCTATTGTATGTAACACCTTACTATAAATCTAATCTCACCATTATTTGTTTTCTTTTCCCCATGAATTCTTTTAGAGAACTTTGTGTTGTTTTTAGTGATATTATAGAAGGTATAATAATAATCACTCCATGGGTTCCTTTTTTATAATATATATTCAAATGTAATTTATGTATATATATATAGTCTTAAAAGACTACTATGATTTTAGATCATTAGAGAACACCTACATTTTATACAAATAACATAATATAACCTCTTTCTTTATGCTTCTAGATTCAAGGATGTTATATTTTTTATCAAAGGATGTTTAATAGGAACCATGGGGATGAGATTTAGAGGAATTTAGTAAGAGTGCACTAGTACTATGAGTAACCCTAAGTATTTCTAGGGAACACTCTCAAAAATATAATAAGAATTTTATTTTACAATTCTATATTATGATTTCAATGTGAGTATTCCATTTTAAGAAATTATTTGGCTAATAGGATGAATGGGAACAATATCTACGCCATTTTTTAATGTAGGGATATTCCCCTAAAATAAGTTATTGAATATATAGTTTAGGCAAATCAATTCATAACAATATTATAGAAGTTGAACAATGTTATAAAAAATAATCTACCCTACAAAGAGTGACCTACTAATCCACAATAACATGTAATTATGTTGGAACACATCAAATGATAAAAACCACTATAATTAAGTGGAATTATTAATTCAATAGTAGCTGACTAATGGATCAATTCCATGGAGATGATATTTCTCAATTAGTGAAGTAGTCAACAGGAAAAAATTCAATATGTTGGTCCATCATCTGAATGTTTATGAAAACCAATGATGGTTACTAATTCAAAACACTTAAGAGAGAGATAAGATAAATAACATGGAACAGATAAATTTGAATGAGTTATTATTTGGAAAATTCTTTCCCCAAGAGTGGAGATCAAAAATGGAATGGCATTTTCTCAATTATAAACAAATAGAGGAGAAAATTATTGTTCAGCATGAGGACAAATTTACATGTTTATCTAAAAATTCAATATAATTTCTACATATAGAATAATACAATATTGATGTTTTCTTTTATGTTTCACTGTCAATATTTAAAATGGAAAGGGTATGTCAGACCTTTTTATCATTTGAGGATATAGTCTAAGCCACCATTAAGACAAAGAATGAGTTATCTAGGATATACATATTTAAGGTAAATCATGAGAAGAATTGGTTGTATATGAATAATAGGAATAAAATAATGAAAACGGAAAGAAGGAAAGTATGTAATTTCTTACACGTAAAAATATTAGTAGGAATCATATTGGGGCTCACAGGGTGGGAACAAAATCTTATTATAAGTACAAAGAAAAATTTCATCATTGTTACATCTCATTACAATGATTGAGGTATTTATTGACCTTTTTTTCCTATCCTTTAAGTCATGTATTGGTTTTGGAATTTTTTGAGTATTTTGAAAAATTATTGAAGAAAAAATGATCTATAGAGGATTGGGACATGGTTAAGGAAAACCATTCAGTTTGGCCCAACAAACTGTGCACCCTGTTGTGATGCACTAGAAAGGGGCACATTGTTTTTCCAAACATTGTGGCTAGACACTCTAAACCATGAAAACTCTTATTGAGATTTTTTACATCTTTGTTTCATGATTTTGAAAACCATGAAACCACATAGGATAAAGTGTGTGCCCCACCAGAAATGGAGAATAGTTAGGGAATACAATTTTTCTAACCATGTGGCCCTACCAAAAAATCATGTCTACATGTTTAGTTCCCTATATAATTTTATTAAAATATATAAACACAATGGATTAACCTCTATCAACCCTATACGCACACAAACTAATTTTTTTGGTCCTTGAAGTCTCCCAAGATGCACTTTTAGCTCTTCAGACCCCTTTTCTTAGCTTGTTAAATTTCCAGTGATTGTGTTCAATCTCCTATGGGTAGGTGGATATAATCTTGTGTCATTTCATCCAATCTATTTTGATCTCATATTTGAGATTGAAGGGTTATAAATTTATTTGTGGATTTTAACACTCTTTTATTGGATATTGATTCTAGGTTGTGTTTGTTGATATCTTTAGCCTCTTCATTCATTGGTGACCCCATTGCGTATTTTTTATTTAACCATGGGAATAAAGGTATGTGGTTCTATATTGCATTTCTAAATAATTGAAACCTAAATTTTATTGATTGAAATGAACTAAGTTGATAATTTATTTAAGAATCCTTATTTTACTAGGTTTGATGTGAGATTTGGAATTCTATAGATATTGTGGAAACAAAAAACCAATTTTAATCAAATATAAATTTGGTGCTAATTTTGGGAAAATGATGGATTTATCTTTAAACTGTTTTGATAAATCGATTGGATGTGGAATTTTTTGATAAATATAATTATGTAAAATATTATTTGAATTTTCATGAATTTATGAAAACATCATCTTTGGTTTTAAAATGATTAATTTAGGAATAAAAATAAAAACTAGTATTTTATAATTTGAATTGATTTGAAATGATTTATTTTTCCATGTATGATTGATTTATTTTTGATGAAAATTTTATCCTTTGTAGCTAGTTGTAACTAAGACAAGGATGCTTATATCTTGAATAACTAAAAATTGATTGAAGATGAAAACTGTTTCAAAACAATTGTAACATGGACGCATGAGAGAGTTCCACTTTGTGGGTGTAGATGGAATAGGAGGCTTCCCCAATTGAGGTGTGGACTGATGAATGTGTGCACACCTATGATGATTTGAGATCATAATTAATATGTGTGAGGATCCAATTACCTAAAATAACATACCACAATGCCTTTTTTTCATGGTTCTATGATTTGATGTCCTGATCATATATGGTAATGATTATCAAACTATTTATTTCATTCTAAATTATTTATATACGAATTTTATATATAATGTACATTTAAGCCAGTTTTGATGTATATTCTATCTCTTTTTGATGTGAAATAATTTTTTGTTTTAAAATAAGTCAATGTAAAACCATTTATTTTTTAGTATCTTTTAAATGTAAGAATAATTGGTTTACTTTTTATGTAATTGATTATGGAACACTTGGTAAGACCCTAATATGATTTTAGCTCGAAAACTACCTTTTCCTTTGGGAATTTGAATATTTTCATAGGTTTGGTCTAATAAATGGGAATGTACTACATGGAGGTTATGGACGCTCTTGATTCTTAAGACTCTGCTGTTGGAAGTAGGAATACAACTGAAGCCCCAAATTGGTGGGTTTTTAAAATTTTCCCCTGATGATCACCGTAAAATGGTTGACGTTAGTGAAGTGAAGCCCGATCAAATTCGAGGATCTCACATGAAGGATTTTACGCACAAACATAAACTATTAAAATACCTGGTTTCATTTGATTCTGCTCATGACGTTTGCTCATCGTTAGTGATCACTGCTCAAAGAATCTAAAGTTGAATTCCTCTAGACCATCCACACATGCTTCATGGAATCCACGGGAGCGCCATTCGTCATAATCTGGATGCTAGCACGGAATTGTGATGACACCTTAGATGCTCCAATGACCACCACATCGCTTCACTAGTGATGCCTGAGAGAGAGCTCAATCTAAGATCTTTATATCCAGAGCCTCTCTCTAGATTATGGGGGAAAGGATAAGAGAGAGAATCACCATGAATGATCCTTGTGAAAAGTCCTTGCTCTTCTTTTTATATTGGTAAATTAAAATACGTGGTATCGCATTTCCGGACCTGAATACTTAATGCACTATCAATTACATTTTATGACAATCAAACTATGTCATCAATATTGTTAAAATTTACTTGTGATATATGAAAATATATTAAATGATAATAATTGTGTTACTAACTCGACACGTCGCTATAATAAATAATAATGGAACCTTGAATAAATTAATATTCGTCAATTTATATTTTTCATGTATTTACTTAAAACTCATAAATACATTTAATAAATAAATTCAATTATTATTATTGTAAAATCAAATAATATGAATTCATTTATTTCATTTGGGGTCATTTAAATTTGGAAAAATACCAAACCATAGTGGTGGGTCCCATCATGTCAAAAACTTCTATTCAACTGAATAGGGAAGAATTTTGAATACGGTATAGATTGTAACACTCTAGGCCCCATTCTCGATAGTGGTGAATAGTATTCATAGACCAAGAGCAGGATCTAAAAAACCATCATGGCCCCCTGAAGAAATAAGGATTGTCACAATAGTGACAACCAACCTACGAACACGTACTATTTAATATAATCTCTTTGTCAGTAATATCTCATAATGCAGGACGCATTGACGTGTCATCGCCCTTTTCTTGCTTTATTGTTTGGTGATTTAACTAGATGGATTTACCCTTGACTATCATGGACATGATATTATAAAGGTACATCCATCCATATCAACATGGCCTGAGATATATTACATCCATAACCCAGAAGCGAAAAATCCTTTCTTGACCATTCAACCAATGTCATGCCACCAATGACGCACCCAAAACAAACTACCTCTTGACGACTTCATTGCCATGGATTTCGTCTTGCATAAAATTTTGCAATCAAATGACATGAATTTGTAATAATCAAATATCAAGAGACCATTACACATTATCGTAGATTGGAAAATCTAATGACACTCGAAACATGTGGTGTTCCTATTGGCAAGTTAGTCCTCATGATGTCACTACTAGAGATCACAAAGTGAGAACCTCTTGAGAATAATTCTCAATGCTTATGATCCCCCAACACCTGAAAGTCGAACATCTACAATGTCCAATTAGTATGATGTATCCAGACTATAGAACATATATTTAATATTAATATCACTATATCTGGAGGTTCTCATTATAGCCTGAGAACTGCTATATCCAATCGATATGACAATTAATATTTGGAAATTATTATTTAAATAGTTGATGCTAAAAAGCCTCCACTATAATGGTAAGATGATATCATGTTTATCTAATTGTATACACGATATGGTAATCTATAGTACTGAATAGTTAAGTCTAGGTCACCCACTATTTCAACACTCCATCTTTCACTAGATCTAACTTACATACCAAACTTGTTAGCTACTAACATGATGACTATCATGTTTATTCTGAGTTATGGATTTAGCTACTGGGTCTGCCGTGGTTCTGCCACATGGTAATTCTGTTATTGCAACCTCATCTTTTAGATTAAAACTTCACAGTAGATTATATCCTGAGTATATCCCTTTTTTCCACTGTCTTAACTTGATATCTAGGCTAGTAAGAATATCATAATATATATTATGATAATACTTTTCTCACAAGGTGGGATTCCAAGAACTGAAAAAATCGTTGCATTTATATTCTTCTTAGATACCTTAGAAGTTTCAACGTACTCAGTCTTTGTAAGTATGGCTACCACCAGTTTTTATGAGCTTGTATCACTCATCCTCTTTTAGCCTAACTTAAATTCTAGTTCACTTTGATCTATGTAAGACTAATTTGTATCCCCAGAAAATAGTATCCATTCTTTTCCACTTACTCGATACAAATATTTTGTACTTATCGAAGTACAATTAGATAGTTCGGACTTCATCCCATGCAGTGCTCCTAGATATAAATGATACTTACCTACTGTAATATACACCTTGGAAATATTAGTTCTTGTACATATCTTTGTAAGTGTGACTGATCCATCGCTCTGATGTATGGATTTCAAATCCCTACATTTATCACTTCCCATGTCACAGACATGTCAACATGTTGAGATTATTCCCTACAACATCAGAAACAATTCATCTCTTGAATTGTTCCAACTTGTATTTTTTCATACAATGTTACTATATGTATGATTTACTAGGATCAAGAAACCTATAGATCTACCTTAGTAGATCGTGTTCTATAAAGCATAGGTTGTTACTTTAATTCAATCTATTTAAAATAAATTTTATTTTGGACTTAAATAACTGTAACACCGATGTCTATTTTCTATATGATGTCGAACATATTGTTTTTGGGAAAACATTGGCTCTCCCCCTAACCTCTGGTAGAGACATGGAAATAATTTGTTGAAAATGCATATTCTACGATCATGTTGTGTACTTTAATCACAAACCAGATTTCAGTAACTTTCAAACTTTATTCGCATTCTATGACATGGCTATCCCTTTCTGTTTCGGTCATATAGACACCATCAATAATTGGTGGTCATAACTTCCAATTCTAAATAATTTGATCATATATATTATCTATGATAAGTAAAATTCTAATGGATTTAGGCATAATGACATGGAGAAACCAATTGAGCCTTATTGGTACTACACTTGTACCATCCATGTACCAATTCACTTAAATACCGACCATAGTATTCAAAATAATAATCCCCTTTGCACTTTGATACGTGGAATCCATTAATTGAATTTTAGTTTGTCTTATCAATTTTAGCTAATTTTCATTCACTACTTACTTGTATGAAATATTATTCACATTGAATAATAGATCATTGACCATGGTGAATATAAAAACCTCCACTATTTTTTTATCCTTCTTATGTAGTATGTGTCTCTAGAACTTACATTTTCCACATTCTCTTGTGGAACTAGTACCTATGAAAACAATTTGTGAATGAAGAGCATTGACAAAAGACTAGTCAATATAGATTCCCAAAATCTCTAATAGAGTTGTGCACCATTATATAGAAGTGTAGTCTATTACATGACTAACAAATTTTATATCTTAGGTATTTATGTAATATCCTAAACAATAGTTAGGATAAGTACCTTAGATGCACGTTGTTTTTCTCTTGATGCAAGTTTGTTTGTATCTGAACAAACTATTTCCATCCAAACACATTTCCTTATGACATAATGGATTTAAATAATACTATGAATTGCATGATATCCATTTTTCATTATATTAGGAATATTGTTGTGGGAAATCACCGTTATTTGCAAATAATTTCATGAAATATAATGGATGTTTTTACAACTTGTAACATTAATATTTCCTACATCCAAATTTTGATGTATTACATATGCATTTAGGAATTACTCCATGATAAATGTTTTTTGATCAATGTTGACATGTAAGACTTCATCATCAATCATCCTCATTAACATTAATGTCGTGAAGTCGTTAAGGAAATGTGCATTTAGGAATTACTCCATGCTACATTATCATGACTGGTGAATTCCTGGTCGTTCTTCGGTATACCAACATAAAGAAAATTATATCTCCATAAAATTCATATACTTTACTTCATTATTACTTAATTACTTAAAGGAATATTACGATGTATATATTCCTCTAGCTTATACTTGGAATAGTTCACACTTGTTGAACTATTTCCAAAATCATTGTGAATAACCTTTATTTTTAAAGGATCCATTGTCCAAACTAAAAAATTTCGATAATACCAAAACTATTTAGTTTTTCCAAGCCTAAATACCACATTTTTTATATTCATGACTTCCAAGTTTAGTTTTATATGACAATGAATTATCTTGTCACAACTGGGTATAAGTCGTACAATTATATTCATCACTAATTGACTATGATTCATGTATTACTAAAGTAGTGACTGAGTTTACCAAAAAAACACTCATTTCAAAACCTGAAATAATTTCTCCATTCATTCAAGGAATCGTGAGATTAATGTTTGTGGTTATACTCAATAAAAGATCCACATGAATCTTTCACATGGCAATTAATAAGTCCTATACTTCTCAGTAATGGCCTAGGTATCACCATTTCACAACCACTTGAAGAATACACTTGACTTATAGTAGGGTTTTTATACCTACCCGGTAACTATATTTGAATACAATTATGTAAAAACTTATAGTATCAAATGTCCAAGTAGTAAAAGGATACATTACATTGATGAATATTCCTAATGTAGAAGCAACAACTGGATTCTTTATATGAGGTTATTTCTTTTAAACACCCAAAGTATTATTTTATAATATGCAATGAAAATAATATTTGTTAATACCTCATTAACTGAAGGACGTCACAAATGTGTCATTGGCATTAAATGATTTTGACATTTCTACATTGTCTTTCAATTTACTCACCATAAGAATTAAAGATAAAATTGTCTATGAATTCTTATCACATGGAGAAACATACCTTAATTGGTAATGGATCATTTACTCAATAAATGTTCATTTTATAACATAAAATGAAACTTGAGTGAAATGGGGAAAATAATACGAGAAAGGGATCCATTTAAAGATCACAGTCAATCCCATAATTTACACATGCTGGTGTACATCACCTTATTCATATCATTGCTTTGATTTCTCCTTGAAAACATCCTAGAGATGAGACTTAATGTTTATATCACCCATTTAATTGTAATTAATTACTGTATTGGGGACCCATGTGGCCTAACTCCATGGGAAATACCATGGGAGAGCCCATGGTTTTGAGAAAACCACTTGTGAAGGTGTCCCTTGAAATTATTAAAGTATCACCTCACCTTCCCTATAAATACCCACCCTTTCCTCCTTTATTTTTCACTCCAAACTCTCCCACAAATAGGATCTGGACTCATTACCTCCCAATGAGTCCTCCCATGGTTACCCAAATCTCTCAAGGTCCCAACCTTTGTGTTTTAAGAGTTACGTTTAAGGTAAGTGATCCTACCTCTCTCATTCTTTTCAAGAAATCTCTTTTATGTCATTTCATTTATGCTCCATGCTATTATGTTGGAGGATGTTATTTTATATTCATGTTACTTACATTTTCATGTTCATATTATGAGAGACCCTGCCTCTCTCTCATCAATTATTTTTAAGAATGTTCAAGTGGCGTCGTTAGGCTGCCGAATTTTTAAGGGATTATTTCACCTTTCTCATTTTTCAAAGTTCTACTTTCATGTCAAGTCTTTGAAGTTCCTTTTTATTATGTTGGGGTATGATATATATAGCTATAATACTGATCATTTATGTTCATATGATTATAGACCCTATTTTATCTCTTCAATTCAGTATTTTGATGTTTTAAGTGGTGTTGTTAGGCTGCCGAATTTTTAAGGGATTCTTTCACCTTTCTCATTTTTCAAAGTTCTACTTTCATGTCAAGTCTTTCAAGTTCCTTTTAATTATTTTGGGGTATGATATATATATCTATCACACTGATATTTTATGTTCATATGATGAGAGACCCTATTTTATCTCTTCAATTCAGTATTTTTAAGTTTTCAGTGGCACCGTTAGGCTGCCGAATTTTTAAGGGATTCTTTCACCCTTCTCATTTTAAAGATCTATTTTCATGTCAAGTCTTTCATGTTCCTTTTTATTATGTTGGGGTATGATCCCTATATCTATCATACTTATCTTTTATGTTTATATGATTAGAGACCCTATTTGTCCCCATCAACTCTTTTTTTTACGTTTTAAGTGACGCTGTTAGGCGGCTGAATTTTCATAAGAGAAATCTTATTTTTTTATTCCTATAATGTTTTTCATTTCATATGGTGTATCATTCAAATTTCATGACCATGTTCTTAAATCCTTTATATTATGTTCCCCTATAGTTTTATGGATCACCTATTAGTGGGTGACCCATGTCCCCTCTCTTTTCAATGTTTTCTAAAACCTCGTAACATAATTGTTATGCTGCAGAATTTCCATCTCAAAATGTCTCTCACTTATTCTCAAATTCATTTATTTTATTAAGTGAATAATCAAAGCACTTTATTCTAAAGGGGTATTCACATATATACCAAAATGTTCTATTTTAAATTCATTTATTTACATACCTGATACCCGCTTTTCCTTTCTGTGGGTTTTAAGTGACATAAAGATCATATCCTTAAAGTATTTTTTAATACGTTATGATTATGAAATGAAACCCATTTCTTTTATTCTATATGGGTTTTTTATGAAATTATTGATGATGATATATGTGGATCATATGATAATAAAGGAAAATTTAATGGTGCGCCCTGATAGCGCTCTAATGCATTGGGTAGAGTCTTTATCACTAGAGATGACCATTTTTAACGACGCCTTGGTAAATAACCATGGTAATTTTTAATGACACCTTGGGGATGGACCTTGGTGAAACAGAAATGATTTTCAATTTTAAATGTTGTATCCACATGTTCAATTTATGAAATACTTTATTTTTATTATGATATGGCTCTTGATTTCTGTCCCATGCCTTAATGTTCTTTTTCATGACGTTGTCGATGTATCTCTAGTTCACAGGTTAAATGTTTCCCTTGTTTCCCTTACTGGGTCTTCTGCTCACCCTTTATTTTGATGTATGTCCCCAGGTTATGAGATGCAGTAATGAACCTAGGATAACATAAGGAGAATCATTTCAAGTGTTTAAGAAGGATGTTTTATGTTTTCATGTTTTAAGTTCCTGGATTCCAAGACACTAAACCATAAAGATCCTCAGTTTTGTACAATGTAATGAAAAGTTATGTTATAAAAATTCGGGATTCCATAGTTGGTATCAAAGGATGGTTTAGTTATTTGTGGAAATTAGGATATGAAAACAATAGGAAGAAACCTATAGAAATGTTTAAATATAGGAAATATTCTTGGTATTTTGGTAAGTATTGAGTAAGGGGTTGCCAAGAAAATACATCCCTATCTGGATACGAGCAGGTATAGGTGGCTCTGGCACAGATATACATAGGGTTAAAACCAGAAAAAAACCACTTTGAGATAAACTCGAACGGGAACTGGTACACGATAACGGGCCTTGCTGCACTCTAGGTTATGAAACTCTAGGGGGATATGCTTTGGTAAATTCATAAGCTTAGTATGAACCATTATTAAGGAACAAAGATAAAATAAAATAAAGATTCACATAAGAATATAAGATCAAGGATATCCTAGATTGTAACCTTGGGTATCACAAGTTAGGGTATACTTTCCTTCTACATGTTTATCCTTCTATTCTTAAAGTTTCCTTTTAATGTTATTGGCTATGTATTTAAGCCCCTAATTATACTTTCTTTTCTTAGTTAATGGAGGGGATTGTAAGATCATGTCCCAACAACCAATGTGATTGGAAATGTGATGATTGCCCTATTAATGTGATAGAGATGACGAGAGATCAAGTTTAACATATTCTGATTATGCCAAACCAGCTATCAAAAATCACAATTAATAATTGGTACCTAGTTGAATGCCCAAATTTATCAAGGAAGAAGTATAAAAAGTCTCAAGGATGTTCATCTGATAAAGTTGATAAGGGAAAGAAGACACAATTTCTTTTTTGCAAAAAGTGTGGGAAGAGGCACCAAAGAGTATGTCACAATGGAACTGGGAGATGTTTTATGTGTTGGAAGATACAACATAAAGTATCCAATTGCGTTAAAAAAATGGATAATGTGATGAATAGAGATAAGGATTGGCCTATTGTACCTTATACTTTTCAATGTAGTAAATGTGGATAAGTTAGACATTATCCAAGGAAATGATCTCTATAAAGGGATGAGAAATATAATGAGAATCAACAATCTCTGAGGACAAGGAAAAAATGCAAGTCATATGCTGAGATGGATCATGATGACTAAAGTACATGTAACTTCTTCGCAATAATTGTCTATGTCATGTTGTATTTTAGTTTGTGCTCTATGAGCATATCTTTTATGTTTTCTAAGATCATCAAGTCACTACCTAAGATGATTTTATATTATTAAGGAAATAATATATTGTTATGTTCCACATGTTGATGTAGTGAAGCAGTTCTTCTTAAAAAAAGGGGATTAGGGGATTAAAATATGATTATTATTTTGGAAGACGTTCACTATTTTGGGAACCCTATTTTATATAGGTAATTAGATTACTACGGTGTTTTGTTTGGGGAGTAAAGGATGACTTATATTTTGATGAATCAATGAATTTTAGGTAAACTTATGGTAATATAGGTTACTTATGGAAATGATTAACCTATTTGGGGAAAATGTGATTAGGTTAGTTACATTTGTTATAAGATGATAAGAGTGGTTGATGTTGTTCGGAGATGAATGATAAAGACTATATTGGAAGACTATGTTATGAGATCATTCTTATAATTGGGTTTCAATTTTAGTTTTGTTTGTTTTGAGGAATTTTAAGGACAGTTATTTATGGAATGGTCTATGATGAACTTTGGGTAGTACCGTGGAATTTTGAGGATTTAAAGAAGTTTCCCTTCCTATGGGATTATTTCTTTTTCAAGAGTTGTTTTATCTTACACTTTTTCTTTTTGGGATAATAGATGTAATAGATAGTTAATCTTTGGTGGATTATGTAGAATATTAATCTTGTTCTTCGATGAGACCAAGTAGTTTTGAATGCTCATCGTTTGGAGAAAAGATTAGTTTTGGTAGAAACTTATTAAAGGATGAAACTATACATGAAGGTAGGTATATTTACCTGTGTTTTATTGTATGTAGTAAATGAATTCCTCAAAACTATAAAAAGGAACATAAAACAAAAACGTTGTTAGTTAACGTTTCCCACTAGGAAATCAAATATCGTTTAACCCATCATAAGTTTGTGATTTTCTTATTGTTAACTTTCTCCTAATCATGTTTTCTATCACTATCCCTCAGAATGTGACCCTTTTTTTCTCCTCCATGTCCATGTTTTCCTACATGGAATCCTAGTATGGGTTAACATGGGTTACTTTTTTACTTCGCTTTGTTTCTTTTAAGGTTATAATGTTACTGACTCTTTTTTCGATGTGAAACTTTCAATGAAATTTCCAATCCCAATTTTAAAAAATTGCGAGGATGTAATTTCATAAAGGGGGAAGATTGTAACGACCCGATATTTTGAATAAATCTTGTTTCCTAATTTTGTGTGTTTCTTTTTCATTTGATAACATGAGTAAAATTAAAATGAGACCGTTGGGTTTTGACTGTTATATGACTATTGGTCAATATGACTGCTGGAACTAAACGTTTGGATTATTATCTCTAAATACAAGTGAATCTTGGTTAATTAATATAGAAAGAAGATTTGATGGCCTCATCTAGTAGTCTTGGGCCGACTGAAGCTCATCTGACAGAACATGGGATGGAGGTAGCACCACTAGGCTTTGCTCTGGACCAAACCCAAGCCGAATATCATCATGTGAAGCTAGAACAGAATCGCCTTCGTGACATGTTCAAACTGATAGAAATTACTACTCGTGCGATGTTGGCCGAGCTGCCCTAAAATTCTCTCACCATAGCACACCTTACACTTAGGTCATATGCTGGTGTTATAAGGGGATATGTGACGAGACCGTAGCTTCTTTGTGTAATCCTATTGGATGAATAAATTGATATTTCTTCCTTTAGTGATGTTTGTAAAATTTCGAATGTCTGGATAATTTTAGGATGTATTTTATTGATGAATTTTGAAAAAAGTATATTTTTCTTCTTTATGTAAACCTTAAATAATTAATGATGTGTAATGATTTTAAAAAAATGTTCTTCTGCAAAAGTGTTCAGTAAAGAATTTGGAGTCTAATAAGATCATCTTAATTTTTTTATGAGTAGTAAATTATGAATATTGATTTTATGCTTAAGATTAGTAATGTTACCAAATGGATTAGTAATCTCACATAAAGAATGTTTTAATATATTCTAGGCAACTTGATTAAGTAATGTGATTCCATAAAATGGGTAAATAACAGTTTCATAAATTATTAGTCAAGTATTTGTTTTTTCAGGTGAATAGTGTTTTTTAATTAAAAATTAAATTAAAAATATTTAGAATTTTTTTTATAAAATTGAATTTATTTTTGAAATAAGTGGATCAATATTATGTTATGGTAAATTTTGGAGATTTTTCTGAAAAAAATGAATTTTCGGTGAATAGTGCATTTATTTAAAAATGAAATTAAAAATATTTATAAAATTATTATTATAAAATAGAGTTCATATTTTTAATCAGAGCATCGTTATTTGGTCAAGGTGAAATTTTGGGATTTTTCTGAGAAAGATGAATTTTCAGTGAATAGTAAAAATGCAGTTTTAGGGTTTCGGTATGTTTAATGACATCATAACTATGTCATGATGATTTCATGAGATATTTTAAGGGTTGAACGACCAAAGGTGATGAATTATTTTATTTGGGGACCCATGTGGACTAACTCCATGGGAAATACCATGGGAGAGCCCATGTTTTTGAGAAAACCACTTGTGAAGGTGTCCCTTGAAATTATTAAAGTATCACCTCACCTTCCCTATAAATACCAACCCTTTCCACCATTATTTTTCACTCTGAACACTCCCCCAACTAAGCTCTGGTCTCATTACCTCCCAAGGAGTCCTCCCAAGGTGGCCTCAAGCCCTCAAGGTCCCAACCATTGAGTTTTAAGAGTTCCGTTTAAGGTAAGGGATCCTACCTCTCTCTTTCTTTTTAAGTGATCTCTTTTATGTCATTTCTTTTATCCTCCATGATCTTATGTTGGAGGACGTTATTTTATATTTTTCTTACTTAACTTTTCATGTTAATATAATGAGATACCCCCTCATGATCTCATCAATTCGTTTTAAGAATGTTTAAGTGGCGTCGTTAGGCTGCCGAATTTTTAAGGGATTCTATCACCATTCCAATTTTTCAAAGTTCTACTTTCATGTCAAGTCTTTCAAGTACCTTTTTATTATGTTGGGGTATTATATCTATATCTATCATACTTATCTTTTATTTTCATATGATGAGATACACTATTTGATCTCTTCAATTCCGTATTTTCATGTTTTAAGTGGTGCCGTTAGGCTGCCGAATTTTTAAGGGATTCCTTCACCTTTCTCATTTTTCAAAGTTCTACTTTCATGTCAATTATTTCAAGTTCCATTTTATTATGTTGGGGTATGATCTATATATCTATAATAATGATATTTTATGTTCACATTATGAGAGTCCCTATTTGATCTCTTCAATTCAGTATTTTGAAGTTTTAAGTGGCGTCGTTAGGCTGCCGAATTTTTAAGGGATTCTTTCACCCTTCTCGTTTTCAAGATCTATTTTCATGTTTCATTTTATTATTTTGGGGTATTATATATATATATCTATCATACTTATCATTTATTTTATTATGATGAGAGACCCTATTTTACCTCATCAATTTTTTTTTGATGTTTTAAGTGACGCCGTTTGGCTGCCGAATTTTCATAAGAGAAATCTTATTTTTTTCTTCCTTTCATGTTCTTCATGTCATATGGTATATCTTTCAAATTTCATTACCATGATCTTAAATCCTATATATTCTGTTCCCATACTATTTTATGGATCATTTATGAGTGGGTGACCCATGTCCCCTCTCTTTTAAATGTTTTCTAAAACCTCGTAACATAGCTGTTATGCTGCAGGATTTCCGTCTCAAAATGTCTCTCTCTTATTCTAAAATTAATTTATTTTATTAAGTGAATACTCAAAGAACTTTATTATAAAAGGGATTTCACATATATACCAAAATGCTCTATTTTAAATTCTGGGATTTACATACATGAGACTCGCTTTCCCTTTCCATGGGTTTTAAGTGACATAAATATCTTATCTTTAAATCATTTTTTAAAACGTTTGGATTATGAAATGAACTCTATTTATTTTATGCTATATGTGTTGTTTATGAAATTATTGATGATAATATATGTGGCTCACATGATAAAAAAGGAAAATTTAAGGGTGCGCCCTGATAGCGCTCTAATGCATTGGGTAAATACCTAATCTCTAGAGATGACCATTTTTAATGACGCCTTGGTGAATAACCTCTGTAATTTTTAATGACACCATGGGGATGGAACTTGGTGAAACAGAAATTATTTTAAATGTTAAATGTTATAGCCACATTTTCAAGTTATTAAATACGTTATTTTTATTATGATATGCCTAATGATTTCTGTATCATTCCTTAAAGTTCTTTTTTCATGACATTGTTGATGTATCTCAAGTTCACATGTTAAATGTTTCCCTTGTTTCCCTTACTGGGGCTTATGCTCACCCTTTCATTTGATGTATGTCCCTAGGTTATGAGATGCAGTATTGAACCTAGGATAACATAAGGAGAATCCTTTCAAGTTTTTAAGAAGGATGTTTTATGTTTTCATGTTTTAAGTTCCTGGTTTCCAATACACTAAACCTTAAAGATCCTCGGTTTTGTAAAATGTAATGAAATGTTATGTTATAAAAAGGCGGGATGCCATAGTTGGTATCAAAGGACGGTTTAGTTATTTTTGGAAATTAAGATATGAAAAATTTAGAAAGAAACCTATATAAATGCTTAAATATAGGAAATATTAATGGTATTTTGGTAAGTATTGAGTAAGGGGTTTCCAAGAAAATACATCCCTATCTGGATACGAGCTGGTAGAGGTGGCTCTGGCACAGATGTACATAAGGTTAAAACCCGTACAAACCGCTTTGAGATAAACTAGAACAGGAACGGGTACACGACAACGAGCCTTTCTTCACTCTTGGTTATGACACTCCCGGGGGATATGCTTTTGTAAATTCATAAGCATAGTATGAACCACTATTAAAGGAACAAAGATAAAATAAAATTAAGATTCACATAAGAATATATGATCAAGGATCACCTAGATTGGAACCTATTGGATCACAAGTTAGGGTATACTTTTCTTCTATATGTTTATCCGTCTATGCTTAAAGTTTCCTTTTAATTATTATTGGCTAAGTATTTATGCCCTTAATTATACTTCTTTTTCTTAGTTAATGGTGGGGAATTAAAGAACATGTCCCAACAAACAATGTGATAGGAAATGTGATGATTTCCCTATTAATGTGATAGAGATTATGAGAGATCAAGTTGAATATATTGCGATTATTCCAAATCAGCTATCAAAAATCACAATTAATATTTGGTACCCAGTTGAATGCCCAAATTAATCAAGGAAGATGTAGAAAAAGTCTCAAGGAAGTTCAACTGATTATGTTGATAAGGGAAAGAAGACCCACTTTCTTTTTTTTCAAAAAGTGTGGGAAGAGGCACCAAGGGGAGTGTCACAAAGGAATTGGGAGGTGTTTTGAGTGTGGGAAGATAGGGAATAATGTTTCCAATTGCTTTAAAAAAATGGATAATGTGATGAATAGCGATAAGGTTTGGTCTAACGTACCTTAAAATTTTCAATGTCGTAAATGTGGAGAAGTTAGACATTATCCAAGGCAATGCTCTCTCAGAAGGGATGATAAATATGATGAGAATCAACAATCTCTGAGGACAAGGGAACAATGCAAGTCCAATTCTGAGATGAATCATGAAGACTATTGTACATGTAACTTCTTCTCAATAATTGTCTTTGTCATGTTGTATTTTAGTTCGTGCTCTATGAGCATATCTCTTATGTTTTCTAAGATCATCTAGTCACTACCTAATGTGATTTTATATCATTAAGGAAAACATATATTTTTATGTACGACATGTTGATGTAGTGAAGCAGTTCTTCTTAAAAAAAGGGTGATTAGGTGATTAAAATATGATTATCATTTTGGAAGACCTTCACTATTTTGGGAACCCTATTTGATAGAGGTAAATAGATTACTACGGTGTTTTCTTTGGGGAGTAAAGGTTGACTTATATTTTGAATAATCAATGAATTTTAGGTATAATTATGGTAATATAGGTTACTTATGGAAATGATTAACCTATCATGGGGAAAATGTGATTATGTTAGTTACTTTTGTTATAAGATGATAAGAGTGGTTGATGTTGTTTGGAGATGAATGATAAAGTCTATCTTGGAAGACTATGTTATAAGATCGTTCCTATAATTGGGTTTCAATCTTAGTTTTGTATATTTTGAGGAATTTTAAGGACAATTATTTATGGAATGGTCTATGATAAACTTTGGGTAGTACCGTGGAATTTTGAATATTTAAAGAAGTTTTCCTTCTTATGGGATTCTTTTTTTAAGAGTTATTTTATCTTACCCTTTCTATTTTTAGGATAATAGATGAAATAAATAGTTAATCTTTGGTGGATTATGTAGAAGATATTTGTGTGCTTCGATGAGACCAAGTAGTTTTTAATGCTCATCGTTTGGAGAAAAGATTAGTTTTGGTATAAACTAATTAATGGATGAAACTCTACTTTAAGGTAGGTATATTTCCTAGTGTTTTATTCTATGTAGTAAATGAATTCCTCAAAACTATGAAAAGGAACGTAAAACAAAAATGTTGTTTGTTAACATTTCCCACTGGGAAATCAAATACCGTTTAATCCATCATAAGTTTGTGATTTTATTGTTGTTAAATTTCTCCTAATCATGTTTTCTATCACTCTCCCTCAGAACGTGACCCTTTTTTCTCCTCCAGGTCCATGTTTTTCTACATGGAATCCTAGTATGGGTTAACTCGGGTGACCTTTTTTACTTCCCATTCTTTCTTTTAAAGTAATAGTGTTACTGACACTTTTTCTGATGTGGGACATTCAATTAAATTTCCCGTCCCAATTTTAAAAAATTTCAAGGACGCAATTTCTTAAGGGGGGAAGATTGTAACAACCTGAAATTTTGAATAAATCTTGTTTCCTAATTTTGTGTGTTATTTTATTTCATTTGATAACATGAGTATAATTAAAATAAAACCATTGGGCTTTGACTGTTATATGACCATTGGTCAATATGACCGCTAGAACTAATCATTTGGATTATTGTCTCTAAATACAAGTGAATCTTTGTTAATTAATATAGAAAGAAGATTCGATAGCCTCATCCAGTAGTCTTGGGCCGATCGAAGCCCATCTAACATAATTTGGGAAGGAGGTAGCAACACTGGGTTTTGCTCTAGACCAAACCCAAGCCAAACATCATCGTGTGAATCTAGAACGAAATCTCAATCGCAAGAAGTTCGAACTGATATAAATTACTACTCGTGCGATGTTGGCCGAGCCGCCCTCAGATTCTCTCACCATAACACACCTTACACTTAGGTCATATGTTGGTGTTATAAGGGGCTATGTGACGAGACCGTAGCTTCTTTCTGTAATCCTTTGGGATGAATAAATTGATATTTCTTCCTTTAGTGATGTTTGTGAAATTTCAAATGTCCGAATAATTTTAGGATGTATTTTATTGATGAATTTTGAAAAAATGATATTTTAAAATATTTATGTAAACCTTAAATAATTAATTATGTGTAATGATTTTCAAAAAATTTTCTTCTGCAAACGTGTTCAGTAAGGAATATAGAGTCTAATAAGATCAACTTAATTTTTGATGAATAGTAAATTATGAATAGTGATTTTACGCTTAGGATTAGTAATGTGACAAAATGGATTAGTAATCTCACATAAAGAGAGTTTTAATATATTCTAGGCACTTTGATTAAGTAATGTGATTCAATAAAATGGGTAAATAACAGTTTCATAAATTATTAGTCAAGTATTAGTTTTTTCGGGTGATTTGTGTTTTTTAATTATAAATTAAATTATGAATATTTAGAAAATTATTTTTATAAAATGGACTTTATTTTTGAACTCAGCGTATCGATATTATGTTATGGTAAATTTTGGGGATTTTTTCTAAAAAAAAAGAATTTTCAGTAAATTGTGTATTTATTTAAAAATTAAATTAAAAATATTTAGAAATTTTTTTATAAATAGGTTTAATATTTGTAATCAGAGCATCGATATTTGGTTAAGGTGAAATTTTGGGATTTTTCTGAGAAAGATGAATTTTCAGTGAATTGTAAAAATGCAGTTTTAGGGTTTCGATATGTTTAATGACATCATAACAGTGTCATGATGATGTCATGATATATTTTAAGTTTTGGCTGACCAAAGGTGATGAATTATTGTATTGGGGGCCCGATGTAGCCTAAATCCATGGGAAATACCATGGGAGAGCCCATAGTTTTGAGAAAACCACTTCTGAAGGTGTCCCTTGAAATTATTAAAGTATCACCTCACCTTCCCTATAAATACCCACCCATTCCTCCTTTATTTTTCACTCCCAACTCTCCCCCAACAAAGCTATGGTCTCATTACTTCCCAAGGAGTCCTACCAAGGTGCCCCCAAGCCCTCAAGGTCCCATCCTTCGAGTTTTAAGAGTTACGTTTTAGGTAAGGGATCCTACCTCCCTATTTCTTTTCAAGTAATCTCTTTTATGTCATTTCTTTTATGCTCCATGGTCTTATGTTGGAGGTTGTTATTTTATATTATTCTTAATTATCTTTTCATTTTTCATATTATGATATACCCCCTATTTCTCTCATCATTTTTTTTAATAATGTTTAAGTGTCGTCGTTAGGCTGCCGAATTTTTATGGGATTCTTTCACCTTTCTCAATTTTTAAAGTTCTACTTTAATGTCAAGTCTTTAAAGTTCATTTTTATTAAGATGGGGTATGATCTATATATCTATCATACTGATATTGTAGGTTCATATGACAATACACCCTATTTGATCTCTTCAATTCAGTATTGTGAAGTTTTAAGTGGCGCCGTTAGGCTGCTGAATTTTTAAGGGATTCTTTCACCTTTCTCATTTTTCAAAGTTCTACATTCAGGTAAAGTCTTTCAAGTTCCATTTTATTATGTAGGGTTATAATATCTATATCTATAATACTGATCTTTTATGTTCATATTATGATAGACCCTATTTGATCTCTTCAATTCAGTATTTTAAAGTTTTCAGTGGCACCGTTAGGCTACCGAATTTTTAAGGGATTATTTTTTCACCATTCTTGTTTTCAAGATATATTTTCATGTAAAGTATTTCATGTTAATTTTTATTATGTTGGGGTATGATATATATATCTATCATACTTATATTTTATGTTCATATTATTAGAGACCCTATTTTACCTCATGAATTCTTTTTTTTAATGTTTTAAGTGACGTCGTTAGGCTGCCGAATTTTCATAAGAGAAATATTATTTTTGTCTTTCTTTCGTGTTCTTCATTTAATATTTTATATCTTTCAAATTTCATTACCATGTTCTTAAATCCGTTATATTCGGTTCCCCTACTGTTTTATGGATCATTTATGAGTGGGTGACCCATGTCCCCTCTCTTTTCAATGTTTTTTAAAACCTCGTAACATAGCTGTTATGCTGCAGAATTTCCGTCTCAAAATGTCTCTCTATAATTATCAATTTAATTTATTTTATTAATTTAATACTAAAAGATATTTCTCCTAAAGGAGTATTCACATATATACCAAAATGTTCTATTTTAAATTCTGGGATTTATATACATGAGACCTTCTTTCCCTTTCTGTGGGTTTAAAGTGACATAGATATCATATCTTTAAAGCAGTTTTTAAAATGTTATGATTATGAAATGAAACCCATTTCTTTTATACTATATGGGTTTTTTATGAATTGATTTATGATGATATATGTGGCTCGCATGATAAAAAAGGAAAATTTAAGGGTGCGCCCTTATAGTGCTCCAATGAATGGGGTAAAGACTTAATCTCTAGAGATGACCATTTTTAATGACGCATTGGTGAATATCCTTGGTAATTTTTAATGACACCTTGGGGATAGACCTTGGTGAAATGGAAATGATTGTCAATGTTAAATGTTGTAGCCACATCTTCAAGTTATTAAATACGTTACTTTTATTATGATATGCCTCATGATTTCTGTCTCATGCCTTAAAGTTCTTTTTCATGACATTGTTGATGTATCTGAAGTTCACATGTTAAATGTTTCCCTTGTTTCCCTTACTGGACCTTCTTCTCACCCTTCCTTTTGATGTATGTCCCTAGGTTATGAGATGCAGTAATGAACCTAGGATGAACATAAGGAGAATTCTTTCAAGTGTTTAAATTCCTGGTTTTCAAGACACTAAAACTTAAAGATCCTCGGTTTTTTAAAATTTAATGAAAAGTTGTGTTATAAAAATGCGGGAGGTCATACCTATAATCAATTTCACCCTCGCTTCTTGAGGTAGTTTAACAGTTTTGGGGACACTGGAACCTTGATTTTCCTATATCATAGAATTATGCACATGCGTATATAATATTCATGGATACTCATTTTAGTGTGGAAATTTACTTGGTCCAATATTTATCGTAGTTTAAACATGTTGTGTAACTTTACAGTTTTCTACAGAAATAAATTTTAGCAGATTAGTGCCATTTATCTGATTTACTAGTTTTGAAATGTTTTTTTTAATTACTAAAATCATTCAATGTATCCCACTATTTTATCAAATTTTTGGAACACTTTTTGCTAGAATCATAATACTCTATCTTTAGTGTATTCTAGTGCCAAGGATCCCAGAACCACCCCTCATAGTCTACATGCTATGGCTACGCCACTACTTAGAGGGTTCTAGGTGCAATTTTGGCTGGTCGAACACTTTAACTTGGGGTTCCTTGATCCATTGAGTGAAGTCCTAAATTCTTAAAATTAGTACTTAATTTACTCAATGCATGCCTCAAAAATTACAGCAAGCTAGATATGGTAATTTCTTGGAAGTAATTTTCATTATGTAGACCCATCATTCTTATAAGGACTCCCCATTAGAAATTGGCACCCTCAGCTATGGCATGACCGACCCCTCAAATAGCCAGTTTTTTCAAAATTTGAATGATGGAAGCCTATTTTGACAAAACATAATTTTTAGGGTTTTATTATTTTTAGTGTGATGAATGAAATATTTTTCTATTTTAATTAGCATGTACTATGTGATCACACTAACAACTAACCATACAATAAATTGAAATTTCATCACGTCAAATTTTCATTTTATCTTGAAAGATAGTTTATTATTATACTATGTGATTGCCCAATAAATTACACATGCACAAAAATAATAAACCATGATAAAATAAAATGAACCCCTAATCATGAGCCTGTATGATTGGTAGATCTGTTGAGTGAATAACGGACCAACCAAAACCCTAGGGGTAAGAACCTTTACTCGCGTGGGTTGCAACTTGAATACCAACTTATTCCCATCCAAGGAATCCAACTCTTTTGTGGTGCATTGCTGTCACTTGGCGCGAATTGTGTCATTTTTTGTCACGTCATTATACCACATTACTCGCACATAGTCGAGGGGATCTCTGGGAGTATAAAGTAAAACTTAGAGAAGTGGACACGTAGGTCCTTATACATATAATGAAACTAATATGATACTGAAGTCGCCTTTAAAATAATTAAACTAATTATTAAAATACCATGAAATAATTAAATAAATAAATTAAACACTAGACATATATCAGTCGGTCTAAGGATCATGATCATTCATATATGCATTAAACTCGCATATATTAAATACTTGAAAAATTAGAAATTAAACATGCATTAAAAATATGATCTGAGGGAATTGTTTATTGAATTAAAATTTGACTCAAATTTCAATTAAAAAAATGTTTTTTTCAGTCTCATTTAATTAATTTACTTTTAAAACTATAAATAAAATTAATTATTTATTTTCATTAATCTATCAATTAAATTAATTATGCTGCTTCAAAATTTAAATAACCAAAATATTAATATTAAATAAATTTAATTATCAATAGTAATTAAATTAATTATTTAATTTAATTTTTAATAAATTAAACCACTCGAGCCCTTAAAACATTGGGTAGGGCCTGTGCGGGTCAGTCTGAACTTGTGCAAGCCCAGTATAGGTAGTACTGACCCTATGCAAGGGAGCCCTGGGCTGAGTCGGCCCGCCCAAGCCCGTTATAAGATGGGCAGTCCCGCCCAGACATAATTCGGGGCAGCAAGGTTACCTTCCTGCTAGGAATATTGGGCAACAGCTGGGGTTTGTTGTCGGTTGGTGCGTCAGACTGAACCCGAATATAGCAGCATCAGACTGGCACCAACGATTGTGCGAGTAGTAGACCCATGGGAAAGCGATGTCGCGATAAGTTGTTTTTCCGGTTCTTCCACTATGGAGGGTGGCTGAAAGATGGGTAGTGTGTTGGACAGGGTGCCCAGGGTGGGGCAGTAGGACCTGGTGCTACTCTGTGGGGTGGTGTAGCAGGTTGCCGTAAGGAGGGATATCACGTGGAGGAGGCGGTGACTATGCATCATCTGAAACTAGAGGCGGCACCATGGTGCAGTGCACCACTCCACGTGGGAGGGAGCTGTCTATGGTGCCCAAAGAAAGGTGCCAGTGGGGTGTGCCACAACATTGCAGGGAAGGACCTCAGACATGGGGACAGATATCGGTGATGCGGGGAAAGAGACCAGCAGACTAGGGCACCTGGTTGGAGGCTGGGGACAGCCTGCACCACTTCCTGGTGCTGCTAGTGGCTCCGGTGGAACATTTAGAGGGGGAAGGGGTGAGGTGTGCGCCGTTGCCAAATGTTGGGGAAGCCAGTGTGCGACCTACTGCATGGATAAAGGGAGGGAGGAGGTAGGGACAGGTTCCCCAGGAGGTGCGAAGGGCCAATGGTGCCAGTGGCCGAGGTGTCTCTTGGTCTCAGTACGCTGTAGCGTGACGAGGAGGGAGAGGAGGCAGCTGAGGCCGCTATGTGTTGAACATATGGGGAGGGGGGTGATCGGCCTCTAACATGATTTTTAAAATATTTTGTGTGACCTTATATCGAAGTCTTCCACATTATACCATTTATTTTCACGACCTCCACATGCTGGTCATCGCTTACCCCCTTTTTTCCAGGCTTAAAATCCTTAAGTCTTTTATTCCTTCCTCTTTTTAAAAAAAGTTGAAGACGTGAAAAGAAGGTCTCGTCTCCCTTTGGAAAATTTTTCTAAATAATATATTTAGACTAGATATTTTAAATAATTATAATAAAAAATATTATTATAATATAATATTATAATAATAAAATTATTATTATAAATAAACTATTATTATTTTATTAGAATTATTATAACAATAATAATTGATAGTACTCATCGGAAAATAGTTTTTAGGTTTAAACTAATTTAGATAAGATTAGTTCATCAATTTAGAACCTTATTAAATAGCTGGTTTTAATCCGAACATAAAACTTTGGATGACAGAAGAATGGATATGCGGTATTAGATCAAAATATAGTCTATGGTGTTGGGTCTGTATTGACATCCTCGATGATGTTTAATGCAGATTTAATTTTTCGTTGACATAAAACTGACACGCGCTCCCTCTGATACTACTTTTTGGAATTAGACATGCAGTGGAAGCCCCAATAATGATGGTTTCTAAACTTTTCCATTGATGATTGACGTAAACTTTTCAACAATGGTGAAGTTCTACTTGATCAAATCCTAGGATCTCGCGTGATGTATTTTAAGCACAAACATAAACCATACAAATATCTGTTTTAATCTGAAGCCACTCACGATGTTTTCTCATCGTTGGCGATCGCTACTTGAAGAATACGAAGTAGAATTCCTCTATATTGTCCACACATGCTTCATGGAATACAGAGGAGTGTTGTTCCTTATAATCTAGGTGCTAGCACGGAATTGTGACGATGCCTTCGATGCTCCAACGACCACCGCATCACTTCGCAAGCGATGCCTGAGTGAGAGCTCGACCTGAGCTTCTTAGATACAGAGCCTCTCTCTCTAGATTATGGGAGAAATAAGAAGAGAGAGAAGTTCCATGAATAGTCCTTGGAAAAATACCCTCCTATTCTATTTATATTGGTTAATTAAAATACTCAAAATCTCATTGCCGTCCCCGAATACAAAACGCACTGTCAACGACATTTTTTGACTACTAAACTGTGTCATAAATATTATTATCATTTAGTTGTAATATATTAAAATATATTACATGATAATAATTGAGTCATTAACTCGACTCGTCACTCCCATATATATTAATTGAACATTGATTAATTTAATATTCATCAATTAATATTTTTCATGTATTTACTTAATACTCGTAAATACATTTAATAAATAAATTCAATACTTATTATTCTAAACACGAATAATATGAATTCATTTATTTAATTGGTGATCATTTAACTATAAGAAAATATGAAACCACAATGGTGGGTCCCATCATGTCCAAAAATCCTATTCCACTGAATATGATAGATTCTTGAATACGATATTCTGTGTGACTCTCTAGGCCCTTATCTTGACAATGATGAATAGTATTCACAGACAAAGAGTGAGATATTGAAACCCATCATGGCCCCTTATAAAATAAGTTTTTTCCCAGACACAACAACCAACCTACGAACACATACTGTGTAATATAATATATTTTTCTATTATATATCATAAAGAATGATGAACTCACGTGTCATCACCCTTATCTTGATTTATTGTTTGTTGATTTAACTGGACATATTTACCCTTGAATGGAACACCCATGGTCTTATAAAGGTACATCCCTCCATATTAATATGTCATGAGATATATTACTTCCATAACCTAGAAGTGAAAAATCTTTTATTCATTATTCAAACAATTTGATGCCACTAATGATGCACCAAACATAAACTACCTCTCCACAACTTCATTTCCATGGTTTTCATCTTGAATCAATGTATGAAATCAAATCACATACATTGGTAATGATATCAAGTCATGAGACCATTAATCATGATCATAGATAGAAACATACATTGACACCTAAAACATGTGGTGTTCCAATTGGCAGGTTAGCCCTCGTGATCACACTACTAGAGATCTCCAAATGAGAACCTAATGAGAAGTCTCAATGCTTATGAGCTCCTAGCACCTGATATTCAAACATCTAATATGTCCAATTAGTAATATGTATATAGACTGTAGAAAATATATTTAAGATTAATTTCATAGTGTCCGGAGGTTCTTATTATAGCCAGGGAACTACTATAACCTTTCTATACGACAATTAATCTTTTCACGTTACCATTTAAATAGTGGATGCAGAAAATCCAACACTGTAATGGTAAGATGAAATCATGTATAGCTAGTTGTATACATGATATGATAATCTATATCATTGAATTGTTGATTCTAAGGAACCCACTTTTTTAACAAATGGATGGTTGATGGTGAAAATAGGACCATTTTTTCCACTTATTACAAAAGATATTTGTTGATTTTTTCTTTGGTTGATATTGTTGTTTCCCTTGGAATGTTTATCTATATGTCCAGGTACTTTTTTTTCAATTTTTTCAGGTACTCTATCCCCTAGAATTGTTAATCATACGAAGTTATTTCTTTTATATTCTTCTATTTTGTGGTAATATCATCCCTTATTTTATCTTATATAATTCTTGGTACTCGTTTCCAACTCGTAGGGATCGTGAAAACCCTTCATTCCATATCATATTCGGATTTGGTATTAGGTTTCCATGGTATCTGGGATAGTTCTTGATGAAATGGTATTAGATGGATGTTAGTAATCATTATTTGATGTGAGTATATAGTTTGGGATGTATTGATATGACTTATGAGGTTTTTTTTTCAATTGAGTACCTGGCCAAATCTAACTATAAAAGCATAAAGTAATCATTGGTGTTTTGGAAAAGTGTCTTTTAGGAATGTGTTGATTGGATTATAGTCTTTTCCCTATATTTTATCAAGCTTTTTTGGAAATATCTACCTTAAATTTCAACCAAATAGAATTTATATTTCTATATATTTCTTTTGTGTATCCTTTATGATGACATCTATGTTGTTTTTTGATGTTTTTTAGGATAATTCCTTCTATAATTCATTCGAATAGTCCCTAGTAGGACGTTGTACATGAACAGAAATAAGAAAATCCTATTTTTTACTATAATCTCATTGAAATAGTTGTGTGATCTATCCATAATATTTTAAATGCTCATACACTCACAAAAATTCAAGCTCTGGTAGTGGAACCATGAATGGATGAATATGATGATATTGTACAATAGTTTCTTTACTAGAATCCACCTACATTAGAACTCTCTAAAAATCATAAATAGGTTGAGGACTAGTTGGGAAATATAGATCTTATTTTTCAGTTCCTAGAAATTGCAAAATCTATTAAGGTGAAATATGATACCATTAATCTGAGAGGTCTTATAAAGAGATATTGGGATTCAATTGTGATGGAAATTAATCCTAAGGGTCTGTAATGGATATAAATTTGAGTTTTTTACCAATTAGTTTTATTGATAACATATGGTTTTTTAAAATCCATGGAGTTTCTAAAACTCCAGTAGTGTGACATAGTAGTGACTATGTTCACAAAATTCATTGACGGGCTTATTTGTTTTTTCCATTAGGTGGTGTCTAATGAGAAGATGATGGAATAAAAATTTGATATGGGTCATCAATCTAACATTAGATCTATGGTTTTCTTACTAAACCTGGATTCATATATTGATGTGTTGTATTGGGCATTAATGGTTCACACTAACCTAGATAGGATGTTAGGTTTGGTGGGAGTTCATGTTTTCTCTGAGTATTTTTTTATGAGTTCCATTAATGGATAGTAGAGGCCTAATGAATATCATTATTATTTTTAGATTGTAAGAATCTTATATACCTCCTAGTGTGTTTTTTAAATTCCCATAAATTTTATTTAGTACAGAACATTAGGGCATTCGAGACATGTGTACTGAGGTGATAAATATCTATAGTTTTTATATTCTCTTAGAACATCTATATATTTTCTTCAATTTATTTTCTACTATATAAAATAGAAGTTGTTCATTATCACCAAAAACTGTAGTAGTGAAATTTGATGATTAAGGATCTAAGGGGTCCCAACCATAGGAATCTAGAAATAAACTTCTTCAAACTGTGGAAGAGTCTCTAGAGGAAGATGATATAGCCCAAAAAACTGTGATAGGTTCCATCACTATTGATTACTATTTAGTGATTTATTTATTTGAAACTATTGCATCTCACTAATTTATATTGAATAATATTATGAGCCTGCAAAATCTTCCTTTAGTACATTTCTCATATGTGGTGGATATTATCATTCCCCATGGAATAAAGTGACAGTGGGTTCTCAATTATCCTGATTATATGTTCTATTTTCCTTTAATTGATATTTCTGATAATTTTATTGTTTTCAACATAAAACCTCTAAATTTCATCATTGGGATTGATTAACTGATATCTAATATGACCCAAAATGACTTTTACCTCTGAAGGCCTCCTTTCCATCGCCCAATGTGATGTGATGTTTCTTTCAGAAGTAATTTTACGTGAGTTCATACAGATCTATATTATCATTTTTAGAATTAGGATGGGTGATATATATGTTTTATTATTTACTTGGCTGAAGAATCTTTGAGTGATGATCTCCGTATAGTTATCATCCAGATTCCTGACATGTTTTCCCCGGATTTCTTGGGTTTTCCACTAGTAAGAGAGGTAGAGATATTTGGTGATGTAGTTGTTGTTACTACTCCAGTATTTATTCTTTTTATTATATGGAACCAATAGAGTTGAATTATTTAAAGACTACATTGGATTATCTATTAAAGAAAGGCATTATACTCAGGATTGTGCTATCATGGGGGAACCTATTCTATTTGTGAAGAAAACTGATGGAAATCGTTTCCACAATGTTGACTATGAAAAAAAAATTGAGTTATGGTAAATAATAAGTATCAATAACCATATATTGATGATTTATTTTATTAATATAATGGGATAAGGTGGTTCTATATTATTTATATTTTGTGTGCATAACATCAATTAATAATTTAAATTCTTTGACATTCCAAATACAACTTTCAGGTAAGGTCCCATGTTTTTCTGGATTGTAGTTTTGAGCAGAAAATTGAATTTTTGATTTTAAATGATTTTAATGGTTATAATGGCAATTTATCCCTAGAAAATGAACATGGATAATTTTTTGACCACTCCATTAGTCCAAAAATAGGTTTTTTACCCTAGGACATGCATTTTGTGGAAATCTTAGTCATTCAAAATTATACAGAATATTTAATATTTAATATTTAGTATATTAAATATTAATTTATTCTCATAGGTTCATTCAGTGATATATTTTAAATGAAATTTTGGATTGATATTTTCCCTTCATCATTGAGTATGTAATGGGAAATGTTTCCTAGGAGAGGTATATACTTATATTTGGAACTTGGGCCGGGCCGTACCCCTTTTCTTTTTTTGTTTTGATTTTTCTTCTTATAATTCGTTCTTTTTCTTTCTTATTTCCTCCAATATATTCTTGTGTACACTATAGGTGATCCAAATTCACCGCATGATCAAGAGATAATGGATAGGGAAAGATAAAGAGGGAGAGGGAGATGGAGAGGTACCATCGTGGTGCTCGGGATGAGCCAGATCGACGTGTGGTAACTGTGGACCGTAAAAATAGGAAAAGATTCAACATATTCATCCCAAAGGTAAGATAATTTTATTTGTTTCCATAAATCTGCATAGGTAAATAGTTTTTATGTTTTAATCTCTTTATATTATTTCTTACGTACCTATTTGGCCAGATCTACTATTCTTGGCATGAAAACAAGGGTTTTAGTGTGATCTGAAGGTTCTCGATTCATTTAAGCTTGTCAGTAAGGTGTGTTGTTAATGGAGACACACCATGTTCTCTTCCCATTTAGGAAAGAAATTTTCTTCGAAGTACATTTTATGTACTTGGGTGTACACATCGTGTATGGGTACTTGGCTGTGTAGCCATGTACCAGGCAAGGCAACCCGTGTAGGGGTACATGGTAGTGTAGAGTACACAACTAGACCATTGTGTGGGTCTCACACCTTGTATAAGTACATGGTTCGGCCAAGTACATGGCCATGTCATTTGAGAGAAATAAGAAGGTATCCCATGTAGAGTACATGATGTGTATCCTTATTAGATGTCGTCTACTTGGGAATTATCCCACCATGTTCAGCCAGAGTAGATACCCAGGTAGATATTTGAGATTACACACCCTAATCTCAAGGAGATTCCATGTACTTACCCCTTTTAACCCCTTTTGTGGTTTTCATAACTTTTTCACAAGACTCATAATTGGACCCATGACAAGTCCATTTTGGGTATTTTTTTCATAGATCGTGATGGTATGACCTATGGGGTCTTTTAATGATACATAGGTGCGGGTTAAGGATTTTCCTAATAGATATTTTATTCCACTAGTAATTGAATTAAGTTGTCTCCTAAGAGATACTTGAAGTTAGAATGATTAGTATGGTTTTCATACCAATATAGACAAATACACTAATGTGAGATGGGATATAAACTATCTCTCTTGGTTTTTTCCTTTATAGATTTTCTTTTAGGATGTCACTCTTGCAATATGTACCCTTGTGGACAATGAGGTTGTGATACATGTTTTTTCCAAGGATCCTTTATAGGATTAGTATACTTACATTTCAACTTAGAGGATCCATTTTTGGATGCCTCTATTTTATTTCTATACCAAGGATACCTTGATGAATTATATTCCTTATATACAGACATAGAGAGTCCCCTGTAGGATCCCTTTAACTCTGTACTGTTATGAGCATCCCATGTAGGATTCCTCTGCTTCTTACGCTATCTTGAGGGTCCCTCATTGGATTAATTTTATTAAGTACAATTTATAGGATCCATTATGGTAATCCTCTATTTTCATTCCATTAGATTATCTCGTGTAGCGATCCTACCTTACCTTTGTATACATGAGGATCCCATATAGGATGCCTCTCAGTGTTTCACATGAAGATACCATGTATGATGACTCAGTGTTTGACTAGATGGACCCAGTGGGTGTCCCATTGTTTGGTCGACCATGAGTTTTTATGTTTGGTTTGGGTAGAGATGATATAGCGTGTCACCTTTAAATGAATTCCAAATTTGTAATCCCATCGGTCTATGGAAGTAGTGTTTGGTTTAGGAATTTGAAAACTCCCACTATTTTTTTATTATTTCACATGTTTATTTCAAAAGAAGAAATGATTAATAGGGGTTATTTCTGGTTGGGGTTTGTTGAACCAATCATAATGAAACTTACATTCACTTCGGAATGCTTGTACATGTTTTTTGGGATCCGGCTTCTAAGCAATGTTAGTTCTGATATTCATTGGTATACTTAGGGGTACTACCTGTGACTTTGTTTTTGATCTAGTAAATTTGATTATTATATTACTAGGATTTCCAGAGGTGTTTCTTGGTTTCTTGAAGTCGAGACTATGAATATGATATTCAATTATAGCTTCTATAGTAATGAAATATGTGTCTGATTATGTTGTCATGAGTGATGAGGATGATTCTGAAGTCCTTGGATCGTTGGTTAAATGTGAATGATTACATTATCCTCAACCTAGAGTTATTTGTGGATGATTATGGTATCCTCAACTGGTAGTCTATAAAGGATTATTACACTCTCCTTGACCACTGTCGAATGGAGGATTGCTACTCTCTCCTCGATTTTTCATATAAAGAGGATCTACATACATTCTCTTTTGGATTTGAATTATGAGCCTCTAATTTTTTTAGGTGGTTGAGCATGGAATCTCAAACCATTGTTTGACATTTACTTTTGGATTTTAAGGGGTGTAAATGACATCTAACTAGTGATATCTTCTATTGATCACCTATGGGTCTAACCCATTAGAGTTCATCTGAGTCGCAACATTGTGACCACCTACATGTTTGGACTTATGGCTTGGATATTGGAATGAATTTACATGGAATGAGATGCGTGTAGTGTAGCTAAATGGATATTCATAGGATGTATAGATGTAATTCCCTATAATACTTGTTTTATAGTTATTTTACTTGAGTATGGGTGAACCCACCTGTCGGTCGAGTATGCCCCTATTGTGATACAGATTTCTCAGATATATTTCTAACATTCGTTGAAGCAGGTATATTTCAAATTGGATTATGGTCCTAGAGAATGACTTAGGGATAAACGTCTTTATTGGTATGACATACAGCACAATTCCATTATATAAGATATCAAGGAGACTGGGATTACAGACCCAAGGATTGACTATTGATTTTTTTTACATTACATTATTCACCTTAATCATGAATATTTATATTTATGAAAATAAATATATAGGCGTGGGAATATAAATGTATATATATATATGTACAACCATTGTTGAACTTTCCTAGTTTACTAGGAATTCAAACCCGGGGTTCGACTGTGGTTTCAAATTTTGGGTGGTCTTATCTTTTCAATTATGTCTCAGCTAGGCTGAGCACATTTCTTATTATACACTTATAGGAGCTCATTTTACTGGTACCTCCTTGGGGTAACCTATTGAGATTATTTATCACCCTAGAATGTGCACATTGGTGTACATGTACACCTTATGACTTCCTTTCATGTTGGGTTTGGTTTTCACGGTGGATACAGTTTAGGCCAAGTGTTGCATGATTGAGTGGAGTTGCTCGCATGGGTTCTTCTGATATGCTTATTGCAGTAAGGTAGTGTCTTGGAGATTGAGTACATAGTTTGGCTCAGAGTTAGTAGTTGACCCCTATACTTTTATTTCACTTTCTTTTGGTATTCCTATATCTATATGGTCAACCCAATGGGTGACTAGTGCTTTATTTATTCCATATCTATTTGTGATTTTATACCTTCCTCATTTATTATTATAGCATGTACACTTTCTGTTTATTTACTACTTATGCACTCTATTTATTTTCTCAGGTCTATGATACCTAGCAATTTTTACTATTTCATTACTCTGATATAAGGAAATATTCTCCCCATTATCACACCATAGACCATCATTGAATGTCAACAACCTCTGGTATACACGGAGTCATGCTTGAGGCCTCGTAACCAAATGGCTCAGGGAACCATTTTAGTAGAATCAAGGTTAGTATGTAACAAAGTGATATCAAATCAGTTAATTTCCTAACCTTTACTATTTGGGATATGGTAGAGATGAGTATTATGAATTTTTCATAACCTATTATGGATATCGATCTGGCATTTTGAGAACACTTTTTTCAGTAAGAATTCATCGTTTCTCGGGTTATGGTATTTCTGATATGATATGTAATGATATAGATTTATATTATTTTAATACTTAAGAGACACACACATTGTGTGGATTTTATGATTAAATGTGGATCTCTATCTCTTTCCCAATGGTTAGAGGCCACTGATGAATTTTGACTCTTGCCTAGAAAAGGCAATAGGCGACTCATGCATCTTATTTGGCATGTAGGATTCACATCATATTGGACTACTCATGTGTCATTTTTACTGATGAATAAAACTTATTTAATTAAGTTTAATTTCACATATATATATATATATTTCATTATGATGGAATGTTTTTTGATATTCATTGGGGTGTTAGTTTTGTGTATGATGACTCAGTACTCATGCACAAGAGGTGTTGTGACCCTAGTAAGTCAATATGGAACATGATGAATTTCTATTATACCCCATATTGGGTGTTTTGTTTAAGTTGTGGTTATCTAGTCATATCACAAAGTACGATGTGGATAGATAAGTATACATTATTTTTGAATGGGACCTTGAGGGGGTATTGCCTGATACAGATCCTAGGTGAGTGTTGGTTCAGTTTATCTTCATTGTTTGTATCCTAATATCAAGGGGGAATTTACTTATGTGGATTTTATAAGAGGAACATTCACTATTATACCATGTTTACAATTTTGAGCCTTTAAGGTTGTTGTGATCTTTACCTTCTTTAGAGAGGTTTTATCTTTCAGGCTAAGTGGGAGACCTAGAGGCATTATGTTTGAATCATACCGTTATTGGTTGATGTCTATTTTAATTGAGTGACACTTGTACAAGAGAGGTTTTCATAAGTTTATGAATACCATTTTAGGAAGTGAGATATTAATACACTTTTTATGATATTGAAACATCATAGGTGATTGTTTTTTTGTGTTATGGGAAGATAGATGCCCTTAGCTTTTGGAGATAACCTAGGATGATTTGGTTTCAAGATTGGTTTCGATGGGTATGACTATTTGGGTTCTTGGACAAGTAAAAAACTGTTTCCTCTATTGATAATGTAGTCTGAGAATGATTAGATTCTTGTGACTAGAAATATATTGTTTAAAAGGATGTCATTAGAGTAAATCATGGCCCAATTAAGGAGCCTGGTATTGAAGAGGAGTTATAAGGGATATTCTATCTTAATGAACTAACATGTGGTTTAGCCTGATCATCTTATCCTTATAATGGAAGACTCACTAAGGTATGAGGTGGGTGATAAAGTTACACACCCGTTCATGTGGTACCATTTAATGAAAAATCATTGAATGACTAAGTGCGAGCCAAGGACCGATGATTTCAAGTATTACCATGGAAGGATTGACAAGAGTTTTGGTTATGTGGAAACATTATATATGTTTTAGAGGTGACGTCCTGAATGAATCATGTTCCATGAAATATATTACCTGTGTTGATCATCGACACACTTTTTCGGTGGATGTAGTGTTTGGTTTTTGTTAAACACATGTGTTGTCTATTATTTTGGATGTATGGATCATATAGAGTTGTGTGGGTACTTCTGTAGAATATTAGTGAACTCATATTAGAGATGATCATGATCTAGTATGAAATAATCAGGAGTATGGTGGGAGAGTGTCGACCCTACACCAATATCCTTTACTTTCCATAATATTTCCATTTTCAGATGAGTAAACCTGATAAGGTTGTGCTCGAGGAGTGGTGTAAGGTAATACATATAGTAGGGAGTACAACATTGGATAGTTGAGGTTGGTGACTCTCATGTTCCAATAAAATTTGGTTTTTTCATGGAATTTTAAGCTTCAGAATGGTTTTGAGATGATGATTAGGGTATTTCGATAGTGGGGAGTTCTAGATCAGTCATAGTTAAATGTCTTCTATGTAGAATATTTTTGTGGATGATATGAGCTCGATCGTTGGATATCCCAGATATCATTTTTGATGATGATTGGATTGGTATCATAGAATATATTCTTACCTCCCTGATTATGTAGGATGAGAAGTTTAATGGTGGTGATATTGAATGGTACCAAATTTTTCTATACTATAGTTTTGTGAAAAAAATTGAATTTTTTCTTTTAGATGCTTATATGGGAGAAAGTAGTTGTTTATCTCAATAATATGATCTCAGATAGTTTTTATAACCTCTTAATTGGTCACATAATATGGTTTTTACACTCAAATAAGTGTTTGGTGTAAATATACGACATTCAAATTTTAGCATTAAAATTAATTTTTAATTTTTATTAATTAAATATTAATTAATTCACAGATTTTTGTTCGATGTTTACATTTGAACAGAGTTTCATATTGACATTTCATCTCTTTCATTTATCCTAGAAGAGGGAATTTTTCCTATGTGGGGCATAAGCTCATGTTGTAAAAAGGGGCTGGGTTAGGCCCCTTTTTTACCTTTTTATTCTTTATTCTTTTATTTTTTTCATTTTTTCTTCTTTCCTCGTCTAGCTTCTCAAATAAACCTTGAGGGAAACCTCCTTCACTGCACTACCCTGAGATAAGTTATAGTTAGAGATAAAAATTGAGAGATAGGGATAGGGGTAGGTATCATTGTGGATATTTTAATGTGCCAGATCGATGTGTAACAACCGTTGATCATGGAAATGGGCAGAGCTTCACCAAATTCCACCAGAAGGTACGTCAATTTTTTTTTCTATAAATCCCTTTAGTTGAATTATTTTAATTTTTAATACCCTTATGTAATTTCTTATGACCCATTATGACCTGATCTATAATTTCTGGGTTGAAAATGGGGGTTTTTGAGTGATTTGAGGGTCTTCTATTTAGGAAAACACATCTACATAGAGTGTTGTTTAGGGAGACACATCATGTGTCATTCTTGTTTAGGGAAGACAATGTTTTAGAAGTACATTCCTTGTAATAGGATTTACACACCATGTATTGGTACCCATCTGTGTAGCCGAGTAATCGGCCAGGCTACCCATGTAGGGGTACCTGGGCATGTAGAGTCTAGGGCTAGACCATGTGTAGGTCACCCACCATGTAGAAGTACATGACAATACCAAGTAAAGGGCCAGATTATTTGAGCGACATGGGTAGGTACCCAATGTAGGGTATACACCACATATCCATCTTAGACATAATGTACTTGGGCATTTACCCACCACGTTCGACCAGAGTACAATCCCTGGTGGGGCTTCTGGAGTACACGTCTGTGCTCTGGGATACACATAATGTACGGCTCCCTTTTCAACCCTTTTTGGGTATTTTCTATCTCTCACATAATATTCGTAATTGGACACATAAATAATCCATTATGAGTATATTTTCTTATATAACATGATGGTAAGACCCGTGGTATTGTTTATGGATTCCTATATTACATTTTTGTATTTTCTTAATGAAGAGGTTTTCCTCCAGTAATTGAGTTCAGTCTTCTACTAAGGGAGACATGTTGCGAAAATTATCGTTGCTGTGTTTGGAAAAAACATGATTGATACCATGATCTAGAATGGGATATGAGATGTTTCTTTTTGTTATTTCCATCATAGATTTCCTTTGAGGATGTCTCCCTTGTGAGATGTTCCCTTCTATCCCAGGAGGTCGTGCAATAAGAAGTTATGGGGATACTTGGAAGGAAACCTATTCCTATATTTCAACATAAAAGATCTTATGTATCTTCTTTCTATATGAAGGAAAAAATGATGGAAGCCATTTCTTATAAGTTTAATTAGGGAGTTCTTTATAGGATCCCTTTATCTATGTATCATTTTGATCCGTTGTTGGATGCCTCTTCTTCTTAAAATGTGTTGAGGGTCCTGTGTAAGAATCATTTTCCTAAGAACCATTTATATGCTCCCATGTTGGTTGCTTCTATTTCCGTGATGTTAGAGGACCCCATTTTTGATTCCACCCTTACCTTTGTATACCCAAGGATCCCAAGTTGGATGCCTCTTAGTGTTTGACATATTGATCCTAAGTACGATACATCTCAGTGTCTTACTTGAGGGACCCGATGGGTTATCCATTGATTAACCAACCCTAAATTTGTATGTTAGGGTTGAGATGAGATGGTAGTGGGTGTCACCTTATAACCTATGCCAATCATGTAATCCCATGGGGTTTTCTTAGTAGTGTTGGGTTTAGGCATTCAAACACCTTCACTCAATTTTTATTATTTCATTTGTTTATTTTTGATGCAATAATTATTACGAGAGGTACTTCCTGGTAGGAGGATATTAAGCAGGACATGAGGCATCTTCATTTCACTTTGGGATTTCTTGATGTGCTTTCTAGGATATGCCTTGTGAGTCATGTTAGTAATGATATTTATTTTTTTACCTAGAGGAACTCCATGGGACATTGTAGTTGAGAAATTATATGTGATTATCATATCATGGGGATGTAAAGTAGTATTTCTAGGTATCCAGATGTTTTGATTGAGAATATGATATATGGACATAGAAACCCTAATAATGATACTTGTTGATTTTTATTCTATATTTAGTGATGAGGGTGATTCTGATCTCCTAATATCATGGGTTAATTGAGGATGATTATATTCTCATCTGTAACGCCCTGACCCCAGCTACCCAGAGCCGGTGCACTACTTCGTAACATTGGCATGATCACAAAAGATCAAGTCTCGAAAGACCGATTAGTTTAGTATCCTTGGAAACACTAGATACATTCATAAGTCTTTCATTACATCAAAAAGTAAACAAACTAAAATAACATGGTCTTCATAGTCCACACTCATATCCCTTTCTGACTACCCCTGCAGGTCATTCATAAAATACTTCTTCACATCTTGGAAAATATTAAAACATTGAAAGGGGTGAGCTCAGATGATCAGTAAGGATAACAATAATGCGGAACCTTTCATAAATAAACATAAGAATTTAAGGCAGTGTATAATTAAAACAAAATCCTTTTAAACATGAACATCAACATAATATGGAAAAAGTAAAATGAGATAATGCCATTCACTTCCTCACATGGATATTCTACTGGTCGAATAATCACATGCAATATCAATAACCACTTTCATAATGAGGGAATGTATAATGCCAGACATTCTGAAACATTTTGTCAAGGCCTCTACCAAGACGTCTAAAATGATTAAGGCCTCGGCCAAAACCATAAATCAAATTGGGAAAGGGCCTCGGCCAATTCCACGTCTAGTTGTCTCATGAGACCTACCGATGCATCGAGGGGTTATAGCGGGCTCCACTCGTCACTTATTAAGTCCAATGCATTCCTCGTATGAATAGTTTAAACATATCATAATCCATAACATAATCATATCACATAAAAAATGCATAAATGAAACATAACATTTCCACATTTCAATCACAAGATATCAATACAACACCTTGATATAATAAAAACTCTTTAAAACCCATTTTCAATACCAAAATAAAAGAATGTTAAAACTTTGTATTTATTTTTCATTAAAAAAAAGATGGCTTGTAGAGGAAGCCGAAACTCAAATAATGGTCACGACGGCGGAGAAGTCGTTGTCGCCGCATAAGTACGGAAAGAAAAACATTCCCTTTTGTCGTTTATCAAAACGCTTCGTATAAAAAGATTCCTTTTGAATAAACATAAAAGTCAAAGGGGTTTATACACCGTATAAAAGAAAATTGTGTATACAACCAAATATGCCTCAATGAAAGGAGATTGAGACGAAGACCTTAAAAAGATGATTTTTAAAATAAAATAGATCTGTTATGTTTATTCACTATAGTTACACATAAAGAACGTAAAAATAAAAAATAGGACATAATAATATCATGACATAATTTGAAAGTAGGAGATTAACCCAAAGAATGGAAGTTGGGTTAAGAAGTTCCCTTACCTTGCGTCCTGTCCTGACTCGACCGTTATTTAACCTCCTGAATAATAAAATAGAGTTAATTTCTATTTACATAAGAACCTTTTTCGTGTTCATTATTCCTTTTATATCCCTTATTACCATGTTATGAACATTATGTAATTATTTATGTTAATAATGGTCGTTTTTTCGATCTTTGGTACTTAAGTCAAAAATAAACTTCCTATAATTTCAAGTTGTTCATGTGGTGAAATATCCATTATATCCAGAATTATATTCATGATGTAGATATCATATATATGATATATATCCAGTATATACATTCATTCATAATGTCACGTAACATTTAGAGGTAAGAAATGAAATGCACCGTTCATGGAGACAGTGAGCCGTACGTACGCATAAACGCTACTTTCATTTCTATTTCGTATTTAATGGAATGGAATCATAATGATATAAATTTATAATATAATTACAGTATAATATAGTGTATAATACCATTTAATCCATCCTTTATACATCCCACATATGACATTAACGATTCAAATCACTTTGAGGGGGCGGTAGTCCGCACTTCCTAAAATGAAATTATCGTGTTTACCCATAATGGAAATCATAAAGTATGCCATAAATGAGAAATACAGAAGCATAAGTAAAACATAAACATATTTTATATCATATATAATTATAGTTACATCTTAATGGCCACCATTTAAGGTGTTATATGAGTGTTGAACAATCATCGTTTCGTGAGGCAGAAATTCGCCATCCACAGAAAGCGTATGTTCTTTAACCATTAGATGTAGGTGTGTGTAACTGTAGCTCGCATACTTCTTCTAACAAAATCCTATTATATTGAGGATACTGGTGTTGTTACAAAAGAGAGGAATGAAAAGAGTTTAGGGGGTTGGAGAAGAAAAATAAAACAAAACAACATTAGAGAAGACATTACCTCAAAATCGGGTAACTCTTTTTGATTTGAGCCAAAGGCTTCCTTAGGAAGCGTTCTGCCCAAAGTGAGGCTTCTAGGAGTAAGAGGGGGAAGTTGGGAGAGTATTTGGGCAGAGTTTTTCCAAGCCAAATTGCTTGAAGGTGTGAATAAGGTGGGAGAGGTGGGGTCCTTTTATAAGTGGAGAGGAGGGGCTCTTTTGGAAAGATTGAAATGTTACATTATTACAAAATGCTTTTAGGATTCTAAAGGTCCCACACTTATATAATTAGTGGATAAGGTGATAAGGGTTCGAAATCTACCCATCCAATAGTCTTTGGACAAGTGTAAGCCTTGGATTTTGCATTATCTTTTCATTTTATTAAAATCGTTAAATAATGAGGTCATCGCTGCATCATAATGATGTCATAAATAATTTAATTTATTTAATGTCTAAAAATTATAAAAAAATACTATGATGTATGAAATCTTTTTATATTTATAATGAATATTTATAGTCAAAATTTTGACTTGTGTAACCCCACATAAAAATTGTTTTAGTAAAACAACTCATGTTTGTGTCAATTTAATTTTAACATTAAATAAATATATATTAATTTCATTTTCCAACCAAAGTGGCTCCATGGGGTCCCCAAGTTGACCCATGGGTTTTCTTGGTCAGCCATGACTCATCCAATAGGAGTAGGAAAAGTTTCAAGCTCATATCATATTATTAAAACATTGTTTTTACCTTAAACTACACTAATTACCTCTAATCGCGATTAAGAACTTAAAAGTTACTATTTACCGAAAAATTATTTTAATCTCATTGAACCACATTTTACTTCTTAATGAAAACCATGTAGGTTGGATTTTTGAAAATCAAATCACAGAAGTGGTAATATTTCATTTAAACAAAAAATCAGTTATTTAACTACCACTTAGTGGTTTCACTATTCATAAAAAATTGAAGATTTTCAGAACAATGCCAAAATTTTACCCTAAGCTATAATTGATATTCCGAATTCAAAAATGATGTCTATTTTACAAAATTCCAAACATATAAGTTGCATTAATTAATTTTATAATTAATTCCCACTGTCACAACAAATAACGTGTTTTTAAGAAACAATTTACATCAAAAGATTGGCAATTGTTTATGTCCAATTTCAATGTTAAATTAATTCTAATGACCACCATTGGATAAAATGGTAAAAATATATTATAATTATACTTTAAAACCACTAAATAGTATAATTTATCCCAATAAATTATTTTTATTAAAAAAGTTGTTTTAAGTATTTTTCACTATTCATAAAAAAATTGGATGTTCTCAGAAAGTTACAAAAAATTCAACTTAGGATAATTTCGAAATTAAGAATTCAAAAATGAAGTCCATTTTGAAATATAAAATTTCTATAATTTTAAAAAGTGGTTATTACTATTCATAACGGCTACTTTGATTAGTCGCGGTGTTTTAGAACTCGATGTTGCGTACAATGCAAGCTATTGCATTATTGAATGAGAAGCGTATCATGGAAGCTCGAGGTGTTACATTCTCCCCTCCTTCAATAAATTGCGTCCTCGCAATTTGAAATTTTCTTTGAAAATAAAAGGTTGAAGATAGAAAATACTTTTGTGGAAAACCCACATCAGAAATAAGGTTAATAAACATATAACATTAAAAGAAAGCAAGATAAGTACAAAGGTCACCCGAGATATCCCATTCTAGGATTCTATGCAAATATGGATATGGAGGAGAAACAAACCATCAAGGTCTGATGGAGAGTTATAGAAAACAGGATTAGGAGAAAGTTTAACTACAAGAAAATCACAAACTTGTGATTGGTTAAACGATCACTGATTCCCCAGTAGGAAAAGTTAACCGACAACGTTTTTGTTTTAAGTTACCTTTTATAAAGTTGAGGACTTTATTTAGGAGATTTACTAAAAATGTAAGGGAATATACATACTTGTTATTTATACTTTCATTCGTTAATAAATTTTTACCACAAACCCATCTTTTACTCCAAATGGTAATGGAACTCAAAAATATTCTTTTTATCCTAATTGTATAAGGTTCCAAATATTAACACATACCATTTAGTAAAACTATTTTGTAATAACCAGGTACTTCCTGTAGGCTAGTGGTAGGAAATAAAGGCTTGTCGCACTATGGTTGTGGGTTCGATTACTGCAGCTTTGTCCAACGCGACTGGTTATTCCCCACCCTGCAGGTTGTCCTTTTCCTAAAACTATAGTATTATAATATTCCAAAAATAATCTTCAGAAATGCTTTAACCTTAAACAATACTATCCATGGTTCAACTTAATCCATTCCAACCTTAATCGTTATCCAAAATACCTCTGTCCATACTTTCTCTAAAAGGTCTCTAAATTCCAAAATCAATTGTAACATCAGATTCCACAAACAAAGAAAAGTTTCTCTTATTGTCACATACTAAAAATATAATTACCTTCATCATATTAAAACCTTACTGAAATCAACAAGTACTGCAGTACAATCTTTATATATATCACATTATTCTTATAACCAGAATATAATCCATGAGTCCAAAAGCACCAATACATTAGTTATTCTGCTTCAACTGTAGTAACAGCATAAAATAGTCCTTGATCCCTTGGCCTTTTCTGAGGTAAGTTTCCCTGACACATAGGACATTCATTTTCATAATAACCCATTTCTCTACAATTGTAGCATTCAACTTTCATAGCCTCTTTCTTTCCCTTACAATAACGAGCCTGGTGACCTTTTTCTCCACATTTGTAACATACTCCCATTCATTTTAGGCAAGTACCAGGGTGATTCTTCCCACAATTATCACATAATGGAAAATCCTTCTTTCCCTTTTTCCCTTTATCTGTCTCTTGTTCCACTGTTCTCTTCTTCTCTTGCTTTACTTTTTTGTCATAAGACATAGAGAATTCCTTTTCTGTCTTGATAGCACACGAGACAATATCTTCGTATGATGATAAGGATTGTGATACTAAAGCTCGACAGAGAAATGGTTTTAACCCATCAAAGAAACGATCAATATTACTCCTTGGGTTACGTATATAATCGGAAGCATGCCTCACTAACCTTGTAAAGTTAGCCTCATACTTTGCGACATTCTCATCCTCCTTCTGCCTCAGACTCAGAAATTGCCTTTCCATATCTGCTCGATGGTCACGAGGAAAGTATTTTTCTAAGAAAATATCTTTGAACTCCCTCCATTCCATATTCGATATGTCATCATATTCCTTTGTGTTTTGGATCAGCGACCACCACTGATCGGCATCTCCAGTGAGGCGGTAAACTGCCATGACAACCTTCTGCCTTTCGCTACTCCCCAAGGCATGGAATATTTTCTCTAAGGATTTTATCCATTGCTTAGCTACTGACGGATTTGTACCCCCATTGATGGTTGGTGGTTGTTTCCTCATGAAGCGGTCTAACATTGATCCTCCACGTTGTGGATCAGGGTGCTCCATACGGGTAAGGTTATTATTCATAACCTGAGTAAGTTGTCCCAGTATGGTGATTAGCTGATCGGCACCAGTTGCATCACCAGCCCCAATATAATTATCTTTAGCAGGAGGGAAATCCCTACATGGAGTGCGTGCATTGATACAGTTTCCATTTCTTCCACTAGGATCCATTTCTAAACAATGGCATAAACTAGATCAGTTTATGAATCAAAATACATAATCCCATACTTATAAAACACTTAACATAAAATGAACTATTTATGGATATAATCCATAAAAAATTTTTCTTTGAGGAAGTATATACTCATAACCCTTCACAGTGGTTTATAAAGAAAATGAGAATTATCCAAATCATATCCCCCGGGAGTGTCGTAACCAAGAGTGCAGCAAGGCCCGTTGTTGTGCACCAGTTCCCGTTCGAGTCTAGCTCAAAGCGGTGTTTTCGGGTTTTACCCCTAGGTACATCTGTGCCAGAGCCACCTCTACTTGCTCGTATCCAGACAGGTATGTATTTCTCGGAAAACTCACAAAATCTCTACAATAACAATATTATAGGAAGTTCTTCTATACTAATCCTCAAAGTCTATCTTTGGGCTATGTGCTCTAATCAGAGTTTATCTAAATCTAGCTTCCAAGGTTAGTACTAAATTGCCTTTGATACCAACTGTAACGCCCCGACCCCAGCTACCCAGAGCCGGTGCACTACTTTGTAACATTGGCATGATCACAAAAGATCAAGTCTCGAAAGACCGATTAATTTAGTAGCCTTGTAAACACTAGATACATTCATAAGTCTTTCATTACATCAAAAAGTAAACAAACTACAATAACATGGTCTTCATTGTCCACACTCATATGCCTTTCTGAATACCCCTATAGGTCATTCATAAAATACTTCTTCACATCCTGGAAAATATTAAAACATTGAAAGAGGTGAGCTCAGATGCTCAGTAAGGATAACAATAACGCGGAAGCCTTCATAAATAAACATAATAATTTAAGGCAATGTATAATTAAAACAAAAGCCTTTTAAACTTGAACATCAACATAATATGTCAAAAGTAAAATGAGATAATGCCATTCACTTCCTCACATGGATATTCTACTAGTCGAATAATCACATGCAATATCAATAACCACTTTCATAATGAGGGAATGTATAATGCCAGACATTCTGAAACATTTTTTCAAGGCCTCGACCAAGACGTCTAAAATGATTAAGGCCTCGGCCAAAACCATAAATCAAATTGGGAAAGGGCCTTGGCCAATTCCACGTCTAGTTGTCTCATGAGACCTACCGATGCATCGAGGAGCTATAGCGGGCTCCACCCGTCACTTATTATGTCCAATGCATTCCTCATATGAATAGTTTAAACATATCATAAACAACAACATAATCATATCACATAAAAAATGCATAAAGGAAACATAACATTTCCACATTTCAATCACAAGATATCAATACAACACATTGATATAATAACAACTCTTTAAAAACCATTTTCAATACCAAAATAAAAGAATGTTAAAAATTTGTATTTATTTTTCATTAAAAAAAAGATGTCTTATAGAGGAAGCCGAAACTAAAATAATGGTCACGGCGGCGGAGAAGTCGTTGTCGCCGCATAAGTACGGAAAGAAAAACATTCCCTTTTGTCATTTAGCAAAACGCTTCATATAAAAAGATTCCTTTTGAATAAACGTAAAAGTCAAAGGGGTTTATACACCGTATAAAAGAAAATTGTGTATAAAACCAAATATGCCTCAATGAAAGGAGATTGAGACGAAGACCTTAAAAAGATCATTTTTTAAAATAAAATAGATCTGTTATGTGTATTCACTATAGGTACACATAAAGAACGTAAAAATACAAAATAGGACATAATAATATCATGACATAATTTGAAAGTAGGATATTAACCCAAAGAATGGAAGTTGGGTTAAGAAGTTCCCTTACCTTGCGTCATGTGCTGACTCGACCGTTATTTAACCTCCTGAATAATAAAATAGAGTTAATTCCAATTTACTTAAGAACCTTTTTCGTGTTCATTATTCCTTTTATATCCCTTATTACCATGTTATGAACATTATTTAATTATTTAAGTTAATAACGGTCGTTTTGTCGATCTTTGGTACTTGAGTCAAAAATAAACATCCTATAATTTCAAGTTGTTCATGTGGTGAAATATCCATTATATCCAGAATTATATTCATGATTTAGATATCATATATATGATATATATCCAGTATATACATTCATTCATAATGTCACATAACATTTAGAGGTAAGAAATGAAATGCACCGTTCATGGAGACGGTAAGCCGTACGTACGCATGAACGCTACTTTCATTTCTATTTCGTATTTAATGGAATGGAATAATAATGATATAAATTTATAATATAATTACAGTATAATATAGTGTATAATACCATTTAATCCATCCTTTATACATCCCACATATGACATTAACGATTCAAATCACTTTGAGGGACCGGTAGTCCGCACTTCCTAAAATGAAATTATCGCGTTTTACCCATAACGGAAATCATAAAGTATGCCATAAATGAGAAATAAAGAAGCATAAGTAAAACATAAACATATTTTATATCATATATAAATATAGTTACATCTTAATGGCCACCTATGAAGGTGTTATATGAGTGTTGAACAATCATCGTTTCGTGAGGCAGAAATTCGCCATCCACAGAAACCGTATGTTCTTTAACCATTAGATGTAGGTGTGTGTAAGTGTAGCTCGAATCCTTCTTATAACAACATCCTAGTATATTGAAGATACTGGTGTTGTCACAAAAGATAGTAATGAAAAGATTTTAGGGGGTTGGAGAAGAAAAATAAAACAAAACAACATTAGAGAAGACATTACCTCAAAATCGGGTAACTCTTTTTGATTTGAGCCAAAGGCTTCCTTGGGAAGAGTTCTGCCCAAAGTGAGGCTTCTAGGAGTAAGAGGGGGAAGTTGGGAGAGTATTTGGGAAGAGGTTGGCCGAGCCAAATGGCTTGAAGGTGTGAATAAGGTGGGAGAGGTGGGGGCCTTTTATAAGTGGAGAGGAGGGGCTCTTTTGGAAAGATTGAAATGTTACATTATTAGACAATGCTTTTCGGATTCTAAAGGTCCCACACTTATATAATTCGTGGATAAGGTGATAAGGGTTCTAAATCTACCCATACAATAGTCTTTGGACATGTGTAAGCCTTGGATTTTACATTATCTTTTCATTTTATTAAAATCGTTAAATAATGAGGTCATCGCTGCATCATAATGATGTCATAAATAATTTAATATATTTAATGTCTAAAAATTATAAAAAAAATACTATGATGTATGAAATCTTTTTAGATTTCTAATGAATATTTATAGTCAAAATTTGGACTTGTGTAACCCCACTTAAAAATTGTTTTAGTAAAACAACTCATGTTTGTTTCAATTTAATTTTAACATTAAATAAATATATATTAATGTCATTTTCCAACCAAAGTGGCTCCATGGGGTCCCCAAGTTGACCCATGGGTTTTATTGGTCGGCCATGACTCATCCAATAGTATTAAGACAAGTGTCAAGCTCATATCATATTATTAAAACATTGTTTTTACCTTAAACTACACTAACTACCTCTAATCGCGATTAAGAACTTAAAAGTTACTATTCACCAAAAAATTATTTTAATCTCATTGAACCACATTTTACTTCTTAATGACAACCATGTATGTCGGATTTTTGAAAATCAAATCACAGAAGTGGTAATATTTCATTTAAACGAAAAATCACTTATTTAACTACCACTTAGTGGTTTCACTATTCATCAAAAATTGAAGTTTTTCAGAACAATGCCAAAATTTCACCCTAAGCTATAATTGATATTCCGAATTCAAAAATGATGTCTATTTTACAAAATTCCAAACATATAAGTTGCATTAATTAATTTTATAATTAATTCCCGATGTCACAACAAATAACTTTTTTTTTAAGAAACAATTTATATCAAAAGATTGGCAATTGTTTATGTCCAATTTCAATGTTAAATTAGTTCTAATGACCACAATTGGATAAAATGGTAAGAATATATTCTAATTATACTTTAAAACCACTAAATAGTATAATTTGTCACAATAAATTATTTTGATTAAAAAAGTTGTTTTAAGTATTTTTCACTATTCATAAAAAAAATTGGAAGTTCTCAGAAAGTTACAAAAAATTCAACTTAGGATAATTTCGATATTACGAATTCAAAAATGAAGTCCATTTTGAAATATAAAATTTCTATAATTTTAAAAAGTGGTTATTACTATTCATAACGTCTACTTTGATTAGTCGCGGTGTTTTAGAACTCGAAGTTGCGTACAATGCAAGCTATTGCATTATTGAATGAGAAGCATATCATGGAAGCTTGGGGTGTTACATTCTCCCATCCTTCAATAAATTGCGTCCTCGTAATTTGAAATTTTCTTTGAAAATAAAAGGTTGAAAATAGAAAATACCTTTGTGGAAAACCCACATCGTAAATAAGGTTAATAAAAATATAACATTAAAAGAAAGCAAGATAAGTTCAAAGGTCACCCGAGATAGCCCATTCTAGGATTATATGAAAATATGGATATGGAGGAGAAAAAAACCATCAAGGTCTGATGGAGAGTTATAGAAAACAGGATTAGGAGAATGTTTAACTACCAGAAAATCACAAACTTGTGATTGGTTAAATGATCACTGATTCCCCAGTAGGAAAAGTTAACCGACAACGTTTTTGTTTTAAGTTACCTTTTATAAAGTTGAGTAATTTATTTAGGAGATTTACTAAGAATGTAAGGGAATATACATACTTGTTATGTATACTTTCATTCGTTAATAAATTTTTACCACAAACCCATCTTTTACTCCAAATGGTAACGGAACTCAAAAATATTCTTTTTATCCTAATTGTATAAGGTTCCAAATATTAACACATACCATTTAGTAAAACTATTTTGTAATAACCAGGGACTTCTTGTTGGCTAGTGGTAGGAAATAAAGGCTTGTCGCACTATGGTTGTGGGTTCGATTCCTGCAGCTTTGTCCGACGCGACGGGTTATTCCCCACCCTGCAGGTTGTCCTTTTCTTAAAACTATAGTATTATAATATTCCAAAAATAATCTTCAGAAATGCTTTAACCTTAAACAATACTATCCATGGTTCAACTTAATCCATTCCAACCTTAATAGTTATCCAAAATACCTCCGTCCAGACTTTCTCTAAAAGGTCTCTAAATTCCAAAATCAATTGTAACATCAGATTCCCCAAACAAAGAAAAGTTTCTCTTATTTTCACATACTAAAAATATAATTACCTTCATCATATTAAAACCTTACTGAAATCAACAAGTACTGTAGTACAATATTTATATATATCACATTATTCTTATAACCAGAATATAATCCATGAGTCCAAAAGCACCAATACATTAGTTATTCTGCTTCAACTGTAGTAACAGCATAAGATTGTCCTTGATCCCTTGGCATTTTCTGAGGTAAGTTTCCCTGACGCTTAGGACATTCATTTGCATAATGACCCATTTCTCTACAATTGTAGCATTCAACTTTGATAGCCTCTTTCTTTCCCTTACAATCACGATCCTGGGGACCTTTTTCTCCACATTTGTAACATACTCCCATTCCTTTTAGGAAAGTACCAGGGTGATTCTTCCCTCAATTATCACATAATGGAAAATATTTCTTTCCATTTTTCCCTTTATCTGTCTCTTGTTCCACTGTTCTCTTCTTCTCTTGCTTTACTTTGTTGTCATAAGACTTAGAGAATTTCTTTTCTGTCTTGATAGAACACGAGACAATATCTTCGTATGATGAGAAGGATTGTGATACTAAAGCTCGACGGAGAAATGGTTTTAACCCATCAAAGAAACGATCAATCTTACCCCTTGGGTTACGTATATAATCGGCAGCATGCCTCGCTAACCTTGTAAATTTAGCCTCATACTTTGTGACATTCTCATCCTCCTTCTGCCTCAGACTCAGAAAATGCCTTTCCATATCTGCTCGATGGTCACGAGGAAAGTATTTTTCTAAGAAAATCTCTTTGAACTCCCTCCATTCCATATTCGATATGTCATCATCTTCCTTTGTGTTTTGGATCAGCGACCACCACTGATCGGCATCTCCAGTGAGGCGGTAAACTGCCATGACAACCTTCTCCCTTTCGCTACTCCCCAAGGCATGGAATAGTTTCTCTAAGGAGTTTATCCATTTCTCAGCTACTAACGGATTTGTACCCCCATTGAAGGTTGGTGTTTGTTGCCTCATGAAGCGGTCTAACATTGATCCTCCACGTTGTGGATCAGGGTGCTCCATACGGGTAAGGTTATTATTCATAACCTGAGTAAGTTGTCCCAGTATGGTGATTAGCTGATCGGCACCAGTTGCATCACCAGCCCCACTATAATTATCTTGAGCAGGAGGGAAATCCCTACATGGAGTGCATGCATTGATATGATTTCCATTTCTTCCACTAGGCGCCATTTCTAAACAATGGCATAATCTAGATCAGTTTATGAATCAAAATACATAATCCCATACTTATAAAACACTTAACATAAATTGAACTATTTATGGATATAATCCATAAAAATGTTTTCTTTGAGGAAGTATATACTCATAACCCTTCATAGTGGTTTATAAAGAAAATGAGAATTATCCAAAGCATATCCCCCGGGAGTGTCGTAACCAAGAGTGCAGCAAGGCCCGTTGTTGTGCACCAGTTCCCGTTCGAGTCTAGCTCAAAGCGGTGTTTTCGGGTTTTACCCCTAGGTACATCTGTGCGAGAGCCGCCTCTACTTGCTCGTATCCTGACAGGGATGTATTGCTCGGAAAACTCACAAAATCTCTACAATAACAAAATTCTAGGAAGTCCTTCTATACTAATCCTCAAAGTCTATCTTTGGGCTATGTGCTCTAATCAGAGTTTATCTAAATCTAGCTTCCAAGGTTAGTACTAAACTGCCTTTGATACCAACTGTAACGCCCCGACCCCAGCTACCCAGAGCCGGTGCACAACTTCGTAATATTGGCATGATCACAAAAGATCAAGTCTCGAAAGACCGATTAGTTTAGTAGCCTTGGAAACACTAGATACATTCATAAGTCTTTCATTACATCAAAAAGTAAACAAACTAAAATAACATGGTCTTCATAGTCCACACTCATATCCCTTTCTGACTACCCCTGCAGGTCATTCATAAAATACTTCTTCACATCCTGGAAAATTTTAAAACATTGAAAGGGGTGAGCTCAGATTCCCAGTAAGGATAACAATAATGTCGAAGCTTTCATAAGTAAACATAAGAATTTAAGGCAATATATAATTAAAACAAAAGCCTTTTAAACTTGAACATCAACATAATATGGAAAAGGTAAAATGAGATAATGCCATTCACTTCCTCACATGGATATTATACTGGTCGAATAATCACATCCAATATCAATAACCACTTTCATAATGAGGGAATGTATAATTCCAGACATTCTGAAACATTTTGTCAAGGCCTCGGCCAAGACGTCTAAAATGATTAAGGCCTCGGCCAAAACCATAAATAAAATTGGGAAAGGGCCTCGGCCAATTCCATGTCTAGTTGTCTCATGAGACCTACCGATGCATCGAGGAGCTATAGCGGGCTCCACCCGTCACTTATTAAGTCCAATGCATTCCTCATATGAATAGTTTAAACATATCATAAACCATAATATAATCATATCACATAAAAAATGCATAAAGGAAACATAACATTTCCACATTTCAATCACAAGATATCAATACAACACGTTGATATAATAAAAACTCTTTAAAAACCAGTTTCAATACCAAAATAAAATAATGTTAAAACATTGTATTTATTTTTCATTAATAAATGATGGCTTGTAGAGGAAGCCGAAACTCAAATAATGGTCACGGCGGCGGAGAAGTCGTTGTCGCCGCATAAGTACGGAAAGAAAAAAATTCCCTTTTTTCATTTAGAAAAACTCTTCGTATAAAAAGATTCCTTTTGAATAAAGGTAAATGTCAAAGGAGTTTATACACCGTATAAAAGAAAATTGTGTATAAGACCAAATATGCCTCAGTGAAAGGAGATTGAGACGAAGACCTTAAAAAGATCATTTTTTAAAATAAAATAGATCTGTTATGTGTATTCACTATAGGTACACATAAAGAACGTAAAAATACAAAATAGGACATAATAATATCATGACATAATTTGAAATTAGGAGATTAACCCAAAGAATGGATGTTGGGTTAAGAAGTTCTCTTACCTTGCGTCTTGTCCTGACTCGACCGTTATTTAACCTCCTGAATAATAAAATAGAGTTAATTCCTATTTACTTAAGAACCTTTTTCGTGTTCATTATTCCTTTTATATCCCTTATTACCATTTTATGAACATTATGTAAAAATTTATGTTAATAACGGTCGTTTTGTCGATCTTTGGTACTTGAGTCAAAAATAAACTTCCAATAATTTCAAGTTGTTCATGTGGTGAAATATCCATTATATCCAGAATTATATTCATGATGTAGATATCATATATATGATATATATCTAGTATATACATTCATTCATAATGTCACTTAACATTTAGAGGTAAGAAATGAAATGCACCGTTCATGGAGACGGTAAGTCGTACGTACGCATGAACGCTACTTTCATTTCTATTTCGTATTTAATGGAATGGAATCATAATGATATAAATTTATAATATAATTACAGTATAATATAGTGTATAATACCATTTAATCCATCCTTTATACATCCCACATATGACATTAACGATTCAAATCACTTTGAGGGTGCGGTAGTCCGCAATTCCTAAAATGAAATTATCGCGTTTTACCCATAATGGAAATCATAAAGTATTCCATAAATGAGAAATACAGAAGAATAAGTAAAATATAAACATATTTTATATCATATATAAATATAGTGACATCTTAATGGCCACCTTTGAAGGTGTTATATGAGTGTTGAACAATCATCGTTTCGTGAGGCAGAAATTCGCCATCCACAGAAACCGTATGTTCTTTAACCATTAGATGTAGGTGTGTGTAAGTGTAGCTCAAATCCATCTTATAACAACATCCTAGTATATTGAGGATACAGGTTTTGTTACAAAAGAGAGTAATGAAAAGATTTTAGGGGGTTGGAGAAGAAAAATAAAACAAAACAACATTAGAGAAGACATTACCTCAAAATCGGGTAACTCTTTTTGATTTTCGCCAAAGGCTTCCTTGGGAAGAGTTCTTCCCAAAGTGAGGCTTCTAGGAGTAATAGGGGGAAGTGGGGAGAGTATTTGGGCAGATTTTGGCCGAGCCAAATGGCTTGAAGGTGTGAATAAGGTGGGAGAGGTGGGGGCCTTTTATAAGTGGAGAGGAGGGGCTCTTTTGGAAAGATTGAAATGTTACATTATTACACAATGATTTTCAGATTCTAAAGGTCCCACACTTTTATAATTCGTGGCTAAGGTGATAAGGGTTCAAAATATACCCATCAAATAGTCTTTGGACAAGTTTATGACTTGGATTTCACATTATCTTTTCATTTTATTAAAATCGTTAAATAATGAGGTAATCGCTGCATCATAATGATGTCATAAATAATTTAATTTATTTAATGTCTAAAAATTATAAAAAAAATACTATGATGTATGAAATATTTTTATCTTTCTAATGAATATTTATAGTCAAAATTTGGACTTGTGTAACCCCACTTAAAAAGTGTTTTAGTAAAACAACTCATGTTTGTGTCAATTTAATTTTAACATTAAATAAATATATATTAATGTCATTTTCCAACCAAAGTGGCTCCATGGGGTCCCCAAGTCGACCCATGGGTTGTCTTGGTCGTCCATGACTCATCCAATAGGAGTAGGACAAGTTTCAAGCTCATATCATATTATTAAAACATTGTTTTTACCTAAAACAACACTAATTACCTCTAATCGCGATTAAGAACTTAAAAGTTACTATTCACCAAAAAAAAATTTTAATCTCATTGAACCAAATTTTACTTCTTAATGACAACCATGTATGTCGGATTTTTGAAAATCAAATCACAGAAGTGGTAATATTTCATTTAAACGAAAAATCAGTTATTTAACTACCACTTAGTGGTTTCACTATTCATCAAAAATTGAAGTTTTTCAGAACAATGCCAAAATTTCACCCTAAGCTATAATTGATATTCCTAATTCAAAAATGATGTCTATTTTAAAAAATTCCAAACATATAAGTTTCATTAATTAATTTTATAATTAATTCCCGCTGTCACAACAAATAACGTGTTTTTAAGAAACAATTTATATCAAAAGATTGGCAATTGTTTATGTCCAATTTCAATGTTAAATTAATTCTAATGACCACCATTGGATAAAATGGTAAAAATATATTCTAATTATACTTTAAAACCACTAAATAGTATAATTTATCACAATAAATTATTTTTATTAAAAAATTTGTTTTAAGTATTTTTCACTATTCATAAAAAAAATTGGAGGTTCTCAGAAAGTTGCAAAAAAATCAACTTAGGATAATTTCAATATTACGAATTCAAAAATGAAGTCCATTTTGAAATATAAAATTTCTATAATTTTAAAAAGTGGTTATTACTATTCATAACGGCTACTTTGATTAGTCGCGGTGTTTTAGAACTCGATGTTGCGTACAATGCAAGCTATTGCATTATTGAATGAGAAGCGTATCATGGAAGCTCGGGGTGTTACATCATCAACCTATTGTTTTTAGTGGATGATTAAACACTCCCTGAATTGTGGTCTATAGAAAATTGTTATGCTCTCTTAAACCCATGGATTATAGTGGATGACTATGCTCTCCTCAATTTTTCATATGATGAGGATCTATATATGTGCTCTATGGGATCTGGCTCATGAGCATCTAAATTGTTTGGGTGGTTGAACATGGTGTCTCACACCTATGTTTTTCATTCATAATTTGATCTCGAGGGGTTGGTATAAAATCTCAAAGGTGATCCCCCCTATATATACCGTTGAAGGATCATACCCTTCGAGTTCATCCAAGTCACAATGTTGCAACCACCTATGAACTAAGACCTAGGGATTAGACATTGGATTGGATTTATGTAGAATTAGTAGCATCGAATCTATTTGAGGGACAATGTATAGGATATATGTATGTACTTCTCTATAATCCTACCTTTCAAAGATTAGAGGCATGTACGAGTGAACCTTGTGGTAGGATGAGTATCCACCTATGATAATTGAGGTTTCTCAGACATATTTCTAGTGCTGACTAAAGCAGTAATATGTCAATATTTATTATGGACCCATAGATCGACTTAATGGTACCCGAATTGTATGGTACAACATCCAGATCAATTCCTTAGCCCAAGATGTCCAGGCGATCGAGATTAAGGACCCATGTATCGACTGTTGATTATTTTTATGTTAATTATTTTAATTTACTCATGAATATTCATATTTAGGTATATATGTATAGGTATGAGACTATACATGTGTACTTATATAGGTAAGGACATACATGGTGTCCCTTTCCATGTCAAAAATAATTTTAGACTTGGGGTTCGACTGTGGTCTCACATTTTGGTTTTTCTTATCTTTTAAGTTGTTTCTCAGCTAGGCTAATCGCCTTGATTTTACATATAGTTATAGCATCATATTTTATAGGTTCCTCTTTGGGGTGGAAAAATGTTATTATTTCTCACCCCTGAACATGAACCTCGAAGTAGGTGTAGAAATTTTGTCTACTTTTTAGGTTGATCATTTTCTTAATAGTGGGTATGGATGAGGCCTAGTGGTTCATGATCAAGAAGATCCACATGGGTGGGTTTTTAAATAGGCTTAGTGAAATTTAAATGTGTCTTGGGGACTAGGAACTTGATTTGGATTAGAGTTATAAGTCAAACCCTATATGCTTAGTTTTGTTTCTTTTTATATTACGTTATCTGTATGGTTGGCCCAATGGTTGACCGATGTTGTTTGTATGAAAGAGTTGTTTGGGATTTTATAGATTTTTCATTAACTATTACAACATGTATTATTTTATTATATTTACCCATTTCACTATCTATTTGTATTCTATTTTTTATGATACATTTCATATTCTACTCTTGGATGAATATTATATGGGGGCATAGTCTATCGACTATCAGAACCAGGGCCCTCACTGCTATTCGATTACATTTGGAATATAGGGAGGTTCACTTAAGTGTTCATAAGCAACCAGATCAGGCCACAGTTTCATTGGAATCTAGGTTGGGATGTTACACATTAGAAGATGTTATCTCCACTATGAAATCTTTTTATGAATTTTGGATTTACCAATCCTCCAATGTAATATAGATACTTGATGACTAGAATATTACATGAGTACCTAGATTCGTTTCTGGTCGTATTTGAGGATTATATTATCAATTACTCTAAAATCAAATAGAATCACCTTAATCACTTTAGATTATTTCAAATAAATACTGGGATATTGTAGAAATTATTCAAATCTATCAAAATATAATTTTTGGATTTGATAAGTAAATTTATTGGGAGACATGGCGTCAGAACATGGTATTTCAGTCAATCCAAAGAATATGACTGATGTTTATTCATGGGATATATTGTGTAATTTTTTTAGCTACCGAACATCATGGGGATAGTAAGGTATTACAATTGGGTTTTAAAATATGTTTCAATTTTTGATTCTTGGGTGAAAACCCTCACTTATATGAGATTGATTTTTTTTTTGGAATGAGAAATTTTATTGAAATTTTTCTCAGCTAAAAAATATTTTGAGTTCTATTTTAGTATTCACTCTTCTAGTGGAAAGGTAAGTAAATATGGTCCTTTATGGAAAATCAGGTTCGTTTTGTGTTATTATATAGGGTGTTCATGTGGTATCATATGGCCCTATAAATAATAGGCTATAGGAGAGGAATTATCAAACCCATGATCTTGAACTCACATATGTGATTCATGATCCTAAAATTTAGTGACAATACCATTTGGAGAAATTTATACTAATTATTTTGACTCCTAAAACATGATTTAAATATTATTTTGAAATATTTGAACTTCCTTCAATGGTTTTTTGTGAAGTACAAGAAGTATTTTGATTATGACATTTCTTACACCCACGGAGGGGGAATTCCATATTGAATATTTGAGCGAGAAACATCTCAACCAATCTATGAAATAATCATCAGAAGAGTGGAACACTATGGAAATTTTTTCCTAGTTTCATTTAGGATTATTAGTATAATAGACCAAGGATGTCATAAATACTTTTCAATTGGCCTTATCTCATCTTGAGATTATACTTTTGGAATAAAACATTGATGATGGATTTGGTTAGTTAGGGACTCTCTTTATAGTGGGGAGAACATCTCCAAATTGATATTCTCTTCAAAAGGACTATTGATTATTCTAAATTTGATATTTTAACATTTTCTTATAAGAAAGTATATAATGGGGAAAATATATATTTCGCAATGGGTTTTGAAAACTAAAACCATGGAGTTTTGTTGTTGTGAGGCCATAATTCGGGTGGGTAGGTATGAATTGAGATATTGATTCCATTATTTATCATTGTTATACTGGTCGATATGTATTAAATGAGAACAAAAGAACATTGGGTTTTTTTCAGCCACATAAAATTATGAATTGGAAGTGGTAAAATATATATATGGCCTTCATGGTTGGGTTTTCAAATATCCATTGGGGAATTAATGAAATAAACTTTGTGATCGATCATCTAACAAAATTTTCTCAATTATTTCCAATTCATGAAATAACTAAAGTCGAGGAATTGGGACGTCTCTATATGCATTAGATTTCCAAATATCATGGATTCCTTATTCTATTGTATTTTATAGGGATTCCTATTTTACATATCACTTTTGTAGATTCCACCAAGAGAAAGTGGGATTATAGGTACATTTGAGCATGAAATATCATCCATAGATGGATGACCAAATAGAAAGAGATATATAGATTATTGTATAAATGTTTTTTTATTGAATTATAATTTATTTGGAACATCATACATATATTTATGAATGGTTTTGTAATTGTAATATTAGTTACTAGTCTATAATCCAGAAAAATCCATTTAAGGCCTTGTATAGAAATCAATGTAAATCTAAATTCTCTTGGTTGGATAGTGGGGAAGCTACCATGATTTGGTCAGGTTTTTTTATGAGATGACGGTAAAGAATTATTTTATTGATCAGAGAATGTTGATGTAAAAAATTTGGTAAAAATATTATATTTACAATTATTAGTTACCTTTGGAGTTTTTAGTTGGTTACCAGGTATTTTTTTAGTGTTTGAACCCAATTGGTTCATCGATTTCTTGTGAAACAGGGGTCTCAATCACCTTGATTTTGGGACCTTTTTAGTTTTTTGATAATGCGTGGAATGTATATTACCATTTAGAAACTCCTCTAATAATTATGTTGAAACATAGTGTTCTCAATGTATCGAGACTTTAGTTGTTAATTTTTGAACCATATAATGTATTTTCTAGAAAGGATCTAGATATTGAGCTTAATTTTTGTCATGATTGAGAATCCAGGCAGGATTTTCAAATTTTATAAATAATGTAATTCATGGGAGGATGATACCTATGGTTCTTATGTTGTGGAAATATTTTTCATATTTTTATGAGATGTGGAAGCGTGAGACATTAGTTAGAGAGTGGTATATTTACCTATTTGACATTAAATCTCCTTGATGAGATTTATAGTGATAGAAAGTTGTTATGGTAGGGAGGTTGTAACATCCTAAGACAATTTTTATATTATAATTTGACCCTTTCTTGATCTATTTTAATTTTCATATTTTTTTGGGGTTTTGGAGGAAAATTTCTAAAATTGGGACGCCAATGTGGAAGTGCATGGTTGGCACATGGTATGGGAAAAACCATATGGTTTGGCCTTGAAAACCATTTTCCCTATTGTGAGACATTGTAAAGGGAACATGATTTATCCTAACCATGAAGGAAGACCCACAAAATCATGAAATCTCAAAGAGTGAAGATTTTCCATATTCAAAAATTGTTTATAAAACTATGCACCCTCCTTGATGAAATAGTTCAATCTTCCAAAAAGGCTACATTCTTAGGCTGCACAGTTTTTCTAATATTGAATCCCCAAATAGTAATCAATTCATATGTGTTTTATGGAGGATCTAAGGATTACATGGTTAAATTTTATTCCCTTATAGTACCCAATATTTAATTTGGGATCCTCAATCCCCTTTTGTGGTGGATCAAAGCTACGGTGATTGCATTGAACCACCTCCAGGTAAGTGAATCTCCTTTTCTATGGTTTCTTCTGATCAATTTTTCTATCCTTCATAGAGAATGTTGGGTAAATATGTTATTGATTTATCTAAACTATATTTTGTTGGATATTTGTTCTAGTTTGGGTTTCTTGATCTATTTCACCTCTTCCTTCATTTTTGATCTTGTTACAGGTGCTATATTTGACTGTGTGATTAAAGGTAGGCGGTAACATACTGATTTTCCCTACAATGGGAACATTAGTTTTATTTATTGAGTTTAAATTAGATGAATTGATATAGGAAACCTGATTTGATAGTTTTTTATTTGTTATTTGAAATGGAATGTAAATTTTGGAATGAAAACCCAGATTTTAATGGAATCTAAATGTGGACTGTATTTTTGGAAAATGATGGTTTGATTTTTGAATGGATTTGACAAATTTTTATAATTTTAAATTTTTTAAAAAATTATTAATGTGAAATATGGTTTTAAAGTGGAAGATTTTTTGAAAAACCCCTTTTTTGGAAATGGGACGACCATGTTGATAACTAATCACTAGGAAATTATAAATTTAATTGATTTGAAATGATTGATTTACCCATGTTTGTTTGATTGATTGATAAAGAATATTTTATATTGAATATTTACTTATACTTGGGATGGTAACAATAGGATATTGACTCTGTAGAAATGGATTTATGATGAAAATAGTTACTAAATAATTATGGTATGAACACCTTAGAGGGTTACCTTTTGGAGGAGTTAGTGGAGCATGAGGGTTACTCAAATGGGTTGTAGAATGATGTATGTGTGCACACATATCTTAATCTGAGATCTTTTTTGAGATGTGTGAGGATCCTATTACCTAAACTAATATACCATCCAGATTTTTTCATATTTATTTAAGTTTATGACATGATTATACATGCTAACGATTATCGAACTCTTTATTTTAGGCCAGCTTATTTATATAATTGACTTATATTAAATATTTATTAATTTTAGTTTTGATGTATAATCCATATCTTGTGTTATGAAATCATGTTTTAGTTTTAAATATGTGAATTTTATATAATTCCTTTTTTAGTTCCATTTAAATGTAAGTATTATTGGTTTATTTTTTCTCTAATTTATTACAGAACACTTAGTGAGACCCTACTGGTCTTCCTAAAACACACTTGACCTTTTCATTCTGGTGATTATAGTATTTATTATTCTATGTATAAGAAAAGGGAAAACAACACTTGGATTTGGTAGATGTTATTGATCTTTGGGACTGTGGAAGTATAATGGTGACTGGTGGAACAATTGTTCACTCGTTACACATAATAGATCGATATTTGTTTCCTATAGATGATATTTTTTCTCAATTTTGGATGTATATATATCTATATAGGTATTTTTTACCTAAATTTATTATATATTATCCATTTATATTGTTGATAATACTAACTTGCATATTTTATCATCCACTATTTTTTGTGGAAATATTATTCCCTCTATGATATTGTTTGATTCCGGGTGATATTTTCCAACCCATGGGGATAATAAATTACATTCATGATGTGTTAGATTCAATTAAAGTATCATAGCACCTGATTATCATGGGTAGTTCATTACAATTAAGCTCATGAATTAAAATTCATGGAATAATTGATTGACTTCTTAGGCATTAATAGTCATTATATGGGAAATTATATGAAACAATTCCCAAAATGTAAGTGAAATTCACACTAAGAATAGATAATATAGAGATGGAAAACTTATATGTTTACAATAACTAATGTTAGAGTTCCTAATGAAATTTTGGTAGGTATATTTTTAGCATAGAATAAAATATGGAAAATAATTTATTTTATTCTCGATCATTTCACTCTTTTATATCTTCCATGTTTTCAAGGAATATAAAATATTTACCTAGCACCTAAGTAAGGGATTATAAATTAAGGCACAGAGTGGAGATATCATTATAATATATTTGTTTCATGAATTTCTAATTATAAAACTTGAGAATACCCTATTTGAATACATGATTATTATATATATGGTTATCTTTGATATAATACTGAGTATAGATTGGTTGTAAAATAATAATTATAAATGTTATTATCAAGAGAAGTATATTGTGATTTATAAAGGTGAGGTTGAATATTTTTCTTCTTCAATTCCATGAAATTCATTTAGAATATCTTCTGGTGGAGGATCTATACATGGCATAGATGTCAAATTCTTTTGGTATAAAAATTAATTGATGTTTTTTGTAGAATAACTATCTGGTTATAAACAAGAGAATGAAGTTGGTTTCTCTAATGATCTCATTCTTTATACAAGACCTATATCTAAAAAATCATATAGATTAGAAGTCGTAGAGTTTGTGGATTTAATGAAACATCAGTAGGATTTATGTGATAAGTTATTTTTAGTACCTAGTGTTTCACCATGGGAAACCATTCTTATTCACAAAAAAGAAGGATAGGTCTATGAGATTATCCATGGATTATATGTAGATTAATTCCATTAATTCAATTAATAGTATCCTTTACCATGAATTTATAACTTATTTTATCAAATTAAAAGAGTCAAATATTTTTCAATTATCGGTCTCCACTATGTTTATCTTTAGATAATGGTGAAGAATGGTGATGCATTGAATATGAAATTTATAACAGGGTATAGACATTATGAGTTTATAGTAATGAATTTTGAATTGACTAATGTACCATTTATAATAATATTTCTTAGAAATATTTTTATCATGATTATCTTGTTAAAATTTAGGTGGTGATCATTAAAGGTAAACTTATATACAATAAGACCTATTAAGACCATTATATTCATCAAAACATAATTATAGACACCCTTCAAAAATATTATATGGGATATATAGTAATATCTAATTTTAGCATTATTATGTTTTTTCAAAGACATATTTTCATCAAGGATAGAATATTTATTAACACTTCAATGACAATGATCGTGAAATAATATACTGTACTGATGAACACAACTAGGATTTAATGTTTCTTGGGTTTACTATGTTACTATTGATGGTCTGATCATGAATTTTCTTGGTTTCCCAACTCATTAACCAAGTAAAAATGTAATGGGGATAAATTAACATGTTAATGGGAATGTGAGGAATGTATTTAATAGGTGAATATTATAATGATTAATTTATATTAATTAACTTTACCATAATTTAAATAAATATTATTTACATATATTAATTCATCATGGTAAGGACTTGGTTGTGTTCTTATTCAAAATGTTTGGGTGATTTCCTATGTGTCAAGTTAATTTAAAATCTATGAATAGAATAGTATAACTCATGGCCTTGAGATTGCAGACGTAATCATTAATTTGAACATATGGAGAAAAAACCTCTAATTATAAATATATGATAGATATATGTACCACAAGAGAATTTTATGAAAATGAGTGCAAAGATGTAGTTAAAAATATCAAAACGAAGTATATCTTCACTCAGAAGGAACTCAACATTAGGAAAATTAGATTCTATAGACTAATCAAGGACAATGGTAGGTCGATACCCTAACACATTAAGATGGAAAACAAGGCAGATAATTTATTGAGAAGGTGTGACTATGTACTTTTGGCTATGATGAGGATTGAAAATGATCCTATATATAGTGATCATGTAAATAAGGATATAGTTATTTTTAAGCAAGGGGATACATCATTACTCTTCCAAGAAATCATAAAACCTTAATTACTAAAAAATATATATATATATTCCAGTCAGATGATAATGACTTATAGAGGAGGACTGAAGTATTAAATGATGGAAAATTGAAAAATTCATCTATAGAGGTGGAGTTTTGAAGTTTGGGAAGAGGTTATGTGTTCCATCCATACCCAATATGAAGGGGGAACTGCAAGACGAAGAAAATATCTCAACTTTATTTAAACAACATGGTGGAAAAGGATGTATAAGGATTTTAGAAAATTTTTCTTATAAAATGGAATGAAGTGAGATGTGGAACAATTTTTTTTTTTAATTCTAATTATTCAATTAGGTAAATTTTAAAAGGAAACATCGTAATGGTGTCACACAACTACTAAAAATACCTATAAGGAAATATGATAACATTACAATAGAATTTCTCATAAAACTATAAAATACTATAACAAAAAATAATTTTTAAGGGTCATCATTAATTTCCCTAATATTTAAGCACATTTAATAGTGTTAAGAGTAGATATTCTATTTGATAACCTTTCCCAAATCTATATTATTGACATTTTATGGAATCATGTGGAATCTATATAGATTGTATCTGATCATGAACCACAATTAGATTTTAATTTATGGGATATAATTTAATGGGATTTTGAAACAATGATACATTTATGCACTACCTGTCACCGTGATATTTATAGGTATTTTGAAATAACTATCCCGATTATAGAAGACATGTTGAGATAATATTCTCCAGACATCCATGGTATGTGGTATTATTGTCTACCTTGGGTCAAATTTTCATACAATAATAAATTCCATTCAATCATCTAGATAGAACTATGTGAAGCATTTTATGAGAAGTGATGTCATATAACATCATGTTGGAAGAATATAGAGAAATAAATTTAGTTATCCAAGAGAATTTATGGGAGATGACTATTAAGGTATGAACTATATAGGATCATTTTAATGCATCCTAGATATGAAAAAAATTATACACTTATAATCAAATGAAATAAATTGAATTTAAATTTGGGGATAATATATTATTGAATGTTTCATCATTGTAAGTAGTTTTATGTTTCGGTAAAAATATAAAGTTGATCCCTAAGCACATTGGGCATTTTAGAATACTAGAAATATTGGAAATTGAGATGACCAATTAGTTATCCCACCATCCCATTAAAATGTTCTAGATGTTATCCATGTTTCATTATCGAGGGAATAAAATCTATATATAATGATTATTCTAACTGATTATTAAATATAGCTACAAATGTACTAGACTTGTAATGTGGATCTTGAACAGATTATTGACACTATAGTGAAATTATTATAGAATCCAAAAACCTGATAGATAAATGTCCTAAGGAGAAGTCACAAACAATAAGAGGAAACCTAGGGGCCTAAAGAATATGAAAGGAATGGATATCCACATTTTGTTGAATTTTTGTATATACTATAATTTTAGGAGGAAATTATTTAATTGTGGTAGAATGTAATACCTGATTTCCTACTATAGAACACAAATACCTTATCCTAAAGTGTCAGACAATGTACGATATAAAGAGCCTGTATTCATGAGTATATTTAATTGTTTAATTTAATAATATTATAATACAAATTTATAAAAATTATCATCATTTTTAAATTCATCATAAAAATTTTTAAACAAGATTTTTTTTTTAATTTTTCCCAAATGATTGATTTTTCTGTAAATAGTGGAAATAAAATATTTGTTAAAACTGTACATATTAAATCATGTTTGGGATATAATCATAAAAATAATCTTATAAAAATTTTATATAATAAAATATATATTTAAGTAATAAAATTAATTTTTTTAAATATTTTGTAATCTTTTAAATCTTATGTCCAATATTTTTAAAACTAGTTAAAATATCAATTTAGTAAAAAAATGTTTTTTGATATTTTCATAGAATCAAATATTTTGAAGGTAAGATTTAGTTTTACCTTTCCTTTAAATCCGCATACATTTTATTGTTTATAAAAAACAATTTATGTCATTAAAATCAGTATCCAAGATAATTTTTTATTATATATAAATTTAATGCATAAAATGTTACTTTCCTAAAAGTTATTCTTAGTCAATTATGTATTTTATATTAAAATGAACATTTCATACATTTAAAAAAAGATTTGATAAAATAATTTTCATAATTTAAATAATAAGTTTCAATTTAGATTAAATGTCTAATCATATTGTTTTTATTAATATTGATTACTAATGTTAATTATTGCATACCATAGAAAAAGTATATTATGGTAAAACCTAAAGAGTTAAAATATGAAACCCTAAAAAATTAAATGTGGTATAAAAATTATTATTTTAGTTGCTTTTTAACCCACAGAAAATATACCATCCTATTTTTTCATTTACACATGAATAGTAACTTTACATTATTTAAAATACAAGGGTTACTCCCAAAACAATCCTTACATTTACTTCTAAATGGATAAAACTTTTAAAAAATCAAGTCTCACCTATACTTGATATTTATAACTAAAAATATAATAAATACTCCTCCTATAACCCCCTACCATGTTTAACATATTATGTTCACCATTACATATCATACGACATTCATTTTCAAGGAGAATTCCAAGAAAAATTCAAAACCCTGATGTGAGTATTATAAACTACTTAGCTTTTCTTATTAATTATCATCATTAAAAGTTATTCTATATAAACATATATAATGATAGAAGTATTTTTAATATAATTTAATTCTACTATATTAATGTTATTATCATTTTATATTCATCTATCTCCTCTATTAAGAAAAAACAAAATTGTTGGTCATGCATACGTGATGAACACATCCACTATGAGAAAATAAATTCATATTTCATCACCAACCACAATTGAATGTAACAAAAATAGATTAAGAAAGAAATATTATTTTTATAAAATCAATTATGTTCAATAAATGTAATTTATAGAACATATTAATTATATGATCAAATAAATGATCAACTTTAATTCAGTCCATTAAAAAAAGTGTGATGAGGGGAAATTATTTTTTTCAATTTATCTAATATTTTTCTATCAATGACATATTATTTTAATTACATTAAATTTATAAAATTAAACAATAATAAATACTATATAATATCATTTTATTCTATTATACTAATATTAAACAGAGGTCGCATTATCATTCATTAAATAAGTGTATGTTGCTGTTTGGGTCAGTTTAACCACCTACTGGAACAATACTATGATCTTATTTCATGAAAGACTATAGTAAAATATTTATAGGAATAATATAAAATAAATTTGTGAATAATGATTTGTTTTTTATTCTACACAAGTTATATCAATATTTAGTTCATCATTTAATACAACACTACTTTATTGTACTGAATCACAAAAACCCACTTATTATTAATTTCATCATCAACTATAAAGACCGAAAATAGTGAATGGAATTTAAAACATAAAAAATAATACTAAACCATACATAATATTAACATCAATAAACTAGTATTTATTTAAATTTTAAGAAGAATAATTACGAAGACCATTATTATGAAAATGTTATAAATGATCAAAACTATAAACACCCAATGTGTAAATGTAGAAGAATTAATATAGATAATGGATATTTATGAAGAGTATAAAAGAAAATTTATATTATTATGGTTATGAAATAAGTTATAAAGAAATCTTATTTTTTTGATATTGGAGGATAAATTATTTCTATGGAAGTCAGGACAAAAGGTAAGGGTTTCCAAATTTGAATTACTCTCTATAAGACATGTTTAATATTATGTACCTAATTTCATTTTATTAGGTGTATGTAATTTCCTTTAATGAACTGATACCCAATCCATAAGTGGGGTATTCCATCTCAATCTTCATTCTTTAGGAGTTATTTTATATTCATCACTTATATAATTTTTTACAGTGCATATATTTCTATGAAATACATTTTACCATACTCTTCATGAATTTCAATGGATTTAAAATTTTATATTATTATACCTCCTTCATATACTATAGATTCAAGTGAAAAGAAAACTATTGTAAAATCAATTTTTTATATTTGGGAAAAAATATCCAAAATTTTGGTAAGGTAAAATTGTGTTTAGTTTCATAAAATATAAATCTATATCTGAATGTGGATACAACTATGTCACAAATGAACATAGGGGTAATCACCCAAAAAAAGGATTAGTTTTTCATTGACTCAGTCATCACACTTGTAACACCCAGAGATTTTAATTAAATACATCACTTTAAATAATTAAATATTTTTAATGGATTGAATTACATACAACAATGAGAATAAATGAACCATGATACACTATTTAATCATTATTATTTAATGTGATAGTTATAACCAAGACATTAATTTGTATGGTACGAGTGTGATTATATATTTTATGAAAAATATATTTATATATAAATTTATTACTCAATGTAAATGTATTGATAAATTCTCTGTAAATAATCATTTCATTTTTAATAAATTCATTCGATTCTTCAAAAATACTCTTTCTTACAAAATGGTTTTTCTTATGAGTGAATATGATAATTAATTTATTAATGTTTTAGAAAATTTAGTTGAAAAATATAATATCATTTATTAATTCATCATTTCTAAATTATTATAGGTAATTTTTTATAATTGTTTGGAGGATTAATTTTTAGTTAATAGTGAAAATATATATTTTTATAATACTATTATTTTATTTATTTTAAAATGTAACTTTTTTATTTTAATTTGATCTAAATGTTACTTAGGTAATATTTATTTAGATAATATTAAATTAATTACCTTTTAATAATCTTTTGACCTTCTTTTTGTATAATTACATTTTTGACTTCAAATGTTTTATTTTCTTGATTAATATTTTTCATTGTGTAATGAAAGATTAATATTTAATTAAATTCACTCTAATATATTATTTTAATATTTAAAAATGGAAAACATATTTGGAATTAGTGTTTCCTAATTAGGAAAATAATTTTCTTTTTAATTTTAGTCATTATGAAAACAAACGATACTAGTTTTATTATCATGGTATGGGTAAATCAGGTAATTTAGGATGAAATCTAAGAGATAAGAAATATTACATAACCCCAACATTATCCTAAATTTTATTATAAGTCAATAACAAAAAATATAATCGTCCTTCTAGTTTTATTTCATTTTATATCAATTTTAATGATATTATCACCATTATAGTATTTTATTTCAAGAAAAGTGAAACATGTTACAGTCCTATTTATAATAACTATACTATTTTAATATGGGGTTATCCAGAACATATGTGAGACTATAAGTATTTTTTTAAAATATAAATTATTTATATTCATCATGTTAATCAACTAAAATTTTTTAGGGTGTAAATAATTACCATAAATTCATATACAATGTTGATGCAATAATTAATCAATTAATGGAAAAATTAAAATAAATGATATTAACAATAATAAATGTAATATAATTTCAGTTATTTATGGTGAGAATATAATCTTATAGATTACCATGGTCAATTTAAAATATAATAAAATATTTCGTTATAATTTTTATGATTTTACAGGTTTTTTTACAGTCAAATTACTCAATATTATAAAAAATAAAAATAATGAAATTATATGAGATTAATAATTTATTACATTATTTAAAAATATTGAAAATATTAAATGAAGAAGGGGATAAATTATGATAACAAATTTCATACATTTTCTTTTTTATAGTCTATTTGGAGGCATTTGGATCCAGAATAATATTAATATATTTTAATAATTTGGAAAATTTCAAAGGTGGCCCTCAATTCAATTATAAAAGGACGCCTCCTTCCTCACATTATTACACCACATTGGGCCTTTTATATCGATGATAATCTAAAAAATTGTATTCTAAAATCACCTATATATGTTACATATGTGTTGATTTTCCTAAAAGACTATCCATAGATCCTTTTAGAGGATATCAAAGTGAGTTTTTTCGAAGAATAGGTAATTGCTCTAACCGATTACTTAATTCTAATACTCTTATTTAGCACCTATAAATCTATGATATTAATTATAAAATAAAATCATCAATATAATAAATATTCTTATTTATTATTATGATTAAAAAACCATTATACGCCCTCTTTACCATCAAATATGAAGTGAGACTTTCTCTTGTGCGTGCGTACGAGTTACCATCTCCACGTAATGATACAATTTATTTTTCATCACCATTATTTATGGTTGGGAATTATGACAGTTTAAAAGTTTATATATGATATTAATAACATTATTATAAATATTTAATGATGATATCATCTGTTACTTCTTATAATCCTATATTTTAGGAAAAGATTAGGTCATTCATGCATGCATATAAACTACCACATCCACAATTCGGTGTGATTTTTTTAATTTATATTTCACATGAATGATAATAAGGATAAATTTGACGAATATATTTGACATATATGACATAATAATATGTCAAGAAAGGATAATTCTAATTTACCAATATTTTATTTCATCAATAAAAAATATTAAGCGACGTTCATGCATACATAATTCCTGCCATCTCCATGAACGGTGAAATTAATTTTGTGTCAATAATATTTATGAATTATTATATTTATTAATATGATAAATATATACTATTTTACACCCTGATTAACATTATACAATTTATGGGACTATATCTCCCTCTAATGCATTGGGTAAATATTAATATATCATTAGATAACAATGAGAAACAAGTCAATGGGTTTGATCCCACAATGGGAAATTGGGTTGTCTTAATATACTATATGAAATATGAGAATCCTGATATACTATGGGAAATAGGTGACTCCTGATCTAATATGGTAAATATGTACATTCTAATTGACTATTTTAAACAGGTGAAACCCAATCCACTACGGGAAATTAACGCTAAGTCTGGATATACAATGTTGATGGTTTTGGTAGTTGACCTTGAAATAAGAAGAGATTTTCAATATTTAAAATGCTGACACACATTTATGACATGATATTATTTTTCATGATTGATTTATGATGTTTTTTCACTCTTATAGACTATTTTTTTTGAAATGGTAGTTCTTTATTCAATAAATCATGTTTCTGCTCTATAAAAGGTTGGTTACAAACATTGTATGTTAAGATCATGATTGAATACCCTTATTTTAATATAATAATTACATATGATCCTAGATTGATAACATATATTTACACTTACTATGTATCTAATATCATCCTTTATTATGATTCCTTCCCTTGTTTATGAAGAATAGTTTAGGTAGAATATTCCAAAGAGGAGTACTATGTGAGAATATCATTGTATGAGATATTGAATATCTTTCATGAAATAAGAATATTTTTTTCTAGTATCAAAATAAACTAAAATATTATAGTCCTCATGTGTGTTTTTATGAAATTCATTTAATGGTCATAAATAAATATTTTACATTTATGTATAAAAAGACAAGGTCATTACAATTTGTATTATAGGAATGGTTTACTCCAAATTTGGATATTAGTACCAGAAATACTTTATTGAGATCCCTAGGGATATGCCTAAGTATATATCTAGGGATATTACTAGGGATAATGTAAGGACAATTCTAAGGACAATTATAAGTATAATAAAATATCTTATAATAATTTTGAAGGATAAGACAAGGGGTTTACAAAAAATACATCCCTATCTGGATACTACAAGTGGTTATGGATATAGAATAGTGGTACCTAATGGTGTAAAATCACAGAAAATGGAACATTGAGATTGAATATTTCTTATCCTAGTACCTCTCAAAAATCCTTATTACACATCTATTTTGACACTCTTATGTGATATTCTTTTGAAATTTAAAAACACTTTTTGAACTATCATGAAGGATTTAAGTAATGAACCTGAATGACCTAGGTTAAGCCTATGGATTTAAATATAGAAAATTAGGTTTCATGATTAAAAAATAATTTAAATGATTTTCATTATTATTTGGTTTTCCAATATAATTAATGATTCTCACACTATGATTTATAGTTTTAGTAAATGCATACAACCTGAAGGAATTGAGTTATTTTTGAGTGAGATGGGAAAAAAAGATTGAACTCATGAGTAGCCAAAATAATATGGGAGAGAGATAGAATAGTTATTCTTTTATCATTGAAAATTATCAGGATATGAATCAGGATGATTTTCTAAATGATCAAAGGATGAAAATACAAACTATTAAATCATTAATGAGGAAACATTCACCTCATTTTATTGGATATTCTGATTTCCAAGTGGATAAGAGATGAATAAACACAATTGAGAAAATATTTTCTATTGTTCAATGCTAAGGACATAAAAAATTTATCCTATCTTTTAATGGTTTTGAAGGTGTAGCAGATTAGTAGGGGTTACTTTTTTTCCAAAACAATAGAATAAGAAGAAATTGAATATATGGAATGGGAAGAGTTTAAGGGGGGTATTTCATAGTAAGTACATACCTCATATTCTACAAAAGGATATGGATAATGAACTCATTGAGTATAAGAAAAAATAAAATGCATCTATTTGTGGATATTATTCTAATTTTACCATGAATTCTAGGTATGTTTCTAGTTTAATAAACAACCCTAAAAGAAAAATTGATCGATTATTTTGTGGATGAAAAGGAAATATTTTAATGTCTATGAATCTAATTGATTTTAGTAGATATGAATAATTTATTCCCTGATCAATAATGGAAGAAATTAAAATTTGGAAATTCCCACCACTTAGATGGTTTTGTAAAGAAAAGGAGTATGAATTCTCAAGAATACTAAAATGGTGGAAAGAAATTCCAACCAACTAAATGCTTGAAATGTGGGAAGATATATCAAGAAAATTTCATGAATGGAACTTTGTGGTAATTAATTTGTTAAAATGAAGGCTGTAAATCTCATTAATATCAAAATGAGATTGATGAGATGGTCAATGTAATGGTGGAGATGTAGATTCTAACTAAAACAATTCCCACACTCTAATGTTTCATGTGTAATGTTTTTGGGCATTATGTGAATAATTTCCCCAATATAAGGGCTAATGTTTATTATAATACACTACTAAATCTGATGAAAAAGGTAAAATTCAAAGATTATGGAATAATAATAGATGAAGTGAATCATGATTATTTGGGAACACTTATCCTCCCTTAGTTGGGAGTTTAATTATGATTTTGGATGAATGATTCATATAGAAATCTTATTGTTTATCTTTTATTTAAATTTAATGTGATTATAACCCTCTATATGATTTATAGAATATTTAAATCAAATTTCATATTATTTTGGTAAAAGGATGAAACCATTATTCAAATTAATTTTTTTATAATATTTGATATTATTTATGGAATAAAATGTCAATTAACTTTTGTAATTGTATATGTATCCATTAAATTATGTGTTATAGATACCATTATAGGTTCAAATTAATTAAAACCCTTTTTCAGGTTTTATGTGGTTGGATTTTATCATGATTATTGATAATTTAAGAGACATATATTGTGTTACAACCCTTTGGGATTGTATATGTTTTAGTGGATTTTTTTAATTAAGAATACATTTAATCATTGTGGACATATGATTAATTGTACTAGTCACCATTAAGGTTCATCTTACCTTTTTGTTTGATTTAATTATGGCTTGTATTTGATCACCTAAAAAAGTTATACACATTCATTGCTAATAAATAATAATTATCTCTATATCATCCTTCCAGAATATATGTGAAGGAAGTTATATGCTTCCATGGGGTACCACAAGAAATAATATATGATTGGTATAATAAGTATACCTAATTATTCTGGGGATGTATTTAGAAATGTCAGGATAAATAATTGTGTTTTAGCATTGAATATATTCATGAGTTATATTTTCAGTCTAATAGAAAAATTCAAACACAAGTTGATATGAAAATATATTTTTTTATAGATTTAAAAAGTGGTGGGGATGAAAACCTTCCACAAATAGATTTTTCTTGGAAACATAACACTTAAATTGAGCATTCATATAGTTCCTTATGATGACCAATATGGAAAATAGTTTTTAACTCTAATTTACTAGAACTATTTTTTAGAGATAATTCTTTTGGGACCTGAGAAAGACAATGAGAATGAAAATAATGTTAGATCTATTCAGATATATTTAAGGAAAACAAAAATTTTAAAAAATGTTATGATGATAATTATAGTCATAATATAGAATTTAAAGTTCATGAGGAGATTTTTATATGAATTTCACTGTGGATGATAGAATGGAAAAATAAGACAGTTATATCGGTCCCATTGAAATATTCGATCATATCAGGATAGTATCTTATTAGTTGGGGCTTTGACAAAACCTCTATCAGGTTCATGATGTGTTCCATATATCACTCCTTAGAAAACACATATTTAATCCTCCATATCTAAAAAATCATATGTCAAACCAATAGATTTAGATCGTTCTATTGATGAACCACCGATAGATATTCTTTATCATAATGATAATGTTCTATGAAACAAGACCACTCTTCTGGTTATAGTTTTATTGTGAAACCAAAAATTTGAGGAAGCTATGTGGGAACCTGATGATGTGGTGGGGCAGAGTTATCCCCATTTATTTGTATATGAGTGATAAATTTTAAGTAAGAAATTTATTTTATGATTGGAATAATACAAAACCTATACATTTTTATGAAAAATGACTCTCTAAATAATTTGTTTTCTTCGATATCTTATGTTGCACGCAACACCCATTTTAAAGGGACGACGATACACTATTAAAACATTATTATAAAATGTGAAAGATATAACATATCCATTAATTAGGAGGGGATTAATATGATTAAATCCTTTTTGGTATATATGTTTTCCCCCCATAATATAAATGTATTTATAAATTCTTAGTAAATGATCATTTATTTTTTTAGTAAAGTCATTCAATTCATTAAAAACATATTTTATAAAAAAAATACTTTTTCTTATTATTGAAAATTATAATTAATATATTAATTTTTTATAAAATTTATTTGAAAAAAATTATATATTTTTTAAATTAATCATTTCAATATTATCTTAGAATTATTTTTTTGCAAAATTTAATGAAAATATTAAATTTTCAGTGAATACTAAAAAATATATATTTTTATAAAACCATCATTTTATTTTATATTAAAATGTACCTTTATGATTTTAATTTTATCTCAAAATAATATAAGTAATATTTAGATTTATATATTCTAATCATTACATTTTAATCATCATATAATTTTTTTTCTATAATTACAATTGTGGGATTTAAAAAATCATGAAACCTATTATTCAACGTATTTTGTGAGATAATATTATAAATTAAAATTTTAAAACTTTATGGGTTGAATATTGAAAAGATAGTTTCTATATTTTTAATCATTGGGACCAAATTCTGTAAATCTCCCCCTTTTTTATATGGAGATTATGAATAATAACTATTGTAATTTTATTTCCATGGTAAGTTTAAATCAGGTAATTTAGTATAAAAATTAAATGATAAGAACTATTAAATAACCACAATGCCTAAATAAATTTTATTTAATGATTTATTTTGGTTCATACTAATCTTATTTTCGGTTTTATGACCATCTGTGGCTATTTGTATAACATTATTTAATTTAGAGTATTTTATTTCAAGAAAAGTAAAACATGTCACACTCTTGTTTTTAATAAATATACTATTTAAATAAGGGGTTATCTTGAGGATATGATTGACTATAAATATTAATTTGAAATAGAAAATATTTATCTTTATCATAGTAATTTAATTTTAATTTCTAAGGAATAAAACATTACCATAAATGCATACACAACAATAACACAGTAATTACAGAATTAATGAAAAATCAAATAAATGATATTAAATATATTAAATGTAACATTATTTGAGATATTTATGGTGATATATGAATTATATAGATTACCATAACATGTGTAAGATATAATAAAATATTTGGTTCAAACACGACTTGTTTTAGTGAGGTTTTTATTGTTAAAGTAATAAATAGTACCAAAATTGATATTAATTATATTTTATGGGATTAATATTTTATATAATTATTTTTGAAAATAAAAATATTAAATAAGAATAAAGGGGATAGTATATGGTATAACATGAAATCAAATTTGAATTCTATGCAATTTTCAGTATTTCTCTCATGAATAGTATTAATATATTTTAATATTTTGAGAAATTTCCAAAGTACCCCTCCCCTCAATATAAAATGACTACTCCTCCATCACTTTATTACACCAATTTGAACCCTATATCACTAATCTAATATAAAAAATTACCTTATTCGAATCCATATATGCAATCTATAGGTTCTTTTATTCTCAAAATACAGACACTAGAACCCTTTAGAAGATATCTAATTGTGTCGTTTTGAAGAAGCGGTAATCACTCCAACAGATCACTTTTTTCATCACTTATTTACCTACAATAAATCTATGATATTAATTATAAAATAATAAATTCACTATCATAAATATTTTGAAATTTTATTATGTTTTTTAAAGAAAACATTATTCGCTATCTTTTTTATTAATAATAAGTGAAAATATCACTCTTGTGTATATATGGCTTCCGGTATCCACATAGAGATACAATTCATTTTTCACCACCATTAAATAATAAGTGAAAATATCACTCTTGTGTATATATGGATTACTGTATCCACATAGTGATACAATTCATTTTTCACCACCATATTTAATTAATGTGAATTATGATGGGTTTAATTTTTAAATATTATATTAATAAAATTATTATACTTCTTTAATGATAATATCTGGTATATCTTCTTATATTCCAATATTTAATGTAACAATAACATAAATATTGTGTAGATATGGACTACTATATCCACGATGCAATGTGATTTGTTATTAATTTATTTTTCACATGGATGGTAATAAGTATTAATTTTAAGAATATGTATGATATATAAGATATAATAATAAATATGTAAAGGTGAATTATTATTTAACTTTTATTAATTCTATCAACCAAGAAACAGAAATTGTATTCATGTGTACATAAATCATACAATCTCCATGAATAGTGTTATTTAATTTTATATCTCTATATTTTATGAATGGTTATAAATATATATATTATTAATATATATTATTTTTAATCCATGATATACATTTTTTAAGTTATGAGAAAATTTCTTATTCCAATTCACTATGTAAATATTAATATATCATGGGATAACAATGGGAAATAAATTGATTGGAATGATCCCAATATGAGAAACTGGTGCATCCTGATATACTATTGGAAATGGTGTGTTATAATATAATATAAAAAACAAGTTCATCTTAATCTACTATGGAAGATAAATGTACCCTCATCTACAATGGGAAACAACAATGTACTCTTCCATAATGGGAAACGAGTGATAAGTCCTGATCGACTATATTGATAGTCTTGGTAGTTAAACTTGAAATATGAAATAGATATTTATATTTATGATGGTGACACATTTTTAAGATATGTTTTTATGGTTCATGAGTGTTTTATGATTATTTCTCACTCTTATGGAAATTTTTTTCTGAAATGATAAATTTTTATTCCTTTACTCATGTTTATGATCTATGAGAGGTTCGGTATGATCTTTTTATGTTATGTTAATGATCACATACACTCATTATTACATTATTTTTATATATGATCATATAATTATGTCTTATGTTTACACTTACTAGGAATATGGGATCACCCTTTCTCATGTTTCCTTCACCAGGATATAAATAATTGTTTAGGAAGTATATTCCTAAAAAGCATACCATTTGATAAGATCACTATGGGAAATATTGAATATTTTTTATGAAGTAAGAATGTTGTATTTCAAGTCTGCAAGGACACAAAACTATTATTTTCACCAGGCATGTATATGTGAAATTTATTGAATATTAACTTAAAAAGATATGGTATTTATGTATAAAAGGACAAGTTCATTACAATACTAATGCATGATCTATGGTTGTAATATTGAACAGATATTTGGAAACTCTTGTGGGATATACTTTCAAATTTTCACATTCTCCTTACGAACCGTTGTTAATGATTTTTCTTACCATTACCTTGGTATACTAAAATTAAAAACTTTTGAACATGAATACTATCTTTGATGGATAACAAAAATCATTGAAAGTAACATCCCCATATAATTTCATTGATAAGGACGCCTAGCGATACATTTTTTATACTACATACCTTCTAAGTTGACTAAGGTACATTCTCATAGTCATCGACATTATTCTATTGAATGGGTATGTGTATTTTTGTACTTGTCATTATAAAATATCCATGTTTTTATTTATCAAGTGGTTTCTTCAGAAATAGTATGATAGTTATTGTATGATCTAATTTTAAATTAGTTTGAATTAATCTTGTGATAAATGGGTTCTAGTATTTAATAGACCCTTGATACATAGATTAATTTCTTTAGAAATAAATACTTGGAATTTTTTGTATACCTCTCCCTATTTTAACATAATGAATTGATGGAATATTTTGATGTAAAAAATTATGCATACTATGTGTATGAGTTCAATTATTGTTGTTATACAAGTTTTAATTTATTATCTTGGATATATAATGTTATTAGTTTTAATTGATTATGGATCCATGATTTTTATTTATTCATTCCATATAAGTTATTTCTTATTTAAAATATTATAGATCATTATGTATGCTACTCCTTACTAATAATTAGGGCTCACACTTATTTATTTTTCATTCCTAAAAAAATAGAACATAACATTGTGTAATTTTCATGGATATGATATATGGGACAAAAAATTTGTTATAATGTTCTCATGTTGTATCAATCCCCAACATTTTATGTATGCACACATCAATTCATCCATGACAACTATGATATTTGGATCATGTAGAACTATTTTATTTTATACTAATAATGTAATATAAATATAAGATCCAGGTTTTTGGTGTTTGAGATGTTACACCTGTAGGAATAGATTTCCATGAAGAGGTTAATTGGAGTCCCTAATAAATAATTTTTTAGGAATCCGATCATAAAAGTCATTCATAGGAGTCCTTGAAAAATAACATAATGTGTCCATCACTATAATGTTACTATACAATGATGGGATTACTGAGATAATATATTGGGATTACATCATAATATCTCTGTATAAAACTCCGTAGATACATAATATTTACTCGAAGGCTTTGCAAATGAAACTCTTCAACACTAATGTGACTCTTCTAAATTTTTATGCTTCTCAATGTTTCATTTAATGAAGCGTGTGTTTAGTATGTATTATAAATACTTCATAACATTATTCCAAGAATTTATTTCTTGATAGTAAAGTGGACTAATGAAAACATATATAAATAATTACTTGATACTGTACCAACCCAATATTATAATAATATATTCCCTTTAAATTAGATATGTTTATCCATAAGGTACCCCAAAATTAAATGGAAGAATAATATATTTAAAAAAAATATAAATATTCAAGTACATATATTAAAACCAACATTTTAAATTTTAGATAATGAGTAGGAGTAACCACCTTATAAAATCTTTAAATAATCCTTTTAATATGAATAAAAACAAATAATTTTACTTAAAAAATTATTAAGATCATTAATTTTTTTGAAGTGTATGTTTCTAGAAAATTTTATTTTATGTGGTTCACATTTCTATGTAAAGTAACACATGGTTAATTATAAATAATGTTTTATATTAACAATTTTTTAAAACAAATTTCCCTGATAAATGATATAAAATAATAAAATTATCATTTTACGTTTTATTGGTTTGGTTTCTAATAAAAGAGGGTTTCCTTTTATTTTATGATTTTATTAAAAAAAGTAATATTTAAATTATGAAAATTAAATAAATAAAAAATAACCCAATTTTTTTAATTTCACATATCAAAATTGACTTATTATTAATTTTTGTGATCAATTTATAAAAAGATTCATTTTTTTCCAATAGTATGGGTTTCAATAAAATTATAATTTGCATGATTTAATATTCCTTAATGCATAACCATGAATATTTATAAACCATTTAAGTAATACAAAATTAATTTTAGGAATAAAATTATTCATTATAAGATATTATTTTAATTTATAAAACCAATTTAAGACTTAATTAATACTAATTAAAATTTTACTTTAATATGTAAATTATTTTCCCTCTTTCCATTAAATAATTAATTTTTAAAGTGATATTTAGTTTGGGATTTCCTTGGAATAATTTTAATTTTTTTAAATTCAATATAAATCAACTTGTGTCATTAAAACTATTAAATATTAAAAAATGTAGAAAATAAATAAATTTAAATCATTAATTTTTTTATTTTTTAAAAAACTATTTTTTGAGAAAAATTTGTCATTATTTTAAAATTACGTTTTTACACATTTAAAAATTATATTTTATTTAATGATTTAAAAATTTTAAATCATAAGTATCATGTTAGTTAAAATTTTCAATATTTATCTTTTTCATTAAAAGAAGTTACTATGGCTAGAAATTAATTTACCAAGTTAACGTAAAAGTGGTTAATTGAGTTTAACCATGTATAAAAGACCTCAAAATTTTATATTACTATAAAGAAATTATAGAAAATTTTATCGAGAAATAAAAAATTTCACTATTATTTTTTCCACTTTAGAGCCAGTACACCCTGAATATTGTCATGTTATTATTAAAAAATTTAAAAGTTTTCTTAAAAAGTCCCTTGCCTTCACTTATAAATGTGTAACTTCTTTTCCACATAAATACATAGACTAACATATAATTCCACCTTCCTAATAAGTTATTTTACTCTCAATATGACTCTACTATGAAAATAATCTATTATTATAGCATTGTAATCCTAATCCACTAAAATACATGGAGACATCCATGGAAAAACAAAGTCTCAAACATGAGTATTATTGACTAATTGGTTTTCTTCAAAATTTTATTCTATAAAATTTCTTATAAACACAAAAATGTAATTATATTAGTATCATTTTTATACTTTAATACATATATATTGTTTTTATTAACATTTTTTCATATATATAGCCCATCCATTATGGAAAAGAACTCGTGTTCATACATTGTGAAGACTACAGACTCCATGAAGTAACAAGTTTAGTTTTCCATCACTCTCTTAAAATGTTGTATATATGTATTTTATTAAAATACAATTATGATATTTATGATACAATTAAGGTTATGGGATGAAAATTTTAGATATTGTTAATGTTCTTTTTAAAAAACAAAAATTGACAATTTAATCGTTTAAAAATAGTGTGTTATAATCATAGTCATTTATTCAAACTATGTATTATTTTAATATATACAGTATCTATTGTCGAAATTACTTTTAATATTGATATAGACCACTAACAATCTCCATATAAGAACTTTTTTCTTATGGCATAATTTATTTAGTACCAAACTACTTCATAATTATTCATTAAATCTGGGTATGTTCATGTCTAGGTCAGTTTATCCACCTAATCGAATAAAAAAACTAATTTATGTCAATTATGACTATGGTATGTTATTTAATAGTGTAATAAGATAGAAATATTTTAAATATATTTTTTCTTTGGTTATGTCATCTTTATATTAATATTTATCTCATTAATTAAAAAAACACCTTCTAGTCATTTTGAATCACCAAAACATCATTGTTGATTTCATCATCATGGTTTGTAAACAAAACTAACATGGAATGAAAATTTAACTTTATAAAATATCATATAACATATATTACAATATATTAGATAATATAGTAATGACAAACATTTAAATAAGAATAATCATGGAAACTATGTTTTAGAATAGTAAAAACAATCAAAACTACAAATGCCTGATGTGGAAAATATGAATAATGAATATAGATAATGATTGATTATGTTGAGGTTAAATGAAATTTTATTTGAATAAGGAAATTAATTAAGTTATTACAATATTTATTAATATAATACAAGATATTAATGTATATTCATGGATGCCATGACAAGAGGTAAAAGTTTATATCTCAATTTCCCTTCATTGGGAAAAGTATTATATTTATAAAAATTACATTATTATTTTAGGAGTTTATACTAACAATTTTATATATTGAATCATGAATTAATTATATATTATTGTATATAAATATATATTTAAATTTTTAACTCTTTAGGGTTTCTGATCAAAAGGCGTAACTCAAGCCGTAAGAATATTTTTGGTCTCATTTATAATTCATTGAGACATTGTTCATTTTGTGAACCATGTTCCCTTTATATGGTGTATGAACTACGCAAGGATATATTTTCACCATATAAGTTTTATTTAATTTTATTCAAAATCCAAATAATTTTCCCGTATTCTGGTGGCTAGAGATTCAATTATTTCATCTATAGCGAGGATTTTGGGTAACTTAATTTTCATTCATTGAGTTGTGATAATAATTTGAAATTATTTTATATAATATTGGTATATTATAACCTTAGAATATATTATATTTTATGATCTCATTGTTTTTATAGGAAATAAATTTCTACCACACAAACACTTTAATATTTATTTCTCACATATTGTGATATTTGAAACCATCTATTTTGATTCTTTGGATAGATTATGGTCATTAAAATATAAACATATCCCTATACCTGTTGTTATATAGGGTTTTAGAATCAAATTTTAAATTAATCAAATTGGAAAATGTTAAACTCAAAACATTAATATTATATTGACATGGGGAAATTATTTGCATACAATATGTTGCTATTTTAATACAGATGATTGTGGAATATATTGATTATGTATAGTCTATATATTTTCATTTATGTACAAAAAAATTGTACTTAAACAAGGGATGTATAGTGTATATAATTACATATCCCATCAATGCATTAGTATATATCATTAGAGAAAATATGTTGAGTTTTTGTGTATGCCTCATCATATAAAAATATATTTCCATAGTATAAATCCTAGAAAGTAGGATGTCTTTACTACAATATTATAAAGATGTAAACTATCTTGTAACAATTCATTAATGTTAGGATAATAACGTAATGAATCATGTATTCCATCACTATGAGATCATTGTTATTAATTACCCTTTTTGCATTTATTTCTATGGATATAACATGCTCTTAAAAACATGTCAAGTATGGATTCATATTTTTTACCTATTTTTACATAATATTTATGTAGTGTTTATTGCATGAATTTTTCAGTTATATGTTTCCCCCACTATGTGCATGTTCTCACCCGATCCTATATTTCAATTTCATAGGGTCATGTTAAAAACTATTGTTGATTGCATGTTTGAAAGTTTAAAATATGTAAAAGAATTTGTGGAAGATATTGAATAAATTCCATTAATTAATTTGTTTTAGATATAATGGGGAAAGTTTCCTTTTGATATAATAAACATTGGATTTATTAGTTTATGTTTTTTACTAACCCTCTAAAGCTTTAAACATTAAAATATCTTTAGATTTAAGAGATTCAATAATAATTTTTATTTTTTAATTAAAGTTCATTTTATCTAGGCTTTTATATATGGTATCCAGTATGTAATTTAATGTATGTGTTAATGATAATGAGACTAGGGAGTGTGATTCTGGGGTTCCACATTTCCTATCAATGGAATGAAATATATCATTTTACCTTTTATGATGTTTTTATGGATAATTTATGTGTTTATAAGATATTGTTATTCATAATTTCAAAGTTATAGATAAACCTTTAGACATGTATATTATTTGATGTTAATGTAATAATGCACAAGTTATTTGGGGATTACGATTAGATAACCATAGTGATAAAACTATGAATAAGTATAATTATTTGAGAAAATTTTCATTTTTTTAGTATGGAGATTATATTGTTTTTACTATAAACTCAACCTTCCCGCGATATTGGAAAGTGGATACAACTATGGAATAGATTCACCTAGGGGTATCCTATGACAACACATATCATTAAAAACATAAATTCATGATCTATTATATAAGGATACACATAATAAAATCCAAAAAATATTAAGAGTCATAGTTTATTTGGTTAATTAGAAAAATAAAAACATAAATTTAAAATAGAATACAATAACAATATTTTAAAATCCCATAACATTACATAAGATTACGTTTAATTTCTATAACTAAATAGGCTAACTTGATGACATACATATAAAAGTAATGAGCTATAAATCCTATTAAAGGAATAATCAATTAATAAAATTATTTACGTAAAAACATTTATGGGGAATATCATGGTGAGATAAAATCGGTGATAATTTAAAATATGATTATTAAATCATGATATAAGATAGTAACATCTTGGAAACATATAATTGTGGAAACAAAATTATACAAGTCATCATAATAAAATTACAAAAAACCACTAATAAATCATAACATAGTCCTCATTGGATAGCCTCATGTGCACCACATATTTTATCTCATTAGATTAAAATATTATCCCAATGCATTGGAAGAAAATATAATTTCGGCCCTACCTGTCACATTCATATCATGTATATACATTTGTGTTCCAAGTAAGTCATAAAAAAAATAACATATGTCATAAATATTAGTCCCAAAATGAAGGATTCTATAATACATACATAGAATAAATAATTAAATAAAGGATAGTTTCATCGATTTTATACCCTTCATTAGAAATGGGATTGATTTTTCAGTATAAACAGGTTTTGTCCTAGAAAATCACAGGATAATTTCATCAGTATAACAAGTGTGTGTAAGGATTCTTGTTTGGGATTAGTGAGATTGAAAGGTGGTATACAATTTTATGTCATTCATTCATATATTAAAATGTATTTTTTAAAAATAATCCCAACGTGATAATTTAGAAGTCAAGAGGAATAATAAAATGAATGTACTTGAATATAGAGGATCAGCAGGAGAGTATCCACTTACCTTGAAAGAAAAATTCTAAAATCATCGTAGGAGCTTCTTAATGGAGTGAGAAACCTTATTAGGGATATATATAGTAAGAGTAAGATGACCTTTAGGATAAATGTGTTTTTAGTGAATTGTATTGAGAGGTAGGGTGTGTATTTATAGTTAAAGATATGGGATTTCTTAATTAAATTACAAACTTATGTTTTAGACTCTATAAGATAAAATAAATAAAATGAAAAACCATATAATTATTTTCACTAATTTTTTCAACCAAAGTGTAGTGGATTATAAAATTTTATTAGGGTTTAAATAGATCATATTAAAATAATACCATTGGTGGTGTGGAACTGAGTAATTTTCATAAAGAATGGATTTTAAATCATTAAAATATAATTCTAGTTTTGGGGGATTCAATAAGGTTTTGTAACATTAAAATAATAAAATAAAAAAGAAATATATATTTGGTTGTGTATTAATTTTATCGAATTTATTACATCACATTATGGAGAATATGATGTCATTACCTAAGCAGTATATTTATACCATATTACATTTTCCCAGAAATTAACTATCTCATAAAATTATAAAAAAATACCCATTTTTCAACATTTATGGGATTATTTTAAAACTAATATTTATTTTGTTGTATATATATATATATATTATAATTTTCAATTTTAACAATAGAAACTCTGTTTAATAGAAAATACTTATTTTGTGGTATTAAACACTTTCTACCCATTATAAAAATTACATAAGACTTCATTAAATTATATTATCATATAAATTTTTATAAAAATTACATTATAAGAATTTTTTCTAAAATAATATTCATTTTAAAACTCCCAAAATTATGAAGAGTTTCTTAATTAAAAGTATATATTTCCCAAAAAATACAATTTTGATTTTCTTCATGTAAAAATATACTTTTTATTGAACATGTAATATAATAATTGATAATGAAATAATAAAAATATATAAATATAATCATTATTTTATTAAAAATAAAATATTCTATTTCAGATTGCTATTGTCTAGAAATATAATATCATGTTACCGTAATGTACTTCCTAAAGGTAAGGTGTGTGATAGAGGTAATTTCTTATGGTGGTTTGCTGAATACAGTTTGGGCCACAATTTTGAAAATATTGATATTGTACCTCAAATAATTCCATTCATTATTATGTTAATGAATATTATCTTTTCATTGGTCAAGGAAATTCCCAATGATTTCATTTCCCTCAAAAGATTCAATATATTGGCTTCATAGGGTATGATCCTACTGGTTTAGGCTATTTCCCTGTTATTTTATGTCAGTGTTATTTTATAATAACCCTTAATATATACTAAAATTAATTTTCACAATAAAATTATTTCATTAGGAATAGTTACAGTAATTGATGGTATTTTAAATATAATAGACCATATTAGTCCCAAAATAGCCAATATTGGGCATTTAGATTCCAAAAAATATCAGGAACTCATTCAATCAGAATGGAATTTAATTTATAAAATTTTAGGTAGTTAAATTATCCCACCTTCAGTAATTACCCCATATATATTTTTTCACAATTGAATTGATAAGGGTAATTATGTTTCATTTACTCTTTTGGTTCCCTTGTTTTATCCACTAACTTGTCACTCTTCCACAACACTTTTACTAGGTGAGTTGTTTTATTTCATATAACTTCTTATCAAAGATGTTAGATCTTCACAGGATTATATTAATTTTATATATCAATATACAAGGGTACCACCTACATATTTAGAACATATGATGGTCTGGTATGTACTTCCTTAAGGGGGATACATGGAACCCATCATTTACATGATATAGGTTAGGTGGGAGTGCGAGTCAATAGGCCACAAGTATAATGAATTCATAGATCTAAAAGTGATTGATGTATCTTGGAATAATATTTCCCATCATCCCAAGAGTAATTAATTTCTTCCATGATGATATATAAAGGAACAACTTATTTATAACCACAAACTCTTAGTCTCATCGATGTTTGTCTTCATATATTTTCTATAATTTTTTTTTGATTTTATATGAAATTAAAATGTATGAACCTCATATTTCATATATTAGATAATATCATGTCCTTTATCCTTCCACAATCTAACATCATCTCTTCATATTGGAGTTCGAAACTTATTTCCATATTGAGCTTCATAAAGTTCTTTCTAAATTCATGGATATATGTTTTTGTTATATGTGGGCTCTAATGGGGAATGGTGTTGATCCCAAAATCATTATAATTATATTAATAATATATGAAAATATCTTCTTGATTTTGGATGGTCGAGAGGGTATGGATTTGACATCGGTACCAAGCCCATACAGTCTTATATTAGGATTCCAATCTGAGAAAATTTGCAGGTCGTTGATGTGTTTCAAAAAAACATTAGTTGTACCTAGGTTGTGGATTTTGGTTGGGAATTTGGTCATTGGGATTGAAATGGTAATTTATTTAGTTATTAGTGCCTCTAGGTCTACAGACTATGTAATGGTTACCCCTCAACATATAAAATGGGATTGAAAATTTAATAAAACAATATAAATCCCTGAGTAATTTAGGCAGGTGGTATCTCATGTATTCTTTCCACATCTCTTATGTTAATCATGGAAATTTTTCTTAATAGAAATCATTATTGATTGCAATGAAATTCACTAAATTTTTAAGGTGACTGACAACCGCCCACATGGGGTTATTTCACTTAGATGTACAAGGGGGTACTATTTTGAAATTAGTGGTTAATTTTTCCCATTTTGATACTACTATAGGAAATAGTTTCCTAAGACCCTTATATTTCTATCATTCATTCATGACATGTTGTCATACCAATCATCAAAATACAAATTTTGAAACCCCCATGTTCAATTTATCCCACCAAAAGGTTTTCTTCAGATCCCTATACATATTTATGTTTCCTAGATGAATACAAAGGGATGAGCTAAAGGCATCATCTAAAATTTACTGCTTCAACTTTGGATTGTGTGGGACACATATTTAGGTTTCAAACCATATAAATCAATATTTAGAAACATTAAACTCCAAAATATTTAACCCCATTTTTTGTAGATCCACATATTCCTTTCTATCCTCTTGACCCTCATACGAATGGATGGTTGAGAAAATATGTTATCATGGTGGGATAAATTCACTATTAAAATTCATATGTAAATACTTTTGATGTCGAAGAACATTGGATCCCATTCAATCCACATCACCAATAGGGTTTTGGGATTCTTTGTAATCAATGTATATACCACCATGTTCAAATTCCAAAGATTTTAAGGGATTTAACAATAATGATCCTTGATCATTTTTAACCACATTAATTTTTGAATATTGATTTCATTTTAAGTTAATATATACATGAAGATTTTATGATTCATATACGTCTAAAACATATCTCTATAGAGATATATTCACCAATTCATCAATGATATAATCATTGCATCCCATTCTAGATCATTTGTTCTATATTTTTTGACATAGATATTTAATTTTATGGAAGCATAGGCTATCACTTTTTCATCATGCGTGGTTACACAACCCAAGTAATTTTTAGATGCATCATTTTATAACCAAATTTATTCCCCACTGTTGGAAAATGTGAGAATAGTGAGAAGATTAGCCTCTCATTTATCTCCTCAAATATCTATTCACATCCACCATTTTGATCGAGCTCCACACCCTTCCATGTCAGTTGGTTTATTGGCTTTGATAATCATGATATTTTTCTCACATATCAATGATAGTACCTAGCTAATCCAAGGAATCTACAGATCTCAATCCTCAATGTTGTACATGACCATTATTTGATTGCCTCTATTTTTAATGTTTCTATAAATATCCACTTTTGTTATTAATTTCACTATTAATTTTACTTCCTCCATTCAAACCACATATTTGTTTTGTTTTTTATATAACATTTCCTTTTATAATGTCTAAAATTTAGAATTAAATAATATTCATGTTCCTATTTACATAATGAGATGATAGGAATATCATCTATAAAAAATAACATAATTTTATTAAGGTAATCCCGAAATACACTCTTTATTATTATATCAACACATGATTTTATAAAATTATTCTATTTTAATAATTTTATTTATTCCATTTCTTATGTTACACGCAACATTGAGTTAAACAAACAACAAACCATTATTAAACAATTATATTTCAATTATCCCCTATATATTTGATTGGTGGGTATGAATAGTAACAAATAAATAATGAAAATTATACTATAAAAAATGTCATTAAATGAATTCAATTCTTATAAAATTATTATAATTAAAAATATAAATTTTCTGAAAATAAAAGTGTAGTTTTTTTAGAATTTTTTTATATGTGCAAAGATCTTTATTAGTAATTTAAATGATTAACAATGGAGAATTATTTTAATGAAATTAATATATTATTTATTTTATTACATATTATAAACATTATAAAATTATTTTTCAATATATATGATAATTAATAATCTATTTGTATACTTAAAATTGTATTTTTTTCCAAAAAGTAGTTTTTTCACATTTTTGAGTAATTAATTTAAAATTAATTTATGGAATTTATATGTATTTAATTAAAAACAATTAATTACATATTTAGTATCAAGAGGATTAAATTTGGAAAATTGTTTCCTTGTATCAATATTAATATTAAAGGTGGTAAATGTTATCACTACAGTTAATGGTAAATCAGGTTAATCTAGGTAAGAAATTATTGATAAGGCTAGAATTGATTTAATATTAAATATTTTTAAATGAATAAAATTAAACCATTATCACCTTAGGATCTAAATTGACATGTTTACTGGACAATTTTCCATAAACATGAACTATATAGTATTTAAATCAATGAATGTTACAAAATGTCACTCTCATAGTTTTAAATATCCTTATTGTGTTCAGAGAGTGACAAAAACTAGTTATATAAGAATATTATTATTAATTCAGTGTAAAATAATATTATATTCATTATTGTAGATAATTTTTTTTGGCATTATGTAATCACCTTAAATTCTTACACAACGCTAAAAAAATATTTTCTCAATTAATTGAAATATATAATAAATGAATATTAAAATATTAAAAGTGATATAATTTTTGTAATTTAAAATTTTATATAGATCTTATAGTTTAATATGAAATTTTAATTTTGTGTTTAAATATTATAATCTAATTAAAACACAATATTAATGTTCTATAATTCAAATTGAATAAATAGTGTCAAAATTGACAATACTTTAATTTTCTGGAAATAGTATTTATTTAAATTATTTAGAAATATTTAAATAAGACAAAATTTATATTAAATGATCTAAAATTTCATAAATTTGGTTATTATGGGCCAATTTCCAAAATAAATGTAAAAATTATAAACCTTTATTATTGATGAATTTTATACCACAGCTTAAATTTAAATTCGTTAACTAACGATTAGTTAAAATGATATATTTAAAATAACACCAAAACATGTCTAATTTTTTTTGGTGTTACTAAAACCTTATATTACCTTATCTTCATATACTAATCCATTAAGTGTACTTTTTATTGATAATGAACTTAATATAAATGAGCCTCCTTCTCACTTATTTAAATATAATTGAGCCTTATAGATCATCTAAATGATAACAATTTTTATTATCAATATTTATATCAACATTATACAATATTTTTTTATTCCCCAAAGACCAACCATATAGCCCTTTTTAGGATATGTAAAGGTGTCGTCTCGAAGAAGGGTCAATCTCCTTAACTGATCACTTTCCTTTATAATATCCTTTAACTCTACTAAGTATGTTTTATTTATCATAATATAACAACTCTATAATCATAAATATTATAAAATTTTTTGTTACTATGAAAACCCTATTATATACCCTCCTCCTCATAAATGACACGGTAAAGTATCACTCGTGAGTAGGAATGGAATACCATCTCCATGTATAAATACAATTCATTTTTCATAACCATATTTTATGGTTGTGTGATATAATGGGTTTAATATTCATATATTATATTTATGAAACAATTATACTTATATAATTATAATATCATGTCTTCCTTATTACCAAAAAATAATTTCGGAAATAATAATGTTGCTCATGCATAAGTGTAGTGTAACACCTCTACAAAGCTATGTAATTCATTTTTCAATTTTATTATTATTTTAAGGTAATGAGGATTATGCTTTTGAAAATATATGATATATATGATATAATAATTATACATTAATGGTTAATTAATATGAGATTTTCATTCTTGTCATCCATTAAAAACTGAAATGAATGTTCTTTCTTACTTAAGGCCAACCATCTCCATGAGTGTGGAAATTCATTTTCCTATCTATAACTTTTATGAATGATTATAAATATATATATAATTAATATATATGATATTTTTATGATGATCTATATTCTAGAGTTTATGGAACCATGAATAACGTACACGGACCAGAACTACTAAACACAATATACTTATAATAAATGAAATAATTAACACCAGGAAATAATAATTTTAATAAAGAAATATAGATATACATGGTGTGTTAAAATAATAAAAATGTATAATATATGATATTTCAAGTATAAAAATGAACCTTATATAGTATTATAGAAAAAATATATTTATTATACAGAATGTTGGAGTGATGTTGAAGCACAACGAACATGAGGTAATGGTTTTCTATTAGAATCCCATTATTTATAGAGATTTTTTATTATTATGTTTCAAATGATAAAATAATAAGATCTATCTCTCATGAAACTTATTTATTTATTTATTTTCCTGATATTTCTCATAAATAAATGTTTTCCTTTCATTTACCTCACATTATGTACTCAAGACACCAAAAATATGTTTCTTTGGAAGACCGTCTTCATTTCCCTCTTTAGTTAAAGAACCATTTTCTTACATATCCATTTTTTCTAAAAATTTATTTTGAATGAATTTTAATATTCTTCTATAAATTTTAAATTCATTTTTAGCTATGTTTGCCTATTTAAAAAATTGTTAAAAATTAATATTCATTTCATTTTACAAATGAGGAACTTTGTTAATTTTACAAAAAAAGTAATGCATTAATGTTTTTATCTTATACGATATAAAATGCATTTACTGATGTCATAAATAATTTTTTTTATATATTTATTTTCTATTTAACAATTCCCTTTTCAAAGGAAATATTTTCTTTTATGTTTTTTTATATGTTATTCTAAAACTGAACGGTTTTTTTCTTCAATATTTTTTTAATGATCTGTTAATTGTATTTCTATTCATCAAATACAATAACCATGATTTAACTAAAACATTACTGAATATATGATTCTATAATATAGTCATTATTCTACCATAGAATGGTTTATTTTTATAATGAAAATATTTTAATGAACCCCATTTCTTTTCCATGGTTTATGCTACGAGGAAATGATGAAATGTTTACGAAATCCCTTTATATTACGTGGGTTATTCAATGAGAAATATTTTATGGAAAACACTTTTTTATTGATTTTTGAAATAGTGAACTATTTATAATCTTATAACACACATTTGTATTATTTTCATTATGTGATAGGTTGTACATATATCATCCTCCAACTAATTGTCTAAAGACTGATATCTCAAGAGATAAACAGAACTAGAATAGAGTGTTAAACTTGTTCAGTATGAGGTTACGTCCACTATGATAGTAATGGGAGTGAACATTGACTACAATGATGTTTTAGGGAGTGAACCCATTCCAATACGGTTGCCTTGTAAATGATACTTACCTACCACATATATGAGTTTCTAAGCTTATATGTGTTCCAAAAATAAATGTATTTTACTAATGTTAAGATCTTATGGTTTATGTACTTTTATTCCTTTTTGATTCATTTATTATGAACGTCCATGATTTATTATAGTATATAAGATTATATGATTTTATAGGTAGGGTATGGCATTAAAATGTTAAGATCATAATCTTATACCCTTATTCTCATATTTAACTAATTTAGTCACTAATATCTCCCATGTTTGGTAACATCCAGGCCCAACTGACCACTAAACCGTTATCTAGAGTAGTAGATCATGTGGCCTCAAGTGCACCTCCCCATATTCCAAATTATTACGACAAGAAGTGAGATGCTACAAAGGTGATATTGGGGTGACTATATAGTCTTGATCATAGTAGAACAACGGTTTATCATAAAATAAATAACAGACAACAATTGAATACGTAATAAATAAAGTATAGAGAAACTGAAGAATATTATGAATTGAATAAGATATGCCTAATTATAATATTCAATCATGCATACATGTCTCGATAATTGTACATGAACTAAAATTAATTGAAATACAGTAGGAATCACTATGTAGTGTAGTAGACAGATAAGGATAAAAATGTAAAATCCTCGACGACGATTTTCTGAGCATCCTGAGCTCTAGCTCAGTCCCTTGTTGCTAAATCCAATATACAAGAATGATAGTGCAAGTAATAATCAATGGTCAAATGAACAAGAGATCAACCATGGTACCCAAGTGAAATGGAGGCCTAAGTAGGGTGCGAGATAAAATCCCAATAAGCCACCACCAATGGGGTCTATAGCTAAATCTGGTCGATTAATATAAATTTCACTAACGTACAGGTAAAAATAATAATAATAAATTCCCAATAAATAAATACCTGTTGGTTCAAGTTCCAATCGGACACCTGGACAACTCTACCCACTATGGATCATGGCTAGAATGATTTTTATATTGATAACTATCTATATTGTAATGATATATACAGTGTAGTTTTATATTGAAACCACCTATATGGACCAATTGTGTGTGGATGATAATGTACATATACTTGGAATAAAAGATGTTTTCTAGACTAGGGCATGACTCATGCTTCTGTAACCAATCTAAAAGATGATATAAGCTTAATAAATTAGTTACATTCCCTGCATCATCTAATGAGTGAGTGATGTCATTCTCACCACTTGAGATGGTGAGTGTGATGTTGTGTCAATATCCAAATTCATGAGTGTGTAATCATTCTAACACTCAATAAGGGATGTTGGGAATCATACCCACATTAAAAATAATGTAAAAGATGCAAGACGTCGTGATTAACACCCAATACAAGGGAGAGTGATACAATCATGCTCAATAGAACCTGTATCATCGTTCCAAAACCTATTTATATGGTGTAACCCTATTTTTAAGAATACCCATGAGGCCTTACCTCTAATGGTTTATTTAATAATCCCAATATAACTAAGTGAATAACTATTATAACAATTAATACAATTATGTTATAATGGTTGTAGCAATTGGTATGGCCTTAAAACCCATTTATAATTCATTCCATTTGTATTTGACAACTCTTGTAAAGAAAATAATCCATTTTGAATCATTAATTAAATTTAAAACATACCATTCTGTCTAAAAACCATGGAAATTATTGTTACAAAGAAAAAGGTGCACTTAGAAGGTTTCATAGTAAAATAGGGAAATCAAATATGTGGGAAATTCCATTTCTAATTTGGGTCAATGAATTAAGAGGTTCTTTGATTCAATAAACCTTTGTAAAGAGGGAAGAGTAATACATTTAGGAACCTCAAAGTTGTAATTTACTATCATTAGACATATCAAGAACTAACATAAAGGCATAGGAAAAACTCATAGCTAAAAAACAAGCATGATATAAAAATCATCGCATTGTAATTTAGTAGCCAGTGCAACTCATCCAAGGAAGTTTATTAAAAAATGACATTGTTTATCAAAAAAAACAATTTAAAACAATAACACCTCAAATACAGGTGTCATAAATCAATTTCATTTTATAGAAAAATTTTATAAAAACAAAAAATATAGAAAACCAACCCTAGATTTTCAACATGCCACTTTGGAGGTTCCATTAGAAAATGAATGGATTCCTATAAGGGAAATTAAATTATTAATCCTAGTTGAATGCTTATAAAATATTTCATCCATTAATTAAATTAGTTATAATATGTAAATTTATGTTGGCACACCCAATGGGTGTCCTGAATCAAGGTTTACATATTGAAATCACTAAAAAGGGTCTGTAGAAGAAATAAAAGGTGTGTATACCAATTCTAAACATTGACCTCAATTTTAAATAAATGCGCACCAAGGGATGGTATGAATCACAATAGACACATATATAATTCAATTTATATTAATGTAAAGTGTTATATACCACAGAAATTATACATTTAATGATCTACTGATCCAATATTTAGATTTGATTTGGTCCGATTTGGATGAAATCAATGAAACCCACATTCGTCCTGAAAATAGGGTAAAAGTGCTCACATCATGATAAATTGGTCGAGAGGAAAATAAAAAATGATAGATATATTTTCATTGTAGATATTATTGAGAGGAATATTTAGGGAATGATGGAACTCGAATTAGACTTCATATAGGGGAGATCAATCAGATCATAGGTTAGGATTTGGAGGAGAAACCCATAGGATACCATTTTATGGACACTATTGTAGAATAAAAAAAATAAGAAAAGAAAAGGAGGATTACAAGTTTCATTATGGGAAAATGGGTAATTTCACCCTCAGAATTGTGTCTCACACTATTTTATCCCAGTTCTCCAAACTGTGTGCCAAATGTTTTAATCCCACTACTGAATAATCCTACCTTGTAGGATTTTCTTACACGATTTCCCAAACCGTGCACCAACCATGCGCTGATAAATGCACGAGAATTGCCTAAATTGAACTATGAATATGGGATAGGTTTATGGTTTGAGAAGCAGGGTATAGCCTGTTCAGATCTCTTCATATCACTTGTTGGTTCTACAAGCATTTGACTAGGGGGTAAAAAAATTTCAAACTAATCATGCACCCTATACATATCCTCTAAATCTAGAATTTTTAGGGATTGGTTCTTAAAAATCTCCATGAGACACCCATAGTACAGTTCCTTCCTTCATCCAAGTCTAAAAAAACACATTGAACTATAATATCTCTCTAAATTTCATTACAAAAATTGGTTTAAAGAATGAACCATCCACTAAACACCAAAATTCAAATTCCCATGGAATTGTACCCTGCTCAAAACATGGGTCATTAAAACATCTCCACATTAAAACATATCACCCATGAGATGCCTTGAAGATACAATTAAAACATCACATGACCTACATGGGTCGTTATGTTCTAATAATATGGGATTATTAAGCTCACAAACACCTGAAACACTTGCAAGGTTTATTTAAGCACATGAAACTAAAGTTGTGAAATCGAAATCCAACAATCATTTTCCATCTAAGGAATTGAATCCTAGATTACTTGAACCCATTAATCTATAGAAATAATCACATTTTTATCCATTTAAACATTTTCCAATGATTCTCCCCAACATAGGTTCTAACAAAGAACATTGTCCAATTCCATGCCATGATACCTCCACCATCCAAATTGCCTTCAAATTGTGGCATTAGTGTTCTAGAAATTTGTTGGTGTGATTTGTTTAACTGGGAAACCAAATCACTCTTGAGGCCATATATGAGACGTCACTATAATGAAATGGCTAGTCTTGGATTGACCTAGTTGAAACTGGTCATGCAATAATTCTTTGAAATACACTACCAACCATCACACAACACACACCTTTACCCTACTACATGCTTAAAATGGTTCTTTTCAAACATATAAATAAAACAATGTGGTTAATAATTCAGGCCACTCTAGCCAACTTACATGGAAATTTCCCAACATAGACATTCGGTGTATTAAAAATTGAATAGTAATGCCTTCTTCCAAGGAATATAGTGTTCATCCGAATCACGTTCACCGATGGCCATAACTGACCTCTGGTCATGTTACCTAATCAAACATCACCTAGAAATTTAATCTATCGTGCCTTAGAATTAACAATGGGTGTAACCCAGATCCCTCACATTGTAATATTCACCATTTAAGCAACACCTTAGAGCCCAATAACATGTCCATGATAACCATAGATTCATCAAAATGGATTCAAATTATCTAACCTAAGGTAATTTATAATCAATGTTCAGAAGTTTGAAATTGGTACAAGGCTAAGAAATTTACATCATATTATCAAATAAGCCTAGAGAAGAATCCACATAGTAGTCATGTCAAGAATAAATATTGGTGTCCAAAATTCTGTCCAATCCATTCATGTTTGGTAACCCAGGTATCACTTAGTACTAACCATGAATTAAAAAAAACATGTCCAACACACAAATCTGATAAAGACTATTTATTGAAATCGAAGGCATTAGAAACTTTTATATCAGCTTATAACTGACACTCTTTAAATGTATTTAGATTAGGTCAATATAAGGGACATGATCATCGCGAATCAAGATTACACTAAGAGGGTACCAAGCACATCAAAAAAAATTTGAGACACATCCATCATCACCAAGATTAAGTGATCATTACGGTTTCTGACAAACCATACTCATCTAAATGAAAGAATAATAGTCGAACCCATAGTGGTTGAATTATTTATAGAAAACATTATTCACCTAACATTGGATCATCATGATCCAATCATAGCCCTTTACAACTTGAGGAATCTCTTGATCACTCAAGCTTTACCATTGAAGCCCATTCATCACCAACTACATTTTTTAGGGTTATGTATACATCCAGATTCATCAGCATCATGTTTCTAAGAAATCAGTGACATGGTTGAAAACATTCGAGCCTCAAAATCATTCATTCAAGAGAGAAAATTTATAAATGTTGTCTCATAGTTGTATCTTTTCTAACTGGATGGAAACAATTTCCAGGATCGACCTGAGGATCCCAACCTTAGACGCGTCATAGAAATAAAAATAAGAGATAGACTATCAAATCATAAGGGTGATGGATTAGATTCACTATAACTCACATGTGACACACCTTCAAGTAACACTCACATACATAAAAATATTTAGAAGGAAAGGAAATACAAAACGGAGAAACATGTTAAAAAGCCTAACTCTCTAGCGATTTCATCCTGATCATCAAGAAAAAGTAAATATATTAATGCCTAGGTCACTCTACTCCAGAGTTAACATGGGAATGTATAGTATAACTCAATTCTCAATAATTCCATTAAAGTCAATTAGTTCATTAATTCATTTATAAATTCAAAGGGAACCACGTATAAGAATGATCAACACCCTAAGATTTCTAAAGTAAGATGAAACACCCTTGATAGTATCTAAAGGCTATCTACCATATGCATTAGAGTCTAATATTGTATGTGAATGAGATTTATCACAGTGCCATATTTTCCCTATGACCATTAAATTGTATTACAACTTACCAATTTTTCTATCACTGTGGAAGAATAAAGGGTCACATGACCTATTAATTAGTCAACCATTCCCTAGGAATGTTTAACCTATAGAATCGAAGAATTACATACTTCTCAGGCCCATAATAAGGGTCATGGATACCATGATCACCCATCTAAAAAGGGTTTCATTTTGAGGCTAATATTCCTACTGGGGACAACAACACCCAGATAGTTCCATACAGAATAAAGATCATCGCATTTTTCAAGGCATTTAAGATCTAAGGGTTATACCTACCTTGGTTATCCCATTACAAAAGCATAAATATAGACCCTTTAGGGGCCCAATATATAATAAATGGAAATTTATCCCTTAATTTAGTAATTCCATATAGTATAAATCACATAAAATTATGTATTGGCCAAAATAAAATGTTTATAAATGATGAATTATTGAAATAATAAGTGTTTCTATAAGTTAAGGAACTAGTACGGATGAGATAATAACATGACTATTGAAATATTAATATGACCCTTATGAATACTAAACCATATAAATGAATATTAAACTCACCCATTAAAGTATATTTACCATTTAGGCATATTATAAATTAAATAATGGTATAATTATATCATAGTCTATGTTAATGAATTTTTTAAAAATTGTTAATTAAATTTTGGAATTTTTTTAAGTCATAAATAATAAATTATAATATTGTGATTATTTAAAATTTTTAAAATGAAATTTATTTTCATAAAATTTATTAAAAAATTAAAATTTTAATGACTTACTATTTTAAGTTAATTTTATGAGACCCTAATTAATTTTTCAAAGTGTTATAAAATCAGTTATACTTTTAAAATCATTATTTTCCAAGTAAAAAATGATATTATTTAAAAATTTAATTAATCATATGTATTAAATTATTTTCATAAAATTGAGTTCATTTTTTTATTCTAAACATCAATAAATGATTATTCTGAATTTTTGAGATTTTTTTGAAACACTAAATTTTTTGGTGAATTGTATAATATGGTAATTTAAAATATATATACATTATAAGCTAAATGAAATATTAATTGAGTCATAAATAATGTTAGAACCCAAATATAAATCTCTCATTAATTATTTTAATATGTCTGATGGTTTTGATTAGACTATTATTACTCTTGATACAAAATAATAAACTAGTGATTAAAATAATGAGAAAACACACCTCTCCTCCAGTATAAATTCCACCCCTCCCCCTCTTCCAATGACACATCTAAAGCATTTATCCTCACCTAAATTATTCCCTATACTATTTAGTATCCCCTAACTTAGATCCATGATATCTTGGTATCGTTACAAGACCAATAATAGGTGCCTAGAGGAGGACCTCAAGAGGATAATTCAAGAGGTAAATCCTCTCTTATTCTTTTAATTTCATTCCAACTACATTTATTTTCTTATTATATCCCCACCTACATTAATACAAATGGAATTATAAATCATGTACCTCACATATAATATAACTGTTTCATGTTAATGTATTATCCATCATTTACCTCCCACATTTTTTTATTTTAAAAATGATGTCTTCGCCAATGATGTTTCAATTTACCGACATCGTTGGCAATGCACTTTCATTTTCCTCAAAAACCATCAGGACTGTAAATAAAACCATTAAATCATTTATAAATGATTGAAAATATTAATTTATAACCCTATTTATGTTATATAAATAACTTATACTCATAATAATAATGTATAAAATAAAATGAGTTCATTGTGATTGAAAAAAAAGTCAAAATTTACCTAAAACCATCATAATTAAATATTATCTAACGAATAATCCTGATGGAATATAAATAAATCATTTATAAGATATTTAAAGATTCTATAGGATCATTAATAACTAATAATAATATTTTTTATATTCATCCACATTTTAAACGAACTTTCATTCATGTATACAAGGGGATCGATCATGAAATCTATTAAAATGTACTCTCTTGAATAGTGAAATGAAACTCTATAACTCCTTAAAAGCACCATAAAAGAACTTAATAAAACCATAATTAAGTAGATTAATGTATAAAATTTTTTTCAGTTACAAATTAATGAATATAATGTGATTATATAGGATATTAAATTAAATAAAGCATTCAATAACTAGGTAAGTGGAAATTTCAAACCAAAATTTCATTCTTTGGGGTTTTCCTCGTTCACCCTGTTTTTCGTATACTTATTCCATAAATATAATTTATTCATCAGTATATTACCTATTTTTGTATATACATTATTTTCTATTTTAATTTATGCCAAAAACAATAATTTTAGAAGAAGAACCCTTCTTTCAAAAACAAACCTTTTGCTTCCCACTCAAGGTTGATGATTCTTAAATCATGTATTATATTCCACCTTTAATTTTGGAACACAAAGTGTATTAATGTATGCATTAGGAAATGAAACAAATTCATTTACATGGTATATTTTATGTCCAATTTTTTTATATGTTCTATGTGTCATGCATGATAATGTAACTATAATGGTATAACGGGTGCACCCAGAATAATATAGTGAACTTTAATTGTTATTACGTGACATGTGCACTAGGAATTATATAGAATTAAAATTCATTGGTTAATGTGATGCATTTCACGAGGAAAATTAAATATATAGGAATATGATGCTACATTTTTTCACAACTATGTGTGGAAGTTGACCACTATGACACGATGATTCATTTTTGTGCATTTCCACATTCCATGTCTTTATCTAATGCTTCCTCTAATTAATGTGAGGATGATGTTATGATTATACTCCCTCCATGTTATATTGTTTCATTTTATTATCTATCATATTATTGGGCTTTTATGTCTACCATTTTTGATGTATATCTTCCTATGAATACATGTACTAAAGAGAATACGATGGACCATAAGAAGCTGAGAAGAATGAATTTAATAAATGTTTATGTTTTATGTTATAAATGTTATGTATGGTCATAATTGTCACGACCCATCCCAGTGGGGCCCGAGCCCCAACTCCCCAACCCTGCCTCCAACAGGCCAAGGGCTGGTGACTAGCACTAAGTAGGCATACTACTAACATGGGAGGCATTGCCTATAAACCTGTACACACGCACACACATCTCCAAGACCACAAAGCTGATATGTAAAAACTACTAAAAGGAAAATATGCAAGCATACACTAAAACCCAACCATAGAGTATGAAAGGAATGTAAAGTGAAAGAATGTAAAACCCTGGGCCAGAAGTATAATACCACCAAAAAGAAAGTCTATAAAAAAGTCCATCCCGAATAGAAAGGTGTTGGAACTGCAGTCTGTAGCCGTAGGAACACACCTCATCCTGTCTGATCTCACTGAGTACCGTCCGGTCCTGGTCCGCCTAGAATCCTATCAATTGCTCCCTCGTCTAGAAAAGACACGACACTTGTGGGCAAAGCCCATGCAGGGATGAGTATAACAATACCCAGTAGGACACCCTGAAACCACGAAGGAAATACAAAAAGGGAAAAATACCACAAAGGAAAGATACAGTCATCTCTATACAGTATATGTATACTAAACATATAACAATAATATCTAGATATACTCATGCATGATTAACTACCGTGAAACCAACACTAAGATCCAGCTCGAATATTTCCACTAAGCACAAAACAAAGATAACACACTCCTAGGTTGGGGGAGAGAGATACGAAGTACTCGTTTCAGGAGAACACACTCCACATGTACCTTGTGAACATGACGCTCAGATGAGGATCACAACCAAGTCATGGGGTGATTCCGACAACTCAGTCTGAGTGAATCCACTAAGCATAGGATCGTCGCCCGGGTAAAGTTGGTCATGTCAATACTAAGAACTCCACCTAGTGTTACAGGAATGAATAGAGGATTCGACTCTAAGTCTCACAGAGTGGATTCCAACATCTCTATTTAAGAAGTTTTGCTGAAGGAATCATACTCCTATGTAAAGGAAATGATACCAGAACCTTTAGGGAAAAGATGAAGGGTACGAAACCTAAGAAAACTAGTCCAAGTCACAGAAGACAAGTTCCTCAAGTCATTTAAGACAGGTTACATGGCGTGTAGTATGGTTACACGACATGTTCCTTGACCTCGGGTACTGCCCATGTAAACGACCTATGTCATTCGTCTAAGATGTGTAAAACCATACTACACGACTTGTCGAAAAAGTACACGACGTGTTCCTTGACCCCGGGTACTGCCCGTGTAGCGGACCCGTGTCATTCAGCTTTTTGGATAGAAAGCAACTACACAACGTGTAGAATAATCACACTCCATGTCCGAGCACCTCGACTCGCTCCGTGTACGCTGGCCATGTGCCCATACACGGTCTCTGCCCATGTCTGTGTCGTCTTCCCATGTACCAATACATGGGGTATCCCGTGTACTGGATGGGTCTGGCCGGGGAAGGGTATACACGACGTGTCCTTGGCCCTATACCCTGCCCGTGTCCATGTACTCCCGGAGTACATGCCTGGTGGTCCGCTGAAAAACACAAGTTGTGTATCCCATACTACACGGCGTGTAGTTGAGAAAATTTCCAGAATTTCCGTCTTCTTCCCCACGCTTCAGCCGATCTTCCGGATTGATTTTCTATGGTCCGTTTGAAGTGAAACTCAAGATCAAGGTTTGCCTCAAATTCGTGATGCCAAATCCATGGGTTTCGGGGCTTTGATCGGCTTCAAAATCCGATCCCAGCCATCTGATCGGAAATCGTTCGAAGAACGATTTCAACCGGTCTACTTCAACCCATCCGTCACCACCATAGCCGCACCTCCGTGGGGTTGTACCGGCGCCATATCTTCAATTTGGGATCTTTGCCTCGCACAACAGGTGCACAACGATCCGTCATTCATATCCCTACAAAGAACGTGTAGAACGCGACTAAGAACATGAGAATTTTGGGGAAAAGGAACACAACAAAATTGAGAGGGACAAACCTCAATCGATGTTTGTGTCGATCTTCTTCCATCACCATTAGGAGGTTGAACGAAACCAAAACAACTTCAAGAATCAAATCCCCACGATTCCTGAAAAATCCCATCCCGCAAGAACGATCGATCCATGGGATAATATGTTCATGGATTAGTCCGCGTTCATCGTGAGAATAAAAAATGGGGAAGAAAATCAAAATAAAAACATCCTACCTGGATCCGCAACATTCGTTGGCGATGATCCATTCACCGCGTCTTCGTCACCTACGAAAATTGTCAGGAATCGTCATCTCCATTTCGGGAGGTCTTCTTCAGAGCTCTCCAGAGAAATTCAGAGTTATGGGAATTGTAACCCTAACCATCCTCATGAAATCTCTATTTAAAATAATAAATGATTTCGTTGCATCAAGGATTTAAATAAAATATTTTAGTTAAACATTTTATTACGGTTACGTCCAAAAGAAAGATTTCACCACTAACCTACACCTACCGAAGTTAGGACATTCCAAAGGTAAAATCGTTGGTCCAAACACAACGGTGCCCTCATATTTTGGATCTGAGCACCCATCCTGGAGTTATTTCACTTTTTCATGGAAACTGCACATGCACACAATTTAATTATTAAATTAAATCCAAACATTTGTTCCAGGCTCACCGGGCCCCAGAACTGCACGCCGTCTCAGAGCCTGCTCTCGAATTAATTCCCATATAATATTAAAATAATACATGGAAAAAATCCTGGACATTACATGACACCCACCTTAGTTCTTTTGCGTCCCCGAAAAGCCAAAACAAGGGCTACTCAAAAAGATGCCTGTACTGCATGAGAATCTGAGGCTCCCACTCCAACGTGCTCTTTTAGAGATTCCCATGCTGGCACCAGACATGCAACAAGGGAATAACTCATCCATGAAGGATCTTCTCCTACCGATCATCAATCTCCACTGGGTACTCTGCATAGGTAGCCTAATCATCGATGTCCAGCTCTCCCTAGTCGGTAACGTGTGATAGATCATGCACGTACTTCCGTAGCTGCGACACATGGAAGACGTTGTGTACCCGATCCATCTGAGGAGGTAGAGCCTAGTGATACGCCACCTCGGCAACTCTACTCAGAATCTGAAAAGGTCCAACGAACTTCTAAGATAGCTTTCCGCCTCGCCCGAATCTTTGTAATCCTCATCGAGGTGAGACGTGAAGGAACACATCATCTCACTCCTCGAACTCCAAGGCCCTCCACCTCTTATGGGAATAAGACTTTTTTCGACTATGTGCAGTCTTCATCCACTCCTGGATGACCTGCACCTTCTTTGTAGTAGCTCTCACCATCTCTGGGCCCATGAGTGCTGACTCTCCTGGGTCAGTCCAGCAAAGTGGTGACCTGCAAGGTCGCCCGTACAGAACCTCGAATGGTGCCATACCAATAGTGGAATGTTAACTGTTGTTGTAAGAAAATTCCACAAGTGGTTGGTGATCCTCCCATGCTAGAACTTCCTCCACCTTGGCTGGGTCCACTACTACACAATCTGTCGGGATACCTTGTCCTAGAAAATGGACCTCCTATAACCAGAACTGACACTTCGAGAGTTTCCCATACAACTAGTGCTCTCAATGTGTGTCCAGAACCATCCTTAGGTGTCTCGTGTGATCCTCCTCGGACGCACAGTACACAAGGATATCATCGATGAAGACCACTACAAACCAGTTTAGATATGGATGAAAGATCCGGTTCATGAGTCCCATGAACACCGTCGGGGCGTTCTTCATGCCTAAGGGCATCACCAAGTACTCTTAGTGAGCATAGCAACATCTGAAAGACGTTTTCCGTATATCCTCATCCCGTACTCACAACTGGTGATAGCCTGATTGTAGATCAACCTTCGAGAACCATCATGCCCCTCTCAACTAGTCGAAGAGGTCATCGATCCTCGGTAGTGGATACCAGTTCTTCACGGTCACCAGATTTAAGCACCGGTAATCCACACATAGCCTCAAGCTCTTGTTCGCCTTCTTGGAATACAACACTGGGGCCACCCAGGGTGAAACGCTGGGACTCAAAAATAACTTCTTTTGCAAGTCATCCAACTACACCCTCAGTTCACGAAGCTCTGCAGGATCCATCCGATATGCTGATGTTGATATCGTTGTTGTCCCAGGTTGCAAATCAATTCATAAATCTATCTCCAGACGGGGAGGTAGCTCGAGGACATCCTCCAAAAAGATGTCCTCGTACTCAGCCACTACTTCTAGAAACTGGAAACTCGTAACATCTGCTGCACCAAGGGCTAGGCTAGCCAACTAATGTGAAATTGGTTTTGCCCTCCTATGCACGAGTCCATCCGATGCTGCCTGGGTCTATCTTTCACCGAAAAAAGAGAACCTCATTCCATCACTGCGGACACACCACACCCTTCTCCTAAAACTATCAATATGGGCATGAACTATGGATAGCCAATCCATACCATGAATGACATCATAAGGCCTCGACGCTACCACCAAGAGTTTCCACCCAAAACTCTCGCCTCCAAGGATCAGGTCACACTGTCTACAGAGGTGTGTGATCTCTGAATCTTCTCCAGTCAGTGTTTCTAAGCGTAAGGGTCGATTCAACGACTCAACTGGAATCTCAATGTCTTGAAAAAGATAAGAAACCAGAAATTAATGACTAGAACATGTGTCTATCAATATGGAAAACAAAGTAAAAAGACACAGATAGTACCTCTAATCATTCCGGGAGTACCTGGGTCATAAGCCTTTGTCGCCTGCAGCTATCCCTACCTCTGTCCACTAGCTCCCTGGGCCTGGGGTGGACCTCATGGGGGTGGTGGTGGAAAAGGGTCAAAATTCCAACCACCTGCAAATGCTCTCCCATCTCCTATACCACATCCGCTGACCCGCGGTTCTACCTGCTCCACACGTTGCCTCTGCCTCAGTGGTTCATCCACTACTCCTGTGTTAGTAGTATGGCGGGTCAGAAAATCTTGAGCGAGATGTCCCCGGCCATCACATGAGTAGCATCACCTCTCTCGAGGTTGGATGGATGTGCCCTGCGAACCCTGTACGGAAGATCCCTTGTCCTGCGATCTCCTCTGAAAACATCTCCCATTCCTGGGTCCCTAACGTCGGCTCCCTGCTGCCGAGGTCTCTGCTCCAGCTCGCCCACTACTAACATCTGCCGACTGTCTCTGCTCTGTCAAGAAGATCTCGACCACCAGAGCCCACTCGAGCACCCCTACATAATTAGGAATACTCATAGGGATGATGCTAGATCAGATGTCTCTTCACAAGCCATGCTCAAAAGTCCGAGATCTGAAGTACTGATCTCTGACCATATCCATTGAATACAACGATAGGTCGGTAAACCTCAAGGAATAGTCATCCACCTTCACAGTTCCCAACTAGAGATAAAGAATCTCCTGTATAGGTAATACTCTCTGGGTAACCGGTAAAAACTCCTCTCTAAAGAGACACTCAAACTCTGACCATGAAAGTGTCGCCACGTTGTGGGTCTGGATAACCAAACTCCACCATCGTCATGCCGAGCCCTACAGAAGGCTCGCTGCAAGGATCACCATCTAGTCTGCTGGTGTCCTAACCAAACGAAGGACTCTGTTCACTACCTTAAGATAGTCCTCAGCTGCCTACGGGTTAGGCTCGCCTCAAAACCTAGGGGGACTCTATCTCTGAAACTCGTGGAGTGCGCTCAGCCTGCGCTCCTTCTCCACTGTTACAGCAGGAACTAAACACTACTCTACAGGTCGCAAGATAACTGGCACACCACCTGGTGGTAAAACTGGGGGATCCAGTCCCTGTATCGAGGCTTCATCACTGACTGGGTCATCCTCGTGATCGAGCTGCTGGGTCCTAGCGGGTGCGCGTCGCGGAGGCATCCTGTTAAAGAAAAAAGATGCATCTCAGTCAGTGAGTATATCTTGAGAGCTGACTCAAAAAGGACATGGAAACCACAACCCATTATTATATGATGTATGTACCATTATTTTTCCCATGAAACTAGTGTTCTCATGTTCCGAGTCTAAAATCACGTTATCAGAGTCCTGGTGTATGGATATGTCAGCCGCCCGCACCAACACTAGGGTCCCCGGCTTGAAACCTGAACTCGAAATACTTAACACTATTTCCCCAAACCAACACACAGACTCTCAGTCCTAATGTAGAACCAACCACCTCTGATAACACTCTGTCACGACCCGTCCTTGTGGGGCCCGAGCCGCAACTCCCCAAGCCCCCCTCCAATAGGCCAGGGGCTGGTGAATAGAACTGAGTAGGCATACTACTAAGATGGGAGGCATTCCCTATAAACCTGTACACACACACACACACATCTCCAAGCTCGCAAAGATGATAAGTAAAAAACTAATAAAAGGAAAAGATGCATCCATACACTAAAACCCAACCACAGAGCATGACAGGAAGGTAAAGTTCAAGAAAATAAATCCCTGGGCCAAAAGTACAAGCCCACCAAAAAGAAAGTCTGTAACAAAGTCCAACCTAAAAATAAAGGTGCTAGAATTGCAGTCTATAGTTGTAGGAGCACACCTCGGCTTGTCTGTTCTCATTGAGTACCGTCCGGTCCTGGTCCACCTAGAATCCTGTCAAAGGCTCGCTCGTCTGCACAAGACATGACAAGTGCGGGCAAAGCCCATGCATGGGTGAGTATAACAACACCCAGTAGGACACCCTAATACCACGAAGGAAATACAACAATGTAAAATACCATAGAGGAAAGATACAGTCAGCTCTACACAGTATATGTCTACTAAACATATAACAAGAATATCATGATATACTCATACACGATCGACTACCGCGAAACCACCACTAATATCCAGCTCCAAGATTTCCACTAAGCACAAAACAAGGAGAACACACTCCTAGGTCAGGGGAGAGAGATACTAAGTACTCGTTCTAGGAGAACACACTCCACAAGTACCTTGAGAACATGATACTCAGATGAGGATCACATCCAAGTCATGGGGTGATTCCGACAACTCAATCAGAGTGAATCTACTAAGTAGAGGATCGGCGCCTGGGTATAGTTGGTCACGTAGATACCAAGAACTCTACCTAGGGTTCCAGGAATGAATAGAAGATTTGAATCTAAGTCTCACAGAGGGGATTCCATCAACTCTATTCAGGAAGTTCTTCTAAAGGGATCATACTCTTATGTAAAGGAAATGATACCAGAACCTTTAGGGAAAAGACCAAGGGTACGAACCATAAGAAAACTAGTCCAAGTCACAAAATAAAAGTGGCTCAAGTAATTTAAGATAGGTTACAGGTCATGTAGTATGGTTATATGCCGTGTTCCTTGAACCCAGGTATTGCCCGTGTAAACGGCCTGTGTCATTCGTCCAAGCTGTGTAAAACCAAACTACACAGCGTGTAGAAAAAGTACATGTCGTGTTCCTTGACCCCGGGTACTGCCCATGGAGTCAGCTCGTGTTATTCAGCTTGTCGGATAGAAAGAAACTACATGGAATGTAGAAGAATCACATGTCGTGCTCGATCACCTAGACTCGCTCCATGTATGCTGGCCATGTGCCCATACACGGTCTTTACCCGTGTCTGGGTTTTCTGCCCGTGTACCAGTACACGGGGTATCCCATGTACTGGCCAGGTCTGGCCGGGGAAGGGTATACATGGCGTGTCCTTGGCTGTGAACCCTTCCCGTGTCCGTGTACCCCCGGAGTACACTCCAGGTGGTCCGCCGACGAACACACTCCGTGTATCCCATACTACATGGCGTGTTGTCTAGAAATTTCCAGAATCACCATCTTCTTCCACGCACTTTGGCCGATCTTCTGGATCGTGTTTCTCTGGAATGTTTGCCACAAATCTCAAGAGAAAGGGTCGACATGACGTCGTGATACTGGATCCATGGGTTTCGGGCCGTCAATCGGCTCCAAAATCCGATCTCAACCATCCGAGCGGAAATATTTCGAAGAACGATTTCACCAGATCTGCTTCGATCCGTTCGTCGCCACCGTAACCGCACCTCCGAGGGGTTCTACCGGTGCCAGATCATTAATTTGGGATCGTTGCCTCGCATAATGGGTTCGTAACGATCCGTCGTTCATATCCCTGTGAAGAATGCGTAGAACATGATGAAGAACGCGAGAATTTTGGGGATGAAGAACACAACAAAATTGAGAGGGACAAACCTCGATCGATATTTGTGTCAATGATGGTACATAACTGTTAGAAGGTTGAATGAATCCAAAACAACATCAAGAATCAAATCCCCAGGATTCCCGCAATATCCCATCCCGCAAGAAAGATCAATATGCGGGCTAATCTGATCGTGGATTAGTCCGTATTCGTCATGAGAATCCAAAATGGGGAAGAAAATCAAAAGAAAAACATCATACCTGGATCCGGGGCATTTGTTGGCAATGATATAGTCGTCGCGTCGTCGTCTCCAGCGAAAATATTCAAGAATCGTTGTCGCCGCGTCGGGAGGTCTTCTCCAATGTTCTCCAGATAAAATTAGAGTTATGGGAATTGTAACCTTGACCCTCCCCACAAAATCACTATTTAAAAGAATAAAATATTTCGTTGCAACAAGGATTTAAATGAAATATTTTAATTAAACATTTTCTTGAAGTTACGTCCAATATCTAGATTTCACCACCGACCTACGCCGGCCAATGTTAGACCTCGCCTAAGGTAAAATCGATGTTCCGAATGCAATGGTGCCCTCAGATTTCTGATCTATGCACCCATTCGGGAGATATTCCACATTTTCAGGGAAACCACACACGCGTGCAATTTAATTATTAAATTAAATCCAAAAATTTCTTCCAGGCTCACTGGGCCTCGGAACTGCACACCGTCTCAGAGCCTGGTCCCAAATTAATTTCCATATAATATTAAAATTATACATGGAAAAAATCTGGGACATTACCATAATTTACCCAAGAATCTAAACATTTGGATCCTCATTGTGGAACTCATATATTTTTTAATAATCAAGTATGAAAGAAGGGTTTCTATAGATTATATCATAGTATAGTTCAGTTAATTTGGGGATTAGAATTTGAGAACCTAGTGAAAACCTTTTTTATGAGATTAAGTATTAGAAAGAACCCCTGATACCTTAGTAAACACAGGGATTCCAAATTGTATGTCTTTAGATTTTATTTAAAATGGAATAAATTATTCATGAATTATTCACCTATGTTTTTTAAAACATTTATAATATAGAGAATTTTTTAAACCAAGAGAAATTGGGCCAACAATCCACATGAGGGACAATGTCGTTATTTACCTGAATGACTACCCTAATGCATTAGGTGGTGGAGTTCAAACATTCATGATGATTTTTACCCAGTTTTCTCATTTTATGAACAATAACATGAATAATGTGGAATTTATTCCTTCACCTTAGCGGGAGAAACTTGGTACCAAATGTTTTATGTGGAAACAACCACTATTGTTTAGTTGATCTTTTGATCCACTGGTTGCAAATAGTGGGCTAACATAATGAATAATATATATTCTATGCTCCATAGTTCTGAGATAGAGAGGGTGACTCTAGTAATTAATTGTCTAGATAGAGAGGTACACCAATAGAGGGAATTGATTAATAAAACCATGTCTAGGGATGAAATTGAAGAGACTGAGCAGTTATCCATTAAGATAATGTTTCGTAATAATTATTTCCATCAAACTCTTCATACAATTATGGATATAGAATTTATTGTATAGAAGAAAAAGGATAAAGAATGTTTCATGATCTATGGAAAAAATTACACATGTCATTCATATTAATCATTGTATTTTGTTATCAACAATGATATAAAAATTGATAGATTCATTAGTGGATTAAAACCAATCCTTCAAAAGTCTCTTGAAATTAGAGACTTTTGGGGTTATGAAGAAGTTTTTTGATGCATGCTCAATATAGATATAGAGTTTGGATAATTGTTCCATGGATATAGTGATAAGAAAGGAAATATAGAGTTTCATGCTAGATAATCTAATGAGAAAGGAGTAAAGAAAACTCAACCCCCAACATTTAAAAATGTGGGAAGAATAATCATGGGAACTGCATCAAAGGGATGGGGAAATATTTCAAATTTTAGAGAGATATCTATGAATATCTTGAATGTTGAAAAGATATGAGGAAGTAGGACAATGTGCTGAAGTATGGTAGAGAACACCCATTGTCCAATGCTATAATTATATTGAGCAAGGGAACAAGGAAAGCCAAAGTACTAAACCTTGAGTTCTAGAGGATAATTAGCATCATCAACCACCAAATCCAATTGAGAAAGTGATGTATTATTCCATCACTACTGCAGAAGTGGAATGATAAAATGAAGTCATACAAGGTATATTTCCTATTCATTCAAGAATGGAAAAAGGCTAATTTTATTCTAGTTAGACACATTCCTTTATATCTTGAAAGTTTTCTAGAACTATAGAATCGAACCCCCGAATCCTTGAGTTATAGATATATATAAAAACACTAAGTGGTGAAATCATTGGAACCCATGTGTAGAAACCTTATTTTATAGGCATATGTGAGGAGATTCTTCCCAAAAAACTCTTGATACTTCCCATGGTGGAATTCAATTATATATAGGGAATGTATTATCTCAAATTATATTGAAGAAATATAATCTATTAAGAAATGGTAATATATTTCCACCTTCTACAAAATCCCATAATACACTATAAACTCAATGATGGATCATGAATCTCCATTGAAACATTGTTTAACAGTGTGGCTATTGATTCCCTTTGGGGAATCATACATTTCCCAAACAGATGAGTCAATGGAAGGAATCAACATATGGGAAATTCCCAATATGAGAGAATATGGTGATGTATTACCTTAAGATTTACTCAGACTAGCCATGGATCATAATTTAGATTGCTTAATTGAAATCATACTCAGAGCTATGCTTATCTCAAAATGTCCCTATTGGATTCCCCCTATCGAACTGGAGGAGTTAAAGAAGCTTCTTCAAGAGAATTTGGGCAAAGAGTTAATACACCATAGTTCTTCACATTGGTGTGTGTCAGTATTCATTTTCAAGAATAATGATGGATCAATGCAGATGTGAATAAATTTTTTTGGAATATAACAATATTTCAATAAATAATAAGTATCCAATTCCAAGGATTGATGATTTTTTTTCAATCAGTTGAGAGGAGATCAATACGTCTCAAAATTTCATCCCCATATTGGATATAAATAGCTAAAGGGGAAGAAGAATGTTATTTAGAAGACTACCTTCTGTATAGGGAATTGGAACTGTGAGCTTTTGGTGATTCCCTTCAAACTTATTAATGACCCTTCAATCTTTATAGATATTATGAATAGAGTCTTTAAACAGTACCTCAAAAACATTGTGGTAGTTTTTATCGATGATATTCTCATCCACTCCAAGATCAAGGAGGAACAGTAAGAACATATAAATATTGTGTTGGAGACATTAAGGAATGATAAATTGTATGCCGAGTTCAGTAACAATGACTTTATGATGTAATAAGTCACATTTTTGGGACATGTGATCAAAAGTGAGGGAATTCCATTAGACCCATACAAAAGCAAAGGAGATTGAGGAATTTCCTATACACTCTAGTGTAATAGAAATGCATAGTTTTTATGGCTTAGTAGGGTACTATCAATGTTTTTTAATACATTTATCAAAGTTATCATGTCCTCTAACTATGTTAATAAGGAAAGGGGTAATGTATGTCTGGATAGAAAAATGTGAGGACAGGATCTGGGTTCTGAAGATAAGGATGATAACTCCAATTGTACAAACATTACCAAAGATTAGATAATGTTTTGTGATATAAAATGATGCTTCAAAAAGTGCTTGGGTTGAATACTCATGAAAAATTATAATGTGGTATCCTATGCATCACGATAGTTAAATATCGATGGGAAGAACATCCTTACACATTATCTAGAGAGAGTAACTATGATTTTGGCCTTGAAAATATATAAGAACTAATTTTACAGTGACATGTGTGAAATATATACTGATCACAAGATCCTGACGAATATATTCACCAAAAAAGATCCCAACATGCATCAAAGTAGATAGTTGGACCTAATAAAACACTATTGTTCATCTAATCACTATCATTTTGGAAAGACGAACAAGGTAGTTGATGATCTAAGTAAAAAATAACCTATTAATATATCCATGTTGAAGATTTATAAAGACCATATCTTCAGGGATATGAAAATTATTGATTTTGAAATTATAAAAACATACATTAAATCATACCTTTCACAAATGATTTCCAAACCATCAATCCAAGAGAAGATTATGGATGCACAAAGGGATGATTCAACATTTCAAAAGAAGGTGAATGTAGTAAAGGAGGGGAATGTTCTAGAGTTCCATATCAATTATGTTGGAATGATTTTGTTTAGAATGAGGCTTTTTTCCCTTCATCACTTTGGATAAAGAAGAAACTATTGGATAATCCACATATCTCATCATTCTATATCCATCCTAGTAGCACCAATATGTACCGTGGTCTATGAGAACTCCTCTGATGGGTCAAAATGAATAATGAGATTACACTATATATCTCAAGGTGTTTGATATGTCAAAAAGATAAAGTAGTGTGATATAAGTCCAAAGAGATTATGAAACCATTACCTATACCCATGAAATTCTTATATTCTCATTGAAGAATACATGGCATAGAAAATATGGGGACATGACTGCGACCTCGGTGTTGGCCGATAGCAGAAGAAGTTGGTCAATATCAAGAAACTATAGGAGGTTGAGAAAGAGATCCAATGAATAAAGGCATAGGTAAATGAACACTCTACATTAATTAATTAATAATTGAATCAAATATTGCGATTGAAGGCGCAATATATAGATGTGGAGGGACAATTAAGGAGAGCATTGTAAAAGAAGTGCATTATATGAGATGATGAGGATCATGCCCAGATCAAGGACGATGAATTGTGCCCCATTTCTATTGGATAGGAATGGGATCTTAAAATGTGATATAAAATCTAGTATTTTCGAATCCAGAGAGGGTGGAGCTGGGATTCTCCATTGAGGAGGTCAAAAAATCTTTCAGAGAGGTTAATCCATGAGGATATAATTTTCAAAAACTCACAAACATACTTTCATAGTTTCTTCTTTATTTTGGATAAATGCATGAGTCCCTTTATCTTCATTGATTACTACATCTCAATAGTATTTGTGAAATATCCAACGATCAATCCCAAATCTCACATGTATCGTGATTGACGTGAGAAACAATGTATTACTACATAATTCTTTCCTTTTCATATGACATTTCAAACTAATCACTGGACATCTAGGGTCCGATTGACGACTCTAAATTTTTTGGAAGAAAAAAGGGGGCCCTGGTTAGAGAATATAATTCTCAAAATAGCCAAACTTCTCTCCCCCAACAAGATCTAGAGCACAAGTAGGATAATTCCATGGATGAAGGAGTAAATCCGAACAACAGTAAATAAAGAATTTGAATTTTGATACCCAAAATTTGGAACACAATGAGGATTTATTGAAGGAGGATAGTGTTTGACCAAATTTGAAACACATCATCTACATAATGTTAGCCTTAAATGTGAACTAACAAATAGGGTCCAACCACTGACCTCATTCGAAAACACAGGACCAAACATAAAGTATCATCCTATATCCTTCAGAATGATGGCCTAGGATGGTAGGCGAGCCTTGAGGCTAGGCATACTAATATTAAGGGGGTGCCTTTATATGTGAATGGGAATGGGGATCCAAAATATATGTCACACATAGAATGGTGACAGAATGATTTTATGTTTGCATAATGTCCAACACTCTTTAAATTATACAACCACGATGAATGTACGTTGGGTGGGCATATCGGTCTGAATTGAAATCAGGCCTACATCTAGGAGGGACCTCTCTGGTGAGGGCCTAAGATCATATATTGTTGTACATCAGGTAAATAGGGATGATAAGCATGTAATTTGGATTCATGTTGTCAATATTATGCATGAATAGCTTAATATCCTATCATCAGGAAGTTGTACATAGTTTAATGTCATACTTCTATGACCCTGCTCAATTATTTAATGTCATGTTACATGGACTAAGAACCCATTTTTTAAGGTTATGGAGTTTGGAAAATGATTAGGGGAAATGATGTAGTAAATTTAATTATCCTGGGGCTAGGACCAAGGTGGATTGTCTAGGAATTTCTATGTATCCCATAGGGATGCGAATCAAGCCAAATATATTTATTGAGCATAGTGTGATCAGGGAATAACATTGGCGAGGTAAATCTTCTCTGGCAAGGAATTTGATGCATCCCATAATTATAATGGGGAATCCCGAATTTGTTTAAGGTGGGGCCATAGTGTAATGTAATGCGGCAAGGACATGGGCACCCCCAGAGAGGTCCTCACCACATCACATGATCATGAAAGGGAAGTCAAGGCCGAGAAGGCCCATACAATGGGTTTACCATTCAGTTTCTAGAACCAGCGATCAAATGCATGAATGTCTCTACGTATCTTGTAAGGGATTGAATCATTTCATATATTGTTCTTTTTATACTAACCAGTTAACCTCATGGGGTGATGATGATAGTGTAACAGTTTAAGGTTGTACAGCAGGACCAACAGGTCACACCATCTTGTTTGTGGATATTACCCTACCCCAATCCCAAATCCTATGTGTTCCATGCTTAGTTTATTAAACAAGGTGTGTTGGCAGGCCTTCTCTGTCTAAAGAGATCATGAAATGGTGGAAAAGAAAATTTCAAGTGGGTAAAATCCCAAAAAATACAGCATCCATACTAGACGCATGTGAATATGCCGAGTTACAACCCCATGGGTGTCGATGGTTCGTAAAACGGAAAGGGGAATCAAACATGAAATTCACAGCATTCGATATTTAGGATGCAATTGGAGCGGCATGAAGATGAAGGGTAACTATTTACCATATTTGAAACACATCATCCATTTTGAATTACCCTAGAATGGGAAAAAACAAATAATGGTTGACTACTGACCAAATTCACTAAACCGAACATTTCTCATGTTGTCATTCAAAATCCTCTAGGACATTGTCCCAAGATGGTAAGAGAGCACTGAGGCCTAGAATCTATGTCATTAGGGGTCCCTTTGGATGTGAAATATACTGAAAATGCCAAATTAAGGAATGTGTGAAGGGCGAAAATTACCCATGCCATTTAGGAATCATGGTGTATGAAGTTAAGGAGTTGTAATCTTGAAGGAAGTACAAGGTGTATTTATTATAAACCCGACAAGAATGAGGACCGATGAAGATCATGCCAAACCATGTACTTCTCAAAGAACCCAGCCAGAGGGATCCAGGGAGGTGAAAGTGGTTGTGATGGGTCCACAGACAAGAAGTCTAGGCACCGCTAAGTATCCTATAACGATGAGAATCATGACACATGTAGTGCTTGGTGGTTTTACAATAGGCTGCCAATACCCCAAAGGGTAAGATATCCTATTTAAAAGAGACATAACACAATTGTTATGCAGGTTAACATCATGCAAGCATAGAGGTTAATAATCTTAGTTTATGGTCATAGATATTGTACTCTAAGGTGCCCAGTTTAATGTCATGTGTGTGGGACATACCCACGCATTTTATTGTAAAGTGGTATGGATAAAAAAATAGATAACTCTCAAGAGAGGTATGTAACATGGTTGCAAAAAACTCAATGTGAATGAGGACATAAATCCAAACCACACCACATACTTCCATGTAAACTCAGGCTGAAATGGAACAAAATGGTTCATAGTGATGCAGTTGGACCACAAACAATAGTCTGGGCATCGCTATGTATCCCATAAGAATGGTAATCATGCCAGGTGTAGTTCATGAAAGTGGTATGGTAGGCAAACAATACCGAAAAAGGGGAATCATCTTCTCATGTGAAGACATCGTATGGATAGGTAATTTATCAATACATAGCCTTGGAGAATAAGACCTAATTTAGAGTAGAATGATAAGACATAAGGGATCTTAGTTTATATTCATAGATCTCGGACAAAAATTGGTAGATTTCCAAACTGAAAATATGTGACATGGTGTCACAAAGCTACCTGACATGATTAGGGACAACGTACTCTTCATCGCATTCCAAATTTCCAAGAGAATGCACATATTTTAAAGTCATGATGCCTGGAATAGGGGATTAGAGCTCCTAGTTCATTGTCACAAAGGCTAGACCAAAAAGGGAGTGTGACCCTTCCATGCAATCAAAAACCTTACCCAAGTCCCTAAGCCCATGTTAGCCATGCTTGGTGTGGGAAACAAGGGAAGATAAGATCATTGTAGTGCATATATGTACACGGTAGGGGATGAAGGCATGGAGCCAAGGGTGACCCCACAACCCTGGTTCATCCTCCCAACATGCAAATGATCCCTGAGGGATAACACAAAGGGTGGTGAAGTTCTCTATGAAAATGATGGGATTGAATAATATGTGAATCACTAGGCCAATATTTATGGCTTAATGGGGTTAGTGTAACATTAGAGGATAATTACTGACCATGTTCACAACATAGAATCAATCTTATGTGACCTATAATGGGAACTGACATCCGAGGTTTTCCCACTAACCATATTCGAAAAGTGAAACATATCCGTCAAAATGTAGTTTTAAATCACCCAGGAAATTGGCCCAAGACCATAGAAGAGCACTGAGGTCGAGAATCCATAATGTTCTGGGGTCCTTTTAGATGTGAAATGTGATGGAAACCCAAATGATGGGACAAGTGAAGCATGGACACAGATTAGATCATGTCCATCATGAACCCAACACTATTAGACATATACCAAATGGAATCTGAGCACATTTTTTTGGCATAAGTGAGTCTGAGACATCCAAAAAATATGGGGGGGAAATGGATTGATGAACCTAGTGTTGGGCCCGAAGATGAAATGTTTTTCCATTCCTACCTATCCTATGAGGATAGAAATCAATCTAGATGTAGTTCTTAAAAATGGAAGGCTACTATATGAATTAAAAAGGAAATATTGTTGTGCAGGTCTGGACCATGCAGCGAACGAAGCGATATTTGATGGATCATTTTTTTATTACTATGGATCTATTTTTTGGAGTAGAAAACCCAGTATGGAAAATTTAGGCATCACCATAAGAATAAACCCAGATGCAGGACTTGAAAATTTTCATGGTCAATGACTGATGCCTTACTAGATGTTTCTTCAATCAAGGATACCACAATATGATGTCGTTTTTTTTTCATGAATCCAGGAAGATAGTGTCAAATTTTAAGGTCAGATGATATGACCATCCAATACATTTTATCATCATGCTACGATGATGTAAAATTTTAAATTCATGTGGTATGAAGAATCATTACTTAACGCCATATGGGTTGGATGCATACTAAATAACGAGGTTCTAAAAGGAATTTCCATGGTATGATAAAGCATAAAAATCTGAATGAGGAAAAAATTCAACACCACACCATGCACAATCCTAGGGGGACCTCAGGCCAAGGGGCCAGGAATGATCAAGGGACTTGCGGCTGGACCTAAAGATCAAATTTTTGGGTGTTCCTACATATCCTATAAGGATGGTAATCATGTTCTACACAGTTTATGAAATTTCATACAGTTTAACGTCATTCGATAAGGATGAAAATAAAATAGGATACATTAGATGGTGGGGAACATGGTGTGTCTATTAAAAAACTGTCGTGATTTTGGAAAAAATACCACACCATGCAACATGATCCTGGGATACAAAGGTCGAGATTCCAAAAGGAAGAAAGAATCTATGATAATTGGGGATGGACCCAAAGATGAAATGTCCCAGAGTTCTTACATATCCCATAAGGATGGCCACATAGTTCTGAAAATGTTTTCTGGTTTAATGGCATGCAGTAAGGACATGAGTAAAAGGGGGTGAAGATCTCTTGAGAGAGGTATATGGTGTGGTTATCATAAACCTAACATGAATGAGGACATAATTCCACACCACATGACTTATCCCTTGGAGAACAAAGGATACATGGCCTTAATGAATTGAAGGATTCTAAAGTCAAAGGTCGGACCAAAAGAAGAAATGTCCGAGAGATCTTACATATCCTATAAGGATGAAAATCAATCCATACATAGTTCTGAAAATGTCATGCAGTTTAACATCATGTGGTAAGGATGTGGAATGATAGATGTTATTGAAGGAGGATCACATGATTCTTCCACTGTAAACATGATGTGAATGGGGACTAAAGAAGTCAAAACCACACCATATGCAACCCTTGAAGAGAACTAAACCCGGGGGGAAAATATATTTGTTGGGATGGACACGAAGATGAAATGAATGTGTGTTCCTACATATCCAATGAGGATGGGAATCAAGACACACATAGTTATGAAACTGTGGTGCAGTCTAACATCATGTGAAAAGGATTTGGATGATATTAGTTTATGGTCACAGAGCTCGAACCGTAGATCCCATGTTTAATGTCATGTACATGGGACAAAAGGGAAAAAAATGCGAACCACTATGCCTGCCATTTGGAAGATCAAGGGGATGACAATAATGATTTCGGACAATTTTTGACCATGTTTACAACATATTATCAATCTAATGTGACTTGTAAATGGGAAAAAACAATTGAGCATCAACTGCTGACCATATTCGCAGTGTGGTAGTTGTGTCAAATTGTCATCTGAGATCCTCTGGGATGTTGTCCCAAAATGATAGGTGAGACAAGGTGGCATGGGACCACACTTCTAGGGGGTTCATTTCAGATGTGAAAGATGGTGGAGACCCAAATAAAGGGACATGAAAAGTGTGGTGGTACTCATGCAATATAAAGTCTTATGTTAAGGAAGAGGGAGATCTTTGCTTAAGGTCGTAGATCTTGGATCATGAAGTGTATTCACCATTCACAGTTTATCATCATACAAGAGGAAATGGATATTAGTTTAGGGTCTTAGAGATGACACCATAGAGAATCTGTACTATTTACTTTTTAACATCATACCGGACATGGATAAGTAGTTTAATGTCTTCCAGGATGAAGATTGCCTTATGTGAAGTCTGGCTTGAGGAATTTAACATTGTTGGGAGGAGTAATATTCTCACCATCACTAGTGAACATATTTTATACACCATTGGGGTAAACATTGTGAATAACCTGAGGTCCCTCCCATTTGTGATCCATCTTTGGTGGTTTCCTACCAAGTATCGTTGGTGTTTTTAGGGCCAATACTGCATCAACATGTAAGAAATACCGATATTGATCTTTCTTATTAAAATCCCTGGATGTCATATTTTGATGCCTCTCCACATTGTGCAAGGAATGAAGCTAGTTATCAATAAGTGATTCTAGCTCAACCAAATATATTTCGGAAACTTTGTTTGGTGCCTGGTGATTGTAGAAGGTTGTGTTTAGTGTGGGTAACTGAATCTTGATAGGCATGACTGCTTATGTTCTGTACATTGGGGGATTTGGAGTCACCTGGTTGGAATTACGAGTTGTTGTCCGGTAATCCTAGAGAGCATTGGGGAGTTCTTCCAGCCAACTCTTCTAATTCTGGTGAACCATATTCTACAATACACTATAGAGTGTTTTGTTTAACACCTTGATCTGTCCATTTGCTTTTTCATGAAGGCAAGAGGTATGATTAGAATAGATATTGTACATGGCGTTTAGCTTCTTCAGCTCATATTCTAGGATGTCTGTGTCTTTATCAGTGAGAATGGTGTGAGGGACTCTGAATTGGTGGATTATATGGGAACTCAAAAAGTCAATGATGGAACGGGCCTTAACTTTATAAAGTGGAACTCCCTCAGTCCACTTAGAAAAGAAATTCATAGTTGATAGGATTAACCTGCACTTTCAAGCTATTACTGGTGGTTATGGTCCCACTACATCAAGTCCCCAAACTACAAAGGGCCATGAGTACATGGAAATTTAGAGAGTCTATGGAGGCTGATGCACAAAATTAACATGGATCTAGCATGAATGTCACCTCTTGTAAAACTCAATACAATCATAGGTCAGGTAGGCCAAAAATATCCCAATCATTAGTTCTGATGAGTGATTTTCAGCCCTTCTAGATAATCCCAATAGGAACCGGCATGAATTTCATACATAACCTAAGAAATATCATCTCCTTGAATGAAAATAAAGATAATTAAATCAAACCCACATTTTTTGATGATCTTCTGATGACTGGGACCACTCTAGCAGGTGAACTTCACTACACCCCATCAAATTCTCTCACATTCAGCTCAATCTGTCAGGAGATTACTCTGTTGAAGATACTCGATAAATGGAGTCGTCCAGTCATTGGTCTCCTCCAATAATATGGTAGGGGGACATAGAGGTCTCGATGTATGGGAATCGTTGGTAAGGTGTCTTACATGTGGGATATCATCATTATCCATAGTGACATGAGTGGTGACTATTTGATGTCCTATATTGATAATCAAATAATCCTGGTCAGGCTCTACATTGAATGCGGTAAGGCTAGAAAAGGAATCGGCTTGACCGTTTTGCGATTGAGGGAAATGGGTAACTTCTAGCTGAGAAGGGAACTATCCCATCAGTTGGTGAGTATGATATAATAGTGGTATAAACATTAAATTCTAGATGATGTAGTCACTGTTGATCTTCATGAGGAATAGTTCAGAGTTCCCTTTTGTTCCAGGTGGGGAACATCAATATTAAGGTCCATTATGAGACAAGTGGTGAGGTCTTGATACTCAACCTCATTGTTGGTGTATCCTTATGACAACAAGAAAAAATAGGGAAGGACAACATGTGCATGTGTGATGATAACAATACTCAAGCCCACTCTGTTGAGTTTGGGATCATTGAGTCTCCTTCCAGTAGGTCTTCGAGAAGCGCTATTGAATTGTATTTGTCAACATGAAATATCTTGATCCACTAAGAAGATTTCCTCATCTAAAAATTCAAGATCTTGATACTACTCTCTAGGGGATGGATGGATGGTAAGAAAGTCTTCTAATTTTTTACCATTAATGGCCTTATCGAGGACTAACTTGATAACGAACTGTTGGAGGATCACTACCCACTGAGCTAGACTGTCTGTCAACATGGGGAGAATCATAATGTACTTCATTATATCCATTCGGGACACAAGCTACATCTCATGGTACTTAAAAAAATGTCGCAATTTCAACATTTTGAATACCAGTCCAAGGTGTCTCTTCTCAATAAAGGAATATTTGGTCTCTATATCGAGGAGCATGCAGTTGAGATATTATAAACTATTATCTATTCCCTCATTGTTCTTATGGGAGATAAGTAAACCAAGAGACCTTTTTAGAGAAGTCACATAGGGGACCAGCACCTTTCTAGAGACGGGTGGCATTAGAACCGTAGGTTGTAGGAGGAAATACTTGATTTCCACAAATGTCATCTGACACTCCTCATACCATTGATAATTGGTATCATTATTCATGATCAGTGAAAATGGATTACACTTTCTAACCATATTTTTGATAAATTGGCATAGGTGGGCTATGTGGCGTTGATAGCCTCAGAGCTCACAAATATTGATCAGAGGATGCATCTGACTTATGGCCTTGACCTTTTCTGGATTAATCTCAATGCCTCTATATCTGAAAATGAAGCTTAGAATATTTCTAGAGGTGAACTCAAAGGCACACATCAAGGAGTTCAACTTTAGAAGGCGAGAAAAATGGAAGATGGACACTTCATTTGGATCCTTGAGATGGTCCTGACACTGCAGAGATTTAACCACCAAATCATCCTTGTAAAATTTCACAATGTACCGAGTATCTTCGTGAATATACAGTGCATGGAACACTGATAGGTGGAACCTACATTCATTATACCAAAAGGCATTACCTAGTATTTGAAAGAACCTTTTGGTACCTTAATGGTGGTATACTCTTCATCCTCGATAGAAATTCAGATTTTATTATATTCTGAATACCCATCCAAGAAGAAGAGAGTATGAAACCCAGTGGTGGCATCAATCAACAGTTCTCTCATAAGAAGGGGAAAGTAAAACATTAAATAGAGATGGGTTAGATCACAAAAGTCGATGTACACTCTGATATATCCATTATTATTTTTTATGGGAATAATTTCATCTAACAATCTAAGGTACTGGACCTCCTTTACATAGTTTTTTTTAATGTTCTTATCTACCTCAACATCAACCATTGCACCCTGAGAGGGGTTCATCATTCTTAGAGGCTATTTTAACTCGTGATGATTTTCTAGGTGATCGAAATGGTGGATGGATACCTGAGGATCTATCCCTGGTATCTCTTAATAACTCTAGGAAAATACATCATGATTCTTCTTTAGGAAATCCACGTATCATTTTTTCTCTTCTATAAGCATAGCAGCACTGATTGTTGTTAGTTTTGATTCTGTCTTAATATTGGGGTTTACCTATACAAATTCATAATCCATAGAGTACATTCCCTCTTCAAATAAGTAAGGGGTATCTTCCAAATCCTCTTCTTCATCCACAGTAAGAGGATCATTGGAAAGAGGAAACTCCTCTGCATCGATTGATCCTGATGGGACAATGGTGTCAGCCAGAGTGAGATTAGAAACCTTGTTTGGGGACTCTGGCACGGTTGAAACCATGGAGACTAAATTTTTCGACCCAATCGTATCTCACCATTGACCCAAGGGTCCATGTTCGATAATATCAAATCAATATTTGCGCATTGACTTGATCAGATTTATCCCATCCCTGCGAAAGAATCAATTATGAAATATTGTGGTTTCCATGGAGAAAACATTCCAATACCTTATAGGGGTAAGGGGTTCTAGGATTACATAAACTTGAATTGTGTAGGAATATGAGGTGACGTCATGTTGTTCCTTAGGCTTGAAAAATTTCTTCCCCCTCATCCCCAAGACAACAAAGCATTTCCCCAAGTCTAGGGTTGAGGCCTTTAACCTGTGAATCAGGAAAATGTAGGTGTCATCCAAGTCTATCCAGGGGTCAGTCGCATTTGTAGCATGTTCAACCACATTATCATGAATCTGATTTTCTAGTCTCTTGTGGTAGTCTACATTCATGTAGTGGGCGTCACAAGAAGAAAATGGAGATGCATCACCTAGGAGTATGCCTAATCGACCATTAAGGGGGTACTTAAGGCATTGGTGGTGTGAGTATGGGATTGACGCATGCAGGTGGTGCCATGGTATGCCCATTAATGCATTGTAAGTAGTGTCTTTTGAGACAAAAATGAACTCAATGATAAAAATTAGGCCACCAAATTGGGTTTTCAAGCATTTCTATCAAATTGGAGTGTGCTCAATCTTATAATAACCTTGAATATTCAATTCAGAGGGGCTCAGATCTATTTTAGATAGCCCCATCTTGTGGAGTGTCTAGGTTGGGAAAAGATTGATCCCAGAGCCTGTGTCGAGAAGACAACGACATACCTTTACTCAATTGAACTAGCTAGTGATGTACAGTGGGAGCATGTGACCCTATATAAGAGAACCTTCATCTTCTACAGAGAAATAGATAATTTCCTGAAATTCCACATTCTCTATTATCTCAGTATAGAAGAATTCTGCAGCTTCTACTTCTGTCTCAAACTATAGTGGGCTTTGTAATTCCCCGGCAAGGGCTTCACACATATCTGTTGATAGGCAGAGAGCCTTGAAGATGGATATATCAATTGGAATGATGGAATAATTCTTGAGGAAATAATATTTTCATACCAGATGTACACTTATACTGACAAGAGGTCGCTTTGTGGAAGGAGGTATGACGGGGGCTACTGGTTGAACTGGTGATTTCTAGCTGGCACTAGAAATGTCTAGCTTCTCACTGGTCGAATCGTGTGGAGTGGATACTAGTTGACGGATAGATTACTAAGGTCCATCCGCAATATAATATGGATGATCATAGAATGATCATGGTGTCTCTTCCTAATCCAGGAGTACAAACGGATGGGGAGGTGAATCTGATGAAATGAGATGATAAGGTTGCGCGTGTTGAGTTCTGCGTTGGGCCTGCTTTCTAATCTCGGTGACATGAACGACTTTTCTAGAAGCATAGACTTGCGAATTCTAGTGATTTTTATACACGCAACTTTATTGATTCTAGTGTCGACTAGGGGCATTGGGAGGGCTCAGCTAGAACTCTTTGTCATTGGGAAACATGTTAGGATTTTCTAGCTCGACTATATGGACAAATAATACCCTCGGTCATCAATCAAGGATCCTCCATTTTTGGGTGGATTATGGGGGAAATCCCCATCTTTGGGGGAATGAAATCACCGAGAGTACGAGATGGATTTGGAAGCGGCAGATGGATTTTTCTTCCCTTACGTCATATGTGCTTGCTCCCCTGAGAAGATTAAGGAAGTGATTTTGTTATAGAGGTTCTAACCGAAGGTATCATAGTGTCTTCTGATGGATCGATCTGATTCAAATGTGCACAGATAACACTATAGGAATGGGGGACTTCCTTTTGATCCATCCAGTCATCATATTTTTGATACACGTTGATAAAAACATGATTCTATACAACCTTGTTTTTGATGTAAGGATTTATAAACACACATTCCACCTAGGCCGAGGCTATACCCAACCTGACTATTTTTTTATCAACATACTCTTGGAGACAGTGATTAAACACATATCATTTCTTAAGGGAGTACCCAAGGAACCGTTGATAGGGGATATAATTGCGGCGATCATTAAGATCCGCCTCTTCGGGCCTCTTATGTTCTATCAATCACATGATTCCAATGTCCAAAGTGATTCAGAAATAACTTGGAAGATGAGCCTTATTAAATGAGTTAGTCTGGTTCCTCTGATTCTGGAAAAGAGATATGGGGGCCCAACCATGATGAGGGGCTGGCAGTGCCTGTCCAGCAGGTAGAACCAGATTATCTCGCCTATGTTATAGGGGCACATTACATGGGGGAGCTCACCAATTATGAGGTGGTAGTTGCTAAGTTTGAGGCTACACCTAATGTTGTGGGAATCAGAGATGCTGTAGAGGTGGATCTACTGGTAACAACTCCAACTGCCCGAGGGCCTCTATTTGTGATAAAATGACGGTCTAGGCCTTAGATACTCTTATTGTGGATGCTATAGGAATCAATGGATGTGTTGAATTTTCTTGCTACAAGTCTTCCTCTAAAAAATCAGTTTTTTTCAGAGAAATCTTGAAACCCACATGGGAACTTCTGAGTGATGAGAGAAGGTAATAGTTCATTCTTCATATTCCCCAAGCACATTGTTAGTGGCTATTCCTATTTTGGTGGCGTATCAAGGGAATATGTGAGGCCCTTCCACCAAGAGAAAAATATTGTAATGCATTCATCTAGACTCTACATGAACTTGATGAGGTTAAAAATGCATGTATTCTTATTTGTGGAACTAAACTGGTAGAGAAACTTCCAACGAAGATCCTCTCAACAATATATTGACCCAATTCATAATTGGTGGTACCAAAAAAATGTGGGATGATCTATTTTCTATATGAAGAACTGGAGATTTGTGGCCTTCTGCTACACTGGAGTTCCAAACGTGGTTTTCACCCTGAAATAAAGTAAGCCAAAAGCTGTAGCAGATCGCTCGTCCCATTATAGTGGGGAGAAGTTCAGATTTACGAAACTTGAAGGGTGCTATCATATCATCCATCCATTCTAGATAAGGCTTCAATTAGGTGGGATTACTACCTATTGAGATTCTAGGTCATCAAAGTGAGAAATAATTACTACCATCGGATCATCTAGATGAGGTTTCCGATCATCGCAAAGGTCCCTGAAACCAACGCATTGGCAGGTTCTTCAATGTGGAATGCAGGCCCAATAGATCATGGGGCCACTTGTGGAATTACTCATCGAGGTTAGATAATAACATGCAGACGGACCGGTGGGACCTATGGTGGGGCTGATAGAACCTAAGCTACGTCCTGAGGAAGGTTTTCATGTAGTTCTAGTGGATATGGTGATGCATATCGCATCCACATTCATTAAACACCAGCCTCTACCATGTCTAGATGGGAAGGGTTGTAGATATCAGTAAACGGAAACTCAATATGAGGTATTTGTACCTTTCCCTGTCCCTATTTCCTAGGTCAAGGATTTCCGTAATCTGGAAGTCATTCCACAGTGCCCTTGGTGAGAAGATTGTCCACCATCTTATTATATTTAGAATATTTTTGACATGCCACCACCTTTTTAGGGTCTTCATCTGTATTTTACACTGAGCGATATGGGTTAGAGGGTTTTGCATTCCCAATTTTTACTTGGACTTTGATGGGTCTCGACCAAGAGGTAATGACTTAGAAGGTGTTGGAAAGCCAAAAAAATTATTTATTGGAGATTATGGACACCAGTAGGGTCTGTCGGGTGTCGTACTACCCCAATGGGTTGTTCTTATTCTTTAGGCCAAGTGTCGGTGCCTCCTTTTAGGTGTATCTTAGGAATGACCATGTTCACTTTGATGATTCCCAAAGGAATATCCTTAATATCATTGGGTGAACTAGGCTGGTGTAGAATTGGAATGAAATGTAGGGTCGTATACTACCCCTACCCACCGATATTTACATACGGGGAAGGCTCAATGATAATGTTTCAGATAATAGTGAATCTCTAGATGCATTTTTATATAGGGTCTGATTAGAACTAAGAGAAATAGGGTGTTGAGCAACAGGAAGTGAGGCCAACTCAAACAAGCGGCATTGTTGGCCAATGTGTTCGTAGTGTTCTCTGCCCTTGGGGTAAGCTAACCACTAGAAATGGTGACAAAAATGTTTCATCCCTAATGTTCATCGGAGGAACATAACCTCATCCTGGGTAAGGGACTCTAGAATGTTGATGTTTGTAGTTGAAATGGTCCATAACATCTCTTTGAAATGGTACGCTATGAGAATGTCACACAAACTTCTTAGATCAGACATGGGATCCAGTCCTTGATTTCCCAACTCATTGACTAGAGGCAGTTGTGTGATAGGTAATGGCACTAAAGCTGACCATTATGGAGGAGACTGGCTGGTGGAGAGTATGGAGTGCGATCTGACAAGCTATTGCATCTTGTCTTGTCTTCCGAAGAATACAATCATTACACTACAACATCCCTATAAGATGGAATAATGACCAATGCTTCCCATGCAGAAGATACGATCATTGGTGTTGGGTCATGCTGTGTTAATCCTCTATTTGACCCTTTAAGAACTCTATGTGATATCTTATTGAGGTATATAATGATCATGTTGACGATAAGGAGAGTTGCAAGGCCAGGCCATAGAAGGGGCCAAATATTACTCCTCTTGTATATATCTTTGATGGATGCAGGGATATGGTAGAACAAAAATTACAAATGTATGAGGATGATATGCCCTGTTCTTTCCCCGTCCCTCGACATAGAGAATCAGAGTGATGGTTTCATCATTGAATCAAACTCTGCATTAGAATCTGAAAAGAAGACAGGTTTAATTATAGTTTGAGGCCTCTCAGAATTCTTCCCCTTGTCGTGAAAACCCACCATCCTTACCTATGATGGTTCATCAGGGTATGGTAGATCATTGACATGGGGAAGACATCCACATTGGTTGGTGTTGGAGAGGGGAGGACCTCCACTCATAAAAACCATTGTGCACGGAAAACCTGGGAAAATGTCAAACTGAAAATAGGGAAGACCTCCATGATTGAGGGTGTAACAGCATGGAGGGCCTCTGATAGAGCTGGAATGCACATGGAGAGGGACTACATGGTGGTCATCTATAGTGTTTGGAGTAACTTCATGTTGAACCACAAAAGTAAATATTTTATAAGGAGGAACTTTGTTCTGATCATACCGATTATGTGAAAGACCATTCGTGTTGAATATCAATGAAGTGGGGAGGGACACTTTTAGAGTCAGTTAGAACACGGCGAGGACCCTAATGTTGGTAGGTGATAAATAATGGAGGGTCCTAGTCTTGAAAACCATGTTGGAAGGGGAAATTTTCATACCTGAGGCAAAGAGAACTGGGAGGACCTTTGTGTAGAACATTAACAAGATGGGGAGGACCTCCTTCCAGGGGATGATGGTAGAATTGGTAGGAACTCAATGTTAGATGTGAGAGTAGGGAGGGCCTCCACTCATTCTAATGATGGTTGGAGGAGGACCTCCATAATGGAATTTATCATCATGTATCAGCCCATGATGGGAGCTTCTTGCACCAGTGATTGGGGAGGTCAACTCAACCTACTTTTGAGGTGGTTGTGGCCTCACTCTGAATCGGGCATGAAATCATCCCTTCTCTGGGATAGAGAAGTGCCCCTACTCTATGAAAATAATTGAGGGCCAATAAAACACCCCAATAGTGTCTTATTCCATATGAGTCATGGAAGATGATGCCCTATGGAGGGAATCCTCTTAAGTTTTCACCTAATGTTGATGCGGGGTTAGTCGAATTATGTCTAACTATGTAGGGGTATGGAACAGCCTCTCTTTAGTCTATGGGACCAGAAGGAGATACTGATGTGGCTTGGTGGGTTCCCTAGTCGGCGGCTCCTTGAATTCATTTTCGGGAACACTCATAATCCATTACTTCATCTGCATAAGGGAGTGAATCGTAATATTTCAATGAGTATAGTCTCCTGAAGTTGTTAAAGGTCAAAGTGGGGAGAAGCAGCTCCCTGCGTGGCTCTTGGGCGTGGTGGTTCTGACAGTACATGGGGGCCTCCATGTATTAATGGGATTGGTCCCTTATTTAGATAACCCCCTCCTGTTTGTATCAATGGAAAATAGAATTGATCACCCTCATTTGTATAAATTCAGAGGGTGAGATGGGGCATGGACGCCTGGAAGATGTTGTCATGTAAGTTTTAGTGGAGGAGATGGAGGCATGTGGAACTACCGTGATGGAATTTCCCCGGCCCGGCATCCACAGGAAGGTGGTGATCAGTTTCCTATAGTTGTAAATAGGGTCTTGAAAAGAAAGAAAATTCATCCATCAGTACCAAAAATATGAAAGTGATGCCCATTTCCCTAGTTTCATTCAATATTCCATGTCTGAATAGAATGTTCCACATTGACAATGTCACAATCTAGGTTGCCCAATGATCAACTAACCCAGATACTGGAAAGTTTCAGGCCAGGATCGGTATTTTATTTGAGGGAACTGGTTCCAGATAGCTGGATCCAATGACATTCTTATCTGTTGATATCTCAAATGCTACTAATCTCCATTTTTAGGAAAATAAATTCATGTAGGGTTCAGAATTTCTATTTATAATGATTTCTTTGGGCCACACATCCATCCATGGGGATGAAATGGGTTTTCCCCCCATATTCTCGCTTTCCAAAGGAAGGTGGTGTCCATCACTTATTCATTGATGTTTTCTCATTGATTGAAATGGGATGATGGGATTTCAGTCTCTCATTCTATGGATTCCTTCTCATAATTCATCACCTAGTCTGGGTCCCCCTTAAGGATTACGAATGTTTTCGTGAAACTCGTCCTAGTGCCATATCATTGTGGATGTCTGTTAATTACACTACTTATTTCATGATATTCCAATGGGTCATGATTGGAAAGAAACATTCAGTTAGGGGAGTAGTCACCTTGGGCATCATAGGAATGTCTAGGCACTAGAACACATGTAAAACTAGATTTCCCCTTTATGATATGGCTTCTCAAGGGCGTGTAATCCCTAGGATTCCCACATCAAGTGAGAGTAATTGTATTAGATATGTTTTTCTCCAAGGTTTCCATTGGCTTCCCATGTTTAAACTGGGTTATGCTGCAATTTTAACATCTAAGAGAGATGGAGTGGACTAATCAGAACACTCATAATGGATGATCAGATGGGTTAATCCCTTAGAGGGATAACCTAGAAGGTTTACTAGATGGGTGGATCAATAAGCCCAATGAAGATGGATCTGAGGTGGTGTGTCCCATAGAGGAAAGATAGCACATCATAAAGGCTAGTTTATAAACCATAAAGGGTGGTTTATAGGATGATTGGGTCATGAAAAATGGGGTACCAAGGATTACCGTTGGCCATTATTGATCCCTAGGGAGGCATCTAACGTACCCTATTTATAAGATAGTGATCAAAAACCACATAGTTGGAGAGGTTGAATCATTAGATTGAGGTATACACAATGGAAAATAGTCTTAAGACTTGATGGGGATTACTCATGGTTAGTAGACCATGTGATACAAAGGATAAGTGAGATGAATGGGACATAAACATGGTTAGATGCCTAAAGGGATGATATGATTTCACATGGCTGTGGTGGCCCTGGTGGAATTAGGATGGATATGGATGGAGTGTCGAAGGATGGATTGTGTGGGGATGCAACTGAGGACTGGTTCAAAGGAGACATTGTTTGGAATGAACCTCGAAGTGGTTTCCTACATATCCCCATGGAATGGAATCAAAGTCCACATAGTTTTGGAATGGGGTGATGGGTCACTTAAAGAGGCATATCATGATAATGGATGCATGGATGGGGACCTAAAGGGACTAGAAGCAGTTGGTTAAGGCATGATCTTCCCCAATAAAATGGCTTAAGGGAGAGACCAGGTTGGGACATGGTTGGTGGTCTTAAACCTCAGGGAGGCTTCCTACGTATATCCATGATTGGGAATCAAATTCCATGTTGTTCAAGATGAAACATGGAATCAAATCATACACAAAGGAAAGGAACCCAATGACATGATGGGGCTTACACATGGTTAACAGCACACCGCAAGAGGGACACACTTATTTGGATGATTATGGATTTTGTATGGGACATAAGCAAGGTTGGCATCCAAGAAACTGATTTCATACCACTAATGGGTGGACCAAGGATGCATGTCCTGATAAAGGGGATGCCTAAGTATACCAGTGTTTGGGGTTAAACATCAAGTAGGATTTCTATGTTCCCTATCTTAGGAGATAAGGATCAAAAACCACATTTTTCGGAGATACAATTTATCATCATACAGGATGAGTAGTGAACCGACATGAAATGGTCAGGACAGATGGAATTGGGCTTGATCCTCACAGAGGATTCCAAAATACCATTCCTAGAAATGGAAAATATCAAATTCTGGGAAGTTCAGCTGAGTGGGACATGGGTCTTTCACCCCAACAAGGCCCATAGATGATTTCATGGTCAATGTTAACTCTATGCCCATGTGAGTAATGATTGGTGTGAGAAACAAGAGGCATTAATAAACCTGGTGATTATGTCATGAAAAGTGCATCCACAAGAACAAGTGTGGGGAATAATCATGGCTAGTGTCCAATGGAGAGGAATAATGTGACTTACTCTATGAGGGAGGCCTGATGAGAAAGGAGGATGTCTAGATTTACAAGGAGGATATGGCCATTGTCACGAACCAGGCCGGGTCACCATCCGCCCCGGTGCCCGACCCGGTCCGCAACATGGCCCAAAGGGCGTTCCCGATCCCCACGGGCTGGAACAAGTACCCAGGTATCAATAGTAACCCATGGGAATGGTTTACCTGAAATGGTATACGCAAACACTAACAAGATAATAAAAATGAAACTAGGAATCGACCACCAAAGAGGCCATTAAACTGAAATCAAAATTTAAAGGTTTATAACTAGAACAAACGTCCAAAAAATAAACGACAACAAAAGAGACTAAAACTATAACTCAAACCTCCAAGTGACAATAGTGGTGTAGCATCCGCACGCCACAACACCAACCTGCATGATAAGGCCACTAACAACTTGAACCACCACCGCTGAGCATGATGTCACAACCTGGAATACACAGGAAACAAAGTCTACATACACCCGAAGGTGTATCCAGGGTGTGAGAGAAAGACCCAGTAGGACGTCACCAAATAAAAAGGTTCCATGCCACAACATCAAAAGGAAAATTTAATGTTCTTATTGAAGTTATACTTTCGAAATTATTTTAAAGAAAACATTTAAAAACCAAATTCTAAAGGAAAACACTAAAAATAACACATTTCACAAACACAATTTTAAAGAGGAAGAAAAAGGTTCATAATGGGCACACACACACACACATACTCACATACACACACACACACACACACCCATGTGGTCATCCATATGCTGATGGAAGGCACCACACCCTCGACAGAAGAGCACTATGGGTAAATCCCCTAAGGTTCATCTAGCTCGAATGGGACCCTAGAACCTCATGTCTCGGTGAAACGTGGCTTAGAGGGCCACGACCCTCAGAAAACGTGGCTTAGAAGGCCACGACCCTCAGAACAAGTGGCTTAGAAGGCCACGACCCTCAGATATCATACATTTAGTTAGTGTTGCATTTGTCAGTCCAGCTAAGTGAAACAGGGACGATACTCATCCGGTTCACTAGCGCACTAGTTCTAGTCCGCCCACCTAGATACGCAGGGTTTTACCTTGTGCTCAATCAAGTTTCACATTCAGATAGTATATTTCAAACAAGATATTTCACAAAAAATTCACCATTTTCATACCCAAACATCATTTCAAAAAATTATGCACACCAAAATACCTTTCCAAAAATACATCTGTTATTACGTAATCATTTCGCAAAACCCCATTTGGAAACACTCAAAGAACATAAACAATTGGCACAATATAGAAAGAAATATTTAAAGAACACAACAAGGGTCAATGTAAATAAACACACCCAATTGCAGAAAAGAGAGTCGTTCAAACCACTTGCTTAATAAATTATCCTTAAAACTAGTTTCACACCAACTACACAATTATCTGGACCATCTGCACCTAGAACCCAACTTGAAAACATTGCACCAAAACAACACAGATATTTACGTGCAAAGGTCATTTTAAAATCAATTTCACACTCAACTATTCTATAACCTCACTTGCACCATATAACAATTGACTAAACAATTTTAGGATTCACCCCAATAAGGTCGAAATGAAAAACATGATCGTTTCTAAAGAAAGAGAAATTTTCAAAATGCATACATGTCAAATATTTGTTTTAAACGAATTTCACACAACCTGTAAAGCATGACCAACCATTTATACAACAAAAAACATATAAACAACAAGACCATACTATTTTGGAAATTTGATTTCATCGAACGAGCATGCCAAACCATTTTAAACATAGATCACATCACGTAATTAAATCATATAACATATTAAATTAACTAAACAACCAAATTAAATTATCCAGAGGATTTCAAGGAATGGAACTAGCTACCTCAGCATCGAAAAACCTCAAATATCATAGCAATGCTCCAAACGCGCATCAAAATCATCGCGATCAACTCGAATTATACCCTAAAAACAAAATCGGACCAAAGATAACATCTAAGGAAAACCAAAAAACACATAAACTATAATCAAGACCCACTAAATTGAAATAACGTAACTTGAACAACGATGGGGGGGGGGGGGTTTACCCAAGGTGTTTGTTGGGGGTAGGGGTGCAGCGCGAATCCGATTCCAAGGGGAAAAATTGTGCGAGGGCAGGGCGACGAGTTCTTGAAGGGGAGAGGGGGATGTCAGCGGTCCTTGATGGAGGGTCGACCAGAGCATGAGTTGTGTGAATGGGTCTGAGAGACTGTGAAAGTCTGCTGGCCGGGAGCAGCGGTGCGGTGTGGGGTCTTCGAGGGTGATCACGCGACGGAGCCAGCCAGGCAAGCCGGTGGACAGCGCAGGCGAGGGGACCAGTGGACGACACAGAGAGAATGCTGAAAAGGGGTGTCGCGCGATCCATGAGAGGATAGAGAGGGTTTCGATGGGAGAGAAAAAAACAGAAGAGGAAGAAAAGGAGAAACGGGGGAGGAAGGGGGTGCGACCCTCAGCGCGCCGACATGGGGTCCGAACCCTAGAAAATACTAATAATAATAATAGATATATGGTAATAATAAAATAAAAATAAAATGAAATAAAATAAAATAAAATAAAACTAATAATAATAATAATAACCTAAATAAATTTTTATCATTACAACTAATAGTAAAAATGATAATAACATCTCTCAAAATTAGAACAAACCATTAAATTTCATCACGTTTATTCTTTAATTTAATTTCCATTTTATCCCTCTTAAAATTTTATTTCATTATTGATAACTCTTTTATTTAATTGGTTGCACATCGAGCATGCGTGCGGAGATCCGAGCGAGGTCGTGCGGCTTTGACAGCAGCACGTTGAACACCGAAAAGGCCAAAAAGTGCGTTTCAAAATAAAACTCAGAAATTTTAAGTTCGGCCTTGACCCGAATTATCTAATGCCCAACAGAAAAAATAAAATAAATAATAATAAAATGGGTGTGACAATTTTCCCCACCATAAAGTGTTCCATCCCCGAAAAGCCACAACTAATACTAAGACCCATACAATGAAATGACACCCCACTAAGGATCAAATAGGATCCCCACAATCAAGAAGCCAAAAATAGTTAAAGCACCATGCTCGGAGAAAGTGACTCAAAAATAACTTCAAGAAACACATAGGAAGACTTTCTGATATGTGTTACCCACCCCAAAGAGCTGAAAAACCTCCAGTTGACTGATCAAGGAAGGGATCTCTCGCACCCACGGAAACCAACTTCACAAGCCGAAACACCTCAAGCGCTATTAAACTGAAACCGTAACATTTGGCAAGAATGAACAAAAGAGGTCAAACCACATCGACAGAACAATCCTATCACTTATAACCCAACCATATTTAAAAAAAGAAGCTACATATCAACATGGGGAGGCTCGAGGGGATCCCCACCATTAGGAAGTCACTAACGCTAGAAAAGAGACTGGAAAACCGACAGGGAGAGGTTCGAGTGGACTCCCCGCCATTAAAGAAAAGTCCAGCACTGATTCGTCCAAGAGACATTCATGCGAGACCCAATGTGGGACTCCCCATAATTAAGAACCTAACAACACCCAAGGCGAGACTAGAAAACCAACATGGGGAGGTCCAGGCGGACTCCCCGCCATTCAGGAATGGCCAATACCGATTTATTCAAGAGTCCTTTGTACGAGACCCATCATTGGTCTCGCTGCAACTAGAACTAACAGAGGATATAGAACCTTGAGGAAAAAAATTCTCGATGGTGACCAAACACCCCCCCGCCTCAAGGGGCGGGGAGGGAGGGGCCTGACCACTAGGCGTCAAAACCACGACCGGCCACAACCAACATCTCAAAATTTCCTTGATGAACACCATTCAAATTTGAGACTGAGCTACCCAACAGACTCTCATAAGGACCACTCAAGTGATTGCATCCAGTGGAACACAACCCCCAAGGCTTTAAGGCACGAGACGAACACGCCTCTACATGGACACGAAAACCTTACGCAACCAGATGGCTCATTCGGAGTGGAACAACCATAGAAACAATTTACACCACCTCTACTTTTAACACTAATGACAGAAATAAAGTTGGGGTCCCATACACTCTTGAGGTTCCTGACCACGCGCCAGCTTCATTCCGAGGCCTATGGCTGGATCCTTGATATTTGAATCACCTTCTGCCTCGCAGTAAGGTGTCGAAGACTCCCTATTGGAGCTTCACCTTTTTGGTGTCACATGCCACCACACGGCAACCAAGACACCACCAGCAAACATGACACGTCACAACATCTGATGGATCATATGCGGAACATTCACCAACACCATAGTTAAAATGGTGCATGCACATCACCCTTTTTCACACTGAACATGACTGTTGCTGTTGAGAGGAACTTTAGGCTGAGAAAGACTTTAAACCGTGTCTTGAACAACACGCGATTCCTACGAACAACCATAGTAGCCTTATACGACTGGTTCTGCCAAACCAGTAGCCTAACACGAACGTTTATTTAAACGAAACAAACCAAAGACCAGAGGTCATTTAGAACGATAGACTGCACCAAAAACTTAGGGTTGCATCCGCCTTTTTCCCACTGGAGTCTCCTTTACCGCTTCCAAACCACCGTTGACTATCAAAGGGACCTCATGCTGTAATAATTCATCAGGCATGACTCTTGAAACCGATGTAAATACTGCAAAGACCTTCAAGACACTGGTCAACACATGAAAATTTGGAACCACATTCACCCTTAGTCGCAAGATTTCCTTTCGCCGTTTCTAGGGGGATCTTCAGACACAACAATGTCAAACTTCTTACCCGATGAGTCAGACACTCAAAAGACCAAAACTCCCTCTAACTTCCCTCGCATTTTTCATCCTGTTGCGAGAGGATCCGCTTAGTTGTAAAAAGGAGAAGTTGGTTCAATTCTAGAATTCAAAAAGAGAGTCCATCGATAAACTGGTGTGATGGCCAACGGCGAATTACCCGTATCCGTACTTTAATCACATGTCAATGCTTTATGGGGGGCATACACTAGTCAATAACCAAAACCAAGGACCCAACCAAACTAGTCCAATGGTCAATACATACCATAAGAGAACACCAAACGTGCAGGGGGAACCACTGCAAGGGTGCCCCGATGTACATTTCAAAAGAATTAACTAGCCACACGCTTGCATACCAACTTACAAATAAAAATTCAAAATCAAAACAAAAATTAGTCAAAGTGGTTTCTCGGCTTGAAACGCCTTACATCCAACCCTTCCAAAACCCAAGGACACACCACACAATCACCGTTTATTTAAAACACCAAATTTTTCATTTAACAAAACTTCATGAAAATAAGAAAAACTTGTGGGTTGTACAAACACCAATGGTGTCCCTTGGGACTCACACATGCATGTTCCCGTGCCATACCGGCACCCACCTCATATCCATCCCTGCACTCATCCTCTCATGCCATTAACCATTTCCCTTTTCGTATACACTCATGCATGTGGTTGCTCATGAGAGCGCCAAGGATCAAAACCAAACCTTTCCTTTTTTTTCAAATACAGAACATACAACCCACACTTTTCAAACCTCACACACCATTTCATTTTCAAAGTTCTTCATTTGTAAAAAAAATTCAAAGACTAAAAAATTTTTACTTAAAAACCAAATTTCCACAAATCCAAAACAAAGAGACGGGAAACAATACAGGAGGAAACTGGTGTCAGCGGGTGATTGGAGCATATGGTTGGCGGCCATACGCCAGTCACACCGTTGGCCAAAGGGAGTATTTTAGGACAGTGTCCCCGGCTCCACAAGGCTTTCCAGACCCTGCGAGCTCACTAAGACCGCTGACCTTACACCCTTTTCATTTACCTTAGACACAATCATGCGTAAGGACCAAAAACTCAAACAAACCTCAACATACTTTGGTAACTTGAGTCCCGCCACGAGGTGTGCTGGCCATGAACCTTACTCGTAGCCAGGGCATCAAGTCCCGACAACCTTAACTCAAATATACTGTGACTCTATCTCAAAAGAAAACGACCGAAGAGAGCAAACCTTTCCCTCTGATACCATTTTGTCAAGAACCAGGCCAGGTCGCCATCCGCCCTGGCGCCTGACCCGGTCCACGACATAGCCTGAAGGGCGTTCCCGATCCCCACGGGTGGGCACAATTGCCTGGGTATCAAGAGTAACCTATGGGAATGGTTTACCTGAAATGTTATACGCAAACACTAACAAGATAATAAAAATGAAACTAGGAATGGACGACCAAAGAGACCTTTAAACTGAAATCAAAATTTAAAGGTTTACAATTAGAACCAACGTCCGAAAATAAATGACAACAAAAGAGACTAAAACTATAACTCAAACCTCCAAGCGACAAGAGTGGTGTAGCATCCACACACCACAACACCAACCTGCATGAGAAGGCCACTAAAAACTCAAACCACCACTGCTGAGCACGATGTCACAACCTGGAATACACAAGAAACAAAGTCTACATACACCCGAAGGTGTACGCAGGGTGTGAGAGAAAGGCCTAGTAAGACGTCACCCAATAAAAAGGTTCCATGCCACAACATCAAAAGTACAGTTTAATGTTCTTATTCAAGTTATACATTCAAAATGCTTTTAAAGAATACATTTACAAACCAACTGCTAAAGGAAAACACTAAAAAGAACTCATTTCACAAACACGATTTTAAAGAGGAAGAGAAAGGTTCATTATGGGCACACACACACACACACACACACACACACACTCACACACACACACACACCCAAGTGGTCCTCCATATTCCGATGGAAGGCACCACGACATCGATGGTAGAGCACTATGGGTAAATCCCCTAAGGTTCATCTTGCTCGAGGGGGACCCTCGATCCCCGTGTCTCGATGATACGTGTCTTAGAAGGCCATTACCCTCAGAAAATGTGGCTTAGAAGGCCACGACCCTCAGAACACGTGGATTAGAAGGCCACGACCCTCAGATATCATACGTTTAGTTAGTGTTGCAATCATCAATCCTGCTATGTGAAACAGGGACGATACCCATCCGGTTCACTAGCGCACTAGTTCTAGACCGCCCACCTAGATACCCAGGGTTTTACCTTGTGCTCAATCAAGTTTCACATTCACACAGTATATTTAAAACAAGATATTGCACACAAAAGTCACCATTTTTATACCCAAAAAACATTTCAAAAACTCACGCACACCAAAATACCTTTCCAAAAATACATCTCTCATTACGTAATCATTTCGCAAAACCCCATTTGGCAACACTCATAGAACACAAACAATTCGCACAACATAGAAAGCATTATTTAAAGAACACAAAAAGGGTCGACGCAAATAAACACACCCAATTGAAAACAAGAGAGTCGTTCAAACCACTTTCTTAATACATTATCCTTAAAACTAGTTTCACACCAACTACACAATTATCTGGACCATCTGCACCTACAAACCAACTTGAAAACATTGCACCAAAACAACATAGATTTTTATGTGCAAAGGCCATTTTAAAATCAAATTCACACTCAACTATTCTAAAACCTCACTTGCACCATATAATAATTGATTAAAAATTTTTAGGATTTACCCCAATAAGTTCGAAATGAAAAACATGATCATTTCTAAAGAAAGAGAAATTTTCAAAACGCATACATGTCAAATAATTTCTTTAAACACATTTCGCACAACCTATAAAGCACGACCAACCATTTATACAACAACAAACATATAAACAACAAGACCATACTATTTTGGAAATTCGATTTCATCCAACGAGCATGCCAAACCATTTTAATCATAGATCACATCATGAAATTAAATCATATAACATATTAAATTAACTAAACAACCAAATTAAATTATCCAGAGGATGTCAAGGCATGGAACCACCTACCTCAGTGTTGAAAAACCTCAAACATCATAGCAATGCTCCAAACGCGCATCAATATCAACGCAATCAACTCGAATTATACCCTAAAAACAAAATCGAACCAAAGATATCATCTAAGGAAAACCAAAAACCACATAAACTATAATCAAGACCCACTAAATTGAATGAAAGTAACTAGAACAACGAAGGGGGGTGGGGGGTTTACCCAAGGCGTTGGTCGGGGGTAGGGGTGCGGCACGAATCCGATTCCAAGGGGGAAAATTGTGCGACGGTAGGGCGGTGGGTTCTTGAAGGGGAGAGGGGGATACCAGCGGTCCGTGATGGAGGGTCCACCAGAGCATGAGGTGTGTGCATGGGTCCGAGCGACTGTGAGCGTCTGATGGACGGGAGCAGTGGTGCGGTGCAGGGTCTTCGAGGGGGATCGCGCGACGACACGAGCCAGGCAAGCCGGCGGACAGTGAGGGCGAGGGGACCAGTGGACGGCGCGACGAGCATGCCGGTAGGGGGTGTCGTGCGATCCATGAGAGGCGATAGAGGGTTTCAAAGGTAGAGAAAAATAAAACAGAAGAGGAAGAAAAGGAGAAACGGGGGAGGAAGGGGGCACAACCCTCTGCGCGCCGGTATGGGGTCCGAACCCTAGAAAAAAAATAGATATAAGCTAATAATAAAATAAAAATAAAATAAAATAAAATAAAATAAAATAAAACTAATAATAATAATAACCTAAATAATTTTTTATCATTACAACTAACAGTAAAAATGATAATAATATCCCTCAAAATTAAAACAAACCATTAAATTTCATCACGTTTCTTCTTTAATTTTATTTCCATTTTATCCCTCTTAAAATTTTATTTCATTATTATTAAATCTTTTATTTAATTGGTTGCACATCAAGAATGCGTGCGGAGAACCGAGCGAGGTCGCGCAGCTTTGACAGCAGCACGCTGAACGTCGAAAAGTCGAAAAAATGTGTTTCAAAATAAAACTCAAAAATTTTATGTTCAACCTTGACCTGAATTATCTGAAGCCCGACATAAATAATAATATAAATAATAAAAAAATGGGTGTGACAGCCATCATACCTAAAACACTGCATTAGAGGGTGTTAGGGATAATGTATAGACAACACAATGTGTTTGTGGTGATGAAGCATAGAGGAAGTGGGGAGTGAGAGGGTGTTAGTGCCCATCCCTTTCATGGTCCTCTTAGGACATGTCACATATGCAGTGATCATAGTTTAACATCATGTGTTTAACATGAAGGTGATTAGTAGTTTAAAATATTATTGCTCGGATGGTGAGGATTCACTCCCCACCCCTAAGACATACACAACTTGTACCAATCCACTCTTGAGGGAGGGAAGGAACACGTAAATACATGAGGTAACAAGGTTATGGATTAATCTATTAGGATTCCACAATTTCATGGATATGCAATGAAGAAATATCTATTATGTTGCATACGAGAAGAGGCATGAGGTAAAGAAACACAACATGAATCACCACCCAACAGATATTAAAATAACTTCATACAAGCCTGAGGGCCACACGGTAGAAGGTTTTGTGAAGAAAGTGGACTCACCAAGAGGGGCTTCACGAAGCTCAAGGGATTATAGAGCACATGGGATCACAGAGTACATGGCTTCATAGATCTCATGGGATTGAAAAGCATAGGGGCTCATGACTTCACAGAGCTCACGAGATTGTATATTACATTTCTTCATAGACTATAGGGGCTCACAGAGGATTTTAATTCACAAATAGTATAACGTTACAAATCATAATATCCCAACATATGAGTGGAGTTCACACGTTTTTGGAGGGTGATTCACAAAGCTTTGGTTCATTAAAATGTATTGAGTACCCCAAGGGGAACTCTTACTTTTATATGGGCAATTGGATTTGTGAAGGGAATTCCATATTGAAATAGGGGGATATCTAAGCAAACGAACATGGTTTCCGCAATGCTAAAGTACTTTGAATGATTCATTTCCCCAGTTGGTTTTTATAGAAAAGAACGCTTTGTGATTTGGGGATTCAAGAGATGAAAGGTCAGGGTCATCATCCTTTGGAATGGGTGGAGTTAGGTACTTATATGTGGTAGGGGGAACAACTATCTGAGGTCACACCATGATGTTTCTTGTGCATTACAATTGGAGGCAGATTTTGTTATGATTCTTGGAGTCATGACGTTGACCATCATCTACTTTGTGGTGCATAGGCTTCATTCAATCCCTTCATGGTGTTCATCGAGGCTTCACTAAATTCTGAGTGAATCATGAAGGGAACAATTATTCCCTCTACATAATGGATAATTCCATCATGTTAATTGTAGCTGCATAGTTGATCGTCACTTTTCTCTATGACGGGCGCAGAGAAGGCCTCAACTTTGTGTCAGCCACCTTGATGAAGGTCGTTGTGAGGGTGCATCATGAAGCATACCCTTTATCACCATTTTATTTAATTTTATTATATTTGCAACACACATATTTTAGAACGAACAGGTAGGATACTAATGAAATGTTCATAAAAATCCATCATTATGGATCAGGGAGATCATGTGAATTTTCCAAATCATAACCCCTAGAAGTTTCTGTCTTTGTGTGAAGTTATATGATCACACATTTTGTTTTAGAGTGATGACTGGTACAATTCTAAACCAATTCTTTTTAGGGTGATTACCCCTACATGCATCTATTCCACACCCACATCCACTTTCCCATATCTAGATAGTAATTCATTTTCTAAAAAATACATATACATTTACTTTAGAAAAAACATAATATAGGTTTTAAACCACAAAAAATATTGAGATTTATATTGGTATTGGAAAATCAAGAATCATTGTAGTGTATGAGAGGGATAAGAATATGTAGGATTATATCCCATGAAATTCATGATGAGTATGGTAAAATTTATTCCATGTTAATTTATACACCACATTAAATGAAATAATATTTGAATATATAATGGGTCTTAATGAATGAAAATTAGCTAGAAACCCATCTTATAAGTTCATGAAAGATTCAATAAAATCATCTTGAAAGATAGGGAATAAATGTGATCATCAAGGACAATTAATTAAAGGAATTTAATTATATATCATTTTAAATAGGTAGTACATATAAAATATAATGAAAAATTTGTGCCTAATAGAAAACATATCTGAAGGAAATGAATTTATGATTGAAAATATTTACATGATGGTTTTAATTCTATGAACATACATTAACTTCATTTCTAAAAAAATGGAAATCATAATGACTTAATTTAGAACCTTCCTCATATCAATTTTAATTTATATGATTTAAAAATATTTATTTACTATAAGAATTATATATATTTTAAACATCAGGTGTTTATAAATTTGATCATTTTTACTAGTTTCATAATAATGATGTTTATATTCATTATTCATCAAATTTTCATCATTTAAACGACATTGATGTTACTATTACAGATGATTTTTAAATTTTTAAAGTGATTAGATTTTCTTTCATGAGTGTTTTATAATTTCCCCTTGAGTATGAAATCAATAACTAATGTTTTTGGTGATTCATGAGAATCAAAGAGTGTTGTCCTAATTAATGAATTAAATTGTGATAATATATATATATAATTATAAAATAAAACTTTCTAATTTAAATTAATTTATACCATTTATTTGTTTCCATTTTTATTCATGATATAAATTCACAGTATTTTTCATGCGGGTTGTAAAACTAACCCAAGCATTAATAAACCATGACGATTAGATGATTAAATGATTATAATGTGATTTAGTCACAATTTCAATACACATGTATCATAAAAATATTATTTTGTGTTTACTAGTGTCTTATATCATAATTACATGTATTAATTGTTATGAAAATATTAAATAATTTTACTAAAATATCATCCTCTAATTATTCTTATTTCAAATTATTAAGTTAATGATGATCGTTTTTTGATCATATCATTAATTTTATCATAAATATTTCATTCTATAAAATTAAATATATACTAAAAATAATATTCTTCCTTAAATTATATCAATATTTTTATCCTCGTAACGTGGTGAATGATAATGAATCATGTTGCATCAAAGTGGTTGTAGTCCACACAAAGCATGAATGACAGTTTTTTAGTTAAGGGAATATGGAAATGTGGTTCTTTTTCTTTAGACTACACTAAAAAAATTATTATAATATAAATAAATAAGTCATCACACAATATTGGGATAAATAAATTTTAAATGTATATATAATATGAAAAGATGATAGAAATGATGCGAACCTACATTGAAAACTATGAGTTTACCTTGTATAATTCCTTGGAAAGGAATATATTATGATAATCTGTTGAGAATAGCTGATTATTAGAGTGAAAATGATCCTATTATAAATAAATAATGAATAATTTTATGATTAAACCTAATTTTTAGAGTAGTTCTAAAGGGTTCAGGAGAGGCCCCTTCTATTATTGGTGAGAATGGATTTTCTGTAAATATTTTAACTTAATATAAAGGGATATCAAGTTAAAAACATCACATGTCTCAAAGAATATACAATAATTTAGTGGAGGGTTATATCCAATTTACAATATCTTATTCACTAAATTCTAGATATGTTTTATCATGTTTCTTTCCCTTTATCCCTTGTTTTTCTTTTCCTTTTGCCATTTTTGTTTTTATTATGGTAACGAGTTTTTACTTATGGTAACATAAACATTATGACTAAAAATAAAGTGGTAAATATTAAATAATTTAGAGTTATTGATTCTATGATTGAAATCCATTTTTTATGATTCAATACCTATTCGTTTCCAAAAATAATTTGAATATAATAAATATATAACATGTTAAAACAGTTTTTGGAAAAATATTACATGATTTATAAAATATCAATCATGTGATTGTAAACTATACTATATATTATAAAAATTAAAATTTATATTAAAAAATAAATATTTATTCAATAAAATGGTTTAAAATATACCTATGTCATACTGATATACTATTTGTGGAATAAAATTCATAGTATTTGTACAAAAGCTGTGTTGAATTATTTATAAAACTTTCTTTAGAAAAATACCATGAATTCATATTAATATGCTTACATTATAAATAATTAAATAATGATGTTTTTTTCTTAGAATCAAATCTGAACATTCATTAATTAAACTTTTATATACACCCATGAATCAGGGTTTATTGGAGTGTCTATTATGTGAGTGTTCAAGATATCGTGTTTATCTACTACAGGAGGGTCATAGGTAATATATTCAACCCTTATTAAATAAATTTTCCATGAAACTGGAATATATGTAAATTATTTAATAAATGTGGAAATTCCTTCCTCATATATTCATAAGTCTCCCAATATAACTTTTTTAGATTTCTGACTTCAACAAAGGACATTCACTAATTGGGTTATGTAATTTTTAAACACATGGTCTTTATTGTAAAAAATCATGATAGGATTATTTTTATAACCAAACTAAAGCTTCAAATCAATTGCCTCATATGTGAGCACCTATATTAGAGTTAGAATATGTTTCCATAGTGATGAAAAATGTAAGACATCACGTACATTAAAAAAATTTAGAAAGCATATCCAGTCAATGAGGTATAAATACAATTATTTCTAGTATTGTAAGAGGTGTAATACACATTTAGATTAACTTTTCATTTTCCCCAAATCATATAACTTCCTCTCATGGGGAAAACATCAAGAATTTATTACCCAATCCATCAAATTCCATGTATTTGAATCAATTATAAAAACAACTATTTTTCTATTTTATACTTATTTAATATGTTTTTTAATAGTCCATACATAAAAATTAATCAATTCCAAAATATATGGACCGACTTGATTACATTCTAAAAAATAATCCCATTATATAGGTTTATGAAACACCTTCCCATACAATGCATCAAATTATTCCATCTATATACATGAATGGGAGTTATTATTGTATTAATATTCCACCAAAGGTAAATAATAATCGAAAATACCTTGTCTGTTAAGATAATGTGATCTCAATTCGAATATGAATGTTTGGATAGTCCTTTTAGGATATCTATTGGTTTGGGAATAATAGTATGTTCCTAAATTTATCTCATTATTAAGTGACAATTAAGGGATCTTATAGAATTTCAATGTGAATTGAGGTTCATGAACAGATATAATTAATAAATGAGGTCCCAGAAGCCATATGAATTCATTGATATAGAGACATGAAATGTTCTTAAGTGTTTTATATTCTCTAATACCTAATAAATAAGTATACATAGTTAGATTATTAATGAATACCCTTATATAAGTATTCTTCCATGGAGACTTTGTGAGTCAAGTGAAAAAGTCCATTTTAATATAATCCCACATCAATTTAATTATAGGAAAAGGTTATGTGACTCCCATAGGATGTTGTCTTTAAAAATTAACCCACTAGAATAATAAGCATCAGGACACATAGTCTATAATTTTCCACTTCATACCATCCCACTATAAATGTTCTCTAAAATCACAATATATATTTGTGCTATAAGAATGTATAAAGAAATTTGATATATATGTCACATCTAGTAGTTACCTCTTAAATATTGGTTCTAATGGAACAAATACCTCTTTATAAACATAAAAAATCAAAATATATTGATATGTTCAATAATTTTATAATAATGTTTTCCATTAATCCTTCTTTTTAAGTCCCCATTATCTATTTGAGACCTGCCCATCTTTTTTAGCAAGTATTATTTAACAATTTCATGGAAATGGAAATATGTATCCCATTTCCAAGAAATCACCATATCTATATTTACTAGATCATTATATACATGATCTGTGTTAATCAACACCTTGATTGGAACACAATTTGTTATCATACTCAATGAATTATCTGTCTTGCTTTCCATCTTAGGGTAGTTGTGTATCTATAAATCATTGACATTGAGTATTTCCAACTATACTCATTACCTCATGTTGAGAATATATTGAGATAATATATAATTCAAAGTAATTTTTTCAATGTATATATCACATCCTTCACCATATAGGTTGTGTTTTTATATTTTCAAAGAAATGATTATGGATACCATCTCTAGGTTAGGATTTAGATATTTGTTTCATGTATTTCAAATTTTGATGATTTATAAACAAAAAAATTATAATTATATATAAGGAAACAACCAATTCCATTCATTAATGAATCATAATATTTTACCAATATATCCTTACATGATGGTAATGTTAATGTATTTGAATTATGTACTCCCCTCTTTAACTCTTTAAAACCATCTTCACATTCTGTAGATCATGTGAAATTATACCCTTTATGTGTTAACATTATTAACATGTAAAGTAACCAATAATGGTTCTGAAATAAAATCAATAGTATCATTATAAACCTAAGAAACATAATATCTAACTTATTTTCATCCTTATAGTCCATTTTTTACTGTCTTTATCTTTGATGGTTCAACAGAAATTCTATTCTTAGAGAAACTATAGCAAAGAAAAGAAGATTCATTTGTTGGAAATTAACACCTACATTATTTACCCTAAAAGTATCTTTTTAAGGGTATAAAAACCTATTTATATATAACTATAATTATATTCATATTTTATAGATTATGTCAAGATATCTATAAATGGATATTTCCATACAGTTATCAATATAATCCTTTAATATTATATTCCCTGAATCTATAAAGTTATTACATGTATTAATCAGTCACAGTTTTATTTACCCTAAATTCATATTGTTCATACCTTGATGGAAATTAAATCATTAGTATATCATCCTTCTCCACCACTGACTGTTGATAATGATAGTGAAGATCAATGAATGAAAAGTATTAGATTCCTTTACATTGATAAAAAAAGTTATTAATACATGGTAATTAATAATGATTATTTAAATTAATGTAATTGAACTCTATATAATTGATACAAAATATCATAGACCCATCCTTACTTTTCAAGAATAAAATGGGACTCCCCATAGTGAAACATTTGGGAGAATAAATCACTTATCACTAATGTCTTGTATCTATATATTAAGCCCCACCAAAAGAATTTATGCTATTTTATATGGAGTTTTAGATAGTGGTTTCTCATTAGTAATGAAATTAGAGAAAAAATGAACTTCACACTTATGTAGATGCATTGGTATGTTAGGTAAAATATCAATAAATTTTTATACCATGAGTACATCATTTATTCTTAAAATAGAGTCTTTATCCATAGATTTCACTTTATCAACATCTCTTGTGAAAATTTCATTAAAGAGAGATACTAGGGATCTCTCTATGAAAAACTCCAGATATGATGTCTCTCCCATGAAAACATGGTATAATATTCCATTTTAATTGTTAAAAATATATTATTAATGGTTTTCATCTATAAACAGTGGAATATGCCTAATTAGATCATGAAAAAAAATTAAAAATATAATTCCTCTTATGTTTTCTTTAGTGTTCCCTATAAATGATCTTAGTTTTTCATTGTACATGTCCTAACTGACATGGTTCTTCCAAATATAGTCCTCATGGTTCCTAATAAGATTCCACTTAAAATAATGTAATATCTAAGAACATAAAAATCCAGAGATAATAGTTATATTTAATAATTTTTATATAATAAAAGAGTTCCCAAATGATCTAGAAACTTTTACTCTTGGATGATTATGTAGATTAACTCATTTCATTTGAAATCATAAGATACAGAAAGTACACATTGAGAGAACATTATTAGACCTTCCACAACATCATTAAAATTTATATATAGTTCTCATAACGTTAACCTATGAAATGGAAAGAATTAGTGTGATATTATATGTTCAGTAAGGACTAGAATATAATGGAAGTGATCGTAACATAAATATGAAATTATTTATATGGTGGGAATAAAAAGATAAATCTATTAAAAATTGAAATCGAGGGAATTTTTCATTATTAATGATAAATGAATTTATAGATAATAATAATCAATGATATCATACTGTTGGAATTTGTAATGATTGAGATCAAAATATGTTGTCAATTACTTTTTATAAGACACTATAATGATATGGGGATAGGTATATATCAAAAACCAATGTTTTTATCTCTTGAGACACGTAACTGCTTCAAGGGAAAATATAATTATGGGCCCCATATTTATCCTAATTAAGCCCAATTCATTCACCATAACATTTAAAAAAATATTTTATACAATTATTAAATGATCCTTTGTATTAATAAAAACATATCTATCATTTCAATAAAAAATGTGGAAATAAAATATGTCATTAAAGAACCATGATACCCTTGTAACCTAATAACCAAGATAGTTCTGATATATCTCGAAGGGCATTCACTATCCCCATGGGGCAGAGACTAGATCTAGCATCATAAAAATTGAATGTGGGAGTGATTTTTCAATAAAAATATAGAAGAAAGATATAAATACATTATGTATCGAAAAGAAACTCAATTGGGAGTAGTGTACTAGAAATAAAAAAGGTGATAAAACCCAAAAGTAAAAAATGGAATGTACATTAAAACTGAATAAAAATAGGCCAAGTCCCAACAGACAGATCTCTTCATGTCTATATATAAACAACTAGAACAACCATTAAGTGGTGAATTACCCTTTCTCAAGCTAGGAAGAAGGTAATCTAAAAACATTGATGAAACGGGAAGGGTGTGAACTAAAAGCCTCGTAGGGTCTCACCAAACATTCCATAATAGATGCGAAAATTTAATTAACTAAACAATAAACTTTTAATTTTAAAATAAAAAGGTCTGGTATTTAAAAATAATAATTAAAAAATAATGGTTTACATTTCAAAAGGTGGAATACATTTCAAATGATGTAAGAACATTTAATAAATAAATTTTATATAAAATAGTTTATATAAATCATAAGGCATGTAAAGTAGTTCAAAATAATATCATATTTTCATTTGAAATTAAAACAATTGAGATCATAGTCATATAACATTGATGGTATGATGGTTTTAGGCTATAGGGAACCCACACTAAATGTGAAACAACAATATATACAAAGGCCCCTTTTAGAATAGTTCAAATTTTACTCATCACCATCTCCTAAGCGATGTGACATGCTTCATTTATATTTTGGAACATTGTAAATCATAAAATGTCATCCCCATAACTCACTAACTACCTTAGCCTTGAATTTTCTATAGTACAAAAATTATGATGGGAAATTTATTTTAAAACTATTTAAAATAAAATCAATCCCATTCTCTTTTTACAAAATTCCAATATCTTTTAAAAACCCAAAACACATGTTTTTAATAAAAAAATTCCCTTTTCAATTATAAAACCCAAAGGAACCTTCCATAACCGTTATAATCCATTTTTATAAATCAGAAATTGAAATAAATTTCATCAAATAAATTTCGATAATTTTCCACCAATCTGATTTCACAATTTATATTCCGAAAATAAAATTTCACTAGTTTCCATCAATTTCACAAAAAAATCCCAATTCACTGGAATTGGGGGATTTTCCCAAATTCATTCCAAAACCAAATTTTGAAAACCAAATTCCCCAATTCAATGGAATTTTGTTTCTAAATAAAAATATTGAAAATAATTTTTAGAGAATATATTTAAATTAAACGATTGAGATTAAATCGAAAAATTTAATTTAAATCATATTTGTACATCATAACGAACCGACTGAACTTTCATAGAAATACAATGCCTACAAAAAAACCATTGATTATAAAGAAAACGTAGAATATCTAGGAACTCCACATAGAATAAATAATCAACAACATAGTATATATATCCCTAAATCCCAAAATGATTTATTAAAAATAAAAGGAGATAAAGAGAATGAGATATAGAGACCTAGAGAATGATTACACAGATAGTCACACTGCAACTGCAATAATGATTAATCACTGATAGAGAAGTATCAGAATGGTTTGAGGACTCCAAAATCACTTGTGAAAGGATCTTGGGTAGATTGAAATAATTTCTATAGAGGAGGAAATAATAACTTCATCTAAGATTACTTTAAAAAAAAGATCATGAATTTACATGATGTGTATCCCGATTCTATGTAATGAAATTAAAAGTTTTCATAATCATCAAAAAACCCATTTCAAATTGATAAAAACAAATTATTATCATTTTTTTATTTACATGGAGTACAACCATGTTGTAACGTATGTAAATCTATTTCTAGTTGCCGAAATGAGCAGATTTTTTCTAAAAATATGACAAATATCTGACTTCACCATATTAGGTATCATTACAATTACTTTTGAACCTACATAGAAAATCAAAATGGAAACTCAAAAAAATTTAAAACAAATCTCTCATAATATTAACATGATGTTACACCCTTCCCATCCTTAATACTATCTACCCCCAAAAGCCTGTCAAGAAGCATCCATATTGAAAAGGATAGGCCATTTCTATCTCATTAGTGACTCACGCTCCCATGTTTGTTTAGAATCATGACACTAATACCATATCACACAAACTAGAGGTATCTCCCTCCCATGAAGCATGTAGTTTTCAGAATCAAATGTCCTAACTGGTTATTTAGTCATGGATAGACTAGGCTAAACCTCAAGATCACTCCAATTGAGAACATTAGATGGATTTGATAGATACTTACATAATTGAGATACATGGAAGAAGTTATGTATCAACGTCATATGTGGATGATGTTATAAATTATAAGAACCCCCCTCCCTAATAATGTTCCTCAAAATTTCTAAATAAAATGGGAATCCAGCTTCCCTTGCCTCCCAAGTTGTTCATGACCAAATTTAGGTGAAACCTTAAATAATACCTAGTAATCAACTAGGAATTCCAGTGGTCTAAGGTGAAGCAAAAAAAATACTTATACCTTTTTGATTACATTAAAATTCTCTAATTAATCAACTGAATCATTGGTTTCATCTATTAAACCACTCTTAGTCAATCTAATGAACATTCACCAATCTATGATCAACAAAATAAAATCTCTAAGGATGACTATTCATGACTTAAAATAAACCATTCTAATTGAATAATTTTAAATATTATTATAATAAATCTCATCCACCCCCAAATGGTCATCTCACGCCCCACCAGTGTGAAGAACACAAGTGTGAAGCATATCTTTATGAATATATAGAGCTCTTTCGGTCTGACCAAACGACTAAGGATGAAATTCCATGCTCAATCAATTTGTAGATCCCATTCACACTTAAGGCCTTTAAAAAATGAGAAGTGAACCATTTATCTCTTTCAAAAACTATAGAATAAAGAACTTGGTGCATATAAAAAACCTCTTTCATATATGGATTTCCCAACTCCTCAACATTGGTTAAATCATTGAAGGATCCATCGACTTCGAACTAGAATTCCTTAGCTGGCGATTCCGTAATAATAGAGAGAGAAAATTGGATATCTCCATTCTCAGTGGTGGGAGGGGGAGGATTACCTAATCCCCCACTCTCTCACTTCAAGGAAGTTTCACTTTAATTCTTTCTATGACATTGATTTTCTCTCTAATTTCATGGCTATTTCACTATTCCCTATGGTTCTAGATCTCTACATTGTTATGCCTCAACATTAATTATATACATCAGAGTTCATGAATGCTTTGATTTTATTGAATCAAACCATGGTGGCTCACTTCATACATCCAAGAACTTTAGTAGATGATTTTAATGGATTTATTTTCTATAAGGGGGTTATTGAAATTCGTGATAGTTGGTCTCTTTGAAAAAAATCACTTTATGATTTTTTTACCTCAGAAGAAGATGTAGATTTTTAGGAGTCCAAGGAACCCCATATATGTAATGAGGTAGATTCCATCTCTTTTTATAGTTATATTATCATTATATGAATCAAGATTCTCCCTCTACCATTCCTTGGGTAAAGCTTCCCTGAATATTATTTATCGTTTCAAAACCCTTCAATTTTTCATCTCATAGGAAACGTATTGTGTTGATTTTTGTGTTTTGATTAATTAATGAAATTTGTGAGTCACATAATTAATCAATGTATTTTTGTGGAGTGAATGTATTAATGCCACCATTTGAGTGGTATAGGATAGCAGTTGTAGAAGAATATAGGTGTAAGAAATATATTGTCTTTGAATCCTATGTCGATTACTACACATTGTGTAGTTGACTCGGCCACATGTATTCACTTTGGCACTATTTAGTTAGGATGGAAGTATTTTTGTATATCTATGTAAGGATTATTTCTCTATCCAATCATTTTAATAGGTGGTATGTATAAGAATTATTCTGGATAAACTCACATAGATAGTTGCAAGAGATAAATATGACTCAAATATTGTAGATATATTCAATCTCTTAAAGAGCTACCAAGGCTTAAACAAGTCAATTGAGCAAACCTATACACAGGGGGGGTAGGGGATTATGGTGTTGAGTAAAATTGTCTATATTATCTAGCCCATACTGAGGTACTAAAACTGGGAGGAGTTACTGATAACTATATTATGGTCATGGAGATAGCTGAGGGGATAAGATGTGATATTCACTTTCCACTTCTAGGTAGCCCAATTGAAGTCCTAATGAGAATTTTAAGGATATATCCATCATTTGATGACACCATGAGATATGGTTATATTAATTTACTATAGTTTTTGATTCTAGAAGGGGGAAAGGGTGGCTCATCCGGTACCAATATCCAGGAAAGTGCAACACATAGTGTCTTTTTTTTATAGTGGGGTGGGTTGAAACCTGTGAATAGGTTAGTCCCAGGAAGGGCTTCAGAAGATCATCTTCTTGGTGAAGATATAAAATATCATACCTAACCAAGTGTTGATCCTTGAAACAATTTTTTGATGTTTGGAGATGATGAATCTGTCCCATTCGATGAAAATATGGATGAGGATGAATAGTGTGAAAGAATAACCCATCTTGAGGAATGTCAAATGTCAAAATAGTGCATAATGATTATGTATATGAAATGTGTTCTCCTAAGTCCAAGGAGGTAAGAACTTATAGAAAAATAACTTTTGTTCTATTTAAATAATGGAAATAATTCCATTATTGATTAATATGGGTTTATCTAGCATATGAGGAAGCCGCAGAGAAGGATATAATATTAAAGTTTTCTTAGTCCTCCTATCACAAGGTCATCAATAAAAGGTAAACTCCCCCAAAAGTGATTTTCTATTGTTGTAGAAATCACATAGATTAATTATAACGGAACAATATTCCATAATGAGCTAGTAGCTGATGAGATGATTGGATCATAGATAGTGGAACCAAAAAAATTGATTTGGAGAATGTAGACAACGAAGATGGTAAATCAGAAAACACCCAAGAGTCCTCATGAATTAGAATGAGGAAATTTTGGAGGAGCCTTCCTCAATAATGGACTTAAATGAGGGTGCACAAATGATGTTGGAAATACCAATGCGAGTCGACTTGATTAATGATCAATCCTCTTGGATTGATAAAAAGAACATTATTTTTATATGTGGTTTCAATGAGGGGAAAAAAGCATGGAGGATCATGTTTAGACCTGGTACAAGATGACATTTCACTTCAAGAATCTGATTAAATACAATCTATATATGGATGTTTCATCCACCAAATAGAAACTATTCATGATAAATAATTTAAATTTCTATAAATTATTCTGGAATGGGATTTTTATTTCTAATTTGGTTTTAATTTTTTTTACTTTGCATTCTATTGGTCTCCCACTTATTTCCTTAAATGTTCTTTGTAAATAAAATATCATATTTGTGGTGGATGTATCATGAATGGTTATAAAGTTTGTCAATTTGATCAACTGATCAATACTAACTCATATCTCATTCATCTTTCTATGGGTATGTGGGAACCCAACCACAAAGTGCACAGAGATCTCATCCCAATTTCAAGTAGGGATTAGAAGTTATTGAATAAATTTGTAATATTTCTGATGCTCATCCTTGAACTATTGGAATTTATAATAATAATAGAAAAATTTAGAAATATCACATCCCATACCTAGCCACTAGAACTTCCACCACATGTCAAAGAACATCTTTGTGGATCCTGGGTTCCCTTCCCTATAGGAACTATGGAAATCCCACATTACAAATTTATTTACTGAAGACTGTACCACAAAATGATTCCAAAACCATAAAATTTACTCTTTGGAGAACGACCAATCAAGCATAGTCTCCCCACTATTAAGAGAGTCTCTAATTCTTCAGAAGTCATCATAATGATATTGTTCCTGGAGAATCAATTTGAGAATAATGAATTTCAACTGAACACTATACAATGAAAACTCATGCCCGGATGGCTATACAATAATATGAATCTTTGAAAAGAGGACCATCAAGTTCCACTCTTCTGATGATTTATTCACTGCATCAGTCAGATGTTTCTTTCTTAGATCATTTGCAATGACATTCCCTTTCACCGGGGTATAAGAGATATCAAAATCAAAAGACTCAATGTATTCTATCCAACTCATATAGAAGATATTTTAATATTTTTGAGAGAACATATAACTCAAGAACTTGTGGTATGAGTACATGGAAGACCTTTATCTATAAATTTAGTTTCTCCAACTCTTAAGAAACTACATCCCAACTTCATGTTCAAGGTCATGGGTTAGATAATTCATCTCGTGTGACCTTAGATGATAAGAGCTATAAGAAACAACCTAGACATATTACATTAGAATATAGTAAAATCCTAAACCCAATGCATCACATAAGACCCCATAGACCTACCCATCACCCATTAGAGTCAAAACCAAATTTTTTTTAAAAGACATTTAATCTCAAAAAAAAAATTGACACTATTCATCCTAAGAAAAATTTCCTCCAGTCTAAGTTATTTGACTCATCGGAAAGACAAATTTGATAAGTGCTTAATGAACCAATGATAATATCGAGCCAATCCCAAGAATCTATGAATCTAAATAAAATTTCATGTTTGATCCTAAGACAAAAAACCATCACCTTCTCAAGATAAATATATTTACATATTTCTAACACCAGGTGTCCCGGTAAATTTATTTATCGAATCCTAAAATTGTATTTCAAAATCTTGGCATAATGTCAGTGATTTCTCAACAAACTCAGAACTGTTTTTAGATGATGACCATAATACTCTTCAAATATAGTGTAAACAAGGATGTTATCCACAAATAACACCGCAAATGTGTCACAATAATAATGAAAAATATTGTTCATCCAATCCATAAATATTGTTGGGTTGTTGGTAAAAAAAAGGGACTAATAAGGTACTCATAATGTCCATACCTACTTCGAAAGGTGGTTTATTGAATGTTAGATTATTTTATCCTCAACTAATTGTAACCAGAGTAAAGATCAATATTGGATAAACACTTCACCTATTTGAACATATCAAACAAATAATCAATCTTCGGTAACATATATTTTTTCATTATTATAACTCGATTGAAATTTTTGTAAGAAATGCATCGGAGAGGTGAACCATTATCCTTCTTAGAAAAGAGAAGTATTACGGAAAAATGTGACACACTAGGTCATATGAATCATTTTTCAAGAAGAAATACCAATTGGGACTTTAACCCTATCATTTCAGCTAGTTCTATATGGTAAGATGGAATAAATAATGGTAGAGTACCATGCATTAATTCAATAGAAATTTAGCTACCTTACTAGTGGAAAACCAGAGAAGTCGGATGAAATAATGTCTTGAAACTCAAAGACCACTAGAGGGACATTAACAATCAAATATTTCAACTCTATATATAAAGAAAACATAAATATCACTTTCCCCAACTCTGAATAAGAAGGCCTGGCTCAGCCCAACCTTAGGTCACACTATCCATAGAACATATGGAACACACCACTAGGTGTAGTAAGGAAGACCCATCAAAGATAGAAATATGTAAAGTATTAATTTCAATGATATAATCTATCTTGAATATGATTTCAATCAGTTTCATGTTAGGAACCACAAAAATCTATGAAATCTCAAAATCTAATAGGGATAAAATAGAAGAGGGTCTATAGAGACCCTTCCCTAACATTATTCTAAGGGGTATAGAAATATCCATTGTAGAAGATGAAATCTCCATATAAGGATTAATAATATTAACAATATGGGTTGAAATAATGGAATGAGATGCACTAGTGTCTAATAGAATAGTCACTAATGATGAAGATATTGTAATGTTAAATCTCACTATCACTGGACATGTATCTTATTCCTTCGGAGACTCTTCCACTACATCATGAACCTTTGTTAGAAATTCCTATGGATAGAACCCATTTTTATGCGAATAATATGATATCCTCACAATATTCGATGGATCTAATGATCCTGTTACACTACAAAAAGTGGAAAAGACATGGAAGAATCTTGGTATTTGACTTGGACATCTATTGGAGCTACAATTCATCAGTGCCTAATTGAATCCCCTCATAGAATAACTTAGTATTCCACGAGGATAAAAAATCATAATACTTATTCCTGGAACTGTATGCGTCTTGGAATGTCTAATCCATCAAGAAAAACCATGAGAATAATTATTCATCCTCTTTCCTTTAATAGAACTAATGATGCTACTTAGAGAGAAGGAAACTCCTGATAACCCTGAATAGACATCTAGAACCATTTAGATCTTTAGGGATCTATCCAATAAATTAATATATGAATGTTTATTATGTAATAAAAATAGAGAAAGAATATCCTATCGAAGTCCCAACTCAAATAGTCTTGTATTTATCTTCTCATTTGATATAATAATAGGTGTAAATTTTATTGGCTCTGAAAAATGATTAGCATACTCTATGAAGGTCATGTCATCCTGCTCAAGTTTTAAAAAATCATTATCTTGGGTCGACACCATTGACTCCAGATAGAACTAGTAAATGAAAATATCTTTTATATCTTTTCATGTAATCCCTCAAGTTTATTCACCATCGCCACCATGTCCTGCCATCTCCTAATACAGCCTTCTACCACAAATGTGGAACACTTAACCTTGATTTCATCAGGTGTCTCCAAGAACCCAAAAAAAACGATTTCTTATTCTCAAAAACTCCTTATCCTATTGATGATCATTTGAGCCCTTTAATGCTGGTGTCTTTTGGTGAAGGAACTCCTATGAATGGTTCTAAATATTATACCTTCGAGGTTCCACTGCAAGGGCCTTAATGGGGACTAGTTGTGGTTCATATCCTAGAGCATTGATAGTATGCACAATAACCTCAACCAGATTCAATTCCACAGGAGGGTTTTCTTACAGAGGATCAACAACATCATCATCCTAGATATGATTGGTTTGTCTCCTCAGAGGAATGTTGCTACAAAACATTAGTAAACAATAAACAAGACATTGTATTAAAACTCAATTGAGAAAGAGGGAAATTAATCACTGTAGATAAAAAACTATATTTTCATTTAAATAAAACCAATTATAAATTAGGAAATAAACTATAATTATTCCTAAAGACATATTTCCCTAACCACCCCTAGTGAATCAAGGATCATTTTATATATATATGACCATGCACTAAATCACTATTATCTCCTAGGTCCCAGAAAGAGTTAACAATTTCATTATGACATTAAGACAAAATTTCAACTTCTATATGATACCAATTTTTAAAAAACCAATCCAGGTACCCTTTATACTCGATAACTGATCATGTCCTCAAATAGTTGGAAGGGCATTCTCAATCCTCAGAGGTATATTACTAGCACTTGGATTCATACAAAATGGATGTGGGAATTATTTTTCAACAAACATTGTAGAAAAAAGATAACAAGAAAGTATGCATAAAAAATAAACTAGGATTAGTGCATGAGAAATAAAAAAGGTAGTAAATAACAAAAAGTAAAATATCAAATTACTATAAAACTAAATGAGAATAGCCTATGTCCACAAATCAACAACTAAAACCACCTCCAAGTGGTTCTTTACCCTTGAAAAAACCAAGACAGAGATAATCTACAAACACCCAAACACACATGAAGGTTATGATCCAAAAGACAAGTACGGTCCCACTATGAATTACATAATAGAAACCAATATATAATTAATCAAATAAAGAGATTATAATTTTCTAATAACTAGGTTTGGAATTTCAAAAGAATATATAAACAAATCATTCATTAAATTTCAAAATATGTAATACTTTTCAAATAAGGGAAATAATTTAAAAAATCATTTAAATAGACACATTTTATTTAAAATAGTTTATATAACTCTAAATTAATGAAAAACAATTCATAGTTATGAAAATTTTCATTTGAAATACAAAAAATTGATAAACACGGTCATATGCCTATGAAGGTATAATAGTCCCCAGTTATAGGGACCCAAAATACAAGGTAAAAAAGAAATATATATATACTCACCTTTGAACATAATCCAAATAAAACACATCACCATTTCCAATGGGATATGACATGCTTCACTTATGTTTTCGAAAGTTGTAAATCTAAAAGCTTAATCCTAATAACTCACTAAATACCAATGGTTTGAAAGTAATGAAATATAAAAAATGATGGGAAATTTGTTTTAAATGGTTTGAAATAAAATTCACTCCATTTTCCATTTAAAATATTTCCATTTCCATCCATAAACCATAACATGGGTTTTTAATAAAAAATTGGCTCGTTTTCCAAGATAGAACCCAAGGGATCATATCTAGAAAATTTGAATCCATTTTAATCAAATAAAATTTGAAATAAATTTTATCAAATAAATTTCCACAATTTTCCATAAAACCAATTTTCAAATTTAAATTAAACAATTTAAATTTCACCAGTTTCCATCAATTTTTCATACGCACCACAATTCACTGGAATTGATGTGTTTTCCACATTTTGTGCCAAATCTGAATTTCCGAAACCAAATTTCCCAATTCAGTGGAAATGAGTTTTTAGATAAACTAATTTAAATTAGTTTTTAGAGTATTAATTGAAATCAACAAAATTAAATTAAATTAATAAATCCACGTTTAATTAAATTTGGCCATCATAATGGAACCACAAACCTTTCATGAAATCAAAATTCCTGTAACGGAAACCTCAAAATAGAAATAAAGCACAAAAGATCTATGAACTCAATATAGAACCGAGATTCAATAACACATGGTATTTATCCATCAATACCAATGTGATTTATCAAAATTACAAGTATATAAAGAGAGGGAGATGATGAAACATGGAGAATTCTTACCCAAGAAAGTCACTCTGGAACTACAAAAATGATCAATTACTGGTCAGGAAGACTCAAAATGTTTTTAGGGCTATAAAATAGTCTTGGAAATGTTCTTGGATCAAGAATTATAAAATATAAAGAGTTGTAAATAATACTTTCTACTATGTTTCCTATTAAACAATGTTGGGTTTTACATGACATGTAACCCAATTACATGTCCCGAAATTGAAAATTCTCCTTATATCTGAAAACTCGTTTCCTATTAATACAAATGAATTGTTATCATCTGATTATTTACATTGTGTGTAACCATATTACACAATGTTTAAATATTATACATCTTATAGAAACATCTGGTTTTTGTATATAATCTAATAAATCTTTGATTTCACTACTATTGGTATCCTACAATTTTCTTGCTAGCACTACTCAGACAACAAAAAAGAAAAACAATAATTTTTTTTAAAAATTAATTTTCAGAAGATTAATGGGATGTTACAAAATACTTCCCAATTTAGTGAAATATTTTATATGTCTTGGATAGAATACCTTAATCAACATATATTTCTTGGGGTACATTAAAAGTGACAAGAAAACCCCTTATCAAATAAATATAATAGTGATGCTACATTCAATGGTCCAAGTTATTTGTGGATGATATTAATTGTGTTTAATAATTCACATTGGTTGGAGACTAAGGTAATAGTGAAAAAAATCCATCATCATGGTTCATAAAGATCATGTGAATATTCCAAATCATATCCCCCAAGAGTTTCTTTCCAAGTGCCTAGTCTAATCTACACTAATCATTTATTAAAGTGATGACCAGGTCAATGGTCAACCAACAAATTTTAGCATGATTACCCCTATATGAATCAGTTACACAAAAACATCCACATTATATTCTTTATATATGGATATATTATATAGGAAAATACACAAACATTTAATTTAATAAAATATAGTATGGGTTTCCTTTGAAATTTACTCACAACACAAAATTAAATAAGTGGTGAATATAACATGTGTCCTAAAGAATGAAAATTATTTTAGAAACCCCACTAATAAATTGCGTATCCATTCAATAAAAACCCCTTGAAATATAGGGAATAAAATTTCTCTTAGAATACCATAAATAAAAGAAATTCCATGATATAACATCACAGATAGACATTATATACACAGTATAAATTAAATTTGTTGTATAATACAAAACACAAGTCAATGATATTTATTTAAGATGAGAAAACCTTACCCATTATCCTTAATTTAAGGAACAAATTTTAAAATCATATATTAATAAGATAATTATCCTAATAAATTAATTAATAACATTACTCACATCAATTTTAATTTATAATTTCCAAAAATAGTGATTCTCTATAAGAATTCAACAAACTTTCCACATTGAGTTTTTTGAGCATTGATTGTTTATACTAGTTTCATAATTGTAGGGTCTGTATTCATTTTTCGTCAAAAGTTAATATTTAGATGGTCATAAAAAGTAATGTTAATGATTATTTAAAATTATTTATTGTGTTCAAAATTCCTATCATATATTTTTAGTCTCTACCCTTGAATATGAAATCGATAATAAGGATGTTATAGTGATACTTTATGGTGGATGGTTGTTTTCATACATAATAAATTAAATATTTATGAAAAATACCCAAAATAATAAAAATATTACCTTTTAATGTTATATTATACCATAAATTATGTACCCATTTTCATTCATGACATAAATTCATAGTATTTTTCACATAGGTAGTTAAACCAACCCAACCATGAATATATAATTAATAATGGATGATTATGAGGTGATTTTGTTACAATATCTTTACAGAAATTGAATAATTATATAATTTAGTGTTTATTACTATGATATATTGTATTTATAAAGTATTTTTAATTATAATTAATGGATTTGATAATATTACATAAATTTTGTACTATATAATCCTCTTAGTATACTTCTTATAAATTATTAAATTAACAATGATCGTTTATTGATCATATAATTTATAGGTTCCCTAATTTTTCATTCCATAATAATAAATATACTATTAATGTCATATAAATAATTTAATTGAAACTAAATATAGATCTCTATAATATTTTTAGGAAAATTTGTCACTTTCCCTTGTGGAGGTAGTAGTCCATTCAATAACCCAATGATAGTTTTGTTTTTCTTAAGGGAAAGGGGGAAGGTGGTTAGTGTTTACTTGGAAGATATTAAAAAAATTTATTATACTATAAATACTAAATTAAATATAGAATATTTGTAAAAAAATTTAAATTGAATGACTAATGGAAATTATTTTACTAAAAACATTGAACTTACATTGAGAAATCTAGGTTTCTCTTGGAGGATTCGTTAAAAATGGGATTAGTCTAATATAATGTGACCAGAAGCATATGAGAGTAAAAAATTATACTTATAGTATGACACAGGGTATATAAATAGTAGTAATCTTATCTTTTTAAGAGGTATTGAAGGGTTGTTGAGAGGCCCGTTTTATAAGTCGTGAAAATTACATTTTTGTAAATATTTTAACTTAATATAAATGAAGCACATGTTAAACAAGTTAATTGGATGATTAAATAGAACGAAATTAATTTTATGGTGAGATAGGGTATAAAATATCTCAACAAATAAATTATTTACTTGTTTTTTTCATGTTTATAACCATTTACCACTTGAATTAAATCATTTTTCATTTTATATTTTATGATGATAAATCGTTTCTTTCTTAATGTAACATTATGTTTATGAATAAAAATAAATTGATATATATTTAATTATTTTGATCAAATTATTCTAAAATTAAATTAAATTTTTTCTTATCCAATTTATATAAGTGTTAAAAATAAATTTTAATATAATAAATGTATAATATATTTAATCATTTTCTAAGAAAATTATTATATGAGTTAAAAAGTATCAATAATATTATTTAAAACGATAAAAAAAATATTTTAAAATGTATAATTTCAGTTATAAAATGCACAGTTTCTCAACAATATGGATTAATATAATTTATGACCTATATATATACTTTTAATGGAATGAAATTCATTTTATTAGTAAAAAGGGTATATTCAAATATTCCCCTAAAAATAATTCTTTTTGAAAAATCCCAAAAATATTCTTAGGGAAATATATTTATGATAGATTCAAGAACTAGTTTTTTTAAAAGATAAAATTATAAAATTCATAAATTATAAATTTAAATATACTCATGAATAAATACATTTTAGATGGTGCATTATGTTATGGTTCATAATATGGTGTTTAACTATTATAGAAGGGTCTCAAGTATTGTAAGGCACATGGGTGATATCTAAAATCACATGTTATTCTCCTATACTTGAAAACAGGTGTTTCAAACACCCTCATTTATATTTAATAATTGATTAATGTTTTCTTAGGCATCTCCCACTACTATAGGTCTGTATCTTCTTGTCACAAATTGTGAACAGTAATAAAAATTTAATTATATAACAATATATTTCGTAAGGGTCACCGGAGAAAACATCCATAACTCATCAAAAATCTCTCAATGATTCCATAATTATAGTATATATTTAACTACATAATTCTCAGCATTTTCTACCTTCTTTATAACAATAAATGATTCCCATTTAATTCACCATAGGAGCTGTTGTAAACAACCTTTTGACCTCTACTCTAATCTTGGACTAAAAAAAGGTCCATAATTATTTAATAATATAAGATCCATGAACACATTAGTAGAGTCTACATCTCTTGAATCATCCCATATACCATTTATAATATGGTGACTGAAGTTTAAAACTTTCATTACTTTACATCGTTTTCATTAGATAAACATTACAACTCCAGAATCATCTCATAATCTCGTGAATGATAGTTTTATGGTCTTTTATGACTAGCTATATAAGAAAATTATTTTCTAAACCTTTTGTAAATTTTTCCAAAATTATGAAACACATAACTCAATAATAAATATATCTATGGTTATAATAATATTTAATAACTAGGGAGTGAAATAATAATGATGAAGTGAGATCAAACACATAGTATGTGAAAACATTTCAACATGTCATCAAGAGTTAGATCAGAAGCCCAAGAGATAAAATGAATAAGGGAGAAAAATTATATTAAAATATATATATTAGCATAATATTTTTCAATGTGGAATGATAAAAATACATGAAATCATTAATGAGAAATCATATACTATGGAATAATAGTGCAGAAGCATGAGACATTAAACATAATTCAGAGAGTGTAATCATATTCTAATGACATGGAAATATAAAATTCCCTTAAAAACCATCATAATTAATATATTTATAAATAACTCAATAACAAATAAATTATAACAATTTTCATAAAATAAAGTCCATGCTTTATATTTTGAACAAAAAAATGTTAAGGATTCTTGTTATGAAAAAACAAAACATCCACACTTCATGTTATCAACACAAAGATTTTATATGAATCATGTTTTAAATAAATAAATTATCAACATTTCACATTCATATCTCAAAAGATAAAAATATTTAACTAATGGATTTGAGGGTAACAAAAGATCCCAACCAACACAACCTAAATATACGTGTGAAACTTAATATTAATCACCATCATATCTTAAAGAACAAATAGAATGTGTATGTTTTTTTTAAAATTTTCTAAATATATCACATAACCTGAATTATGAAATCATTGGATATAGAAAATTAAATTTTTTTAATAGGAATCATATAATAATAACATATAGAGGTTGATCAAAGCATCACTTTTTGAGAGATTACCCATGGAGGAAAAATATAAGCAAAAATAATAATGTTTTAATAGAATAGTTTAATATTATCCTAAAAGATAAAATAGAAATTAAATTCAAAAATATTTTTGAAAAGCGACCATGATGAATTTTTAAAACCCTTTAATAATGTTTTCTAAATAATATATATATTAAAATAAATAAAAAATCATTCTAATAAATCCAAAGTGGTAAAAAATTAAAAAATGAATTTTTTAAGATTTTTAATGTTTCAAAAAAATCCACATACAAGAATTATTGAAAGAGTATACATTAATAAAAGAGGTAAAGGAAAATATAATTATTAAAAAAATATAAAACATATTTTTATTTTTTAAAATGAACTATTTTATGTTAAGAAAAATATTTATGGTTAAGACTCTAATTTTCTCATACTTGTATTTTGTTTTTATTTTGAAAAACAATTTATTGTGGAAATGTTTATTTACAATGAGAATTAATTTAATCACATAAAAATGTGAATGAAACTATAAAATAGAATATTTTTATTATAATATATATACTGATAATTATATTCCCATAAATAAGATAATGAACTAGTGAACTGAAAATTGATTCAATGAAACCCCTCCAACATTAAAACAATTCAAATAAAAAACCCATGAAGGATATGATTGAAAATATAAAATTAAATATATTTAATATTGGTATGACCATGATATAATGTCTTATATTATAATAATATAAACCATTACAACTACATCAAGTTTATTAAAGGAAATATGTATCGAGGGGAGAATATTTAGAAAAGAAACCCTCACCTAGAAGTTCTCTTTCGTTGATAACACTAAGACATGTTTAATAAAAAAATAATCATATCAATAATCTATTTAAAAACCAAATTCATGTCTGTAACCATTTATATTCTATACATAAAATTATTCTCTACACAAATATTACTTAGGTGTTATTAATGTTCAATATTGGGTTGTGAGTTATCTTTATCATTTTAAACAAGTTACATAACATTAAGGTTATTATCCATTTATCTCCAAATTTTAATAATTCTTATACTAAATAAGATACATTAATTTATGATTTATAATATTTTATATATTTATAATTTCATTTTATGTTATTTTCAGTTATATTTCATGTAAACTAAATTGGTTACACATATATATCTATGATTTTTTACAAATGAATAGTGGTACCATAATTATTGTGTTTAATTTTTAAATTTCCAATCAATAAAAACAATATATATTTATTTTTTGATATAAAATATTAATATCCCAATTTAATACCTGATATTTATTTATTTGATTTTTCAAGTAAGTGGTTAAACCTACCCAATAAAAATATTATATAATATATATGTGACTATGTATATGGAAGAGATTGATTTATAAAAATTTTATAATAATAAATTTTTAATGAAATAATTTATATTTTATTATGGATATTAATAATAATTTTTATGATTTATAAGAATATGGTAAATTACTTTCATCATTTATAATTAATTTTGTTTTTTATTTGCATGTCTATTTTAGGCATTTTGTTTTATAGTGACCTCTAATGGAAAATATTTTTTATATTATATATATTATTTTTCTAGAAAATAAATGTTTACCAAATTAAAATATGTAATTACTAAACTTACTTCTTTGTCCAACCCCAAAATGTTGTGATTGAAAATAAAATGGGTCATTCTTGAAGGGAATGGTCTTCACACAGACATGATAAATGAATTTATTCATTCAATGGAATGGGAGGGAATTAAATAATGGTTATTCAATAAATATAATAATATTTCAGTATTTTATTTATATTGACATAGTTACATATAAATTATATTAATGGGTTTAGATGAGGGTGGAAGATAATTATATAGAAATAATGTTAAAGGGTATGTTATACTTATGTTAAAAATTTGGATCTTCTATTCAAGTGTCCTTTGGAAATAATGGACTTGAGGTCGTTTGTAGTGGAAAGTGGATAAGAAAATTTTAGAGGAGATATAGAAGATTTAAATTGGGCAGTGTTTCAGGTGAATTTTGAACAAGGTTTGTGGCTTGAAAAGGGTGGAAGTATTCTCCATTTATTAGAGAAAATGAGTTACAAATCTGTTGAAAATTATGTTTGGTAAATCGTAAGAATAGAATTGAATTAAATAATGGTGATTTAGGAGGGATTAATGTTTATTGTACATTTATTTATTAATTATAACCCTAAAAATTATATTCTATTATTTTTAAGTTCTCATTTACTTGTAAATTTTGAGGCACATTAGGTTACCCATTTAATGTCAAATTATTATTAAATAAATATTAGTCATGTTTAGTATTTCATCACTAGAAAAATAATATGACACTAATTGAAAATTTTCAATTTAATGAATCTTTATTTGGACTCCATTTAATTTAATTTCATTTCTAAACATGATAAAATTATCTTTTAAATTAAAACAGATAATGTGGGAAAAAAAATTCTAATGAAAACAGGCAATTTTAATAACTAAGTATTGTTCATTTTATTTAACATTTATAAACAATTAAATGAGTGATAATTAATTATTATATATGTTTCAACATAATATTTTAGACTTAATTTAAAATATATATATTCCTTTAAATAATAAACACAATTTGAAATAGTATCATTCTTTAAAAATAACAGTTTTACCACAGTATGTAATATTTTCCATGGTGAGAAGATTTTGCGACTAAAAATGAAATTTAAAAATTAATTTAATCAAAAAATTTGGATATAAAAATTTAATTTAATTTTATAAAATTTATAAATGGTATAAAATATATTTTATATATTTTTGAAAATAACACCTAAATTGCTTTTAAAGGAAGTGTGTTTTATGCTCAAAATATAATTATAGAATAAATTTATAAAATTAATTGAATTTTATTATATAAATAGGTCTATAATAAAAAAAATAAGATTTATTTTACATCCAATTAAATCATGAACTGAATATTACCATTAAAATATTTTTTATAAAAAATTAGAATTTAAAAAATATTTAAGTTAGAATAAAACATTACTTATGTTCTAGAATGTTGTATATAGGTTTTATAAGATTAAAACAATATGTTTAAATTAAATTGTTTAAAAATTTAATAGTAATTTATTCAATAAAATGTTTTTGTAAACTTGTATCAATTTCTCTTATATTGATTATTTCAAAAAAATTATATTCTTGGGTAAAATTATATTTTTCAATATTTAGTTAAAAATAAATTACATCATAAAAATCCCAAAATTTAACATTATGTTTAGGTTGAAATGATTATTTTTTCAATTAAGTTAATTTCACTTGAATAAAATTTATAAATTTATATATTTATATACATACTCATAAATATGAATATATATTATTTTTACAGAAATCAAATTTTTTATTTAAAAGTTAAAATATGAAATTTATAAAATAAAAGGGAAAAATAAATCATTAAATTAATAAATATTTTTTTATATGAATAAAATTTATATTAACATAGACCCTTTATATCCCCATATAAGATAAATTAATTAGTTTTTCTCTGGTGGTTGTTGAGGGTTGTGATTCTGCTTACATAGATCACTTGGAAATTTACTTGATTATGAATTTATATTGTATTCGATTTTACTCGTAAAGTAATTATTTGAGTTCAATATTAGATTAATCTAGAAGAAGCCATATAGAAGAAAAAAATCTTTCCAACCTTTCATTAATGAACTTATAAGGGATAGATTCGTAACCCGATGCAATCTCTTTCCTTTTTCATTGCAGATTATTTAATATAGTTACATCCATTTATATCCACTAATTTAATGGTAATATTATAATAAGAAATCATTATTTTAAAAAATCTCAAATTTTTTTATTTCATTAATTCATGTATAATAGGATAAAAAATTATTTATTTCAAGAAAAAATATATTTTAATATTGGGAAGTCACATTATCCCTGATTAAATGAATTATATACTCAAAATTTTAAATATTACACAAAAAAAGGGATTACATGAAATAAAATTTAATTTTCAGTGAGTTTCATCCTCACAATCCTTGGTCTGGTTAGTGAACACATATTTTCCCTTCTAATATGAATATAACTGCTACTTGTTCAATTAACAATTTTTTTTAAAATTATCCAATATAAGGTGAGTAATGTTTCATAGGGATTTTATAGTTATACTTATATAAATAGTAAGTCATGGGTTTATTTTTAAATTTTATTCTTTTAAATGAAATAATAATGGAATCTAGGTAAAGGAATCCAATCCTTACCTAATGTAACATTAAATTCTACTAAAGTAAGGAAACTATGACTTACATTAATCATAAATTCATGAACCATGAAGAAGCATCATATTCCTAAGATTTAATAATGATACTAGTAGTTTTTTTAATTTCAAAATATACTAGTTGGTGAAAAAATACAAGACATGAAACATATATAAATGTATAATGATTATTAACTATACCTAGAACTACATAATTATTGTGATCAACCTCAGTGGTCATGATAAAATAAATACTTCTATACACCCTTTGATGAGGAGGTTGCTAGAAATTATCTCGTTCATTAAATCTGGGGTTAGGGAATTTATTTTCATAATGACCAAACTTCTTATATTTACATCATTATAGCGAGGGAGGAACATTATAATCGAAAAAATTTCACTTTATTGTGTTGAATCGTCCCTTCATATCATTACAACCTGTATTAACTTTGTGAAAAGTCCATCCATGCTTAAAAGGCCTCCTTGTTCATTGAAGGAAATTACCCTAGTGTTTCTACCCATAATGTTTACTTGATGGATGGTGTACATTCATCGAAGGTCTTATTATATAAGCTTCCATGATACCTTTCTTTCCTTTTTTGTGCAACAAAAAAATAGGAGGATCTAGTTTCCACCTCTACTTGAAAGACATGTCGAAAAATATCCTCAGAGAAACTATAGAATCTTATGGTTTTTAAAACCCAGATATTGTATGGAATATTTTTTTCAAATAGTTTTAATTTATTTGATATATTGCGTTACACACAACATTTAGTTTTAACAAACTAAAATATACTGTTAATTTTATTAACTAAACAGAGCCATTATGACATAGCTATTAAATATTGGTGTGTGAATGTGAATATTTTTTTCAACCATGTATAACTTTTTTAAATAAATAAAATATATTAATAAGTAATTAGTAATTTTTTTATAAATATCTTAATATACTTTGAAAATATATTTTTCTCAAAAATGATTATAATTACATTTTTGTGAATAAATAATAATTTTTTACACATTTAAAATTATAATTCTTATAAATTAAATTTATTTTCACAATAAAAAATTAAATATTTTTTTGGGTAAATTTTAGATATTTTTCTTAAAAAAATATTCTTCACCGAATATTGAAAAATATTGTTTTTTATTGAATGATACCTTTTTCATTGAAAAATTTACTAGTTCAAATTTTTTATGATTTTTTACTCTCATATTAGTTTAATTAGATTATTATTAATTAAATTTAGTTCATTGAAATCAATTTTATTTTAGACATTTTTATAAACACTTTTTATACTTATGAAAACTTTTTCTTTTGTAAAACTATTTTTTTGTTTCATTAGTGGGTTTATTTTTAAATTAAATTCTTCCACTTATGGGATTTTGATATTAAAAAATATATTCCATTTTTTTAATAATAAAAATTCATATTTTATAGTAATTTTAATTTTATATTTTTCATAATTAATATTAAAAATACAAATAAATAACTATCATGGTTTAGTTAAAAATGAGTTTACCATGGGTCAAACTAATTTTATAAGTAATGAAATGACCTAAAAAATTAGAATAATACAATTTATCAATATATTTCTTCCTTATTTCGTTTAAGGGTCAATAAAAATTCATTCCGGGTCCCGGTGTCTTGTGTAAAACATGGGTAAAACTTTTTTATTTTAAAAAATTCCATGTGTGTCATTTCCCCAACTTATAAATGTGAACCCTCTCTGATATACTCTCCACACTCCCCAAATTTTTTTTATTTGATGATATAAAGGATAGTATATTATTTATTTCCCTCCCTAAATCCTATAATAATATTTTATTTTTAACCCTTATAAGAAGTCTTTTAATGTTAACATATGGTAGTTTTCTAAAGATAAAGTATCTGTTTTATCCAACTATTTCTATTTTGATTCCTCTTCCCCCTAATTAAAATATTATTCAAATATGATGACATAAAAATCATTATCTAAATTATTTTATATATTATCATGTTAATGAAATAACCTTTTTCCATTTCTTCCTCAATCAAATGGGAAATAAAATAGTCGAACATATTTATGACGGACTACAACGTCGTGATCCGATCTAATTCATTTTCATCCACCAAATTTCATAGCTAGATATAGTGATGGATTTAATATATATATATATATGTGTGTGTGTGTGTAATATTTATAACATAATTATACTTCTATAATTATAATGTCATACCTACCATCTTACATTCCAATCCATTGAAAAATTATAATATTGCTCGTTTATAAATGAGGACTATAACCTCTATAAAGTGTTGTGACACATTTATCCTTTTGTTTTTATATGAATGGTAATAAGGGTAAATATAATGAATATATATTATTTATATTATATAAAAATTATTATTAAATGGTTAATTAAAATTTACCATAATTTTTTTATCTATTGATAAATTGAAAACATCATTCATTCCTACGTATGGCCCACCATCTCCATGAACCGTGTAATTCATTTTTTATATGTAAAATTAATTAATTAATTTAGATATATGTATAAACAAAATATATTATATTATATTAATTTTAATCGTAATTATTTTATGGAACTGTGATCCATGTAAAAGGAAAGCAATAGAAACCACAAACATATATGAAAAACACAGTTGTTATTTCCTAAAACATGATCTTAACAAATGGTTTATAAACATGTAATAAAAATACATAAGTAAATAATGTATGGTATTATATATTTTATCATTATTCTATCATATATGTATAATAAATTTCAAATGTTTGTGAATAAAATATATACATGAGGTATGGAATTTTGGGTCTCTCTTTTTTATGGGAGGCATATGCCATATTCACCAATTACATTTTTTTGTGTTGTATATACTACCCCATTAAAATTTTATATCCTGAATATCATTATTCAAATTATACTTAAAAATTAAATATATATTGTCACAACATGGTTCTACCGATTAAAGTCATACTAAAGTTTTAAGGGTATTAGGTTAGAACCTCATGGCTGTTTTTTATTAAGTTTGATTGATGAAATATAGTGATCAATATCTCAAGAAACTTATTTTTTTTCGTATCCACTAGTTTTTTTGGAAATTTAATTTTTTCACTTCATTTTTATATATTAATGTACTAAATATTGAAAAACAATTTTTTAAATTACTTTGAATTTATTTCTCCCTCCTATCAAAAATACATTTTCATTCATGTCCATGTTTTCTAAAATATTTGTAAATATTTTCAGTCCATTTTACAATTAATTTTTAAATAAATATTTACCCATTAAGAATTTTTTATAATTTGGTTTAAAGGAAACTTCGTTTAATTTTCTAAATAAGGCACTTTTGACTTTTTAATAAAAATTTTAAAGGATTCATCATTTTACCAAGTACAACATGAATTTTTTATTACAACATCATGCTCTTTAAATAATGTAAAAATCATTTAAATGTTTCCAATGATATTTTCAAATAATGATTTATAATGTTTTGGAATTTTAAATAAGTTCTTTCAATATGGTATTTTCATTTTTATTTTTAAACCATCCATGTGATTCTATAAAATCATTTTTCATCTAAGATAATATCCTTTGATATACCATAAGAATTTTTTTAAATATGATCAAATGATAAAATATTTATTCTTTCATATTATTGATTTTTATTATGTACATGGGATTTAATTAAACACATTTATTTTCCATGGGTTATAAAATAACGAGTTCATGAAATACATAGGAAACAATTTTTCTTCCACAGTTTATGATAAGATGAATGTTTTATGTACTTTTGGCACACATATGTATGATTTTAATTATGTGATGTGTGGAACCTATAACTCTCTCCAATGAATTCGACAATTATTGATGTTATATGAGATCAAAGTGTAAACAATAAGTTATCTTGAACTAAAAATAGAGCACACAAGAGGTTATCCAATGCCAAAAGAGGGTATGATTAATGATATCCTAGGCCAAAAATAGTAAAAAATGAGTTTATAAAATGCATAACATGTTATTAATGTTTTAGTGTGTTAATAATATTTTTATGAAAATGTGTGTAACAAAAATATATGTCTTATACCAATGATTTGTTCTCATGGATTATGTTATTTGATTCTTTTATTATTCATTTCTTATTAGATGCCAATATTTATTCCGTGACTAAATTTAATGATCTATGGTTTTGAATGATTGGTTTTTTGATGTTGTTAGAATGTTCTCATACCATATTCTCATGTTATATTGATATATCACTTTTTTACCATTACTAAGAATATGTGCTCACCCTTTCTTATTTTTTCATTCCCCAGATTATAAAGAAAGGTATTATATATGATATTTCTAATAAGGGTACTAGGTAAAATAATTTTTTGGGAGATGATGTAGTTCCCCTATGAACATGTTGTTAATGTATCTATGTTTCCAAAAGAACTACTGTTATATGATTCCAGTTTTAGTTTTTATGTTATGTAATGAATATTCATCTAGTAAGATGTAATATCTATGTATAGAAATCATGGGTCACTCTTGTTGGTGTCAAAGAATGTTTTTGTTATCCTTTTGGACACAATAATGAGAAAACAATGGTGAGAACCCAGTGGATAATTCTATGTGTAAGAAAATATACTAGAATTTTTCTGAAGGATATAGTGAGTGGTTTCCAAGATATTACACCCCTAATAGGATAATAAAAGTTTATGTGGTTCTAGAAAAGTTGTACATAGTGGTAATAACTCGCAAAAGAGTGTATTGTAGACTCAATAATCACCTAGGGAATCAATATGATCCTCATTGCACACCTTGTTCCATACTCATGGGGGATATGTTTTTGAAATTATAAAACACTTTATGAACAATTAATATTGTTTTGAATAAATGATGACCATTAATGACAACGGTTAAATATATGGTGTCATAGATTGAATAATTCTTGTCATTATTTAAGAAAACCTATATATGTTTTTTCATGATTATATGGTTTTCTACTATGATTATTTTCACACACTATACATATTTATTTTATCCAATGGATAGAATGTAAAGGAAACATATTAATATTAGATATGATAGAAAATTAAATAGTTATCCTCTTTAGAAACCTAATGTTATGTGATATAGAATGAAATATCTCATTTCTATGATCATAGAACTTTCTCAACCAATGAATCGCGTGCAACTTCCAAATAAGAAAAGGAGGGAACTCCATTATGTTTACTCCATAATGATGCAATTTACACCATTTCTAAGTGGTTCTATAGATCCACTAGTTTTTGAGAAATAGATCAGTACCCTTGAAATGATATTCTCTATTCTCCTATGTTCAGATCATGAAAAATTAATTGTAGTTGTCTACAATTTGGAAGAAAATCAGATCAATGGTGGACTCTTATCAAGAATATGAGGCAAAATGACGAAATTTAATCCAAGGAATGGGATGAATGTTAGATAATATGATTAAAAAGAATCAAACACATATTAATTACATGGAAATGGAGAAGGAATTTCAAGAGTTAAATGATAATGATGAAAAGTCGTTTGGTACCTATGAGTAAAACCATATATGTATTATGTAATTAAAAGGAATTTCTAAAAACCATAGAGAGAAGAAGATTATACTACCTTATTTCATGATGTTTGGTGGAAAACATGGTAGAGATTATATTAAGAGAACTGGTAAATATTTAATGTCTAGAAAGGATGGGCATCAAGATATAAAATGTGAAGTTATTGGAGGATGTTACATAATGATGAAAATAGAGAGAAAGCTACATCAAAATCACCACCAAAACTCTTGTTTTTAGATTAAAATGACTATGTTCATTAGGCTAACCAATTCCAAAATATGAAATATTTTAATAATGATCAATGTTAACATCCTTTTAAGTTGGGGGAAAATGCGAAATCACATCTGATCACTATATCTTATGAGGGGTAAAATAACGATGTCATGAAAGCTACACTATAATCCACTCTATAACTAAAAATTTATTATTTGATTATGGATCTATGAACTTTTTTATATATAATAATTTTTGATGGGTATCAAAATTACACCCTAATGAATTGAAATTTAATTAACATTAAATACCCATAATGATTTGATGATTACATTTCAATTATATGATTCTTGTTCAATTGAAATTTGTGGGAATATACTTCCTAAAAATATCATTATTTACCATTATGTTGAATTTGATGTTATATTTGTCATCGATTATCATTCTCTACACAAATACCCCCATTAAATTATGAGTATGGGGAGTCAGGTTTGATATTCAAAACCAACCAAAGACCATCTATTAGTGAATTAGAAAATATGAAATTTCTATATAATCCCCTCAATTTTAGGGTTCTTTATTACCATTAAAGCAATGTTTTTAAGGAAAATGTTTTGATAGAATCTTAAAATCGATGAAATTCCTTTGAAGGGGGTTTTTTTTGTCCTTACAGAAGAGTTTATTTATCTTACACCAAATATTGATGTTATCTTTTCAATAGAACTCATACATGGTTCTATAACTATATTAATGTATCCATATAAATTGGCCTTGATTGAGTTAAATGAACTAAAGAAACAAATATAAAAGATTCTTGATATGGTATTTATTAGGTAATGTGTGACACCTTGAGGTGAAACTATCCTTTTTTAAAAATATAGATGGATTATTGAAACTATGGATTGATTTTTAGTAGATAAAAAAAGTTCACAATCAAGAAAAAGTAAACTTTACCATTTTTGATGATTTTTTGGTCTACTACAGGGAGTTCAATACATTTCCATGATTGATATTTCTCCTCAGTATTATAATTGATGGTCAAGAAGGTTGATTCACCTAATATGGAATTTCAAAGAAGGAACGTAAACTATTAATACATAATGATTCCATTTGGTCATAAAAATTATCAGACTCTGTTAATTGATTTAGTGAATATAGTTATTATAGACTTACTAGATCAGTATTAGGTAGTCCATATAGATGATATTATTATCTTTTCCATGAGTATGGGAGAGAATTAAGATCACCTGATGACTATATTCAAGACTGTATAGAAGAAGAATCTGTATGAAATATTTACAAAGTGTGAATTCTGAATGAATAAAGTCTCATTTTTGGGTCATATAATCACAAAAGAGGGTATATTGCTGGATATACTGATGACAATGGATATTGGACATTGGAATGAACAATATAAGGGACCTAGATCCTTTTTATTAATTTTTTTGGACATTATATAATATTTGTGGAAACTTTTTCATAGATGTCCAACCCACTTACCACGTTAACTAAAAAGGGAACAAAGTTCCTTTAGAAAGATGAAGGTGAGGAAAATTTCATGGAAATAAAGAGAATATTAGTATGTGAACATGATCTTATATTTCCTTATAGAATAGTAGGTTCTATAATCAATTTTAATTCATTAAATATGATATGGTAATTCATTATCATGAAGAATATTATACTCATGTAGATTGCATCATGAAAAATTATTGTCTATGAGAAAAATTACCCAAAACTTGAATTGGAGTCATCTGTAGTAATTTTTCCTTCACTGAGTTGATGTTATTATATTTATAGATATTGGTGTTCTGTTTATACTGATCATAAGTTTTTAAAGTATATGTCTACACAGAGTGAGTTGAATATGAACCATTAAATATGGATGAAACTAATTAATTAATATGACTATTTGATATATTACCACCATTGGAATGAGAACAATGTGGCAGATTCATTGATTCAAAAGGTTCATGATAGAGTAAACATGATAGGGAAAGAAGGTTAAATATCTATGGATTTTTAAGGGATAGATATGGAAATATTTATTGAATGGGAGAAATGTTATCACTATTTAATCAGGTTTCAACTATCTATCCAAGTTAATTTTAAATACATGCAAGGGGGACTTATATAGTTATAGAATAATCCAAGAAATGTTCCTAAGTGTAACATTGATTATAATAGAATAACAATGTTCATAAACCATGTATATATTCCATACATACTATATTTGAAGAAAGATATATTAGTATAGTGACACTATCATTTTACACACAACATTTAATGATTTTTACCATAATAAAGCATCATATTACTATCCAAAGATCGTAAAATCTTTGGTCTTAGAAGACTAGGAAGAAAAAAGGTAAAACATGACACTAAACAAAACAATTCATTATTTAATATACAAAAAGATCTCCTAACTTACATTATCCACATATATCTACATATGATAACCTATGGATAAGATGAACAAATGAATTATCTAAAAAGACTAGTAAGGTAATAAGCGTAAGAATAATTCTTTAGTACATGGGTTGAAAGGCATGAAATAATGATATAAAAAGTCTTAAAACATATAGAATCATGACATATAAACATGGGATAATATAAACATGGATTTTTATTATTATGTAAGAAACATAAAAACATGACCTTATAATGAATCGAGGATATTTTCACATAGAGAATCACAATTCAAGGTCAACCATTGAACCATTGCATATGGTATCATGAGTCAAGGTTAACAACCAAGAATATTACAAAAAACGTCTCATGAGACTAATATTTACCCAATTAATTGGATATCTATCAAGGTACACCCATCATTAAATGTTCATGAATATGATTTCCACATATATAATTATGCGTAATCAATCATACATAAACCTAAGGGTTGCCTATGGAATGAATTGGGTATCATATTCATGTCATAAATTATAAAAAAATGGGTGTATCATTAAAGTTTGCATAAAGGAAATGAATTTGATAATTCATGGACATTAATAAGTTATAATAGGCATATATCATTATATGTGATGACAATATTAAGTTATAACATTAAAAATTATCATTTAAGAATCTTTAGAATTAAAATATTTTTGTGGTGTTTGTGGAAAATATAAAAGATCACTTAAAAAATAAAGGGAATAATATTTGATATAAAAAATAATTTAACTAAGAATGATTTCATAATGAAAATAATGGTTCTATAAAAACAAAGGTGGATGAAAAAATTAAATATTTTACTTGAAAATGGGTATTAATTCAGAAATTTCCCTTTAAAACAGGTTTGCTTATCGAGAAGTATTGAGGAGGGAATCATTTGAAAAAATATATATACCCAAAATAAAAAGATTAATATATCATGTTACATGTTTTTAGAGAACATAATCATATTTTATAAGATTTAAAAAAAACTATAAATTTATTTGAGTAAAAAGAACGATAGAGCAACCCGAAGGAATAATGGATGTTCTGGTAGAATCCATTGTCTTAAGTATTATAGTGTTCTTAACATGATCTTAATGTACTGCATAACCAAATTAAATTCATTAATTAATATTTCATGAACAGAAAATTCATTTAATTAACTTATTAAAACATTATTAAGTTCATTCATATCCCATTTTATTGGTTAAAAGGTTCAATTTCATTGTTTGGGAGAGTTTGTTTCCTTGGGTTTCCTAATTGGTTTACATATACATTTAAGGATAAACAGGAAAGATGAGAATGGATGTATAGAATATAAGTTGTATGATATTTTTGAACATTCATAATATTACATTGTAATAAACAGAATTTGGTAATTTGAAGTGAATATAAATCATTATATAAAACATTATTGATAACTATTTTGGTTAATTGGAGGTTTTTGATCTCATCGAACACATTTTTCTTTATAAGTTAATATCACATGTACAAAATATTAGAAAATATTTAATTATAAATACTACCTATATTATATCAATGTTCAACCATAATGATGGTTTCATGGCCTGAATTTGAGATTTTAAAAGTAATTGAAAACCCATCGTTCTTGAATATGATGAATTTACACATCTAGAATGAAGTTATTATTTCTAATATGAAAGGATGGGAAATGGGAGATGATTATTATTTATTCCATTATCATAAAAAAAATTTGGTACATGTGATATACTGGATTTATCATAACATGTGGATTAATGGAGGTGACTAATGAAAAAATGAAAGGAACTTGAACGAAAAAGAAGAAGTGAAAAGGGTAATTTACCTATTGAATAAATCTTTCTTTAGAACCTCTTTAGGGGGTGTATTTGGTATTTTGAAAATACAATGGGATGATGTTTGTGGGATATGGGATTATGGAGAGATTTTACCTGAATTTGTTTTATGCATAAGGCTTGAGAGGAGTTAATACAAGAGGTAAAGAGGGGTGGTATTAATAGTGGAGGAGAGGATAGGGTTCCCATTATTTTAATCATTAGTTTAATATATTTTTCTCTAGACAATAAATAGTATTTATTATTTTGACCAAAAATAGTAATGGGAGCATTTGAGTTCAAAAAAAAGGCTATTTACATCATCTATGACTCATGTATGATGTAGAAATTCATTCATTTAGTATTTATAGTAAATTATCATATTTTACTATTCACCAAAAATTCAAGTTTTTTAGAAAAATCCCAAAAATTCACCCCAACCAATTTTTGAAATGTAGAATTAAAAAAAATGAACTCCTTTTTATGAAAATATTTTTTAAAAATATTTCATATATTATTTTTAATTAAAATCATAATTTATTTAAAAAATACAGATTTTACGATTAAAACTTGTTTTTGAAAATATTAAAGAATTAATTAAGCTCTCTATAAATTATCTAATAATCATATTACATTAAAATAATTATTTATGAATATGTTTTATTAAAATAAATTTCCGTTTAATTTATTATATTAATCATTAAATTTTAATTAAATATATAAGACATACAAAAATACCAACACTTTATTAATAATTGTTTTTAAAAAAAATATTTACTTATTATATGATATAATTATATCATATTAACACTTATATGATGAAAAAAATTATATTTATACTTTATTTAGTAAGGTTACTACTCAAATGTCCAATTTATTATTTATAAGGGCCACATTATTATTCCAAATTCCAAGTTGACTTTTCATCTGTATTCATTCCATAACATCTAGAGACACATTTTATTTTACTCATTCTTCATTTATAAGGATTGTATTTTGTTAAATATGTAATGTTATATGATTATACTATAAGATAAAATTATATGAAGTGAATTTCATTGATAAAACATTGGGTCCCTGCATTATTCCCCCTTATGAAATTTTCCCCTCAAAATTTCATTTTTCATTCTAAGCCTTAAACAGATGTTCAAACTTTTCCCTTATTACCTCCTCTAATTCCCATGTTGCATCATCATTCTTATGGTTCCACCATAGTACTTTGACCAGGTGAGTAGTCTTTTTGAATAGATCTTTATCTATATGATCAAAGATCATTCCTAGATGTTCCTCATAAATAAAATAATTCTCCAACTGTACCACCTATGAAGAGAGTATATGCGAAGGTTCTGGTATGTAATTATTTTCGAGGGATACAAGGAATACTTATTGAAAATTATTATTTTTAATTATAACAACACTATTAAGGAAATGTGAGAAACCATGGATCAATATTACAAAAAATTGAAACCATAAAACCCAATACAAATCTATAGCGACCGTCCCTCCCCTGCCATTACATAGAGATTGTAAACCATAACCATTGCCTGACTACTTATCAAGTTGTCCCATGAAAGAATTCATGGGTGAAGAACTGATGGCATAATCATATGCTATCAACCAATAAATTCCAAATGGAATGAACTGGTGATGGTTTAAAGATTTGATCTCCCTCTGGAGCAGACCCATATAACATGATGGTTGAGTTTTACCAAGCTAAACATCAAATCCAAATATAAGATTCTCCAAAAACCAACACAAATGGATCTAACATACTTTCCAACTTCTCAAAAGATTCCACCCATTTATATAGAATCCTTGAAAAATAATTTAAGATTACCAAAAATTATTTCCCTAAACAACTTCCATGGGATATAATTTACCAGGATTCTTGGGATAGTGAACATCATATTTTTTTGTTCAGAATTCAGCTAATACCAGGTTTGTATGTACTCGTTAAGACTCATCTTACCTTTATTGAATCCCCCCACAATAATTAGGTCATGTTTATCAACCCAGGAGTATTTTTCCCCATTTATTTTCACACTTAAAGACCCCCCCCCCATAATCTTAGCTACCTTATCTTCAAACACATTGATCCAAAAAACCCGGTCGACCACTTCTCCTTCAGAACATAACATTAATTCCATGGTCTGCTTATCCACAACCAATTATTCTTCTATTTTGGAATTTATCTTTTTAGCAAATCAGGTATCCAAAGAAGGGGGTAACGATGAGTAATCCTTCCTACTTTTCCTCCTCTTATTACTCATATTACTCCTCAGGGTTTCTTCTTCACGAATATAAAAAATATGGTCAGTTCGATTAGGTTCTGTCACATGTTCCCCATCTTCTTCGATCAAAATACTAAGATAATAACATAATCTAACCTCTACAAGACTTTCGAAACTATTTCTTAGATGAATTTTATTACGGGTCCTATAAATAGAACCCCCTGGCCACCCAGCTCTAGCATGACCATTCAGTTCCTGCATCCCCTTACATGAATCATACTTACCCAATGTTAACACCTCCACCTAAGAAGCAACTGTGACATCCACCTCTCCACATTCCATCTATTCCATAAAAGATAAACCCAAATTAGTATGGATTTCTTCTTGAACATCCTCATTTGGGACTACACCATCCCCCACCCTCAAACCCTCAAAAGGAATCTGCTCATTTCCAATGGAAGTAATGAAATGGTCCTCCTTCAACCTATTAAATACCTCGGAAAGCTTCGTGTAACCTACTGATTCCATTACACTCTCCCACAAATCCAAACCATGAATCACCTCCAAATACACATTAGGGATCACCGGGTTATAGTCAGATCACTTCTCTTCCACAAGCAGCAAAAAATGAGGCACATCCAAACTATTCAACAAGCTATAGGTGTTGAAACCGTACCCTCTATCGTCCATACACTTAGCCATCTACTTCGGCGAGCCAGCCTCATCAAGGAACTCTATGGCCTTTCCACTATCTCTTCCCACCTTCCTAATGGAAACATGATCACCCCAGTGATAGTTATCCATAGAATGACCCATCCGAATGAAGTTAGAACTGAAGACCACCCAAGAGTCATAGAGAACCCGTTTCTTGCAACTATATTCCTCACCAAATGTTACCCAAATATACTTCAATGGAATCCTTGAAACATCCATTTGTACACAAAATCATTGGTTTACGGGATGACATATTGATTCAGTTCGACTATCAGAATGAATGAATCTACCAATGAGATTTCCAATCATCCTAATGACAGAAGTACTTTGAAATGGAAAAGGTAAATTTTTAAAAATCACCCAGACCACATCTATAGGAGGGTCACACTTCCTATGGAAGTTGAAGGACCAATGGAATAGTAAGAATCAAAATCCATTGAATCTATGGGGGGAAATTGACTAGGCTAGGATGAGGTCCTCCTCTAAAGTGAATCAAATCATAATGTGGTGTCTCTCCAGCAAGCCCACTGTCACCCTCTCCTATAAGTTCCATGAGATAAAGATGACCCTTTCAAACGAGTCTACCAAAGGTCTCCTCTATTTAAATATATCCAACAAGGTATGGTTTAGGAGAGATGAGGTTTCTATGAACTTTGATATCTAAAATTTAGGATTAGGGAACCCAGTCACTAGATCCGGGACTTCAATACATAAGGATGATTTCAGAAAAGGAGGCATAAATTTTAGGTAATAAAAGGGGTGGAATGTTGACCTGGCTCTCTTGAATGATGATAGAGATCCCTCCCCCACCGTGTGGGGATGGACTGACACCAGTGTCTCCATCTTCACAACGATGGAAGGAGCATCGCTTACTAGATCACAACGATCCGCCAAGTCATTCCTATGACACATGGAATACATCGGTTACTTTATATATGGTCGGTGGAATTTCTAGTCGATAGCTCATAGCTTCAACATGATCTATATTCTAAAAAATTCCAATTTACCTAGGAAATATTTTTCCTTTCTTCCAAAACCTCATGAAATTTTTCCATAGATATATGGAGAATAATACCATATCTCTAACGTGGAACTCAAGGTCTCATCGACAATTGTATACATAAATCTTATGTCGAATGATGTACATGTATTTTTACATGTATTTTTATAATTTTCTAACTTAGTTTTAGTTAATTATTATAACCATTTTTATATTTTTAGTTTATTTTTGTAGTGTTATAGTTATTTAGTTATTTTGATAATTTTTAGTTAATTTATATTTCGATATTATTATTTTAGTATTTTTATTAGTTTATATTAATTTTATATATTTTATTTAACACTATTAGAATTAGTTTCATTAAAATTTATTTTAATTATTTTTTATAGTTAATTAGAATTTTATATATTTAATTCTATTATTTTTATTATTATTTGATATTTGTAGTATTTTTATTATTAACATTTAACAAATTTTTTATCTAGAATTTTATTTGAAAATTCGAATCTAAATTTGAATTTGTTTTTTACATTCCCCCTAACCCCTACCCCTTGACCCACTCTCCCCCTATTCTCGCCCCCTCTCCTACCGCCCTCCCTCTCCCTTTCTCCCTTATCTCACCCGCTACCTCCCCTTCCCTCTCTCCAATATCCCTATCTATCAGCAGACCGCCACCCCCTTAACTCCATAACCTACTACCCCCCGCCCCGCTTATCTCCCCCAGCACCCCAACCCTCCCCATCGTCCACCGCCCCACTCCCCTGCCGCCCCACACCCCCTTACCCCCGTGGCTCCCCTCTCCCTTGCCCTACCTCTCCATCCCACCGGCCCTCACTCTCCCTTCCCTCCCCATCTCACCTTCTGGAAGCCACCCCTGCCTGCACTATCCATCCACCGCCGCACTCACCACCAGGCCGCCTAGCCTATCTTCTCCATCCTGCTCCATGAACGCCGCACCGCCTCTCCTCTATTTACCGCTGGCCACCACCCCTCTTCAGTATGAAGGCCCCACACCTCCTTCCCAACTTTCCCCCATCGTACCCCATTACCCCTGCTAACCCGCCAGCCCCTCTCACCCTTGTTTTTCACTTGCAACACCTTGGACACTAAGTGTCTGAGAAGCCACCACGATCGCCACACCGGACCAGGATCTGCTTCATCACCTGCATCTTTTGTTCCGGTGGTCACGAAGCTGGTGCACGACGTCATCACGTGCCAAGGTATGGTTATATATTAAAGAACAAATTGCATTCAATGAGAGTGAAGACTGACATGATTATTTGTTGGTAACATAGTTTTCTTTTACATGACATGTCATCTTATTATTGTGCTTACATTTTCAGTAGTGATGTTGGGGTGATTTTCTTAGTGTCGGGATGTTGGTTGAATAATTAAAATGATTGCGCATGCCTTTCAATGGTATTGTTTGATGATTAATTTTCAATTAAATTTATTTAATTGATTTTTTATCTGTTTAAATTATTTTTACACTGAATTAATTACTGAAATTAAAATTGGCCATTTTAATAATAAGTCGAAGAGGCGGTCTGAGATGGTAAACCATGTAGACTGACAGTAAGTGCATATTGGTGACACAACATTGTGAGAAATGGGTTGTGTCATTCCTCCGTGTAGTTCGGTACTCACCAGTGTTTTCTAATTTATTTATGACACTAGAGAATGGGACCTTAAATAAATTAAGAAATTTAAATTGAGCATCTAAAAAATGTTTATATTTTCGGAACTGGTGATAATTAAGATGAATAAATATTTAACAACTTTAAAGAATACCTTTCATGGCTACGTAGAAATTAAATTGCGACATCATCATCCCCAAAAAAATTTGTTGATTTAGAGCCCATCATCATTCTCATTTGCAATTTTCTTTTTATATATGGTCTTCTCACCATCTAGTTTAATTAAAAAAAATAAACAACCTCAAAAATTGGAATTCCTTCAACCTTTGTCCGTCTAAACATTTTCCAACAAAACATTTTTAGTGAACTAGATTCTGTTCTCTCTGTGGTTCGACCATACTCGCCACTTTTATAGTAGCCAGTTGGTTATAAAAATTTTCAAATTGGACGCACTGCAACGCGCATACCAAATTTCTGGCACTATTTCCAGGGAGCACGCGCATGTCTATAATTAAGAAAATTTCAAGTAGACCTTGCTTTAGGCATTGTTCACTTAAATGGTGAACACTCGTAATTCTAATCTATCAAAGATATACCCATCCCTTGATCCACAACATGAACATCAATGAAAGGGAAAAGAAAAAATCGGCACCTCTACTGCAAATGAAATACATCCACAAGTGGAAATAATTGAAACTCGCATTTTGATGCTTCATAGTGGACAAGTCCACCCACCTTTTCAAAACCATCTCGATAATCAAAGGCCTCTGACTACTATGAGACAGGATTTGCGACCCAACATAGTCAGAGTTAGCTCAGGCATAACTAGACTAAGAATTCAAGCAATACACATTGAATTGAATCCGTCCATGATCAACCTGCTCCAACAACATGTACAATTTCATGGATTGAGTAGAAAAGACCCTTATATGCATGTGAACAGATTTCATGAACTCTATGAAACATTTAAATAAAATTGAGTAACAGATGATGCATTGACCCTGAGACTATTTTCATTCTCATTGCTAGGGAAAGAAAATGACTGGTTGGAAAGTCTCGACATAGAAACAGTTTTCACTTGGGAAGTGCTGAGAAGAAAATTTCTTGATAGATATTTCAAAACCGATCAATATTTTAAAAACAAGAGAGACCTCGACTCTTTTTTCAATGTGAATACGAATCATTGGGAGAATCTTGGGAAAGATTAAATTCCATGTTACGACATTTTCTTCATCATGGGATGAAGTTGGAAAACAAGTTAAAAGCCTTCTACTATGGACTTCAACCTGAGAGTAAGTCTCCAATCAACACAGCTACTAAAAATGAATTCATGGAAATGGATCCTGAAGAGCAGTACATATTAATTCAAAACATGGCCGAACACAGTTTCTAGTGGACATACGGTTTTTCAAGAAGAAAGGCAGGAGTGAATCACGTTGATACCCAGACATTCATGGATGCCAAATTTGAAGCTCTCAACTAGAGGATTGACAACATGTCAATAAACCCGCCTAAGTCAGTCCATGTTGTTCAAGCCGAACATTTTCCAAACTGTGCTGGTCCTCATGATTATCCCATGTGTCCATATAAAAATTATAAGACCAAGATGTCTAAAGCTAACATTGTCAGCTACAACAAAATGAATTATGGAAACAACTGGAACACAAAATGCAAGGAAATAACCAAAATCAAGGTTGGAAGGAGCCATCGACTACTCAACCAATGAACCAGAACACGGGTCCACCTGGATTTCCTGCTCAATATTCCTTCAGACCCGCCTTACAATCGCAAGAGCAAGGATATCAACAGAAATACCGACCCCCATTTCAACATCAACAACAATATAGGGAGCAAAACAAACAACATAATTGTCTCCTCCTACAATGCAAGGACAACAAGATTGGGGAGAAACTATCACTAAACTAATGATGTCCAATCAATCAAGGTTTGAGTTACAAGAGATGAAAACTAAACATTTGCAGGCAACCTCACAAAATTTGCATACAACAACTCAAAATTTGTAGACAAAACCCAAAACCTACAGGCTTCCAAGTGTAACATTGAAAATCAAGTCAGTCAGATAGCCACAGAAATGCATAACTTACAACAACGAACTCTACCGGGAAACACAAGAGTCAACCCAATAGAAGAAGAAAAATCCATCACATTGCAAAGTGGCACTCAATTACCAGAGCACCAAAGGCCTAATGTTCAACCAACGCCTGTGACGCCTATGCCTGCCATTGAGAATGACGACTCAACAAACAAAGTAATCCAACTTTAAACCAAAGAGGGGGAAGATCAAAACAAACTTGCAAAAAATGAAAAGGCATGAAAGGAAAAGGAAAACGAGGTACTCAATGAAAGAGTGAAAACCCAAATACCACCTCCTCCATTTCCACAAATACTAAAGAAAAGGAAATTGGATGTTCAATTTTCAAAATTCATGGAGATTTTCAAAAAGCTTCAAATAAATATTCCTTTTGCGGAAGCCATCACACAAATGCCCCACTATGCTAAATTTCTCAAGGAACTTATGTCAAAAAGAAGAAAATTAGATTATGTGGGAACAATTATAATGCACAAGGAATGTTCAGAGGTCATACTCAGATCCATACCTCCAAAACTAAGAGACCCGGGTAGTTTCACTATTCATTGTAATATTGAAGGATTTCAATTCGGAAGAGAATTGTGCGACCTCGTAGCTAGTGTATATCTCATGCCTTCTAGAATCCTTTAAGAACTAGGCGTCACATAATTATATCCAATTTGGGTCTCCTTGCAAATGGCTAACCGGTCAGTGAAGCATCCTCAAGGGATTCTAGAGGACGTACTTGTCAAGGTTGATAAATATTACTTCCCTGATTGTAACACCCTAGGTAAATAAAGAATATGACATCTTTATATTTATCCATATTTTTGAATCAAATATTAATATTACTTTAAAGGGGATGCTATGCTCGATGGAGTACCTAATACGCAACAATGAGTTTCTTGGGAATCTTACGTTGCACTCTAATAATAAAATAATATTATTTTAAATGGTAGTTAACGCCTAGCCGTTGTAATGGCAGGAATGAACAGAACTAACTAAAAAATGATTATATATGTTTGTCAAATATTTTTACTTTTTACAATAAATTTTAGAGGATTAAAAATGAGAATGAATCCAATTTTATGCGTAAACATTCTAATATTCTATAAGAGGTCGATTAACCACCTTTTGATGGCGAACCTCTTTTAAATCCACTTTTTGATAATTTTATGTGTTATATTTGACAAAATAAAATTCTTCTTTAGAATCGGGACATCAAAATTTACTTTGTGTAAATTTTTGGTATTTTTCCAAAAAAGTTCAATTTTTAATGAATAGTGAAAATGTTGTATTTTCATTCAAAACATCTTTTTAATCTAATTTATTTACATGATTGGATTATCTTTTGAATTTGTTTTAAAGTGAAATTAGAATATATTTTTATCATTTAATCCAATAGTGGTCAATGGAATTAATTTCACTTTGAAATCGGACTTTAACTAGTGTCAATCTTTTGATACATTTTGTTTCATAAAAACACGCTATTTGTTTTGACAGCGGGAATTAATTATTAAATTAATTAATTCAACTAATATATTTTGAATTTTGAAAAATATAAATCATTTTTGAATTCAGAATATCAAATACAGCTTAGGGTGAATTTTTGGTAATTTTCTGAAAAACTTCAATTTTTGATGAATAGTGAAACCACTAAGTGGTACTTATAAAAACTGATTTTCCGTTTAAATGAAATTTCTCCACCATTGTGTATTGAATTTCAAAAATCCTACATAAATGGTTTTCATTAAGAAGTAAAATGTGGTTCAATGGTATTAAAATAAATTTTTGGTGAATAGTAATTTATTAATTTTTAAATCGTGATTAGAGGTAATTACTGTAGTTTAACGTAAGAATAATGTTTTAATAAAATGAAATGACCTAGATACATGTACTACACTCATTTTATGTGTCATGGCCGACCAAGATAATCCATGGGTCAACTTGGGGACCCCATGGAGCCACTTTGGTTGGAAAATGACATAAATACCTTTTTATTTAATGATAATGCAAAAATGACACAAACATGAGATGTTTTACTAAAAAAAAATTTACATTGGGTTATACAAGTCATATTTTTGAATATAAATAGTAATTTGAAATCTAAAAATATTTCCTACATCATAGTATTTTTTTTATAAATTTTAGACATTAAATAAATTAAATTAGTTATGACAACATGATGATGCAGCGATGACCTGATTATTTAACGATTTAAATAAAATGGAAAGATAATGTAATATCTAAGACCTACACATGTCCAAAACCTATTGGATTGGTGTATTTAGAACCCTTATCACATTATCCACGAATTATATCAATGTGGGACCTTTTAATTCCGAAAATCATTTTCAAATAGAGTAACATTTGTTTACTTTCCAAGAGTGCCCCTCCTCTCCTCTTATAAAAGGCTCCCACCTCTACCTCCTTACCCACACCTCTCAAAACTTTGGCTCGGCCAACCTCTGCCCATTTCATCTCTCCACATCCCTCTATAACTCCTTGAAGACTCACTTTGGGCATAATTCTTTCCAAGGAAGCCTTTGAGCTCAAATCAAAGGAAGTTACCCGATTTAAAGGTAATGACTTCACTTGTGTCCTTTTGTTTTATTTTGCTTCTCCAACCCCCTAAAATCTTTTTATTAATTTATTTTGTAAAAAATCCAGTATCTTCAATATACTAGGATGTTTTTATAAGAAGTATTCGAGCTACACTTATACAAACCTACATTTAATGGTTAAAGAACATACTGTTTCCGTGGATGGCGAATTTCTACCTCCCGAAACGATGATTGTTCAACATTCTTCGAACACCTTAAAAGGTGGAAGTTAAGATGACACTATATTTATGTATGATATCTAATATGTTTATGTTTTACTTACGCTTCTGAATTTTTCATTTATGGCATACCTTTATGGTTTCCATTATGGGTAAATGCGATATCTTCATTTAAGGAAGTGCGGACTACCGCCCCCTCAAAGTGATTTGATTCGTTAATACCACATGTGGTACGTATAAAAGATATATTTAATGATATTATATATGATACCATACTGGAACTAAAATACTATTATGTATCATTATGTTTTAATTCCATTAAATATGAAATAGAAATGGAAGTAGCGTTCATGCGTACGTACGGCTTACCGTCTCCATGAACGGTGCATTTCATTTCTTAACTCTAAATGTTATGTAATATTATAAATGCATTAATATACTTGATATAAATGATATATATGATATCTAAATCATGAATAAAACTCTGGATATAATGATCCTTTGACCTCACGAACAACATGTAATTGTAAGAAGTCCACTTTCGACTTAGGAACCAAATATCGACAAAACAAACATTATTAACTTAAATGATTACATAATGTTTATGACATGAAAATAAGTGATATAAAAGGAATAATGAACTTTAAAAATGTTCTTAAGTAAGTATAAATTAACTCATGTTTATTATTCATGAGATTAAAGAATGATCGAGTCAAGTCGGACCCGAGGTAAGGGATCTTACTCCTCTCTTTCTTTTTAAGTACACTCTTTTATGTCATTACTTATAAAGCTCATCTTTCTTGTTATTGGGATGTTCTTTTATATTACACTTACTTTAATTTTTATGTTCATATTCTGATAGACCCTATTCTCTCTCATCAATCAATTTTGGATGTTTTCAGTGGCGTCGATAGGATGCCGAATTTTCGTAAGAGATCTAACCTCTCTCTTTCTTTTAAAGTACTCTCCTTTATGTCACTTCTTTTAAGCTCCTCTTTGTTATGTTGGGGGATGTTCTTTTATATTCATTTTTCTGTAAACATTATGTTAATATGATGAGATACCCTATTTGATCTCATCAATCCATTTTTCTAAGTTTTATGTGGCGCCGTTAGGCTGTCGAGTTTTCGTAATGGATTTTTCATCTCACTTTTATTCCCGTGAGATTTATGCAACATTTGCTAGAATTTCTTTGAGTGGTGTATGTATTTCCCATTATTTTACTCATTGTGTAATATAATTTCATTTATGAGTATTTACATAAATTTTGTATTGTCCTTCTTTCACGGGGTGCATGTCTCGAAAGATACCCATGTCGGTAAGGGAACCTTTCACCCTCCTCTTTTTGTAAAAGAATTCTTTTGTTATGTGTTTTAATTCACATAATATTATGTTGGGATATGTTCTTCTATATCCTTATTTATTTAAATTTTATGTCCAAGTGATGAGATACCCCTTTTTATCTCTCATCAACTCATTTTCTGAATTTTGTAGTGACGCCGTTAGGCCGTCAAATTTTTGAAAGGGAACTTCTTAACCAAAATTTTATTCTTTGGGATAATCTTATACTCCTTGAATATTTCATTATATGAATATGTGTGAATAACCTATGATTGTTTTAAACTTAATATCCACTTATATTGGGTGTATTCATTTTTCACACATAATTATGTAACTGATTTATCATTAAACCAAGGATACCGTCTTTGTAAGGGACTTCGTCTCAATCTCCTTTCATTGAGGCACATTTTTGTTTGATACACCACTTTCTTTAATACGGTGTATAAACCCCTTTGACTTTTATGTTTATTCAAAAGGAATATTTTTATACAAACCACTTTATTAAATGACAAAAGGGAATGTTTTTGTCTTACGTATGCGGCAACAACGACTTTTCTGCCGCCGCGAGTATTATTTGGTCTTTGGCTTCCTTAACAAGCCGTAATGTTTTTTAAAATAAAATAAATGCCATATACTTTTTTTGTATTTTGGTATTGAAAATGGTTTTGATAAAGGATTCTATTATGACAATTTATTTAAATGATATATTGTGATTGAAATGTGGAAATGTTTTCATTCCATTATGTTGGTTTTATGTGTTATAATTTTATAATGGTACTTGGACATTTTACGGGTGGTTACGTGATAAACCATGTGACGGGTGGTGTCGTGAATACCAGGACGGGTGGTTACGTTATAACCTCCAATGCATTGGGTATGGAAGTCGACCGTATGGCTATTCCATTAAGTATGAATGGAAGATGACTTAATGGTTATTCCATTAAGTGATATGTGTGGAAGTCGACCGTATGGTTATTCCACTAAAGTATGTTTATTTCCAAAGTTACCTTTATATATTATGTGATCTTTATATGTGATCTATGGTAATCTTTTGGTTACAAAAGGGTAATTAATGATATTTTATTCAGTGAAGAGTTTTTACTACTTCATAAAGGTGATGATTATTACTTTGATAAAGTATACATGGTTTATTTGTTGTTTTGATAAACTAAAAGTTTTCATTCTTTGTGCATCCCTTACTGAGCTTCTTATGCTCACCCCAAGTTTTTTTTTGAAATGTTTTTTTCACAGGACTTAATGTGGAATAGGGTCAAGGATGGGATCAATGGAAAGTCATGCTATCTAAAACATGGAACTAGACTTGTTTCTTTTTAAGAGTTTTTATTTTATGGAAACATAGTAAAAGTGTCTACTTTGTAATCTTTTGAGATGTAATAGTTATGTTCTAATTCTCTAAAACCCTAAACCTGAAAAGATCCTCAATGTGAATTAATCATTTAATTCAATATTAAGTAAGGTTTAAGGTCGGGGCCTTATAGTTGGTATCAGAGGTCGGTTTAGACAACTTTAGGGATTAGGAGTTCTTGTGAGACAGATGATTAGTCCCTATATATATTATTTCAGTTAAATCCTTGTTTTATAAAAAAAATTCTGTTCAACTAAAATTCGGTTACGAATGGAAGGAGAAGGATCTCAAATGAAATTAATATCTCTTCCTGATGACATGCTTGCAATAATTATTGCAAAGTCATCTTCGGATGATTGTGAAACGTTTTCTAGCATACAACTCACTTGCAAGCAGTTGTTTGAGATATCAAACACCTCCACTATACCTCGTTATCATCATGGATCATGGGTTGTTTTTAGACAAATACTATTTTCACAATATTCTCATATTTTAAGGAAAGGTAAATATTATCAAGGTATTTTCAAATATTTTACCTTATCACAAGAATTTGAAGCATATTATGATTTTAAAAATGGTGCTGAGGAAGGAGACCCTTGCGCTCCTATTTATATTTGATTTTAAAATATAGTCTCACATCACATACTTATGGTATTTTAAAAGGACCAATTATAGAATGTTTCAACTCAATTTCGGTTCGACTATTTTGTAGAAATCATGTTTTATCAGATGTTTTGGAATTATATGTCATACATGATTATTTTCCAAAACTGTTTTTCTATGAACACCCATATGACCCATGTTGTACGAGGTGTATTTGGATGGAGGAAGAAAATGATTTTTAAGGATCTCTAAATCATTGTTGTAATGCATGGTACTTCTACCTATGTGATCAAGATGACGATGAAACCGAGTGGATGCCATGATCAAGGTATGATGTTATTCATTTTGGGAATCATTTTATTTTATCTTATGGTGGTGAAATAAGACTTCAAGAATTAAGATGTTGAGATCGTAATGAATTCGGATGAACATTAAATGTATAAGGTATCGATTGAGGTTAAAACATGTTAGGGTTATTTTTGGAGTTTTTATAAATAGGACAACACGCAGACCGTGTGATAACCCGTCGCGTCGGACAAAGCTATGGAAATCAAACCCACACCAAAGTGCAACTGGTATTTATCGCCTACCACTGGACTACCTGAAGTACCTAGTTAGTTTGACTTATTCTTTTTAGTTAGATGATTTTATGAATTAACTGTAAGTTGATTTTAGGTTATCTATATATATTTATTAACCTATCATGGAGGATATGTGATTAGGTTAATTACTTTTCAATACGAGACATTAAGAGCAATTGATGTTGTTTGGAGATAAATGTTACGATTTAACTTGGAAGACTATGTGATTAAATGCTTCAAATATTTGGTTTTCAATCTTAGTTTGGTTTACATTGACGAATTTTATGGACAAATTGATTATCGAATGGTCCTTGTTGAACTTTGGGTTTTTTTGGAAAAATTTTTGAGGTTAAGAATAGATTTTCTTTTTATAAAGGGTTATCCTTTTCTGGATTATCTGATCTTGTACTTACCATTTCTATTTTGGTTTTGGTTAATGTCTAAAGACATGGGAAGTATATAGTTCTCTTTTGTGGATTAGGTGATTCTCTAGAAGTTGATTATAGTACTCTTAATGTGAAAAAGTCTTCTTAAATACTCGTCTTTTGGAGAAAATATGAGTTTGTGTAAGGAATCTAATAAAATTTGAAAGACAACATGATAAGTGATTATGCTTCCTTATGAATAAATTCCCAAATAAAAAGTAACTTAAAACAAAAATTTTGTCTATTAACTTTTCCTATTGGGGAATCGAATACCGTTTAACCCATCACAAGTTTGTGATTTTCTTGAGGTTAACTTTCTCCTAAACATGTTTTTTATCACTCTCCATTAGAACATGACCCTTTGTTTTCTCCTCCATGTCCATGTTTTTCTACATGGAATCCTAGTATGGGTTAACTTGGGTGACCTCTATACTTATCTTTCTTTATTTTTAAAGTGATTATTTTACCGACTCTTGTTCCGATGTGGGACTTTCAAGGATGTTACCAAGCCCAATTTTAAAATTGCGAGGACGCAATTCCCAAAATTGGGGAAGTATGTAACACCCCGTGGTAAATAAATAATATGACATCTTTATATATATTCATATTTGTGAATCAAATATTAATATTACTTTAAATGGGATTCTATGTTCGATGGCGTACCCAATACGCAACAACGAGTTTCTTGGGAATCTTAAATTGCACTCTAATAATAAAATTATATTATTTTAAATTGTAGTTAATGCCTAGCCATTGTAATGGAGGGAATGAACAGAACTAACTACAAAATGATTATATATGTTTGTCAAATATTTTTACTTTTTACAATAAATGTTAGAGGATTAAAAATGCGAATGAATCCAATTTTAAGCGTAAACATTCTAATATTCTTTAAAAGGTCGATTAAACGCCTTTTGATGGCGAACCTCTTTGAAATCCACTTTTTGATAATTTTATGTGTTATATTTGACAAAAATAAAATTCTTCTTTATAATCAGGACATCAAAATTTACTTTGTGTATATTTTTGGTATTTTTCCGAAAAAGTTCAATTTTTAATGAATATTGAAAAATGTTGTATTTTAATTCAAAACCTCTTTTTAATCTAATTTATTTATATGATTATATTATCCTTTGAATTGGATTTAAAGTGAAATTAGAATATATTTTTACCATTTAATCCAATAGTGGTCTATGGAATTAATTTCACTTTGAAATCGGACTTAAACTAGTGTAAATCTTTTGATACATTTTGTTTCATAAAAACACGTTATTTGTTATGAGAGCGGGAGTTAATTATTAAATTAATTAATGAAACTTATATGTTTTCAATTTTGTAAAATAGAAATCATTTTTGAATTGGGAATATCAAATATATCTTAGGGTGAATTTTTGGTAATTTTCTGAAAAACATCAATTTTTGATTAATAGTGAAACCACTAAGTGGTACTTATAAAAACTGATTTTCCATTTAAATGAAAATTTTCAACCTTTGTGTTTTGAATTTCAAAAATCCTACATACTTGGTTGTCATTATGAATTAAAATTTGGTTCAATGGGATTAAAATAAATTTTTGGTGAATAGTAACTTATTAAGTTTTTAATCGCGATTAGAGGTAATTAGTGTAGTTTAAGGTAAGAATAATATTTTAATAAAATGTAATGACCTAGACACATGTCCTACCCTCATTGGATGTGTCATGGACGTCCAAGAAAATCCATGGGTCAACTTGGGGACCCCATGGAGCCAATTTGGTTGGAAAAGGACATAAATACCTTTTTATTTAATGATAAAGTAAAAATGACACAAACATGAGATGTTTTACTAAAACAATTTATTACATTGGGTTATACAAGTCAGATTTTTGACTATAAATAGTAATTGGAAAGCTAAAAATATTTACGACATCATAGTATTTTTCTTATAATTTGTAGACATTAAATAAATTAAATTAGTTATGACATCATGATGATGCAATGATGACCTCATTGTTTAACAATTTAAATAAAATGGAAAGATAATGTAATATCTAAGACCTACACATGTCCAAAACCTATTAGATTTGTGGATTTCTAACCCTTAGTACCTTATCCATGAATTATATTAATGTGGGACCTTTTAAATCCGAAACTCATTTTCAAATAAAGTAACATTTGCTTACTTTCCAAGAGTGCCCCTCCTCTCCTCTTATAAAAGGCCCCCACCTCTACCTCCTTACCCACAACTCTCAAGCCTTTAGCTCGGCCAAAATGTACCCATTTCATCTCTCCACATCCCTATCTAACTCTTTGAAGCCTCACTTTTGTCATAATCCTTTCCAAGGAAGCCTTTGAGCTCAAATCAATGGAAGTTACCCGATTTAAAGGTAATGTCTTCACTTGTGTCCTTTTGTTTTATATTGCTTCTCCAGCCCCCTAAACTCTTTTTATTCATTTATTTTGTAACAAATACAGTATCTTAAATATACTAGGATGTTTTTATAAGAATTATTCGAGCTACACTTACACACACCTACATCTAATGGTTAAAGAACATACTGTTTCCGTGGATGGCGAATTTCTGCCTCCCGAAATGATGATTGTTCAACATTCTTCTAACACCTTAAAATGTGGCCATTAAGATGACACTATATTTATATATGATATATAATATGTTTATTTTTTACTTAAGCTTCTGTATTTTTCATTTATGGCATACCTTTATGATTTCCATTATGGGTAAACGCGATATCTTCATTTAAGGAAGTGCGGACTACCGCCCCCTCAATGTTATTTGATTCGTTAATACCATATTTGGTACATATAAAGGATATATTTAATGATATTATATATGATACCATACTAGAATTAAAATACTATTATGTATCATTATGTTTTAATTCCATTAAATATGAAATAGCAAATGGAAGTAGCGTTCATGCGTACGTACAGCTTACCGTCTCCATGAACGGTGCATTTCATTTCTTAACTCTAAATGTTATGTAATATTATAAATGCATGAATATACTGGATAAATATGATATATATGATATATAAATCAGGAATACAACTCTGGATATAATGAACCTTTGACATCATGAACAACATGTAATTGTAAGAAGTCCACTTTCGACTTAAGAACCAAATATCGACAAAACAATCATTACTAACGCAAATGATTACATAATTTTTATGACATGGTAATAAGTGATATAAAAGGAATAATGAAGTTGAAAAAGGTTATTAAGGAAGTATAAATTAACTCAAGTTTATTATTCAGGAGATTAAAGAACGATCGAGTCAATTCGGACCCTAGGTAAGGGATCTTACTCCTCTCTTTCTTTTTAAGTACACTCTTTTATGTCATTACTTCTAAAGCTCATCTTTCATGTTATTGGAATGTTATTTTATTTTAATCTTACTGTAATTTTTATGTTCATATGATGAGATACCCTATTCTCTCTCATCAATCCATTTTGAATGTTTTGAGTGGCGCCGTTAGGCTGCCGAATTTTCGTATGAGATCTAACCTCTCTCTTTCTTTTAAAGTACTCTCCTTTATGTCACTTCTTTTAAGCTCCTCATTGTTATGTTGTTGGATGTTATTTTATATTCCGCTTTCTGTACACTTTATTTTAATATGATTAGAGACCCTATTTGATCTCATCAATCCATTTTTTTATGTTTTATGTGGCGCCGTTAGGCTGCCGAGTTTTCGTAATGGATTTTTCATCTCACTTTTATTACCGTGAGATTTATGCTACATTTGACACAATTTCCTTTGAGTGGTGTATTTAATGCCCATTATTTTACTCATTGTGTAATATAATTTCATTTATGAGTATTTACATCATTGTTGTATTGTCCTTCTTTCACGGGGTGCATGTCTCGAAAGATACCCATGTCGGTAAGGGAACCTTTCACCCTCCTCTTTTTGTAAAAGACTTCTTTTGTTATGTATTTTAATTCACATAATATTTTGTTGTGATATGTTCTTCTATATCCTTATTGATTAAAATTTTATGTCCAAGTGATGAGATACCCCTTTTTATCTCTCATCAACTCATTTTCAGAATTTTGTAGTGACGCCGTTAGGCCGTCAAATTTTTGCAAGGGAACTTCTTAACCCAAATTTGATTCTTTAGGATAATCTTGTACTCCTTGAATATGTCATTCTATGAATATGTGTGAATAACCTCTGATTGTTTTACACTTAATATCCACTTATATTGGGTGTATTCGTTTGTCACACATAATTATGTAATTGATTTATCCTTAAACTAAGGATACCGTCTTTGTAAGGGACATCGTCTCAATCCCATTTCATTGAGGAACATTTTTGTTTTATACACCACTTTCTTTAATACGGTGTATAAACCCCTTTGACTTTTACGTTTATTCAAAAGGAATCTTTTTATATGAAGCATTTTACTAAATGAAAAAAGGGAATGTTTTTTTCGTACGTATGCGGCGACAATGACTTCTCCGCCACCGCGAGTATTATTTGGTCTTTGGATTCCTCAACAAGCCGTAATGTTTTTTAAAATAAAATAAATACCATATACATTTTTTTATTTTGGTATTGAAAATGGTTTTGATAAAGGATTCTATTATGTCAATTTATTTAAATGATATATTCTGACTGAAATGTGGAAATGTTATCATTCCATTATGTTGGTTTTATGTGTTATAATTTTATAATGGTACTTGGACATTTTACGGGTGGTTACGTGATAAACCATATGACGGGTGGTGCCGTGAATACTAGGACGGGTGGTTACGTTATAACCTCCAATGCATTGGGTATGGAAGTCGGCCGTATGGCTATTCCATTAAGTATGAATTGAAGTTGTCTGAATGGCTATTCCATTAAGTGATATGTGTGGAAGTCGACCGTATGGTTATTCCACTTAAGTATTTTGATGTCCCAAGTTACCTTTATATGTTATGTGATCTTTATATGGGTTCTATGGTAATATTTTGGTTACAAAAGGGTAATTAATGATATTTTATTCAGTGAAGAGTTTTTACTACTTCATAAAGGTGAAAAGTATTACTTTGATAAAGTATACTGGTTTACTTGTTGTTTTGATAAACTAACAGTTTTCATTCTTTGTGTATCCCTTACTGAGATTTTTATGCTCACTCCAATTTTTTTTTTTTGAAATGTTTTTTTCACCAGACATAATGTGGAATAGGTTCAAGGATGGGATCAAGGGAATGTCATGCTATCTAAAACATGGAACTAGACATGTTTGTTTTTAAGAGTTTTTATTTTATGGAAACTTTGTAGAAGTGACTACTTTTTACTCTTTTGAGATGTAATAGTTATGTTCTAATTCTCTAAAACTCAAAACCTGAAACGATCCTCAATGTGAATTATTCATTTAATTCAATATTAAGTAAAGTTTAAGGTCGGGGCCTTATACTGATGATTTCATTATCCTCGATATGGAAGAAGACAAGGACTTCCCACTCATTCTCGGGAGACCCTTCTTAGAAACATGCGGAGAGCTAGTTGATGTCCAAGAAGGAATGTTAATTTTTAGAATTGGGGATCAGAACATAACATTTTGATGTCCTAAAGGCTATGGAAAAACTATATGTAGCTGAGTGTCATTTCTTGGATACGATTGAAGAATGGGATGAGTTAGCAATCGATGCACTGGATCTCACGGATTTGCACAAAGAAAATGAAGAGTTTACTGAATCAATCGAGGTAGTGTAATTCATCAGGAACATTGTCGATCTTTTAGATAGACATGAATTCACTTCACTCACTCCATCACATGAAAATCCTCAAACACTAGAGCTTAAACCCTTTCCATCAAACCTGAGATACAGTTACTTGGGAGATTTAAACACCTTACCATCATCATAAATGCCAATAATTCCAGTGAACAAGAAAGAAAATTGCTCTATATCCTATCACAAAGGAATCTAGCAATTGGTTGGACGATTGCTGAACTAAAAGGTATAATTCCAGCCATATGTACTCACAGAATATATATGGAAGATAATTCAAAACCTTGCATGCAACCACAACGACGCTTAACACCTCCCATGAAAGAAGTAGTCAAGAAAGAAGTCATTAATCTTCTTGATGCTGGTTTAATATTTCCAATCTTTGATATTCAGTGGGTTATCCCATTGCAAGTGGTACCTAAGAAGGGTAGATCCATAGTGGTTGAGAATGATAAAAGAGAATTAATAACCACAACAACAGTGACTAGATGGAGAGTGTGCATCGACTATCAGAAATTGAATTACGCCACCAAGAAGGATCACTTCCCAGTACCCTTTATTGATGAAATTATTGAACGATTGGCAGGACAAGATTACTATTGTTTTCTAGATGGATACTCATGCTATAATCAAATAGCAGTGACACAAGAGGATCAAGAGAAAAGCACTTTCTCCTGTCCATATGGTACATTTTCTTATCAGAGAATGCCTTTTGGAATGTGTAATGCTCCAACCACATTTCAACAATGCATGATGGAAATGTTCCATGAAATGATTGTAGAGTTTTTGGAAATATTCATGGATGATTTCTCTGTGTATGGATATCCTTTTGATGACAGTATAGAACATTTGGATAAGTTTTTGTAAAGATGCGATGAAAATAATCTAGTGCTTAATTGGGAAAAGTCACACATCATGGTACAAAGTGGAATAGTTTTAGGTCATGAAATTTCAAAAAAAGGAATTGAATTTGACACAGTAAATAATAGTAAAATCTATAAGTTACTCATGCCTTCTTCTATTTGTTCCATTCGATGTTTTCTTGGGCACGTTAGATTCTATAGACGCTACATTAAGTATTTCTCTATTATTGCCCGACCCCTTACAAAACTATTAGGAAAAGAAGTCATGTTCCACTTCGGCCCTGAATTTCAAGAATCATTTAAATTATTATGGCAGTATTTGGTTGAAGCCCCGATAATGATTTCACTGGATTGGGAGAAGCCATTTGAGTTAATGTGTGATGCCAGTGACTGGGAATTTGGATCTACATTGGGACAAATAAAATAAAGGATCTTCAGGACAATCTACTATGCTAGTTTCACTTTGAATGACGCTCAACATAATTAAAAAACAACTGAAAAAGAGCTACCAGCAGTTGTCTTTTCCTTTGATAAGTTTAGATCCCATCTATTGTTCTCAAAAGTCACTGTCTATACGGATCAATCTGCACTTTGGTATTTGATGACCAAGAAAGATGTAAAACCCAGACTCATTCGATGGATACTCTTACTTCAGGAATTTTACATTGAATTCAAGGAGAAAAAGGGATCATAGAATTTCTTTGATGATCATTTACCACTCCTCGACCATGACACAAGTGAAATCAATTTAGAACTAATCAATGAAACATTTCTTGATGAACAACTCTATGACATTGAGACAATCACACCTTGGTATGCTGATTTGATGAACTACTTAGATTCAGGTGTGATAAATCCAGATTTATCAAAGGAACAGAGGAAAAAAAATTTAATGAAGCATGAAATTACTACTAGGATGATCATTTACTTTTCAAAGACTATGTGGATGGAATGATAAGAAGATGAATCCCTGAATAAGAAGTTGATAATGTTTTGAACTTGTGACACACTAGAGAAGCCGGGGGACACCATGGGATTCATCGAACAATTAGCAAAGTGTTACAATGTGGTTTGTACTAGCCGAACATGAATCATGATATTCATGAATTCGTCTTGAATTGTGACAAATGTCAAAGAACTTGGGGTATAAGCTGGAAGCGCACAATGCCATAACACTCAATCATAGGCATTGAAATTTTTGACATATGGGGAATTGACTTCATGGGTCCTTTTCTTAAATCTTTTGGAAAATCCTATATCCTTGTCTGTGTGGACAATGTGTCAAAATGGGTTCAATCTGAAGAATTTTTGGAAAATAATGCTCAAGTCGTCATCATATTTTTAAAGGAACACATTTTTACCCAGTTTAGAATTCCAAGGCTCATCATCAGTGACCGTGGTACCGACTTCAATAATGAGATGTTTCTGAAGCTAATAAATCACCATGTATTTCACCACAACATGAGAACCCCATACCATCCACAGATCAATGGCCAAGATGAGGTTTCAAACCGATAAATTAAGGGTATTTTGGAGAAAACTGTATATACTTCTAGGGAAGATTGGGTCACCAAACATTATGAGGAACTTTGGGCCTATATAACCTCCTACAAGACACCTATTGAAATGTCCACATATCAATTGGTTTTTGAAAAAACCAGCCACTTACCTGTAGAATTGTAACATAATTCTTATTGGTCTATGAAGAAAATAAATTTTGATTTCAAAACTACCCAAGAGAAGCGTTTTCTACATATGGATGAACTAGATGAGATGAGGCGAGAAACACATGACAATGATTTTATTTACAAATAAAAAACTCGATCTTGGAATGACAAATGTATCCAACAAAAAAAAATTCAGCAGGCGTCAATGTTCTCCTCTTCAACTCACGACTTCAAATCATGGATGAGAAACTAATGTTGAAGTGGTCAGGTCCTTACACTGTCACAATTGTTTATCCACATGGTGTAGTCAAAATATCTGATGGGAAGATGACTCTATTCAATGTTAATGGTCAACACCTTAAACTTTACCACACTTCAGATATGATAGACAACATTGAAGAACTCCAATTAAAATGACAAGTTATCCGTCCAACTGAAGATGTTAAGCTAAGCGCTAGTCGGGTGGCAACCCAGCAGTTTCTTCATTCTTTAATCATTGTTTTCTTACTCTATCTCCATCTCTCTATTTATTTATTTTTTATGTAGCTAAAAAATTTCTAGCTCTTATGATTCTTCCATGGTCATCGATGCGCTTGTTCCGTCTCCCTCTAACTTAGTACGATGGATGACTCAACATCTGGCTGATATCGAGCATCATCTTGAGGATCTTTCATTAGTGATTCTTGTTCAGTAGCTAGCACCACTACAAAGAGCACAGATTCTATTCCTTCCTAACCAGCTTCACGCTCACTATGCTCCGGAGGTTGTTAATCCCAGTAAGCATCCCCGTGAGATTGGTGACACAACCACTAGTTCTCGCAAGAGGCAGAGTAGTTCTGAGCTGATGGACCAAGATAATTGAACATTGTCCATTAGTCTGGATGAAGACGAAAAACATAGCACTTCCTGGGAGGCAACCCATGATTCGGTTTCATTTTTTTTCCATTTATTCTTTTAAATGTTATTGTTTATTTGAGGAAATTAAAAACGACATGTTTGAAATTTTTTTAGCTACTCTTGATATTTGTGCGCACTTATCACTCTCATGCATATCTGCTTCCATTTTTTTGATTCTTGGTGTTATTTTTATGATATGATGCAGGTATGTGTTGTCCATATGTAGATTTTATTGGTACATCATTTTTGGAGCATCATCAGATATAAAAAGCCTCTCCATGTTTATCTTCACTTAAATAGGGAAGTGTTTTATTTTTTCCATATTTTATGCTTCCAAAAACACCATTTAACTTAAAAAAATTGAAAAATGAAAAAAACCTAACTTTCCTGTCATTCATGAACCCAAATAAAAGATGCTGTATTTTTATCACAACACATTCGGGAAAATTCCACTTGTTCTCCTAGATAGTTTGAGCACGTGATTCTTGTTTTGGAATTCATTCAACCTTACTCTCATGACTTAGATGATTTCTGATATTATATCATGCTTCGAAAATGTTTCAAAAACTCATTTTTTTGAGACACTTATTTTCACTCATTCTCATCTGTGATGTCCAAAATTATATTTCCATACCCATGAGGACTATGGATCATTCTACATCATATCTTATTTATCATTTTCTTGAGGTAATCTTAATCATGTTATGTCTTCTAGAACATTCCATGTTTTTTCATCAAAGTGATAGGAAATTTTGAAAGTTTCACTAAAATGATCGAGGCAATTGTTTGATTTTTCAACCCCATTGATCCACTGAGCTAACAATAAATTTTCTCCATCATATATCCCTTAGAATCCATGAAACATACTTTTAGGATGAGCCCAAGATGAAACCCTTCCCTACCAATCTCTTGAATTTTTGCATGATAATTTTCAATCTAAGTGTGGGGGAGAGATTTACTCATGGAGAGGGTTCTTCGAGGGGTATTGCATCATTTGAGGTACACGGATTGAAATTATCCCATCCTGATCATATGAGTACTTTTTCACAGTTTCCACATTCATTACATATATTTTGAAATAGGAATATAGAATTATTTTTGTTCTAACAATGAGTACATTGGTGATCATTACACGATAACCCTTCATTTTGGGGATACCTATAAAAGTGACGATCCATTACTCCAGGAACTAGAGATTTTTCTATATGACCTACCTTCATTGAGATGTTACATCGTATACGCTACTTGTGTACCATTCTTTGGGATTATTGTCTGACATTTATTTCATTCGATTTTTGAGTTTCTAGTCACTAGTTTTTCCTGACCATATTAATTTAGTGTGTTGTTTCTTAAAAAAAATAGTGAAAAAGGATCAAAACACTGTCTTATCATCTTCTTGGGGAAAAGCAATGTTTTAATTGCAGGGGAGCGGGAGTTTGAGGGAGACATTTGATGGAGTCATTTGGATTGACATATATCATTCATTTATTTCAGGATTCAACCCTCCTTTTTACCAAAAAGATGTCAATTTTTTTAACCCACTATCCCACAGCTTTAGAAACATTTTAACATCATGTAAAGTCCTTGAGAATGGTGCATTATTTTTATTTACACTATTGGAGTTGTGAAATTCATGTTAAGCCTATGGTAAGCATGCATGTGTATGAGAATTGAGAAAAACTTTGATCAAATCTTTTCGAGTGATGAGTGTAATGGAAAGGTAGGTCACATGATTAATGAGTGAACGTACTTGTTTTGAAAAGATTGTGAGTAGAAGAAAAATGGTTTTTGATAATTTAAGTTTTAAATGAAGCATGATATTTTATGGGTAAATGAGATTATAGAATTTGGAACTTGTAAATTTGATGTTTGGATTTTTCTATGGGTCAACTTGTGTTTTATTTCTGATTTTTTTCCAAGTAGTGAAAATGTTTAAGGGTGGAAGATTTGATGTACTTGAATTTTTACATGTATTTTTATAATTTTCTAACTTAGTTTTAATTAATTAGTTTAACCATCTTTATATTTTTAGTTTATTTTTGTAGTGTTATAGTAATTTAGTTATTTTGATAACTTTTATTGAATTTTTATTTCGATATTAGTATTTTTAGTATTTTTATTAGTTGATATTAATTTTATATATTTTATTTAACACTATTACTATTAGATTCATTAACATTTATTTTAATTATTTTTTATATTTAATTAGAATTTTATATATTTAATTGTATTATTTTTATTATTATTTGATATTAGTAGTTTTTTATATTATTAACATTTAAACATTTTTTATCTATATTTTTATTTTAAAATTTGAATCTGAATTTTTTTTTTTTTTTACTTTCGCACTAACCCCTACCCCTTGAACCACTCTCCCCCTATTCTCTCCCCCTATCCTACTACCCCTCTCCCTTTCTCCCTTATCTCACACGCTACCTCCCCTTCCCTCTCTCCAATATCCCTATCTATCTGCAACCTTTCGCCCCCTTAACTCCCTAACCCACTACCCCACACCACGCTTATCTCCCCCAGTGCCTCGCCCCTCCCCATCATCTACTGCCCCACTCCCCTGCCACCTCGCACCCCCTTACCCCCGTGCCTCGCCCCTCTTTCGCCTCGCCTCTCTATCCCGCCGGCCCTCGCTCTCTCTTCTCTCCCCATCTCACCCGCTGGTAGCCGCCCCTGCCTCAGCTATCCATCCACCGCCGCACTCTCCACCCAGCCACCCCGCCTCTCCTCTCCATCCATCTCCACGCATGGTGCCCTAGCTCTCCTCTCCATCCCGCTGGTCACCTCCTCTCTTCATTCCAAAGGCCCCGCACCACCTTCCAATCTTTCCCCCGTCGCACCTCAGTACCCCTCCTAACCCGCTAGCCCCACTCACCCTTCCTTTTCACTTGTAGCGCCCCATCCACTGAATGTCCAAGAAGCCACTGCGTTCCCTCCACCAGACCAACATCTGCTTCATCACGTGCATATTTTGTTCCAGTGGTCGTTAAGCTGGTGCGCGACGTCATCACGTGCCGAGGTGTGGTCAGATATTAAAGTACAAATTGCATGTATTGAGAGTGAATACTGACACGATTATTTGTTGGTAACGCGGTTTTATTTTACCAGACTTGTCATCTTATTACCATTCTTACATTTTCAGTTGTGATGTTGGGGTGATTTTATTAGTGTCTGGATGTTTGTTGAATAATTAAAATGATTCTCATTCCATGCAACGGTATTGTTTGATGATTAATTTTCAATTAAATTTATTTAATTGATTATTTATCGGTTTAAATTATTTTTGCACTGAATTAACTACTGAAATTAAAATTTTCCATTTTAATAATAAGTTGGCGTGGCGGTCCGAGAAGGTAAACCGTGTTAACTAATTGTAAGTGCAAATTGGTGACATAACTTTATGAGAAACGAGTTGTATCATTTCACCGTGTAGTTCGGTACTCACCAGGGTTTTCTATTTTTTTTATGAAACCAGAGTATAGGACCTTAAATAAATTAAGAAATTAAAATTGACCATCTAAAAAATGGTTATATTTTCGGAACTGGGGATAACTAAGCAAAATAAATATTTAATCACTTTAAATAATACCTTGCATGGCTACGTAGAAATTTAATTGTGACATCAGCATCCCGAACACATTTTGTTGATTTATATTCCATCATCATTATTATTTTAAATTTTCTTTTTATCTTTTGTCTTCTCACCATTTTGTTTAAATAAAAAGAAAAAAAAGAAAAAAGCTCAAAAATTGGAATCCCCTCAACCTTTGTCCGTCCAAACATTGTCCAACAAATTTTTTTAGTGAACTAGATTCCATTCTCTCTGTGGTTCGACCCTGCCCGACACTTTTATAGTAGCCAGTTGGTTATAAAAATTTACAAATTGGACGCGATGCGACGTGCATACCATTGACATTGGGCTTCCCAGATGTGATGCTCAATGGGTTTCACCATCTCCACCATTTCATAAACCATTTATGGTCCTACCAGTAATCACTCACTGACTTCATCCCCTCATGAATGTGTGTTTCACCTTTACCCAAAAAGGGATTCATATAGTGTCATTTAGATGGTGGAGTGGAAACTATTGTTGTAAGAGAATTTAACTAGTGGAAGATGTTGTTCCCACCCTCATTTTAATTTCATTGAACACACTCACAACAATTCTTCCATTGTATGAATAGATCACTTATATTTTCAATCTATTTGATGATGATAGGTTATACTGAAGTTCAATTCAGTTATTAATGTATATTGGATACTTTTCTTGAACATCAAGTTGAATCTATAATATCTATTAGATATAATAAATAGTGGTACTCCATGTATCCTTACCACATATTATATATAAATATTTTCAAGTCGATCTAATGAGAAGTCCTCTCCAAATGGGATAAAGTAATCTGTCTTTGTAAGATGACCCACAATGACCAATATAAAATTCTATCCTCTGGATGTCCTGGAAATTATAGTGAAAAATTACATGGTGATGTTCTCTACCATCCATGTTGGTAGGGAGAGTGGTTTCATCTTCCCCTCTTACTTAATCATTCAACCTTCACTTTTAGATATACCAAGCACTTTGATGAATATTTGTCAATCTCTTTCTATATATTGTCCCACCCAAAGTTCTCTCAGAGATATTGATACATATTTTTTCTCCCTAGGTGAACAGGAAAGGTTGATCTAGTTGTTATATTTAGAAGCTCCTTATTTATCTCTAGATTGGATGGAACACATAATCATGACCCAAATCATCCAAGTCCATACTCATCAATATTTAACTCAATGGATTTTCCAAATTCTAATAGCTTCCACCCTTTTTTGAATTTACACATCATTTCTTTAGGCATCATTTATTTTCTCCATGGGGAATAGTTGAGATATAATTTGAGAAAGGATTGGTGATGTTCCTACTTTAATGATTCCCATATCCATATTCTAAATATCTATGAATATTATACCCTTTTCAATTCTCATCATTGATAAAGATTTAGGGTCCTTTTTTACTTTGAGCACCTGCCACCTTAATTTTCATATTGGGATAGTAGTGGATTAAGAAGTCATAACCATTGATGATCTATAACCATATTTTCTAGTACATATTAAGATAATTATATGTGAATATATTTTGGAGAATATTGTTATCAGTATATATACCTCACACTTCTCCCCATAGATATAATTCCTCTAGATTATTAATGCAAAGATCACATCAGTCAACTCCATATCATGAATGGGGTAGTTTTTCTCATGGATTTTCATCATCCATGAGGAGTATGATGTCACTTTATCATTTTTTCATAAACACCAAGCCTAATTCCTTCTTTGAAGTATCGTTTTACACCAAAAAAAGTTCTCCACATATCAAGATTTTGAGTACAAGAGTAGCGATAGACCTCTATTTCATCTCCATAAAGATTTCTACACATTCCTGAGTCCAGATGAACATCACACCCTTCAATGTCATCTTGGACATTCGGTTTGACCGTCATGAAAAGTTATTCACAAATAATCTGTAATACCCATCTAGGCAAAGGATTCTACATATCTCCATTACATATGTTGTCCTGGGCCACTCTTCAGTTTCCATTGTCTTCGAAGGGTCTATAGATAATCCTTTATAGGTGATAACATGCCCTAAAAATTATACTTCCTCCATCCATAACTCACATTTAATGTTATTTTCATAAATTTTATCCCATTTTAATATCATCATCATAATATTAAAATGATCTTCATGTTACTTCTTTCTCTTAGAGTATATCAGAATATCATCGTTAAATACTACCATAAATTTTCCGAGGTAATCTCTAAAGACTCTATTCATTAAATATATGAATATTGATAGAGAATTACTGATTCTGAAGGGAATCACTATGAAATAATATTGTGCTTAACTCATTACAAAATATGTTTTGGGAATCTCTTCCTTTCTCAACTTTATCTAGTGACATCCTAACCGAAGGTCCACTTTAGGGAAATAACTGGCCCCACGTAGCTGATCAAACAATCCTTCTATTATAGGCAGGGGATACTTGTTCTTTGTTGTGTTTTTATTCATCTATCAATTTTCAATGCAGAGGAAAATTAATCAATCCTTCTTCTTGATGAAGAGGACTAGCGCACCCCATGGTCAAGCACTTGAGCATATAAAACTATTCTCCAGATTATCTTATAATTGCTTCATCAACTCTTCCAGCTCGATTATTGCTATTCTATAAGGGTTCTTTGATATATGTAGGAATCCAAGAATAAGATTAATTGATAAATAAACCTCTCGATCATGAAGAATATTATGAACTTCTTTATGGAATACATTAGTGTACTCCCTCAAGATGGTAATATCTTGGAGAAGTATCAACTCCTTGGCCTTAATCATTTGAGAAATATATTTTTTCTCCAAAAGAAAAATTATCCACACAAGGAAAGATGATTCTTAAAGAGATTAATCTTCCTCAATTACACGTGTATATTATTAGAGATACTCTGGGACGTGATGAGTGATATCCCTTTTCCAAAAAGTTAATGTTGGATTTGCATAATGATAGATAATTAATGGAAAAAATAACATAAGACATAACTAGTGGAATTATGAAAATAATTTTTGGGGGATTCAGTACCCAAAAATTTATTGGTGAGGAGTTATAAACCATGGATGCAATAATTTTCCAATTAACGGTTCTCAAATATAACTTCCCCTCAAAAATTTTAGGTGGTGTTTGAATAGTTATACTAAACATTAATGATATGTAAGAATGAGTAGAATCAAAATCAAATAGTAAGTTCACTATTATTGAAAGAATAACTAGAATATATATCACCACATTGTTTTCTAGCTCCACCTCAATAGTATTGAGAGAATTATCTATCTATTTTTTCCTTGGAGGCTATTGTTGATTACCTTCAATAAACCTTCGCTTAGGGAAATTGTTCTCATAATTCCAATATTTCATACAGTTGTAACACTAAACTACAGGCTAGGTGTCGATCTAAATAATACTATCTTATTCCAAATTGTAGAGATTCATTGTATTCCTTTGGATATTTTTATCCAGATTTCATATTCTTTAACATTTTAAGCAATTCCTAGTTCTCTTTAGATTGTTCCCTGGATACTTCTTCACATAATTTTGACATGTGTGACGTTCGATATTTTTTCCATCATTTGATTTATTTTCCAAACCACCCTAATTATATATCATTTACAATTTTTTTTGACCTAGACCATGATACCATTTAGAATCTTCGATATACATTTAAACCTTGAAGAAAAAACATACACTCTCCTCAGAACTGTCGACATATCAAATCGCCAACACATTCTATAGAATCACCTTTAGCCCACTAAAGAAGCGATCCACCTTGATTTTTGTGTTAATGACATAGCCAGAGGCGTATCTTAAATGCCTTGTGAAGTTTTGTTCATATGCTCTAATGTACACATCTTCCTACTTCATAAATCCAAGGAACTCTCTTTGCATATTGAAATGGAGGTTTTGGGAAAATATTTTTTGAAAAACATTTTCTTGAATTCCTCCTAGTCCATGGAATATATTTTCTCCATGGACATCGAATTATTGATCAGTTTCCACAACAGATTATCTTACCAATCAAAATGATAGACCTCTATGCTAATTTCTCTACTCTTGAGTACTGGAGGGAATAGAATATATTTTCAATGGAGTTAACCCATTATTCCATGAGTAGGGGATCAGGAGATCCACTAAACATGAGATCCATTTTCAACATCAAGGATTCATTGGACACTTGCTCTTTCCTCAGAGGAGGATGTAATTACACAAAATTCAAGTTATTATTCATATGTTGAGCTATCTGAGCAAGTACTATCACAATTCATTGAGCACCCATTCCCATAATATCAAGAATATTATTAGGTAAATCATCACATTTCCAATCATATTCATTTTTTTCAGTAGTTCTTTTCTTTCCCACCATTAACTATGAAAAACAAAATACAATTAGGGGATTTAATACTTATAAAACGGGAAACATTAATCATAAAAGGATAAACTCTAATAGTAAAACTATATCCTAACTTGTGATTCCATATGTTTCAATCTTTGTTATCCATGATCTGTTTCCTAAAATATATTTTTTTAGGATTATTTTATTCCCTTAATAATGTTCCATACTAAGAATATTAATTTACAAAATCATATCCCCTAGGATTTTCAAAAAATGAGTAAAGTAAGACCCATTGTCAAGCACTAGTTCTAGTTCAATCCTAGATTAAAGCGGTGTTTTTGTGTTTTACCCCTAGATACATTTGTTCTAGATCCACATCCACTTGTTCTTATCCAGTTAGAGATTTATTTTATTGATATACAAATCACTCTATACTTTCCAAAATTTAGGAATGTTTTCTTATAATAAGTCTTATCCATAAGGTTCATACTAAAGTGATAGAGACTCTATCCTTTTAGAAATATCATTACATGAATTTAAGAATAATAAAACTTCTTATTACAAGATATGTATTGTAATGTCTAGTGGTTTTGAATATGAGTAACATAAAACTAAAAAAATGGGACTAAACCAAACACTTCATTATTTAATCTTCATAAAGAGATTCTGACTTCCATTATACTCATACATCTTCGTAAGATAACTTGAGGATAACATGAACCAGACAATGTTCTACAAATCCTAGTAAGGGAATAAACATAAGAATAACTCATTAGAACATGAGTTCGAAAATGTGAAATAATGATATAAAAAGGCATAGAACATAATGAATCAAGACATATAAACATGTGATCATATAATAATGGATTCATAGTAATTTGGAAAAACCTAAAATAAGACTTCATCATTATTCAAGACTTGTTTCACATGTATGAGCACAAGTCAAGGTCGACCACTATGATCATTGCATATGGTTGCATGATTACAGACTAACTACTAAGATCATTGCATATAACATCTCATCCGACTAAAAAAACCCAATGCATTAGAGTGATATCTGGGTGCACAGATAATAACATGTTCTTGAATATTCTTTCCACATATATAATAATACATAATAAATAATACATAGATATAAGGGTTACTCATGGAATGAATTGGGTATCATATACATGTCACAACCCATAACAAATGGGTGTATCATAATGGTTTCTAGGGAGGAAAAGATTTAAATCATTCATGGACATTAATAAGGTATAATATGGATATAACAGGATGATTTAAGTTAATTTGAAGTGATAAAGTGAAAAAAAAGACCATTTATGAATCTTTGGAATTAAAAAATTTTAGTAAAACATTTTAGTGCGGTTTAAGAAAAATTTTAAAGATCACATAAATAAAAAAGGTCATAATATTTTATATAAAATCATAAGTGAAAAAAGAAGGAATTAATAAAAAATAGTGTTTTTTTAAATAATTGTGGATTAAAAAAAGATTATATAGTGTACTTGAAAAGGGTAAGAATTCGTAAAGTTTTCTTAAAATGGGATTTTTTATCAAGAAGTATTGTGGAGGGAATCATTTAAAAATATATATATACATAAAAAATAAAGGTAAATTGACCATAAAAATTATCATTAATAATATATAAATCATTTATAATATGAAAATAAAAATAAAAAATAACATTATTTGAGAAAAAATAATTATAAAACAAACTGAATGAATAATGGAGGTTTGGGTAGAATCTCATAGATTATGTCTGATTGTGTCCTTCACATGATCTTAATATCTTGTATAACCAAATAAAATTCATTAATTAATATTTAAATAACATATAATTCCTGAAATATAATAATTATAACCTTATCAAGTCTATTAATGACTTTGTTGACGGGTTAAGAGGTTTAATTTCATTGTTTGAAAGTGTCTCTTTCCTTGGGTTTCATGATTGATCTACTTATATACATATAAGGATAAATGTGGAATATTAAAATGGTAATCTAAAATTGAAGTTTTATATTATTAGTGAACATATATAAGATTAAATGGTTATAAAATTCCTTTGGTTATTTGGGAATAAGATAAATCATTATGTAAAATATTAATGATAACTATTTTGTTTAATTCGCGGGTTTTTATCATATCAAACACTTTTTTTATAAATTAATATCATGTGTACAAAAGATTATATAACCTAAAATTATAAATAATAAAAATATATTATAGTCTTTTTAAAACATAAATATGGTTTTATGACTACAATTGATAATGGTAAAATAAAATTGAAAACCTCTCATCCTTGATTTTAATTAATTAAGACATCTCGGATGGTGTTTTCATTTAAAGTATAATAGGAGGGGAAAGGATAAATGGAAATGAATTGTTATGTTATCATGATATAATTATATTACATGTAAGGTACCATATTTATCATACCATTTGGATGATAATATGTGATTAATGAAATATGATGAAATGAACTAGAAATAAAATAAAATAATGAAAAGTGAAATTTACCTGTTGAATATATCATCATTGAGAACCTCTTTACGGGGATATGATTTTTCGTTATGATGATACAAAGGGATTATGTAAGTGGGATTTAATCTTCTGTAGAGATTTTATTATAATTTAGAATAGGAAGAAGGCTTGAGAGAAGTGAAGAGAAGATGTAAAGAGGGGTGGTATTTATAGAGGAGGAGTTTCCCATTATTTTAATCATTAGTTTAATATTTTTTCTCAAGCCAATGAATTTTATTCATTCATGTGACCAAAATCTTTAATCAAATCCTGTGAGTTCTAAAAAATGGACACTTACATCATACAAGACTCAAGAATGTTTCATAAATTCATTTATTTTTCATTTATCGTAAATTATCATATTTTACTATACAATAAAAATTAAGGTATTTTAGAGAAATTCCAAAAATTCACCCCAAACTTTTTTTAAAATGTAGAATTAAAAAATGAACTAAATTTTTTTAAATTAATTTTCGAAATATCTAAATTATAATTTTTATTTAAAATTATAATTTACTTGAAAAATAAAAATTTTAAAATTATAACAACATTCTGATCACTTTGAAAAAATCTATTCAGGTCACTTAAAAGTATCTAATAATCATATGTCATAAAAATTATTATTTATGGATACATTTTATGAAAATAAATTTTCATTTAATTTATCAAATTAATCATAAAGTTTTAATTAAATATACAAGATTTACAAATATACCGATACTTAATTAGTAAGTTTTTTAAAAAATTATTTACTTATGCTATGATATAATTATATAATATTATCACTTATAAGATGGATTAATTTTTTTATACATTCATTGGTGATATTACAACTCAATTGGATTGTTTACTATTCATAAGGGTCACATTACTATTTCAATGGTCAAGTTACTATTTCATCGATATTCGTTCCATGACTTATAGATATACCTTTTAATTTACTCATTAATCATTTATATGTTTTTATTGTGTTATATATGTAATAATATATTATTATACTATAAGATATAATTTTATGATTTTAATATCATTGATAAAATATACAGTCATTACAGTTAGAGGAGGATCATAGTTCTTGATTCTCTATTTGTCCATAAATTACAAAGATGAATAATGATCTGAAACATAATTTGTAATTGGAATAAATGAATAGTGACATTGCTGAGTCTATATCATAGTGCTTGGTATGTCAGAAATTTAATGTTAAGTGATTGATTTTTAAAGATATGTTTTGTTAAAAACTCATAATAGAATGAAAATGGGAAAAAAATCTCCATATATTTTATCATTTGAATCCCCAAAAAATATTACAAGCATAATGATATATGTGTTTTAGTTGATTGGATTACAAATTCAGAACCCATCATCAATATTAGTGAATATTTATCTTTGAATCATCTTAAAAATATTGACATTAAGGTAGTGATTTGGGTTCATGGGGTAGCACATTTTATTGTGTTTAAATGGGATCTATGGTTTTCTTTGATGTTTTAAAGAAGTATTTAGTAAGCTCTTGATATGGAATTGAGTTTAAGAAAATAAAATCATAATTAGACAGTTGATCAGCCTAAGAGAACTATTCAAACCCTATAGTATATACTAAGATCTTTTTCTATGTATTTCCATGGTGGTTGGGAACAATACCTTACCCCAGTCATTTTTTCATAAAACTTTATCTTTTAATAAAGCATTAAAACAGATATTTGTGAATTTCTATTTGGAAATTATTGTAGAAATCCTACATAATAGGGTGTAATTAGATAAATAAATCTATATGGACATGAGGTACATAAGTAAATGGTAGAGAATTTCAAATCCATTCAAAAACATATCAAGGAATATAAGAGCTGACAGAAAAGTTATTATAACATTCATCACTGTAATTTATAGTTTGAAGTTGTTTTTATGGTTTTCCTTTGATGTTTTCTATATAAAAATGTAATGAGATTTGGGATGTAAAGAAACCTAATATAAAGTAATATTGGCCATTTTGATATTCTGGATAAATTATGGACACCTTCTTATAACTTGTTGCTTCCTCCGAACCTCTTCAAGTCCTGGATATGTTCCATGTATCTCTATTTAGGGAGTACATACCCGATCATTCACGTGTAATAAAATCAATGGTCATACAACTAGATCACGATATTAACTTTTAAGAGAAATCTTTGGATATTCAATATCATAGAACCAAATTACTACAAAACAAGACCACTCACCTAGTCAATGTTATGTGAAGAAACTGCCAATATGAAAAAATAAATGGGGGAGTATGAGGATATGATGAGGTGGAAGTATCCACAATTGTTTGTATTAGAGTGATGTAATTTTGAGGGTGCTATTAACCTAATGAAGATTAAAATGTAAAAAAGGTAATACTTTGTCGGTAAAAAACATCACGTATATTTAATCTCCTCAATAGCCTCTGTAACATGCATCAAATAGTTTTAAGTAACCTCAATATACTATTAATATTACATTTTAAGAATCAATGTTATTACCTAGCCATTAAACATGGTGGTATGTGTAGGAGTAACTGTATTTTTAAAATTACATGTAATGGTTTAATATTAATAAAATATATTGATAAATAAGTTCTAAAATTTTGATAATGAATTTATATTATAAGAAAATACATTTTTCTCAAAATATGAATTTTATTTATTTATATGAATAAATATTTATAAAAAATTCTTCAACTTTTATAAAATTTATTCGAAAAAAGAAATTCATTTTTTGAATAAAAATTTCAAAAATTTCTTGAAGTAATTTTTTTCTAATTTTCAAAAAAATTACATTTCAATTAATAATGGAAAATAATTATTTGTATTGAATACTGCCATTTCATTTAAGATAATGTAAGTTTTTAATTTTTTTAGTATGGTTTTAAAAATAAAATTATTTAAACTATATTATTAATAATTCAATATAGTTCAATATAATAAATTTTAAGTTAAAATTTGATGTCATTTTTTTATACTAATGAAAATATATTATATGGAAAATAAATTTTTCACGTTTGTGAGTTGAATATTAAATTAAAATTTTCCCACTTTTAGGAATTGAATTTTGAAAAAATTATTAAATATTTTAAATTTGTAAAATTAAAATTATATAATATGGTCAGATAAATTATTAATCACAATGAATAGTGAAAACATAAACAAATAAATAATGTGGTTGAGGTTAAAATTGGTTTACTGCGGGGTTAAACAAAAAATTGAAATAGATCAAATGACCAAAAAACATGTACAAATATTACTAGATGGATATTTCAACCATATGACATATGAGGTTTGATAATGAGACGTTTTGGAGCAATATGGCTTGTGTATAATGTGGGTTTAGATTTTTTCTATTTTGATATTCCATTTCTGTCATCTCCCCAACATATTAAATGGCACCAATATTCTATCATATTCTCACTCTGATATCCATTATTTTTCCAAAAACTAACAAAATTTATTTTTTATTCAATCAAAAATTATTTTATGTCATATTTTAATTAGGAATACCTCTTATAATGGACTTTGGTGAAAACCTGATGAGGTTTTTAGGAGAAGAAGTATCCATATTAACTATGCATTTCTATTTTTTTATTCCTCAAAATAATTCAAAAAAATTATTATATAAAAATATCAGTATCTACCATATAATTATATTTAATTATGTTAATGTAATAACATATTTCAATATATACCATCATAAAATATTAAACTAAACTTTCTTTCATGTGTATGGTGAACTACCACATCACGAACTGAAGCAATTTTTTTCCATCACCTACTCTCAAATACTGCTATAATGATGGATTTGACACACACACACACACACACACACATATATATATATATATATGATATTTTTAAACTATTTAAAATTATTTAATTATAATTTTCCATATAACTTTATACCTTCCAATATGTTGGAAAATGATGAAATCAATCGTGCATATATCTTGACTACTATAACTATGAAGCAATGGGACATATTTTTATCTTATTTTTTCATGGATGATAATTAATATATATTTAATAAATATATATTACAAAAAAATTATTATATAAATATGAAAATTTATTAATATTTATTTCTTTACCATCCACCGGGAAAATGGAAATTGCATTTATTCATATATATGTTGTACTGTCTCCATGAACGTAGTAATTCATTTTCCATGTCTAAAACTAAATGATTAAAATACATAAATGTATAGGGAAAATATATATATATATGATTCTTATATAATGGATAAAATTATTTTGATATAATGCGACCATGATTAATGTAAAAGGAATGAAAATACCAAAACAAAACATACATTAAAAATGAATAAGTTATTATCCAAAAAATTAATTTTAAAAGATAATTTTTAATAAATTTTTAATAAATGGTTGTAAGTAAATCATATATTGTATGACATATTTTATAATTGTCTCTTAATAGATTTATAACAAACATATATTTAAAATAAATTTTTTTTAAAAGTGTATGATGAAATTTGAGACTTGTTGTGAGGAATTATTAGTCATTATTATTTATAGGAGACATATTCCATATTCACCACTTGTTTATTTTGGGTGGTGTGTATACTACCCATTTTACATGTTTATCATGAATATACTAATTATAATTACATTTTATCTTTTAATTGATTCATTACTTCATGGGGATGAAGATTCAAATAATACAAAAGTAGTAAGGGTTTTATATTACAACCCCATGGTTTAATGGGGTTTTTTTATTATGTTCCTATAATGACGTATTATGTTCTATCTATCAAGGTACTCATTAATTTTATTCTCCTATTTTTATTTAAAAAATTATTTTTTTCTTTCATTTTTCTTAATTTATGTGCTTAAGATTATGAAAAATGTATTTAATGAAAACCAACTTTATTTATCTTTCCCATTAAAAATAATTTTTCTTCCATCTAAATGCTTTCTAAAAATATTTTCAATAATTTTTTTTTCTAATTTGAAATGATGTTTTAAATTCATTTTATCTTGGTTTTAATTTTTAATATTTTAATTAGTAGGAAAGTTATTTTCATTTTCCAAAAAAGCATTATTTGACTTTTTTCCTAAAATGTGAAAGGAATATTCATTTTTAAATGTAATACATGTATGATATTTATCACATTAACAGCCTCTTAATTATTTGAAACATAAATTAAAATTTTCTAAGGTCATTTCCATATAATATTTTGCATTAATATTTGGAATATTTTTACATTTTAAATATGTGTTTTCAATGTGGAATGGTAAATTTCTTCAGGAAATGTTATAATTGATATTTTAAAATAATTTTCTACCTATGAGGAAATGGTGAATGTTACATAATCTTTACTGCGGATATGATCCAATTATTCTATCAATATAATGTTCTATATTATTTATGATTATGCTTAATGGATGTTTTTTAAACTCATTTTATCCACAGGTTATGATATGATGACTTGATGAGATTTTTACGAAACCCATTTCCTTCCATGGGTTGTGAAAATATGAATGTTTTCTGATATTTTGGAAGATATATATATATATAATTTTCATTGTGTTATGGGTTGTCCCAAAATATCTCTCTAGTACGTTGGGTAATGATTAATTTTCTATAAGATCAATGGGTACCTAATAGTACATCTCAACCCCAAATTAAGATTTGTAGGAGGTTATCCCATGAACAAAATAGGGCACACTAGTGGTTATATCATACCAAAAGAACGTACACTAGTGAATAGACTATACCAAACATGCTATGAATGTCTTGGGGGTATCCTTGAAATAAAATTTTATGTAAAATTTTTTGTGATAATAATTTATATCTTACCCAAATTTTATGCCCTCGTGTGTTATGTTCATTGATTCTTTTATCATTCATGTATTATGAACTACTATGATTTATTCTGTGACTGATCGTTATGATATATGATATGAATGTAATGATTTTAAAATGTCATTCTCATGTTCTATTACCCTTATTCTATTTTGTATGTTGATATCTCCCATGTTTGTCCTTATTAAGATATGATATCACCATTTCATAGGTTTTTATTACCCGTATTATGAAGAATGTTATAATTTATGATATTCTATTTAAGGGTTCTAGTTATTATAAAATCAGTTGGTGATTATGCAGTTCACCTATGAACCAGTTGTTTATGTATCCCTATTTCTATAGGCACTACACCAATATAATTCTGGTGTGGATCATTGTGTAATGTAATGGATATTCATTTTGTAAGATTTAATATCAATATATTAAATGTATTTTTTTCTATATGGATAAATCATATCAAAGACTCGTCTTTACGTTAGAATACAAGTGATCAATTTTACATTGAGAACCATAGATAAAACTAAAGTCATGTCTCTTATGTATTGTGAATATTTTTAATGATATCCAATACAATCATCCTCATTTTATTTTATTCGATTAATTCCCATCCATTTCTTAATGAATCCAAGTTGAATATTTTTGTGAAATTATCTTGTTGAACATGTCTGATTCTATAGAGTATACTTTCTCCTTTTTTTCTAGTATTCATAAAGAGGATATACCACTAGTAAATATCACATTATAAATTATATTAAATGAAAAGGAATTTATAATGGTACAAACACTAGAGAATAGAATGTATCTCTTCCATACCACTAACACACTTCTAAAAAACTAGTGCCTTCAAAGACCCATTAAAAGATGGTGGATGATACCTTCATAATTACTCGATTTTAAGATTATACATCCTAAATGAATTCTATTGATCAATACTATTTTTCATTCCTATGTCTTAATATATATTTTTTGAGAATTTTAGTGATTTTTTTATCCTAACTAAATCTTATTAGGCTTCCCATGGGTGAAATGTCCAAATTTTCAATTTCACCCATAGTTATCTAGGTTCATTTAAGATCCCTCCTTTACATTAACTAAAAGAATATTGGGAATATGTATGCATAAAAAAATAATGAACTTATAAGGAAAATGTAAACATAAAATTAAAATTTAATGAATGTCATTCAAATGTTATTATATATATATTTTGGTTCCAATATATGTTATACATCATTATTTTTATAAACTAACTAGTTATATATTAAAATCCTTCAAAATGGTCTATTAAGATAAATACAATTAAACATATAATATTCACTATGTGTTCAGAACTAGGTTCTAGTTAGGCCTCTTTGACATACATAATGTGGATTTGTAGTTAATAACATATACACCCCTTTCAAGGTTATTACCCCTAGTTATATCAATGACATAACATGAATAAACATGTAGAATCTATAAATGGTTGTAATTGAAAGGAGAAACACCCAATACACACTGTAGAGAAACATCAGGAGGGTATCTTATACGTATAAATAACACTCATACATATCCCAATGGGGTTCACTAAATTTCAATCATATTATTACCCCAAATTACCTAACTAATTATAAAAAATATATAAACAGTGCACTTATACAACCTAAATTCTTCAATGAATAAAAATTCAATTATATTACATTGTTTCCATTAGATAATCATTGGAACTCATAAATGATATCAATATCCAAAAAATCGATGGTTTAGTGTATATGAGGGCCAACTACATAATAAACCTTTTATATAACCCATGCGTAAATTCTTCGAGATCTGAGATAAAATATTTTCATTCTTTTATTCAAATAAGTTATAAAAATCTTCATAACATGGGGAATTAAAATATAAGTATGTGGTGAGCTCAAATAATCAATAAGGGAAAATATTTCAATAGTCATAAAGGTTTAGATCATAATAATGAGGGAAAAAATGAACATGGGACAAATGACATACTAAAAATAATATTAAACTATATGATTTTTCAATTTTCTATGATATAAAAACATTTAATATCTTAATAGAAAGCATATAATATGGAATAAAATTATGGATATGTTAAATAATAAACATTATCTATGGGAAATAATACTAGGCACATATCATGTAAATCTAACAAACCCATAATACATTTCATAATAAAGAACAATGGAACAAAAAAATAACATATAAATTATTTCATTTTAAAATAATTAAAGGTTCCCACCTCATGTTTTTATATAAAAATATTCATGTAGCATTGCATGAATAATAAAATGTACACACTTAATTTTTCCAAAAATCATATTTCCATGATTGTTGTGTTGAAAAATCAAAATTTTCAATATTTATATTAATTCCCCAAGAGATATAAATAAAAATCAAATTTATTTAAGGGTTATATAGAGAATCACCTATAATAATCCATACATTTGTGTACCACTTAAAATCGATCATCATCAAATCTTAATGAACCCAGAAAAAAATAATGAGTTTCTAAAAAGTTTCCAAAGGCATCGAATTAAATGAATTAAATAAATAATATAATATGAAAAAATCTCATTTTACAATAGGAATCATTTCATAAAACCATATATAGGTTGATCAAATCATCAAACCAGGAGTGATGAACCATATAGTGAAAATACATGTGATAATAATTTTTTTTAACAATTTATTTTTTATTCTTTTAACGGATAATGATTAAATTAAATTAAAACAAAATAGATAAGGTAAAGATAATAATTTAAAAAACATTTTTATAAAGAGTTCTAAAAACAGGACCAATGAAAATAAATAAAAAATTTCAATAAAATAAATCACATTTGGTATATAATGAAAATACATGACTCTATTAAGACTGTTAATTCATTTAAATGAAAAAAATATTTCTGAGATATGATGAAAGATGTTCATATCGTTAATTAGATATTGTAAAATAAAGATATTATAAAATAAAATAAAATAAATGTCCTATCCCACCAGGACCCTCCTGGATGGCGATATTCATAGTGTGACAACCTGAAGACCACCTCTAATGGGCCAGGGGATAATGACTAGCATCAAGTAAGAATGTCACACCTTTCAAGGCCATTATCATATTATACCTATATTTAAAAACACATATCTATTCCCATATAATGATTAAATAACACCATATATACCAATTAATTCATAACATATGTCATAGGTTTTTATCATATTGAACATGTATGGATGAACACATATCTAAGCCTATACAAAGCTAAAATAATAAAAATGATAACAATGAATTTATAACATATATCCTATAATCATAGTATGATAAAAATATAATGAAATATATATATTGGCCAAATACAAGCCCACTCAAAACTATTACAGAGTCTAAACTTGTCAGATGGAGGGGACTACTATGAAATGTGACTTCCAGTGTGAACTAGAGTTTGTGTAGCCCAATATATGCCTCATTTTCTCCCAGTAAACCAAGAACCCCATCGAACACCCTATTGTATACATATATATTACATGTGCTGAAAAAGATAATTAATGAGTGTGTATAATAGTACTCAGTATGACACCACGAAATCACTAATCACAAAGAAAAATGGTAGTAGTAAGACCATCATGGGGGATTGTCAATCAGGAATATGATGTATATAGAAATACACATTTTGATATATTTAATGATGACAATAAGTCACAAGGTAAGGTAACAACAATATTTACATCAAAATATTATTCTCTAGAGTTAGTAGAAATAATCACCCAAGAGAACTCATCATGTGTGTATAATAGAACTGATGGAGTATATACAAGATGTCAAACTCCATGGGTCTAACCAGGTGGATGTATGTGTTAGATGTCCAATGAGATCATTACATAAATGGAGGATCACACAAATGTAAATAGGGTATATTAACAACCCAATCTGTATTAACCCACTATGTTGGGGATTAATTCCCATATATGTTAGTCACACTAATTATTGAACCCCAACATTGGTATGAAAATGATAGTGGATCACACATAGGGCCTTGGGGGAAACTGATACCTCTATTTGATACAAATCCCTTATATAGGATCACAATCCTTTACCTTTGATACAAATCAAAATTATTCCCTCATAGGGATTGATTGAGGGAATAAACTGTAAGGAAACTATTCTGTATACAAGAGAACAAGGGAATAAGACCAACCTAGAGAAATTACATGAAATGTATTATTAGTACATGGTGAGTTATGTTAGACTTATGTCTTCTCATGTGCTCTAGTCTATGCATGTGTTCTCTAGACCATGCATGTGTAAACTTGGAAGTTCTCATGTAACTCTGGTCATGCTTGTGTACTTGGTCATGTCCATGTTTTAGGTAGTTCCCATGTACACAACATGCTCCCATGATCCTGGTTGTGTCTATGCCCATGAATCTTTTGTGATACACACAGAGACAATAGGTATGGGTGAAATTGAAGTTTAAATGTGTCACATGGAGTTTGATATTTAATTTTCCATGGAAAACTCTGTACCATACCTATGGTCCCACATGTTTCCCATCTCTAGATTACATCCTATATAACAACATATTTTCCAAAATCCTATGATTCTTATCCACTTATCACAATTATATTACCACTACTATCAATAAGGAACATGAATCTCATATCACTATTGGATGGTATTTGAGGTTAAATTCACTTATAAATTACATCGTCGAGCAGCACCGCACCATTAACTCGCATCTAATAGTGAATAATGGAAACCACCGATATCAATCTTCATTTGGCCACCCACCATCATCATTGAACCTAAATAATACACTTTATAATCAATCACTTTAATAGTATTGATCCTTTTTCCAAACTTTTGATGTTCAATGATCAAATATAGGGTATTTGTTGAACCATAAAAAAACAATTTTCCCATGAAGAATGATTGAAAAAATAGGGGATAAAAACAAAAAACACAAAATGTGGAATAAACCTCAATATTTTTCGGGATAGCTTTGATCTTTATCTTTTAGAAATAAGAATGAATTAACCAACAAATAATAAAAAATAATCTACCACAAAACAACCATTGATGCATGAATAGATTATTATTCAGGGATTTAATATGTGTCTGAATCATGATAATCGAATGGTTTGATACAAAATATAAAAACATATTACATAGAGTTTTTCTGATCACTGATGAATAAAAACAAAAAATTTACATCTATTTTGAATTATATGATCTTTATTATCATAGATGATCCCTATAGTGTTGATCCAATCCTCCTATCCATTATTTTCAAAAAAATATTTCTATGTGGCCTCTCCCTCAAATCCCTAGGGACAAGTAGCTAACACAATAATTTTATCCTAACCCTATATTTAATGGGGTGTGCTAAGATATGGAAAAATTTATAATAAATTATTAAATATTATATCAATTTAATTATTTATCCACCCACAAGGGTTCCTAAGAAAAACACACAACACACAAAAGTATTATGTCACCCTAGGGTAAAATTTACATTCTAAACTCAACAATATTCTGTTATTAGAAATAAAAGACTCCTTTTGGGTGTTACTAAAAATATTCATTAAAACTATAAATGTGTGATATTAATATATTTAATGTTTTTAAAATACCAATTCTGGGATCACTGAACCTCTTAATCTCACACCATCATAGTGACTAGAGAAAATATTACAGTGTATAAACTATATATTTAAATTGAACATACAAATACAATACATTCTACCCATATAACAGATTTTTGTCTCAAAAAGGGAAAAAGAATACTCAAAAATTTGTGGGTAGTGAGCTCATATCTTGGTCATCTACTTCCAGGTTCCCTCATAAGGATTCACATGCTCTCAATTGACATATACCAAGGGATTATCTTTTCCACAATGGAACTTTTCCAAATTATCTTTGATCTACACAGGATAATCTGACTATTAATATCTATCCTTTATTCCTAGATTACCCTAGTCGATAACCTATGATGGCCTATGGAAATATCTCTCTAGGTGCGACACAATGAAGAAATCATGTAACTAGTGTAACTACATTGGTAGAACCATGAAATTAGCCACCTCACTGACTTTATGTTGTATTTAGTAATGGAAAATGAATCTCAAAGACAACTTTCAACCCCTAAAAAATATTTATAATACACATCATTCTGATAATTTCATGAATACTTAGTCTCTATCCTCAAACTCCACGGGCCACCCTTGTGATTTTTCCTAAGGAATATGATTTCATTGTACAGTCTTCATCCACTCCTAGATGACTTGTACATTCTCTATCATAACTCGCACCAAATCTTGTCCCATATATGCTCACTCTCATTGGTTGGTCCATCATTTTGTAGAGCTTCATGTTCTCCCATAAAAAACCTCCAATAGTTCCATAACAATGGCTGAGTGGTATCTTTCTTTTTTATAATACCTCCATCTAGGGTAGGTTATCCTCTCAATTGAAACCACACACTACAATAAAAACTCATACAATAGCCTCTAGAACCTGAATATTACTCTTTTTTTATCCATTATTATAGTAAATGAACACCATGATCAAGAATAACTATTTCTGATTGGATCCATATAATCCTCTCCATAATAAAGATGTAAATAGATCATTTTGGTCTGAAATTATTTTTGAGGGAACTCTGTGGAGTAATAATATCTCTCACATATAAAGGAATACAAAACTCTTTACTAAACACTACTCTATAATATTTAGGATGTGGGAAGAATTTTAAAGTTGTTCTATCATCACCATGTTGAGATTATTTCCTCTAGATTTATGTGTAAACCCCATCATAAAGTCCCTATATGTAATATCCCACTTACATTTTGGATCCTCAAGGGGTTGATTTAAACCTGTTGAAACATCGTGCTCATCCATCACCAGCTGATAAGTGAGACATCAAGGTACACACTCTGTTACTAACTTCTTTATGACTAGACACTTAAACTAACACTAGAGGTATTGATATATCTTTTAAACAACCAGATGCTACACTATAACGGTGTATGAACCTCCCTTATTACGACCTCCCATAACATCACTATTATCATTAACCATCCTCTTAAAATGATAAAATCCTCCAAAATTTTATAAAATCCATAATGGGAATGTCTACTGGATATCTAAGTACACATGGTCTCACAGTCAGTATCTCTATATTGAGCTTCCCTAACATGCTAGAGAAGTGTTGGTGTAATAAGCATCGACTGGAGGTATACTGCCCTATCCTTGTCCACTAAGGAAAAATGTAATGAGTCTAAATGTTGAAATTCATTAGCTAAAAATTGAGATAAATATCTATTTCTATTAACACATTCTACACATGGTCTCATATTCTGTATCTCTATGTTGAGCTTCCCTAACATGCTAGAGAAGTGTTGGGGTAACAACCATCGACTGGAGGTATACTTCCCTATCCTTGTCTACTGAGGAAAAATGTAATGAGTCTAAATATTGAAATTCACTAGCTAAAAATTGAGATAAATATCTATTTTTATTAACATATTCTACCTTATTCCCCTTTTTAGAAGTTTAAATTCTCTCAAATTCATAATCCAAGGGTAACTATATATACTTCATCTCTCTCAAGTTATGGTTTCAGGTTTGAAATATGAGAAATAAAATAGTGAATAATATTATGTCTAGAAAGAAGAAGAGTGAAGTTGTTAATAAGACTTTAGATATTATTGAATCCAAAAAGGTTGGGAAAACATTTCAAATAATGTAGAAGGATAAAATTATAGTTCAAAGAATATGGTATAAGAGAATGATATAAGTTGAAGGTGATGGTATTTTAGGAAGTTAATTACATTATTCTATATAAGAGGTTAAATCAGGGAGTGGTAACAAGAATTTATCTTTTTTCTGTCGTATTTTTTAGATGAAAAAGAATATTTTCCATCCCTATTTGAGATGGTTTTTAATGAAAAACACGGATGATAAAAATTTATTTTTACTAAAAGGATTGGGGGATGAATATCAATCCATAGAGACAGGGGAATAATTTTTTTCATTCATTGGTTGTGGAAAATATCTAAAGATTGTGTCATATATCTCAAATTTTATTAGGATTATTATTTTAAAATTATGAGAATGATAACATAAATCCATTTATGATGACTCCATTAATGTACATACAAACATAGAGAAAAACTTTTTAGTGGGAAAATCAAGATATTTTTCTAACCAAATGGGGGATAGATCTATTATTTTGAGGGAGTATATATTTAAATATAGTTTTTTAAAAGGGAAATTCTTTGTTCGATGAATAATTTTCCAAAGTGGAAGAGTATTTAGAGTTGATTTTATATGGGAATATATAGTATCATTCCCTATTAAGAGGTGGATATAAGTCAGTATTCATGGAAAATATAACATTATTATTCAATTTTCATGATTCATATAATGAGTTCACTCATGTAGGGTTACAATTAAATTATAATGACTCGTTGTAAAGTGTATTGAGTTAAAACAAGGATTTATGTTCAATGGTTTCTAAAAAATACAAATATAGAGATTATTGAGTCCAAGATATGTTTTGGAGGGATTATTTATCCAGTAAATAACAAGTCAAAATGCAGAATAAATTATAAAATTAGAGTGATTTCAAATTCCCAAGGGGGGTTTTCTGAGATATGGAGTTGGATAAGTATCACCTAGATTTATAGTTATAGTCTAGGAAAGAATACTTGAATAAGTGAATAATTGGTCACATTTATTAAGATGGAGTTTATTTTTAATGCATAAATCATTATCAAACTCACATAAAATAAAGTCTATTTTGTGATTTGAATGTTTTATGAGTGTTTGGAATATATTTGAAGCAATTTTTAAGAGTTTTTGTAGTTTATTATAATAAAATATTAAATATGGATATGTACCTTATATATAGGGGTAATTTTAAATGTAATTGAAAAATAAAAAAACATCAGGCTTATCATCCCCTGTAAGAGAAATTTGGTCATATATATAACTAACATTAGTGTTGAGTAAAAGAAAAATTATTACAAGGGTAGAAATAATCACTACATAAGTAAAGGTAAATTGGATAAGAGAGTAAAGGTTTGTAAAAATTCCTTGAATATTTAAATATTGATTTAAAATTAAATGAGGACCTCAGTTATCATAAAATAAAACAATAGAAAAACCCCTTCCTTAAAAATGTAAGAGTAATTTTGAAGAAAGTGGTCTAAAAATTATGAAAATTCAATAAAAGGAGTTGTTTCTATAATTTTTAGGGATATGTTTTTATATATATAGTTATATATAAATTTTACTAACATAGAAAAAAATTACAGGCATCTAAAACATACCATGTTGACATATAAAATAATGTAAACAATGTTGAGTCTAACCTCAAATATCAAATATCATCAATTTAAATTTAATATGTGAAAAAAGATAAAAATAAAGAAGAAATAATGGGTTTCTTTATCATTAATAGAAATATTAAAGGATTTTCATCTGTTAAATTTGATTTATATTTTATCTAATAAATCAAGGAAGGCCTAGAAACTATGAAATTAAAATATGAAGAAAGAAATATCGTAGTATAAATTATGGTGGCTATGAAACATGGATATGATGAGGGACACACAATATTAGAGACTATATTGTGATTTAAAATTACATATGGAAATTATGAGGGTCATAATGGATTTTTTGGTAGTATAATAGAATGAAGGTTACACTATGAATAATATATTAATTCCATGTTGAAATTATCTTCTTGATGTAATGATAATCCATGAGAATTATGCTTCGCACTTTTATGAGGAATCAAGAAGACATTTAACAATTATTAAATGTTTCATATAATGGAAATGGAGAATTTGATGGTGGAATTGGTTTGTCATGGTGCTACCTTCATAGTCAAAATTTGATGATTGGGATGTTTCCAAAGAAGAATAATTGGGAGATGTTGAGAAGAGAAGTTGAAAGTAGTTGAAGGGTGTTTTTTTTAATTTAATTTTAAAATTAAAATTCACATGTCATGAAATGTTGTTGTTATAAAAAATTACAAAGAATAAGGTTTTGATGTATGTTAGAGTTTCTTTTTGTAATAAATATGGAGAGTGAAATATATATGTAGAGTGTGTAATGTGTTTTACACATAAGAATAAGATAGAAAAGAAATATAATACTTGTAGTAGTGTAAGTAGAAGAAGAAAAATATAAAATTCACATGATTAGTTTGTGTGTGTAATTATCACAATTGTATAATGTGGTGAGGAGGAATAATGAAGTTACAATAATTATATATAGTGAATATGTGAAATTGAATGATAATAATGTCAATAGACAATCATTAGTGGAGAGGAATAATTCATACCTCTTTAACAAATATTAAGGAAACATATTAGAAGACATCGCTATTTATATTATAATATTTTTAGTATAAGATATTTATTGATAATTATATCTATAATGGCCAATCTAGTGGATTTGATTGTCTCGTGTGAGTCCTGATTAGTCCAATGATTAGCTACTAATTTTGAGTTGTAAGAATTTTACATCATGTTTAATTTTTTTTATAATTCCTTAGTGTTTGTGAGTTTTTTAGTGAGGTCACTCACTATAACAAGTGATAGTGGATTGTTTTAAAAGAAACTATAAAATTAAAATGGTTCATTATATACTAATTCACTTTCATCCCCTCTCAGTGAAGCACATCTTACATGGCGCCAACACATGCATTGGATTTCAGTCATGGTTATGAAATTATTTTCAAAAAAATATAAAGTATGTAATTATGAAGTGACTAGATATATATTCATGTGTTATACTATCTAAGGAATAATAATATTCATGGACATAGTATTATAAAACAACTTATTGAATCAATAACTAATATATTATAATTTATGGGTCCTTATATATCATTTCATAATTAATTTATGAATAATCCTACATTTTAATAGAGAACTTGGATATTTGTTTCTTTTGAATTTGTTGTTGCGTTTGGTTTTTTTCGGATTGTGTTCTGCTTTTAATCATTTTCCACTTTCCCATTCTAAAAGATGTTTTTTATTTCTTTATCAAAGGGGGATTTACCCCTCACCCTTCACAAAAAATAAAGAATATAGTTGGTTATGACTCAATATATACCAATTATAATAACGTTACACGTAATGTTTCCACGTGATGATTATAATTCTTTTAAATCTAACCAATAATACTCAAAACCTCTATATCTAGTATCTTCACATCAAAAAACATCCAAATCAATTGAAAAAATTCTATTTTTTCTATTTTATTTTATTTTTTATGAATTTATGAATTTTATTTTTCAATATGTCTATATTCATACTTAATACATAATCCTACCAAAGTATTATTCATTTAAGTGTCATATTAGATATTTTTTTGTATATTGAACTACATTGATTGTGTTTTTTGTGTGTTTGGGTGTCTTTTCCTTTTTATATCACCTGAATGTAGACAATTCAATAACATAAAAACTTACATTTTATATATTTGAATATGTTCTTGTTTATTTTGTATAATGGGGTTTTTATGTTGTTATATAACATAATATAAACTAATTGATTAATTTATTATGTTTTTATTTTTAAATTACAAAGTATGTAAAATTTTTAGTTAAACATTCCAAGGATTTGTGAACACTAAAATGGGGGTTGTGGTAGAGTATTTTTTCTCTATTTTAAGTTTAACAAATCTTATGTTTTGATTATCCCAAAATGAAATACTTTTACAAATACATTGTATTGAGTGACTGAATGTCTATTTATTATGTTTATTTATAATTTATCAATGATTATAACAATATAACATAAATAAATTATTTTTAAGTACTTTAATAGTTGTGATAATTTACGATAAAAATAATGACGATCTTATATAGTGGAAAGTAACTATGTATAAAGCCTCAAATTACTAATGATTAATTCTTATATATTATGATGAGGTTTAAATTCAATATTATGTGATAAAATATAAAATGTAAAAAAATATTCATAGTTTAAAGTAACTCTTATATATGTATTTAATGTTTTATGTTTATCTTATGGGAAAATTTTATACAATATAAAACACTTATCTTATTTTTTTTGAAACATTAATATTATTTAATGTATGAATTACTCATATGTGAGTTGAGATACTATTCTATTCATACATAAACATTATAAAAGTTATTACAATCTATTAAAAGTTATATTTTTTGACATTTGAATTATGTGATGGCATAATATATCATTATTCAAGTATAGTTAACATTTTAGAAATTCTTAATGGTGTTTTTATATTTTATTTAAAAATGTAATTTTGTCAACATAAAAATAGTTTATATTTATGGGGGGATTTTATTCAATGACAAATGAGTTAAATTTCCTACCATTTTTATAAAGAATTATGTATTTATAAATTAGAATAATTATTACTAGTTTTTTAGATTATTTTATGGTAGGTTTTGACTTGAATTAAATGAATGTAAATTCATATTATTATTTAATAGTGAATTCCAACTTTGTAAAGGATTTTAATGTAATGAAGTAATTTGTGTAAATTATTTCTCAATAATTGTTGTAATGGTTTGGATATTCAATTCATGATTGTTCTTAAAAAATGAAAAGAGATCCTGAATATTATACAATTGTTATTGTGTGAAAAGAAATGTTGTGATTTTTATGATGATTATTGGATGGTTCATAAATAATTAAAAAATTTATCAAATTGATGATGATTAATTTTATAGTATATATTGTTATAATCTATCAATTATACCTTATTATAAATGTGTGTTTTATACAATATATAAATTATATTCTTTTTTTGCATTAATTACACACTTCATGTATTAGGAGTAATATTAAGTGGCTGAGGGAAAGTTTTATTATGATTTTCTTAATAAAAAACACTTATACTTGTGATTTCACAATGTGATAACTACATGTTCTCAAATGTGAATATCCCAATTAAAATTATACCAATAAAACCAATAACCTATATTGGTTTTAGGTGAAGTGGATTAAGGGATTATCTTAGTTGCCACTGTTCGGTTTAAAAAATCTAATATGTATTATCCATTAAATATTTATATATTCCACTAAATATTTTATTTGAAAATACGATAAATATAGGTTTATGTTTAAATATAGATATTTAATGTTTTAAAAGGGTAAATTTATAAACCCAATTCACTCCCCCACCACCTGAGTACTTATAATTCAAAGAACAAGGAAACATGGAAAAACATTCATATCATGGATAATATAGTTATGTTTTTGAGGTAAATTTTTTTCAAGGAACATCAGTTTCCTTGGTGCACTACACATCCAAAGCACACCAAATACCATGATGTGTATCACTAAAATATACCTCATAATAAATACCCTCATCTAGTAACCATAAAACAAGTTTACCAGACATATATTTCATTATATAATAAAAAATTATCTAAACTATGGCCTGAACAACTCATGTTAAAGATACTAAAGGAGTTACAATCTATGAAAAATATAGAACAAACTACCTAAAATATCTATATACACTACGAAAATCATGAACTAATAAAACATTACTAGGAGATTTATATGATATAGACATCAAAACCATTCTTTTTTTTAAATGTGACCACCCAATGAAATTACAATACCCAATAAATTAACCCCAAAATTCCAAAAAACAACACTTATACTATATCACATACAAGATATGATCCTAAAACCAGTTTAATTCAATCCTTAGATGTTTGTCATTATCATTCTTTATTCTTGAATACTCAAGGATGAAGTAAATAAAAACCTTGAAAAATTAATAATGAAATTTATAAAAGATCAATTATAAAAATTCTATAAATAGAGAAGGTATTTTTTAAAATATAAACAAAATCATCACAATCTCTTAATGACCATATAATTACTGAGAACCGGCCTTCAAAACATTCCTCCCCTAAAATCCTAAACTAATGATATCTAGAACATAGATAGATCAAAAAAACTAAATTACACCATAAAACTGATAAGAATGTCTTTAATCCCTGATAATGGATACCAATTGTCCATATCATGGGATTTAAAAAAATAATAATATATACAATGTATTAAGTCCTATTAACTGACATGGAAAATAAAACCACAGTATCCCATAATGACATTCTAGGTCATATGAAACCCTTCCTCAATGAATCATAAATTCGATACTGTAACACATGAATATCTCATGGTGTTATCTAATATAAATGTAGAGTGACCTATTAAATATAAGGAAATAACACAATATTTAACTAGGTCACCAAATATTTGGGCAAAATTAGGACTTCGATCTAAAAAAATCCAAAAAAAATTATAAAACATAAGTTTTGAATGTCTCAACTATATCGTCAATGCACAAAATAAATAAATCCATCAATGAAGAAAATGGTTTAATTGAAAAACATATATATCTGGACAAATTATCTCACACTCAAACAAATATAAAAGAGTCACTACCTTGAATTTCCAAAGTAACTCAATGATGATAACAATTAGTTGATACATTTATATATAAATACCAATATATATAAAGGATAACATCATAAGATTTAATATTATGATAAAAAATATAAAAAAATCCTACCCCTGAAAACATGAAACCCTTATAATCTTCTAGTGACCAAGAAAACCCACCAACATTAATTGATAACAACAAAGGTCAATCCGGTCTCTCTATTGAAAAATTCATACCATGAACAAGAGATGGAATCATTAAATAAAGAGAATCATCGGAATCTATTAAAATTTATGAGATATTCAATAGAAATAGATCTCACCTATCACTGCCACAAGCCCATCAAAATTAACAACCTTAGTGTCATGATACTAGAAAATCATAGTTTCTTATCCATTATGGAACTGCTGTATATGATGAGCTTTATAAATGTCCTAATGACTATTCTCATCTCTCTAATACTACCCTCAATCAGTTCCTCTTGGAAATATCATGACAACTAAATGATGATCCTTTTGATGCTAAAACTAGTACATTTGAGGTCTCAAGATCTAATAAGGAGGAACCCCTATAGTCTCTTTCAAAATCTACCTCAATTGATCCATCTAAATAGAAGGTAAATAAAATCAAAGTCTCCTAAAATTATCAAAATAAAAACAAATTATTCCTCATGTAAATATGTAATATATCAAACTAATATCTCCAAAAAACTTATATATTATTAATGAGATACAATATGATTATAAAGAGACATATAATAAGATATAGAAAAAGAATCATGGCCTCTCACTTATCTTTGGAAACCATCTTGTATTTCCAAATAAGCCTGATCTAGAAACCCTCTAATTATTTCAATATAATCAGTCACATTGTAATAGGTACTAATCTATGTATTTTTTATCTTCTTCTGAATCTCAATATGATTTTTTACTGTAAAATTAATATATAAAAAATCATCATCAAGAAACATATCCATGAAATAATTTTATAGCCTCATAAACCTAAGAAATTTTTATGAATACTAGAATTTCATTTTTAAATAAATTAAATATCTTCTTGAAAATCTTCTAACATGGTAGTAAATATAAAATCCCTTTGAAAAAAATACAAAAAACTGTGTTTAAAAAACTGAGTTCCTTGAAAGATCTCATAGATACAGCCTCCCAAACTAAAAAAAATCCAATCAATAGAATTATTTCATACATAACAAAATACTAAATTACTATTTAAATATACCAAAATTATATATCAACAATATCTATCAAATTATTTATATTCTGATGTATAATAGATCCTTTAATCCCTGTTAAAGCCCACAACTGAAAAAATATCAGTGATCATTAAAACCTCTGAACTATAAAAAAAAATTGAAACATTGGAACATATTTAAAAATAGATGATTAAACATATCTTGAAGTTATTATTCCATGAAAAAAATCATTTTTATGTCTTCTCCATGAATAAATACATTCCCTAAAAAGATGTAATGAACATAACATATGAAGTATATGGGGAATGTATCATACCTATTATAATTTCTTAATGAAATAATCCTATTTTTTGTTAATTATTAGTGGACAATAATAGTACATGTATAAGATCACAAGGACATAAATTTCCATAGGTTTATTTACTTATCCAACATCATATACAACCTCCAATTAAACTATTGAAATTTCCTCCAATGAATCCTAATAAGCGCATACTCCAAAAAAACCTAAAAAAGGATGCTCTAATACCACTCTATCCTAACCCTATTACTATTTTCCCACAACACTGGGTAACAAATATGATCTTGTGTGACTCCCTGTGTCCTTTTATATTAAACTATGTGATAAATTTAGAATATGAGGTTATAAAATAGACATAAGTGAAACATTTCACTAAATTATATGTGGTAAAGATGAAATGTTAAGAAATTTTTTAATAATCATTTAAATTATAAAATATATAAATTAAATGACATTATTATATTCAAGGTATTAAATTTCACATAAATAATCAAAATTAAGTTTCTTATTGTGATAGAATACATCCATGAAACCCTAATACAAAATATATAAACAAACCCCAGGGTACCTATATAATTATATGTGACTAGTCCTACATAAACTTTCAACAAAATTCATATATATTGTTTCCCTACAAAACAATAGACACACTGTAGAATATTATAAACGTATATTTAAAATAAATATGAGTATAAACATACACAATCGATTCATACTATAGACTCTATCTATTTTAATCAGATCAAATTGTACTAACATATTTATGAGTAAAAATGATAATCTTGACATCTAACCACAACTGGGTAATGTAAAATAGGATTTATTTATAGTTTACCACAACAAAATAAACATAAAATAATAATGTAATATATATATATAAATCATACAACCAAAATATAACAAAAAAGGGTTCATACAAACCATTCCCAACATAATAATAGCCAACTAAAGACATCACATGTCCTAGTTAAAAACACATTACCAATGCTATCATATTAGTATACATGGAAATAATAATAAACATCTATGAATTTCTATTGGATTTAATGAACCATCGGTTGTATTTTGTGTCAATGTGAAGTAATTAAATGTGTGACAAAAAATGATGATTTGGTGTCCATATACAATGCATAGTAGAATTTATGTCATGTTGTAAGTGAAGTGAAGTGGAATCCCAGTGAAGAAGGTTAATGAAAAGGTGAATTATACATCAAACAATTATTGAGTAAATCATCTTGGATATGAAAACTGTTATATGGGAGAGAAGAATTGTGAATAACTTCCACATCCAAATAGGAATGGATTAAAAACCATACAAAGGTTCTTATGTATTAAGAATACTAAAATCATTCTCAAAATATATTGGATGAACTTTTAAAAGGTTTTGAGAATAATGGTAGAAATGGAAATACTATTTGAAGTTACTTGTTAAATTTGGTATTTTTAGATTTCACTGAAAATTTGGCAAATTCTTTATCAGATGACTTTATCCTATCACAATACTTGTTCATCTAAATTTATTAGGATCTTAAAATATAAATGTGTATATTTTAGCATAGAATATTAATTTTACAAGTGTAAGACTTTAGTTAATTCCTTCAGATCATATCATATAAATTTAACTTTAGTTTAAGGATTTCGAATAGATGTGTATGTCTCTGAGTTCCATCATATTTGTTTATCCTATGAATTCCAGAAACATGTGAATTTAAACCGAGTAAGGAAATGTAGAAAATTGTTCTGAGCGTATGACTTCATCATAATTATTTAAGATGATAGTGATCATTTTAAAAGTCAAGCACAATCCTTTTTAGAATATTAGTCATTGAACCCAATCATATGGCGTTATCATAAGACATAATGTGAATAAGTCATTAGATATCCCAACCATATATTTTTTAGACATAGAAAAATTTCAAAATTCTATTAGATTAAAAGGGAGCTACATAAGGGTAACTCATAAATTTTAGAGACTATGTAAAGTTCATCTTGACCTATATAAAGGTAACCAGATACCACATAAAGGTTATCTAGGCCTATGTAATGGTATCCAATACCTAAATAAAGCTAATATAAAAAATTAGGAGCTCTATAATGGTATTAAAGATGATTTTAAATGGTACCAACCAGTTTTTTATGCTACGTAAAGGTCATGTATGTAATGTCTCGGATTTTTCAATGTATTATTTTAATATTCTATGGGAATTATTTCAAGACCAGTCTACGAGATGGCGTGCAGATCCGTGGCACGGTGATCCCAGAACAAATGTTTGAATTTAAGTTAATAATTATATTACGCACATGTGCAGTTTTCATAAAAAAGTTGAAGAACTCCTGAATGGGTGCTCTGATCAAAAATCTGAGGGCACCGTTGCATTCAGAACAATGTTATTACCATAGACAAGGCCTAACATCGGATAGCGCAGGTCAGTGGCGAAATCTGAGATTCAGACGTAACCGTTATAAAATATTTTATTTAAAATAATTTATTTAAATCTTTTTTTTTGCAGTGAAATATCTCTTTCCCATTTTTAAAAAAGCGATTTTGTAGGGGATCAGGGTTACTTTTCTCATAACCTTGAATATCCCTAGAGAGCTCTGGAGGAAACCTCCCAAAGCGGTGATGGTGTTCTTGACGAGCTTTGCTGAGGACGACAACTCGATGACCAGATCTTCACCACCAAACACTGCATAATCTAGGTAGGATGTTTTTCTTTTGATTTACCTTTCCCCATTCTTGGTTCCTACGACGAATGCGGACTAATCTGCGAACCGATTATCCCATGGATCGATTGTTTTATAGACGGGCGTGATTTGGGGATTTATCGGAAAATCAATTACTTGAGGATTTATAATCTGTTGTTTGTTGAGATTTCGATCTAACTGTGACGAACCCGGATCGTCACGAACAACGATCTAGGTTCATCCCTCTTATTTGATTCATGTTTTCTCCCTCCCATTCTTCATTGTGTTCCACGCATTCTTGGAGGAAATCGATCGTTGTGCATTCGTTTGTTAGCGCAACGATCCGAGATTGTGGATCCAACCCCAGAGCGATGCCATGGAGGTGTGATGACGGTTTCGGCAGGAGATTCAGAGCGGATCAGAAGATACGTGTTTTCAGTAATTTTTCTTCAGATGGGTCGTTCAGGGTTTATGATCTGATTTAAGAGCCTAAAACACATGTTCCAGTGGTCGTATGATGAAATGAACCAACCCCTGGAGTATCGAGGCGAATGAACGATAGATATCGGATCTAGAAGATCGGACAAAGCGCGAGGAATAAGATGTCGTTCATGAAATTTCTCTACTACACGCTGTGTAGTATGGGCTACACGGTGTGTGTTCATTGGTGGTATTAACTGGTGTGTACTCTGGGAGTACACGGACATGGGAAGGGTACATGGCCACGAACACGCCGTATATACCCCTCCCCAGCCAAACCAGGCCAGATACACGGGATACCCAGTGTATTGGTACACGGGCATGCGACATGGACACGGTCAGAGGCCATGTACGGGCCCATGGCCAGCGTACACGGAGCGAGCCCCAGGTGCTCGGACGGAGCGTGTGTTTCTCTACATGTCGTGTAGTTAATTTCTATCTTACAATCCAAATGACATGGTCCAGTTACACAGGTAGTACAGTGGTCAAGGAACACGACGTGTAATTTTTCTACACGTCATGTATTTTGGTTTTACACAGCTTGAATGGATGACATAGGCCGTTTACACAGGCAGTACCCGGCGTCAAGGAACACGGCGTGTACTTTTTCTATACGCCGTGTAGTTTGGTTTTACAAAGCTTGAATGGATATCCCAGGACGTTTACACGGGCAGTACCCAGGGTCAAGGAACACATAGTGTAACCATACACACGCCGTGTAACCTCTCTTAAATGGCTTAAGGCACTTGTCTTCTGTGACTTGGACCAGTTTTCTTAGGGTTCGTACCCTTGTTCTTTTCCCTGAAGGTTCTGGTATCATTTCCATTACAGAAGAGTATGATCCCTTCAATAGAAATTTAATAATAGAGTTGTTTGAATACCCTCTATGAGACTTAGAGATGGATCCTCTATTCATTCCTATAACCCTAGGTAGAGTTCTTGGTATCGACGTTACCAACTTTACCTGGGCGCCGATCCTCTGCTTAGAGGATTAGCTCAGACTAGGTTGTCAGAATCACCCCATGACTAGGTTGTGATCCTCATCTAATCATCATGTTCTCAAGGTACCTATAGATTGTGTTCTCCCATAATGAGTACTTAGTATCTCTCTCCCCATACCTAGGAGTGTGTTCTCCTTGTTACATGATTAGTGGAATCTTCGAGCTGGATTTTTGTGGTGGTCTCGTGATATTCATCGTGTATGAGTATATCTGAATATTCTTGTTATATGTACGGTAGAAATATACTGTATAGAGATGATTGTATCATTCCTTAATGCTTTCAGGGTGTCTTACTGGGTATTTTTATACTCACCCATGCACGGGCTTTGCCCGCACGTGTCGTGTCTTGTGCAGACGAGCGAGTCATCGACAAGATTCTAGGAGGACCAGGACCGGACGGTACTCAGTGAGACCAGACAGGCCGAGGTGAGTTCCTATGGCTACAGACTGCAGTCCCAGCACCTTTCATTACAGTTTCGACTTTGTTATAGACTTTCTTTTGGTGGGCTTGTAATTTTGTCCTAGGGTTTTACCTTCTTGTACTTTACATTCCTGTCTTCCTCTTTTTGGTTGGGTTTTAGTGTATGCATGCATCTTTTCTTTTTAGTAGTTTTTACTTTTTATAATTGTTGACATGGAGATGTGTGTGCGTGTGTACAGGTTTTTAGGAAATGCCTCCAATGTTCGTATCATTCCTACTCAGTGCTAGTCACCAACCCCTGGCCTATTGGAGGCGGGCTTGGGGAGTTGCGGCTAGGGCCCCACTTGGACGGGTTGTGACCGAGTGGTATCAAAGGTGGTCGGTTCTACCTTAGGACCGAGAGTTTGTGAGTTGGTTTAGGGAAATAGTGTAAGGTGTTTTGAGTTCAGCATTCAGGCCAGGGACCCCAGTATTGGTGTGGGTGACCGATTTATCCATACAGCAGGAATCTGATAACTTTCTTTTCGACTCGGAACATGAGAACACTAGTTGCAGGGGAAATAAATGGTACATGCATCATATAAGAATGGGTTGTGGTTTCTATGTCCTTCTTGAGTTATCTCTCCAGATATAATCACATACTGACATACATCTTCTTTCTTCATAGGATGCCTTAATGACATGTACCCACTAGGATCCAGCAGCTCAATCACGAGGATGACCCCTCAGTGATAAAGCTTCAATACAGGGACCAGATCCCCCAATTTTACCATTGGGTGGTGTCCCAGTTATCTCACCACATGTGATGCAGTGTTTAGTGCTTGCTGTACCAGTGGAGGATGAGCACAAGTTGATAGCACTCCACGAGTTTCAGAGACAAAGACCCCTCAGGTTTCGAGATGAGCCTGACCCTCAAGCAGAAGAGGAATGGCTTGAGGTAGTGACCAGAGTCATCCGTTTGGTCAGGACACCAACAGACCAGATGGTGATCCTAGAAACGAGCCTTCTGCAAGGCTTGACAGGACGATGGGGGAGTCTGGTTATCCAGACCCACGATGATGCGACACTTGCATGGTTAGAGTTTGAGCATCTCTTCAGAGAGGAGTTTTCACCAGTTACCCTAAGATTAGTACATATACATGACCTTATTTAGCTCTAGAAGGGAACCATGACAGTGGTTGGCTATTCATCAAGGTTTACCGACCTCTTGCGGTACTCGATGGATATGGTCATAGACCGGTACTTCAGAGCTCGGACTTTTGAGCGGGGCTTCCACAATGATATCCGAGCTTGCATCATTCCTATGAGTATTACTACTTATGTTGGGGTTCTCGAGCGAGCTTTGGTGGTCGAGAGCTTCTTGATAGAGCAGAGACAGCTGGCAGTTGTCACTAGTGGGTGAGCTGGAGCAGAGACCTTGGCAGCAGGGAGCCGACGTCAGGGACCCAGGCATGGAAGACATTTTCAGAGGAGATCTCATGACATGGGATCTGTAGTATAGGGTTCGCAGGGTGCATCCATCCATCCTTGAGAGAGGTTATGCTACTCATGTGATGGAAAGGGACATCTTGCTATAGATTGTACGACCTCCCCTACTACTGACACGAGTGAAGTGGATGGACCACCAAGATCGAGACAACGTGTGGAGCAGACAGATCCGCGGGGTGGTGGACGCGTTAGAGGAGATGGGAGAGCAGCTGGAGGTGGTCAGTGTTTTTACCCTTTATCACCACCACTAGGAGGTCCACCCCAGTCCTAGGGAGCTGGTGGACAAAGGTAGGGATATCTGCAGGCAGCAGAGGATTATGACCCAGGTACTCCCATAATGATTAGAGGTACCATCTGTGTCTTTTCTACATTGGATGTCGTACTGATAGACAGAGGTTCTAGTCATTCCTTTCTGGCTAATTATCTTGTTTGAGTCCTTGATATTCCATTTGAGATGTTGACTCGACCCTTATGCTTAGAAACACCGACTAGAGAAGATTCAGAGATCACACACCTCTTTAGATAGTGTGACCTGACCCTTGGAAGCAAGAGTTTTGTTTGGAACCTCTTGGTGGTAGCGTCGAGGCCTTATGATGTCATTCATGGTATGGATTGACTATCCACATCTCATGCCCAGATCGACTGTTTTAGGCGAAGGGTGCGGTGTTTCCGCAGTGATGGAATGAGGTTTTCTTTTGTCGGTGAAAGAGAGACCCAGGTAGCGTAGGATGGACTCATTCGTAGGAAAGATAAAACGATTTCACATCAGTTGGCTAGCCTATCCCTTGGCACAGTAGAAATTACAAGTTTCTTGTTTCCAGCAGTAGTGGCCTAGTACGAGGATTTCTTTTCCGAGGATGTCCCCTGACTACCTCCCCATCGGGGGATAGATTTCTGCATTGAGTTGCAACCCAGGACCCCATAGATATCAGCATCGGCATATCGGATGGCTCCTGCAGAGCTTCGTGAGCTAAGGATGCAGGTGGAAGACTTGCAGAAGAAGGGCTTTTTGAGACCCAGCGTTTCACCCTGGGCGGCCCCAGTACTGTTTTCCAAGAAGGTAGACGGGAGATTGAGGCTATGTGTGGATTACAGGAACCTGAATTAGGAGACCGTGAAAAACCGGTATGCACTACCGAGGATCAATGACCTCTTCAACCAGTTGAGAGGGGAACGATGGTTCTCGAAGGTTGATCAATGATCCGACTATCACCAGTTGCGAGTTCGGGATGAGGATATACCAAAGACGACTTTCAGATGTCGCTATGGTCACTATGAGTGCTTGGTGATGCCCTTCGGCATGACGAATGCCCCAGCAGTGTTCAAGGGACTCATGAACTGAATCATTCATCTCTATCTAGACCATTTTGTAGTGGTCTTCATCGGCGATATCCTTGTGTACTCTGCGTCTGAGGAGGAGCACGTGAGACACCTTAGGATGGTTCTGGACACACTCTGGGAGCACCAGTTTTATGGGAAACTCTCAAAGTGTCAATTCTTGTTACAGGAGGTCCACTTTCTGGGACACATTATCTCAGCAGATGGTGTAGCAGTGGACCTAGCCAAAGTGGAGGTAGTACTAGAATGGGATTCACCCCGGAACGTGAAGGAGGTGTGGAGTTTCCTTGGGTTGGCTGGCTACTATCAAATATTCATCCTTGATTTCTCCAGGATTGCAGCACCCATGACAGCATTGACCAGAAAGGGGAAGCCTTTCTTGTGGACTGAGAGATGCCAGCAGGCTTTCCAACAGTTGAGATAGAGTTTGACGAGTGCCCCAATTTTGAGATTACACGAGGAGGGTGTTGAGTATGTAGTGTTCTGTGATGCATTTGGAACCGAGCATGGTTGTGTCCTGATACAGTGGTAATTAGTGTTTGCCTATGGATCACATCATTTGAGGCCACACGAGCAGAACTACGCGACCCATGATCTTGAGTTGGCAGTGGTAGTCTTCGCGTTGAAGATGTGGTGGCACTACCGGATGGACGAGCGTTTTATCATCTACTCTGATCACAAGAGTCTCAAACTTAACTTTTCTCAGAAGGATTAGAATTTTAGACAAAGGCGATGGCCTGAGTTCCTATAGTATTATGACTTTGAGATTGTTTATACTCCTAGGAAGGGGAACGTGGTGGAATATGATCTCAGTAAGAAATCCAGTTTGCAGTTGCTGGATGAGGAGATGAGGCAGTTGGCCTCCTTACAGTTATCCTTCATGGATGGAGATGAGGGAGCTTACATTCAGTCGATGGTTGTTTCCCCTCCACTCATACAACAATTCAGGGAAGCACAGCTCGAGGATGCTGGTTGTGAGACTCTACATTCTTAGATATCCACTGGCGATGCTGGGGATGGATATTCGGATGGTGGGGAGCATGTTGTTCTTTTTAGAGGGAACACAGTAGTACCTGTGATGTTGCTAGAAGTGGTTCTGAGGTATTTCCATACACCTCCTTTTGTGGTACATCCAGGCATGGTTGATATGTATCAGGACCTTCGACGTCAATTTTGGTGGCCATGAATGAAGAAGAGTCTGGCAGAGTTTGTTTCTCGGTGCCTTACTTGTCATCAAGTAAAGGCTGAGCAGCTGCTATTAGTAGGTTTGACTCATCCCCTTGAGGTGCCAGAGTGGAAGTGGGTCGGGATATCAATTGACATCATGACGGGTTTACCACGTATGTCCAGGGGACACGATGCCATATGGGTGATCATTGATCGATTCACCAAGTCATCCCACTTCCTAACCATGCGGGAGAAGAGTTCAGTAGAGAGCTTGGGACGCCTCTACGTGCATGAGATAGTTCTATTTCATGGAGTTACATCCACGATCGTCTTAGATCGTGATGCTCCTTTCACCTCCCAGTTGTGGAAGGGATTGCAGGATGCTTTTGGGACTCAGTTACGCTTGAGCACGGCGTTTCATCCCTATACTGATGGTCAGACAGAGTAGAACATCCAGGTCCTGGAGGATATTTTTCGAGATTGCATATGTGACTTCAGTCATAGCTGGGGGGATGACCTACCAATGGTGGAATTTTCTTACAACAACTGTTATAATTCCACTATTGGTATGGCACCATTCGAGGCCCTATACGGGTGACCTTGCAGGTCACCACTTTGCTGGACTGACCCAGGAGAGTCAGCACTCATAGTCCCAGAGATGGTAAGAGATACCATAGAGTAGGTGCACGTCATCCAGCAGTAGATTAAGACTGCATATAGCCGGCAGAAGTCATATGGAAGAAAGAGGTGGAGGCCCTTGGAGTTCGAGTAAGGAGACCATGTGTTCCTTCGGGTCTCACATAGACAAGGATTTCATAGATTTGGCCGAGGTGGCAATCTATCTCCGTGGTTTGTTGTCCCTTTTCATTTTCTGAGTAGAGTTGGTGAGGTGGCGTATCACTTGGCTCTACCTCCTCAGATGGACCGGGTACACAGCGTCTTCCATATGTTTTAGCTACGAAGGTACGTGCATGACCCATCACACGTTATCGACTGGGGTGAGTTGGACATCGATGATGGGGATACCTTTACAGAGTACCCAGTGGAGATCGAGGATCGGCAAGAGAAGATCCTTCGTGGGTGAGCTGTTCCTTTGATGTGTGTCCGGTGGCAGCCCGAGAATCTCTAGGAGAGCACGTGGGAGCGGGAGGCTCAGATTCGCGTACAGTACCCACATCTTTGTGAGTAGCCCTTGTTTTGGACTTTCGGGGACGTAAAATCCCTAAGGTGGGTGTTATGTAATATCCTTTATTTTTCCATGTATTATTTTAATATTATATGGGAATTATTTCGAGACTAGTCTATGAGATGGCATGCAGTTCCGAGGCCCTGTGAGCCCGGAAAAATGTTTGAATTTAATTTAATAATTAAATTATGCACGCATGCGATTTTCTTGAAAAAAGTGGAATACCTCTTCAACAGGTTCTCGGATCATAAATATGAGGGCACCATTGGGTTCAGAACAACGATTTTACCTTAGGAAAGGCCTAACATCGGCTGGCACAGGTCGGTGGTGAAATCTAGGTTTCGGACGTAACCGTAATAAAATATTTTATTTAAAATATTTTATTTAAATATTTGTTGCAGCGAAATATCTCTTTCCCTTTTTCTTAAAATATATTTCACAGGGGATCAGGGTTACATTTATCATAACCCGGAATCTCCATGGAGAGATCTAGAGGAACCTCCCAACACGGCGATGGTGTTCTTGACGAGCTTTGCCAGCGACGACGACTCAATGATCGGATCTTCTCCAATGAACACTGAGGAATCTATGTTGGATGTTTTGATTTTAATTTTCCATTCCCCGTTCATTGTTCCAACGATGAACGCAGACTAATCTGAAAACCGATTAGCTCGTGGATCGATCATTTTGGGGCGGGCGTGATTTGGGGATTTATCGGAAAATCATTACTCGAGGTTTTATAATATGTTGTTTGTTGAGATTTCGATCTAATGGAGACGAAACTGGATCCTCAAGAACAATGATTGAGGTTCATCCCTCTTGTTTGAATCTTGTTTTTCTCCCTCACGTTCTTCTATGCGTTCTACGCGTTCTTGGAGTAAATCGATCGTTGCACATTCATTTGTTGGCGTAATGATCCGAGATTGTAGATCGAACCCCGGAGTGATGTCACAGAGGTGCGACGATGGTTTAGGCAGGCGTTTCGGAGCGGATCGGGAGATACAAGTATTGCGGCATTTTTGTTCGGATGGGTCGTTCAAGGTTTATGATCTAATTTAGGATCAAAAAACACCAGTTATGGTGTTCTTATGATGAAACGAAGCAACCAGTTGGATATCGGGACGAACGGACAAGAGATCGCATATTCAAAAGATCGGCCGAAGCGCGAGGAAGAAGATGGTGTTCTGGAAATTTCCCGACTAAAAATCGTTTAGTGTGGGCTACACAGCGTGTGTTTGTTAGCGGGATTACCTGGTGTGTACTCTAGGAGTACATGGACACAAGAAGGTTGCACCACCAATGACACACCGTGTATACCCCTCCCTGTCCAGACCCGTCCAGATACACGGGATACCCCGTGTTCTAGTACACGGGCATGCGACACGGACATGGATAAAGGCCGTGTACGGGCACATGTCCAGTGTACCCGGAGAGAGCCCCAGGTTCTCAGATACGACGTGTGTTTCTCTACACGTCAATTAGTTAATTTCTATCTGACAAGCCGAATGACATGGGCCGGTTACACAGGTAGTACTCAGGGTCATGGAACATGTCGTTTACTTTTTCTACACGCCATGTAGTTTGGTTTTACACACCTTGAACGGATGACATGGGCCGTTTACATGGGAAATACCCGGGGTTAAGGAACACGGCGTGTACTTTTTCTACACGCCCTATAGTTTGGTTTTACATAGCTTGAATGGATGACACGGGCTGTTTACACGGTCAGTACCCAGGGTCAAGTAACACGGCGTGTAACCATACTACACACCGTGTAACCTATCTTATATGGCTTGAGCCACTTGTCTTCTATGACTTGGACTAGTTTTCATAGGGTTTGTACCCTTGGTATTTTCCCTGAAGGTTCTTGTATCATTTCCTTTACACAAGAGTACGATCCTTTCATCAAGACATCCAAAATAGATTTGTTAGAATCCCCTCTGTGAGACGTAGAGCTGGATCCTCTATTCATTCATGGAACCCTAGGTGGAGTTCTTGGTATTGATGTGACCAACTTTACCCTGGCACTGATCCTTTTCTTAGAGGATTAGTTCAGACTGAGTTGTCAGAATCACCGCATGACTTGGCTGTTATCCTCATATAAGCATCATGTTCCCAATGTACTTGTGGAGTGTGTTCTCCCGGAATGAGTACTTCATATCCCTCTCCCCAGACCTAGGTGTGTGTTCTCCTTATTACGTGCTTAGTGGAATCTTCGAGCTAGATCTTAGTGGTGGTTTCGTGATAGTCGATCATGTATGACTATATCTGGATATTATTTTTATATGTTCGGTAGACATATTATGTGTAGAGCTGACTGTATCTTTCCTTTGTGGTATTTTCCCTTGTTGTATTTTCTTTTGTGGTTTTGGGGTGTCCTACTGGGTATTGTTATACTCACCCATGCACAGGCTTTTCCCGCACGTGTCGTGTCTTGTGCAGACGAGCGAGCCTTCGATAGGATTCTAGGAGGACTGGGACCAGACGTTACTCAGTGAGACTAGACAGGCCGAAGTGTGTTCCAATGGCTACAGACTACAGTCCCATCACCATTCATTATAGGTTGGACTTTGTTACCGACTTTCTTTTGGTGGGCTTGTACTTTTGGCCCAGGGTTTTACCTTCTTGTAATTTACTTTCCTGTCGTACTCTGTTTGGTTGGGTTTTAGTGTATGCATGCTTCTTTTCCTTGTAGTATTATTTACTTTTCAGATTTGTGGGTGTGGAGATGTTTGTGTGTGTGTACAGGTTTTTAAGAAATGCCTCCCATGTTAGTAGCATGCCTACTCGGTGCTACTCACCAGCCCCTAGCCTATTGGAGGCGGGCTTGGGGAGTTGTGGCTCGGGCCCCACTGGCAGGGTCGGGACAATATAGACCTATGTAAGGGTAACACTAAGATTTTAATGGATGTATAAGGGTGAATGTTGTTTAAAGAATTAGTTAATTCTAATGAAATTTAAATTTTTTGGATTCTTATTGGGCCATTATTTAATGAAAAAAACATTAAGAATTAAATAGTCTCTAATAAATAATATTGATATTCAATTAGAATGAGAAAAATATTAATGAATGAATAATGGTCATAGAATCCAAGGATCTTGAATGAAGTTATTAGGTTTCCATGAATAATGTAGGTAAATTCACTTTGATCCTAAAAATATTAATTTTTTATTAAATAATTTTTAATTGAGATATTAGTGTGATTTAAAAAATATTGGATTAGTTATTAAAGTTTCGTACAATTTCACAATGATTTATCTATAGGTTTTGAGGTAAATTATCTCAAAATGAAAAATAAGTCTCCATGTTGCACATATTGTATATTATATTTTCATATAGCTGGGAATATTTATGTGCGGATTTTCGTGGAGATATTTTTATTTGAGGATGAAAAATAATCTAATTATAATTTTGAACAAAATTTTATGTAATTTAGTCATGTGTGGAGAATTAAATGTTGGTATTTTTGGAATATCCCTTAAGTTCAAAAATGGTGCATCAGTTATCATGGGAACCCAAAATGGGTATTTAATCATTGTTTCTTTTGTTTTATCCATGATAATAGTTTAAATATTCCATTTATGGAATATTTAAATGAGTGGAGACATTTAATTAGACTACCATAACCAAGATAATATGTGTAAATTGTATAAGAATAATGGAGAGTTGTTGTTATGGTGTTTTGATAACTAGTTGGGTTGGGATTATCAATTATGATATCAAATAAGGAAGAAATAATAAGTTCATTAAATATTCTAACAGAATAAGGAAATCATTAATAATGATGAGGTGGAGGAACTGTTGAATGTTATTGAAAGGAAGGAAATAGAATTTAACCAATGAGGATGATTCACTATTATATGGGTTTAAAATAAAAAGAAGAGTTAAAACAATACTACTTCATACTTATATTCAAAGAAGGAGAAAGTAAAAAATAAATAGTTCTTTTAGTCTAGGTATAATTAGTTGTGATATATTTGTTTTACTAATATTACAATGCTAAGTTTGTGAAAAAATGACTACAAATAATTGTACAGCTAAAAATTCAAAACAACTATACAGAGTATAGATTTAGAGGCTAAGTTGAATTTTATTTTTTCTTACACAATGTGGTTGTCAAATAGTCTCTATTTTGGGGGAACATTTTATTATTTTTGATGAAGAGATATCCTTCCACGTAATACTAGTCTATATAATGAAAAGAATAAAATATATAAAGAACTATGCGACACCAGTGTGACGAGGTTGTAGAATGAATCAAATTATTTTCATCTATAGTATTGAAATACCCCCATCTATGTAAAATATTGTTTTTGGGTTAGGAGAAAAATAACAAAAAAACATCTTCAAATTTACAACAATAATTTAGTAAAGAATCTGTCACTTGGAAATCCCAAGCATTATAAGGAGATTGTTTTCTATCAGGGGATAAACTATGTATCAACACTTATGACTTTTAGGAAATTATATGTATTAAATATTAATTTATACTAGGTTAAAAAATATAATATCAAATAGTGTTAACTAATATTATATTTTAAATGTTTATGGAGTTATAATAGTTTGAAAATTTTAAATAAATAAAAACACATCTTTCACCCACACCCTCACTCATATGTGTGTCTTCACAGTCCACTAGGAGTCACAATAGGTAATAAAGAATGGATCACCTCTAATTTGGATCTACTATTTACTACACTTGATATTAGAAAACATGAATAAATCCAATTGCATTAAATATTCTCTTTGATTGGTTGTTTTTATTGTGATTTGATAGAGTGTAGATTTTTTATGTTTCAGGAATACCCTATGATGGATTAATATATTTGTAGTCCTGTTGCTACTAATATATCAGTTTGGACCCAAAAATTTAGAAAAAATAAAAAGGAAGAAACTATGACACTAAGGAATAGTGAAAAATATTAAATTGGAATAACCACCGTATAAATTTAGTTAGAGTGGTAAGATTATTGATAAATCTATTTTAAATGATTAATCTAGTGATTGAATTTAATTTTTAGATAATAAATTGATTGAATATATTGAAGATATCTATAGTGATGTTTAATATTATTTGAATAATATACCTCAGGAATATATAACATATATTTTTTATTATGTTAAGGGGTTTATTGATGAGAAGTCGTAGCTAAGATAAGAATTTGTTGTTAGGGAAGAAACAATGGAAAATAAGGTGAGTTTATACAAGACTCTCACAATATAGTGAATTCCATGGAAGAATCATTCCTGATTTTCAATAAAATAATCTAGTTTTTTAATGAATATTTTCTAATATTTTTTTGATAAATAAGTGTTTTATAATGTATAAAAATAAGTGTTCTAGGCATTTAAAAAGATGCAACATGTGTTTATGAATCTTAAAGACTCATAACATGTTTTCAAAGAAATTAAAATTTTGAATCTTAGTAATTCATTATAATAAATAATAAATATACCACAGAATTAATTTGGGACGTTGAAAATTTAATGAGAAGGAATGTGGAGACCATTTAAAGATGAGAATAATGTTATTAGCATGAATTATCTTCAGATAAATATAAAATTACCAAAACAAGAAGATTTTGAACATAATAATTTCTAAAAAATTGAAAAAATATTTACAACCACACAAACTAAATATCATAGTGTAATTTCAAGAATGGATATAAATTGTGCTAAAGAGATAATGATATCATCTAGAGATGTATCCACTTCCAACTCATGTGAAATGTTACCCCACAACATAACTAATTTAGTTAACATAGAATCAATTTTTTTGAGAAACCTAGGATAAAATTTAAATTATATAAAAACATAGTTGTGTAAACATGTTGATAAATCCATTTTCACATCAAGGGGTAGGTAAGAATGTCCTAAAAATTTTACCCACATATATATGCTAAAAGTGTGGTGTTCTAGGAAGAAAACTAATGTGAAAAAGAATACCTCAAATATTATATAAAATATATACTTTAGAAAAATATTTTAATCACATGGAAATTATTATAATTTGAGTAATATGGGTGTTAACTACTATAAAAATGATTGTAAAATAGTATAGTTCTTCTAGAAAGAAAATGTGGAAATATAATCACCAAAAAAGAGATGTGGGTAATGTTAGATAACATTTTTCTCATGAGAGATAAATCTAGGAATACAGTATTTGAACAATATAATCTTAATAGATCAATGATAAATGTCGATCTCTATGTCAAGAAAGCATGGAAGAGTGATTCTATTATGGTAATATTGGTTATATAATAGACCATTAAATAATGTTCTTGAATAACAATAAAAAAATGATAAAGCTGTAATTAAGAAAACAATCCATCCAAGATCGATAATATATCATTGTATTAGTGGAAAAAATATTTATGAATATTTTTTGAAGATTTTCAATAAGGTAGTAGTAAAATTTGACAAATAAGTGCATGGATGGTTCAATTAGGTGAGTCATTAGGGCTCTATATGTATGATTGAATTTTCTATAAGTATGAGGAATAAAGCGATGTCATTATTTTCTTCTAGTGTTAATTGTTTTACATCTAGAAAAAGAACCCAGACTCAAGAAAAAGGATAAATATGTGAAAAATAATGCTTGATCATATAGTATTACTAGTTAAATGAGGTAATTATGTTGGGGAAAAGTGACAAGAACCAAGCATCTCTACATTTTAAAGGGGATAATCTTATTCCAACTAAGATGAATGTTGAAAGTGTAAAAAATTTCATGATTCTCAAAGGTGAAGAAAATTAAATAATCCAAAGCGAAGATAGCATGACAGGGAATCACGGTGTTAGAGGATAAAATCTGAAGTTAAATGATTTGAAGAACAAGTCACTACCCACTACTCTAACTGAAAAGTTGAATATGGTCCACCTTATTACTACATTAGACTTGTTGTGTTACAAATCTAGGAATTAAAGGTGATAAATAATAAAGATAATCTAGTGAGGGTGATCGTTCAGAACAATCAACGATTCCTTAATTAATCAAGGTATAAGAAATTTGTAAATCTATAAAACCACTTAAACATTCAAGGATGCGGTATGATTATATTTGAGGTATGATTTTATTCTTCTATAACTATATTAACTCAAATATATTATGTTTTATAAGTGGTAGTTTTTATCTAATTAAATGGGAATAAAAAACATTTCACTTGAATGTTTTTCATTTATGTGTTCAAGTGAGTATAGGTTTATAATCATTCGTGTATAAGTGTGAATGAATCCCAAAATTATTGAATGAAAAAAGATGGTATCATTTTTCAGATCATTTATATATAGCTTTGTTATCTAAATTGATCATTATTGTTTTCAACTTTAGTTTTTCTTGTATAATCAAAAATTTTATTAGTATATAACACATTACTATGAGAGAAATGATTCCACCTATGTTTCTAATAATGATTTAATATTATAAAGTTCTTATAGTCACTTTAAATTAGTGAGAAATGATTAATGTAGTATTCTTTCTCCTGTAGAATTAAATCAAAGAATATGTCTTTTGTTTATAAAGATTAGGATACCATTCCCATAATATTAATTAGGGAGATAATGATATGTATTTATCCTTCCATATAAATTCAATTAGGGGGGAAACTTTTCCCTTTTTAATTTATTGTTAATTAGAGGGAGAAAACATGAATTGAATTTTAGAAGAAATTTTAGAATTAAAAACAAATTTTAATTGGGTGATTGATGTGCAATTATATTTAAGGAGGCTTGGATTAAATTTTTCAATAATTATTAAATCAATGTGTGTTAAAAAATAAAGAGTTTTCTATTATATACCATTAAATGGATAATCTATCTCATGTAGAAAAAGGATGTGATGTGGATTTCAATAAAAAAAATTAATTAATTAATGTATTAAATATAAAATGATTGTTGACATGATCTTTAGAGAAATGATAAGCGATACAAAAATAGAATAATTATCTATAATTGTAACATACAATGTCAAATAGATAAGAAAATATCCATAGTTTCTTGTGTTTAAATGCTATACAAATGAGTTTGGGAATACATTAGATGATGTTCTGAATGTTTTGAGAATCCTTAGAAACATTAGAAGTCACCATTTTGTCACTTTGTAAAATCTGAAGGAGGGTCATAAGACATTGGAATATATATTTGAGATAAGATTATGGATTTTCCTTGTGTCATACATCAGCATAAGGCTTGGGAGTAAATTTTTTGTCTTTATCCCAAAATTATGACTTTTTAGAAAAAGAATATGTCTTTGATTTCCAACACAGTTATTTATCATAGGACTTCCAAAAATTCATGGATTTGATATGTGGTCTAAAATTTAATAGAGTTCTGAGCGTATGTATTCATCATAATTCATTGATTTGTGAATAATCCTTTGATTCTCAATGTGAATTCCATTGTTTTGAAAAAGAATTTGAGTCCAATAAAACGTATTCCTCATAATAATTTATGATAATAAGTCTTTAGAAGTCCCCATCATATTTCTTTTAGACATAATTTTTTTGGAATGTTGTTGGATGCAAGAGGAGTTTTGTAATTATAAATATAATTTTTTATAGTTATATAAATGTAATATAAACATGTATGAAGGTAATGAAAAACAATTTAAAAATCATTTTAATATATGTGAGGTTAAAAGTTTCCTACATAAAGATACCTTGAATAAATCAGGACCTCAGGTAATGTATTGAAGAAGTCAAGTTAGGTTATAACCTGGATTATATGTGTTATATAATATTCATCTAGAGCTATATAAGTGTATAACTAAGAATCTATGGGATGTGTAAGGGTAATAGAGTATCTATAATTTTTTAATTCTAAGAAAAATAGAAAATTTGGGATTGTTATTAATCCAATATTTCAAAACAAAAAAATTAAATGTGATACAAGTAATAATATAATGAGATGATGATATTCTATAAAAAAGAGAATATAACAATATAATATAGACTTTCAAAAACATAAAATGTTTGGGAATGTACTTATAAGGTTTTCAGAAATAATTTACAAGATTTTGAAGCAATATTAATCCTATTATTTAATGCATAAGTCTTTGCAAACTAAGATGGTAGTATGAGTTAAGAATGATAGTAAAAGTCACTACTATTTTGATGAGTTTCAAACTATGTTCCTTATAGGGTTTCCAATGAATTTTCTCATGCTACAAAAGGATTCCTTATACTGTAAAAGGAATGTCCCATAAAAAAGATGTCATGTTTAAAATATTCATATTGATATAGAGATTTAAGTGTAGATTTTAGTAGAGATATTTTTAGTTGAATAAAAAAATATATTGTAACTTCTGAAGAAAAAAATTATATTTTATTTCTCCATGTGAGTATAATTATAGTTGGGTATTCTTCTTATATCCCTTGAGTTTAAGAAGGGTTCAACAGATATTGTGGTAACCTAAATGTGGGTATTTAGTAATGATAATTTTGGTTTGATCCATAATAATAGTTGAAATATTAAGCATATAGAATATTTAAATTATGGGGGACTTTGAATGATCCACCCTTTCAGATGAGAATATTTGGAAATTACGGAAGAAGAAAATAAAATAAAATAAAATAAAATAAGAGTTATTGTATTTGTGTTATGAAAATTGAGTGTTCTGAGAGTACCAAATGTGCCCCAAAATAAATAAGATAGAAGAAGATAAGGGAGAGATATTAGATAATAAGGAACTATCAATGATAAAGGATAAGGAGGAACCACTAATAGTTATAGTGGTGAAAGAAAGGTAACCAAACCAATTCTGAAGATTCACCACTAAATAGGATTTTATGTAGAAGTGGAAGAAGATAAATAATAAGAGTTCAACATAAAACGCTATATATTTATTGTCAAGGAAGAACAAATAATATAAAATGAGTGCTTGAAGAAAATGTTGAGATAGTATTGATATTTATTTTTTTCCCCATGTATATTGTGTTGAATTTTCAAGAAAAAGATTTTATTTAAGGGTGAAGCTATAAAATTAGAATAATTAGAATCCATACAGATTTAGAAGTTGAGTTACATTTGTTTTTCATAAATATTACTAAGTAGATTAAGACTCTTTTTTTTGGGGGAAAAGGTTAATATCTAGGGGTAGAGACATTCTAGGACATACTATCGATATATTTGAAGAGAATACATAATTTTGTGAATGGATGATGGTAAATCAATATAAAGATGTTATGGGATATCAAAAATGGTATGCAAGTGTTATATTGAAAACCCGCACCTATGTAATATGGTGTGTTTGTTAGTTTTTTGTTGAATTATAATTGAAATATCCCTCACACCATATGTAATTGAAAACATGGGTTTAGTATATATTATATGACATGGAACTCCAAAATATGGCATGGAGTGGGATTATCAGGAGGGGTCAAACCCTATAAAAACACCTATGCCATTTTCTTATTTACAATAATTAAATATAAGTGTATACTAGGTTAAATAATACATGATGTAATAATAAAAATTGAAAATATAGGTTCATGTCCAATGGGACTGTATTTTTTTTATGATTTTGTAAAAATATGATAACACACAATTTACCCCCTCTTAGGGGAACTTGAATGATCTAATGGGACTCATAATTTATAAGTGAGGACATATTGAATTGTGAGATGTAAACTCACTCAACACTTCACAAGAATTAATAAAAATATAAAAAATATTACATTGCTTATAGACCCATCCTTTCTATACACTGGGATGGATTTTGGAATGAATAAATATTTTCCATCATTCACATTAAGAAATATATAATAACGGTATACATAATCTATAATCACTAACCTTATCACCTCATCTAAAATATCTAATCAATATAACTCAACAATCGGTATATCATAAAATACATATTTTACTCATTCCCACATATAAGAAAATAGTAACCTAGCCCATATCACTAGTATAGATCAATCTCAATACCACTTTTCGTAACTCAAACAAAAATGGGATGATAAGGCAATTTATCCTTCATCGTGAGTATGATTTAATCCAAACTCTATAAATCACGACTCTACCTAAATGGAAAGAGGATGATACCCAGCTATTGAATTGGTATATATCAATTTCAAACATCCCACCTCTACTCAAATAAATAATAGATTTAATTATATACCCCCAACAACATGTTTCACACTACCTAAGAACACAATATACTATAAAAATATGGGATTCAAATAACGTATCCAAAAACACCATAATGATGATCTTAAAAATCCCATCTAGGCTTCACCATTTAAATCACATCCTTCCCAAATCATCATATAAAATAATCAACCCATAATTCATATTTCATGGACATAAACCATTTCCATGTTCAATAGTTAAATCATTTAGAACACGCAGTTGGGGGTTAAAACCCCTCTAGAACAAGTATCCAAGAGGTTAAACATTACCTCCTAAAAACATATCAGTGACAATAACTAACCCCCTAAAACCAATAATAGGGTTATATATTATCATCCTCTAGTAAATGTATCCCAATTGAAAAGAATCACATTTATCAACTTTACATCTGTTAAAAAATCATTTCACTCCTGATTATGTCACTAGATAAGAATGAAATACCCCCCAAAACACATCGCTAAATCATAAAACATCACCCTCAAAAACACACCACCATATGACATAAATCTATTTCATAATACAGATGAACCACTATATCCATTTATTAATTGAGGTAGTGAAGGGAAAATTAAATATTGTTTTTTCTTACAGGTCCCACTGAATCATGATCCTATGAGATAGTTCATTCCATTGTTTTATATAAATATATTATATTCTTGTGAATTTAAAAATCACAAAATAGATTATATTTCCTAATATAAATAACTCTTAACTTTACCTCATTAATAATCAACTAATCTAATTTGAACAAAAAAAATTGAACTTATAATGAATTATGTATCAAAAAATGATAAACCTATCAAAAACTTTAGACATCAAGAAAACATATAGAAATTAGTTATGAAAGAATAATAATCTATAAACTGACCATGGTCCTGAACTCAAAAAAACCTATTACCCCTAATCTTTAGTTAAGTAGAATTTCCAACAAATAAATTCCCCCTCCTTCACTAATCCTTATTAAATATCTAGGATGACCCAGTCCATTAATGGGGACACTCTACACTTAGTGTTTTAGCCCTTAAAAATTTAAAATACTATATTCAATCAAGAAATAAAATATTGAAAATATATAAAAAAAATATCCTCCAATGATAAAAGGCATGATTCTTATACCACAAAAAGATAATATACTATAAAATAATATAAAATTGTAATATAAATACCCATTTCAAAAATTCTCTTACTATTATTCTCTAATAACCACTCTATAATTCCTATGAAACAAATCCACTCACAAAATAATGATATTTTGAAAATGGAGAATAACACCACAAAATTCACACAAAACATAGAGTGATAAAATCATGAAGAGATAGAATATCTCCTTGAGAAATGTATTAGTGAAAAATTTATAAGGTAAAACTCAGGTCAATAAACCAACCGTAGCTCTCTAAGGAGAATTATCAATGGGTTATTGTTACAACTTGTTACATCAACATTACAATTAATGGTTCTAATACTATATCTCCACTACCAAAACACTCATTTCCTTACAACAATCAGTTAAATCCAATTAAACTATTTAATAAATCACGATCGAGAAATGAACTATGATTCCAACACCTCATCCAAATAGAAAACATCAAAAAAACGAAGAAACCAAAAACCATTAAAATCACACATTTGTCACATAGATAATCAATATATAAAGACTTATTCTCAAACCCCGACCCGACACCTTATGGTGATGGTTAGATTATTTATATTAGATTATTTTTTTAGGATTAAATTTTTTTAAATTAAACAAATGTAAGAAAATAAAATTAAAATAAAATGATTTAAAAATAATAATAATGATAATATTATTACTATGATTAATATTATTATTATTCTTAAGTTTATTTTTATTACTAATATTATTATTATTATTATTATCGATAATATTAATAATAATAATATTATTATTATTATTATTATTATCTTTTGGTGTTAGGGTTTACTACCGCTCCCATCATCCTCATGCATCCCTACCCCCTTTTAGGTTCTACTTGCACCACCTGATGGCCACTTCACCTTCTCCCTTTCAGAAGACTCCCTCCGGCCCTCCACTGGCGATCGTTTCCCCACCAGAATCCTCTCCTCTAGTGACTTCAACCCATCCATCCACCTCCCATGAATGACCCTAGTCAGTTACCTCCTTCGTAGGACCCCATCCAGACTCCCTCCCTCTTTTGACCCTACTATCGCACCTACTCCCTCCAGCAGTCACACCATCTCCCTTTGGGTTCTCTTCTCCTATTTTTCTAGGGATTTCAGTTTTCTAGTAGGTAGGTTGTACATTTTATGGTTAGATATCTTTTTAGGGTATAATCTTGGTGTCTTTGGTCAAATCATTCATTTATATGGCTTGTTTGAGGAGCGGTTGAAGTGCATATGGGGTTTCGTACCATTTTTCAACAATTCCTTCATTTAAGGTTGGAGATACCATGCCTTACAATTTTTAGAATATTTTATTTATATTTTTAGTTAATTTTAATGTGTTTTAAATTTTATTTGGGTGGTGAGAAGTGTGATTTGGTAATGTTTTAACATGATTATAGGTTATAAATGAGTTATTTAAAAATAAGTGGATATGTGTTGTGCCTATTTGTTTGTGATTTTTCTTGAAAAAAGTTTTATGCATTATTTGGAAAGTGAGAATTGTAATTTCCAAGGAAAAAGAGGTTCTTATTTGTTCAGAATGAATTTTTATTTAATAATGGAGTATTGTTTGCATATAGGCCTTGTTGTTTGTTATTAAGTATGAATTGTAAATTATTTAATCTTAAAAATATGTATTTTGGAAATGATTTTGGGTTGTTTATGGATTTATAAAAAGGGGATTTCCATGTAATTGGTTGAGAAATGGAGTGTTCTTATTACTGTTGTAAAATAAGGAATTTTATTAATTGTTTTGGTGATGGAAAAACCATTGAAATGGGTTTTTGGTGTGTGTAAAATGGAAAATGGATTAGTATAGGAATGTAGAAAGTTTTGAGAACTTTTAGTATTAGCTGTGGTTTTTTTAAATAATGGGAAGCTTGGTTTGGAAATGATGTTTTATATGTGTGGATTCAAAAAAGGGGTATTAGACCATGGTTTTGAGCAAGAAATTGAAATCCTTTATTATGTCTTGAAAATTTTTGTTTTATGAATTTAAAATGTATTTGAATAAGGGTTGTGGCCTGTTGAAAATGAAAAGTGGTTTTTTCATGAAATTGGTGATTTTTTCTCCTATAGGTTAATTATATTGACTAGTGGCTCATAGAAGGGTTGCACACACATACACGGGTACGTATATATATGTATATATATATGTATATATATATATATTTATTTAATATATTCCCTCATGGTTTGGGGAATATGTGCATTGGATTAAGGGGTATATATATATGGGAGGGTATTTTCATGCAATTGTTGAGTGATATTCATCAAAGGCTTCGGGTGATGAATTATTTGGCTTGGTTCCTTTCTTTTGAGGTAGGATCATTATGCTTTGACCTTTAAATTTAATAATCATTCATTTCTTTCCTTTTACATTTGTTTTTTATTAATTATTGATGTATAATAGTCAGTAAAATTGTATTTATTGAATTTGAGTGGTTTAAATCTTGTAATGTATTTCAATAAATCCCATGATTTTTTCACATCAAGTGCATGATGAAATACACCTTTAGACTTTGTAAATGTGTATTAGTTATAAAATTGTGGTTTGGATTTCATAAATGGGTTTTAAAATGTGTTTTAGGTTTTCTAAGTGGCATGTGTGTGGTTATTTAAGAAATGGTTTAGCATGTGATGATTTTGAGAGGCTCTTTTGGAACATTAAAAATGGTTTCATCGGAAAATACTCCTTGGAATGGGTCCTCACCTTTTTGGTTGATGAAATATGGGAGTTTCCTTGGTTTTTTACTTCCCTTGTGAAATGATGGTTTAAAGGCATGGGAATCATTCCTTGGGGTAACTTAGGGAGGGCCTTAAGGTGTGTGTTAACCCTGTGTGGTAAATGTACTTATGAGTGGATAATTATTTGAAATTTTTGGCTCACCCACCATTTTATTATGAGAATGGTAGCCTAGCATAGTGAGAGAATTTTTGGTGAATTATTTATGCACTAGATTATATTATGCACTAGATAGTGACCCATAGTATAAAGATATTTTTTTGTTATTTCTATGGGATCGGGCCCCTCAGTTAGGCCAGGTTGGGAGACGATCGGTAATTTGGGCATTATAATTTCATCGGGTAGGGAATGACATTGGGTTGAGTCACAAGTATCGTATGTTCTAGATTATTCATGATCTTCTAGGTTTTCCCATGTATTTCGGCACCAAGTTATCTGCTGTAGATGATTATGGTGCATTGTTTGGTTGGAACTCTTGTCTGATATGTTCCCATTTCCCTTGTTGTATGACTCTTGTTATTACATTATGAGTAGTGTGGCTATATTCCAAAAATCAATAAATATTTTTAAATTTTTTTGTGAAATGGTTTTAACAATGTTTTATGCTCTCTTCTTCTCTATCATGCTTTCTTTATAAGGTTAATGCTTCATTTTTAGAATAAAACTGGTTTAAATAAAATAAGTAATGGTTTTTTATTTTATTTTATGGTAAAATGTGTAAAAATACATTCTTTTATACATTGTAATCAAACTTGAAATAAATGTGTTTTTATTTAAAGAAAATACATCAAGAAGAAATTACTTGGACACCCCTACTGAGTTTTAATACTCACGCCTATAATATGTTCTTGTTTTTAGTCTTAGGTGTAGGTTTTAGAATTATCTAAATCATCATGGGTGGTGTCGAGTGATGTTATTAATATTTTCATGACTTATTATATACCCCCTTTACTGATTTTATATGAAATTTGCATAATTTGTGTGAAATATTAATGTTTTAATACTAAGTATACTTTTTTAGCATTTTTAGAAGTAGTCTAATTGAGTCAGTTTAATATTTTATTTATAATTTTCACCCTAATGATTCAAAATTGTGTGGTTATTGTTTTTTATGATTCCTTATTCAATTTACCACATATCATTAGAAGGAATCATGGGACAATTCTTCTATTTGAAGGCTCATCTGGACCACACAATATGACCTAATTAATTTATGAAGAAACTGGACCATCCAAGATGATTGAGTTACTAGTCTCACTCCCAAATCCCATAGTTTTTGAAACTTCACCATGTGTTATTTATTATCCAAATAAAACATGGATAAAAATTTCATGTCCCAACTCCATGAAAAAGTTGTCCAAAATAAGCTTTGAGGTCTAGCCCACCATTCTGGATGAGAATTCAAATCTGGACACTATTCATGACCTATCTCATGCTGTAATCATCAAATTGAGCAGAGATTTTTCAGTGTGAAATAGGAGCTATAAAAGGCCTACTTTTTTGAATAAGTCATTCGTCTTTGAAGGTATCTTTCTATTCAAAAACCCTTTCTCATGTTGGACTTCAAAAATATTGGATTGAAATGAACAAATTAAATTTGTTTAATCAACCGGCCATAAATTTGGTTAAATAGGTTCAAATGACTCCAAATTTTGAGAGAGGTAGGAAAAAATTATTATATACAAATATGAAGAAGGATATATCCAAATATTTGTCTATCTGTATATCCAACATGGCGATGCAAGTGGAGGGACAGATTGGGAATGAAAACAGTCCACTTCCTTGGGATTTAAATTTATCCCCCTCCTCTCATTCAAAGGGTTGGAATTTAAGAGGATAGGAACACATATTGGCACGAAACAATCCTTTCCAAAGGCTTGTGAGGACCTTAAATACTCAATTTTTCACTTGAGATACCCTTCCTCTTCTCTTTGTTTCATTTCACTTTTGCGTTGTTCTTCATTTGTAATCTTGTAAGTTTGTGTTGTGTAATTATGTTTTAATGAAAGTTTCTTATTCAATATCTCTTATAGTTGTCCAACATCAATAGATTAATATTAATTTTATTAAAATATTTTAAATAATGTTGAATACCCTTCCCTTGTTTTTCTTCCTCATTCAATCGAAAGTTCATTTTTTAAATTCTCATCATTGTTCGTGTGTGTGTGTTTGACGTACCACTCTTTTCTAATCCCATTATTTTTACTGTATTTTTAATTAATCATCATAAATATATAAAACATATTAATATTAATATTAAGGTATTATTAAATATATTATTGGGGTGAGTCAAAATTTACAGATGTTAAGTGATTGAGATTATTTTCTCGATAAATATTCTTTAATTTCACATTGTGTATGTTGAACTTAACATATCGTGGATTAATGACTTGTTTTGTCTAAAATGTGGTTTCCATGGATTATTTGAACCATAAATACCCTACCATAAACATGTTCTGATTGATATTATAACCCTAAGTTAATTTACGGATTTTATTAAAGCCTTAACACTTAGTAATTTTAATCAACATTATTGTGTGAAGTGGGTGTTAAATTAACTACAATATAAAGAAAAGATCCAGGATATCACAAGCTTAAGTCCCTAAAAATGATCTCACCCAAATATTTATCAAATTGTTAAATAAAACAAAAATCATTAATCAATTCATTTATGCTATGAAAAATAACCCCCCAATTAGAATAGAATCAACCAAAAACAAACGACTATAACAAAGTATCATCGCCGAGGATTCGACCCCGAGTGCTGCTATACAAATTAGAAGAGCACTAAAACATTGACCAGTCGATAGGTGACAATCCTCTGCACGTTTCAAATGGTTCCATTTCTGGGGATCTAACCTGGGTCACCCGTGTGACAACTTGTGGTGGAATTCAAAATAGATGATTGAAATAGTCTAAACCTCCCCTGATTTGAGAAAACAAAATTTTATTATCTGTTGGTGTGAAAATGATTTGGTTATGTTTTTATATTTGTTGTACATGAGGAAATTCACAAGACTAACTGTGGGGGAGTTGATGTTATTAATATTTTCATGACTTATTATATATCCCCATTACTTATTTTATATGAAATGTGCATAATTTGTGTGAAATATTATTGTTTTATTACTAAGTATAATTTTTGAGCAATTTTAGAAGTAGTCCAATTGAGTCAGTTTACTATTTTTTTAATAACTCTCACCCTACTGATTCAAATATTAAGGTTCTTATTTTTTAGTATTCCTTATTCAATTTCCCACATATCATTAGAAGGAAGAATGTGCCAATTCGGCCATTTGAAGGCTCATATAGACCACACAAGATGACCCAAAGAATCAGTGAAGAAACTGGACCAGCCATGATGATTGAGTTACTGGTCTCACTCCCGAAGCCCATATTTTGTGAAACTCCTATATGTGTTCATGACTCTAAATAGAAATCTTGGATAGGAATTTCAGGGCCCAAATCCAAGAAAAAGGGGCCCAAATGAATCATTGAAGTCTAGCCCACCATTCTGACCGAGAATTCAAATCATGACACTATTCATGACATATCTCATGATTTAATCATCAAATTGAGATTATATATTTCAGTGTAAAAGAGCAGATATATATGGACGAATTTGATGGAGAAATCATTTTTCTATGAATGCATCGTCTTATTAAAACACCCTTTCACATTTTAGTCTTCAAAAAGTTTGGAGCGAAATAGACAGATTAAATTTGTTTAATCAACAGTTCATAACATTGGATAAATAAGTCAAAATGACTCCATATTTTGATATAGGTTAGAAAAATTTATTATATACAACTTTTAAGAAGGAAATATCTCAATATTCGGCTTTCTGAGTAGCCAACATGGCGATGCAAGTGGAGAGACAGATTGGGAAAGAAAACAGTCCACTTCCTTGGGCTATAAATGCATATACCTCCTCTCTATAAAACGGTTGATATTTCAGAAGAGAGGAGCACATATTGGCATGACCAAATCCTTTCCAAAGTATTTGGAGTACCTTCCATTCACATGTTTTCAATTTATATACCCTTCCTCCTCTCTTTGTTTCCTTTCATTTTTGTGTTGTTATTCGTTGGTAATCTTGTATGTTTGTGTTTTGAAATTCTGTTTTAATGAATGTTTCTTCTTTATTATCTCTTATTCTCATCCACATTATGTAGTTTAATATTAATATTCTTAAAATAGTTTAAATACAGTTGAATCCCCTTCCCTTCTTTTTCTTCCTCATTCAATCGAAAATCTGCTTTTTTAATTCTCATCATTGTTCGTGTATGTGTGTTCGACGTACCTCTCTTTTCTAATCCCTTTCTTTTTATTCTCTTGTTAATTCATCATCATAAATATATAAACCATATTGATATTAATATCAATGTCTGAGTAAATATATTATTGGGGTGAGTCAAAATTTAGGGTTGGTAAGTGATTGAGAGTATTTTCTCGATGAATATTCTTTAATTTAACATTGTGTATGTTTGACATAACATGTAATTGATTAATGACTTGTTCTTATTAACATGTGGTTTCCATGGATTATTGGAACCATAAATACACTACCATCAACAAACACTGATTGATCTTACAACCCTATGTTATGTTAAGGCTTGGATTAAAGCCTTAACACTTTGTAATTCCAATCAACATTATCTTGTGAAGTTGGTGTTAAATTAACTACAATATAAAGCCAATCTCTAGGATTTCACAAGATTAACTCCCTTAAAATGAACTCAACCCAATATTTATCAAATTTTTAAGTCAAACAACAATCATTAATCACATAATTTAATCTCTTCAAACAACCCCCCCCCCCCAATCAGAATATAATCAACTAAAAACAAATGACTATTTGAAAGTATCATCGGTGAGGATTCGACCCGAGTGCTACTATACACATTACCAGAGCACCGGAACCTTGACCAGTCGATAAGAGAAAATCAGCCGTGAATTTAACTGAGTATTTTTATTGTAGTGTGACCCCTGGGGTCATGTGGAGTTTTAGTGGTCATCGGGTTTGGATAGTTTTATTTTTCAATTCTTTCCTGATCGTTCTATTTGATTTATTTATTTTGGGATTATTTTTTATTATTTCCACTATGTTTTTTATTTATTTTGGGAAAAAATTATTCCTATAATCACTCTGTTGGTGCCCTTGGAACTTGTCTCCACCCTAGGATGATCTGGAACACCACTTGGGCCTTGCTGTGGACCAACTCGGGTGACCGGTTCGCGGTCGAGTGGAGTTGGTACACAAAAAAATGGTATCATATGATAGGTTCTTTTGAGGACATAGATTTCAGAGTAACATTTTTTATTAGGGTTGTCAATTTAGATGGGTTATGATTATTGGAGATTGGGGTATAGGTATGGGGGAGTTTCTGGACAACACTTTCCAAACCAAACCCTGAGTGTCCATGGGAAGTCTAGTTTTCACTGTTTATTTGGTTCTTCTGGGTTGCATGGTATTTGTGGAAATGAAACAAGAATCAATATAATGGTCTCAATGAGCTAGAAAGGGCCAAAAATCCATGTAGAGCCAGATAAATAGTCTTAAAAGACTCTCTTTGATGGTGGATCGATTTGCATATGGCCACTAACCATATGTCCAAGACATCCATCGACTCTAGTTTTCCTTCGTGAGTTTCATTCTTATGTACTTATGGTTATCATAAGATGGTTTTGGGGTGTTTTCATTTATATTTTAAAATGATGTTTGGTTTGAGAAATTGATTATTTTTTTATTATAAATTATACTTCCAAAACCAAAACCGTGAATATCTCATAGTGTGAAATGGGTTGTTTTGAAAATAGGAGATATTTTGGGAAATGATTTGGGGGGTTTAGAAAGGTTTTGTGAATTTCGAAATAAGAAAATGAATATGGAATTTGAAAAAAATATGATGATGATGTGTGGTTTTAAAATTGGGTGGGGTATTTTTAAAGTGGTTTTGAAAGTTATAATGATTCTTTAATTTGACTCTAGGTATTCCTATGAGTGCTCACATATATTTATATGGATGCATTTATGTCGTAAGTGGATGGTTATTATTATGTAAAAATGAGTGTCTATATGTACATCAAGTGGATTCTTGGTGTGGCCTGGGAACATTCTTGTGTGAGACCCATGGGATACCATTGGTGAATGATCAACCCACCAACATTATTTATTTTCACAAATGATGTTTAAGGAAAATTTGGTATTTGGTTAACTAGTGATTGTGTGTTGTGTTTCTTTATGATTTAGGATTGTTACATTCAAGGTATTTTGATTTTGAGAATCCTTATTTCTAGGAAAATGATTCATCTTGTGTTTTGTTGGTTAGTCTATTTGAGATAATGGTTAATGGGTTTTTCATGAAAAATGCTTGGTATACCTTTGAGTAGGTTATCTTTTTTGTGTTTGGTGTCTGTTTTTGGTATGCTTTGGACAAAGGGAAAGTTTGATGGGGACCCTTGATTTTTCTTATTTGCTAGTTCACACCCCCATAAAGAATTGGTGCATATTCCAAATCCGACCACATGTGATTCGCTAGTGGCAGGTCCTCCATATGATCAAAGTAAATACTCTCTTCTTGGGTTTTGAGGGTTGAGTTGATCTCTCTTATTTTTCAAATTTATAAGATCCTATCATAGGGGAAGAATGGATATGGAATGAGTTGAAAGAAATCATAATTTCTTAAGCTTATTGAATCGAAAAAGGAAAATTCGGACATCCCTAAGCCTAAAGGTCATACATGGGAGTAGTGAAGGGAATTATAGTGAGGAAAGTGGAAATTAATCTCGATTGTTGATGTGAGTCATTGGCTTAAAGGGCCTTCAGAATTTTCATTGGTTTATTTTATGATATGGTTCATGCTAGGCCACTAGTGTATCAAGTTTGGTCATAAGAGGATGTTAAGGATGTTTGATGGAATCATGTGCTACGTGGGAATCAGTTTAAATGCCCTCTCCTTGTAATGTTTCTATCAGTTTAATGGGTCATTTCAAGTAGACTCTTGCAGATTTATGTTCCCTTATAGATGTAAAGGTGGATCTTGTGGAACCATTTTCCGAGATTCTATTTAATATAAGAGTGTTCCTCTTCTGAGAATTTCTAAAATTATCTATTCTAAATGAAGGTTCATTTAAAGTGACCCTTATTTTGTTGTTTCTTGTTTGGGTGAAATGGATAATCCTTTATGTTCTCTCCATGGTGAAGTATCATGTTGAAACCAATCGAGTCTTAGGATGTGTGTGTTTTGTGGGTGTTGTCTTATTATAATGTGATTGCGTGTGCCACCAGAATGAGATGTTTTGTTCAAGAGTCTTCAATGATAGACTGTGAGGAAGGAGATGCTTTAAACACCAGGGAACCTAACGTAGACCCTGGAGTGAAGCTGACACATAGTTAGAAACCCCTAGGGGGTGTAAAGAACCACTTTATAGTGTCCATCTTCAGTATGGGAAATGGATATAGTTTAAAAATATTATGTAGTTGTCCCATTTGGAGCGGCCCCACATGTTGAAAGGAGATGTGGGGACCCTTTTTCTTCGTTACATATCTCAGGGGTAGAAGAGTTCTTCCTTGGTTATGAGGAGGCATGGTTATCTCATTTTATTGAACCTCTATACTTACACCCTTGTGGATGTGGATGTATTTTTGGTGGTCCTTGTATGGCCAAACTTAAGGATCAACCTCAATTTTGGTTTGGACTCATCTGAGGATGATTATTCTCAATAGGAGTAGTGAATCGTTTGGTGTTTTTTTGGGTTCAGAGTTCTTTTCATCGGAACCCTTGGTTGGGGAGTTTGATCTATGATGGATGTCATCGACAGTCTATGATGGCTAGTGTAGGAAGTTCTCAATTAGGCTCATGTTATGCTCCCATGATGACCTATGCAATTTAGGTGGGTAAGTTAGCTCTAATAGTGTGGAGACCCATTATGGGTCTCACTAGAATTCCTCTGGACTGAATCAGTGTTAGCCTATATCTTATGGTGGGGAGTCCGTTTGGGCCTCCCATGTTTGTAAATCCATTGAGTTTGTGATGTTGACTTGGAAATGAGTGATCTTTTTTAATTGTTTCAAGCTAGCTGTGAGGGTTTCATTGATAACTTTAGAGGCGTTTTGGTTTAAGGGGTTGGATTACACATTTATGAATTATTTCCCATTGATCAACCAACTAGAGGTGTTTAGACTTTTGGGGGTGGGTGGAACCTAGGGGAAGTCTATTTTGGTCTCATTAGATAAATTTGTACGTATCTTTTTTTTATTGAAAATGTTTTGGTCTTCTTCTCATTAAATGTTCATTGGGAGTCTCCTTAAGCTGTGAAGGAGATTCAATTTTTTCTTTTGGGTTAAACCTTGGAATGGATTTCCAAGGGCAGACATCATTAATGGTGGGGAGAATTGTCACACCCTGACCCAGAACCTTGCGATCGAGGTTAGTTTATTTATATTTGAGTCTTTTTTTATGTTTAAAATTTATTAAATTTAAAAATAAAAATGAAGAAAAATAAAATAGAAGGAAATTGATTTAATCATTATAATAATGATAATACTGTTATTATGAATAATATTATTATTATTGTTATGTTTATTATTATTATTATTAAGTTTTTTATTATTATTATAATTAGAATATTAAAATTAAAAATATTATTATTATTATCTTTTGGAATAAGTTATTTCTACCCATATCATATCCCTCAAGAATCCAGCCCCCACTTATGGGTTCTTCTTGCACTCCCCCTACTGGCCACTCCACCTTTTCCCTTCTAACAGACTCTCTCTGTCCCTCCTTCGACGACCGTTTCCCAACCAGTGCCCTCTCCTCCGGTAACCATGACCTACCTGGCCGCCTCCCTCACATGACCCCATCAGGCTTCCCTCCCTCCCATGACCCCACCATTGCAACTCCTCCCTACGTTCATCGTACCCTCTCCCCCGAATAGTCTTCTCCTTATTTTTTAAGGGTTTCATTTTTTCAATGGATAGGGTGTTCATTTTAGGGTTTGATCACTTTTGTTAGGGTCTAATATTGGTTTATTTGGTTTAAGATTTCATTCTTAAGGATTGTTCAATGTGTAGTTGAGTTGAGTATGGGGTTTCACACCATTTTCCATATATTTCATCATTTGAGGTAGGTGATTCCATGCCCTATCATTTTTAGAAGATTTTATATGTTTGTTTAGTTAAATTTAATGTGTTCTAAATTTTATTTTGATGGTGGGAAGTGTGATTTGGTAATTTTTTAACATGATTATGGGTTAGAAATGAATTATATTTTAAAAAATGGCTATGTTTTGTGCTTATTTTATTGTAATGTGTCTTGAAAGGAGTTTTATGCATTTTTTGAAAAGTAAAAAATGTAATTTCAAAGTCACTTAAGGTGCCTATTTATTCGTAATGAGTTTTTATTCATGAATGGAGTAGTGTGGGTATATAGGCCTTTTCATGTATTTTTAAGTATTAATTGTAAATAATTTAATCATTAAAAAGGAATTGTTTGGAAATGATTTTGGGAATTATAAGGATTTATAAAAAGGGGTTTGTCGTGGAATTGGTTGAGAAATGTTGTGTTCTTCTTGTGTTTGTAAAATGGGGAATTGTAAGAATTTTTTAGATGTTGGAAAATACATTGAAATGGGTTTTTGGTGTGATTAAAATAGAAAATGAATTATTATTGGTATGTAGGCCTTTTGAGAACTTCTAGAATGAGTTTTGAATAGTTTAAATAATGGGAATCTTGTTTTGGAAATGAACATACTTTATGTGTGGATTCAAACATGGTGTCTTAGCCCATGTTTTTGAGTGGGAAATTGGGTTCCTTTCTTGTGTCATTAAAAATTATATTTTATGAATATCAAATTTATTTGAAGAAGGGTTGTGGAGTGTGTAAAATGAAAAGTTGGTTTTTCATGAAATTGGTGATTTTTGGTCTCCTATATGTTAATTAGGTAGATCAGTTGTACATCGAAGGGTTTAATACAAATACATAGGTATGTATATATGTAAATATATAAATAGTCCTTGCAAATATTCCCTCATGGTTCGGGGAATGTGTGCATTGGATTAAGGGGTATATATAAGAGTTTATGTGTGTGCAATTTTGGAGTGATCATCTTCAAAGGTGTCAAGTGCCAAATTATTTGGTTTAGTTCTCTCCTTTTAAGGTATGATATCTATGCTTTGACCTTTAAATTTAAGAATAATTTATTTCTTTCATTTTTTATGTAGTTTATGTTTTAATTATTGATATAAAATTATTAATAAAATTTTATGTCTTGAATTGGAGTGGTTTATCTCCTGTAATGTATTACAATAAATGACTTGATTGCATTTTTTCACATATTGTGCAGGATGAATTTCCCCTTTGGCATTTGAAAATGTGTTCTAGATTTAAAATTCTTGTTTGGGTTTCTTAAATGGGTTTCCAAGTGTGTTTCTGGTTTTCAAAGTGGCATTCATGTGGTTCTTTAAGAAATTCTTTAGCATGTGATTGTTGTGTGAGACCCGTTTGGCACTTTAAAAATGGTTTCCTCATAAAATCCTCCTTTGAATGGGTCACACCTTATTGGTTGATGAAATATGGGAGATTCCTTGTTTTGGGACTTCCCTTGTGAAATAATTGTTTAAAGTCGAGGGTCTTGTTACTTGGGGTGACATGGGGATGACCTTGTTGTGTGTATTGACTATGTGTGGTGAATGTACCTGGGATTGGATACTTGTTTGAAATTGATGTATCTCTCCCTTTTTAGTCTGAAATGGGAACCTAGCATAGTGATCATGTTTTTTATGAACAATTGATGAACTAGTTTAGATTAATCATTTGATAGTGTCTCATAGTAGAGGGATTTATTATTATTATTACTATGGTATTGGGCCCCTTGGTTAGGCCAAGTAGAGAGACAATCGAATATTTGGGAGTTGTGATTTAATCAAGTAGGGCATGCCTTCAAGATGAGTCACCTGTACCGTATGTTCTAGATAATTTACGATATCCTAGGTTTTATCATGAAATTCCGCACCTAGTTATCAATGACGGATGATTATGGTGAATTTTTTGGTTGGAATCTCTTTTGTGATATCTTCTCATTTCCCTTTTAGTATGAATCTTGTGCTTACTTTCTATGTAGTGTGGATCTTTTCCAAAAATTGATTAAATATTTTTAAATGATTTTGGAAAATGGTTTTAAAACTATTTTACACTTTATTCATCTCTATCCCTCTTTTTTTAAAAGGTTACAACTTACTTCTTGGAAAATAAACCGGTTTAAATAAAAAGGGTAATGGACCATGACTTTATTTTATGGGGAAAATTTTAGAAAAACATACTTTTATACATTATAGATCAAATCTGAAATTACTATTTCGTTATTTAAAGTAAATGCATTGAGAATAGATTAATTGGGCATCTTACTGAGTTTTAATACTCGCGGATATACTTTTTTCTTGTTTTTAGTCTCAGGTGAAGGTTTCAATATGATCTCGGTCTCCATGAGAGATTTTGAGTCTTGTCATCAGAGTGTGACCGACATGGTCACGTAGAGTTTTAGTGGTCATCATGTTCAGTTAGTTTTATTTTTCGTTTCTTTCTGAATCGTTCTATTATTTATTTATTTTGGACCACTCTTGTATTATTTATATTGCTTTTGGTTATTTATTTTGGGATAAATTATTCCCATATTCACTCTATTTATGCCCTTGAAACATGTCGCTATCCCGAGAAGATTGGGAATTCCTCTCGGGCTTTGTCATGGACTAACATGGGTGATCGGTTCAGGGTCGACTCGGGTTGGTTCGTGATAATGATATTCATATGATACTTAATATTCCATTCCATGTTTCTCTACCAAAAAGGTTACCTAAAAGGAATAATGATTTATAATAAACAAAGTTTAGAACTGCCTCATACTCTTAAGGGGATATATATATAATATTTACATATTATCCAAAAAATGAATCATTATAAAAGATAACTATTTGATCGTTTCACATGTTTTTCTTGACTTAATAATGTTGTGAAATCAATGATTGTAAGATAAAATTTATATAAGGTGTAAGAGAAATCATTGAAAAACCTATTTTCCCTTTATTGAAGTTTATTATTAAAATGTTTGTTATAATTCACCAAGATTATTTATTTGAGTTCCATTATAAATGTAACAATAGGTTATTTAATTCTCATGTTTTAGATGTTTTTTATATCACCTATATTACTTTATAATAATACGGTAGATAGTAAAATTCCAATAAATCTTCTGTTATAGTCCATAAGAATCCCATTGTTCCCTTGATGGTACTACCAAAAAATATAATTTATTTAACCTAGTTTATTAAAACCAAAAAATTAGGATACAAACCAACAAAAAAAATTCTTAATAGAGTACAATAAATTTTTAATATCAATATTTTAAGAAAAAAATGAAATAAATATATTAAATAATTAATTCCATATTATGCTAAAAATAAAAAAAAAAGATAAAAACCCATTTTAAAAACAATCCACAAAATAATAAATCACTATATTATAAAATAAAAATAATTGGGAAAATAATTTTTATAAAATATATTCATTTTAAATATTAGGATCACAATTGAAATTTTATAAATTAATGAAATAAATTTGGGAATGAGAAATTATAGGTTTTTAAAGACACATATAAATTAAATTCAATTAATTGTATATACCTTAAATTAAAAATATAGTCTTGAAAATAAAAACAATAATGTTATTATTATATTATAATAATTAGAATGTAATAAATTAAAAAAACCACTAATAACATGTCATGGAAAAAATTGATGAGATATTAATAAAGAACATATGAAAGATTAGTAGAATCTTATATTATGGTGATTCATCAGACATTTTTTTACTATTGAAAACCGGATATCATTAAAAAAAGCTAAAAAACTTACTAACAGTAATTATAAAAAATATATATAGCTTTAAGATTGATGATTAATTTCAATAAAATTAATTTATTTATCTCACATGAACTTGGGAAACACAGTATAAAATAATATTGGAATGTTATTAGAGATGAAAAATGGGGTACAATTCCAAATATAAAATCAATTAATCAATCAGAATTTTGATTTCAATTTCTCAACATCATCAAAAATTTCATTTTTCCCACAGTGATAGAAACACCAAAACACCCTTAAAATCACTAAATAGATTTCATAGGAATTTTCAAATTTCTGAAACACCTAAAACATTACAACCTAAAAATTTTAATCATAATCCATGATAATATAGTGATAATGAAAGTATAATATAATTTAGAACTAGGTTTCAAAGAAAAATTAATTGATGATGGTTATGTTGTAGTGGAAGTATTCACGCAATGACCATGGTCCCAAATGTTTGAATTTTGGGTCATAAAACCAAAATTATGAAATAAAAATTTGATGTGTACTAATCCATTTTTATAACAAATTAAACTAATAAAATTAATAAAAAATAATTAAACAAAATGCAAGATCCATAATTAAAAATGATTATAGATAATTTGTGAAAAAAAACTAAAATGGATATTAAATCAAGTAAAGCTTGAAATATTTCCAAAAAAATAGAATAAAAATATAAGAAACATTATGCATAAAAATATAATCACTTAACATGATAATTAAAATTATGAATACATTCTATATGTATTTTGTGTAATAAAAAGAATATTATTTTCATAAACTAAATCAAAATTCAATAAAACTACAAAATGGTAGCAAGCGACAATGGTCAAAATAAATAGAACATATTCTATTAATTTCTGAATAATATAATAAATAATTTGAAAATAATAAAATGAATTCTTAAATATATTTAGCACAATCGATGGAATAAGAATATATAACTTTATGACTAATCCTCAATATTTCTATTCTTTAAGTTGTATACATATTTTTAGCTGATTATTTTACTTGTGCTTTGTGATTGGGTTCATGCTTTATATTTTTTCCTTTTTGGAATTTCAGGAGACCTTTGGGGTCTTGGGGTCCCTACTAGTTATTTTTATACTCAACCCTTCACATGCTTCTCCCGTACCTTGTTGTGTCTTTTACAGATGATAGATAGCATTAACTGAGATTAGGGAGCCAGGAATAGACACTACACAGAGGTGATCAGTTGACATGGAGAGCCACAATGACGATCTATACCTACAATTATGGTAGGATATTTGGCGGATGACCTCAAGAGTTGTTTTCCCTTTTTTTATTTTCTTTCAGTTGGGTTTGTATTATGGCCCATTCTGCTTCAGTTCACACTTTTACTTTCAACTGCTATAATACGTGGATTGTTCTTGTTTTGTACCTAGTCTGTGTGTTTTTAGGATTAAAGTAAATTCCATCCCATTTCAGGGATATTCATTTCTGGGGATAGTCACCAACCCCTTGCCTATGGAAGGTACGATTGGGGTAGTCACGACATGGGCCCAATGGACAGGTCATGACAAAGTGGTATCAGAGTAGTCGGTTCTACCAAAGAACTAAGACTTTGATATTTTTAATGGGGCAATAGTGTTATGTTTTTTGAGTACGGTTTTCAGTTTGGGGAGTCCAATGTTGGTGTGGCAGTCGTCATATCCATACACCCGAATCGAAATTTTTGATTTCTGACTTGATACACAAAAACATTGTTTATGTTTGTTTTTGAAATTCTTTTCTTTTGATCTCTTATGAGTCACCTCACTATGTATAAATTTATTTATTCTGGTGGACTTGTTTCTTTATAGGATTCCTCTACGTAGATAGCCATCCAGGATTTCAGAGAGAGGTTACGATGATGGGCCACCGAGTGATGAGGCTTTTGTGTAGGTCCCTCTTATGGCGATGGTACCATTATATGGTGTACCAGCAACACCACTACCTGTAGGGAAGTAGTTTCCACCAGCCCCACCAACAGACGGTGAACACCAACTTAGTGAATTTCATGGGTTCCAGCAGTAGAGGCCTTCATGTGTTTAAGGAATGATAGAACCCCAAACAGCTAAGGACTTGTAGGAGGCTGTGGCTAGAGTTTTCAACCTAGTTGGGACACCAGCAGACCAGATGGTGATCCTAGCTACTGGCCTTTTTCAGGGCATATTAGGGAGATTGTGAAGCAAGACACTCTAATTGTACGATGAGGTGACCCTCACCTAGTTGGAAATCTTGGACCTTTTTAGGTAGGAGTTCATTATAGTGTCTTTACGCTCTATGTGTATTAAGAAGCTCCTACAGTTACATCGAGGAAGCCTAATAGTGGCCCAGTACTCAGTGAGATTCACTGACCTTTCCCGCTATTCTACCAACATGGTCGTGACCCTTTATTCAATACCTAGACCTTTAATCGGGTTCTCCAGTAGGAGATTATAGAGTCGATGATATACCTCAATATCCTGATGCATGATGGAGTTCTTGAGAGGGCGCTGTTGGTGGAGAGTTTTCTAACTGAGCAGTCACTGATAGTGAGAGCCACCACTAAACGAATGGTAGTTGATTCATCTACACCAGGAAATAGGCAGATGATGCAGAGGTCCAAGAAGGCCAGACCTTCAGGTGGATGACCCCAGGATATAGGTTCGGAGGTGTGGAGGTAAAGCGACAAAGGAGGTTAGTAGAGGAGCATACTATGATACTCATGTGGTGGGTAGGGTAACATGGCTCATGACTACCCGACCCGTCGTGTCGACGATTGGTTGAAAGTCGACAAACCACCTTGGTAGAGGAAGATACTTGATCGAGGAGGTCTGTAGTGCTGCGAATGTGGCATGAAAGTAGTCCATGCAGTAGGTGGTGGGTGAGGGATTGAGGTTCTACTGCAACCACATTTGGGTGGTCCGCCTCGACCTTAGGGAATAGGTGGACATGGACGATCTCATCTTTAGGCAGCTAAAATATTTCACCATGGAGCTCCAAAGATGATTCAAGGTACAATCTATATCTACTCCACCGTAGAAGTAGTTCTTATAGACACATGTGTTAGTCACACTTTTATTTCAATAGCTCTTGTTCGGAGATTGGAGATTTCGGTAGAGTCGTTGGCTAGATCCTTACGATTAGAGACTCCTATAGAATAGGATTTAACAATTACACATTGGTGTTGGTAATGTGAGATTACCCTAGGAGGTGAGAACTTTAACTGGTATCTCCTAGTAGCAACATCGAGGCCTTACAATGTAATCTTGAGTATGGACTGGTTATCCATGGTCTATTCTTAGATTGACTATTTTAGGTGCATGATGCAGTGTCACTATGAGGATGGGACCGAGTTTTCCTTAACTGGAGAGAAGGGAACATTTACAACTCATGATGGACTTTCTCAGGGGAGGGTACAGTCGATCACTCATCAGTTGACTAGCCTTACCCTCAGAGCAGTTGACGAGAGGAATCTAAGTTATCCTATTGTGGTGAACTAGTATGCTGATGTCTTTTCTGATGATGTTCCAAGATTACCTCCTTGTATAGAAATAGACTACTATATCGACCTGTACCCTATGATGACACTGATATCTACACCAGCATATCAGATGGATCCATTAGATCTTTGTGAGTTGATGGTATAATTGGAGGACTTATAGGGTAAATATTTTATAAAGCCTAATGATTCAACATGGGTAGCCCCGATTTTGTCCTCCAAGAAGGCATAAGTGAATTTGAGGCTTTGCGTAGACAATCGGTGCCTGAACCAGGTGCCCATGAAGAACAAGTATCCAGTTGTAAGGATTGATGATCTCTTTGATCAGATGATGTGTGTTCAGTGAATTTCAAAGATAGACCTCAGATCAGGGTATCATGATCCAGGGTATGGGATGAGGAAATAATGAAGACAGAATTCAGATGTCAATATGGACACTAGGAGTTCTTGGTGATGCCTTTTGGTGTGACCAATGCTCTGAATGTGTTCATGGGGCTCATTAATAGGATCTTCTAGCCTTACCTAGATCACATTGTGGTGGTTTTCATTGAATACATCTTGATATACTCGATGTCTGAGAATGATCATGCTACACATCTACAAATAGTTTTGGAGACACTCTAAGAGCACCAGATTTATGGACAACCTTCAAAGTGCTGGATCTGGATATGAGAAGTCCACCTTCTGGGGCACGTTATCTTAGATGTTGTAGTTTTAATGGATCTATCAAAGATAGAGTAATTTCGTACATGGAAGACACCTAGGAGTGTGACTAACGTATTGAGTTTCCTAGTGTTGGCTGGGTACTACCAGATATTTTTACCCGACTTCTCCAGAGCAGCAACAACCTTTCCATCATTAACAACGATGGGACAACCCTTCTTGAGGACAGAGTTATGCCAAAAAAATTATAGGAGTTGAGGCTGAGACATAGTAGTGCCCCATATTGAGTCTAATAGAAGAGGGAATTGGGTATGTAGTCTACCATGATGCATCACATACTAGATTGGGATGTTTCCTGATGCATGAGAAAGCGGCGATCGCTTACGGATCATGGTAGTTGAGGAATCAGGAGAAAAACTACAGTACCCATCACCTAGAGTTAGCAGTACTGGTCTTTTCCTTGATTATGTAGTGGCACTACTTGATGGGTAATTGTATTATTGTCTACTCTGTCCATAAGAGTCACAGGTATATCTTCTCATAGAAATACATGAACATGAGACAATGACGATGGCTGGAGTTCCTATAGAACTATTACTTTAAGATAGTCTACACTTCTAGTAAGAGGAATGTGGTGGCAGACGCACTCAGTAAGAGGTCTGGACTATAGTTTCTAAGTGAGGCAATATAGTAGTTATCCGCATTGAAAATATCCTTCATGTATAGTGATTTATCATCTTACCTCCAGTATATGACTGTTAATCCCCCACTCCTTCATCGACTCAAGGAGGCATATCTTGGGGACATGTACATCGAGACCTGATGTGCTCAGATATCCTCAAGAAAGGCTCCCGAAGTATCTTCTGAAAGTGGGGAGCATGTCTTCCTTTTTAGAGGATGCACCATTGTTCCAGTGATGTTACGTGAGGAGTTGTTGAGGGAGATCTACACATCCCCTTTCACATTACATCTAGGTGTGTTGAAGATATACCAAGACCTCGGGCATCAGTACTGCTAGCCAGGGATGAAGAAAGTAATGGTAGAGTTTGTTTCTTGATTCCTCATTTATCAGCAAGTGAAGGCCAAGTACCAGGTTCCAGCAGGCTTGACTTATCTTCTTAAGGTGTCAGAGTGGAAGTAGGATGGCATATCCACGGACTTCATGAAAGGGTTACCACATATGTCCAGGGGCCACGATTCCATCTAGGTGATCGTTGACTGACTCCCTAATTCGGCACACTTCCTAATCATCTGAGAGTAGGGATCAATAGGGGGCTTGGGAAGCCTCTATATACAGGATATTATATAGCTTCATTGGGTTCCATCAATGATCTTCTCATATTGTGATGAACTTTTTACATCCCATTTATGGAGGGGATTACAGGAGGAGTTTGGGACACAACTATGTTTGAGCACCACCTTTCATCCTCCGACAGATGGTCAGACGGAGTGCACCATACAAACTCTTGAGGACATATTCTATTCTTGCGTCCTTGATTTTGGATGTAGTTGGGACGACAACCTACCACTAGTGGAGTTCATATACAACAACAGTTATCGCTTCACCATCGGACTGACTTTATTTGAGTCCTTGTATGGGTGACCTTGCAGATCACCTCTATGCTGGACGGACCTAGGAGATTCAACACTTATGGGTCTAGAGTTGGTACGGGCTACCACTGATAAGGTTCATATCATCTTGGAGTGAATGAAGACTTCACAGTGATGGAATAAATCTTATTCTAACAGGAGACAGAGACCCTTGGAGTTCGAGGATGGAGACCATCATTTTATATGGATCTCACATTGATGAGGATTTTGGAGATTTGGCTTGGCGAAAAACTATCTCTGGGGTTCATTGAACCTTTCCAGATCCTCAGCAGAGTAGGGGAGGTGTTTTACTGCCTATCTATTCCCCAAAAGATGCACAGGGTGCATAATTTTTTCCATGTGTCGCAGCAGAGGAGGTACGTGCATGATCTATCACATGTTATTGGATGGGCGAGATAGACATTGATGATGGGGAGATGTTCACGGAGTTCCCTGTGGAGATAGAGGATCGAGCAGAGTGGGTCCTTTGGGGTTTGTCGGTTCTTTTGGTGCGAGTTCAGTTGCAGTAAAAGAACATCCAAAAGAGCACATGGGAGTGAGAGGCTCAAATACATGCTCAGTACCCCCATTTGTTTCCATAGTTTGGTTGTAGCTTTCGTGGGTGTAAATCCCTAAGGTGGGGAGGGTTTAATGTCCAATAATTTCCATATAAATATTTTTTAAGCTATGTTCAGTAAACTTGTGAGTGGTGATGTCTGTCATTTGAGCCAGTTCATGGATTATATATCAGAAGGTACCATTGAATTCGCAGCACCGAGATTTACTTATATGAATCATAACTTTGACCGATAAGGATCAGATGAAAAAACTAATTTTTGGACTTTACAAAAATAATAATAAAATAACTCCAAGGTCATTTTATTCATTCCCTATAACTGTTGAGTGATAGTGGTGGGACCGTATTGTAACATTGAGCATGAATGGGAGTCATTTAATGACATAACCCTTGGGTTGCGTACCCATGATATTCATTGAAATAATGGAACATTAATTATGATTCCTTAATGAACCACATTAATGAAATGAAATGTGGTTCGTTCCCTCTCTTCTATTTAAACAATGCTTGGGCATGGGTTTTGGTCACTCATGAGAGGAACCTCTGATGAAGTTCCTAAGACATCTTCCACCAACGTATAATTGAGCTTTCAATGACTGTTGGAGTATTCAAACTGGAAAACGACAGGTAACGGTGAGCACCAACGAACGCGAGTTCTTCTCCAACATCCTCAACGTCTTCCAATATTTCTAGGTAGGGGATTTTGTATAAGAGATTTATGTTTCATTTACCCATGACGTTGTTAAAATATTTCCATTTAATAATTCTAATATAGAGGGTGCGAGCCAAACGAACAAGGAATGGACCCTCCACCGAACTTTCTTTCTTTGTGTTCTTTTTGGACGACCGACCAATATGGCAGAAAGACAAAATCGGGAGCCACGCAGTGATAGTAGTGTCCTGATAGTCCATTAGGTGCAGTTGGAAGATAAAATAGACCTCTAGAGCTTCATCAGAGGCCCATGAAAGCTCCATCGGCGTGGCGGTGTCGGGGACCAGAGGAGGCGGCCGTCGCCTCTCACCGGTCGCAAAGAGGTGGTGGTGCCTGAAGGCATTGCGGCGGACAAGGTCAGTCGGCCGAAGTCAGCCGCTTCGACGGCGTGCGGTTCTCCACGAAGGAGGGACGCGACTCTGAGCCGCGACGGTGGGTAGACCCGCGCCTACAGGTCAGCTATTGACCAGTCCACATAGACCGGCCAGGTAGAGAGGCACCAACTGGCACTACAGATGGTGCAAGCTGAATGGAATTATTTCCTTCAGGAGGGGAGTCGACCCCCGCGTCCAACTGGCAGGCCGTGCCCAACCAGCAGGCTGATATGGTCCAGCATGCCACACCCATCTGGGTAAGCCGGGCTGAGCCTATGGCCCAGCAGGCATAGCCCGTGGCCCAGCCCCTTCGGGCCAGGTCCAGCTGAACTGGGCTAGGTCGAGTCGGTCCGACCGGGTCAGGCCGGTCTGGGCCCGGACCCCGTTACAGCCCAGTTTCGCATAAAGGGCTATATCTCATAGACTGGATGTTCGCTTGACAAACTGTCTGTGGAACTAGAACCCTTAGGATGAGGTGGTCCTTTTGAGATACTCCCCTTGGGTTTTAGATAAAGTTGGAGTATGGCCGGGTTGGATCGGACTCGAACCAAACCTGGTCCCTGGAACTAAAATGCACATATCTACAGATCGATCATCTTATTGATGCACAGTCTATTGCATTGGAACCTTTATGATATGGATGTTCTTCAGGTTACTTATTTTTGAGACTTCATTTAGGTTGAGGTACGACTGATATCTTGAGGAGTATAATATATGGATATCAAGTTTACCAAGTGCCGGAATCTGGTGGCTGCCTGTCATGTGGAATATGACTCTTTGTGGATCGGCATCAAAGAGACCCTTTATGGATCAGAAGTAGCGCAGCCCAATGGGGACCATCCATAGAGCAGTCTGTCGTGGATCAGTGACTTAAGAACCCGTGTGGATCGGTGACTTACAACCCTATATGGATCGGTGACTTACAACCTTGTGAGGATCAAGGACTTACGACCTAGTGTGGATCGACAATTTACGACACTAAGTTGATCGAATACATATGACCCTCTTTGGATCATCAATAGTGATACTCGACAAGGACCGGCCTTAGAGAATCCCGTCGTGGAATAGAAACTTACAACCCTTTGAGGATCAATGAGTTATGCCCCTATATGAATAAGTGACTTACAACCCTATGTGGATCAGTGATAGGGAATCTTTTTCATGGTTCAGTAGTGGAACTTATCAATGGAATAAGATGATTTACCTTTACGAATAATCATCTTTATTCCTATCCATTAATTTTTATACCTATTATGATCTGAGTCATTTACTTGTTCTTTGTGATTGGGATCATGCTTTGTGGGTTTTTTCATTGTGGAATTATGGGAGACATTCTTGGTTCTCTTGGTCTCTACTGGGTATTTTTATACTCACCCCTACAAGGGCTTTTCCCGCACCTTGTTGTGTCTTATGAAGATGATGGATAACATTGAATGGGATTAGGAAGCCAGGACTAGACCATGTACAGAGGTGACCGGTTGACGTGGAGAGCCACAATGATGATATGTAACTACCCTTCATGTCGGATCCTTGGAGGATGACCTAAGGATCTATTTTCCCATTTTAGTATATTTTATTTTAATTGGGTTTGTATTCCGGCCCATTCTACTTTAGTAAAAACTTTCACTTTCAATAGTTATACTACGTGGATAGTTCTTATTGTGTATCACGTCTATGTGTTTTCAGTTTTAAAGGAAATGCCTTTCTATTTTAGGGATATGCATTTTCAGTGCTAGTCACCAACCCCTAGCCTATGGAAGGAAAGATTGGGGTAGTCAAGGCATAGGACCCAGGGGACGTGTCGTGACAGTCATTTATTTTTTCTACAATGATCCTTGAAGTGCATGATATGGAACATCACACAATATTGTTTAGATTTTTTTTGATTGATGACTATATCATGTAAGTAATTAGAATATTAATATGTATTTTCATACAATGTCATTTCAAATATACCTTAAACATTTATTATCATTTTTGAGGAACTTAATAAAATTGTATGTAGAGTTAATAGATATTTTCCATTGATAAGAAGAGAGGATTTACATATAAATGAGTTTCTAGATTTGTTGCAATCTATTTTATGACCATTTCTTTAATTAACAAAAAATATTGATATTATTTTATTGATATAATTAATATATATTTCTGGTATTGAGACTTCTTGTTAACTTCGTCTCTCAATAAATAAGAGTGTTGTCTTTTGGTCCTAGTTCATTGGTTCTTGAATGAAAATATTTAATAAGAAATGGGTATATATTTGTTACAAATAATCAACCGGTAAAAAAGAGAACACATCATGATGGTGTTTTGTTAACAGATACAATGGGCTATTTTGTCAGGGCATCAGATAGTAGGCCTTGATATAAAAATGTGTCTTCTTATGGACTTTTTTTATAAAATATTGATATTGTATTACTACTATCATGGTTGAGTCACTATAATGAAATGTAAATGGTTTGATTCAATGAAACTAACATTTACATGTATTGATGATTGTGGATTCAATGTTTTTGAAATGAATTTATTCCTATCTACTAATGAACCATGTATTTTCTTATTAATGAAAAAACAGGTGTTTTATGTGAATGGTCAACTGAGACCAGATTACAGTGTCATTATTGAAGTAATCCCAAGACATATTTTTCATGATGGTGAGGAAGAAATTGGAACTATTAACACCCCATTACTGTTGACAAAAATATTGTATTTTATTACTCAAATTTTCCCATTCTGATAATTGATGTTGAACAAGATATAGTGATATGTAATATATAGAAGAAACTATATATTTTCCTCATGTATTCAATTTACCTTGAGGTCAGTTTCTCAGGTTGGTACTACTATAATTAAATTAATTTAGTTTTAGTTTAAAATGGTATTTTTATTTTCATATAATTTTTGTCCATTCTATTTAATTAGATTTATTTCAATTTTGAAAACATGGTTTAATATGGGGTTTTAAAAAATTTATAACTTAGTTTTATATTATAGTTTCTAAAACAAATTATGATATCGTTTATTAGTTATTTTAATTCTAAGTTGTAGGAAATATCTCCAATAACATTTTCTAAAAAATGTACATTTCATTCTTATACAAATTATGAAATGTATTAAAGAAGTTTGAAGGATTATATTATTTGATAATGGTAGAAAAATTTGTGAGCAATGGTTTCCTCTCCTAGTTCCCTTGGTGAGTATAAAAATTATAATGTTTTTCTTCTTCTTTACATTTACTATCATGTTCACATTCGTAATCAAATATTTTTTATAGACATTCCTCTAAACTAGAGTTGACTTCTCCTCATCATACTATTATGGTTATGAGGAGGGGTGCTCCTAGATACACATAGATAACCCTCTATACTCATTCACACCCTAACCTATCAGCAGGCATCCCATCTACCACACATTTTCAACCTCCACATGATCCTCCAAGGATATTCCAATCCAAGCCTCTATCATTATATTATTTAGACTCTAATTCTCATACTACTTCTACACAACCTCTAGGGATGTTACAACTTATACCATATCCATATCCTATGAATTATTCCCAGCCCTTATCCTACCACGTATACACCACATCTATTTCCTACTTTCCATCTAGGATCTGATAATTCTGCTCCTTCAGCTTCCACTCCACTACATAGAGATGATCTAGTGCATGAATTCGAACAGGAACATCCTTTAGAGGCAACCAAAATATGATATCCCATGGATCAATCAATGCCTAATAAGTATCATATATTAGGTTTCTCTTATATGTGTGTCAAATTATGTCACAACATTTTTCATGTTGAAATGTGAATTAATTATTATTATTATTCTTTTATCTTTTTCAATGGGATCTTTTAATAGGTGACGTAGAGTACCCATATGTTTGATTTATGGAATCATCAAAAAACATTATGGTAGATTAAAATGAATATAATCAAATGATAGATAAAAATTACATACATTTATAAGATTTATGGAAGATTTAGAAAAGTACACCAATATCATTCTGGTGAAACAAGTCTCATTGAGGCATATCAGTAATGAAATCAAAGGGAAATCATGGGAGGAGATATAGGTAAGAATATTTTCTAAATTGATATCTATATTATTTTTTAATTTTTATGAATTAACATGTTTTTTTCAACATTGATTTAACTTTCATGATGGTGAAGATACTAAGGTATGATGGTTGATTTATCTTGGGGAGTTTTGGAAATCATATAATCATGAGTTACAATTTGTCTGGAAGAGTGCATCCATTTCTGATTTAGAGGGTGTTCCAATATTCACTGATTGTCCAATAAAATAATATTAAGAAATGAATTATTTTTAGAAGAGTAATGATTTTATGTTATTCTTAATCTTTAATGGTTTTCATTGAAAATTTACTTCTTATAAATTGTATTAGTTTTTTAGGATGCGTCAGAAAAAAAATGAAAAAGGATGATATGATGAATTTTCACACTTTGGGGTGCACTAAAATGCCTGATCATGGGAGGATATAGGTATATTAATAAGAATATAAATAATATCTATATTTATATTGTTACCTAAGTATAAGATATTTATTTGATGAAGAAAAATTTGGGGGAATGACTCTATTAGACAAGCTTAAATAATTTACTTGTTGAGAGTGATCTAAAATAGAATATTGTAGATATAGACAACTATTGAATAATAATCACAACAATCAATTTCCTTATTCACAAACCTACAATATTTCAACCAACCACCTTCAAATAATTTTTTGTTATTTGAAGTACTTATTGATTAGATTTTTCAAAACAGGATGCTAGTTTCCTTAAAATGTTCTCAAAAAAGTTTAGGCATAATTTAGGGAGGAAAAAAATTTATAAATTATTTTATCCACCAATGATATTATTGGACCAACCATATGTGTTCTCTTTTCATTCATATTATCTCTAGTTGAGTATTTTAGGATTATTATATTAAAATTTATTTATTTTAGTTTCATTTTTTAAACTATAAATTGATTTAAATAAATTGTTTTTATTTAAGCTATCAAATATTATTACATGTAATTTCCTATAGTCCATTAAAATAAAATTAACCTTAATTGTATAGAATCAAACCAACATAAAGTGTTTATTTAATTTTATTTGGATTCTTAAGAAGTATAAAAACATAAAAAGTCATAAAAATGATTTAAACATCAATAAAATAGTGTTAAAATAGTCCAAAAACAAGCTCATGTGGTATTAAGACTGAAGGATAGAAATGACATATTAATATATAAGGATGAAGATTCCTCATTTAGTTAGATTCCCATGATAAAATTTATGTTTTATTCTCATAAATTTCTTTAATATATGTCTATAAATTCCCCATAAATATATAATTTTTAGCTTTAATGAAATCCTCTTGTTCCCTCAAGGTTTTGAAACCATTAAACCACCAAATACGATGAATGTTCCACTGAATTATATAAATAATAGTTTACATGATTTTAATTTAACTCTTCAATGATATGTCAATATAATCCTTAAAGCATTGAAAACATGATTCAATGAATCTATCATTCCTCAAGAGATATATTTGATAAATTATCAGTTAAAAAATAACATTGTAAACAAAAAAATGTAGCCGCAAGATAACTGGTTGACATAAACCAAGATGAAGAAAATACCATAACCAAAAATTAACTAAATAATCTTACCTAAATAAAAACAAATAACCAAACCCTAAAAAACTATTTAACAAAACCAAGAGAAAAAATTTGATCAAATGACATAATCCAAAAAAATTAAAGACCAAACGATCAAAATGAACCAAATGATGTAACACAAAAAAGACATGACCTAAAAAATAAACCAAATTACATCACGAAAAATTAACCAAATAACCTAAATTTAAATAGTGATAACCCAGAAATGATCAAAATAACATAACTCAAAAACAACTAACCCAAAATAAACAAAATGATATAACCCAAAATAAACCAATGTAGACTAATTGTTAAAACAAAAAAAAAATGAAAAATAACCAAATGAACTAACAAAAACATACCTAATCTTGGAACAAACCAAATTACATAACCAAAAATAAACCAAATGACCTAACTCAAATGTGGCATAACCCAAAGATAAACTAAATTACCAAATCGAAAATTACATAAACCAAATGGAACAAAACGACATTTCCTATAATATACCAAATTATATAACTCAAAAATGTATTGAGCCAAAAATGTAGAAAATGTCCTAACCTAATTCAACCAAAATGACCTAACTAAAAATGAACTAAATGATCTATCCAAATGACCAAATGACCAAATATTCCAAAATATGTATCCCAAAAATGAACCAAATGAAATAACTCATTAATGAAAGAAACACCCACACTCAAAATAAAACAACTGACCAAACCAATAAATATAAAAAAAAATCTCTAATAGATTAACCAATCAACCAAGTGACTAAATTATAAAATAAGATATCCATTAAATGAACTAAATGACTAAATAATGAAAATAAAATATTGTACAAATAATAAAATAATGTTACACAAATAGAATTGTTCCAAAATGAACATATAAGAGGATTCCTTATAACACCCATTTTTAGCATGCTAATTAGTATGTATTGATTATTTTACGCCAAAAATATAAAATTTCTAATCAAATGCATATTTAAAATCTTATTCATCATATTTATTTCTTCAACATATAATGTTTTAATTCATTCGTGGTTGTTTTAAACTATAATGTATCTCAAATTTGTAACTTTAAAATAAGTTGCTCACTATATTATTAATATAGCATAGCTTCCCATTTAAGATTGACTTTCACTTAATCGCATGTAGATTAAATCCCATTCATCTTAATAAAATGTGAAATTTGATCTTAATACCACATAGTGACTCTATAGTATAATTTCATCTAATGTGGGAAAATTTTAACTTGATGTGATTAGATGTTTAATCTCACATGTCATCGTAGAAGAATTTGTTTTGTTTTTGATTATCAATTTCACATTATTCAGTATTGTGATATTATAGTAATAAATTTTATTTTTAGTAAGTGAAATTGGGCATAGAAGGTCATGTGCCTCATGAAAAATTATTTTTATTGAGTAGGAGGAAAAAGGATAGAAGTTCTATAATTTCACCGACACGAGAAAATATTGTATATTTTTTATTTATTTATTAAAATATGATACATAATTAATCATTAAATATCTTGTTTATCTTTTCAACAGTGTGCCTTGGGGGCTCTCGATGAGAATGAATATTATAACTTCAATCCAAATAATCATTTGATAAGGTTATTATGTGAATATCACTAAGTGAGGGTCCAATGTAAACCTAGGGAAACCTCATCCTCATTAGGTGTTTGCCCTCATCGAGAATCTCTCAAATATCTCGCACCACCGAGCTATAAAACACTCTTGAAAAAGAAGAGGAGGACTAAAAAAACTATATATGAGTATGAAATAGGTAAATGGTTTATCTAATAGTTCTTTAAACCTCTGTAATTTATATGTATATCAATTCTATCAGATTCCTCTAATGTATTTTATTTTTTTATAGAAATAATGTGCTCTATATATAACACACCAAGTTATGTCAATGAAGGACCTAGTGGTGGATGAGGGGATGATAATACTAGTGGTGATATTGGTGGTGGTCATGGTGGTGATGGTGCTCCATTAAATTATGTTAGTAATGATTATGATTGTACAGATGGTGATGAGCGAGATATTGATCCCCTCCATTCTTGAGTTGACAGCAATGTTACATGTGTGGATGATTTTTAGTGACTAAAACTGAATGATTGTGTGGATTATATATGAGTATTATAGTATTGTAAATTGTTTTAAATCTATTTAAAACCTAATGGTTTAATTCTAAATATAAAATAATTGTACACCATTAAATGTGTACCATGGATTGTAATTTATTTGTAGGTTCTGTGAGACATGTTGCATGGTAATAATATAGTTAATTTTGGATAAGAATCTATAATTGGTTCATATAACTGTGCATATACATCATGGTTGGATAGGCCTCTATACACTTCTACAAAAACGGGCAAGGGAAGTACCACCTTTTATCAGCTCTAAGAAAAAAAGCGATGATAAATGTAACTATTTATCCACGCTAATTAAAAGCGCTGATAATGGGTCCCTTTATCGGGGCTAAAATTTTAGCGCTGATAAAGAGAAACCTCTATCAGTGATACAAAAGTTCTGATAAAGGCACCATTTATCTGTGATAACATTTTAGCACTGATAAAGGGATCCTTTATCAGTGCTTTTCTAGCACTGATAAAACTATAGTCCCATTTTATAAAATAGAGTGCACAGTGCCCTCTGTTTATCACTCCCTTAAGATCTCGCGGGACTGTACCCTTGAGATAAATATCCCCCCCTCAATCTTCTCTTTGTCGATGCCACTCCGCCACCACTCCCACTCCACCGCCGCTACCACTCTTCCGTCGCTGCCACTCTGCCGTCGCTGCCACTCCACCACTACTGCCCTACTCTGCCGCTAATAGCCCTACTATTCTGCCACTACTCTAATATGTCACTGCTATACCTACTCCTTATCCTCCCCCTCTAAACCCTTTTATAGATCCTCCTCCGTGCGAACCCTACTTTTCCTCCTCCCTGGTGGATCCTACTCCCCATGAAGCCTACTTCAAGTGTTTGAGATTCCTTTCGACAAGTTTTGATTCTCGGCTACCCATCCTGGATATTTGGTGATTTCTCCACTCATCCTCATCTATCTACTTTTGTTCTTATGCTAATATTCCTAATGGTGTAGTTTTATTTTGTTAGATTGTCATGTTTTAGTTGATAATATTTTGGGATGTGGTGAGTTTGGTTTGAGAGTCTAGGGAAGATTATATCATGAGTTATTGACCTCATCCATTTATTAACCAATATCATATTCCAATTGATTCTAAAATATTATGTTGAATTATTTTCAATGGAATTATTTATCTCTCTTTACCTTCAAATTCCTGTGAAAATATGAATATTATTTAGTTGGTTAGTGTGTTTGTCCAAATTTAACGATTCATAAGAAATAAATGTATCATATTTCTATTTTACCAAAATGGATGGTAATTTTTCTCATATAAAGGTCATGTGTTTTGAAATGTATCTACTATATTGGTTTTCTCCTCAAACCTGTACCATTGTAATCATTTTATTTGAGTTGGTCACTAGTTTTGGGATTTTTAATGTGATTATTTTATCATGAATGAGGTGGTTAGTAGGGGTGGTTAAAAGGATGTTTAATTTTTTGTTGTAAGGGTGTTGGGTGCTAGAACAGATGGTAAGGGTGATAGAAAGTGTGTTTCATTTGTTGGGGGGTCTATCCTGGTTCTATTGATTTTTAAATCATTATTGGAAATGGTTATAATCTATTAATCTATCTTTTTATAAGTGGTTCGCTTCTTCTATATTTGGAAGTCTTTTTTGTGTATTTAAATAATAAATAATAATATTTTAGATTCAAATAGGATAGAGATGAAAAAATATTAGATAAATGTTAATCATTTGATAATAGAGTATGAGAATGGATTGAAAGATTTCATCAATTTTGCAAAGGATCACGAAAAGGATCCTTCTCAAATCCTTTTTCCATGTTTATGTTGTCGTTATTCTAGACTAATTACTCATGAGGAGTTGGTAGAATACTTGATATGTCACAGAATAGATTGGAGTTATAATTTTTAGAAGAAACAAGGAGAAAAAGAGAATGTAGCTGATGGATGGGATAAAACTGCATTTTATGGATCATCAATGATTGCAAATATGGATAATGAAGAAGACCATATGGATGATGTGATTATAGATGTCAATGATCATGAAGATCATATTGAGGAAATGATAAAGACAGTTAAAGATGAACTCTATGATTTCCCAAAATTGTATAAGAATTTAAAGTGTTAAGAAAAGAATCCATTGTATACTGGTTGTACTAAATATACATCATTTTCAGTTGTACTAAAGTTGTATAAATTTAAAGTATTAAACAGATGGAGTAATTTCAGTTTTACTGAACTACTTTCTCTCTTGAATGACATGCTACTGGAAGATAATGAGCTCCCAATCTGGACATATGAAGCTGAACGAATGTTACACTCGATGGGTATGATTTCTGAAAGAATACATGAATTCTCAAAAGACTGTATATTATTTCTCAAGGAGAAAAAATCACTTACAGAATGCACAATGTGTGGAGCTTCCCGATACAAGAAAGATGAATCCATTCCTACGAAAGTTGTATGGTAATTTCCAATCATTCCATTATTTAGGTGTCTATATGAAAGTGATGAAACTACAAGAAGATTGTCGTGGCATGTAGATAAAAGAAATAAAGAGGGTAAATTACATCACCTAGCCCACTCTCCTCAATGGAAGAGAATTGATCATGAGTATCCTGAATTTTGAAAGGAGCAGAGAAACATTTTTCTTGTGTTATCTACTGATGGAGTGAATCCTTTTGGTTTTCAAACCAGCACTCATAGTATATGGCCTGTTATTTTGGTAAATTATAACTTACCACCTTGGTTATGCATGAAAATGAAATTCATCATGTTATCTATGCTTATATCAAGACAAAAACAACTAGTTGACAATATTGATGTTTATTTGGAATTTTGGATTGAGGATTTGAAGTTATTATGGGATTCAGGTGTTAGGTTTTATGATGCTTATAAAAGTGAATACATCATGTTGAGAGAGATATTGTATGGGATGATAAATTATTTCCATGCTTATGGAAAATTTTCAGGCTACATCATAAAAGGAACTCAAGGGTGTCTCATGTGTGAAGATGATACTGAATCAATTAGAATGAAACATTCCTCGAAATGTATGTTTCGAGGACATCATATATTTCTACCTCATCAGCATAAGTTACGATCTTGGACGACATCATTCAATGAAAGTTTAAAACAACACACAACACTGTCTCCACTAATAGGTGATTATCAGTTTGAGAAAGTAAAAGATGTGAGAACTGTTTTTGGTATACTATTTTCGAAAAACCTTACGAAAATCGGTTGGAAAAAGAGATCAGTTTTTTTTTGAATTACCATAATGGGATTGTCTATTTGTTAGAAATTTTCTTGATGTGATGCATGCAGAAAACATTTATGTGACAGTGTTATCAGAACATTGCTAAATTCTGTTCAAAGACAAAGTATGGAATTAAGGAAATTGTAGATATGGTTGACATGAGAATATAAGAAGAGTTGGATTCCGTGAAGTGTGAAAATCAAATGTATCTTCCTCCAGCTTCTTACACTATTTCCAGAGAGGGGATATATCAGTTTTGAAACTTCTTCAATGATGTAGAGGTTCTAGAGGGGTATTCATCAAATATCAAGAACATTGTGTTAATGAATGATTTGAAGTTAAAAGGTTTGAAATCACAAGACCGTCATGTTTTGATGAAAGATTTAATTCCTAATGATTTACGTTGAATTTGGCCCAAGAATGTTCATTATAAATTTACAAAACTTTGTTTCTTTTTCAAATCTATATGCAGAAAATTTTTAGACTCGGTGAAATGGCCAGATATAGAAAGATAAATTTTCATCATATTATAGGAATAAGAAATGTTCTTCCCACCATCATTATTTGATATGATGGTTCATTTGATGTTTAACTTGGTGATAGAGATTCGACTTTGTGGTCCTATTCACTATAGGTGGATGTAACCCATTGAACGGTATATGAATATTTTGAAGGGTATGTCAAAAATCAAAGTCATCCAGAGGGTTATATTGTGGAGCGATATATTGTTGAGGAAGCCATTGAATTCTGTACTGAATACTTATCTGATGTGGAAAGCATTGGTCTCCTAAAATCTTTATACACTGGATTCATTGAGGGTGAGGGAATTTCTAGAAGAGATGTCATGATAATCAATATTATATATCTGAAGCAGGCCCACCTTTATTTTTGCATAACGGTTGGGAGGTTTCTCCATATATTAAAACCCACAAAGAAATTGTTAGGTAATTGAATCCATCAAGGGATGAAAAATGGATATCAAATACAAATAATCATTAGTTTATAGGATGGTTTCGAGACCATATTTTTAAGGAGTTATCTGAAAATCTAAATTCAATTTCAGAATGACTTCTATGGCTAGCCGTCGGACCAAGTGTGTGTATATTATCTTAAAATGGTTATGTAATTAATCATTATACATTCTATAAATATGAACATGTTAAAGATAGAACCATGAAGAATAGTGGAGTTACACTTTTGGCTGAAGCGATGCATGTTTCTAATAGTAATGACAGAAATCCAATTTATGTTAATATGTCAAACTTGGGCATTATCAAACAAATATGGGAGTTATTTATACAACATTCCAATTGCCAATTTTTAAATGAAAATTGGTTGATAAGAATAGTGGTGAGAAAATAGATGAATTGGGATTTGTGAAAGTTGATTTTAGTAAAGAAGGGTACAAAGAGGAATAGTTTATAATGGAACTACAAGTGATACAAGTATTTTAGGTTCCAAATCCCACAAACTGAAAGTGGTCGATTGTTCTGTTATCATCCAAAACTACTGAAGGGTCCGATGAAGTTTCAGTTGAGGATGATCCTTTCAAAGGTATGTCACAATCATTTCGTAGTGGTCCCAATGTAGATGATGTGTTGTATGTTAGAGGAGACCACAATTAAAGGATGTGTATAATCGATAGAGGTGTCAAATCCCTTCATCCTTTGAAAAAAAACAAAGAGAGTTCAATAAACAGGTTATTTTTTTAATATAGATGTTGTAATCTCATGTTATTATATTATCATTACTAAATTTATGTAATCTAAATTAACTGTTCAACCACTATTGTAGATAATGACTTCTGCACATTCTAGCACTCTTAATATCGAGGCTGAACAAGTCTCTCAAGCAGTAGTAGCTGTTGCTGCTCACAGTATAACGAAACAAAAAGTTTCTAAACCTGTTGATGCTCATAGTGTTGTGGTCCAAAAACCATCATCATATTACCCATATTCACAAGACGATATATATTTGTTCCAAAATGAGTGGGCCACATACCATATGGAATATTGTACACAAATAACATGAGATCCTACTTGGGGATGTGTACAATTGGCGGCCATTTTTAGAGGGGTTAAGGAGATCAAAAGATGAAATATTTTTATATGTAAATATTCTTAATAAAATTGTAATTGTTATTAAGTAAACAATCCTTTCTCCAATGAGTCATTTTTTCATTTTAATAGATGAAATGCACCAGCAACATGCAAGAATGGTGTACCACTTTTCTTTGGGCTTTGGATAAGAAAAACTAGTAAAATCTCCAAAATACCATCATATCCAACCAAATGCATTCATATTATTTTGATAATTTATTAGAACAATCCATGGTTCATGTGTGATGTGTATGAGTCAACCCCGCCTCAATCTGAGGCACGGTGTGGCCGGTATCACTCAAAGTGTCTCTCTTTTGTTTAAAATGGACAGAAGTTTAAGTGAAAACAACAACTGACGTATGGAAAAATGACCAAACAAATTTTGATTGTTTTGATACATTGGTAGAATGATACATGGGTCATGTGTGACCAGTATGAGTCAACCCTGCCTCAATCCGTGGCACGGTGTAGCCGGTATCACTCAAAGTGTCTCTCTTTTGTTTTAAATGGATAGAGTTTTAAGTGAAAAAAACAGACGTACATAAATCTGACCAAACGCATACATATTGTGTTGATACATTAGGAGAATGATACATGGGTCATGTGTGACATGTATGAGTCAACCCTTCCTCAATCTGAGGAACAGTGTGCCCGGTATCGCACAAAGTGTCTCTCTTTTGTTTAAAATGGACAGAATATTATGTGAAAACGACAAATGATGTGCGAAATCTGACCAAACGCATTCGGATTGTGTTGATAGATTAGTAGAAATATCCATGGGTCTTGGGTGACATGAAAGAGTCAACCATGTATAAATATGAGGCACGGTGTGGCTAGTATCACTCAAAGTCTCTTTTTTTTAAATGGACCGAATTTTAAGTGAAAACCACTACTGATGTACGGAAAACCAACCAAAAACATTCGGATTGTGTTAATAGTTTATTACTATGATCCATGTGTTATGTGTGACATGTAAGAGTCAACACTACCTTAATCTAAGGTACAGTGTGGCCGGTATAACTCAATGTGTCTCTCTTTTGATTAAAATAGACAGAATTTTATGTGAAAACAACAACCGACATACCAAAAACAAACCAAATGCATTCGAATTGTGTTGTTAATTTAGGATAACAATCCATGGGTCATGTGTGATGTTTAAACCTACCTCAATATGAGGGACGGTGTGGCAGATATCACTCAAAGTGTCTATTTTTTTTAAATAGACAGAATTTTAAGTGAAAACAAAAACCGATGTACGAAAATCAAACCAAACGCATTCGGATTGTGTTGATACTTTAGAAGAAAGATACATGGGTCATGTGTGAGGTTTACGATTAAACCCCACTGCAATCTGAGACATGTTGGGGCTGGTATCACTCAAAGTGTCTCTCTTTTGTTTAAAATGGACAAACTTTTAAGTGAAAACAACAACTGACGTACGGAAATCCAACCAAACACATTCAGATTGTGTTGATACATTAGTAAAATGATAAACTGGTCATGTGTGATGTGTAAAATTCAACCTCACTTCAATACGAGGCTCGGTGGGACCGGTATCACTCAAATTGTTTCTCATTTGTTTAAAATGGACAAAATTTTAACTGAAAACATCAACTGACGTATGGAAAACCGACCAAACGCATTCAGATTGTGTCAATACTTTGGGAGAATGATACATGGGTCATATGTGAAGTGTAAAAGTCAACCCCACCTCAATATGAGGCATAGTGTGGCCGGTATCACTTAAAGTGTCTCTCTTTTGTTCAAAATGGACAGAATTTTAAGTGAAAACAACAAATGACGTACAGAAATCCAACCAAATGCATTAGGATTGTGTTGATACATTAGGAGAATAATCCATGGGTCATGTGTGATGTGTATGATTCAACCCCACCTCAATTAGAGGCACGGTGTGGCTGGTATCGCTCAAAGTGTCTCTCTTTTGTTTAAAATTGACATAATTTTAAGTGAAAACAACAAATGACGTACAAAAATCTGATCAAATTCATTAATATTGTGTTGATACTTTTAGAAAACAATATATGGGTCATGTGTGATGTGTATGAGTCAGCTCTGCCTCAATCTGAGGCACGGTGTGGCCAGTATCACTCACAATGTCTCCCTTTTGTTTAAAATGGACAAAATTTTATGTGAAAGCCATAACTGACGTATGGAAAACCACCAAGATACCATACACACCAAAAGAATTAATTTTTTCCCAAAGAAACACATACTATTGAAATAAAAACTATTACAAAACCTTTTTAAAAATTCCAATGATCTTAAAATCTATGAAATTCATTCCATTAAAACCATTAACCCCCCCCCCCCCACCCACTGAACACCACCCCGCCCTCCCTCGACACCACCCCACCCCTTGGAAACCCCCATAGACACCCGCCACCCTAGATAGCCTCCACCCCCTGAACACCACCCCACCCCCTAGACACCCCCCACACCCCCTAGATCCCCCCACCACCCGTAAATCCCCCCAACCCTCTGTACACCACCCCAACCCCCTGGACACCACCATAGATAACCCCACCCACCCCCACCCCTTGTACACCCCTACACATCTTAGATAGCCACCCCAAACCCATGAACAGCCATCCCAACCTCCTGAATTCTGAATAGAATTCTTTATGTATTTAATTAACTCCTGAATTATGTGTTACACATGGATGGGTATACTTGTTGTATGTGTATACTTTCTGTAATGACCTCATTAATGATGTGTAAATTTTGAAAGGGTATACTTGTTGATATGCTGATTTTTTGTAGGTATTGTTTGGGTGTGCTGCTGCAGAATTTTATGTTACAGTAGGTCGGGAATTTATCAGCTCTTTTTTAGCACTGATATAGGATACCTTTATCAGCGCTTTTTTAGCTCTGATAAAGGGAACCCCTATTAGAGATGAGCTTTACAGTGCTTTTTTAGCGCTGTTAAAGCCCATTTTGAGTGCTGAAAAATCCCATTTTTGTAGTAGTGATACCCATATTTTTCCAAACCATTGGTATATATGTATACACACAGTTTGAAGTAAATCGTGGGTATTAAAATTTGGCAATGAGTTATAAAAATGGTATCAAAAATATCCATTGGTATAGGCCTATACTAACATCTATAATCCCCATAGTTTACAAAATAGTTATTAAATGTTATACCAATAGTTTTAGAGCCTATATCAATGGTTTTAAACTATTGGTATAGCTTAGTTTTACATTATTGAATATTAATGTGGGGAATCATTTACAAGAGGGAACAACTAGAAAGAGACATACACATGGGGAATGGTCTATCTAAATGAACTAACTAATAGTACATATGGGGTACATGGAACTAGTATATAAGGAATAATTGTATATAATGTCCATCATATAAGTCAATAAAGTAGTAGATTAAAATGAATCAAATTTAATTAAAAAAACTTCAAGGAAACAATATTTCAAAATTCTCCACCTTAGTGATTAAAATGCCTAAAATAATTCTATGAAAAAAATCCATAAAATATCCTCCATGAATGTTAAAATACTAATTAATTGAAGATTCTTCACCCCATAACATAAAAAATTTGATCATTACATATTAAACATGAAAACACCATAGGGTACAAAAAACAGGTTATCCCCTATTGTTCATAAATGTGATACACATTTCCCAAATTAAATAAAATTATAAAAGCTCTTAAAATGACCAGAACTAAATAATTATAAACAAAAAAGGAATGCACACCTACACTTACCAACGTCTCCCTCTGAAATCAATTCATCAAGGGTGTTTGAGACCAACCAATATCATTCTAGAAAAGGTCCCATAGAACAGTTTATTTGTTCCTATAGAACACTATTGTAACGAACCAGACTTTTTTATTATTTATGTTTCATAATTTTGTGTGTTATTCTATTTGAAACACAACAAAACTATATCCTTTAATTAATAAAGTGGGTATAATTAGAATGATACCATTGGGTTTCAACTGTAATATGACCGTTGGTCAATATGACAGTTGGAAACTATAATCTTAATGTTATGTTTTTAAAAATACGGTTATCTTGGATAATTAATACAAAAATAATATTGAATGGCCTTATCCAGTAGAATCGAGCCATATGAAACCCATCTGTTGGAGCTTGGGAATGAGATAGCATCACTGGTCTTTTCTCTGGACCAAGCCCATGCCGAACGTCAAGGTATAAAGATTGAACGAAATCACCTAAGGGAGAAGTTCAAGCTGATAGAAATCACCACTCGGGGATTTTTGTCCGAGACACCCCAAGATTCTATCACCATAGCACACCTAACAATTAGGTCTTATGCTACTGTAATAAGGGGCTATGTAACACAACATTAGCTGTTTTGTGTAATCCATTTATAAATAGAATTTTTATTTATTCTTATGGAAATGTTTTTGAATTTCAAATATCCAGATAAATATAGGATGTGTATTATTGATGAATTTAGGGAAAAAGGGGTATTTTAAAATATTTTTGTATTCATTAAATAATTAATAATGTTAAATGATTTTTAAAAAAATGGTCTTTTACAGTTGTGAGTAGTGGTAAATTTAGAGTCTAATAAGATCAACCTGGTTTTTAGTGAATATAAAGTAGGAATAGTAACATACCCATATCAATAGTAATGAAGAGTAATGAATAGAAATGAATAGTAAATTGACAAAAATAAATAGAAACTTTACCCATGAATGTATAAATACATTTTAGACATCTTAAAAGTGAAAAAAATGATCATAGTTTATGTTTTTGGTATTTTTGTATGGCATAAATATTTTATTTAAAATTTTATAATTAATTTAATAATTGAAAATGGAAATTTATCATCATAAAATTTAATCATAAATTGATACTTTATTGTCTTATGGTTATACGGTAAATTTATGGGACCTTGATTACTTTTTTAAGGTGCTACAAAATGAGTTATGGTTTTAAAATTGTATTTTTGAAATAATTTATGATTTTAATTAAAAATAAATTAAAAATATTTAGAAAATTATTTTCATAAAATAGAATTCAGTTTGGATTTCAGAAGATTGATATTAGGTTAGGGTTAATTTTTTTGGGTTTTTTTTGAAATAGTTGAATTTTTGGTGAATAGTTAAAATGAAGTTTTGTGTTTCGGGTGTTTAATGACATCATTAATGATGTAATAATGATGTATGATTTCTGGTCAACTTTTGAATAGTGATATATTCTCTTAGGTGTCCCAAGTGGGGAATACCATGGGCCAATACCATGGTAATTCCCATGGTTTTGCAAATATCACCGATGAGGTGCCCCTTGGAAATTAATAATTTATTCACTCACATTCCCTATAAATACCATGCCATTTACCTCATTAAGATCATTAAAAAATCGTCCTCATCGAGGTTCTGGTCTCAATACCTCCCATGAGGTCCTTCCAAGGTTCCCTCAAGCTTCCCAAGGTCCTGAACATTAATATTTCAAAGTTACTCTTCAATGTAAGTGATCATTCCACCCTCCTCTTTTAAGTCATGAATATTTTTATGTTGTGTTTTCTAGTTTTCGTATCTTTATGTTGAGGGTATGTTCTTATATGTTCTCATTACTGTAAAATTCATGTCTAATTGATTAGAGACACTTTCCACTCTCATAAATTTGTTTTCTAAATTTTTAAGTGACGTCGTTATGCTGCCTAATTTCTCATAATAGAAATCGCATCTTCTCCTACCTTTCAAGTTTTTTTTCATCTGGTATGTCATTTGAATATCCATACCATGTTATTACCTCCATTTAATTCAGTATTTATATTTTAATATGAGTTATTTATGAGTGGGTTACTCTTTCACCCTCTCTTTTTATTATTTTCTAAAACCATGTTATATAGCTATTATGCTGTAGAAATTTCGCCTCAAAATTTTAATCTCTTTCTCTTGAGAAATTATCTTGTTTATTAATGTGAATACCCCATCTAATTTTATTTCTATTGTTATTTATAAATATATAAAAAGGATATATTATATTCTGTATTGGACATACATATAACCCTCAATCCATTTCCATGAGTTATAAATGATATAATGATATAATTTTCTTAGAGATTTTAAAACGTCACTATTTTGAAATAAAACCCATTTCTTTTATTCTCTATGGGTTATTTATGTAATATTTGATTATGATATATGTGGATCACATGTATGTAAAGACATATTAAGGGTGATCCCTGATAGCTCTCCAAATCATTGGGTAAGAATTAATCTCTAGAGATGACAAGTGTCACGATACCTTGGTGAATAACCTTGGTAATTTTTACGACACCTTGGGGATAAACCTTGGGGATATGTTCATAAATTTCTAAATGAAATGTTGTAGCCACATATTCAAGTTATGTTTCAAGTTATGTTCATTAGGATATTCCTATACTTCCGTTTCTCGTGTCTTTATGTTTTTATTCACGTTCTTATTGATGTCACAAGTAAACTGATTCCCTTGTTTACCCTTACTAGGCCTTCTTCTCACCATTTTTTTAAATGTATGTCTCCAGGTTATGAGATGCAGTAATTTTACATAGGATGAACTTATGATGAAGTCGTACAAGTGGATTAGAAGAATGTTTTATGTTTTTTCTCATGTATTATGTTCCAGATTTTCACGACACTATACTTTAAATATCCTCTTTTTGTAAAATGTAATGAAATGTTATGTAATAAAAATCCAGGATGCCATAGTTGGTATCAAATGATAGTTTAGTTATTTATGGAAATTATGCTATGAAATATTTTTGGAATAATCCTATAGAAAATTTTAAATATAGGAAAACATCCTCGTATTTTGGTGAATATTGAGTAAGTGGTTTATCAAACAAATACATCCCTTCCTGGATACTAGCAGGTATAGTCGGCTCTAGCACAAATGTACATAGGGGTAAAACCCGAAAGAACCACTTTGAGCTAGACTCGAATGGTAACTGGTGCATGACAACGGGCCTTACTGCACTCTTGGTTATGAGAATATCGGGGGATATGTTTGGTTAATCCTAAGCTTTTTATGAATTATTATGAAGGAATTGTAGAGAACTGTAACTGTTTAAAAAAAATTAAGACATAAATCCTTTACAGTTAAAAGATTCATAAATGAAATTATTTTTTCATTATGGTTTTATTCATTTAGAAAATGGCAGGCAATAGGAAGAACTGTGAAAATGGTGACCGCAATGGACCTTGCGTTGACGGCCCTCCGATGGAAGCCGGAATGGAAACATTCATGCGAATGTTGAACCAAATGACTCATGTTATAGGAAATAACTTGAATCAAGCTAAGATACTGATCCAACTACGAAGGGAACAACATTTCGTTGAGTGATTTATACGTCAATGACCACCAACCTTCAGTGGATCAACTGACCCATTGATTACTGAGTAGTGGATTAGCTCCATTGAGAAGATCTTTTTTGTGCTCCACTATTCAGAGAAAGAGAAGGTCACCCTGGCTGTCTACCGCTTAGAAGGAGAAGCTGATCAATGGTGGGAGCTGATCAAAAACATGTGGCAAAGAGTAGAGGTTGAATCTATGGAGTGGGAAGACTTCAGAGGGATTTTCTTTAGTAAGTATTTCCCTGGTTCCATTAGAACAAGAATGGAGGAGTTTCTCAATATGAAGCAGAAGGAGAACGAATTTGTCAGAATCTATGAGATGAAATTCACCTGACTCTAACGATATACCTCTAGATTTGTCATGGATATAAATGGTAAGGATGATAGATTCTTCAGTGGACCAATACCTCATCTGCAAAAGAATCTAGCCAACCAAGACTATTACATCTATGAGGAGATTGTGAGAAGTGAGATGAAAGATGAACTAGAGTTTTATGAGACACAGTGGTCTCATAAATCATACGAAAAAAAGAGATCGATAGATCCCAACTTAGGGAGGAGCTTTGATCAAGGAAGAGGATGAAATGAAGTGCAACGTCCCACGTGTGATAAATGTGGGATGAAGAATTCGTGGAACTGCCTGCTCGGGAGCGGGAAATGCTACATGTGTAGAAGAGATGTCCATATTGAATGGATTTGTCATAGTGAGGTGAAACCTCAACTTCCAAACACTAACGAAAAGGGGAAGATGGTGCCGGCCCTACCTGATTTCTTGTGCTTTAAGTGTGGAAAACTTGGTCACTTTTCCAATCACTGTTCAAATCTAACGGCAGTGGAGGGGAACCACCATTAGCCTCAGAAAATGCCAAGGGATAAAGGTTGTGCTTTTTCTATCACGACAGCTGAAGTTGAAGCTCTAAATGATGTGGTAGCAGGTACACTTGTTTTTCTTTCAAATCTAGAAAGTACTTTGTTTGATTCTAGTTCTATGAATTCCTTTATTTCCTCCAAGTTTGCAAAGAATTTAGAATCAACCCCCGACTTGCTAAAAGTAGATTTATCAGTCAAGAATTCTGGTGGGATTATCCAAGCATCATCATTGTTTAGAAACTCTAGTATTAACTTTGGTGGGCATAATCATATCGAAAATCTAGTAGTCATTCCCATGATGGAATTCGACATTATAATAGGGATGGACATGCTCTCAATGTATAATGCTCTAATCAAATGAAAAAGTAAGGAAATATCAATAGTATTGAATGGAAAACCAACAGTTATCTTCCAAGGAGAGATAAATCAACCCGATATTTATATAGAAGAACCTCATATATCCTTCTTTATGGAATTTATCGGTGAAGAAGAAGAAGGAAATGAGATTTTAAGGATAGAAAATGTACCCATCGTCCATGAATACATTGACGTATTTCCTGGGGAGTTGCGTAGACCTCCCCTAGAAAGAGAGGTAGAGTTCTATATTGAACTCGTACATGGATCCCATCAAATATCAAAGACCCCATATAGGATGGAAAATGTAGAGCTGGAGGAATTAAAGAAAAAACTCCAAGATCTTTTGGAGAATGGGTTTATCAGACTGAGTGTGTCTCCTTGGGGAGCACCTGTTCTCTTTGTGAAGAATAAGGATGGATCTATGCATCTATGCATTGATTTTAGATAACTGAACAGAATCACAGTAAAGAACAAATACCTTCTTCCTAGAATTGATGACTTATTTGAACAACTTTGTGGGGCTCAATTCTTCTCTAAAATTGATCTTTGATCTGGTTATCATCAATTGAGGGTGAATAAAGAAGATATTCCAAAAACTGCATTTTGATTAAGACATGAGAATTATGAGTTTGTTGTTATCCCTTTTGGACTGACTAATGCACCTGTTATTTTTATGGATTTGATGAATATAGTCTTTAAAGACTACCTTGATAACATTGTGGTAGTTTTTATTGATGATATTATGATATATTACAAAAGTCATGAGGAGCATGAGGATCATCTAAGGGTTATTTTGCAAACTCTATGGAAGGAGAGGATTTTTGGAAAGTTCATTAAATGTGAATTCTGGTTACAACAAGTTGCTTTCTTGGGGCACATTGTTACCAATGAAGGAATCACAGTTGACCCTGCAAAGAAAAAAGTTGTAGATGAGTGGCCTCAACCTACAACAATAACTGAGATTCATAGTTTCCTTGGATTTGCGGGATATTATACGAGGTTTGTGAAAAACATTTCATGATTTTATAATCCATTAACCAAGTTAACTCAAAAAGGGGTCAAGTTCATCTGGTCGAAGGAGTTTGAGGACAGTTTCCAAGAGCTGAAGAAGATATTGGTTACTGAACCTATGTTAACTCTGACCTTAAGTGGAGAAGGATTCTTTATTTTTGGTGATTCATCTATGAATGGGATTGGGTGCGTTCTCATGCAAAATGACAAGTTCATTGTTTATGCATCTCGACAATTGAAGACTCGTGAGCAGAACTATCTTACGCATGATCTGGAGTTAGCGGTTGTCGTTTTGGCTCTAAAGATATAGAGGTACTATCTTTATGGGGAGAAATGTGATATATACACAGACCATCAATGTTTTATGTATATTTCAACACAAAAGGAATTGATCATGAGACAAAGAATATGGGTGGATCTCCTTAAAGACTATGATTGTTCAATTCATTATAATCTTGGAAGAGAAATCAAAGTTGCAGATGCATTAAGCAGGAAAGACCTAGTTTTTCTTTCCATGATGAGGATTCAAAAAGATCCATTGATCAATGACCTAGTAAAGCTGTAAATGGGAACTATAAGGGAAGGGACATCATCAACCCTAACCAAAATGATTTCTCAACTGTCACTACTGGAGAAGATCAAGAAAGCTCATAAAAAGATCCTTTATGATAGAAGAAGTTTGAGGTTGTGAAGGATGGAATGTTTTCTGAGTTCAATACTGCTCAAGAAGGTGTACTTAAATTTCGTACAAGACTATGTGTTCCATCTATTCCGGAAATAAAGAAGTAGATGATGGATGAAGCTCATAGCACTACTTTCTCTATACATCCTGGAAGCACAAAAATGTAGTGGGACCTTTGTGATCATTATTGGTGGGATAATATGAAAAGGGATATTTCTGAATATACTTCAAGGTACCTAGAATGTAATCAAGTGAAGGTAGAGAAACAAATTCCTAAAGGGGTATTGCAACCACTACCCATTCCAGCATGGAAGTGGGACAATATCACTCTGGACTTTGTCACATGTCTCCCGAGAACTTCGAAAGTAAATAATGCGAAATGGTTTTTTCTGGACCGTCTCACCAAGAATTCCCATTTTATCTCCATTTAAGAAGATTTATCTCTTGATAAACTTGCCAGGATTTACATGAAGGAAGTGGTAAGGCTGTATGGAGTTCCACTTTCTATCGTATCTGATCATGATCCAAGGTTCACATCAAAATTCTGGAAGTCTTAAACAAGATCTGAGCACTGAATTGAATTTCAGCATGTCCTATCACCCTAAAAATGATAGCCGGTCTGAAAGTAATATTCAGACACTCGAAGACATGTTGAGAACTTGCTCAATGAAATTTAAAGATGGATGGGATCAACATATCTCTTTAGCTGAGTTCTCTTACAGAAACAACTTCCACTCGAGCATTCAAATAGAACTCTTTAAAGCTCTATATGGGAAACAATTTAGAACTCCTACTTGTTGGGATGAAGCTGGTGAGAGAAATATTCTTGGGCCTGATCTTGTGCAATAGATGATAGAAAAGGTTTATGCCATCCAACAATGCATTAAGGCATCTCAGAGTCAGAAAAATAGCTATGTCGACAACCATAGAATGGACTTGGTGTTTGATGTTGGTGACAATGACTTTCTTCAGATATCACCTTGGAAGAGAGTAATGAGGTGTGGGAAGAAAGGGAAGCTCTGCCCTAGGTACATTGGCCCCTATGAAATCCTTGATCGTGCGGGAGCAGTGGCCTATCGGCTAGAACTTATTCCAAATCTAGACCAAGTTCATGATGTCTTCCACGTATCCCTCTTGAGGAAGTACATACCTCACCATTCATAGGTAATAAATCAAGAGGTGGTACAACTGGAACATGACCTCTCTTATGAGGAGTATCCGGTGGAGATCTTGGATTGTAGAGACAATGTTCTACACAAAAATACTACCCACCCAGTTAAGGTGCTTTCGAGGAACCACAAATATGAAAAAGCCACGTGGGAACTGTAGGAGTCTATGAGACAGAAGTACCCACACCTTTTCCCATCAGAGGGTATGAGATAAAATTTCGAGGACAAAATTTCTTAAGGGGGGAAGATTGTAACGACCTGAAATTTTTAATTATATATTTTTCCTAATTTTGTGTTTTATTTTATTTTATACTCAACAAAACTATATCCTTTAATTAATGAAGTGGGTATAATTAGAATGAGACTGTTGGGTTTCAACTGTTATATGACTGTTTGTCAATATGACCGTTGGAAACTATAATCTTAATGTTGTGTTTTTATAAATACAATTATCTTGGTTAATTAATATAGAAAGAAGAATTAATGGCCTCATCTAGTAGACTCGAGCCATATGAAGCCCATCTGTCAGAGCTTGGGATGGAGGTAGCATCACTGGGCTTTGCTCTGGACCAAGACCAAGTTGAACTTCAACGTATGAAGCTTCAACGAAATTGCCTAAGGGAGAAGTTCGAGTTGATAGAAATCACCACTCAGGCAATATTGTCCGAGCCACCCCAAGATTCTATCACTATAGAACACCTAACACTTAGGTCCTATGCTAGTTTAATAAAGGGCTATGTAACGAGACCTTAGCTGCTTTGTGTAATCCTTAAAAAAATAAAATTGTTATTTCTTCTTATGGAAAAGTTTCTGAATTTCAAACATTCCAATAAATATAAGTTGTGTATTATTGATGAATTTTGGAAAAGGGGTATTTTTACATATTTTTTTATTCATTAAATAATTAATAATGTGAAATGATATTCGAAAATTCATCTTCTATAGTTGTATGGAGTGAGAAATTTAGAGTCTAATAAGATCAACTTGGGTTTTAGTGAATACTAATATATGAATAGTAACATACCCATATGAATTGTAATGAATTGTAATAAATGGTAATTTGGCCAAAAAAATTGAAACTTCACCCATGAACGTATAAATACATTTTAGACATCTTAAAAGTGATAAAAAATGATCATAGTTTAAGTTTTGGTATTTCTGTATGCCATAAATAATTATCTAAAATTTTATAATTAATTTAATAAATTAAATTGGAAATTTATCTTCATTAAATTCTATCATAAATTGTTACTTTACTTTCTTATGGTTATAGAATTATTTTATGGTACATTGATTACTTTTTTAAGGTGTTACACAATGAGTTATGGTTTTAAAGTTGTATTTTTAAAATAAATAATGAGTTTATTTAAAAATTAAATTAAAAATATTAGAAAAATATTTTCATAAAATGGACTTCCTTTTTGATTTCAGAACATCTATATTAGGTTAGGGTGAATTTTTTTGGTTTTTTCTGAAACAGTTGAATTTTTAATGAATAGTAAAAATGTAGTTTCGAGTTTCGGGTGTTTAATGACAGCATTAATGATGTAATAATGATGTAAGATTTATAGTTGACTTATGAATAGTGATATATTCTATGAGGTGTCCCATGTGTCCAATACCATGGGAAAATACCATGGGAAAGCCCATGGTATTCAAATACCACAGATGAGCTGTCTCTTGGAAATTAAATTTTTATTCAATCACTTTCCAAATAAATACCAATACATTTCCCTCATTTATTTCATTCCAAAATCATCCTCAAAGAATTTCTGGTCTTCTTACCTCACATGGAGTACTCACAAGGTTCCCTCAAGCCTCCTATGGTCCCTTTCTTCAATATTTTGATGTTACTCATCAAAGTAATGGATCCTTTCACCCTCCTCTTTTAAGTCATGAATTCCCTTATGTTGTGTCTTCTAGTTTCCATCTTTTTTTGATGAGGTTATGTTCTTATTTGTTCTCATTACTGCCCATTTCATGTCTAATTGTTGATAGACCCTTTTCGCTCTCATTAATTTCTTTTAAAAATTTTTATGTGACGTCGTTAGGATACCGAATTTCAAGTAAAAGAAATCGCATCTTCTTATACCTTTCAGGTTTCCTTTTCTTGGGGTATGCCATTCAAATATCCATACCATTTCTTACCTCCATGTTATTCTATATTTATATTATAATATGAGTTACTTATGATTGGGTTACCCTTGTACCCTCTCTTTTTATTATTTTCTAAAACCTTGTTGTATAGCCGTTATGCTGCAGAAATTTCACCTCAAAATTTCTATCTCTTTCTCACAAGAAATTATCTAGTTTATTTATGTGAATACCCAGACCTATTTCGTATCTATGGGTGTTCATAAATATATAAAAATGATATATTTTATTCTGGAATTGACATACATATAACCCTCACTCCCTTTCAATGGGTTATTAATGATATAATGATCTTAATTTTTAGAGCTTTTAAAACGTCACAGTATTGAAATGAAACCCATTTATTTTATTCTCTATGGGTTGTTTATGAAATATTTGATTATGATATATTTGTATCACATTTAATTAAAGACATATTAATCTTTCACCCTGATATCTCTCCAATGGATTGGGTAAAAAATTAATATCTAGAGATGACAAGTTTCATGATACCTTGGTGAATAACCTTGGTAATTTTTATGACACCTCGGGAATAAACCTTGGTAATATGTTCATGAATGTATAAATGAAATGTTGTAGCCACATATTCAAGTTATGTTTCATGTTCTTTTCATTATGATATGCCTATACTTATAATTCTCATGTCCTTATGTTATTATTCATGTTCTTATTGATGTCACAAGTAAACGGATTCCCTTGATTACCCTTACTGGGCCTTCTGCTCACCCTTTCCTTTAAATGTATGTCTCCAGGTTATGAGATGCAACAATTATACTTAGGATGAACTTATGATGAAGCCATACAAGTAGATTAGAAGATTTTTTTATGTTGTTTCCCATGTATTATGTTCCTAGTTTCCAAGACACTAGAATTTAAAGATCCTCTGTTTGTAAAATGTAATGAAAAGTTATGTAATAAAAAGTTGGGATCCCATAACTACTAAACAAAGTAGTACATATCCTCTAAAACCATTTCATTGAAAAAATATCAGAAAATTAATAAATAAAACTACTCATCAAAGGCATTAAAACATTAAAAACTACAAGAAATATAATAAACACATTAAAAATAAAAATATCAAAAGAAATAGATAAATGCTCCACCTGAACCAAGAAAAAATTGAGGATTGAAATCCCTAACACTATAGTAAACAATAGAGAAACAAATCATGATAACAAATTCAAATTGATATCCAAAATTACGAATAAATTTTATTCCAAAATAATTGAAATTTTAAATAGGGATACAAAATTTCCAACTAGGGAGATAACTCTTCCTAAACCTAGCCAACAAAATAAGTTTCATATCAATCGACTATCAATGAAACATTTTTACCATTCAACTGGGTATGTCATAATATTTTATTTTGGTTTCCTTTTTTTTAGGCGGGTTTTTTCCAACCATGAATTGAGAGGAAACCTGTAATGGTGATTTCATGGATTTATTTGTAATTTTCAACCTAAATCCTATAATTTCTACTGCTCATTGGGCACTTACACATCATGTGAGTGGAGTACATGCCATGTAATGGTTTTTGAAAAAAAAATCCATGAACTGTGTACATTGCATGAATGGTTTATATGTTGTGTAATAGTTACATGTTGTGTATAAATAAAATATGGTTTTTAATTAAAAATTCGATGGGTTTTTAATCATATATGTAGCCCAAGGATTTCATGAAATGTAATTTAGTTACTCACCATGTAATTTCTGAAATGTGGGTTTCTAGGGTGTTTTAAGAATTATATGATTCAATATTGGAATTTTTTATACCTCCTCTATTGGCCTGGAATCCTCCCAAGGTGATTTTGGGTGACACATTTATGTCCATGTCACTCCATTTAGTTATTGATCACCAGTATTAGGCACTTCCTCTCTTAGGGTAAGCTATTCTTCTCAGTCCCTCTATCATTGTGGTTATGGAAACTTTTTTAGTATGGATGAGTAACCATATTTTATTTAATATCAATAATTTTCATTTTCTTATCGTGCCTTGTCTTCTAAAGGAATATCTTGTGGTTTCCAATCCCCATTTTCAAAGGAGGATATGTTTTCTAAGTCTTTGAGGTAGTTGGATCTGTATAAGTGTTCTAATCTCTTTAATTTATTGTTTTTATTATTGATTCTTTTATATTTGAAATCTAATTTTCTTGCATTGAAATTTAAAAATTGTATGGGTTCAAATTTTAATGGGTGTTTTCTTTTAAAATGGAATTTCCTTGATTTGAATGGAAAATGGATTTTGAAACCCTTAAGCATGTTGTCTTGGATTTGAAATGGTTTTATAAAAATGTGAGTATGGTTTTTTTAAAAACCAAAATTGACCAAAATGGTACTGTTGTAATAATGGGTATGTGCATATAGAGACACGGGTAGCCTTAGTGTGTTTGACAACACTAGGAGGTAGACTATTTTATATTTATGCACTGTGTAAGGACTCGATATTAGAGGTATCCAACCTTATAACTTTTTGGGTTTGTGAGTGTGTAGTATGTAATGTATCGTAGGCTAGATTCTAGTTGGTAGGTGCATATTTTTGTTTATCTCATGATAAATAATTTCATAAATTTTATCTCATATGTATATTTATATTTGGTATCCTTACCTACATTGTTTCTGGATTTGGAAAATATGACATGCAATTTTTGAAAACTCATTGATTGTTTGAACATAGTTTTGAAGAAAAATCTTTATATAAAATCTTGTTATTTTATTTCTCTTTAAATTGTGCATTTTTGTTATTATAACTTATGTAGATTCGTTGGTGGTATCCAACTAGGATCTATTGATCACACTCTACTTCTCCTCATGGGTTAGTTGCTGATCTTTTTTTTAGGATATAAGTAATGTGAAGGGAATTCTGTAGCATGATGGTATATCTCTACATCATTGTTCTAGTTTGGGGATGGATTTGAGGTGATAATTGGTCACATAGAGACTAGTTTGTCTAATTTGGATGTACTTTTGGGTTTATCATGTTTGGATCATCTGTATATATCTTTTTACCACTTTGTACCATGAGTGTATGTCTCTTTAAACTTATAATTAAGAATTATCTTGTTTCCATTGTTTTTTCCCACACTGTAATGCGATGACCTGGGTGACTAGTTTGGTTGAACTGGGATACTATGAAAATTGGGTATCAAATGGTGGTTACTCAGCCTAATGTGTTGCATCACTATTTAAGTTGGTTCTATTTCTTGTGTAGACATGACTGTGATCCTCAGAATTCAGACAGTATGTATAAAAAAGGGGCCTAGTTAGCTCATTCCCATGACTGAATCAGAGTTTCCATGGGTGGTCAAAAAATATTTACTAAGTCTAAGACCTGGTATTTCGGTTCATTTGAATAAAAATAAAATGAAATTTGATTAAATTAACCTCTCTACAATGTTTGAGGACTCGGTGTGTGTAAGGTCATTTGAATAAACTAAGCGGGGAGTTATTTAGTTGGACCTTTCCTCTCAAAAGGTGTTGTATTTTTATGTCATAATTCATGAATTTTTTAAATTCTTAGTATTTTAATGGATTTTTTTATTCTTATATTTTGGTTTAGTGGTTCTGGAATTTTCCCGTGACTGGTTGGTTATTGTCTTATTTTTAACAGACAATTCCTCCAAGAAAAGATCTTTTGAATATGAGAGGGTAATCCATGAGATAGGTTCCACATATGAAACTTCCAGTGGAACCTTCTTTGGTTGAAGTAGTGATATGTTCCATTAAGAATCTGGGGCCAGTAGGTTCAGTGAACCCAAGATGAGTAGTGGATCATGGCTTGGAATTTACCTTGCACCATCCACCTGTCTTCTATGGTGACAAAGGACCAAAATATATAAAATAGTGTCTTGAATGAATTGAGAGGATCTTCAACTGCTTGAAGACTCTTAATTATTCTCAGGTGGGTTTTTTCGTGTATATTCTCAAGGGACCAGGAAGAAGATGGTGGTACTCGATAGAGCAAGATATGTTTCATGAAGGTCTTACATGGGTTTCTTTTAAGAAGATATTAAATAAATTGTATTATCCTGAGAATTGAATTACACTAAATACTCATGATTTTTCGACCTTTGAGTATGGGGGTGTATTTTCCTAGAGTACTCCAATCATTTTGTTGAGATGGTACATATGGCACTAAAACGTTTCGCCAATGATTACCAAAAGCTCATAGGCTCGAGATGGGGATGATGGAATATGTTTAGCCAATTATATTTCATTTGTTTCTTATGAAAGTTTTGTAAGTATTGTACAAATAATATTTGGTCGAGGTGAACATATCTAGAAGAAAATGTTTGGGCAAAGCTTTAGTGGGTGCAGTGGTTATCCAGGGTGCTTCTTTTGGTACGAAAAGGAAGCACGAGAGTGGTCAGTTTTCTGTAGGACCAGTTTTATGGGATTATTTAGGGAAGAATCATGTTATTATCTATTGATGTGGGGGCATGGTCATACTAGACCTCATTTTAAGAATTCTCCTTGGACATGACTTCTGTATGGGTGATCTAACCATATGAAAATTTTCTTTGATAAGATGTCCGAAGGAAGTAATGTGGGATCGAATTTCAGCAAGGGGTCGCAGGTTTATGATGATGCATTCAAGGGTGGTGGGTCTCATTTTATATCCCAATGAGATGTTCATATGGGTATATCCAGATGGATTTATGCGGCTGAGTGTGTACCAGAAGAAATTTAAGCAAGGAAAGCTACTGTTAGAGGTACGATACTTATTTCATCTTCTACGGTGCTAGATTTGTTAGATATAGGTGTTACTCATTCTTTTATGTCATAAAATTTGATTGAAATTTTGACTTTGCATTTCGAGATTGTGTCATTCTTGTATGATATTTACATGCCTTTGGGAAAGTGGTCTAAACAAAGTTTCAAGTGCACCACATTTCAGGTGGATATAGGCACCTTTTAGGGGGCACTACTATAAAACTAGAGTTTAAAGGCATTGGTATTTAATAGCACTACAAAAAAAGCGCTAATAAATGGAATCTTTTTCAGTGCTAAATAAACCATTGAAAATTTTAACCTTTTATTAGTGGTTTTTAGTGCTCATAATTTGAGCCTTTATCAGTGCTTTATTTTTAGTGCTGATAAAGGTTACCCTTTATCAATACTTTTTTGTTAGCACTAACAAATAGTAACCTTTAGCAATGCATTATTTTTAGTACTGATAATGGTCTGAAAAAATAAAATAAATAAATAAATAAATAAATAATAAAAAATGATTTTATTAAAAAAAATATTACAAAATTTATTAATTAAATAAATATTGATAAAAAAATTTATTATACACTATTAAATATTAAACATTTTATTAATTTTATAATTATGATAATTAATGCTAATAAATTTTATATATTAAATTTATAGAGATATATATTAGTATATATAAATATGATTTATATATTGAAAAATATTTATGCACTATACATTAAATAGTCATATATTTAGTGAATAATTGTTTATAAATAATAATTAATTTGAATTAAAAATACTGACTAATTTCATAGATTAATGGACATATAATTGATTGTGTCATTTGATATCTCAATTTAACAATGGTAAAATATGTGTTATATTGATTTCACATATACGTAATTAATGTATTTATATATAGAATGCACAAACACAAAACATATCAATTTTTTCAATACTATTAAAGTACTTATTTTTTATTTATTCAATTTCATTCATTTTTAACTTATATATATGCATGCACTTAAAATTAGATATAAATATTTTTTAAAAAAAATATTTACATAATAATAAATTAATAATTATAAATTATAATAAATATTTCTAAAAAGGAATATATTTACTATATATATATTTATAATGTAAATATATCTATTTACAGTTTTTTTATTTAGAATTATAATTATAAATATTTTACCAGAACATAAGTAATAAGCGCTAAAGTAATAAGCACTAATAAAGGTAGGTCTTTATCATCTTTTTTTCATTGATAAATATGGGGCTTTATTAGCACTAAAAAAAGCGCTGATAAATATGGATTTTATCAGCACATTTTTTTGCACTGATATAGACCTACCATTATCAGTGATAAAAAAGCATATATAAATATTCCTTTTCTCAGTGCTTATTTCTTAAGCACTGATAATTGGACTCTTTATCAGTGCTTATTTGTATGTGCTTATAAAAGTTTCCAAATCTATATAAAATATGTTAACCATTTACAAACTCATCATGATATTATAAGCTTTCCATAGAACACACCCACTTCTGGTACTTCTCCTCAGTGAATCGAAGCTCAAATTACACCACTCGACTACCCCCAACTGCTAAAACATCATTTGATATCTAGTGTTTGGTTGCAGTTATGGTTTCCAAATAATATTTCCTTCAACCTAGTGAGGTAGGCCTTGCGATTTTCTTTATGTATTTTTTATTTTTTACTTTATTTCTTATTCGACAATATCAAGAGTTATTTTTGGTTTGGTCCTTTTATAATATTTTTTAGATTATGAACAGAATGATTTGTTTATTATTAATTGTTTTATTGACTAATAATTAGGATATCCTATTTTGGTCTTTTTCAATTGTTGTTTTGAATCATTTTTCGTTATTTTCTACATATTTACCCCAGCTTGCTCTACAAGCTTAATTTTTTCATTGTTTTGAAAACACAGATAATCACTTGTGGTTAGAAAATAAACCAATTAAATAAAAATTTATTCCATTTTATAAACAGTAGAGGTTTTGGATATAAAAAACATAAACGAATGAGCAAATTGGTTCAGAAAACCAATTTTCAGTCTCTTGTTGGTGAGAATCAAAAACAGAAGCTATTTTTATGAAATTCATGTAAGGGAATTTATTTATTTTTAATTATGTTTTAATATCTAGTAATATTGTTTTTCCTTAAAAAATTATTTAATGAGAATTTTTTTGTTTTATATTAAGAGAAACCTTAGTAAGGGAAATTCCATATTTATTTATTTTCAATGGCTCTTTATTTTCAAAATTAATATGGGGTTATATTTATTTTACTATGTTGTTATATTTTTATATAAGGGTTACATATATTTTAATCAATTTAAGATTAATTTTTTAAGATATATATATATATATATATATAATTACAAAAGTTCAGGGAGGGGGATAAATACAACGAAAATACAACACTACATCAATAGGGAACAACTCATCGAGACTCAAACCTAGGACCTCGCTGAGACCCCACTGAGCTGCTACCAATCGAGCATGACCCTAGGGTCATATAAGTATATATATATTTGTGTGTTTGCGTATGAGTGTGTGTGTGTTTGTGTTTGTGTGTGTGTGTGTATGTAAATATATATCTTTCTATCTATTTATGTGTGTTTTCAGAACTTATTATATAAGTGTGATTTTATAATTATTTACTCACAAATTATGATTATGGATTTCCAAATTAGGGATATATTATATTTATTTTCATTAAAAATAATGTTTAAAATTGTCTTTTTTTGTAATTATGTGTTTTATAAATTCCATGTTAGATATAAATATATGTTCAAATGTGAAGGGATATACATTGCAAGTTGGTGTGTTTTTCTCCCTTGTTTTGGATATATCTTTTTGATGTGTATTATTTCTTTATTCCAATTTCTTTATGGACCTCCCTAAAATATCAAGGATAGGTCAATGTGTATTTTATGGCCTCCCTAGAATCCTTTATATGGGTATATCTAATGTGAAAACCTCCCTAGAATCCTTGGGATGGGTCGGTCTGGTGATATGATATCCCAAGAGTCTTATGATGTTTTCAAAAATATGATATACCATTAGTTTTAAATGTAATAATTCATTAGGTTACTACATCACTTGTTCCAAAAATATAATTGCAGTTATAAAATTCTATATATTATAAATTATTTCAATTTTTTCTTGAGACTCATCCCTCATCTCTTTTATAGAAAACTATCATCCTCATTACCTTCATCTACTAAATAGACATTATTAAAATATATTGATTGAAACTCATCCTCTATATATTTTATGTTTCTTGTAATACTCTGATCATTAGTCATCCCATGTATGACTACAAATTAGATTATGTCAAACAACATAGGTGCATGTCCACAAGAGATGAAGGATGTGTCAAACAATTAAATGGAATGATAAATGTCTATGGGATGAGGTGATGAGGATGAGTTATCTATAACTTTCACCTATGAATGAAGTCATAAGATAACACCTTCCATAGTGGTTTAATTATTTTCTTAAATCCAATTACCAATTTTCTTTAATATACTGAAATTATTTTAAACAAAAAAATATATAGATTTTCCCTTATTAGAATTTTCAATAACTGTCACATTTGATAATAAATATCTTATGTCTTTTTATTTATATATTGTAAAAAATTAATCCTTTATGAACCCAATTGGATGGATATGAATCAAAAATGGATGCATGAATATCGTTTTACAAATGAGTATGATGTTTAAGTTAAAGAGTTCATCAAGTTTTCAAGAGAGCATGCTGATGAACCTTCTAAAATACTCTTTTTTTACGTTGTTATTATTCAAGAAAAATTAGTCCAGAAGAGTTGGAATAACATTTTATTTTTCACAGAATAGATCAAAGCTATAAATATTGGACAAAACAGGTAAAAACTGAATGTGGACACCAATTCGGATGAAAATGTTATTTACGAATCATTTGATATGAATACCTTTATAAATGATGATAGATATTTCATGGAAGAAATGAAAATGGCAATTGAAGATGACCATTGTGATTGTAAAAAGTTGTTTGAGGAGTTTAATAGTTGTTATAAGAAACCATTTCATACTAGTTTTACTAAATACACAACATTGTAAGTTTTATTGATGTTATATAATTTGAATGTTGGCAACGGATGGAGTAACACCAGCTTTACAGAACTATTTGATCTCTAGAATGATATGCTACTAGAATAAAATGAACTATCATGTCGAACATATGATGTTAAAAAATGTTATGTTCAATTATAATGATCTCTAAAAAATACATTCTGTTCCAAATGAATTTATATTGTTTCTCAAATATCATGAATCACTTATAAATGGCCCTAAGTGTGGTGCATATCGATATGAGAAAAATAAATATAGTCCTTCAAGATCTGAATGTTACATTCCTATCATTCCATTGTTTAAAAGACTATATTGATGTCAGGAATCCATGAGAAAATTAACATGGCATGCATATATAATAATTAAATACGGTAACCTAAACCATCCAGTTGATTCTCCTCAGTGGAAGAAAATTGATTATGAGTTTCCTGGATTTTAAAATGAGCTGAGAAACTTGCATCTTCTGCTATCCAATGATGAAATAAATCCTTTTAGTGTATACAGTAGTACTCATAGTACATGTCCTTTCATGTTGGTAAATTATAACTTTCCTCCATGGTTATATATTAGGAGAAAATACATTATGTTGTCTCCACTTATATCTGGACCAAATAAACTCGGTAATGACATTAATGTCTATTTGGATCCATTGATCAATGGTCTAAAATTGATGTGGGATATAGGTGTTTCAATGTATGATGCTCATATAAGTGAATAATTCACATTAAGGTCTATATTTTAGAGAGGAATAAATGAATTTCACACTTATGGAAATTTATCAGGCTATAGCATTAAAAGAATTTTGGGGTGTCCCATTAGTGAAAAATGCACATACTCAGTTCAGTTTAAACATTCCTCGAAGACCACACTTTTAGGACATCATAAATTTTTACCTTAATAATTGAAATATTGATCCTGGATGACAACATTAAATTGGAATATCGAACAAGGTATAACACTATCTCCAGTAATGGGTGATCAACTATACAATAAAGTAAAAAAATACTGAAACTATTTCCAGTAAACCATTTTTGGAAAATCTTGCAAAATCATGTTGAAGAAGATATAATTTTTTTTTAATTACCATATTGGAATTGTTTGTATTTTAGATATTTTCATGGTTTCATGCATGTAGAAAAAAAATATTTAATAGTTTTATTGGTACGTTACTAAATGTTCTTAGCAAAATGAAATATGAAATCAAGGCTAGGTTGGACTTGATTGAAATGGGGATAAAGGAATATTTGGAACCATTGAAGGGTAATAAGAATACTTTTCTTTATCTAGTAGCTTATGCTCTATCCAAAAAAGAAAAATTGTAATTTTTCCTTTTCATTACTAGTGTAAAATCTCCAGAAGGGTATTCATAAAATTTCTAGAATGTCGTGTTGATGACTAATTTAAAGTTATGAGGAATAAAATCACATGAATATCATATTTTAATTCCATATTTAATGATTTTTTATTTTCATTTAATTCTACCAAAAAATGTAGGACATACATTAACCAGAATCTTCTTCTTTTTCAAATCCATGGGTAGTAAAGTTGTTGACCCGACAAATTTTCCCATCATGAATAAGAAGAGTGAAATCATATTATTTGAATTATAGATGTTCTTCCCACTATCATTCATTGATATAATGGTCTACATTAATATTCCCTCGGTAAAGAGTGGTTCAAATCTGTCATCATGTACATTATACATGGATCGACCCCATTTAACGGTATATAAATAGTTTGAAAGGGTGTATCAAGAATTGATGTCATCCAAAAGGTTGTATTGCAAAATGATATATTATTGAAGAAGTTATTGAATTCTATATTGATTAATTATCATACGTTTAAAGAAACAGTCTATCAAAATCTCATCACAGCGAACACCTTCTAGGCGAAGGGATTTTTTGAAGAGGTTTTGTTACAATTATCTTGATAGAGCAGGAGATAGAGAACCTTTAAATATTACATAATAGTGTATATGTTGATCTATAAATTGAATCCCACAAAGAAATTCTTAGAGATTTGTATCCATAAAGGGTTGAAAGATGGATATCAAATACATATAATCAATAGTCTATATGATGGTTAGAGATCAAATTTATAAGGAGTTATCTAAGAATCTGAATTCAATTGTCAAATGACATCAATGTCTAGCCTAAGGACCAAATGAAAATGTTATCTCTTAAACTATTTTTGTAATCAATGGTTATACGTTCTATAGAAAAGAAAATGATGAATTCGATATGATGCAAAGTAGTGGTGTTACGCTTGAGGCTGAAGCGATGCATATATCTGCTTCCAATGATAGAAATACAATTTATACAAATATGTCATATTTTGACATTATCGAACAGATATACAACTTGGATTATACAATATTTTAGGTTTTGATTTTTCGTTGCATATGGGTTGAAAATATTACTGGAGTGAAAGCTGATGAAATGAGATTTGTGAAGGTTAATTTCAATGTGGAATTGGAAAAAAAAGATGAGTCATTGTAACACCCCAAGCATCCACAGTACGCTTCTCTTTGAATAATACAGTAGCGTGTGTTGTACACAACTTCGAGTTCTAACACACACCACAACCAATCAAACTAGAAGTTATGAATAGAAATACCGACTTTTTGAAATTTTATAAATTTTATCATTAAAAATGGACTTCATTTTTGGATTCGGAATATCAAAATTAGCATACGGTGAATTTTTGGTATTTTTCTGAAAACTTTCAATTTTTGATGAATAGTGAAAACATTGAATTATTGGTTAAAACTGACTTTTTATTTAAATAATTATTTATTTTATTTAAATTTATTTTAGGTAAAAATAGATACATAATACCTATATAAGTTCATTTTAATTTATTGGAGTCATTTTATAATAATTTTAGACATATAAAATTTTTTATTGAACTTTTCAGCGTCTTTTACCCATCTCCTAGTAGAATTTGCAAATTCACATAAAACATAATTTTACTTCTTCTGTGAATGGAATTTTGAAAATCTGAGAGACCCAGTTAATATCAAAGAGTAAAATGTGGTTCAATAAGATAAAAATAATTTTTGGTGAATAGTAACTTTTTATTTTTATTTACCACTGTTAAAAGTAAATAGGGTAATTAAGGGTAAAAATGATATTAATATTACCCCAACACATGTAAAAATTTTATTCGAAAAGTGTATATCGACCAAAAACAACCTTAGTAATAAAATATTATCATTTATGTCCACTTGTATTAGATTATTACATTTATTATTATTTAATTCAAATAAGAGTTAAAAGAGTTAAAATCAAAATCTAATAAGTAAAACATTTTTAATATAGAGTTATACATGAGAAAAATTAGATTATAAATATTCATTAGAAATAAAAAAAATCTTTCCTACATAATGGTATTTTATTTATTAATTTTAGTCGTTAAATAATTTATATTATTTATGACACAATGGTGATGAAGTACTTACAAAATTAATGAAATATTAAAATAATGGATATTATAAATATCAAAATAAATGTAATTTGAGACTTTTTATGAATTCCACTAATTTTATAGGTTAATAAGACATATTAAGACTAGTTATATAAATATTGTTCGAAGTAATAATGTTTTTATGGCATTATCAAAAACAAAATACCCAATAGTTTCAAAATTGACATAAAAGGGGTTTTAAAACAAATATTATAATATAAATTTATATTCTATTCATAAAAATATAAGGCTCACCCAAGAGACTTATATAATGTTAGGTGTATCATTAATGGACAACTTGGGGGATGATTGGAAGTTTATAGAATGTTTATTGACTATATAATATAAAAATACAAAGAGACATGGTAAGTGTCAAACTAATTAACTAAGAGTTAAAACTAAAAGATAAGGTTAATAAAGTTACCCAAACCTGTCTAAAACCTATTGTTTGAGTGATTTTTGACCTATCCCCACATTAAAATTTAAATAATCCACTTTGGAGCCATTAGAAACTGAATATAAAATTATTATAAAATAATATTTCTAACTTTTCCAAAGGTGCCCCTCATCCCTCTGATAAAAGAGAACTCCCCCTTCTGTCAATTTCACACATTCAAAGCCTTTTGGATCAGACAAACCCTGCCCAAATATTATATAAACTTCACTCACATCGATCTGGAGGCTTTAGTTTGATCAGAATGCTAACCTATGGAGACCTTTTGATCAAATCAAAAGGATGAACCCGAAGAAGTGGTAATGTTTTCACCACCCTGTTTCAAGTTCCTTTCTTCTTCAACTTCTTCTTTCTTTGTTATATCCATTATAAAATAATAAATTTAGTATCTTATATATACTATGATGTTATTATAAATATTTTATAACCATATTCTGTATTCTATCCATCCTTTGAATGACATTTCACCATATGTGCGTACGTACGTCTTACCGTCTCAACGTCGTGGTGTAATTGGTATTCAATATATTTTTATTTGGATGGCTGTAATAATGATGTGTAATTCATGTAAATAATAAATATAACATGATAATGATTCTGTATATATGATATACCATCAAATTATATATTATTTTAATATCAAAATAATGATATTGTCTCTCGTACGTACGTACGGACTAACGTCTCCACGAACGCGATGAGATTCATTCCCCATCGTATCCATTCAAGACTAATTATCATTTTCTGATTAAAAGTAACGTTTAAGAACTTTATATAATTCTGGATATGAATAAGATACAACATATCTATAAAAACCACGACTTACCTAACAAAACACATAAAAGAAAATGAATAAGTTAACACCCAAAACGACGATAATACTAAAATATTATTAACAAAGAATTATTAGAAGATCATATATGACATCATAATTATGTATAAGGTTTTTGTAAAATTTAATAACAATTGTTTAACTATTATACAAGATTTTATCATACAATCGATAAAGGAAAAGTACAAGGTAAGGGTTTATTTCACAATCTCTTCATTATCTGAGGTTGTTTATACGTAATTATCTACTAGGACCTCTTTATCATCCACATCCATGTTTCTTAAAAATGTATTTCAAAGAATTCTTAATATTTTATAGAATATGGGTTAATGTCATTTATACCCTTTTTGACTTTTTTTAAGATGTTTATAAAGGAATCATTCTGTTGTTTTGCAAACAAGGCCTTTTTTAACCTTTTCGACCGAATTAAGATAATGATGTTTTTTATCTTATATGGCGAGTGTGGCAATTTTATGCCATTATAAAATCTTCAAAGATTCCCTTACAAGATTATAATAATATTTTGAATGTAAATGTTTTATTTTATAATTATGTTACTTTTTAATGATTTCAAAAAAGGATATATTTCTATCAAATAATTTTTGATTTCATCTCTATCAACATCATTTGATGGATTTTAAGCTTTTTTTTGTTGATTTATTATGATACAAAACATCCACATTGTATTGAAGGTTTTGTGATATTTTTTACTATGGATGTGTTATTTTTATACCATTCATGGTTTATGTATAAATTATTGATATTTCTTATGCTAGTTTTAATACGAATGTTTATGTTATGTTTAAATTTTTTCATATGAGGAATGCATTGGAATTAATAAGTGATGGGTGGATCCCGCTATAGATCCTCGATACATCAGTAGGTCTCTTAAGAAAAACTAGTGTCTTGGCACAAGGTCTTGAAAAAATCTTATTTCTAGTCCTGTAACGAGGCCTTGACTATGTTTTTATGATAGTCTGGCATTATGCATTCCATCATTATGAAAGTGGTTATTAATGTTGCATGTGATTATTTGACTAGTATAATATCCATGTATATAAGTAAATGACATTATTTCATTTTATCTTTTTCATATTATTCTGAAGTTCAAGTTTAAAATTCTTTTGTTTTTAGTTACACATTTCCTTAAATTTTTATTCTTATTTATGAAAGTTTCCGCTATATTGTTATCCTTATTGAGCTTCTAAGCTCACCCTTTTCAATGTTTTATTTTTCCCAGGTTGTGAATAATTAATTTATGAAAGACTTTCAGGGATAGTATGATGGGATATGAAGACAAGATGTCGTTGTAGTAGTTTTCATTTTATGATGTAATGTAAAATTTATGAATGTATCAAGTTATTCCAAGGATACCATACTAATCGGTCTTTCGAGACATGAACTTTTGTGTAACGCCCCGACCCCAGCTACCCTGAGTCGGTGCATTACTTCGTAACATTGGCATGATCCCAAAAGATCAAGTCTCGAAAGACCGATTAGTTTAGTAGCCTTGGAAACACTAGATACATTCGTAAACGTTACATTACATCATAAAGTGAAAAACTACAATAACAAAGTCTACATAGTCCACACTCATATCCTCTTCTGAAAATCCCTGCAGGTCGTTCATAAAATAAATTCTTCACATCCTGGAAAATATTAAAACATTGAAAGGGGTGAGCTCAGATGCTTAGTAAGGATAACAATATTGCGGAAGCTTTCATAAATAAACATTTACATTTAAGGCAATGTATAACTAAAAAAAAGCCTTTTTAAACTTGAACTTCAGCATAATATGGCAAAAATAAAATTAAATAATGCCATTTACTTACTCACATGGATATTCTACTAGTCGAATAATCACATGCAATATCAATAACCACTTTCATAATGAGGGAATGTATAATGCCAGACATTCTGAAACATTTTGTCAAGGCCTCGGCCAAGACGTCTAAAAAGATTAAGGCCTCGGCCAAAACCATAAATCAAATTAGGAAAGGGCCTCGGCCAATTCCACGTCTAGTTGTCTCATGAGACCTACCGATCCATCGAGGAGCTATAGCGGGCTCCACCCGTCACTTATTAAGTCCAATACATTCCTCATATGAATAGGTTTAAACATATCATAAACCATAACATAATCGTATCACATAAAACATGCATAAAGGTAACATAACATTTCCACATTTCAATCACAAGATATCAATACAACACATTGATATAATAAAAACGCTTTCAAAACCATTTTCAATACCAAAATAAAAGAAAAGTATAACATGGTATTTATTTTTCATTAAAAAAAGGGTATGGCTTGTAGAGGAAGCCGAAACTCAAATAGTGGTCACGGCGGCGGAGAAGTCATTGTCGCCGCATAAGTATGACAAAAACATTCCCTTTTGTCGTTTAGTAAACGCTTCGTATAAAAAAGATTCCTTTTGAATAAACGTAAAAGTCAAAGGGGTTTATACACCGTATAAAAGAAAGTTTTGTATAAAACCAAATATGCCTCAATGAAAGGAGATTGAGACAAAGTCCTTAAAAAGATCATTTTTAAAATAAAATAGATCTATTATGTGTATTCACTATAGGTACACATAAAGAAAGTAAAAAATACAAAATAGGACATAATAATATCATGACATAATTTGAAACTAGGAGATTAACCCAAAGAATAGAAATTGGGTTAAGAAGTTCCCTTACCTTGCGTCTTGTCCTGAATCGACCATTCTTTAACCTCGTGAATAATAAACTAGAGTTAATTTATATTTACATAAGAACCTTTTTCAAGTTCATTATTCCATTTATATCACTTATTACCATGTTATGAACATTATTTAATTATTTAAGTTAATAACGGTCGTTTTTGTCGATCTTTGGTACTTGAGTCAAAAATAAACTTCTTATAATTACAAGTTGTTCATGTTGTGAAATATCCATTATATCCAGAATTATATTCATGATGTAGATATCATATATATCATATATATACAGTATATACATTCATTCATAATGTCACGTAACATTTAGAGGTAAGAAATGAATTGCACCGTTCATGGAGACGGTAAGCCGTACGTACGCATGAACGCTACTTTCATTTCTATTTCGTATTTAATGGAATGAAATCATAATGATATAAATTTATAATATAATTAAAGTATAATATAGTGTATAATACCATTTAATCCATCCTTTATACATCCCACATATGGCATTAACGATTCAAATCACTTTGAGGGGGCGGTAGTCCGCACTTCCTAAAATGAAATTATCGCGTTTTACCCATAATGGAAATCATAAAGTATGCCATAAATGAGAAATAAAGAAGCATAAGTAAAACATAAACATATTTTATATCATATATAAATATAGTGACATCTTAATGGCCACCTTTGAAGGTGTTATATGAGTGTTGAACAATCATCATTTCGTGAGGCAGAAATTCGCCATCCACAGAAACCGTATGTTCTTTAACCATTAGATGTAGGTGTGTGTAAGTGTAGCTCGAATCCTTCTTATAACAACATCCTAGTATATTTAGGATACTGTTGTTGTTACAAAAGAAATGAATAAAAAGAGTTTAGGGGGTTGGAGAAGAAATATAAAACAAAACAACATTAGAGAAGACATTACCTCAAAATCGGGTAACTCTTTTTGATTTGAGACAAAGGCTTCCTTGGGAAGAGTTCTACCCAAATTGAGGATTCTAGGAGTAAGAGGGGGAAGTTGGGAGAGTATTTGGGCAGAGTTTGGCCGAGCCAAATGGCTTGAAGGTGTGAATAAGGTGGGAGAGGTGGGGGCCTTTTATAAGTGGAGAGGAGGGGCACTCTTGGAAATATTGAAATGTTACATTATTATAAAATGCTTTTCGGATTCTAAAGGTCCCACACTTATATAATTCGTGGCTAAGGTGATAAGGGTTCTAAATCTCCTCATCCAATAGGCTTTGGACAAGGGTAAGCCTTGTATTTTGCATTATCTTCTCATTTTATTTAAATCGTTAAATAATGAGGTCATCGTTGCATCATAATGATGTCATAAATAATTTAATTTATATAATGTATAAAAATTATAAAAAAAATACTATGATGTAGGAAATCTTTTTAGATTTCTAATGAATATTTATAGTCAATATTTGGATCTGTGTAACCCCACTTAAAAACTGATTTAGTAAAACAACTCATGTTTGTGTCAATTTAATTTTAACATTAAATAAATATATATTAATGTCATTTTCCAACTAAAGTGGCTCCATGGGGTCCCCAAGTTGACCCATGGGTTGTCTTGGTCGGCCATGACTCATCCAATAGTAGTAGGACAAGTGTCAAGCTCATCTCATATTATTAAAACATTATTTTTACCTTAAACTACACTAATCACCTCTAATCGCGATTAAGAACTTAAAAGTTACTATTCACCAAAAAATTATTTTAATCTCATTTAACCACATTTTACTTCTTAATGAAAACCATGTATATCGGATTTTTGAAAATCAAATCACAGAAGTGGTAATATTTCATTTTAACAACCACTTAGTGGTTTCACTATTCATCAAAAATTGATGTTTTTCAGAATAAGGCCAAAATTTCACCCTAAGCTATAATTGATATTCCGAATTCAAAAATGATGTCTATTTTACAAAATTTCAAACATATAATTTGTATTAATTAATTTTATAATTAATTCCCGCTGTTACAACAAATAGCGTGTTTTTAAGAAACAATTTATATCAAAAGATTGGCAATTGTTTATGTCCAATTTCAATGTTAAATTAATTCTAATGACCACCATTGGATAAAATGGTAAAAATATATTCTAATTATACTTTAAAACCACTAAATAGTATAATTTATCACAATAAATTATTTTGATTAAAAAAGTTTTTTTAAAGTATTTTTCACTATTCATAAAAAATTAGAAGTTCTCAGAAAAATACCAAAAATTCAACATAGGATAATTTCGATATTCCGAATCCAAAAATGAAGTCCATTTTGAAATATAAAATTTCTATAATTTTAAAAAGTGGTTATTACTATTCATAACGGCTACTTTGATTAGTCGCGGTGTTTTAGAACTCGAAGTTGCATACAATGCATGCTATTGCATTATTGAATGAGAAGCGTATCGTGGAAGCTCGGGGTGTTACATTCTCCCCTCCTTCAATAAATTGCGTCCTCGCAATTTGAAATTTTACTTTGAAAATAAAAGGTTGAAAAGAGAAATTACCTATTTGGAAAACCCACATCGGAAATAAGGTTAATAAATATATAACATTAAAAGAAAGCAGGATAAGTACAAAGGTCACCCGATATAGCCCATTCTAGGATTCTATGAAAATATGGATATGGAGGAGAAACAAACCATCAAGGTCTGATGGAGAGTTATAGAAAACAGGATTAGGAGAAATTTTAACCACAAGAAAATCACAAACTTGTGATTGGTTATACGGTCATTGAATCCCCAGTTGGAAAAGTTAACCGACAACATTTTTGTTTTAAGTTACCTTTTATAATGATGAGGAATTTATTTAGGAGATTTACTAAGAACGTAAGGGAATATACATACTTGTTATGTATACTTTCATTCGTTAATAAATTTTTACCACAAACCCAACTTTTGCTCCAAATGGTAACGAAACTCAAAAATATTCTATTTATCCTAATTGTATAAGGTTCCAAATGTTAACACATACCATTTGGATTAGTAAAACTATTTTGTAATAACCAGGGACTTCCTGTAGGCTAGTGGTAGGAAATAAAGGCTTGTCGCACTATGGTTGTGGGTTCGATTCCTGCAGCTTTGTCCGACGCGACGGGTTATTCCCCACCCTGCAGGTTGTCCTTTTCCTAAAACTATAGTATCATAATATTCCAAAAATAATCTTCATAAATTTTTTAACCTTAAACAATACTATCCAAAGATCAACATAATCCACTCCAACCATTATAGTTATCCAAAATACCTCTGTCCAGACTTTCTCTAAAAGGTCTCTTAATTCCAAAATCAATTTATCAGATTCCCCAAACAAATTAAAGTTTCTCTTATTGTCACATACTAAAAATATAATTACCTTCATCATATTAAAACCTTACTGAAATCAACAAGTACTGCAGTACAATCCTTATATATATATATATTACATTATTCTAATAACCAAAATATAATCCATGAGTCCAAAAGCACCAATACATTAATTATTCTGCTTCAACTGTCGTAACAGCATAAGATTTTCCTTGATCCCTTGGCCTTTTCTGAGGTAAGATTCCTTGACGCTTAGGACATTCATTTTCATAATGCCCCATTTCCCTACAATTGTAGCATTCAAAATTGATAGCCTCTTTCTTTCCCTTTCAATCACGAGCCTGGTGACCCTTTTCTCCACATTTATAACAAACTCCCATTCCTTTTAGGCAAGTACCAGTGTGATTCTTCCCACAATTATCACATAATGGAAAATCCTTCTTTCCCTTTTTCCCTTTATATGTCTCTTGTTCCACCATTCTCTTCTTCTCTTGCATTACTTTGTTGTCATAAGACTTAGAGAATTCCTTTTCTGTCTTGATAGCACACGAGACAATATCTTTGTATGATGAGAAGGATTGTGATACTAAAGCTCGACAGAGAAATGGTTTTAACCCATAAAAGAAACGATCAATATTACTCCTTGGGTTACATATATAATCGGCAGCATGCCTCGCTAACCTTGTAAAGTTAGCCTCATACTTTGCGACATTCTAATCCTCCTTCTGCCTCAGACTCAGAAATTGCCTTTCCATATCTGCTCGATGGTCACGAGGAAAGTATTTTTCTAAGAAAATCTCTTTGAACTCCCTCCATTCCATATTCGATACGTCATCATCTTCCTTTGTGTTTTGAATCAGTGACCACCACTGATCGGCATCTCCAGTGAGGCGGTAAACTGCCATGACAACCTTCTCCCTTTCACTACTCCCCAAGGCATGGAATATTTTCTCTAAGGAATTTATCCATTGCTCAGCTACTATAGGATTTGTACTCCCATTGAAGGTGGGTGGTTGTTTCCTCATGAAACAGTCTAGCATTGATCCTCCACGTTGCGGATCAGGGTGCTCCATACGAGTAAGGTTGTTATTCATAACCTGCGTGAGTTGTTCCAGTATAGTGAGAAGCTGATCGGAACCAGTTGTATCACTAGCTCCACCATAATTATCCTGAGCAGGAGGGCAATCCCTACACGGAGTGCGTGCATTGATACGGTTTCCATTCCTTCCACTAGGCACCATTTCTAAATAATGGCATAAACTAGATTAGTTCATGAATCGAAATACATAATTCCATACTTGTAAAACACTTAACATAAATTGAACTAATTATGCATATAATCCATAATTATAAAAATGTTTTATTTGAGGAAGTATATACTCGTAACCCTTCATAGTGGTTTGTAAAGAAAATGGGAATTATCCAAAGCATATCCCCCGGGAGTGTCGTAACCAAGAGTGCAGCAAGGCCCGTTGTCGTGCACCAGTTCCTGTTCGAGTCTAGCTCAAAGTGGTGCTTTCGGGTTTTACCCCTAGGTACATCTGTGCCAGAGCCGCCTCTACCTGGTCATATCCAGATAGGGATGTATTGCTCGGAAAACTCACAACATCTCTACAATACCAAAATTCTAGGAAGTTCTTCTATACTAATCGTCAAAGTCTATCTTCGGGATATGTGCTCTAATCAGAGTTTATCTAAATCTAGCTTCCAAGGTTAGTACTAAACTGCCTCTGATACCAACTGTAACGCCCCGACCCCAGCTACCCTGAGTCGGTGCATTACTTCGTAACATTGGCATGACCACAAAAGATCAAGTCTCGAAAGACCGATTAGTTTAGTAGCCTTGGAAACAGTAGATACATTCTTAAACGTTACATTACATCATAAAGTGAAAAACTACAATAACAAAGTCTACATAGTCCACACTCATATCCTCTTCTGACAATCCCTGCAGGTCATTCATAAAATACTTCTTCACATCCTGGAAAATATTAAAACATTGAAAGGTGTGAGCTCAGATGCTCAGTAAGGATAACAATATTACGGAAGCTTTCATAAATAAACATTTACATTTAAGGCAATGTATAACTAAAACAAAAGCCTTTTTAAACTTTAACTTCAGCATAATATGGCAAAAATAAAATTAAATAATGCCATTTTCTTACTCACATGGATATTCTACTAGTCGAATAATCACATGCAATATCAATAACCACTTTCATAATGAGGGAATGTATAATGCCAGACATTCTGAAACATTTTGTCAAGGCCTCGGCCAAGACGTCTAAAATGATTAAGGCCTCGTCCAAAACCATAAATAAAATTGGGAAAGGGCCTCAGCCAATTCCACGTCTAGTTGTCTCATGAGACCTACCGATGCATCGAGGAGCTATAGCGGGCTCCACCCGTCACTTATTAAGTCCAATACATTCCTCATATGAATAGGTTTAAACATATCATAAACCATAACATAATCGTATCACATAAAACATGCATAAAGGTAACATAACATTTCCACATTTCAATCACAAGATATCAATACAACACATTGATATAATAAAAACGCTTTCAAAACCATTTTCAATACCAAAATAAAAGAAAAGTATAACATGGAATTTATTTTTCATTAAAAAAAGGGTATGGCTTGGAGAGGAAGCCGAAACTCAAATAGTGGTCACGGCGGCGGAGAAGTCATTGTCTCCGCATACGTACGACAAAAACATTCCCTTTTGTCGTTTAGTAAACGCTTCGTATAAAAAAGATTCCTTTTGAATAAACGTAAAAGTCAAAGGGGTTTATACTCCGTATAAAAGAAAGTTTTGTATAAAACCAAATATGCCTCAATGAAAGGAGATTGAGACAAAGTCCTTAAAAAGATCATTTTTAAAATAAAATAGATCTATTATGTGTATTAACTATATGTACACATAAATAAAGTAAAAATACAAAATAGGACATAATAATATCATGACATAATTTGAAAGTAGGAGATTAACCCAAAGAATATAAATTGGGTTAAGAAGTTCCCTTACCTTGCATCTTGCCCTGACTCGACCATTCTTTAACCTCCTGAATAATAAACTAGAGTTAATTTATATTTACTTAAGAACCTTTTTCATGTTCATTATTCCATTTATATCACTTATTACCATGTTATGAACATTATTTAATTATTTAAGTTAACAACGGTCGTTTTGTCGATCTTTGGTACTTAAGTCAAAAATAAACTTCTTATAATTACAAGTTGTTCATGTGGTGAAATATCCATTATATCCAGAATTATATTCATGATGTAGATATCATATATATCATATATATACAGTATATACATTCATTCATAATGTCACGTAACATTTAGAGGTAAGAAATGAAATGCACCGTTCATGGAGACGGTAAGCCGTACGTACGCATGAACGCTACTTTCATTTCTATTTCGTATTTAATGGAATGAAATCATAATGATATAAATTTATAATATAATTACAGTATAATATATTGTATAATAACATTTAATCCATCCTTTATACATCCCACATATGGCATTAACGATTCAAATCACTTTGAGGGGGCGGTAGTCCGCACTTCCTAAAATGAAATTATCGCGTTTTACCCATAATGGAAATCATAAAGTATTCCATAAATGAGAAATACAGAAGCATAAGTAAAACATAAACATATTTTATATCATATATAAATATAGTGACATCTTAATGGCCACATTTGAAGGTGTTATATGAGTGTTGAACAATCATCATTTCGTGAGGCAGAAATTCGCCATCCACAGAAACCGTATGTTCTTTAACCATTATATGTAGGTGTGTGTAAGTGTAGCTCGAATACTTCTTATAACAACATCCTAGTATATTTAGGATACTGGTGTTATTACAAAATAAATGAATAAAAAGAGTTTAGGGGGTTGGAGAAGAAAAATAAAACAAAACAACATTAGAGAAGACATTACCTCAAAATCGGGTAACTCTTTTTTATTTGAGCCAAAGGATTCCTTGGGAAGAGTTATACCCAAAGTGAGGCTTCTAGGAGTAAGAGGGGGAAGTTGGGAGAGTATTTGGGCAGAGGTTGGCCGAGCCAAATGGCTTGAAGGTGTGAATAAGGTGGGAGAGGTGGGGGCCTTTTATAAGTGGAGAGGAGGGGCACTCTTGGAAAGATTGAAATGTTACATTATTATACAATGCTTTTCGGATTCTAAAGGTCCCACACTTATATAATTCGTGGATAAGGTGATAAGGGTTCTAAATCTCCTCATCCAATAGGCTTTGGACAAGTTTATGCCTTGGATTTTGCATTATCTTCTCATTTTATTTAAATCGTTAAATAATGAGGTCATCGTTGCATCATAATGATGTCATAAATAATTTTATTTATTTAATGTATAAAAATTATAAAAAAATACTATGATGTAGGAAATATTTTTAGCTTTCTAATGAATATTTATAGTCAATATTTGGATCTGTGTAACCCCACTTAAAAACTGTTTTAGTAAAACAACTCATGTTTGTGTCAATTTAATTTTAACATTAAATAAATATATATTAATGTCATTTTCCAACTAAAGTGGCTCCATGGGGTCCCCAAGTTGACCCATGGGTTGTCTTGGTCGGCCATGACTCATCCAATAGGAGTAGGACAAGTGTCAAGCTCATCTCATATTATTAAAACATTATTTTTACCTTAAACTACACTAATCACCTCTAATCGCGATTAAGAACTTAAAAATTACTATTCACCAAAAAATTATTTTAATCTCATTGAACCACATTTTACTTCTTAATGACAACCATGTATGTCGGATTTTTGAAAATCAAATCACAGAAGTGGTAATATTTCTTTTTACAAAAAATCAGTTTTTAACAACCACTTAGTGGTTTCACTATTCATCAAAAATTGAAGTTTTTCAGAATAAGGCCAAAATTTCACCCTAAGCTATAATTGATATTCTGAATTCAAAAATGATGTCTATTTTAAAAAATTCCAAACATATAATTTGTATTAATTAATTTTATAATTAATTCCTGTTGTTACAACAAATAGCGTGTTTTTAAGAAACAATTTATATCAAAAGATTGGCAATTGTTTATGTCCAATTTCAATGTTAAATTAATTCTAATGACCACCATTGGATAAAATGGTAAAAATATATTCTAATTATACTTTAAAACCACTAAATAGTATAATTTAGCACAATAAATTATTTTTATTAAAAAAGTTGTTTTAAAGTATTTTTCACTATTCATAAAAAGTTAGAAGTTCTCAGAAAAATACCAAAAATTCAACATAGGCTAATTTCGATATTCCGAATCCAAAAATGAAGTCCATTTTGAAATATAAAATTTCTATAATTTTAAAAAGTGGTTATTACTATTCATAACGGCTACTTTGATTAGTCGCGGTGTTTTAGAACTCGAAGTTACGTACAATGCAAGCTATTGCATTATTGAATGAGAAGCGTATCGTGGAAGCTCGGGGTGTTACATTTTGTGATCAATCAAATATTATCTAATAATTCACCAACTTTGGGTAACTAGGTTTGTGGCGTTACAGTAGGTGTAAGAGGAAGATTAGTACAATCCTTGGAAGCTAGATTTAGATAAACTCTGATTAGAGCACATAGCCCTAAGATATACCTTGAGGATGAGTATATAAGAACTTCTTAGAATTTTGGTATTGTAGATATTTTGTGAGTTTTTCGAGAAATACATCCATGTCTGGATACGAGCAGGTAGAGGTGGCATTGGCACAGATTTACCTAGGGGTAACACTCAAAAACACCACTTTGAGCGAGACTCAAACGGGAACTAGTTCACGACAACGGGCCTTGCTGCATTCTTGGTTACGACACTTCTGGGGGATATGCTTAGGATAATTATCATTTTCTTTAAAAACCATTATTAAGGGTTTATGAGTATATAATTCCTTAAAGAATACATTTTTATGATTATGGATTATATCCATAAATAGTTCAATTTATGTTAAGTGTTTTATAAGTATGGAATTATGTATTTTAATTAATAAACTGATCTAGTTTATTCCATTGTTTACAAATGGCAGATAGTGGAAGAAATGGAAACTGTATCAATGCACACACTCCATGTAGGGATTTTCTGCCGGCTCAAGATAATTATAGTGGAGCGGGTGATGCAACTTGTGTTGATCAGCTTATCACCATACTGGGACAACTCACTCAGGTTATGAATAATAACTTTACCCATATGGATCACCCCGATCCATAATGTTGAGGATCAATGTTAGATTTCTTCTGGAGGAAATAACCACCAACATTCAATGGGAGTAGAAATCCATTGGTAGCTGAGCAATTGATAACTTCCCTAGAGAAACTATTTCAGGATTTGGGGATTACTGAAAGGGAAAAAGTAATCATGGAAGTTTACCACCTCACTGGAGACACTGATCAATGGTGGTCATTGATTCAAAACATGAAGGAAGTTGATGGAGTATCAAATATGGAATAGAGGGAGTTCAAAGATCTATTTTTAGAAAAATACTTTCCTCGTGACCATCAAGAAGATATAGAAAGGAAATTTCTGAGTCTGAGACAAAAGGAGGATGAGAATGTCGCAATGTATGAGGCTTACTTTACAAGGTTATCAAGGTATGATAGAGATTATATATGTAACCAAAGAAGTAATAGTGATCGTTTCTATGATGGGTTAAATCCATTTCTCCATCGAGCATTAGTATCACAATCCTTCTTGTCGTACGAAGAGATTGTCTCATGTGCTATCAAGACAGAAAAGGAATTATCTATGTCTTATGACTTTAAAGAAAAGAAAGATATGAAGAGATTTTATTATCAATATGGGAATAGAAATTAGGGGAAGAAGGGAAAAGTTGAATATCCATCCTGCAGAAAATGTGGGAAGAAACACCTTGGTACTTGCTTGAAAGGAATGGGAGTCTATTACAAGTGTGGTGAAAAAGGCCACCAAGATTGTGATTCCAAGGGGAAGAAAGAAGCTACTGATGTTCAATGCAAAAATTGTAGGGAGATGGGACATTATGAAAATGAATTTCCTAAGAATTAGAGGAACTTACCTCAGAAAAGGCTATGGGATCAAGGGCAAGCTTATTCTATCACTACAGTTGAGGTATAAGCACTGAAAGACATGGTGGCAGGTAATTTAATGGTTTCCTCAAGTTTAGAAAATGCATTATTCGATTCTGGATCATCGCATTGTTTCATATCTTCCCAGTTTGCTAATAAAATTTGATATATATAATTTGATTTAACAAGGGAGTTGTCGGTTAAAACTCCTAAGAGAAGTAACATTGCCACAATGTTTTGTGAATCAGTCCACATTAGAGCACATAAATGTTCTTTATCTGCTGATCTCATCGTCATACCTAGGATTGAGTTTGATATAATCCTTGGTATGTATTGGCTTTCGGAACATGGTGTGAAGATTTATTGTAAGAAGAAGGAGGTTACGATTTTTGATGATGATGATAAAGAACCCCGTATCTTTAGAGTAGAATCGTCACCACCTAATTCTTATCTAGATCCACCCCCAGTAGCTCAACTAAATTCAATTATTGGGGAGGAAGAGAATGAAATGACTGTGGGTGAGGAAATTAGTGTTCCAATAGAGGATATACTTATTGTGAAAGAATATGTAGATGTGTTTCGGGAAGATTTACCTGGACATCCTCCAGAACAAGAAGTTGATTTTTCCATTGATTTAATTCCTGGTTCAAGACTTATATCGAAGACCCCTAATAGAATGGACATTGTGGAATTAGTTGAACTAAAGAAACAACTTGAATAATTGAGTAAGAAGCTATTTATTCACCCCAGTGTTTCTCCATGGGGAGCCGTTGTCCTTTTTGATAAAAAGAAAGATGGATCTATGAGGTTAAGTATCGACTACAGGGAAATCAACACTATAACAATAAATAACAACTATCCCCTACCTCGCATTGATGATTTATTTGATCAACTACATGGAGCTCAATACTTTTCATAGATTGAACTTCATTCTAGATACCATCAGTTCTGTGTGAAGAAGTAAGACATTCCGAAGACAGCATCTCGAACCAGGTACGGGCATTACGAGTTTACAGTAATGCCTTTTGGGATGACTAATTCACCCTATGTATTCATTGATCTAATGAATTGTGTTTTCAAGGAATATATCGATGATTTTGTGGTGGTATTTATTGATGATATATTGGTATACTCCAAAAGCTATGATGATCATAAAAATCATTGGCGCATTATCCTGAAGACTCTGAGAAGACATGAATTATATGGGAAGTTTAGCAAGTGTGAATTATGGCTTCAAGAGATTTATTTTCTTGTCCACATTGTCTCTAATGATGGAATCTCTGTTGAACCTTCTAAAACCATGAAAATCCAAGAATTTCCTGCACATACGAGTATAACTGAGGTACGCAGTTTTATTGGTTTACCAGGTTATTATCGGTGTTTCATCCAAAATTTTGCCCGATTGGCTAACCCATTAACAAAGCTCACATGTAAAGGGGTTAAATTTGTTTGAAAAAAAGAGTGCAAAGAATGATTTCAAGAAATTAATAGAATATTAGTCAATGCCCCTTTATCGACTCTACCATCGGAGAATGATGGGTTCGTTATTTATAGTGATGAATCGATGAAAGGACTTGGTTGTGTCCTTATACAGAATGATAGGGTTTTTTCATATGCATCATGACTACTGAAAATTAATGAGTAGAACTATCCTACTCATGATACTGAGTTAGAATCTATAATCTTTGCTTTGAATATTTGGAGACACTATATCTATGGTGAAAAATGTAATATTTATACTGATCCCAAGAGTTTGATGTATATTTTTTCTCACAGAAAGAACTCAACATGAGGAAAAGGAGATGGCTTGAACTACTCAAGGATTATGATTCCACGATACACTACCACCCGGGGAAGGAAAATAAGGTGGCAGATGCTTTGAGCAGAAAAGATCATGGAGTTTTGAACATCATGAGAATTGAAAGGGATACTATTTTCATGGATCTAGTAATGTTGGAAATTGGAATCACCATGGAAGGTGAAACATCAATGCTTTTTACAATGTTTTTCAAACCATCTTTACTAGAAAGTATTAAGTGTTCTCTGACCAATGATGAAGAATTCCAAAAGAATATTAAAGCACTGAATGATAGGAGATTGAGTGAATTTTTTTATGAATATGGAATTTTGAAATTCTGGAAGAGACATTGTGTTCTTGATATACCTAATCTAAAAAGGGAATTGACGGATGATTATCATTGTACCAATTTCTCTATACACCATGGGAGCACCAAAATGTATAGATATTTGAAGGAACATTTTTGGTGGGACAACATGAAGAGAGAGATTTCAGATTCTGTGTCAATATGTATGGTTTTTCAACAAGTGAAAGATGGAAGGAAACATCCTAGAGGAGTCATGCAACCTATTCCCATACCGGAGTGGAAATGGGAAAATATTACAATGGACTTTTTCATGGGGATACCAAAGACTCCTAGAAGGAACAATTAAATTTGGGTTATTTTTTATCGACTTACCAAGACATAACATTTTTTTCTATAAGAGAAGATCTACTACTAGTATGTCTAGAAGACTATATATTAATGAAGTTGTGAGACTTCATGGAGTATACCTATCGATTTTTCTAATCATGATACAATTTTTACTTCAAGATTCTGGAAGAGTCTTCAGAAGGCCTTGGATACAAAACTTAATTTGAGCACTACCTACAATCCCCAAACTGATGGACAATCATAACAAACTATTCAAACCAAATAAGACATGTTGATATCCTGCTAACTTGACTTTCAGGGTGTGTGGGATCAATATTTACCTTTGGTAGAATTTTCTTATAAAAATAGCTTCCATTCAAGTATTCAGATGGCACTATATGAAGTGTTATATGGAAAAAGATTCCGCACACCAACCTGTTGGGATGACGTTAGTGAAAGAAAACTTGTAGGCCCAGAACTGGTGGAGGAAACAATGGAAAAGGTAAAGGCAACCCAAAACCACATCAAAGAAGCTCAAAGTAGGCAGAAAAGCTATGCCGATAACTGAAGTTAGGATTTGGAATTTCAAGTAGGAGATCATGTTTTCTTGAAGGTATCTCCATGGAAGGGAGTTATACGTTTTGGTAAGAAAGGTAAATTGAGTCCCAGGTACATCGGACCTTTCGAAATTCTAGAATGAATTGGTGATGTAGCTTACCATTTGGCAATGCCGCCAAGTATCTCCCAAGTTCACAATGTGTTCCACATATCACTGTTGAGAAAATACATTCCTGACCCAACGCATGTACTCACTTACATGGAATTAGAACTGGAACTCGATCTGTCTTATTGATAAGATCCCATCTGGATTCTTGATACCATTGAACAAGTGCTGAAAAACTGGATGACTAGTCTCGTAAAAGTTCTATGGAGAAACCATAAGATGGAAGAGGCAACGTGGGAATCCGAGGAACTCGTGATGAAGAACCACCAAATTATTTTCATATGGTAGTATTCTAGAAATTTCGAGGACGAAATTATTTGAAGCTGGGAAGAATGTAACACCCCAAGCTTCCATGGTATGCTTCTATTTGAATAATATAGTAGCATGTGTTATACGCAACTTCGAGTTCTAACACACACCACAACCAATGAAACTAGCCGTTATGAATAGTAATACCCAATTTTTAAAATTTTAAAACTTTTATCTTTCAAAATGGAATTCATTTTTGGATTCGGAATATCAAAATTATCCTAGGCTTATCTTTTGGTATTTTTCTGAAAACTATCAATTTTTGATGAATAGTGAAAACAATGAGTTATTGGTTAAAACCGACTTTTTATTTAAATAATTATTTATTTTATATAAATTTATTTTAGGTCAAAATAGATACATAATACCTATATAAGTTCAATGTAATTCATTGGATTCAATTTATAATAATTTTAGACATATAAAAAATTTTATTGGACTTTTCACCATCTTTTACCCATCTCCTAGGAGAATTTCCAAATTCACATAAAACCTAATTTTACCACTTATGTGAGTGGAATTTTGAAAATTCGAGAGACACGGTTAACATCAAGGAGTAAAATCTGGTTCAATAATATAAAAATAATTTTTTCTGAATAGTAACCTTTTACTTTTATTTACCACGGTTAAGATTAAATACTGTAATTAAGGGTAATAATGATATTAATATTACCCTAACACATGTCATAATTCTATTGGAAAAGTGTATCTTGACCAATAACAACCTTAGGAATAAAATATTATCATTTAGGTCCACTTGGATTAGATTAGGACATTTATTATTATTTAATTGAAAGAAGAGCTAAAAGAGTTAAAATCAAAGATTAATAACTAAAACTTTTTTAATATAGGGTTATGCATAAGATAAATTAAATTATAAATATTAATTAGAAAGAAAAAATTAGTTCCTACATAATGGTATTTATTTATAATTTTTAGACATTAAATAATTTATGTTATTTAGGACACAATGGTGATGCAGTAATTACCTAATTAATGAAATATTAAAATTATTGACATTATAAATATCAAAATAAATGTAATTTGAGACATTTTATGAATTAAAAATATTTTATAGGTTAATATAAAATATTAGGTCTGGTTATATAAATTTTTGTCTAAGTAATAATGTTGTTATGAAATTATCAAAAACAAAATACCCAATATTGTCAAAATTGACATAAAATATTTTTTAAAACAAAAATTATATTGTTAATTTATATTCTATTCCTAAAAATCGAAGGTTCTTCCAAGAGACTTATATTATGATAGTTGTATCATTAATGGACCACTTGGGGGTGTCTTGGAAGTTTATAGTATGTTTATTGACTATAGAATATAAAAATACAAAGAGACATGGTAACTGTCAAACTAATTAACTAAGAGTTAAAACTAAAAGATATTGTTAATAAAGTGACCCAAAACTGTCTAAAACCTATTTATAGAGTGGTTTTAGACCTATCCCCACCTTAAAATTTAAATAATCTACTTTGGACCCATTATAAACCAAATATGAATTTATTATAAAATAATATTTCTAGATTTTCTAAAGGTGCCCCTAACCCCACTTATAAAAGGGCAGTCACCCTTCTCTCAATTTCACACCTTCAAAGCCTTTCAGATCGTCCAAACCCTATCCAAATATTCTCTCAACTTCCCTCAATTCGACCTAGATTCCTTAGTTTGATCATAAATCCAAACTAAGGAGCACTTTTGTTCAAATCAAAAGGAAGAACCCGAAGAAGAGGTAATGTTTTCACCACCCTCTTTCAAGTACCATTCTTCTTCAAGTTCTTATTTCATTGTTATTTCCATTCTAAAATATTAACTCCAGAATCTTCTATGTACTGTGATTTTATTATAAATATGGTACAACCATATTCAGTATTCTATCCATCCTTTTAATGACATGTCATCATACGTGCGTATGTACGGATTACCGTCACCATGTCGTGGTGTAATTGTTATTCAATATATTATTATTTGGATAGGTATAATAATGATATGTAATTCATGTAAATAATAAATATAAAATGATAATTATTCTTCATATATGATATACCATCTAATTATATATTATTTTAATATCAAAAGAATGATATTATCGCTCATGCGTACGTACAGACTACCGTCTCCACGAACGCGATGAGATTTATTCCCCATCATATCCATTCAAGACTAATTCTCATTTGATGATTAAAAATAATGTTTAATAACTTTATATCATTCTGGATATTAATAAGATACAACCTATCCAAAACAAACACAACATAAGTAAGAAAAAGTATACAACATGATAACACCCGAAACGATGATAATACTAAAATATTATTAACAACGCATTAGTAGAAGATCATATATGATATCATAATTATGTATATGGTTCTTGTATAATTTCATATAATGTTTTTAACTATTATACAGGAGGTTAACATACCATTGTCTAAGGAAATGTACAAGGTAAGGGTTTATTTCATAATCTCTTCATTATCTGAGGTTGTTTATACGTAATTATCTACTGGGACCTCTTTATCATCCACATCCTTGTTTCATAAAAATGTATTTCAAAACATTCTTACTATTTTACAGAATATGGGTTAAAGTCATTTATACCCTTTTTTGAATTTTTATAAGAAGTTTATAAAGGAATCTTTCAGTCATTTTCCAAACAAGGACTTTTTTTAATCATTTCGACAGAATTATGTTAAGAATGTTTTTTTAACTTATACGGTGGGTGCAGATATTTTCCACCATTATAAAATCTTCAATGCTTTACTTACAAGCTTATAATATTATTTTGAAAGTAAATGTTTTTTTTATAATTATGTGACTTTTCAATGATTTCAAAAAAGGATATATTTCTCTCAAATAGTTTTTGATTTCATCTATGTCAACATACTTGATGGATTTTAAGCTTATTTGAAGTTGATTTATTATGGTACAAACAATCCACATTGTATTGAAGGTTTTGTGATTTTTTTGACTGTGGATGTGTTATTTTTATACCATTCATGGTTTGTGGATAAATTATTGACATTTCGTATGCCAGTTTTAATACAAATGATTATGTTATGTTAAAACCAGTTCATATGAGAAATGCATTGGACTTAATAAATGACGGGTGGAGACCGCTATATCTCCTCGATGCATCGGTAGGACTCATGAGACAAACTAGTGTATTGGCACTAGTCCTTGAAAAAATATTATTTCTAGTATTGGAACGAGGCCTTGACTATGTGGTTATGATAGTCTGGCATTATGAATTCCATCATTATGAAATTGGTTATTGATAATGCATGTGATTATTCGACTAGTAGAATATCCATGGGAATAAGTATATGGAATTATTTAATTTTATCTTTACCATATTATGCTGAAGATAAAGTTTAAAAGGCATTTGTTTTAGTAATACATTTCCTTAATTTTTTATGATTATTTATGAATGTTTCTTCTATATTGTTATCCTTACTGAGCATCTGAGCTCTCCCCTTTCAATGTATTATTTTCCCCAGGATGTGAATAAGTAATTTATAAATGACCTGCATGGATAGTATGAGTGGATGTGAAGACAATATATTGTTGTATTAGTTTTCACATTATGATGTAATGTAAACTTTATGAATGTATCTAGTTATTCCAAGGCAACTAAACTAATCATTTTTTCAAGACTTGATCTTTTGTGATCATGAAAATATTATGTAATAATGCACCGAATCTGGAAAACTAGGGTTGGGGAATTACAGTCATTCATAATGGCATCATAAGAAGTGTATGTAATTTATATATCTAATCCAAAAAATGAGAATCAGTCAATTGACCTGCTAGAGACTATAACAAATGTCAAGCCATATGAAAATTTAATTGAGGATCACCCTTTCATTGGTACATCACAATTTGTTCATATCAGTCCCAATGTAGAAAATGTCTTGTACATTAGAGGGGAACACAAATAGGGGATTTGGATTCTACATAGAGGAACCAAATACTTAAAAACATTATTAAAATAAATAGAGTTCAATGACAAAGTAAAAGTTTTTTTAATATATTATGTTTTTCCTCATAATATTATATGTTCTCTACTACATTAACATAATCTAAATTAAATGTTTTAATACTCATGTAGATAATGTCTTCTATACATGATGATGTTACCAATCTTTCAAAAGAATAAACTATAATGAAGGAAACCCTTTAGAAAGATTAAAAGGTAATGTAACGATGTACTTTCTATATTTTACTAAAAAAATATATAATGGAACATTCATTTAATTTTCATTATTCCTTGAAGAGTTCATTTTTGTCCATGTGTCATGCCTTTGTAAAAAGAACAAAGATTTTGAATTTTCTCAATCACATAGGTAATCTTGATGTTTGTATGGTAAAATCATTGTCTATAGAATTAATGTATTTTTTCATATTTATGTTTAATTTATTTATTTTTAGGATTACTCAAATAATATTTTTTATTATACAGCTGGATTATTTTGTTAGAGTTGGGGTGTCTATCCATATGTCATGCCTTTATGCACTAAAACTTCCATAGAATTCTTGTCCCTCAAAATAGTTTTACCCCTACAATGTTGCATTATCACTTTCTTTTTTCATCTCTCCACTGCCATTGTAGGAAGAGAAATAATACTGCCTCTTCTCAATCATATAGGTAATGTTGATGTTTTCAAGTAAAATCATTGTCCATAGAATTAATGTATTACTTCATATTTATGTTTAATTTATTTCTGTTTAGTATTACTCACATAATAATTTTTTTCTTATATAGGTGGATTCTTTTGTTCGATTAGGGGTCGTATGTCCATCTTTCATGCCTTCCTGCACTAAAACATCAATATACTTCTTATCCCTCAAAAAATATTCAACCTTAATGTGTTTCATTTATCAATTTATTTAATGTTCTCTCCACTACCTTTGCAGGAAGAGAAATGATTCTACCTTTGCTAAATTTCATAGGTAATCTTGATGTTTACATAGTGAAATCATTTTCCATAGAATTAATTTATTGTTTCATATATATGTTAAATTTATTTAATTTTAGTATTACTCACATAATAATTGTGTTATTATACATGAGGATTATTTTTTTAAGTTGGGGTGATCTATCCATCTATTATTCCTTTCTACACCAAATCTTCTATAGAATTCTTCTCCATCAAAACCATTTACCACTACAGTGTTCACATTTATCACTTTCCATCATGTTCCCTCCACTACTCAATCATAGATGTAATCTTGATATTTTCTTAGTAAAATAATTGTTTTTATAATTAATATATTATTTAATTTTTATGTTTAATTTTTTTTAGTATTACTCGTAATATTTGTTTTCTTATGCAGGTGGATTCTTTTTTTCGAGTTGATAAGGTTTGTTTGAAGCCTCTCATGCAGGGTTGGCAGTTTAATAAATAAATTCAATGGAAATCATAGTGACATTAATAGTTAGGATTTTTTAAGACAATAGGTTGTGTAGGAATCATTTTCACCTCAATCCTACACACGACGTAACTGTTACGACTCCAAGTACTAATTTAAATTTAAAATTGACATAAATTTTATTTAAAAAGACAAATGGAATACTCAAAACTAATAAAATATATTCATATTGTTTTTATACTTTAATACAATGATCTATAAGTCATTTTTAACGTGGAAGAATCAGTTTCACATCAATTTGATATACGATGTGCCTGATATGACTGATAGTTCCTTTTATTAGTTTAAAATTTAACATTGACATTAAAAAGTGTCACTCAATAAAAGCTGAGAAAACCTACTCATATTTTCTTGATAATTTAGGGAATCGATTCATAAATAATTTTTAGTGTGTAGGAATTATTCTCACATCCAAATGATACATTATGAGGTCTATATTATTTAAAGTGTGTGTTTCAAGTTTAAAATAAAATTTTAGTAAAAAAAGTCACGTGAAGTACTCAAAACCAAGTAAACACATCCATATTATTTTGATATTTTATAAAAAATAAATATATGATATTTAATGTGAAGGAATCATCTGCACCTCAATTTGATGTACGATGTGATCATTATGACTCTAAGTGCATCTTTATTTAAAATTGACATCAATTTTAGTAAAAAAATGTTGACCTACTCAAAACCAAACAAACACATTTAGATTGTTTTCATACTTTAGGACAATGATCCCTGAGTGATTTAATATTTTCATTAATTATCTACACCTCAATCTGATGCACGGTATGACCTGTATGACCCTATGTGTGTGTTTTTATTTAAAATTGACATCAATTTTAGTAAAACTTACAACTAGACTACTCGAAACCAAGAAGACACATTCAAATTGTTTAAATAGATTAGGAAAATGATCTGTTACTCAATTTTGATGTGTATAAATAATCCACACCTCAATCTGATACACAATGTAATTTTTCTGAGTCAATGTGTTGTTTCAATTTTAAAATTATATTTTAGTAAAAAAGACAAATGACATATTCAAAATTGAGAAAACATTTTACGATTGTTTTGATACTTTAGAAAAATGATCCATATGTCATTTGAGACATGTGGGAATCAACCTTATTTTAATACAACACATGGTGTAACCAATATTAATCAAAGTGCATCTTTTTATTTAAAATTTTCATCAATTTTAGTAAAATAGAAAACATTCCCACTCAAAACTAAGAAAAAAGATTCAGATTGCTTTGATAGTTTTCAACAACGATCCAGAAATCATTTGATACATATAGAAATCAGTCACACCACAATTTTAGGCACAATGTGCCCAGTATGACTAAAAGTTTCCACTATCTGTTTAAAATAGACATTTTTTCTAAAAAAGTGTCTCACACTGAAAAAAGATCAAACATGCCTGGATTTTCTTGATAATTTTGGAAAATGATTAATATGTTATTTTTGACTTTTTTGGAATCCATTTCACATAAAAATAATCCAAAATGTGATCAGAATGAGTCAAAGGTGAGTGTTTCCAGTTTAAATTTATATTTTAGTAAAAAAGACAAATAACGTACTCAAAACTGAGGAAACAAATTCAGATTGTTTAGATACATTAGGACAACAATCCACATGTCATTGAGGACATTTTCTAATCAAATGCATCTCAATGTTATGCATGGTGTGATCGGTATGACTCCAAGTGCATCATATTATTTAAAATTTACACAAATTTTAGTAAAATTAATACTTTATATATATTTATTTATTTTTATTATTACTAAAATAATAATTGTTTTCTTATATAGGTTTGTTCTCTTGATCGAACAAGGGTGGTTTATTCTGAAATATCATGAGTTGGGTTAGGATTAAAATAAAAAGGATCTTTGATGTTTTTGAATGTATATAATAATTTTTATTTATGTAATTGTATAAACCAATATTTTAAATGTCTATAATATAGTTTTTTTTCTTGTGTTTTTACTTTTAAATTCATTTCATTAAATCCTTTATTGAGCCTTATTTTTGCTGAAATCCGGTATGTTTTTGGTGCTATGGTGTGCTGCTACCACACATTGTAGTGGTGTTATAGTGTGTTGTTTTAGCACTCTACAATATGGCCCTTTATCATCCTTTTAAAAAGTGCAGATAAATGTCTACTTTATCATCACTTCTAGGAGCGCTGATAAAAATCCATTATCAGTGCTTTTATAAGCACTAATAACGGTATACTTTATCAGTGATTTGATAAGGGATGATAAAAGACCCTTTATTAGTGCTTTTATAAGCAATGATAAATGGTGTCTTTAGCAGTGCTAAATAAATGAGCTGATAAATGGTTCCTTTATCACTGTTTTTAAAAGCATTGATAATAGTCCCATTTATCAGCACTTTTTTAGCATCGATAAAGGACCGCTTTATTGTCACTTTTTCAGTGATGATAAAAGACCAAGGCTTTTAACCTCATGCATATAGTCATCACTTATCTAGAACTGATAAAGGCAATTTTCTGCACTATTAAAGTCCAATTTTGTAGTAGTGTGGGTTATGACTTCTTATTTCTTGATCTTGATATATTTTACTAGATTATCAGCATGGATTGGATGACCATCATAAAAGATCATATGGAATGTTATCACCATCAGGTACAATTATTATGTAACTATGGTGTCACTCATGTTTTACAAGGCGAGGGGGACTCTAAATTGGGTAATGAAGGGCATGTTGTTCCTTATGATGGTATAATACCATGCTAGTTTTCAGAAAAGTTTCTGGATGCAGTTGACCATTTATTGGGCAGTCAGCTACCTATTTTTGTGTGTGTGTGTACCCTAAGGTATTTATGGATTATTTCTTGAGTTTACCACCATAGATATAGGTAAATTTTACTAATGAAATTTTCCCTAGAACAATTCTCATTTCCATGGAATCCTATCAAATGGAACCTAACATGTTTTGGGAACTAAAGGTGCAACTTGAGGACATAGAGGTGAAAGGATTTATAGAATGCCACTATGGGGTTTTCATGTAATATTTTCTATGAAGGCAAAAAAGATCTTTATACATTGTAATGACTATAGAATGTTGGATCTAGTGACTATTAAGAACAAGTATCCTATATCCATAATTGATGATCTATTTGATCAGCTTAGAGGGGGTCGTTGGTTTTTTAAGATTGACCTACTATCGGGGTACCACCAGTTGATATCCTGAGAAGAGTATATACCTTATATAGTGTTTCAGAGCTGATATGATAATTTTCAGTTTTTTATGCCATTTGGTCTCACTGACGCCCCTATGGTAATTATAGCTTTGATGAAATACATATTTAATTAGTTATTAGACTCTTTTGTTATCATGTTTATAGATGATATCTTGGTGTACTATAAGATAATATATAAGAAAAAAGATCATTTGGGTATCATTCTTAAAACCATGAGGGAACATCATCTGTATGGTAAAATTTTCATATGTAAATTTTGGATCTAGGATGTGAAGTTTCCGGGTCATGTGATATCTGAGTGGGGTGTCTCAATTGATCCAGAAAATGTATAGGAATTTATGTCTTGGTATCATTCCAAAAATGTGTTAGGATCTATAGATTCTTAGTTTTGGTAGTTTACTATATAAGGTTTGTTCCAGACTTTTCTAAGATCATATCTTCAATTAAAACATGAACCTATAAGGGTGTAAAGTATTAATGGAATGGAAAGTTTTAGATATCATTAGAGGATCTTAAGATAAGGTTGAATTCAACATAAGTTGTTATTATTTTGGAACCAGGTTTGAGTTATGATAATTTTTGTGATGCTTCTGGTATGGGTTTGGGATGTGTCTTGACTAGGGAAATAGGTTGTAGATTATGGATCCCTCTAATTACATTTTCATGGGAATAACTACACTTCCCATGATCTTGAGTTGTTAGTTGTTATGAATTCAATCTAGATGTGGGATCAACATCTTTTTAGGGTGTGAATTACAGTGTATTATGATCAAAAAATCCTGAATTGTATTTTTACTCAGTGGGATATGCACTTGCAATAGATACATCAGGTTGATTATCTTCAGACCTTTGATTTTGATATCGTATATACACCCATGAAAGGAAATGTTAAAACTGATGCATTAAACAGTAAATAATCAATAAAATAAGTGAATGAATCAATTGAGTAGTGGTTTCTGGTGATTTTTTTAATAATATGATATTGGCAATAAATTATGTTGCTGAACACATGTTCTTGGATTCAATAAATTTTGACTCTTATTTTAAAGAGAAATTTATACTTTAGAAGGTGGAAGACACTGAGAGCTGGCACTTATGAGAAATCCTAAATTATAGGGAGACCTCAAGTGAGTGGTCTCGATCTCCTTGTGGAGCATTTTGCTTCTATAGCAGGTTGATAGTTCTTTTTCTCTTGGGGAATTATTTGATGTATAGTGGAAATCATTCATGTTGTTCCATGCACCCTAGGGATAAAATGATATACTATGATTTGTGATATCGGTATTGGTGGTTGGGGATGAGGTGGTACATTTTAGATTTTTCATCATGGTGTCTCTATTTTCAAAGAGTTAACTCATAACAGAAGAGACCTATAGGTTTGATGGAAGCCTTACACATTCTGGAATGGAAGTGGGATGATATTTATATGGATTTCATCATTGGTTTACCCTGGAATCCTACGAGGAAGGATGTGATTTGGGTCATTATTGATAAACTCACTAAATCAAAACATTTCATGCCAATAAAGAAAATTACAATAGTGGAATAGCTTGTAGCCTTATATGATCAAGAGATTTTGAGACTTAATGGGGTTACCTCTACAGTTTTTCTGATAGGTAATCAAGGTTTAATTACATATTCTAGAAGGGTTTACTAGAGTAAATGGGTTCCCAGTTTAAATTGAGCATGGATTATTATCCAAATATAGAAAAATAGATAGAGTGGGTTATACAGCATATTGAGGATATGCTTTGGGCTTCTATGATTGATTTTAGTGGATATTAGGATATACATTTACCTTTTGTCAAGTTTTCCTATCAAAATGTTAATAAATATTTGATCGATATAGTTCCCTTTGAGGACTTTTATGGATGTCCATGTCATTCTACCTTTTGCTGGAAGGAGTTGGGGGAATGGTCCTGGGTTGGTCCGAGTGTTTTTTGAGAGATGAAAGAGGTGGAAGATTTGATCTAGAGGCATCTAATCGCGGAATAGATTCAACATTAATCTTATGTGCAGTGTCATCTTCATCAACTAGAGTGTGAGGTTGTTGATCGGGTTTTTTATAGAGTTTAACCTTTCATGGGACATCATTGGTTGGGTAAGAAGGGTAAGTTGGCACTGATGTTTGTGGGCCCCTTTGAGATCATTGATGGACTAGAAAGGGTGTCCAATTAGTTTCTTTTACCGTATGTTTTAACTTTTACAAACAATTTGTTTCACATTCCTAGTTGAGAAGGTATATACCAGATCCTTCCCATGTGGTTAGATGGGAGGATATTGATATTGATTCCAATACCACTTTGGTTGTGGATCCTGTTAAGATTATGGATCTCTAGGATAAGGTACGACATTGTAAAACACCCCCATGGTCTGGGTATTTTGGAAGTGCAGAAAGGATCTCCACAAGACAAGGGATCCAGAGTCGATGATAAGGAAGTAGTGGCCTTCTCTTTCTGTAGATCTAGAGTATTGAGCTCTTTCTAAGGATTAAATTTTTTTATGGTGGGAATTTTGTAATTCACTGTTACCTTTATCTCATTTATACTCTAATTTTAACTTTTTTTCCTTTTTTGGGTGAGTTTTTCTAACCATGAATTGGTAGAATACTTCTATTATTGAAGTCATGGATTTATTGGAATTTTCAACATAAATATTAGACATTCATCAACTCTTTAGGGAACTTATATGATGTGTAAGTTGATTACACATCATATAATAGATGCAGGGAAGAAACTATTAACTAAATACATGGAAAAAATGTTTTACATGTTGAGTAACAATTAAACATCATGTATAAATAAAATACAAGTTTTAATTAAAAATTTGACAGTTTATTTGGAGTATACATACCCCATGGATTACACAATGTGTAAATTTTGAACCTGCCATTTAAATGTCACTGTATTGGTTTTTTATGGTGACGTACAAATGATATATTTCATTATTTCCATATAAATCTCTCCTCTCTTGACCCAGAATCATCCCTATGAAATTTTGGGGGACTCTTTTCTATCTAGATCACTCTATTTAGTGATTAATTTCTATGGTTGGGCACTTTGCCTCATCCAGTAATCCTTTCCCCTAGGTTTCTCTCACGATTTGGGTGCTGAAACATATTCAATAGGGATGAGTAACTATTTTGAGTTTTTTATCAACCCATTCCATTCTCTAGTTGTTTCTTATCATTTGAAGTCGTTTCGAATGGTTTCTAATCCATGATGTCAATGGAAGATAGGATTTTTATATCCTTGAGCTAGGAGGATCTATCCAAGTGTTCCAATATCTAAAATTTCATGTTGTTCTTATTTATTCCTTGTTATTTGAAATGTAATTTTTATGTGTTTAAATTAAAAAAGGCATGGGTTCATATTTAAAATTGGTTTTTTCTTTTGAAAATGGAATTTTGATGATTTGAAATAGAAAATGGATTTTAAAACCCTGATGTAGATTGGCTAGGATTTGAAATAGTTTTATAAAAATGTGATCATGGTTTTAGAAGATAAAAAATTAACAAACATTTCATTATGGATACCATGGGTACATTGGGATAGAGACACAGGTAGCCTTAACATGTGTGACACCACCATGAGGTAACCACTTGTATATCGATGGACTATTATTGGACTCAAAATTGGTTTGATCTAATATTATTCCTTTTGGGATAATGAGTGTCTAATAAGTATTGTCCCATAGGCTAGTGCTTGTATTGTTGGTGCATTGTTGTTTTTAGTTGATTATTTCCTGATATATTATTTCATGGATGTTGGATCACATGTATATTTACATTCAGTATCTTCTAATTCTTTTTTCTATCTTTGGAAAATATGGCATGAAATTTTTGAAAACTCAATGATCATTTGAAAAAGGTTTTAAAATTGTTTTATTTATATAGATCCTTATAAAACTATTTTTTAAATATTGAAATGGTGAATTCTTATTATTATAACTTATGTATATTATTTGATGGAATACAACTGTGTTCTATTTCTCAGACCCTACTTCTACCATTGGGGTGGCTATAGAACTTGTTTAACAAGATATAGGTAAAGGCAAGGGAATTCAATATAATTTTTCTTCTCTTAACATCATTTTCCTGGTTTGGGAATGTTTTGGAGGTGATGATTGGTCACATAGAGACTAGTTTGTCTAGTTTTGAAGTACTTTTGGGTTTATTTTGTTTGGATCAGTTGTATATCCCTTTTTTCGACATTTTACTATGATTTTAGGCTTTATTATCCTTATATATCAGACTAGTTTTGTTTCCTTTGTTTTACAACACCCCATAATTAGATGACTTGGGAGACTCATCTAGTTGACACAGTTTGGTCTGTTACAGTATTGCTTCAAATCCTATGTGGCCCTAAGTTTCTAAGGACAATATATAAACTATGAGAAAAAAAAATTTCCATCAAAGTACATCAAGCTACTAACCAAGAAAAACTCATCCCTCTCTAGCTCAATGAAAACACAAGACTTTTGATTCTTGAGAAACATATACCATTCATGAGAAATACCTAGACCCATATTCTATAATCTAGTGGTAAAACATAATATTTTCATACTGAAATTGATACTAATTGGTGTGACCTAATATTAACCATCCATAATTACAATATCAATAAATAGTATTGAGTTACTTACATACCCAATATATTTTAGGTTCAAATTTTTAGATAATTTGGAAAACCCATTTACATTACAAAACCCATATCATTCTACTTAAAGGGTATTTGATTTAATTATACCTAGTTTTTTATTGTTCTATAAGAAGAATTCAATATATTTAATAAAATTCTTCAAAAATGATACCTATTTATACCAATATTAAATACCGTAATTCTCAATAACCTGGATAAAATGGAAATATAAGAAAGGGTAACCATAGTTCTCAGTAAGGAGGGACATGGGAGATAACAATAATAATTGAACATGAGATGATCATAAGGGTATGATAATATATTCATGTTCATGTCCTCAACATAAGTGATTTATAACCAGATAATCGTTGATAAAAAATACAAAATCATTTCAAATCTAGAATTATGATAACTAAATATTTTAAAGTAGAAATCATCATTCATGAGTCATAACATTGGAATGTGGAAACATAGGAATAGGAAATCATAATCCTTTGAAGATAGATATTTTCAATCATGTTCATTAAAAATATTCTGATTATAACTAGTATAAATCATATTAATGCCCCAAAATTTGGACAAAACTATTTTCATTCATGTCTATGAGTAATATTAATAGTATTGATTGTAGCAATTATACTTACGCTTAAAAATTTGATCATATATATTCAAATTCCTCATTAAAGAAAAAACATGGATGGTACTAGTGATTATATTCCTAGTAAATCAATAAAAACTTCCATGGATGTTTACATAGGTTAAAAATACCTTTAAAACAAAATTTGAACATTTCATTCATAATATAATAAATATCCTTTTTCTTTGGTATCATTAAAAATAAAAAGTTCCAGAATATTGAATAAAATATTTTCTATGAAAATAACCATAAAAAAATGGTGAATTAATTTTCAAGTAAAATAATTTTCCAGATAGTGGGAAAATTAATTTGTGTCATATACATTAAAACAATGGTTTATTTCACACTTTTTGTAAAAAACATAACTACCCAATTCAGAAAACATTGTAAAAATTCATTTTTAAACTAGTGAAAATAAATTGTAATATTTTTTAAAAGGAATTTAAATAATAATTGGTCTATATGAAATAACATTCATGAAATCACGTTAATGAACATATACATGGAAGAAAATTGTATTCAACCAAGGAGGAAATAAATTAGACTTTTCTTAAAAAAACTTCTCAATCAAGTTATTTTCCAATAAGAGGAGAATGAAAGTCAAAAATTAATACCATATAAAAAAGAAAAATAATAATAAAATAAATTTGTTTCAATAGATATGGATCCTATATTTCCCTCAATTTAAATTTACCATAGATAAACTTGAAATGAAATGGGATTTTATTATAAATTCCTTACATATTAAATAATCAATGAATTAGAAGCTTATAAAACTGTGAAACATAGATGGATTTTTAAATTCACATAATTTTTATTAAAATAATTATAAATGAAATTCATGGGATGTATATATATGGCACAAAATAAAATATTAGTGAATATGGCATAGGTTTCATATAAATAAAAGTGAGATTAGAAACCCTTACCCAAAATTTTCTCTTACTTCACACACATTCAAACATTTTGTATAATGAAAATATATATCACATATATCCATTTTATATTATTTTTAATATATATATATAAATTAATATATTAAATTTTCTTATAATTTTTAATTATCCTTTTGTTAACAATTGTTCATTAAAATCATTATTTGGGTGAAAACTAGTCTATTTTCCATGCAAGTTATGATTCAACGGTTTCAGTACATATAGCTTTGTAATTATTTCATAATATCTAGAAACATAATAATAATAATAATTATTCATTATATTCTCTTTTATAATCATCCATATTAGATGTCCTAGAAAATTTAATTACATCACTTTGTAGAGACGGTGGGTTAAACGTACACACGAGTGATGTTTTCACTTTCCAATAGATAGACTGAATAAACGGTAAATAATAATTATAATTTTTATAATAATAATAATATCATAACTATAATATATATATTATATAAACCAATCCTTATTACTGTCCAAGTAAATAATAAATGTAAACCAAGTTAGATCACTTCATAGAGGTGGTAGTCTACACATACACACAAATGACGTTATTATTTTCCAAATGATTGAAAGGTAAGATGGTAGATAAAATATTATAATTATGTAAGAATAATTATTTCCTAAATATTATATATAAACCTTAAATCCATCATAATAAAAAATCATCAAAGACTATTATGGAAAATGGAACCCTTCGCAAAGTGGAGACAGTAGTTTATACATACGCACAAGTAATGATTTTATTTTCTATTGTGATGAAAAGGATAAGAAAATGGTTGGTTCATGAATATAATTACATTTAATTATATATAATTTTTTTAATTTTAACAACTATGTTATAGAATACTTATAAGAGGTGTAAAAATCAATAAATATGGAAACAAGTGAAAAAGAGTTAATCCTCTACTTTGGAAAACCTCAATTTTTTACATCTTAATCCTTCAAATGATGGAATTTTTTTGAGAACAGGTCCTCTAGAACATGGGGGTAGTTAGGAATGTATTTTGGAAGGTATTAGATGAAATGGAGTTCTCCAAAGTTGTTAATAAGTGAGTAGAGTATTTTTCCTTTTATTAGTAAGGTTGGTAGGTTTCTTATAAATACATGAAACATTAACAAATAATATGTTTTTAAATTACAAAAATGGATTCAAAGTGTTAAATATTATAATATAAGGAGGTTAAGGTTTATATATAATAAATAAAATAATGTTATATCTATTTAAATGTCATTTTAAAATTTATCTTTAGTTTTTATCCCCTTATTAGGCCTATTTCACCTTATCTAAAAGAATAAAATTTTCACTCTTTAAAGGCATTGAATGTAAGTTAAAAAATTCAAAGTGGAACATAAATGAACCATGGATGAGAGAATAAATAATTTACCATCAACATGAGTCTTTATTGATTTTTTTATAATTTTATAGTTATTTTAAAATTATTTTAACACATTAAATACTATTTATTATCATTTTCTTGAATATTACCATTTATTGAATTTAATGGATCAAATATAACAAATAATTTTTAATATAAAATCCATAATCATAAATTATACATTATAATTGTATATTTAATTTGAGGAAAAAAATTAATCAAAAATTTATTAATTTTAATGTTTTTAATTACATAATTTTTCTACTTCTTGCACAAGCATTTGATCGACATTGCAAAAGCATTCAAGTTAATTATACCATCACAAAAAAATAGAAATATAAAAAAATGTCATAAATATTGATTCATAGTTATCCTTTTTAAAAAATATATTTTTTCATATGTCATTTTTATTTATATTTATATTATGACAACTTGATAAGGGAGAGAAAGCGACATTTATTAATTATCCATATAATATAAAATAATGTGATGGTTGTATTCAAATTAATGTGGCCCAGAAATGAAATATTACCAACGTTAGTGTGGTTATGGTCTACCTTCAGTCATATAATAAAATAAATAAATGTTTTTTTTATTTTGTAACCTTATCTCATAGTTTTAATGTTGGTTAAATTATGTTACCCATTACCATAGTGATGAACTTTTACCATGGTTTATATTCATTATAACATAAAATAAAAAGGTCCTATTAAACAAATATCAAACTTATAATATTAAATAGAAAATAAATTATTCAATATTCAATATCTATAAGTGATAGAAATAAATATTACTATAGGGGTGAAAAATGCAATGAAAAATAGTTATTATAAAACATTTGTTTTTAATCATAAAAATGATATTATAAAAAACTAATTATAACTATAAATTTTATTGAATTAATTAGATTATATTTATTTAAAATGATATTGTTTTAATTAATAAAATAAAAACGTCATTATATATTTAAATTATATTATTTAATAAATAGAAATGACAGTTTTGAAAAAATTGACATTTTTCTATATTCACTCAAAAATCAAATTTTCTGTGAAATTTGAAAAATTCATCTTAAGAATATTATGTCATGCTTATTTAAAAAATTATATACATTTTTAAAATATTTTTTATAATATTGGAAAAAATTGGTTATAATATCAACACATAAAATGCAATAAAACCAATTTTTTATGAAAGAGTGTCTTTGAAGAATAAAATGATTTTATCCGCATTAATTGTCTAATAAACATATTTAATTGAATTTAAATTCATTATATATTATATATAGTCCAATTATTTCATTATAATTAATTATCATTAGTGATTACATTAATCTAATAAAAATAAATAAATTTCACACATTAAAATAGTTTTATAAAAATATCACTTTTACCTCTAAATGATTTTATCTTCATTTGAATCCAATTAATAATAAATATATTATTAATTTTTTTTATGTAATGTGTTTCTATATATATTTCAAAATATTTTTATTCTTTTTCATACTCATTAGACTAATGGTTAGGTCATAACAGACATAGTTAAATAATAATAATTTTATAGTATATCACGGTTCGTTTGTTCTCTATGTTGTGTGTATCGCATAAAATCAATTAAATAAAAATATTATATAAAATCAGCTGGTGTTATAATGTCACTAAACAGTTCAGTTAGAAAGGCTAAAACACCTTAGTGGTCAAGAAATTATCAAACACTAACGCAATTCCCAAAACTATCCAGACTCAATAACCCCTCGGAACAGGTAAATACTAGGTGGTCATATTGAAACCTGACACTTGTTTTTAACTTCTCATACTCTAGGATAGAAACATGCTTGTTGAGTAAATAAGTTTATCTTATGACTTGTCCATTTCTTGTAGTTTTATATTTTGAAAATCACAAATACTTTCTCATAAGTTTTTAATTTCTCATAAAAATTTATTTAAAGAATCCTCATTCTGTTTTACTTACAGAATTCACATTCCATTTTACTTATAGAATTATGACTATGATTACTAACAGAATTCTCATTATGTTTAATTTCAGAATTCTCATTACGTTTACTTACATAAATCTCATTATTTTATACTTATAGAATTTTTCATTTCGTTTACTTACAAAATTGTCTGTTACAAATGTCATAACATTTTTTCTGATATAGATATTGGTACAAATTCCATGTTGTTTTTATGATATCGATACGAATACAGATGTCATTACATTTTTATGATACCTATTCTGGTACAAATGTCATAACATTTTCATTATACTAATTCTGATACATATTTCATACAAATTTTATTGTACCAGTACCCAAAGATAGTGATACCGTTATCCCAACCCGATTTTCATTTTCTTAAGAATCCGTTTTCCTGATATTATTATAATTTATTAATTTATCATTACAATATTATAGGATTCTAAGTTTTCTTATACTTAACATTTACCTTAAACTTATCATTGTTTCTTATACATGAATGTATGTTGTGCAATTTGTTACAAACTAATCGTTGTCTATTTGACACATGTCCAATTCCCACTGAAATTTAAGGAAAATATGATCGTTGGAGTTGAGCTGACTGTTGAGAATTTTTTCCAATAAATATGATTTCATTTGAATGAGAATAGTACTGAGTGGACTGTGATGATGAATAGTGAATGAAAAAGAGGTCAATGTTTGTGAAGTGATTTCTAGAGAGAGAGGGGCTCTTATAACTCTTAGTGCTTTGTGCGGATTTCATGAACAACTTGTTTAGGCATGAAAAAAAAATTTAGACTTACTTTGTGCAGACTTTGATCGTGATGATCATGGTCATCTAGTTTTGGAAGACAGAGGTTCTGATTTCCTTCTAAATCAAGGGGTTGTGGGGATAACAAGACAGATACCGATCTTTGGATTTATGGATTACTTGGGTTTGAGTAAGATAGAATTTCTTGAAAGTATAAATCAAGGAACCTTTATCCAAGGTCGTTTGATACCCTTCTCTTTGGGTTAAAATAATCTTAGTGTTACTTTTTTTCTATTTCAAGTTGTTTTTATTCTGCTACAATTTAAATTTGGATAGTTAGAAAGTATAACTTTATTATACTTTCTAATTTTGTTACTATGAATATATTATAGTTTCTATATGATTTAAGGTAGAATATTTCCTTTAAGAAAATCTTTCTTAAGTTTCTATATTAATGTTGTAAGTTTAAGAAAAGATTTCTTTAATAGGGTTTGTGAATATACTGTTTAACCTTGTTAAACTAAGTTTTCTTAAAGTTAAAAGCTCATATTAAGAAATAGATTTCCTTAAGGATAATAAAACTTCTTTCATAAATGTATTTACAAAATTTAATGGTTCTAAAGGAATTTTTAAAGAATACAATTTACCCCCCCCCCCCTTTTATTTGAGAATATCATTATACATATTCAATCCTTCAATTGGTATCAGAGGAGGTCTCTAAAGGTGACATTTAAGAAAGTCATTAACCTCTCAAAAACCATCAATGAAGATCAAAAATAGTTTAGTGACTTCATGGATTCAACAAATGAAGCTTTCAATACTTGTGAATCTGAGTTCAACAAAGTCAAGGTATCCATTTCTGAGAAAGTTATCCAACCCAATTCTGTTTCCCGGTCTGTAAGCAATGAAATGGAAGTCAAGGAAAAATTAATGGAAAAGGTGGATGCTCAAGAAGAGTTATTCAAGAATCAAGATGATAGAATCAAAGCTCATGAAAAAGGATCTTGTCCTTAGAAAATAAGAATCAGGATCAGGAGATCCTACTGAAGAAGCTTCAAGAAGATCATAAGGTAGTGATGAAACTTAAAGCATTGATAAAGAAAATTTTTTCTAAGTAGAATAAGGATGAATTATTATTTTTTAATTATGATGTCTTGTTGTAATATAAATATTATTTCCAAAATATCCTTAAGAAATATCTTGCATGTCTTTCCTTTGTTTTTTAATGTATGTTTTCGTAACCATACAGGTACATCCTGTACTTTTCCATTTCTTTTTGAAAATCACAAAGGGGGAGAAATTATTTTTAAGGATTAATTTAATGAAGGCTCCAAAGGGGGAGAATCAATTAAGGGTGAGTATGGTAAGAAAGAATAATTCATAAGTAAGGGGGGTTCTTTTAAAAAGAAATGTTTTATCTAAGGGGGGGATATTTCCTTAAGAAAGAAAACTGGATGCAAAAGTTCAAGAATACGATCCTTGGGAAAATAACCAAATGGGGATTGTTTTATATTTATCTGAAATCTCATTCAAAGAGGGAGACAAATGTTCCATACTAATTCATCAAAGACGATATATTATTCCATAAAAAAATATTTTCTGCTTTCCAAAAAGGGGGAGATTGTTGAGTCAATAAGGATATCTTACAAATTCTCCATTCCTTATGGTTTTATTTTTTGAAAATCACAAACACTTTTTCATAATTTTCAAACATGTCATTACATTTTAATTACAGAATTCTCATTTTGTTTTACATATAGAATTATCATTCTATTTTACTTAACGAATTATCAATACATTTACTTGCAATATTTTCATTATGTTTACCTACAGAATTCTCATTAAATTTTCCTAAAAACATATCATTCTGTTATACTTACATAATTTTTCATTATGTTTACATACAAATTTTTCATTATTTTATAACTGTCATACCATTTTTTATGATATTGATATTAGTACAAATGTCATGCTATTTTTTGATAATGATACTGATACAAATGTTATATCATTTTTATGATACTGATTTCGATACAAATTTCATATTGTTTTCAGGATACCGATTCCAATAAAAATGTCATACCAATTTTATGGTACTAGTACCCAAAGATAGTGATATTGTTTTTCCAATCTAATTTTCATAAGAATCCATTTTCTTGATATTATTATAATTGCTTAATGTATCATTCAAATATTATTATATTCTAAGTTTTCCTATACTTAACATTTACCTTAAACTGAACATCGTTTCTTATACATGAAATGATGTCGTACATTCTTTTATAAACTAACCGTTGTCTGTTTGACATGTGTCCAGGTCCCTCAAATATTTATGGAAAATTTGACCATTGGATTTGAGCTGACCATTTAGATGTTATTCCTATAAATACAATTTCATTTGAATGAGAAAAGTACTGAGTGTACTTAGATGATGAATAGTGAGTAAAAAAGAGATCATTGTTTGAGAAGCGGTTTCTAGAGAGAAAGGCTCTTAAAACACTTAGTGCTTCATGCAGATATCATGAAAAACTTGTTCAAGCATGAACAACTTATTCATACTTGAATTTTACAGATTTCGATCGTGCTGATTGTGGGCTTCCGAGTTTGGAAGATAGAGGTTCTAATTTCCTTCTAAATCGAGGGCTTACGGGGATAACAAGAGAGATACTGATCTTCAGATTGAGAGCTTACTTTGGTTTGAATAAGATATACTTTCGTGAAATTATAAATCAAGGAACCTTTATCCAAGGTTATTGGATACCCTTCTCTTTGGGTTAAAAGAATCTTATTGTTACTAGTTTTCTATTTTAAGTTGGTTTTATTCCGCTGTTATTTTAATTTTTCCAAAGTTAGAAAGTAAAAATTTCTTATACTTTCTAATTTTGTTACTAATATTATATTAAATATTATATAATCTTTAAGGTATAATATTTCCATTATGAAAATATTTATTAAGTTTCAATCTTAAGGTTGTAAGTTCAAGAAAAGATTTCTTTAAGAGGGTTTGTGAATATATTGTTTATCCTTGTTAAACTGTGTTTTCTTAAAGTTAAAAGCTATCTTTAAGAAATAGATTTCCTTAATATTAAGAAACATTATTTAAGAATGTTTTTTACCAACATTAATGGTTCCAAAAGAATTTTAAAAGAATAAAATTCAACCCCCTTTTGTATTTGAGATTCTCATTATACATATTCGATCCTATAATGTTATGCACACAATGTATGTAATGATACATTGAAAAGATAAATTCAGAAACTAATAAATCATGAAATAAACCCCATACAATGAAATACCCTTTCCCTAGTATCTATATTGTGGATAAAATTATTCCTTTATTTCTTCAACACTTTAACATTCAATAATCCATCTCCAATGATTCTGAAGATATCCAATGATCCATATCGTATCTCTACACTGAGACCATAAGAAATAAAGAATCATTTTTCATCTGTGGTTCATTGGAAATTTCCTAACATCCCTCACCCCCCATATCTCTCATGATATCTCTACAAGATCAAATAAGTAGAAAACTAGAGTAAAATTATAAGGGAAAACAATCCCAATGGATGGAAAAGAATATCCAAAGAGAGTAACAGACCTAGTAGAGAAAAACATCAATGTATTCAGCAATTTAATATCCAAAAAAAATCATTTGGTGCAACAAATTTTTCAATTTTTAATTTTTCTAACACAAAATTATGTCCAATAATTCCATGATACCATTTTTTTGGGTTACAATGTAATGTAAATCCACATGTAATGACCAAGATCTCATTGGGTATATTTTGGATTGTAAAATCCAAAATACTAAATTAATAGATAATGGTTATTATTAATGTTCAATTGAAAACAAAAACAATAAAATAAAACAATTCATCTAAAAATTTCTAGAACTAAAATTACAAATTATTACATAGTAGTAGTGAATGAAAAACACTGGGAGAGGATGTTTTATCAAAAAAAATATTTCAATAATTAAAAAAAATAGAAGTAAAATATGAACACCATTTTTCATCAAAACATAATCATAAAACATTAGAATTACAATTTTATATTGATCTTATTTTAATTTCTAGAACTAGATAACCATTTTTGTTAAAAAAAATATTCAAATAGTAAACAAGACTAACAATTAGAAAAAAAAAGAAATGATCAAAATGAAAATAATGAAATTATTTAATTTCAGAAAACTAGAATTCATGTCTTCAAAGAAAATATCAATAATATATTTAAAATTCAAAAAAACGGCATAAAAGTTTTGATATTAACTTATATAATTAATGTGTAATGAAATTGATTCAAGAACCATTAAAACAGGAGAAACAATAAAAAAACTAGAATAATGAAAATGAATCCATAGAGAAGTAAAGAGGACATGAGGATTTACATTCTTTGGTCCATTTTCCAACATTCATGGTATAGGATCGTCATGGGATTTAAACTATGAAATAATAAAGATACAGGAAATTCATGGAAAGAATGAAAAATAGTTATCAAGAAACTTATAAAGTAAAGGGATAAAATACCAACAAAGAAGAAATAGAATGAACCGATACCCCCTTATTAGGATTATATATTTCCTTATTCATCCCCATATAGACTCAAATATATGATATAGATATTCATGGTTTATATTTATTCATAAATTCCTCATACTTTGAGTTCTAAAATGTTAGGATCACTGTAATAGTTCAAGCTTGGCACTGCTATCCAAATATATCGTTTTTGTGGCCTAGATCATGAACTAGGAACATCATCCACGCCATTAACTAAGGGTTCACATTCCTTAATAAACCTCAGTCAAGTAATCATTTGGATTATCTCCTTTTTGATATGATAATATGGTCACCTTCCTTTCTTCTCATCTCACTTCCTCTCTCAAAGAACCATGAAGTCAAACCAAGTGGACTTGTCGGGATGAATCACTACAATAGAGGAGGTGAACACTCTAAAATATAAATTTAGGGAATCTATTAAATTTATAGTTTATGGAAAGGGACATGTGTGGGGTGGATAATCCACCCAATTAAACCTCTTAATAGCTCATATATGATATTTTCCACTATAAGATAGTGGAAAATGACATATTATAAAAATATTTTATAATAATTAGAGATCTTATGATGTCTTTTTGAGTTTCTCAATCTATATTGGTTTTCTATTCTTCTCTATGTTCTTATCATGTAATTATTCATTGTTTATGGTGTTATTAGTTGTTCTTGTGGTTTTTTTCATTTTCTCAATAGTTCAATTTTATTATTTGGGATTGTATGTGTAGTGTCTATCAAGGTTGGATTGTCTATAATACAATCCTTTGGGTGATTCTCCCTTATCTCTAATGTTACAAATCATTTTATGTTTTAGAGGTCCATTCATTGTGGAAAAGGTTGACTAGGTGGTTTGTAATAGGTGTTCTATATCACAATATTTAGGTCCTAACTTTTTTATTAAAGGATGAGGTATGTAGGTGACCCAGAGGGATAGATAGTCATATTGTGTATTTTTGCATGCTTGGGTTCTTCCCTCATCCAAATGTTAGGGGTCGGAGTAGCCATTTATTTTGAGATATAATGGTTGTAAACAAAATTCACATCTGAATTTTTGTATATCCCTTTTTATTCATGTTTAATATGGGTGTTCCTGCTTCCTTGGGTGAGAATTTTAGGGGACTACCTCTCAATATGGATGAGGTTTTTACATAGAGATTGGTGTTGGGGAATAAAATGTTCTAGGTGATAAAGAATGCACAAAACAGAATGTAAAATTGAAATCACACAATATTAATGTGGTTTGAATGTGTATATACATACATGGATGAAAGGGTGTGTAACTAATATTATCTTTCCATGTATTAATTTATAATATTATATGAATTGTTTTTTAAGCCAGGTATTAAGGCAGCTTGAGAATCCAATGCCTGGTTATCCCAGAATAAATATTTGAAAAATATTGACGAAATTTATATCATGTGCATGTATTTTTCCTAAAAAAGTGGATTACCTCCCAAAAAAAGGATCAGATTAGAAATTTCAGGCCACCATTCAGTTTATAGAATGGGTATTACCCTAGGTGTGACATAACATATGTCGTCATCGAGCATTGGGATTCAGTTCCATTGTTGGGGAATAATTAAATAAACTTAATTATATTTATTCAATTAAGATCATAATATAATAATATACTATATATACGCTTATATGGTTAATTTTCAGGGTTATCTACATAATCTTGAAAATTTTAGAGGAACCATTAGAGAAAATTGTTGGTGGAAATATCGGATAACGACATCAGATCGATATCAAATTGAATATTATTGTTCCATTGGAGTTTTTGGATCTCACCAATAATATAAATTTTAAACCTTATTTCAATATTGATTGATACAAAATATGGGTAGGGTGTTTTACTTGTGTGATTTATTCTTGTTCTTTATCCCAGTTGAACGTGGATCGATTCAATGATTAATAATTGATTTTGTCATCGAAAGTTGATTTCATTTATAGTTTATTAACAATTTGTTGGATATTTTCCCTCTTTATTCTTATTATTCTTTGAAATATATAGATGAAAAAATGAAAAAAAGATGTGGTACTGCCTTACATGTTATCGATGAAGTATTCCCCCACTCTTTTCTTCTCACATTTTTTGTTTGTATTTTCATTGGAAAATGGATTAATGAATACCCTATATTTTATCATTGTATGAACATTATTTTTCACAATGAATAAATATTGTGGGTTTAATTTATTATTGAATGTGTGATGACACCAGATAAAGATCAAAGCTAGCTTAGACAAATTTTCATATTCCATTCTTCACAATTTTGACACGCAGTGATGATTAATGGCTCGATCATGATGTTTTGCATGTAGATTCCATCTCATATCCTAGTGATCAGTGGCGGTAGAGGTCACATGACACTTAATTCTTTATTTTCAATGAGAATAGAGATGGAAATGAATGGAAGGATTACATAAAGTATATCCAGAGGAATCTTGAAAATCATGTGTTACACAATGTCTAATCCAGAATTACACGGTGTGTGGGATCCCCCCTACAAGGTTCTAGGGTTTCCAATAAGAGAAACATTTTACACAATTTTTGATCCTTATCAAACATTTTGTGACCCATGTTAGTGTTTCAATATGTATCTAAAAGGATACATAAGCACAGGAAGGATGATGTATATGGACACGGCTAGATTACCTGAATAGGGGTACATAGGCATAACCAAGTATACATAGGTTGGTACATAGGCAAGAAAGGTTATAGTGGCCCAGCCTTTTCGTACATTACTATTACATCATTACAAATATAAACAACATAATAGTATTACACATGTAGGATCCAAAGGTTTAGTGTCTTGGGCAAACTAGGACCATACATAACAAATACAACATCAACCATAAACATTTATTTAATTTCTTCTTCACTAGCTTCTTAGTGGCACTTGTCCTCTCTTTAGTACATGTAGCCACCAGAGGATATACATAAAAAGAGGTGAGATAGAATCCCAGTAAGAGGATAGATAAGAACAATATATCATGGGGTGAGCATAGTCATGACATAGGCAATGAATCCTGAACATGAGAGGAGCATAAACAATAAACGTGAAATGTGGCAATGCATAAAAATGAAACATCATTTCTTAGTGGTTAAATACCACACATACTTGTGAACAAATCTAGTATCTTGTTCACACATCATTTCACATTTACTCATTAGAATCATCACTTTAACCAATGTATTGGAGTGCTATATAATTCCGGGCGCACCCGTCACATTTAAACATTCATATTGCGGTATATAATTCCAGGCGCACCCGTCACATCATAACATTATCATTATCATGCTTTCCACATAGAAAAAATATCAAACATGTACATAAATAACCCATGGAATGGAATGGGTTTCATCTCATAATAACACATTCATAAGCTTTGGGTTCCCAAAAGAAATAGGGAACACCAAAATTGATACAAGAACCATCAACCTCGAATGAGAGGTAAAAGGTGAGATATTGAAAGAAAAGTTCTTTTTGAAACCATTTTGATGGACATAAAAACTATAGACAAACGTGTATATCCCAGAAAAGTAAAGTAAATTATGAACAAATGATCTTTTAGGATTAACCATATCAAAAATGGAGTGAAAGTGGTAGAACCCAAAGGAAGAAAAATTGGGTTCGAGATTTCCCCTTACCTTGTACTCGAATGCCTCCTTCTCTTTAATGTCCTGTATAATGACATTATATTCATTAATTTGAAATTCCAGAACCTTTTATACATTAATAGGGTTAATTCATGTTTCATTATTTCATATTATGTTCCTCTGGATGACTTATAGAGTTTAAAAACATCGATCGGGGATGTACGTTTTCATGGTTTTCTTGAACGGTCCACTTGTATTCTTAAATTGATGTTTGGGTAGATCATGGGTAAACATACCGAACTGATATTACATGTAATTAATGATATTACATAATCTTGAATGATTTTATAATGAGTTATATTATATCCATGTGGACGAATCATTAGATAAGAATTAAATGAATATTATTCGGGTTAATTTGAGCGGTTTTTGGATCACAACGAACTCATTTTAACTTTTCACTTAGTAATATGGACATAGGTTATTTCCAGAACATAAAATAGTACATAATACATATAAAATATTCTGGTTCAACCATAAAAATGGTTTCATGACCAGATTGAAGGTAGAAATGGAAGAAGAGAACATGTCGTTTTTGAAGGTGATAAATTATCACCACATGAACAACATTCTCTTTAATAAAATAAAAGGAAGAGGGAAAGGGTATGGGGTGATATAATATATCATTAGAATAATAATATTACATTATATGTATAATACTTGAGTTACAAAACAATTTGGATGAGTATAGGTGGGGAGAGATCAAGAAAGGAACTTGAACTTGAAAGGAAATTAAAGGAGAAGAGAGAGAGAAATTACCTCTAGAATCATCCTCTTGAGATCCTCCTTAAGGAAGATAGGCATGTAATTTTGATGAGACCAGAAGATTTTGGACGTGGGGGAGGTGCTAGGAAAGATGTTTGGGCAGATTTTAGAGAAGGCTTGGAGCTTGAGAGGTGTGAGAAAAAGATGGAGTGAAGGGTGGCTTTTATAGTGGAGGGGAGAGGGGTTTCCTTAATATAAAATTGATTAGTTTATTAATTTCACCTAAGAAAAGGAATAGTGAGCCCTGAACGTCCAAGAATAGTAATTTTATAATGTAATATCGAACCAAGTGGGCTTACATCAGCAGAACATCATCGGCGACTCAATTAATACAATATTTAGCATTTATTGTGAATTATCGGATTCCACTCTTCATAAAAAAATTCAAGTATCTCAGAAAAATCTCAAAAATTTACCCCAAACATTTTTCGACTTGTAGAATCATAAAATGACGTCTATTTTTTCAAAAATAATTTTTTAAATATTATTAATTCAATATTTAATTAAAATCATAATTTACTTAAAAAACAGTTTTTAAAATTAAAACTGATTTTGATGTTCTTTCCAAAATCACGTAGGGTCTTATAAAATTATCTAAAATCTATTAGACATTGATTACATAATTTATTGATATATTTCAGGAAAATAAATATTCATTTAAATTAATTAATTAATTATAATTAATAGTTATGACTTATAAAATACCAAAAATGTTTACTAAGGTTAAATTATCACTTTCTATGATATCTAAATTTTATTTTATTATTAATAGGTAATGTTACTCTTATTTACTATTCATAAGGGTCATATTACTATTCATAAGGGTAGGTTACTATTCATAAGGGTAGGTTACTATTCACCAAAATTGTTTTTTTTTATTAGACTCCAAAAACTATCTTCAACACAACCGTGTATGTCGGATATTTAAAATTCCAAACATAGGGGTGCCAAAATAATGTTTTAAGGTCACTTATCACTTAGTAGTTCATTATTTTGTGTTTTTATGATATAAATATAAGAAGTGAATTTTCCATTGAAAAACTTTGGGTCGTTACATTCTTCCCCCCTTAAGAAATTTCGCCCCTGAAATTTCACTTTACACAAACAGGTGAAGGTACTTCTCCTTCATTGCCTCTTCTGGTTTCCAAGTTTCTTCCTCAAACTTATGGTTCCTCCACAATACTTTGACAAGTCGGGTTGTCTTGTTGCGTAGAACCTTATCACTTCGGTCCAAAATTTTTACTGGTTGCTCCTCATAGGAGAGATCATCTGCCAACTGTACCTCTGAGTTTAGTACATGTGAGGGGTCTGGAATGTACTTCCTTAGTAGTGATACGTGAAACACATCATGAACTTGAGCCATATTCAGTGGAAGTTCCAGACGATAGGCCACGACTCCTATACGATCAAGGATCTCAAAGGGGCTAGTGTACCTTCGACTTAGCTTCCCTTTCTTCCTGAATCGCATGACTCTCATCCATGGAGATATTCAACGTAAGACTTTATCTCCAACGTCAAACTCCAAGCCCCTTCGACAGTTGTCAGCATAACTCTTTTGCCGACTTTGAGCAGCTTTGATGTGTTTCTGGATGACTTGAACCTTCTCTGTCATCTCTTGAACAAGATTGGGACCAAGTAGCTTTCTTTCTCCAACTTCATCCCAACAAGTTGGAGTTCTACATCGCTTCCCATAAAGAGCTTCATATGGAGCCATCTGAATACACGAGCGGAAGCTATTATTGTATGAGAACTCAACCAATGGGAGATGCTGATCCCAACCACCTTTGAATTCAAGAGAGTAGGCTCTTAGCATATCTTCAAGTGTCTGAATATTCCTTTCAGACTGGCTATCAGTTTTGGGGTGATAGGCTATGCTGAAATTTAATTCAGTACTCAAAGCATGTTAAAGGCTCCTCCAGAATTTAGATGTGAACCTTGGATCACGGTCAGAGACAATCGAGAGTGGAACACCGTGATATCTCACTACTTCCTTCACATATATCCTTGCAAGTTTTTCAAGTGATAGGTCTTCCGAAATAGCTATACAATGGTAAGTCTTGGTGAGTCGATCAACCAAAACCCATATCGCATTAGTTTCCTTTGACGTCTTCGAGAGACCCGTGACAAAGTCCATAGTAACATTTTCCCATTTCCACATGGGTATAGGAAATGGCTGCATCATACCTTTGGACTTTTTCCGCTCCGCTTTAACTTGATGACATACCAAGCACCTTGATATATATTCCGCAATCTCCTTCTTCATGTTATCCCACCAGAAGTGTTCTCGTAGATCATGATACATCTTGGTACTTCTAGGATGGATAGAGAAAGTTGAGCTATGTGCATTATTCAATAGCTCCTTCTTTATCCTGGGTGATTAAGGCACACAAAGCCACATTCCAAACTGAATCACACCATCATCGTCGATATGGAACTCTTGCAGCTTCCCTTCCATTACTGCATTCACCCTCTTTTGTATCTCCACATCATCCCTTTGTGCTTCCTTAATCTTCTATTGGATGGATGGTTGCGCAATCATTTGGGAAAGGTAGGATGTATCCCCTGCCCTTAGGATTCCCAAATCCATCCTTTTAATATCCAAGAAGATAGGGTCTTTCTCAATCCTCAACATGGATAGAGTAGTAGGTTCTTTCCTACTTAGAGCATTAGCTACCTTGTTCACCTTTCCAGGATGATAGTGAATAAAGAAATCATAATCCTTGATTAGCTCTAACCATCTCCTTTGACACATGTTGAGCTCCTTTTGTGTGAATATATAATTTAGGCTCTTGTGGTCAGTGTATATGTCATAATTCTCACCATAAAGGTAGTGCCGCTAGATTTTCAAGGAAAAAATCATGGCTTCCAGCTCTAGATCATGCGTCGGGTAGTTCTGCTCATGGATCATCAACTGTCGTGAGGTGTAGGCTATCACATTAGCATTTTGCATGAGTACACAACCAAAGCCTTTATTTGAAGAATCAATGTATATAACAAAACTTTCTCCACTTTTCGGTAGTGTGAGTACAGGTGCAGTGATCAGCCTTCTATTTAGCTCCTTGAAGCTTCCCTCACATTCTTTCATCCAAACATACTTTACCACTTTCCTTGTTAACTTAGTTAGCGGGCTTGACAATCATGATAAGTTTCTCACAAAAGGTCGATAGTACCCAGCTAATCCAAGAAAACTATAGATTTCTGTGACACTAGATGGAATAGGCCATTCTTTAATCACCTTTGTCTTTGAAGGGTCCACAGAAATTCCCTCGCTTGTGATCACATGTACCAAGAATGTGACTTGATTCATCCAAAAGTCACACTAGCTGAACTTAGCGTACAACTTATCCTTTCTCAATGTCGCCAACACAAGTCTTAGATGTTCTTCATGTTCCTCCTTGATCTTGGAGTAGATGAGAAAATAATCAATAAACACTACCAAAAATTTTTCGAGGTAATGTTTAAAGACTCTATTCATTAAATCCATGAAGATTTCAGGGGAATTAGTAAGTCCGATGGGCATCACCAAAAACGCATAGTGCCCATACCTTGTACAGAAGGCAGTCTTCTGAATATCTTCCTTCTTCACCTTTACTTGATGATATCCAGAATGAAGATCCACCTTTGAGAAGTATTGAGCTCCTCTTAACTGATCGAACAAGTCATCAATCCTTGGGAGAGGATACTTGTTCTTTATGGTGATCTTGTTGAGTTCCTGATAATCGATACACAGCTGCATGGTACCATCCTTCTTCTTCACAAAGAGCACTAGCGCACACCTAGGTGATGCACTAGGGTGTATGAACCCTTTGTCCAGATGCTCTTGCAGCTGCTTCTTTAACTCCTCCAGTTCGATAGGATCTATCCTATAGGGGAACTTCGAGATAGGAGTAGCTCCGTGTATGAGTTCAATTGAGAACTCTACCTCACGATCTGGGGGAATTCTGGGTAACTCTTCGGGAAATACATCACTGTATTCCCTTACGATGGGCATTTCCTCAAGGTTGGAACTTTCCTTCGACTCAATCATTTGGGAGAGGTATGCTTCTTCATAGGGAAACAACACCCAAACCATTGAAGGATTTCTCAAAGGAGATTCATGATCTTCCTTGCATTTGTAGAGGAGCATGGGATGGTTCAGAATATGAAAATATATTTCCTTTTCCCGAAAGTTGATATGTGATCTATATAAAGAGAGCCAATCCATTTCCATTATAGCGTCAAATTCCACCGAGGGAAGTATTATGAGATTTTCCGGAAGAATCTTCCCACATACGTCAACATGAGAAGAGTCGAAAACTTGGGTTGCAATGATTGCACCACTTGGTGTTTTTACAGATATCTCTACTTCAAGGTTTCAAGGATTTGATTCTATAGTTCTAGAAAACTTTCAATATATAAAGGAATGCGTAGAACCAGAATGAAATAAGACTTTTGCCATTCTTGAGTGAATAGGAAGTGTACCTTGTACGACTTCATTATCATGTTCCACCTCCGCAGTAGTGATGGCATAAGCCTTCCCTTGTTCCTTTGGCTTTGGTGGTTGTTGGCACTGATTACCCTCGAGAGCTCGAGGTTTAGTGCACTGGTTTTAAAAGTGCCCTAGCTCCCTACAGTTGTAGCATTGAACCACGAGTGGTTCTCTCCATTCATCAGCTACATTATCCTTCCTTTTCTTTTCTTTTCGACACTCGTGAGCTTGGTGTCCTTCCTTCCCACACTTAAAGCATTTCTCCATACCTTTGAGGAAGTTCCCATGGTGAAACTTCTCACATTTTTGGCATGTGGGTCACTGTGTTTTCTTCCCATCTTTGTCACTAGACCCACCAGCTTGAAACTCCATCTTTCTTTTCTTATCACCATAGCCATCGGACCATTCTCCAAAATCCATCTCCACTTTGAGAGAACACCAAACAACTTCTTCATAACTCCCAAAGTCTCGAATTGAAGGATCCATTCGAAGATGTGGTTTTAATCCACTAAATAATCTATCAATTTTTCTATCATTGTTGATAACAAAACCCGAATCAGACCTTGCGAGCCTTGTGAAATTTTCTTCATAGGTTGTGACAGATTCTCCTTCTTTTTTCTTGAGTTCTATGAATTCTCTCTCCATCTTCGTGCGAAGAGTTCTTGGGAAGTACTTATTAAGAAACATTATCTTAAAGTCTTCCCATTCCATCTCTTCAATTTCCTCCCTTGGCTTGGTGTTCTTAATCAAATCCCACCACTGTTCAGCTTCTCCATCTAGACGATAAATGGCTAGAGTCACCTTCTCCGTCTCGGAACAGTGAAGAACAAAAAATATCTTCTCCATGGATTTGACCGATTGTTCCGCAACTAGTATACCATAAGATCCACAAAACGTCAGTGGTCGTTGCCGCATAAAACATTCGATTTCTAGTTTCTCCCTCTTTGGTGAAGGAGACGTTTTCCATTATTATGGTTATTATTCATAACCTGAGATAATTGGGTAAGCATCGCCATGAAGTTTTGAACTCCACCTCCAAAATCATTGGGGATGTCGTTCAGGCAATATTTGCATTGGCCCTCGCAAGAGTTGTTGGCCTGATTTCTCCTGGTTCCCACCATTTTCTAAAATAGAAAATCTTAGAACAAAACATAAGCAAAAAAATCATGAATAACTTATTCATTTAAATAATTATACCAAAAACATAACATATGGGATCCCTAGGTAAATATTCTTGTGTATGTGTTTGTAGTTATTCTTATGCTAGAGGTTTTCTCTAGGGTTTACTAATACTAATTCCCAAATTAACTAAACCTTTCCTCTAATACCTACTATAGTGACCCGGCCTTTTCATACATTACTATTACATCATTTCAAAGATAAAAAACATAATAGTATTATACATGGAGGATCCAAAGGTTTAGTGTCTTGGGCAAACTAGGACCATACATAACAAATACAACATCAACCATAAACATTTATTTAATTTCTTTTTCTCTAGCTTCTTAGTGGAACTTTTCCTCTACTAAGTAAATGTAGCCACATGAGGATATACATCAAAAGAGGTGAGCTAGAAGCCCAGTAAGAGGATAGATAAGAACAATATATCATGGGGTGAGCATAGTCATGACATAGGAAAAGAATCATGAACATGAGAGGAGCATAAACAATAAACTTGAAATGTGGCAATGCATAAAAATTAAACATCATGTCTTAGTGTATAACTACCACACATACTTGTGAACAATGCTATAATCTTGTTCACACATCATTTCATATTTACTCATGAGATTCATCACTTTACCCAATGCATTAGAGCGCTATATAATTCCGGGAGCACCCGTCACATCATAACATTATCATTATCATGCTTCCCACATAGAACACATATCAAACATGTACATAAATAACCCATGGAAAGGAATGGGTTTCATCTCATAATAACACATTCATAAGCATTGGGTTCCCAAAACAAATAGGGAACAACATACTTGATACAAGAACCATCAACCTTGAATGAGAGGTAAAAGGTGAGATACTGAAAGAAGAGTTCTTTTGGAAAACATTTTGATGGACATAAAAACCAGTGACAAACATTTATATCCCAGAAATGTAAAGCAAATGATGAACAAATGATCTTTGAGGAGTAACCATATCAAAAATGGAGTGAAAGAGGTAGAACCCAAAGGAAGAAAAATTGGGTTCGAGATTTCCCCTTACCTTGTACTCGAATGCCTCCTTCTCTTTAATGCCCTGTATAATGACATTATATTCATTAATTAGAAATTCCATAACCTTTTATACATTAATAGGGTTAATTTTGTTTTCATTATTTCATATTATGTTCATTTGGATGACTTATAGAGTTTAAAAACATTGATCGGGGATGTACGTTTTCATGGTTTTCTTGAACGGTCCACTTGTATTCTTAAATTGATGTTTGGGTAGATCATGGGTAAACATCCAGAACTGATATTACATGTAATTAATGATATTACAGAAGATTTAATGATTTAATAATGAGTTATATTAGATCCATGGGGACAAATCATTAGATAAGAATTAAATGAAGTTTATTTGGGTTAATTTCAGCTGTTTTTGGATCACAACGAACTCGTTTTAACATTTCACATAGTAATATGGCCATAGGTTATTTAAAGAACATAAAATAGAACATAATACATATAAAATATTCTGTTTCAACCATAAAAATGGTTTCATGACCATATTGAAGGTATAAATGGAAGAAGAGAACATGTCGTTTTTGAAGGTGATAAATTATCACCACATGAACAACGTTCTCTTTAATAAAATAAAAGGAAGAGGGAAAGGGTATGGGGTGATATAATATAGCATTAGAATAATAATATTACAGTATATGTATAATAATGTAGTTACAAAACAATTTGGAAGAGTATAGGTGGGGATAGATCAAGAAATGAACTTGAACTTGATAGGAAATTAAAGGAGAAGAGAGAGAGAAATTACCTCTAGAATCTTCCTCTTGAGATCCCCCTTAAGGAAGATAGGCTTGGACTTTTGATGAGACCAGAAGATTTTGGACGTGGGGGAGGTTCTAGGGAAGATGTTTGGGTAGAGTTTAGAGAAGGCTTGGAGCTTGAGAGGTGTGAGGAAAAGAGGGAGTGAAGGGTGGCTTTTATAGTGGAGGGGAGAGGGGTTTCCTTAATATAAAATTGATTAGTTTATTAATTTCACCTAAGACAAGGAATAGTGAGTCTCGAATGAAAAAGAATAGTAATTTAATAATGTAATCCCGAACCAAGTGGGCTTACATCAGCAGAAAATCATCGGTGACTCAATTAATACATTATTTAGCATTTATTGTGAATTATCGGGTTCCACTATTCATCAAAAAATTCAAGTATCTCAGAAAAATCTCAAAAATTTACCCCAACCATTTTTCGATGTGTATAATTCAAAAATGAAGTCAATTTTTCAAAAATAATTTTCTAAATATTATTAATTTAATATTTAATTAAAATCATAATTTATTAAAAAAACAGTTTTTAAAATTAAAACTGATTTTGATGTTATTTCAAAAATTACATAGGGTATTATAAAATTATATAAAAGTCATTAGAAATTGATTCAATAATTTATGAATATATTTCAGGAAAATAAATATTCATTTAAATTCATTAATTATTTATAATTATTTATTTATGACTTATAAAATACTAAAAACCTTTACTAAGGTCAAATTATCACTTTCTATGATGTCTAAATTTTATTTTATTATTCATAGGTAATGTTACTCTTATTTACTATTCATAAGGGTAATATTACTATTCATAAGGGTAGGTTACTATTCATAAGGGTAGGTTACTATTCACCAAAAATTGTTTTTGTTTCATTAGACTCCAAAAACTATCTTGAACACAACCATGTGTGTCGGATTTTTAAAATTCCAAACATAGGGGTGACAAAATTATGTTTAATGGTCACTTATCACTTATTAGTTCATTATTTTGTGTTTTTATGACATAAATATAAGAAGGGAATTTTCCATTGAAAAACTTTGGGTCATTACACAAGTAATGCACAGGCATGGCTAGTCAGCATGTGCTGGGTGTCAATAGACATCTACACACCATGTATACTAACTTACACACTATGTACTTCTTGGTTCACATTTCAAGTGAGGCGTCACTGGACAGGAAAACTAGGGGTTGGTTGGACATGTCATGTACACACAGTGCATGCTTTGTAAACCCTTTTAGGGTGTTTTGAGGCATTTGTTTCTCAATATTGGACTAGTATCAGTTGAATGTGTTCCCTTGGTCTATCCCCTAAAGGGTAAAAAGTTTCATTATGTCCACATCTCTGGATTATGATCCCCTCTGGAGGATGAGTCTCAGATAGAGTTTGTGGTGTCCTTTCCGGAGAGTGGAGTGTGATCCTCCATAATTTTATACTCTTGGTGGGTTTTATCAAATTATTGTGTCCTTTGTGGATGGGGATTTAATCCTCTATATGGTATTCCATATTATTAGGGTTTGCGATATCATTGGAAAATGGTCTCCAACATAGAGGGATGATCCACATTTGATTTTTTGTGTCCCCAAGGGTCTTGGGTGTGATACACTATCTGAGTATCATGGTCATCAGAAACCAGTGAGTTTTATTGGACATGTCCCAATGATCATGAACAATTATATTAGTGTATCTAGAAATAGCATGGATCGTGTATTTGGTTCTCTCGGAATGAGCATTGCTTCAAGCATAATCATGTGGCTGACAGTTCTGTTTTAACCACCAGGAGGTGTGGTGTCCTTCCTGAGTATATATGGGTTTTTTATGAATTTATTTCTACACCTGATTACGAGCTTGTTATGCTTGATGCTTCATGTTTAGTGTTTTTGATGTGTATTACTGGATATTGTTATACTCTCCCTTGCATGGGATCTGCCCACACGTGTTGTGTCTTATGAAGACAATGATCCATTTGATAGTGTGTTAGGAGGACGTGGAGTTGTTAGAGCATATATTGAGCTATAAAGATTGATGTATATTACAGGAGGTTGTACTTGATTGTGGTCCTCACCTTCTGAGTAGGTTGGAATCTCTGTAATTTTGGTTTGGTGTTGTATTCAGCTCATTTATCAGATTCAATAATTTACTTCCATACTCTCATTTTTGGATATAGATTTATAAATTCATGGTCATCAGATGTTTTACATTTCAATATTTTATGGTATTGGAGATGTGTGTGTGTGTGTGTGTGTGTGGGTACATTGGGCTAGGGCCCCCATGTGTATGATATGCCTTCTGGGTGCTGGTCGGCAGCCCTGCCCTATTGGAGATTGGATTAGGTTATTCACGATTTGGGCCATGTCCGGCCATGTTGTGATATAGTGGAATAAGAGGTGGATGTTAAACCTTGGGACAGAAGTCATTGATTTTTTTGGGGTTTTCTGGCAATATTCTTCAGTGTTCCATGTTTTTTCTTCTGGTCAAGGACTCTAATGTTGATGTGAAGGTGAATGTATCCATACTTCAAGACTCTGATCACATGTCATTCAACACAATACTTATGGAAATTGGTTGTTGGGAAATATTGGTTCACGTATCATATAGGAATGGTTTTTGTATTCCATTTCCATCTTTAGTCATCTTCATATATATACTCTTTTACCGCAACATATCTTAATTATTTCAAGATTTATCAACGAAGATATTTAGCTAGGATTTTATAGTTTGACCATGAGGATGATCCATCGAGTGGAGAGGCTTTAGTAAAAGGTCTTGTACCAGAGATAGAACCTCTTGGGGGTTTACCAGCTATACTACCACCCATTGAGTAATAATTAACACCGGAAGTCCCAGTTGGGAAATTACATGTGTATAGTGTGCTACAAGTGCTTTTATGCTGCAACCTCCCTGGTTTCGTGGAGAGTTAGACCCTCGGATGGCTGAGGATTGGAAAGAGGAAGTCACCAGAGTTTTCTGCCTTATGAGGATGCCTGAAAATTAGATGGGCGTGCTAAAAAAAGTATACTTTAGTTCTCCACTATGTGATGGTTGAGTTTGGTGACTCATTCACATGATTAGAAAACTCTTTCATTGTCAGACATCGAGCATCTCTCCAAAGAAGTGATTTATTTGGCCATGTTATGATCACAACGCATCCAATAGATTTTACATCGGAAGTTGGGCAGTATGATCTTGGTGGAGTTTTCAACGAGGTTTTCTAATCCCTCATGATACACCATGGATTTGGTGTTGGATCCATTCATCAATGAATGGACCATCTAGTTTGGCTTACACCAAAATATCAGGGATTCAGTGATATCACTTTACATTCCCACTTATTCTAGTGTTCTGGCATGATCTTTAGTAATGCAGACTTTCATTAAAGTGTAAGCACCAAAATGGGGTGCTGGAAGTGGGAAACCAAGAGCTGAGACTGTGGTAGCGGGTATCTAATGGTTTTCACTGGGATCCAGGTGTGTCATGTTCTTCAAGATATGATTTGGGGATAGATTATCGATGATGTAGATCTCGTAGGATGGCTCGAGATAGCCAAGGGAGAGGTGTTGTTTCTCATGTGATGTTCAGGGACATCTAACATGACAGTTTTCATCCCATCATATAGTTGATTGGGAGATGGTAGAGAGACATATGAGAAGATATAGAGGCATAAAAAGGGAGGTTCATAGGTTGGAAGATAGGATAGAGGGGTTGGAAGTGCAGTGTTATGTGGTCAAAGGTTTGACATATTACCACCACCAACCTCAGGTGGTCTACTCTAAGCTCAAGGAGCTGGTGGTCAGGGATGAGGACAACTGTACACTATGGATTCCTATGACCCAGAGTCGCCATGAATGATATGAGGTACGATCTATTTATTTTTTACCGTAACAGTAATATTTATGGATAGGGGTGAGAGTCGTTGTTTTCATGTAACTTATCTATTTTGGGACATAGGGATTTTGATGGAGTCATTGTCTCGACCCTTGCACTTAGAGACTTTGACATAAGGTAACTCAATGGTTGTCCACTGATGTGATATGGGGCTTGGTGGTGAGAGGTTTGTTTGATATCCCTTAGTAACAGTGATGATGATTTATGATGTCATCTTAGGTATGGACTTATTATCTATAGCTCATACATAAAGTGATTGTTTTATACAGAGGATGTGGTGCTTCTGTAGGTTCTGGGTGCAGAGGAAGCACGTGGATGGGTGTACCCAACTTTGATTTTAACATTATCAATGATCAATCCGAGATCCATCACGATGATAAAACAACGAATCTTCATAAAAGAATAATGTACAAAAAGGAAAGAGTGAAGTCCTAGAACCATAGAGAGGATCATCATATGTTTGTTATAAATAATTTAATTAAAAGACATGAATTACCTTGATGGAATTCTCTCTCTGTTGATGTTTCCAATCACGATCCATTGTGATCCATCTTTTCATCATAGAATCCAAGTGTAGTCTTCCTCTAGTGGTGATCCACACATGCTCCATATGTCTCTGTGCGTCATTGAAGGAATCACTGGGTGCTAACGCAGAAGAGCATTCACTTGCGATTTCCACCTTCAATGTTCATTAGTTCATCTTCCAAAGATCTCTCCTTGATCTGGTGGAGGAGGATCTCTCTCGTAACTTCGGAGTGTTCTTGGAAGAAATGAATTCTCTCATGGCTTGAGAGCGTTCTCTAGATCCGTTTTGCACAACCACAAAGAATGGCTAGATCTAATGAGAATAATGTAATTTGGATTTTATTACTTATAATAATAAAATGAATTAATTACCTAAAAGAATTTATTCCGTTCATTTAATTCTTAGTAAGACCACATGTCAAATAATAATAGTTGACTATTATTATCACTTGACATGAGCCCATCAAATTAAACATAATATTATTTAATTAAATAAATATTATTATTTTTCACAAATCCCCAAAAAAACTACATGTTGTGTATATTAATATACTTGGTGTGTAATTTTGTTTTTCCATTTTCTTTATTTCCTCCACCACATTTATTAATCCCGAAATAATGAATATTTATTTCTCAAATAAATATCACTACATTACTCGCTAATAAATATATTATTTCGCCCACAATATATTCTCTCAAATAACTAGTGTTGAAATATATGCGATCAAGAATCCTTGAATAATTATTAAACCATAATCGATAATAATCTTAATTCAACTTGTGAAATGAATATTTAATAGAGACACTTAGACACACATAGCGTGTGACCCCCTTGGCATCTTTCTTAGTGGAATTAGATGGAGCCTGCTTAAATTCTGAGGTTAGAATCTAAAAACATGCCAAAACACCCATAGAAAAATAATTTAATGCCGCAATGATGTGTCACCTCATAAGAACGCTTACCGTGTAATGTAATCCATTTTTCATGATATCTCCAATCAAGTGGGTTTTATTCTAGTACCATCAACCCATGTGCTCGATTATTCTTTCTTTGAATTCCTAGAATTGTACTCTCGCATTCCATACCATGGACGTGGATTTATTAAGGCTATATAAATTCTATCAAAGGGATTGATATATCAACTTCTGTTATAGAACAAAAGGGACAAATCCTTTCCCGCATTATCTATTAATGCAGTATTACTCATGAGGCACCCCACATATCTTACCCCATTGTGAACAGTGTGTCATCACAGTTTTTATCAATACATCTACGTGTGTGAGTTTTAATACCCATTAATAATAATCTTAAAGTCTAAGACCAATACACATGTCCATAGATAGAGACATCCAATGACAATATGAAATGTGGATTTTCTACTGGAGGGGCTCATTATCATAATATCCATCCAGGTATTACCAAGGGTGCACACCATGAGAAGGTGCCTCAATGTTTTATGATTCCTCACACCTAATGGCCTGTATTTATTGTGTCCCTCAAATAACATCATCTGGTCAAAGAACATATATTCTAGAATAGTGTTATAGCACATATGTGTTCTCATCATAGTAGGTATCCACTATGACCCTTTAGTGAAACAACTATCCTTAGGACATTATCACATTAATTTTCAAATATAAGAACAATCAAGATGTGATAAGGTATATATTAATATTAAAATCCATGATTAAAAGTTTATAATAAAGTAAAAATTAGTTGGTTCTTGGAAACCAACTCCAAAAGACTCCCACTTGGACTACAGCCAACTGCTAACAACCTTTAACATACTAGCTCTCACAGGATATTCATGATTCTTCTAAAATAGGTCTTTAGTCATGGGGTCCACCACATTTTCTTTTATGGACATCCTACTCATTGATACTTTACCCCTTTGATAGAAATCCTTCAAGAGGTGATTTTTCTGGAGAATGTGATTTTTCTATTGATGTGAACTTAGTTCTTTTTCAAGAGTCATCGCTATAGTACTATCACAATACAATGTGATCGGGTCTTTACTGTAAGTCACCACATCAAGATCTTGGAAAAAGTTTCAAATCCATACGGATTCCTTGGATGAATCAGAATCCACTATAGATTCAAAATCCAATATCGTCTCATCCATACACCAGGAACATATACTTAGTTCTTCTCATATACTTATGGATAGTTATATTAACATTCCAATGTTGTTCTCCTAGATCTGCTTGATATCTATCTACAATTCTAAGTGCATAGGCAACATCAACTCTATTACATAACAAGGCATACATAATGGATCCTATAGCCGAAGCATATGTGATCTTACTCAACCTATAATTCTCCTATTGTGTTTTAGGACACATTATCTTATAAAGATATAGGTCATGTGACACTAGAACCAGTCCCCTCTTGGATTTTTCTATACAAAATCTCTTTAGTATGTGGTCAATGTATCTACCCTAAATTAGTCCAAAAAGCCTCTTGGATCTATCACGAATGATCTTGATCAGTATAATGTAGGACTCTTCACCTATGTCCTTCATGGAGAAAAACATCTTCAACCAGTCCTTAACTGATTGTAAGACTTATACATCATTTCCAATAAGTAATATATCTTCAACATATACTACTAGGATCATGACCACTTTCCCATTAAACCGTTTATAAACACATGGCTCACATTCATTCTTAATGAAACCAAATTCCATTATGTCTTCATCAAATAAAATTTTCCATGACCTAGATTCTTGATTTAATCCATAAATGGATCTCTGCAACTTGCAAACCCATTTCGCTTCACCTAGTGTCACAAGCCCTTCTGGTTGTGTCATATAGACATCTTTTTGATGATTCCTTTTAAGGAATTCTGTTTTGACATCCATCTACCAAATCTCATAGTCATGGTAAGATGTTATGACAAGTTTGATTCTTATGGATTTAAACATGGAAACTAACGAGAAGGTTTCATCATAGTCAATTCATTGACATTATATGAATCATTTAGCGACTATCCTTTCTTTATAGTTTCTTTCATGACCTTACATTCCCAACATTCTCTTGAATACCCATTTGCATCCAACATGAATCACATCAACTGGATCATCAACTAGAACCCAGACTTGGTTCTGATACATAGAAGTTATCTCAAAAGTCATAACTTTTAACCATTTTATAGGTTCTGATCTCTCTACTACTTCCTTGTATGATAGAGGTTCATCATTTACAGCAATAATGATTCACCATCCTTAGTGACTAGGAAACCAAATCTCTCAGGTTCTCTTACCTCTCTTGAGCACCTATGTAGTACTTGTGTTTTTGGAAAATCTTCTATGGGGACCTATGGAACTTGTTCCGAGACAAACTCCTGTGTATCCTAAGCATCAAATTCATCAAATTCAATCTTTCCCCCAATATCCTTTTTAAGGATGTTATCCCTCTCAAGAAAGATGACATGTTTGGCGATAGTCACTTTCTTATATGAAGGGTATTATATATAATATCCTTTTGTTTCCTTGGGATATCCTATAAAGATAAACCTCATGCCCCGGGGTGCTAGTTTGTTTCCTGAGAAGGTCTTGACAAATGCCCCACATCCCCATACATGTGTGTGTGACAAAATGGGTTTCTCTCCATTCCATAACTCGGAGGGAATTCCATTTTCTTCCTTAGTTAGTACCCAGTTTAATGTGTATGCTACAGTTTGTAAAGAATATCCCCAAAAGGATAATAGAAGATCAGCATGACTTTTCATCGACCTCACTATGTCTAACAAGGTGCAGTTACACCATTCACTAACACTATTCCATTATTGTGTATAAGGAGGAGTGAGTTGAGATAGAATCCTAGACTCCGGTAAAATGTTGATTAACTCTTGGTTAAGATATTCTCCACCTCGATCCAATCAAAGCTTCTTTATCTTCTTACCAATTTGATTATCTAATTCATTCTTGAATTCCATAAATTTTTCCAAGAACACTGACTTATACCACATTTTGTAGATATATCAATATAAGCTCAAATCGTCAGCAAAAGTACTGATGTAAGAATATCCACCTCAAGATTCTACTGGAAATAGAACACACACATCCGTGTGTACTAATCCGTGAATATATGTGGCCATTTCACCATGTCCACTGAAAGATGGAATGGTCATTTTCCCTTATAAACTAGTGTGACATCTATAAAGTGGTTTTATCTTAGTATATTCTAGATAACCATCTTGGTAGAGCTTTGTCAAGTGCTTCTCATTTACATGACCAAGTTGGTGATGTCACAATTGGGTGTTGTATGAGTCATGTGGGTTTGTTTAATTAACGATTGACAACACTTAGTTTTCATAATTTAATACATACAAACCATTATTTAAATACACCATACCATTACATATGTTGTTCTTGGAAAAGAAACAACCCAAAATTCCAAACATGAAAATAAATCCATCCATATACAAACATAATATAGAAATTGTGTTCTTGGTAACACTAGGTACATAATAATAGTTTTGTAAAACTAAAAGAATCCCAGTTAGAAATGAGGGATCGTAATTTCCAGCGGCTAAGGTTGGCAGCCTCGTGCCTTTGGTAGCTCTAAGATCCACTTCTCCTCTGGCAATCATTCTTAAATCTATTTGGTTTATGCATTTGAATATAGATGTGATCCTCACTAGCTATATCTAATACCTAATGTGTATAAATGGAAAGATTATACTCACTAACAAACACATATTTAGCGTCCCCACACTTCTGGGTGCAGTTTATTTTCTAGGGGCCTCGATTGCCACATGAAAAACACACCGCCTCATGTTCCTTGCCCTGCCAATGTATCTTCCTATTCTAGGAGGGATGGTGGTCGTGGGTTTTAGACCATTTGGACCATTTACCTTGTCCTTCATTTTCTTATTTCATCATAAAGACTATAGGTTTGTTACAACTCATGTCCTTATCTACCTGGAAAATTAAAGTCAGAAGTTCTGATAGACATTTCTCATTGCTGCTGATGTTGTAGTTTATAATAAAGCTACAAAAGGTCTTGGGAAGTGATGATTAGATGATATCTGTATGCAAATCATTTGGTATATTAATCCCCAAGATGTCTAGGAATTCAATGTATCCAATAAGCATGACTATATGAGGCATAGTTGGCGTATACACTCCCAGCTTAGTTGTGAAAATGCATTTAAGATCTCATATATCTTCTGTCTCACCTTCTCTTGATAGAGATACATAAGACGAGGCATTATGAAATACACATCCATGTTTTCATGTAGCTTCAATAGATCATTAGACATGGATGATAGCATGAAACATTGGATATATGTGTCATCATACAAATGTTTTATATAGAGAGTCATTTCTTCATCACCGACCCCATTTCTAGCGCAACTGGAATAGGATCCTCCAACACATATAATTTCCTCTCGTGGCGAAGGATAACGCGTAAACGCCTCTGCCACTCATGGAAATTGGTGCATGTGAGAAGGTTTTACTTCTCAGGTATGGTTCACAATGATATGTTTGATGTCACCTTTCTTGTAATTTCTACAAATTAATATTATTAATGATTTAGTGCTTTATCATGATAAAATTGAGAGAAATAAAAAAATTAAAACGTATTAGTCTCCCTCTATTTTATCGAAATCCAATATCCCTCACCATCGACACTGGAATATTCTATTTCCTAATATTATAGTAGCAAGGATCCATATTTCCCATTCACATTACCCCAAATAGGGTTGTTCAAGTGACATGAAAAGTTATAGGTAGTCATTTCAAATGCCAACTATATTAACTCACAAATCCTTGATCCACTGGGTGGACTCCCGAATCCTAAAATCCTTTAATTTTTTATTTCCTAAACCTTTTTCTCTTGGTCACACTATGTCCTAATATGGCGCACAACCCTTGATGTGAATAGACATTTTATTATCTTTGATTACATTCATCTTAATATTATGTGGGATATACACGAGTGATTAACCATATCTATGATAATATTTAGTCATAAGATGGTCTTATTTTAGTTCGATCTTGCATGCTTGTTTAATTCATTAATTGTGTGATCATGAAAACTCATCCACTATAAATAAAACCTGAAACTGATAGTAATAAAATAAATTTCATGATCATATTCTTATTGTATTAGTTATTTTATCTATTGGTTGATAAACTACCCCAAGACCTATGAGAGAAACACCTTGAACCTTTTGGGTTCGTGTTTACATCTTTCCACCTATCCACCTTTGTATCTCCTTAGATTGGTTTCACCTTGGCTTTTAACATGAGCTGCGTCCACTAGCTTTGTAGCTTTATCCATTAAATATGATTTTATTTCACCCGTAGATGAGGGGTAAAACGGTGTTTTACATAAATGAGACTTTGGGCATGCATGCCCTACATATAAATGAGGAGAAGGCATGCATGCCAATTTTTTTAATTTAAACAAATAAATTAAAAGAAACCATCCACATAAAAAGGTCACGATCTAGCTCATGATCATCCATACATGCAACGATATTTACACATAAATAAAAATAGGCTTTATTTCTCTAATCATTCTGGTTTATGATATATCATGCTCGAATCAATTAATTATCTTTAATTAATTAATAATTTTATCTTAAACTCTTTTCTAAATTTCATTTGGATTCTCATCCATCATAATTTTAAACAAATAAATTAATTTAAAATTATCATTGAATGTAACTTGTACCTTGGAGGGAACCCGGTGAATTCCCCTTCATAACTACTCAATGAGTAGAAATGAACATTACACAGATGTCAAATTAAACACAAATATATAAAACACCTATCACGTTTTGTGCCTCACCTTTACATCTACACCATAGTATACATCTCAATGTTTTGTATAATATACTAAGAAATTTTAATTAATCTACGTGATTTGGATGAGTACATGACGTGTGTTATCGTTCACCATCCATCCAAAGTACACGCTCAGGGATACGACGTGTCAATGTAAATTGGAAAGCATCAGATTACACGACATGTCTAGTGGGTCACACGTCGTGTATTATCCACGTTACATGGTCTCCAGTTGGGTAAGCAATGTACAAGGTACATGGTCCAACCCTAACAAGAAGGGACTGCACGCCGTGTCTAGTGGGTCACAAGGCGTGTAATATAGAAATTGTGTGCCACATATTCCTAGTCAACAAACTGAGTCATTAAGAAATAAACTTACTCTAATGACATAGTTTGGTTTGGCGAACCAACACCGATGCATTGTACCTTGACTACACAGACTGTACTTCCGAATACATGCTGTGTGATATGGTATTGTACGGCCAGGAACCTTTGGCACCTCCAGATGAGATCCTCTGTTTTATTTTAATAAAAATTAAAATATAAGATTGTTTCTGTAAGGTAAATGAGAAATGAAAGAGGAAGAATAAATCTTGATATTCAAATTTTCAGAACGGTTAACTTGAATTGAAACAACTAAATAATTATATGTGTAAATCATCAACGTAAAACCAAATAATTATAATCAATGATATGATCCCTTTGATACCACTTGTAGGTTCTGGGCACTGCAGAAGCATGTGGATAGGTGTACGCAAGGTTGATTTTAACATTAACAACGATCAATCCGAGATCCGTCACGATGATAAAACACTGAATCTTTAGAATAGAACAATGAACGGAAAATAAAGAGGGAGGTTCTCGAACCATAGATAGGATCATCATATTTTAGTTATAATTAAATTAATTAAAATAAAATAATTAACTTGATGGAATTCTCTATATGTTGCTGTTTCCGGTCATGATTCAATGTGATCTGTTATTTCATCGTAGAAGACAACTGTAGGATTCTTCTAGCAATAATCCACATGCGCTCCACGTATCTATAGGTGTCTTCGAAGGGATCTCCATATGCTAGTGTAGAAGAGCCTTCTCTTGCGATGTCCCCTTCGATCATCTTGAGATCCATTTCCAAATAGCTCTCCTTGATCTGGTGGAGGAGGATCTCTCCCGTAACTTGAGAGCGTTCTAGGAGGAAATAAATTCTCTCTTGACATGAGAGATTTCTTTAAATCCTTTATTCACAACCAAAAAGAATAGCTAGATCTACTGAGAATAATTTAATTGATATTTTATTACATAATATGAAAAAATGAATTAATTACCTGAAAGTATTTATTCATTTCATTTAATTCTTAGTATGACACCATGTCTAGAAACAACAGTTTATTATATTATCACTTGACATGTTCCCAGTGAATTACACCTAATATTACTTAATTTAATATATAATATTATTTATCACAAATCCCCAGAAAAACTACACGGCATGTATATTAATATACACAGCGTGTACTTTTATTTTTCCATTTTCTTTTATTTCTTTATTTATTCCAACACATTTATTATAACTTAAATAATGACTATTTATTTCATAAATAAATATCAATTCATTACTTGATAATAAATATATTATTTTGCCTAAAATATATTCTCATTAATAACTAGTGTCGAAATAAATGTGAACATGAATCTTTGAATAATTGTTAAACCACAATCAAGAATAATCTTTATTCAACTTGTTAAATGAATAATTAAATGAGATTGTAGAGACCCAAATCATAACGTACATGGAAAATACATTTCTTTTGGAGAATACTTAATACATAACAAAAACAGACACACAAGGACTGTAATAGTTTAGTGTCTTTGGAAACTCGGAAAATAATCTTCTAATCGTGGTGAAATATCTTCAAAATATCCCATAAATATCATCCCCATTTGTTTTCTTACCTAAAACCATTCATTAAATCCTAGAGAAAATAAAACATATATAGGGTGAACTCAAATTCTCATTAAGGGTAATCATAGAGAACATAAAACAATCCATAAACATTTGAATGCAAAAACATGAACATAAAATCTAAACATCAAAATCTTGAGAAAAGACATAAATCTTGGAAGTACGTAAGGCATATATCATAATGGATCATAAATCATGATAAAATAGCATGGGAAAAAAGCATGTAATTGTTGCAACCATTCAACACTTGTAATGATTTCCATAGTAGCCAAGGCATTGCTGCCAAGACCATCTTAGTGGACAAAGTCCCTTTTTGAATCGAGTTCACTCCTCCTTCTAGTCTTGTATCACATAACCGGATTAACTTACCGTTCCATCTATATCTATCTCATGAGATATAAATCATTAACCAATGCATTGGAGGGATATATAGGTCACACACATCTCATATTGAAATCATTCTTAGTTGTGCCACAAAATAAACATAAATAATTCATCATAACCCAAGGACTAAAATGGGTTTTATAAACATCATCACATCATAATATAATCCATATAAAACAAATGGATATCATTTCATCATAAGAAGATTGAAACCATGTAAATAATAGAGACAGTATACTTGAAACATACACATATGAAATAATGTCATCTTAGATGGAAAATATTTTTGACAAAACACTTGAAATGAATTCTTGAGGAAAATATCCTTTATTCTTAAAAATTATTTTCTTTTCACAAAATTCAATGAAATTTTAAAAGAAAAGTGTTTTGTTGAAAATAATAATGCAATCTTGTAGAGAAATCTTCATGAAAATGAGGCCTTATGAAACCGTAAAAATCCATTCATGCCGTATAAATTAAAAATAACATTCTCCACGTACTTTTGTCGGAAAAGTCAAAAAGTTCCTCATGAGGTAAAAAAAAGTAGGATTCCTTTCATAACATGTGGTAAAATTCAAAAATGGGTAAAAACTACATTAAACATACAAGAAAACATTTTTAGAAAATAGGGACATGGATGATAACAAAAACCCTAGTAAATACTTATGAATAAACAATCTCGGAAAAGAGCTAATTTGGAATAGTTATCCCTTACAAAGATCTTTTTGTAAATAAAATAGATCACTTCTGTTTATTAACTATAATGTCACATAAATAATGTATAAATACATTATAAGATATAAAAATTCATTTCTCACATAATCAAAGAACGACATAAACAAGAAAGAGAAGATCAGCCCAATGAACGGAAATTGGGTTAAGATGTTCCCTCACCTCGTGTCCAACTTGACTGATCGTCTTTAATCTCCTGAATAATAAACCAAAGTTAATTTCTACTTTCTTAAAGACCTTTTTCAAATTTATTATTCCATTTATATCACTTATTACCATGTTATAAACATTATGTAACCATTTATGTTAATAATGTTCGTTTTGTCAATATTTGGTACTTGAGTCAGAAATGGAATTCATATTATTACATGTTGTTAATGTGGTAAAAGTTTAATCATATCCAGAATGATATTAATGATTTATATATCATATATATCAAATATATCCATCATATACATGTATTTATAATTGTACATAACATATGGATGTAAGAAATGAAATGCACCATTCATGGAGACGGTAAGTCGTACGTACACATGAACGCTACTTTCATTTCTATTTCTTATTTTAATAGAATTAAAACATAATTATACAAAGTTATATTAAAATTACATTATAATATCATATATAATATCATTAACTACATCTTTTATACATCCCACATAAGGCATTAACCAATCACATCAATTTGAGGGGGCAGTAGTCCGCACTTCCTCAAATGAGATTATCGTATTTACCGACTATAAAAACCATAAAGGATTGATATAATTGGGAAGTAAAGAAGAATAAGGAAATCATAAAAATAATATATATCATATATAAATAAATTTCCATCATAATGGCCACCATGAGAGGTGGTAGGAGAAAATCGAACAATCATCGTTTCGTGAGGCGTTAGTTTGCCATCCACAGAAACATTATATTCTTCATCCATTAGATAGAGGTGTGTGTAAGTGTAGTTCTAATACATATCATTAAAACAAACTAGTATATTTAGGATACTGGTTTTGTTACAAAATAAAGTATTAAAAAGAGTTTAGGGGTTGGAGAAGTAGAATAAAAGAAAACAATTTAAGAGAAACGGTTACCTTTAATTTGGGTGACTTCCGTTGGTTTGAACCAAAAATACATTTTGAAGTTCCTTATGCCAAAGGTAAGGCTTCTAGGGGGAGGAGAGGGATGTAGAGATCTTCATTAGTCAGAGGTTAGGCGAGCCTAATATCTTGATAGGTGTGAGGAATTTGATATAAATGGTCTCCTTTTATAAGGGGGAGATGGGGCTCTTTTGGAAAGTGTGAAACAATTATTTTATTATAAACTTATCTTCGGTTTCAAAAGGTCCAAAAATAATTAAAGATGAAGATAAGATGACTCATGGTCGAAATAAAATCATCCAATAAATATTGGACATGTTTTGGATAATATTTTAATCATTATAAACTAATTTATTTAAATCACTTATTAATGAGGTAAATACTGCATCATTATTGTGTCATAAATAATTTAATTTATTTGATTTCTAAAGATTATAAAAAAATACCAACATGTAGTAAATATTTTTATATTTTTAATGACTATTTATAGTTGAAAAGATAATTTATATATCCCCTTATAAAAATTAATTACTAAAATATTTTTGTTAATGTCAATTTTGTCTTTACATTAAATTAATTAATCCAAATTGTCATTATCACTCTCAAGTTGCTCAATGGGGTCCCCAAATCTACCCAAGGATGACCATGGACGGCCACTACTCATCCAATAAGTTTAGGACAAGTGTTAAGGTAATTTGGAATTATTATAATATTCTTTTGACCTTGAATAACCGTATTTACCTTTAACCGCAGTAAATAACCGTCAAAAGTTACTATTCACCAAAAATTATTTTCATCCTATTGAACCACAGTTTAATTCTTGATAACAACCATTTATGTCGGATTTTTGAAATTCAATTCACATAAGTGGAAAAATTTCATTTAAATGAATGATTCAGTTTTTTAACTACGACTAAGTGGTTTCACTATTCATCAAAAAATGAAGAATTTCAAAAAAATACCAAAAATTCAGCCTAAGCTATATTTGATATTCAGAATTCAAAAATGATGCATATTTGTTCAAATTCAAAACATAGAAGTGGTGTTAATTAATTTTAAAATTAATTCCCGTTATCAAAACAAATAGTGTGTTTTTAAGAAACGATAACTATCAAAAGATCAACAATTGTTTATGTCCAAATTCAATGTGAAAATAATTCCAATGAACAACATTGGATTAAATGGTAAAAATATATTATAATTACACTTTAAAACCAATTAAAAAGATAATCTAACTATATAAATTATTGTGATGAAAAAATTTGTTTTTAATTAAAATATAGCATGTTTTTACTATTCATCAAAATATTAAGGTTATCAGAATAATATGAAAAATTTATCTAAATTAAATTTTTATATCCTGATTCTAAGGAAGAATACTATTTTGTCAAACTGAACTTATAAACATGTCAAAACCCAGATTTAAAGTGGGTGCTCCATCAAATGGCAGCAAAACTGCATTTTTTTAAAAATAATTATTTTACCCTAAAAATTTATTTTGTTCTCATACCATGTTATAGAGAATATGTAAGATGAAAAATAATGTTATAAAATTTAAATTTTAGTTAATAATATTCATAATGTCTAGTCCATAATAATATTATAATAATATATCGTTGATTAGTGAAACCATGTATTGTGTACTACACACGATATCGAGGAAGGTCGTGATTGCGTGTAATGCAAGACAAGTCAGGGTGACCTATAGTGAAAGACTCCTTTGTTGTTGCGTATAACACAATACAACCAGATTTCATTTATACATTAAACAAAATCTATACTTAATTTTTCATAGAATAATTTCTACAAAACGAACTTGAAATTGTGTGTAACACGAGCCAAGAATAGTTTTGCGTATACTGCAAGCTAATATTGTGTTGTGTATAGCACAAGATAATCTTGGTGTAGCATACAACATATGACATCAATGAAATTAAAAAGAATAATTCTAATAAAATCTCGGGTTGTTACATTCTACCCCCCATAAAATGAATTTCACCCTCTAAATTCATCGGGATTATAAATGGTTTACTAATTGAAAGATTCATTCATAGAAACCCACATTGTAAAAAGGAATACTAAAACATAATTTTAAAAAGGAAATTTAAAATCATAACGGTCACCCAAAGTAACTCAACACTGGGTTTCCACTTAGGAAAACATAGTTAAAAATATGGATATGAAAGAAAAATCTAACCAGCATGTTCTGATGAAGAGTGGTAGAGAACATGGCCATGAAAAAGACATCAATCACAATGCCATAAATTTGTGATGATCTAAGATACTATCTGATTCATCAGATATAAGAGCACTAGAAAAACATTTTTGGATTTCAAGAAAATTTCCCTAATGTTGAAGAATTTTTGAATTTAAATAATTTCTTACATGATATTGGTACAATCTCATTGTTGTTCGTGTATTGAACAATTTCCACTTCATCTCTTAAAGAAATGAAGTTGAATTTGTCTTCCTTGAAGTGTTAGTAGATCATGTGATAGAATGAAAGGTCATTCCATTTGTCTCAAACAAAATGATATCAAAGGTTATATACATAAGTCCATCTATGGTGATATTATTATTATATGGTTCCAAAAATGTACTTATACTTCATCTATCATACCTCTTAATAAAATAAAACTAGTTTCTAATAATCAGGGACTTCTTATAGGCAAGTTGTAGGTGATAATGGTCTGTCGCACATCGGTTGTGGGTTCGATTCCCACATCCTCATCCAACGCGATGGGTTGCCACCCGTCCTGTAGGTTGTCCTTTTTCTAAAACTACATTTTTATAACATTCCATAAGTAATATCAAAAAAAAGATCCAGCCTTAAACAATTCTATCTGATGTCCAACTTAATCCTTTCCAACCTTTAGGCTTATCGAAAATACTTCTGTCCAATCTTATAGTATAACGAAAATGATTACTAGAAATGTCATCAACCAAGAATGTGAATACCATCATTTATCCCCCATATAAGATATATCTTGTTGGTCACATTCCAAATATGTGAATACCTTAATAATGTATTCTCTTGAAAAATGAATACCCATTGAACCTTAGTGAAAACCTGAATGCTATCAAAAGTTAATTCTTTCCACATACAAAAATCCCAAAATTTTTATATAATCAAACCATGATATCAAATTTTCCTTATATCATCCATGATCTCATCAATACTATAAAACATCTCATTATCTCATAATCCCTTCATTATGTGCATATCATCTACTTTCAAAAAATATATGAATTAACCTTTCATGGTAACCAGTACCATTCAATATATACTTTCAAATGCATTTGAAAAAAAAAATTGTAATAATCCATAGATATGTCTTTATTCCATAGTACCATTAAATTACCTATACAACATAACTCTTGATAAACATACAATCATTCCACTACCTTCTTAAACAACTGACTGAGGTTCGTCATTTCTTTCATCTCATATATCATTTGTAGTCTCTATATCATCAACAACATAAATACTACCCATATGACCATACTGATTCTCTTCATGATATTTTCCCTTAGGGCATTGGTTTTCATAATGCCCATACATCCCACATTAAAAATATTTAACCATTGTTGATGTCTTAGAAATACCATTATCCTTGTCCATGGTGTTAACTAAAACTTTTCCATTACAATTACTAGATTTGTGTCCTTCTTTTCCACACCCAAATAATCTTTCAGTTCCTTTGAAACATTCTTCTTGATGCCTCTTCCCACATTATTTACATGGGGGAAATTGAACTTTCTTTCCTCTCTGATCATCACGAAACTCCATCTTTCTCTTATTAGATGAGTTGGGATACTTACCAAAGTTGAGATTATTGATCATATTATGAGATTTATGATTAGGCACAATAACGATGTTTGGACTTCCAAATTCAATTTCATTTGATTTCTCATGAAGAATATCATTCCATTGTCCTTCATATCCTCCATTATCGTGAATCTTCCTATTTCCAGCCATTTTCTAAAACCCAGAAAGAATAGTGTGAGAGGAAAAAATCATGCTAGGAAAACATCATAATAAAGATGGAGTACCTTCAATATCTAACATCTTAGTTTAAATTTTAATATGGTTTCCATAATTTTAGGACTACAACCTATACATATACTTAACCTTAGAGACATCCATATATATACCTTAGAAATATCTATAGGGACCTCACTAAAGTTTTTGCATCTTAGTTTCCAATGGTTGACTAAACAATTCCTCTGATACCAACTGTAGAGACCCAAAGCATGAAGTACATGGACAATACATTACTTTTGCGGAATACTTCATACATAACGAAAACAGACACACATGGACCATAATAGTTTAGTGTCTTTGGATACTCGGAAAATAATCATCTAATCGTGGTGAAAGATCTTAAAAATCTCCCATAAAAATAATCCCCTTTTGTTTTCGTACATAAAACCTTTATTTAAATCCAGGGGAAAAGAAATCATATAAAGGGTGATCTCAAATGCTCAGTAAGGGTAAGCATATAGAACATAAAACAATCCATAAACATTTGAATGAAAAAACTTGAACATAAAATCTAAACATCAAAATCTTTATCAAAGACATAAATATTGGAAGTATATAAGGCATATATCATAATGGATCATTAATCGTGATAAAATAGAATGGGGAAAAAGAATGTAATTTTGGAAACCATTCAAAACTTGTTATGATTTCCATAGTATCCAAGTCATTGCTACCAAGACCATCTTAGTGGACAAAGTCCCTTTCTCAATCAAGTTCACTCCTTGTTCCAGTCCTGTATCACTGATCCGGATTAACATACCATTCCATCCATATCTATCTCATGCGATATAAATCATTGCCCAATTCTTTGGAGCGAGATTTAGGTCCCACCCATCTCTTATTGAAATCATTCTTACTTGTGCCACAAAATAAACATAAATCATTCATCATAACCCAAAGAATAAAATGGGTTTCGTAAAAATCATCCCATCATAACATAATCCATATAAAAAATGCATATCATTTCATCATAAGAAGAGTGGAACCATGTAAATCATAGAGACATTATACTTGAAACATACACATATGAAATAATATCATCTTAGATGGAAAATAGTTTTGACAAAACACCTAAAATGAATTCTTGAGGAAAATATCCTTCCTTCTTCAAAATAATTTTATTTTCACAAAATTACATGAAATTTTAAAAGAAAATGGTTTTGTTGTAGATAATAATTCAATATTGTAGATAAAGATTCATGAAAATGAGGCATTATGAAACTGTAAAAATCTGTTCACGCCGTATAAATTAAAAATAACATTCTCCTCGTAATTTTTTCGGAAAAGTCAAAAAGTTCCTCATGTGGTAAACAAAAGTAATATTCCTTTCATAACATGTGGTAAAATTAAAAAATGGGTTAAAATGCCATTAAACATACATGAAATCATTTTTCGAAAACAGGGACCTGGATGATAACAAAAACCACAGTAAATACTTACGAATAAACAATCTCGGAATAGAGCGAGATTGGAATAGTTATCCCTTACAAAGATCATTTTGTAAATAAAATAGATCACTTATGTGTATTAAATATTAGGTAAAATATAGAAATTTTAAATACATGATAAGTTATAAAAATTCTTTTCTCACATAATCAAATAATGACATAAACAAGAAAGGGAAGATCAACCCAAAGAACAGAAATTGGGTTAAGATGTTCCCTTACCCCGTGTCCGACACGACTCGATCGTTCTTTATTATCCTCAATAATAAAACAAAGTTAATATCTACTTTCTTAAGAACTTTTTCAAATTTATTATTTCATTTATATCACTTATTACTATGTTATAAACATTATGTAACCATTTAAATTAATAATGTTTGTTTTGTCGATATTTGGTACATGAGTGAAAAATGGACTTCTTACAATTACATGTTGTTAATGTGGTCAATGGTTCATTATATCCAGAATGATATTAATGATTTATATATCATATATATCATATATATCCATCATATACATGTATTTATAATTGTATATAACATATGGAGGTACGAAATGAAATGCACCGTTCATGGAGACGGTAAGTCGTACGTACACATGAACGCTACTTTCATTTCTATTTCTTATTTTAATGGAATTATAACATAGTGATAAATATGTATATTATAATTCCAGTATAATATCATATATAATATCATTAACTAAATCCTTTATACATCCCATATAAGGCATTAACGAATCATGTCACTTTGAGGGGGCGGTAGTCCGCACTTCCTCAAATGATATTATCGTATTTACCGACTATAGAAACCATAAATGAATGATATAATTGGGAATTAGAGAAGCATAAGGAAATAATAATCATAATATATATCATATATAAATATAGTTCCATCATAATTTCCACCATGAGAGGCGGTAGGAGAAAAGCAAACAATCATCGTTTCGTGAGGCGTTAGTTTTCCATCCACAGAAACATTATGTTCTTCATCCATTAGATGGAGTTTTGTGTAAGGTTAGTTATAATACTTCTTATAAAAACATCCTAGTATATTTAGGATAGTGTTGTTGTTACAAAATAAAGGATTATAAAGATTTTAGGGGTTGGAGAAGTAGAATAATAGAAAAAAACTTAAGAGAAACTGTTACCTTTAATTTGGGTGGCTTCATTTGGTTGGAACCAAAAGGACTTATTGAAGTTCCTTCTGCCTAATGAAAGGCATCTAGGGAGAGGAGAGAGATGTATTGAGCTTAATTGGGCAGAGTTTGGATGAGTCTAATGGCTTGAGAGGTTTTGAGGAATTGGATAGAAATGGTCTCCTTTTATAAGGGGGAGGTAGGACTCTTCTGGAAAGTGTGAAAATATTATTTTATTTTAAACTTATCATCAGTTTAAAAATGTCCAAAAATAATTGAATATGAAGATAAGATGACTCATGGTCTAAGTAAAATCATCCAATCAAAATTGGACATGTTTTGGATAATATTTTAATCATTATAATCTAATTTATTTAAATCATTTATTAATGAGGTAAATACTGCATCATTATTGTGTCATAAATAATTTAATTTATTTGATGTCTAAAAATTATAAAAAAACTACCAACATGAAGTAAATCTATTTATCCTTCCAATGAATATTTATAGTCGAAATGATAATTTATATATCCCCTTATAAAAATTAATTACTAAAAGATTTTAGTTAATGTCAATTTTGTCTTTACATTAAATTAAATAATCCAAATTGTCATTATCACTCCCATGCGGCTCAATTGGGTCCCTAAATCGACCCATGGATGACCATGGTCAGACACTACTCATCCAATAAGTTTAGGACAAGTGTTAAGGTAATTGGGAATTATTATAATATTCTTTTAACCTTGAATTACCTTATTTTCCTTTAACCGCAGTAAACAAAAGTCAAAAGTTGCTATTCCCCAAAAATTATTTTCAACTTATTGAACCAAATTTTTCTTCTTGATAACAACCATGTATGTTAGATTTTTGAAATTCAATTCATTGAAGTAGTAAAATTTTATTTAAATGAAAGATTCAGTTTTTTAACTACCACTATGTGGTTTCTCTATTCATCAAAAATTGATGTTTTTTCAGAAAAATACCAAAACATAAGCCTAAGATATATTTGATATTCCAAATTCAAAAATGATGTCTATTTTTCCAAATTAAAAACATATAGGTGGAATTAATTAATTTTAAAATTAATTCTTGTTATCAAAACAAATAGCGTGCTTTTAAGACACATTACCTATCAAAAGATCGACACTTGTTTATGTCAAAATTCAATGTGAAATTAATTCCAATGAACAAAATTGGATTAAATGATAAAAATATATTATAATTACACTTTAAAAGAAATTAAAAAGATAATATAACCATATAAATTATTGCGATGAAAGAAGTTGTTTTTAATTAAAATATAGCGTGTTTTTACTATTCATCAAAATGTGAATGTTATCTGAATAATATGAAAATTTTATCCAAATTAAATTTTTATATCTTGATTCCAAGGAATAATATTATTTTTCCAAACTGAACTTATAAACATGTCAAAAACTAGATTTAATGTTGGTACGCCATCAAAAGGCGGAAAAACTGCATTTTTTTAAAAATACTTATTTGACCCGAAGAATTTATTTTCTTCTCATACCATGTTCTAGAAAATATGTCAGATGAATAATAATGTTATAAAATTAAAAATAAAGTTAATAATATTCATAATGGATAGTCCATAATAATATTATAACAATATATTATTTTTTAGTGAAACCTGGTATTGCGTACTACACATGCTATCGAGGAAGGTCGCGATTGTGTGTAATTCAAGCCAAGTAAGGGTGACGTGTAGTGAAAGACTCCTTCGTTGTTGCGTATAACAAAATACAACCATATTTCATTTATACATTAAACAAAATCTATACTTAATGTTGCGTAGAATAATTTATACAAAACAAACTTGAAATTGTGTGTAACACGAGCCAAGAATAGTGTTGTGTATACTGCAAGCTAATACGGTGTTGCGTATAGCGCAAGATAATTTTGGTGTAGCGTACAATAGAAGATATCAATGAAATTAAAAAGAATAATAATAATAAAATCTCGGGTCGTTACAGAGATACCTGGACGTACTTAGTGTGTGACCCTATAGGCCTCTTTTTCAATTCAATTAGGTGGAGCCTTCCTAAAGTCTAAAGTTAGCCTCTATGAATATTCCAAGACACCCATAGAGAAACAAGTTAATGTCGTAATGATGTGTCACCTCATACAATCGCTTACCGTGTAATGTAATCCATTTGTCACAATATCTTCAATCAAACGAGTTGTATGCTAGTGCTACCAACCCATGTGATCGATTATTCTTTTTTGATGTTCTGAAATTGAACTCATTTGTTCCTTATTTTGACTATTGATTTATTTAGGCTATATCAATTCTATTAAAGGGTATGAGATATCAACTTCCATTATTGAACAGAAGAGACAACTCATTTCTCGCATTATCTATTAATGCAGTTTTACTCATGACGCACTCAACACATCCCATCACGTTGTGAACAGTGTGTTGTCACAGGTTTCGCCACTACATCTAAGTGTGCTAGTTGTAATACTTATTAATAATAATATTAATGTCTAATAACCAATACTCACGTCCTTAGATAGGAATATCCAATGACAATATGAAGTGTGGATTTTATACTCGTGGGTATCGTTCTCATAATATCCTCCTGGATATTACCAAGGGTGCACACCATGAGAAGGTGTCTCAAAACTCTATGAGTCATCACCACTATTGGCATGTATTATTTGTGTCCCTCAAGTAATATCATTCGACCATAGAACATATATTCCATAATAGTGTTATGGTACTTCTGGGTTCTTATAATAGTAGGGATCTGCTATAACCCTTAATGCAACAGCTATCCTTAGGATATTATCACATGCATTGTCACACATAATAAAAATCAAGATGTGATAAGGTATTTATTAATATTCAAATCCATAAATACATGTTTATCATAATGTACAAAGTAGTTGGTTCTTGGTCACCAACTCCAACATCATCCACATTGACGTGATGAGGATTTTATTTGTGAGTGAAAATGGAACCTTGACAAAGCAGGATGGTCTCAGCCATAGTATAGTGTAGGTGATTTCCCTCTAGTTGTCTAGCATGAATTTTGGAGCACTGAATGTTATTGAATATCATTTCTATATAATGGTGGCAGAGTACTAAGGATGTATTTTCAAAATACATGTTATGTTTAAATCCCCATCAAGAGAAAAAAATTTATAATGGCTTACATCCTAGGATGACATCGGTATCTGCACCAACATATCAAATGTATCATTATAAAAATTTTTGAAAAACACACGACAAACCCACCATCGACATGAACATTTTATTCTTCTTCAATATAGAATTTTATATCACCAGGGGATTGCCCTAATGTTGGACCGCCACAACCGACATTGTTGAAGCTCCATATTTATTGTCTTTTTTTAATGGGCATTGTTTCTGGGTATTCTGGTTTCAGGATCGCAAAGAGTGGTGTGGTGGACGTGACTCTATTTGATTCCCTTTCAACGGTACTTTGGTAATTTTTTTATCTTCATCGTTTATGTTTTTTGTTGGGGCTTGTGATTTAGAGATGGATAGGCTCGTTTTGCGGCTCCTGTTCAGATCAGATTCTAATATCGAAAACCTGTGGAGTCTCAGGGAATATTACATTTTATATGTACTAAGATGATAATTTTCAGTGGTATGGTTCATGTTTTTTACTTCATTTTCACTGTCATTGTTCCACGTGGTGTGGTTTGGGATGGAACGTTTTATAGTTATTCAGTCGATGTAAAGATCATGTTTGATTCATTGGTCGGTTCTATTCAAAGCATTGGAAAATTCTGACACATTTATGGTGGTCAGTTCAGGGCGTCATCACCAAGAATCATGTGAGTCTTTTCATTGTGCGGTCAAGTCCCATTTCATGGCGTCAATAGATAATTTAGATTCATTACATGATCAACCAAAAACCACCACAATAATAATATTTTTAAAGTAAAACCCATTACAAAAAAATATATAATTAAAAAAGGTAATATAAAATAAAACTTAGTTACCATTTATCCATAAAAAATCATAAATCTCAAATTATAAACTACATGTTAATGAACTATAATGAAATGACATTTAAAGTCCACAACAAACCTAATTAGAAAAGAATCATACCTAATCACGAAGAAAACAAACAAACAACTACATAAATCTATAAAAAAGATGACTAGAATAATATTGAGTAATTATAATATTGAAGAAAAAAAGGACCTCTTCACTTGTTGAAAAAATAGAATTTATATCAGAGTTTTAATATCGGTTATTTAATAATTGTTGTTTAAAAATTTTTAACAACAAATATTTATATAAATAACATTACAATCCCCATCTCAATGTGTTTTAATTCCAATTAATAAGTTAACAGAAGTTAGAATCCCTTTTAATGCCAATTAATATATAACTAAGGTTAAAACATAATATTATGGGGTAGAGGGAGGTTTAATATATAACCAGCATTAAAACCCATTGCGGTATGAGTATCAATGTCTCTTATTAATATAACCAATGTTTAAACTCATGTCATGGGGGGTTCTACATGAGATTCACTATCAAAAGCTTAAAATTTATTACCACACACAATTTAGAAGGTTGCACAAATTATTTCTTCAAAAGAAAATAAATATCAATAAACGATATTTATTCTCGAAGGACGCTATCACATTTAAGGGAAAAAATGCATTAAGTCTATTATTCTTGTATTCATTTACTTTATGAGATTTTTTTTATTTTTTTACCTTTTCTATTATTCCAAGGGATTCATGAATATTTTAATATTTGTAAAAACGGTTAAACAATTTTAACATCTGAATAATTGATAACCTGCATCGAATGACTCTTTCAACATTGGTTATAAATATAACCAATATCCAATGTAAAAAAAGTTATTCTTTCCACATCAGTTATCAAAATAACCGACATCCAAAACATAACTATTAGGACTTTTGATGTTGTTTTTTTTAAAAACCAATGTCAAAAGTCACTTATAACAAAATTTATAAAATCAACCGACATTATAAGTTACTTTCGTCGTCTGTTATTGCGATAACCGATTTTCAAAATTTTGATATTTTATCAAAATAATTATTTTGAAACTAGTTTATATAAATAAAATTAAAAAATACTTACAATGTAGATTGTATTTATATTACTTATAAAAATAAAATTAAAACTCAAAAAATATTCCATTAATAGGTATTTTTTTACTAGTGTTTCAATAACTCATAAACCTCCAAAATATCTACAATGAATCCATAGGTCACCGATTGAAAATTATAAATAGACCAATGATAATGGAAAACATAATAATGAATTACACATAATGAGATAAAGGGAAATTAACCACATAGAACATCCACCATGAAACAAATATAACATCACAATGATATCCTATAACTAATTCCCATAGTCACTTAATATTATATTCAATATTAAAGGCATATGAACTGTGAAATTGGGATATAAAACTTTGAGCCATTATGGATCTTATGCAGATACCAATGCCTCTAGCCAATAATCCCAACATATGAAATTACACCAAAGATACTCAATACGCATTTATTATACCCGAAATAATAAACTGCTACTCTATTTATATAGATACACATTGACCATAAGTGATACCGAGAAAAAAAGAAGATCTATGATTTTGAAACGTGACCAATAAAATATTTCATCCCTAACATAACCTATCAAATCATCAATAAATGATAATAGTTTTTTCCACTAAACCTAACTGATATTTGGAATACAACACTATAAATTCATCCCAACACCTAAATAATACAATATATGAAAACACCACCCAAGGATATTGAAGGAAAAATAATCACAATACAACGATTTACCACAAAAGTGCCATTAAATAATAACAACACACACAAAATCTTGAAATAAATGCTTCATGATCAAACACGTATAAAACTAATTTGAATATATTATACACATCCCTTAGGAATAAACAATAAGGTCCTTACACAAGATCATGCTGACACCCTATTTTCATAGTATGTTTTCATGGCATTCAATTACATTCTAGCTCTAAAGAATACTACTTCACTTCCATTATAGCACAATCCTCACATTAAAATAGTCCAAACCAGAAATCCAAATAATTTATATGATACACCTTTAATATGACCCAACATCACCGATATTCAACTTTATGTGATAATTTCATATTTATAATATTTTTTCCACACTTAGATATGTTTTTAATCATATTTACCTTATTAATTATCACATGATAATATCTTTTTTTCACCATGTATTAATATTTTTAATATTTTAATTGATTAAAATGGTTGATTTCATCAATATTTCTTTAGAATTTGTATAATTATTTGTTAAATGATTTGATTTATTAGGTAAAGTTGACTATTAACATGATTTGTAATGGTAGCGAATTATTAATTGAATTTAATATAGTATTATCACGTGAAGTATCAAATTATATTATTTTAAATTCAAATTCATTATTTAGATTATTAAGGATGACAAAGAAGATTATAAGATATATAAAGGTATAAAATAATTAAAGAGGTAGAAATAATAATTGAACAAAAGACCAAACTAACACATTAGGTTTTTCTAATAAACTATGGTGGTTTCAAATCATTGAGTGGATGAACAAAAATAATGGTGTATAGAATTCAAAAAGAATTACATAAAATGTATCATGATATTATTAAATTAACTCAGTTCAGGGATTTATTTTTATATTTCTATGTTATTGTGAACTATATTTGATCATCAGTGGAGGAACAAAGACACATCACAACAAGGATAGTCATTAATTAATTCTGAGACCAGACACCCATTTTTTCATTATTTGAATATATTTGATCTTGAATCTTTATTATTTCAGAAATAATAATATAATATTTTTTAAAAATATTCACATGTGATTAAAAAAAATTTTAAACTTTTTTAGGGTATAAATTGATCAGGATAAATATTTAATGATTTGTTATGTTAAAATATTGGTGATTATTATGTATGAATCGATTCAAAATTAATTTAAAATTGATGGAAATTTTTATTTTTAATTTAAATTTAATATTTTTAGATTTTTTTCATCATTTTCAATTATATATTTCAATTGATGTAAATTAATTTGGCCAAATTGAATTTCAACGAAAATTATTGTTTGATATATAATGAGTGTGGGTTATATTGGTAAATACTAAATTGGTTACATATTTAATTTATTTTATAAAAATTTTAAAATTATGAGTAAATTAATTTAATTATCATTATATTTAATCTAAAGAAAAAAATATTATAAATTAAATTTATTTATGAAATGATACCTATTTAGATAAAGAATAATTTTGAATCTTAATTTAATTTGTTAATTATAATATATATTTCACAATTGGATAAAAAAATGGTATTTTTTGAGCTGTATGATTTTTAGATTCTCTTTTTCAATAATACTAGTAGTAAAATAAAATAATCAATTAAAGTTGCAGAATTGTAACATTGATGCCATATTTTGGAACCACTGTAATCTATTTATTTAAGGTTGCACAATTTGCAAAACTTTTTGTATTATTCATTGATAGCTAATTAAATCTCTTTATCCTGTAAAACAATTAATTTAAAAAATAAATTTATAAATATATAAAATTCAATTTTGTCCATTATATGACTATAACCTCACATAATGTCTAAACATCTTTTGATCATGAGATATCAAGAATTCAATATACTATGTATCAGGCCATTAAGAGAGTAAATAGTACAGTAGAAGTGCATAGTGATATTGAATTTGTAAGAAATCATATTTATGAAATTAAGGATACTGAACATACATATAATAAACCTATGAGTGGTTATAATCCTTCTATGACAATAGTACCCTTGGAAAATTATAGAACACTTAGGGAGTCAACCACACCAAAAATAGATTACCACCCCACCTCATTAGATTAAACATAAATTACTGCAATGGTTTATATTTAATCTATTTTGAATCATAATCATCCAATTATTCTTGGAATAGAAATTCAAAATCCTCATAAGCACCTTATGTAATTAATTTCCCAAAATAAGATATACCACTGAGAAGTGGGGGTAGGTTGAATCAGTGAACTTATTTTATAATTTCTTTTTTCAAAATAAATCTCTATGTTTTTTTTGGAGTTTGATCCACTAAAATGATATATATCTCCTTTACTCAAATGTAATATAAATAAAATACAATAAACTACACAAAATGTTTTTAGAAAGTTCACCCTAGATGCAGGTGTGTACATCCTTACTGTGGTTGGGAAAAGTATCATACACAAATTTTACAGTAATTACAATGATGATAAGAAGTGGTTTTGGGAAAGTATCACCCTTAACCCAATAGTGTTTCCCAAAACATTGTCTCATGGTAAAATATAATACTAGTTCTCATCATCCAAGAATTGAAATCATTCAACCCATTTTACATGATCTTCATAAGAACTCCAAGATATCACAACATCACTATATTATAACTTATTCTCTCACTTCTAGTACATTTACTACTAGAATATATTTAGAAGCACCACATGCACGCCGATCCTTTACTTATTTGATACATAATCATTTTTTGTGAATCCTAAACTGTGTTCTCCTCTAACCATCTCTCTTTTGTTTCTTGTATAATATCAATATTTATCCCAGAGTATCGAATCCCGCTTCATCCTTTTTCTTCGATATAAAGAAATATAACCAAAATGTGTCCTTGATATATCCATGATTCTCAACATTTTTATTTCTCATAATCTAAATAAATTATCATGAAATCATTAATATTAAAAATAAAAAATTACCAATTTCACTATGACCTCTATATTTACATGGAAAAAAGATAGTGAGCCTATCATGGTGTAAGTGAAACCCTTAGGGAATGGCTTCTCTAGATTGTTTCATGGCAGAACCATGGTATATCCATAGTTGACCATCTTATTTTAGTATTGATCCCAATATTCATGGAATGAAACCATGACATTAATATCTCCCATGTCACACTCTTTACCGCACATCATGATGTGTCTTTCTTATAACAATGTGATGATACCTCAAACCATGGCGTGAATTTCAGTGAAAAAATATTTTGTAATCCACCATGACTTCAACAAAAACAATAGTGTATCTCGTTGTTTTTCATAGCGAAATATATCAAAATTAATGTCTACTTCCATAGTGTGAGTTCAATAACATCCCATTTCATAATCACTATGACACGACCCTTTTCTCGTGGCATGTTTACCTCTTAAAATACATAAAAATTTTAGTTATTATTTCGTTCTCAAAATTAATTATGGGTTGATCTTATTCTCTATAACATAAAGATCATGATATCAAAATGTATCATTAATCATAATTACATTTAGATAATTTTGATGTTTAATTCATTTAGGAATAGCTTCAACATCATTTCTATCACTTTTGAGATATATTCCAGAATTCTAAAATCATCTAAATTTTTTAATCTATTGATACCTTTATAAGAAATATAATTTATTAAATATCATAGTGAATGATCATGTATATTATTATTGGTCATTAGTATATTATACACTATGTAAGGTTTTTAACGTAAGAAAATCACATGTAGATCCTTTACCAAATAACACCTGTATACTTTTTAAACATCTTACATATAAACATACTGTTTTTACCTTTACCACATCTCTTTATGAGGCTTGGAATATATATTACATATGATAAAAAAAATCTACGTATCATAATGATTCTATTAGTTTTCCACATTTCCCCAATTTATATAAAATTTCATCAAATTTTTATATCATTACATATCACTCAAGGTTATTTATTTTTTCACAATTTTAAATTGGCATTAGAAATAATATTACGTATGCTTATAAAATTCCATACTCATCCATTCATTTTACATATTTCCAATTAGCTCATTCTAAATCACTATTATATATATAATTTATAGTTATTTTTTTAATATTATATAATTTAGATTTTCTATGTAAATTCTTTTACACATTATCATAATTTCACTAGCTTTGACATCTCATCTAAAAAACAATTTAACATATCTAAAATTCACCATTAAAAAATTCCATTGATCTTTACTTATAATCGACATCAAATACAACTCTTCAAAAATTTCATTGGGTTATTAAATACCCCCTTTTTATTTGTTCACAACATTAATAAATCGTGAAAAAAATCATCAAATAATAGCCTTTATCTAAAAGAAAATATTACACCACACTGCTTGATAAAGTAATTTTTTGAGGGAAAAACTTTCCTTGTTGATAAGAAAATTGTTTCCAGTGTTACCGATGTCCTCCCCACATTAATCGTGCATTAATTTCCCCCTTCTTTCAATAATAATATATTTTGATTAAAATTAAGGTAATAATAGTTATGTACCTTTCTGCAAATTTGAAAACATGATCTAAAGAGATATAGAGAATCTTTAATATTTCTTCAAAGAGATAGTGAATGAATGAAAATGCATGTTCATCCTTAAATCTAAAAATTTATCTTCAGGAATAACACTGGAGAAGATACCAAGAATATGGGTTTTTTTGGAAATATACTACAACATCAGATATCCATTATCCAGTTTTACATTAATGAAATAATATTTAATTTCAATAATTTCGGATTTGATGTATTGCACTTGCATATTGATTATCACATAACATTATCAAGGACTTATCAGCTTTCACCTTCATGTATCCTTGTTTTTTCATTATATATATCACCTGTGTATATGATTTTTTAGTGTACACACACTCCAAATATATTATTATTAGTGATCATAAATTCTTATTTTTTATAATGAAAACATACATAGATTTCCCCCAAAAATAATGTACCACTTGATATTTATTTGTTTCACCACAATCTCCATCCCAGTCAATATCAGTACACCCAAACACATTCATCTTCTCACCACTTCTATACACAAACCCAAATATAAAAGGTCCATTGAAAAATATGAGAATTGTTTTGGTTGATAAAAAGCGTGTTTCTTTTTTATCACTCTGATAACTTTCACATGTCACTTCATAATCAATATCTTTCCTAAAAGATATAAGATAAAGTAAACATTAAATTATATTCCAAAAATATTTGTGAGTCAAATTTTTTTTAGATTCAAATTTACCTATCATTACACCAAATATCATCGGTGTAGATACCATCTTTGAGTATTCTATAATAAATATATTAAATAATTATTTGGAATATTTCTCTTGATATAAAATGATTAAATATTATTTCTCCCTTACTTGATGTCAAAGAAACAAACTCATTTCATCCAACAATATTATTTCAAAAGGCCTCATCATTTTCCTTAAATTTTCATCACATTATTATTATTTATATCCTTAAAATATTTATTTCATGAACCCAAAAATGATAATTAGAGTACCTTTTCTCATATCCCGTACATAATGGTTTCTTCAACATTCCCTTTAGAGATCTTCATCTCTTTTAACTAGCCATAAAACATTAAATACTAGGCTATAAGGGACTTTTATTTATCCCATATAGATATTTATTTCTTCCAAAAACCGTAGTACCATCTCTATCCAAAAATAAATCTCAGTTTTTTCAGTTTACATTAATTATTCGTGTTGTCCATTAAATAAAGTAGACATCATATTTTTTGGATAGATCTTGTAATTATTACGAGATACAATAACTAAGAATATTCTAATCACATCATCTATTAGAATCGATGAAAATTATTCTTTAAATCCAATGAATCCCACTTGATAATACCCTTTGCAAACCAATATGGACTTGTTTCTTGAAACCAAACCTATATCATTGAGTTTATTTATGAATTCCATTTACTGTCCATAACACTATTACCTTTAGGTTTAAAATAATAGCTATAGTTGAATTATTTTAAATATAATAATTATCTTTATTTATAATATTTATCCACTCATTGTGATTAATAGCCTTAGCAACTATTTTTGGTTCAAATTGTGAGACGAGGGCTATTTGATTTTAATTTCTCAGATTCCATATTTTCTAGGAAGATACCCTATTATTTAAAATGATGTTTTTTTACTTATAACTACTTATTTAGACTCTAATTTTTCAGTTTACCATATATTTATCTATAATAATCATCATCAATATTTTGATTCGAGTTTTCAGCAACAATAACAATTTCATTTTCAACTCATACTTCATATATTTTTTAGGTATATGTATTCTAACAACTTCTGAAATTTTGAATTATTAATCACTATACTCATAAATATTGGGTTTAATTTTTGTAATATTAACATAATAACATTAAAAAATATTGTTAAAACAATTTTCATAGTATTTATAACCACTTTAATTGGTTAAGTATCCCATGAAAACACATTCCTCAACTTTTTCATCAAATTTTCTGTGATGTGAGTTTTTAAACATCATTGACCATGAAATCTAAAACCTCTAAAGTAGTTATAAGTGGGTCTATTTATACTCCAAATATCACAATATTGAATTTTTGATTTATTGATCAATAAATATATAATATTAATATGTATATCTATTCATACTTATTCCCTTTATAAGATTTTTTAAATTTTGTATTCAATAAGAATAGTTCTTCCCATTTAAACCAACTTATGTTCTTTTTTTTAAACTCCATTTTATTGGGGAGGATAAATAAAACTATACTAATTTTTAATTAAAATATTATTAAGGTAGTATTAAATTGAATTACAAGTTAAATATATTCCATTATCATTTATCACCTTTTTAATATAGACTCCTGACTCATTCTTAACCCATCATCTGAATATTTTGGACATCTATACTACATCATACTTGTGTTTCATGATAATTAATTTTTTTCGATTGAAATAATAAATGAATAAAATATTTTAGATATCAACTGTCATGCATTGATGTCTCATGGGAAATCATAAATAATATTTAATTAATTCAATAGGCATAATAAACTAAATTTCAAATTTTTTGAGTTTTATGAACCATCTCTCCATATTGTCATTCTTAAAATATAAAATAAATTTATCCTCTAATTTTTGGATGGTATCTCAAAATATATTTATTTTAAATTTTATGAAAAATTATTTCTCTAATATGGAATATTTTTCCATTATATAACTTATTTTTACCATTGGAAATTATATAATAAGAGTTTCTTAGATCACCCTTTAGAATTGGTCATCAATTATTATTTATGCATTAGTGATAAATATTTTGTCTTCATGGAAACTTTATGATGCATGAGTATTTATTAAATATAAATTCCTTAAGTAATATAATTGTATAACACTCAACAAGTTCTGTTTTATTCCATTGATAAAAAAAATCTTTTTGGCTTCATTTTCTGAGATGCAATTTTAGCTGTTCTATCTCCTCTAATTTTTAAGGATCCATAATTTCCAAATGTAGAAACACCATAATAATTTTATTAAATTTTCATATGGATATTTATATTAACTTTCATGTTAGAGGAAAAATACCAATTAAGTATCCATGGAATGGATTTATTTTTAGCTTTTAATGCAGCTACAATAATAAGTAACTTTTCAACCTTCCTTTTTTGAACTACCTTTCCTTTTTTACATTTATAGAGAATCCTACCAGACTGGTCATAAAATTATTTGAACACTGAATTTATCATATAAATATTCCATAAACGTATTTTGGACACTCAAATATGTTTTCAGTAGTCAAATTAGTTAAACTTATATTCAAAACATTATTGCTCCTTATATTCTCAGAGTGGATTATTTTCCTATCAGTGTTTTGTCCCATTAATTCATTCACACTCCAAATAAATTACATGGTGCATCAATATGAATATGAGTTTCCCCAAGTATTTCATATCCACAGTAGTAAACTCTAATTCATGATCTTTAATTTTGATAATTTATTTTCAATAAAACTGTTATTGTTTACCATTCATATATTTTTCTTCGAGCTGTCATTGGGAGGTAATTATTGTTGAGATAATAATTTCATTCTGTGATGTAGAAGAATATTTATCATCACTTTTCTTAAACATTCTTATTTTTGGTTTTATAACCCACACTGTTAGTGAAAAAGTATTTTTATTTAATTATTATCATTAGTATATCTAATTTTTCATTTGGGATATCATTCTCAGCATAATAAGATTATTCAACTTTAACTTACAAATATTTTTTTTGAAATAACACATGACCCTTTTAAGTTAATTTTAGCTTAAATACACCTTAAAAGTCTCTTACATAACTACTACTCTATAAATAATGTTTTTCTTCATGATCTATAAATTTTTTGTCTTTTTTCTCAACCCTCTACATGATCCATTTAAATTAATAACTTTTTCAAACAAAAATTTTTTAATTTATAATTTTCCGTTGTAATTTATTGAACCATATTTATTAAAATGTCTAACTCCATCTTTATTTTAGTGTTTTTCTTAAGAAAATCCTCATGTTCATCTTAAAATACATGTTCTATATATGTTAGTTCACCTTATTCTTCATAAATACTGGAAATTTCTTAATGCTTTTCATCATTATACATGATGTATTTAAAATTATTAGTAATTTCTTCTTCTAAATGACTACTAGTTATGGAGTATCCTTCCACTTCTTTTCACAACATAAATTTTCTTTTCTTCTTTAAAACCATTTATTACTCTCAGTATAATTTTTCACATCCTTTGAGATTTAACCCCATTTCTTTCTCAAAGGTTTTTATTCTTACTCATCTTCATCCAAATAACAACATTTTATCTTTAGAAAATTACACTACTAGAAAAATAACCTATAACCATAGACCTATATCCATGGTCAAATAGTTTAATGTCAATATCTTGAGATATAAATATGGGAATTAAATACCTATGGCTATATATAGTCTTTGTCCAAGGGAATAAATTATCAAATATATATATAATAATGACATTTAATATAGCCATAGGATAACAAACACATGGAAATAATTCACTTAAATACCCCACTCATAGATTTTAATTGAGCTTCCTCCCTTACATGACCCCTCCACTATCCCTCCTAGCTGTGCCTGATCCAATGTCTTTCACCTGATACCCAAAAAATTCTATTCCTACAACCCTAGTTGTTCCCTACATGACCCTCTTCAGCATGAATTAAATTCATTATTTTTTCCTACTCTATCCACTTCATTTCTCATTTATCCTTCATTTAGTTTATTGACCAAACCCTTCGATATCCTGGAGTGGACTATACACAAGTGATGTATCTGAACCTAAAACTTCCATTAGTAGGACCCAACATTCCAACCCCTACTCTTTCCATGAACCCAATTTCTACCAATCCTTTCTCTCAGTATTCTTCCATCATTCACACACATGTGTTGTAGTATGATCCTCATTTTTGTTAAATCATTGTTTTGTTTTATGCTATCTCATGGATGCTCTATTCTATAAGATTAATAATAATATCTATATCTTTTGAATTGTTTATATTTTCATATTGAATAAAATATATATGTTTTTGTCTAGTATTTAGTGTATTTTAACATTTCTTGTTGTCTATGAATACATTAGAGTCATTCTTTACACACATAAGGATTTAATATCACACCCATAATTGTGTTTTTTATACAAAAATAAAATTGGGTGTTCAAAAGATGTGGATGTTTTTTGATTTCACCTTTGAACTTTTCTAATGACACATCACCCACTTTAATTATTTCCCCTCTCCACATTTAATAATATTTCTCTCCCAAATAAATAATTTAATATATTTTATACTGAATATAATAAGAAATTATAATCTTTCATTTCTCCCATAATTTTTAAATAAATAGAAAAGGTATAAAACATATATTTTCATGGATAAACTATTAATATAGGGCTTCACATGGAGTTTCACCATATTTTAAAACATAGTGACTAGGTAATAATGAAAATATTACGATATTACCATTTATATCCCTTGAGTATGAATAACCTGAGAGGCCATGTTATGTTGTTATCTAGTCAAGCTATTGAATTCAAACACATAATATTGAAGCAAAATCCTTATTTTCCAAGATAAAATATCTATTTTAGTTTCACTATGGTGTAGTTGTCTAATAATTTTGATTATAGATTCCAAAAAACTATATAAATATGAAAATAGATAGAAAAAAAAATTGATAGTTTCACCTCTATTTGTTCTTAATATATAAGATACCTAGGTATAGGAATAATTCAAAAGCATGTAAAATCAATGGTGTTAAACACTAGGTATAACTCAATGAGTCAGTTTCGAAGAAATTAGGTTATTCTGTGGCATCAGACAAATGGTATATATGGATATAAATTGTAAAGACCCATAATTTCCGTGCAAATTTTTTTTGTAAATACATGGATATTTTACTAGTCCGAAGTTTCTGAAGGTGCATGATTCTGAGGCCCAGTGTTCCCGAAATCAATTTCTGAGGTTTTTCTTGGGTACGTTCAGTAAACGTATGAGCAGGATTTTATAAGTTTTGAACAGGTGCTCGGAACTGAAATCCAAGGGCACCGTTGAACTTGCAAAGTCGGTGATTGATTAGTGATAACTTCACCGCAGTTTCATTCTATCGAAAATTGAAGATAGTTTTTGGGTTTTTTAAATAAAATTAAATAAAATTAAGGTTTGGTTATTTTTATTTGTTGGTGGTCAAAACCTCCATATGGAGGTCGGAGGTGGGGCCCACCTATGAATAACCTACCTTGGGAGGATATTATTTGGTGGGGCCAACCCAAAGTTTAACACCTCATGCAATGAAAGAGGTGGGGCCCACATGGGATTTGAACCCCCTTTAACCCCCCATTTTTGTGGGGGGGGAAGCTCTTGAGCTTCCCTCATTAAGGTGCCACTCCACATGAATTAATTAATTGTTCATTAATTAATTAATTTGAAATCTTTGGAATTATTTTTCAAACAAATTAAATAATAGGTTATCATAACCCATTATCATTTGGTTGGAAACTCTTTTGGTGGAATTTTGGGGGAGAGGAGGAAGAACAATGAAGAACGCTTCCTCTGCCAACGAAGATCCTTCGGTCAAGCGATGAAGCTGTCACACATGTAGAACGCCGACAACGTCATCTTTGACTCAAATTCTCTGAACTCTTCCTCTTCCGACGTTAATGAAATGACACCTCCTTCCTGTGAATTTTTCAATGATCATCGTCAAACGAAGTTGGGGGATTTGAAATATTTCTTGTATTTGTTCTATATTGTTCAAATATGGTTGTGTCTTGCCAATTGTTAAAATCATAACGATGAGGGTGCGGGCTGAACGAACACAGCCTGGCACCTCCCATAATTCATCTTTTGTTAACAACAGTGGCATAGTGACAGCGGCCGACATTGGGCCGACCGCGAAGGAAACCGGTGGCACAAAGGCCGCCAGGTCGCCGAAGGGGCGCAACGCCATCGCGCCGCACAATGAACCGAGTAGTGCCCAGCGCGGGCCGCGGAGGATGAGCCAGGGGCAGACAGTGTTGGGACGGCCACCGGTGAAGTCGAACCAGCTGGCCGATCGGCCAGACAGACAAGGCGGGACACCTCGGGTCCCACGGGTCACTAAACTAGTGCCTAGCACTAGTTTCGTCGGAAGGTTGGGGAGGGGAACCCCCCACCCCACGGCGTGGCTAGCTTGGCCATGCGGGCCATCCATCTAGGCCATGCGGGCCGGCCAGCCAGGCCACGTGGGCCGCCAGGTTGGGCCGCCCACTCGGGTCGAGCCACCCCCTTCAGACCGGGTCGGACCCCAGTCTGGACCCGCTATGGCTATTTTTCACCTTTTCACCCATATCTTGGGATACAAGTGTCTGATCGATGAAACGTCTATGGTGATGGAAATCATAGAACAAGAAAATACTTTTGGCATACCTTAATCGGGTTATGGACACGGTTGGTGTACGCTCAGGTTGGTTTGATCCAAAAAACCGACCAGGCCCCTAGAACGGAAATGCCAATAACACACCGACCGAGCGTCCGATTGACGTGCCGTCTGTCACGTTTGGTTGTTTTTGATGAGACTGATCTATGGGATACATCAACTCAACACTTCAGGGTAGTTGATGTATTGAAACTTGGCTCGAGGAGTGGAACATCCTGGATTCGAGAGTGCTGTGTGCGGGAACCCTATGGCTGGCTGCGACTGAGATGATAGGATCTTACGTGGACCTACTACTATACTATGATTCTTTGTGGGTTAGACAACGATGATACTATGCTAGGATCCTCCGTGGGTTCAACAACAATAACTTCTGTACAAGGATCCTCCATGGGTTCGACAGTGATGATTTCTGTACCAGGATCCTCCATGGGTTCGACAGCGCTGATACTCTTACAGGATCCTACGTGGGTTCGAAAGAGGAGATGATTTAGTGGCTACATCTAAACATCTCTATCGCTCAACATGTGTTGTTTACCTGTGTGAGATGAGTCTTAACTTTTAGTTGTTATCATCGAGATGATTGACCTTGCTTCCATAATGGAATGGGTTGTGCTTGGGCTCAAGTGTTGGAGCCGGAATGTGATTAGTAACTTAGGTATATGTATGGGAATATACCTATGTACGGATGGTTGATACTTCATGATTTTATTTTACTACTATGGTTTATCCTTAGTAGATTCTGTGAGACCTTCGTGGGTCTAGGGGTCCCCTACTGAGTATTGTTACACTCACCCTTTCTCAGGATTCGCCCGCACCTTTTTGTGTTATATGTAGACGATGGTCACCAGTGATTGAGGCTGAGGGTGATGGACAGGAGGCTACTCGGAGCTAGACTAGACGGGATACACCTCAAGGATGAGTTGTTCGATATATGTACCTAGACTTCAGGTAGGATTCCCCGGTGGATAATCCAGGAGCTGTTTTCCTTTTTTACTTTTACTTGTACTTGTTGTTCATTTGGGTTTGTATACTGGCCCACTTACTTTCAGCATACCTTTATTTTCTATATTAGTACTTGTTGCTTCTACTTATTGTGTTCAAAATGTGTGTGTTACGGGTTTAAAGGCAATGCCTTCCATTTTCATTATGGATTTTCCTTTGGTGCTAGTCACCAGCCCCTGGCCTATGGAAGGCGGCCTTGGGGTAGTCACGGCATGGGCCCCGAGGACGGGTCATGACATACACCACTGTTTAATTTGATAGTTATAGATAATGTTTTATCACGATATTCTAGGAATGAGTTTGAATTATGGATCCCATAATTTATTAAATTTTTTTTAAAAGAATATATAGTAATGTAATAAAAAATTTCAAAATAGATGACATGATAATATGATGTATTGTGTTTGAAAATATAAAAATGATTGAAAACTGAACATGGGTTGTAAAATGGAGGGGTAATTACAAGTGTATCACCCTTGAATTATCTGATGATCATGATCATTTTATAAAAGATTAAATTGAAACAGAGTAATGAAATTATTTAAGGAATACTACATTTTAGAGATAAAGGGAATGATGAGAAAATGGGGGTTCTATCCAGATGTATGTGATGGAGGATAATAGTGTTTTTAAATATATATGGTTTTTATATTAAAAATAATGTCAATATTTAATTATTGAATAATCCTAAAGGATAACTAGAACTCATAGATATATAATTTTATATTATCATCCTAAAAAAATAATGAAGATAAGGATTTGGAGTAATGAGATATTCCTAAAATACATATATATAAAATGAGGATGAAATGAAGGTATTTCAGTTTAATGGAAAATTCTATGAATATATTATTCAGAATGGCCAGATTAAGTGCACTAGGTGTAGAAGAATATGGGTTCTCTCATAATCATTATATGGACCTATCATTATAATGTTACTTAATATTAAATTTTAAACAATAACATACATTATTACACATTGAGGATCCTTTATGTTTTAGAGTTTTAAATAATTATTATATCTTACATACACAACATACCATATCCCTACAAAGAGGGTACTACTAAAATAGTATCCATTTTTTCAAAATAAAAAACATTGAAACTTGAAATATTATTTCTTTTACAGCATTCCATATCAAATATGATGACTCCCTTCTTTTTCTTACCCATCCTTATATCATGTGAAAAACATTTGAAAAACATGGTATGAGTATTAAACAAAGTAAAGGATAAAAAGAACGAAATTGTTAGTCAAGTGATAACATAAAAACAAATAAAACCCATAATCATAAAAACTCATATGTATCGAAACATCATGTAGCTTCATTGGGACATATTTACCATATCACTCTCACATTCACCATGACACATGGAATAACCCTTTGGTCAACTTCCATCTCCGGAGTACCCAATGCATTGGAGAGATATAATGGGGATCACCCGTCATATCTTGAGCTATAATGATCTAAAACCAACATATCATGAGCTATAATAGGATCAACCCAACATAAATAATGAATGAGGAACATATCATTGTAATAAATTATCTTTAAATCAGGAAAAACCACTTATGCCATACACATAAAAAAATTCTTTTTAAATTTATTAAAGAGAGTTTTAAAATGATTTTTAATGGAATGTCCCTTAAAATATAAATGGAGTGAGAATTAATAGAATGGAATGGATACGGGAATACAATTTAAATACACATAGTGAAACAAAATATAATCAAAACATTATCACACCAATAATCTTAATACCACATAATGAACAAAGAAGAAGGTTAACCCAAAGAATGGAAATTTGGTTTAGAATTACCTTACCTCGGGTTCTTCTTACTTAAAATGTGTTTAAAATTCCTATATAATGTTTACAATAGTGTTATTAATATCTTTATGAAACATATTAATTTTTATAACACCTTATATGATCATATTACATCATCATTCGACACATTTATTAGTAATATTTTGATATTTACATTGCTTTGGGTGTGTTCTTTACATGGTTTTCATGATCGGTTCATGATGGATATTCTTATAGATTCGAATTGGAACTCCATAATTAGAATATAGTGGTATTTAAATTTTTATATAACCCTAAATTATACATTTTATCATTTTTAATTCTTACATGAGGAATATTAATGAGTTACATCATTATTGATATTTGTTTATGTCATTTTTGCGATTCTTCGATCGTAAAGAACTCATTTTGTTTTATAAATTAATCACATATGTACAAAATGATTATAGATTCTTATATAAGATATAATACATAAATTAGAATCTGGTTCAACCATAAAAATGGTTTCATGACCAGTCTTGAATGAAGTAAAAAAAATTGCAATCACATCGTCCACGATGTCTGTAAATATACACATCACAGACGATGTTTTAATTTCCTAAATAAGTGGGAGAGGAGAAGAAGTATAATGGGGAATATTTCATAAAAATTATGAAATATTTAATATGTAAAATAATGGATCATTAATTCCTCTTGGATAACTGGATATTAGGAATTAATAAGAAAAGAAAGGAACTCAAAATAAAAGAATAGGTTAGAAATCCGTTACGAAAATTCGACATCCTAATGGCTATACGACATGGCTTTATAAAACATTAAAAATAGATGGGAAAGGGGTCACCCATCCAAAAATGATTCATAATACAATATAGATATAGAATAAAATGTAAATAAGAATATGGTATGGAAAATTTAGAGTTATACCACATAAAAGAGAACTTGAATGAAAAAGAAAGAAGTTGAGAATTCTCTTACCTTATAGAGTAACTCCTAAAACTTGAAGGATGGGACCTTGGGGCCTTTAGGACACCTTGAGGGGACTACTAGGGAGGTAAGAAGTCCATAGATACATTTATGAGGAATTTTTATGTAATTTAATGAAATAATGGGTTGTTATTTATAGCAAAAGTGAGGTAATATTTTATTAATATCCAAGGGACACCTCATTAGTGGCATTTGAAAAACCATGGGCTTGCCCATGGTATTAGCCACTTGTGACACCTCATATCTTATTTTACTATGCATAAGTCAACAATAATTATTACATCATTAATCATGTCATTAAACTTATAGAAAACTAAACACTGTATTTTTACTTTTCACCGAAAATTCAACTATTTCATAAAAATCCAAAAAATTCACCCTAGATGTGTTGAATTAAAAAATGAAATAATTTTTTTTTTAAAATAATTTCCAAAATATTATTAATTTATTTTTTAAATAAAAACCTAATTTATTAAAAAATAACTCTTTAACTATATTTCTCTTTTTCAACACTTTGAAAAATTAATCAACATCTCATTATCTTATAAAATTAAGAAAATAAAATAATAATACAATTTACTATTCATTAGGGTTATATTAATATTCATATTACTATTCATAAGAGTAGGTTACTATTCACTAAAAAATCAAGATGGTTCTATTAGACTCAAAATAACTTAATGATGAAAATTATAGACGACTGTTTTTTTGAAACTCAAAACATAAAAGCTGCAAACTTATGTTTAAAGGATAGTTATAAATATCTACATAAAACAAGTTTCATGAATTTCAATTTATTTTTCTAAAATTTTGGGGGTGTTAAATTATCCCCACCTTCTAGAAATTATGTCCTCTCAATTTTATATACTCATTAAATAAGTGAGGGTACCTTTCCCTCATATCATTTTCAGATTCCCATATTGATTCTTCAACCATGTGGTTTCTCCACAACACCTTTACCCGATAGATTACATTATTCTGAAATACCTATTTTCTTCAATCAAGAATCTGAACTACTTTCTCTTTTTAAGGAAGGTTCTCTTCTAACTGTACTAATTCTAGGATCAAGACATGAGTGGAATCCGATACATAAATTCTCAACATCGAAACATGAAAAACATTATGTACCTAAGAAAAAATCAGAGGCAAAGCTACTTAGTATGAGACTGGTCCAACTTTCACCAAGATTTCAAAAGGACTTACGAACTGTAGATTTAGATTTATTTTCTTACCAAAATGTATCACACTTTCCCAAGGAGAGATTTTATGGAAAACATGGTCACCTACCTCGAAAGAGAATCCTTTCCTTCAATTATTTGCATAACGTTTCTACCTACTCTGATTTGTCCTCATGTGCTACAAGATCATCTTTACTTTCTCAGCCACTTCCTCAACTAACTCTAGTCCCATCAAATTAATTTTTCCGACTTCTTCCCAAAAAACTAGATTTCGACACCGCTTCTCCTACAATGCCTCAAAGGTGCCATATGTATACTGGAATAAAAACTGTTATTATAAGAAAACTAAACTAAGGAAAGATACGGATCCCAACTTCCCAGGTAGTCCAGTAAACAAGTTTCAAGAATATCCTCCAAAGTCTAAATAATTCATTCAGACTACCCATCTGATTGAGGATGAAAATTTGTACATAAGTTTAATTTTATGCCCAATGACTTCTGAAGGACCTTCCAAAAATTATAAGTGAACCTAGGATCCCGATAAGATTAAATGGAATGAGTAACTCCACGTAACCTGATAATATCTTTGAGGTACAACAGAAAAATCTGATCCAATGAAATTGTATCTCGAATAGAATGAAAATGTACAAATTTTATTAGTTGGTAAAAAAATCCCAAATTGAATTGTTACCTCCTGATGTCTTAAGTAGTCTCACCACAAAGTACATGGATATATTATCCCATTTCTACTCTAGAACTATAAAATAATGAAGTATCCACTTCGGTAAGTGTCTCTTTACTTTAACCTATTGACATGTCAAACATTTCACAGAAAATTTTACAACATCTCTTTTCATTCTATCCCACCATTAATACATTCAATGGTCTTTGTACATCTTAGTACTTTCAAGATAAACTGAAAATGGATAACTATGAGATTCACACAACAAATCTATCTTCAACTGAGAATCAAAATGCCCACACAACCTTTTTCCAAATCATAAAATACAATCTTTATCTAGGTTAAATTCTGGAAACTTACCCATTTTAACCAATTCTACCTTTTTCTATAGCTCACTGTCTTCCTTCGACGCTTTCTTAATTATGTCTGCTAATAATGAAAACACTGAAACATGAAGCAAAATATTTGCATTCCCTACACCAACAACTTCTAAGATAAAATTAATCAAATCATTAATCAAGAGATTATGTTCCAAATGTAACATGGTTAATGATGCATGATGTTTTCGACTCAAGGCATCCACCACATTTTTTTTTTCTAGATGGTAATTGATCATGAAATAATAATTTTTTATCAGTTAAATACATCTTCTCTTACTCATGTATAATTCCTTCTAAGTGAATATATACTTCAAACATTAATGGTAAGTATATATTTAACATTTTACTCCGTATAAATGGTGCCTCCAAGTTTTCAAAGAAAAAACCATAGCTTACGATTACAAATCATGTATGGGATAATTTAACTCATGATGTTTTATATGAATTTAATTATACACAATTACCTGATCATTTTTCATCAGAACACAACCAATTCCCTTCAATGAATCATCACTGTAGATGAAAAACATGCCATTTAGAGAAGGAATGGCCAAAACTAAATCATTCACCAATCAATTATTCAGTTCCTAAAAACAAACATCACATTATTATAATCCAACAAATTTAACCCCTTTTCATGTTAACTTAATTAGAATTCTAGATAACTGTGAAAATATTTTAACAATCCATCGGTAATAATCTACTAATCCAAGAAAACTACGAATCTTTGTAACATTTTTCGGTCTTGGCGATTCATTAACAACTTTTGTTTTTGCAGGATAAACTATTATTCCATCCTTATTAATAATGTTCCCAATAAAACAAATATTTTACAACCATAAATCAATCTTGATAAATTTTTCATACATTTTCTTTTCTTTTATGGTTTGCTGAAAAACCCTTTGATGTTTTTCATGCTCATATTTACTTGTAGAATATACCAGACTGTCATTAATAAACACAACCATTGACATATCTAAGAACTCATTAAATATTTTATTCATAAGATCCATGAATACAATAGGTACATTAGTTAACCCAAAAGGCATAACTGCAAATTAATAATGAACATATCTAGTAAAGAACATAGTCTTTGAGATTTCTTCATCCTTTACATTCAACTGATGGTACCTCAAAATCAGGTCAACTTTCAAAAAATACTATGCTTCCTAGAGCAAATCAAAAAAATCATTGATATGAGGAAAATGATACTTATTTTAAAAGTAAATTTATTCAAGGCTCTATAATCAATGAGAAGTCTCATTGAACCATCATTCTTCTTAACAAACAATATAGGAGCACCCTAGGGTGAAATGCTTGGTCAGAAGAAGCCATAATCAAATAATTCCTGCAAATGATTTTTTAATTCCAGAAGTTCCATTTGGGTAATTAAATAAGGGTGTTTAGAAATTATCATAGCATCAGGAACTAATTCAATAGTAAAACAAACCTCTGGATTAATAATAACACTAGACAAATCATTAAGAAAAATATCAAGGTATTCATTTACCACTGGTACATCATTAATCTGGATAGTTTCATTATATTCAAAAATATGAGTAAGATAACATTCATTTCTACCCTTTATTAGTTTATTAGCTTCCTGATATGTTATCAATGGTATGGGTTCATTCCTATACACAAACTGAAATTCATTCCGAAAAACAAATTCTTTTTCTCTCCAATCTATCTTAGCATGATAAAAAAGAAATCTAGTCAATACCAAGAATAACATAAAACTCTACAAGAGGAAAAACACCAATGTTTATAGGTAAAATCTTTCCACAGACAAGTATCGAAAGATTATTATAAATTATTTTTCCCACAATATTTCCACTAGGTGTTTTTATAATGAGATGTCGTTTCATTTCATGAGGTTCAATTCCTATTTTTTTAGAAAATATATCATAAATTAAGGAATTTGTAGACCTTGAATCAAACAACACATTTGAGAAATATGTATAAATAAGAAATGTACCTGATACCACCTCCTTTGGAGGCTCATCATTCACTGAATTGGTATAAAATTATTTTACCAATCCTATCAGCTTCCAATTTGTTGATCCCCTGCTTGAGTGAGTATCTTTGAAAAAACATTAGCAAAATGACCAAATTCTTTATAGTTAAAGAATCTTACCATTGGATTCTCATTAATTTTTGGGTCATTTTACTTTTACTCACAAGAAATTTGTCCAAACATTCCACATTAGTAACATTTACTAGAATTTACAATACATTCACCAGGAATCCTTTTACCACACCTATCGTAAGAAGGAAAATTGATTTTCTTACATCTGTATTTCATTGAAGAATTATTATCCAAATCCTGCCAACCTGACCACTTCTTATTCTTGTCATCACGAGGCATATACGTGTCAGAAAAATCCATCACCACTTTTTCAGCACAACTAACAAGTTTATCTTACCTTTTAATCTCTCATCAATCCAAATCTCTTCACAAAAATGTTTTCAAACCAAAGAAAAATCTATTAATTTTACTATCAAAATTCCGAGTAAAATCCAGCATGTACCTGGCTAGTCATGTAAAATTGGTTTCATATGATGCCACAAAATCATCATCTTTTTTCTTCATTTCCAATAATTTCTTCTCCATTCTGAGTTGAATAGTTTTGGGGTAATATTTTTCTATATGATGGCTCTTAAAATCACCCTATTCCAAACTGTCAAGATCATCTCATTAGCTCATATTATTAACCATAGACCACCATTTATAGGCTTCACCTTATAAACGATAAATGGAAACTATTACCTTTTAATGTTCTGAATATCCCATGATATCAAATATCTTTTCTACAACATTAATCCATCTTTTGGCTATTACTGGATATGTGGTTCCACTAAATTATAGAAGATGTTTCCTCATAAAATGCTCCACAAAAGACAAGTTTCTTCATGTTTTTTCATATTAATCTCTAGAATGGACACCATCCATGGTTATATCTTGAGTCAAATTAGCCATTGTTGTCACAAACTACTCGGTTCCTGTTCCCACCATTCTGGGCTGCAGATTCATACAGACATCAACCTCTTTGTTCTTTCCTACTTCATCTTCAAAAAACCATTTTGAACAGAAATAAATTATATTAAGTAACATGGTAATCCTTAAATAATATACGATTTTAAATTACCATAGATTAAAAATCATTTATGGTACTCTTTTAGAATCATCCTAACCCCTAAAGTTATCTAAACCGTCCTCTAATACTAACTATATGGATCTGATCTTCTAACATTACTTAATCTTGAATTTTAGACTAGAACATACATTATTACACATTGAAGATCTTTTTAGTTTTATAGTTTTAAAGAATTAGGATATCTTACATACATAACAAAACAAATTCATACAAATAGGACAATACTAAAACAATATCCATTTTTTCAAAATGAAAAAAATTAAAACTTAAAATATGATTTCTTTGACAAAACTCCATATCAAACATCATGACTCCCTTATTTCTCTTAAACTCCCTTATATCATGTGAAAAACATTTTAAACACATTTTATGAGTATAAAAATCAGTAAGGTGTATAAATAACAAAATCGTTTTTCATTTGATAACAAAAAAACCAAAAAACCCCATAATCATATAAACACATATGCATAGAAACATCTTGTAGTAGCCCTAGGACATATTGGTCATATCACTCTTACATTCAACCTTACACATGGAATAAAAATTTGGATAACTTCCATATATAGAGTACCCAATGCATTGAAGAGCTTTAAGGGGGATCACTTGTCATATATTAACCTATAATGGGCACAACCCAATATATCTTGAGCTATATTGGGCTCAATGATCGTACCCCAATTCACTGTTTTATTTCACCCTTATACCGATGTATTAAACTAGTTTCGTATTAAAAAATAGAAGTATAATAAAAAATTTCACTCCATGTTTTATTCAATTATTTTTATTTCAACACTGTTAAAAATGGAAATGTTACTTGTTTTGATAATTATAATTTTAGTGGAGGTGATTTGGAGGACCCATGATGAAGTCCAAAAAAAGGGGCCACTCAGCACCTAATCCAAGAACACCAGTGGACTAAAAAGAATTATGATACTAAACTGTACATTAAAATGGACTGAAATTTTTTGATATAGTTCAAAATTTAATTATATAAATTTCATCTGAAGGATCCATAGCCCAATTCATCCATTATGAGGCCCATACAAACTCATCTGTCCAATATAGTGGATCTACATGGGGTCAAAACGTTTCCTCTACATGTTGAAAATATCTCTTAGTATATTCTATATCTGGACTCCAAATTTGACATGGAGTTAGAATGTTTGTATTCTAACAACTCTATAGTTTTTTTACAATGTTATTTAAGACCTTATGACTGACTAAAACCATGGACCAAGCGGATTCATGAAATTAGGGTCCCCGAAACCATTTCCTACATTGCCTATAAATTAGCACCCTGGGCACCCCATTTTGGGAGTTTGATGAGGAGGAAAGGTGCTTCCATTTTTGAGTCCAAAAGTTGTCACCCCATCATTCATATAAGTTATGGGGGATATGGGAAGTTCTACTTAAACATATTCTTCTTCCTCCCCTCACATGGGTTTCTAAATCCCTTTTGATCACCCGGGGAAGAACCTGATGTAATACCTAGCTTCATACATGTATTATTTTGAATGATCATTTTAATTATAGGGTGTTAGTTGTTTTTATTCATCCTATATTTTTATTTAACTAGGTTATATACTTGTATGTTATACTCAAACTCAAATGATCATGTTTGGGGGTACCCTTTCATGTGATGTTTCACACACTGTTCATCCCTTTTTCTTCCCTCATTCAATTGTGGTGTTTTTGTGATTCATATTGGTCAATTGAACTCACATAATCACTATCAAGGCCATGTAAATTTATGTTATTGTATAAAAAACATACAAACCTGGAAAACACATCGAGTTCTTCATTTATATCCTTGGTGAGTTTTGGTTATGAAGTCGAACATGAATCACCTAATCAACAGCTGTGTCTGGTGAATCATTGTGTGTTTTCAACTAAACCCTAGGAGGTATCCTAGTATAATATCAGTAATATTATGGTAATAGGTTTTACAAATCAGGTATTAAAATATCTACACCCTTTCTCCTGAATAGATGGAGGATGAGAATCATGATACTCTCTTGGGTTGATCATGTTTAATTAATCTTGTTCCTTTCTAATTTGTTTCATCTATTCCATTTTTCTATTATAATATTTAATCATCAAAACCTAAGTTTTATTAAATATAATTCCACTTAATGTTTTAAAATCAAAACCCTCTTTTTAATTTATGATCTAAGTCTCCATCGAGAGATAACTTAGGTTTTCTGCTATACTATAGAAATTCAAGAAAAAACTAAACAACTAATTTGAAGCGCTCAACAACGCGATCAAATTTTGGAACCTTTTCTAAAAATCAAAGATCATTTTTTATTTATTTATTTTTATTTATTTATTTTACATGTTAATTAGTTTTAATTTTAATACCCTATCCCTTTTTGATAGTTTTTGTTTTGGTTTTTTGTTTCTATTTTTGTTTGTTTTTATATGTTCTTCCTCTCTCTCTCTTCATCTTCTCCATCTCTCTCTCTAATTTTGTAGTATAAAATTATCTTTTATTTAATCTAATTTCATAATTATTTTTATTGCATTAATATTACATTAAAAAATAAATTAAGTAAAACAAAAAAACAACAACAAACAATTAATCAATCAAACATGACATCATTGTTGAATGGAAAGATCTGTTAAAGAAACAATAGTTGAATTTGAACATAAAATTAAAAATAACTCCATTCACAATAAAAGGAATCTAGATATGGTAAATCAAGTAACACTAAAGAACCCATTGTGGAACCATAGGTATTCATAAACCAATAAAAACTGAACCCAATTAAATATAAGAAAACATAGATGCAAATAATCAAACCTTAAAAGAATTGACATCCCTAGATGTGAAGTACCAACTTGCACACATCCAATATCCCGAGGAAGAATCCAAATTTGAGCTAAGATCAAGGCTCAGCCACCTTCTTCCTAAATTCCATTTTCTTCCTAGTGAGGACCTTCATAAACACCTTAAGGAGTTTCACATAATGTGCTTCACCATGAAACCCCAAAATGATTCTGAGGACTTTATTAAGTTTAGGTCTTTGCCTTTATCCCTTGATGGTCTAGCCAAATATTGGATATACTATTTCCTACAACAATTTGGGTCTGGAATGACATGAAAATACACCTTTTAGAGAAGTTCTTCCTTACCTTCTGAAAATTATCAATTAGGAATGAACTGTGTGGAATTAGGCAATCACAAGGAGAGACCCTTCATGAATAATGGGAGAGATTCGAAAGACTTTGATCAAGATGCCCCACCAGTAGATTAGTGAACAATTTTCAATCAAATACTTCTATAAGGGACTTATTCCCATGGATCATGGAATGATTGATGCAGTAGATGGTGGTTCCTTGGATGATAAAACTCCACCCGTCGCTCGTGGCTTAATAGCCAACATGGCTCAAAATGAACAACAATTTGGTACACGAGCTATTCCACCAACATGATGAGTTCATGAAGTAATTAATTCATCTCTAATAGAAAGGGTATATTAAAAAATTGATGTAATTCATACCCTTATAATTCAATTATCTCAAGAACAATGTAACTCACACTCTTCATCAGTTACATTACATTGTGGTATTTTTTATGGTAACACTCATTTTTCTAACTAGTGCCCACAACATCAGGATTCATATGAGTCTTGTGGAGCAGTTTTCCTAGGGCATCCTTTTTAGTAAGAATCACCCTTCAAGAAAAAACCATTTAGGCTGAATCCAAACCCAGGGTGGAAACTACAACCACAGTGCCAACAAACTGGAAACCGGAGCTATCCCAAGAAAAATTCGTATCAACAATGAAATGGTATGCTATATTCTTATCCCTAAACTTCTCATAATAATCCTATTTCTCCTCCCAAATGTGAACCAAGCCTCACAGACATAGTGAAGAAAATGGCATCCCAAAACCTCCAATTCCAACAAACTACACAATCAGCTTTTAGAGACCTGTGAACTCATGTGGGGAAATTAGAAAACACCATCAGTGAGATTATGATGCAAGATTCTTGAAAACTACCATCCCATCCCCTTTCAAATCCAAATGAAAAATGTAAGGTATATGTAGTCACATTTCGAAGTGGTAATGTAGTTTCTCCTTCTATTGATTCTACACAACAGGTATATCCCCCACTTGAAAACACTATCTATCAACCCATAAAAGATTACAATGAAGAAAAACAAAATAAAAATGGTAATCAAATTATCATTGATGATTCTAATGAACAATCCATTCCTCTTCATTCCCACAAAAGACTCTCTAAATCTAAGAAAAATTCTGATAATTAGATTGATACTGAAATAATCGATAAATTTAAAAAAGTTCAAATTAATATTCCTTTATTGGATGCAGTTAAGAAAATTCACCATTATGACAAATTTCTTAAAGAACATTGCACCCATAGACGAAGGCTAAAGGGGAATGAGAGAGTCCACTTGGGGGGAATGTGTTAGCCTTGATTCAACCAGTAATTCCAACAAAGCGCAAGGATCCAGGAATATTCACAATACCTTGTACGATAGGATAGACCTTCTTTTCAAATGGTATACTAGATTTAGGTGGTTCCATTAATGTGATTCCTCACTTCATGTATACTTATCTGTAGGTTAGAGAGCTTCAACCAATAGAAATTATCGTAAAACATTCCATCTATAGTACAACACATCCAACATGAGTGATTGAGGTTGTCCTTGTAAGAGTGAAGAATCTCATCTTCCCTACGAATTTCTACATTCTTGAGATGAAGGATACACAATCCCAAGGACATGACCCTCTCATACTAGGGAGGTAAATCCTCAAAATAGAAAATACAATCATCAATGTTCACAAGAGTACATTGTCCATGTAGTTCAATGGAAAAAAGGTAAGATTTAACATCCTCGGGGCTATGAAACACTATGTTGAAGAGCCCTCCACTCTTCCTGTCTATTCGATGGATGTTCTCTCAAATGATGTACCCACACACAATTCACTCCTCAACCCATACTCTGATTAATTTTCCTCTTCTTCACCCTTGGATTATTTGAGTTTTGATTCATGTTTTCAGTGTTGTGTGGGTTCTGAAAAAAGTAAATTCTGTGCTTTAATTGATGAGTGTGTTCATTCTAAGGTACCCATGACCATCACGGATTCTGCAAATCTCATTTCAAAAGATTCTATATATTTAAAGAAAAATAATGAGAAGATAGATAGTTTAATGTAACTCACTCCCCCTAAATCCACTCTCTCAGTCAAAAAACCCTAGATGATGGAATTGAAACAACTTCCATCTAATTTAAAATATTCATATCTTGAGGGTATTGACCAATTGTCCATCATTATTTCCAATAACCTCTCTCAACAGCAGCAATCAAAACATTTCAACCATTTGAGAGAGTGTAAAAAGGAAATAGTATGGACTTTGGATGATATTTTTGGGATTATCCCATCTATTTGTATGCACCATATACTTTGGGATGATGAGGTTAATCATGTAAGACAATCCCAATGTCAGTTGAATCTCACTCTCTTAGAAGTGGTAAAATCAGAAGTTAGTAAATTACTTACTGTGGGGATCATTTATCCTATATCTGATAGTAAATGGGTTAGCCCAATTCAAATTGTGCCTAAAAAACTAGAATAAAAGTAGCTTCTAATGAAAGGAATGAATTGGTTCCAACCCATGTGAAAAATAGTTGGCGAGTCTGTATTGACTACCGTCAACTCACATGTAAGGACAAATTTTTTCCATCTTTCATTGACAAAATGTCAGAATGATTGGTGGGTAAGTCCCCATTATTGTTTTTTGGATGGAAATGCATCTTATTTTCAAATCCATATAGGCCAAGAGTATCAAGAAAAGTCAACATTTACCTATCCATTTCACACATTTTCATACAGAAGGATTCCTTTTGGTTTTTTTATTTCTGCAAGTAATTTTCAGAATTGTATGTTGAGTATTTTTCCTGAGTACCTAGAGAATTGCATGGATGTTTTTATGGATTATTTCATGGTTTATGGAACTTCCTTTGAAAACTGTTTGTCTCACATAGGTTATATCCACTGTCATTTCATAGAAAAAGATCTTTCACTAAATTATTATAAATGACATTTCATGGTTTAACGGGGGATAGTTCTTGAGTATGTTATTTCAAAAGAGGGAATTAAAGTGGATAAATCAAAAATTGAATTAATTTCAAAACATCCATATACAAAATGTGTTCGTGAGGTTCTATATTTCTTGGTTGATGATAGTTTTTACCGTTGATTCATTAAACACTTCAGTAAGATCGCACTTCCCTCATACCAGTTATTACAAAAGGATTCTAAGTTTGTGTTTCATTAAAATTGTGAGGATACATTCAATTCACTAAAAAGGAGTCTCACATCAACTCCCATTATCCAACATCTATTGTGGGATCTCCCCATTGAACATATGTGTGATTCCTCTAACATTGCATTTGGGGATGTTTTATCATAAATGGTTGAGAAGGCTCCTCATGTCATTGCGTATGATTCACGTACCCTTCAACCAGACCAAGAAAACTACACAACCACTAAAAAAGAACTTCTTTATATTATTTTTTACTTGAAAAAATTACATTCATATCTTATCATGTCAAAAATCATTGTCTTCTCTGATCATGATTCCCTTCGTTTACTCCTAAAAAAACTTGAAGCTAAACCCTGCCACATTTGGTGGATGCTCCTCCTCTAGGAGCTTGACCTTGATATAAGAGATAAGAGAGTAGTGTAAAATTTGGTATATGACCACATTAGTAGTATTTCCCCACCATTGGAATATCATGTTGACTCACCCCCCCCATTAGATAATTATTACCTCATGAGAACCATTGTAATTCGGTGGACCTTACCCCCTCGTATGTAGATATTATGAATTTTCTAGAAACATCTTGAACCCCCACTAATTTCAGCACTTCACAATCACCTAGACATAATCATGATTCCCGATGGTACATTTGGGATGACCCATATCTGTAGAGAATTTGTGGTGACCAAGTAGTTCATCAATGTGTCTGAAACCGTGAGTTCACCTTTGTTTTGACCTTCTCCCTCACTTTGGCCTGTGGGGGCCACTTTGGCTCTCAACGTACAGCACAAAAGATCCTTAACTCAGGATATTATTGTCCAACATTATATAGGGATGCCCATATATTTTTCAAATCATGTAGTCTTTATAAATTCACAGGGAATATCTCCAAGAGGAATGAAATGCCCAAATAGCCCATGTTATTCTGTGAAATTTATGATGTATGGGGAATTTAATTCATGAGGAATTTTTCAAATCCATTTGTTTCTTTGTACATATTATTGGCTGTTGATGATTTTATAAATTGGTGGAAGAAAATTCCATCGGGATCGATGAATCGAGTGGTTTTTAATTTTTTGAGGTCCCAAATTTTCAGGAGGTTTGGTTTACCTAGATTCATCATTAGTGATTAGAGTTCACATTTTTTCAATCACAACATGAAAAATTTGCTACGCAAGTATGGGGTTGTTCATAAAGTCTTTACATTATATCACCCAAAAACTAACAGACAATAAGGAATCTCAAATCAGAATGTTAAGAGAATCTTGGAAAAAATTGTAGAACCCCATAGGAAAGAATAGAGTTTTTGCTTGGATGATGCACTTTGGGAATACCATACATATTTTAAAACCACAATCAGAATTTCCCAATAAACAATTGTGTTTGGAAAGGATTTTCACCTCTAAGTAGAGGTATAACACTGTGAATATTGGTCTGTTAAATAATGTAATATGATTCTTTCAGATACAGGTGAGCATATGAAGCTTCATATTCAAGAGTTGGAAGAAATTAGATGTGATACATATGAGAACTCCTATATCGATAAATACAAGACAAAGGCTACCTTGTTAACATGATTCATCAGAAGAAGTTTCATATTAGAGAGAAGGTTCTCATGTATAATTCTAGGATAAAGCTCCACCCTGGTAAGCTTCGTTCACGATGTCTTGGTCCTTATATCATTACTGATGTTTACCCTTTTAGTGATATACATGTTTTCCATGAGAAGAGTAGTCAAAGGATTAATGTCAGTGGGTAGAGGCTCAAACACTTGTATGAGGATTTTTCAAATCATCTCGTGGTGGAAACCCAACTGACTGATTCCACATATGACACCACTTAGAAGGTTTTCCCTTATCCCTACCTTTATTTACTTTTATATTAATTTAAAATACTTTCGATGAGGATATTGTAACTTTTAGTTGTGGTGAAGGGTGACATTTCTTAGTGAGGATTAAAAAAACTATTTTAATTAAAAAAATGTGTTTTTATTTTTGATTTCTTTTTTTCATTATTTTTTGTTTTTTGAAAACAATTTGTCTTAAAACGAATATCCAAAATCATTGGACATCTCTAGATGGTGCCTTAGATAATTAATTGAAAAAGAGGGTTTTGATTATGAAAATACAAGGGGAATGGGATTTAATAAAACTTGGAGTTTGATTATTAAATATTACAATAGAAAAGTAGAAGCGATAAAACAAAGTAGAAATGAACAAGATCAATTAAACATGATCAACCAGGAGGAGTATCGTGATTCTCATCCTTCATCGCTTCAAGAGAATGGGTATAGATATTTTAATACATAGTTTGTAACACCTATTACCATAATGTTACTGATTTTATACTGGGATACCTCATAGGGTTCAGTTTAAAACACTCAATGGTTCACCAGACACCTCCCATGATTGGGTGATTTGTGTTCGACTTCATAACCGATACTCACCAAGGAAACACACGAAGAACTCGATGTGATATCCAGGTTTGTATGTTTTTTCTTTGTGATACTATGACATAAATGTATATGGCCTTGATAGTTCATATGAGAGTTCAATTTACCAATATGAACCACATAAACACCACAATTGAATGGGGGAGGAAAAAGGGATGAACGGTTTGTGGAACATCATAAGAAAGGGTACCCCCAAACATGATCTTTTGAGTTTGAGTATAACATTCTAGTATATAAATCAATTAAATAAAAAGAGAGTATGAAGAAAAAAACATACAACCTGGAATTAAAAAGATTATTCAAAATAATAAAATTATGAATCTTGGGATTACATCACGTTCCTCCCCGGGTGATCACATAGGTTTTGAAACCCCATTGGAGGGGAATTTGACTAGGAGGCAAGGTGTTGCCATTTTAGAGTGTTTAATCTCTTATATAATAAACATAACAAAATTTGTAAAGTGTTCACAATTAATGTACAAAATCAACAGCTCACAATGTATATTAACTCCCACTCACTATCCCCATTGTGCATTTCTGCGGGTCACAACCATGTGATTAATAATAATGAGTAAACGTCCTCTTTTCTCCATTTTTTTGTTTTTTTCTTGATTTTTTCTTCAGATGTATAGAAATATTTTTTCTATTTTTCTGTAGATAAAGAGGGAAACATGTATAATATAATGATGCAATATGTACTATGAACCCACTGACCAAGGAAAATGTAAGCTCCCTTTACATCAACCCATAACAATGATTATCCTCCCAAAATTCCCATGGAAACTCCCTATCTCACACACTTTCTAAAAATAAAACAAGAATATACACAAGGGATGGGTAGGTAGAGATAAATTATCTTGTAATGTGGATACCTAACATGCATTTCATGGTCTCTAAGGCTTAAGAATAATAAAATGTAAGGGTGTCTAAAAATAGAGGATAATCGTAAAAGGGGATTTTTAATGAACGATTTCCATTATCATGAATGTAACATACTTGAATCTTATGGATTCAAACAGAATCAATACAAGTTCTAGTTTCTCTACAAGAATCGAGACTCTCAATAAATTGATTAAAAGGAAGAATATGAAATAAAAGAATTAGAATAAATCTCATGCAAGTGATTAAAATATTGGTTAGTGCTAATGAGGTATGGGATTCAAAAATCCATTAAACACCTAATAATGATTTAAAATTATAGAAAAATATTCCATATCAACATTCATTTGATTTTTTTTTTAAAAACAATGGAATTTTCCACACAATCGACTCAAGATTAAAAACTGATTTTGGATATTCTTTTTAAGATCAATTTTTATCTAAAAACACAGAAAAAAATGAAATGGAGAAAATAAGACGTTTACTCATTATTATTCATCACATGGTTGTGACCCACACAAATGTACAATGAGGATAGTGAGTGGGTGGTAATATACGTTGTTAGGTGTTGATTGGGTACATTTATTGTGAACACTTGATGAATTTTGATATGTTTTGTTCAAATGATATTAAACACTCATATTCACCCTTATATTTAAAAACATTAAATCCTACCAACCCTTTACCTCAAAAAAAGTTGGAAGTCCTCTTGAGTAACACACTAGATTCTACTAGGAGAGAACGTAGAATATTAGAAAGAATATGGAAAGATCGTATGAACTCTATAGAAAGAGAATAAATCCACTTTAATTTGTTCCACGAGTGAATAGGTGAAATTTTTAGGTGAGTTACGTTCCGACATGTTTCATGGGTGATCAAATAAAGTTGAACAAATTTTAATGCGAGAAAAGAAAAATGATAGGAAAATTGATTCCATTAATGAGACATGATGAATTTCATTTAAAAAGAATTTTGAATTTTTTTACACCTTTGATTTATGAATGGCACATGATTAGGATATTATATTTTTCCTTGGAGGTCAAATTTTTAGGTGCGGGGGTGTGATCGTACCATGATTCACTGTTTTATTTCACCCGTATACCAATGTATTAAAATTGTTTTGTATTGAAAATGAAAAATTTAATAAAAAAATTCACTCAATGTTTGCCTTAATTATTTTTTGTTCAACACTATTAAAAAGAGAAATGATACTTGTTTTGTTAATCATATTTTAGGTGTAGGTGATTTGGAGTACCCTTGATGAAGTCAAAGAAAAATGGGCCAATCTGCACATGATCCAAGCATACCAGTAGACTAAATCACATTATTATACTAAACCGTTAATTTTAATGTAATGAACCACTGTGGGATGGTCATAAATTTAATTATATACAATTCATATTAAGTAATAAAATCCCAATTCATATATTAAGAGGCCCATACAAACTGATATGTCCAATAAAGTGGATATTCATGGAGTCAAAACATTTCCTCTGTATGTTGGAAATATCTATTATTATATTCTATATCTCACCGCTAAATTTTACCTGGAGGTAGAAAATATGTATTTTAACAACTATTTATTTTTCTAAAATGTCTTATAACTCAATCTGACTAGCCAAAACAATGGACCAAACAGTTTCGTGAAATTAGGGTCCCCAAAACCATTTCCAACTTTGCCTATAAATTGGCACCTTGGGAACCCCATTTTCGGAGTTCTACCAGGAGGAAATTTACTTCCATTATAGAGTCCCAAAGGTGTCTTCCCATAATTTATATATGTTTTTCGGATATGAGAAGCACTACATAAACATATTCTTCTTCTTCCACTCCCATGGATTTTTAAACCCCCAGTGATCACCAGGGGAGGAACCTGAAGTAATCCCAAGCTTCATACTTGTATTATTATGAATGATCTTTTTAATTCCAGGTTGTATGTTTTTTTATTCATACTTTATTTTTATTTAATTGAGTTATATACTGGTAATTTATACTCAAACTCAAATGATCATGTTTAGGGGTACCCTTCCATGTGATGTTTCACACACCATTCATCCCTTTTGTCCTCCCTCATTCAATTTCGAGGTTTGTGTGGTTAATATTGGTCAATTGAACTCACATAATAACTATAAAGGCCATGTAAATTTATGTCATGGTATTAAAAATAAATAACATACAAACCTGGAAAATACATCGATTCCTTCGTGTGTTTCCTTTGGGAGTTTAGGTTGTGAAGTCGAACACAAATAACCCAATAATCAGTGGTGTCCGGTGAATCATTGTATGCTTTTGGCTGAACCCCAGTAGGTTTCCCAGTATAAAATCATTAAAATTATAGTAATAGGTTTTAAAAACCAGGGATTAAAAGTTATATATGCTTTCTCTTGAAGCGATGAAGGATGAGCATCATGATACTCCCTTGGGTTGATCACATTTAATTAATCTTGTTCATTTCTACATTTTTTATCACTTTCGTTTTTATATAGTAATATTTAACAATCGAAACCAAAGTTTTACTAAACATAATTCCTCTTATATTTTCATAATCAAAACCCTCTTTTTCAAATAATGATCTAAGGCTCCGTTGAGATAAGACCTAGCGTTGCTGCTATACTGTAGAAATTCAATTAAAAACTAAACAACTAATTTGACGCGCTCGACAACGTGATCACTCAACGCAATATAAATAATGTAAAAAAAACATATCATGTTAATAAATTATCATTAAATAAGGATAAAACACTCATGTAAAACCCATAACAAACAATACTTTGGAAATTTATTATAGAGTGTTTTAAAAGGATTTTTAAATGAATGTCCCCTAAAATACAAATGGAGTGAGAATTATTAGAATGGAAAGGATATGGTTATAAACTATAAATAAAAATATTTAAACATAATATAAATAAAATTAATCACACCAATATTCTTAATACCATATAACTAATAAAGAAGAAGGTTAACCCAATGAATGGAAATTTGGTTAAGAATTCTGTTACCTCGGGTTCTTCATACATCAAATGTTTTTAAAAATCCTATTTAATGGTTAAAATAGTGTTACTAAAATCTTAATGAAACGTATTAATGTTTATGAAACCTTATATGGTCATTTTACAACATCATTCAACACATTAATTTGTAATAATTTGTTATTTACATTGCTTCGGGTGTGTTCTTTACATGGTTTTCATGATCGGTTCATGATGGATGTTGTTGTCGATTGGAAGTGGAACTACCTAATTGTAATGAAGTGGTATTTACATGTTTCCAGAACTATAAATTATAATTTTTATCATTTTTAATTCTTACACGATTATGATTCATGAGTTAAATCATTATTGATATTTGATTATGTCATTTTGGCGATTCTTTGATCGTAAAGAACTCATTATCTTTTATAAATTAATCACATGTGTAAAAAATGATTATATATCATTATATAAGATATAATACATAAATTATAATCTGTTTCAATAAAAAATGGTTTCATAACCAGTATTGAAGGAATTAAATGAAATTGAAATCACATCGTCCATGATATCGATAAATCTACACATCACGGACAATGTTTTAATTTCTTTAATAATTAGTAGAGGAGAAGAAGTATAATGTTGAACCTTCCATAAACCTGATGATATAAAAACTATGTAAGATACTAGATCAATTAATTCCTCTTGGATAAGGGGATATGAGTAAATAATTAGAAAGTAAAGGAACCTAAAATTAAAGAATAGTTGAGAAATACCTTACGAAAATTCACCAGCCTAACGGCTATACAAAATGGTTTTAGAAAACATTAAAAAGAGTGGGTACAAGGGTCAAACATATAGAAATGAATCATAATACAGTATAGAGATATAATAAAATGGATATAATAACATTTTATGGAAACATGAATGTTATACAACATAAAAGAGAACATGAATGGAAAAAGAAGGAAGTTGAGAATTCTATTACCTTGTAGAGTAACATCTAAGAATTAAAGGTTGAGATGTTGGGTCCTTGTGGATGCCTTTGGAGGACTAATAGGGAGGTAATAAGGCCAAATATTCCTTAAAGATGAATTTCTAATGAATGTAATGAATTACTGAGTTGGTATTTATAGAAATAGTGATGTAATATTTTATTAATTTCCAAGGGACACCTGAAGAGTGGTATTTGAAAAACCATGGGCTTGCACATGGTATTTTCCCTTGTTATTAGCTTCTTGGGACACATAATAACATATTTTACTATACTCAAGTCGACCATAATTATTACATAATTATTACATCATTAATAATGTCATTAAACTTACTAAAATTCAAAACTGTATTTTTACTATTCATTGAAAATTGAACTGTTTTAGAAAAATCCAAAAAATTAACCCTAACCATTTTTCATTGTGTAGAATTAAAAATGATCTACATTTTTTGAAAATAATTTCCTTAATATTATTAATTTAATTTTTATATAAAGAAATAATTTATTCAAAAATAACAGTTTAAAGTATAAAACACTTTTTTTGAACAGCTTGAAAAAATAATTGACATATCATTGTGTTATAAAATTACGAAAATAAAATAATAATACAATTTACTATTTATTAGGTTCATATTACTATTCATAAGTGTAGGTTAATATTCACTAAAAAATCATGTTGGTTCTATTAGAATCCAAATAACTTGCCAATCACAATTGTAGATGAACATTTTTCTAAATTGAAAACATAAAAGTAGAAAATTTATGTTTAAAGGATAGTTTTAAATATCTACTTGAAACAAAGTTTCAGGCATTTCAATTTAATTTTAGAAAACCTTGGGGTGTTACAATCATGGAGTAGGAAATTAAACCATATTTATTGGAAAACATTTATATAGTCATGAAATGAACAACAAATGAACCTTATTTGATAATTTATTTTCTAATTTATATCCTGAGAAAGGTTATGATGTGGGGATTAAGTATATGCTATTATAATTTATATCATGATAATGGTTATAATTTTGTAGTGTGTTTAATTATTTAATTTTAAAATCATTAAAATTAGATAATTATGTTATAATGAACTATATAAGATAATGATAAATCCACATACCTATCTAACACTGACCTTGGGCTTATTCCATTGAATATCAATGACTAGTGACATAAACCATGGGTAAACAAGACATTTTGTTGATTTTTTTCTCCAAACATAAAAATTACATAAAATATAATTAATAAACAATAATTAACTTAAGTCATATATATATATATAATATTCACTAAAATATTATAATGATAAATAATAAATCCCCATAAGGGATATCCTTATTCAAGAAAAATAACCATTTCATTAAAGAAGAAAATAAATTTCGTAATGAATAAAAAAATATTGAAAAAGATAGAATATGATATCTCCTAGGAGTGTAGATACAAAATTTCAAATATCATCCATGTAGTTTATTCATACAATATGTACATATAGTGAATACATTAACACATTAATATTCTTTTTCAAAATTGTTTTACAAAATTATTATTGATGAAGATATACTAAAACATATTTGATTACAATGAATTAATAAATACTTCATAGCATGAGTAGAAAATATAAAATGTAAGAAAATTTAATAGTATGTAATATATTATTTTACATTCCATTTAGGATTTTTTAAAAAAATTTATATAAATATGTTATTGATTATTATTTTATATATTTTGAAACAATACCTATCACGTTAAGGGATTTTATTGATTATTTATTTAATCTATTTTAATTTTCATCAAAATGGATAGAATATGTTTCTATAACACTACTGAGATCAAAAATGATTTCAAAATTTGTTTTTATATTTTTTTACATTGCAATTAATAATGATTCAAATTGAAGAATGATTCAATTTCTATGTTTTGATTGCATTGTAAGACTATGGATAACTTATGAGGATGTGATTTATCATATCACTAAAAATTTTTTCCATAACAATATCATGTGTGGTATCAAAATGGAGAAAAACATCATGTGGATAATGACATTAATTCAGCTAAATGGAACAATATGGGAAATTTGATTTCTTATCAGTATCTATTTGTTTTTAAAGAAAACTACACATATAGACCAGTGAAATAAGAATTGAATATTGTAGAATAGTTTTTATATGTTGATCATAATTATTAAATTTACCATCATAGAAAACTGATGGAAGAAGTGAATATCACAATATATTTGGTATGTGAAAAAATGAGTAAACATGATTTTTTAATTCAATTATATCATGGGAATGAAATGTGAGGATTTAGTAATATTGTGGTTGACTATGTACTATTAAGGAATTAATACCTCATTATGCTTGTGTTATTGAAATTTACTATATGATAATAATGTTAGTTAAAAAAACTATTTTCATATATTAATATCCATGAATTTCCCAAACATTGTTGTCTACTTTGGATGGAAAACGTAAGGTTGGCTCAGTTAAAAAAAATGTATTGTATCGAAGTGGAAGACTAATAAAGATAGAACTCAATTCCTCATACTATAGAAAATGATGTGAAACATTCATTTAATTCCTTTAATTATTTTTTTAAAATATAAATACATATGTGGTAGAATGAAGATGAATGAAATAAAGGTAATGATGAAATAGGGAATCTTGTGGAAGGGTTAATTTTGATGGAATTTGATAGTTTATATATTGATTTGGTAATTAGCCCATGAAATATAAGAATATTACTATAATTTGATGGTTTCAACCCATTTCACTAGATTCATACTGCATACATTACTTAACCAATTTTCATTAATATTTATAACATTCCATTATGGATGTGTATAATGAATCAATTTACTATAATGAGAATATGAATATATATATTGACTAATCTAAGAAAAGATATTGGTACAAACTTGAAACCATTAATATATGAGTTATAAGAGATTTAAAACATTGGTATTCAATCATATGATACATTTAGGAAGGATTAATTTATGTTTCATAAAAAATTACTATTGATGATAAATGATTTACCTGATTACAAAGTAATGTGTGGTTTCAATAAAAAGGTGATATTCTAATTCTCTATTTATATTAAAATAAAAATTTAGAGAGATAATATTTTTGGAAAACATTTATCTTTATTGGGCACAAATTATTTCTTCCAACATATCATTCGTATAGGAAAAATCAAAGATAGTTTGATAATACTATAGATATAGATTAAAAACATTTATGAATTTCATTGAATGATATTATTAATGAGGTTTATGGTTTTAATTAAATTATTTTACATAGTAAATTAAATTATATAAATCAATGGTATTTTAATTTAAATTCCATTAGGAAATGTAGAAATAAAAGTATGTTCTTTTAGTTATCATATTGGTTATCAAATTTATTGTGTCATTTCATAGATATATTGAATATCAAGATTTTTTTTTATAGAAAGTTACTTCATAGTCTCTTTAAATTTCAATGGGAAATATCTGTTTTAAAATCATGTCATGATTTTCTAGATTGGGATATAAGATGAAGAATTCATCTTGAGTTAATTATATTAAATAATTGGAAAGTCCCTTTTTAATTTTCTTTGATGAAAAAGGATAAGATAAAAATTCATTCTGGTCATGGAAAATTTAAAGGTTCTAGATGTTTATCCAAGAATCATTTTGAAAAATGTTGGATAAATAATATGTAAAACTAAAATATCATAAAATCATGACTAATATGTCAAGTCACATGAGTATATTTCTATTACCATTCAAAATTTAGTTTCACATAGTGTTAGAGTTTCTATTATTAGGTGGTGTAATTTTTATCAAGACCTTTATTCCAAAATACTGATCAGTAGTGTTGTTCAAAAAATATAGAGAGACACACTAATTATTATTTATGACTTATAGAAAATTTTCCCTTCATCATTTTTCACATGTATGCAACACCTAACTGTGCATCTTCTCACATAAGTTCTTTATAGTGGTATTGTTTTGAGTTATTATATATATTAAATGGAAAGAATTATTTCTAAAGTGTAATATTATGTGTGAAATAAATATGACCCTGATAGAATTATTGGGTAAGGCTATTTAGAACATGAATTCTTGGATTCATAGTCATAATACTTATCTAACATCACTACATTGTCTAATCTAGTAATTAAAAATGTATATGAGAAATATGATCACCTTGATCCCACATTTCCTTAATTTCCTCAAATTAGGTTAATATATGTATTGCACTTGTTATGTACGTTGAGCAGGGAAGTGAGATAAATGGATCATCACAACAGATTATTAAACTATGGTGCGATTGATGATTACATCAAGTATGTAAACTAATAAATATGTATTTTCGTCATTATGTAATTTATTTCCAACCTTGCGGAATTTTAAATATTTCATATTTGTAGATATCATTTAGAAATTATAAAAATGATACAACATTATTTACCTAATTTTATGAAGGAATGATTACATAGAAAAAAATTCACTTCTTGGTTATAGTAAAAGGAAATGGATTGATTTTTATATAACATAATTAAAGAAATTTTTATATTATTCGATGTTGGTATTTTTAGGATCTATGTTTACTAATGAATTTTTCATTATATAAATTATTTTGTTGTCATTTGGTATAAACAATGTGGAGTGTGATTGTAAAGAAATTTTTTTCGAGGATTTAAATTATTTATAAATATATATGAAACAAACATGTCAACACAAAATGAAAGTGTAACAATATGTTCCACAACAGATTTTTATGTGTATGGATCATAAAATAAACCTTGATCAAAAAAATATATTGTGTTATATTATTGTCAAAATATTACTTTTTTTAGATTACTAGGAAAATAGTCATATTGAAATGATGAGATCAAATTTGGTTGATACAATGACTTGATAATGAATGTGTATAGATAACTGTGAATTCATAGTGATTGATATTTAACAATACCTTCATATAAATTAACCTTATATTATTCTATCATAAGATAGACAATTATTTTTTTTGTAACATATTCATTGAAACAATATTTTGGAGTTATTTTTGATGTCATTCTAAGACATGTTTTTGAAGAATCCATAGAGTATACAGATTTTGTGGATGAACCCCTTAGTATTTATTTGATGATAAAAATTATTCAACTGTTAGAATATATTGTTAAACAAACATTATAATGAAGAAGACATAGTGTTTACACTTCTATAAGTATATACATGATATTATTGTGATATTTTACATGTTTTTTAAACATGTATACATGATTTATAATTAATAATGTGAATTACATTTTGAAAATATGAGACAATTTTTCATATTGGTAAAAATATAAAAAAATGTAATAAAAGAATTATTTTTTTTGTTGATAAATATTTTCATTAAATTAAATATTTCATCTATTCTTTTGTTTTTTAAGTCAACTAGTTTTATTATTTAATATTTTAATTATTTGTATTTATCTGAAAAAAATAATTGAAATATTCATTTCAGTATGAATGATTTTGATGAAGTTAAAAGGTGAAAAATGAAAATAAATGCATAATTAATTAGATATTTAGTAATGTCTCCTATGGTCACCATTTTAATGACATTTTATGGCTGGATATTATGTTCGTTAAAATTATTTATCATATAATAACTCATTTTATTTTATCACCCTTGTTATATTGCAATAATTTATTGAAGAGATGATTAGATTATACCAAAAAGCCTATGAGTATTGTGGATGATGGGGCGGAATGATTGTTTCTATGGTTTATCCTACCACCATGTCACATATTTCACTAGGAGGTCATCAAGTATAGCAACCCTTCATGCCACATCAGTCACCTGAAGGTCATCCTCTAATTATTCCATGTCTTTTTTCCATACCCGCCTTTTACATATCCCTTTCTCCCTACACCCACATAGAATATTTGTGTTTCAACTCTTATCCATCCATATTACCTATACCCACCATCCAATATAAATGGAATTGCTCTTCTATATATCCAACCACTATATTGATATGGTTTGTTTGTAAATGGTTATCCACAAGTTGTTTTCCCACCATCAATACATTTAACTTCATTGACTATATAGTGTACTCATACTGTAGATTTCCCACCTCCCATAGAGGGCACTCCTCCTCCACCACCAGACATAACACGACACAGGACACCATATCACCCATTTACTTGTATGTAGTTAGAAATTAATGATATTGATTAATGATAAATTCCTATATATTATTTTCCACTACTAAGTTTATATTTTTCATGATTAGCTACATCTTCTACAAGATGATGAGGTTATAGAAAAATGTAAGAGGTCTAAAATCAACACACATAGAATATCGTTCAACAAAATGAGGAAAAGACTATCTTTGGGATAAACAATAAGGAATGTAAAATATTTATGGTTACAATTTCAAAAATATTATTCCTGTTCAAGCAATAAGTTGGATTGATAATGGAAAAAAATAATGGAAAATGGGTGGGTAGATATTTGGGTAATAAATGTTAATAAATAAATAAATATATATATATATTTATATTTATATTTAACAAATAATTTTTCAATGTAGCTCTGATATAATTTTCATGGTGTAAAAAATTCTAAGGAAACAATGTTTGTAGGGTTTGGTGAAATTTTATGAGCATATATATAACACTGAAAAAATATAGTTTAATAGAATAAAAATCTATATATTTATCTTAACATGTAACACCTACCTTCAAGAGAATTGTTAGATACTATAATATTATTATTATAATATACCCATTAAATTAGTAGGTATGGATATGAGTGAACACACAATGAAACAAATATATAATGACCCAACTCAATACAAATGTATTGATTAAATATTAATAAATAAGCAGTCATTTTTATTGATGAAATTTTCGGTAATAAAAAATTCATTTTCTGGGAAAGTTATTTTTGTTGAATTTTGTGCGTGGTAATTATAATTAATCTCCATTTATTTTAGGAATTTTATGTTTATAAAATTAATATTATTTTTAAAATTATCATATCAAAATCAACTTATAGGGAATGTATTGTATTTTTTTGAAATGATTTATTTTTCAGTAAATAGTAATAAATACCAATTTATTCAAATACTCTAATTTATTATTATTAAATAAATTAATTTAAAAATTACCATTTTATTTTGGATTTGGTATTAAAGTGAAAAATTATCCTTTTAATTTATTATAATAAATTTAATTCCATTTCAATCATAAATATTATTGATTTAGACATAAGTTAATTTTTATGTTTAAACACAAATATTTCTAAAAATTGGGTTTCATTTTGTTTTATGGATTTAAATTAAAAGTTATTTCATCCAATTGTGTAGATTTATTATTGGAAAATCATTACCATATTTGGAATCATTTGGTTCAATGTTTTTAAATAGTTCTATTTGTTTTTTTAATTATTAATAGTAACAGTAGTAAATATTGGTCAGCTAAGTATGGGAAAAATGGGTATAATAAGGTTAAAAACATGATATAAAGTCTCATAATAAAAATAACACATGAATTTATTTCATTTTATAATATTAATGTGACTAAATCAATCCCAAATATTAATATATTGCATCTTGGTTCCATTTTTCCTTAATAAGATGTTTATATTATTTTAAGTAATGAAAATTCCAAATACGCCACTCTTCTAATTTTAATTTATTTTATATGTCAAAAAAGGGAAAAGAATATGTTTTAAAAATATACATTTTTACATTTAAAATTATGAAGTAAATTTTATAATGGTATTTTTTCATCTTTAATTTATGTTTTATTTACCTTAGAATCTTACACAACACGAACATAGTGCTTGTGCAGGGAGTAAAAAAATAAATGATTTTAGAAACATCAAAAGTAATATTTTTTTGATTAATTATTATTTCACAATATATTTATAATTAACAATAATATATTTTTTAATTTTAATAATTTTATACTATTATTCTTTTATTATATTGAAGCGTCTAATGTCAAATTTAATGAATAGTATCAAAAGTGACATTAGTGACATTTTATAATAATTAACCTTTTTTATATTTTTTAAAAACAATATAAATAATGAATGATGAAATGTGGGATCTTAAAAATGTATAAAATTTCATCCCATGTCCATTTTAATATCAAATTGTTACCATATAAGTAAAATAATGACCCTTTATGATTGAAAATTCCTTACTATAGTTAAGGTTAAAAAGGGATTACCGGGGGTTAAACTAAGAGATATGGGTAAAGTTTCTAATATCACCCCAATTATTATCTATCAATTTTTAATCATTTGGATAGAGTTTGACATTCTTATATTTTTAATCATTTTTAAAATTCTTTATGTGTCGTTTCCCTTCCTTATAAAAGGATACCCCGCCATTCTCTTCTTTACAACACTATAAGCCATACATCTCACAATATCCAAAATAAATCCACTTATAAACTTATCTATCCATGAAATATAGGTACTATAATTCTTAAAACACAATTCCAAGGGTCCTTAAGAAAGGATATAAAGGAGACAAAATGATGGAGAGGTAATCATCATACCCGACCTCTTTCACCTTATTTTTTTCTTTTACATCATATAAAGTTATGGTATTCATAATGAAATAATATATTATGTATCATAGATATATTATTATTTCCTTATTTTTATTTAAACACCATTATGCTCCCTCTATTCTAAAAAATGTGAAGTGAAATTATCACATGTGCGTTCGCATGGACTACCATCTTCACAAAGTGATACAATTCATTTTCCATCACCATATTTCATGGATGATAATAATTTTTGGAATAATTTTTATATATTATATCTATGAAATAATTAATCTTATTTAATTATAATATCATATCTACCTTCCTATATTCCAATCTATAGAAAAAGTATAACGTCTTTCTTGTGTACGTGGGGGAATGCCACCTCCACGAATATATGTGATTCATTTTTCATTTATAATATACTTGTATGGTAATAAAGATATATTAAATTTATATATATTATATTTGTGATATAAATATGGTTATTTATTGATAAGATAATTTTAATATATTTTTATTTTCATTAGTAAATGAAACACTATTCATGTGTATGTATAGTCGACCGTGTCCATGAACGATGTAAATCATTTTTTATCCCTACATTTTTTGGATGCTTTTAAATATTTATATAATGATAATAAAAAATACATATATGACAATAATATAAAATATTTATGTCATTAATAACATTATTGATATAATGGAACCATGATTAATGTAGAGGGACTAAATCTTCCAAACCGAAACATTTCATAAAAAATCAAACAGTAAACAGTTATAAAAATTAATTTAATAATAATTTATTAATAATGGGTGTTTAAATGTTATAATGGAGTCATATATGATATTATAATCATGTAAGTTATTTTTTATCTATTTATAATTAATTTGAATTTATTATACATCAATTTAGAGTTCTATCGAATCAAGTCCAACTTGAGGTAAGAGGATTTCTCACCTCAATTTTACTTCTATGAGAAATATGTAATATTCCCCACTCTTTTCATTTTTGTGGTGTATATAATATACATTAATTTATTTATTTATTATTTTTTTTTAAAAATATGGTGATTTATAAATACATATAAGTCTCTCTCTTCAACGGTAAGTGTTCTTCCTCTCAATATTATTTCTGGAGACATGTTTGATGTTAGGAATCTTTTTATGTTTATTAGGTGTATATATTTCCCCTATTAAATTTTATATCATGATTCTTATAATTTACATGATGAAAAATGTTTCATTTTGAGTAATTATTTCATAATGATTATGAATCAAAATATTCCAAGGTGCCAAGGGCTTTAAGATGAAATCATATAGTTTACTAGGATTGTTTATGGATAATTTTTCTAATGATTAAATTTCATGATTAGCCTCTAAATAATACATTTTTTTCTTATAAAATGGTTATTCAAGGAAGTATCGAGTAATAATACCATTTTCCTATTCTTTTTAGTAAAAGTTATTTAAGATTTGTTTTAGGGAAAATTTAATTTATTTCCTCTATGGTCAGGAATATATTTCTTCTCTTTCCATGTTTTCAAAAAAGTATTTTAAATAATGTTCTTAGTATTTTACAAAGATTGATTAAATTACTTATTACTATTTTTTAATTTTTTAAAAAAATGTTTAAATAGAATATTATTTTTATTTTATAAATGAGTTACTTTTGAATTTTTACCAAACATATAAAATGTGACTTTGTTTTAACATACATGACATGAAAAAAATTACTACCATTTTGAACAATCAAAGATTTAAATATTAATTTACAAGGTTCTAGGTTTATTTGCATAGAAATTATTTTCAATAAAATTTTGGGAATTTTTTTATTTTAAATAAGTTATTCTGAAAGGAATGTTTATTTTACTCAAGATACATTTCAATTAATATTTTTAAGTAATTTTAATTTATGATAACATCCAATGATGTTATTTTATATTTACTAGGGATATGATATAAGGATACTATCTATATTATTTTTTTAGATGGTTTATTATTTGGATGATGAGTTATTTATGAATCCTGTTTCTTTTCCATGGATTTTTCTATGATGATTTATTTAAAAGTTTATTAAAAAAATTCTTTACCATGGGTTATGATATATGATAAATGATTTAAGATCATCTATAAATCATATGAATTGAATTTTATTTTGTGATGGGTGGTATAGGAATTAAATATCCCACAAATGAATTGGTTATAAATGGATATATTATGAGATAATATGTATTGGAATGGGAAGTAATCTCAATTCAACTAGGGACTATTTAAACTATAATATTCATGGGAGTGAACCTTGAATAAGGATATGATAAAACAAAGAGTGAACCCAATCCACTATGATAGTCTTGGAAATGATCCATGACTAATGAAATGATTTTATATTTTTATCTGTATGAGAAAAACATATTTCTTATGCTGATGTTATGATCTCATTCCCATGTTCTTTGTTCCTTTTTTTGATTTATGTCTTGTAAACTATAATGAATTATTCCATGATTCATGATTTTGATCTATGGTATACTATTCACATTTTTAAAATTTCAATGTCATGTTCTTATATCATTATTCTTATGTTAAATTTACAAGATCATATAAGACCCAAACATATCATATATATATATATATATATCACATAATTTTTTATGAATATTTATGACATTACACAAACACATGTTTGAGGACTGTAATATTTTATTATTTTTGGAAAATTATAAAAATAAACACTAGTCCTGGGGTGATCTATGTTATCTCAAGCTATATTATTCATAATTGGCACCCTTATTGTACTTATCTTCATAAAATGGGGAAATGAATCATAATAAAGGGTGAGATTAGATGCTCAGTAAGGGTAAAAAAGATTGATACATAAGTATAACATGAACATAAGGTTATTAGAACATGAGAATAAAATTTGAAAACCATACCCTATATATCAAGGGTTATTTAAATGATTCAAGGAATAAATATTAGAAATTTATAATAAATTAATCATAAGATAATTAGTTAATATGATCCATAAGAGAATAAAATTTTCATAAGTTATGGATTTTTGGCATGCACATTTTCATATAAAATAATTTCCATATTAGCCAAGGATCACATCCTAGGCTTTGATACTGGAACAGGTTCACTGCCCATACCATCACTAAAGTCGAGTTTCAATCTAAAGACCATCATAGTGAACAATTTCCATTTATGAATAGATTTAACTCCTCGTTATAGTCTTTTATATCTCATGAGATATAAATGTTTGCCTAATTAATGATATGGAGATATAGGTCCAACATGTCATATAATTAAAAACCTATTTATGTGTGCCATAAGATTTAAAGAATTTATCATATCATATCCCATTAAATTAAATGGGCATCATAATCATTTCATCATATAATAACCTATGAAAAAGATACATGTTTCTTATTAATTTCATAATAGAATAACCTCTAAAAATAAGTGGGTTCCATAAACGTCGTGCCATCAAAACATAAACCATTAAAAGAAAGAATAATAACGGTATCCTTGGAAAATATCCCCAGTAATTCAAATTTAACACCAATAGATTTCACCTTATTTAGAAAATAATGTTTAAAAATTGTTTAAAATATTTCTTGATGAAAATGTCAATTCCTCTCTGAAGAACACTTTTTAAGACATAAAATATTATGAAATCCATTTAATTTGAAGATTTTTAAAAAAAATCATAAAATAATATTTTAATAAATTATTTAAAAATATTTTTGAGGATATTATCATTTATACTTTGAAAAAATATTTTTAAATTATTTTTGAAAACATTTTTAGAAAACATGGTTCTGGAAAAAAAGAGTTTTCGACCAAAAAGAAGATTTTTCATAAAAAATTAATTTTGAAATAATTCTTACAAAAAGGGATTAAAAATGAGAAAACATGTATTCTCATTAAATAAACATAGGGTATTAAAATTAAAGATTTTATTGAGAGTAATATCATGTTATTTCAGCATTGGTGACTTAATCATAAACAATCCTTATAAATGATGAGACTGTAACAAAAAATACTTACCACTTTGGTAAAACTGATTCATAAGACCCATAAAGGAATAACATAACATGACCGATGAAATATCATGAGTATGACTAAATTAATGATATTAAATGTAAAAGGACTATATATACACCTCATTAATGACATGGGTGCATAGTATAACATCAACCGAAAAAAGGAAAATTGAGACAAAAATACCCTAATGATTTATTAAATTTTAAACCATAAACCCCATGAAAGAGATATTATGAAATGGATATTTAAATAACCTTAATTATATATATAATAAAAAAATATATTCATGGTTATTATAAACACCAAGAAAGAGAAATATGTGGTGAATGTGACATGTGTCTCACAGAAGTAGATGACAAGACAAAAATTCCTTACTTTAAGTCTTGAATTCCATTATACTCTTTCAAAAATCATGTATAATAAATATAAGTTTATTATAAATTAATTAAATAGTCATAAATATATATATAATTCCATATATTATTTTTTATGACCTTTTATTACCCATTTATTAACAATTCCATGGTAAATTTGTGTTTCAGTTAATAATAACTTTGTTTTTCATATATGTTTTGACTTTTTATTTTAGATCCTCCTAAATTTATCATGGTTTGATAATATAAAAAATCTAGAACATGATATAAATATAATATATATTTTGTATATATGTATTTACAGTAATCTATAATATTCAGATATATAAAATGAAATAAATCGTTCATGAGATGGTAGGCCATACGTATGCATGAATAATGTGTCTATTTTAATGTTTGATTGAAAGAAATAAAAGTAAATAATATATATATTTTCATCCTCAAATAATTTTTATTTAATTTATATGACATATTTCCATTGAACCCAACCTTAACACATTCCATGTAAAGCGTGAATGAATCGCATTGCTTCGCGAGATGGTAGTCCACCGTACACTTGAATGAGATTATCATATTCCAAAAAAATGGAAAATATATAATTATGAACGATATAATAAGTATAGAAGCATAATAAAATCATAAAAAACATATATATCATATATAAAATATAAATACACAATTATTTTCAACCATCAATGGTGGTAATGAAAAAACGAGCGGCATCGATTCGCAAGCTTGTAGTCCATCGTAGACACGAATGAGGACTTCGTAACCCATTTGATGGAAGTGTGTGAAGTTTTAGGTCATAAACATAAAATAAAAACATATTATTACATTTAATATACTTATATTATTCTATAATCAAGGCATAATAATAATTGAAGTGGGTGGATGAAGAAATAAAACATAAATGTGCATTGATGAACATTACCTCTTCTCATGTTATCCACTTTAGAATTGAAATAATGCATTTACTGGTTCAATTTATGTAAAAAATAATGAATATATTATTAGGGGAGGTAATTTTATAATTGATTTTGTAAGATCTTGGTCGATCTAAATAGATTGATAGGTGCCAAGAAGTTGGGCGAGTGAGTTCCCCTTTATAGTTGAGGAGGAGTGAAATTATTGTAAATACACAACATTATTCACTATTGGGAGGTCAATATTACTTATTGTGGCTCCAAATTAAATAATAAAAGGTATTTTGGGATGATATGGTCGATAAAAACCTCCAACACACAATTAAACACATTTTTTAAACATTTCTATCATTAACTTCTAAGTATCCCTATTTTTACAATTTTGGTTTTTCACTACTCTAACTATTTTTCTAACCTTGTAAATTAGTCCTTTAAGACTAAATTAGAGTGAGAATTACTATATAATTTGGTCCCATTGATTATAAATACGATATATAATTTATAAAATATAAAAATTATATGTGTTGTAAATTAATTTTAACATAAACGCATGTAAGGTGAAAAAACACCACATTAACCCTAACTGTGATAACTGATTTCATGCTATTTAATGGTTAATATAGTAGCTATAATTGAAATTTTTTTCTATTAATGGATAATTTTCATGACCCTCCTTCATTAAGATGAGGGAAGGTATGAAAAAGTGTTGTGACATTACATCTTAAAGATAAAAAAGAGATAACAACCCCAATGTCCAGCCTCTGTAGGCCTTGAGGTGGTGACCAGAACCAATGGTGAAAAAATATCACAACACGAGTGGCATTAACATTTTTATAGTAATTGATGAAGCATTGTCGTGTGTGCTCTAAAAAATATTTATAACTAAATGCATCATCCGCGTTGAACTAGGTTGTTATCTTGTGAAGTTTTTGTGGTCAACCAATCACTACTTATAATTCACTTTTTTTATATATTTTTTCATTTATGAAATAAAACTAAAAGAAATTTTTGTTTTATAAATTAGGATGCAAGATAATGAAAAGTAAATATGCCATGAATAATGTAGATAGAATAAATGAAGGAAAAAATGATGCTAGACTTAAAAGATATCCCCCAAGAGATTATCTGGAGTGAACCTTCATCGTCTATTTGTTAGATTCAAATATAATTAATGATAATAATAGATAGTATGAATGAAAATCCTATTATACTTATAATTGTGGATATATGATGCACTCAATAATCGTCAAGGGAACTTATATCCACCTCCTCGATTGAGGGTGAAAATTGAAAACGAGAAAGCTAAGTCTTGGGTGGAATGTGGAGACACAAAGGTGCCTTTCCCACTAAGATCACCCTATGTCTGACTCGAATAAAATAAGAAACATAAAAAATGAATGTATAATGACTTGATTATAACAGCAGATTGATCCCCTAAGAACTTTATTCGGTTAGTTACACATGATCAGGAGTACAAGAGATCGTAGTGGAGAAGAACGAGGTGGAAAAAAAACATAAAAAATGGAAATGAGATTGTAATGAATAGGAAATTATACTAAAAATGAATAATAACATTAAAATGTAAATTCACTAAAAAACATTATAAATGGTAACATATAAGTGCCAATACTTTTAGAATGGGTAAGGATACATATTTATAGTGATAAGGGGTGAAAGAATTGTCTAAAAAGTACTCTCCAAAATATTCCACATGGATGTCTCATTAAATATACAAATTTGTAATATTTCTCTTCAATAATGTTGTTCCATTATATATCTTCCATTCACCCTAGAAATTTCAGCATCATTGATCATATTATTTTGGAGTTTTTTCCATTTTACTTCGAGACAATTATTATGTCCATGTTTCACGTTAGATTCTACATATTCACATTCTGAAACCATTATGATCCTCAAAACCATAGATTCATGTGTTAGAGACTTTGGTAAAGTTTTTACCCATTTCATTTCTCATCCCTTCACAAAACATGAGAAATTTTTGACATGTGGTTCATATGTTATGAATTAATTATTCAGTAGAACCATTTCTTCCTGGTGAGATATTTCATCATCAACATGTTTCAAACATTCAAATAATGCCTTAATGAGTCTATTTTGACTTTAAAATAATAATAGACAATGATAATTGGACTATATTACATTTCCATCTAGAATCAATTCATTTGGAGGTGTGTGCACCAAATTTATGCTTCTATTATAGAGATGGGGTACACGATGTCCGCCCGAAATATTTTCCAACTTTATGGATTTTTTTGGGGATCTAGTTGTTTTAATAAAAATTTAAAATTGAAGACACTTTTGGAGAAAATAAATCAAAGAATTCTAAAAAATAATCACTCAAATTGAATTAATAATTTAAATGTTATACCCAAAAGACCACATTAACAATTTTTTTCCAAATTTTCAGATTTAACATAGTGATGAAGCTAAAATTGTCATTGATTTTATTATATATTTCAATGTTTATAAAACCAAAATATTTTTATAATATAGGTAATTTTTGTGCTTTCTTCAAATTTGTCTTTAGGAGAAAATGCTGATCTGAACAACTTGACAATGAAAAAATACATGGAGTTGGAAAACATTTCGGGTGGACAACATGGACCCACCTCTGTAATGGAAGCATAAATTAGTGCACAAACCTCCAAATACATTGATTCTAGCTGGAAATAAGAAAGAGTTAAATTATCTGCGTACTTGATGAATTTCAATAAAAAATAGACTCATTAAGGAATTCTTTTAATATTTGAAACATGTGGAAGATGAAATTTCTCACCAAGAATAAATGGTTCCATTAAAAAATTAAATCATAGAATCTGAAACACATGTAAAAAATATCTCATATTTTGTGGAGGGACGATAAATAATGTGGGGAACAACTTTCCTTAAGGATACAATACGTGAATTGATAGTTTTGAGGATAATAATGGTATGGGAATGTGAAGATGTGTAATCTGATGTGGAACATGGACATAATTAAATTTCTCAGAGTAAAATTGTAATAACTCCTACATCCCATGGTAAATTATGCTCCAATTTTGAGCTAAAATAGATAGTTTGGTGGATCATCTCTTACACTCTCTCAAAAATATTAATAACTAAGTGTAGCATAAGACTGTCCTAGTTCGATCTCTTGAGGAGCTATTGTGGTCAATCAATCACTCTATTTAATTCACTTTTTATATTTTTTCATTTATGAAATAAAACTAAAATAAATTGTTATTTTATAAATGAGGATGAAATATAATGAAAAGTAAATATTCCATGAATAATGCAGACCTAATGAATGAGGACAAAATGATACTAGATAGAAAGGAGATCCTCCCAAGAAATTATCAAGAGTGAACCTCCATTGCCTCCTTGTTATCATCAAATCTACCAAATAATCATCCTCCATCATATGAATGAACATCTTATTATACCTATTTTTGTGGTTATATGATTCACTCAATGATTTTGGAGAGACATTTTATCCACCTCCTTAATCAAGGGAGAATATTGTAGAAGAGAAAGCTAAGCCTCAGGTGGCAAGTGAAGACACAAGGTCACCTTTCCCACTAAGATCCCCCTCAGCCGAAATCTAGGAAAATAATAAACCTAAAAAATGAATATATAATTACTTGGGTTTAAAACCAGATTGATCCCCTAAAAACTTCCTCAGGTTTGTTACTCCTGATCACAAGTACAAGAGATCTCTTTAGAGAATAACAGGGTGGAAAACAAAAGAAAAGAAAATGAGATTGAGATTAATAAGAAGGAAAAAATATATTTAAATTGAATAATACTATTGAAATGGAGACAAACTAAAAAACAATAGAAAATCAAAACTTATAAGTTCCAATACTTTGAGAAGTGGTGAGGATACATATTTATAGGGAGAGGGGTGAGAGAATTCTCTAAAAACATTTCCTCTAAAATATTCGGTATGGATGTCCCATTAAATATCAAAATTTGTAATAGGTTTCTTCATTAAAGTTGTTTAATTTTATCACCCCAATTCTCCCTCTAAATTTCAGAATCATTGATCACATGATAATGGAGTTATGGCTGTGTTACTCTAATAAATTGTATTCAATCTATGTGCGAGGTCATTTTCCACATCTTCAACTTCCCATGCCATTATGATCCTCCAAACTATAGATTCATGTGTTGGAGATTTAATTAATGTTGTTCCCACATCATTTATCATCCCACCAAAAATAATAGAAATTTTGGACATGTGATTCAGATGTTAGGAATTAATTATTGAATGGAACCATTTTAACCTGGTGAGACGTTTCATCCTCCACATGTTTCAAACATTCAAATATTGCCTTAATGAGTCTATTTTGACTTGAAACACATCATGGACGTGGAAAATAGAACTCTATTTAATTTCCATCAAGAATAAATGCATTTGGAGGTGTGTACGCTGATTTTTTATTCTATTATGGAGGTGGGGTCCACGCTGTCTGCCATGAATATTATCAAAATTCATAGATTTGTTTTGTGGCTCAAGTTTTTCGAATCGTCATTTACACATAAAGACAAAGTTTTAGGAACTAAATCATGTAATCTTAAAAAATAATCACTCAAATTGAATTTATAATTTAAATGTTATTCCCAAAATACCCCTTTGATAAAAATTTGTCCAAATTTCCAATTTTAACCAAGTGATGAAGATAACATTTTCAAAGATTTTATTCTATAATTAAATATTTATAATCCTACCATATCGTTATTTTATGGGAAATTTTCACGTTTTATAAAATTTTGTCTTCAAGATGAAATGATTATTTGAATAACAAGAGCCTCGAAAAAATCAATGAATTTGGAAAACATTCTTGGTAGACAGTGTTGACCCCACCTCCATAACAAAAACATAAATCGGTGAACATACCTCAAAGTACATGGATTCTAGATGGAAATGAAATAGAGTTCAATTATCCATGTATTTAATGATTTTCACATCAAAATAGACACATTGGGGCATTCTTCGAACATTTGAAACATGTGGAAGATGAAACGTCTCACCAGGAAAAAAAACAATTCCATTCAATAATTAATTCATAAAATCTGACCCACATGTCCAAAATTTATAATATTTTGTTTAGAGACACGAAATGAAAAGGTGAACAACATTCCATAAGTCTATAACACATGAATCGACCGTTTGTAGGATTATAATTGTATGGGAATGTGAAGATATGGAATCTGACGTGGCACATGGACAAAATTAAATGTCTCGGAGTAAAACGAACATAATTCCTACATAATGTGTCAATGATGCTGAAATTTTGAGCTCAAATATATAATTTGGAGGATCCTCTCGTGTGAAATCTCAAAAGTATTTATAACTAAGTGCATTATAGGGGTGGACTTATCTTGTTCTATCGAAGAGATTTTGCGGTCAATCAATCACTACTTATAGTTCACTTTTTTAAATTTTTTCATTTATGAAATAAAACTAAAAGAAATTGTTTTTAAGAAATGTGGAATAAAGATAATTAAAATTAAATATACCATAAATAATGCCGACAGAATGAATGCAGAAAAAATGATGCAAGACAGAAATGAGATCCTCCCTGGAGATTATCTAGAGTGAACCTTCATCATCAATTTAAGACATAAAATATACTTAATGAGCATCATCTATAGTATGAATGAAAATCCTATTCTACCTATGGTTGTGGATATATTATGTACTCAAAAATTACTGATAGACCTTATATCCTCCTTCTCGATCGAGTCAGAATATTATAGAAGAGAAAACTAAGCCTCATGTGGCAAGTGGAGACATAAAGGAACATTGCCCACTATGATCACCCTTGGTATAACTATAAGAAAATAAGACACATAAAACATGAATGTATAATTACTTGGGTTTATAACTAGATTGATCCCCAAGGAACTTCCTCGGGTTAGTTACTCATGATCACACATAAAAGAGATCACAGTGGAGAAGAAGAGGGTGGAAAACAAAAGATAAAAAATGAGAATGAGATTAAGAACAAGAGAAAAATATATTAAAAATGAATAATAATATTAAAATGGAAATAAACTACAAAACAATATAAAATGAAACCATATAAGTTTTAATACTATGAGAAGGGGTGAGGATACATATTTATAGGGAGATGTGGTGAAACAATTCTCTAAAAATGTTTCCTCCAAAAGATTCTTACATGGACGTACCATTAAAAAGACGAATTCGTAACATGTTTCTTTATTAAAGTTGTTTAATTTTATCATTTAAGTTCTCCCTCTAAATTGCATCATCATGGATCATACGATTTAGGAGTTATGATCATCTTACTCCAAGACATGTAATTATATCTATATGCCAGGTTAGATTCGATATCTTCATATTCCCATACCATTATGATCCTATGAACTATAGATTCATGTGTTGGATACTTAAGTTGTGTTGTTCCCCACTTCATTTAGAGTCCCTACACAAAATATGAGAAATTATGGACATGCATTTAGATGTTATGAATTAATTATTGAATGGAACCGTTTTTTCCTAGTGAGACGTTTCATATTTTATATGATTCAAAAACTAAAATAATGCCTTAATGAGTCTATTTTGATATGAAACTCATCAAGAACGTGGATAATATAACTCTATTTTATTTCCATGTGGAATAAATGCATTTGTTCGTGTGTACGCTAATTCATGATTCCGTTATAGAGGTGGGGTCTATGCTGTCTTCCTTGAATATTTTCAAAATTCATATATTTTTTAGGGATCTAGTTGTTTAAATCACCAAATAATTTTGAATACAAATTTGTAGAAACTATATCATGGAATACTAAAAATTGAATCACTCAAATTGAATTAATAATTTAAAAGTTATGCCCAAAATACCCCTTTGAAAAAAATCTATCCATATTTCCAGATTTAACAAAGTAATGAATCTCACATTTACAAAGATTGTATTCTGTAATTAAATATTTATAATCCCACCATATTGTTATTTTATGGGAAATTTTCATGTTTTATACAACTTTGTCTTTAGGAGGAACTAATTATTTGAACAACTAGAGCCCCGAAAAAATCAATGAATTTGGAAAACATTATGGGCACACAACGTTGACCTTACCTCCATAGTGGAAGCATAAATTAGTGCACACACCTCCAAATACATAGATTCTAGACGAAAATGAAATAGAGTTCAATTATCCACATAATTAATTATTTTCAACTCAAAATATACTCATTAATGCATTCTTTAAAGGTTTGAACATGTGTAAGATGAAACATATGACCTTGAAAAAATGGTTCCATTTAATAATTAATTCATAAAATCTGAACCACATGCCTAAAATTTATCATATTTTGTTTAGATACATGAAATGAAGTGGGGAACAACATTCATTACGTTTCTAACACCTGAATCGATAGTTTGGAGGATTATAATTGTACGGGAATGTGAATATGTAAAATCTAACATTACACATGGACAAAATTAAATGTCTCAAAGTAAAACGACCATAACTCCTACATCCATTGATCAATGACATTGTAATTCTGAGCTCAAATAGATAGTTTGGAGGATCATCTCATGCACACTCTCAAAAGTATTTATAACTAAGTACAATATAGGGGATGACCTATGTTATTCTATCGAGGAGCTGTTGTGGTCAATAAATTACTCCTTATAATTCACTTTTTTATATTTTTTCATTTATGAAATAAAACTAAAGAAATTGTTTTTTTAGAAATGATAATACAACATAATTAAAATTAAATATTCCATAAATAATGTAGATAGAATTAATAAAGACAAAATGATGCAAGACAGGAATGAGATCCTCCCAGGAGATTATTTAGAGTGAAACTTAATCATCTCTTTGAAGACTTCAAATCTACATAATGAGCATCATCTATACTATTCTTGAAAATCTTATTATAGCTATAGTTTTGGATATATTATGTACCCAATGATTTCCGATAGACCGTATATCCACCTTCTCGATTTAGTGAGAATATTGTAAAGAGAAAACTAAGTCTCATGTGGAAAATGGAGACACAAAGGACCCTTTCCCACTAATATCACCCTCGGCATGACTATAATAAAATTAGACACATAACACATGAATGTATAATTACTTTTTTTAACACTAGATTGATCCCCCATGAACTTCTTCGGGTTAGTTACTCATGATCACGCGTACAAGAGATCGCAGTGGAGAAGAAGAGGGTGGAAAACAAAAGATAAAAAATGAGAATGAGATTTAGAAGAAGAGAAAAATATATTAAAAATTAATAATAATATTAAAATGTAAATAAACTACAAAACAGTATAAAATTGAAACATATAAGTTCCAATACATTGAGAAGGGGTGAGGATACATATTTATAAGGCGAGGGGAGAAAGAATTCTCTCAAAAGGTCTCCACTAAAAATTTATGCATGGATATCCCCTTAAACATAAAATTTGTAAAATATTTCTTCATGAATTTTGTTTTATTATATCTTCTCCAATCACCCTATATTTTAAAGAATCATTGATCATAGGATGAAGGAGTTATGACAGTTTTACTCTAAGACATTTAATTCTATCTATGTGGCATGTCAGATTCCACACCTTCACATTTCCATACCATTATGAACATCCAAATCATAGATTCACATGTAGTATACTTAGTTAAAGATTTCCACCCACTTAATTTCTCATCCCCCCACAAAATATGAGAAATTTTGGACATGTGGTTCAGATATTATGAATTAATTATTGAATGAAACTGTTTCTTCCTAATGAGATGTTTCATCTTCCACATGTTTCAAACATTCTATGAATGCCTTAATAAGTATATTTTGACATTAAACTCATCAAGAACGTAGATAATTAACCTCTATTTAATTTCTAGATAGCGTCAATTCATTTATAGTTGTTTTAACGAATTTATACTTCCATTGCAGAGGTGGGGTGCACTCCATCTACCCGGAATATTTTCCAAATTTTTGTATTTTTTAAGGGAACTAGTTTTTTGAATTAGAATTGACTCCTGAAGATAGAGTTGTAGAAACTAAATCTAAGAATCCTAAAAAACATAATCACTCAAATTGAATTATGAATTTAAATGTTATGCCCAAAGTACCCCTTTGATTAAAATTTGTCCAAATTTCTAGATTTAACAAAGTGATGAAGGTCACATTTTTTTATATTTTATTCTATAAATAAATTATTATAATCCCACCATAGTGTTATTTTTTTGGGTAATTTTCACGTTTTCTCTAACTTTGTCTTCAGGAGGAAATGCTGATTCGAACAATTAGCACCCTGAAAAAATCCATGAGGCTGGAAAACATTCTGAGTGGACAACATGGAACCCACCTCTATAATGGAAGTATAAATTGGTGAAAACACCTCCAAATTCATTGAATCTAGTTTGAAATGAAATTAAGTTAAACTAGTTGTGTCCTTGATGAATTTGAAGTAAAAAATAGGCATATTAAAAAATTCATTAAATGCTTGAAGCATATAGAAGATGAAATATCTCACCAAGTAAAAACATTTCCATTCAATAATTAAATCATAACATCTAAACCACATGTCCAAAATTTCTCATATTTTTGTGGAGGTATCAAAAATAAAGTGGGGAACAACATTTATTAAGGCTCCAACATGTGAATCGACAATTTGGAGGATAATAATGGTATATAAATGTGAAGTTTTTGAATCTGAAGTGGAACATGATCATAATTAAATGTATTAGAGAAAAAAGGCCGTAACTCCTACATCCTATTCTCAATGATGATGAAAATTTGAGCTAAAACTTATATATTTGAAGATTATCTCATGTGCACTATCAGTAATATTTATAACTAAGTGCAGTATAGGGGATGACCTAAGTCATTCTCTTGAAGTGATGTTTGCGGTCAATAAATCACCACATATATTTCACTTTTTTAAATTTGATAATTTATTAAATAAAACTAAAAGAAATTATTGTTTTAAAAATTAGGATGGAATATAATGAAAATTAAATATTCCATGAATAATTTAGATAGAATGAATGCAGACAAAATGATGCTTGATAGAAAGGAGATCCTCCCAGGAGATTATCCAGAGTGAACCTTCTTCGTATTTTTATTATACTCAAATCTAAATAATAAGCATCTTTCATAATATGAATGAACATCCTATTATACCTATGGTTTTGGATATATTATTCCCTCAACGATTGTTGGGATACCTTATATCCACCTCCTCAATCGAGAGAAAATATTGTAGAAGAGAAAGCTAAGTCATGGGTGGCAAGTGGAGACACAAAGGTGTCTTGACCACTAAGATCCCCCTCGGACTAAATCTAAGAATATAAGAAACCAAAAACATAAATTTATAATTACTTTTGTTTAAGATAGGATTTATCCCCTAAGAACTTCCTCGGGTTAGTTACTTATGATCACAAGTACAAGAGATCTCACTCGAGAAGAACGGCGAGGAAGATAAAAAATTTAAAAAAGAGAATGAGATTAATAAGAAGATAAAAATATATAAATAATGAATAATACTATTATAATGGAATTAAAATAAAAAATATATAAAATGGAAGAATATAAGTGATAATACTTTTAGATGGGGTGATGATACACCTTTATATGGAGTGGGGGTGAATGAATTCTATCAAAATGTTTCCTTCAAAAGTTCCTGAATGGATGTCCCCTTAAATATCTAAATTTGTAATAGGTTTCCTCATGAATGTTGTTCCATTTTATATCCTCTGTGCACCCTCAAAATTTAAGAATCATTTATCATAGTATGTAAGAGTTATGGATATTTTAATATGATATATTTGGTTATATCTATGTTCCACATCAGATTCCACATCTTCAAATTCCCATATCATTATGATCCTAAAAACTATAGATTCACATGTTGGAGACTTAAGTAATGTTGTTCCCCACATCATTTCTTGTTCCTCCATGAAATATGAGAAATTTGGGATGTGTGGTACATATTTTTTGAATTAATTATTGAATGAAACCACTTCTACCTGGTGAGATGTTTCATCTTTTACACGTTTCAAACATTTAAAGAATACCTTAATGAGTCTATTTTGACATTAAACTCATCAAGAACGTGAATATTTGAACTCTCCTTAATTTTCTACTGTAATAAATGCATATGGAGTAGTGTGGACCAATTTATGAATCCTCTACAGTGGTGGGGTCCACACAATCCACTTGGAATATTTTCCAAATTCATTGAATTTTCAGGGCTGTAGTTGTTCAAATCAGCATTCGCTCCTAAATTAAAATATATATTATATAAATTATAGAATCCTAAAAAAAATATTCATTCAAATTGAATTAATACTTTTAATGTTATTCCCAAAATACCCCTTTGATAAAAATTTGTCCAAATTTCCAAGTTAACCAAGTAATGAAGCTTACATTTTCATAGATTATATTCTACAATTCCATGTTTATAATCACACAATATTGTTATTTTACGAGTAATTTTCATGTTTTACACAAATTTGTTTTTAGGAGGAAATGCAGATTCAAAGAACTAGAGCCCCGAAAGAATCCACGAAGTTCCAAAACATTCTGGGCAGACATCGTGGACCCCACCTCTAAAATGGAAGTATAAATTAGTGAAAACACCTCAAAATGAATTTCTTCCAACTAGAAATTAACCATAGTTCACTTAAATACATCCTTGATAAGTTTAAATTCAAAATAGACTCATTAAAGCATTATTTTCCCATTTGAAACATGTGGAAGATGAAACGTCTCACCAGATAGAAACAGTTCCATTTAGTAATTAACTCATAACATCTGAACCACATGACAAATATTTATCATATTTTGTGGAGGGACGTCAAATGAAGTGGGGAACAACTTTCATTGAGGCTCTAATGCGTTAATTGATATTTTGGAGGACCATAATGGTATGAGAATGTGAAGATGTAGAATATCATATGGCACAGGGGAAAAATTAAATGTCTCATAGTAAAATGACCATAACTCCTACATGATTTGGTCAGAGATGGTGAAATTTTGAGCTCAAATATATATTTTAGTGGATAATCTCAAGTACTATCTCAAAAATATTTATAACTAAGTGCAGCACAAGGGATGTCCTAGGTCGTTCTCTTGAGGAGTTGTTGCGGTCAATCATTCACTATTGATAATTCACTTTTTTATATTTTTTCATTTATGAAATAATAATAAAATATAATTTAGTATTAGAAGTGAGAATTCAAGATATTGGATATTAAATATTCCATGAATAATTTAGATAGAATGAATGAAAACAAAATGATTCTAGAATGAAAAGAGATCCTCCTAAGAGATTATGCAGAGTGAACCTTTATAATCTCTTTGTTAGCTTCAAATATAATTAATGAGAATACTTCATAGTATTCATTATCATCTGATTCTACCTATATTTTTGGATATATGATACACTCAATAATCGTCAAGATACCTTATATCTACCTCCTCGATCGAGGAAGAATATTGTAGAAGACAAAGCTAAGCCTTGGGTGAAAAGTGGATACACAAATGTGCCTTACCCTATAATCTTCCCATCGAAAAAACTATAAGAAAATAAGAAACATAAAACTTTAATATATAATGAATTGAGTTTAACACTGGATTGATCCCCTAGGAACATTCTCAGGTTAGTTACTCACGATGACGAGTTCAAAAGATCACAGTTGAGAAGAACAAGGTTGAAAACAAAAGATAACAAAATGAGAATGAGATTAATAAGAAGATAGAAATATATTAAAAGTGAATAATACTATTAAAATGGAAATACACTACAAAAAAATAGAAAATGGAAACATAGAAGTTCAAAAAATTTAAGAAGGGGTAAGGATACATATTTATAGGGTGAGGGGTGAAAGAATTCACTCAAAAAGTCCCCTCCAAAAGCTTCTGCATGGATGTCACTTAAAATGGCCAAATTTGTAATAGGTTTCTTCATAAAATATGTTCCATTATATCATCTACATTCTCTTGAAATATTTCATTATCATTGACCATAATATGTAAGAGTTATGACTGTTTTACTCTTAGATATTTAATTCTATTCATGTGCCACGTCAGATTCCAAATCATTACATTCCCAAGCCATTATTATCCTCCAAAATATAAATTCACGTGTTGGATCCTTAAGAAAAGTATTTATCCAGTTCATTTATATTACCTCCAAAAAATATTCTCAATTTTGGCCATGTGGTTAATATTTTATGAATTAATTATTGAATGAAACCATTTTCGCCTAGTGATATGTTTCATCATCCACATGTTTCAAACATTGAAATAATGCCTTAATGAGTTTATGTTGACTGTAAACTAATCAAGTAATTTGATAATTTAACTATATTACATTTTTAGGTTGAATAAATTCATTTGGATGTGTGTCCAGTAATTTATGCTTCCATTACAGATGTGGGGTCCACGGTATCTGCTCAAAATGTTTTTTAACTTTAGGGATTTTTAGGGGATCTAGTTGTTCGAATAAGTATTTACTCCTAAAGAAAAATATGTACAAAATAAACAAGGAATCATAAAAAAATAATGACTCAGGTTGAATTAATAATTTTAATGTAATGCCCAAAATACCCCTTTGATTAAAATCTGTCCAAATTTCCAGATTAAACAATTTTTCGCATTTGAGCTCAAAATACAAAAAAAACCTAAAAAATCGACAATTACTGATAAAATAACAATATGGTGGGATTATAAACATTTAATTATAGAATAAAATATATTAAAATGTGGGTTCATTAATAACCAATTTTAGAAGATAAGATGTATCAACCTCAAAACAACTCCAAGACACACACACAGACACAGACACAGACACAGACACACACACACACACACACATATATATAAAGAAACCAAAATCCACACCACATGAATGTTTAATGTAAAACAACAAAAAATACAAGGAAAACACCAATTTAAGTAAAAAAAACTAAGAAGAGACATAATAACTATCCCTAATGTTCGATCTATTATGGTCTAAGAGAGTTCACATAATCTCCCTAAAAACCAGAAAACCGTTATATACGTGTAGGGTGAGCATAAAAGAATACTCAGTAGGAAAAAACAAAGTCACCCATGCACAAGTGGAAGAAGCATACTAATGACCCTATGAGAAAACAATAGAAAATCAAAATCCCCTAACAAGGTATACTATCCACCCTAACCTCACTAAGGCATACTCAAAAAATAACACAAGTCAAGTAAAGTAAATTAGTAAGCACATTGATATTTGGGTACCCTGCTCCACTTTCCACTGGTTAACTATTTATCCATAATGGAGAACATCCTAATTCTACCACACTCTTCTATAATCCCCACTGTCAAAAACTACCCGCTCACACCTAGGAGACATACCAAATCTCGCCTGAAAACACCTGGGCTACAACCACATCACAAAACGATCGCAGACACCTGGGCCACAAAACTAGAACCTCATCCAAAAGACACCTGGTAAAGTACAACATATTTCATCATGAAGATACCTGGGAATAAAACCTCATCCGTAGACACCTGGGTGTCACAATCACAGTACAACCTTCCTGAAGATTCTTGATCTACCAATGCCTAAAAGAGGGATCATTGAATACCCAATAACTAACCATCTATCCTCCCATTTGGATGTTGGGTGCATATAGAAATCACAAGGAACTACATGTATATATACTGGTACCAAACACTCATCCCAACCTAAGGGTTTTGATAACAAAAACCTTCCCACTCCAAAACTGCACTTGATGCCAACCCTACATGCACATAACAACACGAACTACGCTCACTTCTGTAATTCAATAAATGAATGCTGGTTCACTACAAGAAAAAGCTGAAAACATACCCCCATCAAATTCATTTAACCAGTTTTCATTAAACATTATTAATTCATTCATTCATTTATTCCATCCCCACTCAGGAAGCTACCAAACACCACAAGCATTTTAAATGAAGCAACCATACTAACCACTACCAAATCCATTCAAAGAAAGGAGGGACAAGGTAAAAGAATCCATTCTAACAACCATTCATAAAATAACGACATCTATAAACTCTAGGAAAAAGTCCCATGATAGGTAACACCATCCTTCTTCGAAATCATATCTCCCAAACCATCCTAAGAAGCCTTACTGTACGAGAAGTACCATATTCCACAAAACTCGCCTAGCTTGCAGTCCCACTGCACATTCCCCTCTCTTGAACACCCGTTAAACCATTGCCACCATTATTCTTCAATGTCATGATGCCATGTACTTCCTCTCAACAAGTAAAACCGCCAAAACACCTCATCACAACCACACTTGGTAGCCCCACTACATAACAACACCACACCTAGTAACATAAATATAACACAACCCGAACCTACAACCCTGATACCCAACCCCAACCACCACCCAGATGCAGTCCCACTGTATAAAAAGTTCACCCATTACATAATAAATCAATCTCTCAACCTGAGATTCTATTACACAACCCATACCACCCCACACTCACAAACACACTCCCAACCACAACCCCACATGAACAACACATAAACAAGTCCAAACAAGACCATGCATAACACATAGCCACACTAATAAGGCAATGATTATTCCTATTTAGATGTACTAGTTATTTAATTCCACTTGATAAAATAGGTGTTATCACATAACAAGTTTGATCCTTGGACATCTATTTATTTAAATAAATATACATGGATAACCAATTTTCATAATCATATGATTGTTCACGGAGTATCAAAAAAAATATTCATAATCCATACAGGGTCAAAAATAGAGACCACCAACAACAATGATTTTCAGAAGGCATATGAACCTTTTAAAACACAACATGGATGAAGGATTATATATATAAAATAAAGTGATCATCATCATCATATTTCCAACACCTTATTTATCAATTCTTATTTTCTACATTAAATTTAGGTCCAACTATATTCACAAGGGGACATTCGTACACCCACCCCACATGATATAAAATTAAAATAGGGATGAAATAAATCCCATCATGGAACCATAGGCCACCAATGATTCTTCCTTATGCCAAAAATGGGATGCATGAGTAGTAGAAACAATCCAAGTAAAACTGGATCGATGGGTATAGATCAACACATGAATCAATGGGGAGGAAAGGCTCTAGGTGCACCAAGAGAAAATGGAACCACATGGGGAAAATAAGATCTTGTCTTAGAAGAGATAGATCATATATCAACGGAAGGAAGATGGTTTCAAAGGCCGTTAAAGTAAGATCATGGCCAAGACTATGTGTTTTAAATATTTCAAGTCCCTAGGAGTGTTAGTATATTAAAGATATAATTGAAATACTTTTAAATTCCGTTCAAAATTCCAAACATGGATTTAATCTCAGTTTATGTAAAATAAGGCACAAGAGGGGAACAAATTGAAAAACTAGGAAAAACTGGGAATGACTCACTGATGGGTGGGTCATCGACAGGAGTTTCTGGTAGTGAGTCACTAATGCCTGAATCAAAGTCACAAGTCACCAACGCAACTCACAGACATGATTCACTGATGCAATTCTTCAACATCACTCATCTACACCACTCACCAACACCACTCACTGATGCTCGTCCTACCGATGCCCAACTTACTGATGCCCAACCTATTGACTCCCTAGCCTACCAACGTCCTAAGTCCCCGAATCCCTAACTCACCGATTTCCTAAGACACCAAAACCATGATCCACCGATGATGAGCTTCTGATACAAGCTACCAACTCCAACCTACTAACACCAAGCCACCAACATGACTTACCGAGGCCTGACTCACTAATGGGAAAACTAAAAATTTGGTAAACTCTTGAAATGAGCAACCATTGCCTCCCATAACACTCCAAACACTAGATTTTGAAACAATACTAGACTAGGGTGGTCTAGGACGTTACATTAGATAACTCTCAAACTATTCTCACCCTCAATCATTTAAAATCCCACCAAAAAGAAAGAGGGGTACAGATAACCACTTCGTAAGATACATATCAAGGATAAACCAATTTATTTTGTTCAAAAGATGGATTGAAATATCAAAAACCAAGAAAAAATCCTCCCACATATTCTAACCCAAACATCCACAAGATACCCCATACAAGCACAAACTATTCAGAAACGTGAATAAGGGAATTCCTTTTTTCTTATCAAGAGATTATCCACTCTGGGTGGCACTGACTCGCCTGTATGGGTTTAATCACATCTAAATTAATGTGTCTAATTTTGGAATTAGTTCTCCACATTTTCACATGTTAGGGCTTCTTCACACACTAAAAATAATGAAACATCCCATATTACAGAAAACAAGGTCCAATGACTACATTACAAATCAAAACTTTCCAGAAAAACTCAAAAAATATGGGTACTAGGCACACAACTATGTTTTCGACTCCCAAGTACTTTTTTCAGGTCATCATGCCTCCAAAACATGTGAACCAAAGGAATGGTATTTCCACACAAAACCATCTATTAAAGATCGAAGATCTCCATTGTCTTCTCCACAAACATTTCATCATCCTTGATTTCAAAATCTACCCAATAAATGAAAAGGGATCCATCGTGAAGATACCAACAAAGATGGGTGACAAGAAAGACTTTTTGGACTTTATCTAGCTGTGGTGGAAACACCAACTTTTATTCCACCTTGAAAACTCTCCCCAACATATCAAAGGGTATGATTAACCTGGAACAAAGCTTGCTGGCTCTACAAAATCTTCACTTCCCTCATCGAGGAGAAACCTTCCAGAACACATGGTACCCAACCTTTAACTCCTAGGTCCTTCTTCTACAATTGCAATAAGACTTATGCCAGTCCTGTGCTCCCTTAATCCTCTCACAGATAAGCTACACCTTATATGTCATACTCTACACCATGTCCAGACCAAGAATGAATGCCTCCCAAACTTCTGTCCAACATAAGGGTGAATGACACGACCTCCAATATAAGGCCTCCAAAAGAGCCATACCAATGGATGAGTGATATATATTATTGTAAGAAAACTATACCAAGGTCAAACATCAGACTCAAGAGACACAAAGACTAGGATTCATTCTTACTGCATGTCCTCTAATGTATGGTTGTTCCACTCTATCTTCCCATATGTGTGAGGGTGGAAAGCAGTGCTAAGGAATCACTAAGTGCCAAAAGAATACTGAAATACCCTTCATACTCAATAGGTAAAATTCATATCCTTATCCTAGATTATTGATCTAGGAACCACATATAGTCGCACCACCTCATCCACATACCATCTCACTAAGGAATCTACAACACTTGACTCTTTAATTGCTAAGAAGTGAGCCTATTTCATCAACAGATGCACCACTACCCATATTTAATCACATCCTCTCTAAGCCTAGGGAAATACTGCAACTAAATCCATTAATATTTCATCCTAATTCCACTCAGGGACATCTAGGGGATGAAAAAAACCATCGAGAACGTGATAATCAACCATCAACTGCTTGCACACCATTCACATTTCCACAGACTCTGTCACTGCCCACTTCATCCCAAGCCACCATAACTGTTCCCTCAAGCCATGGTACATCTTCGAAACTCCCGCATGTACTGCTAGGGGTTATCTATGAAACACCCCAAGAACTCCTTTGCATATCGCCAGTAGTAAAAAAAACTTCTCACTGAACAACATCTGATTCTGACCATCCCCAGAATATCCCTCCAGAGCATCACCCTGGTCAAAGATATTATGCCTTACCACTATATCAATGTCTTCCCACTGATAATCCTTCACCTTCTACCTCAATGATTATTGAAAAGTCATCTAAAACATACAACCTCTGCATCCATCCATTCTTGCATCTAAGTGAAAGGCATCCAACTACTCCATTGATCTCCAAGAAACTTTTGATTCCCGAACCACCTCCTTCTGTGACTTCCTGCTTAAATCATCAGCCAAAACATTTTCCTTTCTTGAGGTAGAGGAGGTCTGAAATTCATAAACCTAATGAAACTCTATCCAACTCCACAATCGCATGTTCAGGTCTCACTGGGAAAACATATACCTCAAGCGCTTGTGATACGTGAATACGAAAAAGCGCTACCCAATGAGGTAATATCACCAAAACATTAGTGCAAATATGACCGTTTCTATATTCAGATCATGGGTGGAATAGTTATTTTCGTGGGGACACAACTACCTTGACCCATAATTTATTTCTCCTTGGTGCTGCATCAGATAACATCCCAATCCTATATCAGAAGCATCATAAAACAACTCAAACATCACCCCTTCCTCTAGAAACCTATGCACTAGAGAACTGAAAAAATTCCTCTTAAGATAGACAACTTCCACCTAGCACTGCTCGATCCACACAAAATCTTGGACTTTTTTTGTCAGAGCCATTAGTGGAGCTGTTACTCGAGAGAAATTAGGTATGAATCTCTAGTAATAGCCTGATAGACTCAGAAAGTTGTGACATTCTACCATTTCATGGGTACTTACCAAGAAACAACTGCCTCAACCTTCTATGGGTCCACTTATACACCCTACCGAGAGACCACAAGTCATATTAAGTGGACCTCCAACATCCAAAACCTATATTTTCATAGCTTTCTGTAGATTTTTTTGTGTTGAAGGACCACCAGTATAGTCTTGAGATGCTTGGTATGATCCACCTCTAACTCTGAGTATATCAAGATGTCATTGAAGAATATTATGATGAAATGGTACGTGAAATCATCTAAGACAATGTTCATAAGTACCATGAACATGACTGATGCATTTGTAACATAGAATGACATAACCATGAACACAAATTTCTCATACCGGCATAAGAAAGTAGTATTCATGATGTCACCCTCCTTCCCTCTCAACTGGAGATACCTGGACCACAAATAGATCATATAAATCCAATTCATTCCCCTCAACTATTATAATAGATTGAATACCCTCAAGAGAGGGTCGTAGTTCTTGATCTTTACCTGATTTAACCTTCGGTAGTCTATACACATCCTCAGACCACCATGTACCTTCATTGTAAACAAGATCGAAGCACCCCCTAAAGACACACTGGGATGGATAATTACCTTACTCATTTTATCATCAATCTAGATCCAAAACTCCCGTAGCTCAGAAGGCACTATCGGATAAGGATCCATCGAAATCAGACTGACACCTGGTTATATGTATATCTTAAACTCAACATCACGTAGAGGGGGTAGAGTCACAACCTCATTAGGGAAACTATCCAAGAACATTATGAAAACTCATGAGACCTCCACCATCTTAGCATTAAATGATTCCACTGACATCTCAACCAACAATAAAGGAAAAGGTTCCACACACCATCATCCCATCAAATAACTCTTCTCGCCAAAAAAATCCACACGTTGGCATTCCTTGTCTAAAAACACAACTCTCCTCTAGAAGAATTCAATAACAGTATGCATAGAGTACACATACTCTATGATAAGGATAACATTGTTTAGATTCATCTATAGCAGAAAGAGATCCCTACAAAATTGATGTAGTCCCAACATCAGTCTACATCCTTGGAAAACATCAAACATATTGTTCTATCCTCAAACTATTGTACTCAATACTAGGTGCATGGAAAGTATCTCTATGTCGAGTCCTATAACATGGATGCAACAAAGGAGTGAGAAGATACTGAATCAAACATGGTGTAGAAAATATTTTTGAACAAACTGATTGTACCTTAAACAATCTCCGGCTTTTCTAGAACTACTACCTTTGTAGCGTACAACTAACAAAACCCAGCTCCTCTGCCCATATTATGTTCGCCACCTCCCTTACCATACCCAGGTTGAGTTCCCTATGGAATGTACTAAGTCCATACCCCACCTACTCCATCTACCCTTAGTGGAGTAGAAGCCTATAATCCATGCTGTTGAAACGGCTTGGACGACAACTACTGCATAGGAGAGTGCTGAAACTACCCACCCTCACCGTACTAAGCTCGAACCGGGATATGAATATGAAGGTTCTTGAGGACTCCAAAAGTGAAAAACAGCAGTCCCAAGCCTATGGAAAAAGGACGAGGACTGGAAGTTTGGAACTAAAACTATTGGGGTCGTCTCCTCATTGTCTGAAACCTAGAAGGTGATGGCGCCTGAGACCTACTACTGGGGAATTTCCCTTCGTAGATCCGTTTTGAATCCCCTCTCGTAGTAGACCTCCTTGAGAGTGCATTATATCCACCACCTCAGCCTTCTTCTTAACCTCTAAGTATGTCGGTAGGGTAAAGTGATTAACCACATACTGGAGGGAAGGACATAGTGACTTCTCTAAGCATCTCTCCCTAGAATCCTCATCCAAAAATGGTCCAGATCCATGTGAAGGAGATCCTTGAATTTTATCCCCAAATCCCATACTGGAATACTCCCCAGCTGGAGGGAGAGTAGCTCCTATTTCTTCTCATCCTTTATCATTAATGAAATGAATTTCTCCTGAATCTCTTATCAAACTAGACCCACAGAACCTCACCCTCTTTTGTCTCCCCAGGTAAAGCATCCACCACTAACGCATAGCTCCTCTATATGGATCTCTTCAAAGGGAACCCCGTAGTGTTTAAGTTCCCAGATCAAGCTAAAAGTTATCACCAGATCATCGATCCAACTCTCCATCTCTATGTTTGAGACACTGCCCTCATCATTTCCTAGGTTCTATCACTGGAAATCACGATGAACCTTTTTCCACTAATTGTCCTCCTACTCTAGATCAACCTTCTGTTGGTCGACCAAGTTTGCCTGCTAAGCCTCCACTACTCGATCCACTCTTGGATTAGGACCTGGTTCCATATATGAATGGTAAATAATGAACTCCTAATCCTGATTAATATGAAATTTATTTAGGATTAATTTTAACCCATTATTTATTTAATTTTCCTAAAATTACTAAAATAAATAAAAACACAAGTCATCAGGGTGCATGTACCTTTACTAGGGTCTCTACCCCGCAATCAGTGTAGCATCACTTGGTCGTTTAGTAAGTTCAGAGTCCTTGCATCAGATCATGGGAGCCCCTAAAATTTCATGTCCTAGCCAATATTCCCTAGCCTTTTTCATGCACCAAGATCACCAGACAATGTTTCCCTACCAACCCATGTAATCCTCACTATGACTAAAATCCCATGTCCTAGCCAAATTTTTATCCACCCTCGGGAGGAAATCACGAACCATCTGTTCTTTGAAGGAGAGTGGGTGCAAAATGTCTTGTTATTTTTTGGTGGAAATGCTATGATAGCTGACCATATGCACGAGAGGAACTTGTTCCTGGAAAGATGGTTCCATTGAAACAATGAGGAGGGCCCTGCCATAATGGCGAGGTCCATCATTTTCAGCGCCGCATACTGGTGATTGAGGCTAGCCCGAAACCAATGTAGGTTTGAGGGAACCAACTCAACTCCAATGGATATCATAGTGCACACAAAGAAACTACTGCTCGACATGTCCTCCCTCTTCATGGACTGGCATGATGGCCCTCTTCTAAACCTGGTTAACTGTCGGCTCGTGCATGTCCACGTCTCCACCAGCAAACCAGCGGGGAAATGAGTATGTTGGGAACCTCCAGCAACAGGCTACATGCTTAACATGGATGGGTCATGTATTATGGAAAATATGAGAGGCGGGGGTGTGGTGTGATACATTCTGGGGACTGTAATTATAGCCTTCTCTCAGACGAATGGCACTGGAGGCCCACTTTAGGTGGTGGTGAGAGCTATGCTAACAGGGTTATCCATCTGTAACCGGAAGAACCTGGAGATTACCCTAGCAGGGACAGATTCTTTGATCCTTCATGAGGCCCTACATGGAAAACGTGATATCCCTTGGTCCATTTCCTGTACAGTCAAAAAGTGAAAAAACATCCTCAACAACAAGATACAGTTTACCCATAGGTGGAGGGAGGGAAATAGTGTTTCGGATTGCATGGCCTCCATGGTAGGACCTTTTTTTAATATTTTCCAGCATACTCATCCTTTCAAGGACAAAGGGGCTGATCTGATTATAGGGGATTCCCTTCGACTTCACTATTATAGGCCCCCTAAGCTTGATAAGGTTCTCTTGTATGGCTTCATTTTAATAAAAAAAATTGACGTTGGATGGATGGATAAAGAAACCCATATCAATCCCACAAGCATTTTTAATATAAAATTACTAAAAAACATGCAAAAATCCAAAGTAAGTACCAAAACAAAAATAAGTAGAGACACTAGAATCGTCCCCAACGTCTGAGCTAGTAAAGTCCAACATAGTTCGTGTAATCTCCCTGGAAACCTGAAAATAGTTTTATACACATAGGATGAGCATATGAGTATACTATATTGAAACAAAATCCAAATTCACCTATGTCGAAGTGGGAGAAGCATACTAATTCCCCTGTGAAAAAATAGTAGAAACTCAAAAGCACCTAAAAAATATACTATCCACCCCAACCTCAGGATGACACCCCCACCAAATAACACAATTCAAGTAAAGTAATGTAGTAATCACATCGATATTTGGGTACCCTACACCACTTACCATGGGTTAACTTTTTTATCCCTAATAGAGAATGTATTGATGCTACCACACTCTTCAAAAATCCCCATTGTCACATCCTTCCCTCACACACCTAGGCCACATATAACATCCCACCTAGAAACACCTGGGCTATAACCACATCACATCCCGCCTCGCAGACACCTGGGTGACAAAACCACAACCTCGTCCCAATGAAACCATGGAAAGTACAACATATCTCATCCCGATGACACCTAGGAAACACACCTCTACCATAGATACATGGGCCTCACAACCACACCACAACCTACCCGATGAGTATTTGGATACCAATTTCTAGAAGAGGGAGCAGAGAAGAGCTAATAACTAGCCATACATCCTCTCATTGGTATGTTGGTAAAGGACACCCTCCCCCATTACAATGGGGGTGTTCTAAAGGTTGTTCTAAACAAGGGTGGGACGTGTATATAAATCAAAGGGAACTACTTGTATATATATAGGTACCAAACTCTCAGAACAATCTATGGGTTTTTTGAACAATAACCATGCCACACCAAAACTTCCCTTGCTACCAACCCTAGATGCACGTACCACCACAGAAAATGGTCACATCCATAAGTCGATAAATGAATGCCACTTCACTGCAAGTAACAACTTGAAACATACCCCCCACCCAATTCATTTTACTAGTTCTCATTATTTATTATTAATTAATTCATTTATTTATTTCATTCCTAGCTGGGAAACTACCAAACACTGTAAATGTTTAAGGAAAATCACCCATTCCAACCACTACCAAATCCAAACAAATAAAGATGGGATAAGGTAAGAAAATACACTCTAACACCCATTCATAAAATAAAGGCCTCTGGAAAATCCAGGAAAAAGGCCCACACAAGGTAAAAAAATCCTTCTTAAAAATCATCCGTCCTAAACCATCCTCATTAGTCCTGCTGCCCGAGAAACACCACATTCAGAAAAACTCACAAAGCTTGTAGTCCCACTATAGATTCCCCTCTCTTGAACACCTGTTCAACCACTGCCAACATCATTATTCAAAGTCATTCCACCCTATCCTTCCTCTCAACAAGTAAACTCCCAATAAACCTCATCACAACCCCACTCAGAAGCCCCACTTCAAAACAACACCACACCCAGTAACATAAACATAACACAACCTAAATATTAATCCCCACTACCCAACCACAAACACTACAAAGATGTATTCCCACTAAATAACATGTTTATCTATTCCACAATCAATAAATATCTCATCCTTATATTATATTACACCACCCGTTCCACCCCATACTCACAACCACACTTCTAGCCACAACACAACATGAATAGCACAGACAAAAGGCTAAATAGAATGCCACTTAACACATAACCACACTAACTAGGAAAATTAATTTAGATTTAGCAGCACTCATTATTTAATTCCAATTGACAAAACAAGGGTTATCACAGAACAAGTATGATCCTGGGGTATCCATTTATTTAACTGAATATACATGGTTAACAAATTTTCATTCTCACATAGTTTTTTCTGAAGTATCAACAAAAATATTCAAAATCCATACTAGTGCAAAAACTAAGACCACCAATGAAAATTATTTCCATAAGGCATGAAACCCTTATAAAACACAACATGGATCAAGGATAACATTTATAACAAATAGACCGTCATGATTGTACTCCCAACCCCTTAATTATTACTTCTTATTTTCATTTTTAAAATTGGATCTAACCATATTCACAAGGGGATATCAGTACACCCATCCCACATGATACATAATTAAAAGTGGGACAAAGTCAATCCCTACTCGGAACAATGGGTGACCAACGATTGTCCCTTAAACAAAAATAGGGGGTGCACGAGTAGTAGGAAAACTCCAAAGAAAAATGGATCGATGGGTACTGCTCAACACGTGATCACGGGAAGGAAAGAAACTAGGCACACCAAGAGAAAACAAAAACACGCTGAAATAGAAGATCTCAACTTAGAATATCCATATCCTATATCAATGGAAGAGATATGGTTTTAAAGGGCATTAATGTCATATCATGGCCAAGACCATGAGATTTTCCTATTATAAGGCCTCGAGAGAATTAGGATTTAAAAAATACAATTAATATTCATTTAAATTCATTTAGAAATTCCCAAAAAAGGATTTAAGAATGATTTACTTAGAATAAAATGAAATAGGGGGAAAATGAAAAAACTAGGAAAAACAGGGAATGACTCACTGATAGGTGGGTCACTGACACCTGACTCACCGACATGATCCATCGACACCACTCACCGATGCCAATCAGAAACAATACTCACCGATACCCATATTATTAACACCTGAACTACCGATGCCCAACCTACCGATGCCTGACCTACCGACGCCTTGACCTACCGACTTCCTAAGTCTCTGACGCCTTGAGTCACTGATGCCCTGAGTCACCGATGTCCTATTTCACCGATGCTGAGCTATCGACACAATCTACCAATGAAAAACTACTAATGTTGATCCACCAACACGAATTATCGATGCCCGACTCACCGATGAAAAAAATGAAAAATTTAGGAAACTACTGAAATGAGCCCTTGCACCCAGAACACCCCAAACACTGGATTTTGATAAATTAATGGATCGAGGAGGTCAGGGAAATTACAATAATATACAATATTTGTAAATATCTAATGATAACTTTAAAGAAGATAATATATTTAGTAATTCGAAACAATTTAATAGAATAACATTTATTATAAAATAACAATAATTTCAATATTGACATTATTCATTTAATTTAAATTTTAAAAATATCAATACAATGATGGAATGCGAATATTTTATTTTAACACAAATTTATCGTGATATATTCATCCAAAAAAATAATTGAACATAGTAATTCATTTAATTTACTCAACTTTTTAATATTTTTATTATCATTTATTTTATTTAATTGTTTTCTAAATAATTAGTGAGTTGGTGTTTCATAAGCATTTAAAGTAATTATTTCATCACAAAAAATTAAAATAAAATATAATTATAAAAAACTCATTTATATTTTTAAATAATACTTATAACTAAACATATATTTATTTTCTCTCTATTACAAAGGTTTATAGAAATTAAAAGTAAAAAAGTATCTTTTTGTCTTTATCTTAACTTAACTTACTATATGGGTCAAATTTAAAGAAAATTGGAATGTAATTTATATATTTCAAATAATTTTATGGATAATTTAGAAATAAATCCATTCAATATAATTTAGATAATATGTTAGGTCATTTTCACTCTTATCATTCTTGTCCAACCCATAGTAAATCCATAATTCCTTTAACCACGATAATTAATATTTACTGCATTCACTATTCATTTTGATCAAAAATTATGTTTCCCTCATTAGAAATTATAAATTACCCATATTAAAAATATGAAATCCATTTTAAAAATTCAATTCACATAGGTGGAAAAAAATTAAATTAAAATTAATCCTGTAGAAATGACGAGAATATGAGGTTTTAAAGAGAAAAAGTTCAAAGGTTTGAAATATTATTAAATAATAATTCAAATTAAAATTCATTAAAATAAACTAAAATGGATTAATATATATAAAATAGAACTAATTTTACTTTAAAAAATTTCAAAATATAATTTAACGTTATAAATAAATTAATCAAAAAGGGATTTTTTAATAAAATTTAGTATTTTCACTATTCATCAAAAAATAAAACATTTTATAAAGAAATTCCAATAATTCATCCTAAGATATTTTTGATATTAATATTTTAATTAATATTTATATTATATCAAATTAATTTCCTAAGATTGTCTACAAAAATTTAATAAAAAGTGCTCCATAAATGGTGATAATACTTATTTTTAGAAAAATACACTTTTAAGCATACAATTGGATTTATTCTTATATCATGTGTATAAAACCTATAATATAAATGTTAAAAATTATATTTAATATAAAATATATATGTTTTATAAAAATAAATTGTTATTTTGTGAATTTATTGATATTAATCACACTTGTATGCATAAAAATAGTTTTTTTTTGAAAAAGATCTCTTTTTTTCAAATGGGTTTTATTTTCATTTAGAATTAATTTGTCACCAAATGATTCATAATATAAACACATGTAAATCATATTTTTATAGTCTAGTTAATCATATTAATACCTTCCATTCCAGCAGATAGTAGAAAACTATAACATTAAATAATAATATTTTAATATCATGTCATGTTTGGTTTAAACTCGATGATTCTTATAGCGCAAGGAATACTCAAAATTATGTGTAACACATGCCCAAATTGGTATCTTGTGCAATGAAAGATAAGATCAGTGTTTTCATTAATGTAAAATATGAAATATAATAAGTATATTTGAAAAAAAATCATAAAATATTAGGGTGTTACATTATACCCCCCCTTTAAATGAATTTCACCCTCAAAATTCATGTTGGTCATCAAATGTTTAACAATTGAAAATTATTTCATAGAAAACTTCATCATAGAAATTAATAATAAAATCTTCCTTAAAATGTAATTTTGAAAAAATAATGGTTAAAACAAGTAACTCATAAATTGTTTTCCACATAGGAGTACATAGATGGGAAGTGGAAAAACGAAAATAGAATAGAAAATTAACACCCAAATACTGATATAGAGTGATAGATAACATAGCTAGGAAAAATCTAACAATCATATAGACATTATCCAAATATGTTTGAAAAGGGTTATTTATATCAAAAAAATAATGATAATAGGATGAAATTTTATTTCAAAACACTATTCTAAAATTTTAATAATTTTTAAAAGAAGATATACTTACATTATTCAGTCCATTTCATAAGCACAATCTCAACATATGGTTATGCCTTAATTAATTTTAACTTATTATCTAACTCTAAGAAATGGATGTGAATTTTTATGCCTAAATAAATAATGGATCATAATATCTATATATATAATGATAATCCATTCCTTTTATCTTTAGTTATCATCAAAACAAAAATGTTAACATAGGATATGAAATAAGAATAAATCATCATATAGAGAAATGACACATTAATATCTAAAAAAACATTCAAAGTTAAACATAAATATTCCCATAAATGGTTAAACATTTCACCATTATTAAATATGAGAATCCAAAAATTCATAAAGAAAGTCACTAAATTTTTCAAAATCATCTTAATACTGATTCCACATATATCATACACTATCTCTTGATTTTCACATACCAAACATTTGAATACCTTCATTATTTATTCTCCTGAAACATGGTATTAAATTAAATTAACAAAAAACCTTATTGAAAAAATACATGCTTTGAAATTCTTTACATAAAACATATATTATTATATATATTACATAAATCTATAAGTGATGTAAACATCAACAATGATAACATAAACCAATTATTCAAAAAATACTTTATCAGTTCTGAAGTCATCAATACTATTCAATTTAATCTTTCCATATAAATCATATCTTTATCCAAACTAATCATCATTTTATCATCCTTAGGAACGCTTTACCATTTATATTCCATTAATCATAAAATAAAGACCTAAAATTAAATCACTTTTCTATGTCATCAGTACCATTCAAAATATTATTTCAAATAATCAATGAAAAACTTATACTGAACAATTCTCATATATTTCAAAATTAAGAAAACATAATCATTGAATTCAAATACATAAACACTTCTGTAATTACACCTCATCCTTAATACATTAACTAGGATTCCTCATCCTATTCCCTAATACCCCTTTCCTTTTGTATATCATTCTTAGTCTCTTCATCTTTAGTAGTGTAAGCATTCATTTTACAACCATAGTTATTTCATTTATGATATTTCCCCTAGAACATTTTTTTGTATACTTATTATATTTTAAACATTTAAAACCATCAATCTTTGATAAAAATTTAGAAATACCAATATTACCATACATTTCATTAAATAATATTTTTATTTTTCCTAAACATGTAATTTATTTGTATCCATATTTTCCACACTTGAAACATATTATTATTCCTATAAGAAATCCACTTGGGTGTTTCTTCCCACATTATTGATAGAAAGGAAATTGAATCTTCTTTCCTCAATGGTTTCCATCACCCAAACTTTTAGTGAACAATTTACTTCTCTTCTTTGTTGAGTTTTATAGTTGGTTAAGGTATACTTTTTTAATCATGTTCCTTGAAAAATGATTATTCTTAATCAAAAAAATCATTTACTGTGATCATCACCCCACTTGGTTACTCATCAAAAAACTGTCCATCACACTCAATGCTATTCACATCCCTTCTACCTCCCATGATTAACTAAGATAGGAATGAATAGTGTGAGAAAAACCAATCATAATTGAAAATATAATAGTTTAAAATATAATTTAGGATGTCTAAATAAATACACATTCTTTATAATCCATGAAACATTAAGTTTATACTAGGTCTTTAATAGTCATAATATATTTAAATCATTCATAACGATTCATATAGAGTTTGTAACTTTCCGAAGCATATCCCTCAGGAGTGTCAAACCAGGTGTGAAGCAAGGTCCATTTTCATGCACTAGTTTTCAATCATTTATAGCTTAATACAATGTTTTTAGTGTTGTTTCACTTAGTTATATCTATGGTAGACCCACATACACTTGTAGTGTCCATAAAAGATGTATTTTTAGGAAACAACTAGCTATATCCTTTACCAAAATTCAATAACATTTTCTTATACTTTGACTCATCCTTAGACTTATCCTTAGAGATGTACTTAGAAATGTCAATAAGGATTTATAAAAATAGTTTCCAAAGGATAATAAAAATTTCCTTTGATACAAACTATAGAGTCCTAGGTTTATTATACATAGATATTAGATCATTTTTAAGAACATTTTTTACATTACACAAAAAAATCATGAGGATGATTATAATTTAGTGTCTTTGGATACATAGAAATAAAAACAATAGATCATATGTGGTATGAATCATCTCCCACTCCATTATTCATAACATGAACCTTTTTATACACATCATACATAATACATATCTTCATAACCTAGTTAATGGAAATATAATAAAGGGTTAGCTTAGATTCTCTGTAAGGGTAAACAATAGAGATACATAAGAATGACATTAATATAAGGGTATGAGAACATGGGAATAACATTCGAAAGCTCTATCCTTCACATCAAGGATCATATACAAGAGTCATGGAAGAAATATTAGTAGTTCATAAGACATGAATCATAAGATAATCAAAGAACATGATATATTAGAGAATAAAATTAGTAAAAGACATAGATTTCTGGAATACACAAAAGCATAAAAAATCATTTCCATATTAGTCAATGTAAACTTACAAGGCTATCATACTGTAATGGGTTCAATCCACAAACCATCATAGTAGTTTAGGTTCTCTCCCAAGACCATAAATGGAAAAATTCCATTAATAAACTAATTTCACTCCTCATTATAGTCTTGTATATCTTATGAGATATAAATCTTTACTCAATGAATGGGAGGGAGATATAGGTCACACCCATTATATAATGAAATACATATTTATGTGTGATACAATTTCGTTAACATTCATCATATCATAAACCAAGAAATAAAATGGGTATAATAAAAATTTCATCATATCATAATCTATGGAAAAGAGACATGTTTTATAATCATTTCATCATAGAATAACTTAGGAAAAGAATCGAGTTTCACAAACCTTTTTCTATCAAATCATAAACCATTTAGAGAAATAATACAAATGGTATAATTTGATCATATCTAAAGTAAGTAATATTTAAATCCAATTAATTTAATATTAAATGGAAAATAATTTTGAAATATAATTTAAAATATTTCCTAAGGAAAATATCCTTTTCATTTTGAAAATAGTTTTTAGAACATATAACATTTTGAAAATAATTTTCAATGAAAACAACCTTGAAAACATATAAAAGATGATTTAAAAAAATAATTTTTTTATTAATTCATCATTTATTCTCTAAAAACACTTTTTAAAACCATTGGGAAAACATTTTCATAAAACATTGTTTTGGAATAAAATGTGTTTTCAACATAAAAGATGATTATTTTCATAAAAACATTATTTTGAAATATTTAGTACATAAACAGAGGAAATTGAGTTGGACAACATGTATTATCATGAAATAAAAATATTACATGAATATTTTGGAGTTTATTGTGATGTATATCATAATATTTCAACATTTGAGACATAATTATAAACAATCTCGATAAATGATGAGATTGCAACATAAAATATTTACACTTTCAGAAACATTGAATCATAAGACCCAGGAAATTATAACATAAAATGAATCATAAAATACAAATAGGATGAATAAATTCATGATAATTCATGTAAAAGGTTTGTATATAAATATTGTGAAGTAATATATGTGTATAACATAATGTACATCTCAAATAAGGAATGTTGAGAACAAAATCCTTTACGATTTGTTAAGATTTTAACCATGAACTCCATTAAAGAGATATAATAAAATGGATATATAAATATAAATAATTATAATTATAAGAATCATAAAATACCTTCATGATAATTATACACACCGTATAACAAAAATAGTTGGTTAATATGACATGTGACTCAAAGAAGATGAAAGTGATACGAAAATCCCTTACCTTAAGTATTGCCTTCTGTCGTACTCATAAACCGTCCAATATAAGTAACATATAAGTTTATTTTAAAACAATTAATGAATAATAAATATATATATCATACCATATATGATTTTATTATGACCTTTTATTACTCATTTATCAACAATTCCATTTTAATGTCACATTTTGGGTAATAATTGCTTTATTTTTCATATATGTTCTGACATGTTAGTTTTGGTCCTCTTACTCCAATAATTATTTCATAATATCTGGTATATAAAACATGATATAAATATCTTATATATATATATTGTATATCTATTTAATTTAATCCATGAATTTTAGAGATAGAAAATTTGTAACACCCCATGATTTCATAGTATGTTATCTCATTTAATAATTCAATAGCTTGCGCTACATGCAACACTGAGTTCAAGCGCACCCCAACATACTAAACTAACCATTTCAAAAAGTGGTTATGAATATTATTAACTGATTTTTTAATCTTATATACTCTATATAATTTTAATATCCAAATTATTTGTTTCTTAGACATAATATAAGAACAAATTCATTTTTTAAGATAAAATTTGTATTTTTGAAAAAAATGTGATTTTACCGCCTTTTAAGGGAGATACCTTTTTAAAAAAAATAATTCACACATTTAAATATTTGATTTAATGAAATTAAAATTTTATTTAGAACCGGGACATAAAAATTTAGTTTTGTTAAATTTTTTGTACTTTAATGAAAACTTTCAATTTTTGATGAATAGTGAAAAAATGTGTTATTATATAAAACGACTATTAATTTAAATAATTATTTATTTTATTTTAATTTATTTTCAGTCAAAATAGATACATAACACCTATATATGTTCAACTTAATTCATTTTATTCATTTTATAATATTTTTATATATATTTTTTTTATAGAACATTTTACCGTCTTTTACCCACCTTCTAGGAGCATTTACAATTTTGCATAAAACTTAATCTTACCGCTTATATGAGTTGAATTTAAAAAATTTAAGGGACATGGTTGAAATTATTAATTAAAATGTGGTTCAATAAGAAGAAAATAATTTTTGGTGAATAGTAACTTTTGACTTTTATTTACCAAAGTTCAAAGTAAATATGTTAATTAAGGGTAAAAATGATATTATAATTACCGTAACACATGTTCTAATTTTATTGGATATATATATTTAGACAAAAAAAACCTTAGGAATAAAATATGACCCCCTTTGGTTCACTTTGATAATATGAGCACATTTATTATTATTTTATTTAAAGAAGACTTAAAAGAGTTAAATTCAGTGTTTAATAACTAAAGCATTTTAAATATGGGGATATACATAAGATAAATTAGATTATAAATATTAATTAGAAATATAAAAAAAATTATTACATAATAGTAATTTATTTATAAATTTTAGACATTAAATATTTAAATTTATTTATGACAAAATGATGATGCAGTAATTACCTTATTAATGAAATATTAAAATATTTGATATTATAAATATCCAAATAAATCTAATTCGAGGCTTTTTATGGATTAAAATAATTTTATAGGTTAATATTACATGTTAGGGTTGGTTAAATAAATTTTATTCAGAGTTATAAAGTTTTTATGGATTTCAAAAAAATAAAATACTAAATAGTGTCAAAACTGACATAATTGAGTTTTTAAAACAAATATTATATTATTAATTGATATAATATTCCTAAAAATATATGGTTCAGCCAAAGGACTTATATAAGGTTATATATATTAATAGTGAACCACATGGGGTTCTCGTGTCTTGTTGTAGTAAGTTTATTAACCATATAATATAAAAATACAAAGAAATAAGGTAAATGTCAAACTATTTAACTTATAGTTAAATCTAAAAGATCAGGTTAATATGATGACCTAAACCTATATAAAACCTATTGGTAGAGTGGTTTTCTACCCATAACCACCTTAGACTATAAATATTTCATTTTGGAGCCATTATAAACAGAAAATGATATTATTAAAAAATAATATTTCAAGCATTTCCTAAAGTGACCCTCCCCTCTCTTATAAAAGGGCACTCCCCCTTCTCTTAATTTCACACCTCCAATTCCTTTTGGATCGTCCAAACCATTCCCAAATATCCTCCCAACTTTCCTAACTTCATCCTAGAGGCCTTCCTTTGGTTATAAAGCCAACCTATGAAGCCCTTTTGATCAAATCAAAAGGTAGAACCCGAAGAAGATGTAAATATTTCGTCACCTCTTTTAAGTTCTTTTCTTCTTCCACTTCCTCTTTCTTTGTTGTTTTAATTCTAAATTATAAATATAGTATCTTCTATATAATATGATGTTATTATGGAAATGGTACATCCATATTCATTATTCTATCCATCCTATAAATGACAAAGTCATCACACGTGTGTACGTACAGATTACCATCTCCATGTCATGGTGTAGTTTGTTATTCAAATACTTCATTATTTGTATGAGTATAATAATGAGTATAACAGATGTAAATAATAAATATAATATGTTAATGATTCTTTATATATTATAAACCATTCAATTACATATGATTTCACCATCGATATAACGATATTGTCGCTCGTGGGTACGTACGGATTACCGTCTCCACGAAGCGATGAGATTCATTCCCATGTTCACCATTCAATGATGATTATAAAAATATATATTATTAATAAGTATTTAATATATTAAATAATAATTCTACTGGATATATATATATGTATGTACTTACATATATCTTATTCACTTACTTTCGTTCAATACGATATGAAAACAGAAACAATGTTTATGTGTACGTATGACATACCGTATCTATAAATGGTGCCTTCCATTTTATATATCTATCTATTGTAAATATTTATATTCTAAATATATATGAAATATAAATCAAGGTTTATATTCTAGAATTATTTAAGTCATGTTCTATATGATACGATCAAGAATAATAAGTTAAAACATGTGCGATAAAGAAAGCAATTATTACCCAAAATGTTAATTTAACATGTAAATATTTATTGAATGGGTAGTATAAAGTCACAAATGAATCATGTATGATATAATAAATATAGATATGGTTCTGGTATAATTTAATAACATACTATGGTCATTTTTCCGGAGGATAAATGTACCCTCGACTAAAGGAAAGTGCAAGGTAATGGTTAATGTCACAATCTCTTTATTATCTGAGGTTGTTTTTACGTAAGTATCAACTGGGACATATTTATTATCCATGTCCATGTTTCATGGGAGATTTTAAATGGATTATTTTAAGGGACTTTTTTTTACAAAAACCTCATTTTAAATTTTTTAAATATATATTCTTCAAAATCATTCTCAATAATGTCCATGTATTCAAAATGGGTTTTAAGGATTTTTTATATGGACATGAATGTTTTTAAAATGTAAATTCCTTTAAAAAGTTTCAAAGTGGTATGATACACTTTGATTCAAAAATTCCTTTAAATGTATTTCTAAATTTTGTGACTTTTAAATGTTTTCATGAAAAAGGTATATTTCTCTCAATGAGTTTTACAAATCATTTTCACTTATGTCAACATCATTGGATGGATTTTAACCTTTTTTAAAGTTGATTTATTAGGATACAAATAATTCAAATTTTATTGAAGGTTTTTTGATATGTTTTACTGTGGATGTGTTATTTTTATACCACTCATGGTTTATGGATAAAGTATTAACATTTTGTATGCTATTCATAATATGGATGTTTATGTTATGTTTAAAACCTTTCATATGAGGAATGCATTGGACTTAGTAAGTGATGGGTGGAGCCTATTATAGATCCTCGATTCATCAGTAGGTCTCATGAGGCAAAATAGTGTCTTGGAACAAGGACATGACAAAATCTTATTTGTAGTCTTTTCACAAGGCATTGACTATGTGGTTATGAAGTCTGGCATTATGCATTCCATAATTATGAAAGTTTCTATTGATATTACATGTGATTATTCAACTAGTAGAATATCCATGTGAATAATTAAATGGAATTATTTGATTTTATCATTGCCATATTATACTGATGTTTATGTTTAAAAGGCTTTTGTTTTATTCTTATACATTTCCTTAAATGTTTATGTTTATTTATGAATTTTTCCACTATATTTTTATCCTTACTGAGCATATGAGCTCACCCCTTTCTTATGTTTTATTTTCCCAGGATTCCAAGAAGTGTTTTATGATTGATAATTATGGTTAAGCTAGGGGATTAATGGCATTCTCAAAGGATCATTTATGTTGTGTTTTATTTTATAATGTGTAATGTAATGTTATTGCATTTAATCTATTTTCCAAGACTACTAAACTGATCTGTCTTTTGGGACTTGATTCCTTGTAATCATGCCAATGTATTAAAATAATGCACCAACTCCAGGTAACTACGGTTGGGGCATTATAGTTGTTATCAGAGGTAGTTTAGAAATAACCATGGAAAGTAGATTTAGAAAAAATATGATTTGATAACACTACCCTAAGGTTGGATTTGAGGATTATTATAGAATAAATTCAAAGAATTTTTTTACTATATAGATTTTGTGAGTTTTCAACGAAATACATCTCCCTCTAGATATGAGCAGGTAGAGGCAGCTCTGGCACAGATGTACATAGGGATAAAACAAAAAAACACTTCTTTGAGCTTGACTCGAACAGGAACTGGTGAATGATAACAGTCCTTACTACACTCTTGGTTATGATACTCCTGGGGGGTATGCTTAGGATAATTCTCGTATTCTTTACAAACCACTATGAAGGGTTTATGAGTATATACTTCTTAAAAGAAAACATTTTAATGATTATGGATTATATCCATGAACTGTTCAATTTATGATAACTATTTTACAAGTTTGGAATTATGCATTGCAGTTCGTAAACTAACCTAGTGTGTGCCATTGTTTAGAAATGCCACCCAGTAGACTGAATAAGACCTCCAAAAATATCCATGATCCAAAGAGTAAGAATGATCACATCTTTCATGGTATTATGCCATCATTTTGAAAGGAAAATATCTCACACGTATTATCATCATATGAATAAATAGTATCAAGTGTTAATAAGATAATTAAAAAATTTTATGAGTCCAATGGTTTTGAAGGGAATCTAGAGAAGAAACGGATGGTAGATAGATATATGGATAAATTTAATAAGGGAAATAAGAAGTTTTCCATATGTGGTAACTATCAACCAAATCACCTTGGTAAATGCTTGAAGGGAATGAGATTTTGTTATAAGTTTGGAGAAAAAGGACACCAAGTACGTGATTCAAAGGTTGAGAAGATGTTTTCAAATGTACAATGCTTCATCTGCAAGGAGTTGAGACAATATGCGGATCAATGTCCAAATCATCAGAGTATACCCCAAATGCTACTATTGGATAATAATAAAGTTATGATACTACCGAGATGAATATGAATGATTAATATTTCTTATATTGTTATTAAATTATTTTGCCATTATATTATTCTATTAATGATGTACATGTTATAATAATTATATAGTATATAAGGATTTTACTACAATACTATTTCATTAAAGACTTGAGATTGTTTGGAACCAATAAAAGTGACTCAATGGAAAGATAATTTTTTTTGGAAAATACATGGTTAAAGGAAAGAAAAAACATTAATATGGTCTTGATACTGAGGTGTTGATTTTGGAATAAGAGATTATTTATTTGGATAGAGTATATTAGATATTATTGACATCCTTGGAACTATTTAATGGGTTTTTTATTCCATCATTGTTGTATTTTAAAACATTTTTGGATATAAGGAGTATATCAAGTATTCTATAAGGAGTACAAGAGCATGAATGTAATCAATATGGTTATATGATAATTAAGGGTGTTACCATGTTTTGAAAGAATACATGATGAAGGTATTCACATGTTATTACATGGAAAAAGGATCTTCACTGTCTTTACCTTCCATATAAATTTTGGAATGTGAGTTTAGAAAAAATTATTTTGGACATGTATAAAGGTTGGAATCAATTAAATTTGACATTGGATACTATTTTTAAGGTTAAATATATTCTTGAGATTATTTTTGGATTGTCATAAAAAGGACAACTCGGAGGTTGGATGACAACCGGTCACGTCCAGCAAGGTCGTGATACTTGAACCTGAAACTGAAGGGTGACAAGGGCGAATCACCTACCACTAGCCTACGTGATGTCCTAGCTTGTATAATGTAGTTTTTATTTAATAGTAGGACAAATTAATTATAAATTCATTATTTTATGAACTGTATATGATTAGGATAAATAGAATACTTTTGAATTATATTATCTTTTGGAGTGAGAGATGATTTTGTGGTTGGAATTAGTTGAAGGATGAAACTCTACTTGTAACGACCCAAACATTCATTAATGAAATTTTTTCTTGATCTAATTAAATTTATTATTATGGTTATATAAAATGTGAACTTAATTGGTTGTATGTTTCCGGATTTTAAAATACTATTATGAATTGCAACCGTTGCTAATATAGTCGTTGATCTGTGATCACATGATTTGTATAATTATAGGGCATTAACAAATCCAATTTACTCAAACAACTGAACCGATGGAATCATTGAGTGGACTTTCCCAATACGAAGCACATTTTTCGGAGCTTGAAAAGGAGGTGGCATCATTGAGATTCTCTCTTGACCAAGCCCAAGTCGAGCTTGAACACATTAAGCTTGAGTAGAACCAAATACAGGAGAAGTGGAAGTTAATAGAGATTACCACCCGAGCGATGTTAACTGAGCCACCCCAAGAGGCTGTCACCGTCACACACCATACCCTTCGGTATTATGGGGATGTTATAAGGGGTTATGTAACAAGACCCTAGCACTATGACTATGTAAATTATTTTTTGTATAAAGAATCTGCATTCATTTTATTATTGTTACTTTGTAAATAGTTTTTAAATCACAAATAGTATTTTTAGTTAATATTAAACTAAGGAATATATTTTGGTGTTTTAATGGATTATTGGATTAAATAATATTTCAATAAAATATTATTATTAAATTTGTTTTAATTAAATTTAAATGATCATATAAATTTATGAATGCGATTGTAATTTTTATTAATGTTTTAAAACTATTTTTGTGAGAACCCATGAATTTTCAATAAATGTTGGTTTTTATTTTAAAAGTAAAAAATTTACATATTTATAAAATTATTTAGATAAAATGACTTTTAGTTTTGTAATCAAGATTTCTAAATTATCTAATGGTGAATTTTTCACAATTTTCTTTGATAGTCGAATTTTTGGGTAAAAATTAAATACCGTTTAAATATATAATGTGTTTTATGACATCATAATGACCCAATAGTGATGTAATAAAATACTATATAGATTATTTTCGGCCAATATATGTTTTATAACTAAAATAATGTGATTTCAGATTTGTTTGATTTATTTTACATTACTTTTGTGGACCCTCAAAGAATTATAAATCATTTTTTCTTTTTAAATTTTTTTCCTTGAGAGTGTGACTCACATCCACATAAGAAACCCTATTATTTTAAGAATTTATACCATTGGAGTTATAAAATATTGTTTTAATCTCCCCTTTTTCAAAAACCATGGGCAAAAACCATTACCTGGTTTGTGGTATTGATTAGTTTAATGTGAGGTGTCCCAATCCTAAATAATAAGGAATTCCATCTCCTTTATTATATAAATCCACCCAAGATACCAATTAATCTTCACTCAATGCCTTTGGAGTTCTACCAACCCCTGCCCTACTCTCTCTAGAATCCTCCCATGCACACCTGTTACCATGCAAAAATTCCTTGAGGGATTTCTCTCTCATCTTTTACATCCAAGTAATTATTTTGTATTATGCATCTAAAATTCATTACATTTGTTGGGACATGTATCTATATGACCCCCTTACTGACTGTTTCATGTATATATGATGAGACACCCTTTTCTCTCTCATCAACCAGCTTCATAAATCCTTATGTTATGTCGTTATGCTGCCAAAATTGCACCCCATTTTTCCAAGCCAAGATCATTGTGTAGTGAATACCATACCCATGTCTATATCAAGGGTATTAGCCTTTATTAACACATACATATTGAATGGTACTTTCATTTAATTATTCCACATTACGTAATCATGGAATAACCTATGATTTTGATTGATTCCATGATCCATGTGACATATTAATGCATGAAATGAAATGTTTAGGAAGGGTGAACCCAGATAGCTCTTCAATGCATTAGGTAAAGTATAGTATCATGATACATCATGTTAAATGGGTGTTGAATCATTATAATTCAAGTTCAATGAGGTTTTACTCATGATTCATGTGAAATGAGGGTTTACTCATTCTCCATGTGCAATGAGCCTTGGCTCATGCTAATTCCATGTTAAATATTGTTGCAACATTTCCATGTTATGATTATCATGCTTTATCATGCCTTTATGTTTATGTTTCTCTTGTACTTCATTGATATGCCTATTCTCTAACATGTACTGTATTCCTCATGTTGTTACATCTTTATTCTCTTATTGGGCTTTATAGCTCACCCTTTTCTTATTCATTTCCTCAGGTTATCCCATGCAATTCTTAATACAAGGGGAATGTAGTGGTCATGTAAAGGAAGTTTTCAATAAATATGTTGTGTCTTTTATGTTCTAATATATCATGTAATGTTATTAATCTACAAAGACAGTATACCTCTAGATATTCCGTGTTGTATTAATTGAAGATTTGATGTAAGAAATCATGTTTACGTGTTTAATAAAAAACAGAATTGTTATAGTTGGTATCAGAGGATAGGTTTAGTTATTTTTGGGAATAGGATTAGAAAACAATAGTGAGGACTTAGAGAAAAGAATAAGTATAATAAAAACATCCTTAATTATTGGTGAGTATTGAGTAAGTGGTTTATCAAGTAAATAAATCCCTATTTGGATATGAAGAGGTAGAGGCGGCTCTGGCACAGATGTATCTTAGGGGTAAACCCCAAAACACCACTTTGATCTAGAATCGAATGAGAACTAGTGCACAATAATGGGCTTTGCTACAATCTTTGTTACGACAATCCTGATGGATATGCTTTGGTAAATTCATAAGCTTAATATGAACCCTTATTAAGGGAATTAAAAAATGACCCTAAGACTATATGCTAGAAAGTAGATCATCGATAGCATAGATGGAAGCCTATGGAATCATAAGTTAAGGAATTAAAACTTATTTTTAATTAAATAGTTTTGTCCATGGATTAACCTTTATGTGTTACCCCTAAATTTATTTTTATTCTAGACAATGGAAAGTAATAAGAGGACTCGGGCTAACAACTGATGTGACGATCAATGTGATGACTGTGCAAATGAGATTCCCAATCCTATGGGAGTGGGAATCTTGAACGTTGTCATGATTCTCTCTTAGTTAACTCAATATTTGAGTATAATCATGGTTCAAGATGAATGTTCACCCCCCCCCCCCAAGAAGGAACACGTTGCTATCGAGAGATTCTTAAGAAAATGCCTCCTACTTTTAATGGATCAACTGATACCTCAATCGCTGAACAATGGATCAAATCTATTTAAAAGATCTTCTCCATCCTTCAATGTTTTGAACAAGTGAAGGTTATTATGGATTCTTATCTTATGGAAGGTGAAGCCGATCAATGGTGGACGTTGATCAAAAATACGAATCCTGAGGAAAAGATCGAGGCATTGGAATGGATGGATTTCCGGAATATTTTTTTGATAAATATTTTCCGTGCACCCTCTGACTTAAGATGGAAAGGGACATCCATGCCCTGAAGAAAAAAGATGACAAATCTGTTAGAGCGTACAAGGAAAACTTCACAAGGCTTGCACGATATGCCTCTGGTTTTGTCGTTACCCCCGAATGCCAGTTTGACCTCTTTTTTGGTGGGCAGAAACCTAGCCTATGGAAAGAAATAGAAATCCGTGACTTTGATAGCTATGAGGATATGGTCTGATGTGCCCTCAAGTACAAAATGGATATTGGATAATCTCAAGGGTGTCATGGGGATAAGAATCATAAGGCATGCTTCAATGTTTGCGGTCTGATGGATAAATCCAACAGTGCTAAGAAGATCCAGCACCCCACTTTCCAACGGTGCGGAAAGAAGAACCTCAGAAATTCCCTAAAGGGGATGAGGAAATGCTTTAGGTGTGGAAGAGAAGGGAAAATAGTTGTTAAATGACGACAATAAAGTCCTGTGGCTATAATAGAAGAGAGTAATTCTTCGTTCGAACCTCAACGTGTTGTTCATTGCTACAACTGCAAAGTACCAGTGAATCTTGTAATTCAGTTCCCTATTCCAAGGGTTTTCAAAGGAAACCAACAACCTCTAAGGCAGCAAGGGAGAGATTTTTCCATCATTACTACAGAAGTGAACCTCGACAATGAAGTGGTGATAGGTACGCTAATTAGTCATTCAAGAATAGAGAATGTACTTTTTTATTTAGGACAACACATTCTTTTATATCCCAAAATTTTAGTAGAACAATCCCAGCATCACCACAAATCATGTAAGTAAAGATGTCGATGAGTACGAAAAATGGGGAAATGACTGCATCCCATGAATATAACTCTTCCCCTATCATAATATGTGGATTTAATTTCCCAGAGAACCTCATCATACTTCCCCTTGTAGAATTTGATGAAATTCTTGGCATGGATTGGATTTCTTTATATAGAGCCAACATAAATTGATGTGAGAGGGAAACCAATTTCCATGTGGTGAATCAACCCCTAATTCCATACAAGTTTAAGGAGGAAGATGAATCTTATTTAGCTCCATCATCTCAAGCATGGACATTATTTCCCTATGATCATGTATATCTGGCTCAAATGATTGAGTCTAAGGAGGCAACCATCCTTGATGACATGCCTATTGTGAGGGAATTTGATAAAGTGTTTCTCGATGAATTGTCTAGAATTACTCCTAAAAGAGATGTTGAATTCTCAATTGATCTTATACCTGGGGTGTTTCTAATATCAAAGACGCCATAGATAATTGTTATTGTGGAGATTGAGGTGCTGAAGAAACAACTACAGGAGAATCTAGATAAAGGGTTTATAAGCCTAAGTGCTTCACCATGGGGTTCACCAATCCTCTTCATTAAGAAGAAGGATTGGTCAATGTGCCTTTTCATCGATTATCATGAGCTTAACAAAATCACGATAATGAACAAGTATCCTATCCCACGAATTGATGACTTGTTCTATCATCTTCTTGGAGAACAATACTTCTCCAAGGAGGATTTTCAAGAAGGGTATTATCTAGTAAGGGGGAAAAAGGAAAATATCCCCAAGAATACTTTTTGTAAAAGATACAGACACTATGAATTTAGAGTAAGGCCTTTTAGACTCACTAATGCTACAGTAATCATCATTGGCATGATGAATAGAGTCTTTAGGGATTACCTAGACAAATTTTTGGTAATCTTTATAGATGATATTCTGATATACTCCAAAACCAAGGAGGATCATGAAAAGTATCTAATAACTATACTGGAGACATTGTGGAAGGATACTCTCTATGAAAAGTACAACAAGTGTGAGTTCTGGTCGAAGGAGGTCTCATTTTTGGAACATATCATCACAAGCAATGGGATATATGTGCATCCCTCCAAAACAGATGAAATTTAGGGATGGTCGAGGCCAACATCGGTAATGGATATCCGTAGCTTATTGGGGTTAGCTGGATATTATTGATGATTAGTGAGAAATTTATCACGATTATAAAACCCTCTTACCAAGCTAACTCAGAAGGGAGTAATGTTTTCTTGGAGTGATGAATGTGAAGAAATCTTCGAGGTGTTAAAGAATGAGGCTTATCATTGTTCCTGTGCTCACTTTACTCACAAGTGGAGACCTCTTTGTGGTATTCTATGATGCTTCAAAGAAGGGAATGGGCTATGTATTGATGAAAAATGACAAAGTCATTGCCTATGATTCAAGTCAATTGAATGTTCATGAGAAGAATTATCTAACACGTGATTTTGAGTTGGTTGTGGTGATCCTCGCTTTAAAAATATGGCGACATTATTTTTTCAGGGAGAAGTGTGAAATATATACAGACCACAAAAGCCTCAAGTATATGTTCACACAGAAATAGTTGAACATGCAACAATGAAGATAGTTAGAGCTAATCAAAGACTATGACTTCTAAATCCATTACGACCATGGGAAAGCGAACAAGGTGGTTGATTCTCTCTGTAGAAAGGACCTAGATATTCTATCATTGGTGAGAGTTGTGAAGGACCCAATCTTCTTAGATTTGATGAATATGGATATAAGAATTATAAAAATGGAAACATAATCAATCATTTCACAAATGATTGATAAACCTTATATTTTGGAAAGGTTAAAGGATGCTCAAAAGGATGATGTGGGAATTCAGAAGAGAGTGGAAGATATCTTAAAAGGTAAATCCTCATAATTCAATGTTAATGTAGAAGTAATTGTGAGATTTTGGAAAAGACTATGTGTTCCATCAATTCCGGAGCAGAAGAGGGAACTTTTGGATGATGCCCATAGTTCAAATTTATCTATTCAGCCAGGAAACACAAAGATGTATCGAGATCTCCGAGAGAATTATTAATGGCATAATATGAAGAAGAAGATTACTAAGTATACATCAAAGTGCTCGGTGTGTCAGAATGTGGAGGAAAAGAGGCATAAGACTAAGGGGATGATGAAACCATTTCCCATAACATCATGGAAATAGGAGAACATCACCATGGACTTTGTCACTGGACTTCTGAAGGCATTCAAAGGAAACAATGAGAACTATGTTGTTGTGGATCGTCTTACAAAGTATGTACACTTCATTATAATTTGAGAGGATTTATAATTGGATCAAGAGGCATGAATATATATCTGGGAGGTGGTAAAGATGAATGGAGTACCACTATCTATTAAATCTTATCGAGATACAAGATTCACCTCTTTATTTTGTAATAGTCTTCAACATGCTCTAGATACTGAACTGAACATATGTATGGCATAACATCCTCAAACTGATTGAAAATGTCAGAGAACTATTCAGACACTAGATGATATTTTAAGATCATGTTCTATGAACTTCAAAGGAGGGTGGGAAAAACAACTTCCACTGTTTGAATTCTCCTCCAATAACAGTTTCCACTCGAGCATCCGAATGGTACCATATGAAGCCCTGTATAAAAAGTGGTATAGAACACCGACATGTTGGGATGAAGTTAGTGAGTGTATGCTTCTAGTACCAGAAATGGTCGACGAAATGGTGGAGAAGGTGAAAACCATTCAACAACATATCAAGGTATCCCAGAGTTGATAGAAGAGTTATGTGGATAACCATCGATGAGACCTTGAGTTTAAAGTTGGATATATGGTATTTCTATGAATATCTCTATAGAACAAGGTCATGAGGATTAGAAATAAAGGGAAGTTAAGTCCTAGGTCCATCGGCCCCTTCGAGATTATTGATCGTGTAAGGGTTTTGCCCTATCGACTAGAACTTCCACCTACCATGGCCAAAATACATGAGGTCTTTCATTTATCCCTCTGAAGTAAGTACATACCAGACCCTTCACATGTATTCTCTTCATAGGTAGTACAATTAGAGGATGAAATTTCTTACAGGGAGAAACCAGCGAAGATCATAGATGGTAGTGAAAAATTACTACTAAATAACACAATGCCCCTCGTCAAGGTGTTGTGGTGAAACCACAAGTCTGAATAAGTAAAATGGGAATCAGAGAAAAAGATGAAGCAGAGTTACCCACATTTGTTTTAGAGTGCGAAAAGGAAATTTCAAGGGTGAAATTTTATAAGGGTGGAATATTGTAACGACCCAAAAAATTATTAATGAAAATTTCACTTGATCTAATTAAATATCTTATTATGGTTGTATAAAATGCGAACTTCACTGGTTTTATGTTTCTTTATTTTAAAATACTGTTATAAAGTGTGACCATTGCTAATATAGTCGTTGAACATTGATCACATGATTAGTATAAATATAGAGCTTTAAAAATCCAATTTACTTAGACAAATGATGTGATGGCCACATCTAGTAGACTTTCCCTGTACGAAGCCCATTTTTCGGGGCTCGGAAATAACGTGGTGTCATTGGTCTACACTCCTGACCAAGCCCATGTCGAGCTTGAACGCATTAAGCTTGAGCGGAACTGACTACGGGAGAAGTTGAGGTTAATAGAGATTACCACCCGACCGATTTCATCCGAGCCACCGAAAGACTATGTCACCATCACACACCTTACCCTTCTGTCTTATGCAGGTGTTATAAGTGGTTATTTAACAACACCCTGGCACTACGACTATTTACATTATTTTTGTATAAAGAATGTGCATTCATTTTATTATTGTTACTTTCTAAATACTTTTTAATGCACAAATAGTATTTTTAGTTAATATTCATCTAAAGAATCTATTTTGATGAATTCATGGATTTTTAATTAAATAATATTATATTAAAATAATATTATTAATTTTTTTTATTAAATATAAATGATCATATAATTTTATGAATGTAATTGTAATTTTTATTAAGGTTTGGAAAACTGTTTTTGAAAGAACACATGAATTTTCGGAAAATGTCGGTTTTATTTTAAAAGTAAAAATTCACATATTTATAAAATTTTTTAGATAAAATGAAAATTATTTTTGGAATCAGGATGTCGAAATTATCCAATGGTGAACATTTCATAATTTTCTAAGACAATCGAATTTTTGGGTAAAAAATAAATACCGTTTAAATATATAACGTGTTTTATGACATCATAATGACCTAATAGTGATGTAATAAAATACTATAAACATTAAGTTCGGACAATATATGTTTTATCATTAAAATAATTTGATATCAGATTTTTTGATTTATTTTACAAAGCTTTTGTGGACCCTCCAAGACTTATAAAACATTTTTTCTTTTCAAATTTTTTTCTTGAGAGTTTGACTCACCTCCATATACGAAACCCTATTATTTTAAGGAGTTAGGCCATTTGACTTATAAAATATTTTTTTCCACTCCCCTTTAGAAAAAACCATGGTTTTGGCTGGTTTGTGGTGTTGATTAGTTTAATGTGAGGTGTCCCAAACCTAAATAATAAATAATTCCCTCACCTTTCTTATATAAACCCACCCAAGCTCCCACTTCCTCTTCACTCAAAGCCTTTGGAGTTAGAAAAATCTGGGAAATCACCTCTCTAGAATCCTCCCATGGTGCCCCAAGCTCCCAAGAAGCCTCTCACAAGCCTCTCCCATGCTTTTGGGATCACACTTCCAATTAAGGGATTTCTTCCTTTCTCATTTTTGTCTAATTTTTTTTAAGTTGTTATGCCATTTTGTATTCAATTACAACTGTTGGGGTATGATTTAAAACCTCCACTATACTATCCTATTTATTTTTTGATGATGGGAGACCCCTTTCTCTCTCATTAATGCCTCCCATGTACACCCCTTACCATAACAAAATTCCTTGAAGGATTTCTCTCTCCTATTTTACATCCAATAATTATTTTGTATTATACATCTAAATTATGTTACGATTGTTGGGACATGTATCTATATGACCCCCTTACTGTACATTTCATGTATATATGATGAGATACCCATTTTCTCTCTCATCAACCATTTTTAAAAATCCTTATGTCACGCTGTTATGATGCCGAAATTGCACCGCATTTTTCCAAGCCAAGATCATTGTGTAGTGAATACCATACCCATGTCCATATCAAGGTTATTTAACCTTATAAACATAAACATATTGAATGGAAATTTCAAGTATTTATTCCACATTACTTAATCATGGAATCACTTATGATTTTGATTGATTCCATGATCCATGTGGCACACTTATGCATTAAATGAAATGTTTAAGAAGGGTGTTCCCGGATAGCACTCCAATTCATTGGGTAATGTATAGTATCGTGATATGGCATGTGTAATGGGTGTTGACTCATGATATTTCAAGTGAAACGAGGTTTTACTCGTGCTTCATGTGCTATTATGGTTTACTCATGCTCCATGTGCAATGAGCCTTGGCTCATGCTAATTCCATGTTAAGTGTTGGTGCCGCATTTCCGTGTTATGATTATATTGCTTTATCATGCCTTTATATTTATGTTTATCTTAGGATCCATTGATATTTATATTGTATAACATGTACTGTATTCCTCATGTTATTCCATGTTTATTCCCTTACTGGTCTTTATATCTCACCTTTTTCTTATGCATGTCCTCAGTTTATCCCATACAATGCTAAGTTCTCAGGACTGTAGTGGTCTTGTAAAGGAAGATTTCAATAAATATGTTGCATATTTTATGTTCTAAATTATTATGTAATGTTCCTAAGCCCTAAAAAAACTAGACCTATAGATCTTTTATGTTGTATCAAGTGAATATTTTATGTAATAAATCAGGTTTAAGTGTGGAATAAAAAGTAGAGTTGTTATACTACATGTCAAGTATATTTTTTCCTCTTTTTCTATGAATAAATTAATTCCTATACATTAGGGGATGGATCTTAAAACCATAAATGTGTTATCCTAACACCTTATTTTTTCTTGAACCAATGATACTTTACATCCTATTAGATAGATGGCTTTAAGGTCCTTAATTTTACACTTGTTTTTTATAGATGACCTCAATCGCTCCCTATAAATATTTACGTTTTTCCTCCAATTATGTGTCTCTAATTAATACCAATGTTATCCTAATAGAGATCATAATTTTGTGGTGACTTTTTCATTTCACTTTCCATCTTATTAAGAGTAAATTTTATTAAACCAATTTTGGATGTGAGTTTTCCACAAAGGTATTTTACTTTTTTTATCCATTTTAAAGAACAATTTCAAATTGCGAGCACATAATTTATGGAAATGTAAGAGAATGTAACACCCCAAGATTTCATAGTACATTATCTCATTAAAGAAATTTAATAGCTTGCTCTACACGCAACACCGAGTTCGAGCGCACCACAACTTACTAAACTAAACGTTCAAAAAGTGGTTTTGAATAGTATTAGATGCATATTGTATCTTATATACTCTATATAATTTTAACATCCTTATTGTGTGTTTCTTAGACATAATATAAGCAAAAAATTATTTTTTTCAGATAAAATAAGTATTTTTAAAAAATGCAATTTTACCGCCTTTTAATGGAGAACCCTTTTATAGAAAATATTTTAAACTTTTATATATTCAATTTAATATAATAAAAAATTTTTTAGAATAAGGACATAAAAATTTATTTTAGATAAATTTTTGGTACTTTTATGATAACTTTCATATTTTGATGAATAGTGAAAAATATTATGTTTTAATTGAAAACAAATTTTTAATCAAAATAATTTATACTAATAAATTATGCATATGAATGGTTTGGAAGTATAATGATATTATATTTTTATTTATTTAATATAATGTAGTTCATTATAAGTAATTTTACATTTAAATTTGTTATAAACAAATGTCAATCTTTTGGCAGTTTTTACTTTCTAGAAACCCTTATTTTTTTGACAACGGGAAATAATTTTAAAATAAAAAATTCAAATTAAATGTTTTTAATTTTATAAAATAGAATTAATTTTGGAATTCAGTATTTCAAAATTTGATTAGGGTAAATATTTGGAATTTTTCTGAAAACTATCAATTTTTTATGAATAGTGAAAAACATTGTGTTATTATATAAAACCGAATACTTATTAAAATAATTAGTTAATTTATTTTAATTTATTTATGGTCAAAATAGATACATAAAACCTATATATGTTTAACTTAATTCATGGGACTCATTTTATAATATATTTATATATATAAAATTTTATCGAACATTTTACCCTCTTTTACCCACCTTCTAGGGGCATTTACAAATTTTTATAAAAATTAATTTTAACACCTTTGTGAGTTGAATTTCAAAAATCTGATAAACACAGTTGACATTAGTAAGTAAAATTTGGTTTAATAAGATGAAAATTATTTTTTTTGAATAGAAACGTTTTACTTTTATTTACCACAGTTAAATTAAATAGGGTAATTAAGGGTAAAAATGATATTATAATTACCCTAACACATGTACTAATTCTGTTGGATAAGTATAATTAGATGCAAAAAACCTTAGTAATAAAATTTGACCCCCTTTTCCCACTTTGATAAGATTAGTACATTTATTAATATTTTATTTAAAGGCGAGTTAAAAGAGAAAAATTTAATGTTTAATAACTAAACCATTTTTAATATAGGGTTATACATAAGATAAATTCGACTAAAAATATTCAATAGAAACTAACAAAATCTAATACATAATGGTATTTTATTTATAATTTTTATACAATTAATAATTTAATTTATTTATGACACAATGATGATGTTGTAGTTACCTTATTAATGAAATCTTAAAATGATTGATATTATAAATATCCAAATAAATTTAAATATAGACTTCTGATGAATTACACTAATTTTCTAGGTTAATATTACATGTCAGGGTTAGTTAAATAAATTTTATTCAAAGTGATAAAGTTTTTATGGATTTCAGAAAAATAAAATACTAAATAGTGTCAAAATTGACATAATTGAGTTTTTAAAACAAATATTATATTACTAATTGATATAATATTTTTAAAAATATATGGTTAGGCCAATGGACTTAGATAAGGTTATATATGTTAATAATAATCCTGATGAGGTTCTCTTGACTTGTTATGGTAAGTTTATTAACCATATAATATACTTGAAAAGCATAGTTAGAGGGATGTCCTCTGACCATTTATTAAAATAAAAGAGAAAACATCAAGCAAGTACAACAAAACAAAAGGAAAACTACATATCATAAAAATCATATCCATCAACACATCTGTGAGATATAACTTCCTCTATAGTGGCAGATTCCCACTCCGAGCTTTCATAATACTTAAGAATCTTGGCATACTTCCTTCGAAGAATCAATTTTTCCAAAGACAGAAACTCCTTAGAGGACTGTATAGCCCATCCATCCTTCCTAACATTAGATCTTGTAGGCATTGGCTTTGGTAGAGAAGAATATTATTTCATTGGTCTTCTTCATGTTGGTCCAGACTGTTTATTCTCAGACTCCTTCTTCCCACCCTGGACAACATCGCTTTAGGATGTCCGGATGCAACCATCATTTTCCTTATCACTATCAGATATGTCACCCCATTTTCAATAAATTTGCACCTATTGGTAACCCTCATGCACTACCATTTAATTCTGAAATAAACAGTTTGAGTCCATCATGGAACGACAATGTGGTTGTTTCACAATCCCCTTCAAAACACCTTCTTCTTTTGAAGCATCCTAAGTAACATGCTAAAACCTGCCACCTTCCTTCATTGGAGACCCCTCCTCTACATAACTATCCCTCTCATACACCAGCCATTAAAATATATTACTATTGCAGACCGTAATTAACACACCTCCATCACCAAATTTAGCATTAGCATCCTCAGCCCCCAAGACACCATCCTCTGACACAACTGATTCCAAAATTTTCTCATTCAGAGTGTCCAGCCACAAGGAACAAGAATTCTCCACTTTAATGTACTTATCAATACCAAAATTCTTCAGTGTAATGTCTTTCTCAATACCAAGATCACAATTTAGGTGTTTAAAAACCTGCCTCACCGTCGGGTCCATTGGCCTCCATTGCACTTCCTTCTGAGGATTACTGTGTACTATGAATTCAGGACCAATTTTCTCTATAGTAGACACCACTACATCCGGAAAAATTCATCATCCACTTCTTGACCAGTGGAATCCGCATCCACACACTCTCTCTTCTTGCAAGCTTTCAACAGGATTAATTCGTGGAAGATTACTCCTTGGTGGATCCCTCAATAGAAAATCCTACGCAGAAGTGCCACAACCACCATTACCCATTCTACTCACCCCCGAGGAAACCCTAGCCCAGCCCTTGGTGTGACAAGACACTTCCACATACCCAAATCGGCTACAAGAAATACAAAAAGGCTTCCACAATTCGAATCTTACCTCCTACTTCTATAGAAACTCAATCCCATCTGTGATCCAAACCCAATTTACAATAGGCCACCGAACCCCAATATCCACAAAAATTCATGGATATATGGGATGAAAATAAACCTTTGTTCGATGATCAGAGCACAAATACTGTCCAATCATGTTTCCAATGGCATGCAAAATAGATGGATTCTTGAAGGAGAGTGGAAGACCAGGGAGACTCACCCATTTTTCCATCTTTATATGATCCCGCCGCATGTGGAAATTGAAACTCCATCAAAATAGAAAAAAAGAATCTCCATTACATATATGAGGGGCACTAGACAAAGTAGTAATCAGATCATCCTCAGTCTCAAACCAAATCATCAAAGACCTCTTATAAATTAATCAGACTACCACACACTCTTTAAGATCCCACGAATGGAAATCAAAGCGATCAATCTCGTCAATCGAAGGAAGCTAAAAACAAAATCGAGTGACCAGCATGAGATTTCATAGACCCGTGGCACCATTTCGCTCCGCCATAGAAAGCAAGAGATGAGGTGCTCCATAAAATAGGTCAGGGACTTTCGGGGAGAGATGTATCCATGGGAAAGAAGGAAGATATTCAGGATTTCTGAATGGCAAGAAGACATTACTCTTTCAATGGTATTGAGATCGTGAAACTCCCCCCTACGATAGAGAGAGGGGAGCATGTCTCCTATAAATCTAATTTAGGTCATCGTCACGAGATAAGAATGATCTTTCCACCTATAAACCTCCACCCCCTCTATTCATAACCATATAATATAAAAATACAAAGAGACATGGTAAATGTCAAACAATTTAACTAAGAGTTAAACCTAAAAGATAAGGTTAATATGATGACAAAATCCTATATAAAACCGATTTATTGAGATATTTTTGACCCATACCCACCTTATACTTTATATAATTCACTTTGGAGCCATTAGAAACCGAAAATGATATTATTATGAAATAATATTTCAAGCTTTTCTTAAAGTGAGCCTCACCTCTCTTATGAAAGGGAACTTCCCCTTCTCTTAATTTCACACCTCAAAAGCCTTTTGGATCAACTATCCACTACCCAAATATCCTCTTAACTTTCCTCAATTAATCCTAGAGGCCTACCTTTGGTCAAAAATCCAACCTATGAATCCCTTTTGATCAAATCAAAAGGAAGAACCCGAAAAAGAGGAAAATCTTTCATCACCTCTTTCACGTTCCTTTCTTCTTCCACTTCCTCTTTCTTTGTTGTTTCCATTATAAAGTAATAACTCCAATATCTTCTACATAATTTGATGTTATTATAAAAATGGTAAAACCATATTAATTATTATATCCATCCTATAATGGAAAAAGTAATCATACATGCGTATGTAAAAATTACTGTCTCCACATCATGGTGTAGTATGTTATTCAAACACTTCATTATTTGGATGGGTATAATAATTAGTATAACTGATGTAAATAATAAATATAACATGTTAATTATTCTGTATATATAATATACCATCTAATTACATACGATTTCACCATCAATATAATGATATTTTCACTCGTGTGTACATACAAATTACCGTCTCCACAAAGCGATAAGATTCATTCCCACGTTCACCATTCAACAATGATTATAAAAATATATATTATTAATAAGTATATAATATATGAAATTATAATTATAATGGAGATATATATATATATATGTGTGTGTGTGTGTGTGTGTATAATTACATATATCTTATTCACTTTCTTCTGTTCAATACGATATAAAAACGGAAACAAAGTTTATGCGTATGTACGACCTACCATCTCCCTAAACGGTGCCTTAAATTTCATATATATATATCAATTATAAATATTTATATTATAAATATGTATGATATATAAATCAAGGTTTATATTCTTAAAGTATTTAAATCATGATCTAAATCATACGATCAAGAATAACTAGTTAAAACACGTACGATAAAGAAAGAGATTAATACCCAAAAAGTTAATTTAACATAGAAATCATAATTAAATGGGTAGTATAAAGTCATTAATGAATCATATATGATATAATAAATATTAATATGGTTTTGGTATAATTTAATAGTATACTATGATTATTATATAGGAGGATAAATGTACCCTCGACCAAAGGAAAGTGCAAGATAAGGGTTAATATTACAATCTCTTTATTATCCGAGGTTGTTTTTATGTAAGTATCTACTGTGACATATTTATTATCCTTTTCCATGTTTCCTGAAAGAGTTTTCAAAGGGATTATTTGAAGGGACTTTTTTACTAAAAATTCTTTTAAAATGTTTTTAATATTTATTCTTCTAAATCATTCTAATTAATGTCTATGTTTTCAAAATGGGTTAAAAAGATTTATTTATATAGACGTGAATGTTTTTAAAATTTTAATTCCTTTCAAAAGTATCAAGGTGGTATGGGAAAATTTGATTCAGAAATGTCTTTAAATGTCTTCCTTTCTAAATTGTATGACTTTTAAATGTTTTCATGAAAAGGGATATTTCTCTCAAATAATTTTATAAATCATTTTCATCTATGTCAACATCCTTTGATGGATTTTAAACTTGTTTGAAGTTGATTTATTATGATACCAATATTCCGTATTGTATTGAAGGTTTTGTGATATGTATGACTGTAGATGTGTTATTTTTATACAATTTATGTTTTATAGTTAACGTATGGACATTTTATATGCTAGTTTTAATACAAATATTTGTCTTACATTTAAGCCTTTTCATATGAGGAATGCATTGGACTTAGTAATTGACGGGTGGAGCAAGCTATAATTCCTCGATGCATCGGTAGGTCTCATAAGACAAACTAGTGTCTTGGCACAAGGCCTTGAAAAAATCTGATTTTTAGTCTCGGCACAAGGCCTTGACTATGTGGTTATGAAGTCTGGAATTATGCATTCCATCGTTATGAAAGTGTCTATTGATATTGCATGTGATTATTCGACTAGTAGAATATCCATGTGAATAAGTAAATGGATTTATTTGATTTTATCTTTTCTATATTATTCTGGTGTTTAAGTTTAAAATCATTTTGTTTAAGTCTTATACATTTCCTTAAATGTTTATGCTTATTTAGGGAAGTTTCCACTATATTGTTATCCTTACTGAGCATCTGATCTCACCCCATTCTTATGTTTTATTTTCCCAAGATTCCAAGAAGTGTTTTATGATTTATAAGAAGGGTTAATCTAGGGGATTAATGGTGTTCTCAAAGGATCATTTGTGTAGTGTTTTATTTTTTAATGTGTAATGTAATGTTCAAGTATGTAATCTATTTTCCAAAACTGCTAAACAAATCGGTCTTTCAGGACTTGATTACTTGTAATTTTGCCAATGTATTAAAATAATGTACAGACTCTGGATAAATGGGGTCGGAGCGTTAAAAAATTAAATTAACCATTCATGGAGATGGTTTCTCATACGTACACATGAACGTCGTTTCCATTTTAATGTTGGATTAAATGAAAGAAAATTAATTAATATATATATTATCATTATAGAATAATTATTAGGTAATATATAGAACATATTTTTATTAAATTCATCCTAAATATATTCCATTTAAATCATGAATGAATCAAATCGCTTCACTAGGTGGTAGTTCCGCACACACATGAATGATGTTATTGTATTCCCACAAAATGGAAAACATAGTGGTATGTGTTATATACTAATTAAAGAAATATAATAAAATCATAAATATCATAAATATAATACATAAACTACAAATACATCAGTATAATCAACTTTTAAAAGTAGTAATATAAAAAACAAATGACATCAGTTCATGTGGCGGTAGTCCACCTAATGCACGAATAATGATTTCTTAACCCATTTAAGGGAAGTGTGTACTGTTTTAGGTTACACCCTTAACATAAAAATATATAAGTATATATAATGAAATGAGTATGTTATATAATCATGATACAATAATAATTTAATGAGGTGTATAAGGAAATAAAATGAAAATGATCATTGATAAAGTAATCTGGGTAGAAATGAGCGCCCGTTTATAGTAGAGGTGAAGTTGTATTCATGTAAATACTCGGATATATTCACTATTGGGAGATAAATCTCACCAAAAGTGGCTCAAATTATGATAATTAAATTTATATAGGAAATATATAGTCTATAAGCACATCCCAAACACAATTAAACAATTTTTTTAAACATTTCATACCTTATCTTCTAAGTATCCCTATTTATACTAGTTTTGGATTTTCAGCATGGTAACTAGTATTATAACTTTGGTAATTTATCCTTTAAGAATAACATAGTGTGACAATTACATGATAATTGGACCTAATGACTCTAAATATGATATATAATTTCTAAAATAAAAAACCTATATGTTTTGGAAGTTAAATTTAACATAATCCCATGTAACGTGTAAAAACACCACTTCAACCTTAACCACACTAACTGAGTTTTTAAAATTTAACACTCAATATAGTAATTATAAAAGAAAAATTTGTATAGGTATGGACCGTAGTATAAATTTTTTAATATTTAAAAATTACATGGAAGAAGATAGTATTTTTACTAATTTTAAATCATTTAATAAAAAATCATTTATTATAACATATCATTAATGTCAATGTTGACATTATTTATTTAATTTCAATTTTTAAAATATCAATAAAATGATGGAATTTGACAATATGTTTTTCAAAACTATGTATAATTATTTATAAATCTAAAAAAATAATGGAACACAATAATTCACTCAATTTACTTAAGTTTTAATACTTTTATTATCAATTATTTTATTTAATTATTAACTAAATAATTATTATGTTGATTTTTCTTAAGTATTTAAAGTAATTATTTCATAAAAAAATATTAAAATTAATAATCATGATAAAAAACTAATTTATATTTCAAAATAATACTAATAACCAAACATATGTTATTTTTTCCTTATGCCAAAGCTTCATACATATTAAAAGTAGGAAAATATTGTTTTTCTCTTTTTCCCTACTTAACTTAATATATGGGTCATATTTAAATTAAAGTTAAAAAATAGACTTATTTTAGATAATTTTATATTAAATATTTATTTAAATTCATTAAATAAAATTAATATAATATTTCAGGTCATTTTCACTCTTATTATTCTAGTTTAATCTTTCAAAAACCCATTTTTACTTTAACCGCATTATTTAAATTTTACTACATATACTATTCATTTTTTTAAAAAAATTACTTTACCTTAATAGAAATTATAAATTATTATGATTACACTTATGGAATATATTTCTCAAAATTCAATTCATATAATGAGAAAAAATTAATTTAAAATTAATCCCATAGACGTGACGAGAAAGCGGGTTTTTCAAAAGAAAAACTTCAAAAGTGTATAATTTTTTATATCCAAAGTAAATATGAAATTGATTATAATGAACTAAACTATAATAAAATATTTAAAATTTAACTAATTTTTCTATAAAAAATTTTCAAAATAAAATTTAACTTCATAAATAGATTAAATAAAAAGGTAATTTTTTGCTAATTTTTTGTATTTTTTGTTATTCAATGAAAAATAAAAATTAACAGAAAAAACAATAAAACTTCAACCTCAGTTTTTATATTATTATTTAAATATATATATATATATATTATCAAATTCAAATTATAAAATTGGAAAAATTTAGTTTTTAAATAAGTGCATCGTAAAAGGCGACAAACTACTTTTTAGAAAAATACATTTTTAAGCATAAAATTGGATTTACTAATATTTATTTTCTAGAAAACATATAAGAAGAATTCTAAACATTTTATTGAGTATATAATATATAAATTTCATTAAAATAAAAAGTTATTTGTTTAATTTATTAATATAAAATGCACTTGTACGCATAAATGTTCCTTCCATAAAAATATTTCTTTTTATTCTCAAAACGGTTTTATTTTTATTTATAATTAATTTATAACCAAATAATTTATTATATAAAATTGTGTAAACTATATTTCAATAATTTTTCTAATACTATCCATACCTCCATTCCAACATCTAGTTGATAACTATCATATTAAATAATAATATTTAAATAGCATGTCATGTTTGGTTTAAACATGGCGTTCTGTGTAATGTAATATAAACTCAGAATTGTGTGTAACATAAGAAAAAATTGGAATTTCAAATAATGAAATATAAAATTGGTGTTTTATTTTAATCAAAATATCACAAATATTAAATATATATAAAAAAAATTAAATAATCCCATGGTGTTATAAATCATTGCTATTTTAATTGTTTACTCTTATTGAGCATATGAGTTCCCCATTTATTATTTTTTATTTCACAAATTTATAAAGAAATATTTTATGTACGGTATTTATAGGAATATTACTTAGGGGAAGAAATTTTTTCAAGATTTTTGAGATCTTTTAAGAAATATAACGATTGTGTATTTTTTCCTGCAAAGACACGAAACATTTATGGTTCTCCGAATTGTATTTGTAAAATATATAAAATATGCAAATATTAATTTTTAATAACCTTTTATAGAAACTATCAGTCACTATAGTTGGTATCATAGATAGTTTTAGTCAATATCTAGTGATTAGGGTTAGATAAATTTGGGTTAAACTTCAGGGATATGTCTATGTAAAAGATCGCATCTTAATAGCTTTGATAAAGATTAGATCATGTGGTTTTCCTAAAAATACAACCCAGTTTGGATACTACAAGTGGATATTTTTTTTGGAAAAGATGAATCTAGGCATAATAACACCCCCAAAAGTTATTCATGTATATATAGACTGGCATTCTAGTGCATAATAAATATTACCTTATTGTGCTCTTAGTTTGACACTCCTAGGGGATATTCTTTGGTGAATTCACATTTTATTTATGAAAAATTATAAAGAGTTTAAATAGAAGATATCTCATGATGAATTGGTTTAAAATAAGGTTTCATATATTTAAAATATTTTTTCAATATTTTGAAACTATATAATTTATTTTTCATGCTAATGGGGTTTCCTACTATGATTTTTGTTTCTGAAACATTGTCTTGTGGTTGTAGACAATGTATGGAACTAGGAGAATTATCGTTAATACATAATGTGAAAAAAAATGATTTAACTCCTGATAAAAAACTGAAATTAGAAATTTTAAGAGAAACCATGGGATTATTTCTAATCAGATACCGTGATATATGATTAACAACATAATAGTAGGTGAGTTTCCTAATATGTAAAATAAGTAGAAGATACAATTTTTTGAATGTTCATGTTGAAATGATTATAAAGGAAATAAATTTAAATTTTCTTCGTGTTAATAATGTGTGATGGTGCACTTGATGGAATATCTCAAAGGAAGGGGAAAATATTATATGTGTGTAAATTAATGTCATAGAGTAATGAATTAATAAGATATTATATTCTTTATATTTGGGGAACTTGGGTATTATCTATGTCAATTCCATAATCCAAGTGTTAACTTATAGACCAAGTAAGGAACTATGTAAATTTAATCATTAAAGTTGAAGAATTTATGTTTTTTTGTATTGGGATTCAATAGTTATATTTTATTATTATTATTTTAGTGATATTTAGGTTTTAAGAATAACGAAATATATAAGGAGTATTCTTTATTAGTTTTTTTCATCAAAAATATGGAAGTATATGTTGAATGGTATTGATAACCAAAAATTTGATTTTATATTAATGTGATGATTTTGGTGAACACATGTTTAAAGGAAATATAACCCTTAATGTGTAATTAATATTGAGTTAATAATGTTTATTTTTGTTAAATATATGGTTTAAATTGATTAATTAAATGGGATAATATTGGTGGCCTTGAAATTGGTTAATTTGTTAATGATAACACGATTTATGTCAACTTTAATGAATTTTATTATAATTTTTTGATTTCTTAACATATTTAATCATGTGTGATTTTAATCGAGGAATAAGGTTTGTGTAAATTTTTGGAACAATATATGTTTTCGTTAAGGTATATTGTGATTCCTATTATTATAATAATTTTAGAGAATATATGATCAATGTACTAAAATGTTTGGTATGTGATATTATGACATACATTATATTTTCTGGGGGTAAATGATAGAGTTAATGTTAAAAAAATTATTTGATCAAATATTTTAGATTTTTGGTGTGGTGATATATATATATATATATAAGAGTATTAAGGATAACTATTTATATAATGGACTATGTTGAACATTATGTGAAATTATTGAGTTTTTAGAGATTAATGTGTTATATTTACCCATATTGGATAACATGTGACAACCATTTTTGTTTGGGAAAATATTTATAGAAATAGGGAATGAATTATCATTCTTGTATGAATTATATAATCCATTAAAATTTAATTTTAGTTCTTTAATCATGAAAGGAAATCATCTTGAATATTCTTTTCTTTGAGTTTGTGATGCGGTGAAAATTTATTAAAGCACTACCAAAGGTTAACATTGTCCTTATAAAATTGAAATAAATCATATATGTATATTTTTTCATGTTCTCTATCTTGAAAACACAATAATCCTTTAACATTTGGAAAAGGTTCTTGGAATATAAATGTTTTTTTTACATTAATTTTGGATTAATTTTATTAGACTTTGTAATTTTTTTCTAAAAATGTTTTGTATATGTGGAAAACCCACTTTTTTGAAACTATTTTTGTTAATTGGTGTCAAAATGTTTAGGAAGTAAAAAATGTTTCATAAGAAACATTCTTATGAATGTTTGGTGGGAAAGTTCTTATAATGTTTCTAGAGGATGTTAGAAAGTTAAATAAATATTATAAAGGTTCTTTTAAACTTTTAGATTAGGATATAATGATATCAAAATTCAAAACGTCATATAAAACCAGATGGAACAAGAAATTTTTCAAATGGGATTTAAATATTTCTGGATGAACTTTTACGGAAAGTGATTGTTGATAATCATTGAAGAAGAATCACCAAACCTAAAGTACACTAGATTTTAAAAACATAATTTTTAAGTGGAATCTTTGTTAACTAGATAAATTTTTTGATACATACATTTTGGGTAATATTTTAATTGGAATATTTCTTATTTAAAATTAAGAGTTTATACAAAGGGATGTTTGAAAAATGATACTTATTGACATTTTTTGATTCAGATGTTTTTTTCAGTTATTACTTTATGATCCGTCTTGAATAATTTAGATTTATGTATAGTAATTTACAAAAGGATTATGAATTCCAGTGTCTTAAGAAATTAGATGAAGCAATGTTGAGTTTTTTGGATGAAAGAATATTATTGATTTTTTACTGTTTCATAAAATTTGAAATAAATAAATAGGGGATGAAATAATTTTGATTCTAATAAATATGAAAATAGAAAAGAGGATATTTCAAAAGTTGAATCCAATGATTTAAGTTGAATAATTTTGGTTGTGAAAAAATGTGTTTATAGGTTTCAAAAATTTAGTTAACCATATTTAGTTGATAATAAGTAACTAAACAATTCTATGAGTTTTTGGATACATTGATTGTTTGAAGATTGCAGAGTAGAGTTTCATTAAAGGCTGAATGAGTTTTTAAGGTTGGAGAATTTCTGAAGTGGACTACTAAAGGAAGTCCATCAGAAAATCATTTCTAAGTATGTTAGTAAAAAATTTATTCTAAATAACTTGTAATGATGAAGCTATGTTAAATAAACCAAATGATGAAACAATGTTTAGTCAGTCAAGTATTTATTTTAGAGAATATCAGTCAATAAAATGCTGAGAAAAGGAGGACAGATAAATAGGGTCAGATAGAGAATCATTTAGGAAGTCATTAGAAAAATAAAGCATCCAAACAAAGAAAAAATGAAGAATTGGGGTTTTACTAAGCTGTTGAAATTCTATTTAATGATTTATAGAAAAAGAATTCATGATTATTTTTTTAGAAATATTATGCATAACATTGTGTGACCCCAAAATAAAGAATACTACATGGGTTTCCAATATTCTTATTCTTTTAATTGGATCAAAGTTATGAAGGTTTATGAAATAATAGAGTCATTAGAGTTTTTCTGAAGCTTCTAGGAGGTTTTTTATGATATGATAATTCCCTAACCCATTTCTTATTTTTGAGGGAATTATTTATTCTAAAATTATTGAGTTGGAAAGTGAAATAGTATTACCACATTTACCACTCTTTGAGAACCTATATAAAGAGGTGAAAATTAAAACATACATATAATTATCCAATCCGAACAAAAAGTCAAAACACTATAGTTTTGGTGTTAGATGTGCATTTCTGACTGCATAACTTTTGGGTTACAAAATTTTAGACGAATTATTAAATTAGAGAAATATTTGGAGTATTAAAATTCAGATCAACAAAATTAGAAATTAGATAAAGATATAGTTTTTCGGAGTAGAGTACTTAAGAGGGTAAGAGTTAATTGAGTATCTATAAACATTTATGTTAAAAGGTATTATTTGAAATTTAACCAAATTTAAAATTCAATTGACTAGTTAACCAGTAGTGAATTTATAAGAACATTACTGTTCGATTAATTTATCAGAAGGGTGATTAGTTCTTAGTTATATCATTTTAATAATATAAAAAACTTTTGAAACTATCATAATGAGTCCATACTGTTATAAAAACATAATAAGACTAACTATAAGTGTCAATTTTTTAATGAAATATGTGATAAAATAGAGTAAAAATAAAATTAAAAACACAGTGAAAATGAAACAATAGGTTCTGTCTCAAGTTGAGACCTAATCCTCTCTACTTGGTGATCACCTACCACCAAACAGTTTAAATTAATAAAATGTTTGATCCACACCATAGATCGGGGTTCACAATAGCACACATATTGTCCATGTCATAATAACTCTACCATAGTTCTTTGTGGGTACAAACTAATAGGTCACACAAGGACCTATTCCACACTTATTTGTGGGAGTAAAAAGGTGTAAAAAGGTATGAGTGGAAGGATATATTATATCCTTCAGTTTGATACATGATACACTATTTTCTTTTAAGACAAATTCAAAAACTACTCAAAAGTATGTAAAAATGAACACAACATAGTAAATAAATATGAGAAATTATTTAGAGGGCTAGGTGTGTTTTGATATGTGTATTTGGACTCTTCAGATGTACCTGATAGGAGGTTTGAGTCCTCTTATGGAATTTGACACTAAAACAGAGTGTTGTATTATGGATTCTAGGTACCAGTATGGTTCTTCTGGTATATTATTATCCTTATATGATATGTTAAAGTTGTTTTTTCAATTATATATATACCTTGATTTAAACTTCCCCATGTGTTCTTCTTTTTGTTCTTGGGTTCACAGTGGGTGCTTGAAAGTTGAAAATGTTCTTCTGTAAGTCTCCCATGCGGGAACACCACAATTTCAACTTATTTTCACTTAAATATGCTTTTATTATTTAGGGATGATTGATAGAATAATATTTATACATAAATATGTTCATCAAACCTAATACTATCTACTAAAAGTCCTACAAAGAATTATTAAATATGTCAGTATCATTAAATTACTCAAATACGACCATTAGAAATAATTTTAATAAATGAATATTTAAACAGTCTATTGGTGACTCCCTTGTCGGTGAGTCAGTCTATCAGTGAGTGGTCATGTCAGTGATACATCATTTGGTGAGTCATCCTCTTGGTGAGACATCAATCGGTGAGTCTTTTGTCGGTGAGATATCAGTTGGTGAGTCATACTGTCAGTGAGACAACAGTCGGTGAGTCGTCTATTGGTAAGACATAAGTCAGTGACTCATTTTTCTATCAATTCCTCAATTCTTCGGTCGGTTTCAGTGACTCGTACTTAGATAATTTTAGATGTTCTGTCTGTATTATAGTTAAACAATGTTAGAATGTTTTTATACAAATATTGACAGATAGATAATCAGTTATAAGCTCATTTAGACTTAAACAATCATAATTATTTATGTGATTGTAATGATCTAATATACTAGAATAGCTTTGACATGATTTAGGATCTGTCATGAGGTAAGATATATGACTGGTGATTTAGAAAAGATTTATAATAATGATATAAGATATATATTATAATATATGACATGATTTGAGATAATTAAAACCATTATAGTGAGAGATACTATCCAACAATATCTTTTAGGCCAATAGAACCAGAGTTGAGTTTTTGGCCTAGGGATTATGTAAAATCATATAAAATAGATGTTATAAAATAAGAGAAGGATAAAATTGGTGCATTAGATAGAGTTTACTAGACAAAGATAGCCACACTTGATTAACATTATCAGATAGAGGAATAAAACATACTTTTTAGATGAACTTTTTTTGGCACACAATTCATCAAGATTCAAACATTTTCATATAGTTCTGGTTTGTATGAAAAATTTTTAAACTGATGGTAGTTATTAAATTCATACCTATCAGTAGATAAAAGGAGTCTAGTAGGAGTTTACTAATAGATGTATTCACTTATTTTTAATAGTGAATTTACATGGACTCTTCTAATTGAAATTGGAAATGATTCAGGCTCCCACACTACGTCCAAACCCTGTACATCCCGTGTTCCTTGTTTTCCTTCTTATATTTTTATTCTTGTGAGATTGTAAAAATTTTGATAATGAAATGAATCTAATAAGTTTTATGGGTTATGTTTCATAAATTATGAAATTTATAAAAGTACTAATGATTCAACCCCCCTTATCAGCTGTTCAACACTCCCTATGAACTTCTATTAGTATCAAAGTGAATGTTCCCATATTGAGTACTTATAGTAGAAAAGATCAATTTAGTATAAAATAGAGTAATTACCACCTTTTATGGAAACAATAATCAAGTATGGAAAAATATAAAGATACCAAATAGTTTATCATATATCTTGGAGGTTTTAGATGAAAAAAAATTTGGGTTTCAACCAATTGAGAAAAATTATCTAATGAATTTTGTTGATAATAGAAATATCGAGTTTGATGGAAATGCTAGAAATTATCTTCTTATGTATCAATCCCAAATTTTTATTATGAAGGTGAGGGGTTTCAAAATAGATAAGGAAATTTAAACATTCTTAAAGGTATCCTCGATGGAAACCAAAAATGAATGAAGAAAAGTTACTTATCGGGTGATGTAAGTTAGAAGATATAAGAGTGAGTGATGAAGTAAATATTGATGAATAATTCAACATAGTTAATAAATTCATGTGCAGTATCAGAGGTTTTTGAGATATCATGTAAGATTCAACTATTGTTAATAAACAAACGTGAAACTTCCCAAACATGTTTGAATCTAAATCTAAGCATTAGAAGATAATGATGATTTATCAATTAGTGAATTTCATAACATTGTTGTTGCTTATGAGACAAGAAAAGTTCTAGCATTCAAAAAATATTATCAAGGAAGTGATGGATTATAAAGATAAATGAAATTTTATTATCTAATATTTCTTGTTTCTAATTATAGCAATTCAAAAGATAATGAATATTATCAAATGAATGTGAATATCATGTATCTTACCTCTAATAACTATCATAGGGGTAAATAAATGTATTGAAGAAAACCTTCAGTCAATGTTTTTTATTATAGAGTTATTAGGATTTATTTTATTAATTTACATATGAATATATTTGGTGAAAATAAAGATAATTATGAAGAAAAACATTAGAGGAGGCAATTTGAAAAATCTTCTAAATAATATAAGAAATATACTGGAGGCATGAAAATAATAAATAGAAATATAAGAAGAATGTTGAGTATGAAAGTAAAATATGACTCTTCCTAAAAAAATATTTAGTATATAAATGTTATGAAATATTAAATACCGTATTTGAAATTGCTGATAAAAAAATTTCCTTATATTTTAAAGAAGAATAAGGAGGTGAATGAAGTGATAGAGAATATTAGCTGTTACTAGAACTATTTCCATATTTTAAGAAAAAAACCAAACTCAAATATAAATAAGATTTATATGTTGATGGGATTAAAAATAATATAAATAGTGTGAGAAAAATTTGAGATGATGGAAAATAATTCATATTCATAAAATATTCCTTTGTCACCAAATGTTTGGAAGTTGGTAATGTTGTAACCATGTGAGAAATAACCAATGGAAATAACTTTCAAATAAGAAAAATTTTCCAAACATGTTATTTTATTAATGAATATGAAATTATATTGTGCAATTGTATAATTAGGATCTTTGTGTAGTAAAGTATGAAAAAACTCTTCAAATTATATTATGTATGAAACAACACAGCTTTGAATATAGTAGTGGATGATGATTGTATAAGATGCCAGGAAGGAAAAATGATTGATAAAAGTCAAAATAAAGATAAAATTTAATCTAATAGGCCTATTGAACTTATTCACTTATAAATATGTGGGATAATGAGACATTAATAAAAGAAATGTTATATCTACATTATCAATTTTATAAATTATTTCACTCAGATGACCAATATTATGTATATAAATCAGAGGCCAAATAAATGTTCATATTTTTTAGATATTATTTTGGGATAGGAATGAGTCTTTATATAATGAAATAGAAAACCATTAAATGAAATAATTATAAACATTTTTTTAATCCAATATGAAGAAGAATGAAATCATTCATTAGAAAAATGCTTCCTAAACCCCTCAAAAAAAGAGTTTTTGAAAGTTAAAATATAATCTTGGTTGAAATGGGAACATGTAGGACGAAAGAGTATAAATATTCTATGTTATTTTTGAGAGTAGATATTATTATTAGAATACATGTATAAAATAGATATTTTCTAAGGATAAAATAAAAATTTACACCAGATGAAATGTGATATAAAGAATCATTAGTTAAATATTTCATGGTTTATGGAAATCCTTGTGTATTAAAAATATAAAATCTTGATATTGGAAAACATAATGAAAAATAGGTGGATGAAAGTTTCATGGTATATTCACCCAATATACGAATTTATAAATTTTGTAACAAAAATTTGTTTGGATTCCTATGATGTTAACTTTTTTTAAAATAAAAATTTATTATCAATTGGTATTGTTAATATTATAGAGGATAAGTTATATACTTCCAATGAGAATAAATAAAGTGAAGATGAATGTTAGTCAAAACAGTCAACTAAATATTCAAAAGAAATATGTTGTGAGGGAAGTAAATTAGAAGAAAAATCTATGAATTTTTTACTCTATAGAAACATATTGAATATGGAAATATTATTGGAAATCATAATTCTGTAGTTCAGGATAAAATAATATTGATATTATAAAACCATGAATCACTTATTTCATAGGTTGAACTGGAATCAGTTTAAGAAACAGCTAATCATAATCAATGGGAAGATTTTATGAATAAAGAGTTTGACTTAATAGAGAAAAATAAATCCTTATAACTTGTTCAACATCTATTTGGGGGCAATATTATTTGGAAAATGTGGGAGTATATAAACAAACTGAATTAACATGGGTATGCTTTAAGAAACAAAGAATGACTTATTTGTAAAGTCTATTCACTGGCGGTACTTGTGGATTTTTAAGAAACATTTTCCCCAGTTGCAAGATTGGAAACTATAAGAATGTTCTTAGAAGTAGTTACACATAATTTTAATAATGTTTATTAAATTTACATAAAGTCATACATCCTAAATAAAGAGACTAAGGAAGAAGTTTACATTAAAATACTTTTGTATTTTTACCTTAGAAATATATAACCATAGTATGTAAGCTAAAGGAATAAATGTATGGGATGATAGAATCACCACGTTCTCAGTACTCAAAACTTGATAGTTTCTATAAAAATTTAATGTTTTATAAATGAAAAGTTTATTGAAACTAATATTCTAAGGGGTAAATTTTGGTACCCTAATTATTATTTTTTATGTTGATAACATATTTTTTATAGGGGATAGAAAAAATTATTTTAAAATGTTTTTTAAAGAAATTTTTTTTTTGAAATTTCAATGCTTAAGTAATTAACTTTTTTTGGTCTAACATGTGAAATGGAGGATAATATATATTTTCCTTTCACAAGAGAATTATTTCATGTAATTGTTCCAAATAATTGGAATTTAAGGTTTAAAATAATTTTATACCCTTAATTTAGTTGGGATTAATATGAGTAATGTTGATTTATAGAATTGTGTAAATAAAACATATTTTAGAAATAAGATTAGAAGTATTACCTATCATACAACTTTAAGATATGGAATAGTTTGTGTTGTCAACTAACATTCTAGATATAATATTAATTTAATAAAATCTCATATAATAGAAGAAACAGTAATTCTAAGATATCAATATACAACATATTTCTAAGGAATTTTTATATAAGATGTTTTGGTATAAAATTTCTTGGTTAAACCGATACTGATTGGGATAGCGGTTGTAACTATATAAAATCAACATCATGAGAACATTTTTCTCAGGAAAATTCTTTTTTAGTTGGTAATGTAAGAGAAATAGTTTTTTATCTTTGATCACAAAGGTAGTAGAATACATTTCACCCACCCATGATTGTATAAAAATTCTTTAGAAAAAAAAATTGTTCAAAAAATAATCACATAATAAAATAGAAAAAATTAAAATAGGATGATTTGAATTTGAAAAAATCTACACCATTAATGATTCTATGTGACAAGAAAAGTTCCATTGATCATTTTAAATTCCTTTTAAAACATTTGAGATAAAAAAATTCATAAAAATAATCACATAATAAAATAGAAATTTGTTGGTTGAGATTTTATTCTAGAACACATTTCTAAAAAATATCAAATTTATGATTTTTTACCAAAAGCTATGAAAAAAGTGACATTTAATGAATTGAGGATGAGACATCTTGTTCATACTCCACCAAATACTTCCTAAAGTTTGTAAAGAAGCACCCCACTATTCTTGTATTATTTTTAAAAAGGTTGAGAGAACGTAAAAACTACATAAAAATTATTGAAAATTATTTTTTTAATTAATTTGAGGTTATGGTTTTCATAAAATGGGAGGGATAAGAAAAATGGTAGTTTCAAAAGTTCAGATTTGAAAACTTATGACAAAAATGGTGAAGAGAAAAGTGAGAGTTACATTATCTTAATAGTCTAAAAATTATACTCTAAGGGATGAGATTCATTTAAGTACATTACATTTTCAAGAAGTGTAATGTCAGGATGATGTATATGATAAAGGTTGTGGTTTTATAAGAGTTAGAAAACTTATTTTTGAAAAATTTTGAGTGATGAAAAATAATGTTTTGTGAAAATTTGTTAATAAAAATTTGGTAGAAATTCTAAGGGTGAGATTGAAGATCCATTGCGATATCTTGCCAAAAAAATATGGTTGATGATAACTCACTATGTTTTGAGATTGTTCATGTTAAGATGTGTAAAATGTGGTAGGATGTTAATAATTTTTTTAAGAACCATTGTTAAGAATATTTGGTGAGAAATTGGATCTAAAGTTTCTATAGGAAGTTAAAAAATTAGGTAAACTATATCATGGATAACTCTAGAAAAGTCAGATGATTATATACTAATTTAAACATTCATAAAATCATAGAAAACCTCATGATACATATTTATGATCAAAATAAGAGTGAAATTATTTTGGAAGAACCATTATATACAGATATTTGTAAGAATATTTCATGAATAATTAATAAATTGAAATTCTATATGAAGTTGAAAATATAGGATTCAAATGTTGAATGTTTTTTCATCAGAAAAACATTATCTGACAAAAAATTTAGATGAATTTTTCATAAGAATATTTTGTATTATAAAATTATGAGTATTTATAAGGGAAGTTTGCATAATGTAACTAGATGAAAAATTGTGAATTAGAATAAATTTTTGTTAGTAGTTCATACTTTATGATTAGTCCTACAAAATATAGATTTCTAGGATATATTTTCCAAAAGGTTTTTGAATTATAGTAGTTTATGAACTTCGATAGACTAATAATATATTTCTAGATAATTAGTGAAGCTGATTTTCTTACGTTTCATAAAATGTGAATGAAATAAAAAATTGGATATTTTTTTAATATATCAAAAAATATAAACATTGAAAATTAAAAGAATTTAAATGTATAGTTTTAACTAAAAGAATATTAAATGTTAAAAATGTCTTAATATGTTCCAATAATGTATTAAACAATTTTATGTGGGTCAAGAGAAACTGAAAAAGGAAATTGAGTTTCTAGATTGGCAGTTTATTTAATGATATAAGAGTATAGTTCCGTTAAATTCTGTATAAATATTGATAGTTGAAAAAGTTATGAAGTGTGATGATGATGGAAGTAAATAATATTAAAATTTCAAAGGATGTTCAATAGATTTTTTTGAGAAACTAATATAAATTTTTTATGATGAGGCAATGTGAATGGATGGAGAAATACCAATATACCAGATAAACGTTTCCTATATATAATTTCAGTTAAAAATATATGAGAAAACATTATATGAAAAAAAGGCCAGATGTAAAATTTCTTTTGAAGTACTCAAGAAACCCAATAACAAATACAAATTAAACATTTGAGAAGTGATGTATTTGTAAATGGATGAAATATTCTTTAACGGTCACTAGACAAGAATTTTCTAGATGAATATTTCTCACAAAATGTACATAACATTGTCATGCCCGAAAATGAAGATGTTGTGTATGGGTCTAAATTAGAATATTATATCATATGGTTTGTGGTTATGAGGGAATGATAAATAATTTAATTGCATGTTTTTTCATGAGGCTTCTTGAATTTTCAATACTATTTGAGATGAATCTACAATTTTTCATATTTAATAGAGAATTATTTATTCTGAAATGTTTGAGAATGAAAGTGAAATGATTTTCCACAATTCACCACATATGGAGAACCTATATAAAGAGTAGTATATACAACATAATTATAAATATTCACCACATGAAAAAATTCAAAGCACTTTAGAGTTGGGGAAAAACGAGTTTCCACCAACATAAATTTATTTTTGGGAATTTTAGACAAAAGTTTCAATCAGATATTATGAAAATGTTTTATAGTTTATATCACTAGAAAGAGAAATTACATGAAGATACCAAGAATATTTTGAGGTGTAACGATTTTATTAAACCAGATAGAAAATAGTTTATAAAATAATGTATAAGTTCAATGGTATTTATTAGATGGAATTTAATTGGTGAAGATAGGCACATAGGATACACATTACAGAATGGATGAAACAGATGGACATTCCTAGTGATCTTTTTCTAGGTAATAATTCACAATATTTCATACATTTTATTTTTTCTCATTTATATAAGATAAACTTTTAATCTGTTATGAATAAGTATAATCACACCTATTGGTGTAGAGAAGGAGTCAAACTTGAGTTGTCTCAATGTTGTGTTCTCTTATTTCTAATAATAAATTTTCATGGTCATAAAAGAGTGAACATGACAAGGATGTAGGTTCTCACACTATGGTCAAACCTTGTAAATAATTTATGCTTTATTTTATTTCTTGAATTTTCATGATTATGGTTTGTTAAATGGTAAATAATGATATAAATATAATAAGATGATGGGGTTATGTTTCAAAGAGATTTATTTTTTTAAAGTTTACAACTAATTCGATCCTTTTTCTCAATGGTTCAACATTCCTTTGAATCCTCTTAATTGGTGGTGTTTTAAACTCTTAATGATTTTTGATTTTATGGTCATTATGTTTCTCATGACCATGTTCTATGTCACACTATATTAGTCTATATACATTTATTTTCTCTTCTATGTATATATTTTATCTTCTGATTAATTTTATCGTTCTTTGTGAACCCACTTATGTGTAATTGTAGGTAACAGTTTTGTTTCCCAATTCCCATTTTCAAAGGATGTTTCATTATCCCTATAAATAATGTTGGGTTTCAACAAAAGTATTTTCAAATATTGAACCATTAATGGCTGAGATAAAATTACAAGTGTTAAATTTTTATATAGTGAGAATATAACACCACTAAAAATTATTATAAAAGAACAAAAAGGTTTTATTACTTGCATAACATACAATACTTAGCATTATGTAATTTTTGATATATTATAAAAAAAAATATTATAAGTCTTTCCCTAAATTGGTGGGAATGAATATGAGTAAAAACATTATGAAATAATCATATAGTTGTCCGAATTAATATAAAAGCGCTATATAATTCATAGAAAATAATCACTCATTTTTAGTGAAGTCATTTAATGTTTCAAAAAAATATATTTCCATAGAAAGTGATTTTCATTAAATTTTGTTTAAAAAATTTATAAAAAATTTTCTAAAATTTTAGAAAATTTATTTTATTAAATTAATATAAACTTTTTAATCAACATATAAAAAGTAACTTATGGTCATTTTTTATATTTTTCTGAAATGATTTATTTTTCACTTAATGATCAAAAAATACAAAATTTTCAAATAATACCAATTTTTTAATTAAATCAAGTAATTTAAAAATTACCATTCTATTTTTTATTTTTAATGTTAAATATTATTTTTTATATATAATTATCTAATTAATTCACTTTGAATAATCAATATTGTTGATTTTGATATAAGGTAATTTCTATTCTTAAAAAAATATTTTTCTGAAAAATGATTTCTCATTTAATTTTACTCACATATATTAAAATATTTTTTTTTGTAATTATATTATTGAATCTTGAAAAATAGATACCATTTTTGCAATCAGGTGGTTCAATGTTTTTAACTTGGTCCCTATTATTTTTTGTCTTTTGAATTGTAACAATTATTGTCTTAGTGTAACCACCCCCTTATTTTAATGGTTATAAATTATTTTTGTCTTAATTGAAAAGAATTTAATATTTTATAATACTAAACTATTTTCTATATAATTTGTAATAATTTAAAAAATATTGAACTATCATCAGGTTTTTATATAGTCCAGTGAAGCTACTGCCACTTCAAGGTACACCTGCCTCAAATAGCTGCTACCATCCCTTCGTACTACTGTCAGTTCAATTGTGCTACCACAATATGTTTTTACCATTCGGTAGAGATACTTCCAAAGAAAATATACTACTACCATTAGGTGCATCTACCACAATTAATTTCTACCACTAATAATATCAACCATCACCATACACTACCATTCAATAAATCTACACTAGATTACTAAGTGGTCTTATGGTAAGTGAATCTACCACTAGAATAGATACTTCCAATGAAGCTTCCTTCAAAAGTGATACCACCTAAGAGAAATCATAACTGTCCAAAATTAATTTCAAAACTAATTCTTAAATTTTTATTTTATGAATTTAATTATGGAAATAAGAACACAGATTTTATAATTTTTATTCTTAAACAACACCCTAAATATATTGATCATAAATTTTGACCTTCCAGATTTTCTGCTCAGTATGAGGTGTAATATTATTTTTTTCATATATTGTAATAAATAATAGGACAACCTAAAATGCTATAAATTTATATGAATCTCACTCATTTATGGTTAAAACATACCTGAATACAAAAATACATGCTCTCATATAAAAGAATAGAAATAATAATAGGTACACATGTGTTTGGAAGAAACATATACAATTAATAAAATAAAAATTTAACTATTTTCCAAAATTCCATGAAACTTTGTTTTTCTACTTTTGTTGTGAAACATTTCATAGGCACCTTTCAGAGATAGATTGAAGGAAAAATAAACAACTAAAGCCAATTCAATTAACTAGTAATATATTTCCTCATCTCTCATTTGAATATTTATATTTTATCATTCTTTCATGTTTTTTTCATTAATCTATTTATTTATAAAACATATTTTTCTACACTCAACTGGAGTGTACATGAAACTCTTCCTAAATTTTCTTCATGTTTTTCCAACATACAATTGTTAAATAGGTCAGGCGTGACATAGATCATTTTTGTACAATTTATAATTATATAAAATAATTTTTTCATTGACAACCTTCTTTTTATCTGTAAAACCCAATATAGGTTGTAAGTTATTATTTTTTATAATAAAATTAATGGAATTGGTTGATTTACCGGTGGAGGGGATTAAGTTTTGGATTGAGACTGAACCCCTTATCTAGATTTTTATACAAATAACCTGTTATTCTTTACTTATTTTTATTTTTATTTTTGAAATCATGTTAGTTTCTATTTTATAAATTAGAAAAACAATGTACTTTTAAATTCAGCATAAATTAGTGTTTTTTATACAGTTCATGATATGATTAAAATTATTAAAAAAGTTAAATTATTTTCCAAATAATATTAACTGAGTTGTTATCAAGATTTTTATAATCTTTCATATAGATCAAAGTTCATAATTAAACTATTTTGGTTAACTATTTGTTTTATAGAATTATGGGATATAAGTTTTAAAATTATTTTTAATTGATATTTTATTGGAAACTCTACATAAACCACTCTTGAGTTTTCCAATAAGATCCACATTTGATATTAGAGTTACTCAAAAATACTATTTCTAATGATCTAGTTTTACTTAAAGATCATAAATTTATATTTTATCTATTTTCATATCTTTATAGAAAATAATAATCTTCAAGGATGTTAATCTAGTTATCCACCTTAGTTTAATGGAATTAACTATGCTCAATGGAATATTAAAATGAAATTTCATATAGAGAGAATGAGGTTTGATATTTTGGATATAATGGAGGATAAATATAAAATACCGATAGCTCTTAAAAAATATTCTCATAATTCCACTAATGATATATATTTTTATAACTATAAATCTATGAATGATTTAAAATATTATTTAGGTTAGGATGAATAGAAAAAAATATCTTCTTGTACTATTGCTTTTAAAATATGGGATACACTATCTATTTCTCATGATGAAACTTCAAATATTAAATTAATGAGCTTAAATACTTATAATCTTAAATATGATTCCTTTAATATGAACATTGTGTAATAAATTTGTGTCTTGTATATCATGTTTAATGAAATTCTCAACACTATTCATTCCCATGAAAATGCAATTGCTGACAAATATCATGTCATGTGACTTATAAGATACGTTTGAGAAATATGGATTGGGACATATATTCTTATAAGGGAATAACGTGATAGGAGTATTTCACCAGTGAAGGAACTCATTGGAAAACTCCTGCTGAATGAAGAGGAAATAAAAGTGTACAAGGAAGAGAATTATAAAACCAAAATGTAGTTAGAGCCTTAAAGGCATTTGACACAAAAGTAAAAGAGAAGGACAATGTTAAGGGTTCAAGTGATAACGAATCACTATATGATATTTATGAATAAATGGGTAACCTAGATAGATGTTTTAATTGATTTACAATAATAATAACCTCATCAAGATATCTAATCATATTTGTCAGTATGAAAAAATTGAAATAGGGAAGAAGAGTAGAAAAAGGATGTTTCAACAAATGAAATAACATGCAATGATTGTAAAAGAAAATGAAACATAATTTTTTTCAACAAAATGAGACATGAATTGGTGACCCAATTCATGCCCCAAATAAATTTATTAAAATAAAAAATTTATTACAAAAAAAAGATACAACATGTTTACACCATTATGTAATTGAAGGAAATATAATTTTGAGAGACATAAAATCACATAAAAATGAACACATTGAGAAAAACCTATTCGACACTGAAATACATATTCCAATAAGTCCTCATATAAAAAAATATAATTTCCTCATGTGGACATAAACCCATTATAAGCATAGATATACATCCACTTGGAGATAAATCATGTTTAATGAAAAAGTGCATTAACTAACATTTATGAAAAATCCAAGACAAAATTTCTATGTCAACACCTAAGAATAGGAGGATGATGTTTTGAGAGTCTAGAATCGTTTTATAGTTAAAAAACAAGAAAATAAGAAGATAATAAAAAATGATATTATCAACTCAATTCATTGAATCATCATAGTTAGGATGAGAATTTTAGTTCCCTTAGTATCTATATAGAACATAAACATATCATAAGGGACAAGAATATCCAAAGAAAATTGTTTCATTATTATATTCCACAAAAAATCCAAAACCCATTGGATAAAAAAAACCATTGATAAATAAAATAGAGTAACAAAATCAGGAGAGTTACAACAATTCTAGAACATCAAACAAGATATGGTACACATAAACTCAAATAATCCAAAATGTACTTATTAGAAAAAACATGCATTGATCTCTAGTGCATGTAAATAAAAATAAAGAATTGATAAGGTGGTAAACAAAGAAACACTATCATATGAAGCTACTTTTATGAAGCCAAACAATGATCCATAAAAATTATTCCACATTCATTAGATTAAAGGATAAATAATAAATAGATTCATTGTCTTGGAATTTCATTGCACTTAATGTTATAATTTCATTTAAATTCTTCCACCATTTTAGAAATAATTCTCCATAACATTTGAAGATATGTTCCTGCAGTGATTTCGTGATTATTGTATTTTTTTTAAAATCGTTTCTTGTTTTATTGAATAATATAAAAATTATTCTCCAGATCTTATTTTATTATAAATTCACCTTTTATAGTGGGATCAAAACCCTCTCCACAACCTAATGGTGTTTCTTTAAAGGAAACATCATGTGATTCTGATTCTAGTACAGAATAAAAAAATGGTAGATCCAATATGTGTTTCTTGAAAAACATATTTGAGTATCAAATTTTCTTACTGGATATACCGAACATATTTTTAATTTTTATGATACTGAAAATGATGTAGAAAATATTTACCAATGATGATCTATTCGAATACTGTAATATGATAGAAGATAAATTTATTGAATGAAGGCTAAATTAAATTGATTAAGGAAGAGTAATTCCATATATGATCACTTTAAAACTAATCTTACCATATAAAAGTATAATAATGATCATATTCATAATGAAAATAATGAGTTGAAATTTTATAATGAGTAACTAATGAAAGACCTTGAGATATTCACTAATTGAAGAAAAATCCTAACCCAGATGCTTGGTATGAAAAATAAACCTAAATATACTATAGAAATTTGTTAAAAAATTGGATAGAAATGATTTTAAAAAGTAATTATTCCCAATTTATAGTTATACCATGTTTTTGAACAACACTTACTTTTATGGACTTAATAAGGTTTTTTATTTTTGAAATACTAATTTTAGCTTATTGGAAACCAATTATGTAATAATAAATTCCTAAAGCACTTTTAACTAAAATATTTGGTCCTAAGATAAAATAATGACAAATTAATTTTTGTTTGAAATATCATCTATAAGAAACCTTCTGGAAATGTCCCAGTAAAAAATTATGTTATCTATATAGTGAATGTTACAGACACAAGTCTAGGGACTACTCGAGCTTCATGAACCTAATAAAAGTTGACAATGGATGTAAGGACCCAAAACTTTATTAATGAAAATTCCATTATAATAATTATTACATATAGTATAAACCACATAAAATCACTTTGAAAAAACAATATAACTTTTTAAATAATGAATGAATGAAATAAAATGCATTTATAGAAATTAAGGAACCTATACTAATGGAATAATATATTGACCCTTCGAATAATAATTTGACTGTTAGGAATAGTAATTTGACTAGTAGAATAGTAACAACATCTGTGAAAGTATAATTTGTTTTGGTATATTACGAATGAAAATATAATTTATTTATTTCAAGGTATAAGTATATAAATGTTTTAGAAATGATAAATTAAGTGTTAGTATTTTTGTAGGTTTTAAATATTTAATTACAATTTTATATATAATATAATGATTGAAAATAAAATTTATTTTCATAAAATATATTAATAAATTAATATTTTTTTCTTTTGATTATAATATATTTTTATGATACATTAATGAATTTATTAAAGTGTTATAAATTCAGTTATAATTTTAAAATTGGTATTTTTTAAGTAAATTATTATTTTATTTAAAAATTAAATTTATAAAATTTAGAAACATTATTTTCATAAATTAGGGTTTATTTTTTAATTCTACATGTCAATAAATTATTATTATGATTTCTTATGGATTTTTATAAAATGGCTGAATTTTTGGTGAATAGTGAAATACAATATTTTTCGTTATTTAACAAATCCATGAATTATTGAGTCATTGATGATTTATGGATGATTGAATCGAATAATATTGAACTATATTTCATTATTTTTTAATATATTAATTTATAAGGTTCAAAATAATCATAGTCTTGAACCAAAATAATAAACTAATGAATAGAATAATATAAAAACACCCCTCTCATCCGATATAAATACCACCATCACCACCCCTTCTCCTCACTACTCCAAAGCCATTAATAATGTATAATTAATGAAAAATATTATTCCCAATCCCCTAAGCCACATATAGTAGCCTTTTTTCTCAACAAAATACCGAAAAAATATCCCTAAGGTGTTTCTCAAGGTGAATAATTTCAGAGGTTAAGTCCTCTTTCTTTTCATAAAATTTATTTTCATTTTTCTTACCTTTTCATTTTCTCTTCCTATATCCCCTTATCCAAGTGGGATGATAACCCAATTATCTTATATATACTATAATATTATTATATTAATGGAATAATGTATCATCAAATCAGTAGAGACCCAAAGCGTGATGTACATGGACATTACATTACTTTTGCGAAATACTTAATACAAAACAAAAACAGACACACAAGGATCGTAATAGTTTAGTGTCTTTGGAAACATGAAATATAAACATCTAATCATGTTGAAAGATCTTCAACAACTCCCATAACGATCTTCCCCTTTTTGTTTCCTTAGCTAAAACCTTTCATTAATTCTTGGGGAAAATAAAACATAAAAAGGGTGAGCTCAAATGCTCAGTAAGGGAAAACATGTTTAACATAAAACAATCTATAAATATTTGAAAGCAAAAACTTGAACATGAAATTTAAACATCAAAATCTTGAGCAAAGACATAAATCCTGGAAGTACGTAAGGCATATATCATAATGGAACATCAACTATGATAAAATATAATGGGAATAAAACATGTAATTGTGGCAACCATTCATCACTTGTTATGATTTCCATAGTAGCCAAGGCATTACTTCCAAGACCATCTGAGTTGACAAAGTCCCTTTCTGAATCGAGTTCACTCCTCGTTTCAGTCCTGTAAAACTGATCCGGATTAACTTATCATTCCAGCCATGTCTATCTCATGAGATATAAATCTTTACCCAATGCATTGGAGGGAGATATAGGTCCCACCCATCTCATATTGAAATCATTCTTACTTGTGCCAAAAAATAAACATAAATCATTTATCATAACCCAAAGAATAAAATGGGTTTCATAAACATCATCCCATCATAACATAATACATATAAAACAAATGGATATAATTTCATCATAAGAAAAATGAAACCATTTAAATCATAGAGACATTATACTTTAAACATACACAAATGAAATAATTTCATCATAGATGAAAAATGGTTTTGATAAATCACTTGAAATGATTTCTTGAGGAAAATGGCCTTTCTTTTTCAAAATCATTTTCTTTTCAAAAAAATTCCACACAATTTTAAAAGAAAAAGATTTTATTGAAAATAACCATGAAATCTTGTAGATTATGCTTCATGAAAATAAGGCGTTATAAAACTGTAAAAATATTTTCATTCCGTATAAGTTAAAAAAACATTCTTCTCTTAATTTTGTCGGAAAAGTCAAAAAGTACCTCGTATGGTGAAAAAAAGAATGATTCCATACATACCATGTAGTAAAAGTAAAAAATGCGTAAAAAGTACTTTAAACATACATGAATCCATTTTTAGGAAACATGGACATGGATGATAACAATAACCCCAGTAAATACTTACGAATAAACAATCTCGGATAAGAACGAGATTGGAATAATTAGCCCTTTCCTTATCTCTGATATGCTTCGTATGTATCTGAAATTTTCTGTATAATTATTTAAATAATGTCATTGACTTATTACAGAATTATATTCAATGTTATGATATCATATATGTTTCACTTATGACTATATATTACCTGTTCTTTTGTAAATTTATGTTAAAGTAGCGTTTTGGGTAACATCGTTTCATTTGCCTTTCGTGTTTTTAATTGTAATTATTCATATGATTACATAGATCATGATTACTTACATCCATAATGTAAAAAACAATTTATATATTATATATATTTAGAATATACATATATATATATATATAATAGATGCGATAAATGGAAAGAAATACACAATTCATGTAGACGGTAGGTCGTACGTACGCATGGACACTGTTTTCGTTTCCTTATTGAATTGAATGGAATTAAATAGATGAAATACATATATATAAATAAATCCAGTATCATTATTATTTCATATATTTCATTATTACTTATTTTATATACTTTATAATCATTCATGAATGTTTAATCATTGAAAATCAATCTCATCGCATCGTAGAGACGGTAGTTCGTACGTACGCACGAGCGATGATATCGTTCCCATAATTATTGAATTGAATTAGAGTGGATGATAAAATATATAAGAATCAGTATGATGTTATAATAACTATTTATAGTTATTATTTACACCATTATACCCATCCAAGTAAGGTGGTGTTGGAAAAACAGATTACACCACGACGTGGAGACGATATTCCGTACGTATGCACGCGCGGTGATTTCATTTTCTATATGATGGATAGAAGGTGAAATGGGGTTGTTTCATATTTATAATAACATATCCGTATATGAGGGATACTTATGCTATTAAATCATAATGAAACAAATAAAGAAGAGTGTGTATAAGAAGAATGGAACATGAAGAAAACTGTAGAAGTATTACCTCTTTCTCAAAGTGCCTCCTTTAAACTTTCGCTTAGGGCACTAGAGTTGGTATTTTGAGAAGACCAGTACCTATAGTATGTTTCTAATTAATTTTGGAAGTTAAATGGGCATAATTTTTCTGATCATCACATCTCAAAATGGTGTGAGGAAGAGAGGGAGGAGGTGCCCTTTTATACGGGAGGAGAGGGGCACCTTTGGAAATCAAACAAATATTATTTTATATTAAATCTATCCCCACTTAAAAACCACAAAACATTACTCATATTTTAATATTATATGATATAGGGTTGTCATATCATCATCCAATAAAATTTATAAATTTTAGGAATTTATTTTAAACACTATCAACTTGATATATCCTTATTTAATCAATTTATTTTTATTTGTGGTAATAACATTCTAAATTTTTAATTATAACAAATAATTACTTTTTTCAAGTGAATTGTCCATAATTAGATACTTTATAACATTTTAGACCATATAAATATAAATTTATAATTTTTAAATATTTTTTTGATTTTTAAACAATTTTATAATATGTTATTTTTATAAAATAACAATAGTGTCAATTTTGACACTATTCATTTATTTGAATTTAAATAAAATATATACAGAAGATATGTTCAAACTAAAATCCTTAATAGATTAATAAAAGGTCATATGTATCTATAAAATTAGTGGAGCACATTAAATAGTTCATATAATATTTATTTTATTATTTTTAAAACCATTTATTTGGTTAATCTCTTAATGAAATAATTACTACAACATTTTTGTATAATTATTTAATATACTTATATTTTGTATAAAAATTAAAAATAATATCCTATGATGAAGATAAATCTATTAAAGTTCACAATAATACTTTTACTCGAATTTATCTTCTTAAAATCAGAATATTTATATTGTTATATTTATTAAATTATGAAGGTGACAACTTTGGCATCATTTAAAATAAAATAATATAAGGGTCATAATTGCTTTTATAAGGCTCCAAATGGTCAAATATTCGACAATTGGATGATTATGGTTTACATTTACATTACTAATAAGTTTTGGTCAGGGTTTTGGGCTTTTTATGGTCACTATATGTTTAATAAAAACTATATTCTTGTTTTTTTCACTAGATAAACAATTTCTGCATCACTATTGTGTCATAATTAATGAAAATTATTTAATCTTTAAAAATTATAAATAAATTCATATGATGTAGATAATTTTAATATCTTTCTGGAGACTATTTATTTTCGATGTTTCATGATGCTTATCAGTAAATTAAAATTAATATACTTATAAGATTTAAGAGAGTGACATGTTGTCACTTTCTTTGGTTTTAATAATAATTAAATTATTGTTTTTGTAAAAAGTCCATAAAATGAATATAATCCGACCCTTAGGTGATATGGGTCTACTTTTAGTCATCCAATATAATTTTGGTAGGTGTTAGGGTAATTTTATAATCTTATATTTACCCTTAATTACCCGATTTACCTTTAACTAGGGTAAATAAAATTTACCGTAGTTACTATTCATAATGCCCAAAATAAAAAGTAGAATATTAAAATAATTTAGACCCACTAATTACAAATATGGAATCCATTTTTTCAAATTCAATACAAAAAATTTGCAGAAATTAAATTAAAATTAATCCCGTTGTCGAATGAAAACGGGTTTTTGTTTAAAACATTGCAAAATATTGAATTGATTTAACCTACAAATTCAAGGAAAAAACAATGATAATGGCATAAATTATATTAAATGTTAAAAATATATTCAATTTATATAATTTAACTATATAAATTATTACGATGAAAAAAGTTCTTTTTAATTAAAATATAGCGTGTTTTTACTATTCATTAAAATATGAATGTTATCAGAAAAATATCAAAACTTTATCCAAATTAAATTTTTATATCCTGAATCATAGGAAGAATTTTATTTTGTGAAATTTACTTATAAACATGTCAAAAACTAGATTTAAAGTGGGTGCGCCATCAAAAGGCGGCAAAACTGTATTTTTTAAAAAATACTTATTTTACCCGAAAAATTTATTTTGTTCACATACCATGTTCTAGAAAATAAATAAGATTAATAATAATGTTATAAAATTAAAAATGTTGTTAATACAATTCATAATGGCTAGTCCATAATAATATTATAACAATATATCGTTGTTTTGTGAAACTCGGTATTGCGTACAACACACGCTATCAAGGAAGGTCGCGATTGCGGGTAATGCAAGCCATGTCAGGGTTGTGTGTTGTGCCAGACTCCTTTTTTGTTTCATATAACATAATCCAACAATATTTATACATTGAATATATATATATACACTCAATGTTGCATAGATTGACTATTATCAAACGAACTTGAAATTGTGTTTAACACAATCTAAGAATAGTGTTGCGTATACTGCACGCTAATATGGTGTTGCGTATAGCACAAGATAATGTTTTTGTAGCATAAAACACATGACATAAAATAAATTAAAAGGAATACTTATCATAAAATATCGGGTTGTTACATTCTACCCCCTTAAAATGAATTTCTCCCTCAAAATTCGTCGGGGTTATATATGGTTTTCTACTTGAGAGTTTCTTTAATTGAAACCCACATCGTAAAATGAAATACCAAAACTTAACTTTAAAAAATAATGTATGAAATGTAACGGTTACCCAAATTAACTAATCACTGGGTTTCCCCATACGAAAACATAGGTGAAAATATGGAAATGGAAGATAAATCTAACCATCATGTTCTGATGGAGAGTGGTAGAGAACATGGCTATGAAAAAGCCAACAATCATAAAGCCATATATTTGTGATGATCTATGGTACCATCTGATTCATCGGATATAAGAGCACTAGGACAAAATTTTTGTTTTCAATATCATTTCCCTAATGTTGAAAATTTTTAATTATAAGAAATACTTTCTTGATTTTGGTACAATATCACTGTTGTTCGTGCTTTGAACAATTTCCACTTCATCTCTTAAAGAAAAGAAGTTGAATTTGTTATTCGTGAAGTGTTAACAAGTCATATGATGGAATGATGGGTCATTCCATCTGTATCAAACAAAAGGTTAGAAAAATTTATCAAATATACTTAATTCCATATATGGTGAGGTTAATCACATAAGATTCTAAAAATGAACTTATACTTCATATATCATACCGCTTAATAAAATAAAACTGGTTTCTACTAACCAGGGACTTCCTATAGGCCATTAGTATGCGATAAAGGCTAGTCGCACTTCAGTTGTGGGTTCGATTCCAACAGCCTTTTCTGATGTGATGGTTTGTCTCCCTTCCTACAGGTTATCCTTTTTTAAAACTACATTACTATAACATCCCATCAATAATATCGAAAACAGTTTTATCCTTAATCAATACTAACTTATGTATAATATAATCCATTCCAATATTTAGGCTTATCTAAAATACTTCGGTCCAAGCTCATAGTATAAAGAAAATTATTACTTGAAATGTCACATAATAGTCACATGAATGCCATTATTTATCCCCCCATATATCATAAGATATATCTTGTTGGTCAAATTACAAACATGTGAATACCTTAATAATGTATTCTCTTAAAGAATGAATACCCATTGAACCTTAGTGAAAACATGAATGCAGTTAAAAGTTAACACTTTTCACATACCAAAATCCTCAAAATTATATATACTCAAACCATGATATCACTTAGTCCTTATATGAATCATGAGCTCATGAATACAATCAAACATCTCATTATCTTTTTATCCCTTCATTATGCTCATATCATCTGCTTTCCAAAATATTTGAATCACTTCTCATGGTTACGGGTACCATAAAATTATTGAAAACCACAATAGACTAATACAAAAATATTCTGATACACTATAAAAGTACCTCAACAACATTATTCTTGAATACCAATACATAAACACTACAATTCATCATCTTCAATGATTGTCCTGGAATAATTCCTTCCTTGATTTAGAAGTAACTTTTTAGGTCAAGGAATTGAGTTGGGTAATTCCCATGTTCTCCACAAATATGACATCGAACTCCATAACAGTCTGTCACTCTATGACCCTTTTCTCTACAAAGATAACATCTATCCCTTTTTCTGAGGTATTCCTCAAGGTTATTCTTCCCTTCTTTAGAAATCTCAATCTTCCTTTCTTTAGTCTCCTCAACATGAGAACATGCATAAAAGTCTATCTTCCTCTTATTTGATGAATTAGGCATACCACTAAATTTCACCATGTTAATCATATATCGCAATGAATGATTCTACATAATCACAATATCTTTTCTCCCTAGGAATTACAAAATTTTTCTGCTCATAGTCTCCAATTTGTCCATTGGATTCAACCGAATTACTTCGGGTTCCCTACATTGACTAAAACACAAAAAGAACTCGGTGAGAGGAAAAAATCATTCTTGGGAAAAAAACATAGTAAAGGGAAAGTACCCTCAATATCTAACATCTTACGTTAAATTATATGATCGTTACCATAGTTCTAGGACTATAACCTATATGTATCCTTATCCTTAGGGACATCCATAGACATGCATTAGAAATATCTCTAGGGATCTCACTAACATTTTCGCATTCAAGTTTCCAAAGTTTGACTAATCCTTTCCTCTGATACCAACTGTAGAGGCCAAAAGCTTTATGTACATGGACATTACATTACTTTTGTGTAATACTTAATACATAACAAAATTAGACACACACGGATCGTAATAGTTTATTGTCTTTGGAAACTTGGAATATAAACTTCTAATCATGTGGAAAGATCTCCAACAACTCCCATAACTATCTTCCCCTTTTTGTTTACTTAACTAAAACCTTTATTTACTTCTTGGGGAAAATAAAACATAAAAATGGTGAGCTCAAATGCTCAGTAAGGGAAAACATAGAGAACATAAAACAATCCATAAACATTTGAAAGCAAAAACTTGAACATGAAATTTAAACATCAAAATCTTGAGAAAAGACATAAATCATGGAAGTACGTAAGGAATATATAATAATGGAACATTAACCATGATAAAATATAATGGGAATAAGAAAAGTAATTTTGTCCACCATTAATCACATGTTATGATTTCCATAGTAGCCAAGGCATTGCTGCCAAGACCATCTTAGTGGAAAAAGTCTCTTTCTAAATCTAGTTCAGTCCTCGTTTCAGTCCTATAACATTGAACCGGATTAAATTGCCATTCTAGAAATTCCTATCTCATGAGATATAAATCTTTAACCAATGCATTGGAGGGAGATATATGTCCCACCCATCTCATATTTAAATCATTCTTACTTGTGCCATAAAATAAACATAAATAATTTATCATAACCCAAAGAATAAAATGGGCTTCATAAACATCATACCATCATAACATAATCCATATAAAACAAATGGATATCATTTCACCATAAAAAAAATGAAACCATGTAAATAATAGAGACATTATAATTTAAACATACACAAATGAAATAATGTCATCTTAGATGAAAAACGGTTTTGATAAAACACTTGAAATGGATTCTTGAGGAAAATACCCTTTGTTTTTCAAAATCATTTTCTTTTCAGAAAAATGCCACACAATTTTAAAAGAAAGATATTTTATTGAAAATAACCATGAAATATTTTAGAGTATACTTCATGAAAATAACGCGTTATAAAACTGTAAAAATCCATTCATTCCGTATAAGTTAAAAAACATTCTTCTCGTACTTTTGTCAGAAAAGTCAAAAAGGACCTCGTATGGTGAAAAAAAGAATGATTCCATACATACCATGTAGTAAAATTAAAAAATGGGTAAAAAGGAAATTAAACATACATGAAACCATTTTTAAGAAACATGGACATGGATGATAACAATAACCCCAGTAAATACTTACGAATAAACAATCTCAGATAAGAATGAGGTTGGAATATTTACCCCTTACCTTATGCCCGATATGCTTCGTATGTATCTGAACCTCATATATAATAATTTAAATAATGTCATTGACTTATTACAGAATCATATTCATTGTTATGATATCATATATGGTTCACTTATGACTATATATTTCCCGTTCTTTTGTAAATTCATGTTAAAGTAGCGTTTTGGGTAAAATCGTTTCATTTGTCATTCTCGTTTTAACTTGTAATTATTTATATGATTAAATAGATCATGATTACTTAAATCCAGATTGTAAAACATGATTTATATATAATATATATTCATAATATACATATATATATAATAGATTTGATAAATGGAAATAAATACAATGTTCATGGAGACGGTAGGCCGTACGTACGGATGAACGCTGATTTCGTTTCCTTATTGAATTGAATGGAATTAAATAGATGACATAAATATATATAAATAAATCCAGTATCATTATTATGTCATATATTTCATATTTACTTGTTATATATACTTTATAATCATTCATGAATGGTTAATCATTGAGAATGAATCTCATCGCGTCGTGGAGACTATAGTCCGTACGTACGCACGAGTGATGATATCGTTCCCATAATTATTGAATTGAATTGGAGTGGATGATAAAATATATAAGAATCAGTATGATGTTATAATGAAAATGTATATTTATCCTTTACACCATTATACCCATCCAAGTAAGGTGGTGTTGTAAAAACAGATTACACCACGGCGTGGAGACGGTATTCCGTACGTATGCACGCGCGGTGATTTTGTTTTCCGTAGGATAGATAAAAGGTGAAATGGTTTTGTTTAATATTTATAATAACATATCAGTATATGAGGGATACTTATGTTATTACTTCATAATGAAACAACAAAAGAAGATGGAGTAGAAGAAGAATGGAACATGAAGAAAACGGTAGAAGGTATTACCTCTTTCTCGAAGTGCCTCTTTTAAACATTCTCTTAGGGAACTAGAGTTGGTATATTGAGAAGACCAGTACCTCTAGTAGGTTTATAAGGAAGTGTGGATGTGAAATGGGCAGAGTTTGGCCGAGATTCAAGGCTCAAAATGGTGTGAGGAAGAGAGGGAGGAGGTGCCCTTTTATAAGGGAGGAGAGGGGCACCTTTGGAAATCTTATAAATATTAATTTATAATAAATCTAACCCCACTTAAAAACCTCCAAAAAAGTCTCATATTCTAATATTATATGATAGAGGGTTTTAATATCATCAACCAATAAAATTTAAAAATTTTAGGAATTTATTTTAAACATTATCAACTTGATTTATCTTTATTTAATCAATTTAATTTTATTTGTGGTAATAATATTTTAAATTTTAAATTATAAAAAATAATTACTTATTTGTTGTGAATAGTCCATAATTAGATACTTTATAACATTTTAGACCATATAAATTTATATTTATAATTTGTAAATATTTATGTGATTTTTAAACAATTTTATAATATGTTATTTTTATAAAATAAAAATAGTGTCAATTTTGACACTATTCATATATTTGAATTTAAATAAAATATATACAGATGATATTTTTGAAATAAAATCTTTAGTAGATTTATTAAAGGTCATATGTATCTATAAAATTAGTGGATCACATTAAATAGTTCATATAATATTAATTTTATTATTTTTAAAACCATTTATTTGCTTTATCTCTTAATGAAATAATTACTACAACATTTTTGTATAATTATTTAATATACATTTGTTGAATAAAAATTAAAAATAAAATCCATTGATGAAGAAATATCTATTAACTTTCACAATAATACTTTTACTAGAATTTATCATCTTAAAATCACAATATTTAGATTTTTATATTTATTAAATTATGAAGGTGACAACTTTGGAATAATTTAAAATAAAATAATATAAGGTCCATAATCGCTTTTATAAGGCTCCAAATGGTCAAATATTCGACCATTGGATTATTATGGTTTACATTTAAATGACCAATAAGTTTTGGTCCGGGTTTTTTGCCTTTTATGGTCACTATTAGTTTAATAAAAACTATATTATTGTTTTTTTCACTAGATAAACAATTTCTGCATCACTATTGTGTCACAATTAATGATAATTATTTAATCCCTAAAAATTATAAATAAATTCATATAATGTAGATACTTTTATTAGATTTTTGGGGACTATTCATTTTCAATGTCTTATGATGTTTATCACTAAATTAAAATTAATATACTTATAAGATTTAAGAGAGTGACATGTTGTCACTTTCTTTGGATTTAATAATAATTAAATTATTTTTATTGTAAATAGTCCATAAAATGAATCTAATCCAACCCTTAGGTGATATAGGTCAACGTTTATCCATCCAATAGAATTTTGGCAGGTGTTAGGGTAATTTTTTAATCTTATATTTATCCCTAATTACCCGATTTTCCTTTAACTATGGTAAATAAAATTTACCGTAGTAACTATTCATAATGCCCAAAAATAAAAAGTAGCTTATTAAAATAATTTGGACCCACTTATTCCAAATATGGAATCCTGTTTTCCAAATTCAATACAAAAAAGTTGCAGAAATTAAATTAAAATTAATCCCATTGTCGAAAGAAAACGGGTTTTTGTTTAAGACATTGCAAAAGATTGAATTGGGTTAACCTACGAATTCAAGGTAAAATCAATTCTAATGACATACATTATATTAAATGGAAAAAATATATTCTATTGATACTTTAAAACGATTCAATATTATAATTTAACCATATAAATTATTACGATGAAAAAATTTCTTTTTAATTAAAATATACTGTGTTTTTACTATTCATTAAAATATTAATGTGATCAGAAAAATATCAAAAATTTATCCAAATTAAATTTTTATGTCCTTAATCCAAAGAAGAATTTAATTTTTTCAAATTTAACTTATAAACATGTCAAAAACTAGATTTAAAGTGGGTGCGCCATCAAAAGGCGGCAAAACAGCATTTTTTGAAAAATACATATTTTACCGGAAAAATTTATTTTGTTCTCATACCGTGTTCTAAAAAATATGTAAGATGAGTAATAATGTTATAAATTTCAAAACTTAGTTAATACTATTCATAACGTCTAGTCCATAATAATATTATAACAATATATCGTTGTTTTGTGAAACCCGGTATTGCGTACAACACATGCTATCAAGGAAGGTCGCGATTACGTGTAATGCAAGCCAAGTCAGGGTTGCTTGTTGTGAAAGACTCCTTTGTTGTTTCATCTAACATAATAAAACCATACTTATACATTGAATATATATATATACACTCAATGTTGCATATAATGACTATTATCAAACAAACATGACATTGTGTGTAACACAATCTAAGAATAGTGTTGCGTATACTGCAAGCTAATACAGTGTTGCATATAACACAAGATAATCTTGTTGTATCATAAAACACATGACATCAAATAAATTAAAAAGAATACTTATCATAAAATATCGTGTTGTTACATTCTACCCCACTTAAAATGAATTTCACCCTTGAAATTCGTCGGGGTTATACTTGGTTTTCTACTTGAAAGTTTCTTTAATTGAAACCCACATCGTAAAATAAAATACCAAAACTTAAATTTAAAAAATAATTTATGAAACATAACGGTTACCCGAATTAACTAATCACTGGGTTTCCACATAGGAGAACATAGTTGAAAATATGGATATGGAAGAGAAATCTAACCATCATGTTCTGATAGAGAGTGATAGAGAATATGGCTATGAAAAAGCCAACAATCAAAAAGCCATATATTTGTGATGATCTAAGGTAAAATATGATTCATCGGATATAAGAGAACTAGGACAACATTTTTGATTTCAATATCATTTCCCTAATGTTGAAAATTTTTAATTAGAAGAAATACTTTCTTGATTTTGGTACAATCTCACTGTTGTTCGTGCTTTGAACAATTTCAACTTCATCTCTTAACGAAATGAAGTTTAATTTGTTATTCGTGAAGTGTTAACAAGTCATGTGATGGAATGATGGGTCATTCCATCTGTTTCAAACAAAAGGTTAGCAAATGTTATCAAATATACATAAGTCAATCTATGGTGTGGTTAATAATATACGATTCCAAAAATGAACTTATACTTCATATATCATACCGCTTAATAAAATAAAACTAGTTTCTACTAACCGGGGACTTCCTATAGGCCATTGGTATGCGATAAAGGCTAGTCGCACTTCAGTTGTGGGTTCAATTCCCATAGCCTTGTCCAACGCGATGGGTTGTCGCCCATCCTGCAGGTTATCCTTTTTCTAAAACAACATTACTATAACATCGCATCAATAATATCGAAAAAAGTTCTATGCTTAAACAATACTAAGTTATGTCCAACGTAATCCATTCCAATATTTAGGCTTATCTAAAATACTTCAGTCTAAGCTCATAGTATAAAGAAAATTCTTACTTCAAATGTCACATAACAATCACGTGAATGCCATCATTTATCCTCCATATATCGTAAGTTATATCTTGTTGGTCAAATTACAAACATGTGAATACCTTAATCATGTATTGTCTTGAAAAATGAATACCCATTGAACCGTAGTGAAAACATGAATGCAGTTAAAAGTTAACACTTTCCACATACAAAAATCCTCAAAATCCTATATACTCAAACCAAGATATCACTTAGTCCTTATATCAATCATGAGCTCATTATACAATCAAACATCTCATTATCTTCTTATCCCTTCATTATGCACATATCATCTGCTTTACAAAATATTTGAATCACTTCTCATGGTTATCGGTACCATAAAATTATTGAAAACCACAATAGACTTATACAAAAATATTCTAATACACCATATAAGTACCTCAACAACATAATTCTTGAATACCAATACATAAACACTTCAATACATCCTCTTCAATGATTGTCCTGGAATAAGTCCTTCCTTGATATAAAAGTAACTTTTTAGGTCAGGGCATTGAGTTGGGTAATTCCCATGTTCTCCCCAAATAAGACATCGAACTCCATAACAGTCTGTCACTCTATCATCCTTTTCTCCACACAGATAACATATGTCCCTCCATTTGAGGTATTCCTTAAGATTCTTCTTCCATTCTTTAGAAATCTCAATCTTCCTTTCTTTATGCTCCTAAACATGCGAACATGCATAAAAGTCTATCTTCCTCTTATTTGATGAATTAGGAATACCACTAAATTTCACCTTTTTAATCATATATCGCGATGACTGATTCAGCATTATCACAATATCTTTATCTCTAGGAATTAAACAATTTTTCTGCTCATAGTCACCAATTTGTCCATTGGATTCAACCGAATTCCTTTTGGTTCCCTCCATTGACTAAAACACAAAAAGAACTCTATGAGAGGCAAAAATCATGCTAGGGAAAACAATATTGTAAAGGGGAAGTACCCTCAATATCTAACATCTTAGGTTAAATTCTAAGATCGTTACCGTAGTTCTAAGACTATAAGTTATATTTATACTTATCCTTAGGGACATCCATAGATATACCATAGAAATATCTCTAGGGATCTCACTAACGTTTTTGCATCCTAGTTTCCAAAGGTTGACTAAACCTTTCCTCTGATACCAACTGTAGAGGCCCAAAGCTTGAAGTTCATGGACATTACATTACATTTTCGGAATACTTAATACATAACAAAAACAGACACACAAGGATCGTAATAGTTTAGTATCTTTGGAAACCTGGAATATAAACTTCTAATCATGTGGAAAGATCTTCAACAACTCCCATAACTATCTTCCCATTTTATTTCCTTACCTAAAAACTTTTTTTACTTCTTAGGGAAAATAAAACATAAAAATGGTGAGCTCAAATTCTCAGTAAGAGAGAACATAGAGAACATAAAACAATCCATAAATATTTGAAAGCAAAAACTTGAACATGAAATTTAAACATCAAAATCTTAAGAAAAGACATAAATTGTGGAAGTACATAAGGCATATATCAAAATGGAACATCAACCATGATAAAATATTATGGGAATAAAACATGTAATTGTGGCAACCATTCATCACTTGTTATAATTTCCATAGTATCCAAGGCGTTGCTTCCAAGACCATCTTAGTGGACAAAGTCCCTTTTTGAATCGAGTTCACTCCTCGTTTCAGTCCTGTAACACTGAACCGGATTAACTTACCATTCCATCCATGTCTATCTCATGAGATATCAGTCTTTACCCAATACATTTGAGGGAGATACAGGTCCCACCCATCTCATATTTAAATCATTCTTACTTTTGCAAAAAAATAAACATAAATCATTTATCATAACCCAAAGAATAAAATGGGTTTCATAAACATCATCCCATCATAACATAGTCCATATAAAACAAATGGATATCATTTCATCATAAGAAAAATTAAACCATGTAAATCATAGAGACATTATAATTTAAACATACATAAATGAAATAATGTCATCTTAGATGAAAAACGGTTTTGATAAAACACTTGAAATGAATTCTTGAGGAAAATACCCTTTCTTTTTCAAAATGATTTTATTTTCAAAAAAATGCCACACAATTTTAAAAGAAAAAGATTTTATTGAAAATAACCATGAAATATTGTAGAGTATGCTTCCTGAAAATAAGGCGATATAAAACTATAAAAATCCGTTCATTCCGTATAAGTTAAAAAAACATTCTACTCGTACTTTTGTATGAAAAGTCAAAAAGTACCTCATATGGTGAAAAAAAAGAAAGATTCCATACATACCATGTATTAAAAGTCAAAAAATGTGTAAAAATAACTTTAAACATACATGAAACCATTTTTAAGATACATTTACATGGATGATAGCAATAACCCCAATAAATACTTACGAATAAACAATCTCGGATATGAACGAGATTGGAATAATTATCTGTTACCTTATGTATGATATGCTTCGTATGTATCTGAAACTCCAGTATAATGATTTAAATAATTTCATTGACTTATTATAGAATCATATTCATTGTTATGATATCATATATGGTTCACCTATGAATATATATAACCCGTTCTTTTGTAAATTCATGTTTAAGTAGTGTTTTGGGTAAAATCGTTTCATTTGACGTTCGTGTTTTAACTATTAATTATTGATATGTTTACTTAGATCATGATTACTTACATCCAGAATGTAAAACTTGATTTATATATAATATATATTCATAATATACATATATATATAATATATTCGATAAATGGAAATAAATACACCTTTCATGGAGACGGTAGGCCGTACGTACGCATGAACACTGTTTTCGTTTCCTTATTAAATTTAATGGAATTAAATAGATGACATACAATATATACAAAAATCCAGTATCATTATTATTTCATATATTTCATGATTACTTATTATATATACTATATAATCATTCATGAATGGTTAATCATTGAGAATGAATCTCATCGCGTCGTGGAGATGGTAGTCCGTACGAACGCACGAGTGATGATATCATTCCCATAATTATTGAATTGAATTGGAGTGGATGATACAATATATCATAATCATTATGTTTTTATAATAACTATGTATAGTTATTCATTACACCATTATACCCATACATGTAAGGTGGTGTTGGAAAAACAGATTACACCACGGTGTGGAGACGGTATTTTGTACGTATGCACGCGCGGTGATTTCGTTTTCCGTAGGATGGATAGAAGGTGAAATGGGGTTGTTTCATATTTATAATAACATATCATTATATGATGGATAATGATGTTATTACTTCATAATGAAACAACTAAAGAAGAGGGATTAGAAGAAGAATAGAATATGAAGAAACCGGTAGAAGGTATTACCTCTTTCTCGAAGTGCCTCCTTTAAACTTTCTCTTAGGGCACTAGAGTTGGTATTTTAAGAAGACCAATACCTCTAGTAGGTTTAGAAGGAAGTGGGGAAGTGAAATGGTCAATGTTTTTCCGAACTTCAAGGCTCAAAATGGTGTGAGGAAGAGAGGGAGGAGGTTCCCTTTTATAAGGGAGGAAAGGGGCACCTTTGGAAATCTTAAAAATATTAATTTATAATAAATCTAACCCCACTTAAAAACCTCCATAAATGACTCATATTCGAATATTAGATGATATATGGTCGTAATCGCATCAAAAAATAAAATTTAGACATGTTAGTAATTTATTTTAAACATTATCAACTTGATTTATCCTTATTTAATCAATTTGATTTTATTAGTGGTATTAACATTCTAAATTTTAAATTATAACAAATAATTACTTTTTTTTAATTGTCTATAATTAGATACATTGTAACATTTTAGACCATATAAATTTAAATTTATAATTTTTAAACATTTTTGTGATTTTTAAACAATTTTATAATATGTTTTTTTTATAAAATAACAATAGTGTCAATTTTGACAATATTCATTTATTTTAATTTAAATAAAATATATACGGAAGATATGTTCGAACTAAAAGCTTTAATAGATTTATAAGAGGACATATGTATCTAGAAAATTAGTGGAGAACATTAAATAGTTCATATAATATTTATTTTATTATTTTTAAAACCATTTATTTGGTTTATCTCTTAATGAAATAATTACTACAACATTTTTGTATAATTATTTAATATACTTACTTGTTGCATAAAAATTAAAAATAAAATCTTATGATGAAGATATATCTATTACCTTTCACAATAAAAATTTTAATCGAATTTTTCATCTTAAAATTACAAAATTTAGATTGTTATATTTATTAAATTATGAAGGTGACAACTTTGGCATCATTTAAAATAAAATAAAATATGTTTCATAATCACTTTTATAAGACTCCAAATGGTTAAATATTCATCCATTGGGTGATTAAGGTTTATATTTACATGACCAATATGTTTTGGTCAGGATTTTGTGCCTCTTATGGTCACTATTAGTTTAATACAAACTATTTTATTGTTTTTTTCACTAGATAAACAATTTCTGCATCACTATTGTGTCACAATTAATGATAATTATTTACTCCCTAAAAATTATAAATAAATTCATATTATGTAGATAATTTTATTATATTTCTGAAGACTATTAATTTTCGAAGATTCATGATGATTATCACTAAATTTAAATTAATATACTTATAAGATTTAAGAGTGAAATGTTGTCACTTTCATTGGTTTTAATAATAATTAAATTATTTTTATTGTAAAAAGTCCATAAAATGAATCTAATACGCCCCTTAGGTGATATGGGTCGACTTTTAGCCATCCAATAGAATTTTGGCAGGTGGTAGGGTAATTTTATAATCTTATATTTACCCTTAATTACCCGATTTACCTTAAATTATGGTAAATAAAATTTACCGTAGTTACTATTCATAATGCCCAAAACTAAAAAGTAGCTTATTAAAATAATTTGGACCCAATGATTCCAAAAATGGAATCCTTTTTTCCAAATTCAATACACAAAAGTTTCAGAAATTAAATTAAAATTAATCTCATTGTCGAAAGAAAAGAGGGTTTTTTAAAAACATTGCACAAGATTGAATTGATTTAACCTATGAATTTATGGTAAAATCAAATCTAATGACATACATTATATTAAATGGTAAAAAAATATTCTATTTATACTTTAAAACCATTAAATATTATAATTTATCCATATAAATTATTACGATGAAAATAGTTGTTTTTAATTAAAATATAGCATGTCTTTACTATTCATTAAAATATGAAAGTTATCAGAAAAATATCAAAACATTATCCAAATTAAATTTTTATATCCTGAATCCAAAGAAAATTCTATTTTTTCAAATTTACTTAAAAACATGTCAAACACTAGATTTAAAGTGGGTGGGCCATCAAAAGGCGGCAAAACTGCATTTTTTGAAAAATAATTATTTTACCCGAAAAATTTATTTTGTTCTCATACCATGTTCTAGAAAATATCTAAGATTAATAATAATGTTATAAAATTAAAAATTTAGTTAATAAAATTCAAAACGGCTAGTCCATAATAATATTATAACAATATGTCGTTGTTTTGTGAAACCCGGTATTGCGTACAACACACGCAATCAAGGGAGGTCGTGATTGCGTATAATGCAAGCCCAGTCAGTGTTGCGTGTTGTGAAAGACTCCTTTTTTGTTTCATATAACATAATCCAACCATATTTATACATTTAATATATATATATATACTCAATATTGCGTAGAATGACTATTATCAAACGAACTTGAAATTGTGTGTAACACAATCTAAGAATAGTGTTGCGTATACTGCAAGCTAATACGGTGTTGCGTATAGCACATGATAATCTTGTTGTAACATAAAACACATGGCATAAAATAAATTAAAAAGAATACTTATCATAAAATATCAGGTTGTTGAAAAATCTTTTCACTTATCCCTTTTATTCTAAAAATGGAAATATTTTCTTCAAGCTGTTGTTTTATCGCCTTTAAGGATGACATGTTTTAATTTTCCTTTACCACCTTCAAGGATGGTATTGAAACCATTATAATGGTAGAAAAATATTTTAAAATTTATTTTATAACCATTTGTAGGTTCTGGAACTAAAATATATACATAATATTAAATATTAAAACAAAAGAAGTTCGCTACGATCAAAAACCACCAAAATTAATCTAATAAATTATCATTAACATTTTATCTAATGATTCATAATAATATATTGAAAATAATAACAAATAATACCAACTAAAATTATATAAGTTCATCAATAACATATAATTTTACTTTTATATGATTATCCTCAAGTTACCCGATATTTTATAAATGTATAGATTTCTACCGATTATGAAAACCAAGAAAAAGAACACCCTAGAATGATGAAATTGAGCTCTATAACTCATTAAAATGAAAATAAATAAAATAAATAAAATTATAATGCATAAAATAAATGTATAATATGTTTTTTAATTGTTAATTAATGAATCTAATATGATTATCTAGGATATTAAAGTGAAGAATGTATTAGTACATAAGCTAATGGGATTCTCAAACCTAATACCTTTCTTTGGGTTATTATATATTGCATTGTATGAATGTTAATATTATTTTATTAAAATTTAATTTATATTTTATTTTCAATTATATTCATGTTTCCAATATGATTTTATGAGAAATTAATTTCTTTTTCAAAAATAACACTTTTTTCTAAACAAAAAAGCTTTTACTTCTCTTGTGATTATTTCTTATTCACTCAAGATTTGGAATTCTTATGACAAGTATGTTATTAAATTTTATTTTTGGGACCCCAAAAGTTAATTCATGAATGTATTCTTTACGAAATTATCATGAAACAAATTCCTTTCCATGGGTAATTTTATGTTCAAGATTTATATACATTCAAAGTGGAATGCATGATTATGTAAATGTTATGATGTGATGTGTGTGCTTGAAATTGTATAAAGATCCAATGAATTGGGTAATGTAATGTATATCATGATATAATCTTCAATATGAAATAACATGAAGATATATGTTTTTACAATGATGATGTTATAATGATTCTCATATGTTATGTGTGAACATGATGCTATAATTTTTCACAACTATGTATCGTAGATCACCACTGAGACGTGATGTTTCATTTCTATGAATTTTTGTATTCCATTCCTTTATAAAATGTTTCCTATCAAGATTAGGATGATGATCCTATGATTATTCTGTGATTTTTATTATTATTATCACCCATGTTATATTGATTTATGTTCTTATCCATCCTCTTACTATATCACCCTTTATTTGATGTTTATAAACATGTGACTATTTACAATAATAAGTATGTGAGGCCCACAATGAAACTAAGGAATAATAAATTAAATAATGTTTATGTATTATTATGTAAATTTTATGTGTGTTCCTAGTTTTCCCAAGACACTAAACCTTTATATCTTAATTTTATAACACTAATATATTGTTTATCTTTAAAATGATGTAAAAGTAATGTAATAAAAGTGGGGTATCAATAGTTGGAATTAGAGTACGGTTTAGTTAATTTGGGAATTAGGATTAGATAACATTAGTGAAAACCCTTTTGTATGAGGCTAAGAAACAAAGAAACTTTGTTTTAGAAAAATGATAAACATAGGGATCCTGAAATATATTTCGTTAGAGTTAATTTCACTATGGGATAAATTATTCATGAATTATTGACTTATTTTTTTTAAATATTTTTTATTTTAGAAATTGGTGGTATCCATGAGAACCTAGGACAACAACTCATGTGAGGGATAGTGAAACGATTTACCAAGATACATACACAGTGCCTTGGGAGGTGGAGTTTAAAATTTAATGGTGACGCTTACCCAACTGTCTTAGGAAATGAATAATAACCTAAATAATGTGAAACATCCACCTTCCCATAATAGGTAGGAACTAGATATCAAGATTTTTATATGGAAATGACCACCAATGTTTACTGGAACTTCTGATCAACTACTTGTGAAAAAATGGGTCAACGCAATGGAGAAACCTTTTTTATGCTTCATTGTTCTGAGATGGAGAATAAGACTTTGTCCATTTATTATTTAGATGTGGAGGATGATCTATAGTGGGCATTGATTAAGAACACCCATCCAAAGGATGAAATTCAATATACTAAGGACAAATACTATAAGAAACCATTTCATAACAAGTATTTCCCATTAACCCTTCAGATAAATATGGAGAGAGAATTCTTAAATTTTATAAAAAAATAAGTTGAATTTTTCATGTCTTACAAAGAAAATTTCACAAGTCCTGAAAGGTATGCCTTGGGATTTGTTATCAATAATGATATATAAATAGATATATTCTTTATGGATTAAATCCACACTTTTTAAAGGCTCTATAAATTTGAGACTTTGGGATTTATGAAGAAGATGTTTGATGTGCTCTCAAAGTAGATATGGAGTTTGGAGTGTAGTCCCATGGATATGGTTACAATAAACAAAAGATTGATTTTTATGTTGTAGGATCTAATTAAAAATGTGTAAAGAAAACAAAACCACTCACATGTCAAAAATGTGGGAATAAGCATCATGGGAACTACCTCAAAGGGATAGGAAAATGTTTCAATTGAGAGAGATAATGCCACCAAGCTCATGAATGTTTAAGAATCATGATAAATCTAGAAAATGTGGTGGAATAAATGAGATAACCACCCATGGTTCAATGGTTTAATTATAGGTATCGTGGGAACTATGCATTATAGTGCAATAAACCTTGAGTCCTTGAGGGAAATCGGGTTTCTTAGCTACCAAAGACAAAGGAGCAAGGGAAAGATTATGTTATAACTACTGTTAAGGTGGAGACGGATAATGATGTGGTGATAGGTATGCTATTTATTAATTGTATAAAATAAGACATAATATTTTATTATGGTTCTACACATTATTTCATATCTTGCCAGTTTATTAGAAAATTTCAAACACCACCTCAAAATATGGAGGTTGAGTTATCTATGAGAATAGAAAATGTTGAAATTATTGAATCCAATGTATATAACTCCTCCCAAATTAATTTATTTGGACTGAACCTCCTAGAAAATATTTTCATACATATTTTTACGAAGTTTGATGCTAAATTGGACAACTATTGACTATCTTTATACCAAGAAAACATCAACTATCCGGAAAGGAAGATCACTCTTCATATCCTGAGACATCTTATAAGTATGTATAAGTGTAATGATTAGGATAAATATATTTCTAAATCATTATATCGTTTGTCAATATTATTTCCTTCTTGTCAATAATATCTATCTCAAATGTTTGAGACAAAGGAGAGAACAATGCTTGATAACATACCCATTGTAAAGGAGTACAATGATGTGTTCCATGAATAATTTCATGGTCTTCCTCATAAAAAAGAGATTGAGTTATCAAATGAACATATTTCTAGATCTATACGGATTTCGAAGAAACCTTACAGAATAATCACTATTGAGTTGGAACAAATAAATAAGAGTTACAATATAATCTAGACAAGGGTTTTATATGCCCAAGTGCTTCACGATGGGGTGAACCAGTTCTATTCATCAAGAAGAAGGATGAATCAATGTGCCTATATATTGATTATATTGATCTCAATAAAATCCTGATAAAGAAAATTTATCCCCTACCATGGATATATGACTTGTTCAATCAAATGAGTGGGTCCATGTATTTCTCTAAGGCGGACCTTAGGATGGGATATCCCTAATTAAAGGAGAGGAAGGAAGATATTCCAAAGATTTCATTTTGAACAAGTTATGAACACTATAAGTTCATAGTGATGCCTTTAAAACTCATTAATTCTTTAAAACTATTCATGGGCATAAGGAATACAGTTTTTGGAGATTACCTTAAAGAATTTTTTGTAGTATTTATGAATTATATTATGATATACTCCAAGAGAACGGAAGAATAAGTGGTTCATTTGAATACTATGAAAAATACCTTGTATAGGGAGAAACATTATGAAATGTAAAATAAATGTATGTTTTAGATGGAGGAAGTATCATTCTTAGGGAATGTTATCACAATAAATTTTATATATGTAGAACCTACCATGACAAAGGCAATTGAAGTGTTTCCTTGGACAATATCTATAACAAAGATCCATTATTTATTTGGTCTATGTGGGTATTACCGATGAGTTGTGAAGAACATATCATGTTTTTCAAACCCGCTAACCAAGATTCATCAAAAGGGAGAGCGGTTTTTATATACCATTTAATGGGAAGACTACTTAAAATAGTTAAATAGGTTGATTATCACCATGCTAATACTCACTCTTTCGACAAGTGGGGAACACTTTTTGATATACGATGATGTTTAAAAAAGAGATTAGGTTGTATACTAATGGAAAATTATAAAGTGATAGCCTACACCTCAAAATAATTGAAAATTCAGTAGAAAAACTATATCATGCATGATCTAGAGTTGGTAGCCATGAACTTCACATTGAAAATTTTGAGAAATTATTTCTACGGGGAGAAGTGTGAAATATATACAGATCATAAGAACCTAATATATATATGTAAAAAAAAGAGATTAATATATTCCAGGGAAGATGGTTAGTTCTCGTCAATAATTTTGACTTATCAATCCACTACCATAAAGGATAAGAGAATAAATTGGAAGTTTCTCTATATAGAAACGATCTCGCAACATTATAATTAATGATAATCGTTAAGGATAAAATCTTCTAATATTTTCAATGGATAGACATTGAAATCCATAATGAATGAACATCATCAATTATTTCTCAAATGATTGCTCAACCATCATTTATGAAGAAAATAAAATATTCACAATGAAATGATGTTGAAATTATGAAGATGGTAGAATCCATGAGAAAATTGAAATACTCAAAGTTCCAAATTGGTGAGAAAGGAGTCATGATATTTTGGTCACGACTATATGTACCATCCAATCTAAAGATAAATAAATTTTTTATGAGTGATGAATATTGATCAACCTTATCTATTCATATATTTATCGAAAAGATGTATCGAGATCTCCAAGAGAAATATTGGTGGGATAATATGAAAAAAAACATCACTAAATATACATTAAAGTGAACAATATGTCATAAAGTGAAGGCTAAAAGGAAGAAGTCTAAGGGGATGATGAACCCATTACCCATACCAGCATGAAAATGGGAAAACATAACCATGGAGTTCGTAACCAAAATTATGAAGACATCTAGATTAAACAAATCTATATAGGTTATTTTGGAACACCTTACAAATATAGATCAATTTATTATAAATTTAGAGGACTTATCACTGGATCAAATTTCATGGATATACATTAAAGAAGTGGTACGACTGCATGGAGTTTTACTATCGACTATATTTTATTGAGATATTATATTCATGTCCAATTCCTTGAAAATTCTCCAAAATCCTCTAAACACTAAGTCGAACTTTAGTATTCATTATCATCATTAAATTGATGGCCAATCAGAGTGGAATATTTAGACATAGGAAGACATGTTGAGAGTATGTTATATGGACTACAATGGAGGATGGGACCAATATTTTCATTTTTTTGAGATCGATTACAACTATAGTTTACAATAGAGAATCCAAATGTCTGCATATGTATCCCTTAGTGTGAAAAGATGTTGAACACTAGAATACTGGGATGAATTTAGTGAACTTAAGCTGCAAAAACCTGAAATTGATGATGAAAGGGTGGAAAAGGTGAAAGCCATTTAGAAAAACTTCAAGGTAGCCCAGAGATTACATAAAGGTTATATAGACAATCATCGATGAGACCTAGATTTTTATGTTAGAGATATGATATTCCTATTCATATCTCCATGGTATAGGATCAAGAGATTTGGGAAGAAATGAAAGATGAATCCTAGGTACATTGTCCCCTTTGATATTATTTATTGTGTCATAGTTGTGGCCTATCAAATATCTCTTCCACCAACCATGTATTATCTACATGATGTATTCCATGTATCCCTCTTAAGAAAGTACATACAAACTCCTTCACATGTACGGAATCCAAAGGTTGTTTTGTTGGGAAATGATATCTCTTACACAGAGGAACCAGTGAAGAACTTGGATTTTTGTTATAAAATTATCTACAATAAGACTTCCCACTTGGTAAAATTTCTATGAAATAACCATATGTTATAATATGCAACCTTAGAACCATAGAATTTGATTAATGAGAAGTAACCTCACCTATTTTCAACTTATAATGTATAAAAAAAATTGATGGTAAAAGTTTATAATGGGGGAAGAATGTAATGACCCAAAAGTTTATCAATAGAAATCCCCTTCTTATAATTATTTAATATAGTGTAAACCACATTAAATCTCTTTTATAACAACACAAAAACTTCTTAAATGAATAATTAATTAAATAAGAGTTGTTTTAAGAAATTAAGGAACCTATACCAATGCAATAGTAACTTGACCCTTGGAATAATAACTTGATCATTAGGAATAGTAATTCAGAAAATAGAATAGTAACCTCATTTATAAAAGTATAAATAAATTTTTTTGTATCTTATGAATGAAAATATGATAGATTTATTTCATGGTATTGGTAAATAAACGTTTTAGAAATGATAAATTATGTATTGGTATTTTTGTAAGTTATAAATTTTTAATTTATTTTTTATAATTAATATAATTATTTAAAAGAAAATTTATTTTCAAAAAAATTATTCATAAATTATTATTTGGTTTTTTATGATTATAATATTATTTTATGAGACCTTAATTAAATTTTCAAAGTGTCATAAAATCTGTTATAGTTTTAGAATCAGTATTTTCGATTAAATGATAATTTTAAATAAAAATAAAAATTATCATATTGATAAAATTTATTTCCATAAAATTTAATTTTTTAGTTATACATGATGAAAAATGGTTACGGTAAATTTTTTGGATTTTTCTTAAAATTGATGGATTTTTAGTGAATAGTGAAATACGTTAATTTACAGTACTTAACACATAATTGAATTATTGAGTCATAGATGATGTATAGATGATTAAGTCCATAATATCAAAATATAAATAAATATTTAATGTACTTAGTGATAATTTTAAAAATATTCATATTCTTCAGCCTAAATAATAATCTAATGAATAAAATAATTAAAAATCACCCTCTCATTTACTATAAACCCCCCCCCCCCCTCACCACCCCTTCTCCTCAAAACTCCAAATCCTTGAATAATTTAAAATTTCTACCCAATACTATTTCCAATCCCCTAATACATGTCTAGGATCCTTTTGTCTTAACAAAATACAAAAAAAACTTCCCTAAGGAGGTTTTCAATGAGAATAATTTAAGAGGTAAAATCCGCTTTCTTTTCCATTAATTTATTTTCATTTTTCCTATCTTTTATTATTATCTTCTAATATCCCATTATCCAAGTGGAATGATAAATATATTATATTATATATAATGGAATTTTATTATTTTTATGTAATAATCTATTATCAAACCTCTTATTGTCTTCCATTTATGTGAGGTGTTGTTTTATCACATTCAAGGAAATCATGTTTTTATTTTCCTTTACCTCCTTAAAGGTTGATCCTAAAACCTTTATAATTGTAGAAATAGATTATAAATTTTATTTTAGAAAATTTATTATGTTATATAACTAAAATATATACATAATATTAAATAATAAAACTAAACAAGTTCATTAGGATCAAACAAGGCCCAAATTAATCTAAACGATTGTCATTAAAATTTTACCAAATGAATCATCCTCATATTTGAAAAAATAAAATATAAGACTAATTAATATTATTCAAGTTCATTAATAATATATAATATCAATTTTTTAGAATTATACTCATTTTACACAATCTTCCATGCATTTATACAAGCTAATTGATCATGAAAACCAAAAAAAGGAATACCCCTGAATGACAAAATTGAAAAAATAATACATAATAAAATAACAATGAATAAAATACATGTAAAGGAGGCTCTAGAATTATTAATTAATGAATATAATTTTATTATTGAGGATATTAAAGTGAATAAATAATTTACACATAAGGTAAGGGGATTCTCAAACCCATTTCTGTTCTTTGGGATATTCTCTCTTCCACGGTATGAATATTAATATTATATTATTTAAATACATTTACCTTTTATTTTTTGAGGATGTAATTGTTTTCAATATGATTTTCTGAAAAATAAAAGTATTTTTATAAAATTACTCTTATTTCTAAAAATCACATCTTTTACTTCTCTTGAGATTTTTTCTTCTTCCCTATAGATTGATGATTCTTATACCAAGTATGTTATTCCATTTTTATTTTGGGCACTGAAAATAATATTTATAAATTTATGATTTATGAAATTATCATGAAACCTATTCCTTTCCATGGGATATTTTATTTTCATGATTGATATACATTCTCTGTGTCATGAATGATTATGTAAATGTTATGATGTGACAGGTGCAACTAGAATTATATAGTGATCCAATGCATTGGGTAATGTGTTGTATATTGTGAGATAATGTACAATATGCATTAAAATAATTCTATATTTGTTCAAAATGATGACTTTAGGATGATTTATATATGTTATGTGTGAACATGATGCAATTTATGTCACAACTATGTGTGGTAGTTACCCACTAAGACATGATTCTTCAATTTTATGCATTTCCCCAATCCATGAATTTATTTAATGATTCCTCTCATGATGATTATGATGATGATATGATTATTTTATGATTATGATGATTATTGTGATCAACCATGTTATATGTATTCATGTTTTTATCTACCCTCTTACTAGTATTTTAGCTCACGCCTTTTTTTGATGTATATCGTTAGCAGAAAACATATAATGAATAGTAAATTAGGGCCACTAAGAAGCTATAGAATAAGTAATTAAATAATGTTTAAGTTTTATTATGTAAATGTTATGTATAGCCTTAATTTTCCCAAGACACTAAGCCTTTGGATCCTTGTTTTGTAACACTATTATATTGAATATCTTTTAAATGATGTAAAAGTTAAGTATGAAAAGAAGGGTCTCTTAATAGACATGACTCTTTCTATGAAATTTCTAATGGAAAAATAATAAGACTCAGTAAAATTAATAACACTAGTACTATTTTAATTTTAAATATTTTATTTTTAAATAGATTAAAATATAATATTCATATAATTTCAATATTTTTTATGGTATCCTTGTAATGATTTAAAACTATTATGGTAATTTATTTGATTCTAAACATATTTTAATTTTTACTTCTATGTTAAATAATATTGTTTATGATATTTTATAATTCTTTATTTTCGTAGAATGTTTCTTTCTTATGTTCCTTTTATAAAAAATTTAATATTTGACAGAACAGACTAGTCCATTTTAATATAAACTCTCTTTAAATGATAAATAGGAATGGGTTAGTGAAAGATCTAACTAAAATAGAATTCCCAAATGAAAAAGTTTGTAATCTCTCACAAATATAAATATAACAAAAAAGATATTTCAAACCAATGAAATAAGTATCAACTTTTCAACCTATGGAGTTTCTTCACATGGATTTTTTAGACCTTAAATATTTTATTGTTTATTTGGAAAAAATTATGCATTTTTTATATTGGATGGTCATTAAATATATACATTAGTGTTATTCCTCGGCCATAAAAGTGAATATCTTTCTAAATTTTAAAATTCTCTAGATCTATAGAAAAATAGTGTTCACGTGGAATTAAGACCATAAGAAGTGATCATGGAAGTGAGATTGAAAACCAAGTGTTTGATTTGTAATGCTCACAAAATATCTGTTGTCAAAACTATTCAACTCCTAGGACATTAGAATAGAATGATTTCATAAAAAAAAAGAAAAATATCCCCTCAAAAGATTTCCTAGAACATGCTCATTGTTTAGGATTTAACTATTTTTGGAATATTATTTTAAAAAAACACTCTATATAATTAAAATAATTCTAATTTGTAATATTTTAAAGAAAAAATCATATGATAAACGGAATGGTAGGAAACCAAAAATCAATTACATTTGAGTCAATGGTTATAAATTATATAAACTCAATATAAAAGATAATTTCGATAAATTTTGATCCAAAAGAGATTAAGGAATTTTCCTTAGATATTCGGAAACAATAAATTATATATATTATTTAATAAAAGGACCATGATTATAGAATAAAATTTACATTCCATGTTTGAAGAGAAAAATAGACATGAAACTAAGAAACCTTTATAAAATCTGGAGGAATATCTTTCCAATCTGGACATTAATGCGAAAACTAGTGACAATTCTTCTGTACATCCTCTAGAAAAATGAATCTGCTATGTGGAACAATATGAACTTGAAACTATAGATGAATATGAAGTGTCAATAATTTATATTACTATATATGTTTGGACTCACATATATATATGTATATATCATCTGGTATAAATCATTCTAGGAGACATAACTAAAGGAACTCAGACTAGATCTTCTCTTAGATATGAAGTTGAACCTCAATATTTATTATCACACCATCAATGTAAGATCATAAATGAATTTTTAAGATCCTAAAAATTTCTATAGATATATTGAGCTCATTTAAAATTATTAATTTTTCTTGTTTTGAGTATATTTTATTTTGAGTTTTATCTTGGGTACGTTTGGGTGAAAATTTGAGAAATTTGGAAGGAGGATCGGTTGTGCACGGTTGGTAAACGAGGGACAAAAAACTTCCAGACCCTCTTTATTTATGTTCAAGGAGAGATAATGACTCCCCACGTCCCACTTTCAATAGGAATCGGTGTGGCAACTAGCAAAAAGGGTATATAATCTCACTTGAAATAGAAGGAATTACCCTTTTTATAGAATGAGACCGGGAGATAAGATGGTAAATGAAAAATAATTCCAAAAAATGAAAGTAAATGTAAAACCAAAATCCATTCCCATATCTATTTCCAAAATAAAATGATAAAAATTACAATAAAAATTCCAAAAGAAAGTACGAAAAGAAAGAAAATATGAAACTACAACTCCCAAAGCCCAAGATAATAAGGCCCAACATGGTCCTCAAAGGAATCCTAAAAACCTGAAAACAGTTCTATATACGTAGGGTGATTATATAGGTATAATCATTGGGGATAACCAAGTGCTATAGTGCACAAGTTGGGAGGAATTGTATTACACTTTGTGAAAATAGAGACAACCAAAACAGCTAACAAGAAAACTATCTGCCCGACCACGTCAAGGAATGCTCTCCAAATAACGCAAGTCCTGTAAAATAGTAGTAATAACACATCGATATTTGGGTACCCTAAACCGCTTTCACACTTTTTATTTAGGACTTAATATAAATCAGACCTCCCCCATAAGTATCACTATAGTTCCACTGATTCGCCAATAAAAAACTTATGGTCCACCACCACACATCCCACCTGCACACACCTGGGCCACCACAACCCCACATAACCATGCTCACAAACACCTGGGACACAACAACCACATGTAACCATGCCTATAGACACCTTGGGCACAAAAACCACTACCACTCTTGAAGACACCTGTGCCAGAACAACCACTGCCATGCCCCAAGACAACTAGGCCTTATCCCAAAGACACTTGGGAAACAAACCTACCCATAGACACTTGGGACAACCACCACAACACACCCATCTCAAAGAGTCTTGTGCTATAATGAACCTTAGTCCATCATAGCCTGCCCTTTGAGTATTTGAGTACCTGGGAGTGGGAGTACAAATGGATCTAATAACCTCCCACTCATAGAAGTGTTGAAAAAAACACACCCACCCCCATGGAATGAGGGTGCTTGGCACGAAGTGATCAACATGGGTGGGGTGCGTATAAGAAGAACAAAAACTAAATTTTATTAATATATTTAAACAAGAACTCATCCCGCATTAAGGATCCTGATGCCAACAACTAGAGCACAACCCGTTTCTAGAAAATAGTTCCCCATTATACAAGTTCTCATTAACATGTTCCAGTGATTTCCACTTAGATAATTCTTCACTACCGGGAAACTAAGAAGAATAAACACCAGAAAAAACAACCACTGAAGAAAAAATATCCAAGTGAGATTTACGCATTCACACCCGATTCTATTGTAATTTAACAATATCAAAAGGGATCCATGAGATCCCTATAAGTAGTTGAACTATACTAAGCCCCAACATATCGGCTCTGCATGTCCTTAGAATCACAAACCAAAAAACTGCCAAATAGAGATTTTGTTCCCTTACAAATCACCCTATAAGGAATCAATAGAGTAACCATACATATCACTAAAATAGAGAAATAAAAGTTTTTAGATTTAGGCAACTCCGTTCATTAAGTTCCTTCTTTCTGTTTGGTTAACTGGTGTGATCACACAAGTGCTCGTATTCATGAGACATCCATTTAATCAACCATGCTTTCATGATTAACCGGTTTCCACGTCACAACCATTGAATCACAAAATGACCCAAAAAATAGATCATCATTACTGTTTAATAATGGACCACCAACAACCATGATTTTCAGTGAAAATAATCCCATACAATCCACAACATAAAAACGATGGTAAAAGACAGCAAAATAAACATCATCATTCACATCACTTCATTATTTAAAATTCTTTTCCTTATATTTATTAATGTTGGTTTCATATAAATACTGAGGGAACATCATTTTACCCACCCCTCATGATTCATAATAAAGATAGACAATGGAATAAGACCTACTTAAATGATCAAGGATCAAAGTTTTTCTCCTTGCGACACGAACTGGGGATGACACTGCGGAAAACTCCACGAGGAACTGAACAAGAGGGATCTCATGTAGGCATGAAACATATCTATTAAAGGGACTCTAATCAAACCAATGGAAAAGAAGGAGACAAAGTAAGAAGAATATCTCAATATGATAAAGGCTATATCTGAGAGTTATGAGATGCGAAATCTCGAAGTGCTTAAAAAGCGGAATGTGGATTAACCACATGACTAGGTGGTTTCACACATTATAATTTATTGAGATTTCATAATTATTATTTGAGTTGGTGGAGATAATAGCTATGAGTTAATATATTTCCTTTAAACGTAGATAAGCAACACGTAATAGGGGCGAAATTGGAAAACACAGAATGCTAGAAACCGTGACAAAGGTGTATCATTTATTAAAAGTCACATGTTTGAAAATTCAAGGGTCTCTCCACTCATAAAGGATTTAAAATTATTTTATGGGCCTTAAAAACAGTCTTAACCCACTTTAAAAGGTTAACAAGACTTAAAAGATTCATTACAGGAAAATTGGGGAATGAAACCCAGACACCCAATAGTGGCACCGTTTGGGTGTCTCAATGATCAATGTCTCACCGATCAGTGCCTAGAAAAACATACCATGTGAAACCAAATAGTGGGGATTCACATTATTGACACACAATTTTCCAAATCATGATCCCTCTTAGGAGAAACCATGCACCCCTTCGAAGAGGCACAAGGTTTAGGGACACAGTTTCGACACACAGTTTTGATAGAAGTTATCCTCTATTTTTTGGATCTATATATAGTTTTTCATGATCTATATATAGGATTTTTTTATCTAGATCATGGAGTTTTATATCTGGATTTTGGATTTTTGGATCTTATTCTTTTTATTTTGGATTTATATTCCTGTTCTAGATCTCGTTCTTCTTTATTAATCAACTCAAATTGGGGATTTCCATTAGCAAGTGTTTATCTTAAATCTTGATATAGGTGGTTTAAATTTAAAATCCCATATTATTTATTTATATTACATATATGTAATTGTAAAATTTTAATCGAATGATTAGAAATTATATTTTATAAATTAAATTAATTAATCAGGTAAATTAATTAATTTCAATTTTATGAAATTGGTAAATTATTTATATTATAAAATTTCACATTTTTGAATTAGATTAATTAATTATTGAACGAATTAATGGTTTTTGTATTGTTTAATTGAAATAATTAATTGTTAAATTAATTATCTGATTAATTAATTGGTGGATTAATTAATGGAACATGGGAACTGATTGAATTGGAATAAATAATTGTTGAATTAATTATGAGGATATAAGGGTGGTAGAATTTGATTTATTATTAATTTAAGCAATTAAGGGTGTTTTTTGTGATTGGAAATTTTATTGATGTGATTAATTAATTTTTTAATTAATTTATGGAATTAATGTAACCAATTAATTAGTGAATTAATTGAAGGGATTGACATGATTAATTAATTATTGAATTAATTAATTGAATGATGTGAATATACAGTTGATTAATTGGATTAATTAATTTTAGAATTAATTAATGTGATATTGTGGTATGTGTAACATATATGATTGATTGATATAGGATAGTGGGACACAGACTGAAACACCAAATACCCAAACGTGTTTGATTGAGAAATGAGTGTGGGACACAGACTAACACTACAAATACCCATGGGGTCCTAGCCATGATGTTATGGGACCCATTATATGGTTGAAAATATTATATTATGATATAAGTAATGACTCTACAAATACCCATGATGTGTGAGATAAGGACCGATGCTCAAAATACTCATGGGGTGTTAGACATGATGATTTATGCCCAAAATATTGGCATTGGACTATGGTTCCAATTATCTATAATTTAAATTGAATTAAAATGGGTAATTAAAGCCCTTTTGTTATAATTATTTTTGAATTAAATATGTGACATGTTTCAGACTCCAACATGATTTGATTAGGTATTGTTGTTTGGGTGTCCTCAGGAATCTGATGGTTTATATGGTTAAATAAAGGATACTTGAAAAAATATAAATATTTAATTTAATTTCTTTTATTTTATTCTTTTTAAAACTACATACACTATTATTGAATTTATTTTTTTTAGATTCTATTGGTGGTGGTTAAGTAAGTTATACTCAGACCTTAATTAGGCTGATTGATCGATACCGGAATAGACTTCATGTTTGCATGACAATATAAGGGAAAAGGCCATGTGTTAGATGGCTGTGTTGGGATGAAGCATGGATAAGGGAACCAAACTTAGTATCAGGACCATATTGGGAGTTTTTTGTGTCTTTAATTATGATTTTTCATTTTAACACATGACACATATGTTTGCAGGTCATATATACTGTTTAGTTTTCATATTGTGTTTCCTGTTTTGGTTGTCTTGCGATATGGGTTTGGGTTTGTTAATGGTTATATCATTTGGTTATTTTTATTTATTTATACTAGTATGTTACTCAGATAAAGAGGGTATAGTGTCTCCATGATCTATATCAGAACCTCGCTACTAGATGACAGCCTCTAGTGTACAGGGAGGTGCACTTGATGTCACATAGAGGTTCGACTCAGGGCGCAGATGTGTGGAACCTGGGTTGGGACATTAAAAAGTAATATTAGAGCCTAATTTCCTTTTCTTTTATTTTGAGTTACTATTTATTAAATGTAGATAAAATAATATGAAGAGTTTATCCTTGTTTATGAGCTTGTTCACAAGAGTAGATAACTCATGTGTGGGAAAAAAACCCAAGTACCTAGGGTGGGATGATTGTTATTGTTTTTTACTGTTACAGTTGAATTTTATTTCACCTTGGGTGACAGACTTATAATGTGATGAGACAATTATTTTTGAGATTGTTTTTGATATTTGACTCATGGCCTGATATGAATGGAGAGATGAGTATGCATGAATCATTCAAGGCACTTAAGATTATTTTTTTACATGCATCATTTTAGGGATGCATGACAAAACAAATTTTTCATATGTTGTGAACTTTAAATGCTCTTCCTTTATTTTGTGTTTTAAATAATAAAGGTTCCTAACATGAACTAAAAAAATTAAAATGATGAAAAATTTTAATAAATGTGTGTCTAATGAGATAGTTGAATAATGAGAATTATTTTACCCTCTGTTAACCATGAACTATATGTGGGATGGATTAGAGTAGTGATAGAACCTCAGTTTTGACTGTTTGCCAGGGTATGGGGAAAAGGCTTGTTATAGATCATTGTGAAACAATCTTTTTAAATGTGTTATTGTGTATTATGATTCCTAATACAATTGTGTGTAATTGTATTGATATCCCTCCAAAATGACATTTTTTGATAAAATTACATGAGGATATGGCTACAAATAATCCTCAAGAAGTGGAACTTGAGGCACCAATAGTGCTAGGTGAGGTACTCAGAGAGCAGTTCTGAGTGAAATTTACGAGGTTTATGCAATTAATGAAAAGAGAACTAGGTTAGGTTGTGAAAAGTAGATTTTGATCTGACAAGGGAGTTCCAGTTGCAGCATACTCTGACTTTCACTATAGAGGGTAGACCTGAGGTAGTCGAGTTGTGGATTGAGTCCATCTAGACCATACATGACAACCTGGAGACTCCTACTGATAAGAGAGTAAAATTAGTTACTTATATGTTATGTGGTCAAGCTAGGAATTGATTGGACATCTAGTCATGGGATGAAAGGTAGATAATATGGAATGGAAAGACATTCAAGAGATGTTCTTGGGTAACTTTTATCTAGAGAATTTGAGGCAGGAGTTAGAAACTAAGTTCATGAGATTGGATCATGGGAGAATGTCTGTGATGGACTATACTAGACTCTTTATAGATTTAGAGCACTTTATTATAAAATTTTAGGGGGATGAGTATACTATGGAAAATAAGTATCAGTATGGTCTTAAATGTGACATTAAGTCCTTGAAGAATATATTATGGCTAAATACGTTTTTAGAAGTGGTTAATCAAGACCCTATCGAAGAGAGGTTCTTGAAGGTGGCTTCAATTGGATGATAAGTTGTTCCATCTAGATGGTTAAGAGGCATGACTTCTGAGAGAAGGAAGAGTTTCTATGATAATATTAGCTGGAGCAGTGGGAAGTAGAGTACCCAGACAGAGGGATCAGTTACTCAATATCTTACTCAAGTACATTTCCACCATTATAGTGGGCTGGTCTACTTTCATAAACACTATCCCTGGCCACCAGTAGAGTGTCTATACTATGGTATTAAGGGTCATCTATAGAGGTTTTGTAGGAACCCACAGAAAATGAGCTGCCGTGAAGCAACTAGGAAGAATCATAATATGATAAGGGGATCTTATACCCATATCAATATGTCATTTAGAGTTCTATTAGCCATGGAGGTAGAGGCAGTGAACATGGTACTGCTATAAAAGAGAACCCATATCAGTATATTGGTTCATCAGAAGAATCCCAAACTGCATAATAGGAATGATTTGAGGAATAGTAACATGCATTTCATCATATACTTGTGGATACTGAGTATGGACCATCAATCATGAGAGGTAAAATTCTTATAACTTATACATTATAATGTTCCTTATTCGATATTGGTGCCTCTCATTCCTTTATTTTGGAACAACTTGTGAATGGTTTGAGCCTAGTAGTGGATTTTGTGAGCTGCATTATGGCGGCCGATACACCCTTGAGAGTACGGTGTAGAGGCATCTGATTGTGCATAGGGTGCTCTCTCAAGGTGGGAGAGTATCATTTTAGTTGGTATTTTTATATCATTGACATGTTTGTCTTTTAATGAATTATGGGTATGGACTAGTTATTAACATACCAAGCCCAAAATTATTTTTCCATTGGATAGTGAATTTTATGTCTCTTGAAGGTGACAATTGTATTCACCCTAGAGAGTGGGATATCGAGGGAGGCCGTGTATGGAAAATTCCTCAGCAATTGGGGAAGCTCACCGCCTAGGTCTCTAGCCTATTAACAAATGAAAGAGGTGTCAAAAAATATGTATTTACACATATAGCGGATCAATTTTAGGATTTTTTTTCTTGAAGACTTCTCAGGGCATCCACCTAAGTGAGATGCAGAATTTACCATTGAACTCATGCCTTGAGTTGAGCTAGTTTCTATTCCAGTATTCATAATGGAACTGACAAAGCTTCTTGAGTTGAAGGATCAGTTTTAAGAGTTGATTCATGGGGGGTTTATCAATTTGAGCATGTAACTGTGGGGTTCTCTAGTGTTGTTTTGCAAATAATTATGATTTAACCTTGTTCTTATTCGATGAATAACCGATGTTGAACCATATGAATGTGAAGGACCAATAATCCCTTCCATGTATATGTGCTCTATTTGACCAATTTATGGAAGCTTTTATTTTCTCCCTAACTGACTTGAGAGAAGGGTATCATCAATTAAGAGTTTGAACTTTTAATATACCTTGGACCACATTCAAAAGCAGGTATGAAATTTATGATTTTTTCATGATGTCGTTCGGTTTGATGAATGCACTAGTAGTTTTTAAGGACATGATGAAAATAATCATGCAACCATACCTAGATCATTTTTTGGTTGTGTTTGTGGACGAAATATTGGTGTACTCTTAGACTCATGACGATCATTCCTAACATCTTGATATAATATTGAGTATAATAAGATTGCATCTCCTATATGCCATGCTATCTAAGTTTCAGTTAGGGATTGACTAGGAACACTTCTTGGGTCCCATTATCTTGGAGGAAAGAGTGTTAGTGGACCCATGGATGGTTCAGGAAGTTGTATCTAAGGATTATTCAAAGAACATTTTTGATATCTAAAGGTTTATAGAATTTATTGGATATTATCGGAGGTTCATTTATGTCTTTTCCAATTTGTATGGACCTCTTTTGGGATTGACTAAGAAGGTAGTAAAGTACTAATGGTCAGAAACAAGTGATAAATCCTTTAGGGACCTGAAGAAGCATTTGACATTGGTACCAATATTGATCAAACCTACACTAGGTGAGGAGTATACATTGTTATGTGGTGCTTATGGAATTGGTAAAGGAGTTGTGTTGATTTAGGTTGAATGAGTTGTAGCATATGGGAATCTAAAGTTAATTCCACATGAATTGAAATACCCTATGTATGATCTTTATTTAACTACAGTGGGTTATTATTTGAAGTGTTGATGACATTATCTATTGGGAGAAAATTTCACTGTGTATACTGATAATAATATCATTAATTATATCTATTAATAGTGATATTTGAATCTGCACTAGTGTATATGGGTTGAGTATATGTAGTAATTGAATTTTGATATAGAATATATTAATAGAAAGGGAAATAGTTTTTTCGACACTTTATGTAATAAAACTTGGACTCAAGATGTTCATAAGTCTAGTGATGAGTAGTAGATGATGATCTTGATAAATGAAATGAAAGTTTTGGTTTAAGAGAGCCAGGAGAAGATGAAATTTGATATTATTTTTAGTGGCATCTACACTTTAATGGAAGATTAAAGATAGGCAGTATGAGGATCCAAGGTGTTTTTCCTAAAGAGAAATCCTTGAATTTGGGGAGTTACCATTCTATTAGATAATAGATGTGGATGAGATAATCTATGTTAAGAATCATGTAGTTGTGTGTTTGAGCATACAGAAGGATCTGAAGCATGATTTTATGCCTCTAAGTGGGCGGAACATCTAGGGGTGACCAAAATTTACCATGAACTATGATGATAGTTTTGGTGTCTAGTCATTAAAAAGGAGATAGAGGGGTTCTTGACATGATACCACACCTATCAATATGTGATTGAAGATAATTAATGACCTGTAGGTTTACTAAACCCGTTGCCCATTTTGGAATGGAAGTGGGATGAGGTTACTATAGAATTTGTGGTGGGTATCTCGAGGACAACTCAGAAGAATGAAATGATTTATGTGAATGTATAATGGCTAAAAAAGATAGAAAATTTCTTATCAGTATGAGAGATTTTCACAGTGGAGTAGTTGGGAGATATGTACGTTCGAGAGATTGTTTGTCTTTGTTGGGTTCTATGGAGTATTGTTTCAGATCATGACTCAAATTTTAGTATGTGATTTTGTAAGGGCTTGGAGACAGCACTTTCTATATAATTTTATTATGTATAGAATTCCACCCACTAAAATTTGGGTTTTTAGAGTGTATTATACATGTTATTGATGATATGCTACGAGTCGGGGTCCTAAACTTTGGTGGGTCTTATGAGAAGAACCTTGATATGGTGTAATTTTCCTATAACAATATTTACCATGAAACTATTTGGATGGAACCATATGTGTCACTTTTTTGGTAGGCCATGAGGATCACCTATATGTTGGATGGAGGTAGGTGAGTCAGAACTATTGGGACCAAGTCTCATATAGGAGATGATGGAGCTAGTTCAGTTGATTCAAAAATTTATGGGTACAGATCACAGTATAAATAAGTCACATGATGATAAACCTCGATGTACCCTCATTTTGGAGAGGGTGATCATGTGCTCCATTAAGTGTCTCCTAGATTGGATAACCATAGGATAAAGAGACAAGTCAAGATGACACCCAGGTTTGTTGGACTATTTATGGTTGTGGAGGGAATCAATCCAGCGACATACTTACTGTATCTTATATATACGTACATTGATATGAATGATGTATTTCATGTGTCACAGCTTTGAGGGTATCACCCCAAGCCTTACCATGTGATCGATGTGGATGATGTAGATCTTGATACTGATGCATCCTTCGAGGAGCATCTGATATCTGTGTTGGATCATAGTGAGAATGTGTTGTAGGGAAATATTATATTGATAGTTCACGAATTATGGATACATAGGTACGTATAGGAGAAAATGTCAAAAATGGAAGCAGATATGTTGGCTTAGTGGACCAATATTTTTTATTAGTATTCTTAGACATTCTTGGGAGTATAGCTTGAGGATGAGATATTATAAGGTCAAGATATTACAATATCTAAACCTTTTTTTGGATATTTCTTGATCTTATTTACAGGTATTATTTTTTTCATTATTTGGAGTATATTTTGTTTTGTTTTTATATTGGGTGATTTTGGGTGAAAATATTAGAAATTTGGAAGGTGGAAGGGCTGTGAATGGTTGACTCATAGTTTTACCAAACTATGTGCCCAACCTTGCTAATCATGTGAAACATAATAGAGTTCATTCACATAGATGATGCACAATTTTCCAAATCATGTTCCCTATTAGGAGAAACCATGCACCCCCTAGAAGAGGAGCATAATTTAGGGGTACAGGTTGGAAAATCATGTTCCCCTACCCTGTAAATCATGCAATGGTTTTTAATTACATGGAGAATTTGTTTTAAAATTCCCAACCTCCCAATTTTAACTTATAATCATCCCTAGATCGACCCTAATCAAATTTCAAATTTTTTGGAGGATTCCAAATGAATTCTCAGGGCTCTCGACCTACATTGTTCATGATTCAATGTATAGATCAAAGATCTGCACCCCTCTTGGAAAGAGATCCTATTATCGTGTGGTTTTGTTTTTATATCTAGTATCTCCATCATCTTTTTAGGGATGTTATCCTATATTTTTTTGGATCTAGATATATTTTTTAGGATCTACATATTTGATTTTTCGATCTTTATTATTTTGATTTTGGATTTAGGCTTCTGTTCTAGATCTAGATCTTTGTCGCTATTCTGTTGAAATTGTGGATTCCATTTGAAAGTATTTATCATCAATCTTGAGGTAGGTTATTTAAATTTATAATCCACAATATTAAATTCAATTATGTGTTTATAATTATATAATTTATATTGAACATTTAGCAACTGGATTTCATAAATTAAATCAATTAATTTTGTGAATTAAATAATTTCGGATTTATGAAATATGTAAATTATTGAGTTTTTGAAATTGATGAATTGTTGAATTAGATTAATTGATTTTTGAATGAATTAGCATGGTTGGGATTTTTTAATTGAAACAATAAATTTTTAAATAATTATTGGATTAATTAATTTGTGGATTAATTAATGAAAAATAAGAATTTATTTAATTGAAATAATTAATTGTTTAATTAATTATGGGGATACAGGGATTACAGATTTTGATTAATAGTTTGTTGAATTAATTGAGGGAGATTATAGTTATTGGGAATTTGATTGATGTGATTAATTAATTGTTTAATTAATTAATGGAATTGATGTGACCAATTAATTGATGAATTAATTGAAGGGATTGATAGGATTAATTAATTCTTGAATTAATTAATGAAATGATGTGAATATGCAATCGGTAAATTGGATTAATTATTTTTTGAATTAATTAACGAGATATTGTGGTACATGTGATATATGTGATTGATTGACATATAAGCACAAGAAAAATATTGATTCTCAAAATACCCATATTTGATTGATTGAGAAATGAGTGTGGGACACAGACTGACGCTCCAAATACCCATAGGGTCCAAGCCCTGATCTTTTAGGACCCAAGGCATACATGAAAATATAATCATATAAACAAGGACTGATGCTCCAAATACCCTTGAGGTGTGAGAGATAGACTGATGCTCCAAATACTCATGAGGTGCTAGACATGATGATCTACACCCCAAATGTTGTCAGTGTACTATGTTACCAATTAGTCATAATATAAATTGAAATTAAATTTATAATGTAATCCTTTTTTATAATGAATTTTTAATTAACTATGTGATATGGTTTAGCCTCCGGCATATTCTAAAATATGTATTGTGGTTTGGGTATCCTTTGGAATCTGATGGTTTATATGGTTTAATAAAGGATAATTGGATATATTTGAAATCTTTACTTTATTTATATTATTTTTTTCTTTATAAAAATTCATACAATGTTATTAATACGATTTTTTTAGATACCATTGGTGGTGACCTTTTGATTTGTACTCATTCCCTACTCTGGCTACCTGATTGGTACCTAAATAGACTTCATTTTTGTAGGCCATGATAATGGGAAAGGTCCTTTTCTAGATGGATGAGTTGGGATGGATCATGAATGAGGGAAAATGCATGGTGTTGAGACCCTCTTAAGAGTTTTTAGTGTCATTAATTTTAAGTTTTAATTTTGACACATGAAAACAATTTTTAGAATTTCATATCTACTATTCAGTTTTTATGTTGTATTTCCTGCATTAGTCACCTTGTGATATGGGTTTTTGTTTTGTAATATTTTTTTAATTTGGTTGTTTTTATTTATTTCCACTAGTTTGTTACTCTAATAAAGAGGGTATAGTATTCCCATGATCAATATTAGACCCTCACTGCTAGTCAGTAGCTTCGTGAATATGGGGAGCTATGCTTGAGGTATTGTTGAATTCCAAATTGGGGCACCAGTGTGGGAAACATGGGTTAGGGAGTTAAATAATTAATTAATGAATAATTATATCTAATGTAAATGGAATTAAAGTTAAATTAGTTTGAATAAAATATATTCTTGAACCTACTAGAAAGACTCAATGACTAACTAACCATTAACACCCAATGGCAATTTAAAAATAAGGTCAATTAATCTTGTACAATGATTAAAAATAAAGAATGTATAGTTTCAGAAGGATAAAGTAAAAAAGATGGTGTTAACTACAGGGAAACCTTTTCTCCAGTATCAAAACATGAATCGATAAATGGCACATATACACACACTAAAAAGTATATAGAACATGTGAATTTATAGGAACTCCCTATTTTGGTGGTTGTAAGTTGTTATAAAAAGTATATATAGCACATGTGAATTTATAGGAACTCCCTAGTTTCATGGTGTTGTAATAAATAGAATTCTTTTTCATTATCCACTACTAAAGTTGACTACATATCTACTGACAGTTATTGTGCATAGATTCAATCAATAAAACACAAATTACTAGACTACGAATATCAGTTTTTATATGTAAGTATAAATTGTGATGAAACAAGAGATATAAACATTTTCTAGAATCTCGTATCTCACTCTTGGACCAAAAAATTGATATAATCCATCACTTTTTTAGAGACTATTTTAAAAATGGTGATATAAATATTGAGTTCAATGGTACAGAACATTTGTTGGATGATGTTTTGACCCCAAACCTAGTAGACCAGAACTTGTACTTGATACCCTTAAATTGGCATAATATAAAAGGAAACCACATACCAAAGGACTGAATAATTTATTAGTCTTGGTAAACAAGATTCATACATGAGTATTGTAATACAATTGAATACATATATTAAAAAATATTTTTTTAATTTTCTAGAATAAATGTATTCCATCTAGAATATCCTTTCATATATTTTTTAGTATACTTCATGAAATCTTAGAGAACAGAAATAAAAAAGGTTGAAATCATATGCTCAGTAATTGTTAAATACACCAGAATCAATAATGAATCAATGAACATGATTGATATGGAAAGATAAAAAACTGAACACGCATTCCATTTAAACAATTGGATAAGGAATAGTCAACATGGAAAGGTAAATAAATGAAAACACACTATATGTTATTAATAAAATGATATGATAGTTCATAAATAATATAGAAAGGTAAATAACTGAAAACGAATTCCATTTATTCAATAAAATGAGAATGAAATGCATCCATAGATTTTTCATAGTGATAATCTCATGGATAATAATAATGGATATTATTATTTATCATAATTCATTTTTCCTAGGAATGTGATAACATTACCATCATGACCTTTCATAAGAAAATTTAATTTATACTAGGACATATTTCATACTAGGACAAATAATTCTGTATATATCTAATAATTGATTTACATTATAAACAATGTTTGTTTGCTCATAGAGTCTTTTGGACACTATCTCTAACTATAATGGTTTTCGTTATCACAAATCATGTCATATAATTAACATATATCTTAACAGTTGCCACCAATCCTAAATTATGTCAAAGACTATTTATGTATCTTTAAGACTAAGAAAGATTATAGCTGACTATCTATATGTGTTTATGTGTATTAACACTCTAGGAATTTTATGAATTTAAAGAGAGACAAAATGTCTAAAAATTATCTATGTATGATTCACGGACACCGACAGACAGATGACTCACCGACAGACAAATGACTCTTCGGCAGACAGTTCAAATAGGCATATGTTCTAATCATGTGAAGATGACATTGTTAGGACGAATCACCATTACACATGACACCGACACAGATGACTCACTGTTTCACATGACACTGACTTGAATGACTCACCATTTCTTATGAATCACTGACATAGATGACCTACAGTCAGTCCAAGTGACCTGCTGTGGAATAGTGCTACTAACGCAGGGACTCACCGTTGGTTGAAATGTCTCACCGATAGATCAACAGTCTCAAAGATAGAAGGAAGGACACACTATTGAAACAAGTCACTGATGCAATGAGTCACTGAATTATGGAAAAACTGAAAAAATGATATACCATTGGGCTGAGACCCCAATATAATGATGCACCGACAGATGAGTCACTTATAGACTGTTTAAATATGCATTTATTAATATTATTTTTAACAGTCATGTTTGTTTCATTTAATGATACAGACATATTTAATAATATTTTTTAGTGCTTTTATCAAATAGTATGAGGTATGATGAAATTATCCACATGAAATGTACATTCTCTTTTTTATCCATTGAAAATAAGAAGCATTAAAAAAGAGATAAGATACACAAAAGAGAAACAACGATAACAGGGTGGTGCATGCCTGTATGAGAAAGATATACTAGAGAACCTAAAATCTCATGAAACCAATGTGAACTCAAGAATATAATAACACATGAGGTGATTTCAATCAATATTCACATTGAATTGAAAAAATACTTTAGCATACCAAAGAAGGAGAATAACATACCTCCAGAACCATACATGTACATGGAAGCCAGAATAAGACACTCTTTTTTGTGTCAACTTCTAGATGAAGACTCAAAACTCAACTCCATTCATTAAACAATTCTAAAGATTCACTTCATAACACACAATGATTTCTAAAACTTACTCCACATCTTTTTCTATATTTTGTTCATTTAGTTACATTTCTGAGGATTGTTTGTATCTGTCTTTTATACACACAATGACTCTTGTGAATAACTAGAGTACACTTGATATCCTCAATATCACACTCTTTTATCCATTTTTATCCCATGTAGAACTCTGGAATAGGTTGTTTGTGACCTATTTTTTGATTTTTCCCAAGTAGAACTGTGGAAGAGGTTATGTGTGACTTGTTTGATGATTTTCCCATGAAGAACTATGATAGAGGTCAAGGGTGACATGGAAATCCTTATGTGATATTTTGAACCCCAATATAGGGTGTAGATCAAATTGATTATTAATTTAAACAGCTTGGTGGCATGTGATCACCAAATAGAGATGAATAAGTCTATTCTTGGGACTGCACCTCTTATTTTATTTCCTCCATGTTTTTACCTTATCATTTAATTCTATTTTGTCACATATTTCATAAAACTAAATTGAACTATGATAGTTATACTTATCATGTGTTATAATAATATTGACTTATTTGGTTGGTTTCAAATTTTTTATTAATTATTAAAATTTATATAACTGAGAACTAATCCATATTTTGAGAAATTATCCTAACAATCTAGCACTACTAAATACATTAATTAATAATAGGGATATTTAATTTTAAATATCATGGGAATTTTAAACAATACTTTTTAAACATAAATTTTTATAAATACTCAATTAAACCCCTCTTGAGTACTCTACTATGACCAACATTGGGTATCAATGGAATTTTGGAATTTTCAGTTTTCAATGGGATTTGGGAATTTTCACACTACTGGAAACTTATCCTTTACCAAAGGTTTCAAACCATTGGTAAATGATGGAAAACAATTGGTATTAGATATACCAACGTTTATCCAAACCATTGGCTCTGGAGCCATGGGGATAGATATATCCCAATGGCTCTATGAAAACTTTTGGGATCTGGTATGGAAATGTATTATATACTAACTTTTTCATGTAACCATTGGAATAAATATTTACCAATGGTTTTAAACCATTGGTATAGACTTTTACCAAAGGATTCCCACAAACCGTTTGTAAAAGTGAAGTAAAATGTTCTATACTAATGGTTTATAAACCGTTGGGATATACTTTTGCCAATTATTTACACGAAACTGTTGGTATATGTTCTTTTTAGACACATATTCTAATGGTTTACAACTGTTGGCATATGCTTTGCCTCCCCTGTGCAACTGCAACACATCCACCAGTAGCTCTACCTTCATATAGAATTCTCAATACCTACATAATAAATACCAAATTCTATATAAAGTCATACAGAAATCATATAACACATAACTCTCAATTCCTATAATTATGTATTTTATTACACACATATAGAATTTACAATTAATAAGTTAATTAAAAATTAACACATAAAAATTTCAATTCAAAATTTAGAAGTCAATTACCCTATGCAATACAAAATTTGGATTAAATCCATACAATTTTGAAATCTCTATAACACAGACAGAATTGAATTCAGAATTAGAATGTAATAACCCATATATAAGAAAATCATTTTACATGTTTTTGAATATTGAATTTTTTTTCATAGGCATGGGTAAATTGAGATGAGATTTGAATATTTTGATAATATTTTATTCCATGTTATATCAAGGGGTAAGGAAACATGTGGTGTGGGGGAGCTGTCCAGAGGGTTGGGGGCACTGTCTAAGGGAGTGTGGTGGTGGTGGTGGGGGGGGGGGTGTTGTCAATAGGGGGTTTCCAGGGGGTTGTGTGGATGACCAAAGGGGTATGGGGTGTCCAGGGGGGTTGGGGGTGTTAGGGGGGGGATGGGGGTGTCCTGGGGGTGGGGGTCTATCTAGGATGGGGGTGGGGTGTCTAGGGGGTGGGGTGGTGTCTAGGGGGTTGTTCGGGGGGGGGGGGGGCTGTCCAAGGGGGTAGGGGTATCTATAGGGTGGGTTGGTGGGTGAGAGGGTGGCTTTCCCAGGGGGTGGGGGATGTCCATGGGCATGGGGGAGTTAGGGGGTGGGGTGTCTAGGTGGTGGGTTGGTGTCCAGGGGGGGTGGAGAGGCTATCCAGGGGGTTAGGGGGATATCTAAGGTGGTAGGGGATGTCAAGGGGGGTGGGGTCATGGGGTGGGGTGGTGTTCAAGTGGTGGGGTGTCTAGGGGTTTGGGGGATATCAAAGGGGGTAGGGGGTGTCTAAGGGAGCTTTCTAGGGGTGTGGGGGCTGTCCATGGGGGTGGGGGTGTCCAAGGGTTGGTGGAGGTATCTAGGGGGTGGGGTGGTGCACAGGGGGTGGAGGGGCTACCCAAAGGGTTCAAGTCTGTTCAAGGGGGTAGGATGTGTCTAGGGTGTGTGTGGGGGGGGGGGTGTCTAGGGAGGTGGAGGTGTCATTGGGGGTGGGTGGATGGGGGGTGTCCTGGGGGGTGTGGGTGTCAATGTGAGTGGGGGTGTCCAATGGGTGGGGGTGGTTCCCAGGGGGTGGAGGGCCTATCCAGGGGGTTGGGAGATGTCCAAGGGGGTTTGGGTGTCTGGGGGGTGGGGGGGTGTCCAAGGGGGTCGGGGGTTTCCATGGAGGTGGGGGTGACCAGGTTGGGTTGATGGGTTTCCACGGTGGTGTGGGGCTTTCGAAGGGGGTAGGGGTGTCCAGGTGGTGGGGGGTGATGTACATGGGTGTGGGGTGTCTAGGGGGTAGGGGTGTCCAGGGGGTTGGGGCTATCCAAGGGGTTGGGGGGGGGGGGGCTATCCAGGGGGTCGGGAGTGTCCAGGGGGGTGGGTGTGTCTAGGTGGGGGGTGTCCACGTGTGTATGGGGATGTCAAAGGGGGTGGGGTGTCTAGGGGGTGGGGGGTGTCCAGGTGATGGGGGCTATCCTGGGGGTGTCTATGTGGGTGGGGGTGTACAGGGGGTGGGGGAGGGGGTGCGGGGGGGGTGTCTAGGGGATGGGGTCTATCTAGAGAGTTTCTAAGAGGGGTTGGTGGTGTCCAGGGCGTTGGGTGGTGTCTAAGGGGTGGGAGGTTTCCAGGGGGTTGCAGGTGGGTTGTCCAAGGGGGAAGAGGTTGTCTGGGGGTGGGGCAGGGATGCATTCTAGGGTGGTGGGGGGTTATCCATGAGGGTGGGGCTATCCAGGGGTGGTGGGGGTTCCAAGGGTAGGGGGTGTCTAGGGGGTAGGAGGGGGGCCATCCGGGGTGGGGGAGGTGGGGGTTTCGAGGGTGTTGTGGGGTTGTCCAAGGGGGAAGGTGGTGTCTTGGGGGTGGGGTGTCTAGGGGGTTTCATGGGGATGTCCAGGGTAGTGTGGGGGTCATCCAAGGGAGTGGGGGTGTCTAGGAGGGGCGTGGGGTGTCAGGGTGGGAGGTGTCTAGGGGAGGGGTGAATCATTCGCAACAAATCATGAAGTAAAGTTTTATTATTTATAGATAAATAAATAAAGATAATACGACCAACCAAATCACAGATACATACAGGAGAAAAATCATCAAACATCAAATGTCAGAAAAATCAGTAAAAAATGTTACGGATCAATCTATCCTTTATCATTATCACTATCAGCACCATCATCATTAGCCTCACCCCCATCCTCATCTCCATCCCCATCATCATCCCCACCCTCCTCAATGCTCTCCTCCTTGCCCTTGTAATCTTCCTCAGCCTCCTCCTCAACCTCCTACACCTCCTCGCCCTCCTCCTCCACCTCAGCCTCCTACTCGGCCTCCTCGTCCTCCGCCTCTCCCTCCTCCTCTCCATCATTTTACCAATACTAGAACAACCACTAGGTGCACCATGTATAGAATTCATCAATGACATATATTCATCACAAGCTATGCTAACCTTTAATAGAAGTGTTGGACATAAAACATCTATCAGTTTCATAAATGCAGTGTTTCCCCTAGCAGGCTATTCTTCCATTTCTATGGACATTTTTTCATCCTTTTCTTCCAATTCCTTAACCTGCTCAAACATAGTGGCACTAGAAATAATACATGAGGAGGGATAATACCTCATCGGGATTATACTCTTCCCAGTTCGACATCGTACACTGCCAGGGTGCTCATCTCCCAACTCCTGGTGTAAATGATGGGTTGGCCAAACAAATTCAGGTTACTAGGAATCAAGGGCCTGTTACAAATAGAAATATATTATTATGTTACCAAATAGATATTAAAATTTGGAACCCATAAAGTTAAATTTACAATGAGGTGCTGAGTTGGTTCATTATCTTTACTTCCATATTTCTTCCTTCTCCTCAAGCAAAAATGTTTTGATCGAGGCACACATCCTTCAATATTAAAAATTTTCCTCTACAATGGCATTGAATGTAGGAATCCATAATTAAAAATATGTTACCAATAAGTAATTTCATGACTAAAATTATATAAATAACTATTATACAAGCTTCCTCTCATGATCTGACATCGTAGTACGTCCCAATGTGTGGAGGTATTTTTTTGAATCAATGTTTCTTTATTTCTTATAGATGATTTCTAAAGAAAATTAAATAATAAAAAAGATTTTATTAATTCAAAAAATTAAAATTTTCATTTAATTACATCAAATGTGATTAAAAATATAAACTGGGTTGTCGTCCAATGAGTAATCATCTTGAAATATTGTTCTAACAGGAAATCATCAATGAAGAAGACCCCTATAACTCTGTGCCAACTCTAGAATTCCATCCAATATACAACTCATGCTTACAGGCTCTCCAAAGATCACCTCAATTTTTTAGACATGCTGGATGTGCACCCTCACCATCGGGGAAATTGGAATGAAGGTGGCACCAAAATATTAATTTTTATAAATATAAAAAATAATATATTTCGTTAAATACAATAGAGTTTTTTACCCATAACTCTGCCCAAGAATTATCCTTGACTTTATTTGGAAACTATCTCCATGAGAGAGGGATAAAAGGAATGATGTTGGAGTATTTGGAAAGCATCACCAAAAAACTCCGACGTTGCTGCCTGATTTTTTCAATCATTTGACGATCTTGATTGTAGTCCACCATAAAATGCGTATGGCAGTTCCACATCGCACGCATGTGTGTACGCCCCCACCCCTTCCCCCTATCATTAGATGTTTTTGTTATGAAATAAGAAAATATTTTATCAATAAGTGTCCTAATGAAAATAAATAATGGAATAAAAAATTGTTGGGGTTGTATTAATATACCTACAATGGTCTAATCGATGGGCACCACTGGATCCGTAGAAACTGAAGGAACACCCTATAGAGGTGGAGTGGGTCCCAATTTATGCCTCGCAGGGATAGACTATGGTGGATTAGGAGTCAAAGAATATGGAATATAAAATCTCAGAGGGAATAAAGAAGATGTTAAATAAGCTGACGCAGATGGCTGGTGAATGCTGGATGAGGAGTGAGAATCATCATCAGATATGGTAAAGACGGGTGAGGAGGCTCAGATGTAAAATGTGGTGAAAACATGGGAGGCCTAAGTTTCCCATGTGTTCCCAATGACACATCGGGATCATAATGTGTGATAGATGGTATATCAGTGGGAGGGGCATGTTCTAATTGGGTATGCTGTCCAGGTCGGCTAGCTCTCGTACCACCCCCCTCGTACGAACACCCTGAGTACTGGGACCACTACTAGGCTTCTCATCAAATAATTATTTCCTAAGAGGTGGATCCTACAAAAATATTTTAAAAAAATTAATCATGTTACATTATATATTATTTCAATATATATATTTGAAATAAAATACTCACTACAGGAACTTGTGGTATAATTCCCATCTCAGCCATGCGACGATTTTTGTTCATCATATTTTTCTATTGCCTCTCTTAAATTGGTTGCATTTCCTACATTTAGGAAAAAATATGGAAGTAATTAGAAAATGATAACTAATGTGTAACCCAAAAAACAAAATATATGAGAGGGAATAGGGGGATTCATGGATAAATTAACTATCAATTGTTTTAGGTGAGATTGAATGGATATATAATAAATTCAATAAATCGTAAAAGATGTAATAAAAAAATAATTTTTAGTTGGGTGGTTATTTACGAAGTGTCATCATTTTATATATTATGAATGATTAAAAATTTAAGATATTTATAAATAATGATATAATCATATAAAAAATGATAATATGTCTACCATATTCATAAGGGGTAAAACACTTGTTGAAATTAAGGAAAAATTTAATTTCATTAGCCCATGTAGATGCTGAAGGTTTCTATACATGTTTTGTAGAGGAAAACAAACCATTATCTTCATTATCTGGTGAAAGGTTAAAGGGAGTTCTTAGAGTTATACAAATTTTATACTTGGTCAATAAATCATTCAAATGTTCACAATATTAGAAATTTTGGTTTCATAGGGTAGAATATAGTTCAATTCCAAAATAAAAAGAATGAAATTAAAATAAAAGTGCAAATAATAAACATTGAAAAAACAAAAAACAGACTGGTTGGATAATTTTTTTTATAAATATTAAATCAATTATAATAATTCCAACCTTAACAACCCAAGTCGAGCGAAACCAAAAGAATTGAGAACATAGATGGATGATTCTATATATTTTTGACCACAACATCAGGTTCAAAGTCAACATTGATAATTGAGTTATCTAAGTCATCAAAAGTAATAAATGGATCATTTCCAATTGTAGTAGGGATGGTTTCAATTCCGTCATCAACATAATAAAAAATATGTCTTGGAATTACTTCAATAATGACACCAAATTAAGGTCGAATATTGTCTTTGATATAAAAAACTAGTTTCTCCATTGATGCCAATATATATGGTTCATCAGTAGAAAAAGTGTGAGTCATATCAATTACTCAAAATCCAAAATCATCAATAAATGTGCACTTCCTCGTCATCGAATCAAACCACTATAATTTCATCATCGTGACTCGTCCATGAGAGTAATAATCCAATATTATTATTTTTTCTACGACTCCATAATAACCTACATTTTCAAATAGTGATCTACTATCTGATGCACTGGCATAACAGTCTATTGTGGTAGTAACCATTACACCATCATGTTGTGTTATCATGTTCTTTTCTCATTCACTGATATTAAATATGTACCCATTGATAACAATTGATTTATAGTCATGAAGCACAATATTAGGACCAAAATCCAAAGCACTTATTTCCACAGAGACAAAGTCTGAAAGAAAACCCAATACCTAAAATATAAATGAATATTAAACTTAATTAAATATTATTTTAATTATTTTAAACTGTAATAGTATTTCCTTAAATTTTACCCAAATAGAAAACTTCTTACTATGGAAATTCTCCCTCCTTTTCAAAGATAAATAACGATGATTTCTATTTATCGTCGCTTTATGTTCCCTGTAGATAAAAATAGGAATTGTTTAACATATATATCTATAATATATATATATATATATATATTCAATTTACTTAAAATATGTAGTCATCGAACAAATCAGAGTTGAACAAAATAGTGAGATGTGCCATCTCCCGCTCTTCAAGGATTAATGTCGTCAATGTTTATGAACCAAGAATTCCTCCTATTTGGGGAAGTGATGGAATACTGGGTTGAATTTTCTCATGCAGTTCTTCTTCATTTCTCATTGGTCTATTAATTCTTGTAGTAAGATTAAACAAATACATAGAGTAGAAATCCATACATTTTTGAGCCAAGTAACGGTTCACTATAGAACCTTCAGGATGATTTCTATTTGGAACATAACACTTTAATATGTACATATTGTTTTCAGTTTGATACATCCAATGAAAATAAATATGTCCCCAAAAGAAGTATTTTAGTTGGAATATAGATATTCATATGCAACATGCATGTAAAAAATAATGGAGGAAATATTTTTTCTAACTCACAAAAAATTAATGGGGCATCTGCAAACATTTTTTTTCAAGAAATACTTTGATAACATCTTAGCACAAAGATCTATAAACAAATGGAAAAACTGAATAACAGCCACTCGCACAATATTGGAAAAAGATGATAGATTTCTATTGGAATCAACTCATGCAGAAGGATGTGATAATCCTGAGTCTTCAAAGATTTTAGCTTCAACTCTCTTCTATTGACCCATTTCGATATGTTTCTTGAATATCCATCAGAAACTCTGAGTCTCTGGTACTTCTAGAAAAAAAATTCTACAGGTGTCTTCGCATAATAAGTACAAGGAACATTCCATTTATTTTCACTGATATCCATAGGATGCAATTATGGTCTGATTCCCCACTCCACCGAGTCACACAAATACAATGAATCATCTTTTGTATTTCCCTTAACATTTAGAATAATCTAATGCAACATTTCAAACATATTTTTTTCAATTTGCATTATGCCTAAGCAATGAAGTAACTAATTGGTTGACCAATAATAATAATTAATGATGATACTTCTCTTCTTCCAATTGAAACAGGTTTCAGTTGAAACATTCCTTCTCATTCCATATTTCATTTGACCCTTCCCGAATGAAAAACTAATATATTTCAATTCATTAATAACATCAATTCCAGACATGCGCTAAGGTAGATCATCGATCTCTATTGTACCTTCAAATCTTTGACGATTATTTCTATATGGATGGTCCATTGGCAAGAATAATTTATGTACCATAAAACTGAGACTACAACGATGTTTCAATATTCTAGATTGTGTATTCTTCATAGAAACTAGATATGATAGTTATCCCTTTTGTGCTCCATCTAGACATCATTGCATATGTTGTAAAATCATTGATCATCCACATAATCACAACCCACATCTGAAATATTTCTTTCGAATATGCATCGTAGGTGCATACACCCACATCCCAAAGAAGTTTCAACTCTTTTATTATAGGTTTCATGTATATTTATATATCATTTCGGGTATCAAAAGGGATATATATGAGTATACTGATGAAAGTGAAATATTTTTTCATACACAACCATGGTGGAAGGTTATAAATGTATATAAAAACCAGACATGTACTCTCTAAAGTAAGAATTTTCCCAACCGGATTAAACCCGTCACATGAAAGACATGTCCTTGCATTACGCATGTGTGCTGTAAAATTAGGATATCAAGCATCAAATATCTACCATGAAAATCCATATCGTGGGTGAACTAACTCATCATTAATCTTCATTCTCTCAGTATCATGCCATTACATTTTTATTGAGATTTCATCATACATAAAAAGATTCTTATAGTCTAGGGATCAATGAAAAGTTCCAAATTACTTTCGGTGGCACACAAGATGGTGATCCATTAGCTTTTGGCTTCCATCGGGAAGTGGAACATTTTATACAATTATTTCATTCAGTCTTTTCCTCAGAATAAACTAAAATTTTTCAGGAATCTCTAAATTTGGTTTATATAAAATATAATTTCCTCAACAAACTTCCATGCCATATAGTGGTTTGAGGGAATATCTACATCATCTGGAAGTAATTACTTTAATAAGGTAAGAATATAATCGATGGAAGTATTGGAAATCCCATACATAGTTTTCCCATGAAACAATAGGATTAAAAATTCCATCTTTTTCATTTCACAGCATTGTCGATATATCAGAGTCATGACAGCATCATTCAATTTTTTCACCTTGAAAACATCATCATTTTCATTAGACGCTTCATGTGTGCTCATATTGAAGTCTTCTTAGGTCGAGATCCTTTCTTTTTCATGATGACGAATAAACAAAAACTGTTCGTATAACAAATTCTCCAATCAGTACTCTCATTTGGATCATCAGCAATTTGTGATCTCATTTTCTCCCCATTCTGATACCACACAGTGTAGTTTTCTTGAAAACCGTATTTGGTTATCTAGTATCTGAATTCTTCACAGCTCAACCAAGGTCTTCCAACACAATTGTAATAAGGGAAATGTATGTGACCACTATCTAAAGCATTGTGAAATGAAAAATCTAAAAATCTCCCTAAAGTGTTTTGAAAATCTCTTGAGATCTGATCAGTTTCATACATACAACTTATATCCATTCTGTAATTTTTTTTGTCATAAGTCATTTCGTCAAAACTAATTAAATAACATTAAAGTTCCATCGAAAATAAATTTAACTAAACGAGAATTTTTCACTTTATATGAAACTATAACTAACACAGTACACTATATGAGAATCATAATATAAAAGAAAACAAAATACTATATTTATAACAAATGATATATGAAAAACTATACATGAGTTTACAAGATGATTTACACTTATGGAGGAGAATTATTCCAGAGTTGAGTAAATTTTATATTGAAGAAATTTTATATTGTAGTAGATTATTTGAGTGATCACATACACTGTCCAAGGGGGTGGGGGTGTCTAGGGGGGGTCCAGGGTGTGGGGGTTGTCTTGGGGGGTGGGGGGCTATCCAGTGGGTGGGGATATCCATGGGGGGGGGGGGGGGGGTCTTGGGGTGTGTCTTGGGGGGGGTGTCCAAGGGGCGGGGTGTCTAGTGGGGTGGGGGAGTCAAGGTGGTGGGGGTGGGGGGGCTTAGGGGGTGTTTGGGGGGGGGGGTTGTCCAAGGGGTGGGGCTATCCGGGTGGCTGCCTAGTGGGGGAAGGGGGTGTCTGGTGGTGGGGGGGGGGTGTCCAGGGCATGGGGTGGTGTCCATGGGGTTTTCCAAGGGGGTGGGTGGGGGTTCCCATGGTAGATGTGGGATATCTAGGGGATGGGGGTTGTCCATGGGGGTGGTGGGGTGTCCAGTGGGGGTAAGGGGTGTCCAGGGGTGGGTGGTGGGGGTTAGGGTGGTGGGGTTTGTCTAGGGGGATGTGGGGCTATCCGTGGGGGTGGTGGGGTGTCTAGGGGTGGGGTGTCCAGGGGGTGGGGGAGGGTCCAGATCGGTGGGTGGGGGTTGTCCATGGGTGTGGCGGTGTACACCCCCAAACTAGGGTCATAGAATCCAATCTCTATCGAATTGTAGAATGTTTTTAAAACTATTATAGATGAACCGGAAAACTATTGGTGTAAACCCTGAATAACATACATTTATATCACAACACACCTAATTGTAAACACACATCCAAATTTTGAGATAAGTATGTGACTTATTGATTCCTTGAGAGGCTAGCTAATATCTAATTCTAGGTTTTCATACAATGTGTATGTTTACAAAATTTTGTGTGTGTGTCAATTATGATCCTATGTATGTTTATTTAGGAATATGAGCCATGTTTTGTTGGGACACTACTCAAGTGAGTATGAGCCTTGTTATATCATTAGGTGATATGGATTGTTATGAATGTAAAATTTGTAGGAGATCAATATGGATAGTGGATAAGAACCCGAGTAAGATTTCATTAAAGATATCACTTCTTCATGGAAGGGTAAGAGTGAGTGTCAGTATGGAACTTTAGGAAAAGTCCTAGCGTGTGAAAACCACAATACATTGGTTATTTGTGGTTCATATTTTTTGTAGGCTATGAAAGTAAATAACCCACCCCCTCCTTGGACAACACATACCCCCACACCCATGTATCCCCCAAACCCCCATGCAGCCCAAACCTGGATAGCCCCCCACCCCACCTAGAAATCCCCCACCCCACCTCGACAGTCTGCCCCTCCTCCCTGGACAACCAACCCCCCCACCTGGATATCCCACCACCACCCACTTGGACAACCCACCTCATCCCACTTGGTTATCCCACACCCCCTCCCCCACCTAGATATCCCTCCCACCACCCCTGGACATCCCACCACCCTCCCTGGATAGCCCACACCCCCACCCTAGCAGACCCCTACACCCTGCAACCCCCTGGACATCCCCCTGGACATCCCACCACACCCGGATAGTCCCCCCCCACCCCCACCCCCAACTAGACATCCCCACCACCACCTGTAATGCCCCCACCCCCAACTGGACAGCTCCCCCCACCTGGTCATCCCTCCCACCCCAACCTGGAAAACCCACTTCCAACACCCCCACCTGGAGAACCCCCCAACCCCACCTAGATAGCCCACCCCAACCCCCACCTGGATAGCCCACCCCTCGGATATCCCTCACCCCCTCCCGCACCTTGACAACCCACCCCCATACCCAAATGGATAGTTGCACACCCCCCGCACCTAGAAATCCCCCCGGACAGCCCACAACCCCTCCCCCACCAAGACAACCCACCCCCAATACCCATATAATACCTTTAAAATTACATACACCCCCATCAAGCATACTCTATTGAAGAGTAAACGATTGATATTTTTATACTAAATGAATTACTATATTTTATATTCTTCACTTTTATATTGATTCAATTATTATAGATCATTAATTTTATAGGATTTCTTAATAGATAAACCTCCAAAACACATCACTCTATTTTTTTAAAAACCAAAAATCATCTTATATCTCAAATGGACAGCCCCCACTATCACCAGGAGAGGAAACCCCCACCCACTCCTAGACATCCCCCCTGGATAGCCCACACCCCCACCCCCACATTGACAACCCAACCCCATACTCAAATGGATATCGCCCAATCCCCACCTTGATAGCCCACCCCCACCCCGACCTGGATAGCCCCCCCCCTCGGACGGCCCACACCCCCACCTAGACACCCCACCCCCAATACCCATAAAATACCTTAAAAATTACTTATAACCAATCCAACCAACATCAAAATTCAAATCCATCACCCAACCATCCAATTCATCCTTATTATCAATACCCTTCCCATTATTCCTTGAACAAAAACTATAAATACAAAACCAAATCCAATTTTCAACTAAACTAAAGTCCATAAAAACTACCATATCACCTCACTAAAAAAATAAAAAACCACTTACAACACTACACAAACTGTCCCCAATCCTTTCACATGGAACATATATCTTTGAAGTGTCCAACAAAAATTTGAAAACAAATCAAATTGATCAATATTCCACAGACTGAAAGATCTCTTATTTATCCTAAATAAAAAATTAAAATATAAAAAAATAGATGAAGAATAATAAAACTAATGTATCACTTACTAATTTGAAGTGTAGAAATAAGGAATTTCTTGATCGAAGATGGATCTATCTATGAATAGTGTTTGGTGGCCTAGGGTAAAGAGAGACATTCTAGAGGAGCTTCGGATTAGGGTCTGTAATCAAGCAGAGTGGAAGATAGGATGCTGTTTATTTAGGGGGAAACATTCCCAACGGTTTTTAAAAATCATTGGGAAAGATTATATTTAGCAATAGTTTATTAAAATCATTGGTATATATTAGATACATTATATGTTTCACAATGATTTACTCAAACCATTGGGAAATGTTAATTATTATAACACATTCCCAACAGTTTGAACAAACTATTAGGAAATTCTTCCTCTTTTTATAGTATACTAATGGTTTCTTCAAACCGTTGGTATAAAAACTTTTTGGAAAACTCTATTTCCTGTAGTTTCAGTTTTTAAATATTTTTTAAAAGTGATTTTATTTGTACTTCAAAGATATTAAAATTTATCTTATTAATATATTTTTATCTCTTTAAAGCCTTGTTCTAAATTTTTTATTATGGATAATTGAATGGAACGTGCTGCTACCAAAATACCTCCATTCATTAATGGAACAAATTATGACCAAATGAAAAATGAAAATGAACATGCACTTAGAATGTAAGGGTTTTGAAATTTTTTCTTCAATTGTAGATGAATATAAGATTCCTCCTACTGCTAAAACTACTTGGGATGATACAACAAGGAATGATTATAACAATACTTGAAAATCCATGAATTTCATATACTACTCTTTAAAAGATGATGAATTTAACATAATGTCTGCTTGTAAAACATCCCATGAAATTTGGGATAATTTTTCTATTTCACATGAAGGAACTTCTATTATTAAGTAAATATAACTTCAAACATATGATGTTAAATATGACAGTTTTATGATGAATAATGATGAGCTCATTTATGACATGTATCTCAGGTTTACTGAAATTTTCAATACAATGATCTCCCTGGGAAGAGATGTTACTGCCAAAGAATAAATTATGAGGATTCATAGATACTTACCTAATAGATGGAGAGGAAGTTCTGTCTCAATTAGAGAATCATGTGACATCTTCAAATAACCTATAAAAAACTCATTGAAAATTGATGATGTATGATGAAGAGATAAAAGTAAACAAATAAGATGAGGATGAGACTAAGAGAAAAGTTTTAGCCTTCACGACTACTACCTCTATGAATAAAGAAAAATAAAAGGTGATATACTTTTTTTATAACTCAAGTAATGATGGATCAGTATCAGATAGTGATGAAGAGATGGCTCAACTGGCTAGAATATTCAAGAAATTATTTAGAAAGAACATGTTTTTCAAGAATCCAAATTATAAAGGAAGATATGACAACAAGGGAAGCTAGAAAAAGAACAGGGAATGAAATGAAAAATCAGATGATATTTTCAGCTATGAATGAAAAGAAGAGAACATGTCAAAGTTGACTGTCCCAAATTAAAATACAAAAAGAAGTATGAGTATAAAGATAGGAAATATAAGTAATCAATGAATGCCACCTAGAGTGCCTCTGAGGATAGCTCTAGTGAATCAGCATCATCTCTTGATGATAAATATTACATGTAAAATATGTGTTTTATGACAACCATATCTGAGATAACCTTATATTCCCCTGGACACAATTATCATTATTATGAAATGAATGTGAGTATGAAAATATGACAAGTGATGAAATATTTAAATAACATAGTATGTTAGAAGAGAACTATAATGAACTAAACGATTTGTATAAATCTTTAAAGAAAAAAAGTACTCTTACTATAACTATTAAATCAGAACTTACTATTGAAAAGGAAATGAATGGTAAACTTGTCAAGGAAAAAATGATTTAAAAATGTCTAAGGACCAATTAAAGAAAGATCTAGAAACCTTTACCAATGAAAAGGATACTATTACTCAAATTCTTTGTAAACAGATATCTCTTAAGTACACTATTGGTATTAGATATTAGCCTGGAAAGAGAAACCTATCTAAAACACATTTTTAACTAAATCTAGAAAATCTATTCTTCTACCTAAAATTAAAAATTATTATGCTAGTACCAGTTATGAAAATTCCTTAAATACTTATAGTTTTTATAGACTAAATAGAGTTTATTTTTAAAACATGTTATATAGTGCTTATATAAAACACATAAGGAAAATGTGGGTACCTAAATCATTGATAACTAATGTCACTAGACCCAAAGAAGTATGGGTACCAAAATCTTTTTTTGTTTAATTTCTCTGGAGGAATGCTATTTGAAGATCTCCTGCAAGAGTCAATGGTACTCAGATAGTGGATGTTCAAGAAACATGACTAAGGGTTATGAAATCTTGAAGAACCAAATCCAGATTGATGGTTAATATGTCACCTTTGGTGAAAATCATAAAGGAAAAATAATTGGATTAGTCCAGATTGGAAAATCTAACTCAGTTTTAATTTATAAAGTACTTTTTGTTAAAGTATTGAAATATAATTTGCTTACTATTTCATATTTATGTGATGATGGACTTCATGTTAAATTTTAAAATTATTATTTCAATGTTTTAGTTCTAAAAATGAATTAGTATTCTATGATTTTAGAAATGGGAATGTATATTCTATTAACTTAGATTCTTTACCTTCTCAAAATGTTTCTTGATTAAGTGAATTTCATAGATTATTGGGCTCAGAATAAGAGATTAGAACACTGTAATGTACAATCTATTAGAAACATTTCTAGAAAAGTTCTTGTAAAGGATCTACCCAAACTTGAGTTTATAACTGACGAAGTCTCTAATACTTGTCAAAATGTTAAACAACACAAGTTATATTTCAAATTAAAGAAATATGTTTCAACTTCTCAACCATTAGAGTTGGTTTAAAATGATTTGTTTGGACCCTATCGATTTTATAGTTTAATTGGGATGTGCTATTTTTATATTCTTATAGATGATTATTCTATATATACTTGGACTTATTTCATAACCCAAAAATGTGAAGCATGTACATATTTCACCAGGTATGCTAAAAAAATGGAAAATCTGAGTGGACATAGAATAAAATCATTAAGAAGTGATCATGGTCGTGATTTTGAAAATCAAGATATTGAATTTTTTTCTCTCACAGCAACTATAGTGAAAAATTCTCTACCCCTAGTAAACCTCAAAAAAATAGATTTTTGGAAAGAAGAAATCGAAAATTAAAAGAGTTATCCTGAACTATGATTAATGAATATTATTTACTTATTTAGTTTTGGTCTCAGGATATGAATACAACTTCTTATATAATTAACAATATCTTTATTAGGCCTATCCTCAAGAAGACTCCTTATGAAACGTGAAACAATAGAAAACCTAAAGTTATTTATTTCAAAGTTTTTGGTTGCAAATTCAATATCCTTAACACTAAGGATAATCTTGAAAAATTCGCATCCAAGAGTAATGAAGGAATCTTTATAGGTTACTCAACCTCAAGTAAATCCTATTGAGTCTTTAATAAATGAACCATGTTTGTGGAATAATCTTTGCATATCAACTTTTATGGAACATATTCACATGAACCTAAGACCTCTCTAGACAACCTTGAAGATGATATATGAAACCTCGACATAAATGAAAAATCATCTAATCCACTTTTCAAGAAATTTATTAAATCAAATAGTTCTGGAAATTCATCAAAATCTGAACATGATGAAGCCAAACCTATAAATGAACCTAAAGTTACTAGCCCGTCATTTTCTATACCAACTAGAACTCTCAATAACCATCCTTTAGATGTTGTTGGTGGAGAGTTAGATAATGGGACACAAACTAGAGCTTCTTATAGAAATATGGTTGAACATAAAGCCCTATTGTCACAAAATGAAAGTAAAAACATTGATGATGCAATTAAATATGAATTTTGGGTGATGGATATATAGTAAGAACATAATCAATTTGAAATAAATAAAGTTTGTAACCTTGTAGATTGACCCAAAGAGACAGTGACCATAGGCACTAAGTGGGTGTTTTGGAAAAAAGTAGATGAATTTGGTAATATTTTCAGAAACAAAGCTAGAGTTGTTTCATAAGGTTATATTCAAGAAGAAGAAATTGACTATGAATAAACTTTTCCACCTATTTCTAGACATGAGGCCATCATAACCTTCTTGCTTTTTTTTCTCATCTAAATTTCAAACATTATCAAATGGATGTTAATAGTGAATTCCTAAATGGATATATAGTTGAGGATATTTTTGTTGAACAACCCCTGGTTTTACAAATCCTCATTTTCTAAATCATTTTTTCAAATTAACAAAAGAATTATATGTTTTAAAACAAGATCCAATAGCTTGTTAGGATTGATTAATTAGTTTTATTATTTCAAAAGGTTTTACAAAATAAATTACTGATCCTACTATTTTTATAATACATATTTATAAAGATGTTTTAGTAGTTCATATCTATGTTTATGATATTATTTTTGAATCTTCATGAAATTATTTATGTATTGAGTTTTCAAAAATGATGCAAAGTGAATTTAAAATGAGTTTAATGGGTGAAATTAAATTATTTCTTGGATTTCGGATTTTTCAAAATAACGAAGGTATTATTTTAAATCAAAGTAAATTAATTGAAGATATTTAAAAAAAAATTCTTGGATAACATTAAAATAAGTGACACTCCGATGAGTACTACGTGTAAGTTGGATCTTGACGAAGATGGTAAATCTGTTCATCAAACCACTTATAGAGGAATGAATGGATGTTTTCTCTACATGACAGATAGTAGGTTAGATATAATGTTCAGTCTGTGTTTGTGTGAAAATTTTCAAGATAATCCCAAAGAATCCAAGTTAAATACCGTTAACAGAATTTTCAAATAAATCAAACATACTAACAATTTGGGTTATTTTACCCAAAAGGAAAATCATTTGATATAGTGAGTTATGTTAATGTAGACTTTTGTGGATTAATGTTAGATAGAAAAAGAACCTTTGGAACATGTCAGTTTTTTGGAAAGTCATTAGTATCATGGTGTAGTAAGAAAAAAAAATTTGTTTCATTGTCTACAAAAAAATTGAATATATAGCTACTGGTAGTTTTTGTGCAAAAATTTTGTGGATGAAACACACTTTTCCACACTATAGACATCAATTTAGACATATCCCCATAAACTGAAACAATACAAGTGCTTTTAAAATTTCTATGAACTCAGTTTCACACTATAGAACAAAACATATCGATGTAATACATCACTTTTTGAGAGATAATTATCAAAATGGTGATATTAGTTTAGAATTTATTGGCACTAAATATCTGCTTGCTGACATATTCACTAAGCCATTGAACTTCGAAAGAATGAATTACATTAGACAAGAGTCAGGAATGATCCATCAGTAAGAACTTGGGTTTACCTTTCCTTTGATCATTTTTTGTGAAGTTGTTAAACTGAAACCATTGTCATACTAACTCCGTTGTCATACCGACACCGTTTTCATACCGAAACCAGTTTCATACTGACACTGTTGTCATACCGAAACCATTTTCATGTCGAAACTGTTTGTATTATACAAAGTCTATAATCTTGACATCGATGACTCATTGTTTATGAATGTTTAATGTTTTTATAAAAACGTGACTATTTAATTAATTCTAGTAAACCTAGTTCACAATTTTGAAATTTTGTAATTTCAAAAACCCTAAACGATATAAATTTGAATTTATCCACTCTACTCCTTTACCTTTACTCTCTCTCATCTGATTATATATTTATTTATCCCCAAACTTTCACCTTCTGACCTTCAGAATGAACTGATTGGAATAACTCTTGTAAAGAGATCTATTGAAGAGGGTGAGTCTCATGATTCTAAGAAATATAAAGGAGAATCAAGAAAAACCTTTAGGTCATGTGAATCTTGGTCTGGAAAACCGTGTTGTAACCTTAGAGAAATATGTTCTTGTTGAATGGTTGTTAGAGAGAAAGTCTCTATTGTTAAAGGTGCTTCAAGATCAAGAATGAATAGAATGGTTCTCAAAAAATGACAATGTTTTTTAACCAAAGATGGTATATGAATTTTACATTAATATGAAACTTCTATTAGACGGAAGTTATGTTTATTGGGTGAAGTCGATTATAAAAGGGAAGATAATATATTTCTATTCAAGACATTGGGATAAATGTCTTAAGGTTCCTCATGAAGTAAGGTTTGATGTCTATCAAGTTACTTATCCTCCTGAAAGAGAATTCTTTTGTTATGAGATAGCTCTAAAAGAGTTAACTAGATATTTGTAAGATAAGAGACGCATAGCCTCAGAATTGAATGGTGAGTGACGAATTTTATTTATGTTTATTCAGTAATTGATTTTTACCAGGAAAGGTTAATTTGCTTCTCTCAAGTGTCAGGATGTATACTTTTAGTATTTGATATAGGAAGGAGCCAAATAGAATCTTTATAGATATATGATGTTGAACACTAATGATTTGATAAAACCCAATTGTAATTCAAATTCTATTTTCTATTCCAGAATTATTTCAACAATGCTAATGGATAAAGGATGTGTAAGTGAAGTTGATGATGTTATAGTTAGTGAATGTAGTGGAATGTGTTTAAGTTCTGACATCTGTAAGAGAATGAAATTTAACTAGAACCCATGATGAAAGGAATGGTTTGGTGATGAAGATATACTGTATAAAAAAGTTCAATCCAATAAATAATATAGTTTGACCAAGGAATCTAGTGGATCTTATCAATAGTATAGATGAACAAGTAACATATTCATTATATGAGGAGGAGGAGCCTGCTAATCCTTTCAGAGATGTGGGATCACCAGTTGATGATAGAAGTGACCCAGACACTACTAGACCAACAAAACATGTCTCTATTGGAACTGAAACTCAAAATTTGGACTTACCTTCAAAAGAAACGTTTCTTAAATCTACTATATGTGAAGAAATAAAAGTTAAAGGAAGTGTTGAATATGTCATTGAATCCAGTGTAGAATAAGATGAATAAGAGGAAGCTGATAGTGGTGAGAGTAGTTCAGAATCAAATAGAGAAGAAGAATATTATAATGTTTATTATGAAATTGGTAATGAAAATATTGATGATTATGATAATGAATAAAGTAGGGAAAGTGGAAGTGATAGTGAATCAGGACCTCTTGATGAAAATCTAGATGTTGTTAGTATAGAGATTACTAAAGATAATGCTGGTGTATCTATTGAGGATAATATTCAAGATGAAAATGTTTCTCTAGATGAACTAGTTTCTCAAGATGTATATACTAGAAAAAACTCTACATAAGGAAAAGAAACCTAGAAAATAATCCATGAGTGAGGGGGAGAAATCTGCTCTGAAAGCTAACATTGAGGGGGAGACTCAATGAACAATAGATCAATATGATAAAGAGAAACAAGTTTGAAGAGTAAGGATTGATACTATTACTCCTCTAGATTATGATATTATGAATGAATGGGTGATTAATTCTGGGTATGTTGCTTTAGGACTAGATTATGAGGATTTAGATAATTACATTTTTTCCCTTGCAACGAGTGAACCGGTGGCTAAGACCTCTTCTAGTGACTATGTCACTAAGGAATATTTTGAACAATTCATGCAAGACATTTTTTTCATCCATATGAAACTTAGTACAATCTCAAAATAGATATGAGATTAATGAATACATAAAAGAGAACACTGAGATGACTAAAAATTTGAAACCAATCATATATATGGCTGATAGTTTAAGGAAAGCTAGTGATTCTAGTTATACTCTTGCCTCAACCAGTGTGTCTCAAGCTGATGCTACTTTGGTTTCAAAGATGTTGATAAAATAAATTAATCAAAATTATATTACAACTATAGATAAAATTGTGACAAAAATGCCAATATCGGGAATGATATGGAGAAGATAACCACTGGCATCAATTCCTTGACCATCGAGTATAGGAATGCAATGGAAAATTTCATGAAAGGATTTGAGTATCTTGTTTCTCATGTTAAAGGTCTTCATTTTTACAAGCTAAGAAAAGAATTTATGGAACATTACTACTCGTCTCTTGCATCAACCTCTACTACACCTCTTTAGTCTTCCTGATGTGCAGATCTGACTACTGTTAGTTTAGTTTTGAATGAAGTGATGCAAGAATTATTTTCAAGTATAGCCAAAGTTCAGGACACTTCAGATAAGGTGAATGATATTGTGATGTATTATACAAGGAGTGCTTCACCGAATCAGGAATATCTAAGAAAACAGATTAATGAGACTTTCTCCAAAATCATCTAAAAGCATCAAATTAATAGTATGTTTCAGTATTCGGCCACCAATCTTACTCTTCCACTAGTGACAAAGGCTTTTATGGATCAGATTCAGAAGGTAAGAGAATTCCCCCCATTGTTGGACAAGTTTATAGAAAAAAATTATGATTTTAAAAAGGCAATGAAATATAATTGATAGACAATTGAAGAGTTCATTTTTCTATTGAAACCATATCTCCATGTTCAAAGTGAATGCATTGTGGTGCCTCCAGCTGCATGACTTGTCCATGTTAGTTTAGTGCCTGATCAACCACAAATTTAATTTTCTCATGCCTTATCTTAGATCCAACTCTTCATGATAGATCCAATTTTGCCTCAACTTATTTCTCAACATAGGCCTACCCTAGCTTCAATATTTTATGAAGGAGTGCCTCTACCTCCTCTAAAAATCCATTCAGAACCTCCTACTTCATAGCCTACTCCTTCTACTGAACCCTCCATTGATCCTTCTGATAAGGAGAAGGAACCCCTTGACCCTACTGAGTAGTGTGAATCATTTTTTTGATAGGAATGACTCATTGTACATTTCCTATTTCAGTGTACCCTTCATAGGAATGAAATTTCACTCTTTCAACAATTATATTTTTTACTGTTACACTTTTTGATAATCAAAAAAGGGGGAGAACTTTACTCAGCTTTATTAAAATCGGGAGAACTAAAAGGTGGTCAATATATTTATGCATTATAAGCTCTTATAAATTAGTTTATCTTAATAATTCCATGATTTGTGATCATCATAATGGAAGAGATTGTTGGCCCAAAAAGACCATTGTCTACTATATCTGACCATAATGGTTCTAATTATGAAAAATCATGTCATATAATTAACTATCTGACCATAATGGTTCTAATTATGAAAAATCATGTCATATAATTAACATATATCATACTTTATATCAAATATCCTAAATTATTTCAAAGAATATTTATGTATGTTTAAGACTAAACGGGATTATAAATGATTATCAATGCATGTTTATGTCTATTAACACTCTCTAAATTTTCTGAATTGTAAGACAGACAGAACGTCTAAAAATTATATAAGTATCAGTCACTGACACCGACAGACAGATGAATGACCCACATACATATGACTCTATAGAAGACAGTTCAAAAAAGCATATGTTCTAAGCATGTGATGATGGAACCATTGGGATGACTCACCATTGCACATGACATCGACTCAGACGAATCACCATTTCACATGACACTAACATGGTTGACTCACCATTGCATATACATCACCGACGTAGATGACCTATTTTCAGTCCAAGTGACCTATCATTTCATAGTTCTATCGACGCAAGGAGTCACTGCCTATTGAAATGTCTCACTAATAGATCAACAGTCTCACTAATAGATGGAAGGACACACCACTGGAACAATTCACTAATGTAACTAGTCACTGACATATGGAAAGATCGATAGAATGACATATTATTGGGTTAAGACACTGATAGAAGAAGACACCAACATACGAGTCACATATAGACTGTTTAAATCTGTATTTATTAATATTATTTCTAATGGTCATATTCGTGTCATTTAACTACACTGATATATTGAATAATCTTTTGTAGGACTTTTAGAAGACAATATGATGTACAATGAACCTATGTACGTGAAATATAAATGATATTTATCGGCCTTTGAAAATAAGAATCATTTAAAAAGAGAGAAGATACACAAAAGAGAAACAACAATAATAGGGTGGTGCATGCCAATATGAGATAGATATACTATGGAATATCAACTCTCATTAAACCACTATGATCTCAAGAATAGAATAACGCAAGAGGAGATATCAATCAATGTGCATATTGAATTGAAGAACTACTCCAGTATACCAAATAAGGAGAAGAATATACCTTCAAAACCATACTTATATTTGAAAGATAGAATACGACACTCTGTTTTGTGTCAACATCCATAAGAAGCCGCATACTTAAACTACACATCATTAAATGAGTCCAAAGCTGCACCGCATAACATATAGATCCTTCTAAACTTAACTCTATATATTTAGCTCTGTTGTGTTAATTTTTTTTCAGTTTTGAGCAGTGTGTGTATCTGTTTGTTATACACATTCTGACTCTCGTTCATAACTGGAGGATACTTGATATCCCCAATCTCACACTCTTTTATCCATTTGAATCACATGTAGAAGTGTAGAAGTGTTCTTTTGTGACCAATTTGTTTATTTCCCTCCAAATAAATATGGTAGAGGTCAAGGGTGACCTAGAAGGCCATGTGTACTATTGGGAACCTTGATCAAAGGTTTGGATAAAACTATTTATTAATTTAAACTACTTGGTGGAAAGTAATCACTATGTGGAGAGGATTAATTCTCTACTTGAGACAAAACCTCTTGTTTTATTTCTATTGTGTTTTTATGTTTTAGGTTTACTCTATTTTATCACATATTTCACAAAACTAAATTGAACTATAATAGTTAGTCATAGAAAGTGTTTATAATGACATTGATTTATTATGTGGGTTTCAAAAGTATTATTAATTATCAAATTGACACAACTGATAACTAATCAAAATTTTGAGAAATTAACTGAATAATCAAGCTCTTATAAATTCACAACTACCTAACTGGGAAATTAAATTTTAAATATTTGGGGAACATCAAAAAATATTTTTTAAACACAAAGTCTTAAAGATTCTCAATTGAATTTCCTATTGATTACTCTACTCAAACCAATAATATTCCCTATCAAATATCTCTATTGAGTAAATTATAAAAATTTATCAAAATTACTACATTAAATAATATAACTTTTGATGTAAACACCATATCTAGAAATGGTATATGATTTATGAAATAATAATATATATCATACAAGAATATGGATATCAAAACTAAATATAATTTTAAATGAAAAAATATTACAAGAAGGTTATTGTTTCAAGAGAAAGTTATCAATCACAAAAGAAAGTGATATTGTAAGATAACATTTACCAATTGGAAACATTCAAGTCAAAACCACATGGATGAAATATTTAAAAGTATTACTTAAAATACCATGATGTATGAGTGAATCATGATATTAAATGAAAAAGCAGTATTATATATATAATATTAAAGTGAATTTGTTCGTAATAACAAATAAGTCTTAATCTAATGTAAACTGAGATGAAATCCCTTACCTTACACTTCCTTTGGATGAAAATTATATAACCTCCTATATATAGGTTTTAATCATGTTATTAACCTATTATAGAACCATATTAATATTTATGATATAATATATTTTCTTTTTAAAACATATTATTACATGTTCATTAATAATATTTCATTATTTACTTCGTTTTGGGTAATAACATTCTTTGTTTTCCAAGTTGGTTTTGTATTGTTATTTTTTTATTCCTCTTAATTAGATTTTGATTTCATATTGTCCAGAATGTAAACCATGATTTAAATATCTTATATATTTAGTATGTATTTATTTATAGTAATTCATAAAATTTTGTGATAGTAAATGAAATACACCATTCATGTAGACGATAGTCTATACGTACACATGAACACAGTTTCAATTTTCATGTAATTTTGAAATAAAAAAAAGTGAATGCTAGGTATAAGTATTATCATTACTATATCATTATTTTGTCATTTATATCAAATATGTTTTTTACAAAAATATTAATTAAATTCCATGTAAAGGGTGAATGAATCACATCACTTCATGAGGCGCTAACCCACTGTACACACGAATAACATTATCATATTCCCACAAAATGGAAAGCATCAAGGCATGTGTTATATCATTAATAAAGAATAATAAATACTTCATAAATATAATAAATATCATATATAAATAGTATGTATTTAATTATAAACAAACTTAAAAACATCTCAATATATTTAAGATACTATTATTATTTAATATACATTATATTAAAATAATTTACGGGGTTTGAAGAAGAAATAAAACAAAAAAATTTATTGATGAATGTTATATCTCTTTTGGGTATATCAATTTGGGTTTCACCAAAGGACATACTCAGTTGGAGTTATTCTCAAATTAAGGCCTCTAGGATGTGTATATGGAAGTTGAGATGTGAATTTTGTAGGGTTTAGATGAGCCAAATGTCTTGAGAGTTGTGACGAAGGGGGTGACCCTTTTATAGTTGAAGAGTGACATTATTCTAAATACTCAAAGATATTCAATATTGGTAAGTATACCTTACCTCATGTGGATAAAAAATTTAATTATAACAGAGGGTATGGTTTATGTTTTCAAGATACACCTACACCCAAAAAAATTATTTTTATAATGTTCTTCTGTAACTTCCAAGTTTCATTATTTTTTACCATTTTGGTTTTTCAATAAGGTAGCTGGTTTTATAAACAATGTAATATATCCATTATGATTAAATTAAATGGATAATTGTTTAAAAACTAATTCCCACATATTATAAATACTATATATAATTTATAAAAAAATCCATTTGTGTTGGAAATTAATTTTGACAGAAGCACATGTAACACACAAAAACATTGATTTAACCCAAATCATGCGAGCAGTATTTTTACAATTAGTGGTAAATATATTCCATAGAAGAGATCAATTGGTCGATTAATGGACCATATTTTATATTTATTACATTTAAAAATAACTTTGGATATGATAGTCTTCTTATTAATTTTAAAACATTTAATAAAATATCATTTGTAATAAAATGACATTAATATCAAATTTGACATTATTCATTTAATTTGAATTAAAAAATATCTATAAAATTATTGAATTTAAATATTTTATGTTAAAATATGTGTAAAGAGACATATTAATTTAAAAAACTATAGTAACAAAATAATTCATACAATTTTCATCACCTTTAATACTTTTGGTAACATTTAATTTATTTAATTATTGACTAAATAATTACCACATTGGTGTTTCTTAAGCATTTTAATAATCTAAGTAATCTATAAACATTGTAGATAAACTATAATTATAAAAAACTAATTTATATTTTAAAATAATATATATAACTAAACCAATGTTGTTTTTATCCCTATCCCAAAGATTTATAAATATTAAAGGCAAGGAAGGTTCATTTTTAGTCTTTTTCCTTACAAAAATACTCATATAGGTCAGTTTCATGGAATAATATCCCAATAACTCATAAAAATAAAAAATAAGGTGTTAATGGTAAACATATGTTTAGAATATGGGTGTTTTAAAAGATTGTTGGTTATTTTATAACTTATATTCTAATTTTAAGCACTAAATAAACTCATTTTTACCTAAATTGCTGTAATTAATTTTTACTATTTTCCCTAATAAATATGGTAAAATATTAATTTATATTTTTTATAAATTATTATGTTTCCAAAAATTAAATTACTTTTTTAAATTAAACTCACAGAGTTGAAAAAAATTAATTTAAAATTAACCCCTCTGGCGGGACGAGATAGCGGTTTTTTAAAATGATAGTATTAAATAGTTTAAAAAGTTTTTATATCTAAATTAAATAAAAAATTGATTTAAATTTATTAATTTGGATTAATATATGTATAATTTAACTATTGTGACTTTAAAACCAATTAAAATTATAATTTTACAGTATAAATTATCAAGATGAAAATTTAGTTTTCAATTAAAATTTAGTATTTTTCACTTTTCATCAAAAAATGAAACATATCATAAAAATACAAAAAAATAACCCCTATATAATTTTGAATTAATTTTTGAAAAAAAAAATTATTTTTTAAAATGAAATTTATAAATGGTTTAAAATTTTGATTTAAAACATGTACACCATGAAATGGTGTCAGATTGCCTTTTAGGAAAAGAGAGTTTTTATGCACAAAATTGGATTTGTTTTCATCATCATCCTATAAAATTTATTTGATGAATGTAAAATAAATTTGATATAATATATAATATATAAATTTAATTAATATAATTAAATAATATTAATAAATTTAATTTTTTTGGATACAATTTCTTTAGTGCATAAAAATTAGTTTTTTGTATAAACATTTCATTTATATTCAATTTGTTTTTATATCCATTTATAATTAAATAGTAACTAATGAATTCAACCATATATTTTCATAAGTTATTCAATCCTAATCATACCGTTATATTTATCAGACTAATTTATATATTATTATATTAAATAATTATATAATATATTATTGTTTAGTAAAACTCAATCTTGCATGTAACACAAGGTATCGAAGAAAGTCGTTGTTGAGTGTAATGCAAGCTAACTTAATGTTGCATGAATTTCTAGATATATCATTGATTGAATTTATTTAAAATAGTAAAAATATTTTAAAGTCTTGGGATGTAAATTCTCTTCTACACTTGGTGTTCTGTGTCATACATTCTACTGAATAAATTGTTATTCTTTCAGAATTTTAGGGTGCTAATTTCTCCCCAACTTAAATAAATTATGTCCTTGCAATTTGAACATTATCTTAGTAATCCATGGGTTTATATTTTTAAATTATTTTGTTGAAATCCCCACATCATAAAATGTTTAATAAAATATCCTCTTAATAAGAGATAATGGGAAGTATAAAGGTCATATGGAATAACAATTATCTAGGTTTCTATGTAAGAGAACAATAGTGGGAATGGATGATATCGAGTTTGATGAAAAGTATAAATAATTATAGGAATTTATTAAGGAAATTAATCCCAATCATGTTAATGATTAATGAAAATTTTAGGGCCTCAAATCCATAAATCTAATAGATGTAAAAATTTCATTGATATCATCATAAATAATGTAAATAGAATATAATTTTATGTCAAGATAATTTTCCTAATGTTGAGGAATTATTTTACAATATAAGAATATAAGGAAATATATTTACATAGTAAATTTATATGAAAACAATTTTATCATTTGGTTATGATTCAATCAAAATTCTAATTCTTTTATTATTCCAATAAATAAATATCCAAAAAAATATTTTTTATATTTAAAGAACTTAAATTCCTTTTTAAGAGATTGTAAGACCATTAATAGAGTGGAATATATTTTCTTATGTCACTAACTATTTTAAAAATCCAATATGGTTATTAAATTAATCTATAAAACTGAAATTTAATACAACTGGTTCATCATTAATATTTATATTTAATATTGATTAAAATAAAATAATAAATCATTAACCAGGACATCACATAGGACAATGATAGGTGTGAAATCGTTATCATCCTCCAGTAGTTGTTTCAAGACTCACCACCTTTTTAATTATGATGGTTTTTTAAATTTCATGTAGGTTGTTATTTTTATAAACTATATTAATATTATTAATATAAATTTACTAAAAAAATGATGGAAATATTTGAAAAAAAATTAATCATTAAATAACCTTTTTACTAAGGATTTCAATACAACATATTTTTTCACAAAGTATTATAATATTATTTGAATATTATTAAAATTTAATTATTAACCATATAGAACCTAATGTTTATCAATAACTTTAAATTTATATCTATAAAATTTTAAGGCATTATTCATCAAATAAATTTTCTTGTAAAACATATAATTTCACTAAATTTCTCCAAAATATCCTCAATCTTGGTAGAATCTCATTAAATATAACCTAAAAGAGTTTTTAAGTAATTAATCTTATTTAAAATCTTTGTATCATTATCCCATGATGTTAACCATAACTCTTATGTTAATGAATGCACAATTGATTATAATATTTAACACAATCATTAGTTGTTTCATTATTTTATCACTATAATTAATTTGGTAAGAATACTTTTACAATTTAATACTTGAATAAAAATACATTAATAAACCATCGATTTTATTTCCACATAGGTTCTTACTTAATTTATGGTTTAATATAGGTTATTAATTTTCATCATCTATTTAAATCCTTAATAATGATTTGAAAATAGAATGTGAATTATCTTAATAATATCCAACGATAGTGTCAAACTAGGTATGTAGTATGGCTCATTGTCATGTACCATGTTATTCTCAAGTTAAGCCCAATGAACCCTTTTTAGATTTATCACCCATAGGAACATTTGTTCTATAACCACATCCACTTGTAGTATCCATTAAAGGATGTTTTTATGGGAAAATCATATAATATTTATGTTACTAAAAAAATTAGAATTTTATTTTATACTTATCCTCAAATAATATCACAGGGTTATGTTCCCTAATCTCTATTTTCCTAAACCTATTTTCCAATGTTTCTATTAAACGTGATCTGATACCAACTGTGGAGACCCTGACCCCATCAACCTGGAATTGGTGCCTGCTACCATTACACTATAATAAGATAAAAGGAAATCATGTCCCAAAGAACCAAAAATATTAGTAGTCTTGGTAATCTAGATACATACATGTGTCTTGTATTATAAATTAATACACAAATTAAAACATATTTTTTTCTTTTCTAGAATAACATTATTCCATCTTGTATAGCCTTGCATGTATTTTGTTGAAAACTTCATGGAATATTGGCGAAAGAAAAAAAATAAAGGTGGGATCAAATTATTTGTAAGGATTAAATATAGAAGAATAAATAACGAATCAATAAACATAATCAATACATAAAGGTAAATAATTGAACAAACTTTCCGGTTAAACATCTGGATAAGGCATAATCAATATGTATAGGTAAATAACTATGAAAAAAATCCATTTTATCAATAAACTGAAAAGGAAGTGAATAAATAGTATTTAAAGGTAAGTAATTTATAACTCATTACATTTAATCAATAAATTGAGAATGAAATCAATCTATAGAATTTTTTCACTGTGAAAATATCATGGGTAATAATAACTGAATTTGAATGAATGCAAATTCCTATTTATTGAAAACAATGTTCCAAAGTTACATGATACCTTTACCATAGATACCATTTATAATATTGTTTAATTCATTTTAGATACGAAATAATTTGGTTTGTCTAACCTTATCTATAATATCATGACCTTTCAGCAGACTGTTTAAAACATACTGGTTACAAATGCATAGGGTTTTCCCAATCGATTTCATCTGATGAGACAACTGATGCATCAAGAGGCCTACTTTAAATAGTCCCCAACTCATGTAATATCATCCCAAAACATTCCATATATAACAAATAATATATTTAATTCATAAAATATATTCCTTATAAAATATTTGTATTGCGTAAAATATATATATATATATATATTAATATTTCCCAAATAAATCACATAAATTTAAAAGTAAAAATTGTAAATAATAATGGTATATAGATCAGGAAACAATCATATCTATCATACAATAATATGGACATCAAAAATAAATATAATTTCTAACAAAAATGATTAAAATAAAGTGACTTTGTGAGGAGAAAGTTAACAATCACAAAAAAAACGAGATTGCAAGATAAATCTATCTCGTTGGTAATTCTTATGTAAAACCCATTTGGATAAAATAATTCAAATTAAAAATTAAAATACAATTAATTATTAGTTAATAATTATAATTAATGAAAATGTGATAGTATATACTCCACATTAAAGATAACATTTACATAATAACAAATAATTCTCAATAGAATTTAAATTGAGAGGAAATCCCTTACCTTATGCTTCTTTTTAGTCATAATTGATTTAGACACAATTAGAGTGGTAATAAACTAGTTATTAACTTATATCAGTACTATATTAATTTTTATAAATTCATATATTATCCTTTTATAAAATATTATTACCCATTAATTAATAATATTTCATCATTTTCAACGTTTCAGGTAATAACATGGTTTGTTTTTCGAGTATGTTTTGAGTTATTTTTATTATTATTTTACGTTGATCATAATTTTAGAATCTAAATAATTTAAACCATGATTTAAATATCAAATATTTTCAGTATATATGTATTTATATTAATCCATAAAATATGGTGATATGAAATGAAATACACTATTTAGGGACATGATATGATGTATGTATGCATGAACAATGTTTCCATTTTATTAGCCTATTGAAGGGATGAAATTTAAATTATATATATATATATATATATTCATTAAAATATAATTTTTATATAAACAATATAATATATTTTTTAACAATACCATCCATAATATAGTCCATGTAATGTGTAAACAATAAACATCAATTTGTGAGGCAGTGTCCCACCATACACACGAACAGTGTTATCATATTCCCAAAAAATGGAAATCATGATGGTATGTGTTATATAATAATTAAGAAAGAATAAATAAATCATAAATGACATAAATATCATATAAAAATATTATCCCCATCATTATTTCCAAACATGAATGGTGGTAATGAAACAATGAACGATATCAGTTTGCGAGGCGGTAGTCTACCATACACATGAACGGCGATTTCACCACCCATTTGATGGAAGTCTGTGAATTTCTATGTTATAACCTAAAAATAAAAAAATATAAGTATATTTAATACTATTAAGTTATTATATAATAAATATTTGAAAATACTTTAATGGGTTGGAGTATGAAATAAAAAAACATTCATTGATTAACGTTACCTCTTCTTTGGGTATCTCTTTTTGATTTTCACCAAAGAAATTATTTCGTTGAGATTATGAACAATGTAAATGTTCTAGTAAGAGGGTAGTGAAATTGGGAAGTGAATTTGGAAGGATTTGGATGAGCCAAAATACATTATTGGTGTGAAGAAGGGTGGTGGGAGTGAGTACCTTTTTATAGTTGAGGTGGAGTGATATTCTTGTAAATACTCAAAGGTATTCACTATTGAGAGTTCTCCCTTACATAATGTGTATCCAAAATTGATTACTAATGGATTTAAGGGTTTATTTGGTTGATAAAAACCTCTAAAACAGAATATTAATTCATTTTTATAATGTTTTCTCTTAACCTATAAGTTTCCATATTTTACCATTTTAGTTTTTTCACTATGGTAACTAGTATTCTAACCTAGGTAATTTAAACATTAAGATTAAATTAAATTCATAAATATATGAAAATTTATACTTTTTCATTCTAAATGTGATATCCAATTTATAAAATAAAAATCCCATGTGTATTTGATGTTATTTTTTTACAGAAGTGCATGTAACGTGGGAAAACAGTACTTCAACCCTAATCGAGTTAACAACATGTTAACCATTTATAGGTCAATATTTTCATTATGAAAGATAAATTGTTCCATTATTAAATGATATTTTATATTTATTATCATTTTAAAATATTTTTTAAGAATATAATATTTTTTTAATTTTAAATCATTTAATAAAATATCATTTATAATAAAATAACATTAATGATAATTTTGACATTACTCATTTAATTTGAATTTAAAAAAAATAATGTAATGTAATTTTATTCCTTCAATTTAAGGGTTGTGTAACACCAAATAATCATCTAATAAAATATGATAACACAATAATCTATTCAACTTTCTTCACCTTTAATATTTTTAGTACTATTTATTTTATTTTAATTATTATCTAAATAATTACCGTGTTGGTGTTTCTTAAGAATATTAAGTAAATAATCCATATTTAAAAATTATAGATAAATTATTAAAAAAACAAAAAAATTTATTTAAAAATTATATATATAATGAAAAAATGTGGTTTTTTCTCTATCACAAATCCATATAGATATTAATGACAAGGAACGTTCATTTTTTGTCTTTTTTCCTTATGTAACTAATTATATAGGTCAAATTCCTTGAATAATTTCACAGTAACTCATAAAAATCTAGAATAAGGTGGTAAGGGTCAAAATATTTCCATCCAATGGGCATTCTATAAATTTTTAGTTTGTTTTACACCTTATATTCTATGTTTATCAAGTAAGTATTCTCATTTTTTCCTTAATCACTGTAATTGGTTTTAACAATTTTCACTAATCACTTTGGTAAAAAATTTAGTTAGAATTATTAGAAACCATAAATCTGGATTATTCCAAATATGGAATCCATTTTTCCAAATTCACTTCACATAAGAAGAAAAAAATTAACTTAAAAATAACCCCGCAAACATGATGAGAAAGTGAGTTTTTAAATTGCTAAATTTCAAACGTTTACTTAGTTTTTATGTATAAATTCAATATAACAATGATTAAAATAAACTAAATTGGATAAATAAATATATAATTTTACTATTTTTAATTTAAAACCAATTCAAAATTTATTTTAGAATTGTAGATTATATAGAAGAAAAGTAATTTTTTAATTAAAATTTTAAATTTTTCCATATTCATTGTGAAATGAAACCTCTTAGAAAATACAAAAAATATACGAGAAGATAATTTTTAAATTATAATTTCCAAAAAAAAATTTATTTTTTCAAATGAAATTTATATTTTTTTGAAACTTAATTTTAAAATAAGCGTTCCTTTAAAAGGTGCAAAAATTACCTTTTATAAAAATATAGGGTTTTATGCGTAAAATTTGGTGTCTTTTATTCTTAGGCATATAAAATATTTTAGATGAATGTAATAAAATTTGATATAATATATAATATATAAAATTCATTAATATTACTCAATAATAGTATTTAATTTAATTTATGAGGATAGAATGTTTTAGGAGCATAAATATAGTTTTTTATATAAACATTTCAATTATATTCAATTAGTTTTTATATAAATTTATAATTAATCGGTAACAAATGAAATCAACCAAATATTTTCATTATTTATTTAATCCTATTCATACCCTCCAATTTAATGGCTATGTTATATCTTATTATATTAAATAATAATATAATATATTATTTTTCAGTACAACTCTATCTTGCGTATAACGCAAGCTATCAAAGAACAAACTAGTTACGTGTAATGAAAAATATCCTAGTGTTTCATGCACTGAACGATATATCATATATTGGATATATTTAAAATAGTGAATATATTTTAAATTCATTGGTTGTTATGTCCCATTATACTCTTTGTGTTACTTGTCATACACGCTATTTAATATAATGTCATTTTTTACGAATTTAGGGGTGTTATATGTGGTATATTCACAAAGAAATTGATTTTTATAGATTAAGCTATATCAAACATGAAATTGGAATGGTAAATTGTGGTTAGTATTTTTTCTTAGATTAGAATTATTTCAGGTAGAGAAAAATCACAAGACTAGTACTACTATGGAAAAACTATCGTTAGTCATACTACTATGATGATCAACCCTTTCTTGATACCATTACTATGTTATCATGACATAGTACCATTACATTCTATTGTGAGATGGTACCGTAACTTTATTCCATCCAGATGCTACTATGGGGTGATGTCAATGTATGATTATATGAGAATATACCATAGGACCTACCATTATTAGTGATATTATTTCTTTCGATTATAATTAGAAATATTATTTAATTTATTTATTTTTATTATTCATATTACAATAATTAAATTTCAGATTTATTTATCCCCAAATGATAAAAATTACATATAATCTTAGTTTGAGGATCCCTATCTTATTATCCACTATTGAACCCTTTCTCCTCTCTCTCGACTTGTGAAATTATCTCTTCTTCCTTCACCCCAAAGACCACTGTGGAAATAATGTGAGTGAATCGTCTGGGGGAATTTCATAATGAGTCACGTCAAATAAAGAAGGCAATAGGGGAATCGAGTCAGTTTATAGAACCAATGAATCCACAGATCATGTCTTAAGTTGTTGTTTCCGAGAAGGAAATTGAATCCATGTGGTTATCATTGATAAAGTCACTCGTTTAGAATGTGATCTAGGAGTATGGATGGGTCGATTGGTTCTCATGGAAATTTAGACCATTCTACCCAAGGTTGTTTCATGATTTCTATCAATGTGTAGAGTATCAATATGGATAAAATAATGATGTGATGAAAAATTGAATGATTTAAAAGATCATGTATTATCTTCAATGTAATGGGATATGTGTTTGAATATTCCTATAAAAGGTTTTTATGAGGACTACCAAGGTTTTTTCAATTAATAATGATAAATTTATGACCAAGGGTGCATTTCTTGAGTTTACTAGGAATGTAACTGTTTCAAGGCCTACAACAGTGGATATCAATGGTGAATTATATTTGTTTTGTTATCATTAGTTAGTATATGACATGTCTATGTAAGGGTTATTTCAACATAATGATGTATAATGATATTTTCTTCTTGTTTCTTATGAAAACATGGGTCAACATAAATTTATGTAGATATCAAATGGTTCATATAAGGGAGCTAAGAAATCTGTCCTTAATATCAAAATCTATTGCCTAGAATAAGATGATCTATAATTTGTTTAAATTTAGAGTATTAATACTTAAAGGGGAGGATCAAAGTACTATGTGTGGTGGTTTTTGTCTTAGTTATTTAACCTTCAAAAGGATGAGAGTGAACTTGATCACATGGTTGAAAATGTAGGTTATAAATAATGATAAAATTTATGAATAGTTTAATCATATAAATAATCTTTCTAGACCAAGTTATATAGTAAACCATAGCTAATATCTAGATGAGTTTGTAGACTATAATTCATATAAAGAATTTGAGTTTGAGGTTTAGGAAAAGTAAGTAGTATATACGAAAGAATAGTTTGTACTAGTTTTAATGGATGAGTGGAGTGACCCTGATGTGGATAAGAGTCCAAATGTATCGTATGGTACCCTTAGTCCAACTATTTACCTTCTATAAAAATAGATATTTGTAAAGGAATAATATAAAATAAATGAGATTGATGTTTCAAACAGTGACCAATTTGATAGATCATCATTAGAGACTCTTAAGGATGTGGTTGTACGTTTTGATGATTTATAATATAATGCTGACGGTCGAGATGAGGATGATGTGTCTAACCCCATCAGGCTCTCACTGGGTCTAGTAGGTATTCTAGTGGATATAGGCTTATATAATTTATATTTTCTTTATTAGGAAATGAATATGGTGATACATATGATCCATATTTTTTAGAATACCATTCTCTAGAAAGCTATGTTAATCCCATTACCTAAAAAATACACGAGGATGGAGAACCATCTAAGGGATTAAATACCCAGGATCTTCAAATATTCGGTTGGATTTCTCCAAATTAGGTGATTATTTTTATAATAATGATGATTAGGGAACTATACTAGAGTATCATAGAACCTCCATCTCAATTTAGTAGAGAGATCTTAAGGGATCATTGTTAGAGATAATTTAAGAAGGGAATTATTTGGATACTTTTCTTCTTATGTACTTTTTTAGAACTAAGATATAAGGATGTTTCCATGCTTAGTCAAAAAGAAGAATTAACCTCCTTCTATACTTCACCTCTTTATTCTAGAAATCTTACTCAACCTGATCTTCACGCCTTCTGAAAATATCTTCTATTAGTTATTAGTGGGAAAATTTGGTCCTCCCTAATTTTGGAAATAATTCTCATAGAATCTAACCTTTTTCGTTTATCATATACAACCTAATTTTTTTTAACGATTTGAAATATAAAAATAGAGAATAAATGGCTCATATAAAAGATATATTGAATTTAAATCACTATGGTGTACATGAAAGATTGTTTTACAATGATAAAAACATCTCTATAGGATATGCATGAGTATTTATCTACTCATGAAACATCATATTCCAAATATGGGCCTTCTTCTTCTCTTGATTCTATGGATGTGGATTTGATTTTAGCTAGTTGAGAGATGAAATGAATACTATATTGTCTGTTATCACTACTTTTTATCAATATTATCTTAATTGGATTAAATATCTTGGTTAACACATTTATAATTTGGTAAGAGAATGATTAAATGAGGCAAGATGTAATAGAGAAAAAATCAATAAATCTATTAAATATTATCTCTCAAGTATTTATAACATGAATTAGATTAATTATCATTTTATGTTATTGAAATAGATTTTGAGAATGCCTCTTTTTACCAGGGCATTCAATGAGGATGTTACCTAGTTAAAGACCTTGGAATCCCTACTCAAGTTGTTCATGGAGGAGAAGGGTGATTTTTTGAAGGCAATATAGCATGTTGGTCATGTGATCACTCAGATTATTGAGTTTATGGAACCATTTTTTTATACCATGAGGATTACTATCACTCAACCTCCTTCCATTCATTTGACTGTATTCTTTTCTGATTCTTTATCTCTAACCTTACCAAAACCACTATTATGGCCAGTCCTTTTAGAATTACCCATGTTGATGATATTATGATTTCTAGGCTCATTTCATTATTTATAGTATTTTGGCGACCTGAACCACCTTCTCTTTATACCCCTCTTGATGTATGAAAATTAAGGGGTCCAAATGATCCTTCCTACAGTCGTGCTATAGAAGCTTCATTATAATCTAATTAGACCATGATAAAGATTTATTTTTTGTTTTTATTCCCTATATTTATGTAATATTTTAACAATTATATATAATAAAAACACCATTTCTTTTCATCTTGGGTTATTTTAATTAATTTTCAATTATTTTTATATTTTTTATAATTCCAAAGGGGGAGTAATTGAATGTGATATCACATGAATAATTATATGTCATGAATCAATAAGTATGTATTAAACATGGAATATGATAATTACGAATAATATTCATATATTAAATATTTTCTATATGTCTGTGAATACCATGACTTGTGAACATCCAATGAGGGATATGTTTGTCTTATTCAAAGAACATATATATTTTAATGATCATAAATAAGGTTTGTTATATTTGTAATAAATTTAATGTTCTATGATTGTAAAATGTTTCCTATATAATTTTTTAAATCCTCCAAGTCTTGATCTACAATTAGTTATGTTTAGCTACACTTAGTTGAAGAAAGATACCACTTCATGTAACCGTTAGTTCCACAAGCTTCCGATAGTTCTACTCTTTAACTGCTAGGATATGACATCAGGTTGTGGTACTGTTAATTGGAACTACTACCACTAACATGCACATCTATTGTTAGTAAATAATAATTTTTGTCAATGCAACTACCTGTTAAATGGTGCTACTTACATATGTTGTACTATTTTGTAGAGAAACCACAAAGTCAAATATACTATTACTGTTAGGTACATCTATTTCCATGAATTGATACCACAAAGAGTATCTAAAATCACACAGTGCTACAAATATGTGAAGCTTCCACTAGTTCACTATCTAGTGCTACTATAAGAAAATATTCCACTATAATATGTACCACCAAAGGGATATGTATAAATTTAGAATTATTTTAAAAATTAATTCTCTAGTGGCTAGTTTACGAATTTAATGATGCATGGAAGCATGTGTTTTTAAGAATTATTAAACCTTTATGACTATAATAATGTAAAATTATGACTTCGTAAATTTATTCCTTAGTACAATGATCCAAATTATTATATTGTTATCCTATAATGGATAATTGGACAACCTGTAATGCTATAAATTTAGAAGAATCCCCCCCATTCATGGGCGAAACATGAATAAATTTAATAATACAGACTCTCATATTCTATAATAAAAAATAATCATTGATACAAAAGTGTGTGGAATAACCTTGTATAGATGCATACTAAAAATAAAAGGCTTTTCAAAACATCCACGATAATATATTCCTCTACATTTCCTATAAACTTATTGAATAAAATTTTTTAAACTAATTAAAGGAATCCTAAAAATGTAATCGATTCTAATTGAGTAATACTATATTTTCTCACATGTCAGTTATTTCTCTCCCTATTTTAGCAATAATTCACGATTTGGTTTGTTTTATTCATTTTATCTATAAAACACAATCTCATACAATTAACTAGAATGTTCATAATGCACTCTCAACTTTCTATATTTTTTTCTCACAAACATCTATGGAAGTAGTCACATGTTAAATATAACCTTTTTATCCTACATATAACAGTTCAATAGGCCTTGTTCCAAAACATCGTTGTGTTTTGTCATTTTTAAGCACTATCTAGGTTATAGATAAGATTATTTTATAATAAAATTCGTGGAATCATCTGATTTCCAAGTGTAGGGGATTAATTATTTTCTAGATATTGAACCCCCTATTTAAATTCTGATATACCATAATTTTTTTTCTTTACATTGTTTTTCATTTTAAATCTAGTCAATTTCTATTTTTAAAATTATTAAACAAAAATTTCCAATTATAGTAAACAAAAAATTATTTTTTATATACAGTTTCTGATATGAGTAATTTAGTTTTAAACATTGATATATATTCAAATTATTTTAAATAAGTTGTGGAAGAGCTTTTGAGTAGATTTTATAAAGTTAAAATTACATAATTCTAGTATTTTTATTAAATTTTTTTATGAAATTTAGGAATAATAGTTTTAAAAAAATATAATTTTTTTTTACTAGAAACTGAATTCACCCAACATTTTAGTATTACACTAGGAAAAATACCGTTGTTAATATTTTTCCATTGGTTGAAGTAAAATGGGAAAAACATGGTTAAGGACTTCTGATAAAGACTAAAATCAACCCAAAACAAGAGTATTTATTTACATGGGTTTAATTTGGATATATCCACCCCAAATTATACTAGAAAATCTAGGATCTGGAGGAATCTGGTCCTAATAAAATTAAATAAAGAAAATGAATAGTGTTAAGAATACAAGGCAATATTACATAAATGAGTGTGCATCACCCCACACCTATCTGCCTCCACCAGGGAGGCACAATAATCTGGGGTCGTGAAAGACCACATCTCTCCAGTATCAGTGAGGGCCTACTTTTCCAACGCATCTGACACCAGATTAGCCTCTCGGTAGACATGTGAAACATCCACACGCATCTGAGCAATATCACTAAGTCAACTAACCCACTAGGCATCACACACCAAGGGACCCGGAGCATCTTGGTGCTCAATGCATGAACCAGGGTCTGAGATTCAGACTCAATCCATATATGTTTCCAATTAAACGGGACAACGTACCTCATGGAAAAGATCATTTCCCAAAGTGCAGCTTCAAAAGTGGTGCTAGTTCTAATGACGTGGTGAAAGCAACCTTTAACAAACCCACGGTAGGTGCAGAAAACTCCTTCACAACCCGATGGTCCTAGAGTGCCCAATACAGCCCCCTCAACATTTACCTTGAGGAAAGGTCCGATGGGTGGGATCCATCGAATATACTTTAGCATCCGAGGCTTGCGTGGCCACCCCGAAACACCAAACGTTCGTAGAATTTGAAGATCTGCAACTCCATTCGACATGGTTCCGTCCTACACAAGAGAAGCAGCATAATAATCTATATCAATCGCCATCATTCCTTTCTGAACTGTGGAGTGAACACCAGTGAAAACAACATCATTACGGGCTTCCCAAAGGACAGCAATAGAAGTACCAATAGCGGCCGAAAACAGGTTATCATTCTTCTCACTAAATCTACCATGAGAAGCAACAAATAACAGTTGTGTAACCGATCCGCAGGTGTTAACAGCCACCCCAATCACAGAACCAATAAATTCCCACAACTGTTTGGCATGAGAATAGCCCATTAAAATATGCTGAATAGAGTCCTCATCAGTTTTTTACATGGAGCACATGGAGGCCATCTGAAACCCGGCCATCTTGAGAGAATCTGTTGTGGGTTGTCTATTTTTCTAGATCCTCCAGATCAGAGAACATATGGAGGGTCTAACGAATCACAATCTGAATTTCATCAGCCAAGAAGGTGTAGGGGATTGTCCCCAACAAAGGATCGTGTAGTAATCCCTGCTATTGAATTCCATGGTTCTGCTATGCATCCTGATCAGAATATCCTGCTCCATAAATACATAATTAGTGATTTTATTCTCCACCTACACCGGAACACTAAAAGAAGGATATTTCATTTGTGAGAGGAAGCTCGAAATTGACAAACAGGCTTCCTTACGTGGCACATTTAAGTCACAAAGAGGCTGTGTAAGCCACTTTCTATTCCAACAATTCTGCGTGGAATCGCTGAAAACCAACCATCAGGTATCGTGCATGATTCTGACATATGCCTGCTTGATAGTGGCCCAAACTGATGAGGCAAGGTGCCATTTGTATCCATTTAAGTTCCTCCTTGTGATTCTGTTTGAAAGAAAATCATTTTCAGCTTCATGAGAAATCAAGTTCCAAGTGAACATCCCAATCAATCTATCATTAAAGGTCCGGAGATCCTTGATTCCTATACCCCAATCTCCACAATCTTGATGCACTCCTTCCATGCCACAGTAATTAGCTTCCTCTCATGTGGTGACCCTATCCATATGAAATTTTGTACCATGCTCTGAAGTTCCTTGAGATGTCCCCTTGGCCATCGATAGATGGAGAAGGAATAGACAATCTTTGATGTGATTTTTGAGTTCACAAGGCAGACCCTTCCTGCCAGGGACATAGCTTTCCCTTTCCAACTGGCCTTCTGATGAACAATTCAAGTAGAGATTCCTTCCAATTACTGTCTTTTCAATTTTCCCCAAAACAATAGGACCCCAAGGTATAGGAATGGTAGGGAACCCCTCCTCACCCCAATAAGTCTGAAAATTCTTTTTTGTTTCCCAACTAGAATTCCATTTCCAAAAACAATGGAAGATTTGTCCCAACTAATGGCTTGTCCGGACACCTCCTCATAATGATTGAAAAGGGATTTATTGTAGGAGATAGTTTTCATTGATGCTTGACCAAGAAGAAAGAGGTCATCAGCATACAATAAATGATACGAGGCATGCTCATTCACACCATCCCTAATTCGTTTATAAAGTCCCATTTGGGAAAGATCATTAAAAAACCTACTAAGGTAGTCCTCTTCCATGGTAAAAAGTAAACCGTAGATTGGATCACCTTGAACACCCCCTTGTGCAAGGAAAGAATCCCCTCGGGTCACCATTGACAAGAACTGATAACCTAGAAGACTCCAGAATGATACGAATCAGATTCGTGAAGCCAATTAAGAAGCCATACCTTCTAATAACATCAATGAGAAATCTCCAATTGAGAGTGTCAAAAGAATTTTATATATCAATTTTGATGAAAAAATTTCCATCCTTTGTCTTCCTTCTCATAAGATTGACACTCTCAGAGGCCATAAAAAGACACTTTTGGATGCTCCTCCCAGGGAAAAATCCAAATTCATTCGTAGTGATTATGCCATTAACCAACCCACTCAACCTGTTCACCAAAACTATGCAAATAAGTTTGGGTATTGTGTTCCTAAGAGCAACTAGTCTGAAGTCCTTGATGTGAAGAGAATTCTCTTTCTTGGGGATAAGAGCAATGAAACATGAACTAATGTAAATACCGTTAAATTTCAAGGAAATTTTTTTCTTAATTTTCTTTGGAATTTTACAAGAACGCAGTTTCTGACAGCACCTGATTCTGAGGCCCAGTGTGCCCGGAATCATTTTCCGAAGTTTGGCTCGGATACGTTCAGTGAACGGACGAGCGGGTTTTCCTAAATTTTGAACTGGTGCCCGGAATCAAATTCTGAGGGCACCGATGAAATTGCAGCGCCAGTATTTTCTTAGAAACGCCTCTTCCAGAGTTGCATTTTCTTGGGTGTGGTTTTTAATTTTTGGGCTTAATGTTTAGAAATAAAATAATTTGTTCAACAAACTTTATTTTATTTCACTTAAGGCACTTGAAGCCACATGAAAGCCACTTACACTGAGTTAAAACGGATAGGGTACTATCCAAAAATATCCTACCCTCTTGGTAGGATATTTGCGAGGTGGGGCCCGCACGAGTCCCGCCGTTTCTTTCCGCTAAGTAACGCACCTGCGAAAACCCGTCATTATGAAAGTCAAATGACGCGTTTTCTTAAAGCCTTAACGAACCATTTAATTGGTTGGTTTATTTCGTGAATTAAATGGGTAGTTTCTTTCGTTGAATTAATTCAACGAATTGATGGTTCGTTACTTACATTTTTCGTTTGTTGGCGTAATAATAAAATATGACCAACAAGTCTTTTAAGAGGATTACTCGTTGAGAGGATTTGTCAGAGTTCTTGAGCCTTCATCCTCCTTCGCGAAGAACGCGAAAAACGCGAAGAACGCCGGCCTCCGACGAAGAACACCGAACCCACGGGAGTCGACGACGCGACGCCGTGTTCCGTGAGGCCGACGTTCCCTTCCTGCAACGTTCTACTGTGACGTCTCTTCCTCCGCAACGAAATCTCCGATCAGCTGTTTGAGTTCGACGACTCAATGCCGAATTCCGCGACGACCCGACGCCCTTCCGCAACGACGCGACGATCCCCTCCTTCCGCGATGAACAATTCCGCAAAGAACACTCACGCGCGATGACTTGTCAAGGTAGGTATTTTTATTTGGATGTTTTTATTCCCGTGTTGTTTCCCTTCAAAATGAAGAACCCGATTCATAAAACAATTTTTATTTCAATAAAATTGTTGATTCATGTGTTGAATATATTTCTCTTGTTGTTTATCTCTAACGCAGAGGTTGCGGGCCAAATGAACACGGCCCGACAACCTTCTGTCGTTCTCCGTTGTTTTGCGGATTTGACGGGCGACAGCGGAATGTGCCGCAACGGAAGTTTGATGGTTCCGCAGTGAACAACGAGTCCCGGGAGGAGCAGCGGCACAGACGGGAACGGAATCGGACCACCGGAGCGACTCCGGTGGCCCACGGGAGTCGGCGGCGGTGCCCCGGCGCGCCGCCGGAAGAACCGCCGTGGCTTCGGCGGGAAGCGGCGGCGCCCGCTGACCCACGGCCGCGCGGGTCCGGCGCACGCGGGACGCGGCTGAAGCCGCGTCCGGTTGTCCAGGGCGACACCCCGTGGGTACCGCGTGGTTGTCACGCGGGGGCGGCGGCTCCCCCTCGCATCGCTCGGGTCGTCCAGGGCAACACCCCGCGGGTGCCGCGGGGGTGTCACGCGGGGGCGACACCCCGCGGGTGCCGCAGGGGTGTCATGCGGGGGCGACACCCCGCGGGTGCCGCGGGGGTGTCACGCGGGGGTGGCGGCTCCCCCCCGTGTCGCTCGGCCGCGGGGCCGAGCTGGTCCAGGCGGGCTGAGCCAGGCCGGGCCACGCCCTGGCCGGGTCGGGTCGACCCGGTTCGGCCGACCCAGGGGGGGCGGGTCGGGTCGGCCCGGGCCCGGACCCCCCGTCTTCGGACCATTTTCGGTATTTTGCCCGTAACATGAGGTATGGACCTCCGAACGACGCGTCGTCAGTGGCAACGCGATCCTTGGATTGAGACGGTCATTTCGGTATATCGCACTCAAGGTTTCGGATTACTTTGGGTTCGGCCGGGTTGGTTCGTACACGAAACCAACTGGGCCCTCGGAGCGGAAACGCTCATATCTTGAGCTACGGACGTCCAATTGACGTGTCGTCAGCTTTGGTGGATTCCTCTAAGTGAAACGGGTCTTTTGGATCACTCTGCCCGAGGTTTGGATACAGGTGGAGTATGGTTGGGTTGGTTTTGCCTTAAAAACCAACCAAGCCCCTGGGACGAAAAAGCCAATAACTCTCAGAACAGGTGTCCGATTGACGTGCCGTCTGCGACGTTGAGTTCCTGTTGACGATGCAGAACTTTTGGATACATCAACTCTAGAATTTGAGTCAGTTGATGTATCAGCCTCTCAGCTCGTGGAGCGGACCCTCCCGAACGAGCTTGCTGTGTGCGGGAACCTTAGAGCTGGCTGCTACTGCTGCTGTGATGGCAATGTATGTACAGAGATCCTTAGTGGATTCGACTGCGACAATGATGACAACCGTACGGGAATCCTCCTTGTTTCAGCAGTGACCACTACGGTACATCTTGGGATACATAAACTCCGAACTTCATGTCAGTTGATGCATCGACCACTTAGCTCGTGGAGTGGACCCTTCCGGAACGAGCATGTTGTGTGCGGAAACCCTAGATCCGGTTGAGACTTGACGACTGCTGATCGAACGACTTGGTGTGTTATGGATAACCCTACAGAGGTGCGCTTGGTTGTAGCGGTAGACCCACGACGGAGGTGCGCTTGGTTGTAGGGGCACAAGGAAGCATTTGGTTGTAGCGGAAGACCCACGACGGAGGTGCTCTTGGTTGTAGCGGCACAGGGAAGCGCTTGGTTGTAGCGGCAGACCCACGACGGAGGTGCGCTTGGTTGTAGCGGCACAGGGAAGCGCTTGGTTGTAGCAGCAATCCCACGACGGAGGTGCGCTTGGTTGTAGCGGCACATGGAAGCACTTGGTTGTAGCGTCAGACCCACGACGGAGGTGCGCTTGGTTGTAGCCGCACAGGGGAGCGCTTGGTTGTAGCGGCAGACCCACGACGGAGGTGTGCTTGGTTGTAGCGGCACGGGGAAGCGCTTGGTTGTAGAATCAGGCCCACAGTACTCGATAGGAGGAGCACCTCAGCAGTACTAGGTTGGTGAGCAGTACCTCGGAGTCGTGACAGGAGCACTGTACACACCAGAGACGGGGCTCTTCATCAGTTGCGGTTTCGATAATGAAAATCCAGGTTTGAGCTGAGACTTTTGACCTTGATAACATAGGTATATGTATGGGCATATACCTGGGTAGTGGTTATCCGTTGTTTCTAAATCCTTGTGTTTTCCTCAGGATTGAGATGGGTTACTTGATAACTTAGGTATATGTATGGGCATATACCTAAGTAGAGGTTTTCTGTTGAGATCTTCTTTGTGGTTATCCTTGTTGGTTTTAGTGTGACCTTGGGGTCCTCGGGGTCCCTACTGAGTAGCTTATACTCACCCCTTTACGGGCTACGCCCTCACTACGTTGTGTTGGTTTCAGAAGATAGACAGTGCTGATCGTGGTGGAGGCGTGCGGAGCAGGACGGTACCTGGAGGTGGACCACTGGGTGGGACGTACTCGGATCGGACGGCTGGACCGAGGACCTATGGAGGCTATCTGTACCCACCCTTCAGGTGGGACCTTCAGAGGACGGCTCGACGCTGTGGCTTTTCTTTTCAGTTGTTGTTTTCCCCTTTTAGTTTTACTTTACAGTTGGGCTTGTATTTCTTGCCCCTTTTTACTTTCAGCATAGATCGTTACAGTTTTTACTTAGTGTTTACTTTTCCGCTTGCTTACTCTGTGGTGCTTGTTTTCTTTTCAAAGGCAATGCCTTCCCTTTCTTCCGGGATTTACGCCTTGGTGCTAGTCTCCAGCCCCTGGCCTATGGAAGGCAGGCTTGGGGTAGTCACGGCACGGGTCCCGAGGACGGGTCGGGACAATTAAGTCCATGGGGCATATATGAGTGTGAGAAGAAATCCTTAATTCCATGCACAAAGTCATTCTGCAAGATGTCCCAATAGAACATAAAAAATTTATTTGTAAACCCATCAGGACCTGGGGCGCTCTCAATATTGAGAGATAGGAGGGCATATCTAATCTCTTCTTTTCATGGGGGTGAAAGTAGAATCTGGTTCGATTGATCATCAATACAAGGGATAATGTTATCAAGCATGCAGTGAATGTTGGACTGCCAATTATCAGAATATATTCCTTTTAAGTATTCCGCAACAGCCAAGGAAATCACATTTTTTTCACTGTAGAGGTTCCCATCAATGCTGATCACCCTATTCCCAGAACATGCCTTCTTTTCCTTATGTAATCTGTTGAAGAGATTGGAGTTCATATCCCCATCTGTTAACCATTTCACTTTCAGTTGATTTCTAACCAGCCTTTCCTTTATCATTTGGAGATCATCCAGCCTATTATGGGATGTTATTTCCTCTCCGGATAAGGTAGGATGTTGATCATGACAATTCTGAATCATGGCCAGCTCCTCCTCTGACTTCCTGATGTCCTAATCAATTTTTGAAAAAGATTTTTTACTCCATTATCTCAATAGCCCCTTAAGATGTTTGAGTTTCATAAAAAGTCACTGAAGAGGACTCCGAGTGATTTCATAATTCCATGCCTCCCAGACAATCTCCCTGAATCCTGGAGTCACAAGCAATCCATTGTTGAATTTGAAGGGAATAGGGGCTGACCATGGGATCTGTGTATTGAAATCAATAACCATCGGGTTGTGGTCAGAATTATGCTTAGGGAGTGTGAATCCAGAAACTCCATGAGCTGTATCATGATCACCAATAGAGACAAAACATCTATCAATATTTCTTGCTTGCTTCCCCTCCCACGTGTACCTGCACCATGTAAAATATGGACCAGCAATGGAAACTTGTTCCAGATTGCAATAGTCAATGCATTCAGAAAATTCAGCAGCAGCAACCCTATTGAAGTTTGATCCAGTTTTCTCCTCAGGCTTCAAAATTGTATTGAAGTCACCAATAATCACCCATTTTAGCTTCATCTTCATAGAAATGGCTTTATGTTCCTCCCATAATTCCCTCTGCTTTATATAAGAGTTGGAGGCATAAACAAAAGTGACTGATAAATCCTTCCCAGCAAAGATGTAGTTAATCAGGACACTTTGAGTCCCATTAGCACAGGTAGTATCAAAATGTCATCAAGACATACCACCCATAAGTGGTCTATATGAGATGCATGCTGATTATTAGAGACAAATCGGTATCCTAGAGAGTCCCATTTGAATTGTTTCCCGTTTTCAAAGTGGATTTTTGGCTCAACAATGCTAACAAACATCAATTTGTAGATCATGAGATAATGTTGAAGGGAACTGACGGTGCGCGAGTTTCCCAGCCCTTGAAAATTCCAATAAAGGATCTTCATTTTTTACCAGCCATGCCTCTTGTCAAAGGCCCCCCTTTTCTTTCCACCGGTATCTATTTCTGCCTTTTCTTACCCTGACCACATTTCCCTTGCTATCCAGAGGTAGTAATGCAATGAGTATCCTTGGTCACCTGGTATTCCCCACTGTCCCCTTCCTTCGGTGGGAGAGTAGTAGCATTCTGCTCCAAACCTAGACCAGCTGAAACCCGATTTTCACCTTGGATCCCCTTCACCAGCTCATCCTTACAACCATCATTCGACTTCCCAATTAGTTCATCACTGCCACAACCACTGGATGAAACATCATTCACTAGTGGGCATGTTGTGTCTTCATTATTCCTAGCACCGTTGTCATCAACCAGCCGCCCATCTGATCCACCACTGGAGGCAGCAATGCCACCCCCTACAATGGGCATAACAGATTTATTAAGACCATCCACCTCATCAGCCCATAAATGGCCACCGAGGGGCATGAAAGTATTCCCATATTGGATAGGGGGGTCACTGCCAATAAAAAACGTCTTCGGGCATCCTTGAAGGGGGAGATTTGGATGAAACTCCCTCCTGGATTGGAAGTTGGGTGGTAGCCAGAACCTTTGCCAACTCCTTCAGATTCTGCTAGATTGGGTGATTTATCCCACGACACATCAGGTGCACCCATCTTTGCAGTAGCACACTAAGGTAGGGTGGCTGACCCGACTACCACCTTACCACTATCGGGAGCATGTTCCATCTGATTCGTCTCAACTCTGCCCTCCCCATCACATGCAGATCGAACTTGTACCCCATTGCTAGGAAAATCATTCTCCCTGGAAGAAAATGAAGATCCCCCAATATTCAGAGCTTCTTGCTGCCTAGGGCCAATTCCTTGGAAATCATCCTTTCTCTTAGAGGGCTCTAGAGGATTTTTATCCTTCCCCTTAATTCTTCTTCACATTCTCTCTTCATGAACTTTCATCATACAAACATTGCATTCCTTGTCCCATTTACACTCAGACTTCATATGCCCGATTAATAAGCAACTCATACAAAACTTAGGTTTCCTTTCATAAAAGATATCAAGATTCATGCTATCATCGCTTGTTGTACGAATTACCTCCCCAACCAGCGTTCTCTACATGTCAACTTCCACCAAGATTCTCGCATAGTGTTGAAGCCTCGAATTATCTATATATTGGTCCATGCTAATGGGATTTCCTACAGAGGAAGAAATATCCCAGAGGATCCTTGGTTTCCAATACAGTCAATTTAGCTTGTAAATTCTAATCCATAATTGCGTATGAGTGTTTTGAACATTCATGGGGTCAATATTCAGATCTCATTCCTACACATTTGTAAAACCAGGGTTCAAAGAGACCGTACCCTTGAACCATGCTTTCTGCTTACCATCATCCACGGGGAATACCACATGGTAATATCTCCTTCGCATCACAATCATTCTCCATACATCAAATACCAAAATCTACGTGACCGTCTTAGTCAGATCCTGAAATTTCCATAGACGCTCACCCTTTAGAGTAATGACTCTCACGATAATTGAATACCAACAGAGATTTACCCATTCCTCCAGTACTTCCTAATTTTCCACAACATAGGAAATCCTCCCATTTCTTATCACTCTCCCAGGTGGGGGTGCTTCGAAATCCGAGAAGGATGGTCCCGCCGCATTGCGCACCACATCTGAAAAATCCCTATTAAGCCCCGCAGGTTCCTTCGAAGAGACCACACTGACTGTCTCACCCTTCTTTGCAATTGAGAACATCTCCCTGTGACTGATCGGCTCAACACATGGCCTCTCATCACCAGCATCATCTACGTGCGTCCCCAGGATGGGATTTGAGGCATCATCTTCATCATCAGGCTTAGGGTTTTCAACCAGTTCCCCTGGAGCCATCCTCTCCTCCTCCACCCTAAATGATAGTCTATGTAAATTTAATGCCATTTTCCTTGATAATTATATTTATATTATTTGAAGTAAATTAAATTTTAAAATGTCACCCTATTGGTTTTAATTTAATTTATATGTTCAAATTGGGATAAGAATAAGTTATAAACAAATATAAAAGTTTATTATCAACCTGGATATTTTATTTTGATAATGGTTATTTAATTTTAATTTTTAGTTATAGTATAATTATCTTAAATTATTATACATTATTGCCACATTTATTTTTCAAGAAGTAAAAAAACACAATCTAAATGATTTTTAAAACATAAAAATTACGATTTTCTAAGTTAAATATATTGTAATAGGAATTTTATGTTTAATAATATTGTATAATATATTATTAAAGTTTTTATATTTTAATTACATAGTTATCTTAATTTAATTAAATTCAAATTTTATTAATTGTGTCAAAAATGATGTCAAATGATTTTTTAGGAAAATGAATATTTCATTAAATTATTTGAAAATCATAAAAATCATAATATTTGAAAATTAGTATTTTAAATGGTTTAAAATATTTTTTTTCCATTTTCATGCTTTTTTTACCTTATAATTAAAACTATAAACTAATATTATTGAAAAAGTCTTTAACATGGTTATGGTTAAAATGAGTTTATTGGGGATTAAACCAAGAGATAGGGGTATTTATTACAATTTATTGGTCTAAATTCTATTATATGGACATATATAAATTTAAAACTTTCTAAATTTAAAATATTTAACCATTTAGAATCATTTTTCTTGAGTATGAAATTAATAAAATTTAATATGTAAAGAAATTCCTTATGTGTCATTTCCCTCTTTTATAAAAGATAACCCCACAATTCTCTTATTTATACTGCATTAAGCCATCTAGATCAACCCAAAACATCCTAATTATATTCTAAAATTCCATATCAATGATATAGAAGTGTTTTTATATCCACCATTATCCACCCTATATTCCATCAAATAAGAAGTGAAATTATCAATCATGCATACTTATGGACTACTATCTACATGAAGAGAAACAATCAATTTAACATCACAATATTTGACGGATGGTTATTATGATTGGTTTAATATTATTAAAATATATTTATGAAATAGTTATTTTATATAATTCAAATATCATATCTTCCATTTTACTATACAATTCATTGAAAAATGATAATTCCATTCATGCGTATGTGTGGACTACCACCTCCATGTAGCGATGTGATTTTTTTCATTTCCTTTTTATATGGATGGTAATAATGATTTATTTAATATATATATATATATATATTATATTTATGAAATAAATATTTATCTTCAATGATAAAGTAATATGTATCTTTAATCCTTATCTTCACCAGAAAATTAGATTTGTATTCTTGCGTACGTATGGTCTACCATCTCCATGAAAGATGTAAATCAAATTTTCTATAACTATATTTTATAAATGATTATAAATATATATGATAAATATATATGATATTTATTTCAGGATTAAAATAATCTACATAATTTAACCATGAGAAATATAATGGTATTGGAATTTCTAAATGGAAACATCAATAAAAATTGAAAGAGTTAACACCTAGAAATAATAATGGTCATAAGGAAATTTTAAAAATGTTTATTGAAAAGTTATAATAGGACCATATATGATACAATAATTATTTTAATGATTATTTTAGGGAATTATAAAAAAAATTAACTTATTATTCCTGAGGATGGAGTTTTTTTGAATCAAGTCAATCTTGAAGATATGGACTTATCGTATCACTTTTTTTTCTATGAGACATATATCGTATTCACCAATTATTCAAATTGTGTGGTGTATATACATTCTATCACGTACCAAACTGGGTCGACCCTGAACTGATCACCTGAGTCGGTCTGTGACATGACCCCAGAGGCGTTCCTGATCCTCTCGGGATGGAGACAAGCGTCAGGGCATCAATAGAGGAAAATATGAATGATTTCACCCAGTGAAACTAAATAAAGAAGCGGAAAAGGTGGAATAACACAATTAAACAAATAGCATGAAAAGAAAGAAAGGCCAACAACAACCATCTAACCTACTGACGACCACAACTCCTCACGACTCCGAGATTTTTTCAACTGTCCACAACCAACTCTCACCCACGATGTGCAAGCTCGAGATAAACCTGTAGCAAAACTAAAAAATATGAAAACACTATAGGGGTGAGTATTAAAATTCAGTAGGAATTCCCAAAAACAATTCCCAATGCACTACCTTTAAATAAAGAATTTCTCAATTTCAGGTTTGAACTAAATTATATAAAATATTAGTTTTCACACACACTTTCATTTCCAAAACAAGTATCAGTCCATTTCCATTTTTAATTAAAAAAACAAGTTTAATGTTTGAAAGTAATAGGTACATTTCATTTTAAAACATTTTATGTGAACAATTTAGGAATCCAAACTTGATTTATTAGAAAAAAAAGAAAACTACACATAACACACAACACATTCCAAGGGCAATGAAAAAAATGGCACACACGAGCCAACAATCGAACTAGACCTCTCAATCGTGCGCCACACACAAATAAACACTAAAGGAAACAAGGGTCGAACCTAGGAGCTTGTGAACAATCCAAAACATACTATACATGTGACTCGTCCTGAAGGCATGCCTCAACTCGATGAAATCATAATGCCTTAACGCTCGGTATAGCTCTAATGGCCAAACCGAGGGGCCCAATCCCCATAATAGCAATAACTCAGTATTCCCCTGCTATGGGGCTACTAGCCAGTGCATAATCTAAACTAGTGAATCAATCATTTTCAGAAGATTCAATCACTATTCCAGGTTCCCATGTCAACACAGATAATAAAAGGGAAAGGTGTGAGTAAGAAAAGTCAATCATGCAGTGAAAACATCACACACAAATAATTTAGTCAATGTACACCAAATATCACATCTGAGTAACCCCAAATAGAGTTTTCCAAAATAATTTATTTTATTAAAGTGCCAAATGGGCCTTCACCAATTTATGGAAAATCCTCATTTTTCAAGTGAACCAAAACTATTCTTCGTAATTCAAAATAAATCATTTATCAATAAACGAGAACTACGTTTAAAATTATGAGAATTATGTTTAAAGGCCAAATGGTAATTCTTTCACTACAAGGTGTCCATTCATCAATAAAACATTTCAAGTGTCTTGTATAAAACAAACGGCTCTTTTTTAAAAAATAATCATTTAAAAATTAATTAGCTTATATTATTTCATATTTATTAAAATTAATAGAAACCACAAGAAATTAATAAATTCTAAATTTAATGTTTAATGCATTGGGGGACCTACCTCAACTCAACGCTCAAGAATACTAGAGCATCACTCCTCACACAGGTGCATAAGCAAGCGCAATCTTCCGCCTACAGTACCACAGAAAAACCTCGCTAAAGCGCTGCAACAACAAAAATCATCAAAACACAGAAAAGCTAACATAAAATAATCCAAAAAAATAAATAGTGTCAAACCCACCTCGACACTGGTGCAGGAAAAACGATGAGATCCCCAAATCACTGGCCTCAAGCAGTAGGCGTTCTTTGCCCTCCCTTTTTGAGAATAAGGTGTGCGGTCTAGCGCACAAACAAATGAGGAAGTGGATGGCGTGGGGGCGTAGTTGCCTCACCAGCGATGTGGCTAGACTGAGAAATAAGAAGTCTTGGCCGGAGGAGGGTCATGTCAGTGCAGTAGCATGCCGGAGAGGTTGCCTCAGAAGGAAGGGACCGGACAGGGGGCTTGCGGCGGTCCTGCTTGAACTGCAACAAGGGAGAATCATGAGGTCGCGGGTACATGGGAGCTACTTAGATGGGTGTCCCGCCAGCTAGCAGAGGGAAGGAGGTTGCTCGGCCAGACAGAACAGGGGTGCACTGGTCAGGCGCGCTGAACAGGGACGGGGTGCGTAACCGCGTGAGGTCGGCATCTGGGGGCATGAGTGGACAACAGCACCAAAGGCATGCAGAACTGGAGGTTTTGGCGGCGATGGGTGTGCCTGAAGGAGGGTGTCGGTTGTAGGTTGTGCGGTTTCAGGAAGAGTGGGGGTGTGGGGGAAAAACTACAGCAGGATGGCTGAGGGGGAGTTGGGGCGATGCAACAAGGGGCGCAGGTCTGTAGGAGGGTCCTCCAGGCGGAGCAGGGTGCGTCAAAGCAGGAAGGGGTTTCTGGTGCTACGCGTGCGGTGCTGCTGTATGAGCTGGTCGTGAGGAGGCAAGAGGGGATAAGAGGCGTGTCGGCTGGGAGGGGGATCAGGTGGGGAAGGCAAGGCAGGAAGTTGCTGGTGCTGCTGGAAGCGCAGCCGAGGGTGCTGCAAGGAGTCAGAGTTATTGTGCAGAAAAGTAGGAGGGTACAACGTTGCGGGTTTTCTCCTCGCAAGAGTGAAGGAGGAGGAGGGGGTGGGTTGGGCCTGGCCGGTAAGTGTGTTGGGAGGTGGATACCTTTGCGACAATGATATGGGAAATCTGGAGGGGTGCTGCAAGGATCCTAGCAGGTTGGAAGCTACAACCAAGTGAGAGAGAGAGAGAGGCTGGGTAGTGAGGTGTTGTAGGGAGCAAGGATAGTGGATTAGGGGGCTTCACTATTGGAAGCAGGAGGCCAGTGAGGGGCGATCTGGTAGGGTTGTGCATTGCCTGGCTAGCAGGGAGGGTGGCGCTCCGCTAAGGTGTAGTGGCTGGGGAACAAACCCAACGGTGAGTTCTAGCGGGTAAGAGGTGGATGGAAAATAGAGGGAGGGGGAAGCCGTGTGGAAAAAAAAAATAATGAGAAAAAAAATTAAAAGAAAAAGGAAGAAGAAAAATAAAAGGTAAAAATAATAATAACATTATTATTATTAATACTAATAATAATATTAAAAATCATATTAATAACTTTAATAAAAATATTATAATGATAAACAATTTTTTTAATAATAAAGTTTCTTTAATAAAAACACATAATAATAACAATGATAATGATAATAATCATAATCATAATGATAATAATAAAAATAATAGTAACCTTATTGATAAAAATAATAAACAAATTCATACAATTTTAATAAAAATAAAACAAAAAAAAATTGTTTTCATTTAAAAAAATTTAAAAAAATTATTAAAATTCTTTGATAACAATGAAAATTTTAAATGATGAAATAAATTACCAATTATTTATCCATTTTAATTTTTCTAAGATAGGCGGACTGTGTCTTTTCTTAGGAGAAACCGTGTGGGGACTCCAAAACGTACTCCGCCAGGGTGCTTAGTGACGTCAACTCGAAGACAGATGTTTTTTTTTACAAAACATAAAAGTATATTTCATGTGATCTTCTTAAAGGATTTTTCATTTATGAGAACCTCCTTTGATGTTACTTATGCTTTAACAGGGATATGATCCAAGGATATCATCTATATTGTTTCTCTATATGTTTTATTATTATGATTATGCAATTTTTATGAAACTATTTTTCTACACAGGTTATTCTGTATTTAATTGTTGCAATTTTTATGAAATCTAATTCTTTTCTAGGGGTTATGATATATAATGAATGTTTTATGATCATGTGGAACAAATATAAGTATATTATTAATTTTTTATGAGTGATCCTAGAATTATTTATCCCACCAATGAATTGGGTAATTATAAATATCCCATTATAATGAATATGAGATTGGGTAGTGAACCCATTTTAGTACAAGGCTTGGTCTACTATATGTTTTTTTTTATGGAAAATTGAATATATATATATATATATATGATTAAATTATATGTGAACCCATTCCACCGTGATAGTATTATAAATGTTCCCTGACTAAAGAAATTATTTTCCAAGGATAAGTGTATACCATAAATTTTTTCCTTATACCAATGTTATGATCACATAGCTCATGTTCTTTGATTTCTTCTTGATTTATGTCTTATGAACAAATATACTTTATTCCATGATTCAGGATTATTATAAATGGAATAATGGGTATAGTTTCAAAATTTTATGTTCATGTTCTCATAAACTTATGGTAATTTTATGATTAAGTGATCATTGATATCTATCATGTTACCCTTACTAAGAATCTTATCTGACCCTTTATTATGTATCTTTTTCCTAGGTTATGAATAATAGTGTTAGGAATGGTATATAAATGATGGGTACTATGTGGAAAGATCATTTTTTGAGATTTTGACTATCTATCATGTAATATGATTATTGTGTATCTATTATCCAAATAAATCGATCAATTGTGGTCCTTGAGTATGTATTTGAAAAATATTTTCTATATTAATCTCTTAAGATGAAATATATATTTATGAATAGTATGAGTCTCAATAATATTAGTAGGACTTGTATTCTTACAGGAAAGATATAATTTTTACTGAGCTTAATGAAAAACTAATCATTACTAATTTTATAATATCACACTATAAAGAGATTAATGAGTATTGGTAGAATCACTAGTTTAACAAATTAGTTTAATTTAAATATAAAATAGTTTATTTATTTCAAAAAAAATCAGGTATAAATTAATTATTTTATGTATATTAATTGAATTATATAATTTTTTATTTATAGGATAAATATGACAAAAATAAAAAATATAAACCTTTAATTAAATACATTCACACTATTGGACAAGCTTCCATCTAATATCATGATCAAGCCTAGGTAATTTGACATTTAAAATAGTAATCATTATTTTATTGAAATGGAATTTTATTAAATTGAGTGTTTTTAAATTTTATAAAATAGGTGTATTTTTTCATTTCATAAGTTTTTTTTCACAACTAATGTTCTTCTAATTTTCTATTAATATCATATTTATTTCCATTTAAATATTTTTTTATCCAAATAAGATTATAAAATATCCTTTAAAATTTTATTTTCAAAAGAAATTCTAAATTATTAGTCAATATTTCCCTATTATATCATTATAGAAGAAAAATATTTATGAAATAATGACAAGGTATTCCTGAGTTCGAATTGAATATAATAATCTAATTGAATAACTAAATATTTTTACAAAATAATATGTTTTGGTATCCTCACATAAAGTCAATCGTTCCATATATTCTATATCACATTCTAGTAATGTAATCATGTACTAGTGATAATAAAACCATTTTTTGGATTTAAGAAGCAGTTTTTATGGTCTAGGTTTATATCATTACAACTCTTCATGTTTTATTCCTATATTATTGTTTTTCAAGCTTGGAATAATAAGTTAGAATCATTTCAAAGATCCCAGTTAAGAACATTTGTGACAAGATCTAAAAATATTTTTTCAGAATCATTGATTAGTTATACCATGACCCAATTATATTCATCTTCCTATATTTGCAAAATTTAGATCTAAGAATATATTTTAAGTTCATGTTTAATATAAAATATGCGATAAAAATACCACTAGGGAGTGTATGTGGGACACTAACCCCCTTTTGATTTTCTATTGCAGTGATCGATTGAGATTCCTGGTAAAAAATTTCACTAATGATTTTATAAGAGCTAGTAAAAATGAACAAATGTAAGCACAAACAAGAGGAAAAAACTAACCATATTAATAATGGAATATATTTAATAATTATATGTTATATGAACATATTTAATTTTTGGTCCTTCAAAACAAGGACATCCATCAGAATACTAGTAATAAGTTCTTCACAGGTTTTATAAATAATGGGGAGATAATTTTGAATAGTAGTTGTTGGATGAGGTATTTGGAAACATTGGGACTATAAGGGAGGCCTTGTAGCCTTTTTTATTTTAGTAATATTTTATTAGGATAGGGATTGTTATAGGGAAAATGAATTGAAATATGTAAAGCATGAATCATAATGGGGGGGAGGGTCTTTTATAGGGCTGATTCCATCTGGATAGTAGAAACAATTCATAGAAAAAATGGATTTGTAGTGAGTACAAATATAGAATGAAATAAAACCATCATTAATCGTCAAATAACACATAACTGTGGTAAATTACATTGAATAGAAATTAATGGCATGTGGAGTGACTAATGATGAATCTAGTATGGTCATCATTCTATAGTAATGAATTCAATTAGTGTCTCTATGATAGTTAGTTGCATGATGGACTAGAAGGCAAAGGTTATACACAAAGAGTAAGGGAATAAAGAAAAAAAATTCGAAGGAATAGTAAATCTGACTATGTTTTGAAAACAAATGATGAAATCATCATATGATCCAAAAAAACTTGTACATATATACCTGAAACATATAAGGGATCATATCTAGAAAATAAGAAAAATATGTGTGGAATCGTACACCATCCAATAAAATTAGTGATGAATTTCTATATATGTAATTAATCCCTACGAATCAATAATGTAAATATGAATTCCTTGAAACCATAATAGATGAGAATAGTGGAATGTGTTATAACATATTTATGAAATGAGGTGGAAGTAATTGTGTGTTGATTTTTGACGTGGATGGAGTTATTTATGTAGTCCCAATAAGACATCTTCATTGCGGGTCATGAGTTAATGATAGAAAAAATGTTATATAATATTACCCTATTAAATAAATTATAATTTATATGGACTATGTAAATTAAACTTTGAACTATGAAAAATATAATTGATAAAACAAAAATTGATCAATTTAGAGGATAAAAATGCAGAGAAAAAACAATAAACTAAATGAGTTCTCATTTTAGACTAAAAATAATTTGGATGGAAAAAAACAATTTGAATTATAGTATGTAAACAAAAAAAATTCAATATATAAAAATACTACACAAGGAATATAATAATAATGGGTTTCTAGATAAAAAATATTCATGTCCTCTAATAATTTTTATTAATGAAAGATATATCCATTTTTATCCAACCCTATAACTGCTACACATTTAACCAAATCCTATAGAATAACTAACAATATGATCTAAATATTTATGTTTCACAATAAACTCTCTTTAATATATAGAATTTATAGTTGAAAGACCACACCCCGGGTCTTATTTGATCAAAATATCATTAAAATAAGTTATATTCCTTTAATATTCATTGATCACATTTTATTGAAATAAATGATTTTTTAGTTAATGACTTTACTAGTGTTGTCACTAAAATTTATATAATAAGGATACAATGGAAAATATAACCTATATTAGAAGGTTATGAATTTAAGGGATATGATTCTTTTATTTTATAAATATTATATACAAAGCGGAATAAAATTTGTACAAAATATTAAATTATTTTTATGCTGGAATCCATCAATATATTTAACTAGTCCTTTGTTATTGTAAAAAAAAAATTTAGAATAATTTTTTTGATACATGATATTTTAAATTCCATTTGTTATTATGTTTCTAATTTCAATGTCTCAAATTTTTGGAAATATTATATATACCAATCCTAGCATTTCATGTGTTTCATTACGATTTTTTTTCAATGTAAAGAGAAATTAATCTATAATTGACCATATCAAGAAAAGGTTCCCATAATAAACCTAAATAATATGTTTATAATTAATCAAATAAATATATATCTATTCATAAATCTTTTGGACCAAATAATTCATTTTTTATTTAAAACAATATATTTTGAGATATGTTCTCACATTAATGATAGTGTATGTTTTCATTAATTAAATTTGTTATCATTGATATTCAATTTACAATTTTTTATTGGCTCCAATGTGGAATTATTTATTTTTATACAAAAACAATTAATTGTATATTTATGGTTAAATAACCAAATCTTACCTATTTTTAAAATGCATGAAAAAGAGAGATGGTACCATGGAAAATAATAACACCAAAAAAATTAAAATATATTTTAATTTATTTTATTTTGATTAAATTTAATTCTTTAAATTATTTTATAATTTTAATTTATGTTTTATATCACTCAAAAGATTTCATTGGAGACATTTTTAGAAAATAACAAAACAATATAGTCCTAAATGATCATTTATATAATGTGTTAGGAGATGAATATCATTCAACTGTTTGCCATTGACTTGGAAAGAAGATTGTACCATATAGATATTGGTCGTTTGTCAATGTTTATTTAACTACGAGTTCTATTATGGTAACATAAGAAAAATTTAATGATATAATCAAATATGTAAAAACAAAATAAGAAGAATTCACTTGACATCAAATTATTATAAATAAAAATATAATTAGATCTACATATACTATTCTCTTTACACTTCCACTAATGTGTGATATAGCGATTAATGCTTGTTTGATGAGGATATGTTTTTTAAAGGATTCATATAATCCTTCCACTAATTTAATTTTTGAAATACTTTTCAAATCTAATTCTCAATATTATGATGATTCTGGTGGATTAAGATGAGGTGGTGATGATATTAGTTTTTTTGGAGTAGATTTTGATGGGGATTGTTATGGTTATGGTAATAATAATATTTAGGGACATTTATAATTTAAATCACATTCTTTTTTTTAGGATTTAATTTTATTTGGTATTTTTTTACAATTATAATATTTATATTGATTTTTTATCTTATCTATATGAGATAGATTGAATTTGGGTGATATATTAAATTTTATTCTAGTGATATATGGGATTAAACTTTTTATTTGTTTCTATATGATCATATTTCTAAGAAACTTCTATTTTTCATCAACGAAATACTAAATCAGTAGGCATGGGATGTGCCTATGGAAATATAAATATTGATATAGTAATGACCAAGCCAAGAGATATATTTTCATGGGAATTATTATTTTTATAAGTTTATATCCATAGTTATCCCTATGGAAATAGGTTTATTTCCTTGGGAATTACCCATGGATTTATAACCTAGAACAATGACCATGACTATTCATTACATCAATGATCAATGACCATGAAAATAAATCTATTTTAACAATCCATGAATATAGATATAGGTTTTTATTTTCCTGAAAATAGAAGCTAAGATAAACTGGACCATCACTATTACTAATAGCCGCAGATTTTCCCTTAATTTATGGTCATTTTAATTTCATTTTTAATTGAAAAAATAAATTCCTCTACATTAAATGAATCTCAGTGGGAGATTAATTTCATTTACGTTGTATTTTCATTTTTGGAATTCATTTTTGATAAGATCTATAGTCATCTTATATTCATTATCATTTATTTATTTATCTTCATATTCACTAGAGCTCTCATCTACCACTTCTTTTATTTTCAATTTTCTTATAGATTCAAATTCCATATACTCCTTTACAATTTTCATAACAACTCAAGCCTTTGTAAACTAATAATAAATGAGTATATTATGATATTAATCAAGAGATTAACCAACTCTATATTATAGTGGAAAATATTTATAGTTAATCTTATCTGGAGAGTTTCCCATGATTTGTTTTAATAATAATTAAATATTTTAGAGTTCATAAAAAATCATTGATGTTGTTAAAAATATAATTCATCTTGGGAAAGTAAACCTATATGGTTTCCTAAAAATCCATTCTCAAATATTAAAACATAATTATTTAAATAATTACATTTTCCTCTATGGATTTCACATTCTATTCAATAATTATTTTAATTCTATCCCATATCTCTTTACTAGTTTGGAGACCCATCATATTGGTCTGTAATAATTTAGATATGGAAATAAGAATCTAATTTATTTCTATTCCATAAACCTCCAATTTCATCTACATAGAAATATTCATGGTATTATATTTCTATTTTAGTGAAAATCCCATAGAAATTGATTCAATAACTTCTAGACCGAATGAAGTAAGAGAGGTATTAAATGTATTCTTATACCCATGATAAATTTTTCTATCGAAAGTAGGTATAAGTATATTATTGATTGAAATTATATCATTGAACACAAATAGTGTAAACATACTTTATAGGTAACCTTGGTTTCTCTGCTATAGAATAAAGAAAACCAGATATGAAATACCACTAAGGGGGTAGGATGAATCAGTAAACTTCTTTTAGAAATTAAATTTCATAAATAAACCTTCGTGATTTTTAAGATATGGATACAGTCAAATAATATATCTCTCTCATGTACCTAATTGAAATATAAATTAAAAATATAAAAATGAAAACAAGATTTTTATAAGGTTCACCCATAATTTGGGTGATTATATCCTTACCATGTTCATGTAAAGAATGATGTAATGATTTTATACTAATATCAAATATAATTACATGTTTTTTTAGGTATGTATCATCCTAAACCAAATAGATTTTCCCCATAATTTTTCTCTCATGATCATATTAATTTGGTACCCACTAGTTTTTAAACAAAATTATTCAGTATAGTGCACAATATATTTATAACAACTCTAGTATATTAGTATATAATAATATATGATATTATTCTTTAACATACATGACTTTAATTACAAATATATATTCAAATTCACTATATATATATGTCATAATTATTCTTATTAGATTCGTAAAGATTTTTTATTATTCTTGAATGTTTTATTAGGTTATCTTGTCACTATATCACTTATATTTATTTGATATTATCAATATGTTTCCAATAAAACATCAAATCCCACTTCATAATTTTCTTATATACATATAAATTTAACCACGATTCATATATTTAATTCTTATCTTTTTATTTATTATGATATCCCTCATTTTTCATTGAAATTTTCCATAAAAAATTTCAAATGACAACATTCACTTTGAACCAAACATATTATTAAAGGATATACAAAAAATCTATTATGGTGTAAGGGAATCCCTCACAATGAGACTTATTTATGTTCTTATGTAGTTACATCATGTTTTTCCTTTTTATGACATTCCATTGTTCATCATCTCATTTTATCCCTAATCTTAGAACACACAACAAGAAATTGTGGTTTGAATATATCCCTCAATATTGTATCCAATATACATCATGATGTGGGTTTCTTCTAATGGTGTGGAAAGACATCAAACCATATTATAACTGTCCTTAGTATAATAATTCACGATCCACCATAGATTTATCTGTGAAATAAATGTGTCCCTCTATTTCTCATAAGAAAATATATCAAATAAAATTAGCACTTCTATAGTATGGCCTTAATTAAATACTCCTTTCGTTGTGACCTTGAGATAGACCTATTTTTCATAGAGTGGATACTTATAAAAATTTATAACTTTCATGAACTATTATTTCATTCTAAAATTTCTTTAAAATTTGTTCATGTTCTACATAGAATGAGGACCATATTCTCAATACACATATTGAATCACACGTTTTTTAGATAATTTTAATGTTCAATTCATCAATGGATAGACTGAGGAAGGGAAAATGGGTGGAATCCTCTCTCTTTTATATAGGGTTCCTTGTACCTAATGTCAATTTTAAACAACCTATCACTCATCATTCTTTTATGGTAGTAATGATTAATTATAACTAAGAGGCCCCAATTGACCGAATATATCTGATTGAAGAGTTTAATTATTATATCTTCACCTATACCGCCTTTTGGTTGTAAAATTGATCGAGTTTTAGAAGAATTATACATCCTTTTCATATTTATGATTCTCTGGGATGTGTGAATTTGTTAAAATATTTCATTTCTTAAATAAACCTCCATATGTGTAGGAATCACCATCAGTCCATCCAATTAGAGGAAAACACTAAAACATTTGTATAAAACTCACCACAAAATGAAATTATTATAAGAATGAAAATATTTAATTTGATATTCATTTTATCAAATATTATGGGGTATAATTTTTTTTCACATTGTAATCTCTCATAGAAAAAATTTGTTTTGAATAGTTAGATGAGATTCTTATTATTTGTCTTGAGGTTTAGGCTGGCACTAGATCTGTTTCTTTAGGATGATGTATTGAATTTTCAGTAGTCTATTGGGTCCCTTTGGAGGATCACAATATAGTGCATCAACATGGGATGAATCCTAAATACATTTCCATAAAATAATATTTCATAAAATAATTACTAACCATGGAACAATGTGTATAGATGTAGCCATGTATCAATAATTATACAGTTAGTACCCATGCTTTCTATCTTCCAATACTAGTGGCCAAAGAGGTATACATGTTTCTTGGGTGAAATGGAGTGCACTGAGGAAGGGATTATAATATTAACACTAATGATTCATACAACCATGGTAACATGTATTGTGTTGTTAATGCTTGGGAACATTTAGGCTCAGTCATCCTAGACTTCTCATCTTTCTTTAGTGAGGGAAACTATATTTAGGATGAATCCCAAGAAATGATCACTATTATCTCTATAAGTAAAAGAATATTTATTCTGGTGCCTTCACCAAATATTTTATGCATACTTATTAGACATATTACGTATATACATAATATTTATCCCTTTTAAAAAATTCTATTTGACTCTTTAAAGATATATAATATATGTTCATCTAAATACTGAAAATCACAATAATCCTATACCTTTTCCATATTTCTCCAACAACTATAACTATGCATAAATTTTTAATATCATTATATATCACATACAGTTTAGAATTTTTTTATATTTTTTAATTTTCTTATAAAATAATCTTACGTATGATTTTTAATTCCTTATGTATGCCATGAATTTTCAAGATTTTATATTAAGATGCTATTAATGACACTTATGGGAAAAAGGATTATCTATTTTTCTTCAAAATTATATAATTAAGAATTTATTTAAAAATTCTTTATAACATTATCATAATTTCGATATCCATAAATACACATCTCAAACCATTTTGAAATATCTCAAATTCATTCTAAGAAATTTGTAATGATTTTAACTTATAGCTAAAAAAAGAAAAAATATTCAATAATTCCATTAGGTTATTCGTAATTTCATTCAGTGCCAGCTACCATGAATCAAATGGGTTTCATAGAGCATAATATTGATATTATATTTTTAAATTTGTCTAAGAAATGAATAATATAAGGAGTGGACATTCAACTCTTGTCCTATAAATTTTGGGATGTGAAGATTTATTTTTTAAAAGAAAATTTTCCTTGCTTCCAATGTGACTTGATTAGAAATAGTATAACTTGGATACAATCTTCTTAGATAGAGATCCTCAATGAATATCAATATTGGTTTTAGAGGTTTTATGTAATTTTATACAAACATCATATTAGTAAATATTAATTTATCATATATTTCTATAAAATATATATTTAAATGGATGGAAGTATATTAAATACAATAGCCATAATGAATTTTCTATATCAGACACATGATGCTACAAATGAAATTGTTAATAATATGATGAGGATTTTTAATATATTGGAATGATTGATTTTATAATAATTATAGGTTTTCAAGGGGTAATAATTTATATCACATTTATCTACATGATACATTTCTATTTTAAAGAGTCCTTTTAGAGGTTTTTAATAAGTGGAATGAGTATGGGTGAATTCACTTCATCTCGATTAAGACATCATCATTATGAATTATTCTTACACTAGGGTATGGAGTTGTTTAAAATCATTATTCTTGTGTATGGTGAGGTGTTGAGATGATCACCATAGTAGATTCAAGTAATTAATAATTCTTTTGAGGCAATTGGTTAAAAAATTTACATAGTTTTCATGTTGTGTTCATTGACGACATGAACATGGTTGATTTGGAAGATCTTTGGAGATGAGTGGAGGTAGACATGAATAAAAGTAATTAATTTGTGCTACTGATGAAGAAAAGTAGAGTTTTAATGGTGGTGATCACATCAGAACCTGGATGAATTAATATCATGTGAGAAATGAATGTAACTTATTTGTGAAGATAATTTCTTCAGTTTATTTTACAAGTGATGAAATCACACCAAAACGATTTTTGTTACATTGAGGTGACAATTATAGTAGAATGAGTTAACATTAAATGAGAATCGTAGGTTTTGGTAGTAATATATTATGAGAGAGTAATCAATATTATGTGGGATGAACTATATTTCAAATAGACTAGTTTCACTACAAGGATTCATTTAAGGATGTTTTGAGGAGTTGATTATGCTATAAAGATTAGCATAGATGAAATATGTTTTTTATTTTTCTATAAGTCAATTGGAATCATGAGGTGATATAATGGTTCATAGTTAAAGTTTTGGGGAATTGATATAGACCATAATGTACTTAGAAAAACAAAACCACCATAAACTAGGTGATTTAATTTTTAGGATTTTCAGGTTCATGAGATTTTAGGGGTACTATGAAATAAAAAGTCTAACTGTAGTAGATCAGTTGGTTGGTGGTTTTTGAAGCTTTAAATATGTAATTCTAAAATATACTTTCCATGCTTCATAGGGAGTCAAAATAATAATTGATACTATATAATATATTTAATTTTTCATTCACATCATTCATTTTTGTGGATCATGACAATGCTGGAAGCATGAAAACACAATGCAGGTTACATCTATAAATATGTTTTGACACACATAGATATTGTAACACCTCATGTTATTAACTATAGTAAATTTATCTTATACACACAGTTTCAAGGAACCGTGGGAAATTGAGGGTTCGGTATAGCTTTGAGATATACCCATAGTTTAAAATATCTATACCCATGGTTTTAAAACCATGGGTCCTCAAGGTATGGGTATAACAATAAACTATACCCACAATTTAAAAATGTTATAACTACGGTTCTAAAACAGTGTCTATTGGATTCAAAAAAATTCTGTATGTGGGCTTTGAACCCTCACTGCCTCTACAAAACTGTAGTCTATTACCACTACACCATTTATACTTATGCGTATATACACATATATTTTCTTATATATATATATATAATGGGTATAGTTAAAATTGACGTGACAATAGGTTTTCCCACCTGATTTTTTCCATGCAAACAAGGTGTAACTTTACCCATGGTTTTAATGATTCATATGGATAACCTTCTGGACTAAAACCTATACCCGTGGTTTTGGGTGAACTGTGGGTATAGTTTTTAAAACCAAAGTCGATCCCTATGGTTTATTAAAACCGTATGGTTTAGTGTAAACTTTTGTAATATGCTTTCTCGCGGCATTACTGCACAATTTTTTTGTCTTCCCATGCATACATGGGAATCCTATTTCCACGATTTAGCAAGATCCTTGGGTATATCCTTGTTTTGTAGTATTTTTCAAAATATAAAACCTTTTGATAGTGAATGGGATACATAACACCAAACCCAAATAGACAATGATTATCTAAATATGGCCAATTTGACATTTTTATTAAATTTTCAGATACGGGTTGAATTAACTACTTTATGATATATATATATATATATATATATTCTTAATATATTGATAAATTATTTGTAAATAATCAATCAATTTTGGAAATGACTTTTTTTTTCTTCAATATATGTTTTCTTCAAAAATGTTAATATATTTATTTTTATGGAAAAATTTATTATAATTAGATTTTAGAAAATTTATAAAATTTACATGATATTAATAACACCATTTTTGGTATCCGCATATCAAAATTAACTTATGGTTAAAATTTGGGATTTTTTAGATATATATATTTTCACTGTTTGGTGAAAAGTACCATTTTTTTCTAGAATATTCTATTATTTTGATAAAATAATTAGTTAAAATTATTATTTTAATTTTACTTCATGTTTACATAATTAATATTAATTTAAATTAAATTAATTACATTTAAATTATCTTTATAATATATTTTAATAAAAGTTTATTTTTTGGTAAAACACACTTTTTACAACTGTTTTAAAATGCATAATTTTTATCCATTTTAATTAATTAAAAAAATAATGATAAATGATTCGAATTAAATTTTTATGATATATATATATATATCTTCATGAATTTAAATTAATATAATAAATATTCCTAGTTCTATTGTTAAAGTAAAATAATATTTTCCTTCAAATTGATTTTTCAGAAATCTGATTTCCATCATGTTTCTTGGTTTTATATTAAATTAAATTCTTCCACATCTGTAAATTGATTTTGATAAAAAAAAATTCATATTTTGAAACATAATAATTAATATTACATAATAGATCTAACTTATTTTTTTAACAATGTAAATATTAATTGTAGTAAATATTTATTACCATGGGAAATTGAAAATAGGTCAATTAAGGGTGAAGATAATTTCAGAAAGATAAGAAACATAGTAACCCTAAGAGTGTGAATATTTATATTACATTTTAAATTAAATAAATATTATCTTTATTTATCATTGTGTTTTACTTTATAAATGATTAAGTAATCAGTTTGATAAAAAATATATTTTGATACGATAAAATTCAAATTGTGTTTAATATTCAATTTTGATTAATGAATTTTTTTATGTATTAATAGATTTTTTAAATAAATAATATTTTAAGTAAATTTTATTATTAAATAATTTTTACTATATATAAATCATCATATAATTTTTATGATGTCCAATGTAAATTTTATTAGGGTTTAAAAACTATTATTTAAAAAAACCCAGTATTTCTCAATAAATATAGATTATTATTTTAAATATTAAAATGCACATATTTAGATTTTTTTATAAAAAAAATATTATTTATGGAATTAAAATATGAAATTTATTAAATAATGAATTTTTCAAAATTTTCTAAGACATTTAAAAATTCAAGTACTAATTAAGTAACATATAGATATATGATGTGTATTACGACATCATAATGACCCAAAAGTGATGTAATAATTACTTTAAAGGATATACATGACCCAATATATGTTTTAAATTTAAAATTATCTGATTTTTAATATTTATATTATTAATTTTATAAAGCCATTACGAATTCTACAAAACGTATAATATATTTTAAGGTTTTAAAATAATATATTTTAGTGTCTCACTTACTTTTAGATCATCAATGGTATTATTTTATTAATTTCAAAACCTAGACCTCTAAAATAAATAAAAACACCCCTATTTGGAAAAAATTATTTAACAAAACCGTGGAAAGGTTTGTGGTTTTTCTTATTTTATTATATAGACTCTAAAACTTATGTTTGAGAAATAATAAAAAAAAATTCCCACTAATTTACTATAGAATCCCACCCAATATCCCATTTCTTTTAACTAAAAAAATCTTTTTTTAATGTCCTTACTCTTCTCTACCATTTATAAAGGCCTCCCACGGTGCCCCTATGCTCCCAAGAATCACCATCTAAGCATTTAGAGTCAAAATTTCAATGTAAGTGATCATCACTTTCCCTTATTTATTCAAGTTTCATTATTATCTTATGCCTTCTATTTCCAATAAATAATTTTGGTATGTATCTTTCCATATCCATATTATTTCCCATTTTATGTACAAATAATGATATAACCCTTTCTCTCTAATCAATAATTTTTTATGAATTTTTAAGTTGTTGAGTCGATAACATTTCCTTATGAATTTTCCATTCCCCTATGTTTTGAAAATCATAAACACTTTATCTTAAGGAAAATTATCTTTCTTTAACGCTTATTTTCATCAGGAAAATTTCCTTTTTTCTAAGGAAAATTGTTATCCTTACCTTGGATTTCATTGTATCAATTTATTTTCCCATAAAACCATGTTTATTTTATTACTAAGACAAATAATAAAATCCTTATCTAAAACCTCATAATCATATAGTTCTATAGATATCGAGTCTTCTGTTTTCATATATTGAATTCTATAAAATTTTGACACTGAATTGTCTAAAATTTCGATTCTGAATTCTCTAAAATGCAGACTCTGAATTCTCTAAAATTCAAACTCTGAATTCTTTGAAATTCAGACTCCAAATTCCTCAGAATTCAGACATCTAATTCCTCAAAATTCAGACACCAAATTACTCAGAATTATAACTCTAAGTTCCTCAAAAATCATACATTGAATTCCTCATATTTCAGACTCTGAATTCCTCATAATTTAGACTCTGAATACTTTGACAAAACAAAACTTGAATATCTATGTTTCTAGAATCCGATTGATTATATTTTTAGACGTAGAATTCTATTTTCATTAGATTCTATATTTTTTGATTAATTTTTGCAAATTCATTTTCCATACACATGATTTTATAAGTATAAAACAATATCGTACGACTTGTTTCTAACTAACCATTAGTTGAGTGACATGTGTACAGGTCCCTCAGAGATTCAACAAAAATTTTTCCTGTTGGTGGAGGGATCTGGCCATTAATATTTTGCATATAAATAAAATCTCATTTTAATGAGCTCATAAGATATGAAATCATTATCGATCTATATGTTACATTATGTGATGCTCTGGAGTGATTTCTAGAGAGATACTCTCTTACCTTGTGTGCTTTATGAAAATATTGTTCAGCTGTAAACATCTTTTTCAGATTGATTTATACGAATTTCATTGTTACTGAGTTCAATCGATGGCTTTTAGGGATAGAAATATAGTGGTGCTGACTACCTTAAAGTTCAAGGGCCTTTAATGATAGAAATACAGATTTTGATATACCAGTTGAGGGATTACCCTAGTGTGGGTAAGATATGATTTTTTAAAGTATAAATCAAGGGAAATTTATCCAATGTTTTTGGATACCCGACTCCTTGGGTTAAAAGTTTTCCTACTTTCTAACTATTCTTGTTTCATGTTTTATTTATAATGTATTTTTTAGGAAATAAATTATAACATTCTTATACTTTCCTGTATTTTTACTTACTCTGATAATTGAGATTCTATACTATTTATGGTACAATATTTTTCTAAGAAAATTGTTCTTATGTTTATTTTTTGAATTCATATTTACGAAAACTAATCAAGTTTATTTCATAATTAAGAACCAAATAGGGTTTTTGAATTTACCTTTTTTAACTTTGTTAAACATGGTTTTCCATAAGGTTAAAAATGAATGTTTTTAAACATAAAATTCACCCACCCTCTTCTAATTGAGCATCTACACATACTATTTCGATCCTTCAATTGCTACCAGAGAAAGGTATCTGAAATACTTATACTCATATATAAATTTTCTTCTTTAAGTTTTTCTTATTCTAAATTATTCTTGATTAACATTTATTGTTCAAGTTTTTCTTAAATATTTTTATCCTTGTTTATAGATTTATTCCATTAACATGTTTTTGTGGAAAAGATATTTTCTTATAGAATGGATGGTATGAATGTTCATTCCATTGAAAACCTTAACCCTACTAGATCACCAATTTTTATTGTATTGATTATTTATACAAAAGAGATAGGATAAATAATTTTTTCATTAACACTAGAATAGAAAAGTTTTTAATACTCACTGGAGACTACCAAATTCTAGATAAGAAAGTTAGAACTTTCAACAATCAATAGAAACTATAATATAAACTAAATTACAAGGTACACAATACTTTGTTGTGTTATATGACTAGGAATATATATAATCAAATATATTATTGTGAATATTCCAACTGCATCTGGATGAAACTTAAAGTTACACATTTTGGGACATCTAAAGTGTTAGAAACTAAAAGAGCTATGTTAAGAGATGAATATCATGGATTTTTATTTCGTTTTGGAGAACTTGTTTGCAAAGTAAGAAAATATTTCTGACTATTGTCAACAGCCTTAAATCTATGGGAGAGAAAGGAAATTATGATGAAGTTCTTGTAGATAAGATAATTGATATCATGCCCAATGAGTGGGAATCAAAAAGGAAATCTGTTGATGAGAATAGGAAAGTATCTAACATTACTCGTCATGAGTTATTTGGAACTCTTCTTTAACATAAAACCGAAATGAATAGAGATTCTTATTTCAAAAAAAATAAGAATAGTAATGAAGGTGTACCTTTCACTCCTACATATAAATCTAAAACTCTAGAAATGGTAACTAGATCCAAAGCTAAGAAAGTTTTTGTTATATCTGAGTCAAGTGATAGTGATCATTCAGAAAAATAATTAGACAATCTTGCTCGAAGGATGAACAAAATTGTGGGAAGGAATGATTTTCAGTTCTGATATAAGAAGAAATATTGAAAGGACAAGAAAAATTTTTATGTAACATTTTATGAATGAAACAGGGCTAGAAATATCAGACCTATTTTTTATGATTATGAGATAAGATAGGAAGGAAAAAAATTCTGATAGAAATAGAAAGAAGTATTACAGGTTTAAGACTAAGAATATTTTGAATGAAAATGACACATAGAGTGCTTGTGGTGGTGATTCTTCAGATGAATTTTTATATTATAAATTTTCCGGTCAGAAGAATATTGGTCTTATAGCCAGATTACTTATTAAAAATCATTTTCTTATGCATAGGGTACATAATGCTGAATCCGTAACCAATATTTCTTTAAATGATAATTTTCAAAATGAATAATATTAAAAATATTCATATGATTAATCTTACTCATCAAAATATAATACCTTAAATTAATTTGAAGAAATTTATATATTTCTTACGCTTCATGAAAATGAAAATTGTAACAAAAAAATGAAACTAGAGAAAGAAAATTCTAGAATTTTTTGTTCTAACTAAAGAAGATTCAGATATTTCTAAAGATCATGATTAGAAGAATTTTGATTTCAATAGTGTCTCTAAAAACCATATTGATGTTAATTATAAGAATAATAAACATTCTAAGGATCTTGAATATGTTATTTCAAAGAAAAATATTATATAGGATAACTCAAGTTCTAAAGATAATGACATTGAGGATAATAATTTACTCATTAGACTAAAATCTGAAATATTTTCCTTATAGAAACCTTATTCAAATTTTACTTTGGTAAGGTAAGAATTTGATAAAATGTATTCACAACATCGTCCTCTAAAGAATTGTTCTTGATTCAGTTATACTTACTCAAAACCAGTTTTTAGTAATAATTATTTTGTTCCTTGAAGTGATATCTTTTGTACTAAATGTCAATGTGGTGGACATTGGGAGAAATAGTATTCTTTAAATAAAACCCAATCTTTACGTTTCCATAAAGCATTTTCTTTTAAGAAAATGTGCATTCCCAAACGTTTACTTACTGATATTTTCAGATCCAATATTTTCTAAAAGTCTAACTCTTTTATTTGTAGAAAATTAAATAAAGTTCCAACAATAATACATGGTACATAGATAGTGGATGTTCTGACCTCTGACTGGTAACAAAATATTATTTTAAAATATTATCAGGATGAAAGGAGAAAATTTAACCTTCAGAGATAATGCTCAGTGAGAAATTTTTAGTATAGGTGACATTGTTCTTCTGGAAAAAACATTGATTTCAAAAGTGTTATTTGTTAAACATATTAGAGACAAACTCGTTAATATAATCCAATTATGTGATGAAGGATAGCTTTTTAATTTTAGGGATGATAAATGCTTAGTAAAAAATTCAAAGGAAGAGTTTATTCCCTCTTACCATAGGCATGAGAATATATATACACTAAAATTAGAATACCTTAAGATCCAAGACCTTCCTTGCCTTAGTCAAATGGAAGATCTATATTGGTTATGTTATTGAGGAATATAATATTCTATCTGTAGTAACCTTTGAAAACTATACAACAAAAGAGTTTTTAAGGATCTAATAGATCATATATTTGATTCTTCAAAAGTTTTTGATACTTTCCAAGATGGAATGCAACATAAATCATGATTTAAATCATTCAGTGAAATTTAAAATTCTGATGCATTACAGTTAGTGCATATAGATCTATTTGGCCCAACACAAACTATAAGTATTAGACGAAAATAAAATGTATTTGTTTTAGTTGATTATTACACCATATTTACAGGGGTTTATTTTCTAGAAAATAAATTTGATGGTTTTTTTATTTAAACACATTTAGAGTCGATTCTAGAATGAGAAAAACCATCCATTGAGAACTATTCATAGTGATCTTGGAGAAGAATTTCAAAATTCATATTTTGAAACTATTTTTAGTAATAAATGCATTACTCATAACTTTTAAGCTCCAAGAACTCATCAATAGAATGGTGTTGTCGAAATAAGAAATAAAATTCTTTAAGAGATAACTAGAAATACATTGAGTGAATATTATATAGCTAAACACTTTTGGGATGAAGCTGTTAGTAGTGCTTATTATACAATAAATCATGTTTTAATTAGACCTTTTCTTAATAAAACACCTTTTAAATTATGGACTGGTCAAAATCCTAGAATCTTTTACTTTAATGTTTTTGGTTGCAAAGTATGATATATGAATACAAAAGATAACTTTCATAAATTTTCACCCCAAATATAAAGTTTTTAATAAAAACACTTGTACTATTGAAGAAATAGTGTGTGTTAAATTTGATGAAACTAATCCTTTTGTTTTTAAATATCCTCAACCTACATCTTCGGATGTGTTTTCAAAATACTAGTTATCATCCTTTGATAAAAGATTTCTATAATAAGGAAAATTCTCAAGAAAATGTTTCTGAAGTGTTTACCCTATAATATTTTATACCTTATATTGATGCACATGTTTTACAAAACCCAGTTCAGTTATTTCTTAAGAATAACCCTAGTGATAATATCATTTGAGATGTAAATCAACCTTTAAGGACTATAAAATACTTAATAAATGAAGTAGAACATCTAAAATTGCTTTCTTAATTAGAACCAAGAAGCACTGATGAAGCATTAGGTGATGATGATTGTATTACAACCATTTAAAATGAGCTAAATGAATTCCAAGGTAATAAAGTCTGGACCTTGGTTGAAATACCTAAGTAAATTTCTGTAATTGGAGTAAAGTGGGTGTTCAGAAGTAAGTGTGATGGAAATGGAATCATATTAAGAAATAAATCTAGATTAGTTCCTGAAGGATATAATCAATAAGAAAGAATAGACTATGAAGAAACCTATTCTCTATTACCAAGACATTAATCTATTTATATTTTAATTTACTTGGAACCATTATTTAATTTCAAACATTTTCAAATGGATGTAAAGTGTGATTTTTTCAATGGATATGTTCAAGAGGAAGTTTATTTTGAAATACCTTCTAGATATAAAGGAACAAAGCATCCTGAACATGTTTTCAAACTTACCAATACTTTATATATACTCAAATAAGCCCCTAGAGCCTAGTATGATATAATTACAAGATTTTTGTTATAAAAAAAATTTGTTAAGGGAACTTCTGATCCAACACTTTTTATAAATAAAGATAATTTTTTTGATTGTTCAAATTTATGTTGATGAAATTATATTCAGATCAGCTCAACAATCTTTAACTGATTCATTTGGTAATCTAATGAAATATGAGCTTGAGATGAGTATGATGGGTGAGTCAACATTTTTCATAAGTTATCAAATTTCCCTAAAACCCAGAAGGAACTTATATATCTCAACATAGGTATATTCAAGAAATTCTTAATATTTATGGATATGACCACACTAAAAGTATAAGCACCCCAATCAGCACATGAAATTCTCTTGACCATGATGAAGCTAGGATACCAGTAGATCAAACATCTTTTAGAGGTATGATATAAAGATTACTTTACTTGATAGCTAGTCATCCAGACTTAATGTTTTAAGTATACTTATGTACAATATATTAATATAATCCAAGGTAATCTCATTTAAAATTAGTGAAAATAATTTTTCAATATTTAAAGTGAAGCATGGATTGAGGACTTTTATATACTTATGGAAATGATTTTTTTTAATTTTTTATCATATTATAATTTTAGAGAATACAGAATGGATAGAAAAAGTATATCTGGAACATGTCATTACATAGAAGATTCATTAGTTTATTGGTCATGCAAGAAGTAACACACAATATTACTTTCCACTGTTGAAGCTGCATATGTAGTAGCTGGAAGTTGTTGTTCTCAAGCATTGTGGATGAAAAAAACACTCACAGACTAGGGCACGAGTTTTACTAAAACATAGATATTATGTGATAAAAAAAGTTCCATTTACCTAAGTAAAAACACTACACAACACTCTCATAAAAAACACATAGATATTAGGCATTACTTTCTTAGGGATCACACATTTAAAGGAGATGTCATTCTTTAATTTATCGGAATGCAATATTAACTTGATTATATTTTTCTAAAAAATTTTCCCTTTGATAGATTTTAATACATTATAAAAAGATAGGAATGATAAATAAAAATAAATTTTCTATATAAACTTTTTGTTGAAATATATCTCCTAACATTAAGAAATTCTTTTTCTTTGTGGGAGTACATTAGCTTGTTTCCCAGATTTTATTTCTATATAAAATGTTTCGTAACCAAAATTTTTCTAAACCGAAATTTTTCATACACAATTTTTTTTTTGTAACCAAATGTTTTCATCAAAATTTTCAAATTTTTTGTAACCAATTTTTTTCAAAATAAATATTTTTCCATGACTCAAATTTATGTTACATATAATTTCTTTCACTTAATAAAATTTTCTAGAATATAAAGTTCTTCAAGAAAAATATTTTTTTACCGACATTTTTTTTAGAAATCTAGAAGGTATGTTTCTTTAATTAAATTTACATAATTAAAATTTTTACTTGTTGGTATTTTTAACCTATTTTACAAATACTTTATCAAATTAACTTTCCTTAAATCAGATTTTTCCTTACAACCTTAAAAGATAAGAACCTACCACATATTTCTTCGACATTCATCTCAACCATCAGATCAGATCATGTTTATTTCAACTATTGGATCAATTCAAGAATCTAAACCATATTTTTGATGCTTATATAGAGGCCCTATATTCTTTGTCCCACATCTGTTTTTAATAATTTTTGTGCTAAATCTTTTCCCCTATTTAAATAGAGAGTTTTTTTTTCTATGTTTGGTTAGACTTTAGATGTGGTAGGAATCTTCCCCATAGAAAAATTTGTCTTCAGTCAATAAAATCAAGGATTTGAAAAAATACAAGGAAAGGTTGGTTGACCCAAAATTATTTTCTATGTATAATTCATTGATTATGAAAAATTTTAAGATGAATGGATGAGAGAGTTTTTGCGTAGACAAGATGATGAGTTAGGATCTTTTTTACCTTGAAATACTTATTGAATTATATGATTTAGTATGTTTTTCAAGGAATATTGAAAGGAGAAGTTCTCATTCAAGATCTATGGGAAAACCTATTCTCTATTCTTAAATATGGTAGCAAATATTATTGGAATTCAATATGAATGTGAGAAAATTTTCTACACTCACAAGTGTCCAGACCAGTTAAGAAGTTTTCAAAAGGAAAAGGTAATGGAGTTACTTAGACTCAAAAGAATAAAGTGACTGAAGATAAACCATCTATCAACACATTCAAGGATGTTAAATTTATGGGTACATTGTTACCTAATTCTGAGAAAGGGTGACAAATAATTCTTAATGAAAAGTGATATCTTTATTCTATACATTTTGGTTAAAGTAATAAAGGTAAATTTGGTAAAATACAATATTATGAAAATCACAAATATTAAGAATGAATCACTCAAATCTTAGATAATCATGTATCCAACCATCATATCAAATATCAGATTTCTTTTCTTATAATCCTTCAAAATTCCCTATATTTATAAACCTAAAAACTTTAAAATCTTCTTTCTAAGTGATGATACCTTGAACAGAATGAAAGTCGGTTTGAATACTAAGTCTGGAGAGTTTTATGATCTTTCTGAAAGAGATATTTAAGCTTAAACTAAGAAAACATAAGTAGAAAAAACATCCAATAAATCATAGAGGAATAGAAAGTAAAAATAACCCTAAAACCAAAGAGAAATATATAGTTCTGGAAACATAGTGTGGTCCTCCAAAATAGAAAAATTAAAACAATTTCCTCGATGAAGTGGTATAAAAATAGAGATAATTGAATATTAATAAGAAATAAGGAGATCTAATTTTTGGCCTATATCCTCCTAATGCAAATGACTTGAAAATTAAAACTATTGAAGAGTTTCAAAGGAAATAAAGATATAAAAAATAAAAAAATAAAATTTATGAATCTGAGATCATTCAAGAACTTCTCAAGGATACTGAGAAAGCCTTTAAACAGTTGTAGGTACTAGAATCGTTTCTCCAAGAATCAGTACTAGTAGAGCCTTCTAGAAAGAATATTAAAATTTTGGAACCTATTTTGTAATAATAGATAGTCCAAGAAGAATAAATAGAAGAATAACACGAGGAATAACAAGATGAAAGTGATTATTTGATAAATCAAGTGGAAGAATACCATGAGAAGAAAAGTCCCGAAAATATTTCTATATGTAATTCCTAGGTTATATAAATTAACATGTTTCTCAAGAAAAAGTGTATTATGGATAGGAAGAGGTTGATAAACTTACTAATGATGAAAGTAGCAACCAGAATTTCCATCAACACGATGATATTAAGAAAAATTCCGAGAAAGAAGAAGAAGAAGATAAAATAGTCCAACTTTCTGAGAGTGAGTATGAGTCTCAAAAGGCTGAAAAATTTATTTCCAAAGTTGATAAAGTAAAATTGGTGGTTGATGTTACACCTAAAAAAGACTTTAGTTATAAATGATAAGAATGATTTTGGTTGTTCATATAAAAGGAAAACTGAAGATCTAGACAAATAATCTTCTCCTACTGAGGAATCATATTCTAAATCTTCATCTTAGATGGGTCTGTATTTTTGTTGTTCAGTCATTGAAGAAGTTAGTAATCACCATTCCATTGTTTCCATGTTTTGATTCAAGATTTCAATTGCATCAACACTCATTAAATCAGAAGTTAGATTCAGTAAGAATGCTCATGGAAAAGAGCATCAATCTCGAGGAAGATATTTAAACTTTTCTTATTGGATATGATTCTTACAAGATATAATTTAAGAAAATAGAAAAATGGTCTAAAATAATGATTTAAGTCATGAGAATCTTTGATGAATTCCAATATTCTGTGAAATATTCCTTTGATGACTCATATTATTGAATAAAAAAACTTTTAACATGTTTTATAGAGAAGATAAACCATGTGAAAATAGCTCGGAAGAATGAAGATAAATATCTAAATACGATGATTAACTCAGTTGCTTTAAATCTGAAGAGACAAAGGGGTCTTAGGGATGATTTTCAAGAAAAGTTCAACCAGTAAGAAGAAGTAGTGAAGTTTCGTGAAGAAAAAGATAAGTATCAAGATGAAAATATCATGGCTTTAAAAAAGAAGAATCGGGATTATGACCAGTTTCTCAAGTGGTTTGAGGAAGATAATAAAGAGCTCAAGAAGTTAAAGGCCACCTTTATAAAGATCATTATGAAGGAAAATAATTATGATTAGATTATTCTTATTAATTATGATCTTTTATTTAATGTTACCTTGTATCAATTTTTACTATCATAATGAAATTTTTTCTATCCATAAATTGTTTTGTTTTGTATAGTTATAATATTTCAGGTATCAGTTTTTTTATTCTATATTCCTTTTTGAATTTCACAAAGGGGGAGAAAATAATTATCAAAAGAATACTAAGTAAAAAAGTAATAGAATGAATCTTTGTATGAGAGAGTTTAAGTAAGGGGAGTGTTCTTAATGAAGACATTCTTATATAATAAAAAGAAAAATCACTCTTAGGAAGTCAAGAATACAATACTTATGGATTTAAAAACATGAGGGGTACTTGGATGTATTCATCATGGTTCTTAAGTAAAGGGATATAATTTTTCTTTTAAAAGTTCATAAAGAAAATTATTATTCCCTTATATTATTTTTCAAAAGTATGTTTGTGCTTTCTAAAAAGGAGGATATTATTAATTCAATAATATTTACTTATGACTTTTCCATTCCTATGTGTTTTGAAAATCATATACAATTTATCTTATAGAAAATTATATTTCTCTAAGGATTATTTTTTAAAGGAAAATTTCATATCTCTAAGGAAGATTTTTAACCTGACCATGGTTTTCATTATCTCATTTTATGTTCTTTTAAAACCAAGTTCTTTTTATTACTAAGTCAAATATTCAGATACTAATCTAAAATATCAGAATCGTATAGTTCCTTAGATATCAAGTCTTCTATTTTTAGACTCCAAATTATCTAAACTTTAGATTATTATTTCTTAGATATTAAACCTCTAAATTATCTGAAATTTAGACATTGAATTCTTTAGAAATTAGGCTCCAAATTCATTAGAATTCAGACTCTAAATTCCTCTAAATTTGGACTCTAAATTCCTCTAAATTAAGACTCCATATTCCTCAGAATTTAAACTCCAAATGACTAAGAATTTTGACTAATAATTACATTGAATTCAAGCTCCAAATTCTTTGACAAACCAAAATCTTAATATCCATGTTGGTCGAATTTGATTGTTTATCTATTTAGACTCTGAATTCTATTTTTCCTTAGATTTTGGATTTTCAGATTTAATTAAGCTACTTAATTTCCCATACGCATGATTTTGAAAGTATAAAACGATGTCGTAAAATTTTTTTATAACTAATAGTTTGTTGAGTGAGATGTGTATAGGTCCCTCTGAGATTCAAGGAAAAACATGACCGTTGTAGGAGGGAGCTGACAGTTGAAGTCATACTTATAAATAGGATCTCATTTTATCAAAATCAAAAGTGATTAAATTGTCATAAATCTAGAGATTACATGTTTCGATGCTATGAGGTGATTTCTAGAGAGAGACTCTATTGAATTATTTGTTTCTTGAACATCTTGTTTAGCCATGAACATCTTGTTCAACTTACTTCATGCGACTCTGAATGTTTCTAAGTACAATAGATGGATACTAGGGATAAGAAGACAGAGGTTCCAACTACCTTAAATTTTGAGGTATTACAGGGATAACAAGCTAGATTCCAATATTTCTATCAAGGGATTACCCTAGTGTGGGTAATATGGAATTTCGTGAAATTCTAAATCAAGGGACCTTTATCAAAGGTTTTTGGATACCCTAGTCTTTGGGTTAAAATGTTTCCATCTTTTTACTTGTTCTTATTTCATGTTATATTTCCACAATATTTTTTAAAGAAATAAATTATAACCTTCTTATATTTTCTAGTATTTTTTCTTACTTTGATAATTGAGATTATATACGCTTTAAGGTAGAATATTTCTATATGAAAATTGATCTTATGTTTCTTTTCCAAATTCATATTTATGGACCATAATCATATTTTTTTATAATTGAGAACCAAAGAGGGTTTGTGAATTTACCTTGTTTAACTTTGTTAAATATTGTTTTCCTTAAGGTTAAAATTGAATGTTTTTAAACATAAAATTCACCCCTATTGTAATTGTGAATCTACATATACTGTTTCAATCCTACACAAGTCACACCGTTATGTTTTTGAAATTATATCATGATTTTCCATGCCAAAATATATTTTTAGTTAATACCATAATAATTTCATATCAAGGGTGTTCAAATTTATACACATAGACTTCTTTGAATTGGGACTTACATATATTTATTCCAAACTCCTTCATCATGGAATAACATATTATTATGAATGAATCCATTTTGTATAATCTATGTGGTACCCTTAATCATGATATGGAAATGAAAGTGATGGGGGCGCTTGAAATTATATAACACTATAATGAATTGTGTAATGTTTACTCTCCTAAGATATCATATTGGGATAGTAGGTAAACTTGATTCCTTTATGAGATTTTTTCCATCATGGTTTCTTTGTAGTTATCCCTGACCTATGTTTATCATGAATTGTTTTAAGTTGTTTCCACATTCCCTATGTTCCCTTTATTCTTATTATGATATATCTTGTATTATTGTTCATGTTTATGATTCTCAATCTTTTTATGTCCCATTGATATGTCTATTGTCAAAAATGTATTAATTTATTCATGTTCTTCCATGTTCATTCCCTTACTGGGCTTTATATCTCACCCATTTCTTATATATATCCCCAAGTTAAACCATAAAATATTAAGTACAATAAAATTAACAAATTTTCCAATAAAGATGATGTATTTCTTATTTTTATGTTTCTATGTAATGTATATAATTCTGAAATACACTAGACCAATCAATCTCTGGGGTTGTATTATGTGTTATTTTATGTAATAAATCATGAATTAATATGTAATAAAGAATACATTTTTCATAGTTGGCATCAAAGTTATTTTTTTTATTTTTGAGATTATGATAAGAAAACTATAGATAAAGATTTAGGGATAAGACTTTTTATAAGAAAACATACATAAATTTGTTAATTATAATGTAAGTGGTTTATAAAGAAAATATATCCATGTCTATAAACTACAAGTGGATGTGGAACTAGCACAAATGTATATAGAGGTAAAGCCCAAAAACACTGCATTGATCTAGACCTGACAATGAATTTTTTCTTGGAAACAACTCTTGTGTCCCACCTAGTTTGACACTCATGAGGGATATTCTTTGGTAAATTCATATGCTCATCATGAACCATTATTAAGAGAATAAAAATACCGAAAATAATACATGTTATAAAATTGATCATGGATAACATATATTGAATCCTAGAAATTCATAATTTATGGAAATATATGTAGTTTATAAGTTATCTCTTTAATGTCATTATATTACCCTCTATGTGATTTATAGTTTAAAAATAATTAACCCTAATTTTACCTTTATTCAATTATATCACATGCAATAGGAGTAATAACTTTTTATTCTTTAGTGAATTATGTGATCCTTTAGCTGATTATTTTAGTGATTCAAGAATAAAAAAATTCATCTTTAGTACTTATAATTTGAAGAAAAGATAATATTATATTAGAAATTGATTAAAGGATGAAATTATATTTTTCATTAAAGAATATTTACTTAGGTTCCTAGTCTAGATGATAAAGTAATTTCTTAACTCTAGGAAAATAATTTTTAACAAATAAATATTTTCATATTACGATCATTTCTAATAAATTAATGGTATTTTCACTGAAATTTTAGTTATGGTTTACTGGTAATTGAATTTATCATGACCAAGTTCCCTATCACACTCAATTATTTAATTAGTGCTAGTTTTCTCTTGCATTTCTATGTTTTTAGTTCCCAATAATTTTCATCTAATATGAAACCTATTTATATGATGACCTTTATACATATGTTTCTATATCTTTAAAAGGATTTGTATGTGCCATGTTTATTATCTGGGTTTTATATAAATATATTTTCATGTGTCAAAATAGTTAGAGTGTGTTCATGTTTAAATTTAGAGTATGCATTTTTATTTAAGGAGGAAGAATGTAAAATGCTATGTTTTTTAAAATATAAAACTATGTTTGATAGTGTGTGTGATACGATCCCAAAAAACAATGATTATTTAAATATGACCAGTTGGACATTTCTATTAAATTTTCATATATGAGTAGAATAATCTAATTTATGAAATATATATATATATATACATATCTGTGTTTGTGTGTTTGTGTGTGTGTGTATCTTAAATAAATTGTTAAATTATTAGTAAATAATCAATCAATTTTGGTAATGTCTTCTTGTTCTTCAAAATAAGTTTTCTTGAAAAATGTTTTCTATTTTTTTTATAAATAAATATGTTATTATTAGTTTCTAGAATTTTTATAAAATTTATTTTATATAACTAATTATATTTTTATCATGGTAATATCAAAATTTACATAAAGTAAAAATTTAAGGTTTTTTGGAAAATATTTATTTTTTAATGAATGGTGAAAAGCAATGTTTTTTGTATTATTTTAATAAATGAATTATTTAAAATTATTATTATTATTTTATTTAAAGTTACCATCGTTAATATTTATTTTAGTTCAATTAATTTGATTTAATGTTTCTTAATACCATACTTTAATACATGTTTATTTTTAGGATAAAAAATGCATTTTTAAAACTATTTTAAAATGCCTAGTTTATCTCCATTATAATTAATTAAAATAACCATTAATGAGAAATGATTTAAAATAATATTTTATATTATTTATCAATATTTATGAATTTAAATTAATATAATAAAAATTTATACTTATAGAGTTAAAGTAAAAAATTTCTTTTCCTTAAAATTCATTTTTTAGAAAACTAATTTCGATATTGCTTATGGGTTTTAAAGTAAAGTAATTTTTTCCACCTTTGTGAATTTATTTTGATAAAATATATTAAATATTTTTAATCATCAGAATTTATTTTAGGTACTAAGCTAAAAATAATTTTTTAACAATATAGATTGTAACAATAGTAAATATTTATTATAATGGTAAAAGAAAAATAGGTTACTAAAGGTTAAAAATATTATATCAAAGACTAGAAACAAAGTAACCTTAATAATACAAATATGCATATTTTATTTTCAATTAACCAATGATTATATTTATTAATTTTTTTACTAAATGATTACATAATTAGTATGAAAAATTTATATTTTGATATAATAAAACAAAAATTATATTTAATATTTAATTTCTATTAAGATGTATATATTGATGAATTAATGGAAATATGAAATAAAAAATATTTTAATGAAATATTATTATTAAATAATTTTTATTAAATACAGATTATCATATATATTTTTGATGTCAAATATAATATTTATAAGGCTTGGAAAACTTTTATTTTAAAAAACCCCACATATGTCAATAAATGTTGATTCCTATTATAAAAAGTGAAAAAAGACATATTTAAAGAATTATTTTGATAAAAAAATGTTATTTTTTGAATCATAACTCAAAATTATACAATTGTGATTTATTCATAATTTTTGGAGACATTTGAATTTTCATATAAAAATTATGTATCATATAAATATATTGTGGGTATTATTACATCACAATGACCCAAAAATGATGTAATATATTCTTTAAAAAGTATACATGAATGAATATATATTTTAAATTTAAAATAATTTGATTTTAGGATTATTTGATTAATTTTATAAATCCATTATGAATCCTCTAAAACATATATTATATTTTAAGGTTTTAAAATCATCTCTTTAAGAGTATGACTTACTTCCACATCGACAAGTGTATTATTTTATAAATATAAAAACTTTTCCTTATAAAACAATGAAAACCAACCCAATTTTTGTAATCTATGGGAAAAAACATTGGGAAGGTTTTTGGTTTTTGTTATTTTATTATATAGAGTCCAAAACCTATGTTTGAGAAATAATAAATAATTCACCATTAATTACCTATATAAAATCACACAAGATCCAATTTATCATGACATAAAATAATTTTATCACATAATTACTCTAACCTACACTCTATAGAGTCCTCACAATGTTTCCCCAAACTCTCAAGAATCCCCTCCCAATCATTTGGAGTCACACTGTCAAGGTAAGAGATACTCTCCTTCTCTTCTTTATTCAATATTATTTATTATCTTATATCGTATATTTCAAATTAATAATGTTTGTATATTTATTAACATGTAAATATTAATTCCTATTTCATGTAAAAATTATGATAGATCCATTTCTCTCTTATCAACACATTTTTGACTTTTTAAGCAACACCATTATGGTACCGAAATTTCACCATGATTTTCGATGCCAGAATTTTTTTTAGTGAATACCATACCCATTTACTATCAAGGGTGTTCACCTTTATACACTTGTAATTTTTTGAATTTGGAATTACATTTATTTATTATACACTTATTTATTATGAAAAAAATGATGATGAATGAATCCATGTTATATGATATATGGGGAACAATTAAAAATGAGAATGAAATGAAATTGACTCTTGCACCTAGAACTATATAGCACTCCAATACAATGAGTAATGTTTATTCTCATGAGGAATCATGTTGGGATATAAAGTAAACCTAATTATTTTATGTGACTTTTTCCAACATGATGTATTTTTAGTTATCATTGGCCTTTTTTATGATGCATTGTTTTATATTGTTAGAACGTATTCAATATTCTCTTTATGATTATCATACTATGTCATGTCTCATTATTGATGTTTAGTATTTTCACACTTTTTTTGTTCCATTTATATGCCTATTGTCTAAAATTTATTTCTTAATTCAAGTAACTTCATGATTATTCCCATATTTAGGATTATAGTTCACCCCTTTATTATGTATGTCCCCAGGCAATCCCATGCAGTTTTAAGCATGAGCATGTTAAGGATGTTTTCAATAAAGATGTTGTATTTCCAATTTTAAGTTGTAAAATAATATACCAAAATAATAGACACCATACTTATAAACATTATGGGTTTTTATTTTTACTTTTATATAATAAATAATTAATTAATATATAATAAAGAGATGGGTGTTCCTTGTTTATATCAAAGAACTGTTTAGTTTATTTTCCTATTAGGATTAGAAAACTCAGGAAAAAGACTTAGGGATAATATTATTTAAAAGAAAACATCCCTAAACATTGGTAAGTATAGATTAAGTTTTCTATAATGAAAATACATCCATGTCTTGATAATATAAGTGAATTTGGATTTGGAATAGATGTACATGGTGGTAAAACCAGAAAACACAGTGTCGAGTTAGACTCGATTGGGAACTAGGGTACAAAAAAGATTTGTATCGCAGGCATGGTTTTAAACTCATAGTGGATAATATTTTTTGAATTATTAATCTCATTATGAAACATTATTATAGGAACACAATTACAAATATAAATATATATTAGTAAATTGATCTTGAATAACATATATTGAATCATAGAAATTCGTATGTTAAGGAAATACATGTAATTTTTAATTTATCCCTTTAATGTCATTAGTTTCTTATTTTTATATTTAATAGTTTAAAAAAATCATCCATATTTTCAATTTATTATAGTATATGTCTTGAAAAAATAGGAATAAATTTCTATTCTTTGGTGAATTATTAGATTAGTTAAAAGAATATTCTAGTGCTTTAGGCATAAAAAATTCTTCTTGAGAACATATCATTTGGAAAAAAGACGACATTATAGTAGAAGTTGATTAGTAGATGAAATTATTCTTTTCAAGAAAGAAAATATTCTTCTATACTTAGTATATATCATAAAGAAATTCATTATAAATAGGAGAATATTCTTGAATAAAAAAATGTATTCATATTACGATCATTTCAAATGAAATATTGGTATTTTCCACGATCTTAGATTTATGGTTTCATGGTCATTGAATTTATACTGACCATGTTCTATATCAAACTTAATTAGTTCATTGGTGTAATTTTTCAATTATATTTCTATGTTTTCACATCCCACCAATGTTCACTATTAGTAAACCTTATTATATCACGACCTTTGTACATCTATTTCTCTCTTTTCAAGAAGATGTTTTATTAACCATTTTTATGATGCAGGTTATCAATAACGATATTTTTTCATGTGTAAAAACATTTTTTACGATGTTCAATTTAAAATTATGAGGATAAAATTTATTAATGTTTAAATAATGTAGCACCCATTGTTTTCAAAATATAAAAATATGTTTGATAGTATTTGTGATACGTAACACCAAACCTTAATATACAATGATTATTTAAAGATGAAAAATTTAAATTTTCCATAATTTTTTTATATTATTATAATTAAAAAATTTATAATATATATATATATATGATATAAATATATTGAAATATTCTTAGTAAATAATCAATCAATTTTGGTAATGTCCTTTTTGTTCTCCAAAATATATTTTTTGCAAAAAGGTTTTTATTTATTTTTATGAAATTATATATTATAATTAGTTTCTATAATATTTTGAAAATTTATTTTATAAAAATAACTCCATTTTTTTGAGGATATCAAAATATACTTATGGTGAAAACTGAGGATTTTTCATAAAATATAATTTTTTCATGGAATGGTGAAAAATACTATTTTATGTAAAATGAAAATTTATTTTGATTAATTAATTAATTAAAATTATTAATTTATTTTCATTTCAAGTAAATAGAATTAATATTTATTTACATTAAGTTAATTACATTTAAAAAATATTTATATCATATTTTAATACATGTTAATTTTTAGTATTAAAAACATATTTTTCTAAACATTTATAAAATCCATTATTTTTAAATATTAAAATTAATTAAAATGAACCTCAATAAGGAAAAATTAAAATTTATTTTTTAGATTATATATATATTTTTCATAAATTAGATTAATATAATAAATATTAACAGTTATTGTGTAAAAGTGAAATCATCTTTTCCATAAAATTTAATTTTTTAAAAAACACTTTCTATCGTGCTCGTATGTTTTATATTAAATAAAATTGTTAAAAATTAGTGAATTCATTTTTATAAAAAGGATTTAATATTTTTAAACATCATAATTAATATTATGTAATAGGTTGAACTTAATTTTTGAACAACAAGAATAGTAATTGTAATAAATATTTATTACCATTGTAAAAGGAAAATAGGTCAATGAAGGGTGAATTTTTTTTACTAAGACTATAAACAAAGTAACCATAACAGAATGAATATTTATTTTTAATTTTAAATGAAAAAATGATTATATTTATTCCTCATTTTTTATTCATAATTGATTAAGTAATCAGTTTGATAAAAATTATATCTTGATATGATAAAACAAAAATTTTATTTAATAATAAATTATATATAAGAAGCTTATTTTTAAGAATTAATTATTTTTTAAATAAATAATATTTTATTAAAATATTATTATTAAATAATATTTACTAAATATAAATGTTCATATATTTTTTATGAAGAAAAATATACTTTTTATAGGGGTAAAAAAACAATTATTTAAAAAAATCTAGTATTTCTCAATAAACACTAATTCTTATTTTAAATGTGAAAATAAATGTAATTGAAAATTATTTTGGTAAAATTTATATTATTTTTGGAATTAGAACATCTAAATTATCCAATGGTTAATCTGTAAAAATTTTCTGAGACGGTTGAATTTTTGAGAAAAATATAAATACTGTATAAATATATGGTGTGTATTATGACATCATAATGAACAAAAAGTGATGTAATAAATAATATAAATGGTATCAAAGACCAAATATATTTTTATATTTAAAATAATAAGATTTTATTTTTATTTTATTAATTTCATTTAGCCATTATGAATATTCAAAAACTTATAATATATTATAAGATTTTAAAAGCATCTCTTTAAGAGTATGACTCACTTACGCATCAAAAAGGGTATTATTTTATTAATTTTGGCTATTTGGATTATAAAATAATGATAATAACCACTATTTGTTATAAAAAATAGTCAAAAATATGGGAAGCTTAATGGTTTTGGTTATTTTATTATATAGAGTGAAAGATCTATGTTTGAGAAATAATAACGAATTCCCCACTCATTTCCAATATAAACCCACTCAATTTCCATTTATCTTGACTAGAAATTATTTTATAACCTCTTTAAATTTACCTCCCCTCCCTAGAGTTACTCCAAGGTTCCCCTAGGCTCTTAGGAAGACCCTTTCAATCATTTGGAGTTACACTCTCAGGGTAAGGGATCCTTACTTTCTCTTCTTTATTTAAGTTTCATTATTTTTTATGCCTTTATTTACAATTCCTATTGTTTGGATGTGTATTCCATTTCCCTATTACAACCCATTTAATGTAAAAATTATTATAGATCCCTTTTCTCTATCATCAACCCATTTTCATAGATTTATAAGTTACGCCATTAAGCTACTAAAATTTCACCGTGGTTTTCCATGTGAAAACAATTTTATAGTGAATACCATACCCATTTCCTATCAAGGTTTCTATTCCTAAAACACATATAAATATTTTACATGGTAATTACATGTATTTATTACACACTTCATGATAATGGAAAAATTATGATGATGAATGAATCCATTTTGTATGATCTATGTAGAAAACATAAGCAAGAGAATGAAATGAAAGTAACGGTTGCACCCAGAATTACATAATGCTCTAATGCATTGGGTAATGTTTTGTATCATGAGAATTCATATTGAGACAAGGTGTAAACTTTATTCCTTTATGATTATTTTTCTATCATGATTTTGTAGAATTTATCCTTTACCTATGTTTATGATGCATTTTTTATATTGTTGCCACATTTCCCATATCCCCTTAATGATCATCATGCTATATCAAGTCTTATTGTTAAAATTTATGATTTTCACTCTTTCTATGTCCCGTTGATATTCCTATTTTTTAACATTCTTTAATTTCTTCATGTTATTCCATGTTTATTCCCTTATTGGAATTTATTGATCACCCCATTCTTATATGTGTCCCCAGGTTATCCCAAACATTTTTAAGTACGAGCATGTTAATGAATATTTCAATAAAGATGATGTATTTCATATTTTATATTGGTATGCAATCTACCCAATTCCAAAATAAAATATACTTATTGATATTCTGGGTTTATTTATTTGTAATTTTATGTAATTAATCATGAATTTAAATGTAATATATAGTAGGATTATAATAGAGATAATTTCGGTGATGTAAATAGAAGACTCGAACATAATCGTTTAATATTTCAAGAGGGATTTAAATGGGTATTAAAGAGAAGAACAAGGGTACACAATATATCCAAATTATAGAGGCACCTAAGGAATAAAAAATTTATATTTTCAATCATTTTGAAATTATTTATTCATCTTGTAATAAAAGTTTTAGATAATCATGTTACTCAATTCCTAGATCATTTCATAATAAATTTGAATGTGGGTAATGGGATTGAAACCGTTTCACACAAAGGAATTCAAAATTTATAAAAAGGGTTATAAAATGTCATAAAAAATCTTATGTCTTTGTGTCCCCTTTCTCACTCAAATATCTCATTATCACATCTTCATCATCAAGATATATTCCCAATAACTAGAAATAAGAATCACATAGTGTGAGGTTTAATGTTTTAAGTATCTAATAATTTTCCACCTCATAGTTGTGGAATAATCTATCATGGGAATATCAATTGTTATCATTGTGTTCATGGGATAGTTCTGGGTATAATTCAAATTGACCTATGGGTTCATTCAATTTCTTATATCATTGATCTATAAGATATGTCGATTCAATAAATAATTTCAACTACAATAGAGCCTTCATGTATTATAGAAATGGATTCCAGTAATACATATAGAGAGAGATGGTATGGTTCCGTATCTTATATTAATCATCCTATATATTCATAATATCACCATGAATGATGTGCATATTCTTTAATATATAATGGTCTACACATTACAAGATAATAATAATATTAAAGATGACAGATGATTATATAACACATTACATTCATCACTCTTTGAGAAATAATTCATATGAGTTGTTATAATAAAGGCAATAAATACCAAGTACATTTACATTTACTTATTTTGGAATGTACATTACATAGAACCATTTGTTTAATCAGTACCTACAATTAAAATATTCAAATTAAATATATGTAAAATGTTTTCTAGATAGACGGGTTAAATTATATCAAAATAAATATATAAGTTATTAGGGTATCCATGGATATAACCAGGATATTCACATGTATATAGTGATTATTAAAAGAATCACATTTACAAGTTTTTGAAGATAACCCACAATCCTATGATCTTTTGAAAGTAGATAAATAGGATTTACCTGTAATAAAATTTTTCCACAATATAGAATTCAAAAACCTAGATATGTTAACTGACTAGTGGTGTGAGTGAGGTAAAGAGTTAGAGGCCATGGAAATTTCCTTCTCAATTATTAATAAATATGAGGTTTAAGGGTAATGTTAATTACATTACAATATTTAGTCCAACAATGGAGAAATATCATTAGGTTTCAAATCATGACATAAAAACCGTAGATGATAAATCACCTTCACCTTACCCAATATTACATAGATATATTATATCCCTACAAACCCCTTCAACTTAATAGGGAAAACCACTAGGTCAATAAAACATAATATCATATGATTATATGATTATTGAATTATAGGTTTAAACTACCATTTCCCTAGAGAAACAAAATGTATAAAATACTCACAAATAAATCACTTTATAGATATATCCTAGACATCTGTTGTAAGGTTCAGATTAATAAATATTTTTATTATTTTATGAAAAAATACTTCAGTATAATAAGTTCAAAAAAATATTTATTTATAAATAAGAATAAGATTAATTTGGAAAAACTGAGATAATGAATGTGCATCCATTATATTACCTCTTATATTAAAAGAGTTAGTAGACCACATCAAGAATATAATTTACAAACATTGGAATATTTACCCTCTAGTAAATATCTATTTTCAAAAAAACACTATATCAAAACAAATAGACACATTTTAATGATAAAAAAATTGAATAATCATAATGATATAATATATGGAATATATTTAATCCAAGTTTCAAGTAGAAAATTCCCATTTAAACCTAAAATAATTATAAAATATAAGTTTATTATTACACATAAAGAGATAGGGGAAAGGTTAAATCCATTAAGTGACCATTCACCTATAAATATTGTATTTACCAACTAAATATTAAATATATTTTTGAAATAACAAAATTAACATAACTACAACATAACTATAAGAATACTATGATAGCAGAAACAAAATGTGCCAATAATGGATGATTAATAACAATGAGTATGGTAATTTAAAATATATATTTATTAAATTAATAGTAATAAGATATGTTATGTTTATATATGTCAAAAAAAACCTAATTGAAAATTATATACCAATCAATAGTTAGGTTTTATCACTAATAGAAACTTATATACTTCCGAATTCAATCACTCATCCATTTCATAGAATGAATCAAATACCATATACATTTACTAAGATATTCTAAATGATCGAAATTTGTTTATGGAACAATAACCAATTGTATTATCCCCCCAATTCATGATATTTCAGATCTAGATCATAATTCACTACTAATAGTTAGGAACATTATCCAAACGTAACACCACAACATTCATTTGAAAACCAAAATAAACTATATGGGGCGGGGATAAAAACATTCTAATTTAGAAACTACACCCATATAAAATAATTTCCACAAGTTATTCACTAATATCCCAAGGAAAAAACACAATTAGTTTTCACCAATTCCATTTAGGGATGTGATATAACTAACCCATATTGAAATTTTATGGGTCTTCTCAACTAATAAATATTTTATATCCCTAAACCATATTCATTGTTAGTGTTTTCACACCACTAAACATAATAATATTTAAATAATTTTAATTTAATAATAATTAATGAATAATAAACCAAATTTAATCTCTCTATCAAAAATAAAAAACTATAATTCCATCATTATAACATATACATATCCTATTTGAGGGAACAAATAAAAATATACAATATCGGTCATATCAGTGAATAATTAATCCATTCCCTAAATTGGAGGAAATAAGGGAAAAAATAAATTTATCAGATATAGTTTAAAATAGTGTCTCCCATGAAAGTGAATATAAATGGGATATTATGATATTAATGAATTAAAATCATATTTCCCATGACATTGGAATAACCACCTAAAGTGTGACATTCTATATAGAAAGTACCTAATAAACATGAATTCAAATTTCATATACTTTGTATCATATGAATATGTATATTCAACATGATAATGTTTCATTAATATAAATCATCACCATATCACAATTCAATTCCATGTAATATTCAAAAAAAATATTTAATTTATTATTATTTTCAAGATCATATCACATAAATTTTCTATCTTTGAAGAAAAATATGTATATGAACACTGCTGAGCTAGAAGTCTCATCAGTTATCATAGAACCAAAAATATCATAAGATAATTCCACCAAATAATACTAACTAGTAAAACTGAAAAAATTTATAATCAAGACATATAATGTTATTAAAAGGAATCAAGGAAAAAAGATATATTTCATACTACTATCTGTTAAAGAATACTATAAAGGAATAATTATTAACATTGGAAAATATAGAATTTAATTTTCTTTTAATAAAAAATCTATGATATTTTGTATTTATAAAAACAAAATTATTTAACTCACAAAACATTGAATATAGATTTTTAAATATTTTTTTGAAGGGGTAACATTATTAATTCACCCAATATAATAGAATATTTCACCCAAGTGAATTCATTTAAAAATATTCTTCTATAAAAAATATTTATGTTATAAAATTCTCTATATCATTTTAAATGAACTAATTATTGTTTCATTGGAAATAGAAATTGAATTTATTTAATTAATATGTTTTAAAACATTCCTCTGTAAACTATCTTAATTGCAAGAAAATTTCTTGAATGAAATGTTTCATCCAAATTTTGGTAGGTTTTTATTGGACTTGAATTGGTCACTTAATAATACCACAAAAAATTGTATAATTTAAATATTTTGTCGACCCAAAACAAAGAAAATAAACCATCAAAACTATGGAAATAACTATATATATTATCATCATTACTATACATTATCCAACCTATATGAATTAAATTATACAATAGAATATTGAAATATTAAAACTTGAATATGATTTATCCTTTATTATAATTTTTTTCAAAGTAAAATAATAACATAAAGAAATATATTTAATGGATTTTAAATGAAATTTTGGATAGTATAAGTCATCAGTGTCCCCAAATCTTTCACCATATATGAAATTTTATTATTGTCTCTTCCCTTTCATTGACTATTACTTCCCAAAAATAACATAGTGCCATATGCCTCTGATAAAAATGTTTATACCCATGTCTGTCCTACAAAACCAATAACATGTATATTTATGAATACAGACCAATAAAAATTTACAAAATTTAAATATTTTCTGAAATAATAAATCACTAAATTTTGATAAAATAATAATATAAATAATAATATTTTCATTTTTCTATATTATTATATTGGTATATTTTTTATAATAAATATAATGAAATATATGAAATAATAATTCAAAAATTTCAATATCTTATATGATCTGAATTTTAAGAAATTAATTAAATTATAATTTTTGAGATAACACTATAAATTAAAATAATAGTATTATATCACATAGGATTAAAAAAACATAAAGAACTCCAAATTATTTTAGATTAATATATCTTGGAAAAAATAAATGAGATATTCAATGAAATACAGACATATCGAGTATCCTTTACTGTGGATCACATGTATATATTTTCATCTACTCTATGATTGATACAGATAAACTTAAAAAACTAGAAACAATATATAATGTTTTTATAATCATACTATTATTAATTTTATCTATAATTTTAAATTATAATAAAATTAATAAATATATCCTTGTTAAAAATAATTATAAATGATAAATAATCCATTTTCAAATGAAAATTGACTTATACTCTAGTAAAGACTACCCATTTTATGTTGAGTAATAAGAAAATAATATAAATTTTAATTCAATAATAATTTGAAAAATATTATTTTCGATACATATTTAGAATGAATTATTTCCAAAAACCCCAAAAATTTAAAAAATATTTTTATAGAATTTATAGAGTGTTCACACTTGATAGGAACAAATAATAAAATTTATAAAATTTATATTTTTAGATTGAATAATTAATGGTTCTCCAATTGATTTATATATGTTATATATATATATAATTCTATATGATTATGGAGTAAACATCATCACTAAATTAATTTACATTTATATGATTGTTATAAAGAATAATATATTATAATTATTTAAAAATATCGATATATAATGGATTGATTCATCTCATAGTTTTATAATCTAATATTTAATATTATATATAGATGTAACATGTTGACCTTCCACTTTTACCATATTAAAGAAGATAAATCATTCAAAATTAATTTCTGAGGATAACTGTTATATACAAACCCAATTTTTAAATATGTGTCACTGATAAAATGTTTTTAAAATGAATTAGATTACCAGAGACTTCAAAACATTTCTATTTAGTTTTTATATTCATATAAATTAAAACATTTAGAAACAAAACATTCATAGAAATATTCCACTACATATAATATAATCATTTATAAATTAAATCACTTATCACTATAATCCATTAATTTATTTCGTAGATCTCTAGTTTTATATATATAAAAAATTAAGTTTTTTATTGATCATAGAATATGTGGTATATGGTTTTAATTATTTCTAAGGGAAAAAGTAATTTTAATAGAATCATTTTCTGGATGATATAAAAGTATATTCTATGATTAGGTGAGTATTATAATTGATATCTTATTATTAAGGTTATCAGGACCCATTCTAAAATATTATATTAACATATTCAGTCTTTTTTTTGCTTTAACTAGACCACTCAATGGGGTAAAAATAATATCTAGTGGAATAAACAATAAAGGTTATTAAAATTTTAATTTTGACCATGTTTCATTATCTATATATAGATTGAATTTGACATAATAAAACATTCCAATAATGAGTCTAATTGAAATATTTGGATCATTACAACATACATTATATTTTAGATTTTATGTTATCCTTTTATCAAAATTTTAAAACTAATTTCCTTAATATGATTAATACGTTGATTACCAATAATAACTCCCCAAGTTCACATGTAATGTTTAACAATTCCCAGAGGATTGTAATAAGTATCATGGTTTATCCTTTAAAATATGGGTTCAACTATTTTTCTTTTAGTATATTTCCATAAGAAACTCAACTTTTAAAAATTATTTAAATAGTGCATTTGAAGTCCAAACAATCCTATAACACCATTAGGTAAATGAATCTCTCTCAACTTGGATTTTTCATCCCAAACATAACAAGTGTTAATAAATTGACGATGAAAAATCAATTTAAATTAATTTTTCTCTAATATTCTCAATAAAAAATAAATTTTAAATTATATGATGCTTGACTAGTATATATATATAATTTATACAATAACATTAAAATGAAATAATTATATAATCACATATAAAAAATAAATTGAAAAATTAAAAAACCAATTAATGAAAAAATTAAAATAGTGCAAAATTACTACATAACTTTAAATATCCCTTATGTGCGACTCATCAAGGCACCACTCACACCTAATGTAAAAATGGAAAGGTTATATATTCATTTATTCTTAGTGAATGAATTCCTATTATAAATAAAACTAAAACAAACATTGGAATGTGTGTGTGATGTGAAAATAAAAGGTGCGAGTAAAATAAAAAATAAGATTTTTCAAAATGAACTTAATCGCATACAATTAATGGAAAAAATATGTATATCTATGTTTGTGTCTATGAATGAATGTCACATAATATAAACCAAATAAAGATATATATAAACAACATAATTTCTATTTGACCCTTAAGAATATTTCAAATGATATTTTTAGAGTTATTAGTGGATTCAATATGGATTTAAGCGGACTTTAGTGCCTTAGTGTTGATATAATAAACATATTAAGTGTAACTTATCATGTACATACAATTATTCAGAAATAATGGAATAAATCTTGATAGGTGTATTAGGTAAAAAAGTTATACCACCAATAAATCTGGAACAAGAGTCTTTCTATATGTGGGACATAAGTTTTATCAATATCAATTGTTTCATTAGAGTGAAGTAATGGGAAAATTAAATTGATTAAATTAATTTATTAACATAATTTATATTTAATTGTCTAAACCTAATGAATCTCCATTTTTAAACATATATTTAGTGAATTACCTATGGTTATACACATAAACCAAAATTATTAATAGTATGTAGAGAGCTATTTGGTGGTGATAACATTAGTATGGTATCTCAGGATCAAGGATAAATAATGAATGAATGTGAATAATTAATGATCCAATGTTGAAAATAAATAATCTCAATTTTGTTGACACTAATACATTCTCCACCAATAGGTGATCCAAAATCATAGCAGGCCTTTTTTGTGGATTAATACTTCTTATTTATTTTCTATAAAAAATGTGAATTAATTCATTTTGAAATTAATTCATGGATATTTCTTAATGATTAAACCTTTTTATATCACTTTTATAGAATTTTGAATTTGATTTTTTGGTTTTTAAAAATTAAATTATTCTCCATGTTCTTTGTTTTTTGTAAATTATTGTAAAATGAATATTAAATTCATTTAATTATAACTTTTTTGTTTCATTACTCCCTCCATTTTCAACCATCATCATCCGTATTTTTATTGGACAACGATTCGACTATACCCTAGAAACCAATCATTGTGAAATCCCATATTTTAGCAAAAAATTGTTGTTGTGGGTATAGTTTATGGATTGGAAACATTATGGATGCATGGTGGGCATAGAAGAAATATTATGATTGTATGATTGATGGTGGTTCCATGATTTGGATTGAGAAGGTATCTCCAGACCTTTAATGATGGGAATTTTTTGAGCAAAAGGTGGAAAGAATCTAGAGACTAGAGATAATGTGGGAATGATCAATGAATTTATTGTCATTGTAGATATTAATAATAGTGGAATAAATAAATTCAGTTATATAGGTGGTAATACGTGAATAGGTTGGGGTCTTTGGGAAATTATAATATATGTGGCTTTGAGTTTGAAAAAATAAACATTATGTGGACCCCTTTGGGTAGTATAGAGGGATTAAATAGAGAGTTAAATATCTTATGCCATGTTGGAGTCCTAATAATCATGTAACCCTTATCTAGATACCTCTTCATGTATATGGAGAGCACACCCAAGTGGACATGTGACCCCACACTCAATGTGTGTTTGGGTACACCCCGTGTACTTTAGAAAGTGCATGAGCATAGTCAGATGACACATATACGTATAATAGTCTTATCTCTACACACCATGTATTTTAATAACACACTGTGATTATAGTAGAATATTAAATTTCAAATATAATAACCCTAGAAATACTAGAAATTGTGAGAACATCATGTACATCAGTGGCACAAGCCTTGTAGTTTCCCCTCGTTGTTTCATCTAATATACTTATTTCCTCAGGCGATGATTTGAAGACCATGAGTCATCTATTATATTTAAAATTTCCCATTAGAATGTGATGGAGTCCTTTGTTTTAGTAATTTAGATACGATGCAATGTGATACAAGAGGTATTATCCTTCTAATGAAACTTTGCTAATAGTTATGATCAAGTTTGATCACTTGAGTGATTTTAGGGTTGGTACTCCCTTGGTGCACTAGGATGAGGTCCCCCTAATCCTATATATAGGTAGTGTCAGAAATCCCCCAACTAAATATACTATAGGTCCACTATCTACAGTGTGGTATTACAAATTTATCCAGCTCCACCGATGAGTGAGAGCTCCACTGGAGATAGTTATCCTCATATTATGGAGTGTCATAGCTAGGATCAGACCCTTTATTCTATTTCTTGTGAGGTTTCATGTGGTGGTTGGTGTCATAGATATGACATTTTAATCTCTAGGTGGGATCATTTTTCTTATCTTTATATTGACGTTTGGATGAATCTCATTTTTTTTACATAGAGTCTTCATTCTTTAATATCTTTTTTATGTAGTATGTTTTCTGATTTCAAGTGATTTGGACCTAATTCCTTCTGTTTTATTATGATATTTGGATTTTGGGGGTGTCCTATTGGGTATTTTTATAATCACCCATGCATGATATATTCCTACATGGTTCAGGTGTAATGTCGAAGATAGTCCATTCTATGTGATTCATGGTTGGACAAGATTAGTTGGAGGTTAGTTTGGATAGATTATACATGGAAGGATCCCAGAATTTTAGTATAGTATTATTCCCCCAATTGTAGACGTTCAGGATCCTTTTCAATATTGGTGGGAATGTATTTGGATGTTTTTATTTTGTAGTACTGTTTTGGTATACATTGTTGTAGGAATAGATAATATGCATGCATCTATTAAACTAGTTATTTATCTTCATGAAATTATAAATTTGTGTAGATATGTGTGTATGTGCATTGGCACATTAGGATAAGGCCTCTTATGTGAGTGTTATTCTTATTTAGTGATAATCTCTCACCATTATCCAATTGGAATTTGGACTGGGGTGTTACATTCCTCTTACTACTAGCTAGGCTAGGCCCAGTGGGTTGGATCATAACAAAGCGGCATCAAATATGATTTTCTTAGGAATATAATTTAGACAAATTTCTTCATTGAGGATTGTTTTGGGAACTATGGTGACTATGTTAAAGTTTCTTGGCTATAAATATCTAGACAAGGAACAATGTGATGTTATAAAGGATGACGTATCTATTCACCGAGACTCAATACCCTTATTGTTGACTCAACATATATACAGGAACAAGTTTTAGGATAAAAAACAAATCAGGTATTTTATTTGATTTTTGATTTTGACTTTAAGTTTCTTCTAGAGACATTTCCATAGATATACTCATTTAATCATTTTTTGTCATTTAAATTATATTAGATATATTTATAGTGAAAATCGTCTTGGATTACGAGATAATTTTGGATGATGAATATTTGTGAGATGAGGAATCAGTACACGGAGATATTCTTGATATATTCTCTCTGAGAGAGTATTGAGAAGTTATTCCCCCAGAAGGGTAGTGTATAGACCCACATCCTGTGGTTTATGAAGATTATTATATGTATAATGAGTAGATGATAGATTTGGTCAGTTAGGATTATGATGTGTATAGGCTTATCACATTATGTGAGTTCTATTATTTGAGATCTGTAATGCCCCGAACCCAGTTACCCAGAGTCGGTGCATTATTACGTAACATTGTCATGATCACAAAGATCAAGTCTTGAAAGACCGATTAGTTTAGTAGCCTTGAAACACTAGATACATTCATAATTTTTACATTACATCATAAAGTAATTCCAAGCTAAAACAACATCTTGTCTTCATATCCCCTCATATTATCCCTTCGGGTCATTTATAAAAGACTTTTTCACATCTCGGAAAAATTAAAACATTGAAATGGGTGATCTCAAATGCTCAGTAAGGATAAAAATATAGTGGAATCTTTCATAAATAAACATAAACATATAAGGCAAAGTATAACTAAACAAAAGCCTTTTAAACATGAACTTCAGAATAATATGGGAAAAGTAAAATCATATAATGCCATTTACTTATTCACATGGATATTCTAATGGTAGAATAATCACATGCAATCTCAATAACCACTTTCATAATGGTGGAATGAATAATGCCAGACTATCATCACTATGTAGCCAAGGCCTCGTTCCAAGACTACAAATAATATTTTTTCAAGGCCTCGTGCCAAGACACTAATTTGTCTCATGAGACCTACTGATGCATCGAAGAGCTATATCGGGCTCCTCCCGTCACTTATTAAGTCCAATTCATTCCTTATATGAAAAGATTTAAACATATCATAAATCATAACTTAATCGTATCACATAAAACATACAAAAAGAAAACATAACATTTCCACATTTCTATCACAAGATATCAATACAACACGTTGATATAATTAAAACATTATCAAAACCATTTTCAATACCAAAATAAAAGAAAAGTAAAACATGGAATTTATTTTTTCATTTTAAGAAAAAGTTATGGCATTTAGAGGAAGCCAAAAATCAAATAATGTTCATGGCGGCGGAGAAGTCATTGTCACCGCGTACGTACGACAAGAAAAACCTTCCTTTTTTTCGTTTAGTAAAATGATTCGTATAAAAATATTCCTTTTGAATTAACTTAACATTCAATGGGGTTTATACACCGTATAAAAGAAATTTGTTTATAAAACAAAATATGCCTCAATGAATAGAGATTGAGACGACGTACCTTACAAAGTTAAATATTTAAATAAAATAGACTTATTATGTATTTTCACTATAATTACTCATAAATAAAGTAAAAATACAAGATAGTACATAATAATATCATGACATAATTTGAATGTAGGAGATTAACCCAAAGAACGGAAATTGGGTTAAGAAGTTCCCTTACCTCGTGTCCGACTTGACTCGACCGTTCTTTAACCTCCTGAATAATAAACTAGAGTTAGTTTATAATTGCTTAAGAACCTTTTTCAAGTTAATTATTCCTTTTATATCACTTATTACCATGTTATGAACATTGTGTAATTATTTAAGTTAATAACGGTCGTTTTGTCGATCTTTGGTACTTAAGTCAAAAATAAACTTCTTATAATTACAAGTTGTTCAGGTGGTAAAATATCCATTATATCCAGAATTATATTCATGATGTAGATATCTTATATATTGTAACTCCCCGACCCTAGTTACCCAGAGTCGGTGCATTATTACATAACATTGGCATGATCACAAGAAAGATCAAATCTCGAAAGACCGATTGGTTTAGTAGCCTTGGAAACACTAGATATATTCATAAGTTTTCCATTACATCATAAAATGAAAAACTACTACAACGACATAATGTCTCCATAATCCAAACTCATATCCCCACATAATATCCCTGCAGGTCATTCATAATTTACTTCTTCACTTCCTGGGAAAAATAAAACATAGAAAAGGGGTGAGCTCAAATGCCCAATAAGGATAACAATATAGCGGAAAATTTCATAAATAAGAATAAACATTTAAGGCAATGTATAACTAAAACAAAAGACTTTCAAACATGAACTTTCAACATGGTATAGCATAATTAAAATGAAATAATGCCATTTACTTATTCACATGGATATTCTACTAATCGAATAATCACATGCAAAAATCAATAACCACTTTCATAATGTTGGAATGCATAATGCCAGACTATCATAACCACATAGTCAAGGCCTCGTGCCAAGACTACAAATAAGATTTTGTCAAGGCCTTGTGCCAAGACACTAGTTTGTCTCATGAGACCTACCGATGCATCGAGGAGCTATGGCGGGCTCCACCCGTCACTTACTAAGTCCAATGCATTCCCATATGAAAAGGTTTAAACATAACATAAACATTCGTATTAAAACTAGCATACGAAATGTCAATAATTTCACCATAAACTATGAATGGTATAAAAATAGCACATCCACAGTCAAACATATCACAAAACCTTCAATACAATATAGAATTTATGTATCATAATAAATCAACTTCAAATAATCTTAAAATCCATCAAAGGATGTTGACATAGATGAAATAAATATTCTTTTTAAAGAAATATCTCCTTTTATTTTGAAATCATTTAAGATCCATATAAAATAAATCATTTTCTTTGAAAATATTCTTATAATCTTGTAAGGGAAGCTTTGAAGATTTTATAACGGCGGAAAATAGCTGCACCCGCCGTATAAGTTAAAAAAACATTCTTACCATAATTATGTCGAAAAGGTTAAAAAGGACCTTGTTTTGAAAACGACGGAAAGATTCCTTTATAAAACTCTTATAAAAAGGTCAAACAAGGGTATAAATGACTTTAACCCATATTCTTGTAAATAAAAAATATGTTTTGAAATACATTTCGAAGAAACATGGATGTGGATGATAAAGAAATCCCAGTAGATTATTACGTATAAACAACCTCAGATAATGAAGAGATTGTGAAATAACCCTTACCTTGTACTTTTCCTTGGTTGGGGTAGGTTAACCTCCTGTATAATGGTGAAATAATTGTTATTATACAATAATCATATACATTAATATGATATCATATATGATCTTTTAATATTGATTTGATAATAATATCTTAGTATTATCGTTGTTTCGGGTGTTAACTTACGTGTTTTCTTTTATATGTTTTGTTACGTAAGACATGTTTGTAAAGGATAGGTTTTATATTATTCATATCCATAATGATATCAAGTCCTTAAAAATCATTTTTTTAATCATCAAATGATAATTATAATTGAATGGATACGATGGAGAATGAATCTCATCGCGTTCGTGGAGACGGTAGTCCGTACGTACGCACGAGCGACAATATCATTCTTTTGATTTTAAAATAATTTATAAATGGATGGTATATCATATATACAGAATAATTAACATGTTATATTTATTATTTACATGAGTTACACATCATTATTATTCCCATCCAAATAATATTATATTGAATAACAATTACACCACGACGTGGAGACGGTAAGTCGTACGTACGCACGTATGGTGACATGTTATTCAAAGGGTGGATAGAATACTGAATATGGTTGTACCATATTTATAATAAAATCACAGTATATGTGAGATACCGGATTTATTATTTTAGAATGGTTACAACAAAGGAAGAAGAAGTGGAAGAAGAAATGAACTTAGAAAAGGGTAGTGAAATCATTACCTCTTCTTCGGGTTCTTCCTTTTGATTTGATCAAAAGGGCTCCTTAGGTTGGCTTTCTGATCAAACTAATGCCCCTAGGATGTATTGAGGGAAGTTGGGAGAGTATTTTGGCAGAGTTTGGCCGAACCAAAAGCCTTTGAAGGTGTGAAGAAATGAGAAGGAGGAGTGCCCTTTTATAAGAGGGGTGACGAGCACCTTTGGAAAAGCTAGAAATATTAATTTATAATAAATTCATATTCGGTTTCTAATGGATCCAAAGTTGATTATTCAAAGGTTAAGGTGGGGATTGGTCGAAAACAACTCAACCAATATAATTTAGACAGGTTTGGGTACTTATATTAACCTTATCTTTAAGTATTAACTCTAAGTTAATTAGTTTCACTTTTACAATGTCTCTTTGTATTTTTATAAAATATGGTTAATAAACGTACTACATACATCAAAGCGACCCCCAAGTAGTCCATTAATGATGCAAATATCATGATATAAGTCTCTTGGCTGAACCTTAGATTTTTAGGAATTTAATATCAATTAATAATATAATATTTGTTTTAAGAACTCTTTTATGTCAATTTTGACACTATTCAATAGTTGATTTTTGTGAAACTCATAACAGATTGATTACTTCGAAAAAAGTCAATTAAATCAATCCTAATATATCATATTATCCTTGAAAATTATTTTAATTCATTAAAAGTTTCATATTATATTTATTTGGGTATTTATAATATCAATTATTTTAATTTTTCACTATTATAGTAATTACTGCATCATCATTGGGTCATAAATAAAATAAATTATTTAATGTCTAAAAATTATAAATAAAATATAATTATGTAGTAAATCTTTTTATCTTTCTAATGAATATTTATAATCTAAAATACAACATATATAACCCTATTTAACAATTGTTTTTCTAAAAGATATATGCTTGTGTCATTTTTGTATTCATTTTAACTTAATTAAAATAAAGTGTCATTATCACTTACAAGTGGATCCATGGGGTCCCAAAATCGACCCAAAGATGTAAATGGTCGACCATGTATCAACCAATAGGGTTAAGACACGTTTTAGGGTAATTTAGTATTATTATAATATTATTTCTTAACCCTTATTTACCGGATTTTCCCTTAACCATGGTAAATAAAATATTTACCGCAGTAATTATTCAAAATGTCTAAAAATAAAAGTTACCTATTTACACAATTTGAACATCCTGATTCCAAATATGGAATCCATTTTCCTAAATTCAAAACACAGAAGTGGTAGAAATTAATTTAAAATTAATTCCCGCTGTCAAAACAAAAAGCGTGTTTTTAAGAGATAATAACTATCAAAAGATTGACACTTGTTTATGTTCGGTTTAATTGTAAACTTATGTCCAATGACCAACATTATATTAAATGGTAAAAATATATTCTAAATAAACTTTAAAACTACTAAAATTCATAATTTATCACTATTAATTATTTTTATTAAAAAAGTTGTTTTTAATTAAAATTTAGTAATTTTCACTATTCATCAAAATATGAATGTTATCCGAAAAGTACCAAAATTTCACCTTAGGCTAAATTAGACATTCCGAATCCAAAAATGAAGTCCATTTTGAAATATAAAATATATATAATTTTAAAAAGTAGGTATTACTATCCATAACGGCTAGTTTGATTGGTTGTTAGAACTCGGTGTTGCGTACAACACACGCTATCGAATTATTCAAAGAGAAGCATACCGTAGAAGCTTGGGGTGTTACATTCTCCCCTCCTTCAAATAATTTCTTCCTCGAAATTTCTAGAATACTATCGCATGAAAAGACTCGGGTGGTTCTTCATCATAAGTTCCTCGGGTTCCCACGTTGCCTCTTCCATCTTATGTTTTCTCCACAAAACTTTTACCAGACGTGTCGTCCGGTTTCTCAGTACTTGTTCTCTCGTATCAAGAATCCTGATGGGCTCTTCACAATAGGAAAGATCGGGTTCCAGTTCTAATTCCTCATATGTGAGTACATGCGTTGGATCAGGCATGTATTTCCTTAACAGAGATACGTGGAACACATCGTGAACTTTGGAGAGACTTGGCGGCATTGCCAATCGGTAAGCTACAACCCCAATTCGTTCTAGAATTTCGAAAGGTCCGATGTACCTGGGACTCAATTTACCTTTCTTACCAAAACGTATGACTCCCTTCCACAGAGATACCTTCAGGAAAACATGATCACCGACTTGAAATTTCAAATCCTTCCTTCGATTATCGGCATAGCTCTTCTGCCTACTTTGAGCTTCTTTGATGTGATTTTGGATTACTTTCACCTTTTCCACCGTTTCCTCCACCAGTTCTGGGCCTACAAGTTTTCTTTCACCAACGTCATCCCAACAGGTTGGTGTACGACATCTCTTTCCGTATAACGCTTCATATGGTGCCATCTGTATACTCGAATGGAAGCTATTGTTATAGGAAAATTCTACCAGTGGTAAATATTGATCCCACATACCCTGAAAGTCAAGTGAGCAAGATCTCAACATGTCTTCTAAGGTCTGAATAGTCCGTTCTGATTGTCCATCTGTCTGAGGGTGGTAAGCAGTGCTCAAATGAAGTTCAGTATCCAGGGATTTCTGAAGACTTTTCCAAAATCTTGAATTAAAACAGGGATCACGATCAGAAACAATTGATAAGGGTACTCCATGAAGTCTCACAACTTCATTAATATATAGTCTTTCTAGATGGTCCAGGGGTAGATCTTCTCTTATAGAAAGAAAATGTGCTGACTTGGTAAGGCGATCAACAATAACCCATATTGCATCATTCCTTCTAGGAGTCTTTGGTAGCCCCATGACAAAGTCCATCGTAATATTGTCCCATTTCCACTCCGGTATGGGAAGAGGTTGCATGACTCCTCCAAGCTGTTGCCTTCCAGCTTTCACTTGTTGACAAACCATACATCTTGACACAAAATCAGCAATCTCCCTCCTCATGTTGTCCCACCAAAAATGTTCCTTCAAATCTCTATACATTTTTGTGCTCCCAGGGTGTATAGAGAAATTGGAACTATGAGCATCATCCAGCAATTCCCTTTTTAGATTAGGTAAATCGGGAACACAAAGTCTCTTCCCGAATTTCAAAATTCCATCTTCATACACAAAGTCTCTCAATATCCCATCATTCACAGCTTTAATCTTCTTTTGTAATTCTTCATCGTCGGTCTGAGAACTCTTAATCCTTTCTAGTAAAGATGGTTTGGCAACCGTTTGAAAAAGCATTGATGTTTCACCTTCCCTGGTTATTCTCATGTCCATCTTCACTAGATCCATGAAAATTGGATCCCTTTCAATTCTCATATTGTTCAAAACTCCATGGTCTTTTCTACTCAAAGCATCTGCCACCTTGTTTTCCTTCCCTGGGTGGTAGTGTATCGTACAATCATAATCCTTGAGTAATTCAAGCCATCTCCTTTGCCTCATGTTGAGTTCTTTTTGTGAGAAAATTTACTTCAAACTCTTGTGATCATTATAAATCTCACATTTTTCACCATAGAGGTAGTGCCTCCATATCTTCAAAGAAAAGATCACAGCTGCTAACTCGAGATCATGAGTAGGATAGTTTTGTTCATGAATTTCAAACTTTCGTGATGCATAGGTAGTAACTCTATCATTCTGCATAAGGACACAGCCAAGTCCTTTCTTTGATGCATCACTATAAATAACGAACCCATCATTCCCCGATGGTAGAGTCAATATAGGAGCATTGACTAATCTTTTCTTCAGTTCTTCAAAACATTCTTCACACTCTTTTTTCCAAACAAATTTAACCCCTTTACGTGTGAGCTTCGTTAACGGGTTAGCCAATCGGGCAAAATTCTGGACGAAATGTCGATAATAACCTGCCAACCCAATAAAACTACGTACCTCAGTTATACTCATAGGTGTTGGCCATTCTTGGATTGCCTTGGTCTTAGAAGGATCAACAGAGATTCCATCTTTAGAGACAATATGGCCAAGAAAAGAAATCTCATGAAGCCAAAATTCACACTTGCTAAACTTCCCATATAATTCATGCATCCTCAGAGTCTTCAAGATAATGCGCAAGTGATTTTTATGATCTTCGTAGGTTTTGGAGTATACCAAGATATCATCAATAAATACCACCACAAATTCATCGAGATACTCCTTGAAAACTCTATTCATCAGATCCATGAATACAGAGGGTGCATTAGTCAATCCAAACGGCATTACAGTAAACTCGTAATTCCCGTACCTGGTTCGAAATGCTGTCTTCGGAATGTCTTCTTTCTTCACACACAATTGATGGTATCCAGATCGAAGGTCAATCTTTGAAATGTATTGAAATCCATGCAGTTGGTCAAATAAATCATCAATGCGAGGTAGGGGATACTTGTTCTTTATCGTTATAGCATTGATCTCCATGTAGTCGATACATAACCTCATAGATCCATCATTCTTTTTAACAAAAAGAACAGGGGCTCCCCATGGAGAAACACTAGGGCGAATAAATCCTTTATTACTCAATTCCTCTAGTTGTTTCTTTAGTTCGACTAACTCTACAGTAGCCATTCTGTAAGGGGTCTTCGATATAGGCCTTGATCCAGGAATTAAATCAATGGAAAACTCAACTTCTCGTTCTGGAGGATGTCCATGTAAATCTTCCGGAAATACATCTACAAATTCTTTCACAAAAGGTACATCCTCTATTTGAACATTCCTTTCCTCACTGACAGTTATTTCATTCTCTTCCTCCCCAATATTTTAATTAAGTTGAGCTACTGGGGGTGGATCTAAATAAGAATTAGGTGGTGACGATTCTGCTCTAAAGATAAGGTGTTCCTTATCATTATCATCAAGAATCGTAACCTCTTTATTCTTAAAATAAATCTTCACATCACAGTCCGAAAGCCAGTCCATACCGAGGATTATATCAAACTCAATCATAGGTATGACGATGAGATCAGCAGATAAAGAAAATTTATGTTCTCTAATGGGGACTGATTCACAAAACATTGTTGCAATGATACTTCCCTTAGGAGTTTTAACTGAAAACTCCCTTATTAAATCAAATTGGAAATATCTAATTTTCTTAGAAAACTAGGAAGATATGAAACAATGCGACGATCCAGAGTCAAATAATGCATTTTCTAAACTTGAGGAAACAATTAAATTACCTACCACCACGTCTTTTGGAGATTCTACCTCTGCAGTAGTGATAGCATAAGCCTGGCCTTGATCCCTTGGCCTTTTATGAGGTAAGTTCTCCTGACGTTTAGGACATTAATTCGCATAATGTCCCATCTCCCTGCAATTGTAGCACTGAACGTTGGTGGCTTCCTTCTTCCCTTTGCAATCACGAGCTTGGTGGCCTTTTCCACCACACTTGTAACAGACTCCCATTCCCTTCAAGCAAGCACCGGGGTGTTTCTTCCCACATTTACCACATGATGGATATTCAAACTTTCCTTTCTTCCCCTTATTTCCATTCCCATATTGATTAGCAGGCCTCTTCTTCTCTTGCTTTTCTTTAAAGTCATAAGAATTAGAGAATTCCTTTTCGGACTTGATAGCACATGAGACAATGTCTTCGTACGATGAAAAGGAATGTGAGACTAATGCTCGACGTAGAAATAGATTTAACCCATCAAAGAAACAATCAATATTACTTCTTTGGTTACATATATAATCACCAGGGTACCTTTCTAACCTTGTAAATTTAGCCTCATACTTTGTGACATTCTCATCCTCCTTCTGTCTCAGACTTAGAAATTGCCTTTCCATATCTGCTCGATGGTCGCGAGGAAAGTATTTTTCTAAAAACAGATCTTTGAACTCCCTCCATTCCATATTTGATACTTCATCATCTTCCTTTGTATTTTGCATCAATGAACACCATTGATCATCATCTCCAGTGAGGCGGTAAACTGCCATGATAACTTTTTCCCTTTCACTGCTCCCCAAAGCCTGAAATATTTTCTCTAGGGAAAATATCCATTGCTCAGCTACTAAGGGATTTGTACTCCTATTGAACGTTGGTGGTTGTTGCATCATGAATCGATCTAACATTGATCCTCCACGCTGTGGATCAGGGTGCTCCATACGGGTAAGGTTATTATTCATAACCTGAGTAAGTTGTCCCGGTATGGTGATTACATGATCGGCTCCAGTTGCATCACCAGCTCCACTATAATTATCTTGAGCAGGAGGGAAATCCCTACATGGAGTGCGTGCATTGATACGGTTTCCATTTCTTCCACTAGGCACCATTTCTAAACAATGGCATAAACTAGATCAGTTTATGAATCAAAATACATAATCCCATACTTATAAAACACTTAACATAAATTGAACTATTTATGGATATAATCAATAATCATAAAAATGTCTCCTTTGAGGATGTATATACTCATAAACCCTTCATAATGGTTTGTAAAGAAAATGAGAATTATCCTAAGCATATCCCCCGGGAGTGTCGTAACCAAGAGTGCAGCAAGGCCCGTTGTCGTGCACCAGTTCCCGTTCGAGTCTAGCTCAAAGCGGTGTTTTCGGGTTTTACCCCTAGGTACATCTGTTCCACAGCCGCCTCTACCTGCTCGTATCCAGACAGGGATGTATTGCTCAGAAAACTCAGAAAATCTCTACAATACCAAAATTCTAGGAAGTTCTTCTATACTAATCCTCAAAGTTCATCTTAGGTCTACGTGCTCTAATCAGAGTTTATCTAAATCTAGCTTCCAAGGTTTGTACTAAACTTCCTCTGATACCAACTGTAACGCCCCGACCCAAGTTACCCAGAGTCGGTGCATTATTACATAACATTGGCATGATCACAAGAAAGATCAAATCTCGAAAGACCGATTGGTTTATTAGCCTTGGAAACACTAGATATATTCATAAGTTTTACATTACATCATAAAATGAAAAACTACTACAACAACATAATGTCTCCATAATCCACACTCAGATCCACACATAATATCCCTGCAGGTCATTCATAATTTACTTCTTCACTTCCTGGGAAAAATAAAACATAGAAAAGGGGTGAGATCAAATGCCCAGTAAGGATAACAATATAGCAAAAACTTTCATAAATAAGAATAAACATTTAAGGCAATGTATAACTAAAACAAAATCCTTTCAAACATGAACTTTCAACATGGTATGGCATAATTAAAATGAAATAATGACATTTACTTATTCACATGGATATTCTACTAATCGAATAATCACATGCAATAATCAATAACCACTTTCATAATGTTGGAATGCATAATGCCAGACTATCATAACCACATAGTCAAGGCCTCGTGCCAAGACTACAAATAAGATTTTGTCAAGGCCTTGTGCCAAGACACTAGTTTGTCTCATGAGACCTACCGATGCATCGAGGAGCTATAGCGGGCTCCACCCGTCACTTACTAAGTCCAATGCATTCCCATATGGAAAGGATTAAACATAACATAAACATTCGTATTAAAACTAGCATACGAAATGTAAATAATTTCACCATAAACTATGAATGGTATAAAAATAGCACATCCACAGTCAAAAATATCACAAAACCTTCAATACAATATAGAAGTTTTGTATCATAATATATCAACTTCAAATAATCTTAAAATCCATCAAAGGATGTTGACATAGATGAAATCAATATTCTTTTTAAATAAATATCTCCTTTTATTTTGAAATAATTTATGATCCATATAAAATAAAACATTTTCTTTGAAAATATTCTTATAATATTTTAAGGGAAGCTTTTAAGATTTTATAACGGCGGAAAATAGCCGCACCCGCCGTATAAGTTAAAAAAAACATTCTTACCATAATTCTGTCGAAAAGGTTAAAAAGGACCTTGTTTTGAAAACGACGGAAAGATTCTTTTATAAACCTCTTATAAAAAGTTCAAACAAGGGTATAAATGACTTTAACCCATATTCTTGTAAATAATAAATATTTTTTGAAATACATTTCGAAGAAACATGGATGTGGATGATAAAGAAATCCCAATAGATTATTACGTATAAACAACCTCGGATAATGAAGAGATTGTGAAATAACCCTTACCTTGTAATTTTCCTTGGTTGGGGTAGGTTAACCTCCTGTATAATGGTGAAATAATTGTTATTATACAATAATCATATACATTAATATGATATCATATATGATCTTTTAATATTGATTTGATAATAATATCTTAGTATTATCGTTGTTTCGGGTATTAACTTACTTGTTTTCTTTTATATGTTTTGTTACGTAAGACATGTTTGTAAAGGATAGGTTTTATATTATTCATATCCAGAATGATATCAAGTCCTTAAACATCATTTTTTTAAATCATCAAATGATAATTATACTTGAATGGATGCGATGGAGAATGAATCTCATCGCGTTCGTGGAGACGGTAGTCCGTACGTACGCACGAGCGACAATATGATTCTTTTGATATTAAAATAATATATAAATGGATGGTATATCATATATACAGAATAATTAACATGTTATATTTATTATTTACATGAGTCACACATTATTATTATACCCATCCAAATAATATTATATTGAATAACAATTACACCACGACGTGGAGACGGTAAGCCATACGTACACACGTATGGTGACATGTTATTCAAAGGGTGGATAGAATACTGAATATGGTTGTACCATATTTATAATAACATCACAGTATATGTGAGATACTGGAGTTATTATTTTAGAATGGAAACAACAAAGGAAGAAGAAGTGGAAGAAGAAATGAACTTAGAAAAGGGTGGTGAAATCATTACCTCTTCTTCGGGTTCTTCCTTTTGATTTGATCAAAAGGGATCCTTAGGTTGGCTTTCTGATCAAACTAAGGCCCCTAGGTTGTAGTGAGGGAAGTTGGGAGAGTATTTGGGAAGAGTTTGTCCGAACCAAAAGGTTTTTAAGGTGTGAAGAAATGAGAAGGAGGAGTGCCCTTTTATAAGAGGGGTGAGGGGCACCTTTGGAAAAGCTAGAAATATTAATTTATAATAAATTCATATTCGGTTTATAATGGATCCAAAGTTGATTATTCAAAGGTTAAGGTGGGGATGGGTCGAAAACAACTCAACCAATAGAATTTATACAGGTTTGGGTACTTATATTAACCTTATCTTTAAGTATTAACTCTAAGTTAATTAGTTTCACTTTTACAATGTCTCTTTGTATTTTTAAATAATATGGTTAATAAACTTACTACATACATCCAAGCGACCCCCAAGTGGTCCATTAATGATGAAACTATCATTATATAAGTCTCTTGTCCGAACCTTAGATTTTTAGGAATTTAATATCAATTAATAATATAATATTTGTTTTAAGAACTCTTTAATGTCAATTTTGACACTATTCAATAGTTGATTTTTGTGAAACTCATAAAAGATTGATTACTTCGAAAAAAGTCAATTAAATCAATACTAATATATCATATTATCCTAGAAAATTATTTTAATTCATTAAAAGTTTCATATTATATTTATTTGGGTATTTATAATATCAATTATTTTTATTTTTCACTATTATAGTAATTACTGCATAATCATTGTGTCATAAATAAAATAAATTATTTAATGTCTAAAAATTATAAATAAAATATCATTATGTAGGAAACCGTTTTATCTTTCTAATGAATATTTATAATCTAAAATCCAACATATATAACCCTATGTAACAATTGTTTTGCTAAAAGATATATGCTTGTGTCATTTTTGTATTCATTTTAACTTAATTAAAATAAAGTGTCATTATCACTTACAAGTGGATCCATGGGGTCCCCAAATCGACCCAAAGATGGCCATGGTCGACCATGTATTAACCAATAGGGTTAAGACACGTTTTAGGGTAATTTAGTATTATTATAATATTATTTGTTAACCCTTATTTACCGGATTTACCCTTAACCATGGTAAATAAAATATTTACCGCAGTAATTATTCAAAATGTCTAAAAATAAAAGTTACCTATTTACACAATTTGAACATCCTGATTCAAAATATGGAATCCATTTTCCTAAATTCAAAACACAGAAGTGGCAGAAATTAATTTAAAATTAATTCCCGCTGTCAAAACACAAAGCGTGTTTTTAAGAGATAATAACTATCAAAAGATTGACACTTGTTTATTATCGCTTTAATTGTAAAATTATGTCCAATGACCAAAATTCTATTAAATGGTAAAAATATATTCTAAATAAAATTTAAAACTACTAAAATTCATAATTTATCACTATTAATTATTTTGATTAAAAAAGTTGTTTTTAATTAAAATTTAGTAATTTTCACTATTCATCAAAATATGAAAGTTATCCGAAAAGTACCAAAATTTCACCTTAGGCTAAATTAGATATTCCGAATCCAAAAATGAAGTTCTTTTTGAAATATAAAATATATATAATTTTAAAAAGTAGGTATTACTATTCATAACGGCTAGTTTGATTGGTTGTTAGAACTCGGTGTTGCGTACAACACACGCTATCGCATTATTCAAAGAGAAGCGTACCGTAGAATCTTGGGGTGTTACATATATCATATATGTCCAGTATATACGTGCATTTATAATATTACATAACATTTTGAGGTAAGAAATGAAATGCACCATTCATGGAGACGGTAAGCCGTACGTACGCATGAACGCTACTTTCATTTCTATTTCGTATTTAATGGAATGGAATAATAATGATATAAAGGTATATTATAATTCCAGTATAATATAATATATAATATCACTTAATCCATCCTTTATACATCCCACACATGGAATTAACGATTCAAATCACATTGAGGGGGCGGTAGTCCGCACTTCCTAAAATGAAATTATCACGTTTACCAATAATGAAAATCATAAAGGTATTCCATAAATGAAAAATACAGAAGAATAAGGAAAACATAAATATAATACATATCATATATAAATATTGTGAAATCTTAATGTCCACCATTATAGGTGTTAAAATAAGATTGAACAATCATCGTTTCATGAGGCAGTAATTCTCCAACAACAGAAACAGTATGATCTTTAACCATTAGACAGAGGTGTGTGTAAGTGTAAATCAAATAATTCTCATGTAAACATCCTAGTATATTGATGATAATTTTTTTCCCCAAAATAAAGGAATAAAAATAGTTTATAGGGTCGGAGAAGAAAAATAAAACAAAAGAACATAAGAGAAGACATTACCTTAAAATCAGGTAATTCTTTTTGATATGAGCCCAAGGATTCCTTGGGACGACTTCTTCCCAAAGTGAGGCTTCTAGGAGTAAGAGAGGGATGTTGAAAGAGTATTTTGGCAGAGGTTGGACATTACAAATGGCTTTGATGGTGTGAATAAGGTGGTATAGGTGGGGGCCATTTATAATAGGAGAGGAGGGGCACTCTTGTATTGTCATGAAATGTTATTTTATTATGAAGTGATTTTCGGATTCCAAAGGTCCCAAAATTTTTTATTTCGAGGATAAGGTGATAAGGGTTAGAAATATACCCATCCAATAGGTTTTTGACAAGTTTAAGTCTTAGATTTTACATTATCTTTTGATTTTATTTAAATCATTAATTAATGAGGTAATCACTGCATCATCATTATGTTATAACAAAAATTAATTTTTTTAATGTCTAAAAATTATTAAAAAATTACCATGATGTAGTAAATATTTTTATATTTCTAATGGATATTTATAATCTAAAAGTTAACTTATATAACCCCAAGTAATAATTGTTTTAGTAAAACAACACATTTTTTTGACAATTTTATTTTTACTTTAAATAAAAAGTTATTAATGTCATTTTCTTACCCAAGTGGCTCCATGGGGTCCCCAAGTTGACGCATATATTTTCATGGTTGGCCATGACTCATCCAATAATGGTAGGACAAGTGTAAAGGTAATTTCCTATTATTATAACATTATATTTACCTTAAATTACACTAATTACATTTAATCGCGATTAATAAAACATAAAAGTTACTATTCACCAAAAATTATTTTCATCCCATTGAACCACATTTTACTTTCTAATAATAACCATGTATGTCGGATTTTTGAAATTAAATTCATAGAAGCGGTAAAGTTTCATTTAAATGAAAAAAATCAGTTTTTTAACTACCACTTAGTGGTTTCACTATTCATCAAAAATTGATGTTTTTCAGAAAATTACCAAAAATTCACCCTAAGATATATTTGATATTCATAATTCAAAAATGATATCTATTTTAAAAAAATCCAAACATATAAGTTGAATTAATTAATTTAATAATTAATTCCCTTTGTCAAAACAAATAGCGTGTTTTTAAGAAACAATATATATCAAAATATTGACAATAGTTTATGTCCAATTTCAAAGTGAAATTAATTATAATGACCACCAATGGAGAAAATGGTAAAAATATATTCTAATTATACATTAAAACCACTCAATATTATAATTTATCATTATAAATTATTTTTATTAAAAAGTTGTTTTTAAATATTTTTCTATTCATAGAAAATTAGAAGTTCGCAAGAAATTTAAAAAAAATTCAACTTAGGATAATTTCAATTTTCTGAATCCAAAAATGAAGTCCATTTTCAAATATAAAATTTATATAATTTCAAAAAGTGGATATTACTATTCATAACGGCTACTTTGATTGGTCATGGTGTGTTAGAATCTCGAACTTGCGTACAATGCAAACTATTGCATTATTGAAAGAGATGCGTATCGTGGAAGCTTGGGGTGTTACATTCTCCCCTCCTTCAAAAAATTTCTCCCTCGCAATTTGAAAATTTTCTTTGAAAATAAAAGGTTGAAAATAGAAAATACCTTTTTGGAAAATCCACATTGGAAATGGGGTTAATAAAAATATAACTTTAAAAGAAAGAAAGAGAAGTACAAAGGTCACCCGGGATAGACCATACTAGGATTCTATGAAAATATGGATGTGGAGGAGAAACTAACCATCAAGGTCTGATAGAGAGTTGTAGAAAATAGTATTAGGAGAAAGTTTAACTACAAGAAAATCACAAACATGTGATTGGTTAAACGATCATTGATTCCCCTTTAGGAAAAGTTAACTGACAATGTTTTTGTTTTAAGTTACCTTTCATAAAGTTGAGGAATTTATTTAGGAGATTTACTAAGAACGTAAGGAAATATTCATACTTGTCATGTAGACTTTCATTATTTAATAAAGTTATAACACAAACCCATCTTTTAATCAAAAAGATAATAGAACTCAAAAATATTATATTTATCCTAATCGTACAAGGTTCCAAATATTAACACATATCATTTAGATTAGTAAAACTATTTTGTAATAACCAGGGACATCATGTATGCTAGTGGTAGGTAATAAAGTCCTATCGCACTATGGTTTTGGGTTTGATTCCTACAGCTTTGTCCGACACGATAGGTTATCCGCCAACCTACAGGTTGTCCTTTTCCTAAAACTTAGTATTATAATATTTCAAAAATAATATTCATAAATATTTTAACCTTAAACAATACTATCCAAATTTAAACTTAATACATTCCAACCATTATTGTTATCCAAAATACCTATGTCCAGACTTTCTCTAAAAGGTCTCTAAATTCCAAAATCAATTGTAACATCAGATTCCCCAAATAAGGTAAAGTTTATCTTTTTGTCACATACTAAAAATATGAGTACCTTCATCATATTAAAACCTTAATGAAAACAACAAGTACTGCAGTACAATATTTATATATATCACATTATTTTTATAACCAGAATATAATCCTTGAGTCCAAACGCACCAATAAATTAATTATTCCACTTCAAATGTAGTAACAATAGAAGCTTGGCTTTGATCCCTTGGCCTTTTCTGAGGTAAGTTTCCCTGATGCTTAGTAAATTTATTTGCATAATGCCCCATTTCTCTACAATTGTAGCATTCAACATTGATACCCTCTTTCTTTCCCTTGCAATCACGAGCCTGGTGTCCTTTTTCTCCACATTCATAACAAACTCACATTCCTTTTAGGCATGTATCGAGGTGATTCTTCCCATAATTATTGCATAATGTAAAATTCTTCTTTCCCTTTTTCCCTTTATCTATCTCTTGTTCCACCGTTCTCTTCTTCTCTTGCTTTACTTTATTGTCATAAGATTTAGAGAATTCCTTTTCTATCTTGATAGCATATGAGACAATATCATTGTACGACAAGAAATATTGTGAGAGTAATGTTGGATGGAGTAATGGTTTTAACACATCAAAGAAATGATCAATCTTTCTTCTTGGGTTACGTATATAATCCGCCGCTTTCCTTGCTAACCTTGTAAATTTAGCCTCATACATTGCGACATTCTCATCCTCCTTTTGTCCCAGACTCAGAAATTTTCTTTCCATAACTGCTTGATGGTCATGTGGAATGTATTTTTCTATGAAAATTTCCTTAAACTCCCTCCATTCCATACATGATACTTCTTCATCTTCCTTGGATTTATGAATCAGCGACCACCATTGATCGGCATCTCCATTGAGGTGATAATCTTCTATGACAACCTTCTCCCTTTCTCTACTCCCCAAGGCATGGAATATTGTCTCTAAGGAGTTTATCCATTGCTCAGCTACTAATGGATTTGTACCCCCATTAAATTTTGGCGTTTGTTTCCTCATGAAATGGTCTAACATTGATCCTCCACGATGTGGATCAGGGTGCTCCAAACAGTTAAGGTTATTATTCGTAACCTGAGTGAGTTGTCCCAGTATGGTGATAAGTTGTTCCACACCAGTTGTATATACAGCTCCACTATAATTATATTGAGTTGGAGGGAAATCCCTACATGGAGTGCGTGCATTGATATGGTTTCCATTCCTCCAACTAGGCTCCATTTCTGAACCATGGCATAAACTATATTAGTTTATGAATCGAAATACATAATAAATAACATGTAAAAAAACTTAACAAAAATTGAACTATTTATGGATATAATCCATAATCATAAAAATGTTTTCTTTGAGGAAGTAAATACTCATAAACCCTTTATGACGGTTTGTAAAGAAAATGAGAATTATTCTAAGCATATCCCTCGGGAGTGTCGTAACCAATAGTGCAACAAGGCCCATTTTCGTGCACCAGTTCCCGTTTGAGTCTAGCTCAAAGTGGTGTTTTTAGCTTTTTCCCCTAGGTACATCTTTTCCAGAGCCGCCTCTACCTGCTCGTATCCAGAAATGGATGTATTGCTTGGAAAACTCACAAAATCTCTACAACAACAAAATTCTAGGAAGTTCTTCTAGACTAATCCCCAAAGTCTATCTTATGGACATGTGCTCTAATCAGAGTTTTTCTAAATCTAGCTTCCAATTATAGTATTAAACTACCTATGATACCAACTGTAACACCCCAACCCCAATTACCCAGAATTGGTGCATTATTACATAATATTTTCATGACAAAAAAGATCAAGTCTCGAAAGGCCGATTAGTTTAGTAGCCTTGAAACCCTAGGTACATTCATAAATTTTACATTACATCATAAATTAATACAAAGATACAACAACATATTGTCTTCATATCCCCTCATATTATCCCTCTAGGTCCTTCATAAGATACACTTTCACATCCTGGAAAAATTATAACATTGAAAGGGGTGAGCTCAGATGCTCAGTAAGGATAACAATATACTGAAAGCTTTCATTAATAAACATAAACATTTAAGTCAATGTATAACTAAACAAAAGCCTTTTAAACATGAACTTCAGCATAATATGGAAAAATTAAAATAAAATAATTCCATTTACTTATTCACAGGGATATTATACTTGTCGAATAATCACAACAATATCAATAACCACTTTCATAATGATGGAATACATAATTCCAGACTATCATCACCACGTTGCCAAGGCCTCGTGCCAAGACTACAAATAATATTTTGTCAAGACCTCATGCCAAGACACTATTTTGTCTCATTAGACCTTCCGATGCATCGAGGAGCTATAGCGGTCTCCACCCGTCACTTATTAAGTCCAATGCATTCCTTATATGAAAAGGTTTAAACATATCATAAATTATAACATAATCGTATCACATAAAACATGCATAAAAGAAACATTACATTTCCACATTTCAATCAAAAGATATCAATACAACACATTGATATAATAAAAACATTATCAAAACCATTTTCAATACCAAAATAAATGAAAAGTTAAACATGGTATTTATTTTTCATTTTATGAAAAAGTTATGGCTTGTAGAGGAAGCCGAAACTCGAATAATGGTCATGGCGGTGGAGAAGTCGTTGTCGCCACATACGTACGACAGGAAAAACATTGCTTTTTTCCATTTAGTAAAAGTATTTGTTTAAAAATATTCCTTTTGTATAAACATAAAAGTCAAAGGGGTTTGTACACCATATAAAAGAAATTTGTGTATAAAACAAAATATGCCTCAATGAATGGAGATAGAGATGACGTCCCTTAAAAAGATAATTTTTTTTAAAAAATAGATCTATTATTTGTAATCACTATAATTACACATAAGGAAAGTAAAAATACAAGATATTACATAATAATGTCATGACATAATTTTAAAGTAGGAGATTAATCCAAAGAACGGAGATTGGGTTAAGAAGTTCCCTTACCTCATGTCCGACTTGACTCGACTGTTCTTTAACCTCTTGAATAATAAACTAAAGTTTATTTATAATTTCTTAAGAAGATTTTTCAAGTTCATTATTCCTTTTATATAACTTTTTACCATGCTATGAACATTATGTAATTATTTAAGTTAATAACGGTCGTTTTGTCGATCTTTGGTACATACGTCAAAAATAAACTTCTTATAATTTCATGTTGTTCATGTGGTAAAATAACCAGTTTATCCATAATTATATTCATGATGTAGATATCATATATATAATATATATACAGTATATAAATTCATTTATAATACTACATAACATTTAGAGGTATGAAATGAAATGCACCATTCATGGAGACGGTAAGTTGTACGTACGCATGAACACTACTTTCATTTCTATTTTGTATTTAAGGGAATATAATCATAATTATATAAAGTTATATTATAAATCTAGTATAATATAATATATAATATTGTATAATCCATCCTTTATACATCATACACATGGCATTAATGATTCAAATCACTTTGAGGGGGCTGTAGTCCACACTTCCAAAAATGAAATTATCACGTTTACCCATAATGGAAATCATAAAGGTATGAAATAAATGAAAAATACAGAATCATAAAGAAAACATAAATATAATATTTATCATATATAAATATTTTTACATCTTAATGGCCACCATGAGAGGTGTTAAAATAATATTTAACAATCATCGTTTCGTGAGGCAGTAATTCGCCAACCAAAGAAATAGTATGTTATTTAACCATTAGACGGAGGTGTGTGTAAGTGTAAATAAAATCATTCTCATAAAAAAATCATGGTATATTTTAGAAACTTTTATTGTTAAAAAAGAAAGGAATAAAAATAGTTTAAGGGGTTGTAGAAGAAAAATAAAACAAAAGAACTTAAGAGAAGACATTACCTTAAAATCGGGTAATTCTTTTTTATTTGAGCTCAAGGATTCCTTGGGAAGACTTCTTCCCAAATTGAGGCTTCTAGGAGTAATATAGGGATGTTTATAGAGTATTTTTGCAGCGTTTGGCTGAGCCAAATGGCTTTGAAGGTCTTAATAATGTGGTAGAAGTGGGGGACTTTTATAAGAGGAGAGGAGGGGAACTCTTGGAAAGTCATGAAATGTTATATTATTATGAAGTGCTTTTCAGATTCCCAAGGTCCCAAAATTATGTATTTCGAGGATAAAATGATAAGGTTTCCAAATAAACTCATAGAATATGTTTTTGACAAGTTTATGTCTTCTATTTTATATTATCTTTTTATTTTTTATAAATCGTTAATTAATGAGGTAATTGATGCATCATCATGGTGTTATAAAAAAATTTAATTTATATAATGTATAAAAATTATAAAAAAATTACCATGATATATTAAATATTTTTCTCTTTCCAATGGATATTTATAGTCGAAAATATATCTTCTATAACCCCATGTAATAATTGTTTTAGTAAAACAACACATGTTTGCGACAATTTTATTTTTACTTTAAATAAAAAGTTATTAATGTCATTTTCTTAACCAAGTGGCTCCATGGGGTACCCAAGTTGACCCATGGAATGTATTGGTCGTCCATGACTCATCCAATAATGGTAGAACAAGTGTAAAGGTACTTTCATATTATTATAACATTATATTTACCTTAAATTACACTAATTACATTTAATCGTGATTAATAAAACTTAAAAGTTACTATTCAGAGAAAATTATTTTCATCCCATTGAACCACATTTTACTTCATAATTATAACCACGTATGTCATATTTTTGAAATTCAATTCATATAAGCGGTAAAGATTCATTTAAATGAAAAATCAGTATTTTAACTACCACTTAGTGGTTTCACTATTCATCAAAAATTGAAGCTTTTCAGAAAATTACCAAAACATCACCCTATGCTATATTTGATATTACTAATTCAAAAATGATGTCTATTTTAAAAAATTAAAAACATATAAGTTTAATTAATTAATCTAATAATTAATTCCAGTTGTCACAACAAATATCGTGTTTTTAAGAAATAATATATATCAAAAGATTGACAACTGTTTATGTCCAATTTCAAAGTGAAATTAATTATGATGACCACCATTGGGGAAAATGGTAAAAATATATTATAATTATACTTTTAAACCACTCAATAGTATAATTTATCAATATAAATTATATTTATTAAAAACGTTGTTTTCAAGTATTTTTTCTATTCATAAAAAATTAGATGTTCTCAGAAAACTACAAAAAATTAGACTTAGGATAACATCGATTTTATGAATCCAAAAATGAAGTCCATTTTGAAATATAAAATTTATATAATTTCAAAAAGTGGATATTACTATTCATAACAGCTAATTTGATTGGTCGCGGTGTGTTAGAATTTCAAACTTGCTTACAATGCAAGCTATTGCATTATTGAAAGAGAAGCATACCATGGAAGCTTGTGGTGTTACAAGATCTATCATTATTAAGGGTGATTTTGAACCCAAAATTTCATAAATAGTGCTCTAGTAATTTCAGTGAGTGCTTCCCCTAATTAGGAACCCTCCTGCTTATATGGTATTCTAGGTAGTGTGCCTCCTTGAACTAAAAGTTGGGTGATAGTGGAGTCTAGAAATATAAATTTATAGTGATGTAACCCTCTCTTGGATATATTTTCATCATATTTTTTTGATATAGGTGATTTATTATAACACCAAAATTAGAATAAGACTATCTAGATATGGTGGATTGTGAATTCTATATTTTGGGGATATATCATGGTATGATTGTGTTTGGGTAAATTTTTTTCTTTGAGGAAATGAACGTCATTAGAAGAGCCCTATACTGGTAAGGTGTGGTTTTTCATTGAGGATTCCAGGAATAGGGTCACCTTCCCCCACAATGTCATCTTCACATATAATGATTTTTAATGATGTGAGAGCAAGTCAGGGACACCCAATGTGGATATTATCTAGTTGTGGTAAATGTGTTCCTTTAATTGGTGTACATTATGTATTTTTTGTTGTTTTAAGGTGTGGGGGAAAACACTTATTATCTCGTACATGAAAATAAGGTAAATAAATAAATATTGGTAGTGGAGGTTTGCAGCCCAGAGGATATATGTGTGAACAGAAGTAGAACTGTAGTCTTCTCCATATTAGCTATAGTTTTTCTAAACACATGTGTTGTCAAATCTTTTCTTTGATGCATCCCGTCATTGAGTTTTGTAGTTTATAGGGGATCATTTAGCTTTCACCTTGTGTTTATAGACTCATACTAGATATGTTTTGGTGATCTCACATTTTATCTATTAGTGTTACTATAATCTTAAAGGAACGGTCCTAACATGGGATCCTTTCGTATCAATATTAAGACCCTATATTGTATTTATCAATATGGATTAGTTGCTTTCAAACCATTGCTAGTTTGAGTGTAACCATGGAGTTTTTTAGTGTATATGAGTTAGTGGGATGGTTTTTCCATTTATTATAGAGAGGGAATATCAGCAAGATCAAGATGAGCTCTTATGTTGGAGGATGCAATTGATTTAGAAGTAATTATTTGTATAACCATTGGAGTGATGGGTGATATGATCTTTTATTTTCCTATAATAGTGGATGATTTTGAGGTTGTATTCACTAATGACATTATAGGATTACCTCCCCATTGATTATATGACTTCTATATATACCTTCACCTAGGTATGGACTCGATATCTATGGTAGAATATCAAATAGACCACATATAACTATGAGATATGAAGATTCATTTAGAGGATTTATATAAGAAAAAAATTGTTAGACCCAGTGTGTGTCCCTATGTAACCCCCGTGTTTTTCACCAAGTAAGAATATCAATGATTGTGGTTATGTGTTGATTATAATTTACTAAAATAGTTGACTATCATGAGTGAGTATCCATTTCCTAGAATCAATGACCATATTGACCAATTTAAAGGGGTAAGGTTATTCTAAAAGATTAATAACAAGTTAAGTTATCATAAACTAAATATTTTAGATTATAATGTACTGAATATGTAATGTTTTTACCTATATAGTAACTATGACTTCTTAAATATTCTCTTTGGAATGAAAAATTCCCCATCATGTTTTCTGGGAACCATGAAATAGTTCATTCAGCAATTTTTAAAATCATTCATGGTAGTATTCCTAGATGTCATCCATAGATACTTAGTGTCAGATGAGGAGCACACATGACATTTGATGATGATCCTGGAAACACCCTAGGATATAAATATTTATTGAAATCTCTTGAAATATTATCTCTAAATTCATGTGGTTTAATTTTACATAAATTACATCTTAGTAGATAGAGAAGCAGTTGACTCTATGATTATTGAGGAAGTGATATATCTAGATTCACCAAAGAGTGTGACTAAGGTATAGAGATTACTTAGGGTGATAGGAAACAATTGATTATTTTTCCCCAATTTCTATAGGATCATGGAACCTCTTACAACTTTGAAAAATAAGTGGAAACCTTTCATGTTTATGGAGAAGTGTGAGATATATTTTCAGGTGTTGTGGTAGTTGTGGAAGTGTGATCCCATCTTGAGGCTTCTATAGGAGGGTTTTGAGTTCCTAGTATTTTTTATTGACTCCAGAGTTATACATGGATGTTATTTGATTAATAGGTATGTTTAGATTCTTTATGGTTCATAAAAAATATATACTACTTGAGAAGAGCTTCACAACCCACGACATGGAGCTGTATGTAGTGGTGTTCACTTGAAATTCCTAGAGACACTATCTTATGTGAGAGTGATTCATCGTATATTTTGACCATATGTGTATCAATAATATATTATTATAAAAATATCATGAAATAAGTCATATTCAATGGATTGAGTTTATATAGACTTATTATTTTAGTTATTATATACTCTTGGGAGAGGGAAATGTGGCGGAAGATGTTGTTCGTAGGAAATTATGCTCAAAGTTGATAATAGATGTGAAAGTAGTTATCCTCCTTTTAGTTGATTCTTGTGGATGAGTTTGGAGTATAATATATCCAAAATATAGTTTTCACCCAATAGGTCATTTATAATATCATGGGATAAATGTTCGGAAAATAAAATTATGAAGTCTTGAATGACAAGATATCTAGAGGATATGATTCTGATAGATTTTATTGACAGTAGTGGGGGTGGATGTCATCCATTTATATGTATGTAGAATGGTTTCGGTCATACGATGAGAGGATTTTCTTAGTTATTTTAAATAAATCCCCTTAGTATTATATATTTGAGTGTTTAACATGTACCAGGACCATATGTGTTAGTTTTGGTGGATAGTGATGAATGATAGTGTTGCTGAGTTTATCTATTAATACCTCACTAAAAATAGGTGATACTATTGGTGTTGGGATAGAAGGGTAAGTGTGATGGTATCTCTAGGTATTTAAGGATGGTACTTCCATAATTATCAATATTTTGTGATCATATATAGGTTATTTTGGAACCACTCACAAAATTGGTCTACTTCCAATCCATCTAAGATTAGAGTTCAGTGGAGTGTTTGGGATGCCTGTATTTGTAGGTGGTATTATAGTCTCAGGGAATTTCTTTAATGGTAATTTTGATCATGATTTATTATTCATATCACAATTATTTATATAATTATAAGAGTATTTAGGTACATAGTTGTGATCTTTTATGATGTTCTTCCTATAAATAGACTCCTATATAGGGTATACAATTCTCATTCCAAATAATATTCTTCAGGCCTATGTGTTTGTTTTTCACACACCTATTATGATCACCTAACCTAATTGGTGTTTTTATATAAAAATATTTATCATTATACCATTTTTATGACACCATTCAAGTCCGAGTATAGGATACCCTCCAGGTCACCACTCTATAGAATAGTACCAAGTGAGATAGTGCTTGTAAGACTGGAGTTTATTCATGTGATGATATAAAAGGATATTATCATACAAGAATTGATGAATAATAACTATATCCATCTTAATATATATGAGAACAAAAAATTGATGATTTTAGAGTACAAAAAATGGAGTACATTTGTTATTTAAGTTCTCATATCAATGAGGGGGGAAGACACTTTGCCATCATGAGAATTTATCTATGAGATTCATCATAATTTACTAATACTTCTCATGGTTGGAAATATTGTGTATTGATTAGCCTTTCCACTACAATTATATCTGGTATATTTTGATTTCCATGAGTCTCAATTGAGGGGATTCATTCATGATCTTACACACATTATCGATCAAGGTGGTTTTGAAATTATAGATGAATGTAAATATTTTTGGGTTCCTCGAGGAGATCAAGGATTAGTTGGAGGAGATATTTCATGGGTGATTTCCCCCCTTGGCACATATTTGTATGTATCATAGAAATCTAAAAGAGTTATCAAGGGAATAGAGGAAAGAAATATGATCTTATCATCCTCACCTATCTAATTAGGTTTTCAATTTTTGGACAAAAAACCCATGAAGTTGGAAAGAATATACTAAATCTAGAATTTCTAATTGTCACATTGCAATATTTTAAATAATATTCTTTGAGTCAAGCATAAATCCATAAAGGAGTTTTAGGTCATGTGTATCCTCAATTTGATATATTAATAATACAAAATATATTATAACATGATGTGATGGGTTTTTAGAATTAATGTAATACTTCTCAAATAGTGTCTCAGTTGAGAAAACTAGTATTTTTATTAAATAAATAAAATGTGTTCGACCATATTAATGACATACTTTTTTCTTCTATCAAATGTATTGGTAGAGTAAAATCATGGGAAGGTTAAATATATTAAATAAATTTATTAATTTAATGTATAATTAATTGTGTGGCCCAAAGGAATCTTCTTTATAAATACATATTTTGATAATTCCCAAGGATTAATTACATTACTATATAGCATTTTGAATATTGAGAGACAACACTTGAACTGACTCTGTTGGAGGTTGATCTCAAGATTGAGGTTCAACGATCAATGGACATGGATAATTGAGGAGACAATTAATAATGTAAATAATATCATAAATTACATCAATGAACATATATTATTCATCAATGGTAGATCCAAAAATTAAGTAGGCATTGTTTTTTAGTAGTATTGATCCCTTTTCTTAGTTTTCTATGATGAACATGTATTAATTCTTTTAGAAATCATGGATCATTATTGTTGATTATATATTGTTTATATCATCTTTCCAGGATTAGGAATTTGATATTATATTTTTTTACAATGTATTTATACTCTATATTATTTGGATCCAGTTAATGATAAAAATATAAACAATGAATTTTTTTGATGATCACCTTTTTGTTTCCTACCATCCTCTCTCCATTCATAAATATTCACCATCAGTATTTTGATTTGCTATCTATTAAATAATACACAAGAAACATATCATTATGAAATCCATATTTAGTGTAATGAATCATTTTTAGGGGTTCATTTGTTGGATTAGAGAAATGATAGAGTTGTGGTGGTGATGAAAGAAATCTGGAGCGTGTAAGGACAATGATGGTTCCATGGTATAATAAATTGAATGTTAAAGAGAATTTTGTTTTTTTAAAATACCTCAGTAGTTTATATATTTTTATGATTAAAAACCCCTATTTATATTATAATGTTTTTATGTTATGTTATTTATATTTCTTCTCTAAATATTCGTATAAGTATGAAGTTTATTATTGAATAGATCCAAAAGGAATTTATTATATGAGATGGAAGATATATTTATTCCATATGAATTTATCAGTTTGTTTATAAAACTGATCATAAAATGAAATCTATCTTACAGATAACATAACTATCCTATAGAGTAAAATTAGTATCCATGATGGAGTTTTAGTCTCTGTAAAATAAATTTCTCTTACAGAAGTCCTATTTGGAATGCTTACCATATTACATATAAGGATTATCTTTAAAATAATCTAAATTATCTTATACATTCGCAAATTAATAAATTATAGTCTGAAAAATAATTATGAGTAGTATTTCATGTTATGAAAAAGACATTCTTAAAAGGAGTATCTTATGAGAATAAATGAATGATGTGAAGGTAGATTTTTATATGTCAGTATGATATTATCTTTTGAATATGAATTATCTTATGTAATGAAAAATTAAAATATTTGTTTTATCATATGAAGATTATATATGAATCATCTCATGAGAACAATGCTATCACACATTTATCATATAGTGAAAAAGAAATCCTACAGATTTTCATTATTATTCTTATAAATTTTTTATAATATATGGATATGTCAAATCAATATTTTTTGTGTATTATAAAAAGAGATATATAAATAAGGAATGTAAAATTCAGACAGGATATCTTTTTTCAAAAAATGGAAATATTTGAAGAATAATATTTCTAAAATCACCATCATAAATGATTATTACATATTTGGAAAGAATGGAAACTATCCACTAAGAACCAATCTTATGGACTTTTCAAAGGATTTTTCACTATACCTTTATGATTATCAAGCATTCTCAAGTTCAAATTCAAAAGTGGAGATATAAATAGAATAGTTCTTCACTACATTAAAGGATTGATAAATGCATGTCAAAACAAGAACACCTAAAGCTACAGACATATGAAATATATGAGATGATAAGAGATTCAAACATTATTATTAACATAACACTTAAATATATCCCAGTGTTACCATTATTATAAGATAATCCTTTTAATTCACTGAACTTCTAGAGCTAAACATAAAATAATCACATCTTCTGTCACGAACCAACCCGGGTCGACCCTGAACCGGTCACCCGAGCCGGTCTGCGACATGGCCCGAGAGGCGTTCCCGATCCTCCTGGGCTGGCGACAAGCGCCAGGGCATCATTAGAGATTGTGGGAACGATTTCGCCCAATATAAATAAATAAGACAGCGAAAATAATACAGAGCAACGCAGAAAATATAAACCAGATAAAGTGACTAAACAGGAACAAACAAGAAACAAACTAACCAAACACGACGTGCGAACAAACTCCGTGCGACCTCGCGGGTCGCTCTCCAACTCAACGATCAAGTGTCGCCCTAGGCGAGCGCGCTCAAGCTATAGCCTGCACAAACACTAAAAACAGAAAACAACTATAGGCGTGAGTATTAAAACTCAGTAGGCTAGCCCGATATCTATTCCCAATGCACTACCTTTAAAATAAAAGAAACATCATTTCAAGTTTGAACTACAATCTATAAAAGTATGTTTTTAATAATATTGTACTTAAAAACAAAGTACGAACCATTTCCCTTATCCATTTTCCAAATTCGTGTTCATTTCATTAGTGCCAATGACATTTCAGGAAAAGGGGAAAGTGATGTTTAAATTTTCAAATTTGTAAAAAAGGGATTAAACACTTCCATTTGAAAACAATTTTTAGAAACCCATTAAAAAGCAATTTATCAGTTTCCAAGGAAAATAATATGCCAGAATGCACAAAGTAAAACATACAGCAAGGGCAATGTAAGTATACACGTGAGCATCATAATCATTACTGCAAGCTACAAAAGCTGAATAGACATGGGTGTACCTAGGAGATCGAGAATAAACCAGAAGACACCAATACATGAGAAATCATCCTTATTGACATGTCACGATGAAATCAAAACGCACAAAGCGCTCGACCATCCACTCACAGGCAGGTCGAGGGCAAATCCCATAGTAATAAACCCAATATATCCACCTACTATGGGTCACTGGTCAGTACCATAACCTACCAGTGCAGCAATCGTTCTTAGAATATTCTCTCAATATGCCAGATACCCATGTATCAAGTGTTTAAGAAAAAGGGGTGAGCCAACTGATGCCAACCGAGCATCCAATCATATATATCTATATATAAAGAACAACAGGCATTCCCCGAGCCACTCCATGGGAAAACCTCTTGCCTTTAACTACTCAAGTACCCGGGAGCCTCTAAGCGCGGCCTCCCAAACAATCAATTGCAACCAAGGCATGCGAGTCGTCTTAAGAGGGTTTTTATAAAAAAACATTTCCATCACTTTCCATAAAGTGCCAAACGGTCATTTAATACAGTTCACAATTACTACCAAAACCAGTTTAAAACTATTTGAAGAATCCACAAAACACTACTTCACAGGTTGCCAGTATTTTTATAAACCAAACCAAACCATTTTCTTTTCCAAATAAACTTTAAGAGCCAACCGGGCAATTTCTCAAACGAACCAAAGTATTTGTTCATGCTTCAAAAGAAATCATTTCTCATTAAACCAGAACTCTATTTTATATTCCGTGAATTATGTTTAAAATCCAAACGGGCATTCTTTCATTATTGGGTGTCCGCTCGTCAAAAGGATGTTTCATGTGTCGTGTATAAAATAAACGGCTCCTTTTAACATTAAATAACCATTTAAAAATTAACCATCTTATATTAAAATTTAATTATCGTATATTATCTCATCTTTATTACAATTAACAAAATGTTGATTTGAACAATTAGGGTGCGCAAACAGCATGAAATAATATAACTTAAATTTTAAAAGTAGTGCAAAGGGAACCTACCTCACAACCAAGCGCGTCGACACAACAACCTCGGATCCAAGTCGCGATGACACAACGTGTGTCTGAAACCACGTGACAAGGTCTAACACTCTGCATAGTCAGTACCAAGGACTCAGACACATCCAAAAACTCACCAGAGCATGCCAAACCAAGCGTCGGAAAGAAACGCTCACCTCGGAACTGAAGCGCGACAACAACGGAACCTCGGAGACACGGCGCGGCGATGGCGCTCACTTGAAAACACCCTGCGCGGGCCCTCAAATAATAATCCTACCAAACGAAACATAAATTGATAAAAACCCCTAACAAGGCAAAGGCGAAAGCAATAGTAGTAATAATGATAATAATAGTGATCATTATAACAACGATAATAATAAGAATAGTAAGAATAATAAAAATAATAAAAATAAGGATAATAATAATAATAGTAAGAATAATAATAATAATAATAATAACACTAATAATAATAATAAATAATAATAATAATGAAAATTAATAATAATAATAATAATAATAAGAATAAGAATAAGATTAATAATAACATAATAGTAATATTATTGATACGAATATTAATAAGAATAATAATAATAATAACAATAATAAAATTAATAATAATAACATTAAAAATAATAATAATAATAATAACGATAATAGTAATAATAATAATATTATTATTATTATTATCAACATTAATAATAATAAAAATAATAATAATAATAATAATAGTAGTATTAGTAACAACAAGAATAATAAAAATAAAAATAACAAAAATAATAATAAGGATGTAGTATTAACAATGATAATAAAAGTAAAACAAAAAAGACAAAATAAATGAAACCTGGTCGGGGGGGAGCCGTGCCGGCTGGAGCAGGGGAGGAGAGGGAGTCGAGGATGTTTCGCTGATGCGGGAAGTGGGAGGAATCCAAGCTCCAGGGGGGGCTGTTGTGTGCGCGATGCTGCACAGCAGGAGCAGCGACGAGGTTGGCAGGCGCCACTGGTGGGCGGCTGGGGCGTGGCTGGGGAGTTATTTCAGGCAGAGGAATGGAGAATTGAGGATGGGGTGTGCTGAAACAGAAAACAGGAGGGAGGCCAAGCGGGTTGCGCAGGAAAGAAAATGCAGGGGGGTCGCGCAGGCCGGCTGGGTGCATGGGTCGTGCGGGAGAAGAGGGGAGCCGAGGCAGCGGATAGGGGGGTCGGTTGGTGGTGCAGGGGTGCCGGAAGTCCGCTGGAGGGCGAGGTGGGCAGCGACGTGCAAGGGAGAAGTAGAAGTATCGCTCGGCCTGCACATGCGCAGTAAGGGGAGGAGGAGAATTGGGTGATGCGACTGTAGTGTGAGGTGAAGGAGGGGAAGGCCGAGGCACCGGAGCGGGGCGCTGCAATAGGGAAAAGGGAGCAGATCTCCAGGCAACAGGTGTGTGTGCTGAGGGAGGGAGGACGCACCGCAAGCAGGGGCGCCAAGGACGAGAATCCGCGCGAGGCAGATCTGGAGCAGATGGAAAGGGGGGTGCGCCGCATGAGATGGCTATGCCGTAGGGATGCTGCGGGCTTGAGCAGGGAGCAAAAGAGGGCTAGGGCGTTGCTGTGTGATAGCAGACAGAGGAGGAGGAGGAGGCACCGCGCTGGGTGCGTGCGGCCGAGGGAGGCAGGAGGCGTGGGAGGCTACAGTGTTGGTGTTGGCTCGCTGCAAGGAGCAGGGCGAGGGGTTGCTGCAACGAAGGAGGGCGCCGAGTAGGGGGGTCCGCTGGAGGCGAGTCGCCGGGAAGCAGGGGCGGACAGAGAGGATGCAACGGGGAGAAGAAAAAGGGGGCGCCGGCTCCTGCGGGGGAGAGAAAAAAAAAGGATAAAAAGGGTGGCTGCTAGGGTTAGGAGGAAAAAGAATAAATAAAAAAAAGAAAAGAGAAAAAAAATGAGAATAAAGGAAAAATAATAATAATAATGAATACTTAAATAAATAAATCATTAACCTATAATTATACTTCCATAAATACCTCAATAAATTCTAATTGTAATGATAAAAATTTATTAATATTATTAATAACAATCATCATTATTCTAAAACTCATTAAAAACAATAATACTACTAAAACTTATGTAATATAAATTTGTGTTAAACTTTAATAATAACAATAATAATAATAATAAAAATAGTAACCACTAATAATAAAATAATAAAATAAAAATAATAAATGAATTTATATCATCTTTAATAATATTAAAATTAACAAAAGGCCAAGTAATTGCATGGGCGAAGCCGCGCGGTGTCGCGCTCCGCCCGTGCGTCCAACGTTGTCGAACCCAAAACGCGCACTTTTTATCCTAAGCATAAAAAAAAGAACAAAATCGTTCACGACTCAAACCGAACCAAAAATAATTTAAGGCCAAGCGAATAATAAAATAAAATAAAATAAACACCCTTGTCGGGGTGCGACAATTCTCCCCACCATAACGCTTTCCGCCCCCGGAAAGCCACCACACTATCCAGCCGATCGATCAACACCTAAGGATTTCACATAACACGATCCAACCTCTTAACCAAGGATGTCACAACGACTACCAGCGGGACTGAACCTCATTGCCCAAAGTAAATCACCAACAGAGGGAAGGCCTGAACGGGCTCCCCACCATAAGAACTCAACTAGAATTCAATAACGATTTAAGAGAAAACCCAAAGAGACTCGTGGTGGGTCTCCCCACCATAAAGAACCGACCAACTAACGACCAAACGGGAAACCAGCTTAGACATGCACGAGACCTTACTCCAGCTAGAAAGAGCACAGCAAGGACCTTTAAACCACTTACTCACGTCCAGAAGGGATAGAAGCTTAAATGGATACTTTGCGCAACTGAAACCCTAACCCCAAGGGCGGGGAGGGTGGGCCCAAGGATCAAATCACTAAAACTACGACGTACGACTACTCACGACCCATCACTTCGGGATGGACACAAACCAGGGCCACAACTGATTTACATCAGTGGCCCACGCAAGGTCACTGATCAGCAACTTACATCCAAAAGGCACAATTCCCGACGTTACACGAGGGATAAGTCTGTTGCGCACTTTGCGACAAGAGAGAACTACAACGACAGAGAAACCAGAGCAACAACACTAAAACTATCTCACCACGACGATAGAGGCGCGACTTTAACCGGACTCTTTAAAATTTTCCCCCCCGGGGGTTCCTGACTACGCGCCGGCTTCACTCCGAGACCTTTTGGTTGGAGCTCTGATGGATGAAGCATCTTCTGCCTCGCAGTCAGGTTCTGATAATCCCAATGAGATACATACATCTTTTGATCTGACAGATTGAAGGACAAGATTTTAAAATTAAAACACACCAGCATTGAAAGCCGAGGTTCATCAAAAGACCCATGAAGTTCCCATACATTTCAAACCCAGAACACCACCAGTATAACTACAACGATAAAAGATCCCTTAAACTGAAAGGAAACTTACACCAAGAACTCTGAACAAAGACCCAATAGCACATTACTTCTGAGAACACCCTCTGCGACGCTTTCTTGCAACGCCCCGACAAAATCGTCGCAAGTGACCCAGACGTCCACACGCCTGGCAGGGCTTCGGAGCGCTTGGGCACGATGACTTCTTGTGACCCCGCTTGCCACACTGATAACACACAATAATCTCCCGTTCCGAAGAGGTTGATGAAAGATCCCGAGGCCTCTTGATTCCACGACCTGCTCCATTCACATTCATTTGCTTACTCATCACCTTTCTAGAATCTTCACCACTGTTCTTAGGGATCGAAGGAGGGAGGACTACTTCGAGCACTCCTGCCATCGCAGCTTCGACATGAAAAGCTTGTCTTGCCACATCGACAAAAGAAGTTAGGTTGGACTCTGACACCCTCGACTGCAGATCAGGGCGGAGACCCTCCTCGAAGCGTCGAGCCTTCACAGGGTCATTTGTGGCATACTCTGAATCATAAGGTACTAGCTCAACAAAGCGCTGGAAATAGTCCGACACGGATCTGTCGCCCTGCTGCAGACAACATATTTCCGTCCCCTTTCTCACCCTATCTTCCTCAGAGAAATATTGACGAATGAATGAGGCCTTGAAAAACTCCCAAGTAATCTCTTGACGAGGCTTGTTCCGAGACACTGACTTCCACCACATCCATGGTGAACCTTCAAGCATGAAGGTCGCAAACTTGACCTTCAACGACTCGGGCAACTCAATGAGGCTAAAGTCCCTTTCAATATTCCGCATCCACTCCTCTGCCACAGAAGTTTCTGCTTGACCATAAAAGAGAGGTGGATCCAACTTCCGAAACTCAAGCATAAAATCCTTAGGTTGATCAACCGCACTATGATCACCCATCGAAGCTTCAAAGGGATAACCGCTGGACAAGGAAAAGTCAAAACCCCAATCAAGGCCAACTCAACGAATGAATAACAACCTCAAATTCAAACACTGCATAGGTGACAAGCTCAAAATCCGAGAAAACAAGTTATCATAACATCAAAAGAATTTATCTTTGAAAACATCTTTAATTTAGAACAAGCTTAGTGGGTTAAACCTTCGCCATTGGTATTCTTTAGAGCCTCACTCACATGCATGTATCTGTGCCACCCAGGGCATCCATCCACCATACCAGAAATCCATCCACATTTCCAACATACCAAAATGCATGTGAGTACTCATCGGAACACCAAGGCCAAAACAGATCAACTTCATTTTCCAAAAACAATTTATTCAAACCACTTCTTTTAAAACAATCCACAAATTAAACATGTCATTTCAAACAACACTTTTTTTTTCAAAACCAACTTTTCTGATTCAAACCACTTTCAAAAATCAAGGGAAACACAAAACAACTCAAACAGGGGACTAGTGTCAGTGGGTGACTTGACCATATGGTTGGCGGCCACATGCCAAACACGTCACTGACACAGAGAGCATTCTTGGACCATGCCCCCAGCTCCACATGGCTTGCTAGGCCATGCGGCTTAGGACTATTAGCCCAACTCCATTTTCCGTACCCCAATCGCAAAACATTGCCATAAAAATCCAAACAAACAAATTAAACTGGACTTCCCATGGAAACCTGAGGATCGGTACGGGCAAGAGTTCGCGACGCTCTTCTCGCACCTACCCCTCAAGTCCCGACAATCCTACTCCATCTACCTTGACATCCCAAATAACAAAGGGCGCTCTGAAAAGTGAGGTCTGCTAAGAGCAAACCGCCTCTGATACCATTTTTTCACGAACCAACCCGGGTCGACCCTGAACCGGTCACCCGAGCCGGTCCGCGACATGGCCCGAGAGGCGTTCCCGATCCTCCCGGGCTGGCGACAAGCGCCAGGGCATCATTAGAGATTGTGGGAACGATTTCGCCCAATATAAATAAATAAGACAGCGAAAATAATACAGATCAGTGCAGAAAATATAAACCAGATAAAGTGACTAAACAGGAACAAACAAGAAACAAACTAACCAAACACGACGTGCGAACAAACTCCGTGCGACCTCGCGGGTCGCTCTCCAACTCAACGATCAAGCGTCGCCCTAGGCGAGCGCACTCAAGCTATAGCCTGCACAAACACTAAAAACAGAAAACAACTATAGGCGTGAGTATTAAAACTCAGTAGGCTAGCCCGATATCTATTCCCAATGCACTACCTTTAAAATAAAAGAAACATCATTTCAAGTTTGAACTACAATCTATAAAAGTATGTTTTTAATAATATTCTACTTAAAAACAAAGTACGAACCATTGCCCTTAGCCATTTTCCAAATTCGTGTTCATTTCATTAGTGCCAATGACATTTCAGGAAAAGGGGAAAGTGATGTTTAAATTTTCAAATTTGTAAAAAAAGGGATTAAACACTTCCATTTGAAAAAAATTTTTAGAAACCCATTAAAAAGCAATTTATCAGTTTCCAAGGAAAACAATATGCCAGAATGCACAAAGTAAAACATACAGCAAGGGCAATGTAAGTATACACGTGAGCATCATAATCATTACTGCGAGCTACAAAAGCTGAATAGACATGGGTGAACCTAGGAGATCGAGAATAAACCAGAAGACACCAATACATGAGAAATCATCCTTATTGACATGTCACGATGAAATCAAAACGCACAAAACGCTCGACCATCCACTCACAGGCAGGTCGAGGGCAAATCCCATAATAATAAACCCAATATATCCACCTACTATGGGTCACTGGTCAGTACCATAACCTACCAGTGCAGCAATCGTTCTTAGAATATTCTTTCAATATGCCAGATTCCCATGTCTCAAGTGTTTAAGAAAAATGGGTGAGCCAACCGATGCCAACCGAGCATCCAATCAGATATATCTATATATAAAGAACAACAGGCATTCCCCGAGCCACTCCATGGGACAACCTCTTGCCTTTAACTACTCAAGTACCCGGGAGCCTCTAAGCGCGGCCTCCCAAACAATCAATTTCAACCAAGGCATGAGAGTCGTCTTAAGAGGGTTTTTATAAAAAAAACATTTCCATCGCTTTCCATAAAGTGCCAAACGGGCATTTAATACAGTTCACAATTACTACCAAAACCAGTTTTAAACTATTTGAAGAATCCACAAAACACTACTTCACAGGTTTCCAGTATTTTTATAAACCAAACCAAACCATTTTCTTTTCCAAATAAACTTTAAGAGCCAACCGGGCAATTTCTCAAACGAACTAAAGTATTTGTTCACGCTTCAAAAGAAATCATTTCTCATTAAACCGGAACTCTATTTTATATTCCGTGAATTATGTTTAAAATCCAAACTAGCATTCTTTCATTATTGGGTGTCCGCTCGTCAAAAGGATGTTTCATGTGTCGTGTATAAAATAAACGGATCCTTTTAACATTAAATAACCATTTAAAAATTAACCATCTTATATTAAAATTTAATTATCGTATATTATCTCATCTTTATTACAATTAATAAAATGTTGATTTGAACAATTAGGGTGCGCAAACAGCATGAAATAATATAACTTAAATTTTAAAAGTAGTGCAAAGGGAACCTACCTCACAACCAAGCGCGTCGACACAACAACCTCGGATCCAAGTCGCGATGACACGACGTGTGTCCGAAACCATGTGACAAGGTCTAACACTCTGCATAGTCAGTACCAAGGACTCAGACACATCCAAAAACTCACCAGAGCATGCCAAACCAAGCGTCGGAAAGAAACGCTCACCTCGGAACTGAAGCGCGAGAACAACGGAACCTCGGAGACACGACGCGGCGATGGCGCTAACTTGAAAACACCCTGCGCGGGCCCTCAAATAATAATCCTACCAAACGAAACATAAATTGATAAAAACCCCTAACAAGGCAAAGGCAAAAGCAATAGTAGTAATAATGATAATAATAGTGATCATTATAACAACGATAATAATAAGAATAGTAAGAAAAATAAAAATAATAAAAATAAGGATAATAATAATAATAGTATGAATAATAATAATAATAATAATAACACTAATAATAATAATAAATAATAATAATAATGAAAATTAATAATAATAATAACAATAATAATAATAAGAATAAGATTAATAATAACATAATAGTAATATTATTGATACGAATATTAATAAGAATAATAATAATAATAATAGTAATAATAATAATATTATTTTTATTATTATCAAAATTATTAATAATAAAAATAATAATAATAATAATAATAGTAGTATTAGTAACAACAAGAATAATAAAAATAAAAATAACAAAAATAATAATAAGGATGTAGTATTAACAATGTTAATAAAAGTAAAATAAAAAAAAAACAAAATAAATGAAACCTGGTCGGGGGGGAGCCGTGCCGGCTGGAGCAGGGGAGGAGAGGGAGTCGAGGATGTTTCGCTGATGCGGGAAGTGGGAGGAATCCAAGCTCCAGGGGGGGCTGTTGTGTGCGCGATGCTGCACAGCAGGAGCAACGACGAGGTTGGCAGGTGCCACTGGTGGGCGGCTGGGGCGTGGCTGGGGAGTTATTTCAGGCAGAGGAAGGGAGAATTGAGGATGGGGTGTGCTGAAACAGAAAACAGGAGGGAGGCCAAGCAGGTTGCGCAGGAAAGAAAATGCAGGGGGGGTCGCGCAGGCCGGCTGGGTGCATGGGTCGTGCGGGAGAAGAGGGGAGCCGAGGCAGCGGATAGGGGGGTCGGTTGGTGCTGTAGGGGTGCCGGAAGGCCGCTGGAGGGCGAGGTGGGAAGCGACGTGCAGGGGAGAAGTAGAAGTATCGCTCGGCCTGCACATGCGAAGCAAGGGGAGGAGGAGAATTGGGTGATGCGACTGTAGTGCGAGGTGAAGGAGGGGAAGGCCGAGGCACCGGAGCGGGGCGCTGCAATAGGGAAAAGGGAGCAGATCTCCAGGCAACGGGTGTGTGTGCTGAGGGAGGGAGGACGCACCGCAATCAGGGGCGCCAATGACGAGAATCCGCGCGAGGCAGATCTGGAGCGGATGGCAAGGGGGGTGCGCCGCATGAGATGGCTATGCCGTAGGGATGCTGCGGGCTTGAGCAGGGAGCAAAAGAGGGCTAGGGTGCTGCTGTGTGATAGCAGACAGAGGAGGAGGAGGAGGCACCGCGCTGGGTGCGTGCGGCCGAGGGAGGCAGGAGGCGTGGGAGGCTACAGTGTTGGTGTTGGCTCGCTGCAAGGAGCAGGGCGAGGGGTTGCTGCAACGAAGGAGGGCGCCGAGTAGGGGGGTCCGCTGGAGGCGAGTCGCCGGGAAGCAGGGGCGGACAGAGAGGATGCAACGGGGAGAAGAAAAAGGGGGCGCCGGCTCCTGCGGGGGAGAGAAAAAAAAGGATAAAAAGGGTGGCTTCTAGGGTTAGGAGGAAAAAGAAAAAATAAAAAAAAGAAAAGAGAAAAAAAACATAAATGAGAATAAAGGAAAAATAATAATAATAATGAATACTTAAATAAATAAATCATTAACCTATAATTATACTTCCATAAATACCTCAATAAATTCTAATTGTAATGATAAAAATTTAGTAATATTATTAATAACAATCATCATTATTCTAAAACTCATTAAAAACAATAATACTACTAAAACTTATGTAATATAAATTTGTGTTAAACTTTAATAATAACAATAATAATAATAATAAAAATAGTAACCACTAATAATAAAATAATAAAATAAAAATAATAAATGAATTTATATCATCTTTAATAATATTAAAATTAATAAAAGGCCAAGTAATTGCATGGGCGAAGCAGCGCGGTGTCGCGCTCCGCCCGCGCGTCCAACATTGTCGAACCCAAAACGCGCACTTTTTATCCTAAGAATAAAAAAAAGAACAATATCGTTCACGACTCAAACCGAACCAAAATTAATTTAAGGCCAAGCGAATAATAAAATAAAATAAAATAAACACCCTTGTCGGGGTGCGACATCTTCTCTAGACTTATCTTTATATACTATCATTTTCTTATTAGAATTGTCTACTACATAATTATTCCCTTCCTAGTTCACCCTTATCAATATTTACACTCATTGTGAATGATTGTGTTAGGACTATGGATAAGTCATGTAAAGGGAGATACTAATTGAATGATATTATACCATTTTAGCAAGTAAACAGTACTTGCACACAGTTGGGATCCCCCAGAAAAGGGCTAACATAATGAAAATCAACAAACTTGTGGGGTAGAGCTTTAGTGGAGTAGATTATGGGATTTATGTTCCCCAATCTACTATATGTATCATGTATATATTTTTTCCATTGAACATTTATTTTAAATTAACTAATTCTATTAAGGAAGACATCAAAACTATAATTTCATAAAGAGATTGGTTTTAATGTATTAATAATTTTCAAGAACTCAAATCGCCACCCTATTGAGTATTGGTTATACAATATCTAGGATAAAAATTGGTATCATATCTATTGAATCATGAGTTATCAGCTATCAAATGTTGAATTCAAAATATATTCTTTTAAATTGATGATATATGTTTGAACATGGTTCTTCTATTGAGTTATGAATATTTTGTTTTTTGTTTGTATTGAAGAAAACTGGAAAAAAGGGGTTAAGGGCTTAATGCAATCCTGTTGCACAATGTGACTAGGGGTTACACACTGTGTAATACCGATACATTCCATGTAAAACAAGTGGGAATTACTATTAAGGATGTTTAAATGAAGTTTGTTAAATGAGGGAAAATGAAATATACATTGTGTTTAAATTTAGAGTACATGCCGTGTATTTTATAAAATTGGTCAAAACGGGAAGTAGCATCTTTTCATCATTTCTGGATAGAGGGATCACTGAGTTATCTAAAAAACCAGTGATAATGATCATTTGGGATCCATAATCATCATCTGAACATCGATTCGATCACTGTCAGATGCATTAGAACCCAATCAGTCTACCCCATTCTAGGTCTAATTAGAGGATGATGCTGGATTAGGAGAGTTGTATGACTACGAGGTAGGTGGTATTTTTTCCTTTCACTAATTGTCAAGTTGGGTATATGTTACAGAGAGTTGTGCACCCATTTTTGGGTGTCACATTGATTAATAATTAACCTATGTTTTTTCCTATTCTTGTTTAGGTAATTATTTAAGTGATTGAAATCATGTTTTAGGTTGTTTTCCTTGATTAAGGGCCACCCCATGGGTGTGTTTCCCTTGGATAGCCATTTTTGGCCGTTTGGCCTAGGTTCCCTATGAGGTATGCCTTGTTTTCCCTTCTTGGGTTATTGAAAATTGTTTTTTTTATTAAATGAAATTATAATTGTGTCAAATTGTAATTGTTTTATGTAAGGGTTTATGTATTACACCCCATTCTTCCATGGTACGTTTCCCTTGGAATAATGTAATAGCTTGCATTGTACGCAACTTTGAGATTCTAACACACCGCGACCAATCAAAGTAGCTGTGATGAATAGTGGTACCCATGTTTTGAAATTTTATAAATTTTATCTCTCAAAATGGACTTCATTTTTGGATTCCTAATATCTAAATTATCCTATGGTAAAATTTTGGTACATTTCGGATAACTTTTATATTTTGATGAATAGTGAAAATTGCTAAATTTTAATTAATGACAACTTTTTTAATCAAAACAATTAATAGTTATAAATTATGAATTTGAGTGGTTTTATAGTATATTTGGAGTATATTTTTACCATTTAATATAATTTTTGTCATTAGACAAAATTTCACATTTAAACCGGACATAAACAAGTGTCAATCTTTTGACGGTTATTATCTCTTAAAAACACGCTTTTTGTTTTAACAACATGAATTAATTTTAAATTAATTTCTGCCACTTCTGTATTTTGAATTTAGAAAAATGGATTCCATATTTGGAATTTGGAGGACCAATTTGGGTAAATAGGTAACTTTTATTTTTATACATTTTGAATAATTACTTAGGTAAATATTTTATTTACCATGGTTAAAGGGTAAATCCGGTAAATAAGGGCAAACAAAATAATATTATAATATTATTAATGTACCCTAAAACGTGTCCTTACCCAATTAGTTGATATATGTCCAACCATGGTCATCTTTGGTTCGATTTTGGGACCCCATGGAGCCACTTGTAGTTGATAAGGACACTTTATGTTAATTAAGATAAAGTAAATACAAAAATGACATAAGCATATATCTTTTCGAAAAACAATTCTTACATTAGGTTATATATGTTATCTATTCGAATATAAATATTAATTGGAAAGATAAAAATATTTCCTACATAATTATATTTTATTTATATTTTTTAGACATTGAACAATTAAATTTATTTATGACACAATAATGATACCGTATTTTTCTTATTAATGAAAGGATCAAACAATTGGTATTATAAATGTTAAAATAAATATAATTTTAAACTTTTCTTGACATAAATGAATTTTATTGGTTAATATTAAATTTTAGGATTTATTAAATGAATTTGGTTCGAATTAATATAGTTTTTATAACTAACAAAAATCAATTATTGAATAGTGTCAAAATTGACATAAATGAGTTTTTAAAACAAATATTATATTATTAATTGATAATATATTCCTAAAAATCTAAGGATTGGCAAAAAGACTTATATCATGATATTTTTTTCATTAATGGACCACTTGGGGGTTTCTTGGATGTATATAGTAAGTTTAGTAACTATATAATATTAAAATACAACGTGACATGGAAAATGGAAATCTAATTAACTAGGAGTTAAAACTAAAGGATAAGATTAATATAATGACCCAACCATGTATAAAATCTATTGGTTTTAAGGATTTCTACCCATACCCACATTAATCCTTTAATAATACACTTTTTATCCATTATAAACCTAATATGACTTTATTATAAGTTAATACTTTAAGTTCTTCCTAAAGAGCCCATCCTCCACTTATAAAAGGACACCACTTCTAACCAACTATTCACACATTAAAAGACTTTTGGTTGGTCCAAAACCTGACCAAATACTCTCTCAACTTCCCTAAATTAATTGTAGTGTCCTTATTGTGATCATAAATCCAACCTAAGGAGCACTTCTGATCAAATAAAAAAGAAGAACCTGAAGAAGAGGTAATGTTTTAACCACCCTTTTTCATGTTCCTTTCTTTTTCAACTTCTTATTTCTTTGTTATTTACCTTCTAAAATAATAACTCCAGTATATTCTATATATTTTGATGTTATTATAAATATGGTACAACCATATTCAGTATTCTATCCATCCTTTGAATGACATGTCACCATACGTGCGTACGTAAGACCTATCATCTCCACGACGTGGTGTATTTGTTATTCAATACATTATTATTTGGATGGGTATAATAATGATATTTAATTCATGTAAATAATAAAAATAACATGATAATGATTCTTTATATATGATATACCATCCAATTATTTATTATTAAAAAGATGATATTGTCGCTCGTGCGTACGTACGGACTACCGTCTCCATGAATGCGATGAGATTCATGTCCCATCGTATCCATTCAAGAATAACATTCATATGATGGTTAAAAATATTGTTTAAGGACTTGATATAATTCAGGATATGAATAATATAAAACCTATCCATAATAAACACCACTTATGTAACAAAAAATATAAAAGAAAATGCGTAAGATAACACCCGAAATGACAATAATACTTAAATTTTATTAACAAAGAAATATTAAAAGATCATATATGATATCATATTTATGTATATTTTTATTTTATAATTTAATAAAAATTATTTAACTAATATACAGGAGGTTAACCTACACTCAATCAAGGAAAAGAACAAGGTAAGAGGTTTTCATCTCACTCCTTATTCCAGTATGATTCATTCCATATTGCCACTATTACCTTTTGTGTGGCATATGTACTGACCATAATTGTATTCTTCGTGTAATACAATTTAATTTATGTGTATTTACATATTCATTGTATTCTACCTCTTTCATGGGGTGTATGTTTCAAAAGTTACCAAATTGGTAAAGGTTAATTCCTCAATCTCATTATTATCCGAGATTGTTTATGTGTAAGTATTTACTAAGACATTTTTATCATCCAAGTCTATTTTTCATAAAAATTATTTCAAAATGAATATTTTAAGGATTTTTGAAAGGTAATATTTATCATGTTCAGAATTTTAAATGTTTTAAATATTTATCTTTCTAAATATTTTTAATTAATGTCCATATTTTCAAAATTATTTTATGGATTTATTTATGTGGACATGAATGTTTTAAAAATATTATTTCCTTTAAAAAGATTCAATGTGGTATGGGCCACTTTAATTCAAAAATGTCTTTAAATGACTTCTTTTCTAAATTGTGTGACTGTAAATGTTTTCATGAAAAAGGGTTATTTCTCTCAAAGAGTGTTATAAATCATTTTAATCTATGTCAAAATTATTTAATGGAATTTCAACTTGTTTTGAAGTTGATTTATCATGATACAAATCTTACATATTGTCTTTATGGTTTTGTGATATGTTTGACTATGGATGTGTTATTTTTATACCATTCATGGTGTATGGGTAAAGTATTGACATTTCCTTTGCCAGTTTTAATACGTATGTTTATGTTATGTTTTGACCATTTTATATTAGGAATGGATTGGACTTAATAAGTGATGGGTGGAGCCCGCTATAGCTCCTAGATGCATTGGTAGGTCTCATGAGACAAACTAGTGTCTTGGCACAAGGCCTTGACAAAATCTTATTTGCAGTCTTGGCACGAGGCCTTGGCTACGTGGTTAAGATAGTCTAGCATTATGAATTCCATCATTATGAAAGTTGTTATTGATATTTCATGTGATTATTTGACTAGTATAATATCCATTTGAATAAGTAAATGGAATTATTTCATTTTATTTTTTCCATATTATACTGATGTTCAAGTTTAAAAGGCTTTGATTTAGTTATACATTGCCTTAAATGTTTATGCTTATTTATGAAAGTTTTCGCTATATTGTTATCCTTACTGGGCATTTGATCTCACCCCTTTCTATGTTTTATTTTTCCTAGGATGTGAAGAAATATTTTATGAATGACCTACAGGGATAGTATAAGGGTATATGAGTGTGGAGACAAGTTTTTGTTGTAGTTTTCACTTTATGATGTAATGTATGACTTATGAATGTATCTAGTGTTTCCAAGGCTACTAAACTAATCGGTATTTCAAGACTTGATCTTTTGTGATCATTCCAATGTTATATAATAATGCACAGACTCTGGGTAACTGGGGTCGGGGCGTTACAGTTGGTATCAGAGGAAGTTTAGTACAAACCATGGAAGCTAGATTTAGAAAAACTCTAATTAGATCACATAAGCCTAAGATGGTCTTTGAGGATTAGTGTAGAATAACTTCCTAGATTTTTAGTATTGTAGTGATTTTGTGAGTTTTCTGAGAAATACACCCCTTTCTGGATATGATCAGGTAGAGTCAGCTCTAGCACAGATGTACCTAGGGGTAAAACCCAAAAACACCCCTTTGAGCTAGACTCGAGTGGGAATTGGTGCAAGACAACGGGACTTGCAGCACTCTTGGTTACAACACTCCTGGGGGATATGCTTAGGATAATTCGAATGTCATTAAAAACCATTTTGAAGGGTGTATGATTATATACATCCTCATGGAAGACATTTTTATGATTATGGATTAAATCTATAAGCTGTTCAATTTATGATTAGTGTTTTACAAGTTTAGATTTATGTATTGCGATTCATAAACTAATAAAGTGTATTCCATTGTTTAGAAATGGAGCCTAGTGGAAGAAATGAAAACTGTATGAATACATGCACTCCATATTGGGATTTCCCTCCTACTCTAGATAATTATAGTGGTGATGGTGATGCAACTGGTGCAGATCGGCTAATCACCATACTAGGACAGGTCACTCAGGTTATGAATAATAACCTTACCCATATGGAGCACCCTGATCCGCAGCATAGACGATCAATGTCAGATCGCTTCATGAGGAAACAACCACAAAAATTTAATGGGAGTACAAATCCACTAGTAGCTGAGAAATGGATAAGTTCTCTAGAGAAAATAATTTAGGCTTTGGGGAGTAGTGAAAGGGAAAAGGTTATCATGGCAGTTTACCACCTCACTAGAGATGCTGATCAATGGTGGTTAATAATTCAAAACACAAAGGATGGTGAAGAAGTATCAATTATAGAATAGAGGGAGTTTAAAGAGATTTTCTTAGAAAAATATTATCCTCATGACCGTCGATCAGATATGGAAAGGCAATTTCTCAGTCTGAGGAAAAAGGAGGATGAGAATGTCACATAGTATGAAGCTTACGTTACAAGGTTAGCGAGGCATGCAGCAGATTATATACGTAACCTGAGGAGTAAGATTGATCGTTTATTTCATGGGTTAAAACCATTTCTCTGTTGAGCATTATTCTCACAATCCTTCTCTTCATACGAAGACATTGTCTCATGTGATATAATGATAGAAAAGGAAATCTCTAAATCTCATGACAATAAAGTAAAGCAAGAGAAGAAGAGACCGGTGGAACAAGAGACAAATAAAGGGAAAAAGCGAAAGAAGGATATTATATTATGTGATAATTGTGGGAATAAACACCCCGGTAGTTGCCAAAAAGGAATGGGAGTTTATTACAAATGTGGATAAAAAGGTCACCAGGCTCGTTATTGCAAGGGAAAGAAAGATGTTTTCAATGTTGAATGCTAATATTGTAGAGAAATGGGGAATTATGCGAATGAATTCCCTAAATGACAAGGAATCTTACCTCATAAAAGGTCAAGGGATCAAGGAAAATCTTATGTTGTTACTATAGTTGAAGTGGAATAATTAATGTATTTATGTTTTTTGAGTCAAGGATTTTATTCTGGTTATAAGAATATGGTGATATATATAAGGATTGTACTACAGTACTTGTTGTTTTCATTAAAGTTTTAATATGACTAAGGTAATCATATTTTCAGTATTTTACAATAAGAAAAACTTTACTTTGTCTAGGGAATCTGATGTGACAATTGATTTTGGAATTTTGAAACCTTTTACAGAGAGTCTGGACAGAGGTACTTTGGATAACTATAATGTTTGGAGTGGATTAAGTTTAACCATGGATAGTATTGTTTAAGGTTAAAACAATTTTTATGACCAATTTTTTGAATATTATGATACTATAATTTTAGGAAAAGGACAACCTGTAGGTTGGGTAATAACCCGTCACGTCGGACAAAGCTGCAGGAATCGAACATAAAACCATAGTGTGAGATGCCTTTATTACCTACCACTAGCCTGCAGGAAGACCCTGGTCATTAAAAAGTGTTTTTCTTCATTTTAATGGTATATGTTAATGTTTGGATCATTATACTATTAGGATAAACATAATATTTTTATGTTCTATTATATTTTGTAGTGAAAGATGAGTTTATGGTAGAAATTAGTTGAAGGATGAAACTCATCTTGGCAAGTATATATATGTATATGTATATATATTTCTCTTATTCTATGAAGAAACTAATTCGTAAACATTAGGTAAGGGATCCTAAAACAAAGTATTTGTTATCCTAATACCTTATGTTTTTTTGAACCAATGATATTGTAAATCATCATAGATTGATGGCTTTGAGGCCCTCAATTCTACAATTGATTGTGATTGATGACCTCAATCACTCCCTATAAATATTTATATTTTTCCTCCAATTATGTGTCTTTCATTTCCACCAATTTTCTCCAAATCAAGATCATAATTGGTGGCGACCTTTTCATTTCTCTTCTCCTCTTATTAGGACTATATTTTATTAACCCAATTTCGGATGTGGGTTTTCCCACAAAAATATTTTCTATTTTCAACCTTTTATTTTCGAAGAACAATTTCAAATTGCGAGGATGAAATTTATTGAAGGATGGTATAATGTAACACCTCATGCTTCCACGGTACGGTTCCCTTTGAATAATGCAATTGCTTGCATTGTACGCTACTTCGAGATTCTAACACACTACGACCAATCAAAGTAGCCGTTATGAATAGTAATACCAACTATTTGAAATTTTATAAATTTTAACTCCCAAAAATGGTCTTCATTTTTGGATTCATATTATTGAAATTAGCCTATGGTAATATTTTGGTACTTTTTGGATAATTTTTATATTTTGATGAATAATGAAAATATTAAATTTTAATTAAAAACAACTTTTTTAATCAAAATAATTAATTGTGATAAATTATGAATTTAGTGGGTTGAAAGTATATTTAGAATATATTTTTACCTTTTAATACAATTTTGGTCATTGGAAAAAATTTCACATTTAAACCCGACATTAACAAGTGTTAATCTTTTGACCTTTATTATCCCTTAAAAACACACTTTTAGTTTTAACAACGGGAATTAATTTTAAATTAATTTCTGCCACTTCTGTGTTTTGAATTTAGAAAAATTGATTCCATATTTGGAATCAAGAGGTCAAAATTGTGTAAATAGGTATATTTTATTTTTAGACATTTTGTATAATTACTTCGGCAAATATTTTATTTACCACGGTTAAAAGGTAAATCTGGTAAATAAGGGTAAAACAAATAATATTAAAATAATATTAATTTACCCTAAAACATGTTCTAACCCTATTTGATGATACATTTCTGACCATGGGAATCTTTGGGTCGATTTTGGGACCCCATGGAGCCACTTGTAGGTGATAAGGACACTTTATGTTAATTAAGTTAAAGTAAATACAAAAATGACATAAGCATATATCTTTTAGAAAAACAATATTTACATAGGGTTATATACATTATCGTTTGAACTATAAATATTCAGAGGAAAGATAAAACAATTTCCTACATAATGGTAGTTTCTTTATAATTTTTAGACAATGAATAATTAAATTTATTTGTGACACAATAATGATGTAGTATTTTCATTATTAATGAAAGAATCAAACAATTGGTATTATAAATGTTAAAATAAATATAATTTGAAAGTTTTTATGACATACACAAATTTTATAAGTTAATATGACATTTTATTAATTATTAAATGAATTTTTTTCGAATTAAAAAAGTTTTTATGACTTTAAAAAAAATCAATTATTGAATAGTCTCAAAATTGACGTAAATGAGTTTTTAAAACAAATATTATATTATTAATTGATATTCAATTCCTATAAATCTAAGGTTCGGCCAAAGGACTTATATCATGATAGTTTTATCATTAATGGAACACATGGGAGACTCTTGGATGTATATAGAATGTTTATTAACTATATAATATAAAAATACAAAGTGACATGGTAAATGTCAAACTAATTAACTAAGAGTTAAAACTAAAAACTAAGATTAATATGATGACCCAAACCTATCTCAAATCTATAGTTTGAAATAATTTAGACCCATACCCACCTTAAAATTTTAATAATCCACTTCAGAGCTATTAGAAACCGAATATGAATTTATTATAAATTAACACATAAAGTTTTTCTTAAAGAGCCCCTCCCCCCCCCCTTATAAAAGGACACCACTTCTAACCAATTATTCACACCTTAAAATCCATTTATTTCATCCAACCCCAGCCCAAATACTCTCTCAACTTCACTAAATTCAACCTAGAGGCGTTAGTTTGATCAGAAATCCATCCTATAGAGCCCTTTTGATCAAATCAAAAGGAAGAACTCGAAGAAAAGTTAATGTTTTCACCACCCTTTTCAAGTTCCTTTCTTCTTCTATATCTTTATTCTTTGTTATTTACTTTCTAAAATAATAACTCCAGTATATTATATAAACTGTGAGGTTATTATAAATATGTAAAAACCATATTCATTATTCTATCCATCGTTTGAATGGCATGTCGCCATACGTGCGTACATATGGCCTACTGTCTCCACGTCGTTGTGTAATTGTAATTCAATACATTATTATATATATAAGAATAATAATGATGTGTAATTCATGTAAATAATAAATATAACATGATAATGATTCTTTATATATGATATACCATCTATTTATTTGTTATTAAAAAATGATATTGTCGCTCGTGCGTACGTACGGACTACCGTCTTCAAGAACACGATGAGATTCATTCCCCATCCTATCCATTCAAGAATAATTTTCATTTTATGGTTAAAAATAATGTTTAAGTACTTGATATCATTCTGTATATGAATAATATACAACCTATCCATAACAAACACGACTTATGTGACAAAACATATAAATGAAAACGTGTAAGTTAACACCCAAAACAACGATAATACCAAAATATTATTAACAAAGAAATATTAAAAGATCATATATGATATAATATTTGTGTATATTATTCTTTTATAATTTAATAAAAATGATTTAAATATTATAAAAGATTTTATCCTTCAATATATCATGGAAAAGAACAAGGTAATGTGTTTTCATCTCAATCCTTATTCCAGTGAGATTGATGCCATATTTCCATTATTACCTTTTGTGTGTGGTATTTACTGGCCATAATTGTATTCTTTGTGTAATACACTTTAATTTATGTGTTTTTAAATATTCATTGTATACTACCTCTTTCATGGGGTGTATGTTTCGTAAGTTACCAAATTGGTAAGGGTTAATTCCTCAATCTCATTATTATCTGAGACTGTTTATTTGTAAGTATTTACTGGGACATTTTTATCATCAATGTCCATTTTTAATAAAAATGATTTTAGAATGAATATTTTAAGGATTATTTGAAATGTACCCTTTATCAAGTTCAGAATTTTAAATGTTTTAAAGATTTATCTTTCTAAATCTTTTTAATTAATGTCCATATTTTTAAAATGATTTTATGGATATATTTATGTAGATATAAATGTTTTCAAAATGTTAATTTCTTTCAAAAGATTAAATTTGGTATGGGAAACTTTAATTAAAAATGTCCTTAAATGACTTGTTTCCTATATTTTGTGACTTTTAATTTTTTTCATGAAAAGGGGTTATTTCTCTCAAAGAGTTTTACAAATCAATTTAATCTCAGTAAAAATTATTTAATGGATTTTAAACTTGTTTTGAAGTTGATTTATCATGATACAAATCTTAAATATTGTGTTGAAGGTTTTGTGATATGTTTAACTGTGGATGTGTTATTTTTATACCATTTATAGTGTATGGGTAAATTATTGACATTTCGTATGCTAGTTTTAATACAAATGTTTTTGATATGTTTATACCTTTTCATATGAGGAACGAATTGGACTTAATAAGTAACGGGTGGAGACCACTATAGCTCCTTGATGCGTCAATAGGTCTCATGAGACAAACTAGTGTCTTGGTACAAGGCCTTGACAAAATATTATTTGTAGTCTTGGCATGAGGCCTTGGTTACGTGGTTATGATAGTATGGAATTATGCATTCTATCATTATGAAAGTGGTTATTTATTTTTCATGTGATTATTCGACTAGTAGAATATCCATGTGAATAAGTAAATGGAATTTTTTCATTTTATTTTTTCCATATTATGCTGAAGTTCAAGGTTAAAAGGCTTTTGTTTTAGTTATACATTTCTTTAAATGTTTATGCTTATTTATGAATATTTCTGCTATATTGTTATCCTTACTGGGCATTTGAGCTCACCCCTTTCTATGTTTTATATTTCCTAGGATGTGAAGAAGTATTTTATGAATGAACTGCAGTGATAGTATAAGGGGATATGAGTGTGGAGACCAGATGTTGTTGTAGTTTTCACTTTATGATGTAATGTAAGACATATGAATGTATCTTGTGTTTCCAAGGCTACTAATCTAATCAGTCATTTGAGACTTCATCTTTCGTGATCATTCCAATGTTATGTAATAATGCACCGACTCTAGGTAACTTGGGTCGGGGCATTACAGTTTGGGATTATTGATTTTCCCATGTAACACCCCGAGCTTCCACGATACGCTTCTCATTCAATAATACAATAGCTTGCATTATACGCAACTTCGAGTTCTAAAACATCGCGAAAAATCAAAGTAGCCGTTATGAATAGTAATAACCACTTTTTAAAATTATAGAAATTTTATATTTCAAAATTGACTTCATTTTTGTATTCCTAATATTGAAATTAGCCTATGTTGAATTTTTTGTAATTTTCTGAGAACTTCAATATTTTTATGAATAGTGAAAAATACTTAAAACAACTTTTTTAATCAAAATAATTCATAGTGATAAATTATACTATTGAGTGGTTTTAGAGTATACTTAGAATATATTTTTACCATTTTATCCAATGGTGGTCATTAGAATTAATTTAACATTGAAATTGGACATAAACAATTGCCAATCTTTTGATATAAATTGTTTCTTAAAAATAAGCTATTTGTTGTGACAGCGGGAATTAATTATAAAATTAATTAATGCAACTAATATGTTTGGAATTTTGTAAAATAGAAATCATTTTTGAATTCGTAATATCAATTATAGCTTAGGGTGAAATTTTGGCTTTATTCTGAAAAACTTCAATTTTTGATGAATAGTGAAACCACTAAGTGGTTGTTAAAAACTGATTTTTCGTTAAAATGAAATATTACCACTTCTGTGATTTGATTTTCAAAAATCCGACATACATGGTTGTCATTAAGAAGTAAAATGTGGTTCAATGAGATTAAAATAATTTTTTGGTGAATAGTAACTTTTAAGTTCTTAATCGCGATTAGAGGTAATTAGTGTAGTTTAAGGTACAAATAATGTTATAATAATATGAGATGAGCATGACACTTGTCCTACTCCTATTGGATGAGTCATGGCCGACCAAGAAAACCCATGGGTCAACTTGGGGACCCCATGGAGCCACTTTAGTAAGAAAATGACATAAATAACTTTTATTTAATGTTAAAGTAAAAAATGACACAAACATAAAATGTTTTACTAAAACAATTTTTAAGTGGGGTTACACAAGTCCAAATTTTGATTATAAATATTAATTAGAAAGCTAAAAATATTTCCTACATCATAGTATTTTTTTTATAATTTTTAGACATTAAATAAATTAAATTATTTATGACATCATGATGATGCAGTGATGACCTCATTATTTAACGATTTAAATAAAATGGGAAGATAATGCAAAATCCAAGGCTTACACTTGTCCAAAGCCAATTGGATGAAGAGATTTCGAACCCTTATCACCTTATCCTCGAATAATATAAGTGTGGGACCTTTAGAATCCGAAAAGCATTGTGAAATAATGTAACATTTCAATCTTTCCAAAAGTGCCCCTCCTCTCCACTTATAAAAGGCCCCCACCTCTCCCACCTCATTTACACTTTCAAGCCATTTGGCTCGGCCAAACTCTGCCCAAATACTCTCCCAACTTCCCCCTCTTACTCCTAGAATCCTCACTTTGGGCAGAACTCTTCCCAAGGAAGCCTTTGGCTCAAATCAAAAAGAGTTACCCGATTTTGTGGTAATGTCTTCTCTAATGTTGTTTTGGTTTATTTTTCTTCTCCAACCCCCTAAACTCTTTTTATTCATTTCTTTTGTAACAACACCAGTATCCTCAATATACTAGGATGTTGTTATAAGAAGTATTCGAGCTACACTTACACACACCTACATCTAATGGTTAAAGAACATACGGTTTCTGTGGATGGAGAATTTCTGCCTCACGAAACGATGATTGTTCAACACTCATATAACACCTTCAAAGGTGGACATTAAGATGTCTCTATATTTATATATGATATATAATGTGTTTATGTTTTACTTATGCTTCTTTATTTTTCATTTGTGTCTTACCTTTATGGCTTCCATTATGGGTATACGCGATATCTTCATTTTAGGAAGTGCGGACTACCGCCCCCTCAAAGTGATTTGAATCGTTAATGCCATATGTGGGATGTATAAAGGATGGAGTAAATGGTATTATACACTATATTATACTGGAATTATATTATACATTTATATCATTATGATTTAGTTCCATTAAATATAAAATTCAAATGAAAGTAGCGTTCATGCGTACGTACGGCTTACCGTCTCCATGAACGGTGCATTTCATTTCTTACCTCTAAATGTTACGTAATATTATAAATGAATGTATATACTGGATATATAAGATATATATGACATCTAAATCATGAATATAATTCTGGATATAATGGATATTTCACCACATAAACAACTTGTAATTATAAGAAGCTTATTGTTGACTCAAGTACCAAAGATCGACAAAACGACCGTTATTAACTTAAATAATTACATAATGTTCATATCATTGTAATAAGTGATATAATAAGGATAATGAAATTAAAAATGGTTCTTAATAAGGTATATATTAACTCTAGTTTATTATTCAGGAGGTTAAAGAACGGTTGAGTCAAGTCAGACACGAGGTAAGGGAATTTCTTAACCCAACTTCCATTCTTTGGGTTAATCTCCTACTTTCAAATTATGTCATGATGTTATTATGTCCTATTTTGTATTTTTACTTTCTTTATGTGTACCTATAGTGAATACACATAATAGATCTATTTTATTTTAAAAATGATCTTTTTAAGGACTTCGTCTCAATCTCCTTTCATTGAGGCATATTTGGTTTTATACACAACCTTCTTTTATACGATGTATAAACCCCTTTGACTTTTAAGTTTATTCAAAAGGAATCTTTTTTATACGAAGCGTTTTGCTAAACGACAAAAGGGAATGTTTTTCTTTCCGTACTTATGCGGCGACAACGACTTCTCCGCCGCCGTGACCATTATTTGAGTTTCGGCTTCCTCTACAAGCCATCATTTTCTTTTTTAATGAAAAATAAATACAAAGTTTTAACATTATTTTATTTTGGTATTGAAAATGGTTTTGAAAGCGTTTTTATTATATCAATGTTTTGTATTGATATCTTGTGATTGAAATGTGGAAATGTTATGTTTCCTTTATGCATGTTTTATGTGATACGATTATGTTATGGTTTATGATATGTTTAAACCTATTCATATGAGAAATGTATTGGACTTAATATGTGACGGGTGGAGCCCGCTATAGCTCCTCGATGCATCGGTAGGTCTCATGAGACAACTAGACATGGAATTGGCCGAGGCCCTTTCCCAATTTGATTTATGGTTTTGGCCGAGGCCTTAATCATTTTAGACGTCTTGGCCGAGGCCTTGACAAAATGTTTCAGAATGTCCGGCATTATACATTCCCTCATTATGAAAGTGGTTATTGATATTGCATGTGATTATTCGACCAGTAGAATATCCATGTGAAGAAGTGAATGGCATTATCTCATTTTACTTATGCCATATTATGTTGATGATCAAGTTTAAAAGGCTTCTGTTTTTGTTATACATTGCCTTAAATGTTAATGTTTATTTATGAAAGCTTCCGCAATATTGTTATCCTTACTGAGCATCTGAGCTCACCCCTTTCAATGTGTTAATGTTTTCCAGGATTTGAAGAAGTATTTTATGAATGACCTGCAGGGATAGTCAGAAGAGGATATGAGTGTGGACTATGGAGACTTTGTTATTGTAGTTTTTCACTTTATGATGTAATGTAACGTTTACGAATGTATCTAGTGTTTCCAAGGCTACTAAACTAATCGGTCTTTCGAGACATGATCTTTTGTGATCATGCCAATGTTACGAAGTAATGCACCGACTCTGGGTAGCTGGGGTCGGGGCGTTACAGTTGGTATCAGAGGCAGTTTAGTACTAACCTTGGAAGCTAGATTTAGATAAACTCTGATTAGAGCACATAGCCCAAAGATAGACTTTGAGGATTAGTATAGAAGAACTTCCTAGAATTTTGGTATTATAGAGATGTTATTAGTTTTCCAAGCAATACATCCCTGTCTGGATACGAGCAGGTAGAGGCGGCTCTGGCACAGATGTACCTAGGGGTAAAACCCGAAAACACCGCTTTGAGCTAGACTCGAACGGGAACTGGTGCACGACAACGGGCCTTGCTGCACTCTTGGTTACGACACACCCGGGGGATATGCTTAGGATAATTCTCATTTTATTTACAAACCACTATGAAGGGTTATGAGTATATACTTCCTCAAAGAAAACATTTCTTTTTATGATTATGGATTATATCCATAAATAGTTCAATTTATGTAAAGTGTTTTACAAGTATGGAATTATGTATTTTGATTCATAAACTAATCTAGTTTATGCCATTGTTTAGAAATGGCGCCTAGTAGAAGGAATGGAAACCGTATCAATGCACGAACTCCGTGTAGGGATTTCCCTCCTGATCAAGATAATTATTGTGTATCTGGAGATACAACTGGTGCTGATCAACTTATTACCATACTGGGACAACTCACTCAGGTTATGAATAATAACCTTACTCGTATGGAGCACCCTGATCCGCAACCTGGAGGATCAATGTTAGACCGCTTCATGAGGCAACAACCACCAACCTTCAATGGGAGTATAAATCCTATAGTAGCTGAGCAATGGATAAATTCCTTAGAGAAAATATTCCATGCCTTGGGGAGTAGTGAAAGGGAGAAGGTTGTCATGGCAGTTTACCGCCTCACTGGAGATGCCGATCAGTGGTGGTCGCTGATTCAAAACACAAAGGAAGATGATGACGTATCGAATATGGAATGGAGGGAGTTCAAAGATCTTTTCTTAGAAAAATACTTTCCTCGTGACCATCGAGCAGATATGGAAAGGAAATTTCTGAGTCTGAGGCAGAAGGAGGATGAGAATGTCGCAAAGTATGAGGCTAACTTTACAAGGTTAGCGAGGCATGCTGCCGATTATATACGTAACCCAAGGAGTAAGATTGATCGTTTCTTTGATGGGTTAAAACCATTTCTCCGTCGAGATTTGGTATCACAATCCTTCTCATCATACGAAGATATTGTCTCGTGTGCTATCAAGACAGAAAAGGAATTCTCTATGTCTTATGACAACAAAGTAAAGCAAGAGAAGAAGAGAACGGTGGAACAAGAGACAGATAAAGGGAAAAAGGGAAAGAAGGATTTTCCAATATGTGATAATTGTGGGAAGAATCACCCTGGTACTTGCCTAAAAGGAATGGGAGTTTGTTATAAATGTGGAGAAAAGGGTCACCAGGCTCGTGATTGCAAGGGAAAGAAAGAGGCTGTCAAAGTTGAATGCTACAATTGTAGAGAAATGGGTCATTATGCAAATGAATGTCCTAAGCGTCAGGGAAACTTACCTCAGAAAAGGCCAAGGGATCAAGGACAATCTTATGCTGTTACTACAGTTGAAGCAGAATAACTAATGTATTGGTGCTTTTGGACTCAAGGATTATATTCTGGTTATAAGAATAATGTAATATATATATAAGGATTGTACTGCAGTACTTGTTAATTTCAGTAAGGTTTTAATATGATTAAGGTAATCATATTTTTAGTATGTGACAATAAGAGAAACTTTTCTTTGTTTGGGGAATCTGATGTTACAATTGATTTTGGAATTTAGAGACCTTTTAGAGAAAGTCTGGATGAAGGTATTTTGGATAACTATAAAGGTTGGAGTGGATTAAGTTGAAATTTGGATAGTATTGTTTAAGGTTAAAAAATTTATGAAGATTATTTTTGGAATAGTATAGTACTATATTTTTAGGAAAAGGACAACCTGCAGGGTGGGGAATAACCCGTCGCGTCGGACAAAGCTGCAGGAATCGAACCCACAACTATAGTGCGACAAGCCTTTATTTCCTACCACTAGCCTACAGGAAGTCCCTGGTTATTACAAAATAGTTTTACTAATCTAAATGGTATGTGTTAACATTTTGAACCTTATACAATTAGGATAAATAGAATATTTTTGAGTTCTGTTACCATTTGGAGTAAAAGTTGGGTTTGTGGTAAAAATTTATTAACGAATGAAAGTATACATAACAAGTATGTATATTCCCTTACGTTCTTAGTAAATCTCATAAATAAATTCCTCAACATTATAAAAGGTAACTTAAAACAAAAATGTTGTCGGTTAACTTTTCCAACTGGGGATTCAATGACCGTTTAACCAATCACAAGTTTGTGATTTTCTTATGGTTAAACTTTCTCCTAATCCTGTTTTCTATAACTCTCCATCAGACCTTGATGGTTTGTTTTTCTTCCATATCCATATTTTCATAGAATTCTAGAATGGGCTATATCGGGTGACCTTTGTACTTATCTTGCTTTCTTTTAATGTTATATATTTATTAACCTTATTTCCGATGTGGGTTATCCTCAAAGGTATTTTCTCTTTTCAACCTTTTATTTTCCAAAAAAAATTTCAAATTGCGAGGACGCAATTTATTGAAGGAGGGGAGAATGTAACACCCCGAGCTTCCACGATACGCTTCTCATTCAATAATACAATAGCTTGCATTGTACGCAACTTCGAGTTCTAAAACATCGCGAAAAATCAAAGTAGCCGTTATGAATAGTAATAACCACTTTTTAAAATTATAGAAATTTTATATTTCAAAATGGACTTCATTTTTGTATTCCTAATATTGAAATTAGCCTATGTTGAATTTTTTGTAATTTTCTGAGAACTTCAATATTTTTATGAATAGTGAAAAATACTTAAAACAACTTTTTTAATCAAAATAATTCATAGTGATAAATTATACTATTGAGTGGTTTTAGAGTATAATTAGAATATATTTTTACCATTTTATCCAATGGTGGTCATTAGAATTAATTTAACATTGAAATTGGACATAAACAATTGCCAATCTTTTGATATAAATTGTTTCTTAAAAACACGCTATTTGTTGTGACAGCGGGAATTAATTATAAAATTAATTAATGCAACTAATATGTTTGGAATTTTTTAAAATAGAAATCATTTTTGAATTCGTAGTATCAATTATAGCTTAGGGTGAAATTTTGGCTTTATTCTGAAAAACTTCAATTTTTGATGAATAGTGAAACCACTAAGTGGTTGTTAAAAACTGATTTTTCGTTAAAATGAAATATTACCACTTCTGTGATTTGATTTTCAAAAATCCGACATACATGGTTTTCATTAAGAAGTAAAATGTGGTTCAATGAGATTAAAATAATTTTTTGGTGAATAGTAACTTTTAAGTTCTTAATCGCGATTAGAGGTAATTAGTGTAGTTTAAGGTACAAATAATGTTATAATAATATGAGATGAGCATGACACTTATCCTACTCCTATTGGATGAGTCATGGCCGACCAAGACAACCCATGGGTCAACTTGGGGACCCCATGGAGCCACTTTAGTTAGAAAATGACATAAATAACTTTTATTTAATGTTAAAGTAAAAAATGACACAAACATAAAATGTTTTACTAAAACACTTTTTAAGTGGGGTTACACAAGTCAAAATTTTGATTATAAATATTCATTAGAAAGCTAAAAAGATTTCCTACATCATAGTATTTTTCTTATAATTTTTAGACATTAAATAAATTAAATTATTTATGACATCATGATGATGCAGTGATGACCTCATTATTTAACGATTTAAATAAAATGGGAAGATAATGCAAAATCCAAGGCTTAAACTTGTCCAAAGCCAATTGTATGAGGATATTTCGAACCCTTATCACCTTAGCCTCTAATTATATAAGTGTGGGACCTTTAGAATCCTAAAAGCATTGTGAAATAATGTAACATTTCAATCTTTCCAAAAGTGCCCCTCCTCTCCACTTATAAAAGGCCCCCACCTCTCCCACCTCATTTACACTTTCAAGCCATTTGGCTCGGCCAACCTCTGCCCAAATACTCTCCCAACTTCCCCCTCTTACTCCTAGAATCCTCACTTTGGGCAGAACGCTTCCCAAGGAAGCCTTTGGCTCAAATCAAAAAGAGTTACCCGATTTTGAGGTAATGTCTTCTCTAATGTTGTTTTGGTTTATTTTTCTTCTCCAACCCCCTAAACTCTTTTTATTCATTTCTTTTGTAACAACACCAGTATCCTCAATATACTAGGATGTTGTTATAAGAAGTATTCGAGCTACACTTACACACACCTACATCTAATGGTTAAAGAACATACGGTTTCTGTGGATGGAGAATTTCTGCCTCACGAAACGATGATTGTTCAACACTCATATAACACCTTCAAAGGTGGCCATTAAGATGTCACTATATTTATATATGATATATAATGTGTTTATGTTTTACTTATGCTTCTTTATTTTTCATTTGTGTCTTACCTTTATGGCTTCCATTATGGGTATACGCGATATCTTCATTTTAGGAAGTGCGGACTACCGCCCCCTCAAAGTGATTTGAATCGTTAATGCCATATGTGGGATGTATAAAGGATGGAGTAAATGGTATTATACACTATATTATACTGGAATTATATTATACATTTATATCATTATGATTTAGTTCCATTAAATATGAAATTCAAATGAAAGTAGCGTTCATGCGTACGTACGGCTTACCGTCTCCATGAACGGTGCATTTCATTTCTTACCTCTAAATGTTACGTAATATTATAAATGAATGTATATACTGGATATATAAGATGTATATGACATATAAATCATGAATATAATTCTGGATATAATGGATATTTCACCACATAAACAACTTGTAATTATAAGAAGCTTATTGTTGACTCAAGTACCAAAGATCGACAAAACGACCGTTATTAACTTAAATAATTACATAATGTTCATATCATTGTAATAAGTGATATAATAAGGATAATGAAATTAAAAATGGTTCTTAATAAGGTATTTATTAACTCTAGTTTATTATTCAGGAGGTTAAAGAACGGTTGAGTCAAGTCAGACACGAGGTAAGGGAATTTCTTAACCCAACTTCCATTCTTTGGGTTAATCTCCTACTTTCAAATTATGTCATGATGTTATTATGTACTATTTTGTATTTTTACTTTCTTTATGTGTACCTATAGTGAATACACATAATAGATCTATTTTATTTTTAAAATGATCTTTTTAAGGACTTCGTCTCAATCTCCTTTCATTGAGGCATATTTGGTTTTATACACAACCTTCTTTTATACGATGTATAAACCCCTTTGACTTTTACGTTTATTCAAAAGGAATCTTTTTTATACGAAGCGTTTTGCTAAACGACAAAAGAGAATGTTTTTCTTTCCGTACTTATGCGGCGACAACGACTTCTCCGCCGCCGTGACCATTATTTGAGTTTCGGCTTCCTCTACAAGCCATCATTTTCTTTTTTAATGAAAAATAAATACAAAGTTTTAACATTCTTTTATTTTGGTATTGAAAATGGTTTTGAAAGCGTTTTTATTATATCAATGTGTTGTATTGATATCTTGTGATTGAAATGTGGAAATGTTATGTTTCCTTTATGCATGTTTTATGTGATACGATTATGTTATGGTTTATGATATGTTTAAACCTATTCATATGAGGAATGTATTGGACTTAATATGTGACGGGTGGAGCCCGCTATAGCTCCTCGATGCATCGGTAGGTCTCATGAGACAACTAGACATGGAATTGGCCGAGGCCCTTTCCCAATTTGATTTATGGTTTTGGCCGAGACCTTAATCATTTTAGACGTCTTGGCCGAGGCCTTGACAAAATGTTTCAGAATTTCCGGCATTATACATTCCCTCATTATGAAAGTGGTTATTGATATTGCATGTGATTATTCGACCATTAGAATATCCATGTGAAGAAGTGAATGGCATTATCTCATTTTACTTATGCCATATTATGTTGATGATCAAGTTTAAAAGGCTTCTGTTTTTGTTATACATTGCCTTAAATGTTAATGTTTATTTATGAAAGCTTCCGCAATATTGTTATCCTTACTGAGCATCTGAGCTCACCCCTTTCAATGTTTTAATGTTTTCCAGGATTTGAAGAAGTATTTTATGAATGACCTGCAGGGATAGTCAGAAGAGGATATGAGTGTGGACTATGGAGACTTTGTTATTGTAGTTTTTCACTTTATGATGTAATGTAACGTTTACGAATGTATCTAGTGTTTCCAAGGCTACTAAACTAATCGGTCTTTCGAGACTTGATCTTTTGTGATCATGCCAATGTTACGAAGTAATGCACCGACTCTGGGTAGCTGGGGTCGGGGCGTTACATCCCCTTTTCCCCATGTTATGCCTATTCTTTTTTAAGCACACATGGAATGTTTTTATCTAATTATGAACATGCCCATGTGAGTTTGGATTTCTTAAATCCATATAATGGTTTAGATTACATGATAGTCTTGTTATATGAAATATGGACATGTGTTTTATTTAATTCTAAAGTCGTGTAACCATTTAAATCACATGATAGTCATGTTATATGAAATGTTCCCATGTTATTTATTTAATGATAAAGCTATTTAATTGTTTATATTACATGATAGGCTTGTTATATGAAATTACCATGTGAGTTGATTAATTTTGAACCAAGTAATTATTTAATTTACTTGTGTTCCATGATATATGATATTTCCCCACAATAGTTATAAATGATAAAGCCATATAATAGATTCAATTAAATGTGTTTCTTGTTGTATGTTTTACCCATGTGAGAATTAAAAATTCCATGACTTATAAGGTTGGTGGGGCTGTTATGTTCAATCCGTGAGTGAGCCACAGATGTAGCGGTTAGGCTCATGGAGGCTTTACTTATTATTCTGAGTGAAACATGGATCATTGAGGGATGTAATGGACAGACACTATTGGATTTGTTTAAATTTAATTATTGATACTTGAGGCATCCTTATTGGACTGCCAGTAATGGGATTTGTTGACATGGACTTATACCACACCTAGAGTGATACCGAGATTCCAAAGAGGTTCTCTAGGAAAAGCTTATAGGATGTTGGTTGGTTCACACCTAGATTTTTACCAGGATTCTAGAGAGGTTCTTCAAGATAGGCTTGTAGTTTCATGATATAATTTTTAGATAGAGTGATACTTAAATTCCATCTTAGGAATTTCATGGATGGGATCAGGTTATAAATTGAATATTTAAATGAAATAACTAATAACACATCTTCCAAGACAAAGCACAAGCTTGGATTCTGTCTTCGCTTACTTTTTTAGGTAGCCTTTTGAGGTTTATATTTTGATTAATTTTATACAGGGCTTTCTGGGATTAATTAGGATCCTGAGAATTATAAGATTCAATGTAATTTAATTAATTAATGAACATTAAATGAAGGTTAATGGAAACTATTTCTTGTAGGATTGTTTACTTTTGAGTAAATCCTAGTTTACTACTTTTACTGTTGTACATTGCCTATCATATATATTAACTGACATTTTGGCACAGATCTTGGGTATTTTAATAATGGGATTTAGTCTCACACCCTCTTTGGGTCATTTTTTGGGCCCAAACAGATTATGTTGTTGGAGGTGTCGGTAAGGGTAATAACCCTTTTATAGGTACTTGATTGCGTTTTAGGAGAAGGAGATCATGGGACCAAGCCGATGATTGTGATGATTTTGAGTTTCTTTTATTTCTTTCTATAATTTTGGTACTTATATTTTGTATTACTATAGTTTAACCTATTTTGGATGTTTTATTTGAACATGTGACATGCAGCATCATCCTTTGAGTGCTATGGCATCATTTAATTTATATTATCTATCTTCCGCTGTTTAATTATGTTTCCTGGTATTACTACTTTTTCAATTGTATTCTTATTTTTTCCACTATGTTACACTCTTCCAATGAGGGAATAGTTTCCCCACTATTACACCTATGCCCTCACTACTAGTCGGCAGCCTCTGGCATTCGGGAAAATGTGCTTGAGGTCTTGTGTCCAACTGGGTATGGGGAACCATTGAGTGGAACCCAGATCCAGAACATTAAAATGTGGTATTAGAGGAGTGTTTTCTATTTAGTCTTACCATTTTACAACATTATATAAGGATATGAAGAAAATGGGATTTTGTAATTAGCTATTCCAGGGAGTAGCAACCTCGCATGTAGGTAAAATCCAAATTGCTTCAAAATGAATTATATTTTTTTTGGTTTTGATCTATTACAATTGATTCTATTTCACTATTGGGTGACACACCTGCATTGTTCTATTATTATTGATATTATTATGGTTCGGTTTTGTTGCAACCGGATGAGATGAGGGTATTCCATCTCATGCATTATATAGGAACTTGTTAGAGATCACATGCCATGCATTATTTCCATGCCATTTAGAGAACATTACTGATTGCATACTATTGTAATAGATGTCATGCTAGATATGTATGATATTGTGATAGTTACCATGATAGATATACTTGCTATTGTGATAGGTTTATTGATACGTTTTATGGTTCAAATTTTATAGATTCCAATATTTTATCACTGAGGTGTATGGTCCCTCTTGGATCCAAATTTGGGGTATCATGTTTCACCCTTAAATTGATCATGATGTGCTGTATGTGGATGAGAAACATTGATTCCTTTGGATTATGGGACCTCATAGATTATAATTTCATATACAATTGGATTACTTTGTAAAAATGGGGTTTCTGGGGAAGTTTTAGAGGTTTGTTGCCCTGAAACCCAAACCACACAGCATGTGATGCTATGAACACATTCCATGATTTATTCTATTTGGGTAGAGAACTTTTCTTAAGTACACACCATGTACTATGTGTATGTACTATGTATAAAGTGACCATGAGTCTAGTCATGTGAAAACGAACACAGAATAATGGTATTGGAAAACTACACAACCGAGTAATTTTGGTAGACATTGTTTAGTTTTACACAGGCAGACCCCATCTGAATCTTGTAGGGTAAAAGAACATTTCTAGGATGGGAGACTTATGTACACACCATGTACTATTCCTACACACCATTTACATAGGGTGTTTATATTCCTAGGGCGGCGGGAGTACACGACCATGTGGTAACATTAGGGTACACACCATGTATGGTGTATACACTTCGTGTATTACACGTTCCGTACACTTTGAGGGTCTTTTCCTATTGTGTTCCCCTTTGTCATTTTTGGACCCCAAGAGTAGTCCTTCCTAAGTATTTTTCTACATAGATCATGATGGTAAAACCCGTCGTGCATTCTGATGATTATTAATGGGTGTTTTGGGTCTTCTATCTAAATGAAGAGGTTTTTCCTCCGCTTATCATGTTTATTTATCTCTAGAGATTGAGACATGGAATGAATGGTTGGTTGGGTGTTTAGACCAACATTACTTAGAACATTGATCTTAGATGATCTGTGATCCATCTCTCATGACCTATGATTTTAATGATGTTTCCCATCTGATACGTTCCTTTCTGTCCCATGAGACTATGATACCTATTTCTTGTAAAGATCCCATGAGGGATTACTTATATTATATGTTGATCTAGGGAGTCCCTTGTAGCATTCATCTCCTATTTACTATTTGCGAGGATCCCTATTGTAGGATGTCTTTATTCTTTATCATTTGAAGATCCTGTGCAGGATTACTCTCTCACCATTTTACCTAAGGATTCTATGTAGGATGCATTCATTCATGTTTACCTGGAGGATCCCAAGTTGGATTCCTCTCAATGCCTAACCTGAACAAAACCAAACTTCATATTGGGATTTTGATAGAATCCCTTGTTTTTTAACTCCCATTCATGACCCATCAGGTAGGAAAAGGGGTGAGTGCTTAGAGGATGGTGTTGAACTGTCCTGTTTTGATATCTGTGCTTTTGAGTTGTGAGGTCTATTTTATCTTGACTATTAATGTGGGAATGGGAATGGAGGAATTCTTGGTTTAATAGTTTAGACACGCCTCATGCAAGGTTATCTACTTAAAAGGTCATGTTTACTAGCCTTTCATTAAATAATGGGTGACTTTGTACATCATCATCCTTGTAAATGGGTGTTTAGATGATGAAATTTTGAGCAAGTTCCTATGTGAGACATCTGGTAATAGGGTGCATAGGGTGGATATCATATGAATAGTACCCAGAATGTGCCATTTTCTCTTTTAAACATAGGATAGGATATATTGACATATGTGGTACCCATCATGTGTTAAATGTAAAAATGAGCCATTATGTTGGTTAAATCATTGAGAGTTTAGTAGTTGGGAATGTTTTAGGGTTATCTCCAGAGTACAGTGACCTGAGTGTTATGGATCCAAGTTTGTCCCACTACTTGAGAGGACGTTTTGGGACTCGGGTGTCTTGACACGCCAGTCAGTTTAATTTCAGATTTCATGCCAAGTGATATGACGTGATTATCATGGTTTGTGGAGAATCACATCAGTTTTGTTTAAATGTGTCCTTCCATGTAAAAGGATCATAATCAATGTCCATTCAAAAATGGTCGATTCTACTTAAATTCCTTTGAGGATTAGTAGTCTTGTTTTTCATTGATGCTTGCTTGGTATTATGATGTTGTTTGGTTGGCTGTGTGTGCAACACTTGTAAGTAATTGATGATCATAGATGGTCCTTGGTGGTTAGGTGCTAGCTATGATGGAATGCCTTGGGATAAGGGCTTTATGGTCGGCTAAATGAAAATGTGTCGGTAAGTGAATCTAAGTTTCTTTTAGAATGTCTACCATTAGTGGTTTGACTATATTTTTCTTGTAATTAGAGAGATCTTCTTATTGTTATCTTACTTGAGAGAAAATCATTAATATTATATTAATGTAATCCCAGATGCACTAAGTGAGCGTCATTTATATGTCTCACTACAGTTGAAATACATTAGGATATTTCATAATATTTTTCAGTGTTGGGAACTAGATGCATGGTTTTAAATGAGTCCCAATTAATCTATAGTGGTACCTCTGTTCCTATGTAGGAATGCCTTGGCTGAACTCTATATGCCTGTCAATTTATTGACATGATCGCCAGGTGGATTCCACTTTTTGTTTAGTCAGTGTTCTTATGTGGACTTTGGGCCTTGTACCAAAGTATCACTTGTAATGGGGATTATGGAACACCATGGTGAGTTCATTGAACTAGAAGTTTCTTAATATAAGGTTATCTTGGACTTATAGTTGGGACGAGAAGTGATTCTTTGAAAATGGGTAATGATTCTAGTGGGATGGATCAAGTTTTTGCCTTTACATGTTCAATGGCATGACAATTTTTATGATAAATGGATGGTCTGACAAGGGAGAATCCCTGAGAGATAGGTACGGGCTTCAGTGAATGAGTTTACTATGGATGCGTGGTGACTTGGGAGAAGGTGTTGTGTTTCTGTTTCAACACACCGACCTCCACGCCGAGAATTTCAGTGATAAGTATTCTAATGATGGTTTGACTCGTTATCCTAATTATTAATCACATATAATTTGAGTGATATTGTTTGATAAATCTTCCCATTTAAGGTGGGAATGGTTTTAAAGTTTGCATTGTATTTTGAGGGAAGACTATGTGATCAGATTTGATGATGTTGATTGGGTTTCAATCATTATTTGTTGGGAGGCCGCTGATATAACCTCTGTTGTTTTTGGGTTCACCTAGTTAAAGTAAATCATGTCAGTAGCATCATTGGAATTCTCAGGGGCTTTCTTTGTGCAGTTCATTATGATATTGGAGGTGTCGTGGTAATGATGTTGTGTATGTTTTACTTGACTAGATCATAAAGGTTTCACTTTTCTTACTGATCATGGAAACCTTCAGTTTTGATGAGCTTGAGAGGTTGTATCTCCGTGAGACTGTATAACTTTTTCGGGGTTCCAAATTATATCATTTTAGTTAGGGATTATTGTTTTACTTCTCATTTATGGAAAGGGATAGAAAGGGATCTAGGTACCCAGGTGCTTTTGAGCACAACATACCACCCCCATATAGATGGCCAGTCAGAGCGCATGATTCATGTGCTGCAAGACATGTTGGGGACATGTGTCTTGGATTTTGAGGGTTATTGGTAGAAACACATAACCTCGTTTGAGTTCACCTATGACAATATCTTTTAGGATACTTATAATATGGTGAAATGTGATTATTTTTACATTAGACCATACCGATCACCCCTATTCTAGATGGAGGCATGGGAGGCAGCTATGCTGGGACATCATCTTGTCCAGGAGACCACTAATCATTTCAGTTGATTCGAAAGCAGATAAATACTACACTGTCTCATCATAAATCTTATTATTATTAATGAAGACTGACTCTGAAGTTTAAGGTTTGGGATCATGGTTTCCTCTCTGTTGCAATGAGGTTGGGACACCACATGATCATGATACAAGGTAAGAATTCACTGAGATACATTGGGCCATTTGAGATTCTGGATAGAGTCGGGCCGATTTCCAATCAGTTACAGTTATCTCATAGGTACTAATAAATGCATGACATCTTCCATGTATCTCATCTAATCCACAATCACTCAGAGCATCTCATGTTTTTCATCCTGAAGAGGTTGAGTTACAGGTAAATTTGTCTTTTAATGAGCATCCTATTAAAATTTTGGATCGTAGCATGAATTTTCTCTATGGTCTGTCTGTTAATTATGTGCGGGTGCTATGGCATCACGGATAAGTGTTAGATGATACCTGGGAGAGAGAGGTTGATGTACGATCGTAGTGGCCAATGTTGTTCACATATATTTCTTCACCAACCTTAGAAGGGATGTTTAGGGATGAATTGCTTTGGGGGGGGGGGAGTTTGTAAGAAACGAGTTATTAGTTTGAGATATAAATCTTTTATTTACTATTTTTATTTAATAAAACTAGAGAAAATAAGGTTAAAGGCTGAATACAGTCCTGTTACACATTATGACTAGGGGTTATATTCCATGTAGTCATAGTACATGCTGTGTACGACAAGTCGGCAAGAAACATAATGATGTGTAAATGAATTCGGTGAAAAGAGGGGGAAATGGAATATACAAAATGAGTATATTTAGAGTACATAGTGTGTATTTTGTAAAATTTGTTAAAACGGGTAGTAGCCTCATTTATTCATTTTTTGAGAGAGGGATCACTAGGATCTCTCAAAGAGTAGAACCCGATCTCGTTTTGGCTCCTGAATCATCATCCAAACTCTGATTCGATCGATGTCGAATTCATTGGAATCCAATCGATCTACCCCATTCTAGGTCTAATTAGAGGCCAATGCTGGATGAATATAGTTTTACGACTATCAGGTAGGTGTTATTTTGCCTTTTTCTAATTTTCCAGTTGATTATATGCGCCAGAGTTCTAGAGACCCATTTTTTGGTGTCACATTGATTAATAATTAACCTATGTTCTTACCTATTATTTATTAGGTAATTGGTTAAGTTATTTGAAGCATGTTTTATGTTTTTTTCCTTGATTAAGGGACACCCCAAGGGTCCTCTTCCCTTGGATGACCATATAAGGCCATTTGGCCTAGGGTGCCTATGAGGCATTCCTTGTTATCTGTTATTGGGTTGTTGAAAATGGTTGTGGTTATTAAATGGAATTGTTATTGTATTAAATTTTAAATGTTTTGACTAAATCTTTGAGATTAGTAATTTTACCCTTTTCCCCATGTTATGACTATGATTGTTTAAGCATTCTTGTAATGTTTTTATCCAATCGTAAACCTACCCATGTGAGTTTGGTTATGTTAAGGCCTTGTAATGGTTTAGATTACCTGATAGTCTTTTTATATGAAATTTTACTATGTGAGTTATTTAATGTCAAAGAAATTTAATAGTTTAAATGACATGATAGGATTTTTTTATGAAATGTTCCCTTGTGAGTTATTTAATTCTAATTCCATGTAATAGTTAAAATTTCATGATAGTCTTGTTATATGAAACATCCATGTGATTTGAGTAATTTTGAACCATTTAATAGTTTAATTTACATGTGTTTATTGATATATGATATATTCCCACAAGAGTTATAAATGTTAAATCCCTATAATAGTCTAAATTAAATTTGTTACTTGATGTGTGTTTTACCCATGTGAGTAATCAGAAGGCGAGCATTATGGGGTTGGTTGGGATGTTATGTTCAAGACATAAGCGATCCATTGATGTAGCAGTTGGGTTCATGGAGGATTTTCTTATTTTACAGAGTGAAACTTGGATTGTTGAGGAATTCCATCAATAGAATCTATTGGATTTGTTTACATGTCATGAGTTATACTAGGGGCTTCCTTGTAAGACCGCCAGTAACAGTATTTGTTGACATGGACCTATACCACACCTAGAGTGATACCTTGATTCCAAAGTGGTTTGCTGGGATGGGATTATTGGATTCTGGTAGGTTTTCACCTAGAGTGGTATCAGGATTCTAGAGAGGTTTGTTGGGATGGTCTTGTAGGTTGTAGATAGAATTTTCACCTAGAGTGATACTTGAATTCAAACATAGGAATGTCATCAAAAGTCTTGGGTTATAAATTTAATATTTAAATGAAATTATGTATGACATGTCTTCCAAGACAAAGAAGAATCATGGATTTAGTATTCACTTACTTTTTTAGGAATCCTTCTATGGTTTATGTTGTGCTTAAATTTACATGGGGATTACCAGGATTAGACCGCATCTAGATACTTATATAATTCAATGTAACGAAATTAATTAATGAACATGAAATGAATGTAAATGGAATCTAGTTCTTGTTGGACTATTTACTTTTCAATAATTCCTAGCTCACTGATTTCACTATTGTACACTACCTTCAATATAAATTCACTGATCAGTTGGCATAAATATTGGGTTGTTTCCTACTAGGATTTTCTCTTACACCCTGTTTAGGTCATGTTTTTACTCCCAAATAGACTATGTTGTTGTAGGTGTCGATAAGGGTAATGACCCTCCTACATGTACTTGATTGTTGTTTAGGAACATGAGAGCATGGGACTAAGCCAAGTCTTGTGATGCTTCTAAGTTTCTTTTGTTCGTTTTTGTATTGTTGGGACTTATTTTTTTACTACTGTAGTGTGACCTATTTTGGATGTTTTCGAAGAACATGTGACATGTAAAATCATCCTTTGATTTCTAGGAAATATGTTTATTTATATTATCTATCTCCAACTATTTACTTATATTACTTTGTATTTCTTCTTCCGCTATTTTATTTTTATTGTTTATGTCGTGTAACACTTTTCCAATGAGGGCATAGTTTCCACACTATTACACATAGTCCCTTGCTACTAGTTGGCAACCCCTGGCATTTAGGGAAACGAGCTTCATGTCATATGTCCAATCGGGTATGGGGAACCTTTGAGTGGAATCAGAATCTAGGACCTAACAATATAGTCAATAATAGAGAATGAATATCAATGGTTAGAAATACCTATTTTAATGGTGATTATCACAATTGATAGAATATGAGAATAACCATCTATTTGAATAATCTTGACATAATTATTTATCTCAAAGCTATAATTCGTTATAAAATTTGTGAGACACAAAGAAAAACACATGATTTTGACACTAAAGTAGGATATGATCTGAATTCTAAAGCTAACAACACTATTATATATAGAATAGATCAAAATGAGTTTAACCAAGTTTCTTATTATAAAAAAACCCATTAACTGTAGTCTACTATAATAGTTTCTTATAAAGGAATAGAAGCTTTTCAAGATCATAGATATGATAGTACTAAACATATGTTCGACACCTTTAAAATGGACGAATGAAAAATCATTAATCAGTAGAATATAATACTCAATTAGATTTTGTACAATATTATAAGTTTAAGAACACCAATTATTGATCCAAAATAAGAATTAAATGTTTTAAGAGTTTTACCCCATAATTATAATTGAATATAAACTACGATTATCCAACATATGGAGGTTAATAATTTAAAAATATAATATTTTATTGAAACTGTTATGATTTATTAAGAATAAATGGAATCTATAGTTGAAAAGCATAAATTTGGTTGGAATTAAAATGCTTGTTTGTTGGTTGTTATATCTAAAGATAAAATACCTAGTAGGGTTATATAAATTTAAGAATCATTTGAAGAAGATGATACCTTCAAAATATCTTAATAAAATGATGAACTTGAAAAAATTACACGCAAGTTCAGAAATTTTATAATAAGAGAAGAGGTTTTATAAGTCCTTTAAACAATTATAAGAAATGTGATATAACTTATAAAGAAGTGATATGATTTGAATTAAAAAAATGTTGTAGAAATTTAGACACAATACCCTCGATGGAATGAAAATTAAAATCCAAATAAAATGTTTTTAAAGAAGGTTATATATAATAAGAGATCCATGAAGGCCATCAAATCCATATGGAGTGATTTTGAGGAATCTAGCAATTATACATCTTCAAAATCATAAGATAAAGTATCTAATCAAAAGGCCAACATGTGGTTTATGGCACATTCATATGAAACCACTACAAACTAGACTTTAACATCCCTAATCTTTACTAGTTCAAAAAAAAGTGCTGATAAAGAATACCTTTTATCAGCCGTGAAAAAATACTAAAAAAGGAACACTTTTTCAATGTTTTTTTAGAGGTGCTAAATGGTAACATTTTTTAGCACTTTTCTTTAGCAATGATAGATGGTTCCCTTTATCGGTGCTCTATTTTTAGCATTGATAAAGGGTACTCATTATCAGTAATTTATTTTTAGCTTTGAAAAAGTGTATCCTTTATTTGTGATTTTTAGCACTGATAATGGTCTTGAATAAAATGAAATATTTAAGAAAATAAAAATTAAAAATGGATAAGTTAAAAAATTATTAAATTTTTCATTAATTAAATAATTATTGATAAAAATAAATAAATTTAACACACACACACACATATATATATTATAAACACTAATAAATAGTTTATATTAAATATGTAGATATATAAAATGAAATAATTAGATAAAGGAAAATAAAAAAATGAGTAAATTTATAAAAACATTAACCATTTTATTAATTAAATAATGATTGATTAAAATGAATAAATTTTATATACACACATATATATTATAAATATTAGTAAATAGTAATATTAAATATAGATATATAAAACAAGTAAATTTTAATAATTAAACAAAAAAATAAAAATAAAATAATTACGAAATTGATAAGAAATTTATTAATAAAACAATTATTAATGAAAATGAATACGTTTAATATATATATATATATATTAGACAAAAATATAAAAAAATTATGAAACGTAATAATTATAAAAATATTAATGTTTTATTCACTTTTGCTGTTTTTATACATAATTATTCATTAATACATTTAATATATAAATATATTCATATGTATATATATGTGAATGAATATAATATTTAAAAAAATATGATTTATATAATATAAAATAGTTTTGTATTACATTAAATAAGTCATATATTCGAGTGAAGAATGGTTTATAATTAAGAATTAATATTAACTAAAAATACTGACTAATTGCATAGAATAATGGACATAATTGAATATCGTCTGATTTTTTAATTTAATATATATCACATATATGTTATATTGATTTCATACATATACATAATTAATTCATTTTTTATTCAATGCACACACACAACAATTTATGTAATAAATAAAATATTTTATAAAAACACATACACCCAATATTTATGTAATTTATCTAAATGTTAGTATTCATTTTAGAATTTCATTATAACATGATTCTTTTAATATATTACGACTTTAATGAATAATTTTTTTAATATTACTACAGTTAGGTGTCAATTAATTTTTATATTTTATAATTTTTAATTTTTATTTTTTTGGGAATTTAATCATTTTATATTATTTATTTATATAAATTTATTTACTATGTTTTAATATTTTCAATATTTATTCATATATGTTTAAATATATATACATTTTTTAAATAATTTATATTTATTTAATAAAACTTATCAATTTTTCTATATTTTTAAAGTGTACTCAATTTTAATTATTCAATTTCAATCATTTTTAACATGCTTGCATTTAAGATTATATATTCATTAATAATGCTAAAAATATATTTGTAAATATTTATAAAGAAATATATTTTTAAATGTATATTTATTATATTTATAAATTTATAAATTTATATTTATATATAAATAAATATTATTTTTTAAAAAGTGTTTATATAATTATAAAAAAATTAAATATACTTAAATAAATATTAAATTATAATAAATATATTTAAATAAAGAATATATTTAGTATATTTATATTTATATTTATATTTATTTATTTGATATATGTAATAATATATATATATATATATATATATATTTGATGATATATATATATATAGATATATTATTTTTCAAAAAGGAATTTATATAATTATAAATAATTAAATATATATGTAAATAATTATGAAATAATAACAAATATATTTAAATAATAAGTTTTTTTACTATATTTATGTTTATATATATATATTTAATATATATATATAATGATAATAATATATTTATAATTACAAAATTATACTAAATATATTTAAATAATGAATTTATTTTCTATATTTATATTTATATATTTATTAAATATATATATTTATATAAATACATATAATGATACAAATATATTTCTTAAATATATATAAATATATAAATATATATAATGATATAAATATATTTATAATTATAAATAAATAATTATAAATATATTGAAAAATATATTTATAAATTTATATTTACTATATTAATAAAATTATATATTTATAATTTTTTAAAAAATATATATATTTTCTTAAAAAGTATTTATATATTTACAGATAAATAATTATATATTTAAATAATTATAAAATTATAAAAATAAATATATAATTATATAAATACTTTTATATATATTATTTATACTTATAATTATGAATCTTTTATCAGTTCAAAAGTTTTAGCACTGATAAATGCATTTTATAGTGTCTATTAATTTATCACTGATAAAAGATGTCCTTGTCGTCACCTTTTTTATAAGCACTCATAAAAATGTCCTTGATCTATTTAAATAACCCTAACCGGTCACGATATCAGACACTTTTTGTGGAAGCTACCTACTACTGACACTCCTCATTTAATCTAAGGACGAATAAAGGCTTGAATAAATCCAAATCTCAAATGAATATCTCGAACAAATCAAGGTTTGAATGAATCCAAGGCTCCACTGAATCAAATCTTTGGTGATATCTCTACTTTCTCTGAGATGAATCAAAGATTCAATCCAAGGTCTGTTATTTTTTCCTCCTCCTTACACATTTAACTCTTTTTGGCGATATCTTTTTTTATTTTTTTGTTCATTATCCCTTTCTCTTCATTATAAATCTCTTATTAACCTCCTAGAATGAATATCTAATTGGGGTTTCTATGATTTTGGGTTCTTATTGGCCCTTTAAAGGTGTTTCTTACTTCCTTGAAACATATTAATACTTCCACACACTGATTTCATACATTCTTGTAGGTGGACCCATTTACATTCCTTTAAACATGGAACCATGAATAAGTGTATCTTTTAAATTTGTGTTTTTATCTAAAGTAAATTATATTATAATTATTCATTATGAAGTTATGTATTTAAATGTTCTTTTCCTATGTTTTCATTATCATTAAAGGACGTTTTCTTAAGTTTAAATGTTTTGAAATTCCTTCAATGGAAATAACGATCACAAAGTGTTTGTTAAAATTCCTCCCATGGTTTTTATTTATTAAATAAAAATGGATTTCATGTAACAATCTCTTATAGATTATGATAAATTAAATTTTTTTTATCAAGGCTTTTATTTAATTAGATCATTATTATATATTTTTTCAAGATAATTATTACGTTATAAATAATCATTAAATCATTGTTTCTTTTGATTATTTTTAATATTTTAGATGGTTTTCAAATGGAAATTTTGAGCTCTTTTATCATATTTTCAAATATAGTAAGCTATGTTTGATATTCTTTTCCAATTATACTAATATTTTGTGTTATATAGACCATTTATGTTAATACACTTGTTTATTCATAAGTGAAAGGATGCTTGTTATTGTAATATTGATTGACCAAGGTTCGTTGATATCATTATATTGTTTATGTTATTATAAATGGGGTTGTTCAATATATGGTGTCTGAAGGTGAGAGTGATTTTATGTCTGTTGAAATATTTTAATAATTATTTTTATCATCTCGAGATGTGTGATATTGTATTATTTTCTTCCACTTATATGTTAGGAGGAACTTCCGGTTGCTTGCTGAAAAATATTTGGATGATTATTGATCTAGTTTATAATCACTCTTTTTCTATTGTTAGGGACCATTGCAGCACAAAATGCCTATAAAATAACCTAATTGGGATGAAATTTTGTGGAATGCACTATTTTGCGCTGTGGAACAGTGTGGTGTTGCTTGTTCCATTACCCTATATTATTATTTTTGTGTGTTGTTTTGCACCTACTTTAACCATCCATCAAAAAAATTATTAACATACTTTATTAAAACACTTTATTACAATGAAATAGACACCCCTCCCCCTATTTCAGGTGACACATCATTCAGTTTCACCAATCAAGAAAAACCTGCAACCCCTCCACGTTCTTTATACCCCTCCCATGATCGAATTATAATGACTTGTTATTTGAATGGCTTATGTTTTTTTAAATTTATTTAATTTCAGTTAAATTTTATTATAATGGTGTTTTCTTCATAGTGACATTTCATTAAAAAAATTGCAAAATGTATTTTTAAATGTGTGTTTTTAATAAATATGTATTAGGAAAAGGAATGTTAATTTTATCTCATGTAACATTACCTAAATATATAATAGCTACATTCTTTTATAGATACAAACGGATTTTGAGCTTATATAATTTCTAATCATGGAATTATATAAACAAAAAAATGTAAATAATTAATGAACATAATTCCAATCATTAATTTTATAGAATAAATAACTTTAAAAAACTAAACATGTTAAACAAATTTTACACATTAAACCAAGGAAAAATAAATATTGTGAGAATTACAAACTTTGTGGTTTCCATATCACCACACCCAATCTTATGAAAAACCATTATTCGATTCCACTATGTGTAAATTTTCACTAAAAATTCAAAGATTTACCCATTGACATGCTATATAATTATTCTTTTATAATTCATAAACAACCGAAATCATCCCAGGATCTTCTAAACCCAAAAAAATATACAAAATCAAATCTTAGTTTAACTTCATGGTTAGTTCCTTTGCTAAAAAAATCTTCTGTCTTTCTCTCAGCCTAGGTACAATATAACCTCTAATTCAAATCATAATCAGATAAATTATAATCCAACCTAAGACTAATATCACACACTGGCTCCATATAACACCTCAGATCTTTTGAAAAATAGTCATTAGTGCCCATATTTTTTTGTAAAAATATCTTGATGTTAATTCTTGAATAAATTTTATGGAATGTGAAAGATTATATTTGTGTCTTATTGTGTTATATTTGATAAAAATGGTTTTTGATAAATAAATAGTCCCTTTATTGAATTTTTAAATAAGTCTATGGGAATCTTGATATCTAGGTACTTAGTCCATGAAAATTTTGTATGGATTTAAATTGTTCATTTAATACTATATTCTGAATTTATTTATCCATTAAAACATTATAAAATTTTTAATAACAATGATTTTTATACTGGGAGGTGGAATACATATAAATTTTATGTTCATGCATATTATAAATTTTAGTTTGGAAAAATGAAACTTTGTTTGAAATGATAATGTCAGTTTTGAAATGGGAAATGAGGTTTTTCCATAAAATGAAAAAAAATGGATGCAGTGTTTTAAAAATCATGAATTGATTTAAAAGTGAACCTATAATGTTTTAAAATTTTCAATGTGTATATATAGAAATAGTGTTACTCCTTTAAATTTATTTTAATGGGTTTTTAATATAATTTTAAAAAAATTCACTTGATGTTAATTTTTTCTATAAAAGTGGGATCATATCCCATTATGTGTTCTGAAAAAAATTAGTAAATTTTATTGTGAAATTAAATTAAAAAAATTTAAATAAGGGTTTTAAAAATTCAAATGCAACATTTTGAATTTTTAATGTGGTTTTGAGATGAGATTTGGAATTTTAAATTAATATTTGGTCATTCAAAAAGATTTAAGGACAAAATTGTCATCCTTATTAGCTTGATCTCCTAAATAGTTGTTGTGTCATTTTGTTGATTGAGACTCATACCCCATATCTTATATATTTCTTGAACTACTCTAAGAATTATTCATTCAAAACAATCACTAATACCTGTTATGGGATGACTAATGATCAGAGTAGTTCATGTAACAATATTTCATATTAATATGATATTGGGGATGAGTCTTAAACAACAAAATGACGTAATAAATGTTTGGGAGATGAAATTAATGAGGATGGAAGATTTTTATAAATTCCACCTTTGGATGAATTCATAGGATAACACCTACCATAGTAGACTAATTAATTTCTTAAATTCAAAATCTTATTTTCATCAAAGAATGTTGAAATTATCTAAAGAAACCAAATGTTGGGTTCCCATTATTAGAATTATCTATAACTTACACCTTTGACAATGAATATCCTATGTGTATATATTTATCTATTATAAAAAATTAATATTTTATGAACCTAATAGGATGGATATGAATTGAAAATGGATGGACATTAATTTTATGAAAAAAGACCATGAAGATGGAGTTAAAGAGTTTATCATGCTTACAATAGAGAATGCATATGACCCTTATAAAATCCTTTGTCTGTGTTTACATTTTTTTCATTAAATAAATATTATTTCTGAATATTTGAAAGAATATTATATATGTAATTGAATAGATTAAATCTATAAATATTAGACTAAACATATTAAAAACTCAACATGCAAACCAATTGGGTTAATACTATGGTTTATAGATTATTTGATATGAATACCTGTGTAAATGATGATTGAGATCTCATAGAAAAAATTAAAATGTAAATTTAAGATTATATTCATGATTGTTAAAATTTGTTTAAGAAGAAAAAAAGTTGTCCTAAGAGACTTTTTTATATTGGTTACACTAAATAAACAACATTGTTATCTATATTAATGTTATATAATTTGAATTCTAGAAATAGATAGAGTGAAACCTACTTTACATGACTATTTGGTCTCCTGGATGATTTTAGACTAGAAGAAAATGAACATCCATGTTGAACATATGAGGATAAATTAATTCTATATTAAATAGGAATTATCTCTAAAAAAACATTCTTTTCCAAATGATTTCATATTGTTTTATAAGGACCATGAATCCCTCATAAAATTCCCTTGGTGTGGTGTGTGTAGATACGAGAATAATGAATCAAGTATTTTAAAATATTTATATTCCTTCCCAATAATTATATGGTTTAGAATAAAAAATGGATGTCAAGATACTACAAGAAAATTGACATTTCATTCAAGTACAAGAATTAATGATGTGAAGGAATTATATCATACTGATTATCCTCTGTGGAGGAAAATTGATTATGAGTTTCCTAAATTTAGAAGTGATTTGAGAAACATTCTACTTACATTATCTACAAATGAAATAAATCCTTTTGGTTTAAAAATTAGTACTCAAAGTACATGGCCCATCATGTTGGTAAATTATAACTTTCCACTATAGGTCTACATGAAGAATAAATATATTATCTTTTCTGTACTTATATATGGACCAAAGAAACCCGGTAATGATATTGATGTTTATTTGGATCCATTGATTTATGATATGAAATTGACGTGGGATACATGTGTTATAATGTATGATGCTCATAAAATTAAAGAATTCACATTGAGTTCCATGTTGTTTGGGACAGTAAATGACTTTCTGCTTAAGGAAATATTTTAGGTTATAACATTAAAGGAATTTTGGGGTGTCCCATTTGTAATGTATTTCCACACTTTATTTCTTTGAAACATTCATCAAATACAATATTTTTAGGATAATGGAATTTTTACCTCAACTAAATTAATACTAATCCTGGAAGAAAACATTTTATGGGAACACCGAACAAGATATAACACCATATTTACTAATGGGTGATAAACTATTCTATAAATTAAAAGATATTGACATTGTTTTTTGTAAACCATTTTCAAAAAAACTCTGTAAAATCTATATATAAGAAGAGATCAATTTTCATTGAATTACCTTATTGGAATTGTTTGTAGCTCAGAAATTTTATCAAATTCAAGCATGTAGAAAAAATGTACTTGATTGTGTTATTGGAACATTGATAAATTTTCCTAGAAAAACCAAATATGTAATCAAGTCTAGGTATTACTTTATTGACCTTGGGGTTAGGGAAGAGTTGTCACTAGTGAAGGTAAAGGGTGTAATTTTCTTTATTTATCATCTTACACTCTATCCAAGATAGAAAAATATCAATTATTCATTTTTGATAATGTTGTAAAAGGTACATAGGGGTATTCATCAAATATCAATAATGTCATTTCAATGCATAATTTGATGTTACATGGACTAAAATAAAATGAATTTTGTTCTTTGATATAAAAATTGATTCCCATTCCATTTTATATAAAAGTGTAACAAATATATTAACTGGAATCGTCTTATTTATCAAATCCATATATATTAAATTTATAAAATTGATGGCATTTATAATCATGAATAATGAGGCTGTATTCATATTATGTGAACTATAGATTTTCTTTTCACCATAATTCTTTGATATAATGGTCCTCCCAATGGTTTTCTTGTTTATAGAGGTTCAATTATGTGGTCATATCCATTATATATGGATGTACACAATTTAATGATATATAAACACTATGAATAGGTATATAAAGAATTGAAGTCACATAAAAGGTTTTTATTGTAGAATGATAAATTGTTAAAGAAGCTGTTGAGTTATGTTTCAATTACCTATCAAATGTTGAGAACATTGTTCTCCCAAAGTCTCATCAGAACATATGCCTTATAAGGGGAGTGATTTTTAGAAGAGAAGTTGTTACAATTAATTAATAAAGTGGGAGAAATCACACAATTAAATTATAACTAATAGTCAATATATTGATTCATAAATCAAATCCAACAATTAAATTCTTAGTGATTTGAATAAATTAAGGGGTAAAGAATGGATATAAAATACACATAATAAAAAATTTATATGATGTTTTAGAGATAAAATTTTTAAGGGGTTATCTAAGAATATGAATTTAATTTACAAATGAATTTGATGTCTAGATATGGGACCAAATGAAAATGTTATATCTTATACTTTTTTTGTAATCAATGGATATATTTTATATAAAAAAGAATACAAATACTACAGTATGATTCATTATAGTGGAGTTACGATTATGGTGGAAGTGATGCACAAATCTGGTTACAAGTGTATAAATACAATTTATGTTAATATGTCATAATTTTTCATTATGGAACTGATTTATGAGTTCGATTACACAACATTTCAAGTATAGATTTTCATTTAAAATTGGTTTGATAACAGAACTGCAATGAAAGTTGATTTAATGAGATTCATGAATGTAAATTTTAGTGTGGAAGGGGAAAGAGATGAGACATTACTATTGGCATCACAAGTAGTACAAGTATTTTATGTCTCAGATCAAGTAAACAAGAATTGGTCTACTATTATGTTGGTGACTAAAACAGTTGTAGGGTTAGATAAAAATTCAACCATTGGTGACCATTTCATTGGGAGATAACAATCAGTTTATACTGATCCCAAGGTACACGATTCCTAATACATTACATGGGACTATAAAGAGGGGATTTAGATTCTCGTTTGAGGATCCAAATACCTTCAACCTTAAAAAATAAAATAAATATAGTTCAATGAGAAAGTTAATTTTTTTTAATATACTATGATTTTCCTCATAATTTTATTTGTTTTCTAATAAATTAACATAATCTATGTTAAATATGTGATTATAAATGTAGAAAATGTATTCTACACATGATGATGTTAACGATTGTTGGTAATAGTAGACTATTCATTTGAAATTTTAAAATTATTAGGGGATCAAAAACATGTTGATGAGAAAAACAAGAATGACACAACAAAAAAGTGTTAAATAAAATTATCAAGGCAAGAAGTAAGGATATAAAATTTTAGGTTGGATAGAATCAACACAGCCAACCTATTAACCGTAAGATGTCAATGTTTATTTGTTATGTTGGGGTCACAATGAGGCTTAATATTCTAATTGATATAGATTCAGGGTCCCACTTCCGTCCTATAGTGAAGGAACCCATTTGGAAAGATATACTGGTAATGTTACATTGTACATTCTCTATTTTAACGAAAAATTATATTATGAAATATTGATTTTATTTTCATTATCACTTATAGATTTCATTTATTTTTTAATATTTTTATAAGAAATATGTATTAGTGGTTCCTAGAAAATCTCATACAGGCTTCTGGACTCTTCTTACCATGTTATATCTTAGGGACACTGAGGGGAATGAAAAGCCCCTACCACCATTTATTTTTTGACACATTATAATGTTAAAAACACAGAATAATTTTATCATTCATCACAACGAGAAATCATTTCATGTGTATTCTAGTGGATAATAAAATATTTGAATTTATTTTATCCAATTTGATTTAAAATTTATAGTTTATGAAACTTCAAAAGAGTAATGAAAATGAACACCATGCATCAAAACCAATGTACCCCTATCACATAGCAAGGATGTTGTACGGTTCACTAGAGAAGAAATTGGTATGTATTATAAATAAACTGTAATTTTTTTGTGAGATGATAAAAAATATATTCCTTTTTTAATGAAAATTAATGAATCAAAATATAAAGCCACTTCTATCCCACATCTTGTGTTATGGAAGGAGGATCACATAAATAAGTAAGGTAAACCAGTAGATGATAACACAAAAGCATTATGGGAAACATGTGTATATATGACATAATAGTAATTCATTATTCTTCATATCAGTATTAAATAAAAATATATTTTTATTTTTATATGTTTTCTATATAGTTTATACATAAGAACCCATAGTGAACATACCGGAATAAAAAATTATTTTGATATATTTAAATCATTTTGAACAATATGATCAAATTAGAGTATTAGTGTTTTGAGTGTTTCCTTGAACAAATTTCGAGAAGAAGGTACCATAAAGAGATGTATATAAGATGATGAAGTCATTACAAAAAAAATATTTCTTATTTACAATATATTTTTGTATTTTCTTATTTTGTAGATCAATATATGAGTAGATATCAATTCGAAAATGTAGTGGAACAATAATCCACACATGGAGAACCAAATTACCCCAATAGATTTGTGGCTTGTCATTCCCCTCAATCAAATACCTTACCAGAGGTAATCCATTTTTTTAGTATTCAATCCCCTTAAATGTGGATCAAACAAATTTCTATAACATTATATTAAAAAAATTATTTATGGTAAAGCTTTATGTGATTTCTATATATCGACACCCATGCTCCACCTTGTTGTGAGGAGTAAACTGTATAATATACCAAGACACATTATACACAATAAATATCTACCAAAAGATCACATGAGAGTGAGTACTGAGGTAGCTCTAGAGCTAAATAATGAATTCTATTTTCCACTTGATGATCCAAGTATTACAATGGTCAATGATTTTATTATAAATTTCATATCTTGGTTGTATAATCTTAAAAAAATACATAAGTTACTCTTTAATAGTTTTTTATGAAAAACTTATACTAGTTGATGGGAAAAGGTCATAAGTGAGGTATATTATTACATATGGATAAATAAATATGTGGAGAAGGTTTAATGGAGACTATCAAGTTTATTGACCATGAAATCAAAAGGAAATTCTTGGAGTAAATTATCCCAACTAATTCTAGAGTGACATTATTTATCATTACAACTTCATGTAGAGGCCACATTTAAAGATAAAAATATGTATTGCATTCCATATGATAAAGAAATATTTATAACTTTCAGGACATATGTATTTTGTCTCAAGATTATAAATGAGATTATCATGTTTGAATGGTTTGGAGTATCCATTTTGAATGCATAAATAAGGTACATTTTCACAACACTTCCATCTATAAAGTGATCTAATATGTTCATTAATGTTAATAACAATTCATATTTTCTATATGAATTTATTTCACTATCATATAATGTAAAACCATGAGAAACATGATTTCGATTCATTAATCCCTGTATCAATTCGATGAAAAAAATTCTTTGGAGAAGAAAGAAAATGATGAGAATAAATATAAGATATACGATGTGCTTTAGAAGAAAACAGATTATAGACTCTTTTTGTAGACTATAATTCTAGATTATAGATATACAATCTAATCAAATAAAATAATTTTATATTTTTTTCCATTCTTATTTGTTTTTTTAGCATTTCATGATGATTGTAGTCAACTATGATACAGAAAATGTTTATTTTTTTGGATCCAATGCATGAATATCCAAGAAACCAAGAACACATGATGTGTATTTTTAATTTCTAATATAATACAACCCCTATTTTATATCTAAAATATGAATTATATTTTTCAATATGTGTTTTAAAAATAATTTTTAAATGATAGGCCAATCTCTAAATATAGGGTAATTCATGTCATAAATATTATGAATGAGCATAAAAATCCAATGGATTACTTAAAATTTTAAACAAATTAGGTATATGTTGTAATATTTAACTGCGAAAATGTATTTTAAAACAATTGACATGTTTGGGTCAATGTTTTTTCAATGTATAAATCAAGATAATGGAAATGATTTTGGATATTATGTTTGTAAATTTATTAGAGAGATCATAAACCCTGAAAAGAATAATATCTATTAAGAGGTAATTTCTAAAGGTAATTACAATTTTATTAAAAATATTTATTAATGGTTTGTTCATCTATATTTTTTCATTAATATCATGATTATAGAAAAACCTTCATACTCAAAATAAATAAATTTGTTTAGAGATTAGTGGGTAGAATACACAGTTTTAAAATGTTTTATGAAAACAAATTTTGGTGATTACTGACTATGTTTGTGATCTAGAATGGGATATAACCTTAGAATTTTTTTTGGAGTGTGGATAATTAGAATCATAATTCTTATATATTATTTTTAAACAATTTATAAAGGAGAATTATAATAGAGGAAATAAATTTGTTTAAAAGGTATGTCTTGAAAATTTTTTTTTTTTGGGAAATGGTGGAGGAAAAGGTAGAGGTAGAGTTGGAGGTGGAGACAGAGGGGGAGCCATAGCAGAAACTGAGGTAGAGGAGGATATGAAGTGTTGGCATACAAATAATATTTTTTGGGGAAATAAAATATAATGTTGATCATACCAAGGATGTGTTTGAGATAAATTGTTGAAAATATTGATTAATACTTGTAACATAAGATAAGATTTATTATGCAAGTGTTTCAGGCTAATTATTGAATTATTTTCTCCACTTATTTTAGTGATTTTGTACAAGTATTTCTGTGGCGGATTATTTTTAGAAACAAAAAAAACACCACAAATTATTTGAAATTTATTATAATGGGATATGATTTCTACTAGAATACTACATATACATTCAAATATTTATAAAGTGTAAAATAAACTCTTTATCAAGAAAAAACTAGAAAATAAAAAAAAACATATTTAGTTTCTTGACCATGGATTCTATACACTACAAAGAAAGGGTCTTAATAGCATAAAATAACTAAAATAATTACATGTTCAATATAATTATATACAAATTATAATTTTAAATGCTGGTATTCTTAATCAATAAATTCATTAATTTAGGTAACATTATTTTTTTTATAAATATATAAGTTTAATATTAGTAATAAAACATTTGTAGATGAATGAATACATGAATAAAAACACAAATAGATGGATAGTTACATTCGATATATCATTAATACTTTAATTTTATTGAGTTTAAAGAGACTTCATACGAATTTTAGAGATCAATTATTATATTTTTAATTAATATAAATGTAAAGAAAATCAATAATGCAGCATTACAACAACAAGAAATTAAAAACTTTGACATATACTTATCATATTGAAAGAAATCATGTATTAATTAGTGGATTAAATAGTCACTAAAGAGTCGTAAAACACCAATGAAATCATATAACATGTATATAAACCAGCTCAAATGTTTGAATGAGTATGTTTTTAATTAACCACTAAATCTAGCAGGTGTATGATAGAACTACCAAAGGAAAACTAACATTGAGAGATTATGGTCATTGAGGAGGGTTGGTTTTAAATGAAACATGTCATTTAATGAAAACAATCCAATATGAATAAATCCCTGAAAATGAAAAACTCACTTCAAATGAAATCATGAGGAATTGAAATTCCAAATTAAGACCTCTTTTAATAGAGAAACATGCAGTTTAATCAAAAAACACTGAAAAAAATCAATATTTTTTTTGACTAAACCATGAATTTTTTAGAAAATAACAATATAGTAGTTTCCCTTTCGAGTGGGGGTGGAATTTTTTGGGTAATTAAATCATCAATTAGAGGCATGATATAATATTAAAAAACCTTGTGAAATTCATAAAAGCAACACATTAAGTTTATAATAGTGAAATGGATTGACTAAAACTGATTCTTTTGAATTCACACGATGTGAAATTAAATCATCCCACCATCATATCATATAAAACATCACAATCATTACATGAGTAGAGGTGTTTAACCTATCTTTATTATGCATAAAGATAATTGTTCATTGGATGACCATAAAAAATGTGTCCACTAGTTTATAATTAATATACCTATACACATTTATTATTTAAAATGACCCATGTTCACAAGCCCATTAAAAAGAATCTCATCATAATTCTTAATGAACAATACATGAGAATGTGGATATTCCCATTTTTATTAATAAATAATGATTATGTTATGTCAAAGTTTATCACCATAATAAATATTGAAAATAATATATCAATCTATATAAAAATCCAGGAAGACTTATTGGATGTTCTAGATTTTAGTGTCATTTGGATGCAATAAAGGGATATACAGATGTTTAATACTATCAAAAAGGGTAAAAAAAATTTAATCGTGTTTAGTGACTTCTTAAAATACATAATGGGTCACAGTAATGTTTTTTCCATCAAATAAGGTAATTGGTTTATCATGGAGTTTTTACTATATATGATGTTGAAAGAAAACGATAGATTTTATTATATTCCATAAAAACTCAAGTGTAAAGTTTTTTAGTTCAATCAATGAACACTAATAAGTTTACACGAATTGTTAATGTTTTATAGGAATTAATAAAATAATACACTAATATTTAGTATAATATAGAAATATATAATTTGTTATTCATTTTTTATAGCCAATAATAAGAAAACTATTTCTATATGAGTTTTATAGCAACCCAAAAGGATAACAGTTTTATGTGAATTTTATGTAATAAATGAATTTTTTTATTGTAAAGTATTTAAATATATCATGTTGTTGGGATTGAGATCCTAAAATATTTTATTCTAGGGTCATGTATGATTGATTAATTTTTTTCCATTTTTGTTTCATATAATAAAAATATAATTATATGATAATTTAATGATATATAAATAGAATGTTTTTTTTTTATTTTATTTTATCAACATTTTATCTATTTTTTAGTTAATCTCATCGTAATTTTTATTTAATACATATTTTATTAATTTTTTTAGAGATTATTATGAATTGACTTCATTGACAAGGATATGGGTCAATAATGTATACAATAATCTTGAAAAGTTGAATTTATATTATTTATTTAGTTAAATTTGTCACCATTTTATCTAATATTTTTAAGTTGGATTCCTTATCATTTTTATATAATTATTATTATTATTTTCACAGATATTTTGGGAATTCATATTTTTTTCCTTCAATCATCTGTTATAATCCCTAAAAGAGAGAACAGGTTTTTTTGGATGATGTGTTTTAAGAACCATGGGGATTTATCTTCCATATAAATAGAAATTTTTTTTATTCTTTCTTCATATAAACAATTGAATAAATAACACCCATCAGACAGTCAATCAGTTGTGCCTCAATCTGGTATACAATGGGCATGGTATGGATATAACTATATGTTTTTAGTTTATAATTTAGATTTTTGCTCAAAACACACATTACATAATCAAAACTAAGAAAACACATTTATCAATATTTGAACTACATTCACCTATATATTTATTTTATCAAAGTAATTTAATGATTTAAAATACAACACTATTGGATGGTTATTTATAAATATTTCTAAAACACATTCTCTATTAGAAGCTTGCAAAACTTGATGTTTTCACAATATAATCATTTTCCATACAAGTAATTTATAATTTCATATTTATGTTTAATTTTTTTCGTATTATTAACATAAAAATAGTTTTTTATGCATATGTAATATTTAGTTCAATTTGGGGTGTTTTTAAAAAGCTATGCATCCTCATGTGATAGTTGGATTAGAGGATAAAATAAGATAATGAAAAAATGTAAATGGTTCAATAATGTATACAACAATTATGAAAATAAGAATCCCCATTACTTATTTAATTAATTATTTATATTTTTATCTATTATTTTTAATTTAATATCCATTTTATTTTTATATAATACTTATTAATTTTTTTATAACTTTTTGGAAGTCATGTTTTTCATTAACCTATTTTCAACAATCCATAAATGATAGAACATGTTCCTTTCTGATAGAAGATTAAACCCCATGCTGCCTGAAACGTGAACTATTTCAAGGAGCATGTAGTTTATATTCCAATATAGTGGAAAATTATCTCTTTTTTATGGATTACTTTATATATTTAAAAGAAAAACCCATATCACATACCTATTCATTTTCACCAAACTCTGATACAGAGTGTGCTCAGCATGACTTTGACCACAAATTTTTATTTTATAATTTATATTTTTGGTAAAAACACACATCACATACCCAAGACAATGAAAAAACACTAATGTTGTTTTGAAAATTTAGGATAATGATCCATATGTCATTTGTGATGACTATGAATCAAAGAGACCTTAATACGATGCATTGTGTGACCAGTATGACACTAATCATATATTTGTATTTAAAATTGACACAAAAACCAATAAAACAAGATTTTATTGTCTTCATAATTTTAAAAAACAATTTACAAGTCAACTATGATATGTATGAATCAATCTGATGTCAAACCAATAAATTATTTGACTGGTATGACACAATGTGCTTGTTTCCATTTTAAATAACATTTTACTATAGTAGACAAGTGACATACTCAAAACTGAGAAACAATTTCATATTTGTTTTACAATTTACAACAATGACCAATAAGTCATCCGGGATGTCTAGGTTATATTTTCACCTCAATCTGATGCAGGGTGTGATTGGTATGGCTCAAATGGGTCTTTTTTATTTAAAATTGACATTAATTGTAGTTAAAAATACATTTGATGTAACATCCTACCCTGAGTTCCACTTAATAGTTCCCCAATATGGTTGGCCATCAAACATCAAGCACACATCACCGAATGATAGAGGATTTCATCTAGTAGAGATGAACTTAGGTAAGTTTATGAGGATACTACTCCCTTATTGATCAGAGTATAGAGAAACAATATATATATATAATATAACATAAGCAATAAGAATATCTAGGTAGAAGTGGAAGCCAAAAACAAAAACACGAAGGACAATAAATTAATATACAGAAGCTAAATAAATAAACATAAGAAACTGATGATGATAGTATGATAAGTGTTATACAAAAATGAATATAAGGGGGTGTGGGAGACAAGCATATACAACATGATGAAAAAATAAAAATGGGAAAAAATAGTACAACTAGAATATCGAGTATAGGATTAGTCCCATGCTCCCAACTCCATCCTAGAAATGTAATTCAAGCATTAGAGGTTAGATTCTTACCTTTTCCTGTACATTCGATCAGAAAGTCTACTCAATAACAAAATGTGTCCGAGAATGGTGTGAGACAGAATCTCAGTAGGCCAACACCCTCGGTTAAAATGATTTTCTATTTCGTGCATTAGAAATTAAATAGTGTCCCATAACTACTTTAGATACATTACAAAAAATACGAATAATTGTATTTGATTTTCTTCCACTTGGATACCTGTCCAATATACCTGCTTCAGCCTATGATAGTGTGTCTTAACTAAGAGATATGGAAATGATAAAGTTATTAGGGTATAGTGACACAGGTTTTCTATCCTCAATATTGTGATTGGGATGTAGGATATATCCCTAGCATTATAAATTAGCTATCAAATTCTCATTTTAAGACATTTATTACCTTCAAAGAAACTTCAATCATTATTTATAAACCATGTTGAGACATCTTGAGCTCATCCATGGAAATGTGGAAAGAATTTCCAAGTATATCTAAAATTGCTCAGTCATGGTCCAATTCCAAGAGTCTTTCCAAGGTGACCAAAGTATGAAGTCCCAAGTTTAACTTTATAATGAAGTGAAAAAAATGAATTTTCTTCAAGTATTTACCTAGTATCACACATAGGGGTTTAATTCTCTATCATGGAATGGTATGACTAATAATTCCATTGAAACCATCCAAGGGGTCACCCCTAGGGAATTTGTTTCACTCATCATTATGTAAAACAGACACTGCATAGTAAACACATCCAAAGAATAGTTGGTATCTTTCTTCGCATGTATACTAAGTATTAACATCTCTAACAGGATGACACATGAGTCTGTCCAAGGGTTACTTTAATCAAAATCCCTTTTTTTACCCCCAAATCTAATGGGAAAATACCAAATAATAAATTCATATTTAACAAGATTAACTGAAGGGCCATTACATTTAATTCAATCCATTTGATCTCACTAGGCCAATTATTCAAGGCATGTCATTGTAAATTTTCTATTTAAATAATATTGTAGATGGAAAATATAGTTAGCCAACTTAATTTAAGTACACCAATATATAATTTTCATGGGTAAAGGCTAGTCACCAGGATAAACACCCCCAATAATTTAAAACATAGATCTCTATATTTAATATAAAGAGAAATCCCTTGAAATCATTTAACAAACCAAGGAAAATGGTCATCTTTCATTATAGGTACATATAAAATCATTGGGGTGGATTATCTCAAGTAGATCAACCCAAAATGTTTCTTCACCTCTTTCTCAGGTCACGCAAGGCTTGGTGAGACATCTAGTTTACTTAAATTTTAAAAAATAAGCGATACCAAAAAATTACAGCTTCTAGAACTACATAGTGATTTATAAAAAATAATGAAATGAAAGGGAAAGGGCGTGACCACCCACATTATCCTCATAGATATTCCCTCTCCCAATATCAATATTTGATTCAACCTAGGTTGGAAAGAAAAAATGAAACCATAAATTATTTGGAAATAGAGAAATTGATATTGCACACAAATAGCGCAATGGATATGGAAAATAACTTCTAATTGATTAGAGAGGATTATAGATCACACCTCTTGATTTTTGGAGGATATGAATGTTGATGAGACTGATGATGAATGGAGGCTCCACCTTGATTCCCAAATTTCAGAGGTTAAGGGTTTCAATGAATATAGGGGATGGCCATCCATTGATGAAAATTAATGAATGATTAAGGATTAGTTTTATTTTATTTAATAGGGGAATTTTGGTAAATCCACCCATTTTTACATTACGCACAGTTTGACCGCATAAGATTTCCAAAAAATGCACCAACCATGCCCCAACAACTACTACATAGGGCACATCACATGTTATGCAGTATAGTTTAAAAATTTGTGTGAAAACTATTCAAATTATCTCATCCATGTATTGTAGATGGCTTGCATGTCCATGCACCCATTGTATGGTTACAGAAAAACCATGTGCGCAAGTCTGCTCTTCCTTTTTTAGTGTTTTAGGCTCGGAATGACCCCTATATGTGCTAGTGGCCTCCATGACTCAATTATACATCACATTTTGGACCATTTAATTGAATTAAAACAAAGACGTATGGGTTCTTACCATTATATAAAGACAGGAGGTTCCAACCTACCCTCCTTAAGACAACTCAATCTCTATTTTCCCTTCTGAGGGTAGTAGAACATCATCTAAGAAGAGTTTTAGCCACTACACCCATACATCGACTTCCTCCTCCCATGTCTTGTCATGTATGAATCTATTCTTCCATTGCACTGGGACCAAGGTAACTGAACTGCCTCCATAATCCTTCATTCTACAACCAACGACATGTATCAGATGCTCCTCTAAGGACACATCTACTTCCATATCGATATTGTTAGGGTCAAATGAATGAGACAAGTTAGAATGATAATTTTGACACTAAGATATGTGGAAGACATCATGTAGGTAATGAAAACTCTAAGGTAATAATAATTGATAGGCTACAGACCTAGCTCTCTCCACTATCTTGAAAGGTATGACATATCAGGGTGATAAGCTTTCCTATCTCCTGATTTGTCTGTGACCCAAACATGGAGATACATGCAGAATGACCGGATGCCCCCTTTAAAACTCCAATGGTATATGGTGATGATTGGTATATGAATTATTTCTATTCTAAGCTATATCAATACAGTTATAAATCAGATGGACTTGATCTAAAGTATCTTTAATAAGACAATGACCAAGTAAAGTTTCATCACCTACCTCTAACTAGCAAATAGGTAAATTGCATGGCTACCCTAGAGGGCCTCATAAAGACCCATCTAAATTGTTTCCTAAAAACTGTTATTGTAGGTAAAATCAACCCTAAGAATATGCTTCTCCCAGGAACCTTCAAAATCAAGGATTCTTGCCTATATCATATCCTCTAACACACATATCATCCAGTCATACTTCCTTTCAATTTGTGGGTGATATGCAGTAATCAAGAGCACATGTGAACCCAATACTTTCTTCAACCCTTACCAAAACCATGAATTGATGAAAGAATATCACCTGAAATTATTGAGTGGGTCACAACCTGAATTTTCACTGTCTCCTAGATATATAACCTTCCCATCTCATTAATATATAAGGACTCCTAGATTCATAGGATGTGTGTGACTTTTTTTATTCTATCAACGATCATCCATACTACATCAATTACATTAATGGATCCAGGAAATCACATCACCAATCCATTATGGGGTTATTTCATTTCCACTCAGGAATGGATAGAGCCTGTAGAAGTACAACATGATATAGGTGTTATGCCTTCCCCTGTAGGTGGGTGGATCATCGATTGATAAAACCTATTATATACTTACTCATACCTAGACAACAATACGGATGATGCATTTCTCTTTACATATTGGTAATACTAGGTTGAACTGGATAAAAAAAGGCATGTGATTACCCCATCAACTCTCCCCATATATTATAATTATCCTACATTTAGCCATGAAAGAGTAAAGTGTCACTTCCATCAAAAACCCAACCAGTAGATGGGTTTTATCATACAACATACTCCTTCATGAAAATAACCATTTTACAAATAACTATCTCATAATGACCCATTCTAGGAGAGAGGATCTCACTAGTAGTTTGGCTAGAACTGACTTCTTGTATTGTTCTTGAAACTCCAAACACCTCTCAGAAAATAGATCCATCAACTATGACTCACTACTGTTCTCCTTGATGGCTTGTGTTTGAGTTTTCTGGATCAAAGCATCTATAACTACATTTACCTTCCCTTGTATGTAAGCAAGATCAATGTCAAATGACTATAGGTATTCCACCCACCTGTGCTACCTCATATTCATGTCCTACTGAGTGAAGATGTATTTGAGACCTTTTTGATATGTGTAAACAAATAATATCTCACCAAAAAATTAGTGCCTCCAACAGCATAGAACATGAACCATGGTTGCAAGCTTGAGGCCATGCATAGGATAGTTCCACTCATGATACAAAATTTTGGAAAGATCCATATGCCATGACTCAATCACCCAACATCAAAATACCACCCAATCCGATTCTTGATGCATTAAAATAGACTATATAAATTCATCCCTGTTTTTGAATAATCTGAATTAATGAATAGGTGAGTCATCCCTTTAACTCATAAAAACATGTCTCACAAGATTCAGTCCATTCAAACTATACACCCTCATTGGTTAAGCCCATAAGCATCATGACCAATTGTGAGAAGTCATGAATGAGTCATATTTAATATCTAGACATCCCTAAGATGTTTCATATATCAAATACATTTTTGGGATACTCCCATGAAACCACAATTCTAACCTTCTTTGGGTCCACTGATATACCTTCCTCGGATATGATTTGACCCATGAAGTGAACCTTGTTGATCCAAAAGTTGAATTTACTAAGATTCGCATATCACTAGTGCTCTATCAGTGTACTCAACAAGATATGAAGACGATTGGAATGGTCATTTCTGGAGTGATAATACACAAATATGTCATCAAGGAATACTAAAACGTTGGAATCAAGATATAGGTGGGAAACCTGATTCATCAAAACCATGAAGACTGATGACATATTTGTCAAACCAAATGATATAATTAGATACTCGTACATACCATACCTACATTAATACATTATCTGTGGTATGTCTAATGGCCTCACAAGGAATTCATGGTATCCTGACCTCAGATCATTTTTTGGGAAAATATTTTCTCCTCATATCTAGTTAAAGAGGTCATCCAAATGATGCAGTGGATACTTTTTCTTCCCCGTAAGTTTGTTTATTTAGTGTTAATCCATGAAAAATCTAATAGTACCATATGAATTCTTGGAAAAAAGTATGGGTTAACCCGACAAAGATGTGGTGGGTAGTACGAGCCCCTTGTCCTCTAAGACTTCAGGCTTCTTCTTGAGATTCCTGAGCTTTGTAGGTTTCATCCTATATGGAGTAATGGATACTGGTGTTGCACCTAGAAAACGATCTAGGGTGAACTCAACCTCTCTATCAGGAGGTAATCTAGTTAAATCATTGGGGAAGACATCAATAAAATGATCCTCAAAATGAGTTAATTTATCCAATTGTATTCTCTAATCACTCATAAAGAGACTATCCATTTAGGTTTTTATACTTACTAGCCCAGTATGCTTGAGTCTAGTTTGATTATCCTAAATATCCCATTCATCCATATGGATATTTGTGTTTCCCTTGGGTTATGTAAAATATATCTGTCCGGGATTTAAATCGACCTAGGCTCAATAAGGCACAGGCTAGTCTATATCGAGAATCACATCGAAGTTCTTCATCTTGAGGATAAGAAACATCGAAGAACATAATACCTAATTATCTCAAAGAGGCACTCCATGAACTGCCGTATACACTATGGTTGAAATCATATTGGAATATAACACCACTGGATTACTCTATCACTAGACCATACTTCCCATTGTTGCAACAGATAGAAAAGCGTATGATGCCCCAATTTTAAATAAGTCAAGTACTAGAGTATATTCTACTAGAATAGTATCAAAACTGTAGATGTCCCTGGGAACTAATCATGTGGCACAAGATGAAAAGCATATATATGTCTTAAACCATGGACCTGATATGTTTATTGAGATGCTTGAGTGGGTCCATTCCACTGCCATTGGAAATTTGAGGCATGACCACCTTAGCCATGACCACAGGTTTGTCGTGATCGGCCTATTGAATACTAGCTTCATACCTGACAAGGTGTTACTAATCATGTACTTGAGGGTGGTGCTATAACAAAACATTATCGACTTAGAACTGATGTAAAGATATGTATATTTAATATGGGGGACTCATCCTACAACAATGCTGACACTTTGTCGTGTTCCTCATAAAATGATACTTTTTGTTACCTGGCCTCCCACACTAGTGACACACAAAAAAGCTATTAATGTGTTTGTTCTATATATTACATTCCCTACATGTACCATCCAAGTGTTTCTTCTTGTAGTTAGGTAACCAACAACTAGTCTGTCTAAAAGTTGAATAGCCCAAAATCACATCACCTGATTCCCTTAGGTTCCGCTCATTGATGTGTGCCTAGTTGACTATCTATAAAATTATGGTCAAACAAAATACATTCACTTACGATTGAATAGAATAAGAGAGTCCATCCTCAAATCACATCACAACAGTCATCTCATCACCAGTCAAGCTCAGTGTAAAATGTTTCAATTCAATGAAGTGAGTTTAGTATTTCATCACAAACATTCTACCTTAGTAAAGGAGCATGAATTCCAAAACATGATCAGTTTTTATGATATGAGGAAATAAAAAATTGAAGAAGCATTCTAGGAAGTCTTCCCAGACCATTCCTTGGTGTTGACCAGCCTGAGTAAGAATATTCCAATAATTCTTGATGGAGTCATGCAATATATAGTTTGTGAGCCTGACTCTCCACTCAGGAGGCATAAAAATGTGATCAAATATTTACTCCATAACATCTATCCATGATTCAACAACTAGAGTTCCACCATCCAATGAGAAGATTGGAGGATTATACTACTGAAAATCCATGGACATTTCTTCTGTAGAAGTGGAAGGTTTAGGTAAACCTTGCATTGGTTTCTTGAACTGAAAAAATATATCTTAAAACTGAGCATCTACACCTAGTAGAAGATCAATAAGAGGCACCATAGGTGAAACTACATGAGGCTTCATGGGTGGCTGGGGTCCCAAAACCATAGGTGTTTTCTCATTGCCTCTTTATTGGCATACAACATGAGGTCATTGAAGTGGAATGGCTTTAAAAATGCCAAGAACATTCCTAATACAAGACATATAAAATTTAAGGAAAGTGGTAAATAAGGATTGGTGAAAGCCATCCTAAGCACACACAACCCCTATCATGATCCATGTTCTAGGTCTAAGTAATAAATAAAGAGCTACAAAATGGAACATGGGACATGGCCTACCTCCTACTACTATGGTCTTGTCCAACTAATGTCTCACTTTTTCCATAGAAGGTAACAATTTTATTCAAGGAATCATATTCATTTTGATTCATTTAGATACATTCTTATTTAACTAGTTATTAGATTCAGGATCCAATTGATTGAATCTTTAATTATAACTCATAAGGGTCCATAAACCTTATTAATTTAAATGTATGCATCAACTAATTGCATCATGTCCTTGTAAAAAATAAATATCTATAATAGTTCATATGTGCTTTGATTGGATGAGATTAACTTGAAAGTCCCCAATAAACGAAACTAACATGGAATTATTGGTCAAATTTGAACCAATTATTTCACAAATTAAATTATTAGTACATTAAAAATAATAAATAACAAGGCACATGAGATAAAGATAAGAAATACCAGAATTGCACACCAATAATTAGATATGGCATGGCAGGATACATGGAATTTTATGTCCTCTTATTCCTAGTATGATGAATGATTTTAAGATACCCTAATTTCATTGTTCATGTACTAAAAACCCCAATCAGGTAAACCTAATTTTAATAATATAATAAATCCAATTAATCACCAAATGTATAAATAAAATGAAACCATAAATATTGGAAATGATAACAATATTTACCCATCCCAGGTAATTTGGGTTTCACCACATATGTGGGGTATTTACACCTGTGAAAAAACACTTAACCAAATTCTCATTTCCTAGTGTCCTGTGTAAATCCAAAACAGAAATAAAGAAAAGGAAAATAGCTCTGATTCCACTTTTATCATCCCAACCCATGTTGTACTAAAAATTTTCTCAAGAAGGCTAGCCACAAGACCTCAATCATGCCTCCTCAACCACCAGAGACTACTGAATAGCAGAGAGTACATTAGGTAAGTCTATGAGTAGACTATGTCCTCATTGATTCGAGTATAGCACAATAGAATATAAATAATATATAGTATCAGAAATGAATATATATATATATAGTACAGAAAACCAAAAACATAAACATACATGAAAATAAATTAATGGGTCCAATTTGAAAAAATAAACTGAAGAAACTGATGTTGATAGCATGTCATGTGTTATAGAAAAATTTATAAAAGTGAGAGGGGAGAGAAGAATATATAACATGCTGAAAAATAAGAAAAAAGGATAAAAATGATATAACTAGAAGCCTTAGTATAAGCTCAGTCATCGACTCCCAATTCCAACATAGAAATGTAAATCAAGTATTGGAAGCTTTCGACTTCTATTTGTCTATATATGTGATCATAATGTCTAATCAGGTACCAAATGATTCCCATGTAGAGTTTGAGACATAATCTCAATAGGAAAAACCCAATGTGTTAATGCCTTTCCATTTCATGAATTATAAATTAAACAGTGTTACACAACTACTTTATATGTAGTACATAAAATATAAAAAAATGAATTATGCAAGGTTCAACTTGGAGACCCATCCATTCATTCTGATTTATCCTAATATTTTTTCTCTAAACTATGATATATCGAAATGGTAATGTTAGTAGGGTAGAGTTCTATAGTATGGGATATCCCCAATTTTTTAATTGGGTTTGGCATAATTATCCATACCTCTCGAAATCAAATGACTGATTCTCATTTGAAGACATTTATTATATTTAAAAAAATTAATCATTATTTATCAAATATGTTGAGAAAACTTGATACCATCCATGAAAAAATGGAAAGACTATCCAATTATTTCTTGAAGTGATCTATCAAGGTCAAATGCTAAGAGTTCATCCTTGGTGAAAAAAAAACATGAAGTCCCCAGTTTCACACTAGCATGTAATGAAAATAGTAATTAATGACCTCTAATTCAATATTTAGTATCACACATAGGGCCCTGAGTCTCTATCATGGCATAGTAAAACCAATTATGCCATTGAGAATGCCTAAGGGGTCTCCCCTAGGGAACTCGTGTCACCCATCTGAAGGTAAAACAAAAAAAAATCCTAAAGTACCCATCCCATGAATTGATGGTGTCACTCTTGTAATTTTTAATCATAATTGACATCTCTAATAGGAGGAAATGAGATTCTATTCAAGGGGTATATAATTTCGAACCCCTTTCTTCACCCTCAATTACAAAAATAAAAGACCAAACTAGTAATTTGTATTTAACAAGTTCAATTGATGAACCATTACTTTTAGTTAAATTCATTTGGATAAATTAAGCCTATTAATCAAGGCATTCCATTCGCAATTTTCCATTTATATCATATTTCACCAGGAAAAAACACTTATAAAACTCCATTTAAGTACACCCATACATAAGTAGAATGTGGAAAATCTATTCACTAGGCTTAACACTGAAAAAAAATACAAAACATAGCTCTAGGAATTTAATATAAATCAAAAAACATTATAATCATTTAACATACCAAGGAAAGGGGATAATTTTCACTATAGTCATGGATGAACACATTAGGGTAGAATATCTCAAGGTAAACAACCCATTGATTTACTTCAACTCATACTTAGGTTAGTCAAGGCTAGGTGAGACATCTATTTTAATTAAATTTATAGAACAAATGAAATACCTGTAATGTCTAGCTTGTAGAATCATGATGTGATTTATAAAGAACAATAAAATGATGGAAGATAGTCATGACCACCTGTTATATCCTAATAGATCTTCCTTTATCTTGTATCAATGTTTTATTTGATCTAGGTTGGATGAAAATGATGAAAACCTCAAATTACCAGAAAACGGGGAAGATGAGCTTTCACCCAAATAACACAATGGATATTATGAATAACTTAAAAATGATTGGATGTGATTATAGATCATACCTATATCTTTCTATTGGATTTGATGGTGGATGAAACAAATGATGATAGGATGCTACAGCTTTATTTTATGAGTTGAGAAGAAAATCTTTATAATGAGGGAAGAGGTTTCTCAATCATTAGAGAAAAAATAAAGGAGGAATAATGCTTAGTTTTAATTCATTTAAGAGGGGAATTTTGGGAAATTCACTCATTTTTACAATATTAAGGGTTTGGCTGCACTGTTTGGACAAACCATGTGCCGACCCAATACAAATCACTTATACATATGGAAAATCACATAGTTTTCTACACGGTTTGACTTACTATGTAGAAAAGATGAAAAAAACATTCCACGGATTGTATATGGCTCACACGACCATGCGAAATAGGTCGTATGGTGGTATAAAAACCATGATCTCTAGTATTATCTTCCTTTTTTTAGTTTTTTGGGCTCTGAATGGCCTAAAAACACACACAAATCCTCCATGACCTGATTAGGTATCACATTTATGGATGTTTAAGGGAATTTAAAATAATAAATGGCTCATACCTTTACAAAAAGTATGGACGTTACAACTTATATACTCAATTTTGATAAAATATATTTAGATTATTTATATAGTTTTGGAATATGATCCAAAAGACATATTTGAAATGTTGGAATCAGACTCACCTCAATATTATAAAATATGTTCACGATATGACTCAAAGTGTTCATTATCAATTTAAAATTATCATTTTAGTTCAAAATGTGTAACTCTATGAAAAAAATTAAAACCCCCTCAAATGGTCTGGATAATTTAAGAAAATTACTCATAAGTCATTATTAATAATTAGAAATCTGTATCATGATAAACTGACACACGATGTGACCGATATGACTCAAATTCTATATTTCTAGCTTAAAATTAAATTTTAGTAAAAAATACATGTGATGTAATTTAAAATGATAAAATTAATTCAGATTGTTTGAATACTATATTAAAATGATCCTTAAGTCATTTGGTATGTGTCAGAATCATCTTCTCCTCAATCTGATATGAGTTGTGAATGATATGACTCATAGAGCATCTTTTGATTTAATATTGACACTAAATTTAGTAAAAATTAAATATAAACATCTCCAAAAGAACGAAAAAACTTTGATATTGTTTTGTTCCTTTTGGGAATAAGTCAATTGAGAACTATAGGAATCAACCATACCTATATCCGATAAACTGTGTTCTAAGTATGGCCCAATGTGTCTGCTATCAGTTTAAAATTAACATTTTATTCAAAAGTATTACTCAATGAAAACCAAAAAAATAGGATCATATTGTATTGATAATTTATAAAAATGATTCATACATCATTTTTTACATTTAATAATTAGTCTCATGTAATAGTGATATGTGATGTGACCAGTATGACTCAAAGTGTGCATTTCTTGTATAAAATAAGAATTTTATAAAAAAGAAAAGTTATGTACTCAAAACCAATAAGACTAATTTTTATTCTTTTTATACATTATGAAAATGATTCATAGACCATTTTGGACTTGTATTAATCGTACTCACCTGAATCCAACAAACAATGTGACTGGTATGACTCCACACACATATTTTTATTTAAAATTGATATTAATTTTTGTTAAAAAGAAAACTAACCTACAAAAAACCAATAAAAAAATTCATATTTGTTATATACTATATTAAAATTATATATAAGTCATTTTTTATGTTTAATAAGTATCCAAATGTAAATATGAACCAAGATGTTCCCTGTATGACTCGAAGTTTCAGTTATTAGTTTAAAATTAATATTTCTGTTCAAAAAATTTCACTTACTAAAAATCTATAAATAATGATCATATTGTCTCTATAATTTTGGTCAATGATTAATAAGTCATTTTTGACATTTATGAATTAGTATCATATCAATCTGATGCAGGATGTGACTGATATAACTCAAAGTGCATGTTACGAGTTTAAAATGAAAATTTAGTAAAAAAGCAATGTGATGTTATCAAAAACCAATAAAATTCATTCATATTGTTTTAATACTACATAACAATAATACATAAGTCATTTGGGATGTATATGAGTCATCCAATCCTCAATTTGAAGCATGGTGTGACCAGAGTGTCTTCAAGTGTACCTTTTCATTTAAAATTAACATCAATTTTAGTAAAAAGAACAAGTGACGAACTAAAAAATGAAAAAAAACATCAGGATTGTTTTTTATTATTTAGTATAAAGATTTTTTAGTAATTGGGGGAATTTAGAAATTATATTTACCTGAATATGATACACGATATGCCTGGTATGACTCAAAGTGTTTGTTATGAGTTTAAAATTTATAATTTATTTTAAAAAAATTCTCCCATGGGAAACCCTGAAAACACACACTTATTGTCTTGATAATTTATAACAATTATTAAAATGTCAGTTTTGATATATAAGAACCAATATCAAATCAAAATAACACATAATGTGACTGATATTAATCAAACTTAGAGTTTCCATTTTAAAATGAAATTTTTGGAAAGTAACAAAAGTGGCATACTCGAAACCAAGAAAACATATTCATCTTGTTTTGGTACATTATGAAAACTATAAATAATTCTTTTTTTACATTTAGTAATCATCCTAAAAAAATCTTATTCACGGTGTGGCCGATATGACTCTATGTGCATCTATTTATTTAAAAGTAACATTAATTTTAGTTAAAAATATAACCGATATACTCAAAACTAAGAATATGTGTTCGTATTTCTTAGATTCTTTAGGAAAAATATTTATAAGTCACTTATAAATATTATGAATCAGTTTAACATCAATCTAGTACATGATGTTATCTATACGTCTTAAATTTTCTTATACCAATTTCTAATTGAAATTTTATTTCCAAAAGTTGTACTCATTGAATAACTTGAAAACATGCCAGATTATCTTGATAATTTTGAACAATGATTCGTAGCTAATAATTAATAGGTAGGAATAAGTATCACATAAAACCAATACATGATGTTATTGGTATAACTCGAAGTGCATGTTTCAATTTAAAAATGACATATTAGTAAAAAAGACAAGTGTTGTACTCAATACCAAAAAAATGACTTCAGATTATTTTTTATAATTTAAGAAAAAGATTGATAAGTCATTTGAGAAATTTATGGAGAATCTTCACATCAATTTTATGCATTGGGTGACTGGTATTACTTCATGTGTGTATTTTCAATATATAAATGTCATTTTAGTTTAAAATGTGTATCAGATCGCCAAAACTGAGAAACTGATTGTAGATTGTTTTCTCATAATTTTTCATACATCACAAAATTATTTTCTTTATCATTTTTTATCTAATAATTATTTTTTTAATTTTCTTTGAGATAATTCTGGAATATGAAAAAGAAATCATGGGACATGCAAGTATCATGTACAACTCATTCTTATACATAATGTTCCTAGTATGGATAAAGATTAGTTTAAAATTAACACTTTTTGTTTAATTTATTTCTTTATATTATTACTAATATAATAATTTTTTTCTTATACAGGTTATTTATTTTCTCAAGTAGGTGTGTTTTATTTGTAAATAGCATGATTCGAGGAAAAGGGAAAAAGACAAAGGAACATTTATGTTTTTGAATTTATGTGATAATTTTTACTTACTCATGTAATTTTATAATAAAATGTATGAAATATCTATAATATGGTGTTTTTGTTGGTATTTGGTTGTAAATTTTATAACATTTAACACATGTATTTTTACATTATTTTTTTCTTTATAGTAAATTTTTTGGTTCTGATGTGTGCTATTACAACACACTTATGTTTGGTTATTTTTCAATTCTACTAAAATCACTAATTAAGTAAGCCTTTATCTGCACTTCTAGAATCATTGATTAGGGTGTCACTTATCAGAACCTATGATTTTAATTGTGCTCAAGTAGAAAATGATTTTATGTAAATTATAGTGGAAAATTTAAATGTTATTGAAGGCATATTTTGTGGTAGTGTGAGGAACACACTTATTATTATTATGAGTATGAGTTTTATTTTTAAAATGAAAATTTCCCAAATGAAAAATTAAAAAAAATATGTTTCACTCTTGGAAAGTATTTTTGAAATATCAAAAACAATTCACATAGATATTCCAATAATTGTTTATTAATGAAGATAAGGACTTAAAGAGGAATATTTCATATTTGAAAACCCAGTTGGAGAAGTCTACTACATCATGTATTGAAAATAGTAAACAAATTGAATGTATTAAAAAATAATTTCAAAACCTAAAAGTTGTTTTAAGTGTTTTTTATGGTGTTAAGATTATATTTAAAAAATCCTTAGTAAAAACCAACCCAAAATAGAAATGTTTTTTTATAAAAAGAAAGGGTTAAAAATTCAAGCATTACAAAAAAACATTTCCTCTCAATTTAGAATAATAAAACTATTAATACTAATATCTTCATTCATTGTAGAATAAATGGTAATTTTTAAATTAATTTTCTCTAAGAAATCTAGAAAAATTTAAAATAAAAGAAGTATTGATTTATACAAAATTGTAAAATTTCAATTTTATCTTCAGAAATGAAATTTTTTTTGGAGACATGAATATTTTGTAGATAAAATTTTCAGACCTAAGAGTGTATGAGTATAAAAAAATAATTTTATTGTATTTTTCTTTGTGTGAAACTAACCACATAAATAGAAATGAAAAATGGATCATGGATTGTGGTTGTTCAAGTCACATGTACAGATATCTCAAAAATGTTTACTCAATATATAATATTAATGGAGGTTATGTCAAATTTGGTAATAATGAAATAGAAAAGAAAATAATCATTAGATATATTCAAAATCCAAAATTTATTCTCGTTAACAAATTACATTATGTTGAATGCATAAATAACAGCCTGATACATATTTATCAACTTTATGATGATGGTTATTTAGTTGATTTTCTTAACAATTCTTGTTCAATATTTGATAAATAATATCTTATGTCAATAGGACCAAGAATATAAAATTTCTATACTCTAGATCTTAATTATATATGTAGGAAAATTATAAATTCTTTGAATTCTGAAGTCAATGAATCTATTATTTAGTCTATAATGATTGAACATTTTAATGTTTAATCTTTGAGAATGTTATCATAATGAAATTTGTTTCTAAATTTATCAAATATAAATGAGTTAAAATTAAACAATTCAATAAATTTCGAATGGGGAAGTAAAAAAAGTGATATTTTAAAACATTTAAAGAGGTTCCTACTTTTAGATACCTAGAGCTTATCCACATATATTAGTTTTAACCTTCTGGATAATTAATCCCTACAGTAAAATCATTAGATTTTGTCTTAGATTACTATTTACCAAGATTCAATTGGGTTAATTATTTGATAATTAAAAGATAATCCTATTCAATTTTCATTAATTAATGTAAACATGTTTAAAATGAAATAGATTCCAAAATTGTGTGTTTATGAAATGAACTCAAAGGATAATTTTAGAATAATTAATTTAATTAATTAATGTAAAATGATTATATTTATCACACATTTTTTTTATCCCACGACACCTTAATAGAATGGTGTTTTTGAATGGAGAAGTAGGTCCTCAATATAAATTTCTATAACAATATAATTTTAATATTACATACCTACTAATTTTTAGACTGAATTTGTAAAAAATTAATTTCATGTCATTAATATAGTTTTATTAACGATTATTTCAATGAAAACACCCTATGAAATACGTTATAATATAAATCCAAATGTAGTATACCTTAATTTTTTTTGATGTATGGTTTATATCTTGAACACCAAGTACAATCATGAAAAATTAAATCCAAAACATTATTAAGGAATCTTCTTAGATTATTCTACCACTTACAAAGCTTATAGATTTAAAAAAATTTAATGATTATTGAAGATTCAACTCATGTGATGTTCATTCAATGTAACCCTCTTGAAAAACGAATTTTTCTGAATGATGATTTAAGAGATTCTCATGAATACATGAAACTGACATCCCTTTTTATTAGTCCAAATGATGATGATTTCTTCTTTTTTGGGTGAGGCAAATACTCTAATTGTTGATACTAGTGAACCTAAATGTGTTTTACCTAGATAACATGGAGACATTAAAGACCACCATCAGGAAATAGTTATAGGAATTTGAGATGATGTAGTTAAGGCCAACTGAAATATAGAAAACCTTTTAGGATTATTATATTTTTATATCATCTAGATTCTATAACCCTATGTCATTCATTATCTAATGAGAGTTTGGTTTTATCAATAAAAGAAGAGTTAAACTAGTTAAATAGGAACAAATAATGGGAATTATTTAATAGAACATATATCTATCCAATTATTGGAACTAAATGGGTATATAGGAACAAACAGTGCGATCATGGTGCGATCAACAGAAATAAATCTATGTTAGTTGCAATAGTATGTAATCAAGAATAATGAATAGATTATGAAGAGTCATTTTCTCTAGTTTCTAGGTTAAAACCCATTAGATGCTTCCTATAATTTGAATATCATGTAATTTTAAGTTATATAATATGGCTTCTAAATATTTATTTTTAAAATGATTTTTATTAATGAAGATTATCTTGAACAACATCCTCATTTTGTAGACTCGCATTTTCATAATATTATTTGTAAACTCACAAAAGCTCAATATGTACTTAAATGGGCACCTGAAACATGGTATGAATTATTTAAATCCATTATTTTATCAAATTTTTTTAATATGGGATTTCTTGAACAAATAAATTATAGGGAAAAAAACATCAAAAGGTACATTTATTGTGAAAATATATTTCGATGAAATTATAAAATTGAATTTGAAACGACCATGATAGGAGGGTTGAAAAATTTTCTTTGGATATTGAATTTATGAAAAATGTTTTTAAAATAATATTAACCAAATCAAATACATGAAATATTTACATAAAATGTGTGTACATGGAAAGGTAATTATTATTCAACTCCCTTGAGTTTCAATGTTACACTTGACATGGATGAGGATTTAAAACTAGTAAAAAAAATTATATATAAAGATCATTAAATGTGTTCTTTATCTTATGAATGTAGGCCCAAAATTATTATTTTTTCATTATATATTTGTGAAAGTTTTCAATTCAATCTATATGAATATTATTTAAATGTTTTAAAAATAACTATAAAATATTTAAATAGAACTATTTCTATATATTCATTTTTTTCAGAACCTCTGATTTTAAATTAACATCATACTTGGAAGTTAATTTTTCTTAGTGTAGGGTATATAATTATACGACCTCTATAAATTTAATCTTTCTTGGTATATATTTAGTATCATGGTCTAGTAATAAAAACAATCTATCACATTATCAACTAATAAATATAAATATATTATATCTGGTTATTTTTTTTTCACTTTTGATATTGATAAAACACAAACTAATTAATTTTATAATATATTTTTATCACGTTCCTTTCAAATTTGATAACACAAGTGATATCAACATTTAAAATAATATGATAAACCATTATATAAGAAATCACGTTGATATAAGAAATAATTTATAGAGATACAATTTACAAAAGGTGATATCTCTCTATAATTTTATTTCATTAAAAATAAATTAAAAAGAATTTTTACAAAACCCTTTCATGCTTAAATATTTGATTTTCTAAATTAGATCTTTTTTTTATTTTACATAATTTAGTTCTACATATTTAATAACTCTAAGTGAGTGTAAATTTATATACAGTTAATTTATATTTAAATTATTTAATTAGAATTATAGTTCCACCCTTTTTAGTATTAGAAACATCCTAATATGGAAAATACACAAGTTGTTTCATGTTTACCCTACACATCACATTGTACGACAATTCACATACCGAAAAATAATAGAAATAAATTTTATCCAATGTGAAAAATAATTATGAAACTATAAACCCTAATATTCTTCTCTATAAACCATCATTTACCTACACCATCTATCCTTCAAATAATCTTCAATAATTGAAAAAATAAGTGGACATATTGTGATGCTTCCAATAGAAAATTAATTAGAAATTGATGTGTTGTACATTTATCGATTATAGCATCTTGGATGGATAAAAAAATTTCTCAAGATAGATATGAATCATCAAGGATGGAATTTTTTGTTAGATGAAAAGTTAATATAGTTCTTCTTCAATAATTATTTCTTAGAGTTTTATTAAAAATAATGTGTTACATTTTAGTGATAATGAAGATTTCGTAATTGTGATTGTAAATCTGAAATACTTTTTTACGTCTTCTATTGTGATGACTGAAGTGTCATGATCCCATGATGGATATTATTCTAATATCAAAAAACATTAGCTATCAGTGATGATATGATACCATAATATATGATGAAATCTCTATTTGGAATGGAAAATATAGAGATAAATCCAGTGAAGGACTTAAAACCAAAAAGAATAGTTTTCATGGTGTTCATTCAATTTAGAATTAGTATGTGAAATGGTTACTTTTATAAAATAAATTTTCAAGATGTTTCATTATTGTACCATTTTATTATAGAACACTTTTAAACATGGAATGATATTTAATTAGGTATATGTGTCAAATCCAAATTTAATAGGAAATTTTTTATCCCTTTAGAAGGCCATTTACTACCTTTTTTTGGTAAAGTATGTATTAATTTAGATGATGCCCAACTCATTATTATCATGTTTAGAAATCATTGAGTGATAGTTTGTTAAAAAGAAGTTATTTATACTAGGGTTCATCAATATTCTTATTGTTTCCAGTCAGTTTAAAAGAAGAGGTGGAAGTAGACACTGCTATTCTTCAGGGGAGTCTTCTCATGGTGGTTCTATCTGTGAAGTTCCTACTCATTTTACTATAATTTTACCATCATCATAGTAAGATCCCACTGATTTTTTTGATATAATATACCTTTTTCAATGTTAACATTATTAATATAGACATAAAATACTGTCGTTTATTGTTTTGGAAGTAATTTGAATCTAGGAATAGATCATTCTTGAAATTTTTCAGATGATAGATACCATGTATCATAAAACAATTTAACCAGTAATTTTACCTATTTCTTCTAAATTAGAAAATTTTGTTTGATCCATTTCATGATTAATCAGTGTTGTTCAACATAATACCATATCTACTGTATCATGATCAATCCTTCATTTTTAAATTTCTTTCTCTCTGGACACTAATTGAATGTCGAGGAGAGAATCTATTGGTTTTCTGACATGGAATACAGTTGTTGATAATGATGAGGTGTTGGAAGAAGAATATTAATACACTAGGATCATTATAATAATAAGGTCATTATAAAATAATTTTAGAACCTTCTATCATTAGAGAAGTACCCCATGTTGTTGAAAATTATGAAGTTGATGAAGATCTTAGTTCCCAAGTGCAGCAAGATGTGTTTTCGCCTATTAGGTCACATCATACATGCTCTAATATTTTTGTATTATGATTATAATATATTTATTAAAGATCAATATGAACTTTTTATGAGTTATAGAATGACATAAATTTTTTAAAGAATCAATTTATTTTGTCCAGAGTAGAATTAAGGACTCATAGTGATAAAACGGTTTCAAAAATTTATTTTGACGATTTAATTGATATTATTTTGTTTCTAATATAGAAAGATTCATATAATGAATACTCATACTAAATATCCTTTTATAAGGCCTATATAGAATAAAATATATATAATATGTCTCTAAAATAGACAAATTGATTGATATCATATCATTTATGTATGGAGAACTCATTTAAAAAGGCAGTGTGAATGATCTTCCTAGAGTTTTAGTTTATGAAATTGGGAACATTCCTAAAATCCTTGAAAGAAACATATTTGATATTGATCAATCTCCAAAAAAAATAATTTTATTTTTCATGGACTGTGTACCGGTTATTCATGATACTTCAGTTTAATCCCAATAAGTCACCATTATTTTTATTACTAGTATGTATATAATTGATGGATAATTGTTGAATAATTTTTCATTATTGGAAGAGAATTTTGGAAATATAAATTAGTAAGTGGTAGAAAATATGTTATTAGAATCTCTAGAAGATTAAGAATATTATGGTTTTGCTAAACCCTAATAATATTGTCTTACCACTCAAAGGTAATTATATTGTAGGTGGAAAATAAATTTCAACTACTACTATTGATTTAACTAATCTATCTAGTAATTAGCTTATATATATTACATTGTTGGTTATTAATTGTGTTAATAATGAATTTATATAAATTTTTTTTGTGAACTTTTCTTTGTGTGTGTGAAATAAATTCACAAATATTTTCTTTTTTTTCATGAATTAAATGATGAATAAAACTTACATGAGAACATATGCACTATATCATCTCAGAGGAAGGTTTTTATTAAGAAAATTGATTTATAATCTCTATTCCACCACTTATCAAAGGTTTAAAAATACCTTCAATAACAATGAGAGCTATTACTAGGAGATACATATGAATATTGATGAATTCTCATTACATTTACCCACTCCTTATTCAAAAATATAAATCTTCCCACTAAATCACATTGACATTTTATGATCTTAGAAAACGACGATTTACATTCAATACACTAATGTGAGGATAAATATAGAAAACAATTCTTGACATGTTGTATCTTTTCATATGTTGGATGAATTCATAGGATAATGTGAGATGCTCCTATTCCAAAATCATCATTATAAGTCTTCCAACATCAATAATTTGACATTACTTATATAATACATCCAATAGAACCATATGACTAATATTTTTTCCAAATTTCTTTATTAAAGTGACCATTCTATCTCAAAAAACATTTGGCTAGTTGTTTATTTTTATTTATTTGTATCTTATTTATTTACTTTTGTGATGTTTTCAAATGTTACCATTATTTATTTTTATTTACTATTTGAATTTAAATGTTTGATAGTATTATTTTTCTATTGTTTAATTTATTATTATTATTGTTATTGTTATATGTTTCTTTGTTATTGATTATTTGTTTATAGATCTTAATAATTAAATTTTTCTAAAAGTTTATACAAAATTGTTTTCATATTCATTAAATATTGATTAAACCATTTACATTTTTTCCACTCTAACATTAATTTTATTATTTTACATTATTCTTTATACCTTTTATATGATAAAAATTTGAAGAAGAATACGAAGACACAAAAATTAAAACCATGTTAAACTATATTTCATTAAATTTATATTTATCCTTCAATGAGATTTATGGTCATATAAAATGGGTACATTGATGGATAGACTTAATTTATTCTAACATAACATAGTTTTTTATGTGTTTTGATGTTTCAAAAGATCCATATTTATATTCTAATGAATCTATCTTAACTGTTTTAGATTTTATCATTAAGAATTTATAAAAGTCATTAATTTTTTATTGAACAAATCTTGAAGGAATTTGAAAGTGATAATATTTTATTATGCTTGAATTTAACTATTAGTTAATGAAATTTATCTTACAATAAATGTTTATCTTATGTGTAATATAACTACCACGTGGATTATACTTTGATTCCATGTAGGAATTTCAGTCTACATAGAACTACATTTTCTTATAGAAGCTGAGTTTGAAAATTTCATCCTACAATATAAAAGATTATCATACATAGAAAGTAAATTATCTTCTATATATTTAACGTCAAAAATATCATTCAGATGAAAATTAAGAAAATTATTTAATCTTACAAAATGGATATTCATAATAGGAAAATAATTTGAGCGTCAAAACAATCCTTGAAAGTTGATTAGCTTATGGAATTAAGATATTATCATACAATGATGAATTATCCTATGTAACACAAAATTCGAAGATCTATTTTATCATAAACAGATACAACATAAATGATATTACATGAATAGTGGTATCAGATATTTTTCTTATCAATAATACGTAATCCTGAAGATTTTCATGATTATACTTATAATGATGGTATATTCATAGGATAAGACAATTATTATATTTATTTATATTAGAAAAAGGGCTTTCAAAATAAGGATTGTTTGATTTAGACAAGGATCCATTTTCTATGAAATGAATGATCCAAAGAATAATATTTCTCACATCAATGTCATAAAACATTATTCCATATTTGAAAAATAAAGGAAACATGCCATTAATATCCTATATTTTCAACTTTTAAAAAGATTATTCACTTGACCGTCATGATTATGGTGTGTTTATGAGTTCAAATTCAAAATAGGAGATATAAATATAATTTATTCCCTTACATGGATGGATAGATGAATGCATGTAAAAATGATAAAACCTAATGTTGTATATGTACGAAATATTTGATATGAAATGAACTTCACATGATGATCAAAGACACAACACATAAGTATATTCTAAAATTTATATTCCTATAAGATAATCCTTTACAATCAAAGAATTTCCAATTCTAAACAAATAAGTAAAATATATTTTATGGATGTTTCTTTATCCACTATCTATTGATGCTTGAAACATTGTTCTATATCATTATTCCAAACCTTGTTTATCCTTATTAATATGTACACTCATTGTGATCAAGTTTGTTAAGACTATGGATAAGTCTTGTGAAGGGACGGTTTGGTTTAAATCCCATGTACATTTGTAATAAATAAAATATTTTTTAATCAGTTGAAATACCTTACAAAAAAGTAAAACATACTGAAAATTACCAAACTCGTAGAGTATAGTGTTGGTGGTTTGAAATATAGGATTTATATTCCTTAAAACACTATAAATATCACATGTTAAAAAAATTACATTGAAATTTTATTTTTCCACTACATAATTATTTTTTGGAAAATATTTTAATTCTCACAATATAAGGAGTTTGGGTTTGAGGTATGGAAAATTTTAAACAGCTAAATTAACCCCTATTGATCCCTCAGCTATATTTTCTCTAGGAAAACAATGAGTGTTTTTAATGGTACAATGAAAAAATATTTTTGAGAAATTGGTTGAGGAAATCCAACCATCAAAGACAATGTCGGCCTGGTCATTATGATTCTGATTATTAGGGATAAGAACTTTGTTAAAGATTAAGGAGATGATAATATGGGTGATGATTTATGGACATGTTTTACTTTATGAAAAACCCCTCTATACATTATGTGTATCTTGAAATAACACATTCCATGTGGCCCTTTTTTGTGGGGTGTATGGTTTATTTTGAGAGTTAAATATAACATGTTTTTGGTGACATCCACATGATCTTTCACCCATTTCTAGATAGATTGACATCTACATGGACTTTATGCCTATGAGGATATGTGACCACACACACTATGCGTATCCAGGTACACCTAGCCTACTTTATAAAGTGCACATGCACGTGTAAATGACATACACTTGATTAAAATATTAATTTATACGTTCCATGTATATTAAAAACATGTCATTTATAGAGAGGGGAATTACATGTGAAAAAATAGGAAAAGGATAGTACCAGAATTTGTGAGACACACGATGTACTCTAGTTGGACACTTTGTGTAGTTTACCCAAAATATCCTACCTTACACATCTCCTTCTTCAAGACTTGGTTCGAGGCCCCTATAGGACAAATTCAAAGTATAATTTTCATATAAGATCGATGTGTGGGATTTTTTAGGTAACAACAATACAAAAGTAGTTAATATGAGTGGGATGATTATTATGTGTTGCTTAGAAGATGGTAGTGTTTGAGTTTGACCATCGGAGTGATGTAGGGGTCAGTACTCCCCTAACCCACAAGGGTGTGGGTCCCCTATATCCTATATAAATTTAGGGTTATTACTCCCCCATAATAAATCGTGTGGAAGTCCTCTATCTATGAAGTAGTTATCCTTGACATAATGATCTCATAGGGAGGGGTTCCTCTACTTGAGTCAATTATCCCTCGAATTCGGGTAAATTTGAAAGGATAAAAATAGCCATTCTCTTTCTTGTGGGGTTGTTCATGGTTCATAGTGTCAATGATAGTACAATTGCATATGTATATAGAGTCAACTTTCTTGGCTAGATATAGAGATTTTTATTCCTCTCATATTTTAACTTAGAGTATTTCTTTGACCATATCTAAGTTATTTTGTTCACTTTTCCTTTTGTTGGTGATTTTGAGCTGAATACATCTAATGTTTTGTGTTATACAATTTTGAGTTGTCCAAATATTATGTTTATACTCATACATTAATGTTATATTCCCATATATATCAAATATCATGTATATGACATACCATTTGATGTGGATATTGGTGTACTAGGAGTAGATCGAGATTAGTTAGGATAGTGAATCAAAAAATGGTTATCAAACTTTATGTTTTGTAACAGTACCTTGTTTCTAACATGCCAGACTCCATTGTAATATTGGTGGGATTATATTTTATTCTTTTAATTATTTTTCAATATTATGTTGTAATCTTCTTGTGGGACTAGATGTTATCCCTTAATATATAGTATTACTTGTTTATAATTTCAACACTATACCTATTTATGGATGTGTGTTTATTTGTATACGTACTTGAGTCTAATTCCTCCTATGTGAGTGTGATTCTTACTCTATGCTAGATTCCAAACTGTAGCCTATAAGATATGGGATTAGGGTGTCACTCTCAGCTTACTACCGGCCAGGCACGCTGTTGTGGGTGTGGCTGAGAAAAATGACTAGTGTAATATCTACATGAAAAGTAAAATATCAACTAATAATCAATAATATATTGTAAAATAATAAATCTAATCCTATAATATCTATAATATGAAAGAAATTCCATTGGAATTTATGTAACCCCACATAAATATAAAACTATCTTGATCTTCAAAAAACCCATAATAAATGGACATGATCATAAATAAATGTAATTATTAGGGGTTCAATTATTATCTAAGTCAATTAAAAGATAAAATATATAATTAGACAATGTAAAAATTTCTTATAAAATAAAACATCTCAGGTTTTAAAACCCCGATTATATTATAAAAATATATAACTCATATAAGATTAATTTTTGATAGTTAATTGTATGATTCCTATTAGTACAAAATATGGAATATAATAATTTAATAAAAATATAGGAAGTAATATAGAAAATTCAACTATTCCCTTACACACCTTAATAAACAACCTAAACATGGTACCACTAGGTGGTTCATACTTAACCTCCACCATGTGGTATAATGAAACGAGAGGGATTGTCCATCACTACTAATCATAAATAAAATACATTTTTATGTTCCAATAGACTATTTTAATCAATATTTCAACTTAATGTGTCCTGATCATTACATTATTGACGTAAAATATAAAACCCATGGTCCATTGAGAATATGTTTTCTAGTTAACTTATTTAAACAGAACATCACAAATGGTCATCAAAATAATCTTCTAATTATTTTCATATAAAACTCTAGATAAATTACTTTCAAATAGAATAATAATTATTAAATTTACTAATATTAAATATATGAAACTTATCATATAACCCAAATAATGATTAAATATTTAATTAAATATTTTTATAGTATATAAATAATTTATAGTTTATTATTCCTCAATAAATATTTACCGAAAAATAGAAAAAATAAACCTAATAATCTATTAAATCTAAATATAATATATCATGTTTTAAAATAAGTCTAAATCACCCTATAAAAATAATATAAAATATTATAAAATATTTTAAATAAGTATACATTGAATCTAAAATGTTCATTACATGAAAAAAATAATTAAAAAAATGAAATTTCATTGGGCCACCAACCTCAACAAATAATCTGAGGATTTTTGAAAGTACAGGTTCCCACCTAATAATAAATTTTCCATATACAAAGCATTTGGAAAACATTTATTTTCATTGAATTATTTAACCCACGTTTTAATCAAATGAGGTGATATTTGTAGAAAATTTGATCAATATAGATTAATTTTAGTGGAATTATTATTTTATTCTTAAAAAAGGAAAAAAATTAATTCTTTTTGAATGAAGTGGTTGATTAGGTAACAGACTTCTCTATTGTTTCTAGAATGCGGTGACTCCCTTGAGGTACTATTTTGGTAATTTATACATTTATTAAATATGTTCCTTCATTATTGTAAATAATTTTATTTAAATGAACATAATATTAATTAAAAACTTTTTATACTTTAAAGGTTCTTCTGAAATCACCATTATAGAGAATTATGAGAAAAAACACTATCACCAATTATTCTATTGGGACAAAGATGATAACTAGTGTAAAGGTTGATAGATACTCTATGGATCATTGCACAAGTGATATAACTCGCTGTATTTTTAATGTTTTTACTCAATTTTAAGATAGGGAAACTCTTTCCTATAATTTATATAATAAATTAGAAAATTTCTTAATGTAATTTTGGTATGTTAATCTGGAAATGAAAATAATAAAAAATAATAATTCCAAATATAATAAATGGATTTTGAGTTAAATTTTATATAAGTTTGAATCAAAAACATTTACTCTCAATATTATGGGAACATACCACTATTTCACAATATAAGAATCATATACATTCGTTTATGACTCTCAAGGATTCCAACAACATAATTTTATTTTAATTTTTACTTGTATATTTAATGATTTCTTAGAGAGAATGTTGAATTTTATTTTAGAAATTTTGATATTTACTAACATATATGAATAATAAATATGTTAACTATATACCATTTCATTTATATTATTAAAAATAATCCTACGATACTAACTTGGAAATAAATTAATGAGCAGATTATAAATTATTTTATAAATGATTATCACCCATATCGAATTTCTGTCAATAATTTTATACCATTAAAGATTGTTTCATGAAATGAATTTTATGATTCAATGATTTTTTTAGAATGATGAACCTACATTTAGAATATAGAGTAAAACTATAGATTCCAATTTTTAGAGATCCACTATAGATAATAGTGAATGAAAAAATCCATTGTGGGGTTTGGTGGATCATGGTGATAAATAATATATTTTCCATCATTGATTGGAAAACTAAGGGATACCGATTTAATCTCTAACATGAGTGATGGGTGTGGTCATACTTTTTGGAAATGTGGAATCACATATCCATCCAATCTAATGACTAAATGCCACAACATCTACTATATTATCCCTATTTAAGGAGACATGATAGAAGATGTTATTCCGGTGGGTCCATCTAACTATTTGGATAAGAAAATAAACATTGTGTCCATAATAAACTTTTTATATATAGTCATTACCCGGTCAATGTTTTCCATTATAAAAATAATATTTCATCACACGTTACCAAATCATAAACATGAGGGTATACCAGGCCTAATAGAGACATGTTCCTATCAGTTTTATGATATTTGATCTCTCTATCAGAGATCCTCAACATGGCCTGTGTGTAGCTGAATGCCAAACATCAACTAGGAAGAGAATGGGCATACCTCAAGGAACACCTTTACTTGTATAATATTTATTAAACTCATGATAACATGTGGATAGGTATTTATTTCATCAAAAACTTTCTAGAACTCTACTCAAAATCTTGGAAACAATAACACCATATTTAGGTCGTTTTGAAGACATTTTACTAATCAATAAATCTAAAGATAACTAACATTATATGAAAATTATTATTCTAAATTATAATAATAATTAAGCATGATAAACCATGATGATTTGGAAGTTTTATATTTTCAGGTTACATCGTATTAATTTTGATGTGAAAAATGATCATGGAATGATTTAAGTTTCTATATTGGTATATCAGTGTCTCTATCTAATTAATAATGTAAAATACAATTATGAATAAATAAAATATACAATGTTATATTGTATTAATTAAGAAATTACCTCCAATTAATTAAATTGATGAGTCTCCTGACCAAGGAATCATGAGTATTTTATACTAAAAAATGAACTATAAGATATAGTGTATGGGACATTATTAATAAAAAAATATAGAAATAATTTATAGATTTATAGGGATTTTTAATAGTGTTGATTTACTACATCTAATGATATTTTAAAAATATTTAAAAGATATGGAATTTTAGGAAAGTTTAGACATAATGAATTTTCATGATAAACGGGAAATAAGAGTTAATTTTTCATAACATGAATTAATATAAGAAAAAATATTGTTATATTAGGTATAAATATCATAAGATAACTACTAAAAAGGGAATTTACTTCTAAATAGAAATGGAGAGTACCTTGAATGGGTTTCCAGGAAAAAACCCAATAATATTAAATAAATGATATAAATTTATTTATTAATATAAAGTTATAAAATTTGTTAAAAACAATAAATTAAGAGAACATGGTTGATCTATAAAGGTTTATAATAATGAATAGTAATGAATGTCATAGAGGGGATAGAATATTGACACAACTTTGAAAAAGTGTATTTTCCAAAAATAGTGGAATTATTTCATAAAGGATTTGGAAGAACATAATTAATGTTGTATAATTAATGGAAGGAAAACAATGAATGGTTGTAAGAAAAAAAAACTCCATGTTAGTGGAATCCTTTCAATTAATATTTAGGTAAATTATAAGAATGAGTGGGATGTATAATGGAATATCATTGGTTTCGTAGGTTACCTAAATGTGACCTAAAGTGTAAAATATGTTATTAACCTACTTCTAAGGTTCCCATTTGGGTAGTTCTATAACATTCCTTGTTGTTATTTAATTATCATTGTCTTTTTATGATACTAAAAAAGTGGGAATTCAATGAGGATGATATAATAGATATAGATTATTATACAGATAGTCTTGAGTTTTTAATTGGAGTATCCTAGATTTTTTTTAGTTATCCTTATTTGATGTGTTTCATACCTTGATATATTTATATAAATGGAGATGGAACACTATAGTAAACTAATTTACACTCACCCATTGACTAGGGATAGAGTGGTTGAAAAATTTACTTAGCTTTCTCACACACTAATCTTTGTAGTGACCGATGAGAATTTAAAATATATTCCCCCTATACTCATTCACATCTCTAGGTTGATATAGACTATATATTCATCAGGAGAGAGGTGACGTTGAGTAATTACTCAAGCGAATTCGAAATGAGGTAGATAGATAATTGTAATTCCTCTTATATCTATGATATGAGATCATAATGGATGATTATTCACCAGAGTAGAGATTATCATTTTATTATAAATATTTAGGTTCAACGAATAAAATGATTCACTACATATTATCTCTTCTCATACCCACACCACTATGAATTTGGAGGATTGATTATATAACTGCATCATTAGAGATGTGTATTTATTTTTAGTACACTTGTATAAAACTATAGTCATTGAGATATTTATTTTCAATTGTATCTATAAATATATGTACCTACTATATTTAGAGATATTTATTTCCCCCAAAATAGTATATTAAAGTGTGGATGTTTATTTTCTCAACCATATATTCATCGGTGAATTGTATAGGATTATCAAGAGGGAAATATATGATGGGATATCTGATTAGATCATTATTCTTCCACATTAATTTAGTGGGAATGATGAATTAGAACTATATTAAAATTGGTAGGTTTTTATCATGAGAATTATTATGTTAAATGTTAATACTGTTTGTTTTCAGTTTTTACACACACTAATAATTATTTTTCATGCATATTTTTTATATTTTAATGAGGTTTTACACTACTTAGGATAGAAATAATGAGTATTATTATGCTCAACCTAAAATGATAACATTCACATTAATCATCACATACACATTTAGATTATCTAAAACTATGGATAAATTATCTTGAAAGCTATAGGTGAATAGTGGTTGATGTAGTTAATGGAGTGGAGATTTGATAGTGGAGACCACCCTCAAGCCATTAGTATTTGGGATTAAATATATTCATGATATAATAATTGTATCTAGTGATTTTATTTGTATTAGTTTACATTTATCATCTAATTTTAGATAATAAATCAATATATATTTCTTATTTTATGTTTCATACGTATCAAAGTTCATTTTGGTGAATGATAGTTGTTGATTGGATTTATTAAGTGGAAATTCCCTTGATGTTTATGTGGATACCTCAGTCTTAGTCACTAGAGCTTGGGATATTAGAGGTGGGTATTGGTAGTTCACTTATCAAAATTCAATGATGTAATTTACTAGTACCAAATTTTTAGGATAAGTATTACAGTTCAATACTTATAAGGGTTCGTTGGTTTATTTTATATTAAGTCCTACACAAGATATATATTATATGCTATCACACTATATGACTTTCACATGGATTCATTAACTAATGTATTTAGAAGAATGAATATAATTAATGACAGTTTACTAATAGATTAGTATGTGAACTAGTATTTTATAGGATGGTATAATGTATCATATATATCTAGGTCATTATTTTGTGACGGATTTTATTAAATTGAAAGATAGATTATTTAGGCCAGAATGTTTGGGGATTTTTTAAATTTTCATTTTCTATTATGATATTAATATAGAGGTGTTAAATAGAAATAATTGGAGGCAATTGATTAGATTGAGGAATTGTTTTACAATATTGACTGTAACAATGAGCTAATATTTGGATACTTAATGATATCTTTTGTTGTAGTCCCTAATGTGGAATTTCAAGAGACCCAAGTTGTTAAAATAAATTGTGTAGAATCAACGGTACAGACTCGACCCCATGTGGAAATCCATCTAACATTATATACATTCTTATTTTACTAATTTGATCATAAGGATCTAGCATGCGAAAAAAAATATTTACCTGAGTACCTATATATTATCTCATTGTTACAGTCATGATTTTTTTCAATAGTGACTATAACTATGATGATAAGTGTACGGATCATAATAAGACGAATTTCTAGTTTTTATATTATCATTAGTGACACATTTGATTGTAAGCAATTAAAATGGAGCCTATATTAAATCATTGTGGTCATTTATATATGGATATAACCCTTTAATTTATATGTGATGAAATTAGTTAAAATTAATTTCAAATAATTATATTTATTGGTTTGAATATGTATGTTGTTGATGTGAGAAATCCTTGACAGTAGATTCCATAGTAGAGTGGTGATGAACCACATTCCGTTTTCCCCAAGACATTTATGATTTCATGGTGAATAAGCCCTATATAAATATATAATAGAACAAATGGTAGCAAGATTGTGGTAATTGACTAATGGTGTATAAAAAATCAATATTGGAGGTTTTCAATGTTTCCCTTTTTGGGAATTAAAATTTATTTTGAGATCCCCCCATTGACGGGGTTAATATCATTAGTAGATCAATGTAATATTTTTCTGGGTTTGGGTAATTCATGTACATTACTACATAGAGTGGTTATTTAAAAATAAATGTAATGTGTATATAAATGAAAGTCCAAATTTTATGATACTATTTGATATAGATCGGTAATGTCTCATGGATATGAGTTGAATGTGAGTAGATGTTGATTTTTTTATTGATTGGTAAGAAATAAAACCTAGCTTATTATATGAAGTGGAATGGAAATGATGAAATGATAAAAGTTAATTTACATGGTGTTTTTAACAATATCCACATATATTTGAAATATGTTATACTTTGGTTTTACATTTAATAATTGGTTCCATTTCCATGGTATAAACACCCTTACATTTCATTATGTGTACAAACAAGGAATGAGTCTTTAAAAGAGGACAAAAGCTGGAAAAAATTCTGTATTGGTATGCTGACATAGTTTTTATCTATTACTAAGATACCGAAAAAATTTTAATGTATCTAATCATATAAAATGAAATATCATTCATTCGGTGGAATTGTAAATATATCCTATTGGACTTATGGGGTTGAGATTACATGGCTATGCTAAGATATTCTTCATTGTGAATTGATAATTATTGATATTTTTATTAAATCATGTGTAGTGGTTAACATGGATACTTTCCTTGATTGAATGTATTTTATATAGAGACCATGAAATTTTCTTTAAATTTCTTTAAATTTTTTTTTCTTGATGCTCATACAATGATGAATGGAAAATGGTTTTGAGATAATAAATAATGTGTTGAGAAAGACTACAACATTTGGTCATTAGTATAAAAAATATATTAAATATGGATGTATGAGTAGTTGGATAAGTTTCCCCATTATTTAGTTTTTTGAGAGTACCAATGTAGTTTATCTGTATGATGTATATGTGGTATTTTGGGAATTTTTTCTAGAATCATGATGCTTGACCGAAGATTAGATGGATAAATGTGATTTTCATAAAGGATCCTTGAATGGGATGGATTATAAAGGAGGGGAATATTTTTTAAATGTTCTCTAATAAGTGTAAGATGTTTTTATATAGTCCCAACAGTGAATTTTCTTGTTAATTGTTTAATGTGTTTTGATTGGTTGTCAGATACAGGTATTATATATTTTGAGATGTATGGTTGTTGAATAAGTTCATTGTTCATGATTCATATGAATTTCTTATAGGATGAATAATTTAAATTTTGAGAGGTTTTAACACTTTGAGTATCCAATTATGAATGAATTTTTTTGTACTCATAATTTAGTGTCTTTTTTAAAGGAATTGAACTTGTTAACAATCTTTTTACTAAAAAGGGAGATTTAGTGGCCGAATTGATCACCATTGTAGGATTTGGAAAGGGAATTTATATCCTATTTTAAAAATTAAAAATAAAAAATTCACACATAATATAGTATAATATTATGAAACTTTTTTTGACATTATGTCCAGAATGGGTTGTTTATATTAAATAAATATTTTAGAAATTCTCAGGCTTGGTTATGATGTTTTAGCATATGTAGTGGGAATTTTTTTAAAAATAAGTAATATTTATTATGATTTTTCCCTATAAGTATGTTCATAAATTCAAAATTATAGTTATTTTTGTGGAAACAAATATAGATCTCAAAATTCTTTGGGGATGAGTAAGAAAACCATAGAAAATTTCACTAGATACTATATAGATCGTCACATAAGAGGTATGTTTCATTGTATTTTTAGTGTCATATATACAATTTTACATCTATAAAGCTCTCTCATATTATTCTCATGTTTTAATTGATATATTTTATTTATAAATTTAGGTATGTTAATGACGAAATAAAAACATGAATAATATAATTAGGATAGTCAAAATAAGATGAATTTTGGGTAAATTTAGAGATACTTATGACTGATATAAAGTTATCTCAATATTTTGGAAGCCAAAAATAAAATAAGAAAATTAATATCTATGTATATTAATCTAAATATCTTATGGAATGAAAGATCAAATTTTTTTATATTTGGATAATTTTTTAGATATTTTATAGAGGTAATATTTTTTAAAATATTTTATTATCATGATATTTAATAAAATATTTTAATATAAAAATAAATAAATAAATATATATATATATATTATTTGATAGATATTTCCAATGTATATATAATGAGATTAAATTTTAATTGATCAGATAAACAAATTAAAAATTAATTTAGAGAAACGTTTCCCTCAGTTTTCTATTATATATATATATATATATATATTAGGTAGTTAATATTTGATTCAATAGATTATGATTATATTTATTTCATCCTCATGGAAAGATGAATCTACAATGAAAATATAGAAGAAAACCAATTCTTTCACTATCTTGAAATTGTCTATAGATAGTGGTAATTTGTATATTTTGGTAAGAAGAATAACACTTCATGGTGGGAAATCTCAACCATTATATCTTTGATCAAACTGATGTGAGGCACCCATATCAGCCTTAGATGGATAAATGAGAATGATTCTATGATTTGGGGGGTTCAACATGAATCTAAATGAAATAAAATAATCATAAGACAAAACATTAGATCCATTAACCTTAGACATTGTGATGTTGTGGTTGATATTGAAAAGCTATAGTTATCCAGTAATTTCAATTAGATAGTATGATACATGATAACATTGTTCATATAATGTTGTGGCCCTACATGGCCAGGGATAATAAATCTAAATTATTGGAAGGTATCATATGTTGACACATCAATCATGTGGATGTGGTCTGGACCAAACTATCTAGTGTGACTTAGGGTTGTCTGATCAATTTGAAGAATATTTAGTCAGTTCATAGGGGCATGTGGTTTAGTGGTTTTTGGCTTCAAAACCATTTTTGGACACTTATTGACATCATAGACCCAATGAAACTATTTTCAGTTCCATTTTGGAAACATTTTATTAATAAATTAAATTAAATATACCTAAATTAATTTGAAAATTATTTTTTAAAAATATAATAATAATCTATCTTGATAAGAATTGTGGTTAGGTGATTGAATATCTCATGGTCACTGAGTATTAGTTTTAATGAGATAAATGAACTCAATATAATACAAGTTTATATGGGGGAATATCATATTATATACATTATTAATTATGTAAATTTTATTATCACTAATAATAATATCTAAAAATATGTTTATGAAATTAAGAAAGAAACATTGAATAAATAAATTAATGAGTCACTTAAACAATAAGGAATGAGAAAGGTTTGTGTTGAAAAATAAATGGGTGAGATGGGATGTGGACCCTTTTTAATATATAATGTGATAAATAATTTAATGGTTAATAATAATTAATAATGTGTTTTTCTGACAACACCAAATGATATTACAAAATTAATTATGTAAAAATAAACATTAAATAAGGGAAATCAGGAATGATTTTAATGAAAACAGAAAATTAAAAATTAGTGGTTCATGTCATGAATTAGGGAAATAAATATGAATATCATATATAGTAAAAATATTATAATATAACTACTAAAAAGGTAAAGTTAAAATAAAGATAATTGGAAATGAAATTAAATTTTTCATCAAGAATGAAACTATATAGTTTTAACAAGATGATTAAAAAAATTCATAAATACCTTGGAAAATAGTATAATAACCACTCCCTCCCAAGGTACCCATAATATGTTAATGATTAAGGAAGAGAGATGATGACCCTTGAGTATTTCCTTCAGTAGGCCCCATGTTGGAAACTAGAACCAAAGGGTATAAAAATCACACATATTGAAAGAATTACCCCCCAAAATGAATAAGGTGTGGAATATATTATAAATAAAATACCAATTAAGTCTATAATATAGTGTAAAAAATTAATAAAACCCATCCCATAATTAATGAAAACTGTCATTAAATATAGATAAAATTATCCAGGTAATATGAATGTAAAACCAGAGGTAAAAATTGCACAATAACTCTAATAATGAAGATAATAATTTCAATCCGGGTCCCCATAACCATAGTAAAAACTAAAAAATAGTGTATATATTTAGGGCTTCCTATAATGTATACATAGATAGATCATGCCCAATGTCTCCCATGATAATATATAAATACAATATTAATACAATAGTAAAAAGCATCTGTAAAATCATGACTTACATGGGTCACCTATCCATCCCAACTTCACCACAGATCAGCCACCAAATAATAAAATCATGTAGTAAAGTAATATAAAGAAAAAATCACTAATTGCTCGAAATATCCGCTTCCCCATAATCTTTCCACTCTCACACGCTATATTAAAATATCCTAGACTCTCATCCCTTCCATACCACCTCATAACTACATATCACGATGCCACTAATGTGTACCATGTCACAACCCTACAACCATAGCCTCTCGTAGGGTGTAGTATCCTATATTGGTATAAATTTCATCATTCACCTATATCATTATACTACCTCATCATCAAAAAGTAGGATATTAGGGTATCATGAATATGAATGTAAATAACCTTTTTACCACCTCTTATCACAAATGACCCCCATCAGTTACCACACTATCCTATCAAAATATATCACCAGCAATTTTTCCATCGTCGAGGGTAATTATCCTC